>CM059801.1:10555000-13317500 GCA_030435695.1 Brachymystax lenok tsinlingensis
GAACACCTCATTCCAAAATCATGGGCATTAATATGGAGTTGGTCCCCCCTTTGCTGCTATAACAGCCTCCACTCTTCTGGGAAGATGTTGGAACATTTCTGCAGGGACTTGCTTCCATTAGGCCCCAAGAGCATTAGTGAGGTCGGCACTAATGTTGGGTGATTAGGCCTGGCTCGCAGTCGGCGTTCCAATTCATCCCAAAGGTGTTCGATGGGGTTGAGGTCAGGGATCTGTGCAGGCCAGTCAAGTTCTTCCAAACCGATCTCGACAAACCATTTCTGTATGGACCTCGCTTTGTGCATGGGTGCATTGTGATGCTGAAACTGGAAAGGCCCTTCCCCAAACTGTTGCCACAAAGTTGGAAGCACAGAATCGTTTAGAATGTCATTGTATGCTGTAGCGTTAAGATTTCCCTTCACTGGAACTAAGGGGCCTAGTCCGAATCATGATAAACAGACCCAGACCATTATTCCTCCACCAAACTGTACAGTTGGCACTATCATTGGGGCAGGTAGCGTTCTCCTGGCATCCGCCAAACCCAGATTCGTCCTGTCAAGAATATCATCTATATTCTATATATTTATCTTGAAAGAGTATCAAATTGGGGGGCACATGATCATACTGTTGTAATCATCGCTGTAATGATTCTGTCATTTTCCCCCTGCTAAAGAGTCATTTGACCATGACTACCCAGCTAAAGCACGTCAATACGTTTGTGTAACTGCGTTGATGATGTGCAAAATACCCTTCGTTAGCTCACTAATTGGTTTAGCGATTCATTCAAGAGGCCCCCCGCCGTCTCGTCTGCAGTGTGTTCACTGCTACACGGTGTAGATCCAGGCTACGTCTCCATTCTCCACCCGTCTCCAGAGGTGTGCACCTGCGCACTCCCCCCTCATAGATTTAAAAGCACACGTTTCGTGGAAGCATTGGCTGGGGGGAGTTTCCACCATGGTTCAATCTATACAAGAAAGTGTGCAAGTGGGAGAAGGGTGGAGAATGTTGCATTCTAATTCCAAGTCTGTGTATTGGGTCAGGGAATGTGTGTATATAGTTTAGTAAACGTGTGTGTGTGTGTGTGATGTGTGTGATGAGGCTTGTGAATGTTACTTCATCCACACACGCAGGGAATGGAAACGAAGGGAAGGGAAAGGGAAGGGGTGGCAGATGGTGCAGGCAGACTTGCCCTAATCTACTCCAGACAGACCTTCACACCCAGCCTCAGAAGACTGGAAGCAGAGACATGACAGGAGAACATTCTGTAAGAGTTGTGAATGAACAGAGAGACGAAAAGACAAATGGATGGATGAATGGCTGCATGCATGGATGCATACATACATAAAAACATATTGTAGCCATACATTTATTTATGTTATAAATAGACACTGATGCATAGATACTGTAGATGGGTAACAGCCTCTGTAAAGTTCAAAGGTTAAGCTTCCTTAGGTGCTGGGCTCCCGAACCAAAGTTCCTGTTGCCAACGTCTCGTATCTGGAGGGCCACTTCTGACTCTCCATCTGGTGCCATCATGCCATCTGTCCTTTCCTCGTCCCCATTTTACTGAGGCGGGGGGGCGCAGCCACTATCTTCTCACAGCTAGCGAGTCCACTGACTCTACTTCCGAACTGGTATGGAAGGAGGGCTAGAGGTAATTGTCCTCTCAGTAGGTTGAGGTATTTTCGTCTCAGGTGGGTAACTGGAGTGCTTTAGTCTGAATTGCTCCATAAACCTATGTTTACAGTTCCACTATTACAAAAACAGGGTTCTGGCAGTGCCTGCTATACTTTCATGTGGCTAGCCTAGCAAGCTACTCTGCAAATTTTGACTCTGAGACTTCAAAAACACAGAATAGGGAGCTCAACCTTTTTGTAAACTCTTCCAGTAGCCAAGAGGGTGTGAGTCATATCGTTACTTCTTCCCAAAGCTGGAAACATCATGCAATCAACATCCTCATTCCCTGCAGCGGTTGGTTCCCAAGTCTATTGTAGTGCACTCACCGTGATGTGAACCCTGGGCATATACTGCAGGGGTTACCATGCTGTATCTAGAGACTCTGGCAATTCTAGCGTTTCCTATGCAAGGAGGGCTGCTTGGGGTTTGCATAAATCTACTAAATTTCTCGTCAAGTGTGATTACACAGTTGGCATAGAGTACAGTGTAAAGCTGCAATCTGCTTGGGGACACAGATGGGGGCATCGGATGATACAGTACTGTAGTAGTACAATACATTTTGGTAAGACTTGATGATAGATGATATATGATATGCATTTTATGATGCTGTTTTATGATGCAGCATTCAGTATGTTAAAGTGTATGACGCAGTACATCGAGACGCACGCTGTACTACAAATTCAACATGACACACAGTGTGGGAAATGTGAATCGATTTGAGATGATGATATGGTACAGTCAAAACACATTTTGTGAAGAACGAATATAGGGAAGGGGTGAGCTTTCAAATGAACAGCACAAAAAAAACGAGTGTTATGTGGTTTCTCCCTTGTAGTTATAGATCATGCATGCCAGCTGATAACACACTAAACTGGTCTCCAACGCTCAGCGACTATATGAGCCTCATTTTCTAGGTCTATCCTCTAGCAGAGAAACAAGAATTAGATGTGACATTCACCTACTTGGAGAGTTTAATGACTTAAGCATCTTCAAGCCCTCTCCCCCTTTAGAGAGTTGAGCCCTCATGAATTAGTGAGCGAGTGTGCATCACAAGAGGCTGCTGAGGAGACGGCTCATATTAATGGCTGGAATGGAGTGAATGGAATTCTATCAATCACATGGAAACCCTTGTGTTTGACGTGGTCGATGCCGTTCCATGAATTCCGTTCCAGGCATCACTATGAGCCTGCCGTCTCCAAGATGACAACAGGCTCTCCACCTTCATTCGCAGGGCCATTTCATTTGACCTTTTTTTCTCATCCTATTTTTATTTCTACTTCCCGGGGGAATATAAACACTGACATACTATTTCACTGAAATATTCAGTGAGGGGGGACTCAAATTACATTTCTGTAAGATATGGAATGTGGATGGCATATGTCTTCAGCAGGGGAATGAGCTCATTTGGTGTAATATGGTCTTAGTTTGCAACTTGATATTAAAGGCTGTCCTGCTTCTATTGAACAGACCTTAGCCATGCAACCTGTTTAAAATGCCCTGCTAACTGATGTGATGTACTGTATAGTCTCTTGACCTATAATAGTGAGGCAGAAATACTCTAAACTCTCCAAGGTGCCGTCGACCTTGATTTGAAATACCACTATCCCTGTGTGTCAGCGGTGTGTGTGCATGTGTGTGTGTCAGTAGCGACAGATGGTTAACACTGACAAACCACCTACAGGTTATGTAGAGACAGGTTACTCACAGACACAGACACAGACAATTGGATGGTTTGGGCCAACATAATCAAAACACTGGGGGACAGCGGAGGGGAAGACAAAATTAGAAACATTTCGGTGTCAAGGCGATGGTTAGGTGAGGGAGGACGATGACAGGAGAGACTGACAGAGAGACCGGACGTACACTACATGACCAAAAGTAGTAATCTTGGACACCTGCTCGTCGAACATCTCATTCACAAATCATGGGCATTAATATGGAGTTGGTCCCCCCCTTTGCTGCTATAACAGACTCCACTCTTCTGGGAAGGCTCTCCACTAGAAGTTGGAACATTGCTGTGGGAACTTGTTTCCATTCAGCCACAAGAGTATTAGTAAGGTCGGGCACTGATGTTGGGTGATTAGGCCTGGCTCCCAGTCTGCGTTCCAATTCATCCCAAAGGTGTTCGATGGGGTTGAGGTCAGGGCTCTGTGCAGGCCAGTCAAGTTCTTCCACACCGATCTCGACAAACCATTTCTGTATGGACCTCGCTATGTGCACAGGGGCATTGTCATGCTGAAACAGAAAAAGGCCTTCCTCAAACTGTTGACACAAAGTTGGAAGCACAGAATTGTCGAGATTTACCTTCACTGGAACTAAGGGGCCCCCGCCCGAATCATGGAAAACAGCCCCAGACCATTATTCCTCCTCCACCAAACTTTGCAGTTGGTACTATGCATTGGGGCTGGTAGCATTCTCCTGGCATCTGCCAAACCCAGATTTGTCCGTCGGACTGCCAGATGGTGAAACATGATTCATCACTCTAGAGAACGCATTTCCACTGCTCCAGAGTCCAATGGCAGCGGGTTTTACATCACTCCACCCGACGCTTGGCATTGCGCATGGTGATCTTAGGCTTGTGTGTGGCTGCTCAGCCATGAAAACCCATTTCATGAAGCTCCCGACAAACAGTTCTTGTGCTGACGTTTCTTACAGAAGCAGTTTGGAACTCGGTAGTGAGTGTTGCAACCGAGGACAGAGGATTTTTATGCACTGCGTGGTTCAGCACTCGGCGGTCCCATTCTGTGAGCTTGTGTTGCCTACCACTTTATGGCTGAGCCGTTGTTGCTCCAAGAGGTTTCCACTTCACAATAAAAGCACTTACAGTTGACTAAGACAGCTCTAGCAGGGCAGACATTTGAAGAACTGACTTGTTGCAACTGTGGCATCCTATGACGGTTCCGCATTGAAAGTCACTGAGCTCTTTCGGTAAGGCCATTCTACTGCCAATGTTTGTCTATGGAGATTGCATGGCTGTTTGCTCGATTTTATACACCTGTCAGCAACGGGTGTTGCTGAAATAGCCGAATCCACTAATTTCAAGGGGTGTCCACATACTTTTGTGTGTGTACCAAAAGAGCCTGTAGCTAGCCAGACAAATATATTTTCTCCATCTCCCACACCTCACTCTCTCTCTCTCCCCCTCTGCCTCTCTCTTCCCTCTCTCCCTCCTCTTTTCCCATCCATCCATCACCCATAGGGGGCTTATGGGATTGTGGGCATGCGCTGGACCGAGATGATTCCTCTCAATAGCAGCCTTTCATGCTGTTTATCACCAGCCAACAGCTCCCATGGGAACAGAGGCGGGGGTGCAGTGACCACCCTCTGACCCCCTGCCCCCCTGTCAGCCCACTCCCGAGCTCCTGGAATGTCCTGCAGGGATAGGTGGTGCTGGATTGTTCAGTTGTCAAGTTGTTATCTGATTTGGTTTAGCCCTACAGTGAGCTATTTAGATTTTGGCATGTTAGTCCATCTATTTCAAAATGTTCCCTCAGTCAGAAAACAAGGAGGATCAAGACACTCTTCATGATATCAAAAGTCCTTTATTGCAGTGGCATGTTGTTCAGGAGACCAGATTCTAAGAAGCCCCTGATGTGTTTCGGCGTCATAGCCTTCGTCAGGGAGACAGGATGATGAAGGATGATGCTCTAATTTTCTCCTGAGACATTTCATATTAATATTCTATAAATATGTATTTTCCCACCTACAGTACCCCTCTACCTTCGCATGCACAGACATAGACACAGACACACACACCTCTGAGCTACTGAAATCAGTTGAACTGACATGTCCCTCCTACAGTCATTTATCATTTTCTCCTTCCTCCTCTCTCACTCGCTCTCCCTCTCTCTGTACCCCCCACCTCTCTCTCTGTCTTTCTCTCTCTCTCCCTCTGCAGGTCAGGACCGCAGTGAGGCGGGGCTGATTAAGCGTTTCCGTGGTGATGGCGTGCGCTACAAGGCCAAGCTGATTGGGATTGATGAGGTGACAGCGGCGCGCAGGGACAAGCTGTGCCAGGATTCCATGATGAAGCTCAAGGTTTGTGTGTGTGTGCGTGCGTACGCACGTGTGAGAGTCTGATAACGAGGACAGTGCCTTGAACTTAGGAGAGGGTGGTGGTATTCACGTCACAATACGTTGACAAAATACATTGAAACAGCGTTGATTCAACCAGTTTGTGCCCAGTTACATTACATCTCTTCTGGACGATTTAAACCATGCTGGAGACATAGTAGCATTCCCGCACAGCCAACAGGCAAATCCATCTCCTGCTCTGATCCTCTCATATCAGATGTAGTGTGAGTTGCTCCACATGTCCAATAACACAACAAGCAGGAGTTTTCTTTAGAGCCTCGCTGTGACATTTGAACAGTGACCTGCCTATGACTCCCATACCCAGCAGTCACTGCTAGTTACAGTCAATGCTCTTATGTCAATACAGGCATGCTGTTATCTAGACAGGCAGAGGAGGGGGATGGAGGGATGGAATAGAGGAGGGGAAAGGGTCTCTATCGAGCTGCCTCTCTAAGCTTGAGGACTTAATCCACCAAATGGAGAAGCCGATTGTCGATTGACGACAGCCATAGACTCCACTCTCTCCACTATTCATCGGATCGCTCTTTGTTTCCCACTCTGGAGAATAGGGAGGGAGGGAGTTTGATGGTTGATGTTTTCAAAGCGTCTCTGTATTAAGGGCTGAGGCTCCGAGCTTATGCTGAGGTTGAAAAGAGGAGAGAGGGGGGATATAGTGTACAGGGTCGCTCGCTCAACCCTCGTCAACGTGACCGGGGTTCCAGTGTTGTCAGACGTGTTCAACGTTCACAATGAGGTTCTGTCTTCTTTCTCTTCTCACAGCTTTTTTACATGAAAGACATGTCAGGCGTGCGTTAGCGAGGGAGGGTCGTCTAAGGAACATGCAGGAAATGTTAATTGTTTTTGTAAGGGGGAAAAGCAGCTAAGATGCATGGGAACATCTACTTCAAAGGCTCTGTGGTTGTTCAGTCAGCAAGACGTGACGGAAGTGTTCCAGCGAGGTGTAGGCTATGGTCGGTCAGCAGAATACATTCAGTCAGCACAACTCAAACTCGCTACATTGTAGCTTGGCGGCTTGTGTCACGAGGTGCAGGCAGGCAGCAGCCTACTTAAGAAAACCAGCCTCTCAAGTACAAAAAAAAATTAAAGACTCTGTGATGAAAAAGAAAAAACACTGAAGTGTTGAGAGAATGAAGGTTCAAAAGGAGCAACATGAAAGAACGTTTTGTCCTATTGCACATTATGTAACAGCTGCCACCTTCTTCCCCCTCTCCTCCTCCTCTCCTCCTCCCCCCGTCATACTTACCTGAGTCGTGAAGTCGATGGTACGCTGCTCTCTTTCATGCAGAGCGTATTTCCCTTCATCTCCCTGTGTCTCTTCCTCTCCTCCAGGGAATGGCTACGTCGGCGCGCTCCAAAGGAGAGCACAAGCAGAGAGTCTTCCTCACCATCTCCTTCGGGGGGATCAAGATTTACGACGAGAGATCAGGGGTGAGTGAGTGATGAGGCTCCACAGCGTAGCTGCGCCGCCAGGCCCAGCCCCAGCTGCTCTGCACCTTGTAGGACATTCAAGTTCAATCACAGTCATGTAGAAAAAGGGCAGCCATCTTCTGCGCCTACCTGACATATGGTGCAGTTGACATGTCAGGGAATACAACAAAAGCAGATAGATATAAACATTATGTAGGGTGTCCAATCAAAATCGCATGTTTTGACCAATGGGTAAAATAGATACTCTAAGAAAACCAATCATCCGAATGGAGGCCAGAGGAAAAAAGTAGTAAAAAAATCTGGAAAATAGGCTACCACCGTGGAACCCGTGGAATATTACATAAAACAATATAGAGGTAAGATTAATATTGATTTTGACACGTTTCTCACAAAAACAAGTGTATCCTATATCTGTGAGATGTCAACGGAGCACTGAGCGTATAGCAAGCTTTTTATTTTGAAACCCTCTTACATTTATTTTGGCTCGTATCATGCTAATTTAGATTTTTGCAACCCGTGGAAACGACTTTGCATTGACCACCACAACATGTACAATCCACAAGATGCTACGAGAAAGCGCCACTGCTCTGTCAACAGAGCCCAGTACTTATTATCAGATTTATTATGTTACGAAATCTAACTTCTTGGATATAATGTTAATGACATGTTAGAGGAAGACCTGACTGAACGATTCAGAACATGAAGAATCATATTTGTCTTGGTAAAATGTATTTTATAACATAAGGATGTGACATTTCATCACCAAGGCGCTTTTTCACCCACTCAGAGTGGAAGGAAACTCTACATTATGGTAAAAATGTCATCAAGCCTTCTAATTGGCTAGGTGGAAATGTCGCAACATTGCTTCCACCCATGCAATCCTTAGATATATTATCCTGTGTAGTGTTGTGTCTTTTGGACTATCATTCATGTGAAGACTGTTATATTATCAAATAAATTCTCTAGGTGTAATTATTACGTGATTAAACTAGTCACGTAAACATGAATTAACTAGGAAGTCGGGTACCACGGGAAAATGTTGTTTACAGAGTTACTATTTAAACACACACAGGATAGGTTATGCATTGGTTACTAACATGATACAATTTAACTCTCTTCAGGTATTTTCATATCTTATCGATTACAGTCACTTATTAATGTATTACCTCAACAGTCAAATTCTGAATGTTGCAAATTCTTGGATATCTGCAAGAACCCTAGCATAAATTATGAATCGGCGATATACCAATTGGCTTAATTATTTATTTACTAACTAATTAAATAATCACACAGAAGTACATAAGCACACACAGGATAGGTTATACATTGGTTACTACCATGATACAATGAAAAGTCCCTAGTGGACTAAACCGATATGATGGCTTGTTACACCAAAAATGGAGGGGCAAGTAAGAAAGAGCGGGAGAAAAGATAAAGAACTCCAATATTGTACACACAATAACTATGCTCATGGAAATGCTAATACACATGAACAGCCGCTCATTCGAAAGGAATTTCAATTTACGAGGGTAGGCCTTTGTTGTCTCTCTCTGTGATCGCCGGTCCGTCTGCTGGAGAGTCAGTCGACAGAAAGTCTCTGGTTTTTCCACCAGAGATCAAAGTCTTTCGTTGTTGTAGCTTGTTATATGGATACGCCAGGCGTACCAATAATAGGGAAATGTTCTCCAGAATGGATCTTTCAGAGTACCATTTGGTCATTCGATCGGTCGAGTTTGACAGATTAAACAGCTGCAGACTGAATGTGTAGTCTTTAGTTTTGTAGATTTCTTAACTATTCGTGACGTCCGGTTCACGCCTTAGTCTGCTTGGTCTATAGAGTTGTAGATTTTTTAACCATTTGTAACGTATTCAGCTGGCGCTCCACATAACTGGTCTAACGTACATTTTGTCGGAAGTGGGTTTCATACACTTCTGGGAAAAGGGGGCGTTCCATGACGCCGATGTAATGTCTGTGCTCACGTGGGCGTGGCCACTGACTTGGTTTAGACTTAATATGAAAAACAATTCTCTAATTTAGAAGGCTAACATCACATTGCCTCTTCTCACAAATAGTTTCATATTTAATCACATACGTTCCCCCACATTTGGATGTGACCTTGACAACAGGGAAATATATACATTAAGAGATACAGTTATGTTGTCCTACCGTCTTTAGTTACATCCCAAATTATTAACAAATTCCACAGGATTGTTCTTTAACTTCTTAAGGAGCGGTGGGGCGCCCCACTCCCAACACTACCTGGTGAAATGCCAGGCGCCAGATTCAAAATCCCAAAGTTGAATTATTAAACATTCATCAATATACAAGTGTTGCATAGTCATCAAAAGCTCTGCTTCTTGGCAATATCACAGCGTTGTCAGATTCCAAAAAGGCTTTACGGCGAAAGCACTACATTTGATTGTTTGAGGGTAGCATCTCCAATATTTTTTCTATTACCATAAATTCATAAGCAATCACGGTTTACACAAAACACATTTCACAGCGAAAACAAATCAATTACCTTTTGAAGAACTTCTGCTGAGGGCTTCCCAAGTGTCCAACGAAGACAATCCTGTCAGGCCTCAGGGTTAGGACTAGAGTGAAAACTTGAACAGTCAAAAAGGTGAACCCAAATGCAGAAATCCAAATGACAGTCCTGGGAAATGTCTTCAAAACTTTTATTCAATTATAAGGGACATCCAAACATTCCTAGGATGTTACCAAAACATTTACTCCAAAAACCTTCCCAAAAAAGGTATGACAAATGTTCAAAAAAGAGAAAACAAAAAGTCCAAAAATCATCCAAAAGGAATTAGAAAAGATTCAAAGAACAGTGAGAACTCCAAAAATGTCAAATAACAAAAGTAAATAAAACAAAACAAAACAATAGAACCCTACCAGGTACACGAAATAGAATAAGAACACTCCAAAGGAGACACAGCATGGGAATGACCTAGACACGGTCATGGCATAGAAACACTCAGCAAAGAACTCAGGAGAAGGTTAACTTAAATACACAAACAGGGAACAAGGCACAGGTGACAACAATAAGACCTAATGACAGAGACTGAAAACTAACCAAAGACGCAATGGGGACCTCTAGTGGCCAAACATACATCTAAGACCCTGACAAATCCATGGTTCTTTTGTTAGAAAAAGTTATTTATTATATCCATAAATCTCCGTTTGGTTGGCGCGTTATGATAAGAAAATACAGCGTCCACTCGCCCATTGAAACGTGAAGAGAACTCGTTCAACCTATACCTATAAACTTGTCCAAGAACAATCAAACATAATTGATAATGCATCCTTAGGAACACTTTAATGTATATTCATTATAATATTTCAACCGGAATATAAACTGGGCAATAAGAAAGGAAAAAACCACAGTGCGCGCAAGCCGGGGGAACGGGCATTCTCTTCTGTTGACTTCTGTGTGACCACTTCCTAATTCTTCTTCTTCTGCCATCTAAAGCAACTAAACAGAATCAAAACAGTGTCTTGAGACTGTTGACATCCAGTGGAAGCAATAGGTACTGCATTCATACTCCCTTATATGTTCATTTTCCTAAGGGAGGGGTTAAAAATGAGGCAATGTGTCAAAATCCCTTTTTCCAGGACAGAAATTCCTCGGGTTTTTGCCTGCCATATCCGTTTTGTTATACTCACAGACAAAATTGTAACACTCTTAGAAACTTCAGAGTGTTTCCTATCCAATGGTACTAAATATGTGCATATCCCATTTTCTGGGCCTGAGTGGGAGGCATTTTACTTTGGGCACGCCAGGCTCTCCAAAACCGTCACCTCGGGAGCTGCTCCCTAAGAAGTTAAATACCCACGGACCGTTGCAAATGTTTGGAATACAGAAATACTGTTTAATTATTCAACCTTTTTGATGTTACCGTACTGCAACGTCTCTCTCTGTGGTAACAAAGGGATTTAAGATTAAAGTTCATTTCTGAGAGTGAGAGAGAGAGAGCTTTCCTGCAGGAATTTATGACCATCATTAAACTGTGGAGAGAGAGAGAGGGGCGGGGGGCTATGGTCCCCCCCCAAAGGCCACATCATGACAGTAAACTGCTTTGACTTAACCTGGGCCTGGCCTACTGTGTGATGGCTACTGTCTGATGATAAAGACCTGTCTGTAATAATGACAGTGTGTATATGAGTGATATGATGTTATCCCCTTCCCCGTCCTCACCTCCCCTGGGGGCCCAGAGACCAGCTGCCCCTCCCCCTCATCACACTATCCACTAGGCTAATTAGCCCACAGTTCCACCCCAAATCATCATCATCATTGCTAACTGCTAGCCTAATTGTCCCATAGCTCCACTTCAACTGTCATTAAAAAGAAAAAAGATAATTATGCAATACTGTATATAGACCTGCCTCACAAGACAACTCATGGTTTGATATTTGATGACTTCCGTTTTTATTTTCGTTGGATAGTGGCGCCACCCGTTATTCGCCACCAGCAATGTCATTTATCAACAACAACTAGATAATACCCCTCATAGAGCCCCGTAGTGTGTGTGTGTGTGTGTCTGTGTGTGTCTGACGCTCATCACCACATGAGGCTTCTGTAATTTTGTTTGAGAATCATCGTCCTTTCATTTTATAAACTGATGACACCAGCAGCACTTAATTTAGCCAACAATCGCTATGGTAAAATGCGGGGCTCTTTCAGCAGGACGAGGCGTCGCAGAACATTCGGATAGAAATGTGTAATGTAGAAAAGACACCGCTTACTGTCAACTAGACTATAGAATATTGTCAGCTCTAGTATGTTCTATTTCTGTCTGCCACGTTCTTATCATTGCACCCCACTGAATAAGCCCTGGTTTAATTTCTTAGTAGCTCATCCCCGTTGCTCAAAGCTTATCAACGCTATTAGTGGAGCAGCAGGTGGGAGTAGATGAGTGACAGCCCAAATACGTTGAGCACGTGTGTGTGTGTGTGTTAGTTGTACTTTTGAACCGGGTGTTCAGGGCTGCCCACGCTCTGTTGACAACGCATCTTGTTGCATATTGCACAATAAACAACAACAACATTCCCCCCAGGTTAGAGAAGTCTTCCAAATAAGTGAAAAAGGGTTGTCTGATCTGCGCACGTACACACACACCAGCACGCATATACACACATGGACACACACACCCTGATCGGCTGTTGTTCAAGCAGTAAATGTGTTGCGTCTCCTATCCCACTGAGACATGTGAGAGCTGGAAATGAGGAGAAAAAGGGAGGAATGGCATAAGTTGTAGTTATTCTTGTCAAGACTATACTCTGTCAACAGTTAGACAAAGAAAGACTAATGCATGTACATTTGCTTTCCCTCATTCTCTGCTGCGGTGAATCTGGAGCACAATATTGCCATAGTATTAGAATTAGTAAGAAGCTGTAGCCTACTTACCGTGAAATCACAGTTCACTCCCTCGTTTTGAAACAAAACATTCTTTCAAGAATTCATGAAATTCATTAGAAATGTATAGAGTAGATCCAGGAGTTTTACTAGACAGGTCACATGTCTGAAAAAACTCCTGGCTCTAACTGAACTATAAAATCAGGACCTTGACCCTACAGTATCCAACATGGGTCTCCAAGCCCCCTCCATGTTGTATGGTCCATTTCCTCGTCCTGACCTGTCACTTCCACTTCGCTGTTTCTCAGATCTACTACATCACTTCCTAACTCTAACTCATGTCACTTCCTCCCTGTGTGTTCAGGTTCTGCTGCATCACCACTCGGTGCATGAGATCTCCTATATCGCCAAGGATACCCGGGACCACCGGGCCTTCGGCTACGTCTGTGGGAAGGAGGGACACCACAGGTTCGTGGCCATCAAGTCCGGCCAGTCGGTGAGTACAGGACCTGAGATCCTAATGAGGTGTAGTAGTCAGAAAGAGCGTTACAGCCAAAGTTACAATCAATCAACACACACAATACAACAAGGAAGCAACACTTTGTAACCAAGTCGAAAGATTGCCCAATAGGAAGGACTCTGCTTTTATCCTTTTAGATATTTGCAGCACTGTGTAGTTGGGATTGTGACGTAAGTGTGTGTGAACAACATGTGTGTCGTCTGGAAGATGATGAAGGTGCGTGCTCCTCTTCCTTCACATCCCTCCCTCCCCGGCAGGCAGAGCCCCTGATCATTGACCTGCGTGACCTCTTCACACTCATCTACGACATCAAGCAGCGCGAGGAGATGGAGAAGAAGGCCCAGAAGGACAAGCAGTGTGAGCAGGCCGTCTACCAGGTAAATAACAACAGAACTGTTACCATGACCGATATGCACAATGGCCATATTGAGTGTACTCATGAGTATAGTGAGAGATATTAGAGGAAGGGAGATGACGCGTATCCACATTTTCCCATTGAAAAAACTGGTTAACGTCTGTCAAAGTGAGCGTTCCCCCTCTTGCGTAAACATGCTTTCTCGCGTAGCCTAGCGACCAGCAGGCAGAGATGACTGCTTCACGCGCTTTGAGAACTAGTCCAGACCTCGGCTTGAGCTGTGACTGCAATGCAAATTATTTACGTGTTTTGAGGGATAATATAATACCGCTTTTTGCATACTGAAACATGACTTTCATGCATCGAAAGACTCCCCGTCAATGTAAAAGGCCTAATGTAATGTATAACTGTGTCCACAATGGTATGCATTATTATGTTGGCAAATATATACAGCAACTCAGACAATAGGTTAAGACTAGGCACAATAGGTTAAGACTAGGCACTCTCTCCCGATAGAGTTCCCGATAGAAAACGCCTGTTTTCCCCTAAGCCAAAGGCTGATTGCTCACACCTGACGCCCTTACATGATCTTTTGTTCTTGCTCTTTTCTTCTCTCTGTACTTCTATTCGTCTATCCATGGTCTTGCTCTATTCTCCTCTCTATCCGTCTTCTTCTTGTTATGTAAAACGTTCCTTCTCTTCAACCATCACGCAGACCATTCTGGAGGACGAGGTGGACGATCCAGTTTACCAGGTACGTCGCCACACAACACGCAGCCAATCAGAACTAGCGATGAAACCCCATGGGACGTTTACGCTCTAGCTTCTACAGACGACAGTGTTTTCATGTGATTCATTCTATGGAATAAGAAACAATTAATCCTTAATGTAAATATCTGCCGCTGATCTGCTTGAATTAATGATTCATGATATCCAAACCATCTCAGTAATACGCAGTAGATCAACCATCATAGTAGACGGTTTTGTTCAACCATTCGACTCTCCCATTGCAGTGTTGTTAAACCATATCTTTTCAGTTGATCTGTGTATATGTTCTGATTTTCTTCTAAAGACCTATCTGACCCCGACTGGTTGTTCTCCTCTTTTGCTTTTGGCTGAACCTGATACTCTACTCTGTTGCTCACACTGAATACAGACAACACTAACCCTTACTCTGAATGCTTATGTTCAGTGGTTATGCCCCAACCCCTTCCAAATTTCTGTTGTTTGCCCCTTTAGCTTTTTCTACTGTATGCCCCCCCCCAAAAAAGATTTAATTTGCAATTCTGTAGTAGCAGTGACTGTTTTTGTTTTGTTTCGAATACAAGAGTCCAATGACTGTGGGCAGAATCCAAACGTGGGATCCGTGCGTGTAACTAACTCAGACTTTCGTGTAAATCATCTAAGTTACAAACGCGGATCACAAGTCGGGATGGGCCCCTCTGTGTCTAGGTGGTAGTGGAGAGGTGGAGCAGTATTCTGCTGAAGTTGGTGAAGGGACCTCTTCAGTACCTGGAACTACTGCCTGACCAATTACTGTGCTCTCTCCTCTTCCTTCTTCACTCTATCGTCTCTCTCTTTTTCTTTCCTTGTTTGTCTCTCTCACACTCTTTTTTTTCTCTCTTTCTCTTTCTCCATATTTTGTCTATTTCTTTCTCTCTCTCGCTCTCTCTATCTCTTTCTTTCGATCTCTCTCTCTCTTTCCATTAATCTTGTCATGCTCCATCCCTCTTGGCCCCGCCCACTACCTCTGTTGTAGTACATTGTGTTTGAGGCTGGACATGAGCCCCTCCGTGGCCACCAATCAGAGGAGAGCGTTTACCAGGTACAATACCAAGCCCCGCCCCTTCCATACCTTTTGTAGAGTAGTCAACCCAGAGCGTTGTGTTACATTAGAATATTTCTGTTTGTTAGAGAGCAGGGCAGTACACTCTGGGTAAAAAAGTATACTCACAATGTTCCAAATGTAAATTAGAATGACATCTCGAATGTACAGTTCAGTGAAGTGCAGTCATGGCCAGTTATTTTGGCAGACCAATTCATCTAGGCTTCTCTAGAGTCTATGTGGGCTCCCTGCAGACATCCAGAGGTTTGACCTTCCAGCTCAGTTCAAGGGACCAACAGGAGCCTCTAGGGACCTAGAGTGTGATTTAATCTGGTCCCCCTCCTCCCTCCACCACTTCTCTACTCCCTCACCCCACCTCCCTTGCCTCTCCTCCCTTTCCCCTCCTCCCTTCTGCGTCCACCTCCCCCTCCCTCCCTCCACCCTTGTCCCCCTTCCCCTCCCTCCCTCCACCCTTGTCCCCCTCCTCCTTCCAACTCCTCCCTCCTCCCTGCCCTCCCTCCTCCTCATCCCTCCTCCTCCCCTTCCTTTCTGAAGATGAAAGATGAGTCGAAATGAATCATTTGCCATGCCATTTGAACTCCAAATGAAACAAAATCAATAGGCGAGAAGAAAATTCCGCCCAACTCCAAGTCTGCCAGCCGAAAGCCGAGAGAGAGAGGCCATATTGTTCACCACGGTTAATAGATTAATGTGAGGAAAATGTACAAAAGAGAGGAGAGGGCATGCGCTCCAGCGTTGTAACCTCTAGTTGAACGTGATCCAAATGGAGACAAACAATTGTGCCGTCTTAATGTCAAAACAAAGAAGTAGCACACACAATCCTACAGCATTGCTACAATCAATATGGATTTAAATAGCGTTGATTCAAGAGCTGTGCAACGGTAGAATTTGCTTAACATTTTCCTTTCAACCATTTGTAGACCAGAGACACCTTCTGAAATGATGAGTGTTTCAGCTGTAGCAGTAGAAAGGATTCATTTTTTTCTTCTTACTCAACCTTGGTAAAATGGTGTTGCTCAAGCTCACTTTATTCTTTTATTTTGACTGGACCTCCAACACAGGTCCCTACCGCTACCAGTCAGCAGACGGGAGAAGGGATCTATGACGTCCCAAAACGCCATTTCATGACTGTAGGTGCTTTTGTTTTTGTTTCGTTTTTTTGTTCGTCCACTCCCTCCACTGGCAAACCTCTCATTCCCTCACTAAGGAAACCTCCCCTCTTCTTTAGTGTCCATTTATGAATCCCTGTCTGTGTGACCTTGTGGAATTATTGGACCCATAACCACCTCGCCGACACACGTAGACATGGTCGTATACACCCACAGACTGGTTATCAGCAGTGTGTCTCGAGGTAGTGGTTGCCCGCCTGTGCAGTCTGATATCAATTTTCTCGGACAAGAAATAATCAAGCGTCAGGCCTAAGTATTTTCTTACAGTATCTAAGGTTATAAAGATGCAATGATATTGTATGTTGCAATATATATTGTTATGTATATGTTCTATATTGTATTGTTATGCATAGCCTGCTCCAACAGATACGTGATTGGTCCATCTAGCTAAGATGTGACACCAGTTGTCAAGATAAATCCAGTGGAGATGGAGATGTGTCTTTGCTAGAGGACTATTAGACATCGAAGAGGCGTCTTTTCTTAAATAAAGACAAAACGCTTTGTCATTTCCAGTTTCGCCAATATATTTTCGACAGCCGATTCATTTTTGACCACAACAAATAGACATGTCATGGATTAACTTTTCGGTTTTGGGGTTTTCTATCCTGTCACCATGCCAGATGCTATAGTCAATACATTTACATGGAGAGAGAATAAAACGTCCACAAAGTGTGCTTTCTTTCTCTCCTCGCTTCCTCTCTGTGCTGATAGTTCAGCAGCATATCAACTAGACATGATAGCTATACTGTCCCCCTGCTATCTTTACCCAAAACACATCATGCTAGCTGGTGTTGTATGAATAGCTGCCAACGCTGCTTCCATATCTCTAAGAGTTACTGCTTGTCTGTGCATTCAGTTGGAGCTTTACTGAGAGATCCCCCATAGCTTGATGTGTGTGTCACTCTGCCTGCCTGTCTGCCTGAGGTGAAGGCCCAGTCTAACTATAACCTATGTCTGCCCACCTTTTACAAACTACTGTACCTCCCTCTTGCTCCTAATGGATAAATAGGACTGCAAGAGCAAGCCATCATGTATAACAACAATATGTACCGTATATGATCAGATTCCTCCACACACTTCAAACAGGACATAGACAGTGTTATGTTACCCCCCTGCCTTCACCGACACTGATTGCTGATTTCCCTTCATTTTCGCTCTTCTTTCCGTGTCTGTGTGTGTGTCTTTATTTATGGCATGCAAATCCCGTGTGTGTTCCCGTGGTGATACATCGTCTGCTTGTGCATGGCCCCTGCAGTCTAGGACATACATTTCATGCGACTTACCCATTCCATAGTCTAGTTGTAGAACCTATGTCCTTCCTTCCTACTTCCTCTGAATTGTAATTGTACTGTTAGTGCGCTGAACTTATATGGCCAGGGGGGGATGAGACATGAGAGTAGCAGTAGGAACGGTCACGTCTGCAATATGGGTCAGGCAGTTATATTGTCTCGGTGGGTAAATATCTAGAAGTATATATATATTCATTGGGTTTAAGAAACACAGTGGTGAATGTACAGGTAACTGCCAAAATAAAGGAAACACTTAAATGAGGGATACAAAGTATTTGAAGTAATTTACATCCCATCATGCAAGGGATCATGTATTAAAATGTCCCAGTTCTCCATTATTTTGGCTACCATGGCTAGAAGAAGAGATCTCAGTGACTTTGAAAGAGTGGTCTCAAAGGAGCGTATGTGTGTGTCAGTCCCCAGATCTCAACCCAATTGAATACTTATCTGAGATTCTGGAATGGTGCCTGAGACACCATTTTCCACCACCATCAACAAAACACCAAACGATGGAATTCCGTGTGGAAGAATGGTGTCGCATCCCTCCAGTAGAGTTCCAGACACTTGTAGAATCTATGCCAAGGCGCATTGGCGCTGTTCTGGCAGCTCGTGGTATTGCCCAATGCCCTAAAACATTTTATGTTGGTGTTTCCTTTATTTTGGCAGTTACCTGTATATTGTATACCGTCCAAATCCTACCTAATCATATAATATTATCTTGTGTTTGAGAGGAATCACAATGGTAATGCATTGTGGGACTACTGGAGCTGATTTGATAGGCAGAGACGAACATAATAATTTCTAATCAGTGTTCTTTTGATTGGACTGAATAGCCAATTATAGAGCACCGTGAGAGATTCATTTTAGATCCATTTTCTGATAATGAAATGAGA
Source organism: Brachymystax lenok tsinlingensis (assembly GCA_030435695.1). NCBI lineage: Eukaryota > Metazoa > Chordata > Actinopteri > Salmoniformes > Salmonidae > Brachymystax > Brachymystax lenok. Next base: position 10,573,630 of record CM059801.1, read on the forward strand.
GGAGAGCTAGTTGTTTCTAGGCATCTTCAGTACAATTCTCTTCACACGCAATCACGCATGCACACACACACACACACGCACACGCACACGCCTAGTAATAGAATGTGTTATGACTTAGAAAGTCTGGCTTTGTTTTGTCGTGAAATGTCACTGTTCTCCCTCTCTGTCCCTGTTCCTCTGCCCCACCACAGAACATCAACCACTTTGATCTGTTCGGAGACATGTCCACTCCACCCTCGGTGAGTAACTGTCCTTCCCTATTGCTTAGACAGACTCTGACCGTTTAACCATGTCTGGAATGATGGTGCTGAAATATTATGCGTCAGCATCGCTGCAACTCCCCAACGGGCTCGGGAGAGGCGAAGGTTGAGTCATGCGTCCTCCGAAACATGACCCGCCTAACCGCGCTCCTTAACACCCACCAGCTTAACCCGGAAGCCAGCCGCACCAATGTGTTGGAGGAAACACCGTTAAACTGGCGACCGTTGGCCCAAGAGTGCAGATCCGCCACAAAGAGGGCCTAAGAGTGTGGTGAGCCACGTAAAGCCCCACAGCCAAAACCCTCCCTGGGCCAATTGTGCGCCGTCCTATGGGACTCCTGGCCACGGCCGGTTGTGGCCCTGCCTGGGAATGATGCAGTGCCTTAGACCGCTGCGCCACTCGGGAGGCCCATGTGTCAACATTTTAATGCATTGTTATGCAGTCAAAATATTGTGTGAATAATAGAGGAACTTACAGTCAAGACAACCGTTAAATAACAGTAAGACATTGTAAGACATTTTGTATTCTGATTTCTATGTGAACAGATGGTTCAATTGACCCCCAAATAGAAAAAGCCAATAAACGAATAATCACAATGATCCCAGTGAAAGGATAGGTGCCTGGTTTAGACGTGCATGTGGATGATGTCCCCCCCAGATTCCCCCGTCCCCGGCCAACACTCTGGACCCCAGCAGGAGCCACCGTCAGCCCCAGCACCCCCCAGAGATGTTCACCGGCCCCTTCAGCCCCACCTCTGTCCCCTCAGGGTACATGACCATGGGGCCAGTCCAGGCAGCCCAGTGGGCCCAGCAGGGACAATTCGCAGGCCAGGCCCAGACCCTGGCCTTCGGGGTGCAAGGGCCCCTCCAGGTGACCCAGGTCCTCCCCTGGGGGCCAGCCCGTCATCTGGAGCCAGGCCAACATCTTCCCTGCCACCCAGCAGCAGTGGGCCGCCATGGCTGCCTACATGCCTGCCCAGGCTGTGGGTGTGGGGGGCCACCACATCCCCATGATGGTGCCCATCACCACCGTATGCCCCAGCGCCCAGGGGCCCCACTGTGACCTCTCCTCCACCCCCTCCTCGGCCATCACCAGCCCCCAGCATCAGGCAATGGATCCCGTCCTGCTCCAACAGCAGCATAGCATCGGTGGGGACTCTGACGCAGGCGAAGGCCCCTCTTCGCTGGGCCTTGTCATGGTGGGTAGCAGGTGTGGCACACCCAGGCCGATGAGCCCCACTTCAATGGGTCTTGGTGCCGTGGGCAGGTGTGAGACGCCCGTTGGCCTTGTCATGATGGCGAGGTGTGAGACGCCCGGTCCAGTGAACGTGCCCCCTGACACTCTGGTCTGTAGCCAGCTGGGCCTGGGGTCATCATCTGCCGCAACCCAGGAAGAGGAAGGCAGCTGTAGTGACCTTGACCTCTCTCGGATGACCTTGAGTCCAGGCACGTCCTCGCCCTCCACTGACTCAGGTAAACTCTACCTATAGCCAGTTTATCCTACATTCACACTAGATAGTTGCACCTACTCATACAGAACAATGAAGTTACCCAACCCAAACCTTAAAGGGAAAATCCACCGGCCACATCATCATGATGATGCAAAAACCATAATTTTGCACGTCATGATAATATGGTCAGTGGCACGTTGCTTCATGAAAGACCAATATCTCGATAACTGGACCGCTGACATGCAAAACATTTTGGAACTGTATCAAAAGTGGAATAATGACGTTTCTTTTTGTTAAGTTTCCCTTTAACCAAACCCTAACGCTACCCACCTGGATAATGTACAATGCTTTAAGACCCGGTTACAGTGAAAAGGGGAGTACAGTACACCCAACCGCCAACTCTGTCTCTGCAGCGTCCACCCCAGCCCCCCAGCCTGGCTCGTCCTCAGACTCCGCCCCGTCCCAGACTAGTGATCCCCCCACAGACCACTCCCCCAGCACCAGGGAGGATGACTCGGTGAGTCTCAGCTAATCTGGTCATAATGATATAATGAGCTATCAAACAGTTGGTAGATAGTTGCTTCATCACTTCACCCGCCTGGCCTCGCTGCCCCCCTTACTACAACAATGAGCAGCCATTTTGACTGCAACATTCTAGCAGTCTAATAAAGACAGAGGGGGAAACGTCGTGTGGATGTATTCATAAAGGCCTTGGGTAACATATGTCTTTCAAAGGACACAATAGCATTTCCATGACTTTATGTTACTGTAGTGCTCACATGGGGAGCGCACGGAACAGCGGTTATTCTTGGGCAAAGTGATGTTTTGAAATAGAGCTAATCTCTTCAATTTGGAGAGTTGTCTGTCAAAGGTAAGGGTTTTGGAAACCTCAGATACAATATAGAAATCGAAACATCTTCCCTGTATGTGACTCTGTAGGAGGATTTGAAAAAGTCACCTTCTGGTGCTCCAGAGAAAAAAAATGATGTCCTCTTATAGCACAAATTCTGTTAGTGATATCGAAATTCTCACAACATGCATGTGTTAAATAAACGTATTTAGGAAAAGTCAAGGACGGAAGTGGGGCATGATATATAAACGTTACATTCATATGCAGTCAAAATTACTGCCTCAGCACTTGTGCTAATGGGTGAGTACTGCATTTACTTGTATCTGTGGATTATACAACTCTGTATGATATTAACCATTCTCCCACTCGCTCTCTTTCTCTTTCTTTCTCTGTCTCTCCCTCTTTCCACCTAGGGCTCATGCACCAGGGCTCTGTCTCCCCGTCCTTCCAGTGATGCTCCAGCTGACTGTCCACAGGCCCAGACCTGTCCACAGGAGGACAGCTAGAGAACACTGGGCTCTGGGTGGGTCTTTTCTCTACTCTCCTACCACTCTCATCTATCACCCCGTTCTCTCCTCCCCTTCCCTCTCATCTCCTCATCCCACTCCTCTCCCTCTCTTCAATCCTCTCTTGTACTCTTCTCTAACCTTTTGTATCCCCTTAAGGCTGCTTAAAACATCTCTGTTTTATTGATTGGTCTGACAGCACTCTACCGCTCAGCTCTTATTGTCTGTCTGTCTGGTGTCTTTTCAGAGGAACAGATCTCTTCTTTGTCTTTTAGTCTCTCTCTCTCTGTGTCCTTGCAGCTAAATGGTCCTCAGCCAATTATGGAAGAGCTATGGTTTTTGTTTAAGGTTTATTTTATTATGGCTCTGTAGTATGTTGTAAAATGGAACATTGATGCATTGATTCAGTATGATCAAAGTAAGGAACAATACTACCACCTGCTGTCCATAGGCTCATAATTGCACATATTTCACACATGAGCATATCTGAAAATTCAGTGGATGTGTTCTAATGCTGCTCCCTCCCTCTCCAGGAGAAGAACCCTCTCTATGCCCAGAGAGGAGGAGATGAGAAGAGAGGAGAGGAGGACGAGGACTGAGAGGGAGAGGAGGAGAGACTCTGGACTCCTGTGTCTCTCCACATAGCTGGATTACACTGATCACTGTTTTGTTCCGGGGACTATTAATATTGGCAGCCTAAAGTAGCAGTACCATAGGATTGGCTTCTCTCCTGAGATGGACAACACAACACACTCCTCACAATGGACAAACCTTGTCTTTTCCCCCTTTGCCAATTGGAAGGGTTTTTCTCCCAGGAAGTGACCTTTGAAACTGTAGCAGCATGGTGTTGCCATGACAACGTTCTGCCACAGGTCAGTGGGTGGAGACGCCCATGTGACCTGAAAGAACCAATCAAACTGCAAGTTCAGAAAGCGGATTCTAATGGGTTCTATGGATTCTGATGAAATTTTAGGTATTTTGATGAGGAATGGTGTCCTTTGGGGTTGTACCCTGCAAGGACTCATTGTGCCGAACAGATGGATTTCCCAAATGTTTTCAAAGAACTGACTTGTTCCATTTGCATGAACAGACTTTGTATTGTGAATCCAGCAAAACGCAGCAGCGACTGCGAGACAACTGTTTTCCGTAGCTCCGTAGCTTCCTTTTCAACGCTAAAAGATAAAAAATATATAATTTGTAATTTGTAAGCTGCGACTACTGAGTTGATGCTTTTGAGAGTTTTTAGGATAACAAAAAATGTTTGAGGCCTCGGCCAAAATAAAATCCTGTTTGCCAAACTTCTATTTTGTAAATAAGATTTCCTCAAGGCCCCTACTGTACACCTGAATCTCTGTGCCATAAGACAGGTCTGTCATCTGCCTCTGAAACTGCCTACCTGTGGCTCTCAACTCTAAAGCAATGCCCTACCAGCACCTCTGTCTGTATCATCTGGACGTTTGCTATTGCTTTTGTTGGCAATTTCTTTTTTTCTTCTTTTTTTCTTTCTGTTTCTCTGTTGGGTTTGGTCGGTCTGTGACGTATTAACTGTGCATCTGTGTTACATAGCCATTGAATCAAAGCGATGATGCCTGTTACCTACGTATGACGTAACTCACTCTTTTGAAAATGAAGTCACACAACAACAACAAAATATCCACCTGCTAATTTCTTAATAAAGTCACTGTCACTTTTACCTGGGGGGAGGGAGGGGAAGAAGGGAGGGGAGGAAGGGAGGGGAGGAAGGGAGGAGAAGAAGGGAGGGAGGGGAAGAAGGGAGGGGAGGAAGGGAGGATCTCCTGCATAACCTTGTTTTTTAGCTGTTTTAGACTTCCAGACAGGTGTACTACTCATACTTCAATGTTTGCTTTCAATGTTGATCTACTCTACTGCTTCTAGACCTGGGTTCAAATACTATTTAAATACTTTGAGCATTTGCTTTAGCCTGCCTCTAGTGCCAGGTGGGCGGGGTTTGCATTTTGGGAATTTTCTATTGGTCTCATTGCAACAGGCAACCTCAATCACGCACAGCTAAAATATTTGAAATTATTTCAAATAGTATTTGAACCCAGGTCTGCTAGACATCTAGGTGATTTCTAGGAACCAAACCAATAAGCTAGTTGAGATGGCCCAGCCAGCTGCAGACTCCAGAGTGCATTACTATGCCTTATTATTATCAGTTGTACAGGTTCTGATGCCCTGTCACTGTTACACCGTCCTGTCATTGTATTACAGTAACACAATTCATTGATGCAACTAAAGATTTGGGGTATATTGTAGATCTGTCTGCTTCACAGAGTTACAAATGGCCAAAACGTGGAGACTTTATACGACTATGAAATAATATAAATATTATTACTATTTACTTCTAGACTATGATGATAATAACCGTAACCCTGCTCGTATAAGAAAAAGCTAAACGAAATGGTCCATTTTATTTATGAATTCCAACGGTCTTGAAAAGAGAAAAAGGACTTTTGTACGTATATTTCTTCCCATTTACTGTACTACTCATGCCTACTGTTCAGTCACAAATAAAAGATCATGTGATTCACAGTTTTCTCCTGAACTTTGTATGTTGCATCAGCCATTTGTACTGCAACAAAAAAGGTCATTCATAGGATATTACTGTGTAATTACCATTTCACTGTGTACTTTCTAAGAAAACACCTGGTCATTCCAGCAACCCTAAAATAAATGCTGCATGTATTTTGTTGCATGTATTTTGTTCCAGCTCAATGGATCCAACAGAGGGGGCTGTGTTCTTGCTGTTACCTGGGTCCTGTCCAGTCAGCACATGCAGAAGAAAGCTTTTTGAAATGGAGAATGGAAATGAGATCATTCTAAATGCTGTTGAGATATTACCTCCTCCATTTTAAAAGGTTTTCTACCATGTTTCTGCCAACCGTACATGACTCCGTAAGTTTGTGTTGTTAATGGCATATATCCATCAACACAAACCTACATAAAGCATTTTAACTAAATTTGACCTCAATCTACATTTCAAATAGCTTTTTGTTTTTACATTTATAAGCAATCACTCCATATTGTGTGGAGTGGATCTGGTGTTTCTGTAAAGGGTAATTTGATGAATGTCAATGAAGGTAAACAAACAGTCTGGGAAATCTCCAAACAAACATAACGTACTGTACACCAAACATGATCTGTGTGCTTTGTGTTTCCTAATACCTGACTTATGAAAGTGGAGATTCCCGTAACAGACTCACGGTTGGAACCTAACATTGAGTCCATGCCCCTGCTAGTATTGATCAGTGTGTGTTTACACACAGACAGAGATACCTGAACACACACACACACACACACACACACACACACACACACACACACACGTACACACACACACATGCAGCTGAAAACACTGTTGTCACGTCAGGTCTGTGCGTCCGTCTTATTGGAGATTTTTCAGATCCACCACAACTACCATGCTCTCTGTATCCATGTTGAAGCCTACAGTCAGCCCAGGCTACTGCCTCCTCTGTGCTGCACTGTGCTTGCTCCTACTCTGGTAAGACCTTCATTCAGTCGGTGTGTGTGGAAGATTCAAGGGCAATGGCTGTCCTCTACAAGCGTCAATACTCTATACAGTAGCCAGACAATGTATGATTTAGTGTGAGGCTCATTGCAGTACACTTACTCCCGATGGTTAAGGTTTTAGATGGAGGTCTTGTACAATGGGAGGGAACATTATTCTGGATTTAAATTGTCTGCTGTTTAAATCAACGCAAAAGTTGATTGAGAATAGAAAATGGTGTGTGTGCGCGCAGAAGTCTCCACAAGAATATTAAACTAACAAAAATGTGACCAACTGGGGACATTTTGTTAGTCCCCAGAAGGTCAAATGCTATTTCTAGGGGGTTTAGGGTTAAGGTTAGAATTAGGGTTAGGAGCTAGAGTTCGTTTTAGGGTTGTGGTTAGGAGCTAGGGTTCGGTTTAAGGTTAAGGCTAGGTTTTTGGGTTAAGGTTAGGGTTAAGGTTCGGGTTAGGTTTAGGTTTAGGGTTATGGAAATGTAGGATTTTGAATGGGGCTGAATTGTGTGTCCCCACAAGACGTGTGTGTGTGTGTGTGTGTGTGTGTGTGTGTGTGTGTGTGTGTGTGTGTGTGTGTGTGTGTGTGTGTGTGTGTGTGTGTGTGTGTGTGTGCGTGCACAGATGATTCCTCCCGACTAACCCTGCTTGACTAATATAAGAGGCTGATGCAGTTTGTTGAGCTGTGAGTTATGGTGACCTATGTTTCAGTGATGTTGCCATAGCCAGCAGTGGCGAGGAGCCCAGTGGCGTCCGTGAGGCTCGGTCTGTGGGGACTCAGGTTGCCGTGCAGCCGGTGGACTGCGTACAATCAGAGTGGTCCTCCTGGACGCGCTGCGACGTCTGCAGGAAGAAGAGGGTGAGTATTAGCAGGAGGAGGAAGAAATGGATGATGATGATGATGATTATGAGGAGGAGGACGGTAGATAAAACCTGTTAGTGGAGAGTATACCGTAAGTGGCACAGGTTGCTGTTTGTAATCCACTTGACATGGATAAAGACAAGGGGAGTAGCTAACCTTGACAAGAGAGTGAAAAGATAGTTCTGATATAATAACGGACATGGGATGTACTTCACATTCTGTGCACAGACTGGGCAAGGCAGCCTTCTGTGACTAATAGCTTTACAGTAAGTGGGCACTTAGGTAAAGATGTGTTGTACTGTAGCATTCAAACTGTTTTCAATTGTCTATTATTCTCTCTCCCCCTCTCCATCGCCCTTCCCCAGTACCGTTATGCTAAGCTTGTCCAGCCGTCTCAGTTTGGCGGGGAGCCCTGTCATGTCCAGGGCAAAGAGGTGGAGCCCTGTAGCTCTCCATCTCGCTACGACTGTACACATGAAGAAACACCTCTGTGTGAAGGCTTCCTCTGCACTTACACAGGTATTCTTTCCCCACAATCAACCAATCTAACCCTAACGTTAAGCCTGATTCGAATAATCCTAACCACTGGTATTCTCTCCTCTGATCTCCAAACTATATGCCTGCTATTTCTACCCTGCTTAGTCCCGTGCATGTCTTCCAGATGTCAGTGGAGATGTAAAAAATCCAATAAAAAAAGGGCTGCATATCAAATTAAAAGTTTTACTCCACATAGTGCACTGCCAGTATAGGGCTCTGAACAAAACTAGTGGACCACATAGGGAATAGGGTGTGATTTGAGATGTGACCTGTGTGTCTTCCCAGGCCGCTGTGTGCCTATAGACCTGCGCTGTAACGGGGATGATGACTGTGGGGACTGGTCAGATGAGAAGGGCTGTCAGAAGGTGAACAAGGCCTGCAAGCAGGAGGCACAGGAGTACTATGGCATCGAGAACCTGGCCAAAGGGTGAGGCATATTCACTGTGGGCCGAGTAAAAACTTGCACTCCACGTACACAAACTTTTTTTTACACAAATCTTCCATTGACATCAGTGCATGAATTATGTGAAAGTGAATCCCTTTCTTTCTCCTGTAGAATCAACATACTGAACAGTAACTTAGAGGGAGTGGTCATTGACAACAGATACTACGCAGGCAGTTGCTTGCCTCACTACATCCAGGACGTCAGGTTCAGGAAGCCTTATAACCTGCAGCAGTACACACTGGAGGTAGGAAGCCTTATAACCTATAGCAGTACACACTGGAGGTAGGAAGCCTTATAACCTATAGCAGTACACACTGGAGGTAGGAAGCCTTATAACCTGCAGCAGTACACACTGGAGGTAGGAAGCCTTATAACCTGCAGCAGTACACACTGGAGGTAGGAAGCCTTATAACCTATAGCAGTACACACTGGAGGTAGGAAGCCTTATAACCTATAGCAGTACACACTGGAGGTAGGAAGCCTTATAACCTATAGCAGTACACACTGGAGGTAGGAAGCCTTATAACCTGCAGCAGTACACACTGGAGGTAGGAAGCCTTATAACCTACAGCAGTACACACTGGAGGTAGGAAGCCTTATAACCTACAGCAGTACACACTGGAGGTAGGAAGCCTTATAACCTATAGCAGTACACACTGGAGGTAGGAAGCCTTATAACCTATAGCAGTACACACTGGAGGTAGGAAGCCTTATAACCTGCAGCAGTACACACTGGAGGTAGGAAGCCTTATAACCTACAGCAGTACACACTGGAGGTAGGAAGCCTTATAACCTACAGCAGTACACACTGGAGGTAGGAAGCCTTATAACCTATAGCAGTACACACTGGAGGTAGGAAGCTTTATAACCTACAGCAGTACACACTGGAGGTAGGAAGCCTTATAACCTACAGCAGTACACACTGGAGGTAGGAAGCCTTATAACCTATAGCAGTACACACTGGAGGTAGGAAGCCTTATAACCTGCAGCAGTACACACTGGAGGTAGGAAGCCTTATAACCTATAGCAGTACACACTGGAGGTAGGAAGCCTTATAACCTATAGCAGTACACACAAGAGGTAGGAAGCCTTTTAACCTGCAGCAGTACACACTGGAGGTAGGAAGCCTTTTAACCTGCAGCAGTACACACTGGAGGTAGGAAGCCTTTTAACCTGCAGCAGTACACACTGGAGGTAGGAAGCCTTATAACCTACAGCAGTACACACTGGAGGTAGGAAGCCTTTTAACCTGCAGCAGTACACACTGGAGGTAGGAAGCCTTATAACCTATTGCAGTACACACTGGAGGTGAAAAGGGCCCTATTCGAATACTCTTAAAATGCATCCTTCCTTCTTCTACAGTACCACATTTCTAATGAGCAATATAACTGGACAATACAGACATGTTGTCTCAGCAATGTTTCATAATTTCAGGTGTTTTAAGAGCATTACAGAGGATACATTTTCTCATAAGTGGGTTGCTGCTACAGCACGTGTGACTGTGACCTGTAGTGAATGTAAACATTACTTTTCTCTTGTTTGTCTGCCACAGACCAAAGGCACGTACGACTTCAAGCTGCAGTCTTTCGAGTCATACTCTGAGTTTGTCCATTACACCATGACGGAGCGCACTTCCAAGACCACGGTGTCCATTGGCTTTGCTGTGCCGGGCGTGGCCGAGTTCGGCTTCAACTACGCTGACTCCAAATATTCCAAGTCAGAGAAGAAAATACGCCGCGCCTCTAGGAAGGTGAGAGTTGTTCATCAGGGGTCTGTTCAGAAGAGAGCATCGTTACAGAACGTTCCGATAGAAATGTATTGTGTAGAACAGATATGATTGTCTGTCATGTAGAATAGGGATCTGAGCCAGCTCTATTTATTACATTTCTATCTGAATTGTTCTGAACAACACAAAGGCACAATTCACCCCAAAATCAATGTTTTGGGTCATTCACATTCAGTAACCAAGCCCTCCTGACACGCACCTTTGCCCGCCACCCCTCCACAGGAAAACAGCTTTGTCCAGGCCAAGGCCGAGCTGCAACTGGCCCGATACATCCTGAAGTCAGAGGATCTGATGCTGCACCCAGAGTTCTTCCTGCGTCTTCGTGCCTTGCCCCAGTCCTACAACTACGGGGAGTACAGACAGATCTACAGAGACTATGGCACCCATTACATCACAGAGGCTACCCTGGGAGGAGACTACGAGTACACCGTCATCCTGGACAAGGAGAAGCTGGAGAAGACAGGTGACTGATGATGCTTTGCTATTCCATGCAAAGAGGCTAGTGCACTACGGGGCCATAGGGTGACATTTCACTTCACAGCAGCTACCCATGGACAATTGAAATAAAGTACCATATCACAATGGTAGTAGTAATACTCTGCTATATCTCCACTCCCCTTTTAGGTTATTCTCTGGAAGCCTACAAGAACTGTGTGCAGATAGGTCTGAAGGTGGGGGCCAACATCAAGGGGGTGTATGTGACTGTGGGGGGTCGAGGGAGGTGGTTGTGATGGTCTGCTCAATGAAATGGGAGGTGAGGAGTGGATCTAGATCACCGGCAACACGGATCTCTCTGTCTCGTACTGTAGAATAAATAGCTATTTTCTCCTTCTCTTTAACTGTCTCTATCTTCCTCTCTCTCTCCCACCACCGTCTCCTCTCCTCCCCCCTCTCCCCCCCCCTCTAGAGGACACAGTGAAAGGCAGCATGGTGGAAGACTTTGTCGCGGTGGTTAGAGGGGGGGTGACAGTGAGTCCATCACCTGGCTGGCTGCCAAGAAGCTGCCCACGCCACAACTGATGAGACTGTGGGGAGAAGCCGTGCATTACAACCCTGACTTCATCAGCAGCGTGGTGGGGATACTGTCTCTCTCTCCGTTCTTGCCATTTATCTCGGTCTCTTTTGTGTACACTCCCTCTCCTTCTACACCCACATGAAAAAATACTATAGTATACTGTGGTTAAATACTATAGTATTCACTGTAGTGTTTTTGCAGACTTTAGTCTAATACTATGGTTTTTACTGCAGTGTTGCAGACATGACTGTAGTATACTGCAGTATTTACAGTTTACTATAGTATACTGTAAATACTGTAGAGTAAGACAAGTAAGTAGGTAGGTAGGTAGGTAGGTAGGTAGCTAGCTAGAACTGAGGTCTAAATGGATAGTTCAGAGATTCTGCTCTTTTTTATAACCTGTAGGGAACACAGTATATTGTCTATACGTAGGTTTTCACTTACGGGGTGAAACAAATTGGGATATGGGGGAAGGGAATGGACAGGGTACAGTTGAAGTCGGAAGTTTACCTACACCTTAGCCAAAAACATTTAAACTCAGTTTTCACAATTCCTGACATTTAATCCTTGTAAAAATTCCTGGTCAGTTAGGATCACCACTTTATTTTAAGAATGTGAAATGTCAGAATAATAGTAGAGAGAATGATTTATTTCAGTTTTTATTTCTTTCATCACATTCCCAGTGGGTCAGAAGTTAACATACACTCAATTAGTATTGGTAGCATTGCCTTTAAATTGTTTAACTTGGGTCAAACGTTTCGGGTAGCCTTCCACAAGCTTCCCACAATAAGTTGGGTGAATTTTGGCCCATTCCTCCTGACAGAGCTGGTGTAACTGAGTCAGGTTGTAGGCCTCCTTGCTTGCACACGCTTTTTCAGTTCTGCCCACAAATATTCTATAGGATTGAGGTCAGGGCTTTGTGATGGCCACTCCAATACCTTGACTTTGTTGTCCTTAAGCCATTTTGCCACAACTTTGGAGGTATGCTTGGGGTCATTGTCCATTTGGATGACCCATTTGCGACCAAGCTTTAACTTCCTGACTGATGTCTTGAGATGTTGCTTCAATATATCCACATAATTTTCCTACCTCATGATGCCGTCTATTTTGTGAAGTGCACCAGTCCCTCCTGCAGCAAAGCACCCCCACAGCATGATGCTGCCACCCCGTGCTTCTTTGGCTTGCAAGCCTCCCCCTTTTTTCTCCAAACATAACAATGGTCATTATGTCCAAACAGTTCTATTTTTGTTTAATCAGACCAGAGGACATTTCTCCAAAAAGTTAGATTTTTGTCCCCATGTGCAGTAGTCTGGCTTTTTTATGGCGGTTTTGGAGCAGTGGCTTCTTCCTTGCTGAGCGGCCTTTCAGGTTATGTCGATATAGGACTCGTTTTACTGTGGATATAGACACCTTTGTACCTGTTTCCTCCAGCATCTTCACAAAGTCCTTTGCTGCTGTTCTGGGATTGATTTGCACTTTTCGCACCAAAGTACGTTCATCTCTAGGAGACAGAACTCATCTCCTTCCTGAGCGGAATGACGGCTGCGTGGTCCCATGGTGTTTATACTTGCGTACTATTGTTTGTACAGATGAACGTGGTACCTTCAGGCGTTTGGAAATTCCTCCCAAGGACGAACCAGACTTGTGGAGGTCTACAATTTCTTTTCTGAGGTCTTGGCTGATTTCGTTTGATTTTCCCATGATGTCAAGCAAAGTGGCACTGGGTTTGAAGGTAGGCCTTGAAATACATCCACAGGTACACCTCCAACTGACTCAAATTATGTCAATTAGCCTATTAGAAGCTTCTAAAGTTATGCCATAATTTTCGTGAATTTTTAAAGGCACAGTCAACTTGGTGTATGTAAACTTCTGACCAACTGGAATTGTGATACAGTGAATTATAAGGGAAATAATCTGTCTGTAATTTTTTGGGGGAAAAATTACTTGTGTCATGCACAAAGTAATGTCCTAAACGACTTGCCAAAACTATAGTTTGTTAACAAGAAATGTGTGCAGTGGTTGAAAAATGAGTTTCAATGACTTCAACCTAAGTGTATGTAAACTTCCGACTTCAATTGTATGTGCAAATTTAGTACTGTAGTGTGGTATATACTACAGTATTTACTGTTGTGTTTTGCGTACTATAGTGTTTTGCGGACAATACTGTAGTATTTACTGTTTTGTGTTTGCAATCTGTAGTATAATGTAGTATTTAGTATAGTATACTACAAAATTATATATTAAGTACTACACATGATTGAGGTATACTACAGTGTGTAGTATAGTATTCTACAAAATACTACAGTTTACTACAGAATTCTATAGAAAGTACTGTAGTATTTTCATTTGGACATCTCTTTTCTCTTCTTTCACTTATCTTTAGCAAGCTGGGACTCCTTTCTATTTATCTTCTATTTATCTTTCTCTCTCTCTTCATCTACTATCTCTCTCTCTCTCTCTCTCTCTCTCTCTCTCTCTCTCTCTCTCTGTCGTTCAGATTTCCCAAAGGTTTCTCTATAGGTGTCCTCTACCAGTCTGTCAGACTCCATCCCTGAGCTGGTTGTGATGATGTTAAAGTATTGTTGTTGTTGTCTGTATGACAGACGCGGCCACTATATGAGCTGGTGACCTCCAGAGACTTCTCCAGTGCTAACTCCCTGAAGAAGAACCTGAGGAGAGCCCTGGCTGAATACCTGGAGGAGAGCAGCTCTTGCCGCTGTGCCCCCTGCCACAACAACGGACTGGCTGTTCTCAAAGGTAAACACCCTCCCTCCAGCCCCCTGCATAAAGGACATCCTCCCCGATCCAGCTATACTTTGTAGATTTATGAAAATGTCGCGGTTCGGTCAACCTAGGTGAGGTATTATCTCCACTAGGCCTTAGATTTCAGTCCTCTGGTTTGTCACTGAACTTGAAGTCCCCCGGACAGAACTCCTGTTGCTATAACTAGCTCGATGTGTTTCCTGCCTTGTCCGCTGTCACTCTCAGTTTCGATTCCTTCTGTTAGTGATGTAGAGCTTTTGAGTTTTTATCTAGATTTACTGAACCTGGTGCAACTCTGCAGACGGTCGACATATACTACGCGTTCGTATTCTTCCTCTATTTCTGAACCCCTACTCGGTCCAGTGAGAATTAACCCAGATACTGCTCATCAGGATTTCTTCTCGATCTCTGAGCCACTACTCGGCCCGGTGAGTTTTAACCCTGATACTGCTCATCAGTAAGCGTCCTTTACCCTCCTTGGAGTGTAGTTAAACTCTGTGCAAGATCCTACGTTGCTGTGTCTGTCCTAAGTGATTAACTCAGTTCAACTCAGCAAGTGCCTTTGGTGAGGGTTCAATGGGTTAAACGACCAAATTCGCTTTACCACTGTCCCTCTTTTTTATTTCAATATTCAGCACAAGTTCAATACAACAGCGTTTTATCCAATAACAACAGCCAAAGCATACAGTTATTTACTACGTATTCTCACTTCTATTTCCTATATCAGTTTACAGCGTGTCTAGGGTGCATATCATATTTACCAGTCCTCGGTGTGTATGAAAGTCCTCGAGAGCGTATAAGATATTGGAGCTCCTTGGGTCCACAGGGTCTACTAATTTGTAAGTCTAAACTCAGGTATGAGTTTCTATCGCCTATACTGGATAGCTTACTTAATTAAACTTTTGGTCAATCTATGCTCCCGGAGTAGTTCACAATCCGATGTCTCTTGAGGTTTAAGAGCACTCAGTTTCTCCACACGGTACTCTGAATTTTTCAATTCAACCCGTGTTTCCAAACAATCTCTCTCCTCTAGATTCAAAGGCTCTCGGTGATTGTAACTCTTTCAGAGAATTCACAAGATTGATTAAGTCTAAGTAAGAGCTTTAGTTAAATTAATAACGCCTGTAGATTATCGTTATCAATTGGTGACTATATTTCAGTCAGAGATTCTTTGGTGGGACCTTAGTCCTGTAAGAGTCTGAGAGAACAATTTGTGACCCCTACCCTTGGGTTTGCCCATCTTATATACTCTTTAGTCTAAGTCCATTTCTTCTACTGGTGCCTGTGGCGCCCTATGGGCTTCTTCCTTACTATATATGGGCTTCCTCATTACTCTATGTTAATTTGCTCCAGCCACCCGTCTGGGTTGACTGGGGGTGATGAGTCACTTTCAGTTTGGTCCGAATACAGAGGTGCCACCACAGCCATATTTGAGCGCTTTGCGTCACCCTCTCCATGGCTTGGGATGTTCTTCCCCGCATCTCTAAGCTTCCTTTTCTTGGGGGCCTTAGGTGGGCCTAGGTATGCAATACCCAGGACCAGCCCAGAGGCCTCCTCCTGTATGCAAGCATAGCTACTTTTACAGTCTCCACTCCAAGCAGTACAGTGAGTAATTATATGTCCTGACTGGTTAGTACATTTCCAATTCAATTCCTGTGTACTCCTCTGTGGTTTTCTTAATCATTTACATGTCTAAGTTCAGCTCCTTCACCAAGCTTCTTCTGCATCTAGAGGCGGGGGTGTATCCTGTTCTGGGGCGCTCAGAAGCGCTACCATAACAGGACTCACTTCTGCCCATTTAGGACCTTCCTTATCCATTTTCGGGGCCTTTTTCCTACAAAACTATGAAAGATGATAATGATGATGACAGTGATGATGAGGATGATGTCTTCCTCTCCCCCCTCAGGCACCAGGTGTGAGTGTGTGTGTCCATCTGGCTACAGTGGACTGGGTTGTGAGATCACCCAACGACCAGGTCATTCTCTTCATAAAAATCTTCATTCACCTGTAGCTTTAACATCTCTATTTCATTTCCACAATATTGCCATTTCCATGCTATTGGGGAGGTTTAACATTTTGAGCTTTGTCCCAAATAGATATAGGCATAGACGGCAGCTGGAGCTGCTGGGGTTCGTGGTCGACCTGCACGGAGCGGTCTAAGACACGGAGCCGCAAGTGTAACAACCCTACACCTAGCAGCGGAGGCATGGCCTGCAGAGGACTCCAAATGGAAGCTACTGATTGTTTCTGATATTGTCCCGGACTCTTGATTGAAATAAAGATAATTCATGTCACCCTTGGAAATGTGCCTGTGATATGTTTGCATTCTTGACTCACTTATGACAAAACATTTCAAACGTGTGTAAGCTAATTGAGAAAAACGGAGGTGATAACAGAGAATGACTTAGTTTTATTTCTAAACACAAACATTTTGGCTATCATCTTTCTCATCAGATCAGAAGACAGATTTGGTATCATTCTTTACCCCTTAAACATACATCATAGGTATTGACTCCCACTTCCTGCTGTAGTGTTGAAATCTGTTGTGTCCCGTCTTTTTTATGACATCAGCAGCGTTGGTTCTGAGAGGAGGAGCCAAGGCAGCTGGAGCCCCCGTCTGGCCGGGGGTTATCACATCACCATCTGTGTGTCTTACTTCCTAACTGACAGGAAGACCACACGCCCCAGCAACTCCAGGCCCATCCGTCGTGGACGGCCCGTCCGTCAGACAACAGTATGGCAGGCCCTGTGTCACCCACCCTGCAATTGCTCTTCACTCATCAGAGTCTCAACACATACACTATATACACAAAACTATGTGGACACCCCTTCAAATTAGTGGATTCGGATATTTCAGCCACATGCGTTGCTGACAGGTGTATAAAATCGAGCACACCGCCATGCAATCTCCATAGACAAACATCCGCAGTAGAATGACCATACTGAAGAGCTCAGTGACATTCAATGTGGCACTGTCATAGGATGCCACAGTTCCAACAAGTCAGTTCTTCACATTTCTGCCCTGCTAGAGCTGCCCCGGTCAACTGTAAGTACTGTTATTGTGAAGTGGAAACGTCTAGGAGCAACAACGGCGGCTCAGCAGCGAAGTGGTAGGCCACACAAGCTCACAGAAAGGGACCACCGAGTGCTAAAGCGCGTAAAAATCATCTGACCTTGGTTGCAACACTCACTACCGTGTTTCAAACTGCCTCTGTAAGCAGCGTCAGAAAAAGAACTGTTCGTTGGGAGCTTCATGAAATGGGTTTCCATGGCCGAACAGCCACACTCACACAAGCCTAAGATCACCATGCACAATCCCAAGTGTCTGTTGAAGTGGTGTAAAGCTCGCAGCCATTGGACTCTGGAGCAGTGGAAATGCGTTTTTCTGGAGTGATGAATCATGCTTCACCATCTGTCAGTCCGACGGACAAAACTGGTTCTGGCTTATGCCAGGAGAAAGCTACCTGCCCCAATGCATAGTGCCAACTGTACAGTTTGGTGGAGGAGGAATTATTGTCTGGGGCTGATTTTCATGGTTTGGGATAGGCCCCTTAGTTCCAGTGAAGGGAAATCTTAAAGCTACAGTATACAATGACATTCTAGACGATTCTGTGCTTCCAACTTAGTAGCAGCAGCTTGGGGAAGGCCCTTTCCTGTTTCAGCATGACAATACCCCCTTGCACAAAGCTAGGTCCATACAGAAATGGTTTGTTGAGATCAGTGTGGAAGAACTTGACTGGCCTGCACAGAGCCCTGACCTCAACCCCATCGCACCTTTGGGATGAATTGGAACGCCGACTGCGAGCCAGGCTTAATCGCCCAACATCAGTGCCCAACCTCACTAATGCTCTTGTGGCTGAATGGAAGCAAGTCCCCTCAGCAATGTTCCAACAGCTAGTGGAAAGCCTTCCCAGAAGAGTGGAGGCTGTTATAGCAGCAAAGAGGGGACCAACTCCATATTAATTCCCATGATTTTTGAATGAGATGTTCGACAAGCTGGTGTCCACATAATGTTCATGTAGTGTACTAACCCAAGCATAGTTACTGTAGTAAGGTGTAAGTAACTACAAATAATAGCACTCTGTTACACCCACCTTTCCTGAGCCTCTCTTCAGTGTGTGTGTATGTGTGTGCAGCACAAACAATAAGATGCATCCTGTTGTGTCAGATGCATCCTGTTGTTCCCACTTATCATGACTGTTGATGACCCCTGACCTCTGCTTACCCCTGAGTGCCGCGGCCAACTCCAGGGATGGGTAGCAGCTTAGAACACTGCCTGCTTACTTACCGTGAACTCCCAGTTCACTCCCTCATTTTGAAACAAAACATTATTCCAAGAATTCATGAAATTCATTAGAAATGTATAGAGTAGAGCCAGGAGTTTTCCTAGACAGGTCACATGTCTGAAAAAATTCCAGGCTCTAACTGAACTATAAAATCAGGATCTTGACCGTATCAGGACCCTACGGTGTCCAACATGGGTCTCCAAGCCCTCTCCATTTTCTATGGTCCATTTCCTCGTCCTGATCTGTCACTTCCTCTTCCCTGTTTCTCAGATCTACTACATCACTTCCTAACTCTAACTTATGTCACTTCCTCCCTGTGTGTTCAGGTTTTGCTGCATCACCACTCGGTGGATGAGATCTCCCATATCGTCAAGGATACCCAGGCCTTCGACTACCACCGGGCCTTCGACTACGCCTCTGGGAAGGAGGGACACCACAGTTGGGATTGTGACGTAAGTGTGTGTGAACAACGTGTGTGTCGTCTGGAAGATGATGAAGGTGTGTGCTCCTCTTCCTTCACATCCCTCCCTCCCCGGCAGGCAGAGCCCCTGATCACTGACCTGCGTGACCTCTTCACACTCATCTACGACATCAAGCAGTATGAGGAGATAGAGAAGTCCAAGAACGACAAGCAGCGTCACACACAGACACACACACAAACCCACATGAAAACCACATTAAACATTTGGAGACATAAGACTCAACAGATTGTATGCTTGGCTGGTGGTTGGTGATGTATGTAGAAACTATAAGTTATCATTACTCTTTGTGTATTTATTATTACTTTTATGACTTTTTTTACTTTTCTTTTTCTTTATCTCTGCATTGTTGGGAAGGGCCCGTAAGTTAGCATTTCACTGATAGTCTACACCTGATGTTTACCTGTGAAATCAACAGTTTTTTACATTTATCTCATTATATTCGTTCACCAATCAGTGAGGATGGAGGAAGCAAGCTAGTTGTTTACATGCATGATGGACAGATTAGTGTAGCCTATGGCGCAAGATGC
This sequence comes from Brachymystax lenok tsinlingensis, assembly GCA_030435695.1. Lineage (NCBI taxonomy): Eukaryota > Metazoa > Chordata > Actinopteri > Salmoniformes > Salmonidae > Brachymystax > Brachymystax lenok. The sequence continues at coordinate 10,592,943 of CM059801.1, forward strand.
GACTGAAATTTTGCGAATGCTCGCCCTAGGTGGGTAGATAGCAAGAGAGGACTGAGGAGGAGGCTTGAAGCTCTGGGCATCTTGTTATGACATGCATTATTTGAATTCGGTCCACAGAATTATACCTAGGAGAAGCGGCTTCAATTGAAGAACTTTGAATGTCCTTTTAGCTAACAAGCTTGAGCTAGCTCGCTAACAAGTTTGTGTGTGCAGAGTGGTACCAAAATTAAAAACACATCTTACCTTTTTGTAGTTAATAAATCCAATGTGAAATGTGATAAATAGGCCTATAGGATCCTTAACTAGCATTGAAAAAAGTGAATCCATTCTTCTCTAGTTAATTCAAAATCTCTCTCCCGATCTTCTGAATCAGCTTGTAATGTCAGTACAGTAGCCTATGCTTCGGAGGGGGGAGGGGCAGGTAGCCTAAACACGTACAGGCAAAGATTTCCAGATTGCAGGCAGACACTGGAATACATTTCTGAGTGACAGAGTGAGGGCTTTGCATAGGCTCTTGGCTGCATTCTTTTTGTGGGACTATAAATAAATGCCTGGAACGTAAAATAAGGTTATTAACAGGTTCCCAATGCCTTTAAAATAACGGTTCTGTTCAGGAGCAGTATGGATCACTTTCATTCCTGTTATTTAATGTTTTCGGTTCTGTTCACTGAACTGGATTCAACCCCTAGTCCTCAACAAGTTACTTGCATACAACTCTGCACGCACAACATTACTTTTCATGTTTCTTGCGGTTGTGGTCACTGTGGTGCCTGCAGATTTCCCCTCCCCACTGGTGGTAGTGCAAAAACAGATGGTAGTGGTAGAGCAAAAAACGATTTTTCCCCCCACCCACAACTTCTGCTGCAAGACTGACAGAATGCCCAAAAGTCTCCTGCTGCTCATGCTTGTAATGACATTGCTGCTTGTGCCCCTGCTCGTTACTAGTGTGCAGGTGGAGTAGTCTAAGTAAAACCTTAACTAGCAAGATGGAGGCAACCACGAAACAACGTATGCGAACCACAGGTATAATAAGAACTGGTGACTGCGTCCAAGATGTCCAACCATTGTTTTAAAGGTAAAAAAAAACACATTTTCATAAAGTTTTCATGAATTTTTACAAAATAGACAATTTTTTATATTTAGCTGTGGAAACTAGTAACAACACATTTAATGTAGTCAACTGGCTGGGACTTCCAACTTCATTGGCTGATCCCTCCTGATGACCCGGTTGGAGTCATGTCCAATCAGGTCATCAGGGGAAGGATCAGCCAATTGTGAAGAAGCACAATTGAGATAGCGTCAATGGTGCTGCCCATGCTGTCACAGACGCTATAATGCCCCCAGGTTTCCATCCAATTGGCAGTAGATTTTCAAGCAAATATTCTAGAATTAATAAAATATGTGCTTTTTTCTCACCAGTGGTATGATTCCACCAAATGGTAATACATAGAAATATAACAAAAAAACAATACACAGAACGAGCAATGTCAGAGACCGGAGGAAGTGGTTGGGTTGCCATCTGGGCCAGCAGCCTTGCAAGGGTTAGTTGCAGATAAAAAATCAGTGTGTGATGAGGTAGTGCACACAAAATTTACATTTTCGCTTAAGTATTGATATACCGAATAAAAATCTAAAGTTCAATGTGTTTCCAATGCATTTTCAACTCTACTGATTTTGTTTCAAAAACTGTTGCGATTAAATATCAAATGTACATACTCTGGTCTTGAGATCTGCCCTCTAGCCAATAGCTTGCAGATACAGTGTGGGTATGCTGTGCGGGTTGTCTAGTCTACATGATGAGATTATTATGTATCTGCGGAAGTCAAACGGCAGTCAAGCATAGATCGTCATTTCACCAGAATCAGACCCAATGATATTTATCAGTGGTGGAAAAAGTACACAATTTAAATACTTGAGTAAAAGTAAAGATGCCTTAATAGAAATTCAAGTAAAAGTGAAACTCACCCAAGAAAATCCTACTTGAGTAAAAGTCTAAAAGTTTTTGGTTTTAAATATACTTAAGTATCAAAAGTAAATATAATTGCTAAAATTTACTTAAGTATCAAAAGTAAAAGTATTAATCCTTTCAAATTCCTTACATGCCGGAGCGCCAAGTCTAGGACCAAAAGCTTCTACCCCCAAGCCATAAGACAGCTGAACAACTAAATTAATCAAATGGCCTCCCGGACTATTTACATTGCCCCCATGCATAGACACTTGACAAATTACCACAACTAACCTGTACCCCCCACACATTGACTCGGTACTGTATATATCCTCGTTATTGTTATGTATTGTATTACTTTTTTTTTTTACTTTAGTTTATTTAGTAAATATTTCATTAACTCTATTTCTTGAGCTGCATTGTTGGTTAAGGGCTTGTAAGTAGGCACCTGTAGTATTCGGCGCATGTGACCATTCAATTTTTTTTATTTGATGTTAAGCAAACCAGACAGCACCATTTACATTTTTATTTTTTACAGATAGTCAGAGGCACACTCCAACACTCAGACATAATTTACAAACAAAGCATATGTTTAGTGAGTCCGCCAGATCAGAGGCAGATAACCAGGGATGTTGCAACTTTTTGCTAATTTCTTGAAACAACATGTCTGACTCTGAAACTGAATCTTTGAACAATGCTAACAATGATCCTGAATCTCAGGCCAATGCTAATGGAGCTGGACCTTTGGACAATGCTAATGACTCTGTAACCCCACAACACTTCTCAGGGCCCCTGAAAATTGACCTACCACCAGCTTTTCAGGGAGATGGCACTGAGTCTTTTGCTAGCTGGTCTCGTCGCCTTCAAGTGGCTGTACAAGCTATGTACAATCTGCCGGATGTGGAGTTGGACCCTGTGCTAGCCGCCGTACTGCCCACACATCTAGCTGATGCAACATTCTTCTACTGGGACAGCCTTTCACCAATCGTTCAGAACACCTACTCCGTTGTCAAGACCAAACGGAAGGAAGTCTTTGGCCCCAGGCACTCTCTTCCATTCTTTTTGGATGTGTACAGTGCTGACATCAATTTTCTGGTTCTGGAGGCCTTCCCAGACTATGACCACAAAGCACAAGAAGGGGAGAAGTTTCGCTGCTTTGTGGTCGGATTGGACCCTACCTTGCAGGTGAAAATTCATGAAAATGGATCAGAGGCCCTGCTCGTCGCAAGTCGCTGTGAAAGAGCACGTGCAGCTCTCCAACTACATGCTGATTACCCACCAGTGGCACCGGCCCCGGACCAGGTTGCTATGGTTCGTTCTAATGACACGGATGAGAAGTTCCTTCATGCTGTGAAACTGCTGACGCTCACTGTGAATGGCCTGAAGAGTGAGGTACGCCAGCTACAGTGGGAAAAACAGAACCTCACAGAGCGTTTGGGCTTCTAGGCCAACAGGACCTCCATCCCATCCAATGATGCTGCAAGAGGAGCATGTGGCTTCTCACCAGCTGTCAAGCTCAACATCCATCACAAACCTACCACTCACCTGAATGACCGCCAGTACTGTCCTGCCTCTCCAGAGTACCGCCAAGGCCATTGTGATTGGGACTCTGATGGTGGACACCGTCACACCTACTCTCCAGACTACCCACCAGGAGATCACTACCACGACTACAGGCACCAGTTCGACGCAAGGGACAGACGATACAGCGGCCTGAGTCCACCTCCAAGGAGAGATAGAGAGGTAAGTCCTCATGCCAGGCACAGTGTACGGTTCCGGTCCCCTGTCTGATATGGGCAGTCAAGCGTGTCTGGTTTCACACAGCAGGGAAACTATCACTAGCTGTTGTTGGGGAGCAAACATCAGCTAGCACACCAGAGCCCCCTGTTGACAGCCCTAAATTCAAAATCGAAAGCTGCAAGATGCCTTCCACTGTCACGCCCTGATTTATTTTGGGGGGGGGTTACATGGGGCTATCGGGTGAGCTGAGGAGAGAGCCAGAGCCCCGATGGAGGAGTTATCAGGAGTTTAAGGAGGGATATGAGAGGGAGGTTGTGGCAAGGAGGGAGCTGCAGTGCAGGCGCCAAGAGGAGCGTCTGTCCAGCCCGATACATCCTGCGCCAGCTCCCCGCACTCGCCCAGAGGTGCGTGTCGTCAGTCCAGTGGGACCTATGCCGGCACTACGCACCAGACCTGCAGTGTGTTTCTCCAGCCCGATACGTCATGCGCCAGTTCTCCGCACATGACCCAGAGGTGCGTGTCGTCAGTCCGCAGAGACCTACCCTGGATCCACGCACCCGGAGTCCAGTGCGCCTCTCCAGTCTGGTATGTCCAGTGCCAGCTCCCTGCACTCGCCCTGAGGTGTGTGTCGTCTGTCCGGCGAGACCTACGCCAGATCCACGCACCCGGAGTCCAGTGCGCCTTCCCAGCCCAGGACGTCCGGAGCCAGCTTCCTACACTCGCCCTGAAGGGAGTGTCAGCAGTCCGGTGGGACCTACGCAGGAAAGGGGAAGTTTAAAGGAGTTTTGGGAGGAATGTAAGAGAGAGATGCGTTCGGTGTGCTCTACCAGCTCGGTGCGTCCAGTGCCAGCCTCCTGCGCTCCTCCAGAGGTGCGTGAGACTAGTCCGGCGAGACCCACGCCGGCTCCACGCACTCTGAGTCCGTTGCGCCTCCCCAGCCCGGTGCGTCCAGTGCCAGACTCCTGCGCTCCTCCAGAGGTGCGTGAGACTAGTCCGGCGAGACCTACGCCGGCTCCACGCTCTCTGAGTCCGTTGCGCCTCCCCAGCCCGGTGCGTCCAGTGCCAGCTCCCCGCACTCGCCCAGAGGTGCGTGTGGTCAGTCCGGAGAGACCTAAGCTGGATACACGCACCAGGCGTCCCGTGCGCATCGCCAGCTCGGTGTGTCCAGTGCCAGCTCCTCGCACAAGGCGTCCAGTGCGCAGCACCAGCCCGGTACGTCCAGTGCCAGCCCCACGCACAAGGCATCCAGTGCGCATTTCCTGCAGCAGCACCATGTCTTACTGGATATCAGCATTGGACGGCTGTCCTTGTGGAACATGGTTCTCCCTTGTGTCTGGCAAGTGGTTACTCACAATCCTTTAGTTGATAATTCCTAACAAACTGTTCATAAAGCTAATGCAAAGTTCACCACAGGCTTGGACGCATGTGCGTCCCAAACTGCAATACCCCTACATAACCAGCAGGAAAATCACTTACGTCAAGTCTAGACTTTGCGTAGAGAAATGATCATTTCCACGTCAAAGTAAGGTTTTATATACTTTTCTGCATAAGTCATACTTAATATCAAAATTGATCATAAGCCCATTTTATAAATGACGCCAGGACCAACCCCTATCATCCACAATGTGATGTGATGGTGAAACGATTTAATAGGACACTTATCAATCAGCTGGCCAAAACACTGCCCCAACAGCCTGGTGAGTGGGACGAGTGCCTCAACCAAGTTGCCCTGGCCTACAACAGCAGCACTCACTCTACAACCGGTTTCAGCCCCTTCTTTCTGACACATGGTTGAGAAATGAGATTGCCAGCCTCCACACCTGGAACGCCAGCAGATTATGCAGGTCAACTTACCCACAAGATCCAGTCTGCCCTGGGATCTGCTGCACAGAACAGAGAACATGCTCACTTACAACAAAAACACAACTATGACAAAAATGTCAGGCACATCCCCTACAAACCAGGGACCTTGTGTGGCTTAACTACTTACGGAGTGGTGGGGCGCTCCCGACACTGCCCGGTGAAATGCAAAGCGCCAAATTCAAAATCCAAAAGTTGAATTATTAAACATTCATCAATATACAAGTGTTGCATAGTCATCAAAAGCTCTGCTTCTTGGCAATATCACAGAGTTGTCAGATTTCAAAAAGGCTTTACGGCGAAAGCACAAAATTTGATTGTTTGAGGGTAGCACCTCCAATATTTCTGCATTAGGATAAATTCATAAACCATCGCAGTTGACACAAAACAAATCCCTTAGCTTTTGAAGAACTTCTGCTGAGGGCTTCCCAAGTATCCAACGGAGACATCCAATGGTTCTTTTGATAGAGAAAGTCATTTATTATATCCATAAATCTCTGTTTGGTTGGCGCATTATGTTCATAAAATACAGCATCCACTCGCCCATTGAACCGTGAAGAGAACGCGTTCAACCTATACCTATACACTTGTCCAAGAACAATCAAACATCATTGATAATGTATCCTTAGGAACACTTTTATGTATATTTACTATAATATTTCAACCGGATTATAAACTGGACAATAGGAAAGGAAAAAACCACAGCGTGCACGAGCCCGTGAACGCGCATCCTCTTCTGTTTACATCCGATGACTAGTTCGAAATTTTTCTTCTATTACCATCCAGAGCAACTAAACATCATCAAACACTGTCTAGAGACTGTTGACATCCAGTGGAAGCAATAGGTACTGCAATCTTACTCCCAGAAATGGCTGTTTTCAATAGGGAGGGGTTCAAAATGAGGCAATGTGTCAAAAACACTTTTTCCAGGACAGAAATTCCTCGGGTTTTTGCCTGCTATATCCGTTCTGTTATACTCACAGACATTATGTTAACACTTTTAGAAACTTCAGAGTGTTTCCTATCCAATAGTACTAATTATGTACATATCCTATTTTCTGGGCCTGAGTGGGAGGCATTTTACTTTGGGCACGCCAGACTCTCCAAAACCGTCACCTCGGGAGCCAGTCCCTAAGAAGTTAACAACCCTATGACAGCACGTCACAAGCTTTCACCACACTGAGTGCCTTGGATCTACAGAAGAGGATCCTGGTGTAACCTACAGGATCAGGTACCTGCTGGACCAGACTACCGAGACCCAAGTGATCCACTACAACTGCCTAAGGCCGTGCACCTCACCTGTGCCTCAATGTGCAAGGAATGAGCCTGTGGAACACGATGCTGCACCTCCTCGACCTCCAACCCTAATGGCCTTATCAGGTGCCTTACTCTTCAAGCCCTCAAGGCTCTGTGAGACACGGGAACGCTACTTACCTGAGCCGCCACGGATCCCCATCTGCCTCACCAAGCCCAGTGTCAGGCCACCAGTCAGAATCCCTCTTCCCAGCCCAGGCCGTGCGACACTGACCCAAGATTTTCTGGACTGATGAAACCAAGACTGAACTCTTTGGCCTGAATGCCAAGTGTCACGTCTAGAAGAAACCTGGCACCATCCCTACAGTGAAGTATGGAGGTGGCAGCATCATGCTGTGGGGATGTTTTTTAGCGGCAGGGACTGGGAGACTAGTCAAGATCGTGGGAAAGATGAACGGAGCAAAGTAGGGAGAGATCCTTGATGAAAACCTGCTCCAGAGCACTCAAGACCTCAGACTGGGATGAAGGTTCACCTTCCAACAGGACAACGACCCTAAGCACACAGCTAAGACAATGCAGGAGTCTCTGAATGTCCTTGAGTGACCCAGCCAGAGCCCGGACTTGAACCCGATCGAACATCTCTGGACAGACCTGAAAATAGCTGTGCAGCAATGCTCCCCATCCAACCTGACAGAGCTTGAGAGGATCTGCAGAGAAGAACGGGAGAAACTCCCTCTTGGATGCGTTCTCTAGTGCAGATGCTGTAATTATTTTTGATGAACATCTGAAATGAATCTACTTTTTGAAGTGAAAATAAAAAACAGTCTCTGCCTGACCTCTGCCAGGGGCCTCCAAATCACTGTCCGCCCCTGTATTCTTGGCTGTTAGAGAAATTGTTTTTGTTTTTCTTGTTGACTTCTTGACTATGAAAAAGTTTCTTTTCATTGATCATCTTTGCACTGTACTGAATGGAAAACAGTTAAGTAGGTAGGCTTACTCAAGTCTGCACTTTTCATTGTTTTGTGTATGATGCCTTGGTCAAGTATGGGTAATAATTTTTTGGCTCTTCACACTGGTTTTGTCTTTGTTGTTGAAAATATCTGTTATTTCCTGTTTTTGATGTTCAATACACATGTGTTTCTGTATAGCATAAAATGGTGAGTCATACAGTAGTTCTAGTCTATTACAATGCATTAGCATACTTTATTCAGTAGGGGGCACCATTGTTCACATGCAAACATTATTACTCTATTGCAAAACTTGCCAAATGAAATATGAAACCTAAAGACCGACTTCTCCTAATGTATCATTGGGAATAATTTTGCATCTGTTAATGCAGTTAAGAGGATGCAACTGTCACAGTAACAATGGCTGTATTGATATGATAGATTAGGGCAGCTGCTGTCAGCCAACTGAAGAAAACAAACTTTGTTGGATAGCTACAGTGGCTAGTGGGTTGTTTCTGAGTTGGCATGGGGTAATGGGCTATAGCAGGTAGTAGTCAAGGGCCTTAGCAAAAAAAATACCCTTTACGAAACAGTTACAAGCATGACATTTGGTACAAACATTCCTCAGGTGACATGAAAACATCGCAGAAGGATAACAGCAGCTGCCCTAATCAAACTTGAACAGGAAGTGAGTTACTGCAAAATTTTAAATGGCTGCCATAATAGCCGGTATTTGACCATGAAAACTGTTATGCAACAGATAAAAAAGCATGCAATTTGGTACAAACATTACTCAGATGATATGAAAACATCCTAGAAGGGGTGCTCATTTAAAAATGGCCGCCAATGGAGATGTAATGAATCCATAGTCATGTTAACGTACATTTTCTACATAAATAAAAAACATGAAATCAAGTAAAATTACATCAGATGTATTCCTTACATTGTGATTAGTGAAGAAAATGAAAGACTTAGGACCCTCGTTCACATGTGCCAGCACAATGTCATAATGCAATGCATGACAATTTAGCATCCTTGCATCAACACATCCGACAACAAAGTGGCTACTTTTGCAGCCACACCTCACTTTGTCAGCCTCTGGTAAGAGTGTCCACAAATGTGTCCAAGATTCAACTGTTTTAGCCCATCCAAATCTTTCTGGTGAAGGTGACCAAATGCTTGTTTGGTACACTGTTCGGTTTGAATGTTGCAGAGAATGACCTCTTGGAGAAGAGCTCCTTCTTCAGACCATTAACACAATCTAGGCTGGTTGTCTCGTCATAGCTAACATAGGTGTATCTCTCAAGCAATGTGTAAGTAGACGAATCCAGATCAAGGGATTGAAATGGTTCAGCTGTCTTGGAAACAAAGGCATCAGTCACCTATGGAAATGACTTACATGGCACTCTAAGCTGTCTTTTTGCCCTTTCTATGAAACTGTGAGGTTGTATCACAACCTGTGAATGCGTGGAAGCCTGACAAAGCCAAACTCTTGTGCATTCGAAGCTTCTCGTAGATGATGTTGATGCAAATCTAGTAATTTTTACCCATTCCAAAAGCAACCCACAGCTTTATGGTTGGATAATCCTTAGTAAGATGGAAGAACAGACCAGCAATGAGGACAATGATGTCTATATCCATTGGTCGAATGATAATGTCATCCTCTTCATGGTCACATTCCGGAATTGATGTCAGAGAGCCCTTTGAAATCACAGACTCATCAATTGTAGCATAGATCTCTTTTCCATCTTCAAATTCATTGGCGCACTCACCTTCTGTGTCAACATTTTGAAAAGCTCCTGTTAGTTATTAGGATTTCTGAGAAAGTCAGACAACTTCCAATATTTGCCAAATGTGGAAACTTGGTGGGTAGGCAAGTAATGGACAATGACACCTCCATCAGTGATTTTGGCATCGAAAGAAGAGTCCTAAGGTAGGTAGGAATCTACAGTGATCAGGCCTAGCAGATCAAATTCTTTTGTTGACAGGTTAAGCATTCCGTTATTTGAAAGGGCTGGAGGACATGGGTTTCTATCATGAGAAAAAAAAGTTCCATCTCGGAACTTCCTCGCAATGTAAAGGTGCCTGAAAAGTGTACAATCGATGCTTTAGCATTTTTAAGCAGTGGTACAATATTTATCTTAACACAAGAACCACTAAAGCAGTCATTTGGACTGCTCATGAATTAACAAATGTATTACTCTGCCATTTTTAAAGTCATGCTTTTCCTAAATAAGTCTATATAACACATTGTCGTTGTTAGAATCTTAATGGGGTGGCAGGGTAGCCTAGTGGTTAGAGTGTTGGACTAGTAAAGTTGCAAGTTCAAATCCCTGAGTTGACAAGGTACAAATCTGTCGTTCTGCCCCTGAACAGGCAGTTAACCCACTGTTCCTAGGCCGTCATTGAAAATAAGAATTTGTTCTTAACTGACTTGCCTAGTAAAATAAAGGTTAAAAAAAATATATATATATATCACAAACAGAACTGGAGTTATAATCAGTTTTAAGGGGCATGTCATTTTTTAATGGGTTTCCCCCGGTGCCCCTCCTTCTCCCAACAGTAGGGCATGCTCCCTTCCTTCTCCTGATAATTGAAGGTGCCTTGTTGATAATCACTGCAATCATTAGCTCAAAGCAAAACCTAAACAATACTGAAACTAATTTCCCATATACAGTGCATTCGGAAAGTATTCAGACCCCTTGACTTTTTCCACATTTTGTTACGTTACAGCTTTATTTTCAAATGTATTAAATAATTGTTTTACCTCATTAATCTACACACAACACCCTCATAATGACAAAGTGAAAATAGGTTTCTAGACATTTTAGCAAATTTATACTATTCAGACATTTTGCTATGAAACTCAACATTGAGCTCAGCTGCATATTGTTTCCATTGATCATTCTTGAGATGTTTCTTCAACTTGATTGGTGTTCACCTGTGGTAAACTCAATTGATTGGACATGATTTGGAAAGGCACACACCTGTCTATATAAGGTCCCACAGTTGACAGTATATGTCAGAGCAAAAACCAAACCATGAGGTCGAAGGAACTGTCCGTAGAGCTCCGAGACAGGATTGTGTCGAGGCAGGTTACCAAAAAATTTCTGCATAATTGAAGCTCCCCAAAGAACACAGTGGCCTCCATCATTCTTAAATGGAAGAAGTTTGTAACCACCAACACTCTTCCTAGAGCTCGCCGCCTGGCCAAACTGAGAAATCGGGAGAGAAGGGCCTTCGTCAGGGAGGTGACCGATTGAACAATTGAATCAATTTTAGAATAATGCTGTAATGTAACAAAATGTGGAAAAACCCTAATTTAAACATATTAAGGTATGATGTAGGAGAAAGGGGGAGAACGGGTGAGTTGATGAGCAAGGAGAAGTGAATGATGCATAATTGTGCAATCATTAATGGTCAATGAAGAACAGGCCAGGCCATTCTATTGTATTGATCTATTCTAATTCTAAACTGAAAATGGTATGTAGCCTATATCAGTCCACCGAATCCAAGCAGTCTTATCAGTCTACTCTGGCCTACTTGGAGTACACATTGACTGTGCATAATTTACAATGGCAAAAAGACCATCTCTGATGATTATTCTTCTGATTCTGAGCCTCAGCCTGAGCCTACACTTCAGAGGCGTAAGAGCAAAATGGTGGTGCTCACTGAGCAGGTGCGCAGTGAGATAGGAGAGTGGAAGGGATGGCACTGTTTGAATAATCAAGTGACAATGCTATGGGCCGATTCTCATCACATAACGTAATCCCTTAGAGAGCAGGCCCTACATATCAAGCAAAAAACAACATCAGCAACGCACTCACCCACTTTCGTTGTTTATGTGACATCCGAAACACGTCTTGCTGACGGTGCGTCTGCATGGTTGGGGTATTTTATTTTGTCGCTGTATAAGAAGCTGTTACCACGTTCCAACACATATTCTTTCTGTTTCATAGTTATAACAAAGTCACTCCACGAAGAAAACTGATTGAATTTTTTTAATTTTATGTTTATTTTTTACTTAGCCTATAGTAACATAAACTAATGAAAATGCTATTGTGTTATTTGAAATATATTTTTTATTCATATTCTAATGTTACATAAGACCTTAATAAATTACAAACAAATTATTATTTTTGCGATAGCATGAAATGTATTTATTACACTGTTAGAATATTGCAGTCAGAATGACTGCTCATTAGCTTGAAGGGGGGTTCCTCAAGGCCCAACGGTTTTAGTGTTAATGCTAGACATTAAAACTAGTAGATAGTGATAGCCCTGATGCCATCCACATATTCCTATAGGTCCTGGATGGCAGGAAGCTTGGCCCCAGTGATGTACTGGGCCGTACACACTACCCTCTGTAGTGTCTTGCCTTGTGCTCAGTCCTCCTTTTCCTCTATTCCACAATCATCTCCTTTGTCTTGATCACATTGAGGGAGAGGGTGTTGTCCTGGAACCATATGGCCAGGTCTCTGACCGCCTCCCTATAGGCTATCTCGTTGTTGTCGGTGATCAGGCCTACCAACTTAATGATGGTGTTGGAGTCGTGCTTGGCCATGCAGTCATGAGTGAACAGGGAGTACAGGAGGGGACTGAGCACTCACCCCTGAGGGTGTTGAAGATCAGCGTGGTGGATATGTTGTTACCTACCCTTACCACCTGGGGGCGGCCCTTCAGGAAGTCCAGGATCCAGTTGCAGAGGGAGGTGTTAAGTTCCAGGTTCCTTAGCTTAGTGATGATCTTTGACTAAGCTGAGCTGTAGTCTATGAATAGCATTCTCACATAGGAGGTCCTTTTGTCCAGGTGTGAAAGGGCAGAGTGGAGTGCAATAGAGATTGCATCATCTGTGGATCTGTTGGGACGGTATGCAAATTTAAGTGGGTCTAGGGTTTCTGGGATAATGGTGTTGATGTGAGCCATGACCAGCCTTTCAAAGTGTGCTACGGGTCGGTAGTCATTTAGGCAGGTTACCTTAGTGTTCTTGGGCACAGGGACTATGGTGGTCTGCTTGAAACATGTTGGTATTACAGACTCAGACAGGGAGAGGTTGAAAATGTCAATGAAGACACTTGCCAGTTGGTCAGCGCATTCTCGGAGTACACGTCCTGGTAATCTGTCTGGCTCTGCGGTGAATGTGAATGTTGACCTGTTCAAAGGTCTTAATCACATCGTCCGGATTAGCTGATGTATGTTTCAGTGTTACTTGCCTCGAAGTGAGCATAGAAGTAATTTAGCTCATCTGGTAGGCTCGTGTCACTGGGCAGCTCGCGGCTGTGCTTCCCTTTGTAGTCTGTAATAGCCACACCCGACAGGTCTTGTCGGAAACAAACGCAGGAGACCAGTTACACGCTCCTTACTTTAATAAGGCACAATTTAACAACGAACGTAGAATATAGCTGCTCACACACCGAGCCACAAACATGAAACAATCACGGACAACACTGATGGGGGGAACAGAGGATAAATAACACACGGGTGTGAATAATGACAAGACAAACAGAAACTGAGAAATGGATCGGTGGTGGCTAGAACTCCGGTGACGTCGACCGCCGGTAGACGCCCGAAAAAGGAGAGGGACCAACTTCAGCTGAAGTCGTGACAATATCACAGCGTTGTCAGATTTCAAATAAGCGAAAGCACAACATTTGATTGTTTGAGGATAGCCCCTCTCATATTTTATGCATTAGCATAAATCCATAACTAACGCGGGTCTCAAAAAACGCATAAAATCGTTAATATAAAATCCCTTACCTTTCGAAGAACTTCTGCTAAGGGCTTCCCAAGTGTCCAATGAAGACATCCAATGGTTCTTTCGTTAGAAAAAGTCATTTGTTATATCCATAAATCTCCGTTTGGTTGGCGTGTTATGATCATAAAATCCACCGTTGACTCGCCCATTGAACCGTGAAGAGAACACGTTCAAATTATACCTATACACTTTCTACAAACAAATCAAACATAATTTTTAATGTATCCTTAGGTATCCTTTTGTGTATATTTGGTGTAATATTTCAACCGGATGATAACGTGAACGATAGGAAAGAAAAATAAAGTGGTGCGCGTTCACAATCTCACGCGCGTCAAACCTTGTTTACAAAAGTGGTCCTCTGACTTCTTCCTGTTCCTATCCGTTCTGGTTACTCCTAGAATTCCCAGTCTTTAACTGTTGACATCTAGTGGAAGCCATAGGTACTGCAGTCTCAGTCCTACATAACATTGTATGCAATAGGCAAAATGGAGAAGATGGTCATTTACAAATAAAACTGCAAATCCGCATGGATTTTCCTCGGGGTTTTCGCCTGCTGTCAGTTATGTTATACTCATATACATTATTTTAACACTCTTAGAAACTTCAGAGTGTTTCCTATCCAATAGTACTAATTATGTGCATATCCTATTTTCTGGGCCTGAGTGGCAGGCATTTTACTTTGGGCACGCCAGACTCTCCAAAACCGTCACCTATGCAGCCGCTCCCTAAGAAGTTAACAAGACGGTAATCTATAAATGGCCTGGGGAAAGTAATTTTAATAAAACTAGAGAGGAAGAGGTGAACTTAAGGCTACTTTGGTGAATTTGCGAAGCATGCAAGACAAGACATTGCGAGATACAGATTAGAAAGACATTCTTTCTGCCTGCCCACTCCTCTCTCTTCCTCACGCTGCCTCTCCTGCTCTTGCTCTTCACTAATAATGCGAGCGTGTGTTCAGTCTTCAGTCTGTTGCGTGTAGAATATATTAGCCTATTCATTGATGATAGGCCCCGCTTACTGAAGTTGCAAGACATCGCAAGCCAAGAAATTGCAAGATAGATCATTCCATTGCGAGATACAGTGCACGATTCTGACTCTGTCTGCCTGGTGGATGACCTGCCTATATTGTGCCCCTCCCCTCTCTCTCCGTCCCTCGCTAGCTCCCTATGACAGACGATTGTTAGTGTTCTTGGAAGTAGGTGAATAATCAGTCTCCATTACAAAAATACTGAATCTTAAGAGTCGATTCCTTGCGGAATGAAATCTTGACACTCAGAAATGGAAGTCGACACCGAAAGTCGACGTGCAAAAAAATGGCAGAGAAAGCCAAGCATCAGCAGCAAAGTTATGTATGGCAATGCTTTGAGAAGTTAAAGGAGAAGGAAATGTAAGCTTTGAGAAGTGGAATCGAGGTACAGTAATGGTAGTACAGGTGCAATGCTTAATCTTAAGGATTATCCCCTTTTTTTCAATTTTCGCCTAAAATGACATACCCAAATCGAACTGCCTGTAGCTCAGGCCCTGAAGCAAGGATATGAATATTCTTGGAACCATTTGAAAGGAAACACTTTGAAGTTTATGGAAATGTGAAAGGAATGTAGTAGAATATAACACAATAGATCTGGTAAAAGATAATACAAAGAAAAAAACAACCGTTCTTTAGTATTTTTTTTGTACCATCATCTTTGAAATGCAAGAGAAATGCCATAATGTATTATTCCAGGCCAGGTGCAATTTAGATTTTGACCACTAGATGGCATCAGTGTATGTGGAAAGTTTTAGACTGATCCAATGAACCATTGCATTTCTGTTAAAAATGTTGTATCAAGACTGCCCAAATGTGCCTAATTTGTTTATTAATAACTTTTCATGTTCAAAATGGTGCACTCTCCTCAAACAATGGTGTGGTATTCTTTCACTGTAATCGCTACTGTAAATTGGACAGTGCAGTGAGATGAAAAGAATTGAATCTTTCTGCCAATATCAGATATGTCTATGTCCTGGGAAATGTTCTTGTTACTTACAATCTCATGCTAATCGCATTAGCCTACGTTAGCTCAACCGTCCCGCGTGAGGTACACCGATCCCGAAGAAGATTTATTAATTAACCATCTGAAAGGGACACATTGTGAAACCCAAACTGTTGCTGGCAGCAGCGCAGCTGCATTTTATTAACTTCTCAAGGATCAGTGGGGCGCTAGCGGGCTCCTCCCGACACTACCAGGTAAAATGTAAAGCGCCAAATTCAAAATCCAAAAGTTGAATTATTAAATTGTTTGAGAAGTGCATAGTTTCTCAATGGTGCGTACAGTGTAATTTACATTTTTGCTTGCAAAATTCCCCATGTTTGAGATAGTGTTGCACAAGCTGGCCACTAGTTTTTTGAATGTTTGCTGGTGTGATGAACTTTTCTCATGTTGAAAATGTTGTGTTGAAGGGGACTCAACATTCAAAAGCTGGGATTCAAAATCAACCAGTAGTTTGGCCTGCTGAGGTCCTGCTCCCGTCCTGCTCCCAACCATCTCCGGAAGGCAGTGGGGTTCTCTGTTAGACCAATCACTCCCCCTGTAACTTTTACCAGCTCATTGTTTTGCTAATGGTCTTGGTCAAGCGGCATGCATAATAACTTGTCTGATGATCTTCTCTGATGTTAGCTGCTCGAGCTTTCAAGTCTCGTTTTTTTTATATATTTTTTTATTTCACCTTTATTTAACCAGGTAGGCAAGTTGAGAACAAGTTCTCATTTACAACTGCGACCTGGCCAAGATAAAGCAGAGCAGTTTGACAAATACAACAACACAGAGTTACACATTGGAGTAAACAAACATACAGTCAATAATACAGTATAATTTTTTTTTTATCTATATACAATGTGTGCAAATGAGGTAAGATAAGGAACGTGAGGATATAAATAGGCCATGGTGCGAAGTAATTACAATATAGCAACTTAACACTGGAATGGTAGATGTGCAGTAGATGAATGTGCAAAGTAAAAATACTGGGGTACAGGTGCAGTGATCTGTGAGCTGCTCTGACAGCTGGTGCTTAAAGCTAGTGAGGGAGATAAGTGTCTCCAGTTTCAGTGATTTTTGTAGTTTGTTCCAGTCATTGGCAACAGAGAACTGGAAGGAAAGGCGGCCAAAGGAGGAATTGGCTTTGGGGGTGACCAGTGAGATATACCTGCTGGAGCGAGTGCTATGGGTGGGTGCTGCTATGGTTACCAGCGAGCTGAGATAAGGCGGGGCTTTACCTAGCAGGGACTTGTAGATGACCTGGAACCAGTGGGTCTGGCGATGAGTATGTAGCGAGGGCCAGCCGACTAAAGCATACAGGTCGCAGTGGTGGGTGGTATAAGGGGCTTTGGTGACAAAGCGGATGGCACTGTGATAGACTGCATCCAGTTTGCTGAGTAAAGTATTGGAGGCTGTTTTGTACATGACATCGACAAGTCGAGGATCGGTAGGATAGTCAGTTTTACTAGTGCAAGTTTGGCAGCATGAGTGAAGGAGGCTTTGTTGCGAAATAGAAAGCCGATTCTAGATTTGATTTTGGATTGGAGATGTTTAATGTGAGTCTGGAATGATAGTTTACAGTCTAGCCAGACACCTAGGTATTTGTAGTTGTCCACATATTCTAGGTCAGAGCCGTCCAGGGTAGTGACGCTAGTCGGGCCGGTGGGTGCAGGCAGCAAACGGTTGAAAAGCATGCATTTGGTTTTACTAGCGTTTAAAAGCAGTTGGAGGCCACGGAAAGAGTGTTGTATGGCATTGAAGCTCATTTGGAGGTTAGTTAACACAGTGTCCAAAGAAGGGCCAGAAGTATACAGAATGGTGTCTGCATAGAGGTGGATCAGAGAATCACCAGCAGCAAGAGTGACATCATTGATGTATACAGAGAAGTGAGTCAGCCCAATAATTGAACCATGTGACACCCCCATAGAGACTGCCAGAGGCCCGGACAACAGGCCTTCCGATTTAACACACTGAACTCTGTCTGCAAAGTAATTGGTGAACCAGGCGAGGCAATCATTTGAGAAACCAAGGCTGTTGAGTCTTCCCGATAAGGATGTGGTGATTGACAGAGTCGAAAGCCTTGGCCAGGTCAATGAATACGGCTGCACAGTAATGTCTCTTATCGATGGCGGTTATGATATCGTTTAGTACCTTGAGCGTGGCTGAGGTGCACCAGTGACCAGCCCGGAAACCGGATTGCACAGCGGAGAAGGTATGGTGGGATTCGAAGTGGTCAATGATCTGTTTATTAACTAGGCTTTCAAAGACTTTAGAGAGGCAGGGCAGGATGGATATAGGTCTATAGCAATTTGGGTCTAGAGTGTCACCCCTTTGAAGAGGGGATGACCGCGGCAGCTTTCCAATCTTTAGGGATCTCGGACGACACGAAAGAGAGGTTGAGCAGACTGGTAATAGGAGTTGCAACAATGGCGGCAGATAGTTTTAGAAAGAGAGCGTCCAGATTGTCTAGCCCAGCTGATTTGTACGGGTCCAGGTTTTGCAGTTCTTTCAGAACATCTGCTATCTGGATTTGGGTGAAGGAAAAGCTGGGGGAGGCTCGGACAAGTAGCTGCGGAGCTGTTGGCCGGGGTTGGGTTAGCCAGGAGGAAAGCATGGCCAGCCGTTGAGAAATGCTTATTTAAATGTTCTATTATCCTGGATTTATCAATGGTGACCGTGTTACCTAGCCTCAGTGCAGTGGGCAGCTGGGAGGAGGTGCTATTGTTCTTCATGGACTTGGCAGTATCCCAAAACCTTTTGGAGTTAGAGCTACAGGATGCAAATTTCTGTTTGAAAAAGCTAGCCTTTGCTTTCCTGACTGACTGCGTGTATTGGTTCCTGACTTCCCTGAACAGTTGCATATCACGGGGACTATTTGATGCTATCGCAGTCCGCCACAGGATGTTCTTGTGCTGGTCAAGGGCAGTCAGGTCTGGAGTGAACCAAGGGCTGTATCTGTTCTTAGTTCAATTTTTTTTTGAAAGGGGCATGCTTATTTAAGATGGTGAGGAAGTTGCTTTTAAAGAACGACCAGGCATCCTCAACTGACGGAATGAGGTCAATATCTTGCCAGGATACCCGGGTCAGGTCGATTAGAAAGGCCTGCTCGCAGAAGTGTTTTAGGGAGCATTTGACAGTGATAAGGGGTGGTGGTTTGACCGCTGGCCCATAGCGGATGCAGGCAATGAGGCAGTGGTCACTGAGATCCTGATTGAAAACAGCAGAGGTTTATTTGGAGGGCAAGTTGGTCAGGACAATATCAATGAGGGTGCCCATGTTTACAGATTTAGGATTGTACCTGGTGGGTTCCTTGATGATTTGTGTGAGATTGAGGGCATCTATCTTAGATTGTAGGACTGCCATGGTGTTAAGCATATCCCAGTTTAGGTCTCCTAACAGAACGAACTCTGAAGATAGATGGGGGGCAATCAATTCACATATGGTATCCAGGGCACATCTGGGAGCTGAAGGGGGTCTATAGCAGGCGGCAACAGTGAGAGACTTATTTCTGGAGAGATTAACTTTTAGAATTAGAAGTTCGAACTGTTTGGGCACAGACCTGGAAACTTTGCAGGCTATCTCTGCAATAGATTGCAACTCCTCCCCCTTTGGCAGTTCTATCTTGGCGGAAAATGTCGTTGGGTATGGAAATCTTATTTGTGGTCTTCCTAAGCCAGGATAGTGATTAATGAATATTGATTAATGTATAGTCCAGCAGGCATCAGCTATGTAGCCAAGTGATCATAGGGTCCAGTGAACAGCAATAGAAGGGACAGGGAAGCCGCGAGGTATTCGTCACTACGCCGGCACGCAGGAGACACGGTTAGCAGGCCGGGGTTGGTAGAACCGGGCCAGGGTTGGTAGAACCGTCTGCTCAGACGTCCGACAGAGGCCGGTTGCAGGCACAGCGGATGGAGTAATCGTCGGCAGACCAGTCGAGGTGGTACGACGGGGCGTTGTGTCGAGAGGGATCCAAGCCAGCTGGCGAGAGAGGTATTGTTGTTGTGGTACTTTCCTTTGCTAGCCGGGAGATTCGCCTGGCTCGCGGCTAACTGGTGCTAGCTTCGGGGCAGGGGCGTTAGCCACTATAGCCACTCGGTAACAGCGATGAATCCGGTGCCAGGGTCGAGAGCTTACGGCAAGAAACCGGTGGAGTAGTGGGTTCTAGCTGTGTTTGGGAGGAGGCCGGGAGGTGGGCCTGGCTCAGGGCTGGCTCACTTGGTGGCAGCTAGCTAGCTGTGGAGATCAGGTGTAGTGGTCCAGGGTTGACGGCAGGGATCCGGCATTGTAGTGGAGAAACAGTCCGATGGTGGTAGGCTGGTGAGTATTATCCAGGCTAAAAAGGGCTGGTGTCTGTGCAGAAGGTAAAGGCCGCTAGCAGTGGCTAACAGGACTAAATAGCTAGTAGCTAATTAGCTGGCTAGCTTCCGATGGAGTTCTGTCTAAAAGGTTTAAAAAATAGCGGTTCCGTTACACATTGGGTGAGGCAGGTTACCGGAATGTATATTTAATATAAAATGTAAAAGAGATAAATAAATATATTTGAAATATATACAAAAAAGACGAAAAATACAAAAGTACACGAGGGGACGAACAAAAACACGTCTGCACTGCTACGCCATCTTGGAACCGTATATGAATCCATGAACTTATATTATGTTTCAATATAAGTCCAAAATCAAGTCCAAGTCCAAAATCTCTAGTTCTGTGTCCAAGGACAAAAATCAGTCTCTCAAATTCAAGAACAATGTTCCAGAACTAGGTTGGATACCTCAGAATCATGTCTGCATCTGCGACGTTGTCCCCACAGTGAAGGTTTTCTGCTTCTCAAATCAAAAGCCCTGGATTAACACCGAGGTTGGTGCTAAACTAAGGACAGGGCTACCACACACAGGGCTATCGCATACAACCCTGAAGCTACGGCTGAGGACAGGAACAACTACAAGAAGTCCTGCTATGACCTCCACAGAGTCATCAAATGAGCAAAATGACAATATAGAAATAAGGTTGAATCATATTACACAGGCTCTGACGACCCCCTCATGTAGCAGCGGCTACAGTCCATTATCGATTACAAAGGAAGACCCAGCCATGATCTTCCCAATGGTGCCACTCTACCAGACAAACTCAATGCATTTTATGCATGCTTTGACAATAACAACATCATGCCAGGTGTGAGGGCTGCCACCGACCCAGATGACTGGGTTATCTCACTCTCCGAAGCCGACGTGAGTAAGGTCTTCAATCAGGTCAACACCCGCAAGGCCTGGGGGCCCGATGCGTGTTCTCAGAGTATGTGCAGAACAGTTGGCAGGCATATTCAACCTCTCCTTGTCCGAGTCTGTAATCCACACATATTTTAAGATGACCACCATCATTCCTGTTCCCAAGAACTCTAAGACTTCATGCCACAATGACACTCTAGCACTCACATCTGTAATCATGAAGTGCTTTGAGAGGCTAGTTATGGCATATATCAGCACCCTAGACCCAAAGAATTTGCATACCGCCCCAACAGATCCATAGATGACGCAATCTCAGTTGCACTCCACACTGCATCTGTAATCATGAAGTGCTTTGAGAGGCTAGTTATGGCATATATCTGCACCCTAAACCCAAAAAATTTGCATCCGCCCCAACAGATCCATGGATGACGCAATCTCAGTTGCACTGCACACCCACCTAGATAAGATGAATACCTATGTGAGAATGATGTTCATTGACTACAGCTCAGCCAGCGTTCAACACCATTGTCCCCTCCAAGCTCGTCACCAAGCTCAGGACCCTGGGACTCAACACCTTCCTCTGCAACTGGATCCTAGGCTTCCAATCCCAGGTTGTGAGGGTAGATAACACCACCTCCGCCACGCTGCCTCAACACGGGGGCCCCAAAAGGGTGTGTGCTTAGTCCCCTCCTGTACTCCCTTTTCACCCACGACTGCTTGGCCATGCATGACTAAAACACCATCATCAAGTTTGCTGACAACACGACGGTGGTAGACCTGATCACCGGCGACGAAGAGACAACCTACAGGAAAAAGTTCAATGACCTGGCAGTGTGGGGCCAGAACAACAACCTATCCCTCAATTTCAGTAAGACCAAGGAGCTGATCGTGGACTACAGGAAACGGGGAGGGGTCTTGGGGGGGGTGCACGTAACCATTGTTATGCGCACCTACGAGTCATCAGACTCGCCTGGACTCTATCACCTCCATGATTACCTTCCCTATATGTCACTCCCTTTGGTTCCTTCCCGAGACTTTATTCTGTAACGATGTGCGCTGAGAGTCGGGAAGCAAGTTCAGGGAGTGTTTTAATAAATAAACGTAACGTAATACAAACAACGCACAGACATGAACTAGAACAGAAACAATAACGCCTTGGGAAGGAACCAAAGGGAGTGACATAATCATAGAGGTGATAGAGTCCAGGCGAGTCTGATGACTCGCAGGTGCGCGTAACGATGGTGACAGGTGTGCGCCATTACGAGCAGCTTGGTGACCTAGAGGCCGGAGAGGGAGCACACGTGACACACTTCATATTTTCAAGCATGGTAGTGACTGCATGTTATGGGTATGCTTGTCAATGGCAAGGACTAGGGAGTTTTTTTAGGATAGAAATAAACGGAATAAACCTAAGCACTGGCAAAATCCTAGAGGAAAACCTGGTTTAGTCTGCTTTCCAACAGACACTGGGAGACAAATTCAGCTTTCAGCAGGACAACAACCTAAAACACAAGGCCCAACATACACTGGAGTTGCTTACCAAGACAACATCTAATGTTCCTGGGTGGCCTGGTTACAGTTTGAGTTAAATTGGCTTGAAAATCTATGGCAAGATGTGAAAATGGCTGTCTAGCTATGATCAACAACCTACTTGACAGAGCTTGAATATTTTTTTTAAGAATAATGTGCAAATATTGTACAATCCAAGTGTGCAAAGTTCTTAGAGACTTATCCATAAAAACTCACAGAAAGCTGTAGTCGCTGCAAATGGTGATTCTAACATGTATTGACTCAGGGGGGTTAATACTCATTTTCAATAAATGTGCAAAAAATTCTACAAACATGTTTTCACTTTGTCATTATGGGGTATTGTATGTAGATGGGTAAGGGAAAAAAATATCATTTTAAAATTCAGTCTGTAACACAACAAAATGTGGAATAAGCCAAAGGGTATAAATATTTTCTGAAGGCACTGAAGTATGTTTACTTACTTTCTTGTGTTCTTCTTATTTCTTGTTTTTATTTCTTGTGTGTTTTTGTTCTACCTTATGTTATTTTTTTGTATTACATTGTTATTGATTACTGCATTGTTGGGTTTAGAACTTGCAAGAAACACATTTCACTGTCCTTGTGCACGTGAAATTAAAACTTGAAACTTTCCATGTAACAAAATAAGTGCTTGTGGACTCCAACAGCCAAGCAACTTTCAGGAGTTTTGACAATGAAGGCAAAGTAACTTGATGACTTCCCCTGTTTTTAGTCAAGTGTGCTACCTTCAAGAATGAGTCTGCTGTCCCTGACGTTGACACCCCAGCATCACACAAGGCAGCTGTCCAATCTGAGCCATCCACAAGCTCTCCTATTGTGTGCCTTAGGCCCATCTCTATGTGCAGTCCACCAAACACAACCACAAACATTTGCTCACCATTAGCCTTAGGAAAGCACTGCTGCACAAACTTTGTGAGAGCAAACAGTGGTTTGTTGAAAGCCATCTCGCGTTACGGCCAGGATTGAGAAAAATTATTGTTTTGATTGCCAGCTAGCCCAGCTGGTTGATCTACTTTGTGTACTAAAAGCTTATTTCCCACAGGTTTCATTGGGTGAATTTTTGGTTAGTTGCTAGCTAGATAGCTAGCTATGTAATGTAGGCTAGTATTGGTATTTTCAAAATGGTTGGAATTTCCCAGCTAGCTACCCAGCTAATAGGGGACATCCTAGCGGATGATCGCAACGTTCCCTGTTGGTCTCTTGCCATTTCCCCTCAGGACTTATTTTTGTTAGCTGGGTAGCTAGCTAAAATTAATATTATATGTTGACTATTGTTGCCCATGGTCTCAATAAATTAGCTACATAATGTAACTCCTAGTATGTGTTGGCAATTTTTAAGCTTGATAACATGTTTTAAAGGTCAATCGAGAAGTTTCTGCCACTTCAGTTAGGTTGCTTATGAAAAAGATGCAGTAGATGGTATTGAGTACAGTATATACATATGAGATGAGTAATGTAGGATATGTAAACATTATATAAATGGCATCGTTTAAAGTGGCTAGTGATACATTTATTTCATCCAATTTTAATTATTAAAGTGGCTAGAGATTTGAGTCGATGGCCGAACGGCATAGGCAAGATTCAGTAGATGGTTTAGAGTACAGTGTATACATTTGATATGAGTAATGTTGGATATGTAAACATTATATACAACATTGTTTAAAGTGGCTAGTGATACATTTGTTACATCCAATCCTATTATTTAAAGTGGCTAGAGATTTAAGTCAGTATGTTGGCAGCAGCCACTCAATGTTAGTGGTGTCTGTTTAACAGTCTGATGACCTTGAGATATAAGCTGTTTTTCAGTCTCTCAGTCCCAGCTTTGATGCACCTGTACTGACCTCGCCTTCTGGATGGTAGCGGGGTGAACAGGCAGTGGCTCGGGTGATTGTTGTCCTTGATGATCTTTTTTGCCTTCCTGTGACATCGGGTGGTGTAGGTGTCCTGGAGGGCAGGTAGTTTAACCCCGGTGATGCGTTGTGCAGTCCTCACTACCCTCTGGAGAGCCTTACGGTTGTGGGCCGAGCAGTTGCCGTACCAGGCGGTGATACAGCCCGACAGGATGCTCTCGATTGTGCATCTGTAGAAGTTTGTGAGTGTTTTTGGTGACAAACCGAATTTCTTCAGCCTCCTGAGGTTGAAGAGGCGCTGTTGCGCCTTCTTCACCACGCTGTCTGTGTGGGTGGACCATTTCAGTTTGTCCGTGATGTGTACGCAGAGGAAACTTAAAACTTTCGACCTTCTCCACTACTGTCCCGTCGATGTGGATTGGGGGGTGCTCCCTCTCCTGTTTCCTGAAGTCCACGATCATTTCTGGTGATTTCTGGTGTTTCCAGTACATTTCTGCCTCTTTAGGCTGGTTGCTTATGAAATATCATGGACTAGTGTAAAAGGCTGGTCCACTACTCTCAAATACACAATATTTTTTATTAAATATGGCAAGAAAAATTCAACAGTAATATCATCTTTGCAAAATCTGATTCTGTTTTGGTGGCCATATTGGATTATGTAGAAAAATAAAATAATAGAAGTGCCATACCCTATTGTTTTGGCCACCCCTTCTAATATCAATTGTAACATCCCAAAGAGCATCTCTACCAAATTGTATGCTTGTATCCGCCTCCTTATAGTTTCATATTTTTTTTTAAAGCTAAGGCAACGGACTATAGGGGGAGGTGTGTCTTTAAGAGGCGGACACGGGAGGTGGAGCACAACTGAACTTCGGTGCTCCTCAATGATTATTAGAAGTAACTTAGAAATTGCTCAACAGTCAACAACGAAAGTCACAGGGTGAGTGAGCAGAATACACGGGAACGAAATAAACCCTTGCAGTTAACTTAAAGGCAATCGTCACATCTCAATTGAATTTATCAGCACAATATATGGAAAAATATTCAGAATCATCTCTCAACTGATGGTAAACGAACTATAGGACTCACTCCGCTTCGCTTTCTAGTTCAATGTACGATAAGTTAATTCGATTGCAGCTGCAACTTCGCCACTCTTTACTTGTTTATTTGGAAAATCATTCAAGTGGCCTATAAATGCAACGCTGTTTAATATATGAGAAGACAATGGCACCAGAGACAAGGAACGGAGGAAGTTCTTCCCTGAATAACAACCACAGTAAAGACAACAGCAGGAAAAAGTTCCTGGTCGGTGTGGATCTCTTCTGCTTGTTTTTAGGTGAGTGTTTCTGGCCTTTTCATTATATAGATAGGACAAGAAATTAGGCTATATTATTAGGTCACATTGTCTGACATTGTAGTACATTTTTTCTTATATAAATAGGCCACAGTTTCACATTTGCAAAAAATCTGGTTATGCAAATGTATGTTTGTTGTATTGTGTTTTTATTTATTTTATTCATGTTGATTAACAGAGCATCATAATGTTATATGACTTGTTGGTTTATTTATTATCATCATAGATGAGCTAGAGTGTTTATGCTATCATTATGTCAAGGGCAGAAACTCATGCAAATGTCAGTCTGATAATTAATCCAAACAATCCAATATCAGAGCAATGTCAGTCAACATAAAGATGATTCAAGGGTTTGTTTAATTTCCTTTAACATTTCTTTGTTTTCTTCTTTTTATTGTCATTTTCTGTTGACTCCTTGTCCCATTTCCCCTTAGTCCATTTTTAATACAAGACAGATGTTCCTCCTCAGAAAGACAATTATTTATCATGACAATATTTTGCCAGAGTTCCCAGTGAACCCCCACGTCCACAGTACAACAATATATTCTGCTGGCAAAGGGGAAAGGCCAATTGATCAATTGCTCCAAGAGGGCTATATTTCTTTGGTGTCCGCCCATTCCTGTTGCACTCATTTGGCCTGTTTTAATATTTTCCATAATGTCTCACATCCCACACTGGCAATCAAGCCAGGAATTCTCTTGAAGTGACATCTGGCATAATATATTTGGTGTGTGAGTGGTGTGTGTGTGTGTGTGTGTAATTAAAGGAAAGTGGTGAGAAGGTCAGCCATATGTTCAGCTAATGTACTGAGTACCATCTCTCTCTCTCTCTCTCTCTCTCTCTCTCTCTCTTTCTGTCTCTCTGTCTTTACTCTCTCTTTGTCTCTCTCTGTCTCTGTCTCTCTCTCTCTTTCTATTTCTCTCTTTCTGTTTCTTACTCTTTGACTGAGCTTGGAGTGAGTGATTCCTCGCCAGACTCAGAAACACTAGGGCGGTGAACTGTCAAATATGACTGAATCAGTCATTCCAAGAAAGACTTCAAACTCAAAGACCCTAATAAGTATTCTGGTCCAAGGTCTAATAGTCTTTGGTCTGCTGGTCACTTAACACAACTACATGAAATATTGTGATGATATACAGCAGTGGTTCACAAACTTTTTATCCCTTCAAACATTCAACCTTCAGCTGCGTACCCCCTCTAGCACCAGGCTCAGCGCACTCTGAAATGTTGTTTTTTGCCATAATTATGAGCCTGCCACACATACACTATGCGATACATTTATTAAACATAAGAATGAGTGAGTTTTTGTCACAACATGAAAGGGATAACGAATCCAGTCGTTTGTGTCGTCCGTTTCAGGAAAGTACCTGCGTAATTGCGCACCCAGCTCACTCAGGTGCTTCACTATATCACATTTGACATTGTCCGTAAGCTTGAGTTAATTTGTACACAAACAATCATACAATGATGGAAAGACCTGTGTGTTGTCCTTGTTTAATGCAGACAGAGAAGAGCTCCAACTTCTTAATCATAGCCTTAATTCTGTCCCGCACATTGAATATAGTTGCGGAGAGTCCCTGTAATCCTAGATTCAGATCATTCAGGCGAGAAAAAAACATCACCCAGATAGGCCAGACGTGTGAGAAACTCGTCATCATGCAAGCGGTCAGACAAGTGAAAATTATGGTCAGTAAAGAAAACTTTAAGCTCGTCTCTCAATTTAAAAAAAATGTGTGAATACTTTGCCCCTTGATAACCAGCGCACTTCTGTATGTTGTAAAAGCGTTACATGGTCGCTGCCCATATAATTGTATAATGCAGAAAATACACGAGAGTTCTTTAACAAAGTTAACCATTTTCACTGTAGTGTTCAAAATGTCTTTCAAGCTGTCAGGCATTCCCTTGGCAGCAAGAGTCTCTCGGTGGATGCTGCAGTGTACCCAAGTGGCGTCGGGAGCAACTGCTTACACATGCGTTACCACTCCATTATGTCTCCCTGTCATGGCTTTTGCGCCATCAGTACAGATACCAACACATCTTGACCACCAAAGTCCATTTTATGTCACAAAGCTGTCCAGTACTTTAAAGATATCCTCACCTGCAGTCCTGGTTTCCAGTGGTTTGGAGAAGAGGATGTCTTCCTTAATTGACCCCCCATAAACGTAACGGACATATAGTAGGAGCTGTGCCAGGCCCGCCACGTCTGTTGACTCAAACAGCTGTAACGCATAGAATTCACTGGCTTGTATGCGAAGCAGTAATTGTTTCAAAACATCTCCTGCCATGTCACTGATGCGTCGTGAAACATTGTTTAATGAAGGCATAGTATTGGTTTTTTTCATGCAGTCATGAGTGAACAGGAAGTACAGGAGGGGACTAAGCACTCACCCCTGAGGGTGTTGAGGATCAGCGTTGTTACCTACACTTGCCACCTGGGGGTGGCCCTTCAGGAAGTCCAGGATCCAGTTGCAGAGGGAGGTGTTTAGTCCCAGGGTCCTTAGCTTATTGATGAGCTTTGAGGGCGTTATGGTGTTGAACGCTGAGCTGAAGTCAATGAATAGCATTCTCACATGGGTGTTCCTTTTGTACAGGTGGGAAAGGGCAGTGTGGAGTGCAATAGAGATTGCATCATCGGTGGATCTTTTGGGGCGGTATGCAAATTGGAGTGGGTCTAGGGTTTCTGGGATAATAGTGTTGATGTGAGCCATGACCAGCCTTTCAAAGCACTTCATGGCTACAGACATGAGTGCTACGGGTCAGTAGTCATTTAGGCAGGTTACCCTGGTGTTCTTGGGCACAGGGACTGTTGGTATTACAGACTCAGTCAGGGACAGGTTGAAAATGTCAGTGAAGACACTTGCCAGTTAGTCAGCGCATTGTCGGAGTACACGTCCTGCTAGTCTGTCTGGCCCTGCGGCCTTGTGTATGTTGACCTGTTTAAAGGTCTTACTCACATCGGCTACGGAGAGCATGATCACACAGTCTTCCGGAACAGTTGGTGTTCTCATGCATGTTTCAGTGTTATTTGCGAGCGTAGAAGTAGTTTAGCTCATCTGGTAGGCTCATGTCACTGGGCAACTCTCGGCTGTGCTTCCCTTTGTAGTCTGTAATGGTTTGCAAGCCCTGCCACATCTGACGAGCGTCAGAGCCGGTGTAGTACGATTCGATCTTAGTTCTCATCATATTTGCGCCTCTTCAGTTGTCCAACGTCCCTGTCTGCTGTTCGGTGCTTTCCTGAGTAAGGGGGGCAGTAGCTCTTCGGCTGCATCATATTTACAACTGTCAGTGTCCATGCTAGCTGGGCTAACAACAAATGTAGAATTACTGATGCTAGCATTGGATGTGCTCGTGGAAGCAGAACAACTTGTGTCGTCGAAAGGTGAAGGTGTAGTACTGCTGGTAGTAGCAGTACTACCAGTAGAGCTGGTATGTGTCTCTATGGGCATGGGCCTTACTTTTTTGAACCATTTATACATTTTAGAGCAAATGGAATGAGCAGCAGCAACGTTTGGCTACATACGGACCGTTAGTGGAATTCCCGCGAGAGAGTAACGGTTAATGTGATTGGATGTTAATTATTTGACTAGGCTACCTGTATTTGACATTGCTGTTATTTCGCTGAACACTAGATGTTTAAATTTTGGCCCCCTACACATACACCGCCTTAGTGTATGTGACAAATAAATAATAACGTGATATGATTTTGTATGCATTTCAGAGACCATGCAAGTATTAATCCTTTGACCTGTTGAAATGTATAATACATGAAGGTGGAAAAGTGGTGGAATTTATTAGTCTGGGGTGAAGACTTATGTAGAGTCACTGACTGAGTTGACTGTGTCCCATGGGACATCTATGGCCACTTCTTACCCCACAACTGTTTGTTTAAAATGGTCTCTGATAAGGTTCACAGGTCAGTGGAGGTTCTGTCAACAAACTTCTCCGTCTCTCTATTGCCCTGCAAATGCATAAATATATATTTTTTTTCTTACAAGGAGAAGGGTAAGTTTTGCCCACTCTGTGTTTGCACCTGCCCACAGAAAACGCCTGTCAACAAACCAACAGTGTTTAGCTGTCTAAAGATGTGGTTTGAGGGGAGTGACCACAAGGAGGAAATGGTGGAAGCACACTTGCAATTACTGGCCAAGCCAGCTTCCATTCTCACTGTGACTCTGACTTGAGTTCCAGCATCTCCAGACCAGAAGGACTTTCCTCTCAGCTTACAATCAGGGCCCGTATTCATAAAATGTCTCGAGTACGAGTGCTGATATAAGATCAGTTTTGCCTTTTAGATCATAATGAATAAGATTATACGGACAGGAGGGACCTGATCCTAGATCAGCACTCCTACTCTGAGACAGTTTACGATTACAGACCCAAATCTCAGTAGCCTATCCAGAGTTGCGTATTTAGATGTCAATATCTCAATAAGGCTCTGGCCTGGTCCCATACTGTATGTGCTGTAACCAACACTTTTATTGTTGTCATATTATTGTCATACCAATAAGAGTTGGCTACAGCACATACATACACTAAATGACCAGGCCAGAGTCCAGACCTGCGCTCAGTGCTTGAATACCCCAAGACTTTCATAGTCAAAATAGCATTAGTTTTAATTAATTAACAAGTATAATTTATAAAGCATTTGTAAGTATTTATAATGGCTTATTCATTCAAAATTATTATAAAGTTAACCAAGTGCCTCAACTCCACAATGATTTCATCCACGGAGTTGAGTGCAGGCTAGAGTTTTTTTTTAGTCGTTCGAGTCGCTATTTTTTTATTTAACCTTTTTTATCCAGGCGAGTCAGTTAAGAACAAATTCTTATTTACAATGACTGCCTGTCATCCCATACAAAAAAAGGTAATCAAATACCACCACTGACTGTTTCTTTGTTGGCACATCTTAGAGCATCTTAGAGCAACAGCAATGAGGAAACAGTCTGTAGTTGTATTTGATTGACATTTTATTAAAAAGTATGGATTTCAATAAACAAAGAAAGGCACGCAACAACAAAGGACAAACATAGGTACACGGTAAGGGTTTAAGAATTATAATCTTTTAAGTATCGACTGCATAGCGACTCGAAAGAGTCAGAGGTTAATAGTCTGTGCTCAAATACATGGATGAAATCATTGTGGAGTTGAGGTACTTGGCTATTAAAAAGTGTAACCAAACTTTAGCTTTATTCCCTGTAGATTGAACTGAATCAACCGTGTTTTGCCCAACACTGGCCCAGTGCAAGGCTGAACCCTGGGTTAAGTGTGTAGCTAAATGGGGTTAGTTGAACGGTAAGTCGTTGCAGGTGGGCTTTTACGTTTTCTAATCACCTTATAATGTCCCCATTTGCTGCCTGGCTGTAGCTCATCAGAAAGCTCAAGGGGGCTTAATCAGCTATAGAGTGACTGTTAAACATCACTAACTATTCAATGAGACAAATGGGGGGGACTTTTACAGGGATTTCTATTTGGGCTTTTTAATGTTTTATTTAATCGGTAACATGTTGAGACTACATGGAGCTCAGATTCTTTAAGGATTTCACAAATATTTTGGGCAAACCACAATTCAACGCAATTGATCTTTTCCCCTCCTCTCTCTCAGTAGCCAGTGGAACTAGGAGAGCATAGGAATAGGGTTTGGCCATTCCACCGCACCACGACCAGACAGACAGACAGGGAGTAGTTTGTGTGGGGGCTCTTGCCTGCCATGCACACAAGGGTACAAGTAAAAACACAACTAAAAAGCACAACTCCCTCACACATGCAGTCTACATTTCTATGCCAGTGGGAGAGCAATGGCAGCAAGTGGAACATGTATTTCTGTTTATTTTAGCTACAGCAACTGGTGTTATGAGAAATGCCCCAAAATATGGTGGAATTTAATTCATTCAATGCAAGCTGCCATTTGCCTGTCCCAAACATTGATTGTGGTTTCCATAGTCGAATTGAAGCCCCAAACTGAAATGAGTCCTATGGGCATGCTTAAGAATTGTTCAAATCCAAAAAGCTCAAGGTAAATGTTTCTCACTTCCAATTTTTCCATGAGAGAAAGCAAAGCAGACAGGTGTTTGAGTACTAACTCATCACTTCGAGAAAGTTGTTTGGTTATACCTTACTGGGGCTTATTAGGGATCGCTACGATGATAGAAAAGCCAAATAGGAAATAAACCACCCTTTTGATATTGGTAGAAGAAAATCCTACATGCTCACTTATGCCATTTTCAATTCGGGAGTGCTTTATGTTTTCTTTGCGTCAGTGTAGCTAATACATTAGACGTATGCCTCTTGACCGATGTTGTTGTTGGCAACTAGTGGGGCACTGGTTTTCCCCTCGCTTGTGGGAAGCGGGAAGGGAGGAAGACGGGAAATCCCAACATGCCTTGAAGAATGCTGATGCTGCACTGTCTGGTGGCATGGGGTGTGTGGGGGGCCACGGAGGCAAGACAACAAGACAACCGCTGAATCATGGGAAGAACTTGGTAACATCTTAAATTACTCACTCCATGTTTGTTTCTGTCACCTGTCAGGGGTCAGGACCTGACTGTGGCGTTTCTGTTCCTTAATGAGCTCAGAGAGAGA
This sequence comes from Brachymystax lenok tsinlingensis, assembly GCA_030435695.1. Classification (NCBI taxonomy): domain Eukaryota; kingdom Metazoa; phylum Chordata; class Actinopteri; order Salmoniformes; family Salmonidae; genus Brachymystax; species Brachymystax lenok. Next base: position 10,625,012 of record CM059801.1, read on the forward strand.
GTCAGACATCTTTTACCTGTATTTAACTTCCTCTTCCTTGTACTCTCCGGCCTGCCTGAGTCTTGGATCTGTTAATGTGCATAAAGGCAGTCAGGGAGGTCAAAAGACAGGGATTAATGCTTTTCACATTCATAGAAGTGTTGAGCCCAGCGGCAAGGGTACTCTTTTCTTTCCATTGCCCTACATCAGCAAGCAGCAGCCCTAAGCTGCCAAGCCAAGCACTGTGCTGTGAGAGGAATGCCTGTTGATTCCCTCCCATCATAAGGGCAATGAAAAAGCCTAACAGATCACAGTTAAGATTGGGCGGTACTTAAAGTGTGTTTTCTCTCTACTAGAGCTCTAACACTGCTGAAAACCCCAAGCTTCAAATGGCTTGAATATAAATAGTAAAAACAGTAACGGTAATAATGTGAATACTGTTGAATCTTGGATGTGAGAGAGGGAGGGAGGGAGGGAGGCCAGTGGAGGAGTGGTTAGGGTCTGGTCTGGGGTTCCCATCAGGCAGAGAGACTGGCCTGTAACATGAGCCTCTCCCAGCTGGGCTTTCAAAGCCCAGGTAGCTTGGAGCAGGGCGAGGGGAGCCAAACATACTAAGGCGTGTGTTGACATTTGGGTTTGAAGACATCAAACCCCCTGCCTCAGCTCTGCAGTACCCAGAACCCAGGCCAGCACCCCCAGTTTGACCTCAGTTTGACCTCAGTTTGACCTCTGGATGGATGGATGGGAGGGAGAGGGAGAGAGAGCAAATGTTTGACTTTCTTTGTATTCATACATTTCAAAATTATTCATGGGGTTCACTTCAAAGCTTCAAACATCAGTTAAAGGTCCACTTGGATGTGATCGAGAGAGTAAGCTTTCCAATTCTGTCAGGGGGTTGGAGAGTCCTCTCCTGGGTACTACTTTTCCCCTTTATCTGTAAAAGTTCCTCTCCAGTTCAGGGAAATGACTGGTCCTCTTGCCCTGCATTATATTTTCTCATGCAATATGTTTATTTTTTTTTAGATAAGTGGTTTTACCTCTAAAAATGGTGAAACACGAATTAGATTGGACAAAAACACACTTCAGTCACATTTGTCTCAGCCTTCCACATCAGTTATCTGTGATGGATACCATTCAGACCTTTTAGTACCAGCTGCCTCCGTTTGATGTTGGTTATTCATAGTATAATGGACGATACAGATTCTAACAATGACAGATTTTTAGCTTTCTTGGCTGCCAAGTCAGTGAACTTCATTTTGTTTATTCGATTTTTCGAGACTTGCTGTCATAAAAGGGAAAATCCACCCCAAAAACAATATTTTTGTATTTTTTTCATTTTGGGACTGTTGATACAGTCCAGAAATGTAAGGATGTCAGCAGTCAAGTCATTTTTCATCTTGATGATATGGCCAGTGACACTGCTTCTTGAAAGTCCAATATTTTGAAAACTTGACTGCTTACATGCAGAACATTTTGGGACTATATCAACAGTGGACTAATGAAAAAAATACCAAAATATAGTTTTTGTGCATAAATTTTCCCTGTAAAGGTGCTACGCATACGATTAAAATGTTATTTTTGCATTGTGATTTCAGACAATGTCCATAATATATCTGCAGTAATAGTGGAATGATAGTGTTTCATAGTACTACTCACCTATTGATTTCTCCTGCCGGGGTGGCATCTGTTGTCAAAATGAGAAATCTGTTCTGACTTTGTGGCTGTTTTATCTAGTGGAAAGGGCTCTGTCATGTCCTGGTTGCTAAAATTCTATTTCCCTACAGTACACTATTCAGTGCATAAACTGAAAAGGTAAAACATTTTGCAATCAGGAAATGACAAAGTGATTTCCACTAGATAACACAGCCACAAAGTCAGAACAGCTTTCCCATTTTGACAACAGATGCCGCTCTGGCGGGAGAAATCAATAGGTGAATATTACAGCCAATCACAACACTGGCGGGTAAGTAATACTACGAAATACTATCATTCCACAATTACTGCAGATATATTATGGACATCAGTGTTATCTGATGGTAACAAATAGAGGCTGTATCACTTCAATGGAAATTCGGTAGATTATTTTCTGTAGCCTACATTTTCCTCAAACTGAACATGCTACAGGTCCATGGCCAATTTTGAGCACTGTATCATAATATTACATGAATATAACATGTTATCAGCTGAGATTTGTGTGACGAGAGCGTTTATCAGTGTTGTTATGATGAGAACTGCATAACAGTCACCTTCCAGAGCCCAGGCTGCCCCAGGTAAGTGTGTGGGTGTGTCTTTCTGTGTTTGTTTGTTTGTTCTTGCCAGAGCTGTGTGTGGGTGTTGTGGGTTAACTGCAGAAATACAGGTTGTGAGTTTGTATGCCAGTCAGATTACTCAGGCAGATTACAGATTACATGCAGTGATGCTCCTTGCCTCCTTGCCGGAGGGGCTTGTTCTGCAATGACAGCAGCATCAGCCTGTCCTATAAGAACAGCCCCCTGCCCACTGCTGTCCTGGTAGTTGTGGGATTCCCTGTGCCCATCATCTCCGTAAATCTTTAGCATGGTTCAGCAGCAGGAGGGACAGGAGACGCATCCAGGGGACTCTGATTCACTCCATGAAAAGTGAGGCCCCCATGTTCCCTGTCCATCCATCGCTGTGCCATCTACCTGCGGACACTCCTTAAGGAGCCCCTTATTGACCCTCTCTCTCATCTATCCCTCTCCCTCTCTCTCTCTCTCTCTCTCTCTGCCTCACCACTGCTGTGTGTACATAGCTGGCCTGCCTTTCCTGATCATAGAAACTAGTGCTGTACAGCCCTACCGCCGAGGCTTTTACTGCAACGATGAGTCCATCAAGTACCCGGCCAAACACGGAGACACCATAAGCGACGCTGTGCTTTCTGCTGCTGGCATTCTTATCACCATCCTCTCTGTAAGTCACTATACCTCACTAATTAGCCTGAGTCCAAGATCAGTTTATGCTGTCTTGCCAACTCAGATAGATAGATAGATATATGAGTTGCCATAGAAGTTGGCAAGGCAGCACAAACAGATCTGTGACTCAGGCTATGTTCATCTCACTTTCCACCTCAGCAATGTGCAGCACCATCAACACTCACTGTACTGTGTGTCTACTAAATTATACAGCACACTGTCCTGGCAGTTGTGGGGTTCCCACTGGGCATCATTTCAACATGGACATTTGGGTAATATTTGGTTGACACGTCGATCAGTGAGATTTTATTCACCCACTCAGAAAGACAGCCAGAAGTTTGTTGAATTCCCAATGTGTTATCACTATGCTATTAAATTAACCATACATACTATACATACATACTATACACATTTTACAGACACAATATATTTTACAATAGTTATATTTTGTTTGTTTTTAGTCCTAGCATTCCTCTATTTCTGATGACCATCCAGTTTGATTTATATTTGTAACTGTGCTATATAACAACATTTCTGAACCTATATACATTTTACAGACCCTGTATGTTTTACATTTGTTATTTTGTTGTTATTAGTCCCACCCTTCAGCTCCATTCAACCCCTCCCATCTATCTCTTAACACCATCCATTTTGGATTTATATTTGCCATATATTTTTCAAAATCTAAGTTAAGTAGACTTTAAATAAAGTGATTTGATTTAGTCCTATTCTTTAACTTCGATTTTTGTTTGAGACGGAAAATCCAGCATATCAATTATAAAATTTGAGAACCTGGAACTAAAGCCAGACTAAGTCAGTGGCACAAAAGATACATCTCCTTTAAATGTTGATATTAGGTTGCATTGCACACCAACACAATTCAAAATCCCTTTTGCAACATAGTAAATATCTTATTTACTTGTAGACAAGTTAACAAATTACATGTTTGATTGTTAAGCACCAACTAAACCAAAAATAATAGTTAAAGAATAGGATTAAGCCAGTGCCTGAGATGAAACTATTCAATCAATAGATACATCTCCTTTAAATGTTGAGATTGGGTTGCATTGTCAACCAAACACAATTCAATATGACTTTTGTCAACATAAAGCCAACATATCAATGAAGCCAATATATTAATTATTGACTTGACGATTACACACACTGTAATTCACAGGGCTAGAAATGTGGTGGATGGCACAGGAGCAGAGCTATAGGCCCATTTTTCTTCTTCTGAATGTGACGCTAAATTCTGTGTTCCCCATAGACCAAAGGGCTTAAAATAAATCTCTGCAACAAAAAAAAACTACTCTGGGAGTGTTGGAGTTAACATTTTATAATTGTATAATTTGTGTGACGACTAGACATTTATGAGACAAGGCACGAGACAACCTCTTCCCCCCCTTTGAATATCTCTGAGGTTACAACTTTAACAGTTACACAAAGTTAATACAAAGCTGTTTCATTCATTCACATAGTTGATATATTCTCAGTTCTTACACAATGAGAAACAGATGTGTTCTTTTCTCTCCCATGAAGCAGCTGGGTTGGATCAACCAGGCTCTAAAGGGCTCCATGGTGGCGAGAGAGAAATGAAAAAGAAAAACATTCATGTTATCAGCTTGTACAATCTCCCTATAGGACTTTCCCCCAAATGTGTTTTTATCGAAATGAGATGTTTTTCAGCCCTGACAAGAATTTCTCAATGAAACCGAGATGCTAACAAGAAAACACCCAGACATCCCCCTGTGAAATTAGAGCCCTGCGAAAATGAGTGAGCCGGCGCGGTGGAAAACAAATGTGCCCCCAATGTGTGTCTGGCCACCAAAAAAATCTGACATATCGCCTAGCTCAGCATTTCTCCTGGTTGAAACCAGAAGTGCTGCCCCTGCCCTCCCCCTCGCTATCCCTCCCTTTCTCTCTCCCTTTTCATTCCCTCTCGTTTCTCCCTTGCTCTTTTCCTCCCTCTCACTCTGCCCCTCTCTCTGTCTCTCGCCATTGACTCCCTCTGTCCCTCCCTCCCTCCTCGCCCTCACTATTTTTCTCCCCCCCTCTCTTCACTCTCCCTCCCTCTTCTTCTCACTCCCTCCTTCTATAAAACCTCAAGCTCTTTCTCCTTCTCTCCCCACTCACTCCCTCTCTCCCATTTTTCGGTGGACTAGAGGGGGGTGGGGAAGGGAAAGGCATTCGAGCTTGAACAGCTGTAGTGAGTTATTGGAGTCCGGTCCACGTCCCCCCGGCCCTAAGTATGTCCGGCACGTCAATCATCGGTTTGATACGTTTGTTTATTTACCCACTTACTGAAAACCTCTGCATGTGCCTTCCACAACTCACATACTCACTCACCCTCACATAGCTACACTGAACGGTATGCAATTTGTTTTTGATGTTAGTGGTGCAAACCAAGGGTTAGGTCTGGAGTGTTTTTGATTGACCTTTTTCCTCCAAAATATAATCAAATATTTGAAAGTCTTTGATGTAAGGATTCTTTTCCCTCAGCTCATAGTATCATTGTAATATTACACTCTGATTACCCCTAGTATTGTCACTCTATACTCTCTGATCAGTCTCTGCTGTTTTACTGCTGTGTTTAACTGAATTCCACATTTCTATTGGAAAACCAGATGTCTGATACTCTATCATTAAGGAAATGAATAAGCAGTTCAGTTTTGTTGAAATAAGACATTATAACAACAATGAAGCAATGAATGACTGATATTTACTCTGACAGTAATTAGGAACTGTATAACAGTAACAATATGATTTCAGTGGCCATCCTTGTAGATGACATGACTGCTGAGCCATATATACAGAACATATAGAGATGTGTATTTCTGGTTGTGCGTGACTGTATCCACTCCTTTATCCTTCTTGCCAGATCATCATCTCTAAGAGATATAGTCATGTCATCTATAAAGATGGCCGCTGTAGACACCGGATCCACCAATCACCATTTGACTGCCACAGCGGCCATCTCTGTGCTGTAGATGACATGACTGCATCCTCTCCTTGTTCCTTCCCCATCAGATCATCATTGGGGAGAGCTACATGATCTACTGCCTGAACGAGGGCTCTAAGTCCTTCGTAGGGAACCCCTACATCTCCGCCCTCTACAAGCAGGTGGGCGTGTTCATCTTTGGCTGCGCCGTCAGTCAGTCGTTCACGGACATTGCCAAGGTATCGGTGGGCCGCATGCGACCCCACTTCCTGGACGTGTGTAAGCCCAACTGGTCCACCATCAACTGTTCTTTGGGCTACATCACAGACTACCAGTGTAATGGATCTGAGAGCAAAGTCCAGGAGGCCAGGTACATTCCTCTGAGATTACTCCATTGTGATTGTGAAGCATCTATGTGGTGTTTATGAAGACTTTATGAATGCTCTATAAAGAAACACATAAGCCTGTAAGTTATGTTTAGTTTAAAGTGGTACCGGATATTTGATTTCATACAAAGTGAATGCTTTGTTCAATATCCAGGCGAAAGGCATTGCATTGGTCTTACCTGTGCAGTAATCTTCTAATTACTATAGTAACAACATTGTATTTCTCCTTTTCAGGAAGTCGTTCTTCTCTGGCCATGCGTCCTTTTCCATGTACACCATGCTGTATTTGGTGGTGAGTTACTGTTATGTGTCTTAACCTCACACACACACAAACACTAGCTGTCGCCCTGTGTTGATTCATTACCCATCTCTCCCAGTTCTACCTGCAGTCCAGGTTCACCTGGCGTGGAGCCCGTCTTCTGCGCCCCCTGACCCAGTTCACCCTCATCATGATGTCCTTCTACACCGGCCTGTCCCGCGTCTCCGACCACAAGCACCACCCCACCGACGTCCTGGCTGGCTTCGCACAGGGAGCCCTGGTGGCCTACAGCATAGTGAGTATTTGGACTTAGTGTTTACTGTGTCCTCATAACTACACAGTACTTTACTGCATATAATGCATAGTATGTACTATAGCTATGATTTACTAGCTAGGAAGATAATGTACTGCATATACAGTGCATTTGGAAAGTATTCAGACACCTTGACTTTTTCCCCTCAATCTACACACAGTACCCTCCCTCTAATGACAAAGTAAAAACGGGTTTTTATAAATGTTTGGCAGCGATTACAGCCTCGACTCTTCTAGGGTATTACGCTGTAAGCTTGGCACAGCTGTATTTGGGGAGTTTCTCCTATTCTTCTCTGCAGATCCTCTCAAGCTCTGTCAGGTTGGATGGGGAGCATTGCTGCACAACTATTTTCAGGTCTGTCCAGAGATGTCCGATCGGGTTTAAGTCCGTGCTCTGGCTGGGTCACTCAAGGACTCAATTCAGAGACTTGTCCCGAAGCCACTCCTGCATTGTCTTGGCTGTGTGCTTAGGGTCGTTGTCCTGTTGGAAGGTGAGCCTTCGCCCCAGTCTGAGGTCTTGAGTGCTCTGGAGCAGGTTTTCATCAAGGATCTCTCTGTACTTTGCTCCGTTCATCTTTCCCACATTCCTGACTAGTCTCCCAGTTCTTGCCGTTGAAAGAAATCCCATACTTCACCTTAGGGATAGTGGCAGGTTTCCTCCAGACGTGACACTTGGCATTCAGGCCAAAGAGTTAAATCTTGTTTCCCTCAGACCAGAGAATCTTGTTTCCCATGGTCTGAGAGTCCTTTAGGTGCTTTTTGGCAAACTCCAAGCGGGCTGTCATGTGCCTTTTACTGAAGTGTGGCTTCTGGCCACTCTACCATTAAGACCTGATTGGTAGAGTGCTGCGGAGATGGTTGTCCTTCTGGAAGGTTCTCCTATCTCCACAGAGGAACTCTGGAGCTCTGTCAGAGTGACCATTGGGTTCTTGGTCACCACCCTGACTACGGTCCTTCTCCCCCGATTGCTCAGTTTGGGCGGGCAGTCTTGGTGGTTCCAAACATCTTCCATTTAAGAATGATGGAGGCCACTGTGTTCTTTGGGGCCTTCAATGCTGCAGAAGGTGTTTGTTACCCTTCCCCAGATCTATGCCTCGACACAATCCTGTCTCGTAGCTCTACGGACAATTCCTTCGAACTCATGGCTTGGTTTTTGCTCTGACATGCACTGTCAACTGTGGGACTTTATATAGACAGGTGTGTGCCTTTCCAAATGATGTCTAATCAAGAGAATTTACCACTATAACTACACAGGATGAGACCCAAATGCAGACACAGGAGGCAGATGGTTTAAGTCTCATATATTATATATAAGGGGTAGGCAAATGGCAGGTCCAGGACAGGCAGAGATCAGTAATCCTAATAAGAGTCAGGCAGGCGTAGAACGGCAGACAGGGTCAGGGCAGGCAAAAACAGGTCAGAACTGGGAAGACTAGAACACAAACTAGAGAGAAGAAAAAACACGCTGGGACGACATGACGAGACAAGACGAACTGGCAACAGACAGAAAATGCAGGTATAAATACATAGGGGATAATGGATAATAGGAGACACCTGGTGGGGGGGTGGAGACAAGCACAAGACAGGTGAAACAGTTCAGGGTGTGACAACCACAGGTGGACTCCAATCAAGTTGTAGAAACATCTCAAGGATGATCAATGGAAACAGGATGCACCTGAGCTCAATTTTGAGTCTCATAGCAAAGGGTCTGAATACTTATTTATGTTTTTTATTTTTAATACGTTTAAAAAATCTGTGTGTAGATTGAGGATTTTGTTGATTTAATCAATTTTAGAATAACAAAATATTGAAAAAGTCAAGGTGTCTGAATACTTTCCGAATGCACTGTAAAACATGGTATAGTACTGCATGCATAATGCAGTTATGCAGTCTGTATCATTAACATGTCTGACCTGTTTTTACTATACCATTTATTATTGACAATATTTACTTTTTTTCTTCTTCTTTCCTATTCCTCAGGTGTTTTTCGTATCTGACCTGTTCAAGCCAAAAAGGCAGGAGTTCAGCTCTACCAGTGACCCCATTAATAAAGAACCCCAACAACCCCACGGCAGACATCAGAGAGAGGAGCAACCACCTCACCATGGCATAGTAGAGACCACTAGAGTACAGCTACCTTCCGCTCTAGGTTTTAAACATCCCTTATTTCACCTACTGGTCTGTACTGGTTATGTTAAACAACCAGCGAAAGCAGCAAGACTGCCAACTGACATGTCTGCAAGGCACAGAGAAATAATGAGCTATGGAGAACTTACTTTGGAAAGAAGAGGAGAGACACACACACACACACACACACACGCCGTTTGAACAGCCAGCAACATCCATGTTACTCACAATCTCATCTGACATGTGAATGTGGAAGAGTGTAGGGAGAGAATTAATATTTTGCTTTAATTACCCAAGGTCTCTATTTCAAACCTGGTGCTTTGCAGATGAACTTTATCTGGATCTGCAGACAAGGACGTTTCACAGACAGAATCATGAAGGAAGGAGAGAAGGAAACGAACAGCTGTGGAACATGATAATGTCTGCTTGGCTTCAGGCACCATGGAGACTGGCTAATAATACCATCACACACATACTTTGTGCATATGACATACAAACTCATGAACAGAAACAAATTCCTTGATTACAGGAAGGATGTTTTTTCTTTTATAAATAACCTTCGTTATAAGTTCGAGCTACAGTACTATATCCAAACTCATTTTATTTAATTGTCACCACTTGAACGAACTGAAGTGAAGCTTTTCTGTAAAGCTTTGTATTAAAACCAGCTTTTAGGTCTCCTGAAATGTAGTTTGTATAGAAATATATACACTGTAGATGGAGACTACAGAGAGAGGGATGTGGGCCTCTTTTTGCTGGTTGGGACGAGCCTCCACTGAGCCCTGTAATGAAGTGACTGTGTGTGCCAGATGACTGCTCACAAGTATTAGGTCAGAGTATTAGGCCAGAGTGTGTGTGCATGTGTGTGTATGTATGTGTCTGTCAGTGTGCAAGTATCTTAATGTCATTATCTATACTGTATTTGTGTGTGTGTGCGCGCATGCGTGTGTGTTCATAAATGCGTCAGGTTAAAGACCGGGAACGTAAGGCTGCTTCAACAGACGTTTATATTAAAAACATGAAATCTGTGGAATTATGCTTTCATAGACTAGCTTTGTGATGCATTTTAAACTGTGCCAACTTCAGAAAAAAATAACCCCTTCCCTGTGACAAAATAGTATGCTCAGTCCTACCATGTTATTACAACCAAACAGCAGTATCTGTTTTATTTTTGTAATGTAAAGAACATTTTTGTATCAAAGAAATATGTACAATATCATTTACCTATGTTTTCATGAAATATCCACTATGAATGTTGACGTGTCGATACCTGTGTAAGTGCTGCTTAACTAAGCAGTGATTGACAAAAGTCATTCAGTGAAATGACAATTTGTGTTGTGAGTATTCAAACTTTTGTTAAATAGCTTTCAAGAAGACAGCTTCAGGACAATACCTTTTAAATACCTTTTAATCTTTTTGTATTGTCCTTTTTTTTGTATATTGTACAATGAAAATATAAGCCATATACTGTAAATGTATTATAGATGATGTGCTTTGTAATAATAAAAACAAATTCTTTTAAAAGTGCTTGCTCCTTTTTTCTTCCTCAACTTGACTGGGACAAAGCCATAAAATAAATAAGTTACAGGCAGTTGATAATGAAGCTGAGCAGCTCTCTCTCTGACTTTGCGTGCTAAGGTGAGATCTGGGCGTAGGTTCTAGACTCTATGGTGGAGTTCCGTTCCGTGCTTTACTTCCTGAAGGGGAAATAGTGTGCATTCCAGGTTTTAACCCATGTCCCGAGTGGTATAGTGGAATAATATAGAACATGCCTGTTGAGTATGCCCCAGTGGCAAATTAGTACATTCCCATATGAGAATGTGACTCTTGGAAGACTAGCCCTTTGCTAGGCTGATGTTACAATTCCTATTAATTGAAAAAATGTACATTGTTCCATATGCTAGTATTCAATCTTTCAAGAATCCATACTCAAATGAGCAACAGGTTCAGGTGTTTCTGGTCATAGGTTCGGAGTGGCTGAAAAATCACAACATTCACCAGGTTTTGGGCTTAATGTCCTGGTGCTGGGTAAAGTTCATGATGCCGTTGACCTTAACAAGGGACCCAGGACCAGAGGAAGCAAAATATCCCCATAATATCAAAGATCCACTACTATATTTTACAGTAGGTATGTGGTTCCTTTGTTATTATGCATTCTAATTTTGATGCCAAACCCATCACTGCAGTCTGTGGCCAAGGAGCTCTATTTTCATGTCATCATACCAAAGCACCGGTTCCAATCTAAGTGCCAATGCTGTTTAGCAAACTCCAGGTGTTAACATTTGTTTATGACATTAAAATAGAGCAGTCATTTTTGCTCATCTTTATCAAGGTTGACCGTTTCGGACCCCACATTTAACATGTTAAATGGATGAATAATGTACAATGCGTTCCTAAAGTATTGCGACAGTGAGTGCAATTATACAATGACTATGAGGTTAAAGTGCAGACTGTCAGATTTCATTTGAGGGTATTTCCATCCATATTGGGTGAACCGTTGAGAAATTAAAGCACTTTGTGTACATAGTCCCCCAATTTTAGGGGACCAAAGGTATTGGGACAAATTCACTTATATTTGTATTAAAGTAGTAAAAAAGTTAAGAATTGGTATTGCATATTGCATATTCATAGCATTCAATGACTACATCAAGCACGTGACTATATATTTGTTGGATGCATTTGCTGTTTGTTTTGGTTGTGTTTCAGATTATTTCGTGCCCAATATAAATGAATGATAAACAATGTATTGTGTAATTTTTGAGTCACTTATAATGTAAATAAGAATAGAATATGTTAATAAGCACTTCAACATTAATGTGAATGCTAACATGATTACGGATAATCCTGATAGAATCATGAATAGTGATGAGTAAGAAAGTTAAAGACACAAAAATATTATACCCCCAAGACATGCTAAAGTCTCACTGGCAACTGATTTAGGAAGGACAGCTGTATCTTTTTAGTGACTGGGTGTATTGATACACCATCCAAAGTGTATTTAATAACTTCACCATGTTCAAAGGAATATTCAGTATTTGCTTTTTAAGGTGCCCTTCTCCCTGGTCTTTGTGGTTGAATTTGTGTTTGAAATTCACTGCTCAACTGAGGGACCATACAAATAACTGTATATGTGTGGTAGAGAGATGGAGTAGTCATTCAAAAACCATGTTAAACACTATTAACGCACACAGAGCGAGTCCATGCAACGTACAGTGTATTCGGAAAGTATTCAGACCCCTTCACTTTTTCCACATTTTGTTACATTACAGCCTTATTCTAAAATAGATTAAACACATTTTTGTGAAGAAGTTTGGAACCACCAAGACTCTTCCTAGAGCTAAGCGCCCAGCCAAACTGAGCAAAATGGGGGAGAAGGGCCTTGGTCAGGGAGTCGACCAAAAGCCAATGGTCACTCTGACAGAGCTCCAGAGTTCCTCTGTGGAGATAGGAGAACCTTCCAGAAGGACAACAAGGGTTTTTCTTTATTTCTACTATTTTCTACATTGTAGAATAATAGTGAAGACATCAAAACTATGAAATAACACATATGGAATCATGTAGTAACCAAAGAAGTGTTAAACAAATAATAATATATTTTACATTCTTCAAAGTACCCTTGATGACATCTTAGCACATGAGGTCTGATTCACACAGTCTCCTCTGAACAGTTGATGTTGAGATGTGTCTGTTACTTGAACTCTGTGAAGCATTTATTTGGGCTGCAATCTGAGGTGCAGTTGCAGTTAACTCTAATGAACTTATCCTCTGCAGGAGAAGTAACTCTTGGTCTTCCTTTCCTGTGGCGGTCCTCATGAGAGTCAGTTTCATCATAGCGCTTGATAGTTTTTGCGACTGCACTTGAAGAAACTTTTCCCGAATTGACTGACCTTCATGTCTTAAAGTAATGATGGACTGTCTTTTCTCTTTGCTTATTTGAGCTGTTCTTTCCATAATATGGACCAAATAGGGCTATCTTCTGTATACTACCCCTACCTTGTCACAACACAACTGATTGGCTCAAACGCATTAAGAAGGAAAGAAATTACACAAATGAACTGTTAACAAGGCACACCTGTTAATTGAAATGCATTTCAGGTGACTACCTCATGAAGCTGGTTGTGAGAAGAGTGTGTAAAGCCGTTTAACACTTTTTTTGGTTACTACATGTGTTATTTCATAGTTTTTATGTCTTCACTATTATTCTACAATGTAGAAAATAGTCAAAATCAAGAAAAACCCTTGAATGAGTACGTGTGTCCAAACATTTGACTGGTAGTGTAAATACACTACCGTGCAAAAGTTTTAGGCAGGTGTGAAAAAATGTTGTAAAGTAAGAATCCTTTCAAAAATAGACATGTTAATAGTTTATATTTATCAATTAACAAAATGCAAAGTGAGTGAACAGAAGAAAAATCTACATCAAACCAATATTTGGTGTGACCACCCTTTGCCTTCAAAACAACATCAATCCTTCTAGGTTCTTCTTGCACACAGTTTTTGAAGGAACTCGGCAGGTAGGTTGGTCCAAACATCTTGGAGAACTAACCACAGTTCTTCTGTGTATTTAGGCAGCCTCAGGTGCTTCTATCTCTTCATGTAATCCCAGACAGACTCAATAATGTTGAGATCAGGGCTCTGTGGGCGCCATACCATCACTTCCAAGACTCCTTGTTCTTCTTTACACTAAAGATAGTTCTTAATATCTTTCGCTAGATGTTTGGGGTCGTTGTCATGCTGCAGAATAAATTTGGGGCAAATCAGAGGCCTCCCTGATGGTAATGCATGATGGATAAGTATCTGCCTGTACATCTCAGCATTGAGGAGACCATTCATTCTGACCAAATACCCACCAAAATTTGTAGAAATGCAGCCCCAAACTTGCAAGGAACCTCCACTATGCTTCACTGTTGTCTGCAGACACTCATTCATGTACCACTCTCCAGCTCTTCGGTGAACAAACTGCCTTCTGCTACAGCCAAATCATCAGTCCAGAGTACTTTTTCTGCACCCCAGTTCCTGTGTTTTCGTGAAAAGTTGAGTCGCTTGGCCTTGTTTCCACGTCGGAGGTATGGCTTTTTGGCCGCAAGTCTTCCACGAAGGCCACTTCTGACCAGACTTCTCCCTACAGTAGATGGGTCCCACTGTGTTCTACCAGTTCTGAGCTGATGGCACAGCGGTACATCTTCCAATAGCGAAGGGAAGTAAGTGTGATGTGTCTTTCATCTGCTGCAGTAAGTTTCCTTGGCCGACCACTGCGTCTACGGTCCTCAACGTTGCCCATTTCTTTGTGCTTCTTTAAAAGAGTTTGGACAGCACATCTGGAAACCCCTGTATGCCTTGAAATTTCAGCCTGGGAGAGACCTTGCTGATGCAGTATAACTACCTTGTGTCTTGTTGCTGTGCTCAGTCTTGCCATGGTGTATGACTTTTAACAATAAACTGTCTTCAACAACCTCACCTTGTTAGCTTAGTTTGGCTGTTCCTCACCCAGGTTTATTCCTCCTACACAGCTGTTTCTGTTTCAGTTAACGATTCTGTTTCAACCTACAGAAGTCGGAAGTTTACATACACTTAGGATGGTTTTTCAACCACTCCACAAATGTCTTGTTAACAAACTATAGTTTTGGCAAGTCGGTTAGGACATCTACTTTGTGCATGACACAAGTCATTTTTCCAACAATTGTTTACAGACAGATTATTTCACTTATAATTCACTGTATCACAATTCCAGTGGGTCAGAAGTTTACATACACTAAGTTGACTGTGCCTTTAAACAGTTTGGAAAATTCACGAAAAATTATGGCATGGCTTTAGAAGCTTCTGATAGGCTAATTGACATCATTTGAGTCAATTGGAGGTGTACCTGTGGATGTATTTCAAGGCCGACCTTCAAACTCAGTGCCTCTTTGCTTGACATTATGGGAAAATCCAAAGAAATCAGCCAAGACCTCAGCAAAAAAATTGTAGACCTCTGTACAAAAGTATCTATATCCACAGTAAAACGAGTCCTGTATCGACATAACCTGAAAGGCCGCTCAGCAAGGAAGAAGCCTCTGCTCCAAAACCACCATAAAAAAGCCAGACTACCGGTTGCAACTGCACATGGGGACAAAGACAGTACTTTTTGGAGAAATGTCCTCTGGTCTGATGAAACAATATAGAACTGTTTGGCCATAATGATCATCGTTATGTTTGGAGGAAAAAGAGGGAGGCTTGCAAGACGAAGAACACCATCCTAACCGTGAAGCACGGGGGTGGTAGCATCATGTTGTGGGGGTGCTTTGCTGCAGGAGGGACTGGTGCACTTCACAAAATAGATGGGATCATGAGGGAAGAAAATTATGTGGATATATTGAAGCATCATCTCAAGACAGCAGTCGGGAAGTTAAAGCTTGGTCGCAAATGGGTCTTCCAAATGGACAATGACCCCAAGCATACTTACAAAGTTGTGGCAAAATGGTTTAAGGACAACAAAGTCAAGGTATTGGAGTGGCCATCACAAAGCCCTGACCTCAATCACATAGAACATTTGTGGGCAGAACTGAAAAAGCGTGTGCAAACAAAGAGGCCTAGAAACCTGACTCAGTTACACCAGCTCTGTCAGGAGGAATGGGCCAAAATTCATCCAACTTATTGTGGGAAGCTTGTGGAAGGCTACCCGAAACGTTTGACCCAAGTTAAACAATTTAAAGGCAATGCTACCAAATACTAATTGAGTGTATGTAAACTTCTGACCCACTGGGAATGTGAACATAATAAACGTCTCTCTATCCACCGGATGTGTACCAAACTCACTAAAAGTGGCAGTAATAAAGCCTCTCTTGAAAAAGCCAAACCTTTACCCAGAAAATATAAAAAACTATCGGCCTGTATCGAATCTTCAATTCCTCTCAAAAAAAAATGAAAAAGTTGTTGCGCAGCAACTCACTCCCTTCCTGAAGACAAACAATGTATACGAAACGCTTCAGTCTGGTTTTAGACCCCATCATAGCACTGAGACTGCACTTGTGAAGGTTGTAAATTATCTGCAGTTTTATGAATATTTTTTTATCTTGTCCATGTTCTGTTATAATCGGCACCCGGCACAGCCAGAAGAGGACAGGCCACCCTCACAGCCTGGTTCCTCTCTAGATTTCTTCCTAGGTTTTGGCCTTTCTAGAGAGTTTTTCCTAACCACCGTGCTTTTACACCTGCATTGCTTGCTGTTTGGGGTTTTAGGCTGGGTTTCTGTACAGCACTCTGTGACATCAGCTGATGTAAGAAGGGCTTTATAAATACATTTGATTTGATTTTGATTTGATGAAATAAACAAAAGCTGAAATAAATCATTCTCTCTACTATTATTCTGACAGTTCACATTCTTAAAATAAAGTGTTGATCCTAACTGACCTAAGACAGGGAATTTTTACTAGGATTAACTGTCAGGAATTGTGAAAAACTGAGCTTAAATGTATTTGGCTAAGGTGTATGTAAACTTCCGACTTCAACTGTACATATTGAATTGATGATCATTAGCACCTGTTTGGTATAGTTGTATAATCATACACCTGACTATATGTCTACAAAATCCCTGACTTTGTGCAGTTGTACCTACCAGAATTTATGCTGTTTTGAAGGCAAAGTGTGGTCACACCAAATATGGATTTGATTTAGATTTGTCTTTCTATTTTTGAAAGCGTTCTTACTTTACAGCATTTTTTCACACCTGCCTAAAACGTTTTCACTGTGCTGTATATGTCTGAGAAAAATAACTGTAACTGTAGATTTGGCAGTGTGTCAGCAATGAGCTTATAGGTGACGATGGCTATAAGCTGGAAAACGTGCTTACTCTTGTTATGACTCAACCACAACTATTTCCTGACTTTTTCGTTGTCTAGCAAGCCCATATCAAAGAGAGAACTCCCTAAAGAAGTCTGGTGTGTACTTGGTTTGGGCTTTCTATCCTCTTGCCAGTTACAGTATTTACTCTCCCATCGTCCTCCTCAGTAGATACTTGGCACACCAGAGGACGGAGAGGCCTGAGCACTAACAGTGTCTGAAAGCCTCAAAGCCAGTTTTGTCCTCCAATAAACAACGCTGGTGAAAGTTTCACAAACCTAACATGGAGTTTTTACTTCTGAGAGTTGAAACACTATTGACGCACAACATGGCCATATGTTTATCTTGTTTTTTGAAGGACTGGCATAGCAGTCATAATAGTTAGAGGAAGATTCTGAAGACATTTACAGTAAGTCAGGACTCCTCCTTGTCTGATGAAGACAGTGGCGAAGTCTAATAGCTTTTCAGAAATGAGCATTCTTGCACCTCTTGGTTGTGGTCAGATGATAAAGGTTTTATACGTGCCCTTCTTTGAGCAATCTCCAACTTGTAAGGTTCAAACTATAACTTTATAAGACCTTTATAGATGTTTCAGAAATCATTCTGTGTGCCAGTTTGATAAACATGTATGTGTTGAAATGATTTGGAGTGAAATGTTTGGCTTTAGGTTGTATGGTGAAGGTTTTCCTTTTTTTACCAGTTGTTTTTATTGCTTCAGTTAGGGTAAATAAAAGCCTTTTTGGTGAAGGTTTTCTTATAAAATGTATGTGTTGCAATGATTGGGAAGGAAATGTTTGGCTTGAGGTTGTATACACAGTGCTCTTCAGACCTATATATTGCCATGACAGACATGCCATTACTGGGAATTCTCATTTGGAGCCATGTTTTTTTCATTGAGAGAAAGAAAGATTTCTTCATCACCAGTACTGCATACTAATAATGACATCTCTTAGATGTGGTCTTTAAACATAAATCTGTCTTTGTTGCTTATGTTTTCCCACAGCAATTTAACCCTTATCATGTGTAGGGTTCTGTTTTTGTGTTGTCCTTACTGCATTCTTCACATGAGGTTAGCTCTGTGGAACTGTTGTGGTTGTCCTAAAGTCACATTTGAACATGTTCTTTTTCTCATTCGTTTGTTTATTAAAATTGGACCCTCTCTGCTCTTGAACCGTAAATATTGAACCAAATGACAAATGTTATCAATTAAAATGACTGAAGTAGCTTGTTTTTATCACACAAACAAATTAGGAGATTTGCTGAGGGGGCTCTGCTACATTTTCTGATCTGGTTTTTATAACACTTGAGCTGTTATTTTGGCTGTGTTTTTGATGTGAGGTCTTATAAATGTGGAATGTGGAAAAACATATGGCAACCATTAGAAGTAACATGTCCACTGATAGTGAGCATAACAAACTTTTGGCTTTGCAGAGGAAATCGCTCAGTTCTACCTGAAGGACAAGTCTCATCCCAATAAACGTCAACCTGGGAAAATCATCCCTTCATCTCTCCATCCCTCCTTTCCATGACAGATTGGGGGTTGATAGGACATGAGGCATACCCACACTCACTCGCTCAGGCACAGTGCGCGCAGACACACAGACACGCACACACACAGCTGATAAGGGGCCTCATTACAACATGGGTCTTTACTAAACATGTCCTTCACTTGGCACAAATCCCAGGCCTTCACCCATGAGACACCAACCATCACCAGACTACGAGAGGATAGTCAGTATGTGTTATCTCACACATGCACGCACATGACACACACACACACTTCACACTTCTTTCCATCTTCCATAACCTTCTTGTTTAACAAGAGCATTTGTTCCTCGTTAATGTTTTATTTGAAAGGTCTGGAACACACACTAGGCACTTGGGTGAGGAGAATAAAGGATCAAAATGTTTTGAGAGTCTTTACTGTCCCTCACAGATCTACACATGCACACACACGTACAGTACAACACACACACATTGCCTCTCTATCTATGCACTCACTCCCATGCACAGCATGATTATCCATTTGTGCCGTCCTAAAGCTCTAAATCAAGGAGGACTTGTGGATTGAGGGCCACAGCTGTAAGTCCAACCAGCTCTCACAGTCACATCAGAATTAGACCATCCATTTGTCTCATACATCACATTTTTGAAGTTCTTCCAAACGTCAAATTTCTAAGTGTTTAAGGTTAAGTTTAGGCATTAACTCCGAAACTTAGGAAGGCTACATGACAGACAATCATATCTGTTCTACACCATACATTTCGATCTGAACCCTCCAGGCCCATTGTTAACCCAGGCCAGTACTCAAAAGCCAAACTGCCAAAAGTACAATGAGAGCGATGAATAACCATGTTCAGGAGGGTTTGATTGTAATGGTAAACTTTCTTTACACTGTTTACTGTACTTGGAGGATGTTGGGAGGGGAGCTATCCATAGGTCTAATTTAATGTACACTGTACCTCTCAACTATCTGCCCCATATGGTTTGTCTGTCACTATCACCACTGTGACTAAAACCAACTAAGCACATGTCACAGCTTGGCTACAGATGTATCCTGGTGGGTTGTCACCATCCTGACCATCGTTGGTTTCTATACAGTCATCATGACTGTATAAATGTCAGTAGATACATTACTATATGTGCTGGTCAGTGTTGTACTTTTCCCTTCATTGGATGATGCAGTCTAGTCATTTAGTAACATCTATATAGGTTTTCACTAAATATACTGTAACACTCTAAACCTTTTGAAACTATTTCACACAGTACCACCCTCACCCTTCCAGAGACACAAATCTCCCCCTAGCCCCTCTAGGAGACTTCAAAACTCAAATCCCAAATTACCTCCATATGTGTATGAAGAAGCCAAGAAGAATATATTGCTGACTGAACACAAACATTGACTTCATCAAACAGCGAACTCTGATATTCTCCATATGGTCACCTGACACTGGCCTGCCATTCGCAGACACTGACACAAGGGACCTCTACATACGTTGGTCACTTCACTGGGGGGTTTATCTATCTTACCATCCCAGTGATCCATCCCACATACAGTTGAAGTCGGAGCTTTACATACACCTTAGCCAAATACATTTAAACTCAGTTTTTCACAATTCCTGACATTTAATCCTAGTAAAAATTCCCTGTTTTAGGTCAGTTAGGATCACCACTTTATTTTAAGAAAGTGAAATGTCAGAATAATAATAGAGAGAATGATTAATTTCAGTTTTTATTTCTTTCATCACATTCTCAGTGGGTCAGAAGTTTACATACACTCAATTAGTATTTGGTATTATTTCCCAATTTTTTAACTTGGGTCAAACGTTTCGGGTAGCCTTCCACAAGCTTCCCACAATAAGTTGGGTGCATTTTGGCCCATTCCTCCTGACAGCTGATGTAACTGAGTCAGGTTTCTAGGCTTCTTTGCTTGCACACGCTTTTTCAGTTCTGACCACAAATGTTCTATAGGATTGAGGTCAGGGCTTTGTGATGGCCACTCCAATACCTTGACTTTGTTGTCCTTAAACCATTTTGCCACAACTTTGTAAGTATGCTTGGGGTCATTGTCCATTTGTAAGACCCATTTGCGACCAAGCTTTAACTTCCTGACTGCTGTCTTGAGATGATGCTTCAATATATCCACAACTTTCCTCCCTCATGATGCCATCTATTTCGTGAAGTCGCTCCTGCAGCAAAGCACCCCCACAACATGATGCTGCCACCCCCGTGCTTCACGGATAGGATGGTGTTCTTCGGCTTGCAAGCCTCCCCCTTTTTCTTCCAAACATAATGATGGTCATTATGGCCAAACAGTTCTATTTTTGTTTCATCAGACCAGAGGACATTTCTCCAAAAAGTACTATCTTTGTCCCCATGTGCAGTTGCAAACCGTAGTCTGGCTTTTTTTATGGTGGTTTTGGAGCAGTGGCTTCTTGCTTGCTGAGTGGCCTTTCAGGTTATGTTGATACAGGACTCGTTTTACTGTGGATATAGATACTTTTGTACCTGTTTCCTCCAGCATCTTCACAAGGTATTTTGCTTGATTGATTTGCACTTTTCGCACCAAAGTATGTTAATCTCTAGGAGACAGAACGCGTCTCCTTCCTGAGCGGTATGGCAGCTGCGTGGTCCTATGGTGTTTATACGTGAGTACTATTGTTTGTACAGATGAACGTGGTACCTTCAGACGTTTGGAAATTGCTCCCAAGGATAAACCAGACTTGTGGAGGTCTACAATTTTTTTCTGAAGTCTTGGCTGATTTCTTTTGATTTTCCCATGATGTCAAGCAAAGAGGCACTGAGCTAGAAGGTAGGCCTTGAAATACATCCACAGGTACACCTCCAATTGACTCAAATTATGTCAATTAGCCTATCAGAAGCTTCTAAAGCCATGATTTTCTGGAATATTCAAAGCTGTTTAAAGGTTTAAACTTCTGACCCACTGGAATTGTGATACAGTAAATTATAAGTGAAATAATCTGTCTGTAAACAATTGTTGGAAAAATTACCTTTAACCTAACTCCCAAACTTAAGCATAACATTAAGCCTAGCCCCTAACCCTAACCTCTAGCCTAGCTAACGTTATCCAGCTAGCCACCAAGCTAGAATTCGTAACATATCATACGTTTTGCAAATGTGTATTATTTTGTACGTTTTGCAAATTCGTAACATATTATACGAATTGTAATTCTTAACATATCATACCATATAGAATTATACAAAATGCTCTGAGACCAGGTTGAGCCTACGTACAGCATCTGAGATAGAGAGGCTGATGTGTGTTGTCAGTGACTCCAGTTACACATCGATCGGTATGTCAGTTTGGGTTTCTTTAGAACGTTGTGGGGGAACAATGCCTTTAACAAAGAAGAAAACAAAGGGTGAGTAAAACACCAACAGATGTAGAATTCAGTACACAACAAGGTTTGAATGTTACAAAAGTCTGCGCCATATGTTACAAAAAATGGAAATAATGTCCTCGACTATGTAATGAAGACTGGTAGACCCTAAACATTTGGAGACCATGACCCCTGGTTGGGCCCGTCATGTTCTGAACCCGAAACCAGAGCACAGAGTGGGGTGAAACAAGAGACCTGAGACAGACAAATGGGAAAGGAAAAGACAGGGAAAAAATCCCCAGTGTTTAGATTGCTTTTAGTTTCAAGTACCACTCTCATTCTCAACTGAAACATCGTTTTTTCTTGGCTAACGCCCAGAGGTATGTGACCTCACTCACTTTTCTCTGCAGCATCATTCAGCAAGCTGTAACACTGTTCCCTAGCCCCTGGAGTATTATCAAATATTGAAAAGCTCAAACACACATACGCAAACTTTATAGGGCCGAGGGGAAACACCAATCATCTATGGCCATATTTCATCTATTCATCATGGAGCTCCTCTGTGAAACATGAGTGGTCCCATGGCACTGACTTGCACCACCAGGAATGTGTGATTCATAGGGAGATGGGGGGATTTGGCTGCTGAAAGAAGAGAGATGTCCTCCTATCTAGAGAGGACTAAGCTGGAGGACCAAGCTGTACTATCAGAATTCAGAATCACCATCTGATCCGGCGGAATTCTGTCAATGCTCTCCTCTGCACCCTCTGCATCTCAAACTGAACATGGCTATAGCAACATTTCTCCATCAGAAAATGAAAAAACAAAGATCTTAAATTGCAAGGGTTTGCTAATGCTATTGTCTAACGGTCCAGAGAAAATAGGGATGTTCTTACCCTCTGTGTACTGCAATATCATGGTGATTAGCTATACATTTTTATCCAGGGACACAGAGTCCAAAATGCAAGAGAGAGAAAACCATCAAGCTGGTCCTGGCTGTGGCATGCAGTGCTGGGAGACCTGGGGCCTGTTCAGGAGAGTCCAATGTTACAGAACATTCAGATAGAAATGCATTGCGTCTAACATATAAGCTAGTCTGAAGATGAATATGGCATTGTGAGTTGATTATATTTGTTACATTTATATCTGCAATGTCTGTCTGCAATCTGAATTCACCCCTGGCCCTAGCGCCTAACATTGGGCTTTGGACTGGACTGGAGATATCTCATACAGAATTACATTCCCTGGGGTTATTTCATCAGGAATGTTAATGTGCTTAGAATCTGCATTCATGGACTTATTGTGGCCTGACATGGAGGAGGGCTCCTTAGGGCTTTCCTATTAGGCAGCCGATACGAAGTACCGTCTCTCTGGTTGGGGTCCTTCTATTTAACCAACAACATTGATGCAAAAGGAATCTGTTATGGTGTCGTCTATCTGAATGATGGTTGTTTTAAAGGAGCATGGTCATTATAGTTTTACGCCTTTGTCCATAACATCATCAGGTCTCAACAAAGGCTCTAGTATAGATGGTTGGCTAACATTGATGTTGTTGCAAACTGATGACAGCAGGACCCTTTTGGCGTTATCTTTGGGTTATTGTTTGGCTCTTGCACTCATGTCTTGTTAGAGATTCAGGAGGATTTGGGTATATCTTGGGTATGCTCCACTGTAAATATTTACATGTGCATGTCTTCTTTTTCATTCTCACCTCTCCTCTCAATTATCTTGTTTGGGGAGTGTCTGTCAGCTGGCTCCACTGCTCTTTATGGTATGATACAGCAAAAGAACCAAAACGCAACACAATTACAAATCTGAGGTTCTCTCTACACATGTGATCAATTCAGTTTTTACTATCACTTAATCTCTCTGTAGGCTCCTAACTGAAACCAGCTGTATGGTCCTGGCCTGAGTCATCCAAATAAATATGCATGAGGCAGCGCTACAGTATGTATAAACAATGCTTTTCCTTGCTGATTTCCTCCTCTGACTTTTTCCCTCTTTCCCCATTATGCCTCATTAAAGTTGTGTACCAAACTTCCCCTGAGGAGAATTGAGCAATTCTCAAATTCCTTGTGGATACTGTAGTTTCTGACATGGATATGTTGACACTTGAGTTTTTAGTTTTTCTTCAAGAAACTTAAACTGCCCGTTGAGTTTTTTGAGTGTTTTCTTGCCTAATTCTGTGCTATAAAAGTCCATAAAGCTCCCTCACCCACCCCCAACTGGCTTTTGTTTGCAAGTCCATACCTCAGTGGTCGAAGCCCTTCCACAAATCCTGTGACCCAGGAGGATTTCCCTCCTCCCAGTGGCCTCTTCGGTAACACAGTGTTTTTCTGACCCTCGACTCACCGCTCGCAAACACTAACTTAATCGCCACGCTTTGACATCATCTTGGACTCAACAGGACACGGAATTAAATATTTTTTCTCTATCTATTCAAACAAACGTGTGTGTGTGTATGTTTTGTGTGTGTGTGTGTGTGTGTTTTGTGTGTGTGTGTGTGTGTGTGAGAGAGAGAGTGAGAGAGAGAGAGAGCATCCGGTCCAGGCCAAATAGATCTGATCTTAATCATCCTACTGGTATGAGTCTCTCTGGTTGTGGTTTTATAGTATATCCATTTCTCAGAGCAGTTCACTGCTTCATGCCTCAACTGGGTTGGCAGAAAACCAGAGTTACTCCCCAAATAACCCACACACCCATTTTATGATTCATAAATAATAAATCACAGTCAATTGCACTGACAGCTACAGTAAAACCTTATCTGCTTATAATGGTGGCCTTTCAATGACATCCACATCTAGACCGCATTTCTGCTGTTTGTTTAACTTAACGATTTCCCTTAAAGTTGAAGTCAGCTGCCGGAGTCGTAAAAAAATCAACATAACCTTTTCTGTGTACAATATTTTATTTGACACCATCTACCTCATGTAATGCTGACCCTAAGGAGAGGCTAATATTTCACTACCCCCTGTAGCATTAGTAACCTCATTTTGTATATCCACTAACTCCACTCCTGACTAACCTCCTTTTTCTCTCAATCTTTGAAGAATGTTGTGTCAACACGTAGCTGTACGACCACAAGTAGTCATCTAACTATGTTTCCCTTATTCTCAACCTGAGGAGTGTGGAGCTGCACTGGCCAAAACCTCACCTGGAGGCTGATAATAGGACATCATATGTGGGGGAATATTGATGGGTTTCAGACTCTCCCTGTAAGATCAAATAAGATTGGGATTTAACGTGTCAGCATGGGTCGAATGGTCGAGTGGGGTAATATCCATGAAGAACTTACCACAGGTCAACAAATAGGTATCAAAAGTAACAGTAGTTTTATGAGGGAGAGAGAGATCCATATTTCTGTTACATACAGTAACATTTCCTATTCGGTATGCGTAACTCAAATATCAAATTAATGTTCAAAAATATATCAGTGGAGGCCCCCTCAGAAAAATTGAAATAGTGAGACATTAAAAAAAGTTATCCTTTTGAAATAAAACTATACTAAATACAGTGCATTAGGAAAGCATTCAGACCCCTTGACTTTTTCCACATTTGGTTACGTTACAACCTTAATCTAAAATGTCTTTTTTTTATTAACCACATCAATCTACACACAATAATACCCGATAAGAAAAAACTGTTTAGTTTTTTATTTTTTTTTGCAATTGTATGAAAATGTTTTTTTAAATGACATAAGTATTCAGACCCTTAACTCAGTACTTTGTTGAAGCACCTTTGGCAGCAATTACAGCCTCGAGCCTTCTTGGGTATGGCAAACCTGTATTTGGGAGTTTCTCCCATTCTTCTCTGCAGATCCCCTCAAGCTATTTCAAGTTGGATGGGGAGCGTTGCTGCACAGCTATTTTCAGGTCTCTCCAGAGATGTTAGATCAGTTTCAATTCCGGGTTTTGGGTGTGCCACTCCAGGACATTCAGAGACCTGTCCTGAAGCCACTCCTGCGTTGTCTTGACTGTGTGCTTAGGGTCGTTGTCCTGTTGGAAGGTGAACCTTCAATCCCCAGTCTGAGGTCCTGTGCGCACTGGAGCAGGTTTTCATCAAGGATCTCTCTGTACTTTGCTCCGTTGATCTTTCCCTCTATCCTGACTAGTCTCCCAGTCCCTGGCGTTGAAAAACATCCCCACAGCATGATGTTGCCACCACCATGCTTCACCGTAGAGATGTTGCCAGGTTTACTCCAGACGTGACGCTTGGCATTCAGGCCAAATAGTTCAATCTTGGTTTCATCAGACCAGAGAATCTTGTTTCTCATGGTGTGAGAGTCCTTTAGGTGCCTTTTGACAAACTCCAAGCGGGCTGTCGTGCCTTTTACTGAGGATTGGCTTCCGCCTGGACACTACCATAAAGGCCTGATTGGTGGAGTGCTGCATAGATTATTGTCCTTCTGGAAGGTTCTCCCATCTCCACAGAGGGAAACTCTGGAGCTCTGTCAGAGTGCCCATCGGGATCACGGTCACCTCCCTGACCAAGGCCCTTATCCCCTGATTGCTCAGTTTGTACGGGTGTCCAGCTCTAGGAAGAGTCTGTTCTTGGGGACCTTCAATGCAGCAGACCCTTCCCCAGATCTGTGCCTCGACACAATCCTGTCTCAGAGCTCTGTGGACAATTCTTAGACCTCATGGCTTTGTTTTTGCTCTGACATGCACTGTCAACAATTTGTAAAAACATCTCAAGGATGATCAATGGAAACAGGATGCACCTGAGCTCCATTTCGAATCTCATAGCAAAGGGTTTGAATACTTGTGTGAATAAGGTAATTCTGTTTATTATTTGTAATAAAATGGCAAACATTTCAAAAAAACTGTTTTCGCTTTGTCATTATGGGGTATTGTGTTTAGATTCATGAGATTTTTTAAAATATTTAATCAATTTTAGAATAAGGCTGTAACATAACAAAATGTGGAAAAAGTCAAGGGGTCTGAATACTTTCCAAATGCACTGTATATTCACGTCACCAAATAATGTTTTAAAACACACTGTTTTGCAATAAAGGTCTACAGTAGCCTTAACAGCACTCTGTAGGATAGCACCATGGTATAGCTGGAGGACAGCAAGTTTCCGTCCTCCTCTGGGTACATTGACTTCAATACAAAACCTTCTAGAAACTTACGCAGTAATTATCATAACTTCCGGAGGATGTCCTCCAAACTATCAGAGCTATTGCAACATGAACTGACATTGTCCACCAAATCAAAGGATCAGAGAATTAATCTAGTACTGAAAGCATAAGCTACAGCTAGCTAGCACTGCAGTGTATAAAATGGGGTGAGTTGTTGACTCAAAGAGAGATAAAGACAATTCGCTAGCTAGTTTAGCCTGCTCAAACACAATGCTCAAACAGAGACGGATGCTATGTTAGCTAGCGTGCTATGGGTATCCAATACTGGAACTCTTCCAAGTCAAGGTAAGCTTTTGGTCATATTAATTTATTGCCACCGGGGCCTGCTGGTGTAACTGTTTGCTTACTGCACACTGCACTGCATGATTGTAGTGGGTTGACTAACGCGTTAGTTCTAGTAACTATGTTGACTATGACGTTAGCTAATATTTTGGGAACTGTCACAGGTAGCCTAGTGGTTAGAGCGTTGGACTTGTAAGCGGAGGGTTGCAAGTTCAAATCCCTGAGCTGACAAGGTAAAAATCTGTCGTTCTGCTCCTGAACAAGGCAGTTAACCCACTGTTCCCTGGGTGCTGAAGACGTGGGTGTCAATTAATGCAGCCCCCCGCATCTCTCTGATTCAGAGGGGTTGGGTTAAATGTGGAAGACACATTTCACTTGAAGGTATTCGGTTGTACAACTGGCTAATAATGGTGACTTATGTGGCTGCTATGAAGGTGAACTGTGTTTGTGTGTGATCAGGGGTATATTCATTCTGCCGAATCTGTTGAAAAACCTTTCTTAAACGGAAGCATACCTGAAGTTGTCCAATAGAAACTCTCGTTTGCAACTGTTGGACTATTGATTACACCCTAGATCATCTAGATGCAGGCAAGAGTGTGCAATGCAGTATTGAATGTGTTACTGTCTGTCGCCTAGGTTGTAGCAACCTCATGATGGGTATAGGAAAATGTGAGTATTATGTAGTAGCCTAAACCTGTTGATGTTACATTGAGCTGGTTGAATTGAATATGGATGACAGTCATCCAATATGCTGTAATAGAAATAAGGCCATGCTCATAAAAAAAAATTATAGTCCTCCCTCATCTTAAACGGCACCGACCGCCACTGATTACAATATTATTCAAATATATAGGTTTATGTGGCCTGCACTGTATTTATGTTTTTAATACAGTCATCTCGGTTTTAGTTTGAAGCGTTTTTATATTCTTTGCTTGTTATACAAAGAAATGGGCAACTTTGTATTTGTAGTCACTGTCACATTCGTTCTGAAGTTATCAGCAGTCCCAGAAAGACAGATAAACATATTGATTTTGTGTTTAGCAGAGATCGTCTGTGTATAAAGTGATACGGAAGGGCAAAATAGCTACTTACGATGTACTTATCTGTTCTTCGAGTGGTCTGAGGCAGTCGTTAAATAACGAGCATTTTCAACAGCAACTTGGTAACGGTGGTTTTGGGAAACAGCTCAGAGATTTAACTATGCTCCTACGAAGGTTCTAACAATGAACGTAGCTTTAAGATGCTTTTGGGAAACCGGGCACAGGCTCTTTTGGAACTTCAATCTGCCTTCATTGTTTTGCAGAAAGAAAGCCTTTGTTGAACAGACATTGGTGTTATGCTTCAAATCACATAAAATATATCGGAAGATTTATGCATACAGTACATGGCAAAACAGACAGTAGAAAATGTATCAAAAGGAAGTTTGTTTTGAAGTGTATGTCCTATATTGAACCTCTTTTTTGGGGCACTAAACTACATTCATACTGTATAGACAGTACCAGTCAAAAGTTTGGACACCCATACTCATTCAAGGGTTTTTCTTTATTTTTACTATTTTCTACAACTATGAAATAACACATATGGAACCACGTAGTAACCAAAAAAGTGTCAAATCAAAATATGATGGGATGGCGTATCACTGCAGAATGCTGTGGTAGCCATGCTGGTTAAGTGTGCTTTGAATTCTAAATAAATCACTAACAGTGTCACCAGCAAAGCACCCCCACACCATCACACCTCCTCCTCCATGCTTCACGGTGGGAACCACTCATGCAGAGATCATCCGTTCACCTACTCTGCGACTCATAAAGACACAGCGTTTGGAACCAAAAATCTCAAATTTGGACTCATCAGACCAAAGGACAGATTTCAACAGTTCTAATGTCCATTGCTTGTGTTTCTTGGCACAAGCAAGTCTCTTCTTCTTATTGGTGTCCTTTAGTAGTGGTTTCTTTGCAGCAATTCGATCATGAAGGCCTGATTCACACAGTCTCCTCTGAACAGTTGATGTTGAGATGTGTCTGTTACTTGAACTCTGTGAAACATTTATTTGGGCCTCAATCTGAGGTGCAGTTACCTCTAATGAATTTATCCTCTTCAGCAGAGGTAACTCTGGGTCTTCCTTTCCTGTGACGGTCCTCATGAGAGCCAGTTTCATCATAGCACTTGATGTTTTTTTCAACTGCAATTGAAGACAAAAGTTCTTTAAATTTTCCGAATTTACTGACCTTCGTGTCTTAAAGTAATGATGGACTGTTGTTTCTCTTTGCTTATTTGAGCTGTTCTTGCCGTAATATGGATTTGGTATTTTACCAAAAAGGGCTATCTTCTGTATACCACCCATACCTTGTCACAACACAACTGATTGGCTCAATCGCATTAAGAAGGAAAGAAAATCCACAAATTAACTTTTAACAAAGCACACCTGTTAATTGAAATGCATTCCAGGTGACTACCTCATGAAGCTGGTTGAGAAAATGCCAAGAGTGTGCAAAGCTGTCATCAAGGCAAAGGGTGGCTACTTTGAAGAATCTCAACTTTTTTGGTTATTACATGATTCCATATGTGTTATTTCATAGTTTTGATGTCTTCACTATTATTCTACAATGTAGAGAATAGTAAACCCAAAACTGAATGAGTAGGTGTGTCAAAACTTTTGACTGGTACTTTATAAAACGTTTTTACTGGTACTAGGCTACCTTCAGACAAGAATTATGAGGCTTGTGGGCATCCTAGAGCAAAACAACTGACATGTATGTGTTTGTGAGTGTTCGTGCGAGCCTCACCTTTTGACGGTGGGATCATTAGTGCGTAGCCTGAACTGTTTGGACGCTACAGACAGAAGTTGGCAGATCGGGGTACCGACTTCAGTTGGGTCCCGTGATGCTTGTGCAAAATGGAGAAGCCCATCCTGTTCGTGAGAGTCTCATCTTTCCATAGAAGGGTCATATTAGTTTGTAGCGCTACAGACGCGACAGACGTTTTCATGAGAAGACCGATATTCGGGATGTCTCCTGGTCTGATAAACACTGCAGTAGCTCTGCCACCTTCCACCACAGATGCGGAAGGCCGACATCAGTGGATGAGGTGGATTGAAATGCAGCCCATGAAAAAAAACAGATATCTAATTTAAACAGTAGGATTTTGTTGGGGATTTTTTTAATAATGCTGATTAGAAATATAGCTAGTTCTCTCTCTCACTCATCTCCTTCATTTTTAAAGAAATTAATTTGTTCCAAACTGTTCAACTATTGTCTTTCTCTCGCTTTGAGTCAACTACTCACCACATTTTATGCACTGCAGTGCTAGCTAGCTGTAGCTTATGATTTCAGTACTAGATTAATTCTCTGATCCTTTGATTTGGTGGACAACATGTCCGTTCATGCTGCAAGAGCTCTGATAGTTTGGAGAACATCTTCCAGAAATTGTCATAATTACTGTGTAAGTGTATGGAAGGGGATGAGAACCATGAGCCTCCTAGGTTTGAAGTCAATGTACCCAGAGGAGGATGGAAACTAGCTGTCCTCCGGGTAACCCATGGTGCTACCCTACAGAGTGCTGTTGAGGCTACTGTAGACCTTCATTGCAAAACAGTGTTTTATTAAATTATTTGGTGACTTGAATATATGTAGTATAGTTTAATCTAAAAAGGATAACCTTTTTAATGTTTCACTATTTACATTTTTCAGAAATTCACTGAGGATGGTCCTCCCCTTCCTCCTCTGAGGAACCTCCACTGATTGAAATCAATTTAGTTTTATATTGCTATTTGTACGTTAGCCTTCTGTCTATAATCTTTGCATTCATATATTTCATTATGTGTAACGTAACAAATCTTATGGGGTAAGCATTAGAATAAGATGTCTCAATATTTGTAGCCATTGGTGATGATATCTGTCTAGGTGCTGATCCGTGGTCAGTATTGTGGAATAATTCTAATGTTAAGGTAAGATGTAGATCCTATCAATATCAACACAGGACTCAACGAACGTACTGTGTGATGTTTCGGGAAAGGCATGTTACATCTTTGGCCATTGTAGGAAAGCTGCATCGTTAAAACACTCGTAAGCCTAAATTCCATCGCTATCGTGAAACCGGGCCCAGGTCAGCCATGGGGGCAATAGCTTACACAACAGTGTCATTTGCACACAGGTCAGTGGGTGCTGCTGAGGGGAGTACGGCTCATAGTAAAGGCTGGAATGGAGTCAATGGAGTGGTATCAACCACATGGAAACCACATCTTTGATGTATTTGATACCATTCCATTGACTCTATCTGACAGCCTTTATTACGAGCCGTCCTCCCCTCAGGAGCCTCCACTGATGCAGGTGTATGTAAAGGAAAAATGCAGAAAGATCCACATTGTTTATAGACAGTAAAAAGTACAGGCCTTAAATCGATCCCTATGGGACACCTTTCGTAATATCAAGGAAATCTTGATCAAGAAAAACACTATATTAAGAAAAACAGATTGTGTCCTGTCTGTCAAGTAATTTTCAAACTAATCACATGACGCCTGATCCATACCAATTGCAGACAATCTTTGAATCAGTAAAGAGTGGTCAACAGTATCTAAAGCCTTCGATAAGTCAATAAACAGGGAAGCACAGTGCTTCCTCATATCCATACCATTTACCATATCATGTACTTTAACCTATTAAACTCTGAGTGGTTGTTTTGGACCCTGTACATGGTCCGGCGAGTTTGAGGGGCCCCCCCTCCCAAAAAAATGTTGGGTCAGAAAATAACATACGATTTGAAAGCAACAGCCCTTGCCTTTTTTTAACCCTTTTTCTTCCCAATTTCATGGTATCCAATTGGTAGTTACAGTCTTGTCTCATCGCTGCAACTCCCATACGGACAAGGTCGAGTGCCGTGCGTCCTCCGAAACACGACCCAACCAAGCCGCACTGCTTCTTGACACAATGCCCGCTTAACCCGGAAGCCAGCCACACCAATGTGTCTAACTCTAAATTCTTACTCCAGACAATGTCACAAGAATCTAAGAATTTTCTCACATGTCTGTGTCTTCTTTCAAATTACAAATTCCATACCTTGAAAGACCTGATTGCTAAGGTCATATTAAGATCCATTCAGACATTTTGGCACAGTGACTCACTTCCCAAACCATACGAAACTGGTTTCAAGTTACCAAGAGATCTCATGTGATCTCCTACTGCTATCCAGTGGACGAATTGGGAATCGAGACAGTGGATATATGTACATCAATGGATAGGTAGACTTCAGATTTCTGCTGATATGTGCATTGCCTTCAGAAAGGATTCACACCCCTTGACTTATTCCAATTTTTTTGTGGTACAGCCTGAAAAGTCTTACCAATCTACACACAATACCCAATAATGACAAAGTGAAAACTTGTTTTTAGAAATGTTTGATATTGTATTGAAAATGAAATGCAGAAATATCTCATTTACATAAGTATTCACACCCCTTTTGATATGACACTCCAAATTGAGCTCAGGTGCATCCAATTTCCTTTGATCATCCTTGATGGGAGTCCACCTGTGGCAAATTCAATTGATTGGACATGATTTATAAAGAAACACACCTGTCTATATAAGGTCCGAACAGTTGAAAGTGCATGTCAGAGCAGAAACTATACCATGAAGTAGATCTCCGAGACAGAGTTGTGATGAGGCGTACTGTATATCTGAGGAAGGGTATGAAACAATTTAAAGAGCACAGTGGTCTCCATCATTGGGACATTTAAAAAATAAGGAACTACCCAGACTGCCTAGAGCTGGCTGTCCGACCAAACTGAGCAACCGGGCAAGAAGGACCTTGGTCAGGGAGGTGACCAAGAACCCAATGACCACTCGACAGAACTACAGAGTTCCTTGACTGAGATAGAAGAACCTGCCAGAAGGACAACAGTCTCTACAGCACTTCACCAATCTGGGCTTTATGGGAGAGTGGCCAGACGGAAGCCACTCCTAAGAAAAAGGCACATGAAAGACTCAGAGCATAAGGCAAAAGATTCTGTGGTCTGATGAGATAGAAAATTGAACTCTTTGGCCTGAATGCAAAGCGCTATGTCAGTAAAAAAACAGGCACAGCTCATCCATCTAACACCATCCCTACTGTGAAGGATGGTGGTGGCAGCATCATGCTATGGGGATGCTTTTCAGCGGCAGGGACTGGGAGACTGGTAAGGATAGAGGTGACAATGAATGGAGCTAAATATAGGCAAATCCTTGATGAGAACCGGTTTCAGACTGCAAACGACCTTAAAATGGGGCGAAGATTTACATTCCAACAGGACAATGACCCGAAGCATACAGCCAAAGCAATGCTGGAATGGTGTCAGAATAAGAATGTGAAAGTCCTTGAATGGCCCAGCCAATGCACAGATGTGAATCCCATTGAAAATGTGTGGAAAGATTTAACAGAGCTTGAGAAAATCAGCAAGGAAGAATGGGAGAAAATCCCCAAATCCAGATGTGCAAAGCTGATACAGACATACCCAAAATGACTCAAAGCTGTAATCGCTGCCAAAGGTGCTTCTACAAAGTATTGACTCAGGGGTGTGAATATTTATGTAAATTATATATTTAAATTTTAATAAATTAGCAAAAATGTCTAAAAGCTTGTTTTCACATTATGGAGTACTGTGTGTAGATGGGTGAGAAAAACAATATATTTCATCCATTTTGAATTCAGTCTTTAACTCAACAAAATGTGAAATAAGTCAAAGGGTATGTACTGTATATATCCCGGGGGGCCGGAAATCTCTAAATCTCTGTAACCCGGTTACCTCTATTAAACCGTAGTACTGTCCTCTGGGCGGGGGTATTGGGGCAGGGAACCCAAATATATGCGTTCGGGTAGGGAGGGAAGGGTAGTGGTCCACAATGCTAATTGTGCCGTGATGTCTTTTCTATAGCCGCAGAAGGTCCTCATACAAGACCTTAGCCGGCTTGACGAACGTACCCAGATTCAGATTAGCTTTTTCTAGGGCAGGAAGGAAGCAAAATAACCCAGTTATTCAGAAATAGCATGTGAAAGGATGTCCTTAAGGCACGGATGCAAGCAGGGTGTTAGGTTGAATTACACATCAAACACGCCTTAAAAAGTGCATAGCTAATTGTCTATCATCCAAATTCCTTTTCAACTGCTTATCACAAAGGAAAGAAAATTGTTGAACATAATGTAGCACAAAAAGGGATCATTTAAACGTTCATGATGGAATAAATCAATTATCCATCTTCACAGTGGGTCATGATGACACACTATGAAATCTCAATTCTCCAAATCATCTGACTGTTCTTATTTCTCATTTATATTTCTTCATTTAACCTTTTATAAGGGGTTATTCTCATTTATATAAAATCTCCCCTCACAAAAAAAGATTGCAGTTTTGAAACTGCAGTAAAAGTGCAGTAACTGCAGTCGACTGTGGTATTTTGGACGCAGTAATTGCATAATAACTGTGGTGTACTCACCCTTACGGAAAAAGATTGCAGTCAGAGTGCATTATAACTGCAGTCCTGCTATAGGGATCAATAACATTAATTAATGAATTCATAAGTTATGCCTCCCCTGTGTGTAGCTAATCATATAAGTATTGCTTTTTGGGACTACTAACTGACCACTATGAGCTCCGGGAAGCATTCCAGTCCATCGTGGGACAGGAGCCAATCGGCTTTCTCCTCCTCTCATCCAGCAGCCGAGACGGGATGTCCCCCTTCCCATAAGCCCCTGGGCCTGGAGTAGTCTGCTTCTGTCAATTGAGAAATTACAATAATAGCATTACTATAATAATCAACAATCTTCTAACCAGTGGCGCAAACGGAAACTGGTTCCTCTCAAAGTTCCTCTCAGAGTTTTTCCATGCCACTGTGCTACTGCTCGCTCCTTTGGGGTCTAGGCTGGGTTACTGTAAAGCACTTAACAAATGTTCAGGGTTGGGTAGGTTACTTTCTAAGTGTAATCAGTTACAGTTACTAGTCACCTGTCCAAAATTGTCATCAGTAACGTAACTTTTGGATTACCCCAAACTCAGTAACGTAATCTGATTACATTCAGTTACTTTCAGATTACTTTCCCTTTAAGAGGCATTAGAAGAAGACCAACATGTATGTTACCAATTGAACTGAACGATCTATTGCAGGATAAATCAATGTTAAAGTTTACATAGCTGGCCATATATGGATGTTAAATGTTACTTTATGGGTTGGTTATGTAGGCTTCTTCTAACTCATTGCTTTCTACTACATATAATAATATGATTAAATTATATATTTCCATAAAAAATTCCAGTCATTCCAATAAATGTTACCCCTTGATCTTCAAAATAGATTGATCTTATAGATTAGCCAAATTGTTTTACCTGAGCATGACCCCAAAACTAAGGATTTATTAGCCAGCCCTACTCTGTTGATTATGATTGGGCTCATTGATTCGAGTTGAAAAATAAATGCTGCGCTCATGGAATGGCATGCTTTGAGCACTACTGATGAAAAAATATATATATATTGTATTCCATAGGCTTGGATCCACACTAAGAAGCTGCGCATTTTTAACTGGCTGTCCACTGGTTTCAAAAACAATGATTGCTAGGCAGCTTAAACTTGTTGAATTCAACCATTATTGGGTTCAAATACACATTTAGATTTGTGAACAGCCATCCACAACAACCACAATCCGTAAGGCGCCAATAGCTAAATGAGAGAGCAGCAGTGTGACTCACATCAATGCGCTATGTAGATATCAGTAATAAGTGATATCCGTATCACCGTAGACTTGTCATCCTTAACTCCAAGCGTTTATTCAAGTTGGATCATCTTTGGATGCCGACAGCAGTCGCACAATTGGAAGACATAGCTTGGACTGTAGCCTACAAAAGCCTATTCCTGCTCTTTTCCCGAGATGCATCAAACACATTTGGTGTGTCATCATAGTGGTTACTGACTTGTGGTCAAACTCGCTCAGGTGGAACAAACATAAACTTGAGCCTTTTTTCAATGCTGATTTGAAGTGTCAAAGATTGTTTTTATGAATTTAAAAGTAATCCTTGAAGTAATCATCTAGTTTTTCAAAAGTATCTGTAATCTAATTACAATATTTTTGCTGGTAATGTAACGATTGCAGTCACCAGTTTGTTGTAATCCGTTACTCCCCAACCCTGCAAATGGTCTAGTAAAAGGGTACTAAATACTGTAAATATTTGATTAGTTGATTGATTAAAATTTGATGACCATTCCCAATGATCACATGCCTACTTTCACAGAGGTAAACAATGCCTTGTATATGAGTATGTGTCTCTCTCTGGTGGTAGGTTCCTGCAGTACCTTCATGAAGTCTAAACCTTACTGCTGTCACACGTCTCACAGTGCATGGCTTCTTCTCCCGGAGCTCAGTGAAGTCCTGGATGTCATACCTCCCTGGGCCAGTCATGGTTTTGTAGGTTGTCGAACAGCTTATCATTAGTTACAATGGAACCATCCAGTCACAGCCTTATAGTGTCATATCAGTTCAAATTTATCAAATCAAATTGTATTTGTCACATGCGCTGTCACATGCGCTGATTTTCTATTCCATAGAAAATCAGCCGTTTCACTGTAGACCTTACAGTGAAATGCTCACTTACAAGCCCTTAATCAACAATGCAGTTTTAAGAAAAATAAGTGTTAAGTAAAAAATAGATAAGTAAAAAAATAAAAACACAAGTAACAAATAATTAAAGAGCAGCAGTAAAATAACAATTGCAAGGCTATATACAGGGGGTACCGGTACACAGTCAATGTGTGGGGGCACCGGTTAGTCTAGGTAATTGAGGTAATATGTACATATAGGTAGAGTTGAGACTGGTGTTTTGCGGGTACTAGCTGACAGTTGAGGACTTGTGAGGCGTCTGTTTCTCAAACTAGACACTCTAATGTACTTGTCCTCTTGCTCAGTTTGCGCTGTTCTGTTAAGGGAGTAGTACACAGCGTTGTACGAGATCTTCCGTTTCTTGGCAATTTCTCGCATGGAATAGCCTTCATTTCTCAGAACAAGAATAGACTGACACGTTTCTGAAGAAAGTGCTTTGTTTCTCGCCATTTTGAGCCTGTAATCGAACCCACAAATGCTGATGCTCCAGATACTCAACTAGTCTAAAGAAGGCCCGTTTTATTGCTTCTTTAAAATCAGAACAACAGTTTTCAGCTGTGCTAATATAATTGCAAAAGGGTTTTCTAATGATCAATTAGCCTTTTAAAATGATAAACTTGGATTAGCTAACACAACGTGCCATTGGAACACAGGAGGGATAGTTGCTGATAATGGGCCTCTGTACGCCTATGTAGATATTCCATAGAAAATCAGCCGTTTCCAGATAAAATAGTCATTTACAACATTAACAGTATCCACACTGTATTTCTGATCAATTTAATGTTATTTTAATGGACAAAAAAATTGCTTTTTTTTCAAAAACAAGGAAATGTCTAAGTGACTCCAAACATTTGAACGGTTGAGTTAATAAAGCTGCATACAAACATGGTCTCTTTTTTGTTTTCTTGAGTAAGGCAGCTCCAAAATGCAGGTATTTCAGCCCAGCTCAGTGCTTTCTGTGGTGGTGTAGCAAGATAGCAGAAAATACGGAGCGTTGCGCCGTGATTGGCTCAGTGTTTTGTCACTCATGGGGAAACTACGTCACAGCGAAGTCTAAGGGGAGAGCTCAAAGTTTCTAGCCCTTTGGATGCTGACATTGAGCTACATTAGCAAGATGATGCCGACAGAGATGGTCACCTCGCTTCGAGTGCTTAGGAAACAATGCAGCATTTCATTTTTTATTTATTATTTCGGACATTGTTTGCACAGAAAATCTTAAGTGTTATTACATAAACTCAGCAAAAAAAGAAACTGCCATTTTTCAGGACCCTATCTTTCAAAGATAATTTGTAAAAATGCTAATAACTTCACAGATCTTCATTGTAAAGGGTTTGAACACTGTTTCCCATGCTTGTTCAATGAACCATAAACAATTAATGAACATGCACCTGTGGAACGGTCGTTAAGACACTAACAGCTTACAGACGGTAGGCAATTAAGGTCACAGTTATGAAAACTTAGGAAACTAAAGAAGCCTTTCTACTGACTCTGAATAACACCAAAAGAAAGATGCCCAGGGTCCCTGCTCATCTGCGTGAATGTGCCTTAGGCATACTGCAAGAGGCATGAGGACTGCAGATGTGGCCAGGGGAAATAAATTGCAATGTCCGTACTGTGAGACGCCTAAGACAACGCTACAGGGAGACAGGATGGACAGCTGATCGTTCCCATTTATCGTCGAAGGAGTGAGCGTTACACCGAGGCCTGTACTCTGGAGCAGGATCGATTTGGAGTTGGAGGGTCCGTCATGGTCTGGGTCGGTGTGTCACAGCATCATCGGACTCAGCAGGTAATCTCAACACTGTGCGTTACAGGGAAGACATCCTCCTCCCTCATGTGGTACCCTTCCTGCAGGCTCATCCTGACATGACCCTCCAGCATGACAATGCCACCAGCCATACTGCTCGTTCTGTGCGTGATTTCCTGCAAGACAGGAATGTCAGTGTTCTGCCATGGCCAGCGAAGAGCCCGGATCTCAATCCCATTGAGCACGTCTTGGACCTGTTGGATCGGAGGGTGAGGGCTAGGGCCATTCCCCCCAGAAATGTCCGGGAACTTGCAGGTGCCTTGGTGGAAGAGTGGGGTAACATCTCACAGCAAGAACTGGCAAATCTGGTGCAGTCCATGAGGAGGAGATGCACTGCAGTACTTAATGCAGCTGGTGGCCACACCAGATACTGACTGTTACTTTTGATTTTGACCCCCCTCTTTGTTCAGGGACACATTATTTCATTTCTGTTAGTCACATGTCTGTGGAACTTGTTCAGTTTATGTCTCAGTTATTGAATCTTGTTATGTTCATACAAATATTTACACATGTTAAGTTTGCTGAAAATAAACGCAGTTGACAGTGAGAAGACTTTTCTTTTTTTGCTGAGTTTACATCCGGGAATAACTATTGGATATAGGAGCGAAGTCAACTTACCAACATTACGACCAAGAATACGACTTTCCCAAAGCGGATCCTTTTTTCTGACAACCACCCAGGACATTGGATCTAATTCCAGAGGCTGACCCAAAATAATGTAGCCGCAGAAGGGGTAGAAGGAGCGGCCTCCTGGTCAGACTTCGGAAGCGTGCACACCACACACCACTTTCGAGTATATTATTCCCCAATGTCCAGTCTCTTGGCAACAAGGTGGACGAAATGAGGGCAAGGGTTGCCTTCCAGAGAGACGTCAGAGATTATAACATTCTCTGTTTCACGGAAACATGGCTCTCTCGGGATAAGTTGTCGGAGTCGGTACAGGCACCGAGTTTCTTCATGCATTGCACCGACAGAAATAAACATCTCTCTGGGAAGAAGAAGGGCATGTGTGTATGCTTCATGATTCATGGTGTAATCATAACAACATACATGAACTCAAGTCTTTTTGTTCACCTGACCTAGAATTCCTGACAATCAAATGCCGACCACATTATCTCCCAAGAGAATTCTCTTAGATTATCGTCACAGCCGTGTATATTACCCCCCAAGCAGATACCGTGATGGCCCTCAAGGAACTTCACTGGAAACCAAATATCCTGAGCTGCTTTTATTGTAGCTGGGTATTTTAACAAAGCTAATTTGAGAACAAGGCTACCTAAATTCTATCAGCACATTGACTGTAGCACGCATGCAGGAAATACACTGGACCACTGCTACTCTAACTTCCGCGATGCATACAAGGCCCTACCCCGCCCTCCCTTCTACAGTGTAGTTATTCCCTCCGTAAGGCAATCAAACATGCAAAATGTCGGTACAGGGACAAAGTGGAGTCACAATTCAACGGCCCAGGCACGAGACGTATGTGGCAGGGTCTACAGGCAATTACGGACTACAAAGAAAACGAGCCATGTCATGGACACTGACGCTTCCCCGCCTTCTCAGTGGCCGATGTAAGATTTTTAAACGTGTTAAGGTTGAGGCCGTGGGTCTCAACCCCGCCCTGTGCAATTCGGTCCTGGACTGTCTGACAGATCGCCCCCAGGTGGTGAAGGTACTCTCTGTTCACCCATGACTGCACGGCCATGCATGCCTCCAACTCAATCATCAAGTTTGCAGACAACACAACAGTAGTGGGCTTGATTACCAACAACAAACTCAAAGTCAACAAAACAAAGGAGATGATCGTGGACTTCGGGAAACAGCAGAGGGAGCACCCCCCTATCCACATCGACGGGACAGTAGTGGAGAAGGTGGAAAGGTTTAATTTCCTCGGCGTACACATCACGGACAAACTAAAATGGGCCACCCACACAGACAGTGTGGTGAAGAAGGCGCAACAGTGCCTCTTCAACCTCAGGAGGCTGAAGAAATTTGGCTTGTTAGCTAAAACCCTCACAAACGTTTACAGATGCACAATCGAGAGCATCCTGTCTGGCTGTATCACCGCCTGGTACGACAACTGCACCACCCTCAGCCGCAGGGCTCTCCAGAGGGTGGTGCGGTCTGCACAGCGCATCACCGGGGGCAAACTACCTGCCCTCCAGGACATCTACAGCACCCGATGTCACAGGAAGGCAAAAAAAGATTATCAAGGACAATAACCACCCGAGCCACTGCCTGTTCACCCCGCTACCATCCAGAAGACAAGGTCAGTACAGGTGCATGAAAGCTGGGACCGAGAGACTGAAATCATTAGCCACTTAAAAAAATGCCACTTTAATAATGTTTGCAAATCTTACATTACTCATCTCACATGTATATACTGTATTTTATACTATCTATTGCATTTTGCCAATGCCGCTCGGCCATCACTCATCACTCATATTCTTATTCCATCCCGATTGAATCTTGTAGTAATGGGATGCAACTGAAGCAATCGTAGATCGATTGAATCTTGTAGGTAGATTTTCCATATCATTATTACTCTCTCGTTACAGATTCCTCTCTAGCATCTTTGAACATGATATTGCATTGACACTACCATCTCAAGGGAATGACCGCAGCAGGTAACGGAACGTTATTGTTTGTTGTCTTCTTAAAATTCTAATTCTATATTGCACCAAATTTGCTTTACACCCTTTGTTCCATAACGTTGGAATGGAATATATGAATGTTCTTTCTAGCTACTAATCAGAAACTGCACCATAAATCCAGCTGCATATCGAACGTTGTGATTGCTTAATAAAGGCTATTCTCTTTGGCAAATGACAGGAGTGGGATGTTAGCTAATAAGACTGGTACCCAGACTACCATTGACAGTTTCCACCATTTTAATGTAGTCAACTGGGTGGGACTTCCAACTTCATTGGCTGATCCCTCCTGGTGACCCTGTTGGAGTCATGTCCAACCAGGTCATCAGGAGGGTTCAGCCAATCGTGAATAAAATGTACTACTTCAAAATGGAGATAGCCTCAATGGCGCTGCTCATGCTGTTACAGACCCTATAATAGCACCTATACAAAGATGAGTCCTCTATGGTCCCCTCCAAAATTGGATGCCACTTCGACTTCACTGTACTAGCACAGAGTACTCAAACTGTCTTTGGTACTAGCATTTGAACCCCGTGCAACTTTCATTCGGTTTGACTCTAAATATTTTAACACAGAAAATCATCGTGGATGGGTTAAATCAACCTCCAACGTTCATTTGGTTTGCTAACAACAATCACTCTAGTCTACTGGGGGTTTGTTACGTTTCCTCCAGACGTCCAATGCCTTAGCCAATCACGAATCGCAGAACAAATAGGCGGGACTCAAATCAACCAATGGATGCAACGAACGCCATTCGTTTCCTACGGTCGTCACTAATTACCACAAACAGAAAGTCATAAACACCGCGTATTTCTACAATGTATCTTATTAAAATCTGATTTTAAACCTAACCCTAACCACACTGCTAACTGTATGCCTAACCCTAACTTTAAATTAAGACCAAAAAGCTAATTTCATAAATTTTTACGATTTAGCCACTTTGTGGTTGTGGTAACTAGTGACAACCGTTTTTAACAGAGAGCATCAGCTGTTGAATAGCAGTAGCACAAAACGAAAGGCACCGTAGTGGATGAAGGTAAAAAAAAAAAAAAAACATTTAATTTGAAATCTCACCATACCAATTTAGCTAGATACTTCTTGATCATAGGATATGTGTCTTCGGTTTGAATTTGCTTTCCATCTTCGCAATTCTAACTAACTGGCTAAATTAGCTAGGTACAGTAGCTAACTTGAACTTGTTCTGTTCAGCTTGCTAGCATACTGTAGATACCAAAGGTTGTGTTGCTAACGTTAGCTAGCTAACGTTACTGTTCTTTAACTCTAAAGTGAAGGTCAGAATGGATCAGCTCAGCTAGAAGCTAATGGTAAAGAGAACACGTTTGTAGCCTGACAATCCATAATATTAGAGGAAATAGCTAGTCATTGATTAAGACATGGACCAGTTAAATGTTGTCTTGGACCGGTTAGTTAAATAAAATTCCACTGTAACTATACGTGCATTATATTTTACACTGATGTTGTCTGTGTCTATCTTATCATATGCTGTCTATGCACCAATATTTTTCATAATTTCCTTGTCATTACAGTTGTCTAGTGTATTTTATTAGAAAATGAGAATGGGATTATTATAGGCAAGCAGTCATGGGAAAGTAGTCATGTAAGCCTAACCATATAGCCAGTCCTCTGATCCACCAGAGCCATGTCTCCGGAGGATCCCTTCCAGGACTCTCTAGATGATGATCTAGACGGCTTCTCAGAGCCTGGGAGAGGGAGCAGGATACGCAGCAGTGTCTACACCAAAACCCCAGAGATGGAGAGTAACTGGTGAGGTCCATGAGACACACACACTAGCCCACAAACAGCTTTCAGTGTGGATCCAACTGCTTTCTAATCCCCTCTCTCTTGTCGTTATAATTAGTTATGGAGACTATGGAGCCACCGTGGGCAAAAGTCCCCTGGTGCAAACATTGATGGATGCAGAAGCAGCGGCCAACTCTGCAGCCATACAGCTCATGTCGTTCAAGGAGACCCTGGAGGATGATTTTGCCGTATGCGAAGTCCTTTGTAATTGATGTGCTTACAGTCTACCTGTCTTTATTTTGAGATGCACAACATGATATCAAAATGTTCAGTTCGTTAACAATTGTTAATGTGTCCAAAGCAGAATTGAATTCATCCTTCTATTATAAAGGACTCAA
This sequence comes from Brachymystax lenok tsinlingensis, assembly GCA_030435695.1. NCBI lineage: Eukaryota > Metazoa > Chordata > Actinopteri > Salmoniformes > Salmonidae > Brachymystax > Brachymystax lenok. The sequence continues at coordinate 10,668,254 of CM059801.1, forward strand.
GACACTCTGCCTCTGATAACCGGCGGATGTCAAGGCAGAGAGGCCTTCTGCTGGAGAAGTTGGAGGTTTTTAAACGGATTAACAAGGCTGTTCGACAGCAACTCAAAGTCTTGCAGGATGCTGAGGTTGGTCTTATCAACCAGTTATAATCTGATGGCTAATGACTACTACTTTGGAGGACTGTCAGGTTGCAATTTATAAGGGGGGCATGCTTATGACAAGTTTTACAATGCATTATAAGTGCAACATAGTGCATTAAACTGTACTTGTGGACTAAAGTCAACTGTTATTGCAGCTTTGTCTTTTTAACTGTTGCTTGAAATAACATGATTTGACTACCTCTTTTTGTCTTCTTTTTATTAGGCATCTCGATTGGAGACAGACAAGCACATTGATCTCTTACTAAAGAAGCTTACGCAGGCTAGTGTGATAATCTGGTAAATTTCTCCTCATTTGAGTAAAAAAAGAGAACTTCAGACACTCCAGACCTGTAATTAAACACTGAAAAGTTGACATAGCGGTGCCAAGGCTGAAGATTTTATATGGTCTGCCAACATGTTATACATTTTAGTCATTTAGCAGACACTCTTATCCAGAGCGATTTACAGGAGCAATTAGGGTTAAGTGCCTTGCTCAAGGATACATCAACAGATTTTTCACCTCGTCGGCTCGGGGGATTCTAACCAGCAACCTTTCGGTTACTGGCCCAACGCTCTTAACTGCTAGGCTACCTGCCGCCTAGAGGGTAGGGTAATTCAGTGCAGTAGTTCAGATGGCTCAATGGGTTGAAACATGGTGCTAGCTAGATTAAGGTTGGGGATTTGATTCAGTCCTGCATGGGCCACATGTACTGAACTTGTGTGCTAACTTTGTAAGACACTTGAGATAGAAAAGCATCTGCTCCTGTTCACTATACACATTTTGTCATTTTACAGCTGTACTGTGAGTAAGATAAGATGTTTTTGTTCTTTTGTTTCCACCAGCATTTGAAAAGAAATTTGAATGATAAAGAAAAAATGGTGGATGAACTGATGGGTTTGCGGAAAAAAGAAATGGTAAGCTTTGGCCTTTAATTTCACATGAAATACAGTCACATCTGAAATTATTGGCACCCTTGATAAAGATTAGCAAAAATTACTGTATAAAATAAATAATACAAATTCCGAGCTATATTTAATGCTCCAAAGAATTGGGAAATCATATTATTTTATACAATTGCAATACAATACAAAAAATTAATAATTATCATATGCATTAACGTTCTACTTTTTAAGTCAATCTCATTTTAAGGAACTGTATTGAGGCTTTTCATGGCTTCCTGTTTCACTGGGGTATAAAAATGAGGTAACACGCATGTAAAATCCATTTGTCATCCATCACCAAGGGGAAAGGCAAAGCACTCACAAATGAAAAGAGAGAAATTATTGTTGACTTTATATCAAATGTATCACTATTAGTGCAACAATTAAGAAGGTTAAAACCACTGGAACAGTAGAGGACCCTTCTAGAGGACCCAAGTGCATCTTGTCCCCACGTACAGTGGGGGAAGATGGTTCGGGAGGCAAAAAAAGTCCAAGGGCCAGTGTTGGAGAATTACAGAACGCATTGTGGAGTCACAAAGTTTCCAAATCTACAATTAGCCACCACCTCCATGCCAATAGTCTGGAAGGGTTGCCATATAAAGAGTCTTCATTGAGAGAAACCAAAAAATTTAAAAGCCTGGGGTTTTCTAAACGTCATTGGCGCTTGGATTGGAACCGGTGTTAAGCTCAGACGAAAATAAAGCTCTTTGGATTCGCACACCGGTGGTGGGTTTGGCCTCTAAAGAAGGATGCATATGCAGAAAATAACCTCATACCTTCTGTAAAATATGGTGGTGGATCTTTGATGTTATGGGGCTGTTTTGCTTCCAATGGTTCTGAGGCCCTTGTCAACGGCATTATGAACTCTACCAAGTAGTAGGTCATTTTAGCCAAAAACCTGGTTGCCTCTGCCAGGAGGCTGAAACTTGGCCACAAGTGGATCTTACAGCAAGACAATATGACCCCAAGCACACATCAAAATCCACAAAGAAATTGTTAATTTACCACAAAATCAATCATTTTTCAATGGCCATTTTCATTGAAAACCTGTGGTTTGAATTGAAGAAGGCAGTTCATAAGTGCAGACCGAAGGATATCAAGGAACTGGAAAGATTCTATATGAAGGAATAGTTGGTCTAAGATCCATCCCAATGTGTTCTTCAATATAATAAGACATTCTAGAAAAAGGCCAACCGCCCTTATCCTTGCAAGCAATTGTATTAATGTAAAATAATATAATAAAAAATGTTATTTGAGCATACAATATATAGTATCTCAGTATTTGTATTTATTTTATACAGTGTTTTTGCTCATCTTCATCAAGCGTGCCAATCGTTTTGGATGTGACTACGTACGCGATAACCACAATTTGTACATGATAAAACATATTGACAAAGGTATAAATCATACTGTGCCCTCACACCATCTTATTCTGCTTTGATGCTCCACAGGAGAACACAGAGAATGCGGTCCATGCCACCAAGTCTGTGGAGACCATACGTGCTCACCTGCAGGGCCAGCTACACAGCAAAGAGGCCGACAACAACCGTCTCACCGTGCAGCTCCGGGTAACACACAAGTTCAGGCATCAGTCTATTAGTCAGTCAATCAATCACTATATTGTCAGAGTTGGGAAATGTGTATTTCTAAGCCTTAGCCATTCTGTCTGTTGAATAAGACACCGATAAAGTAAAGGACGTCGTTTGCTGTCAGTATTATGCTTCCAGCCTGTGTGTGTGATGTCTGGGACAGTTGGGAAGAAAGACAGCAAAAAGTAGACATTTCTGTTTCACAAAGAATGGTGGGCAATAGTCTTCTACAACCCATTCAAGACGGACGTCGTCCATGAGTGAAATCCTATTTGTTTTCACCAGGCTAGAGATGAGTATTTAGATATGTTGAAAGCTTAAACAGTTAGTGTTTGTTCCCTGTCTTTCTTTCTCCCAGGGTTTGGAGAGGCAGCTGACTGAGCAGAAGATGGAGATAGATGGTCTGAGGGGGGAGATCTCCAGTGTGTCCGAGAAGGCAGAACAGGAGAAAGAGGGCCTGAAGAAGGCCACCCGTGCCCAAAAACAGAGGGCCGAGAGGTTTGAAGCTGCTGTGGATAAGTGTTACACTCAGCTGAGGGAGAAGGTATGTATGGGTAATGTTGGGAGTCAGTTTGGTGGTCATCATTTTCTCTTCACCAGGGTTTTGTTCAGGCTGGAGAACATGTTTTGGAACTAGGAGATACTACATCAACTTGTCCAATAATACCACAGCTTTTTTAATTGTATTTTTGTAATATTTATTGGTTTTAGATCACAACAGAATCCCAACAAGAGATATTTACCCTCCCCCAACCTGAAAAGGAAATAATTAACCTAAACAGGCCAACAATCAGCATTTCATAAAACAAAATAATGGTACGCGGACACACACCCACACATGCATACACACATTTGCACTTCTACAGTCGCATACATGCACCCATTCTCACACACATCGCACATGTCCACCCACACCCGTCTTTTTAAACATGTACATTTTATCTCCTGTTAGGGCCTAGAAATATTTCGCAATATAATGTTTTCTATACTTTTTCCCATCGTATCGTACAGAGGCCCATTATCAGCAACCATCACTCCTGTGTTCCAATGCAATGGCACGTTGTGTTAGCTAATCCAAGTTGACTATTTTAAAAAGCTAATTGATCATTAGAAAACCCTTTTGCAATTATGTTAGCACAGCTGAAAACTGTTGTTCTGATTTAAAGAAGCAAAAGAACTGGCCTTCTTTAGAACTTTCTTCTGAAACTCGTCAGTCTATTCTTGTTCTGAGAAATGAAGGCTATTCCATGCGAGAAATTGCCAAGAAACAGTTTATAATAGCCTTAATTTCTCAGAACAAGACTAGACTGACGAGTTTCTGAAGAAAGTCCTTTGTTTCTGGCCATTTTGAGCCTGTAATCGAACCCACTAATGCTGATGCTCCAGATACTCAACTAGTCTTAAGGCCAGTTTTATTGCTGCTTTAATCAGGACAACAGTTGTCAGCTGTGCTAGCATAATTGCAAAAGGGTTTTCTAATGATCAATTAGCCTTTTAAAATGATAAATTTAGATTAGCTAACACAACCTGCCATTGGAACACAGGAGTGATGTTTGCTGATAGTGCGCGCCTATGTAGATATTCCATAAAAGCTGTTTCCAGCTACAATAGTCATTTACAACATTAACAATGTCTACACTGTATTTCTGATCAATTTTATGTTATTTTAATGGACCACAAATGTGCTTTTCTTTTAAAAACAAGGACATTTTGAACGGTAGTGTATATACACATAGTCTACAGAGGTTTATTCAACTGTCTTCTGAATGGGATTAGAGCGATGTTGATTGCCTTTTGCCGATTGCTCATCATCTTCAACCATTAGTGAGTCCATCTTACCGAGTCCACCAAATGCATTGTTTTCAACAACAACAAAAAATGTGCAAATTAAATAATATATTTGTCCTGTCGTAAAGTGTACACTAAAGGCCAAAATGGGCAAACTTGTATTCGATGCTTACGTACTCGCGAAAACCAGATTTACCCCAACATAAATGCATCAACCCCTACAAATATATGAACTTATTATTAACCCTTTATTAAAATTGTATAAAAGCCCCATAGATATTCATTTAGAATCCTCTAAGGACATTTTATTGATCTGCCGGTATTTTCATTTAGAGATTCCAGTGAACTCCAGTAAACTCTTTGATGTTTCCTAATAATAATTGTTAGTGCCAGAAACACTGTAGACGGGCACATCGTGCACCGCTCCCGAGTATACTACTCGCCAATGTCCAGTCTCTTGACAACAAGGTAGACGGAATCTGAGCAAGGGTTGCTTTCCAAATAGACATCAGAGATTGCAACGTTCTTTGCATAACGGAAACATGGCTCACTCGGGATACGTTATCAGAGCTGATACGTTGTAAGCTGATACGTTATCAGCTTACAATTGGCTCATTCATCCCCCTCCTCTCCCCTATAACTATTCCCCAGGTTGTTGCTGTAAATGAGAACGTGTTCTCAGTCAACTTACCTGGTAAAAGGAAGATAAAATAAATAGTCGGTACAGCCACCTGGTTTCTTCACGCATCGCGCCGACAGAAACAAACATCTATCTGGTAAGAAGAAGGGCGGGGGTGTGTGCCTTATGATTAACGAGACGTGTGATCATAACAACATACAGGAACCCAAGTCCTTTTGTTCACCTGACCTAGAATTCCTTACAATCAAATGCCGACCGCATTATCTACCAAGAGAATTCTCTTCGATTATAATCACAGCCGTGTATATCCCCCCCAAGCTGACACATCGACGGCCCTGAAATAACTTTATTGGACTCTATGTAAACTGGAAACCACATATCCTGAGGCTGCATTTATTGTAGCTGGGGATTTTAACAAGGCTAATCTGAAAACAAGGCTCCTAAATTTTATCAGCATATCGGAATGTGTGACCCCGCGTCCTCAGAGCATGCGCAGACCAGCTGGCTGGTGTGTTTACGGACATATTCAATCAATCCTTATCCCAGTCTGCTGTTCCCACATGCTTCAAGAGGACCACCATTGTTCCTGTTCCCAAGAAAGCTACGGTAACTGAGCTAAATGACTATCGCCCCGTAGCACTCACTTCCGTCATCATGAAGTGCTTTGAGAGACTAGTCACGGATCATATCACCTCCATCCTACCTGACACCCTAGACCGACTTCAATTTGCTTACCGTCCCAATAGGTCCACAGACGACGCAATCGCAATCACACTGCCCTAACCCATCTGGACAAGAGGAATACCTATGTAAGATTGCTGTTCATCGACTACAGCTCAGCATTTAACACCATAGTACCCTCCAAACTCGTCATTAAGCTCGAGACCCTAGGTCTCGACCCCGCCCTCTGCAACTGGGTCCTGGACTTCCTGACGGGCCACCCCCAGGTGGTGAGGGTAGGAAACCTTTCCACCCCGCTGATCCTCAACACTGGGGCCCCACAAGGGTGCGTTCTCAGCCCTCTCCTGTTCACCCATGACTGCGTGGCCAAGCACGCCTCCAACTCAATCATCAAGTTTGCGACACTGCAGTGGGAGGCTTGATTACCAACAACGACGAGACGGTCTACAGGGAGGATGGGAGGGCCCTCGGAGTGTGGTGTCAGGACAATAACCTCTCACTCAACGTCAACAAAACAAAGGAGATGATCGTGGACTTCAGGAAACAGCAGAGGGAGCACCCCCCTATCCACATCGAGGGGACAGTAGTGGAGAAGGTCGAAAGTTTTAAGTTCCTCGGCGTACACATCACGGACAAACTGAAATGGTCCACCCACACAGACAGCGTGGTGAAGAAGGCGCAACAGCGCCTCTTCAACCTCGGGAGGCTGAAGAAATTCGGCTTGTCACCAAAAACACTTACAAACTTCTACAGATGCACAATCGAGAGCATCCTGTCAGGCTGTATCACCGCCGGTACGGCAACTGCTCCGCCCACAACCGTAAGGTTCTCCAGAGGGTAGTGAGGTCTGTACAACGCATCACCGGGGGTAAACTACCTGCCTTCCAGGACACTTACACTACCCGATGTCACAGGAAGGCCAAAAATGTCATCAAGGACAACAACCACCCGAGCCACTGCCTGTTCACCCCGCTATCATCCAGAAGTTGAGGTCAGTACAGGTGCATCAAAGCTGGGACCGAGAGACTGAAAAACAGCTTCTATCTCAAGGCCATCAGACTGTTAAACAGCCATCACTAACATTGAGTGGCTGCTGCCAACATACTGACTCAAATCTCTAGCCACTTTAATAATTAAAGATTGGATGTAATAAATGTATCACTAGCCACTTTAAACAATGCCACTTTATATAATGTTTACATATCCTACATCTCATATGTATGTACTGTACTCTATACCATCTACTGCATCTTGTCTATGCCGTTCGGCCATCGCTTGTCCATATATTTATATGTACATACCCTTATTCATTCCTTTACACTTGTGTAAAAGGTAGTTGTTGTGAAATTGTTAGATTACTTGTTAGATACTACTGCATGGTCGGAACTAGAAGCACTCGCATTAACATCTGCTAACCATGTGTATGTGACAAATACAATTTTATCACTCACAATATTAAAAACTTTAAAATGCATTAATTAATTAAATTGCTTTAGCACGGTTCATCAGATGTAGGTGCATTTTGGCCTATTTATATAATGAATATAAAATCGGAGGGCAGAAATTATTAAGTATTAAAGCATTAGACCTCTCACTTAAGGCGTCAGTCATACAAACGTTATACTTACATCCGAACTGGTTGGAGATTATAAGAGCACATGGCCATAAAGACTAGATAATTTTTCAAGCTGTTCAAACATTCATAGATGACCAGCATGGTCAAATAATATAAACAGTGGTTATAGAGGGTGCAACCGATCAGCACCTTAGGAGTAAATGCTAGTTGGCTTTTCATAGCCAAGGGGAGAGAGAGAATCAACACACACAGTAACGCGCGGAATATAGCAATAAGAATGTCAGTTTAATATGCAGTGCAGATCACCTCCTATTATCCTTCTCACAGTTTTAAGAATTGTGTGTGTTAAATTATTTGTGACATTGTGGCATTTAAAGCATATTGAAGGTAGAAGCAGCTGGATTTGAAGCAATAGCCTACCCGCATGTGGTCAACTATTTCAGCACCGTTTCGAGCTGCCCTCAGACAAGCACAGGGACTGGTCTTGATAAATCAGGATTTTATTATTTTAACTGAATCTCCGTTTGGGTTTTTGTTAGCCTACAATTAGGGTGTGGAAATGTTACGATTATTTTGCTCTTAATAGCCTTCTCCCGACCGGTCACGTTTTACAGCACCATATAAAAAATATTTGTTTTTCTTGGAATAGAAACACCATAATATTAATCAAATTAATTAAGCTACATTTCTTAAAATCAATCCCATATACTATGTTCTTACAAAAAAGGTTTTAAATTCTCTAGTACAGCCAATATTACAAAAAGTCTAATGCTTCTCGAAGATGCCCTGTGGTGGTCAAACTACCACTAACTAGCATTAATGGCAACAATGGCTGACACGTATCTAACGTGGCATAGAATTCTGAGGCAGCCCGCAAAGTGTGCTGCAGTATGTCGCAAAATTTACAGGAAGAACCACTTTAGGTAGGCACATCAGCTTTGACATCGGTTTTGCACATCTGCGTTAAATTAGACATCGGGCCAATGCCGATGTTGGCATTTTTAGCTAATATCGGCCGATTCCGATATGCTTAGCACTTTATATTGTGCATCCCTAGATTAAATAAATAAAAAATCCAAGCAATCTACACACAATACCCCATAATGACAAAGCGAAAACTGGTTTTTAGAAATGTTTGCAAATGTATTAAAAATAAAAAACAGATGCCTTATTTACATAAGTATTCAGACCCTTTGCAGTGAGACTCGAAATTAACCTCAGGTGCATCCTGTTTCCATTGATCATCCTTGATGTTTCTACAACTTGATTGGAGTCCACCTGTGGTAAATTCAATTGATTGGACATGATTTGGAAAGCGACACACCTGTCCATATAAGGTCCCACAGTTGACAGTGCATGTCAGAGCAAAAACCAAGCCATCCCTATGGTGAAGCATGGTGGCAGCATCATGCTGTAGGGATGTTTTTCAGTGGCAGGGACTGGGAGACAAGTCAGGATTAAGGAAAAGATGAACGGAGCAAAGTACAGAGAGATCCTTGATGAACCTGCTCCAGAGCTCTCAGGACCTCCGACTGGGGCGAAGGTTCACCTTCCAACAGGACAACGACCCTAAGCACACAGCCAAGACAACGCAGGAGTGTCTTCGGGACCGAATTTCCTGGAGTGGCACAGCCAAAGCCCGGAATTGAAACCGATCTCTGGAGAGACTGTGCAGCAACGCTCCCCATCCAACCTGACGGAGCTTGAGAGGATCTGCAGAGAAGAATGGGTGAAACTCCCCAAATACAGGTGTGCCAAGCTTATACCCAAGAAGACTCAATGCTGTAATCACTGCCAAAGATGCTTCAACAAATTGCTGAGTAAAGGGTCTGAATACTTATGTAAATGTAATATTTCCATTTTTTTTATTTTTTTTTTATACATTTTTTATAAATTTTGCTTTGTCATTATGGGGTATTGTGTGTAGATTGATGGGGAAACAAACTACTTAATACGTTAAAGCCTTATTAAAAAATGTAACAAAATGTGGAAAAAGTCAAGGGTTCTGAATACTTTCTGAAGGCACTGTATATCATTAAGAGTTTTCTTAGGTCCCACTGCTTTAGTAAGAATTTATAATTGTAAAACAGTTCTGAAGGTTGTACTTTTTTGATAGATTCTCAAATGCATCTATCCCCTTATCTGTGAACATCTGATACCTGGTCAGTCTTTTTTCAGACATTTAAATGTATCACCAATTATACTTGGCTTAAAGTCTCTGGCCATTACAATTTCTTGCAGGTAGAACAGGTCTGTTTGGATGCTTTTTGTTTTGGTGATCTTTGTCCAGACCTTTATGTTATTTATGCAGGTATTTTTCGATCTTCCTAGTGTGTGTATTGATCGGTTTCATAAATAAGTAGCACCTGTCTCCATTTAGTGGTTGATGCTGGGTTCATCCATACATTAATTGATTTTAGTTGGTCGGCCTAGTCCCCCTGCTTGTTTATGTTTGATTGTTTTAAGTTTCACACAGGCTTTCTTGCTCCCCAGATGAATTTCCCACCGTTTTAAAAGTATTTGGAGTAATAGTTATTGGTTGGTTCTGGAAAAGGAATACACATCTTGGGAGAATGTTAATTTGAATAGTTTTCAATTCTTCCTGTTATTGTTAAAGGTACTAATTTCCATCTTTGTAGGTCCTGTTTATGCTGAATTTCCAGTGTTCCTAAGTTTATACTGATGTAGTTTCATCAGATATTGGTATTTCAGTTTATTTTGATCCCATTTAAGTTTAAACTTAGTTTTGATGTCTTGGGATATTGGTTGACCTACCGTCATTCTGTTTGATTTCACTCTGTTTAGTCTGTACTGAGATACGACTTTTGTTGTATTTCATCCACAGTGGTGGGAACTGACTGGTGTGTTTGTTAAGTAGAGAATCACGTCGTCTGCATACATCGCTAAGTTGTGTTCTTCCTGATCGATCTGTAGACGTTGTATTTTCTGATTGTTTGTTATACACTGAGTGTACAAAACATTAGGAACACCTTCCTAATATTGAGTTGCACCCCCTTTTGCCCTCAGAACAGCCTCAATTCGTCTGGGCATGGACTCTTAAGGTGTCAAAAGCGTTCCACAGGGATGCTGGCCCATGTTGACTCCAATGCTTCCCACAGTTGTCAAGTTTGCTGGATGTCCTTTGGGTGGTGGACCATTCTTGATACACACACAAACTGTTGAGCATGAAAATCCCAGCAGGGTTGTAGTTCTTGACACACTCAAACCGGTGCGCCTGAAACCTGCTACCATACCCCATTCAAAGGTACTTAAATATTTTGTCTTGCCCATTCACCCTCTGAATGGCACACATACACAATCCATGTCTTGATTGTCTCAAGGCTTAAAACTCCTTCTTTACCCAGTCCTCCCCTTCATCTACACTGATTTGAAGTGAATTTAACAGGTGACATTAAGGTATCATAGCATTTACCTGGGCAGTCTGTCATAGAAAGAGCAGAGTGAGATCCTAATGTTTTGTACACCCATTATATATTCGTCTAACGGTTCCATACTTAAATGAAGATTAAAGGCTTTTTTACTTTTGCAACGGTGTTCCCTACTGAACACCGTATTCCGTTGTTCCTCGCCACTGACAGTAAACCGATTTATGTTATGTGGCATGATGACATGTAGGATGTTCAGCTGGCGGAGGCTTGTTCAGAGAGGGACACATGGAGGAGACAACAGGAGCAGAAGAGTAACGCAAGAATTCTGCTCGATGCACAGATAGGACTACTGAAAGGGTATGTCATTTCTCATTTTGACCTGGACACAAAAAGTCTGGCATATTGTTAATCCAGGTCTTTGAGTCAAAAGTTTTAAAGCTTTTCAGATTTTCTCCTCACAGAAAGTAGTAGGCAAGTGGCAATTGCTTATTGATGTTTCATTACAGCCAAATAGCAGACATTACAGAAAAGCTACAGAAGGAGAGGGAGGAATTCACTGCTGCAAACGAGGTCTTACTGCTAAAAGTGGAAAAACTCAACGCTGAAAACGGAGACATTGGCCTTAAGAACGCAACCCTCAAGGTAGGAAAATTAAACACCAATATAGACCTTTAAGTTGTGTTTGCACCAACCAAAAACTATTGATTTACTTCACCTTGAGCCATAGATTAGCCCCAAATGATCTAAACTACCACATCTGTAACCACGTTTTGTAAATGATTACGTCTAATTGCTTAGATAACAAACCTAGCTCTAATGGTTTTTAATTTGTGTACCTTTTCTGTTTATTCTAGCATGTATAATTTATTCCCACCTTAATATAGGATGATATGTTTATACACTCCCCTCCATGTATTTGGATAGTGACGCTAACATTTTACATTTGGCTCTATACTCGGAATGTCACCTTTTTATTTGAGGGTTTTTCATGCATGTTTTACCGTTTTAGAAATGAAAACACTTTATATATCTAGTCCACCCATTTGAGGAAGTCATAAGTATTTGGACAAATTCACATATAGTGTATTAAAGTAGTAAAACGTTTAGTATTTGGTCCCATATTCCTTGCACGCAATGACTACATCAGGATTGTGACTACAACTTTGTTGCATGCATTTGCAGTTTGTTTTGGTGGTGTTTCGGGTTATATTTTACCCAATAGGAACTGAATGGTGAAAGTAAGAATAGATGTTTCTGAACACTATGATCATGAATAATCATGAATGAATCGTGAATAATCATGAGTAGTAATGCTTACAGAGGTAGAAATAGCATACCCCCTGAAAATGCTAACCTTCCCTGTTATTGGTAATGATGAGAGGTTAGCATGTTTTGTTGTAGCTTCTGTAACCTTCTCCCTCATCATTCTTCTTTTTCACATGTGTTCAGAAACATCTTACCTACTCACTTAGAAAGAATGACTCATCATGCAGTTCCTATTAGGCAAAACATGATCTAAAACACATCTCCAACAGTCTCACGAGCTTGACATAGTCATTGTGTGGCAGGAATGCCGGACCAAATACTCAACTTTTGATCACTTTAATACACTTTTTAAAGGAATTTGTCCAATTACTTATGACTTCTTCAAATGGGGGGACAGGATACATAAAGCGCTTCCGTTTCCAAACAGTAAAACAGATACGTATGAAAATACCCTAAAATAAAATGGCGCCTGATCTCAAATCTAAAATGCTGGAGCCCAGAGCCACATTTTAAAATGTTAGCTTCGCTGTCCAAACACATATGGAGGGGAGGGTATGTATGATTATTAGTATGTGGTTTGTTCCCACCATGTTCAGGATTATATTTGTGTATTTATCTCTGGTTCCAGGCGTCCATCGTTGAGTTCGAGCTGCAGCTGGTCCGTTCTAAAGCAGCACTAAAAGAGAAGAGCACCGTCTCACAGGAGAGGAAAGACCAAGCAGAACAGTATCAGAGTCAGGCACGGATCCCGCTCCCCACCACACTTCCAAGTTCCCATACTTACTAATCCTATTCAAATGTATTGAGAGACTAAAAGGTAAGGCAGCAGCGGCCTGTTTTATTCATCTCTTATTGCCTCACATCTCACATCTCTCAGGTGGCAGAGCTTCAAATGGAGGTGGATGATCTGAAAATAAAGTTGGAGAGTTTTCTGAGGGAAGCAGAGAACATCGGAGAAGGAAGAGATGCGGAAGTGAAGAAGGTAAAGTCTTCTGTTGGCTACATTCAGTGTAAAGAGCTTTTGTCTTAAAGGGATCATTCTGGATTTTGGCACTGAGCTGGCATGCTAGTAGATAACCATAGACTTCCAGTCATTGTGCTAACGCTAGTTGGCATTGGCTCGCAAAACTACCTCCAACTTCCATTATACTGGACACCGAGACATAAAAATGGTATCTACAAGTTCATCTCACTCTAGGGAAGTAGATAAAGGGCCTCGTTGCCAAAAATCCCGAAGTATCCCTTTAAATTGGTTTGCGTCCTTCAAAATTAAAGCAAGAGAGGGCTCACTCAACAGAATAGAATATCAAATTGCTTGAAATAGTTTGAGACACAAACACTACTTGGTTCAGTAAAATTAAAATGAACGTGATATCCTGTGTGATATCCTGTGTGTTTTGATATCTGGTACCCACGCATTGCTTCCTAAAGCTTTGCCTGTGCTGTTAACCATTTCAAAGTGCACTGTGTACAGCTTCACATTTATCCTCGGCGTAAAAACCAGCATATGCTGTCATTTAGAATTTAGTGATCACTGGGGTTCCCTAGTCTGCATCCTAACTATGGTTCACCTATCGACACGTCAGTTTAACAGGACTGGAACTTAACTGCTGCTTCTGATTAAACCTCATTGTGCTGAAAGACTTCAAAAGATTCTCTCTGAGAAAAAAAACACATCAATGGTGAATGGCCATGCCCTGCTTCTGCATACATCACCTATGCTTCAGTTACCAGTCAGGGTCCAGTCGGTGGCTGCACCTCTCTGAGTAGCTTTCAATCAGTCATTAACATTTCTCTGCTCCCCTGCCTTGCCGGCCTGCACGCCCCTCCCCCGGATCCCAGGTGAGGCTGGAGCTGGAGGGGCGCGTGAGGGAACTGGAAGAGTACCCCGAGTTACTGAGCACCACGGAGCAGAGTCTGGCGGAGTGCCAGGACAACCTGAGGCGCTCAGAGAAGAGATGTGCAGACAAGGCAGAGGCCATTAGACAACTGCAGGTTAAGGTGTGCATATAGCAGTAAGACAAAATGTAATTTGTAGATGGGCAAGTAAGCACTGAGATGGTGGACTACAGTATCTACCACCAGATGTCAGTCAAACCCTATGTGTGGTTTCCCATTATACTGTCATAATTATATCTCAGTGTTATTGTAGTGCATCCGCCGGTCCTGCTTTGAGTTGGTGTTGAGGTTTGTGATTGGATGTACTTGGATTGCAGTAAAATAAAGTTAGGTCGCAACCCTATGTGCCCCTTTTGTAGTTTGTGTGTTTGTAAAGCTGTGATGATCACCTTAAACTGTGTTTCTATTGATGTTTCAGCACTGTTCAATCTAATGCTTGACTTTTGAATGTTGCTCATATCACCGTTGTACAGTGTTGTGTGCTGTGTTGATAACTTGATAAGCCAATGTAATTCCAGCAATTGCATGGTGCAACTCTTTGTGGTGTTGTACTGTAAATGTTTGAACCCTCATCCAAGTCCCCATAGTCAAGACTATTAAACTGAACATGCATTCAGCGTCTATGATATCATTGAGTCATAGTCCAACCACATTTTTGCCTAACCACAAGGTATGATTATTGTGCATCCAGGTGGAGAGACGAGGGGAGAAGATGAGATCGTCGATGGACATGAAAGAGTCTATCCACGAGGCCAACTCACAGCTACAGCAAAAATTGGATGCTCTTCAAAAGTAAGATTATTACGTTCTCTAATTAATACATTCTTCCATTTGATTTTTGGTTTTCAAACTAGATTCCTCTATTTCTCATGTCAAAGTACATTAGTGACATTGAAGATAAATTGTATTGCTTTTTATATGTTTTTAAGCCTGCCCTGGGTGAATTCTGAAATGTTAATGTACTGCTTATGTCTGGGTATGAGTTACGAATGTGTTATGAATGTGTTCCATTATGTATTGCCGATGATGTATTCCAGGCAGATGGAGGAGCTTCATGGGGAGAACCAGGAGCTGGTCCGTAGCCTGGCAGGGCAGGAGGAGGCGCTACACTACAGCAGCAGGCAGCTAGAACAGCGCTCAGCAGACTGCCAGGCTCTCAACAGACAACTGGAGGCAGCAGTGGCTGATGTCCGGCAACAGGTACTCAGGGGTTCAAGTTCTCTGTCACTGCGACTGATTTTCCGATTTTTTTTTTTTAAAGTGTTATATTGAAAAGGACTGGAATTGGTCAAACTTTAAGTTTAAAACATGTACAAAATGATCCCTTTTCCTTAAAAGCATGATGTTCATTATGCAGGTTAACCTGGCCCCAGACAATGGATTTGAGATCGGCCTAAGTTTCAGTCATGGGATTCTTTTTTGCTCTAACCCCTAGGTACTGTATGATAGCTCCTGGATAGGATATAATGTGTGGATGTGGACAGTATTTAATGCTTATACTCTCATCATATGGTTTTATTCAAATCTGTTGTATGTATATAGAAGCATATTCAAATGCTCAGAATAAAGGTTCATATTAAGTGGAACCAATGTTCCCCAAAGGGAATGGAAAGGCACAGAAGCTAATTGAAGATGGTGTTTTTTAGGAGATGAGTTTCTGTCGATTGTGCAGTTTACTTTTTGATACATGTCATAATCTTTATTTCTCTCATGCCAAGGTTTCCAAAGTAAAAGACAAAGCTGTCTCCAGAGAAAGTTCCCTTCAGACCAGAATCCTGGAGCTGGAGGCTGAGAAGAGCAGAAGAGAGAATGAGCTGAAACATATGAAACAAAGCAAGCAGTCAGTAAGTACCAGACACAATCACATAGAGTGCCTTCAGAAAGAATTCACATCCCTTGACTTTTTCCACATTTTGTTGCGTTACAGCCGAATTTAAAATGTATTAAGTTGTTGTTTTTTTGTGACTGCTCTACACACAATACCCCATATTGTCGTGGAATTATGTTTTGACATTTTTACAAATTTAATAACAAATGAAAAGCTGAAATGTCTTAAGTATTGAACCTCTTTTTTTTTTTTTTATGACAAGCCTAAATAAATTAAGGAGTAGAAATGGGCTTTACAAGTCCCATAATAAGTTGCATGGACTCTGTGTAATAATTTTTTTTAAACATAATTTTTGAATGACAACATCATCTCTGTACCGCACACATACAATTATCTGTAAGGTCCCTCAGTCAAGCAGTGAATTTCAAACACAGATTCAACTACAAAGACCAGGGAGGTTTTCCAATGCCTCGCAAAGAAGGGCACCTATTAGTAGATTGGTAAAAATAAAAAAGCAGACATTGAATATCCCTTTTGAGTATGGTGAAGTTATTAATTCCACTTTGGGTGGTGTATCAGTACACCCAGTCACTACAAATATACAGGCTTCCTTCCTAATTCGGTTGCCAGAGAGGAAGGAAACCGCTCAGTGATTTCACCATGATGCAACTTTAAAACAGTTTGAGTTTAATGGCTGTGATAGGGGAAAACTGAGGATGGATCAACAACATTGTAGTTACTCCACAATGCTAAGCTAATTGACAGGGTGGAAAGAAGGAAGCCTGTACAGAATACAAATATTCCAAAACATGCATCCTGTTTGCAACAAGGCACTGTTTCCACCAGACACTGGGAGGTGAATTCACATTTCAGCAGGACAATAACCTAAAACACAAGGCCAAATCTACACTGGAGTTGCTAACCAAGAAGACAATAGATGTTTCTGAATGCCCGAGTTAGATTTTCAAGTAGATTTAAGTAAAAACTATGGCAAGACCTGAAAATGGTTCTCTAGCAATGATCAACAACCAATTTGACAGAGCTTGAAGAATTACAAGTATTGACTCAGGGGTGTGAATACTTATGTAAATGAGATATTTCATTTTGAATACATTTGCTAGCATTTCTAAAAACATGTTTTCACTTTGTCACTATAGGGTATTATGTGTAGATGGGGGAGATTTTTATGTATTTAATCAATTTGGAATTCAGGCTGTGAAACAACAAAATGTGGAATAAATCCAGGGGTAGGAATACTTACGAAGGTGCTGTAGCTACGATAGCCTACTGCAAACCATGTGACATTTCCCCCCATATCCCTCAAAGCTAATGAGAACACAGTACATTTTTGATGCCATGCAATACGCAATGAATCAGACCATTTTTCTATTTTAAAGCATAGTAGTACATACTGTACATTTGTCAGGTCAATGGATTGATTCCTTGGTGAATGAAATCATGTTGAAAGTGTTGATAGTAATATCTGTTTGTTTTGAGTTTGAGCGTGAAGCCTTATTGTCCCATGTGTATGAGCATATTTTATCAGATTGTTGTTTTTACCTTGACTGCACTACGTCCACATTTGGACAATAAAGAGATTGATTGGTTGGGTTGCTCTGCAGGCTGAGAAGCAGTTTGAGGTGCGTCTAAGGGACCTGCAGCTCAGCCTGGACCAGTCAAAAAGCCACAAACAGAGCATTCAGAACTACGTCGACTTCCTCAAAAACTCTTACGCCACCATGTTTGACGAGGGACTACCACAGGCACCGTCTAGTTTCGGATCATCCTACTTTTAAAATGATGATTACTCCGATATGTGTGTTTGCGGTATGTTATGTGTGTTGTTGATTCAATCATGTGTACTGTACAATATATGATCATTATTTAAGAATACTAATGTGTTTTGGAGAAGCAATGAATTGGCACATATACATTTTATGTTCGATAAAGAAGTCCATGTAAATGTGTATATAGATCAGCTAATACTTTTTTGTCCATTTATAAATAGAATTTCAATAAAGTTTATAATGGCATATCGCCACAGCCAATGTGTTTTTCTTTGTATATCACTCTTCGTGCTGTGCAGGATGTGGGAGCCCCTGGGAGCCAGTTTCATGGCCTGTTTGGGATCTCACTGTATCCATGGTTTTGCTCAGGAGTAGTCTGTCAACACTTTGCATAACGTTAGGAGGAGAGGAAACAATCTGATGTAATGCCAACATCTGAAAACAAGGTACAGTTTCTTCTGCTGTCAGGCCTGGTGTCATCACAGGATCTCCAGATATCCAATACAGAACCAACAGTCTCGGTTATAGTACCAGTCAAAAGTTTGGAGACACCTACTCATTCAAGGGTTTTTCTATATTTGTACTATTTTCTACATTGTAGAAAATTGTGAAGACATCAAAACAATGAAATAACACATGGAATCGTGTAATAACCAAGAAAGTGTTAAATCAGAATATATTTGATATTTGAGATTCTTTAAAGTAGTTTTAAAGACAGCTTTGCACACTCTTGGAATTATTTCAACCAGCTTCATAAGGTATGCATTTCAATTTAAGTTAATTTGTGGAATTTCTTTCTTTAATGCGTTTGAGCCAATCAGTTGTGGTGTGCCAAGGTAGGGGTGGTATACAGAAGAGCCCTATTTGGTAAAAGGCCAAGTCCATATTATGGCAAGAACAACTCAAATAAGCAAAGAGAAACGACTGTCAATCATTACTTTTAAGACATGAAGGTCAGTCAATATGGAAAATGTAAAGACTGAAAGTTTCTTCAAATGCAGTCGCAAAGGCCAAACGCTATGATGAAACTGGCTCTCATGAGAACCGCCACAAGAAAGGAGGACCCACCTCTGCTACAGAGGATAAGTTCATTAGCGTTAACTGCACCTCAGATTGCAGCCCAAATAAATGCTTCAGAGTTCAAGTGACAGACGCATCCCAACATCAACTGTTCGGAGGAGACCGCATGTATCAGGCCTTCATGGTCGAATTGCTGCAAAGAAACTACTACTAAAGGACACCAATAAGAATTGACTTGCTTGGGCCAAGAAACACGAGCAATGGACATTAGACCAGTGGAAATCTGTCCTTTGGTCTGAGTCCAAATTTGAGATTTTTGGTTCCAACCGCTGTGTCTTTGTGAGACGCAGTGTGGTTCCGACGGTGAAGCATGGAGGAGGAGGTGTGGTGTGATGGTGTTGGGGTGCTTTGCTGGTGACACTGTGATTTATTTAGAATTCGAGGCACACTTAACCAGCATGGCTACCACAGCATTCTGCAGTGATACGCCATCCCATCTGGTTTGCGGTTAGTGGGACTATCATTTTTCAACAGAACAAAGCATTCCAGGTAAAGCTGGTTGAGAGAATTCCAAGAGTGTGAAAAGGTGTCATCTTGGCTACTTTGAAGAATCTAAAATATAGTAACACTCTTTGTTGGTTACTAGATGATTCCATATGTGTTATTTCATAGTTTTGATGTCTTTACTATTATTTTATAATGTAGAAAATCTTGAAAATAAAGAAAAACTCTTGAATAAGTAGGTGTATCCAAACTTTTGACTGGTACTGTTTGTAAAAGACAATAAAAAAACTATTCAACAAACGTAGCAGCAACGTGAACCACAGGATGTTTCTTTTCTTCCCCTCTTGGCCTCTGTCTGTTTCACTTTTGATGTGTTTATGTGAACCAGGATATTGAGTTGTAGAGGTTTTTGGGGTATAGTGAAAGGCCTCCAGTCTAAATAACTTGCACTCAACTAGACTGGCCTACCAACAGGAACCTTGGCACATCTCATAGCTTTTTTACATAAGCTTGACTTGACATGTGTGATGACATCCAGGAAAATGTTTTGTTCCTTGTGACAGCCAGAGATGGACAGTGTCATTCCCATTGGGCCTTATCACTAATTACTGTTGTACCGTGTTGCCTTTTCACTGACTATTAGATAGCCATACATTCTTTGTTAGGGTGTATTAGCTGGACGTCATAAGTTGGACCTAAGAGTGTGATGACTTCATTCTATTCATCTTTGCCGTTCATCGTTAAAGGCACAGATCCAGCATTTCTAAATTACAGCCAGAGACTGGAGAGGCTGTAATTTAGAAGTTTCAAACCTCTCTTTTACAGCATTCACAGAAGAGGTTTTGTGGTGAGTATAGGAAACACGTCAATGCTTACGCTTTGACTGCCTTGACCATGAAGAGAAGAAAAACTGCAATTGATTAGTTGTACAGAATACCCAGTGTACTGGGCCACCATTTGGTTATGTCATGATTATGGGACTGTTAAGTGTTGGTTTGAGTCATAATCCTGCCTGGATTTGTCTGGCGGTGAGTTGATATTATGTAAACTCTTAAACCCTAGGGAAGAGGGCAGAGTCTACTAATGTCAGTCAAGTTCTCTGCCTCACAGGGTTGGGGTCAGTTCCATTTCAATTTAGGAAATAAATATGACATTTCAGTTTTCTTTTGAATTGATTGAAATTAAATTGACCAAAACCTCACGAGTCGGCTCTTAGCTAATGAATATGCTGTTAGGATCAGTAGATGTGAACTTGGAATAGACCTTGGAGGCTGTCCAAGGAGGAGTATGGATTTCTGCAAAGCTCAGATGTGGACCTCTTCCCCAAAGCAGGCATCCCTCCTCAAGTGTTCACAGACAATGCTCCATTGTACTCCTCAGACACAAGATGGACGTATTTCACTTCTGTGTGCGTCAATGCCCTAATCCCCCCCAGGTCCAAGTCAGAACTTGTTTATTTAATACTGTCAGTCATGCTTGGGTGTATGCATCTTTCTCACACACACACTCTCACACACTCTCTCATCTATTTACTGGAATATATTCTCACTTTCATGCTGATGCCTGACATGTTGGGCAGAAGGGAAGGTATTGTACACACACACACAGTACATCAGTTTTGGCAGTCCCTCACCTTATGTGCCTACCAGTCTCCTCAGCAGTTGGATTCTGACCCACATATCTGTTTATAGACACCTGCTGTATGAAAATAGACTTGATGTCAGTTATGGATGTATATAGAGGTTTTATGAGGGCTTGATGTTTGTGGGCACTGAGTGTAATGTAGGAGCTGGATTAGATGGTACTATGTGATTTACCAACACAATAAACTACTAAATGAAAGAAATGTACACATTTGATCCATCCATTCAAATCTAGATCCCCTAAGAAGTGGGTCAGCCCAGAAACACAGCAGGGCAGGTATCCCTTGCCTAAGTACGGAGTCAGACAAGCTATTTGGGAACCATATTCTAAAATAACTATGGATAGAGGATAGATTAAATTAGGGAAATCCATGCCAATAGATGCTAGAGCTACTGTCCAGTGGGGTACCAAACACTAAACCACTTTGATCAAATCACATTGTATTTGTCACATGCTCCGAATACAACAGGTGTAGGCCTTACAGTGAAATGCTTACTTACAAGCCCTTAACCAGCAATGCATTTTTAAGAAAAAAAGAAGTGTTAAAGTATTTACTTAATAAACTGAAGAAAACAATAAATAAATGAAAAAATAAGAAAATAGAAAAAATATATATACAGTGGGGCAAAAAAGTATTTAGTCAGCCACCAATTGTGCAAGTTCTCCAACTTAAAAAGATGAGAGGTCTGTAATTTTCATCATAGGTACACTTCAACTATGACAGACGAAATGAGAAAAAGAAATCCAGAAAATCACATTGTAGGATTTTTAATTTATTTATTAGCAAATTATGGTGGAAAATAAGTATTTGGTCAATAACAAAGTTTATCTCAATACTTTGTTATATACCCTTTGTTGGCAATGACAGAGGTCAAACGTTTTCTGTAAGTCTTCACAAGGTTTTCACACACTGTTGCTGGTATTTTGGCCCATTCCTCCATGCAGATCTCCTCTAGAGCAGTGATGTTTTGGGGCTGTCGCTGGGCAAACGGACTTTCAACTCCCTCCAAAGATTTTCTATGGGGTTGAGATCTGGAGACTGGCTAGGCCACTGCAGGACCTTGAAATGCTTCTTACGAAGCCACTCCTTCGTTGCCCGGGCGGTGTGTTTGGGATCATTGTCATGCTGAAAGACCCAGCCACGTTTCATCTTCAATGCCCTTGCTGATGGAAGGAGGTTTTCACTCAAAATCTCACGATACATGGCCCCATTCATTCTTTCCTTTACACGGATCAGTCGTCCTGGTCCCTTTGCAGAAAAAATGATGTTTCCACCCCCCATGCTTCACAGTAGGTATGGTGTTCTTTGGATGCAACTCAGCATTCTTTGTCCTCCAAACACGACGAGTTGAGTTTTTACCAAAATGTTCTATTTTGGTTTCATCTGACCATATGACATTCTCCCAATCCTCATCTGGATCATCCAAATGCTCTCTAGCAAACTTCAGACGGGCCTGAACATGTACTGGCTTAAGCAGGGGGACACGTCTGGCACTGCAGGATTTGAGTCCCTGGCGGCGTAGTGTGTTACTGATGGTAGGCTTTGTTACTTTGGTCCCAGCTCTCTGCAGGTCATTCACTAGGTCCCCGTGTGGTTCTGGGATTTTGCTCACCGTTCTTGTGATCATTTTGACCCCACGGTGAGATCTTGCGTGGAGCCCCAGATCGAGGAAGATTATCAGTGGTCTTGTATGTCTTCCATTTCCTAATAATTGCTCCCACAGTTGATTTCTTCAAACCAAGCTGCTTACCTATTGCAGATTCAGTCTTCCCAACCTGGTGCAGGTCTACAATTTTGTTTCTGGTGTCCTTTGACAGCTCTTTGGTCTTGGCCATAGTGGAGTTTGGAGTGTGACTGTTTGAGGTTGTGGACAGGTGTCTTTTATACTGATAACAAGTTCAAACAGGTGCCATTAATACAGGTAACGAGTGGAGGACAGAGGAGCCTCTTAAAGAAGAAGTTACAGGTCTGTGAGAGCCAGAAATCTTGCTTGTTTGTATGTGACCAAATACTTATTTTCCATCATAATTTGCAAATAAATTCATTAAAAATCCTACAATGTGATTTTCTGGATTTTTTTCCTCATTTTGTCTGTCATAGTTGAAGTGTACCTATGATGAAAATTACAGGCCTCTCTCATCTTTCTAAGTGAGAGAACTTGCACAATTGGTGGCTGACTAAATACTTTTTTGGCCCACTGTATATTAGAGCAACAATAAAATAACAGTAACAAGGCTATATACAGGGGGTACCGGTACAGAGTCAATGTGCGGGGGCACCGGTTAGTTGAGGTAATTGAGGTAATGTGTACATGTAGGTAGCGTTAAAATGGGGTGTGGGGGTCAATGCAAATAGTCTGTGTAGCCATTTGGTTAGCTGTTCAGGAGTCTTATGGCCTGAGGGTAGAAGCTTTTTGGACCTAGACTTGACGCTCCCGGTACCGCTTGCCGAGCGGTAGCAGAGAGAACAGTCTATGACCTGGGTGGCTGGAGTCTTTGGCAATTTTTAGGGCCTTCTTCTGACATTGCCTGGTATAGAGATACCGGATGGCAAGAAGCTTGGCCCCAGTGATGTACTGGGCCATACGCACTACCCTCTGTAGTGCCTAGCGGTCGGCGGCCGAGCAGTTGCCATACCAGGCGTTGATGCAACCAGTCAGGATGCTCTCGATGGTGCAGCTGTAAAACTTTTTGAGGATCTGAGGGCCCAGGCCAAATCTTTTCAGTCTCCTGAGGGGGAATAGGCTTTGTCGTGCCCTCTTCACAACTGTCTTGGTGTGTTTGGACCATGACAGTTCGTTGGTGATGTGGACACCAAGGAACTTGAAGCTCTCAACCTGCTCCACTACAGCCCCTTCGATGAGAATGGGGGCGTGCTCAACCCTCCTTTTCCTGTAGTCCATGATCATCTCCTTTGTCTTGATAACGTTGTGGTAGAGGTTGTTATCCTGGCACCACACTGCCAGGTCTCTGACCTCCTCCCTATAGGCCGTTTCATCATTGTCGGTGAGCAGGCCTACCACTGTTGTATCTTCGGCAAATTTAATGATGGTGTTGGAGTCGTGCTTGGCCATGCAATCATGGGTGAACAGGGAGTACAGGAGGGGACTAAGCACGAACCCCTGAGGGGCCCCTGTTTTGAGGATCAGCGTAGCAGATGTGTTGTTACCTACCCTTACCACCTGGGGGGCGGCCCGTTAGGAAGTCTATGATCCACTTGCAGAGTGAGGTGTTTAATCCCAGGGTCCTTAGCTTAGTGATGAGCTTTGAGGGAACTATGGTGTTGAATGCTGAGTTGTAGTCAATGAATAGCATTCTCACGTAGGTGTTCCTTTTGTCCAGGTGGGAAAGGACACCAGGTTGGTAGTGTGGAGTGCAATCGAGATTGCATCATCTATTGATCTGTTGGGGTGGTATGCAAGTTGGAGTGGGTCTAGGGTTTCTGGGATAATGGTGTTGATGTGAGCCCTGATCAGCCTTTCAAAGCACTTCATGACTACAGACGTGAGTGCTACAGGTTGGTAGTCATTTAGGCAGGTTACCTTGGCGTTCTTGGGCACAGGGACTATGGTGGTCTGCTTGAAACATGTTGGTTGGAGAGGTTGAAAATGTCAGTGAAGACACTTGCCAGTTAGTCAGCGCATGCTCGGAGTACACGTCCTGGTAATCTGTCTGAATGTTGACCTGTTTAAAGGTGTTACTCACATCGGCTACGGAGAGCGTGATCACACAGTCGTCCGGAACAGCTGATGCTCTCATGCATGTTTCAGTGGTACTTGCCACGAAGCGAGCATAGAAGTAATTTAGCTCGTCTGGTAAGGTTGTGTCACTGGGCAGCTCACGGCTGTGCTTCCCTTCGTAGTCCATAATAGTTTGCAATCCCTGCCACATCCGATGAGCGTCAGAGCCGGTGTGGCAGGATTCAATCTTAGTCCTGTATTGATGCTTTGCCTGTTTGATGGTTCGTCAGAGGACATAGCAGGATTTCTTATAAGCGTCTGGGTTAGAGTCCCGCTTCCGGAAAGCGGCAACTCTACCCTTTAGCTCAGTCCGGATGTTGCCTGTAATCCATGGCTTCTGGTTGGGGTACATATGGTCACTGTGGGACGACGTCATCAGTGCACTTATTGATGAAGCCAGTGACCAATGCGGTGTACTCCACAATGCCATCGGAAGAATCCCTGAACATATTCCTGTCTGTGCTAGCAAAACAGTCCTGAAGCTAGCATCTGCGTCATCTGACCACTTCCGTATTGAGCGAGTCACTGGTAATTCCTGCTTTAGTTTTTGCTTGTTAGCAGGAATCAGGAGGATAGAGTTATGGTCAGATTTGCCAAATGGAGGACAAGGGAGAGCTTTGTACATGTCTCTGTGTGTGGAGTAAAGGCGGTATAGAGTTTTTTTTCTGGTTGCACATATAACATGCTGGTAGAAATTAGGTAAAATGGATTTAAGTTTCCTGTATTAAAATCCCCGGCCACTAGGAGCACCGCCTCTGAATGAGCCTTTCCATGTTTGCTTATGGCCTTATACAGCTCGATGAGTGCAGTCTTAGTGCCAGCATCGGTTTGTGGTGGAAAATAGAGAGCTAAAATATAGATTAAAACTCTCTTGGTAAATAGTGTGGTCTACAGCTTATCATGAGATACTCAACCTCAGGCGAGCAAAACCTCGAGACTTCATTAATATTTGATTTCGTGCACCAGCTGTTATTGACAAATAGACACAGACCGCCACCCCTTGTCTTACTGGAGGCAGCTGTTCAATCTTGCCGATGCACAGAAAACCCAGCCAGCTGTATGTTATCCATGTCGTCGTTCAGCCACGACTCAGTGAAACATAAGATATTACAGTTTTTAATGTCCCGTTGGTAGGATAGTCTTGATCGGAGCTCATCACATTTATTATCCAGTGATTGCATGTTGGCTAATAGGACTGATGGTAGAGGCGGGTTACCCACTCGCTGTCGGATTCTTACAAGGCACCCCGACCTACGACCCCTATATCTCCATCTCTTCTTAATGCGAATGACGGGGGTTTGGGCCTTGTCCAGTGTCTGAAGTAAATCCTTTGCTTCCGACTCGTTAAAGTAAAAATCTTTGTCCAGTACGAGGCGAGTAATCACTGTTCTGATATCCAGAAGCTCTTTTCAGTCAGAGAGACGGTGGCAGAAACATTATGTACAAAATAAGTTACAAATAACGCAGAAAAAACACGCACAATATCACAATTGGTTAAAAGCCCGTAAAACGGCAGCCATCTCCTCCGGCACCATAATAGGATTCTGTGATATCTATTCATTCACGACAGAGCATCAGGTTCCATAAATACATATATTTTATTAATAACATACATAAAACAAAATAAATGCTCAAATATAATTTTCCATTATGGCCTATTATATCTTAATAAAACTTAAAGATGTTATTAATATATATTACTGATATTGTGATTTTAAAAACAATGGCACTTATTTATATTTGACATCTTCTGAATGAAGATGTCTAAGAAGCTACACTGTCTTTTCAATGTTTTCATGTTGAATGTACATTTTTTTTTATAGATACACAAAAACATAGGCATGCATACAAAACTCTAGTGCATCTCATGCCTTGTTTGAATAAACAGATCATAAGTTGTCAATGAAGTGGAATATTTCAACATAGCATAACGCTCCATATCGAAGCAACCAATAACGCTCCAATATTACGAAGCAATTCATTAAAAAATCATCTGAATAAATGTCTCCAGCATAACAGTGCACATATGGAGTTATCCTAACTCTCTCATTTTTGTAATCCTAGTTTACATTGAGTCCCACACTTTTATTCCCTCAACCTTCCCTTCCCCTCAGTCTCTGGACATGTGGATATCATTGGAGAGCCTGTAGAACACAGAGGGCCTCTCGTTGCTATGGGAACAGTGAAAGTCACATGAACAGGACTGACTATGACATCCTTGCTGAAGGTGTCTCCGTTCTCGAAGCGGACCGCCATAGTTTGGGTCTGCTGAGAGGTGCAGCAGCGCCCGTCCAGACACAAATCACAGTACCTGGGACGGAACTTCTTCACACTGCTGCAATCTGCGTAGGTCAGTTTCAATGGAGGGCTGGCCTTTTCAATACGACTGCACTTCTTACCCTTCTGTTGGTGAGAGGAGAACAAGAACAATGTGTGATCAGAATGTTGATGGACTAGACATACATGTCCTTATGATTCAGCGTCACCCAGGTAATGGCATGGCATTGTCAGTTTGATTTGATGCGTACCTTGAGGCTGGAGTAGGCTGATTGGGAGCAAGGCGGACCTCACAGAGACGAGTCTCCTTCACCAGCTTGCACTGGCTGTTGTTGTTGGTGAGCCGGGAGGATACTCCTGTGCCACAGGACTTAGCGCAGGGGGACCAGGCTGTGGTCTGAGTCACACACCTCTTGTTCCCCTTGGACATCAGGCGACGCTCAGGCTTACTTCTGAAAGCTGAGGGAAAAGATGGCCAGACAATTATTCAATGTGCTGTGGAGGCCAGGTCCCACAAAACTTCAAGCAAATTGGACATGAGTTTAAATCACAGGAGGTTGGTGGCACCTAAATTGGGGAGGACAGGCTCATGGTATTGGCTGGAATAGAATAAGTTGAATGGAAACAAAGACATCAAACACAAGGTTTGATGCCATTCCATTCACTCCATTCCAGCCATTACTTTGAGCCGTTCTCCCCTCAGCATCCTCTACTGGTTTAAATCTAATGTGAGATGATAACAGGGGCGAAGGCATGGGTGGGCCTGGGTGGACACAGGCCCACCCACTGGGGAGCCAGGCCCACCCAATCAGATTGAGCAAAAGCAAAACAATGATACATTATTATTACACAAATACTACTTGGCCCATCCAAATATTCTGCAGGCCCACCCCCAACAAATTTCTGGCTACACCCCTGGATGATACATCGATGGTTGATAAATGGATTTTCCATTTAAACTCCATCTGGATGTTAACTGAGGCTGAACATCTATTGGGGCTCAATAAATCCACTAACTGAATCACTGGAATAAACAGAGTTCAATTGACTCACCAGGTAAAGACTTGAGTCCTCCTCTGACAACAGACACCAGCTCGTTCTTGTTTGTGAGGTCATCTTCGGAATGTTTATCCATGCGGCCATCTTTTCTGACCTTGTCTGCTGAAGCTGAGCCCAACACGTTCCCCTCCTCAGGGCAGACTAGCTCCTCACAGTAGCGACCAGGCACTTTGACCAGCTTGGGTTTGGCACAGACCAGTTTTGTCAGGGAGAGCTGCTGGGGGCACAGGGGCATACACCCCACGGCACCATCCATGCACGTACACTGGTGCTTGCAGTTGGAAAGGAAGCTCTCTCCATTCTGGTAGATCTTGCTGTTGTACTCGCAGGGTCTTCCATCTGTTTTGGCTGTTTGGAGAAGCAGATGGGGAGACTGTTACTATGTGAGTCAAGTGTAGGGTTACAAAGGCAGGGTATTTTACTGGAAACTTTCGAAGTTTACCAGTAAAATAACTACCAGAATTCTGTTAACTTTCAAGTATTTTGGAGAATTTTATCAGATGAAATTTAGTGGCCTTTTTTGGGTACTTCAGATTATCACAGGTGTCTGTAATTATCTCTGGCCCTCTGTGTAGTCATATTACATGTATAATATATAAAATAATCAAATACGTTTTTAAAATATAAATTAGAATGACAAATCTGTAAAACATTATCCTAAATATAAACCATCAACTTAGTGAATACCATTGGTGTTTAATGAGGGTTTCAGCATGAAATATACTTTTTACACAATTTTATTTATTTTAATGTCTTTGTTTTGGCGCCAAATTTGTGGCAGTTGTGAAAATAGTCAATAGTTGCAAAGTTAAGTAAACAATAATGCCATTGTTGATTAGATGCTTTTTTCATTAATTAGACTATTTTCTCTTGAACCATATGGTCTAGCTACTAGAAACATCGACAAAATGGACACAGATATAAAAATAAATGCTATATATGCATATATATTTTATAAGTTATTCGAGTATATTACCTATTAATTACAAGCATTACTGAAGATTCTGCTAACTTTGGTAAATTACCGGTAACTTTGCAACCCTAGTCAAGTGTAATATTCTAATTATAGAGAATGCTCCGTAAATAAACCAAAGCATAATTCCTAATTTAAAACGTTGTAATAAACAAGTAAAAAAACCTACATCTCTACATCCAAACCCATAGGAGTTAGATTTGTAGAAGTTATAGACTATCAATGACCAAAGCAGGGTATCAGAATTATTGTTTCCTATACAACTTTATCATACCACGACAGATGCCTTTATCTGTGCCATAAGCAGCCCCAAGATTGCACTCCAGTCCCTTGATGTGGTCGCATGGCTCTGTCTTGCTGCAGTCTTCATTGAGCTGCCGCGCGCAAACTTTGCAGCATCCACAGCCGTCTGGCACAAAACTGATTCCTGGCGCGCACCTGGGTAGGCCTACCTCACGAGGACACGAACATTCGGAGGGACAAGATGCTGATGCCTAAAATAACAGAAACATGTTATAAGAGAAATGTTGACTTCATTTGTGATT
Organism: Brachymystax lenok tsinlingensis; assembly: GCA_030435695.1. NCBI lineage: Eukaryota > Metazoa > Chordata > Actinopteri > Salmoniformes > Salmonidae > Brachymystax > Brachymystax lenok. Next base: position 10,697,541 of record CM059801.1, read on the forward strand.
TCTCCTAAAAATATTAAACTGTAGGATGGAGTGAGGATCTTAATCACCAAACCCTCGCCATTGGCAATCAATCACGCATATTCTTGTAGGCTATAAATGATAATGAAGGAATTAATTAGGCGATTCATTTTCTTACCGAATTTAAACTCCCATAGAGGAAAACAACAAAGGAAAGCGCCAAAATCTTCATGTCTATTGACATAGTATTTATACAATTTTATTAAAGATAGAGGCTAATTTAGATTGATTTGATCAATCCACGAGTTTAAACACGGAATGCGCAATGTAAACTACCTGCTGACTTACTGGGTTCTCTGGTGTCCCCCTCTCCTCTTTTATATCCGAAAGAGATCTGACGTGTGCGTTAGCTGACGGGTGAACTGTTCTAAAACTATGCGAGAAATGTCTCCCAATGCTTTCTCCATTCAAGCCAAATACCACCCTGTCTACTTTAATTCTTACAGGGATTCCATGAACATGTTATAGGCTATTTAATGTCGGAAACTAGGCTATTTATTTTAAGATATTTATGTGTTGTCTTTCCTGTCCTAAAGTGGGGCCCAAATTGTAATTGTCACATGCTTTGTAATCAACATGTTGTAGACTAACAGTGAAATGTTTGGGCACTTCCCAACAATGCAGAACGAAAAATAATAGAAAGATAATGGCGAGGAATAAATGCACAATTAGTATCAAAATACCTGTATAAAGATACCTGTGATCCCTGGGGAACTGATACTTTTTATATGTTCCCTGTTCATGATGAAAACAGCTTATCGGATGACACTATGAGACTATGAGATTCCCTGGGATGGGCTAAATGTGATGGCTCAGCACTCTAACCATTTTCTTAGAGAGCTAGGTAGAAAGTAAGCCTAAATATTAAAAGATGAGCTACATATTTCTATGGCTAACTGAATGGAATAAATCTGTCTCCCTAGGATCAGGCCATCCCAGGTGTCACGACTTCCGCCAAAGTCGGTGCCTCCTTGTTCGGGCGGTGTTCGGCGGTCGGCGTCGCCGGTCTTCTAGCCATCATTGATCCATTTTTCATTTTCCATTTGTTTTGTCTTGTCTTCCCACACACCTGGTTTCAATTCCATTCATTACATGTTGTGTATTTAACCCTCTGTTTCCCACATGTCCTTGTCCGGAATTGTTGTTTGTAGTGCTTGTGCTTTGGTATGTATACTGGTAGTTTACGGGTTGTTTGTACCCAATTGATTTTCTTGTGTTGTTTTGACCGGTTGGTTTGTTTATTAAACAACTACGAGTATTACCCAGCTTTGCTCTCCTGCGCCTGACTTCTCTGCCACCAGTTACACAACCCCTACACCAGGTGTTTAGAATATTGCCAAAAAGCTATGGTCAGTGTTTGTTTTTAAATTAATTCTCTTATTATTGCTGTCTTGGTCTGGTAGTGCTCCATAATTAGCAACCTAGAGTAGTGCGGTTTATGTAAGTAACCTAATTTATGTTCCTCTAACTCCCCTGAAATACCTCTGTTAATCCGGCAAGCTATTCATGTCAAGATCGGTTTAGTGAATGTAAGATATCTAAATAATAAGTTGTTCAATGATCTTATTATTTCCAATGACATTGATATTTTCATGCTTACTGAAACTTGAATTAAACCCGAGGATTTTAGTTCTCTAAATGAAACTACTCCTCCAGCCTTTTCAGAAATTCAGGCCGTCTGGCCAAGGTGGTGGGGTAGACGTCATTCATAGAGACAAGTGGCTTCGGAAAGTATTCAGGCCCCTAGACTTTTTCAAAAATATATTAAGTTACAGCCTTATTCTAAAATTGATTAAATCGTGTTTTTCCCTCATCAATCTACACACAATACCCCATAATTTGGTGCAAATGTATTAAAAATAAAAAAAACTGTATTCAGACCCTTTACTCAGTACTTTGTTGAAGCACTTTTGGCAGCGACTCTTCTTGGGTATGACACTACAAGCTTGGCACACTTGTATTTGTAGAGTTTCTCCCATTCTTCTCTGCAGGTCCTCTCAAGCTCTGTCAGGTTGGATGGGGAGCGTTGCTGCACAGATATTTTCATGTCTCTCCAGAGATGTTCGATCAGGTTCAAGTCCAGGCTCTGGCTGGGCCACTCAAGGACATTCAGAGGCTTGTCCCAAAGCCAGGATCTCTCTGTACTTTGCTCCGTTCATCTTTGCCTCGATCCTGACTAGTCTCCCAGTCCCTGCTGCTGGAAAACATCCCCACAGCATGATGCTGCCACCACCATGCTTCACCGTAGGGATGGTGCTAGGTCTCCTCCAGATGTGACGCTTGGCATTCAGGCCAAAGAGTTCAATCTTGGTTTCATCAGACCAGATAATCTTGTTTCTTATGGTCTGAGAGTCATTAAGTGCCTTTTGGCAAACTCATAGCGGGCTGTCATGTGCCTTTTACTGAGGAGTGGCTTCCGTCTGGCCACTCTACCATAAAGGCCTGATTGGTGGAGTGCTGCAGAGATGGTTGTCCTTCTGGAAGGTTCTCCCTTCTCCGCAGAGGCCATCGGGTTCTTGGTAACCTCCCTGACCAAGGCCCTTCACCCCTGATTGTACAGTTTGGCCGAGCAGCCAGCTCTAGGAAGAGTCTTGGTGGATCCAAACTTCTCCCATTAAAGAACGATGGAGGCCACTGTTTTCTTGGGGACCTTCAATACCGCAGACATTTTTGTTACCCTTCCCCAGATCTGTGCCTCGACAGAAACCTGTCTCAGAGCTCTGAGACCTTATATAGTTATTTTTTAGTTTAGTTTATTAATTAGACCATTTTAAAAAACAAGCACACATAAAACTTGAAAAAGCCATACAGGCACATTAATAAAATCATTGAGGATAACACACAATAAAGTCTGGGACTTAATTCCATTGTGGTCCTCTTGAGACAAGATGGCTAGACAAGATCGAACACAGTATGGCAGTGAAATAATAAAACAAAAACAGAGAGGAAAAACATCTATCTCATCATTCCAGTTCCATCATAGGGGTTATTCATATGGGCACAGAAGACATCAAACATATTTTTACTTTATTTTTAAAGCTGCCCAGAGAGGATGTTGTTTTTATGGGCAGAGGCAACTCATTCCATTCTGAGGCTCCAGTATACAAGACAGTACCTTTCCCAGCATTACTCCTGAACCTGTATAAGCACACATCAGCAACACCTGATCTGGTGCTCTGATTGTGTGCATCCCTAACACGAGGAAAGTAATCACTTAGATATCTGGGCACATGACCATAAATACTCCTGTAAACCAAACCTAGTCTAATCTGGGACACCCTAGCCTCAACAGGCAGCCAGTTTAGTTCCTGAAAGCAGCTCCTGCCTATGTGAGTATGTGGACTCACCTTCAATACTACCCTGATCAGCTTATTCTGGGCTATCTGGAGCTTCCCCTTCATAAGTTTAGATAAGCCCCCAAACCACTACTAGCGTAGTCAAAATGGCATTGAATGAGGGCAGTAGCTAGCACTTTCATGGAGTCCTTATCAAGCAGCATGGACTTTCTAGCCAAAAACTTAGTCCTGGCATTAATCTTCCCTAGCACTTTATTGGCCATGCTCACGCCTCCCAAGCTTCCATCAAGGATACATCCCAAGTAGCTAACAGAGGTTTTAGTAGTCAGCACCTCACCCCCTAACTCCACTCTCTGATTTCAGAGGACCTACACAATTTAGGTCTGGATCCAAAAACAATTGCTGCAGTTTTCCCTAAGTGCAGATATAGCTTATTATCTACAAGCCATTTGCTAATGTTAGTAAGCTCTGTGCTAAGTATGCTCTCCAACATAGTTTTCTTTTTGTGAGACACCAGAAGTGTAGAGTCATCCGCATAAAGAAAAAGACGGCAAGAACAAGCATCTTTCATATCGTTAATATACAATAAAAACAGCAGAGGCCCAAGCACGCTCCCCTGCGGAACGCCACAACTCATTGGTTTTGCCTGAGACAGTGAACCATTAACCTCTACTACTTGCTCCCTTCCTGATATATAGACAGGTGTGTGCCTTTCCAAATCATGTCCAACCAATTTAATTTAACACAGGTGGAGTCCAATCAAGTTGTTGAAACATCTCAAGGATGATCAATGGAAACAGGATATACCTGAGCTCAATTTCGAGTTAATACTCTGTTTTATCATGTCTCAAATATAGGACAGACAGTTCAAAACCTTGTTCCTTATTATTTATTTTTTGGACTTTCTGTTTTGCCATTTATGAATGTGTTATTCAATGCATTTATATGGGATAAAGCAGTAAAGGCCAAATTCAATGTTTTATCAAATATTTTTTGTTTTTATACCTATGGGGTCCTAAAATTCAAAATCAAGTGGCTAAAGGATCAATTTTGCGACCATATTCCATATGTTAGCTTAGTAAACTCAGTAAAAAAAGAAACATCCTCTCACTGTCAACTGCGTTTATTTTCAGCATACTTAACGTGTAAATATCTGTATGAACATAACAAGATTCAACAACTGAGATATAAACTGAACAAGTTTCACAGACATGTGACTAACAGAAATGGAACAATGTCTCCCTGAACAAAGGGGGGGGGTCAAAATCAAAAGTAACAGTCAGTATCTGGTGTGGCCACCAGCTGCATTAAGTACTGCAGTGCATCTCCTCCTCATGGACTGCACCAGATTTGTCAGTTCTTGCTGTGAGATGTAACCACATTCTTCCACCAAAGCACCTGCAAGTTTCCAGACATTTCTGGGGGGAATGGCCCTAGCCCTCACCCTCCGATCCAACAGGTCACAGACGTGCTCAATGGGATTGAGATCCGGGCTCTTCGCTGGCCATGGCAGAACACTGATATTCCTGTCTTGCAGGAAATCATGCACAGAACGAGCAGTATTGCTGGTGGCATTGTCATGCTGGAGGGTCATGTCAGGATGAGCCTGCAGGAAGGGTACCACATGAGGGAGGAGGATGTCTTCCCTGTAACGCACAGCATTGAGATTTCCTGCAATCACAACAAGCTCAGTCCGATGATGCTGTGACACACCGCCCCAGACCATGACGGACCCTCCACCTCCAAATCGATCCCGCTCCAGAGTACTGGCCTCGGTGTAACGCTCATTCCAACGATAAACGCGAATCCGACCATCACCCCTGGTGAGACAAAACCGTGACTCGTACTTTTTGCCAGTCCTGTCTGGTCCAGCGACGGTGGGTTTGTGCCCATAGGCGATGTTGTTGTCGGTGATGTCTGGTGAGGACCTGCCTTACAACAGGCCTACAAGCCCTCAGTCCTGCCTCTCTCAGCCTATTACGGACCGTCTGAGCACTGATGGAGGGATTGTGCGTTCCTGGTGTAACTCGGGCAGTTGTCGTTGCCATCCTGTATCTGTCCTGCATGTGTGATGTTCGGATGTACCGATCCTGTGCAGGTGTTGTTACACGTGCTCTGCCACTGCGAGGACAATCAGCTGTCCATCCTGTCTCCCTGTAGCGCTGTCTTAGGCGTCTCACAGTACAGACATTGCAATGTATTGCCCTGGCCACATCTGCAGTCCTCATGCCTCCTTGCAGCATGCCTAAGGCACATTCACGCAGATGAGCAGGGACCCTGGGCATCTTTCTTTTGGTGTTTTTCAGAGTCAGTAGAAAGGCCTCTTTAGTGTCCTAAATTTTCATAACTGTGATCTTGATTGCCTACGATCTGTAAGCTGTTAGCGTCTTAACGACCGTTCCACAGGTGCATGTTCATTAATTGTTTATGGTTCATTGAACAAGCATGGGAAACAGTGTTTAAACCCTTTACAATGAAGATCTGTGAAGTTATTTGGATTTTTACGAATTATCTTTGAAAGACAGGGTCCTGAAAAAGGGACGTTTCTTTTTTTGCTGAGTTTAGATATTGCGATCTAAGGGCTTAGAACTATTAAAATGCTTTCTCCTCCCCCTACAAATATCTGTCACCACTCGCCCTCTCATCCTTAACTCCACAACTGCTATAATATTTATGAAGGCTTTCAGTATCCTCTACTGATGTTCTTGTTCTTTGTCGTCCTACCGATGAGTTGCTGAACAGTTTTAATAACATATGTTAGGCTACTTTAGACTCAGTGGCACCAGTTAAAACCAAGAATAAACTGTCTGCCATATTCTCACCTTGCTGTAACATAACAAAATGTGGAATATTTTTTTCTTCAACCAGGTAAGTTGACTGAGAACACATTCACAGCAACGACCTGGGGAATAGTTACAGGGAAGAGGAGGATGAATGAGCCAATTTTAAGCTGGGGATGATTAGGTGACCATGATGGTATGAGGGCCAGATTGGGAATTTAGCCAGGACACCGGGGTTAACACCCCTACTCTTACGATAAGTGCCATGGGATCTTTAGTGACCACAGAGAGTCAGGACACACATTTAACATCCCATCCAAAAGACAGCAGCCTACACAGGGCACCCGAGTGGTGCAGTGGTCTAAGGCACTGCATGTCAGTGCTAGAGGCGTCACTACAGACACCCTGGTTCGGTTCCAGGGTGTGATTGGGAGTCCCATAAGGCGGCGCACAAATGGCCCAGTGTCGTCCGGGTTTGGCCGGTGTAGGCCATCATTGTAAATAAGAATTTGTTCTTAACTGACTTGCCTAGTTAAATTAAAATTGCTAAAAAAGTTTACCCCAATCATTGGGATATTTTTTTAGACCAGTTACGAGTGGGACAGTTACACACAGAATCCATCTCCTTCCTGGTTCTGGAGAATTCCACCGCTGGTATAATTCTTCCTACTGGCACCACTTCCAGCAGCATCTGGTTTCCCATCCAGGGACCGACCAGTACCATCCCTGATGAGTTTCAGAAGCAAGCCAGCACTGGGATGCAGGGTGGTATGCTGCTGGCTTCTGAAGGCACTATCTCTAAACTTCATTTTTTTAAGTTGTATTCAAGCAATTGGTGGCTTATTTGAATATAAACAACGTATTTGAAGAATTCCAGTCAGGCTTCTGCAAACTTCACAGTACGGAAACTGCTTTATTAAAATACAGTATTGACCTGTTGGCTGCTGATGCCAGTGAATGCTCTATTCTAGTTATTTTGGATCTCAATGCCGCGTTTGATACTACTGATTGTGAATAACCATGGTAATTTGTCCACCAATGTAAAGCCTATGGCCAGAAACCTTGGTGATTCGTTGACCTTGACCTAAACCTTGAGCTGCATGTAAAGAAGGTTGCTGTCACGACTTCCGCCATAGTCGGTCCCTCTCCTTGTTCCTGTTATGAAACAGAGACTCAAGACAAAAAGGTTTCCAAAAAGGAGTAACAGGTTTAATGGGATAAAGCTGGTGATGGCAACAATGGAGTAGAGAGAGTCTCTGTAAGATGGTGATGGGAAATCCAGATAGGTATTCTTGTATGAAGAGGAGGAGGTGGCCGGAGGATGAACACTGGAACCAGGAAGACGAGGGAGACACTGGAAGGTAGAGGAACAAGGTAGAATACGAAGGTCGAGGTTAGAGGAACAGGGAGTGAGTCCTTTCTCAAACGAGACCAGACAAAGTGACTGTGTAGGGGGAGTGCCTATATGCTGACTGAGCTGATGATCCAATGACGTGCAGGTGTGGGACATTAGAACTCAGGTGACAGTGATCTCTGTGATTGTGTGGTGGTGGAGCCTGGCTGATCCCTGACAGTTCCGGCGGCGTTCGGCGGTCGACGTCACCAGCATTCTAGCCATCGCCGATCCACTTTTCATTTTCCATTGGTTTTGTCTTTGTTTTATACACACCTTTATTACATTTATTACATGTTCATTATTTAACCCTCTGTTTTCCCCATGTTTGTGTGCGTTATTGTTCATATCTATGTCAGTCCATTTGGTGGACTTGCCTTTGTTACATTTTTGTTATTTCTTGAGTAAACTACGTTGTGTTGCTCATCTCTACTGTCCTGCGCAACTACAGTGAGAGAAAAAAGTATTTGATCCCCTGATGATTTTGTACGTTTGCCCACTGACAAAGAAATGATCAGTCTATAATTTTAATGGTAGGTTCATTTGAACAGTGAGAGACAGAATAACAACTAAAAAAATCTAGAAAACGCATGTGAAAAATTTTATAAATTGATTTGCATTTCAATGAGGGAAATAAGTATTTGACCCCCTCTCAATCAGAAAGATTTCTGGCTCCCAGGTATCTTTTATACAGGTAACGAGCTGAGATTAGGAGCACACTCTTAAAGGGAGTGCTCCTAATCTCAGCTTGTTACCTGTATAAAAGACACCTGTCCACAGAAGCAATAAATCAATCAGATTCCAAACTCTCCACCATGGCCAAGACCAAAGAGCTCTCCAAGGATGTCAGGGACAAGATTGTAGACCTATACAAGGCTGGAATGGGCTACAAGACCATCGCCAAGCAGCTTGGTGAGAAGGTGACAACAGTTGGTGCAATTATTCGCAAATGGAAGAAACACAAAAGAACTGTCAATCTCCCTCGGCCTGGGGCTCCATGCAAGATCTCACCTCGTGGAGTTGCAATGATCATGAGAACGGTGAGGAATCAGCCCAGAACTACACGGGAGGATCTTGTCAATGATCTCAGGGCAGCTGGGACCATAGTCACCAAGAAAACAATTGGTAACACACTACGCCGTGAAGGACTGAAATCCTGCAGCGCCCGCAAGGTCCCCCTGCTCAAGAAAGCACATATACATGCCCGTCTGAAGTTTGCCAATGAACATCTGAATGATTCAGAGGACAACTGGGTGAAAGTGTTGTGGTCAGATGAGACCAAAATTGAGCTCTTTGGCATCAACTCAACTCGCCGTGTTTGGAGAAGGAGGAATGCTGCCTATGGCCCCAAGAACACCATCCCCACCGTCAAACATGGAGGTGGAAACATTATGCTTTGGGGGTGTTTTTCTGCTAAGGGGACAGGACAACTTCACCGCATCAAAGGGACGATGGACGGGGCTATGTACCGTCAAATCTTGGGTGAGAACCTCCTTCCCTCAGCCAGGGCATTGAAAATGGGTCGTTCATGGGTATTCCAGCATGACAATGGCCCAAAACACACGGCCAAGGCAACAAAGGAGTGTCTCAAGAAGAAGCACATTAAGGTCCTGGAGTGGCCTAGCCAGTCTCCAGACCTTAATCCCATAGAAAATCTGTGGAGGGAGCTGAAGGTTCGAGTTGCCAAGCGTCCGCCTCGAAACCTTAATGACTTGGAGAAGATCTGCAAAGAGGAGTGGGACAAAATCCCTCCTGAGATGTGTGCAAACCTGGTGGCCAACTACAAGAAACGTCTGACTTCTGTGATTGCCAACAAGGGTTTTGCCACCAAGTACTAAGTCATGTTTTGCAGAGGGGGTCAAATACTTATTTCCCTCATTAAAATGCAAATCAATTTATTACATTTTTCATATGCGTTTTTCTGGATTTTTTTGTTGTTATTCTGTCTCTCACTGTTCAAATAAACCTACCATTAAAATTATAGACTGATCATTTCTTTGTCAGTGGGCAAATGTACAAAATCATCAGGGTATCAAATACTTTTTCCCTCAATGTACACCATGCATTCTGACAGTTGCCCAGTGCTGCTTTTATCATTCAAGAAATATAGCTAAAGTCAAGTATTTTATTTCAGTCACTGATCTAGAGAAAGTTATATATGCTTTTATTTCCTCACACCTATATTACTGTAACTCTTTGTATATGTCAGTCATAAATCACTCCATCGTCTACAGTTCAAAATGCTGCAGCTCGGCATCAGGAAATGGAACCATATCACACCTATTTTAGCTTCTCTACACTGGCTACAAGTCACTTTTAGAATAGATTTCAAAATGTCATTAATCAGTTTAAGGCCTGGTTTAGCCCCATCTTATATCTTATATCTTTTATTTTCATTCTCCTTCCTCCTGTCTTTTTCTTTGTTAGTACTTTTTATAAATTATTTTATTTGTATTGAAAAGTTATTATTGTTATTATTACTATTATTATCATTATTATTATTATTATTATTATTATTATTATTATTATTATTATTATCTCTAGTTATATTTGAAATGCCTGTCAGTCACACATCTGGGTGTGGATGGATAAGTAAATGCATGTCTAACCCAAATGTCTTTCTAAACAAGGGGAGTACTTTGGCTAAGAGAGTTTGGAATGTTTGACCCCTCTTGGAATTCTTTGTTCAGCCAGAGTGAGTCCGGATTGAGAGAAGACTAAAGAGATTCCAGAATGTGCTTGAGGAATGCCTGAAGGAACATTCCATTCAGGATGAGCCTGGCAGGTGCCTTTGGAAATATACCCTTATACCCACATCAAAGAACAACAGCAATTATGAGGTGGGAAAATACTTTCCACCCTTCATTCCTTTACTTCAGGATGACTTGCGTGAATAGGAAACTTAGCAAAACAGACTGGCATATCTTTTCAATTAGTCCTTGTCTAACTTGAGAGTGCATATGGGTCAGTCGAGTCAAATCCAGGCCAACAGCTGAACAGCAGACCTAATATTTGAGGAGAATGCATCACAAAGCTCTGTTCAAGAAAATTGCTGAATTTGGGGTTTTGAGTAGATCTTTTTCCTACATAGCACCCATTTCCCACGCATTGTTGAACGATTTTTATGGAACCATGTTAGGTAATAAGTAAAAGCTGATATACTGTGGGTTTTGACCAATGGATTAGTGTATTGATGTGAAGTCACCAAATCAGTAAAGGAATGTGGGGTTTGTTACACAGACAGTGATGAGTAAGGACATGTAGAAGTTTACCACTGAGTCTGGTTGATTTAATTCAGTACTTAGCACAAGTTGTAAGTATAGGTTTGAACAATGGCAACGAGGATAACGTTTGAAAATTATAGTTAAATGTGAAAAGTGAGTTTGTGTCGTCAAGATGGAAATCACTGTACCAAAGTTTGACTGCTACAGTGAGCCTGCTACCTTAGGTCCACGCTGGACCAGCTGGTTGATGGCGTTTGAGCTGTTCACGGATGGTAAAGGATTAATAATATCCGGTGACCTTGATGCGGTTACAAAACAACGAAAGAGAGCTTTACGTCTACATCATGCTGGGACAGATGTGCAAGACATTTTCTCCACACTCGCAGACACGTTAAATGCATACTTCGTGCCACAGGTTCGCCAGACAGACATTTTATCAACTGACACAGAAAACTGGTGAGACAGCTTAGCAATTTGTTACTCGTCTTAGACAAGCAGCTAAAGACGGTGTCTTTGCTGGAGATAAGGACAATCAGATTAGAGATGCTATACTGAGCAAGTGTAATACGGAATATGTGCGCTGAAAACTATTGGAGGAGGGCGCTGGGCTAACGTTAGGGCGGGCACTAGAGCTAGTCGCACAATGTGAAAGAACTGAAGTGCAAATGTTCGCAATGCATGTGAGTACAGATGCTAAAGATAATGAGACCGTGCATTGTGTTTTTCGAAAAGGAGGGGAAATATCACAAAAAGAGTCGGAGACAGAATGCAGAAGGAAAAGACAAATCAGAGAAGGTGTGATATCGTTGTGGACATGCAGATCATTTTGCAAAGGACCCTGCTTGTCCAGCACGTGGGCAGACCTGCAAGAAATGTAATGGGAAGAGCCATTTTGCAAAAATGTGCAAGACCAAAGGTTACTCGAAACAGACTGTGAAATATGTTTTTTCAGAGGAACAAAACCAAGACTGTGCATTTGTGGTAAATGAGAACTGTAACTCAGACAGGATCACGTCCTCAGTGGGAGGGGTCAATTTATTAATGTTAATTGACTCTGGTGCCACGAGTAACATATTAGATGAGAGCACATGGGAAATGTTGAAAGCCAAGGAAATCAGGTGCCGTTCATCACTGACTGATAAAAAGCTATATGCATACTCATCAAGCGAGTCATTACCAGTAAAAAGTGTTTTTCACATGTCAAATAAAGACAGGCAAGCACAGCACACAGGATTAGTTAATTGTAAGGTAACCGTTGCTAGGTAAAAAGACTGCCATCAAATTGGTTGTGCTGGGTGTTGACATAGCAGCAGTGACAAATGTAAAAACGCTGATAAATCAGAAATACCCCAAGTTGTTTGAAGGGGTGGGTAAGCTAAACACAAAGCAGATCAACCTACATGTTGATAAAATGTGACACCAGTAGCACAGGCCCTTAGGCGTGTACCATTCCACCTGAGAGAAGCTATGGAGAAAAGATAAGAGGAACTACAACATTTAATGGAGAGAGTGGATGGTGCCACACTATGAGTGAATCCGGTAGTGGTAGTGCCAAAACTGGACGGTGACATAAGACTGTGTCTGGACATGAGACAAGTGAACACAGCAATCATACGTGGCAGGTACCCAATCCCCACAGTAGATTAACTTTTGCAAGGAATGAATGGGTCTGTCATGTTCAGTAAACTGGATCAATTGGAGCCAACACCAGAGTTGAGAGGCATAACAACGTTTTCAGTGCATAATGGGATATAGAGATATAAAAGACTCATATTTGGAGTTTAATCGGCGAGCGAGCAGTATCAACATGAAATCGCAACAGCACTGGCAGGCATCGAGGGGGTGGAGAACATATCGGATGACATCAATGTCCACGCCCCAGACAAGGAGACCCATGACCAGTGGCTACATGCTGTCCTCAATAGGCTGGAGAATTGAGGGCTGACTCTCAACTCAAAGAAATGTCAGTTCAACATGGACAAATTGGTGTTCATGGGCATGTTACTCTCACAGAAGGGCATTGGGCCAACAACTGAAAGAGTGAGAGCAGTGGTTGAGGCCAGGGAGCCTGAGACGGCATCAGAGGTTCATAGCTTTCTAGGCTCAGTGGGCTACAGCAGTAGGTTCATTCCCCAGTTCTCTACACTCTCAGAGCCTCTGCGGAAATTGACCAAGAAGGACACAACATTCCACTTCGGACTGAAACAGAAGGCATTTCAGACAATATAAGAGAAACTGGCTGAAGCCGCGACACTCGCGTACTTTGTCAAAGACACTCCCACAAAAGTAATAGCAGATGCAGGACCAGTGGTCCTAGGAACTGTGCTCACAGAGAAATGGTTCCAGTCTGTTATGTGAGCAGGAGTCTGTCAGTGTTAATGCAGATATTCACAAACTGAGCATGCGGCCTTTGCATTCGTTTGTGCTTGTGAAAGTTTTCACACTTTTGTATTCGGCAGGGAATTTGATCTAATCACTGATCATGAGACATTAGAGGCCTTTTACAGTCTTCGCTCAAAGCCATGCACTCGCATCTGGATATACAGTTGAAGACAGAAGTTTACATACACCTTAGCCAAATACATTTAAACTCAGTTTTTCACAATTCCTGACATTTAATCCTAGTAAAAATGCCATGTTTAGGTCAGTTAGGATCACCACTTTATTTTAAGAATGTGAAATGTCAGAATAATAGTAGAGAGAATGATTTATTTCAGCTTTTGTTTCTTTCATCACATTCCCAGTGGGTCAGAAGTTTACATACACTCAATTAGTATTTGGTAGCATTGCCTTTAAATTGTTAAACTTGGGTCAAATGTTTCAGGTAGCCTTCCACAAGCTTCCCACAATAAGTTGGGTCAATTTTGGCCTATACCTCCTGACAGAGCTGGTGTAACTGAGTCAGGTTTGTAGGCCTCTGTCACGATCGTTGTAAGAAACAGACCAAGGCGCAGCATGCATGACGTTCGGCATCTTTTAATTAAAGTGAAACTTACAAAAACAAGTCAGCAATAACAACCGTAACAAATATATAGCGCACTAACATGAACAAACAATAACCCACAACACAGGTGGGAAAAGAACACACTAAGTATGGTCCCCAATTAGAGGTAACGACAATCAGCTGCCTCTAATTGGGAACCATACAAAACCAAAACATAGAAGTATTAACATAGAATACCCAACTAGTCACGTCCTGATCTAAAACATAGAGAACGCCGAGGGCTCTCTCACACACGCTTTTTCAGTTCTGCCCACAAATTTTCAGCCATGTCGGAAACATGGACGTCTTGCTACTGGACAAGCTATACACCTTCTTTGCCCGCTTCGAGGAAAACACAGTGCCGCCGACATGGGCAACCGTTGCTTCCGAGGACTGTGAGCTCTCGTTCTCAGTGGCCAACGTGAGTTAGACCTTTATTAAGCATGTTAACCCTTGCAAGGCTGCCGGCCTAGACGGCATCCCTAGCCGCGTCCTCAGAGCATGCGCAAACCGGCTTGCTGGAGTGTTTACTTAATTATTCAATCTCTCCCTATCTCAGTCTTCTGTACCCACTTGCTTCAAGATAGCCACCATTGTTCCGTACCTAAGAAAGTGAAGGTAACTGAACTATACCGAACAAAACTATAAACGCAACATGTAAAATGTTGGTCCCATTTTTCATGAGCTGAAATTAAAGTTCCCAGAAATGTTCTGTATGCACAAAAATATTATTTATCTCAAATTTTGTGCACAAACGTGTTTACATCCTTGTTAGTGTGCATTTCTCCTTTGCCAAGATAATCCATCCACCTGACAGGTGTGGCATATCAGTAAGCTGATTAAACAGCATGATCATTACACAGGTGCACCTTGTACTGGGGGTAATAAAAGACCACTCTAAAATGTGTAGTTTTGTCACACAACACAATGCCACAGATGTCTAAAGTTTTGAAGGAGTGTGCAATTGGCATGCTGACTGCAGGAATGTCCACCAGGGCTGTTGCAAGAGAATTTAATGTTAATTTCTCTACCATAAGCCGCCTCCAAAGTAAATTAGCAGTACGTCCAATAGGCCTCTAAACTTCAGACTACATGTAACCCCGCCAGCTCAGGACCTCCACATCCGGCTTCTTCACCTGCGGGATCATCTGAGACCAGCCACCTGGACAGCTGATGAAACTGAAGAGTAATTATGTCTGTAATAAAGTCCTTTTGTGGGGAAAAACTAATTCTGATTGGCTGGCCTGGCTCCCCAGTGGGTGGGCCTGTCTCCCAAGTGGGTGGGCCTATACCCTCCTAGGTCCACCCATGGCTGTGCCTAAGCCCTGTCATGTGAAATACATATATTCGGGCCTAATGAATTTATTTAAATTGACTGATTTCCTTATGAACTGTAAGTCAATAAAATAATAGAAATTGTTGCATGTTGCGTTTATAATGGAATTCAGTATAAATGACTATCGCCCCGTAGCACTCACTTCTGTCATCATTAAGTGCTTTGAGAAGCTAGTTAAGGACCATATCACCTCCACCTTACCCGACAACCTAGACCCACTGCAATAGAGCCACGGAAGACGTAATCGCCACCACACTGCCCTCTCCGATCTGGACAAGAGGAATACCTATGTAGGAATGTTGTTCATAGACTATAGCTCAGCATTAGTCTATGAACCTGGATCTGAACCCTGCCCTATGCAATTGAGTAGAGGACTTCATGACGGGCCTCCCCAGGTGGTGAAGGTAGGCAACAACACCTCCACTACGCTGATCCTCAACACAGGAGCCCCACAAGGGTGCGTGCTCAGCCCACTCCTGTACTCCCTGTTCACCCATGACTGCGTGGCCACGCATGTCTCCAACTCAATCATCAAGTTTGCAGACGACACAGTGGTAGGCCTGATTCTCAACAACGACAAGACAGACTACAGGGAGGAGGTGAGGGCCCTGGCGAAGTGGTGCCAGGAAAATAACCTCTCCCTCAACGTCATCAAAATGAAGGAGCTGATTGTGGACTTCAGGAGACAGCAGAGGGAGCATGCCCCCATCCACATCAACGGGGCCGCATTCGAGAAGGTGAAAAGATTAAAGTTCCTCACCGTACACATCACTGACAATCTGAAATGGTCCACCCACACAGACACTGGTGAAGAAAACGCAAATGTGCCTCTTCAAACTCAGGAGGCTGAAGAAATTCAGCTTTTACAGATGCACCATTGAGAGCATCTTGTCTGGCTGTATCACCGCCTGGTCTGGGAAATGCACCGTCCGCAACCGCAGGGCTCTCCAATGGGGGCACACTGCCAGCCCTCCAGGACATCTATAACACCGGTGTCACAGGAAGGCCAAAAAGATAATCAAAGCACTTAGCCACCCGAGCCACAACCTGTTCACCATTATGCATCAAAGTTGGAATGAGAGACTGAAAAACAGCTTGTATCTCAAGGCCATCAGACTGTTAAATAGTCACCACCTGCCGGCCTCCACCCAGTACCCTGCCCTGAACTTTCGTCACTGTCACTAGCCGGCTACCACCCGGTTACTCAACCCTGCACCTTAGAGGCTGCTGCCTAAGTACATAGACATGGAACACTG
The DNA here is from genome assembly GCA_030435695.1 of Brachymystax lenok tsinlingensis. Lineage (NCBI taxonomy): Eukaryota > Metazoa > Chordata > Actinopteri > Salmoniformes > Salmonidae > Brachymystax > Brachymystax lenok. The sequence continues at coordinate 10,713,827 of CM059801.1, forward strand.
CCACTTTACTAATATAACAATGGTCACTTAAATATTATTAAATACTGTTTTACCCACTTCATGTGTACAGTGCATTCAGAAAGGATTCAGACCCCTTCACTTTTTCCACCGTTTCTTAGGTTACAACCTTATTCTAAAATAGATTACAATTTTGCAAATGTATGTTAAAAAAAAATGTAAAACCTTATTTACATAAATCAGACCGTTTGCTATGAGCTCAGGTGCATCCTATTTCCATTGATCATCCTTGAGATGTTTCTACAACTTGATTAAAGTCCTCCTTTGGTAAATTCAATTGATTGGACATGATTAGGAAAGACACACAACTCTCTATAGAAGGTCCCACAGTTGGCAGTGCATGTCAGAGCAAAAACCAAGCCATGACGTCGAAGGAATTATCCGTAGAGCTCCGAGACAGGATTGTGTCAAGGCACAGATCTGGGGAAGGGTACCAAAACATTTCTGCAGCATTGAAGATCCCCAAGAACACAGTGTCCTCCATCATTCTTAAATGGAAGAAGTTTGGAACCACCATGCGTCTTCCTAGAGCTGGCCGCCCGGCCAAACTGAACAATAGGTGGAGAAGGGCCTTGGTCAGGGAGGTGACCAAGATCCCGATGGTCACTCTGACAGAGCTCCAGAGTTCCTCTGTGGAGATGGGAGAACCTTCCAGAAGAACCACCATCTCTGCAGCACTCCACCAATCAGGCTTTTATGGTAGAGTGGCCAGACAGAAGCCACTCCTCAGTAAAAGGCACATTACAGCCCTCTTGGAGTTTGCCAAAAGGCATCTCAGACCATGAAAAACAAGATTCTCTGGTCTGATGAAACCAAGATTGAAGGTTCACCTTCCAACAGGACAACGACCCTAAGCACACAGCCAAGCCAATGCAGGAGCGGCTTCGGGACAAGTCTCTGAATGTCCTTGAGTGGCCCAGCCAGAGCCCGGACTTGAACCCGATCGAACATGCAGCAATTCCAAAGGTGCTTTAACAAAGTACTGAGTAAAGGGTCTGAATACTTATGGAAATGTGACATTTAAGGTTTTTATTTTTAATACATTTGCAAACATTTCGAAAAACCTGTTTTTGCTTTGTCATTATGGGGTATTGTGTGCATATTGATGAGAGGAAAAAACGATTTAATCCATTTTAGAATAAGGCTGTAACATAACAAAATGTGGAAAAAGTCAAGGGGTCTGAATACTTACCGAATGCACTGTATATATTTACTTTTTTCACTTTCTTGCCCACAGGGAAGGGGTGGTGTGAGGAGGGTTTTCTCTAGTCGCCAGGACAGGGGGGCAGGAGGGTGGATGTAAAAGTATCCTCGGTTGATAAGAAACCTTGTTGTTTAGGAGGTAGAGGGTGTGGGGGCCGAGTGGGTAGATAGTGATATGGGGACTGACAACCAACCCGTGTTGCTAGGTGGGGTGGGAAGGGGTGGAAAACGTGGTTTCCGGGTGGGGGGAGGATGTTGGGCTTGGAGGAATTGGATGGGGAGTTGGGAGTGTAGGCCCACCACTTTTTGTTTCTCTTTTCTTTACATAACAAATGGATAATTACAAAATCCTGTGTGATCAATATCATAATTTCTCTGTATGTATGTATGTATTATTATTTACTTTGTTTAGTGTCAGCCTACAAATATAGATGTGGTATAAACTGTGTAAATTGACATTAATATTGTACCTCTAGCCCCACCACCCCCCACCCACCCACCCACACACACACACACACACAGTCTGTGTGTGACTGTCCTTTTTCTGTGTTGTGTGTTTTGTAAACAGGATTGAAATCAATCAATTCCATTTTCTTTTAGGATATTCACTGTGTAATTGGTAGATACACCTTCCTTTGCAAAATAAGTCTAGTATCCCACCAAAATGCACATGATTTATTAATGTTGTACAGTAGTACATCTAGTGAGAAGCTGGTTTGAACATACTGTATGTTTTTATGGGTCTGACTGACACATTTTATGAGGTACACAAGAATGTCTGTAGTGGCTTTGCGTCCATTTTTTCAAGATGTGATTGCAAATCCAGTTCTTACACAATTTCTATACATTTGTTTTCCTCATTTTGGGTCCCTTTCCTGTCGCTGCATGCCATGGGCACTCAGAACAGGAACATAATGTTCGTCTGACATTCCCCACTGCTGACTCGGCATTAAACACTGTATGACCTGCTGCTAAACACATGCTGCTAATCACAATACAGTCTGGTCTTTTGGCTGTTTCCTAACACGGATAAGAGAACTAGTTGTGTTTCGAGGGAGTTGATTTTGTCACGATTTATAACCATAGCCTGGACTGTTCCTGCAAGGACTGGTCTGTAAATTCTACTGCTGTCATGTCATGGAGGAACACATTCTCATACCTAAGCATCTGGAACTTACTGTACAGGCCTTTACTGTACCTAGAGTTTTAAGTTTCAAGTTTTATCAGTGTATTGTTATAGTATAACACAGGAAGGCACAATTTATAGTCCAATATTTACACGTGTATTGGGAAGGGGGGATGTGGGGCAGTGTATAAACTAAACAGTATAATAAGAGTCTGGTAGCAGCAGTTGTGATGTGTGTGTAATGTAGCATGAATGTGTGTGTGTGTGTTTGATGGTCTGAGTATAGAAACTATTGGCCAGTCTTACAGTTTTTTCCATGATGCTCCTGTACTGCCAGTGTCTGAGTGATTGAAGCGGGGAGAACAGGGCATGGCTTGGGTGGCTGGGGTCCCTGATGATCTTCTTGGCCTTCCTGCGACACCTTGAGGGAGAGGTTGTTTACCTGGCACCACGGCATCAAAGGGCCTACCTCGTCCCTGTAGGCTGTCTCGTCGTTGTTGGTGATCAGGCCTACTACTGTTGTGTCGTCAGCAAACTTGACGATAGAGTTGCAACTGTGTGAGGCCACGAGGATGTGGGTATACCGTGAATACATGAAGGTACTGAGGACGCACCCTTGTGGGGCCCCTGTGTTGAGGATGTAATGTTGCCTACCTTCACCACCTGGGGGTGAAGGTAGGCACCGGACCCAGTTGCATAGGGAGGAGTTCAGACCCAGGACTGTGAGCTTTGTAATGAGCTTATAGGGCACTATGGTTTTGAAGGATGAGCTGTAGTCGATGAACAGCATCCTTACACATGCATTCAGGACAAGAAGTGAATTGCCAAGATTTTAAAATGTTCATAGATGACCAGCATGGTCAAATAATAATAATCACAGTGGTTGTCGAGGGTGCAACAGGTCAGCACCTCAGGAGTAAATGTCAGTTGGCTTTTCATAGCCGATCATTCAGAGTATCTCTACCGCTCCTGCTGTCTCTAGAGAGTTGAAAACATCAGGTCTGGGACAGGTAGCATGTCTGGTGAACAGGTCAGGGTTCCATAGCCGCAGGCAGAACAGTTGAAACTGGAGCAGCAGCACAGCCAGGTGGACTGGGGACAGCAAGGAGTCATCAGGCCAGGTAGTCCTGAGGAATGGTCCTAAGGCTCAGGTCCTCTGAGAGAGAGAAAGAAACATTCATCCTGTTGCAAACAGGATGAATGTTTTGGAATATATTTATTCTATGCAGGCTTCCTCCTTTTCACTGTCAATTGAGTTAGTATTGTGGAGTAACTACAATGTTGTTGATCCATCCTCAGTTTTCTCCTATCACAGCCATCACTCTGTAACTGTTTCAAAATCACCATTGGCCTCATGGTGAAATCCCAGAGCGTTTTCCTTCCTCTACGGTAACTGAATTAGGTAGGACACCTGTATCTTTGTAGTGACTGGGTATATTGATACACCATCCAACGTGTAATTAATAATTTCACCATGCTCAAATGGATATTCAATGTCTGCTGTTTTTTTTTTTTACCCATCTACTAATAGGTGCCCTTCTTTGCGAGGCATTAGAAAACCTTCCTGGTCTTTGTGGTTGAATCTGTGTTCCTAGTCCGCTGCCTCAAATGAAAAAGTCGTTCCCCCGCCGCTCTACCTTCGGGCGGATGGTCAAAGACGGCCAAGAAGCGACAGGTGAACTCCTCAAAGTGGTCCAACACCGCGTCTTCCTCTCCCCACACGGCATTAGCCCACTCCAGAGCTCTCCCCGAGAGGCAGGAGACGAGGGCAGAGACTCTCTCCCTTCCTGAGGGAGCTGGGTGAACGGTAGCCAGGTATAGGTCCAGTTGTAGGAGGAACCCCTGGCACTGTGCCGCCGTCCCATCATACTCCCTGGGAAGGGAGAGACACATCCCACTGGAGCTGGATCCGGACTCTGTGTTTGAATCTGTGTTTGAAATTCACTGCTCAACTGAGGGACCTTACAGATAATTGTATGTGTGGTGTACAGAGATGAGGTATCAAATATCAAATATCATGTTAAACACACAGAGTGAGTCCATGCAGTGTCCATGCAACTTATTATGTGACTTGTTAAGCAAATATTTATTCCTGAACTTATTTAGGCTTGCCATAACAAATGGGTTGAATACGTATTGACTCAAGACATTTCAGATTTTCATTTTTAATTCATTTGTAAACATTTCTTAAATCATAATTTCACTTTGACATGATGGGGTATTGTGTGTAGGCCAGTGACAATACAATTCTCTTTAAACCATTTTAAATAAAAAAATATCTAAATTTAATCCATTTTAAATGCAGGCTGTAACACAACAACATTTGGAAAAAGTCAAGGGGTGTGAATACTTTCTGAAGGCACTGTATGTACAATCAATAGACCTACCAATTATTAAGCCATTAGGCTACATCTGAGCCGTTTCAATATTCATATCTATATCTAAAAGCTCACGCATTTCAACGTAGCCTAACCAATAACCTAAAGATCAACATATTAGGTCTATGGCAACGTCGCTTAACTTGCTACTTCATGTTTAATTATTTGAATGGTTTAATTCTTTAATTGTAGATTATCTATAGGCCTACTTGAAGCAATAGAGATCAATAGTAATGGCGTCCTTTTGTACACGAACTCCGCCATGGTTCATTGGGCAAAGCCTATGGGAAAATGTATTGAGTTTTTGTAGGGTTTTTCTATAAACGCCAAAAATAAGGTTTCTGGTAAACACAGGCTTAGGAGATCTTATACGTTTTGTTCTATCAGATAATCTTCATCAGCTAACCTCACAACGCATATAAAGGCTTCATAATTCATAAAGGTCATGTTATGTCACGACTTCGACCGAGGTCAGTTCCCCTCCTCGTTCGGGCGGCATTCGGCGGTCGACGTCACCGGTCTTCTAATCATCACCGATCTACTTTTCATTTTCCGTTTGTCTTGTCTTGTTTTTCACACACCTGGTTTGCATTCCCCATCATCATCTGTTGTGTATTTAACCCTCTGTTTTCCCCTCATGTCCTTGTGTGTGATTGTTTATTGTGAAGCCGTTTCTTTCCGGCTGGTGCATTTCATATATGCCTCGCCTGTTTTGCGTTTGGCATGTTTATTTGTATTTACGCGTTTAGCGTTTAGCATGTATATTTGTTTGAGTAAAGTTATTTGCTCACTCAGTACTGTTCTCCTGCGCCTGACTTTATGCACCAGCTACACAAGAGCCTGACATGTTAACTGACTGATATACCATAGAACAAAATGTATAATATCTCCTAAGCCTGTGTTAACCTCAGACCTTATTTTCAGTGTTTAAATAAAGGTTCATTAAAATAAATAAAAATCTGCATTTATCCCAAACCTCTATTCTTTCCCCATTAATTTTCACTACAGGAATGGTTCAACCAAAGATTTTTTATAACTAACCCAAGATAGACCATGGTCTGTTGTTTCCAATGGGAGCAAATTAATCCTAGCATGCAGAACAATCAAGGAGCTGGGCAGAGCCAAGTACGAGCTAGCATGAGTCTATTGGCGCGTCCTGCATCTTTCCATTAGGTAACACCTACTCTGTGAAGTGCGTGTGTGAAATAACTAAATTTGCCCTTGCACTCCTTCTAAACAACACAATTTTTACATTTCAGGGCACAGTATGACACAACAAGCATGACAACAATAACTTCAGGGAAGAAATCAGTCTTCAAAGGAGTCCTGTAATATCATGATTAAACTGAAAACTGAGAAGGCACAAGTTGTACCAATTTTGAATGTATTTTTTGCCTTCTGGAATGTTATGTTTGCCTTCTCATGCAAAGTGGTTAACCTGGCAAAAAGAGTAGTGGAAACATCACCTCTTGTCCGCCAATACTTGCTCTTGTTGGCTTACTTTAACCTGGTCAGGGCTGTACCCTACCCACTCTTTGTGGGCCGTATAGTACACAATTATATCACTTTTTCGTTATGTACTGTAATGGATACTTGAACACAAATGATCTCTTCTACATGACTCCTTATTCAATATGACATTTGTTTTCAGGTTGCCAAGGCAAATTAGAAATATACTTAGCCTAGACATGTTCTCATAGCCCTAGGATAGCCTTAGAAAATGTATAATCTCCTCATAACATGTAGAGCAGCCTTTTTGATATTAGACCTCAGGCCCTCTGTGTCATCATAACTACATCAACAGTTATAAAGGCAGACACCCTCTCAGCAACTGAACCCAACAGGAGTAAATATACATTTATTAAGTACACATTTACTAAGACTTAATTCATTATGCATGTATTACACATGATTATGCATTACATAAGTAGAAGTAGAATGGTGACGTGATGACTGCAATATTGCCTGGTCATATCAAGGTGCAGCAGACTACTCTACAGTAAAGATACCAGTACTAATATACATTGAGTATACAAACATTAGGAACACCTTCCTAATACTGAGTTGCACCCCATTTTCCCCTCTAAACAGCCTCAATTTGTCTGGGAATGGACTTTACAAGGTGTCAAAAGCATTCCACAGGGATGCTGGCCCATTTTGACTCCAATGCTTCCCACAGTTGTGTCAAGTTGGCTGGATATCCTTTGGGTGGTGGACTTAAATCTTTATTTTAACAGGGAAAACAGACTGAGACCTGGATCATGAAAAACTAAGCAGCGTTGCAGTTCTTGACACACTCAAACCGGTGCACCTGGCACCTACCACCATACCCAGTTCAAAAGCAATTTAATATTTTGTCTTTACCATTCACCTTCTGAATGGCACACATATACAATTCATGTCTCAATTGTCTTAAGGCTTAAAAATCCTTCTTTAAACTGTCTCCTGCCCTTCATTTACACTGATTGAAGTTGTTTTACAAGTGACATCAATAAGGGATGATAGACTGAACAGGTGAAAGCTATGTCACGGAAAGAGCAGGTGTTCTTAATGTTTTGTACACTCAGTGCATATACAGGTAACTGACAAAATTCTTGGAAACACCAACCATGGTTTACATCGCTTTCATGCTCATCAAACCATTCAGTGACCACTCGTGCCCTGTAGATAGGGGCATTGTCATCCTATGGGGGCATGGCAATGGTTGCCAAAATAATGGCCTGCCAAGCATTTTAATACATGACCCTAAGCATGTTGAGATATACTTTGTTTTCAATATACTTTGTATCCCTTTTACTCAAGTGTTTCCATTATTTTGGCAGTTAACTGTAGCTCATAATTATAGCCTATTACTTACTGTTATAGCCCCATCCAATAGCCTACATATAAAATAATATTGTATTTTAAAAATGTTTTGTAAAAAATAGGACAATTAAAATATAGTTACAAGAAGCAATGAAAGGGGTTCACAGGATGACAGCACAGACACAATCAGTTGGATAACAAAGCAAGCACTCTATCATGTGCAATCAGTGAAAATGTAACCGGTGTGAAATGGCTAGTTAGCTAGCGCACTAACAGCGGTTCAATCGGTGACGTCACTCGCTCTGAGGCCTTGAAGTAGTTGTTCCCCTTGCTCTGCAAGGGCCGCGGCTTTTGTGGAGCGATGGGTAACAATGCTTTGTGGGTGTCAGTTGTTGATGTGTGCAGAGGGTCCCTGGTTCGAGCCCAGGTAGGGGTGAGGAGAGGGACGGAAGCTATACTGTTACAAAAATATGACCATGTTAATCTCGCAATGCCATAAGGATGACGCTAGTGAAGTGTAGTCTAATGCTGTAGGTTGGTCATCTTTGCATGTAACTGGTAAGTCATCACTGAATGTACTGAGTTTATATACCAATTCTGGGGTCAATTTGACTAACGTTTATGTTAAGATTTGTGAAATATTTTCAGCATTAGTGTATTGGTTTGTTACAGTCATCTTTGAATTCTGGGACTTTATTTTGTCAAAATGTGTTTTTGTAAATTATTTAAATCTCAGTTGGTACAGTTCACATTAGCATTCTAAAATACTTAAATACACTCTCACAGCTGTAATACGCTGACTGCGCAAGCAGCAGGACTTCCAGTTTCTACAATAAGGGCAACATTATGTGATTAAACATATATAGTAATCATGATATTTCACATTGTCCGTCTGCATCATTTAAATCTAACATTCATTTGCACGAGACAAAGTCCACTTGATCAATAGTTATTGCTCTAGTATTGTAGTGGGAAGTAATATTTGACATGTGTATATACAGTATATACTGTATGATCTTGTAAATACCTCACATGCGACTCATAATAAGACGAAGTAATTAGCCCATTAAAATGTTTATCTGACTCCATAAAGATGATTTAGAAAGATGCAAGAACACTATTGAATTAAAGTAATAGGCAATTAAGACATTTTAAATACAAGTATTATTTAATTACTTTGTAAAATGAATGGATTCCCATACACGACATAAAGCTTCAGTTACATGGCAATACCGACATTAACAAAGCATTATTCTAAGCATGATGAGAGAGAAAGAGAGAAATCATAGCCTGAAAGGCCATGCCCCAAAAGTCCATGGGACGGAGTGTGAAAGAAAGACAGAGTATCTCACCACAGCAGTTCAGGAACAAAATAGAGAAAGAACAATGCATCTAAGACCCTTTTATAAGCAACTGAGTTGTTTGGATTCAAAATCGGAGTTGTTGATCAATAGTACTACTGTAAAGTTAACCTCCAATCAGATATCAAACCTACATGATGTAACCTCTGCTTCTCAGAGGTGACACAATGGGGGTTGGAGAGATAAAACAGAGAATGCTGAATTCCTAAGACAACACAGAGGACATTCTTGCATACAGTTGATAAGAAGAAACACTTTGTGGGCTAGGCTGCCCTACAGTATCCTATTGTGCCACTGGTGCCAACGATATCTATGTTGCCACCAATTGGTCTGGGGCTGCCTTCTAAGGTTGCCATGACTTTATATTCACACAGCTTCTAAGAACATACACATAAGGTTTACACAGCGGTGTAAAATACTTAAGTAAAAATACTTTAAAGTACTACTTAAGTAGTTGTTGGGGGTATCTGTACATTACTTTACTATTAATGTTTGAAAAACTTTTACTTTTACTTCAGTACATTCCTAAAGAAAATAATGTACTGTTTACTCCATTCATTTTCCCTGACACCCAAAAGTACTCGTTACATTTCGAATGCTTAGCAGGACAAGAAAATAGTCAAATTCTCGCACTTCTCAAGAGAACATCCCTGGACCTCCCGACTATCTCTAATCTGATGGACTCACTAAACACAAATGCTTTGTTTGTAAATGATGTCTGAGTGTTGGAGTGTGCCCCTGGCTATCTTTAAAAAAAGAAAATGGTGCCGTCTGGTTTGCTTAATATAATGAATGTGAAGTGATTTATACTTTAACTTTTACTTTTGATAATTAAGTATATTTAAGCAATCACATTTACTATTGATAGTTAAGTATATTTAAAACCAAATACTTTTAGACTTTTACTCAAGTAGTATTTTACTGGGTGACTTTTACTTGAGTCATTTTCTATTAAGGTATCTTTACTTTTACTCAGGTATGACAATTGGATACTTTTTACACCACAAGATTTACATACCAAGTTTCATGGCCTCCTGTCCATCGGTTCAGTTCTTATAGCCCTGGTGTGATATGGTGCCATCTAGTGGTGTAGCGTGGCCAACTTTTGAACTAATCACTCTCAAATGCATTAGATACTAATTCATTGGAGTCAATCTGAGTTATGGTTCGTGAGAAGAACATTTAAAAAGTATTCTTAGCATAAGCATATGCGCTAATCTATAAGTATAGTGCGGCAATATTTGAATGCAGCAACATTTGATTCTCAACACCATTAAGAGACTGGGTATTTTTATTTTAATAATGTATACATTTTTGTTTTTTGCTCAATCTGATTGGGTGGGCCTGGCTCCCCACCCATTCCTACACCCCTGAAGAGATGTACCAAATGCTTACATACCGAATTGGTGTTATTTGGACTGGTTCATGAGAAGACGTTTTTCAAAGGTTTTCAAAAATGTCCAAGATATAGGAAAATCTATCCTAACGGACCTTATGGCTTCTTGAGGCAAATTTCTTCAGCATGAGGAAAGACACCTATATACAAAGTTTCAAGTATCTAGTTCAAAGGGGGCAGCAGATATGAGGGTTTAAGTGAGACTGCTTATAACAGCGATACATATAGGCCAATTGGTGCCATTCTTCTTGACCAAGTTACTCATGGCCTCTAGTGGAATTTGCTGTTTGTCTTCAAATTAAAAGTCACATGTCAAAAGTGATGCAAAAGGCAACAATTAGTAGAGTAATGCCAGTCAAAGTACTACAATATGAGCCATGATGCTAATATGTGTGTAATCTTCACCGTTGTGTTCTGTGCGTGTCACTGAGAAGACTGATACCCAATTCTATTTATCCACAATTCATAGGTAAGGCTGTACAGTGCAATCTGAATGTCCAATACACATAGTAAGTTGACTGGTAAGCTTAATGTGTCTCATTTCACAGTGGTTTTAGAGTCCCGCAATATGAGCTATGATGCTAATATTTATGTAATCTCTTGACAGTTGTGTTCTGTGGGTGTGCCATGCACCAAAGGTCTGCCACGCTGATGCCCCACATCTGCCACGCTGATCCTCAACACAGGGGCCCCTCAGGGGTGCGTGCTCAGTCCCCTCCTGTACTCCCTGTTCACTCATGACTGCACGGCCAGGCACGACTCCAACACCATCATTAAGTTTGCCGATGACACATTAGTGGTATGCCTGATCACCGACAATGACAAGACAGCCTATAGGGAGGAGGTCAAAGACCTGGCCGTGTGGTGCCAGGACAACAACCTCTCCCTCAACGTTATCAAGACAAAGGAGATGATTGTGGACTACATGAAAAAGAGGACCGAGCACGCCCCCATTCTCATAGACGGGGCTACAGTGGAGCAGGTTGAGAGTTCCTTGGTATCCTCATCACCAACAAACTAACATGGTCCAAACACACCAAGACAGTCGTGAAGAGGGCACGACAAAACCTATTCCCCCTCAGGAGACTGAAAAGATTTGGCATGGGTCCTTAGATCCTCAAAAGGTTCTACAGCTGCACCATCAAGAGCATCCTAAATGGTTGCATCACTGCCTGATATGGCAATTGATCGGCCTCCGACTGCAAGGCACTACAGAGGGTAGTGCGAACAGCCCAGTACATCACTTGGGCCAAGCGTCCTGCCATCCAGGACTTCCTATACCAGGCGGTGTCAGAGGAAGGCCCTAAAAAATTGCCAAAGACTCCAGCGACCCTAGTCATAGACAGTTCTCTCTGCTACCGCACGGCAAGCGGTAGCTTCTACCCCCTAACAATAAGACTCCTGAAGACCTAATCAAGTGGCCACCCAGACTATTTTCATTGCCCCCCCTCCCTCTTTTACATCGTTGATACTCTCTGTTGTTATCATCTATGCATAGTCACTTTAAAAATTCACCTACATGTACATATTACCTCAACTAACCGGTGCCCCTGCACATTGACTCTGTACCGGTACCCCCCTGTATATAGTCTCGCTATTGTTGTTTTACTGCTGCTCTTTAATTACTTGTTACTTTTATTTATTATTCTTATCTGTATTTTTTTTTAAACTGCATTGTTGGTTAGGGGCTCGTGAGTAAGCATTTCACTGTAAGGTGTTGTATTCCTGTTGTATTCGGCGCATGTGCCTAATAAAATGTGATTTGATTTACAGAGTAATATCAATGTCAATACGCACAAAAGGCTGACTGGGGAAGTGATTTCCCACAGTCAAAGTCCTGCAATAAGAACCACTATGCTAATATTTGTGTAAACTCTTCACAGTTGTGTTCTGTGGGTGTCAATGAGTATACTGATTCTGAAGTCTAATACGTCCACAGTGCGATTTCAAATGATTTTCACAAATTAACGAATAATTGTATTTTGTTGAATGTATATAACAACATTCAACCCGTGTTTAGCATGATCTAGTGCAAATATGGCATGATTCCACTATTTCCTACTATTTGCATTTTATTTTGAAGGCGAACCGCACATTCCAGGTGGACGCCAGGTGCCCAAAATTGATGATTTATGTCGCGCAGCGAGAGTTGAGTGCGGACGAATGGATTCGGTTCAGTCAGTCTTGATAATGAGCCTTCCCCAGCCTCTTTTTTAATTGTTTTTTTCTTTCTCCTTTTTTTTTTGAATTTATGTTTTATTATTAACAAACAAATATCAACAAACAAAAGAGGAATAGTCACATGCAAACAAACTATTTACATTGCCAGGAATCCCCAGCTAGTTCCTGGTTGTGGCTAGAAACATCTAGCCTAATTGATGATGAGCAACCCAATACACCAGCCTGGTCTCATACACTAGACGTAACATAGTAAAGATAACTCCAGGACACTCATTAGTAGATATGTCACATTTGGTATGGTTACATAAGACAGAATGTTACTTAAGGTTGCCTGTTCAAATCTCATCACAGACAATTTTAGTTAATTAGAAGTTTTTCAACTACTTGCTCATTTTTAGCTACTTTGCAACTACTTAGCATGTTAGCTAACCCTTCCCCTAACCTTAACCTTTTCACATGTCAGTTCCAAATATCTCTAACGGTCACCCCAGCGTGAGTTGTTTTATGCACGTGATGTCAGAATGCACTCACTGTTCCAAAATGTGATTGTTACGCAACAGGACAGTTAAAACGTTCTGCCTGCTAATTATCTATAGGCTATGTTCCAGCTTGTACATTTCTAATTATTATTATTTTTATTTTCTAACAGTTTTAATTGAGGTGTGTTCTGCCTCCTCATTGATTCACATAGAAGTAGGCAATTTCAGTGTTGCGGACAATTAACGTTTGAGGCTTTACTGAGCCGGAGAAACTTCACTCTACCAGGAGAGCTCAAGCACTAATTCCAGTGTTTCCGCAGATCAAGTATGCAGACATTTGCGCAGTCTTGCACGAACTGGCACATTTTCTGTCTGGCACTCGCATTGCCTTAATTGTTTTCCTTACATATAATTACTTTGTACATGTGTGCGTTCCTATCAAAGTAAGTGCCTTATTTTCTGTATATCATGTTGTCGTTTCTATTGTAGCATATGTATGTACGTATGCATGCAAATATGGAGCATAACGTATTTAGTTTTATTAACATTTTATTTCAAGTACTGGTGTCAAATAATGCATTCTGATTGTAATGGACACCTATGATGTGTGTAAAATACTTTTTTGAAGAGGGTTTTATTTTTTTATTTTACCTTTATTTAACCAGGTAGGCTAGTTGAGAACAAGTTCTCATTTACAACTGCGACCTGGCCAAGATAAAGCACAGCAGTTTGATACATTCAACAACAAAGAGTTACACATGGAATACACAGACATACACCCAATAATACAGTATAAAAATGCAAAAAATAAAATAAATAATAAGTCTATATACAGTGAGTGCAAATGAGGTAAGATAAGGGAGGTAGGGCAACAAATAGGCCATGGTAGCGAGGTAATTACAATATAGCAATTAAACACCGGGATGGTAGATGTGCAGAAGATAAATGTATAAGTTACTGGGGTGCAAAGGAGCAAGATAAATAAATAAATACAGTATGGGGATGAGGTAGTAAGATGGGCTGTTTACAGATGGGCTATGTGCAGGTGCAGAGATCTGTGAGCTGCTCTGACAGCTGGTGCTTAAAGCTAGTGAGGGAGATATGAGTCGCCAGCTTCAGTGATTTCTGTAGTTCGTTCCAGTCATTGGCAGCAGAGAACTGGAAGGAAAGGAGGCCAAAGGAGGAATTGGCTTTTGGGGTGACCAGTGAGATATACCGGCTGGAGCGCGTGCTGCGGGTGGGTGCTGCTATGGTGACCAGTGAGCTGAGATAAGGCGGTGCTTTACCTAGCAGAGACTTGTAGATGACCTGGAGCCAGTGGGATTGGCGACGAGTATGAAGCGAGGGCCAGCCAACGAGAGCGTACAGGTCGCAGTGGTGGGTAGTATATGGGGATTTGGTGACAAAATGGATGACACTGTGATAGACTGCATCCAATTTGTTGAGTAGAGTGTTGGAGGCTATTTTATAAATGACATCGCCGAAGTCGAGGATCGGTAGGATGGTCAGTTTTACGAGGGTATGTTTGGCAGCATGAGTAAAGGATGCTTTGTTGCGAAATAGGAAGCCGATTCTGGATTTACTTTTGGATTAGAGATATTTAATGTGAGTCTGGAAAGAGAGTTTACAGTCTAGCCAGACACATAGGTATTTGTAGTTGTCCACATATTCTAAGTCAGAGCCGTCCAGAGTAGTGATGCTGGATGGGCGGGCAGGTGCAGGCAGTGATCGGTTGAAAAGCATGCATTTAGTTTTACTTGCATTTAAGAGCAGTTGGAGGCCACGGAAAGAGAATCGTTTGGAGGTTAGTGTCCAAAGAAGGGCCAGAAGTATACAGAACGGTGTCGTCTGCGTAGTGGGGGATCAGAGAATCACCGGCAGCAAGAGCGACATAATTGATGTATACAGAGAAGAGAGTCGGCCCGAGAATTGAACCCTGACGCACCCCCTTAGAGACTGTCAGAGGTCCGGACAACAGACCCTCCAATTTGACACACTGAACTCTATCAGAGAAGTAGTTGGTGAACCAGGCGAGGCAATCATTTGAGAAACCAAAGCTGTTGAGTCTGCCAATAAGAATGTGGTGATTGACAGAGTCGAAAGCCTTGGCCAGGTCAATGAATACGGCTGCACAGTAATGTCTCTTATCAATAGCGGTTATGATATTGTTTAGGACTTTGAGTGTGGCTGAGATGCACCCATGACCAGCTCTGAAACCAGATTGCATAGCGGAGAAGGTCGGTAATCTGTTTGTTAACTTGGCTTTCAAAGACCTTTGAAAGGCAGGATAGGATAGATATGGGTCTGTAGCAGTTCGGGTCTAGAGTGTCAACCCCTTTGAAGAGGGGGATGACCGCTGCAGCTTTCCAATCTTTGGGAATCTCAGACGATACGAAAGAGAGGTTGAACAGGCTAGTAATAGGGGTTGCAACAATTTCGGGAAATCATTTTAGAAAGAGAGGGGCCAGATTGTCTAGCCCAGCTGATTTGTAGGGGTCCAGATTTTGCAGCTCTTTCAGAACATCAGCTATCTGGATTTAGGTGAATGAGAAATGGGGGAGGCTTGGGCGAGATGCTGTGGGGAGTGCAGGGCTGTTGACCGGGGTAGGGGTAGCCAGGTGGAAGCATGGCCAGCCATAGAAAAATGCTTATTGAAGTTCTCAATTATAGTGGATTTGTCAGTGGTGACAGTATTTCCTAGCCTCAATGCAGTCAACTTTTTGGAGTTTGTGCTACAGGATGCAAATTTCTGCTTGAAAAAGCTAGCCTTAGCTTTCCTAACTGCCTGTGTATATTGGTTCCTGACTTCCCTGAAAAGTACTATTCGATGCTAATGCAGAACGCCACAGGATGTTTTTGTGCTGGTCAAGGGCAGTCAAGTCTGGAGTGAACCAAGGCTATATCTGTTCCTGGTTCTACATTTTTTGAAAGGGGCATGCTTATTTAAGATGGTGAGGAAGCACTCTTAAAGAATGACCAGGCATCCTCTACTGACGGGATGAGGTCAATATCCTTCCAGGATACCCGGGCCAGGTCGATTAGAAAGGCCTGCTCGCTGAAGTGTTTTAGGGAGCGTTTGAAAGTGATGAGGGGTGGTCGTTTGACCGCAGACCCATTACGGATTCAGGCAAAGAGGAAGTGATCGCTGAGATCTTGGTTGAAAACAGCAGAGGTGTATTTAGAGGGAAAGTTGGTTAGGATGATATCTATGAGGGTGCCTGTGTTTACTGATTTGTGGTTGTACCTGGTGGGTTCATTGATACTTTGTGTGAGATTGAGGGCATCAAGCTTAGATTGTAGGGTGGCCGGGGTGTTAAGCATGTCCCAGTTTAGGTCACCTAGCAGCACGAGCTCTGAAGATAGATGGGAGGCAATCAGTTCACAAATGGTGTCAAGGGCACAGCTGGGGTAGAGGGTGGTCTATAGCAAGTGGCAAAGGTGAGAGACTTGTTTTCTGGAAAGGTGGATTTTTAGGAGTAGAAGCTTGAATTGTTTGGGTACAGACCTGGGTAGTAAGACAGAGCTCTGCAGGCTATCTCTGCAGTAGATTGCAACACTGGCAGTTCTGTCTTGTCGGAAAATGTTATAGTTAGGGATGGAAATTTCAGGGGTTTTGGTGGACTTCCTAAGCCAGGATTCAGACACAGCTAGGACATCCGGGTTGACAGAGTGTGCTAGGGCAGTGAATAGAACAAACTTAGGGAGGAGGCTTCTAATGTTACCATGCATGAAACCAAGGCTTTTACGGTTACAGAAGTCAACAAATGATAGCGCCTGGGGAGTGGGTCTAGGCACTGCAGGGCCTGGGTTAACCTCCACATCACCAGAGGAACAGAGGATTAGGATAAGGGTACGGCTAAAGGCTAAAAGGACTGGTCTAGTATTTTCGGACCAGATAGTGAAAGGAGCAGATTTATGGGTACGGTAGCATAGATTCAAGGCGAAATGTACAGACAAAGGTATGGTAGGACGTGAATACAGTGAGGGTAAATCTGTGCATAGTGACGATGAAAGTGATATTGTCTCTAGAAATAGTGTCTCTAAACCAGGTGATGTCTCAGCATGTGTGGGAGGTGGGACTAAAGTGTTAACTAAGGCGTATTGAGCAGGGCTCGAGGCTCTACAGTGAAATAAGGCAATAATTGCTATCTAGAACTGCAATGGACAAGGCATATTGACATTATCGAGAGGGTTACTGATTACAATGAGCTAATGCTAAGCTATTTTCCAGCCATGTGTGGCGCCATCTTTGTTGACATTATACAATGCATTCTGGGCGTCACGTAAACGTCTGTCAGACCAAAGATGTTAGAATGAGGAGGTCAAAAGGGGGGTTAACCTTTTCACACGTACCAACAAAAGGGTATGATCCTTCTACAGTGGTCCCTGCAGCGTACACTCAAACCGGTGTGATTATACTGTTACATTGCTTATTGCAATGTAACAGTATAGCTTCCGTCCCTCTCCTCACCCCTACCTGGGCTCAAACCAGGGACCCTATGCACACATAGACAACAGTCACCCTCGAAGCATCGTTACCCATTGCTCCACAAAAGCCGCGGAGCAAGGGAAACAACTACTTCAAGGCCTCAGAGCAAGTGACACCACCGATTGAAACGCTTTTAGCGCACACCCCATTAACTAGCTAGCCATTTCACACCGGTTAAACTAGGACAAATGTAGCCTACATTTTCCGGTTTGGATGAGAATTGTGTTATGCTGTCGCTACTTCTATGAATGTCTGAACATTGCATCCAAAAATAAACTGGTCACATTCAGGTCATAAGGACTTGTGCAAAATGTTTCTGTGAAAAATGTGTTTAGCCAGCTCAAATGCTGAGTGTTGCGTCAATCAAAACTGTCGTTCTAAATAAGCATTCTAATCACACCGGTTTGAGTATACATTGCAGGGACCACTCTAGAATGATCACACCCTTTTGTTGGTAGTGTGAAAAGGTTAACCCTTTTAGCTAACCCTAACAGCAGTCCTTCAACCTAACTCCTAACCTTAACCCTAACTTCTAGCCTAGCTAACATTAGGCACCTAGCTAGAATTTGGAACATATCATATGTTAGGCAAATCCGTAACATATTGTACGTTTTGAAAATTCGTAACATATAATACAAATTGACATTTGTAACATATCATACGAAATGAGTGATGGACAACCACAAATTAATATATACCATACGAAAAGTAACATATACTCAAAGCCTATCTCGGATTCATGTACAGAATAATACGAAATGTACTGAGACCAGGTTGCAACACAACACGTTGCATTGGTTATTAACACCGGTTTGTCGTTATGTTAGCTAATTGGCCTGTCACGGAGGCGTCCAGATGGTGTCCAATACTGTTCTCTCCCATCGAGTTTTAACTAAGCCATGCTGCTGGCTAGCTGGGAAGGGCTCATCAGGACTGCTGACTGAACCCATTCGTCTCCAATCGACTCTCAGCTGCGCGACAACGTCGTCAATTTAGGCAGGCGAGTCTGTTTAGCCTCGGCTCTCTCCAAATTCTATTGTGGCTAGCTTCACATAGGTTTTCGTTTCTGTGCGCCAAATTAGAAGAACATTTACCACTCTATGCTTCAGTTATTTGACCATGTCAAGCTAAAAAAAAAAGAATTAAGAGTATACAATAGATTATTTGAACAATGGAATATGCTGTTTATCCATTCCTAATGGAAAAAACAGTGGTGATGCGATAGTAGCCGACTAGTATAGCGCAACTGAATGAAAAACATCATCATTCACTTGCCCATACATGACTTGCGTAAACTCATCCATGGAATCAGGAAGTAATAATTGGCAGCGGTTCACTAATGATAAACTTATATTTACCGAGGGTCTGGAAGCTTCTGTTTTGTATCGGCAAATAACTAGACCATAGGCTATTAGACAAGAGTTACGCACTGGAAAATACAATATCCGTGTACCGGAGCCTATCTTTTGGTTTAAATATTTTTAGTGTGCCATTTTATTCTCGTAAAGAACCCGGAAGACTTGAATTTGACACCTTTAGGTAGGGTGAGTAGGATGGATGTTCCTCACCTGACAGAAGATGAAATGGCCGATATAAAAAAGGAAGTAAGTGGCCTATTTGTCTGACTGTCAATTCAGCTGTTAGTGAGTCGGTTTTACAATAATTATTTACCATAATGTTATTAACTTAAAATGTTGAAATGCACATAACAAAGAAGTGAAAGTAACCAACTTGTGCCGCACCCTCTATAGGCTACCCCATTTTCACAGAAGCGTATTATACCAAACCCATTAATCTTAATGATTAACAAGTGCATGTCCATACTCTAATCATTCTTTTTCCACACATGTTTACCAGTCCTTCGGTGCATTTACAGTATAGCCATCAGTAGTCAGTCCTCTGGTCACACACACTTGATAAAACACATATCAATTATGTTACGAATCCCTTTTACCCCGTGGTCTAGGGGGAATGGAATAGAGACCCGCAACATATCTTGTGCAAATTACTATGGTGAAAAGGGAACAGTGAGAACAAAAACACAGACAACTTAAATCTACCGTCAAACACAAAAGGTTTATTTTAAACACACGGTAAAGTGGTTTGGGGAAAAGGGGCTGAGCTGGACCCAAGGAAAGAAATAATATATATATATACAAAAACCCCTAAACTAATCTCCCTGCGTCACGAACAGCTAGCTAACTAACTAAGTAAATACAGTGGGTGGTCCGCCCAGTTCTAACTAATGTATTTAACACAGGGTTTCCTACGGGTAATGTATGCCCAAGGGCGACTTGTCTGGTTATCCCCTTTTCCACCAACAAACAGTAATACAACTATACAAACTCACAGTTAATGTGAGATGTTGGCACCTACACAAAAGCGATAGCGCACACAACCAAACCAACATCAACTAGGCTTCACAAATACCAAACAGAGCTAGAGCTCTGTAGCTACAAAATAAGCCAACTACTAAACAACAATAGAGAGCAATGCATACACAAACGTCAGTTACAAAACAAGAGTGCTACATACCAAAAACAAGCTAGAGAGAGAGATAACTGACTGGGGTTTTAAACCAAGGGAAAGGGGATGTGATTGGGTAAGGGAAAAGGAGCAGGTGTGTCTTCTGATTGGGACTGATTGGGGGATTGATGACGGCTGATGAGTGACACCTGTGAGTAGGGCAGAAGGAGAGAAAACACACACACAGGATACCTGTATCCGTAACAAATTAATACTGGCCCTATAAAACATACAGATGGTCGAGAACCCATCCTTCAACACACACACAGTTTCCATCTTGCTGTTCTCTGTCTAGGTCCTGACGAGGCTGCGGCCGTACCTTTGTGACAAGATCCGGGCTGACCGTCATTTTGACTACCTGCGCTCGCGTAAGATCCTGACACGAGACGACACAGAGGAGATCAGCTGCAGGATCACGCAGACCAAGAAAACAGGCTTGCTCCTGGACTACCTGGCTGAGAACCCTCGGGGGCTGGATGCCCTGGTCGAGTCCATCCAACAAGGACGTACGCTCAACTTCTTAATTACCAAGATCACTGATGAAGTGCAGAAGGTGAAGAACGAGAGGATAGAGTCTCACAGAGGTATGTTGTGTGTTCGTGTTGTTTTTTATTCATTTTTTGACAACATGTAATGGAGGAGGTTCGGTGAACCACACTTGAGTGACGTGTAACCTTGCCTGAGACTTGACGATGTGTGTTAGCTCCCCAAGCTAATAGGCTTTAGCTCAGTGGTCTAACACTGTCTTAGTACCATTATCATGACCATCTCCCATTGGCCCTCTACAGCAGGGGCATCCAGTTCCTCCTCGGGCTTCCTGCCAACTCAGGACACATCCGGGGTAAATAAAGACCTCTCCAGGACACTGTCATATGAGTCCCACCTGGCATCCACCATGTTTTACCACAGAGAGGGGAGCCCATCCACCTCTGACGCCCTAAGGTTCCTCAACCGGCCCGCTGCCTCCAGCCATGGGAAGGAGGTGTTGTCATCCATGCAAGCGGGTAGCATGGCTGTGTCTTCATCCCAGGCCTCTTCCACACTGCCCAGGCCTGGAGACCCAGGGGCTCCCCCCCTGCCTCGGGAAGTGCTGCTAATGCCAGAGGCCTCATCTAACATGGACGCTGGACCACACAGGAGCACTGCGATCAGCGGAGGGGACATCAACTTCCAGCCCCTGAGGTCACGCTCCACACCCACTTCCATGTCATACAGGGACCACTCACCTCAGCCCCCACCAAAATCTTACTGTAACCCCCCAATTTATACCCCTTGACTTATTGTGGTACAGCCTGAATTCAAAATGTATTAAATAAAATACAAATCTCACCTATCTACACACAATACCCCACAATGACAATTTTTGCAAATTTATTGAAAATGAAAAAAATATATCTAATTTACACAAGTTTTCACACCCCTGAGTCAATACTTTATACTAGCACCTTTGGCAGCGATTACAGCTGTGAGTCTTTCTGGATAAGTCTAAGAGCTTTCCACACCTGGATTGTGCAACATTTGCCCATTATTGTTTTCAGAATTCTTCAAGCTCTATCACATTGGTTGTTGATCATTGCTAGACATTCCATTTTCAAGTCTTACCCTAGATTTTCAAGTAGATTTAAGTCTAAATGGTATCTCTGCCAGTCAGGAACTTTCACTGTCTTCTTGGTAACCAGGTTTAACTATAGGATTTGCCTGTGCTTAGCTCCATTCTGTTTATTTATTTTTTCCTGTCAATACTCCCTAGTCCTTGACAATTACAAGGATACCTGTAACATGCAGCCACCACTCTGCTTGAAGATATGGAGAGTGGCACTCAGTAATGTGTTGTATTGGATTTGACCCAAACATAACACTTTGTATTCAGGACAAAACGTTTTTCTGTGCCTTGTTGCAAACAGGATGCATGTTTTGGAATTTTTGTATTCTGTCGATTATGTTAATTTTGTGGAGTAACTACAATGTTGATCCATCCTCAGTTTTCTCCTATCACAGTCATTAAACTCTGTCACCATTTGCCTCATGGTGAAATCCCTGAGCAGTTTATTTCCTCTCCGGCAACTGAGTTAGGAAGGATGCCTGTGTCTTTGTAGTGACTGGGTGTATTGATACACCATACAAACTGTAATTATGGTCAAAGTGATATTCAATGTCTGCTTTTCTTTACACATCTATCAATAGGTGCCCTTCTTTGCGAGGCATTGGAAAACCTCCCCTGGTCTTTGTGGTTGACATTTTTTACATTTTAGTAGATGTGCTTACATTATTATTTATTTTTTCATACTGGTCCCTTGTGGGAATCGAACCCCACACCCTCGACTGAGGCACCTTACAGAGAATTGTATGTGTGGGGTACAGCGATGAGGTAGTCATTCAAAAATCATGTTAAGCACTATTATTTCACACAGAGTCCGTGCAACTTATGTGACTTGTTAAGCAATTTTTACTCCTGAATTTATTTAGGTGTGCCGTAATAAAGGGGTTGAATACTTATTGACTCAAGACATTTCATCTTTTCATTTTTAAACATTTTGAAAAACACTGACATTATGGGGTATTGTGTGTATGCCAATTCACCTCCCAAAAAAAAAATCCCAATTTAATCAATTTTAAATGCAGGCTGTAACAAAACAAAATGTGGAAAGAGTCAAGGGGTGTGAATACTTTATGAAGGCACTAGGTACATTTTATTCTGGACTTGGACTAAGGTTGTTATTCTATGCCAGTGACAAAATCTAAATTTAATAACTTTTAAATGCAGGCTGTAACACCACAAAATGTGGAAAAAGTCAAGTGGTGTGAATAGTTTCTGAAGGCACTAGGTACACTGTATTCTGGACTTGGACTAAGGTCGTACGGTAGGTCGCCATTCTCCAACACTGCTGCTCATCTCCTTTCCTATGAACTATGGGTGTGTGAGTTCTTCATGACTGACTGTCATATCTATAAAACAGTTATATATCTATGCTCGCATCAACATGCCACACCATGCCAGCTACAGTAAGGATTTGTCCTTGTCAGGATCCCAGATCATCAGAAGACGACTTCCCTGTATTTACACAAACACTGGAATAAATTGTTCATCGTATGCATTTAGGCACACAAACTGTAGTCACAAAATGTGGTAGGCCTACACTGAAATGGTTTGTTTTTACTATTTACTAGAGTATTGTTATATTATTAAAGATCCATTTTCTTATTGTGATAGGGCATTAATGAGTCATGGTACAATGGTGTTACTTATTATCGAAAGAAGAATGATTGTCATTTTAATAATTTTGATAATTGATGTATCTGTACTTTTTATGTTGGAGATCTTGATCATTTAGACCTAAAAATAAATAAAAGGAATATGAGACACAGGAGACATTCCTAATTTCCGGTAAAATGTGTTCATGTTTGTTAAAGATCTGATGGCTCATAGAAATACATTCTATCCTTATTTTCTGATTGCCCAACTTTAATTATGATTTTATGATCCTGAGATGTAAATTGCAGGCAATTGCATGCATGAAACTTGAGCTTTTCAGTCAGACTTCAAAACTCTGTCATTTGGGAACTCTGTTTTTTGGGGGGGGGCATAGCAGCGGGAAGTAGGGGTGCTGAGGATGCTGCAGCACCCCCTGAGAAATTGAATAAAATAAAAATGTAATAAAAAATATTTTGTGGTTAAAATTTTCACGAAAGTAGTGCACTGGGCCTTTACTAGTCCTGTATTATTGGACCAATATAGCCATCTGTAGCATGGGCTAAAAAATGTATTTATACAATTGCATTTTCTCAGTGGTGCTGGGCTTTTACTAATCCTGTGTTGGCGGACCAATATAGCCATCTGTAGCACGGGCGAAAAAAAAATTGTTAGAACATTCTCTTTTTCCACAAAAGTAGTGCACTGGGCCTTTACTAGTCCTTTTATTAGCGGGTCTATAGCCGTCTTTTAGCACGGGGATCTTTTTTATTCCCCCCCAAACATCTTTCAGCTACTATGGAAAAAAAGGAAAACCACAGAATGACGCGCGAGAATGACAGTCACTGTGATTGAGTGTCTCCGTGTCTGTTCTATCTGATGTTGACAGAAAAAATGTGCTTGTTCACGCGCTAAACAATCTGCTCAGTAGAGCGCGGCAGGTGCATCTCTGGATTGCAGGTAAATGATAAACCGTCGCCGTTCCATTTATGTTCAAACTTTTAGTGTTATGATGACAAAGATGAAGACATTTAAATATTTAGCTCAAATAACGAGGTTGTATATTTATATATGGTAATTTGGGACCGTAAATGTTTAGTTTTTTTGCCACTTGTGTTAGACAGACAGTATCAATTATAGTTGAACAGCAACTTTATGTGGATCACGTCACATTTTCCTACGTTTTACCAATATAAAGGTATTTTTAAAGTTGTTTATGTGTTTGCTCTGCTGTAGGCCTACATCTTCATGCTAATGACTAATGGAAAATAAGAAGTGTTCGTAGATGTCACAGGCCAGTGTAATTTATCATGTTTTTGTGTAATATATGCAGCCTTGAATGCAGTCAAACCTGTTCAGATGAAGATCAAAATGAAAGGAATGGCGGAAACTCTTTCTCTTTCATCACATTATTCGGCACTTTTGGGAAACATGTCTGATTGACTCTGCCTGACTCTCTCTATATTAGTTTCAGTAGCCTAGTACTAGTTCATAATTCCAAGATGGTGAAATCCTGTGTTTTACTAAACACCAGCTGAAATGACAATCAGAATGCTGATTCATTTTAACCACTACCACTTCTTCCCTTGACCTTGGCTGTCATGTAGTTCTGTGTGTGACTAATCGAGTGGTATCTACAGTATAGAAGGATCTCCTTGCCCAGATGGATGATTTGGAGCCCCTTGTGCACCAGGGGCCAGCAGAGGAGAGGAGCCCAAACAGCCACTGCACACAGTGCCCCATCTCCAGCCAGAGCCCCGGTGATTCCAAAGTGGTGGAAGACTTCAGGAGGAGGCTCAAGTACTTCTTTATGAACCCCTGTGAAAAATATAGAGCCAGGGGCCGGAAACCATGGAAACTAATGTTACAGATTCTGAAAATTGCCATCATCACGTTCCAGGTAGGCTACTGTAGAATACAGTGTAGGAGGAGACTTAGGCTACTACTGTCGGTCATGTAAAATATAGGTACAATATACCCGCCTAGAGAGAAGTGAAATACCCAAAGATTTAACCATTTCCCCATTAAACCATGACTGTGAGCCAAAGTGGGATTACACAATTATGGAAGTCCCTAGAAAGAGCATGTCTAAAATCCAAAATATTTGATTCACTTAATAAAATGAAAAAATCTCAAATGCTTTGTGTTACGCATAATTGATGTAGGTATCTATTACATGTTTGTTTTCCTCAGTTAGTGTCTTTTGGATTGAGTAACGAGATGATGGTGACCTTTAAAGAGGAAAACCTGATTGTGTTTAAACACCTCTTCCTGAAAGAATATAAGGACCAACGTGTGGACAGATACGCGGTGTACACCAAAACAGATGTGCACGACCACATCTATTACATCATCGATAGGGTAATGTAGACTTCAAATTACCTAAACACAGTGAAGGCCTTCTCACTGTTTGTTGGCTACCAGTGTAGATTAATTGTCTGCTGTAGATTACAGCATAGTATTTAAAGGATACAGTAGCTGATTCACCGGTGTATCATCTAAAATTGTTACACAGTCATATGACACTTATCAAACAGTGGAGCACGGTGTTGTTTATAGTGAAACTATAGCTACCCCAAACATGTTGACAACAAAACAATGTAAGGCATTTCCTAATTTGCACCACCTGTGACAAATCTGGACAAGAACATGGTTGTAGATCATGTCTCACTCTATTTTCCTTGTTTCAGTTTATAAACCTGCAGAACCTGACAGTAGGGAACCATGCGTATGAGAAGATAGAGGGGGAGTACACCCCTCTGACCCTCTGTCAGGAGTTCTTCAGGAAAGGCAGCATCTCCCCTGGCAACGACACCTTTGATATAGACCCACATGTAGACAAAGGTACAAGAGCACACCATTTCATTATGTATTTCTTTTTTTGTGATAGCCTCAAGTGCTCTATAAGAGAGGATAATAACATGGTTTAGATATCTTAAAAAATATATATGATAAGGGAGAAGAATGTTTAGTTTTAATATGTGCACCCACTTTGACTGGGAATAAACAGTATGTAAGTTATTTTGTTAGGTTAATCCATTCAAGCTGTTAGTCTGCTTACATGCTCAACTTAACACTGACCGTGGACTGTTTGTCTTATTTACAGATCTCTGGCTTCTCACAGCTGTCAGTGCCCAGATTGTTTGTTGTTGTTGTGGTAGATTTACACTGAGTGTACAAAACATTAGGAGCACCTTCCTAATTTTGAGTTGCACATTCTTATGCCCTCAGTACAGCTTCAATTTGTCGGGACATGACTCTACAAGGTGTCGAAAGTGTTCCACAGGGTTGCTGGCCCATGTTGACTCCAATGTTTCCCACAGATGTTGTCAAGTTGGTTGAATGTCCTTTGGGTGGTGGACCATTCTTGATACACACGGAAAACAGTTGAGCGTGAAAAACCAAGCAGCATTGCAGATCTTGACACCCTCAAACTGGTGCGCCTGGCATCTACTACCATTCAAAGGCACTTAAGTATTTGTTCTTGCCCATTCACATTCTGAATGGCACACATACACAATACATGTCTCAATTTTCTCAAGGCTTACATTTTACCTGTCTCTTCCCCTTCATCTACAATGATTGAAGTGGATTTGACAAGCGACCATAGCTTTCACCTGGATTCACCTGGTCAGTCTATGTCATGGAAAGAGCAGGTGTTCCTAATGTTATTTACACTCACTGTATAGTATTTATCTCATTGTCAGTTCATTCGTGTGACCGTGGAAACAGGAAGTTTGGGAATTGTTTGTAACCATTACAAGAGTTTCCACTGAATCATAAGTGTAGAGACCTAAATGTGTCATGTCATTAAAGTGGATTAAAGTATATTATGAAGACCTTTCTGTTTTTTCTCACAGAATGTATTTCCATATATCCTCTGGAGCAATTGGAGGATAAAACTTTGTCAAGAGACGTTAACTTTTCTCTGGATTTTAAAAGGTGACTGACCAGACCAACAGTCAAACTACAGTTGGTCTCCTATATTAAGTTTCTTTTGTTGTAATCTATAATCATAAATGTTTCTTTGTCTCTCACTCAGGCTGTTGTCAGTAAACATCTACCTCACGTTGAAAGCCATCAACCTGCAGACAGTGCGACACCATGAGCTCCCAGACTGTTATGACTTTAGTATAATTGTAGGTGGTGGGTTGTATGACTCAGGAAACAACTTCTTCAAGCTCTTTTAGGCTTTTAAGTGTGAGGTAGCTGTCCTCTGTGTCAATGGAGAAGACAAATGGAAACCAGTATCGAGTCCCCAAAGTTTATTGATTAATTTGTGTCATGGAATAACTAGTCAATTCTCTGTTTTCTAGTAATGGTGCATTTAAAATGTTACTTAAACCAGCAGAAATCCAGCTGCTGTAGCCTGGATTCAGTCATTCTTGCTAGAACTCACTAGCAAATGATGTCTCTGTTTGACTTTATTTTTGGCAGATAATGTTTGACAATCGTGCACACAGTGGGAGGATAAAGATTAACTTAGAAAATAATGTTGGAATCAATGAATGTAAAGACTGGAATGTTGCAAGCCCTTGTGAGTATATCATAAGATCATCCCAGTATGGCAAAAAACAAAAACTGCTTTGCTTCACTAACTAATAGTTCAGTCAGCATACGATTTGACTGAGTAATAGCTACATTCTTTGTGACCTCAGTAGTTAAGATTTAGAATGTTTAGTGAGCTGAGTCAGACTGTCACGTCTCCTTATTTGTAACATACTATCGTTCTAACAAGGGCTGTGCCTCTCAATGCCAGAAGGAGGCACAATTTAAAAACATTTAGGAAATGTTCATAAGCTGTTGTTCAGCACGTTCATCCTCCAAATTTCTACAGTCCATATTTCGTTCATTTACAGTAGAGATCCTACCATTTGCAGTGGCAGTAATCTGTCAGCCTCCATCCTATATGCATGGGGAAAAGTGTCACTATCTAATTTACTGATGGATTGAATTTGCAGCTGGGAAGAACAACCACCTCTTGCTGTTCGATTCCCTCGTCATCCTCGCCTGCTTTACCTCACTCATCTTGTGCACACGCTCAGTCTGCAAAGGATCTCAGCTCCAGTTTGTAAGTTAAGAAGACCATTCTATAGGGGAAATAGGTTAAATATTAGGATTGTACATACCATGAATACGGTCAGGCATTCATACAATATACAAGTAGAAGCATACCCAGCTCATGATTGGCTACTCACAGCGTTAATATTGATGTGTTTTTGCTTATGGTGTGTATTTCTCTCATTCAGCATTACACTGCGTTCTTCCACACCTACTTTGGTAAAACTGTGTCCTGGTCTGAGCGCATGGAGTTTGTGAACGGCTGGTATATTCTGATCATTGTCAGCGATATACTGACCATCGCTGGATCCGCCCTCAAAATTGGAATACAGACTAAGGTGTAGTGACTACACCTGAGCACATACCTTTTGTTCATGTGTCTGTATGTCCAATATGACATTCATATTTCCGTTTTTTTCAGGACCTTACAAACTATGATGTCTGCAGTATTTTGCTTGGGACATCCACAATGCTTGTCTGGGTTGGAGTTATCCGCTACCTGGGTTTCTTTAAGAAATATAACGTGAGGACTAACATAAGAAATGAACTCAATTTAACAGCAATGTTCCATCAGCACCACAGCAATGATTTGTTCTTTGAATAGGAACATTACAGTACATGGAGTTCATAAAGGACAGCACATACTCAAATAGTGAAACAGAGATGAGTAAGGTTCCTTGTTCCTCCTAGATCCTAATTCTGGCCCTAAGGGCAGCGTTTCCAAATGTGATCCGCTTCTCCTGCTGCGCTGGCTTGATCTACCTGGGCTACTGTTTCTGTGGCTGGATCGTTCTGGGGCCATATCATGAGAAGGTAAGTAGGTACACTAAAAAACCAAAAAGTAACACGGTACCTGTATATGTAGGCCCAAGATCTTTTAGAATCCACATATATAAGGTCAGTCCAGTATATGAAGGGCTACAATTTTAACCAATGTGTTACAATGGTTTATTACATATAACTAATACAAGTTTATAATCCTTTATAACACATCAAACCTTAATGCAAAGTGTTACCAATTGATTTTCTACCAGTTCCGGACCTTGGACAAGGTGACGCAGTGCCTGTTCTCTCTGATCAACGGTGATGACTTGTACTCCACTTTCCAGAAGATGAGAGAGAAGAGATACATGGTGTGGCTGTTCAGCAGGCTCTACCTCTACTCCTTCCTCTCTCTCTTCATTTACATGGTGCTCAGTCTGTTCATTGCCCTCATCACAGACACATACGAGACCATCAAGGTAAGCTTTTGAATTAACATGGCATGACATAATCAAAAGTAACCATCCCTGTTTATCTTCTGCATGCCTGTTCAATAAGAAAAGATGGTACTTCAATGATCTGGTATAATGTTACTTCTCCTTCCTGGTATATGAATCATTGCAGCACACAATACAGTGGTTATGTAACATGGTAATAGTATAGTACTGTATGTAGATGTTCAGAAAGTTAACTGCCATACTGTTTATTTTCAGCAACACCAGAAGGACAGGGTCCTGGTGTCCCAGCTACAGGCCTTTGTGGCTGAGTGTAGAGACCAGCCTGACTCTGGGAAGTACAAGATAGACAAGGAACCCACCTGCTGCTGCTTTGGATAGACCCTATAAAGTAGCCATAAGCGTGTGTGTGTGTGTGTGTGTGTGTGTGTGTGTGTGTGTGTGTGTGTGTGTGTGTGTGTGTGTGTGTGTGTGTGTGTGTGTGTGTGTGTGTGTGTGTGTGTGTGTGTGTGTGTGTGTGTGTGTGTGTGTGTGTGTGTGTGAGACATATCCTAGTAGGCATTAAAGCTCTATTCATGTGTTGGGAAATGTATTTAGAAAATTGTTTAAAGTTTGTATATGTTGATCAATAAGGAATATATTACTTTTTAAATATTTGATTGTATTATGTTTGAACGTTATGTAATTATGTATGAACAATTAAATTACACTATGGGTGGTATTTTAATGTAACGTGACATTGTGTTTGTGCTTGCATTTACTAGGTAACATAGTAGAGGAAATGTATGCATTCACTCATATCACTCATAGGTAGGCTAAATCAGTGGGCTAATGGCGAATTTCCAATTAGTATTTATCCTGGTGTTTTACCCAAAAGACAGATTGTTCTGTTTCCTTCTACGTGGGCCGGCACCAGGGTCTCACTGAGCCATGGCTCAGGGGGACATGCCCAGACTTGGGGCCAAGCCCAGGCCCTGGGTACTTTTCA
The DNA here is from genome assembly GCA_030435695.1 of Brachymystax lenok tsinlingensis. Taxonomy (NCBI): domain Eukaryota; kingdom Metazoa; phylum Chordata; class Actinopteri; order Salmoniformes; family Salmonidae; genus Brachymystax; species Brachymystax lenok. The sequence goes on from CM059801.1 coordinate 10,744,245, forward strand.
GCTTTCATTTACATAACAATGGCTAACTGTGAACTTCAACACCTTCTCACAAAGCAAATGTCTTGAATGATGCAGAGGTGGTTGATTCTGCTCGCCCCAAGTCTTTAGTGTCACACTCCTGATGGACACACAATTACACTAGAGCAGGTATTCTCAAACTTTTGGGCTTGGCGGGCCAAAATATAATCTGAGTGGTGGGCCACGGTCCAAACAAATAGACATGATGTATTTAGAGATTGTGACCGTGGGGCTATAAAGTTCGGTCTACCCAAAGCATAGTTCTGAGATAATGATTATACACATTTTCACATCCCAGATCTCAGAACTGTTTTGTAGTGAATTCTTCTTTCATAACCCAATACGGTCCTCACCTTAAAGATACCTAATTTGCAGAGAATCAAAATCCTGAGACATTTGTAAATCAGTTTCTTTAAGGGGGTGCAAACCTTGTGGCTCTGAAATGTCAATCTGGGTTCAGCAATAAGGTTCTACCTAATACTTCTGAATTCGTTTTTTAAGAAAACTGCAGCTATTTGAATGCATTCTTATAGAATAATACTATTTTACCAAGATTGAGTCAGAACACATCATCAAATACATGTATTATGATCATCAGACAAATTACTATGATCACTGAAAAATGATTTGACAACATAATTTACTTTAAGATGTCTGACAGTGTTGTTATTTTGCTTGCGTGCTATTATTGCTGGCTAGACTATACTACACCTCATAGCGCAAAGTTCAAATGGGTTTATGCACTTAGAACTTTCTAGTTTCTTTCACTTTTAATTTTTTTCCACTTAACATTTGTTTTTTGAATATGTTTCAAATGACTTGACTATGGGAAAGGTGTAACAAATTGTCTTTGCAGCAGTAAGTCACAAAAAATGCATCCAAATGGTATTGGAAAGTTCAGGAAAACATCAGAGCTCATCAGGCAGAAGCGCTTCTAGCCTTTTGGCTAGTCCCTAAGCGAGATTTGGTTTGGTGTCCCTCCCCCCTCCCTCTCTTGGCAGTGGATACTTTTTTTTGTAGTGTTAAAGTACATTTTCTGCAATCCTACACATTTTGCCATGGGGTGTAGAGAAAATGTTATGGTTTTAAAAAACATTTCTTGCAATTCTACTCATTTTGCCATGAGGGGAAGATTTCTTTTTCAGTTTTAAAACACATTTCCTGCCATTTTACACATTTTGCCATGGCATGGTGAGAAATTTCTGCCGTTTAAAGCTAATTTCCTGCAATTCATATATGTTCATATGATATCGGAGTGAGAGTGACTAACAAAATCAATGATGGAGGTCAGGGCCCCTGGTCACATGCCCTGTATGCCCAGTCGGTAATCTGGCTGGATTACTTTACCTAGTGATCTAAATAATGTTAGCTGACATGGGCTCATTGAGTGACTATCGGTGACTGAATTAAAAAATTGCACCTTGTGTATTCTAATGACCTAAATCTCAACAGTAACTTCATACCCTGACTAAGTTCCTAAAGAGTACAATACAAATTATGTTTTTTAGTTCCAACATTATCATAAAACACTGGGGACCCACTTGTGTGGGTGTAAAGTGGGTGTAAATCTCAATGCAAAAGCACCTGACAGCCTTCCATATTTGCATAAATCGTCTTTAAAAGGTGTGCGCATGATCCAATACAGCGGACTAATACTGGTTGCTTGACAACGCATTCGCCAATGACTGTGGTGTTTGTTTTGAAGCCAGAAAGACGTCCACTTAAAAAAAAATCTAATTTTGTCAATGTGGGGGTCAACTGTATCACAGTAAGTCAATGTGAGCAGAATTATCCAAGTGGCTTGGCATTAACTGTCAAGAACTAGACAGAGAAATCATTGTACGCTAACATTCTCGGATTCGCATTGAGTTGGCTGTGCAGGCACTAAAGCAGGCTAATCAAGTCAAGTGAGTATCAACTATCCAGCCATGTCCTTGCTTCGTTAGCTAGCTAACTTTATACACAACGTTAGCTTTTAAACAAGTTTCATCAAAACGGAGTTAGCTAGCTAACGTTACTACAGGAGCTAGCAGCTGTCTATCTGGCTAGGTAACGTTACTGTAGGTAAACCAGTTCAACAAAACAACAGATTAATAGTAGCTGAAAGGGTGACAAGTTAACATTAGACAGGTTACGTTAGCTAGCTAACTTTAACTTGACTTGTAATTACATGAGTGACTGCGTTTTCAAATGAGCCTCCTGTTTGTTTATTTCAAATGAGCCTCCTGTTTTGTTTATTTCAAATGAGCCTCCTGTTTGTTTATTTGACTCACTTGCAGCAGCTCAATAAGATGATCAGAAGCAAACAGTAGTAATGTTTTAGCTGCTTGTAAATACACACCCTTATGTTATACTAGGGAAATTGTGTTTCCATAGCTAGGGCTGACAGTGAGGACTTGTCAAGAGCAGAATCAATAATCTATGCAAAATCAAAACAGTTGCTTTGTGAGAAGGTGTTAAAGTTCACAGTTAGCCAGTGGTATGTAAATGCCATCTGAAAAGTACCGGTGGCCTGGCTTTGGCCCCAAGTGAGAGCAGGTCCGCCGGAGCCGTGGGGCCCAGTAAGGCACGAGTGCCGGCCCGCATAGATGGAAACAGAAAAGTCTTAGCCTTTTGGGTAAAACAATGGGTTAAATACTGTATGAAAATGTGCCAAAGTGTGTTGACAGTATATTTACCCAATGGTAATGTCAACACTAGGTAAATTGTTTGCTTCTTTGACAGGGCAGAGTTAAATCACAGACGAAAGGGGAAACCAGTATCTTTGGTTAAACGGGAGTGAGTATCCGTGTACATAAGATGCAGCCTGGGTCAGTGGATAAGGGCGCCTGAGAAGGTGTTTTCCGACAAAGCTACTGGCTCGACTAACTTTCTACTCTGGTGGTATCACGTGTTGCCCAAGGCAATTGAGACAGTCAGGTCTATTATACTTAAGTCTAAAATGCACAATGTATGTTTAAACAGTACAGTTCTCAACGAACTGTTACCTATTTAAAGGGGAGTGGAGAGTGTAGAATGTGGTTGAGCTTGTTTCACCAGGAAAATATTAAGGATTGTATTATTATAAATCAAATCACATTTATATTTGTCACATACACATGGTTAGCAGATGTTAATGCGAGTGTAGCGAAATGCTTATGCTTTTGGTTCCGGCAGTGCAGTAATATCTAACCGTCTCTAACAATTTCCTAATGCACACACATCTAAATGGGGTGAATGAAAATATGTACATATAAATAAACTCAGCAAAAAAAGAAACGTCCTCTCACTGTCAACTGCGTTTATTTTCAGCAAATTTAACATGTGTAAATATTTGTATGAACATAAGATTCAACAACTGAGATATATACAGTGGGGGAAAAAAGTATTTAGTCAGCCACCAATTGTGCAAGTTCTCTCACTTAAAAAGATGAGAGGCCTGTAATTTTCATCATAGGTACACTTCAACTATGACAGACAAAATGAGGAAGAAAAATCCAGAAAATCACATTGTAGGATTTTTTATGAATTTATTTGCAAATTATGGTGGAAAATAAGTATTTGGTCACATACAAACAAGCAAGATTTCTGGCTCTCACAGACCTGTAACTTCTTCTTTAAGAGGCTCCTCTGTCCTCCACTCATTACCTGTATTAATGGCACCTGTTTGAACTTGTTATCAGTATAAAGACACCTGTCCACAACCTCAAACAGTCACACTCCAAACTCCACTATGGCCAAGACCAAAGAGCTGTCAAAGGACACCAGAAACAAAATTGTAGACCTGCACCAGGTTGGGAAGACTGAATCTGCAATAGGTAAGCAGCTTGGTTTGAAGAAATCAACTGTGGGAGCAATTATTAGGAAATGGAAGACATACAAGACCACTGATAATCTTCCTCGATCTGGGGCTCCACGCAAGATCTCACCCGTGGGGTCAAAATGATCACAAGAACGGTGAGCAAAAATCCCAGAACCACACGGGGACCTAGTGAATGACCTGCAGAGAGCTGGGACCAAAGTAACAAAGCCTACCATCAGTAACACACTACGCCGCCAGGGACTCAAATCCTGCAGTGCCAGACGTGTCCCCCTGCTTAAGCCAGTACATGTTCAGGCCCGTCTAAAGTTTGCTAGAGAGCATTTGGATGATCCAGATGAGGATTGGGAGAATGTCATATGGTCAGATGAAACCAAAATAGAACTTTTTGGTAAAAACTCAACTCGTCGTGTTTGGAGGACAAAGAATGCTGAGTTGCATCCAAAGAACACCATACCTACTGTGAAGCATGGGGTGGAAACATCATGCTTTGGGGCTGTTTTTCTGCAAAGGGACCAGGACGACTGATCCGTGTAAAGGAAAGAATGAATGGGGCCATGTATCGTGAGATTTTGAGTGAAAACCTCCTTCCATCAGCAAGGGCATTGAAGATGAAACGTGGCTGGGTCTTTCAGCATGACAATGATCCCAAACACACCGCCCGGCAACGAAGGAGTGGCTTCAGAAGAAGCATTTCAAGGTCCTGGAGTGGCCTAGCCAGTCTCCAGATCTCAACCCCATAGAAAATCTTTGGAGGAGTTGAAAGTCCGTGTTGCCCAGCGACAGCCCCAAAACATCACTGCTCTAGAGGAGATCTGCATGGAGGAATGGGCCAAAATACCAGCAACAGTGTGTGAACCTTGTGAAGACTTACAGAAAACATTTGACCTCTGTCATTGCCAACAAAGGGTATATAACAAAGTATTGAGATAAACTTTTGTTATTGACCAAATACTTACTTTCCACCATAATTTGCAAATAAAGTCATAAAAAAATCCTACAATGTGATTTTCTGGATTTTTTTTCCCTCATTTTGTCTGTCATAGTTGAAGTGTACCTATGATGAAAATTACAGGCCTCTCTCATCTTTTTAAGTGAGAGAACTTGCACAATTGGTGGCTGACTAAATACTTTTTTCCCCCCACTGTATATAAACTGAACAAGTTCCACAGACATGTGAATAACAGAAATTCAATAATGTGTCCCTGAACAAAGGGGGGTTCAAAATCAAAAGTAACAGTCAGTATCTGGTGTGGCCAGCAGCTGCATTAAGTACTGCAGTGCATCTCCTCCTCATGGACTGCACCAGATTCTCCAGTTCTTGCTGTGAGATGTTACCCCACTCTTCCACCAAGGCACCTGCAAGTTCCCGGACATTTCTCGGGGAAATGGCCCTAGCCCTCACTCTCCGATCCAACAGGTCCCAGACGTGCTCAATGGGATTGAGATCCGGGCTCTTCAGTGGCCATGGCAGAACACACACAGAACGAGCAGTATTGCTGGTGGCATTGTCATGTCAGGATGAGCCTGCAGGAAGGGTACCACATGAGGGAGGATGTCTTCCCTGTAACGCACAGCGTGGAGATTGCCTGCATTAACAAGCTCAGTCCGATGATGCTGTGACACACTATCCCAGACCATGACGGACCCTCCACCTCCAAATTGATCTCGCTCCAGAGTACAGGCCTCGGTGTAACACTCATTCCTTCGACGATAAACGCAAATCCGACCATCACCCCTGGTGAGACAAAACTGCGACTCGTCAGTGAAGAGCACTTTTTGCCAGTCCTGTCTGGTCCAGCGACGGTGGGTTTGTGCCCATAGGCGATGTTGTTGCCGGTGATGTCTGGTGAGGACCTGCCTTACAACAGGCCTACAAGCCCTCAGTCCAGCCTCTCTCAGCCTATTACGGACAGTCTGAGCACTGATGGAGGGATTGTGCGTTCCTTGTGTAAATCGGGCAGTTGTTGCCATCCTGTACCTGTCCCGCAGGTGTGATGTTCAGATGTACCGATCCTGTGCAGGTGTTACATGTTGTCTGCCACTGCGAGGACGATCAGCTGTCCATCCTGTCTCCCTGTAGCGCTGTCTTAGGCGTCTCACAGTACGGACATTGCAATTTATTGTCCTGGCCACATCTGCAGTCCTCATGCCTCCTTGCAGCATGCCTAAGGCACGTTCACACAGATGAGCAAGGACCCTGGGCATCTTTCTTTTGGTGTTTTTCAGAGTCCGTAGAGGCCTCTTTTAGTGTCCTAAGTTCTCATAACTGTGACCTTAATTGCCTACCGTCTGTAAGCTGTTAGTGTCTTAACGACCAGTCCACAGGTGCATGTTCATTAATTGTTTATGGTTCATTGAACAAGCATGGGAAACAGTGTTTAAACCCTTTACAATTAAGATCTGTGAAGTTACTTTGGATTTTTACGAATTATCTTTGAAAGACAGGGTCCTGAAAAAGGGACGTTTCTTTTTTTGCTGAGTTTATATGGATGAGCGATGGCTGAGCGGCATAGGCAAGGTGCAATAGATGGTATAAAATACAGTATATACATATGATTGAGTAATGTAAACATTATTAATTTGGCATTGTTTAAAGTGACTAGTGATCCATTTGTTAAAGTTGCCAGTGATTGGGTCTCCATGTAGGCAGCAGCCTCTCGAGTTAGTGATTGCTGTTTAGCAGTTTGATGGTCTTGAGATAGAAGCTGTTTTTCAGTCTCTCGGTCCCAGCTTTGATGCACCTGTACTGACCTCGCCTTCTGGATGGTAGCGGTGTGAAAAGGCAGTGGCTCGGTTGGTTGTTGTCTTTGATCTTTTTTGCCTTCCTGTGACATCGGGTGCTATAGGTGTCATGGAGGACAGATAGTTTGCCCCCCCGGTGATGCGTTGAAGGCGCTATTGCGCCTTCTTCACCACACTGTCTGTGTGGGTGGACCATAAAGTTTGTCGTTGATGTGTACAGCGAGGGAACTTTCTACTTTCTCTACTGCTGTCCCTTCGATGTGGATGGGGTGCTCCCTCTGCTGTTTCCTGAAGTTCACTATCATCTGCTTTGTTTTGTTTACGTTGATTGAGAGGTTGTTTTCCTGACGCCACACTCCGAGTTCCCTCACCTCCCTGTAGGCTGTCTCGTTGTTGGTAATCAAGCCCACTACTGTTGTCGTTTGCAAAGTTGATGATTGAGTTGGAGGCGTGCATGGCCATACAGTCGTGGGTGAACAGGGAGTGCAGGAGGGGGCTGAGCACGCACCCTTGTGGGGCCCCATTGTTGAGGGTCAGTGAGGTGGAGATGTTGTTTCCGACCTTCACCACCTGGGGGTGGCCCGTCAAAGTCCAGGACCCAATTGTACAGGCCAGGGTTGACGCCCATGGCCTCCAGCTTGATGATGAGCTTGGAGGGTATTATGGTGTTGAATGCTGTGCTGTAGTCAATGAACAGCGTTCTTCCATAGGTATTCCTCTTGTCCAGATGGGATAGGGTAGTGTGCAGTGTGACGGCGATTGCTTCTTCTGTGGACCTGTTAGGGCGGTATGCAAACTGAAGTGGGTCTAGGGTGGCCGGTAAGGTGGAGGTGATATGATCCTTGACTGGTCTCTCAAAGCACTTCATGATGACAGAAGTGAGTGCTATGGGGTGGTAGTCATTAAGGTCAGTTACCTTTGCCTTCTTGGGTACAGGAACAATGGTGGCCATTTTGAAGCATGTGTGGACAGCAGACTGGGATAGGGAGTGATTGAATATGTCTGTAAACACACCAGCCAGCTGGTCTGCGCATGCTCTGAGGACGCGGCTAGGGATGCCATCTGGGCCAGCAGCCTTGCGAGGGTTAACACGTTTAAGTTCTTGTTAGCGGGCTGTGACGGTGCCACTATTATCCTCAAAGCGGGCAAAGAAGGTGTTTAGTTTGTCTGGAAGCGTGACATCGGAGTCCGTGGCGTGGCTGGTTTTCTTTTTGTAGTCCGTAAATTCCTGTAGACCCTGCCACATACGTCTCGTGTCTGAGCCATTGAATTGCGACTCCACTTTGTTCCTGTACCGGCATTTCGCTTGTTTGATTGCCTTGTGGAATAACTAGACTGTTTATATTCAGCCATATTCCCAGACCTCTTTCCATGGTTAAATGCGGTGGTTTGCGCTTTCAGTTTTGCACGAATGCCGCCATTCATCCACGGTTTCTGGTTAGGGTAGGTTTTAATAGTCACAGTGGTTACAACATCTCCAATGCACATCCTTATAAATTCACTCACAGAGTCGGCGTATAGGTTGATGTTATTATATAGAGTTAAAGAGAACAATGAAGTAATGAAGAGGCCCTCTTGAATGAGTGTGCAGTTCTCAAACTCAGCATTTTGAATTCAGTGCCACTGGAATTGTTAATTAAACCTTGTACACACTGCAGTCAGTGGCCTTTCTGTGTGGGTATCTAAAAGCCTTCCCCTGGCAAACAGACATTAGCCTAGTTAAAGTTAACATGCAAAACCCTCTTTACACAAGCTCGAAGTATCACTCTACTACAGTCCAGTGTAACAGCCAAGGCCTGAAAGCCCTACCCACCCCCAACCCGTCCCATGCTGGCACAACACACAGATTATGTTTAATCCTGCATGGCGTTGGTGAAGAATCGACCCAGATTATCCTGCCTTGGCGTCTTATGTCATTGGCTTGCTGCTTGATGCTCTATTTCAGGATTCTGTTCCAGTGAGTGCAGCCTTCGGTCGGTCAGGTCTGTCATCTCGCGAATGACCTCCCGAGTGTCCTGATGCTGTGTTGACATGGGAGACTGGTGGACGACAGCAACCATAGAGCCATCGATGGGTAAATTAATTCAAATGGGGACCCGGGGACAAAATACACAATTGTTTGTTTTTATATGGATTTTTGTTGGATGGTGTGGGATTTAGCCCTATTTTTGGGCACAATTGTTTTTTAAGCCTTCTAGTCAGCTGCCTGTGAACTTGTGATTTATCAATTGGTTGTTCTCTGTTTCCCTGCTGTGTTTAGAAAACCATGAGATCTCCAGCATATCAAGAATGACGATTTCCCCCTCGAGGCATCATAACAACCTTCCTACAATGCACTCCTCCACCATGACACTGTCCAAGAGCTCCTACAATGTGTTAAGTGCGTTCTGCACTGAGGAGAATGTTCCCCAGTGTACCTCATACATCAATCAGGTACTGAAATTACTATTATTTAGTTTACATTTGAAATAAGCCATACTGGCTTTGTGTAGGTGCTTATTTTACTGCTTGATTTATAGTTTTGTGTATCTGAAGTTGCTCAATGATATTTCATTGATCCAGTTTAATTTTCACTGTATGCTGCTAACCCATTTGTCTGCCCTCTTTTGGGGCTTGTACAGGAGATGGACTCTCTGGGTTTCTCCTCTGCCTGTATTGAGGCCAGCTCACCAGAGGGAAGTTGGGGGCTGAACACAGTGCCAGCCCTGAACATGATGTATGAGCTGCTCCAGATGCACCGCCGCAGCCAGCGCAGCCTGCAGGAGCAGGAGACAGAGCAGCTGAAGAGCTCCAGTGCACTGGAACACCTGCAGATGACCAACTCCAGACTCAAGGTCAGTCAGGTAGTCTTTCCCATAGATTGTTTTCCAGACAGGGTGCAAATTGTCAGTAAATACTAGCTTGGCGAGCTAAGTTGAGGTTTGATGGTGTCCTGAAAGGTCTTACTGCTTAGAATTCAACATGTTTTTATCTTGTTGTCAAGGTGAGCACATTGAGTATGCAGAATTGTGTTGATATAACATGTACAGCAAGTATGTAATTGCCCAGTCTCCCGAGTGGTGCAGTAGTCTAAGGCACTGCATCGTAGCGCTAGTTGTGCCACTAGAGATCGCGGCCGGCGACCCATGGGCGGTGCACAATGGGTCTCCTCGTCGTCCGGGTTAGGGGAGGCAGGGATTATCTTGTCCCATCTCGAACTAGCGACTCCTGTGGCGGGCCGGGCGCAATGTGGGCTGACACGGTCGCCAGGTGTACAGTGTTTCCTCCGACACATTGGTGCAGCTGGCTTCCGGGTTAAGCGAGCATTGTGTCAAGAAGCAGTGCGGCTTGGCTGGGTCGCGTTTCGGGGGACACGCGGCTCTCGACTTTCGCCTCTCCCGAGTCCGTACGGGAGCTGCAGCGATGGGACAAGATTGTAACTACCAATTGGATACCATGAAATTGGGGAGAAAAAGGGGGGTAATAAAATGTTAAAGTATGTAATTGCCCAAAGGATCAGCTGGAGCTCTACAAAAGAGAGAAGTCAGGACTGCTTGAGACAGAGAGGCAGCTGCAACTCAAAACCAAGACTCTGCAGAACTGCCTGAAAACAGAAAAAGATGAGGTAAAGACTTTGTCATAAAATTGTTAATCATAGAGTGATGTGCTTATGTAGCTGCAAGCGTCCATGCTCGGTAGTGCTCACCATTTTGTTACCGAAAACAAGTGTTTTTATTGGATAAGTTCAGGTAGTACATCCCTATTTAAAAACGTTTTCTCCCTACTGAACACACCCTAGGTGCAGAAGCTCCAGAGCATCATCGCCAGCAGAGCCTCTCAGTACAGCCATGATGCCAAGAGGAAGGAGAGGGAGAGCACCAAGCTCAAAGAACGCCTCAACCAGCTACTGGTGGACAAGAGGGATAAGAAACTAGGTATGGGTATCTCAAGACAATTGTTTTCTCCTTATTACAAAGGCTGTTGGAAATGTGAATATGTTTGCAACCTCTTTTTTTGTTGTCTGCACACTGAAAATGATGTAGGCCTATATAGCAAGTCCCTCATTCCCATTTTCCTCCCTTTATCTCTACTAGCGATTGATGTATTGAACTACTTGGGACGGGCTGACGGGAAGAGAAGCCAATGGAAGACTGGAAAGGTGGAGGCCAGGTAGCAATACTCATCTAACTGAACCATGTCTGTTTTGGGTGCTTTCATCAACTCTTGATGCAACAAATCTTACATAGCCTTGGAGATCCCACTTTGATGAGTACATATTTATTTGCCATGATTGTAGGCATGAGGGGGAGATGTACAAGTCCCTGCTGAGTGACTACGAGGGTCGTCAGAGGGCTCTGATGCTGGAGAACGTTGAGCTAAAGAAGGTGCTGCAGCAGATGAAGAGGGAGATGGTGTCCATTCTTAGTCCTAGGAAATCCAGCTCCAGAGGAGACCGTGCGGAAGACAGCCTGGAACGGGTGAATTGATGGATTGTCCTATCTGAGACACCGTAGCAATAGTCTACTTAGTTATTTTTACATGGTTATAAATGGATTAGATCAATTATTTAAAAAAATGCTCCTGCAAATCTTAATCATGAATCGAGGCTGTCTATGCAGAGCCATTCACAAAATCTCAAAGCGTTTTACATAGTATGGAAGTGACATTTCGCTATAAACATAGAGTAGAGGAGTGATCATGCCTATTGTTGCGCTTTTCAGGCCAGCTCGGACAGGGAGGAGGTTGGTGACTGTAGTAAGGAGACCCTGGATCAGTCATGTGATCATGCTAGGGACCAGTCGTGTGAGCACGCCCGGGAGCAGCTGACCAATAGCATCCGACAGCAGTGGAGGAGACTAAAGAGCCACATGGAGAGACTGGACAGCCAGGGTACAAAAGCATCACATCATACATATTATCATGGAAGTAGACAATCTGTAACTCACCTAGTAGTCATCACTGGCTTTCTCTGGTCATTAACTGGTGTTACATGAAGGCAAATTAAAGAATCCATTTATGGCCAGTACTACTGCATTTTTGGCTCTCAAGTGGCGCAGCGGTTTAAGGCACTGCATCTCAGTGCTAGAGACACCCAGGCTGTATCACAACAACACCGGCCATGATTGGGAGTCCCATAGGGCGACGCACAATTGGCCCAGTGTCGTCCGGGTTTGGCCGGTGTAGGCCGTCAAGAATTTGTTCTTAACTGACTTGCCAAGAAAGCGAAGGTAACTGAGCTAAATGACTATCGCCCCGTAGCACTCACTTCCGTCATCATGAAGTGCTTTGAGAGATTAGTCAAGGATCATATCACCTCCATCCTGCCAGACACCCTGGACCCACTCCAATTTGCTTACTGTCCCAATAGGTCCACAGACGACGCAATCGCAATCACACTGCATACTGCCCTAACCCATCTGGACAAGAGGAATACCTATGTAAGAATGCTGTTCGACTACAGCTCAGCATTTAACACCATAGTTCCCTCCAAGCTCGTCATTAAGCTCGAGACCCTAGGTCTCGACACAGCCCTGTGCAACTGGGTCCTGGACTTCCTGACGGGCCGGCCCCAGGTGGTGAGGGTAGGAAACAACATCTCCACCCCGCTGATCCTCAACACTGGGGCCCCACAAGTGCGTTCTCAGCCCTCTTCTGTACTCCCTGTTTACCCATGACTGTGTGGCCAAGCACGCATCCAACTCAATCATCAAGTTTGCTGACGACACTACAGTGGTGGGCTTGATTACCAACAATGACGAGACGGCCTACAGGGAGGAGGTGAGGGCCCTCGGAGTGTGGTGTCAGGAAAATAACCTCTCACTCAATGTCAACAAAACAAAGGAGATGATCGTGGACTTCAGGAGAGGGAGCACCCCCCTATCCACATCGAGGGGACAGTAGTGGAGAAGGTGGAAAGTTTTAAGTTCCTCAGCGTACACATCACGGACAAACTGAATTGGTCCACCCACACAGACAGCGTGGTGAAGAAGGCGCAACAGCGCCTCTTCAACCTCAGGAGGCTGAAGAAATTCGGCTTGTCACCAAAATCACTCACAAACTTCTACAGATGCACAATCGAGAGCATCCTGTCGGGCTGTATCACCGCCTGGTACGGCAACTGCTCCGCCCACAACCGTAAGGCTCTCCAGAGGGTACTGAGGACTGCACAACGCATCACCGGGGGTAAACTACCTGCCCTTCAGGACACCTACACCACCAGATGTCACAGGAAGGCCAAAAAGATCATCAAGGACAACAACCACCCGAGCCACTGCCTGTTCACCCCGCTATCATCCAGAAGGCAAGGTCAGTACAGGTGCATCAAAGCTGGGACCGAGAGACTGAAAAACAGCTTCTACCTCAAGGCCATCAGACTGTTAAACAGCTCCTGCCAACATACTGACTTAAATCTCTAGCCACTTAAAACATAGGAATTGGATGTAACAAATGTATCACTAGCCACTTTAAACAATTTTGTATATAATGTTTACGTATCCGACATACTCATATCAAATGTATACACTTTACTCTAAACCATCTACTGAATCTTGCCTATGCCGTTCGGCCATCGACCCAAATCTCTAGCCACTTTATTAATTATAATTTAATGGAATAAATGTATCACTAGCCACTTTAAACAATGCCATTTATATAATGTTTACATATCCTACATTACTCATCTCATATGTGTATATACTGTACTCCATACCATCTACTGCATCTTGCCTATGCCGGTCAGCCATCGCTCATCCATATACAGTATTTATATGTACATACTCGTATTCATTCCTTTACTCTTGTGTGTATAAGGTAGTTGTTGTGAATTTGTTAGATTACTTGCTAGATACTACTGCATGGTCGGAACTAGAAGCACAAGCATTTCGCTACACTCGCATTAACATCTGCTAACCATGTGTATGTGACAAATAAAATTTAATTTGATAGTTAAATAAAGGTTAAATAGAATAAAAAATGTAAACAACTCTGCTGCCAATACATTCTATATGTCACAGGGAGCTTTCTTCTCCACCATTGATCATAATGTGTTGTATCATCCATCTACTTCCCAGCCTCCCTGGTGCAGCAGAGCCAGCAGTGTGCTGGTAAAGAGCTGGTCCCCAGACAGATCCATGAGGAGGAGATGGAGAGGATGAGACTGGAGGTCCAGCAGTGTAAAGACTTCATCCATACCCAGCAGCAACTCCTACAGGTTAGTTAGACCCGCAACACAATACTCTTTTCAAACCGAGCTACAGGTATCTGCCTTCAAGTACATGTCTACCTCAAATACATTGTACCTCTGCACATTTATCTGGTACTCCCTGTAGCTCCATTCTTGTGTATTTTATTTGTGTTACTATTTTATTTGTATTATGGTAAAGTCTCCCTGCTATGATGATGAGACTGCTGCTCTGCTGAATGACTGCTACACTCTGGAGGAGAAGGAGCGTCTCAAAGAGGAGTGGAGGCTCTTTGACGAGCAGAGGAGGAACTTTGAGAGGGAGAGAAATAACTTTACTGATGCTGCCATTCGCCTCGGTCATGAGGTATCCGTTTTTGTTTTTGGCAAGTTCTCGAGTTGGAAATGTTATGTTTTGTCAAGTTGTCACTTACAGTATGTGAACCCTTTGGAATTACCTGTATTTCTGTATAAATTTGTCATAAAATTTGATCTGATCTTTGTCTAAGTCACAACAATAGACAAACAGTGTGCTTAAAATAATTTGTGTTATTCGTTTATTTTTCTTGTCTATATTGAATACATCATTTAAAAATTCAGTGTAGGTTGGAAAAAGTATGTGAACCTCTAGGCTAATGACTTTTCCAAAAGCTAATTGGAGTCAGGAGTCTGCTAACCTGGAGTCCAATCAATGAGATGAGATTGGAGATGTCAGTTAGAGCTGCCCTGCCCTATAAAAAACACTCACACAATTTGAGTTTGTTATTCACAAGAAGCATTGCCTGATGTGAACCATGCCTTGAACAAAAGAGATCTCAGAAGACCTAAGATTAAGAATTGTTGACTTGCATAAAGCTGGAAAGGGCTACAAAAGTATCTCTAAAAGCCTTGATGTTCAACAGTCCACGGTAAGACAAATTGTCTATAAATTGAGAAAGTTCAGCACTGTTGCTACTCCCTAGGAGTGTCCGTCCTGCAAAGATGACTGCAAGAGCACAGTGCAGAATGTCCAATGAGGTTAAGAAGACTCCTAGAGTGTCAGCTAAAGACTTACAGAAATCTCTGGAACATGCTAACATCTCTATTGACGAGTCTACGATACGTAAAACACTAAACAAGAATGGTGTTCATGGGAGGACACCAAGGAAGAACCCTGTCCTCAAAAACTCATCCTAACTGTAAAGTGTGGTGGAGGGAGCATCATGGTTTGGGGCTGCCTCAAGGCCTGGACAGCTTGCTAACATCAACAGAAATGAATTCCCAAGTTTATCAAGACATTTTGCAGGAGAATGTAAGGCTCTGTCCGCCAATTGAAGCTCAACAGAAGTTGGGTAATGCAACAGGACAACGACCCAAAACACAGAAGTAAATCAACTAGCTTCAACAGAAGAAAATACGCCTTCTGGAGTGGCCCAGTCAGAGTCCTGACCTCAACCTGATTTAAAATGCTGTGTCATGACCTCGAGAGCGGTTCGCACCAGACATCCTAAAATTATTGCTGAACTGAAACAGTTTTGTAAAGATGAAATGTGTCCCAAATTCCTCCTGACTGTTGTGCAGGTCTGATCCGCAACTACAGAAAACGTTTGGTTGGAGGGTCAACCAGTTATTAAATCCACATACTTTTTCCACCCTACACTGTAAATCTTTACATGGTGTATTCAATAAAGACATGAAAACGTATTAGTGTCTATTGTTGTGACTTAGATGATCAGATCAAATTTTATAAGAAATTTATGCAGAAATCCGGGTAATTCTTGCCACTAACTGTGTATTACCCCTTTTTCCCTTTTGTGTTTTCACAGAAAAAGGCTTTTGAGGAAGACCGTGCCTTGTGGCTCAAGAATCAATTCTTGAACATGACTTCGTTCGTGGACCGCAAAAGACATTCCACGTCAGAAACTCCTCGTGCCTTGTCAGTCAGTAAGTCATGATTGCCACAGCAGTGATTCGTATTGCTAATCCAGATTGAGGTTAATGGAAAATGTATACTGCAGATTCTGTTGGGAAATCTATGTAGAAAATATTGTATTGGAAGATGGGCAGCACACTGTATAATGCGGCGTCACCACAAAAAACCCACACCAATGATCTTTTGTGAATCATATGGTGTTTTTGAGTGGTTGGTCACAAGTCCCTGTTCCCCTCTAGGTAGTGAACCAGAGATGAGGATCCCCTCCACTCCTGCCATGCTGACCAAATCCCGGACGTATACTGCGCTCTCAACTCCTAAAACTGCCTCTGATGCTGGCATGCCCTCCACAGCTGATCTCTACCGTACATTATGCCTCATACCAGACAGGAGGTACAGTTTACTAGTTACTTTGCTCTATGCCCGCTCACTGTAGTAGTCATCAGTCAGGGTGATTATGGTTTTATGAGATGAATCCATTTATTTTTTATTCCTACTTTAGATCAAATCGGTATCATTGACCATCACTAACTTAAGTTCTCTCAAACAAACTGTGGTTAACTCTTGTTTGTTTTCTATCTATCACTAAGCTCCTCTTCTGTAGCCAGTTCAAAACAAGGGAGCTGGCAGGAGTCCAACACCATCCACAGTAGAGAAGACACTCCGGTCAGGTCAAAGCACAGACACAGCGGTGGAGACTGCTGCAGTATCTTCTCTTTAGGGTCAGAGGAAAACAGCCTCAACTGAAGACACACTAGAGTACCATTGTGTTACTATGGACTCAACAGAAAACTCAGATGACAATCCATGGCAGTGTTCATTAGGCACCAAACAGAAGAAAATGGACTGAAAACAGGGAAAGAATACCTGGATTTGTCCAATAAGATGCACTCATTTTTTTATTTCTGTTGCAAAACATTTTCTGTTGCGTGCCCTAATGAACATGACCCATGTTTCAACGCCACCACTGCCTCAGGATGCAACGAAGACCTATTTTTGTGCAACTCGTGTTGCTTGATCACGGACTAATACTGAACAGTAGCACATTGTAGTTCACCAAAACTTGATTCATTCAGAGAGCACTTTATTGGACATGCCAATGTTTTTTTCTTTGTCTTCTATATAGATTTTTATTAAGCAAAGCATAGCCAAGACTCTAAGCTTTCACCAAGTGGCAGCCAAACCTTAATTTGGGTAAATTGGGGTTCTGTATCACTACATGTTTTCCAATTGGGGAAAAGCTATCAATAGGCTACTGACTAGCCAAGAGAATGTTTACACATTGTTTTCACTCCAGATATCATGAATAGTTTACTGAGAACTTTATTCTAAATGTTTAAAATGAAGTGCTAACATATATTCTGCTCTGAAATTGCAATAAACATTTTATTTTTATCTATCAATTTGTTTAACTTTTTGTGCTTGGCGCCCCATGGCGGGTTATAACAGGAGGTGTGGTCGCTTACTGTGCAACGCTGCGACTGCGCAAGTCACAATCGGATGTGTGATCATCCGTGCTTTGTCTGCGCGTCCGTCGAGTTAACTGCCCACTGCTTCATTTCTAGAAAATAGTAAAGATGTCTGGCTCATCAAACCTCGTTACGATGAAGAAAATTGTCCAGCAGCTGCGTTTTGAAGCGAGCATAAACAGAGTGAAGGTAAGAATCTATTTCACACGTAAATCTATTTGGTAAACATGCCCAGGAAACTAGTCCGAGCTAGCTAACATCAGTAGCTAACTAGCGCAAAGGGCGTGGAATCTAGGCACACAAATGGAGATCTAGCCTTGAAAGCCCAGTCTTCTGTTAAGTTCTTTACTTGAATTGTTAGTTATTGGGTCTAGAGGCTAATAGCCGAGATTGAGTGTGGCCTAATGCCCCAGGATAATTATTCCCAACAGTCGTTGAACAGCAGGAATAGCTTAACGTTAATTCAAGAACATCTGTTCACGCCATACTATTGAAAACACCAATATTTGAGGATATTTAGACTTTTAGGAGTCTAGCTAGTTAGGAGTGCAACAGGTAGAGCTTTCCTTTCACAGCTATATTCCTTTGTCTTTTCAGGTGTCCCAAGCAGCTGCAGACCTTCAGCAGTTCTGCATGCAAAATGCCCTCCAGGACCCCCTGCTCACTGGGGTCTCCTCCAGTACAAACCCCTTCAGACCACAGAAGGTGTGCTCCTTCTTGTGAGGATGACACATGGGACAGACCGCAGCATTCTTTGGTGAGTCTTTCTTTTTTGGTGTATGTAGTCCTTGGGAGAATCTCAATTGCATACTCCTCGCATCCTCACCTTCTCAAAACCCATTGAAGATGGTTGGAGGTAGCCTGACGACTTACACAATTATTCTGCTGCGTACTTTAATCTGAGACTGCCATCATTGAAGTCATTTGTGGTGACAAAGGGAATTGTGTGAAAGTCATCAGCGATTGGATTGTCTCTATCCAATCCGAGTATCAAAGACTTATGAATGTTCAAACCACCGCTTTACCCACATGTGTTCTGGCTCTAGCACAACCCATCGGTTTCTGCACCAATCGGACAGCCTGGAATGTGTTTGTATTTGGCGAAGGTTCAGGGAGCTACTCAGATCCAGACACATTGTGGAGAAGAAACTAACGTGGGTGTAGCGTTTGGCTGGAGCAAGGAGTCTGGGTAGCGAGGGTAGGGACCTTGCTTTCTCATCCAATGGGTTTTGAGAAGGAGTATGCAATTGAGATTCTTGCCTTGATTGGCCTGTAAGCCGCACTAAATCAGTAAAGTGAAACAGATTCTCTATTCCATGCTAGTCTTTGATTGCATTACAGATAAATACCTGTTTCTTTAATGTGCAAGAGTATTATCACATAGTGTCTCTGTACCTCTGTATTTTCCCTCGCAGGCCTTCGTTTAGATGCTACGGGGGAAAAGTTGACCTCAACACTGCTCCTCATTGCCAACGGCAATCCACTGCCACAGAATCTTATGAAGTGTAGAACATGTCAGGAAGACTTGCCATCTATTTTCAGCCAACCACCTTAGAGGATACAATGAGACTGGTTTATTTTTCATGGCACAGTGTGGTTTTCAAGTAAATGATTGTGCCTTTTCTATTATTCTATTTTATTCATTGTTCTTGACTTTTTGTATTTAGAAATTAACATTCTTCTTTCTCTACATGATTGTGTTTTGCTAATTGTTCTTGGGTAAGACTGACAGTGGTACATCTCAAATCATTACTTAAGATGCGAGAAGTTTCTAACAGCAAAATGTGAACAGGGTCACTTTACAACGCAAAAGGCAGCAGCATGCCACTGTTGATATGCGTGATAAAAGCATCCACATCAAACATGAAAGTAAAATGCCATATATTTAAGATTAAGGAAATCAAAGAACATTCATCAACCTATATCTCTGTGCTTAAATGTACCATTGGTGTGCATAATGCTCATAGATACAGCTTTGATTAAGTGAAATAGTGTCTTATTAGGAAAAGAAAATGGCATTAATGGAGGATCAGTAAGTATGGTTCAAACACGTACATTTCCTCCAACTAATTACCATCCAGTCTTAGCCGGCATCAAACTGTTCCAGAGTTTGGTATATACTGATCATATCAATGGGACAAGGGTAGAAGTTGGATCATCAAAGTCAGACATCTAGTGCACCTTTGCATCCATCTGAAAAGGATCGTCCACTATTAAATAACCCATTCAGTTGAATCTGCTTCAGTAGCTTGATTTGCTTTCGAGACTAACTCTTAGGAAAAAAATAAACCTGTACTTTAAGACCTGTAAAATGATCTTATGTCCAAGACCTCAAAGAATTAGTCCCTGTTTGTTTTCATAACTGAGTGGTATCCGTTTAACTACCAGCAACCTGATCACCGTCTTTGTAAATGGACGTAACGGCTCAAATCATTTGGCATCTGTTAAGTTTAAAATAACATTTTCAGAAGGATGCAAGATGCACCCACGCAAGAGTTTTCTAAGCCCTGTCATCCTCCACTGTCTTCTTGGGTCTATAAATCTCTTCGGACTGGTCTGTCCGTCCTGCCTCGTGATTATCTTGTTACACATTGAGGAGCATGCAGTGATGTATTAGCATTACTCTTCAGGTGCTGAGTTTGAAGTGGTTTCACATGGTACTCGTAGATCTTCAGTGCTGGCCCCAGTTTGATAGACAGGCCAGTCAGGACATCATTCCGTGTCATCAGGAGCAGAGACTTGCCATCGATTTCCTACAAGAATAACAAATGGAAGGGATTGGGAAGCTCTTAGCAACATGGAAGAAAGAGCAACTTGCAAGGTTAGTAAATGACTATCTTTACCTGGTCCTGGAAAGCAATAGCCTGTTCATCAAATCCTGCAGTTTTGAAATAGTTGACGACATCAGTGAATGCCCAGTCGGCAGGGTCCGGCAGCTGGCCATTCTCCACCACACTAGAAAAAGAGAACAGGAAAATGGGTATAGGGACAAGGCAGGAAGACAGCACAATGTTATCCCTTATCTACAGTCTCACAAGAACAACCCCTAGCCTAGACTTACAGTTTGGCTTCCACTGATCCATTTGTTTTGTTCTCCATTCCAGCTAGAGGAAAAAGAAATGGTGAGATGGAGACATGGATAAGCAAAAATACAATTGAATCCAAAAGATTAGGTTTATGAAGAAACCTGAGGTCTGTCATAAAGTGAACACATTCACTACTTACATGAAGCATGTGTGTTCGTTGTAATAGGATGTGCCAAGAGGTTATCTGGGAAATGGGCAGTTGTTTCTGAAACCTTAAACTACAGAGTATCTGATATACTGAGTGTTGAATAGAGAAGCCAGAGTCGTTTTTGAACAATTTCTTTGAAATGCTGACACGCATAAGTAGAGTACTCAGTTGCTAAGCAACGTAGAAGTGGAGCGCTTGATACTGTGGAAATACTATGGTACAAATGCATAGATCAGAAATCGCATTCAATAATGCCAAAAAAGCAAACATTCTTCAATGGATGATGGGCAATAGGGTTCACATAACATGGAGGATATAATCATCACATTAGTGGGTATACTGGAATACCATGTGGTCTGTGGATTCTGACCTGATCCAAAGCCATGGAATGCGTTGCACTCTGATTTGAGTCCAAATATCAGAGACGGGAGCAATTTTAAGCTCCCTGATCTGCATTTGTAAAACTTCCCTATTCAGTATAACTACTGTACCTACGAGACTACCAGTCTTGGATCTTCAGTAGTTTATCTTTGGAAAGATAATTTCCACCAGAAGCATCACTCCCGTAGTTTAAACTTTAGACACTGCATTTCATTCAGGACTATACACATCCGTGGACAGAAATATAGCTGATGGTGATGACATTGTGGACTGTTTTTAAGTGTAATATTACAATGTGTAACGAAAGTCAGATGCAGTATGAAATATGTAGTACTAGAAGAATGGGTATACATCAAACTTTGAATAATTAGTCAATTATGTTACTTTATTCAATATTACTATAGCTTACTACTGAAATTATATCATTGTATCATATCATTGCCAATATGTCTTGCTAACGTTCTGGTTCAGTCTATTTGACACTTACCTTTTTATTGCTAATTAGCGAGCTAGTTGGTTTCCTTTTATAGTTCTTAGGGGGTAAATAAATCTCCGGTTTATTCACGATCGTGTGCTTGGCGCTGTGAATTTGATCTATAAACCACCTGAATTACTCATTCAATTTCTCTGATATGTTCAAAGGATCTGCGAGTCGGCATGCGACACCAAGACAAGAAGCTCGTGAACAGGCGCACACACCATTCTCAAACCTGACTGGCCAGTTCGCAGCGAATGGGACAGGGTTCCGGTATAGAAGCACGGTTCTACTGATCCTACAGTTTTGCTTCTGTACTGCAGTTTAACTGATTCTCGGCCCAGAAATACATTTTCCATACATGCCCACATAGAGAAGTCAGATTAAAACATTCCCAATTTAGTTATCACCTTTGAGCACAAAACATAAATTGAATTAATGAAATAATTGTCGCGGAGGACTTTTTTTTCTCCATCATTCAGCCTAAGATATCAACATTTTATATTCATCCAATGTCTGCCATGTTTTGGGATGCGGTGATAATGCCTTTGCTGCTCCCCGTGCACACAGTGATAGTGCCCATGTGATGTTGGTATAAACAGTGATGAAGAGGAAGCGATCTGAAAAGGGCAGAAACAAACAAAAATATGAGATGTTGGTCCATGTAAACCACGTGTCAAACTCGTTTCACGGAGAGCCGAGTGACGTGGGTAGACGCTCCTCCCTTGCACTTTACTAATTAGTTACCTTAATTCATCAGTCAATAACTCCCCTCACCTGGTTGTCTGCCTTAATTGAAAGGAAAAACCAAAACCCTACAGTCACTAGGCAAATGGAATGAGTTTGACACCCTAGGTGTAAACAAAGAATAAGAGGAAGAGATATCTAAAAAGGGTGGGAAACAAACCAAAGGGAGAAGAGACCAGTAAATGACACACAACCAATCAGTCCTGTACTGTGCATTCTGAAAGTATTCAGACCCCTTGACTTTTTCCACATTTTGTTGTGTTACAGAATTTTCTAAAAATGGATGAATACATTTTCCCCCCTCACCAATCTACACACAATACCACATAATTGCGAAGCAAAAGTGTATTAAAAATAAAAAAACATCTTATTTACATAGCAAAGGGTCTGAATACCTATGAGACTCAAAATTGAGCTCAGGCGCATTCATTCTGTTTCCATTGATCATACTTGAGATGTTTCTACAACTTGACTGGAATCCACCTGTGGTAAATTCGATCGATTGGACATGATTTGGAAAGGCTCACACCTGTCTATATAAGGTCTCACAGTTGACAGTGCATGTCAGAGCAAACACCAAGCCATGAGGTCAAAGGAATTGTCTGTAGAGCTCTGAAACAGGATTGTGTCGAGGCATTGAAGGTCCCCAAGAACAATAGTGGTTTTCCATCATTCTTAAATGGAAGAAGTTTGGAACAACCAAAACTATTCCTAGAGCTGGCCGCCTGGGCCAAACTGAGCAATCAAGATGATTGCCTTGGTCAGGGAGGTTACCAAGAACCAGATGGTCACTATGACAGAGCTCCAGAGTTCCTCTGCTTCCTCTGGAAGCCACTCCTCAGTAACATGCACATGACAGCCCACTTGGAGTTTGCCAATAGGCGCCTAAAGGACTCTCAGACCATGAGAAACAAAATCTTGGGTCTGATGAAACCAAGATTGAACTCTTTGGCCTGAATGTCAAGCATCACGTCTGGAGGAAACTTTTCCTACAGTGAAGCATGGTGGTGGCAGCATCATGCTGTGTGGATTTTTTTCAGCGGCAGGGGCTGGGATACCAGTCAGGATCGAGGCAAAGATTAACGGAGCAAAGTACAGAGATCCTTTATGAAAACCTGCTCAGGATCTCAGACTGGTGGCGAAGGTTCACCTTCCAACAGGACAACGACCCTAACCACACAGCCAAGATGACACAGGAGTGGCTTCGGGACAAGTCTCAATGTCCTTGAGTGGCCCAGCCAAAGCCCGGACTTGAACCCGATCGAACATCTCTAGAGAGACCTGAAAATGGCTGTGCAGCGACGCTCCCCATACAAGCTGACAGAGCTTGAGAGGATCTGCAGAGAAGAATGGGAGAAACTCCCCAAATACAGGTGTAGACTCGAGGCTGTAAGCGCTGCCAAAGGTGCTTCAACAAGATACTGAGTAAAGGGTCTGAATACTTATGTAAATGTGATATTTCATTGTTTTTATTTGGCTGTACAAAACATAAACAACATTTAGACATTGGCATCCTTATCCAATTTTTAAAAAGACACTTAAAAAAAATTAAAAAAAGACATGATAAAATGGTTTGATTATGATTGCAAATCTATAAGAAAAAAACGTAGGACTATCCAGGCAAAAACAGAGAACCAGAATCTGCGCCTCAGCCAGCTGGTCAACCCTGGAAGAAGAATAGACTCTCCAGAACAAAAAAAGAACAATACATCAGACACCAACCAATGAAATTGAGGAATCCATTGATTCAAACAACTTTTGGGAAAGTTAGAACTGCCTAAACAAACCACACAGAGGAAAAATGTGCTATCCAAAATGGTGACCAATTGAAAACTCACTTTGAAGAACTATATATACATATTAAAATAGATTTGGAACAAGAGAAAATCCATTTAAAACTTCTAATTCTTGAATCAGCCATTAAAGACAACCAGAACCTGTTATTTCTGTTTTGGTTATTGAGGAATTTATCGTAAATAAATAAATACAGCTTGTGGTCATGATGGAATTTTTAACAGAATAATAAAATACACAGACCACAAATTTAGCACTGCCACACTCAAACTATTTAAAGTTTTGAATGTAGGGGCCTCCCGAGTGGCGCAGCGGTCTAAGGCGTCACTACAGACCCGGGTTTGATCCCGGGCTGTGTCGCAGCCGGCTGAGACCAGGAGACTCATGAGGCGGTGCATAATTGGCCCAGCGTCTTCCAGGTTAGGGGAGGAATTGGTTGGCTGGGATGTTCTTATCCCATCGCGCTCTAGCGACACCCTGTTGTGGGCTGGGCGCCGGCAGGCTGACCGTGGTTGCCAGCTGGACGGTGTTTCCTCTGACACATTGGTGAGGCTAGCTTCCGGGTTAAGCGAGCAGTGTGTCAAGAAGCGCGGCTTGGCAGGGTTGTGTTTCAGAGGATACATGGCTCTCGACCTTTGCCTCTCCCGAGTCCGTACGGGAGTTGCAGCGATGGGACAAGACAGTAACTACCAATTGGATATCACGAAAGTGGTGAGAGAATGGGGTAAAAAGTAAAAAAGAAAATACATATATAGTTGTGAGTGTAGGCTATTTCCTTGACATCTACAACCAAGGACTAATAACAATATATTTTTTTAATTGAGACAAATTTGATCCAAACAATTACTGTGGCATTTGTGTGAACAGCAACCTGGGGAAAATATTCTGTGCCATCATGAACAACCGATTACTACACTTTCTCAGTGAACACAATGTCCTGAGCAAAAGTTAAATTGTATTCCTACCAAATTATCAAACATCAGGTCACATTTATACCCTACACACCCTAATTGATAAACGTGAATCAAAATGAAACATTTCTCCTGCTTTGTGGATTTCAAAAAAGCCTTTGATTCAATTTGTCATTAAGGCATTTTTTGCAAATTAATTGAAAGTTATGGGTGGAAAAATAAATGTAATCAAATCAATGTATAGAAATAATGCAGTCAAATTGGAAGTAAACACACATTTATTTTCCCATGGGCACACTGTGAAACGGGAACAACTTGAGCTCAAGTCTATTTAACGTACAGTACCAGTCAAAAGTTTGGACACACCTACTCATTCAAGGGTATTTCTTTATTTTTTACTATTTTCTACATTGTAGAATAATAGTGAAGACATCAAAACTATGAAATAACACATGGAATCATGTAGTATTAAACAAATCTAAATATATTTTACATTTTTCAAAGTAGCCACACTGTCTTGATGACATCTTTGCTCACTCTTGGCATTCTCTCAACCAGCTTCATCTGGAATGCTTTTCCAACCATCTTGAAGGAGTTCCCACATATGCTGAGCACATGTTGGCTGCTTTTCATTCCCTCTGCGGTCCAACTCATCCCAAACCATCTCAATTGGGTTGAGGTTGGATTATTGTGAAGGCCAGGTTAGCTGATGCAGCACTCCATCACTCTCCTTGGTCAAATAGCCCTTACATACACTGGAGGTGTGTTTTGGGTCATTGTCCTGTTGAAAAACAAATGATAGTCCCACTAAGCGCAAACCGGATGGGATGGCGTATCGCTGCAGAATGCTGTGGTAGCCATGCTACCTTGAATTCTAAAAAAATCACTGAGTGTCACCAGCAAAGCACCCACACACCATCAAACCTCCATCCTTCACAGTGGGAACCACATATGCGGAGATCATCCATTCACCTATTCTGCGTCTCACAAAGAGATGTATCTTACTTGCTTCTCATGAAGCACGGTCGAGAGAATGTCAAGTGTGTGCAAAGCTGTCATCAAGGCAAAGGGTGGCTACTTTGAAGAATCTCAAATATAAAATACCACTTTTGTGGTTTTTACATGATTCCATATGTGTTATTTCAGTTTTGATGTCTTCACTATTATTCTACAATGTAGAAAATAGTAAAAATAAAGAAAACCCATGGAATGAGTAGGTGTGTCCAAACTTTTGACTGGTACTGTATACATGAATGAATTGGCAAAAACACTAGAACAATCAACAGCCCAAGGTCTCACTCTTAACACCGAATTAAAATGAATCCTGTATGCAGATGGACTGCTGCTGCTGTCCAGCACAAAATAGGGGTTACAGCAACAAATAGATGATCTGCAACAGTTCTGGCAGACCTAGGCCCTGACAGTCAGTCTCTAAAAGAACATTTTTACTGGGCTTCACGCATATAGAACACACACACACAGATTTTTGGGACCAAAAAAAATCTGCTCTACAGGGAACTTCAACCTGGCCGTAAATTAACTGAAAGACAAAGCAAGGAGGGCTTTCTATGCCATTAAAATATATATATCAAATTAGACATACCAATTAGGATCTGGCTCAAAATATTCAAATCAATAATTGAATCATATATGTGGAATTCTGTAAGCACATCCTGAGTACAGAGAAACTCAAAACAACACATGCAAAGCAGAATTAGGCAAATTAGGGTCCCTCCAGTAACTACAAGCACAACCGTTCCTTGATTTTAACTGGCGTCTTTTTCTGTAGTTTGTCAGAATTATCACCTTCCGTGAGACCTACAAAGTACATGAAAATACAGTTAAGCACACTCTTACAACTTTCTTGTCTTACGAGTGACTTATTAGCTTGATATAACTCTGAAGTGCTTACATACATAAACAGTTTAGTCGAAGCTAAACTTGAACACATGAAAATTAAAAATACCTAATTGGCTGCTTATTACAGAAGGGAGGAAATCAAAAACGTCACATTATTCCTGGCATGAATTCACGCTTCATCCTTAATTATTATAGCGTTAACATCCTAACATACACACTTCAACCTTTATGAACTACACCGAAGACATGAACATTTAGCCAACACAGCGTGGGATTGCCTTCACTCCAAAGGTGTGTTGCTACGATAATAATCCCCCTTACAACCGTTCTTAGCCACGTAGTTCCGCTTGTTTTATCATTTCCCCCGCATAGCGAACACGTAAACAATTCAAACAAACAAAAAAACAACGACATAGATTTACAGATTAATTGTCAGTTGCACCCTTTTCTGATTCATTAATATCCCCCAAAAAGAGCCACCAAATGTTATAATCGTTTAAAAACAAGTGACTCATACCATTTACAAAATTCGCAAGTGCCAAGAGGTGACCATAAAGAAGAGCCCTCAGCCAGCTGGTCCTGAGGCTCAATCCACTAACCCAACAAAGCCTCAGGACAGCACATAGAAAATCTGTCCCATCCAAATGATCACAAAACAAAATTTAAATATCACCTATTGGAAAGAAACCACAAAAAAATTGAAGTAAACTTCAATGCTATTTGGCTCTAAACACGGTGGCAGACTATCTAACCACTGTGACTAATAGAAAACTGAGGAAAACACTATGTACAGACTGTGAACACAGCCTGGCCATAGAAACCGGTTGTCACAGGCAAACCTGGCTGCCCAGAGAGGACAGGCTGTGCTCATTCTGCCCCCAGGAACAGTGCTGCATTTTCTTTCAAACCTTGACAGATATACTGACATAAGATATACTACATTCTTCCCAAAAATGTTTAAACAATAAGAAGAATTTGAACAGCTAAATGATGAAGACACACAACGACATACTTGGTGAAAAAACTTTTAGCAGCCACATTTGTGGCCTCCTGCCACAACCTGAGGGACAGCCAGTTAGAAGTGTAGTGTGATTATATCATATCTGCCTATTCTTTATTCATTTTTGTTGTTATAATTGCTCTTAGTATGAGTATGAGTATCATTATCATTATTATTGCTTTATTACAAATAGTCTAGTATATTCCTGTCTTTGACCATTGTCGCTATATGTTTACTTTGACAATGTAGGTGTTTACTTTCCATGTCAATAAAGTATATTGAATTTAATTAATTGAGAGGCCCAACTTGGCGGAAAATCTGCCTCCCTCCAGCAGATGGCGTTTTTTCTTTGTTTCCACCAAGCAAGGAGTTTTGTATTGAGGTCGAGTGTCAAATTTGGTCAACAAAAAAAACGTATGGCTTACTTTTCTACATGAGGTTTATCTGATCGAATAGAAGTTTCATAATGCTTAAGTTGTTACGAGTGTACTGACATAAGTAGGACGTGACATTGAGAAAAACACTTTATATTGGAGATGTCTCGAGATGGCTATGCATATTCATGGCATGAGGCTAGTAGCATAGCATTTCTCTCCATTGAATACAGGATGTTGACGTCAACAATCCTCATTGAATATTTAAAGGATTACAATAATGAGATGTATCCACCAATCCAAAGAAATGATAGGGGGGAGACAGCCAGCCAGCTCGCTTTGTAGACAACGACTCCCATTGTTAAGTCGGAGAGACATGCATCTTGTCAATATATCCACAATCATTGGTATAAACCAGATGAAACTTGGGTATAGATGGTCAATGAATTGAGACCGGTGTCTGTCATCATTTGGGGTGGACACTCACCTGTCTCGATCAATAAGAGACTACTTGAAATAGACAAGATGGCGCCATACACATGAAGCAAAATGTTTTATTTTAATAACTGAGCATTTTCTAAGTTCAAACAGAACCCCTGTAACTGGACACTGACATTTTATGAGACTCCTGTTTCTACGAATCGAGGACGAAGACGGCATGGGGCGGCAGGTAGCCTAGTGACCGAAAGGTTTCTGGATCGAATCCCAGTAATCGAAAGGTTGCTGGGTTGAATCCCCGAGCTGACAAGGTAAAAATCGGTTGTTCGGTTGTCCACGATTTACGTTGGAGTTGAGCAGCAGAAAGAAAATGTATGTGACATCGGAGCTACAGTCCTCCCATACTAGTCGCTCAGCGCCAGTGGTGGAAAAAGTACCCAACTGTCATACTTGAGTAAAAGTAAAGATACCTTAATAGAAAAGTAAAAGCAAAAGTCACCCAGTAAAATTCTACTTGAGTAAAAGTCTAAAAGTATTTGGTTTCAAATATACTTAAGTATCAAAAGTAAAAGTATAAATCATTTCAAATTACTTATTAAGCAAACCAGATGGGACCATTTTCTAGTTTTTTATTTATTTAGGGAAAGCCACAGGCACACTCCAACATTCAGACATCATTTACAAATGATGCATGTGCGTTTAGTGAGTCCGCCAGATCGGAGGCAGTAGGGATGACCAGGGATGTTCGGTTGATAAGTTTGTGAATTGGACTATTTTCCTGTAAGAAAAAAAGTACAACATTTTCTTAAGGAACGTAGTGAAGTAAAAGTAGTCAAAAATATAAATAGTGAAGTACAGATACCGCTAAAAAATACTTTCAAGTATTTTTTACTTAAGTACTTTACACCACTGCTCAGCGTTGAGTTTAGTCGGCTAAGTAGGTACATGCTTAAAGGTGCACTATGCAGAAATCTCTCATTACCATGAACAGGGTGCACATTTTCAGATGCGGGCCACGGAGTGGTGCAGGCCAGCTGTGAGACGGACTGTGGAGGCAGTGTGGTGTTGGAGGAAGTTTCAGGACAGCGTGATGCTCATAGTGGTGAGTGGCGGTGGACAGGCCCAGCAGGGAGGTGGTAGTGGTGCAGAAGAGGGAGGCCTCCACCTGCGGTTCCTGCTGGAGAACGTATGGAACTGCATGGTGCTGGGGCAGGACCCTGCTTCAGGAGGCCCTGGACGGATTCACCCAGGCTACAGACAGCGAGTTCGGCTGCCTGATTGTCCACGGACAGATAGCTGCCGCCGCAGGAAATAGTATTAGTAGTATTTATTAGGATGCTCAATTAGCTGCTCTTCCAGGAGTCCAAACAGGAAACAAAACAACAAATACAGTACATAAATTGCAGAAAAATACATACGTAGCACTACATTTACATTACAATTTAGCCATTCAGCAGATGCACCCATCTAGAGTGACCCACAGTTAGTGCATTCATCTTAAGATAGCTAGTCAAAACAACTACATATCACATACAGTACTAGTCAGAAGTTTGGACACACCTACTCATTCAAGGGTTTTTCTTTATTTTTACATTGTAGAATAATAGTGAAGACATCAAAACTATGACATAACACATATGGAATCATGTAGTAAAAAAAAAAAGTGTTAAACAAATCAATATATTTTATATTTGAGATTCTTCAAAGTAGCCACCCTTTGCCTTGATGACAGTTTGGCACACTCTTGGAATTCTCTCAACCAGCGTCATGATTTAGTCACCTGGAATGCATTTAAATTAACAGCTGTGCCTTGTTAGAAGTTAATTTGTGGAATTTCTTTGCTTCTTAATGCGTTTTGAGCCAATCAGTTGTGTTGTGACAAGGTAGGGGTGGTATGCAGAAGATAACCCTATTTGGTAAAAGACCAAGTCCATATTATGGCAAGAGCAGCTCAAATAAGCTAAGAGAAACGACCGTCCATCATTACTTTAAGACATGAAGGTCAGTCAATCTAGACATTTTCAAGAACTTTGAAAGTTTCTTCAAATGCAGTTGCAAAAACCATCAAGCGCTATGATGAAACTGGCTCTCATGAGGACCGCCACAAGAATGGAAGACCCAGAGTTACCTCTGCTGCAGAGGATAAGTTCATTAGAGTTACCCTTCACAGAGTTCAAGTAACAGACACATCTCAACATCAACTGTTCAGAGGAGACTGCGTGAATCAGGCCTTCATGGTCGATTGCTGCAAAGAAACCACTACTAAAGGACACCAATAATAAGAAGAGACTTGCTTGGGAAACACGAACAAAGGACATTAGACCGGTCTGATGAGTCCAAATTCGAGATTTTTGGTTCCAACCTCTGTGTCTTTATGAGACGCAGAGTAGGTCAACGGATGATTTCCACATGTTTAGTTCCCACCGTGAAGCATGGAGGAGGAGGTGTGATGGTGTGGGGCTGGTGACACTGTCTGTGATTTATTTAGAATTCAAGGCACACTTAACCAGTATGGCTACCTTAGCATTCTGCAGAGATATGCCATCCCATCTGGTTTGCGCTTATTGGGACTATCATTTGTTTTTCAACAGTACAACGACCCAAAACATGAGTTGGAGTTGGACCGCAGAGGGATGGAAAAGCAGCCAACAAGTGCTCAGCATACGTGGGAACTCCTTCAAGACTGTTGGAAAAGCATTCCAGGTGAAGCTGGTTGAGAGCATGCCAAGAGTGTGAAAAGCTGTCATCAAGGCAAAGACTGGCTAATTTGTTGAACACTTTTTTGGTTACTACATTATTGCATATGTGTTATTTCATAGTTTTGATGTCTTCACCATTGTTCTACAATGTTAGAAAATTGTAAAATATAAAAACCCTTGAATGAGTAGGTGTATCCAAACATTTGACTAGTACTGTATATATTTGCAGTTTGAGTGTGCGATTTGAGGGTTACATTTTTATTTATTTAGACATTACAAAAATAAACAATGGCAACACTGCCATGTTGCAGTGAGCCTTGCTGTTGGAAAACCACACCAGTCTCCGACTTTCGGCAGTTGCAGATACACCTCCCCCGACTTCACTCCTTGACATGCATCTGCATTCGGTTGCATCAGCCTTACAGCTCAAACGATCCCAATATCTCTGAAGCTTTAATTGGTGCATATGACCAGAGATATGGATATAATGATGTTGTGTCTCTGCCCTAACAAGGAGATTTGTCGTCCTCAGAGAGGAACGGCTGAGTGTCAAACTCCCGCTTATTCCTCTCTTTGGATTGGTGTATACATCTCATTTCTGAGTCAATTTTAATGCTCAAAGAGTGGTGTTGACATCAACCGCCTGTATTCAATAGAGAGTGAGATGCTATGCCAGCCTCATGAATATGTATAGAACATCTTGAAATTCAACAGGTACAACTCCAATAAAGTGTTTTTTCTCAAAGTTGACAGGATGTCACGTGCATCAGTACACTCGTAACAACCTCAGATTACGAAACTTCTATTAAATCAAATAAGCCTCACATATCAAAATAGTAATTCATGTTTACCTTGACTGAATTTGACACTCTCTCATTGCCTCCCATACAAAAACGTGTACAGATTTTGGGCAGAGATAGGGCTCTCCCTTCGCCTCCCTCTCTCTGATATGACCCTGTAGTTATGGTCACACACAGTGTGACCATAACGTGTGTGCAGACACTTGAGTACAATTTGAAGTGGAGTACATAAAGGCCCCAGTAGAAATGTGAAGACTTTAGGTTAGTGATTTTATTTACCTGATCAGAGTTCTGTAGAGGTGATATGACTTTGATCGGGAGGAATATAAGACGGTACATACAGTGCCTTCAGAAAGTATTCACACCCTTTGACCTTTTTCATATTTTGTTGTTGAAAAAGTGGGATTCAAATGGATTTAATTGTCATTGTTTGTTAACGATCTACACAAAATACTCTGTAATGTCAAAGTGGATTTTTTTTTTAGAACATTTGTAAACAACATAATGAAAAATAATATATCTTGAGTTGATATGTACTCAACCCCCTGAGTCAATACATGTTAGAATCACCTTTGGCAGTGATTACAGCTGAGTCTTTATGGGTAAGTCTCTAAGAGCTTTCCACACCTGGATTGTGCAACATTTGCCCATCATTTCTTTCAACAACCATTTTCAGGTCTTGTCATTGATTTCAAGCAGATTTAAGTTAAATCTGTAACTCGCCCACTCAGGAACCTTCACTGTCTTCTTGGTAAGAAACTCCGGTGTAGATTTGGCCTTGTGTTTTAGGTTATTGTCCTGCTGAAAGTTAAATTCATCTCCAAGTGTTTGGTGGAAAGCAGACAGGGTTTCCTCTAGGATTTTGACTGTGCTTGCTCTGTTCCGTTTCTTTTTTATCCTGAAAAACTCCCAAGTCCTTAACGATTACAAGCATACCCATGACGTGACGCAGCCACACCATGCTTGAAAATATGGAGAGTGGTACTCAGTAATTTGTTGCATTGGATTTTCCCCAAACATAATACTTTACCATGCTCAAAGTACTCAATGTCTGCTTTAAAAAAAAAAAAAAACGTATTTGCGAGCCATTGAAACTTCCCAGGTCTTTGTGGTTGAATCTGCGTTTGAAATTCACTGCACGACTGAGTAGTCATTCAAAAATCAAGTTAAACATTATTATTGCACACAGTGAGTGAGTCCATGCAACTTATTATGTGACTTGTTAAGCACATTTTTACTCCTGAACTTATTTAAGCTTTCCATAACAAAGGGGTTGAATACTTATTGACTCAAGACATTTCAGCTTTTTATTTTTTTATTAATTTGTAAACATTCCAAAAACATCATTCTACTTTGATATTATGGAGTATTGTGTGTAGGCTAGTGACAAAAAAACATTTCAATTCAATCCATTTTAAATTCAGGCTGTAACAACAAAATGTGGAAAAAGTCAAGGGGTATGAATACTTTCTGAAGGCACTGTAGATAAAGATTTTGTTGTGGCGAAGGAGGAAGTTGGACTTTATCACTACAGCGGGCAGGGTGATGAGCAATAGGACAAAGCAAACCATTAACAGATTGTATGCAGATGGTAGCAGGTAATGACAACTCCATCATAACATTAGTTAATGATCATATGTTATCCATAGTTATATAACACCCATTAGGGGCAGAGATCAAGCCATTGACGGAAAGACCAACTGCAATGCAGGAAAATGTTTTTTTATTTTTATAAATCCCCATTTATAACAGCGTGGAGCCCATGTTGACTCAAATCAAATCAAATGGATGGAATAAGAATATATACATATAAATATATGGATGAGCAATGACAGAGCGGCATAGGCAAGATGCAATAGATGGTATAAAATTCAGTATATACATTTGAGTAATGCAAGATATCATTATTAAAGGGGCATTATTAAAGTGACTAGTAATCTATTTATTAAAGTAGACAATGATTTCAAGTCTGTATGTAGGCAGCAGCCTCTCTGTGATAGTGATGGCTGTTTACAGTCTGATGGCCTTTTTTCAGGACAAGGCTTCCCACAGTTGTGTCAAGTTGGCTGGATGTCCTTTGGGTGGTGGACCATTCTTGACACACACAGGAAACTGTTGAGCGTGAAAAACTCAGAAGCGTTGAAATTCTTGACACACTCAAACCGGTTTGCCTTGCACTTACAGTACTACCATATCCTGTTTTTTCTTGCCAGTGTAAATAGGCATTTGAACTTCGTAGCTTTAGCCAGTGGTAACTTGTGGAATAGACACCAGCTGGAATGCAGTTTTAACCAATCAGCATCCAGGATTAGACCCACCTGTTGTATAAATGAGTTAATAGATCAATAAGAAAGAGTTCCAAACCTCTCTACCAACAGCTATTTTTCAGTTTTTCCCTCCCCAATCAAACCAATCCTAGACGGTCCTAGCCAGTGGTGTAAAGTACTTAAGTAAAAATACTTTAAAGTACTACTTAAGTAATTTTTGGGGGTATCTCTACTTTACTATTTATGATTTTGACTACTTTTACTTCATTACATTCCTAAAGAAAATAATGTACTTTCTACTCCATACATTTTTCCCTGACACCCAAAAGTACTTGGCACATTTTGAATGCTTAACAGGACAGGAAAATTATCCAATATGCATCATTTGTAAATTATGTCTGAGTGTTGGAGTGTTCCCTTGGCTATCCATACATTTTTAAAACAAGAAAATGGTGCTGCCTGCTTTGCATAATATAAATGATTTTTACTTTTGATACTTAAGTATATTTGAGCAATTTCATGTACTTTTGATACTTAAGTATATTTAGGACCAAATACCTTTAGACATTTACTCAAGTAGTATTTTACTGGGTGACTTTTACTTTTACTTGAGTAACTTTCTATTAAGGTATCTATACTTTTACTCAAGTATGCCAAATTGGTACTTTTTCCACCACAGGTCATAGCAAAAATGTAGCTTGAGAAATTGCTCTTTGCTAAGAAGCAATTTTTGTTTCTTTTTGACTATTTATTTGAAAACAGTCACAGTAAGGTACTTAATTGTTACCCAGAAATAATTTGATATTGAGATCAAAATGGCTGCATTGGACATTTCATTTAGGAATGGATATATCCTTTGAATTTAGTATTTGTTATGTTAAAGAACTATCATATAAGCTATAAATATGCAGTGGTGGAAAAAAGTACCCAATTGTCATACTTGAGTAAAAGTATAGATACCTTAATAAAAAAGTTACTCAAGTAAAAGTGAAAGTCACCTAGTAAAATAATACTTGAGTAAAAGTCTAAAAGTATTTGGTTTTAAATATACTTAAGTATCAAAAGTACATTTAGTTGCTAAAATATACTTAAGTACCAAAAGTAAAAGTATAAATAATTTAAAATTCATTTTATTAAGTAAAGCAGACGGCACCATGTTCTTGTTTTTAAAATGTATGGATAGCCAGGGACACACACCAACACGTTTTACTTAAGTACTTTACACCACTGTAATTATGGTATAAATGGGAGTGATACAGCGACATCTACCTCAGTCATTCACACTAAAAACTGAACTAGCCTAGAGTGGAGGGCCCTTAAAAAGTATCTAGTTGAGCACCGTGCACATTTGGTGCAAGTACTGTATGCTGCTCAGTGAGAGAACTGGGCTCGTGTCCAAATAGGAGGAGTTGCGCTCAATTTCTGCAGAATGGCCAGGACCGTAGTCTCCTCCTAATAGTCTAGAGCGCTCCGCCGGGTGAGTATTGACCATCGAAAGAGAGGGAGTTGCACGGAAAGGGTGAAAGTTTGAAGCTGCCCCAGATCTCCTCGCATAGGCGTGTCGCTTGTGTCTGTCGTCTCGGAAACCGGAGATCTGATCCTGACGGACAATTTATCGGTGCGTAATGGGGAAAGGAGGGGATGGAGGTTGGATAAAACTCACATGGGGGAGTAATGTTACAATATATGTGCTGTGCAGAAGACATACATTTCAGGTTGAAAAGAGTGCCCCAGTCTGTGAATAACAGGGTTGTGGAAATTGTAAGGTACAAAGGTCTGGCCGGCTTAAATAATTTTTAAGTTTGCCTGTTGGACAACACACAGTTGTCTGTCTGTGTGCATTCATTTAGCGTGAGGGTGGTCGCAGCGCTTCACAACTAACGTAACGAGATATAATATTGTGACATGTCCCCTTCGCGCATAGGGCAAATGTTGTCATCCAGAAGTTTGCGCGTTATAACCAGAGGAAATTACCGGTTTTTCGGCAATGAAGCACAATACCACGCGGGGCACCTCACCTCTGGTGTCCGCTCAATGATGATCCCCTCTCCGCTGTCACCTTTCTCTTCCCATAGTAGAGCACTTTCAGGAGTCAGTGCACCGCCGCGTGGACTTGTCCAAGAGAAAATGACCGAAAATGCAGTGTTCTCCCGGAACAAGGTTTTGACCATCGACACCATGAACCCCAAGGTGAAGAACGTTGAGTATGCCGTGCGCGGACCCATTGTGCAGCGCGCCGTGCAGATCGAGAAGGAGCTGAGAGAGGTATGCTTAATATCATAATTTTCTCTTTTTTTCCCATTTGTTTTTAAATTGTGCAAATCATTTGTTTCTCTCAATCTGAAATATACAGCAGTTTGCAAAGTGCGAAAGCAATCTCTCACTGACACTATCCCATGCACTGTCTGTCTCACCTAGACTAATTGCAAGTCTGACTTTTAAACAACTTGACAATTTCCTGTGGCCTCAATGGCTCCGTTTTTCTGGATCTGCAACTGCAGCAGTGACATGCAGCCTAGGCCTATAGGCTTGTGTGATATAGGGTGACCAGACGATTTTGGTGGCCTGTCCCCAGCTAAAGATTTCCCAGAAATGTCCCTGATTAGCTCTCAGAAAGAAAAAAGCAACTCTGAAGTAAATCAAGGCTGATCATTCAGTAATCAAATGCTATATCCAATCAGATTTGCATGTAAAAACAGTCTATCCCTGTATCAAACATGTTTGCTCTTTGCTACCAAACTTGATTCTAAAATAAAGAGATTGGCTAAGATTAAGAACTGTGGAGGGTTAGGCTAATCCATTTCTGTGTTAAAATTGATAGAAGTATTTGAACCCCCTAAAATGTCATAATTAACTGGTTTCCAATGGCTTGAGAAGCTCTTGTCATGCCTTTTACTTGCTTGCCCTTTGCCCTCTAACCTAAATGCTCACCAAATTAAATACTTTTTGAGTGCATTTGCTCACACATCCAGTGTGTCACCCACAAGCAGATTGACCCCTCATCGGAAATCAAATTACTGTTAAAACACCACAGCGCTGATTGCTTATGACACTTGTCTAGATATTTGTTCAACAATGATGAGGAAAGACCTTTTTTGTTACGTTGTTGAAGATTACGCTCTCCCCAATCTCTCGTTCTTTCACTCTCACTCACTCGCTCTTTCATTATCTCCCTCGCCCTTTCCCTCTGACTCGCTCTCCCTTGTCACTGTTTGTTCTCTGTTATGCAGTATCAGTTTTCATCGGAGCTGAGGAAGATCGAGGTCAAAGTCCACAAGTCAAACAGCAAACTGAGAGATTCACTTCAGTTCAGTCTGTTGTCTGTTTTTACAAAGGCTCTATTTAAACTTCTGAGCTCACAATGATGTACAGTATATAGTCTATCAGAGGTCTAATCCTCACTTTACCCCAGACCAATGCCACTTGCTCCTTTAACTCCCTTAAAAGCAATAACTCATCACTCCTAGAGGCCCCAGCCCCCCTCCAGTCCTACGACATTTGTTATGTGAAAATGTTGGTACTCGAGACTGACCCGCTGGCCATCATGTTACAGCTGCTAGTAAGTGGATATGTGTTTCTAGATGTAACAGCCCACTCAAGAGTGAAGAGGTAGGTTGTTGACATTTTGATGTAGCCTACTGACATACATTTTTACAATCATACTGTACATTTTTCAAAAATGTACATATGCACACAATGCAATATTTGTTGTTTTCTCGAGATCAATCTACATCTATTGATATTGTCCACACGGTCACAAACTTTGGTCAGACTTAGTCCTCTTAGGTCAATGTTCTTTTCCAGTAGTTTTTATGTACTTGCCCTCAGTGTAACTCTTACCTGCACCATCCCCGTCCCCTCTCACTTCATTTCAGGGGTTGTCATGGAAACCCAGAGAGCATAGTTTACTGAGTTCAGTCAGGTGTGTAAAGAGTACCTTCCGAGGGGCTCTTTCCAGGAAGACGAGAAACGTGTGTCTGTGTGTGTGAGAAAAAGGTGAAAGGGTCACTTGTTGGCTGCGGCGGGGTGTGGAGGGACTATCATAGTAATGACTATGGTGACCTTTACCAGATGGTCCTGGGGCTTTACCCAAATACAATTTGAATTCATGTATTTTCTCTCTACTATTTGTTCCGAGTCATCCTCAAACACCCCAGCCAACCAAGAGCCAACCTGGGTTAGGGAATGTTGGTTATTACTGGTAATGGCGCCGGAGAGGATTGCTGCCATTTTACGGGCTTCTTCTATTTTGTTAGTTTTTTTGCATTGTTTGTAACTTATTTTGTACATAATGTTGCTGCTACCGTCTCTTATGACCGAAAAGAGCTCCTGGACATCAGAACAGCGACTACTCACCTCGAACTGGACAAAGACTTTTTCTTTAATGAGCCCGATGCAAAGGATATACTGCTTTCCCGAGACCAGAACCAAATCCCTGTCATTCGCATGAAGAAAATACAGAAATACAAGGGGCGGAGGTAAGGGTGCCTTGTGAAAATTTGTCGGCAAGTAGGTAAACCGCCTCTACCATCCGTTCTATTGGCCAACGTGCAATCACTGGAAAATAAACTGGATGATCTATGATCGAGACTATCCTACCAACGGGACATTAAAAACTGTAATATCTTATCTTTCACCGAGTCTATGCTGAACAACGACACCAATAATATAGAGCTGGCTGGGTTTTCCATGCATCGGCAGGACAGAGCAGCTACGTCTGGTAAGACGAGGGGTGGGGGTGTATATTTTTCAATAACAGCTGGTGCGCAATGTCTAATATTAAAGAAGTCTCAAGGTATTGATCGCCTGAGGTAGAGTTCCTCATGACAAGCTGTAGACCACACTATTTACCAAGAGAGTTTCCATCTATATTATTCGTAGCTGTCTATTCACCATCAGAAACCGATGCTGGCACTATGACCGCACTCAACGAGCTGTATAAAACCATAAGCAAACAAGAAAATGCTCATCTAGAAGCGGCGCTCCTAGTGTCCGGGGACTCTAATGCAGGCAAACTTAAATCCATTTTACCTAAATTCGACCAGCATGTCACATGTGCAACCAGTGGAAAAAAACTATTGACCACCTTTACTCCACACACAGAGACACATACAAAGCTCTCCCTCGCCCTCTATTTGGCAAATCTGACCATAATTCTATCCTCCTGATTCCTGCTAACAAGCAAAAACTACAGCAGGAAGTACCAGTGACTCGCTCAATATGGAAGTGGTCAGATGACGCGGATGCTATGCTACAGGACTGTTTCGCTAGCACAGACTGGAATATGTTCCGTGATTCATCCAATGGCATTGAGGAGTATACCACCTCAGTCACCGGCTTCATCAATAAGTGCATTGATGACGTCATCCCCACAGTGACTGTACATACATATCCCAACCAGAAGCCATGGATTACAGGCAACATCTGCACCGAGCTAATGGCTAGAGCTGCCACTTTCAAGGAGCGGGACACTAATCCGAACACTTATAAGAAATCCTGCTATGCCCTCAGACAAACCATCAAACAGGCAAAGCATTGTCGGATGTGGCAGAGGGAAACCCAGCCGCGAGCTGTCCAGTGACGCGAGTCTACCAGACGAGCTAAATGTTTTATGCTCGCTTCGAGGCAAGCAACACTGAAGCATGCATGAGAGCACCAGCTGTTCCAGGACGACTGTGTGATCGCACTCTCCATAGCTGATGTGAGCAAGACCTTAACAGATCAACATTCACAAGGCCGCAGGCCCAGACAGATTACCAGGACGTGTACTCAGAGCATGCGCAGACCAACTGGCAAGTGTCTTCATTGACATTTTCAACCTCTCCCTGACTGAGTCCGTAATACCTAAATGCTTTAAGCAGACCACCATAGTCCCTGTGCCCAAGAAAGCGATGGTAACCAGCCTAAATGACTATTGCCCCGTAGCACTCACGTTGTTAGCCATGAAGTGCTTTGAGTGCTCACATCAACACCATCATCCCAGAAACCGAATACCGCCCCAACAGATCCACAGATGACGAAATCTCAATCGCACTCCACACTCCCACCTGGACAAAAGGAACACCTATGTGGGAATGCTGTTCATTGACTACAGCTCAACGTTCAACACGATAGTTCCCAAAAAGCTCATCACTAAGCTAATGAACCTTGTACTAAACACCTCCCTCTGCAACTGGATGCTAGACTTCCTGAAGGGCCGCCCCCCAGGTGGTAAGGGTAGGCAACAACACATCTGCCATGCTGATCCTCAACACTGGGGCCCCCCAGGGGTGCATGCTCAGTCCCCTCCTGTACTCTCTGTTCACCCACGACTGTGTGGCCAAGCACGACTCCAACACCATTAAAGTTTGCTGATGACACAACAGTGGTAGGCCTGATCACCAACAACGATGAGACGGCCTATAGGGAGGAGGTCAGAGAACTGGCAGTGTGGTGCCAGGACAACAACCTCTTCCTCAATGTGAGCAAGACAAAGGAGCTGATCGTGGACTACAGGAAAAGATGGGCTGAACAGGCCCCCATTAACATAGACAAGGCTGTAGTGGAGCGGGTCGAGAGTTTCAAGTTCCTTGGTGTTCACATCACCATAGAACTATCATGGTCCAAACACACCAAGACAGTCGTGAAGAGGGCACGACAACACCTTTTCCCCCTCAGGAGACTGAAAAGATTTGGCAATGGTCCTCAGATCCTCAAAAAGTTATACAGCTGCACCATCGAGAGAATCCTGATTGGTTGCATCACCGCCTGGTATGGCAACTGCTCGGCAGCCAACCGTAAGGCGCTACAGAGGGTAGTGCATAAGGCCCAGTACATCACTGGGGCCAAGCTTCCTGCCATCCAGGACCTATATACTAGGCAGGGTGTCAGAGGAAGGCCCACATTTTTTTATTATCCAGTCACTTTACCCCTACCTACATATACAAATTTCCTCGACTAACCTGTACCCCCGAACATTGACTTGGTCCCGGTGCCCCCTGTATATAGCCTTGTTATTGTTATTTTATTGTGTTAAAAATATTTATTTTAATAAAAAGTATGTTTTTTTTAACTCTATTTCTTGAACTGCATTGTTGGTTAAGAGCTTGTAAGTAAGCATTTCACGGTAAGGTCTACTACACCTGTTGTATTTGGTGAATGTGACAAATAAAATTTTATTTTATTGATTTAGTCTTTCAGAAGTCTACCTCAGGGGTTTAATAAGAAGTTATTA
This sequence comes from Brachymystax lenok tsinlingensis, assembly GCA_030435695.1. Taxonomy (NCBI): domain Eukaryota; kingdom Metazoa; phylum Chordata; class Actinopteri; order Salmoniformes; family Salmonidae; genus Brachymystax; species Brachymystax lenok. The sequence continues at coordinate 10,785,540 of CM059801.1, forward strand.
CATCCTTATATCATATTGAGCACCTGGAAATCCAGGCTGTATCACATCCGGCCGTGATTGGGAGTCCCATAGGGCGGCACACAATTGTCCCAGCGTCGTCCGTGTTTGGCCGGTGTAGGCCGTCATTGTAAATAAGAATTTGTTCTTAACTGACTTGCCTAGTTAAATAAAGTTGAAAAACATGCAAAAAAATAAAAAAATAAAATGAAAACAAGTCTGTTTTGTTATTTAGGGGAACCTACAAATATATTAAGTCTAAAACATAAAACGTGTTAATCTGTGCTGTATCAGGTGAACTAGCTGTAGGCTATTCCAAGTCTAACCGGATTTTCATACTGAGCTCTGATGGGTGTTAGATTTCTTTGTGAAAACAGGGCACAAAGCTTACATTCACTTGCTTGCTTTAAAAAGGTAAGGAAGGAACACCCACTTTCACACAAAATACATTCTCGTTTTCTCCACTCTCTATCCCCTTTTCACCCCCTCTCTATTTTCTCCTACTAACACACATGCATATTTTGAGGGCTCAGATAAACTGTAATGTTTCAGGTGCAGATAAAGTTTAGGAACATTTCCTGAAACCTGATACGACTTAAATTGTCGTCATTAGTTAATTCCCCTCTTAGCCTAGCAGGAAGAGAAAAAACACAAAGTAGAATGTGAGCAAAACAACTACAACCCAATAACAGCTCTAGGACCAGGCTAGAGGCCCACGGAGATACCTTCTACCGCCTCAGTGGTCTCCATGGAGACTGCAGGAGGATTGCTCAGTAGCAGAGCACACTGTGACTTTCTTTAATGAATGAAGATATCTCCTGCCTCTGCTACTTCGCTAATTTTGATGAGTAAACTAGTAGCCATAATGATGTAACTTTCTTTGGCCAGACTTTGAATTTGTTTTGCCAGACCAATTAGAATGCTACTTACCAGAGACAGAAAAAGAGTAAATAAACTTACACATGCAGAAAGAGCAAAAAAAACTAGAGAAGTGGGTAAGGAGGTAGAGAGAGAGGGCAAAATCAACTGTAGGCTAGTCTCAATTATCTCATAAAGAACATGCAATAGGCAGCACTCTGACAAGAGCCATATGGCCTAATCAGTGAAGGTTTTTCAACAAGGGGCCTGCTATGTGGTCTTCATGTGACAATGTAAAAAGACTCCCTGAGATAAAATACCTTAATAGAAGAAATACTTTTAAAGTTCCCAGAAAAAGAGGGGGACTGATTTTTGTAATTATTTTTGTACACGTTTTTAATCAAATTTACTCTAGTCATTTTTGTTGTTGTTGCACCATATCTCTTTGCAGTAAATTGTAAACTACTCTCTACTCTCAGCATGAATGGAATGGGAGGAGGTCCTTTGTATTCAGTGGGTGTCACTCCCCTGCTGTTTGTGATTGGTCTGAACTGAGAGACACCTCTGTTTTGTGACCAATGGGAGTGTAGGAGGTTTATTTTCTGTTGTGAACTTTGGTGGTCATTTCTGGTCCAGCTGGCCCAATTAGATTGGATAAATGTCTCTGTTGGGGAGAACAACAGCAGGGCTGCTTTGCTTCCCACTGGGTTTGAATGAGTTCCACTTGTGGCCACTGATCACTGTCCATGTTGTTTTAGGGTGTCAAATACCAAGCATCTGGACACTCACTAAGGCGTCTGTGTTCTTGGCCAGTTTAGTTCCGTTGTCCATCCAGGACAGGTTGTCCTTCAGGAGATACTTTCAACCTCTTGACATATTGTTCTCAGATATTGAGAGAAGTAGCTAAGTAGTGGCATTTTTCTTTGCTTATAAGGACAGAGAAAAGGGAGCAGACAGCTAGTGTTACCAATTGCCTATAAGAACATAATGTCACCACATTCCTTGACAACCTCCCCAAATTCAGTATTTTTTCCTATTCTCCATGACCAGTTCTGTTTTTTGACACCTGCATTTGACACCTGCTTTACACTTATCGTCTGTTTCTACAGCTGGAAACTAGCTTATATAACACTTGACAAGCCTTCCAGGAAGCAGACAGCATGGGACTGTGTGTTTCTTTTTGCTTTCCAGACAGCATTTTCTCTCCTTTAATATATTAATATACAATAGTTGGGCTGAACAACTTCTTGCTTTGACTCCCTCCACTCTGCTCCCAAACACACAGACACACATTATGTGTTTTTGTTTGTAGGTACGTGTGTACAGTTGAAAACCTAACATTGGAAAAGCTAAAATTGGGTTCTGTCACTCATGTGTTTTATATTTTTCTTATGGTTTTATTTAATTGAATCTTTATTTAACCAGGCAAGTCAATGAAGAACAATGACGGCCTGGCAAAAGGTCTCCTGTGATGTCCTACATTTTAGGACCTAAAAGCAAAGGGAGGGGAAAGCACATATTAAACCAATGCAGGCTGCCAAGTCATTTCTCCTGGCAAAGACTATACCTGATTTTGTATTTGTGCTTGAGAGTTTAAGTAAAAACACATGGTAAAGGAAATTATGAAGAGCTGTTTGGCTTTAAGGGTTGTCTATTTAAAGGGCTAAGGGCTAGAGGCTGGGTTTCTACTAAGCTAACATCTGGAATTGTTTTACGATGGTCATACCAAGGATCGTTTAGCTATTTTATTTTAAATTTTAGGACCCATGTAGGTATAAAAATATATATATATATATAAAGTGTTTTTGATGAAACATTGAATTTGGCCTATTAGCCTATGGAAACACATTGAATAACAGATTCATACATGGAAAAACAGTGTAAAAATAAAGAAAGTATGTTTTGAAGTGTCTGTCCTATATCTGAGAGATATAAGAAAGCTCAGAAAATATTTTTTTTTCCAATGTGGAATTATCTGTATACCTTCGATATGGAACTGCCCCACTCACTTCCATTCATTTTCCGGCCCGGTACCAGGTTACCTTTAAACGTGACCTCAAATTCCATCAGGAGGTGACACACTCAGATAAGTAGTTATAAATGATTAATTATGAGTTTATAAAGAATAAAGTAAAGTATTGGACTGCCTTTATCCCCTGCACACCCCTGTGACCCAAGAATGCATGGGACACACTCTTTTCACGCCACTTCGATACAAAGAGCACTTTTGCTATCCCTAACCCTTTTCCTAACCTTAACCTCAGTCTCCTAACCTGCTGCGTAAGTTCCCCTAACCTTCTATGAAAAAGTCACTTCGGTATCGAAGAGTGTTTCCCAAGAACAGGGAATCAAAGTGGCGTGAAAAGAGTGTTTCCCAAGAATACATTGTATTCTATCTCTTTCTTCCTTGCCCTAATTGTTTCATCCTCTCTCTGCCTCTCTCATTGTTTTGTGTCTTGTTTCTCTGTCCTGCAGGGAGTGAAGAAGCCCTTCACGGAGGTCATCAAGGCCAACATCGGTGACGCCCACGCCATGGGCCAGCAGCCAATCACCTTCTTCCGCCAGGTCTGCTTTTATTCCAAACCATTTATCTAAAACAATTCTCTTTTTGATAACAGGGTGTCTTTCATTCTCATTTGCCATTTGAAACGGTTCTGTCTATGGCAAAATCACATTGTGACATTTTCATGCAGATTCATGCAGCGTTTCATGCAGATTTGTGTACATTATCCTGCATCAACCCCTGTCTGTTCCTCACCTAGCTCTCGCTGTCCTCTCTTCCTCCTCAAGGTCTTGGCACTCTGCTCCTACCCGGAACTCTTGAATGACAACATGTTTCCAGAGGATGCCAAAAGCAGAGCGCGCCACATTCTGCAGGCTTGTGGAGGGAGTAGTATGGGTATGTTGTTCAAATACTTAAATGATTGTGTGTTGGAAGGGGATATTTTAGCCAATAAGCCTGTGTCAGCCTGTTAGTGTCTGCATAAGCAATGAATGACCTTTCACAGTCAAGAGTGGCCAACCCTGATCCGGGAGAGCCGCAGTGTATTGAGTCTCTCTCTCTCAGGTGCGTACAGTGCCAGTCAGGGTATAGACTGTGTGCGGCAGGACGTAGCTCGCTACATCGAGCGCCGGGACGGGGGCGTGCCCTGTGACCCAGACAACGTCTACCTCACCACCGGCGCCAGCGACGGCATCGTGGTAAAAATTCTAAATCAAATAATTCGATTTTTCAAGTAAACTTCTCACTGCAGATAAAGGGGAGGGCAGGAGGAGAGCGTTGAGGACTCTAGACTTGAGGTGCACCCATCGGTCCTCCTTCACTCCCCTCTCTCTCCCAGACTATGCTGAAGCTGTTGGTGTGTGGTGAGGGTGCGTCGAAGACAGGGGTGATGATCTCCATCCCTCAGTACCCTCTGTACTCGGCTGCTCTGGCTGAGCTGGGTGCTGTGCAGGTCAACTACTACCTGAACGAGGAGAAGTGCTGGAGCATGGACCTCAGTGAGCTGGAGCGCTCCCTAGCGGAGGCCAGGAAGCACTGCAACCCCAAAGCCCTCTGCATCATCAACCCTGGAAACCCCACTGGTAAGTAGCCAAGCTTAACACATATGGAATTGATGATGCGTCATGTAGAGGTTGACATAGGGATTTCACAGTCCTCCCAGTCATGTCACTAGATGGCACCAGAGGACATAGATCCCACTTAGACAAAAAACAAAATGTCCAGTTCTGCCAATATGAATCTGAACCTTTCCCTCTCCTCCTCTGTAATAGGTCAGGTCCAGAGTAGACAGTGCATTGAGGATGTGATCCGATTCGCTGCTAAGGAGCGTCTCTTCCTGATGGCTGATGAGGTAAACTAATCAGGCAAGGTCAAGAACTGGGGCCTCATTTAAAAAGGTTGAGTACCCATAAAATATGCCCCAAAACATACGTGTGCCAGTTTTCACGTAAAAGTTGGCATTTATAAAAACTGAACTTGATGTAAGAATGTGCTTATCATCCTGCAAACTTTAGACCATGCATACGCAGTTTCTAGTGGTTAAAGTATCGCATTGATCATCCGTTCACCTACCCTGCATTTCACAAAGACACCAAAAATCTCAATTTTGGACTCATCAGACCAAAGGATCGATTTCCACCAGTTTAATGTCCATTGCTCGTGTTTCTTGGTCCAAACAAGTCTCTTCTTATTATTGGTGTCCTTTAGTAGTGGTTTCTTTCTCGACTGAGAATTTTCAAAGTTGTCTTCAAGTAATGATGGACTGTCGTTTCTCTTTGCTTATTTGAGCTGTTCTTGCCATAATATATACTTGGTCTTTTACCAAATAGGGCTATCTTCTGTATACCACCGCTACCTTGTCAAAACACAACTGATTGGCTCAAACGCATTAAGAAGGAAATAAATTCCACAAATTAACTTTTAACAAGGCACCCCTGTTTATTGAAATGCATTCCAGGTGAAGCTGGTTGAGAGAATTCCAAGATTGTTCAAAGCTGTCATCAAGGCAAAGGGTGGCTACTTTGAAAAATTTAAAATATAAAATATGTTTTGATTTGTTTAACACTTTTTTCGGTTACTACATGATTCCCTATGTGTTATTTCATAGATTTGATGTCTTCAGTATAATTCTACAATGTAGAAAATAGTTCAAATAAAGAAAAACCCTTGAATGATTAGGTGTCCAAACTTTTGCCTAGTACTGTGTTTATATATACATACAGTTGAAGTCGGAAGTTTACATACACCTTGGCCAAATACATTTCAACTCAGTTTTTCACAATTCCTGACATTTAATCCTAGTAAATATTCCCTGTCTTAGGCCAGTTAGGATCACTTCTTTATTTTAAGAATGTGAAATGTCAGAGTAATAGTAGAGAGAATTATTTATTTAAGCTTTTATTTTTTTCATCACATTCCCAGTGGGTCAGAAGTTTACATACACTCAATTAGTATTTGGTAGCATTGCCTTTAAATTGTTTAACTTGGGTCAAACGTTTCGGGTAGCCTTCCACAAGCTTCCCACAATAAGTTGGGTGAATTTTGGCCCATTCCTCCTGATAGAGCTGGTGTAACTGATTCAGGTTTGTAGGCCTCCTTGCTTGCACACGCTTTTTCAGTTCAGCCCAGGATTGAGGTCAGGGCTTATGATGGCCACTCCAATACCTTGACTTTGTTGTCCTTAAGCCATTTTGCAACAACTTTGGAAGTATGCTTGGGGTCATTGTCCATTTGGAAGACCCATTTACGACCAAGCTTTAACTTCCTGACTGATGTCTTGAGATGTTGCTTCTATATATCAACATAATTTTCCTTCCACATGAGGCCATCTATTTTGTGAAGTGCATCAGTCCCTCCTGCAGCAAAGCATGATGCTGCCACCCCGGTGCTTCATGGTTGGGATGGTGTTCTTCGGCTTGCAAGCCTCCCCCTTTTTCCTCCAAACATAATGATGGTCATTATGGCCAAACAGTTTTATTTTTGTTTCATCAGACCAGAGGACATTTCTCCAAAAAGTATGATCTTTGTCCCCATGTGCAGTTGCAAACCGTAGTCTGGCTTTTTTATGGTGGTTTTGGAGCAGTGGCTTCTTCCTTGCTGAGCGGCCTTTCAGGTTATGTCGATATAGGACTCGTTTTACTGTGGATACGGATACTTTTGTACCTGTTTCCTCCAGCATCTTCACAAGGTCCTTTGCTGTTGTTCTGGGATTAATTTGCACATTTCGCACCAAAGTACGTTCATCTCTAGGAGACAGAACGCGTCTCCTTCCTGAGCGGTATGACGGCTGTGTGGTCCCATGGTGTTTATACTTGCGTACTATTGTTTGTACAGATGAACGTGGTACCTTCAGGTGTTGGACCAGACTTGTGGACCAGACTCTACAATTCTTTTCTGAGGTCTTGGCTGATTTATTTTGATTTTCCCATGATGTCAAGCAAAGTTTGAAGGTAGGCCTTGAAATACATCCACAGGTACACCTCCAATTGACTCAAATGATGTCAATTAGCCTATCAGAAGCTTCTAAAGCCATGACATCCTTTTCTGGAATTTTACAAGCTTTTTAAAGGTACAGTCAACTTAGTGTATGCAAACTTCTGACCCACTGGAATTGTGATACAGTGAGTTATAAGTGAAATAATCTGTCTGTAAACAATTGTTGTCTTGCACAAACCGACTTGCCAAAACTATAGTTTGTGGTTGAAAAACGAGTTTTAATGACTCCAACCTAAGTGTATGTAAACTTCCGACTTCAACTGTATGTGTGTATGTATTTTAACTGACAAATAAAATCAATCAATAATTCTAATTTGATGAATGGAAAGAGGCATCTGTTACAAAACACTCAAAAGTGTAATGACATTCAGAGATTGTCAAGCCAAGCCTTGGGCAAGCCTGCAAGATGTGGATGTGTTTTCTGTTTTCCATTATTCACATAGTCTATTTATTGTGGTGTTGAAAATGCAAACTATGATATTGAAGTGCCGGTATGTTTTGTTTATTGGTTGTGTAGTGCATTGGCACAGAAACATGTTGGTGGAAAATGTGTTGCATATATTTTATGTTATTATAAATATGTCATCAAAATGTTGAAAATCTGATTTCCCCCTAGCTGATCATTGTCTGCAACCGGCTCTGATCGTAGTGTGATGAAACAGGCAGGGAGAGTGAGCTCCTGTGTGGTGGTCGGCGAACCTTTAACCTTCTGGCCCGTAGCCCTGTGTGGCATTGACTGTGACAAAAAAAGCAAAGTAGATATCCACGTTTATAAACACAGGGTCGCTACAGTTATTGTTATTTGCGGTCCAAAACATTATTTTGAGTTAATTCTATGAGGGGGGAGGGTGTTAATTAGATTTGACAGTACAAGGGGAGGGTCATTTAAAAAAGAAAAACTTTGGGGAGGGGGGTGCATTTTCTTTTATGACAGCTTGAGTTGGACCAGCCTCCCCCTTCCCCCTAGTAAATTTAGATCTGTCCCTTACCAATACCATCCTCATCCTCCTCATAAACACAATTTCAACTGTGCTTACCTTTACGTATACTACTAACATCCCCTTCTCTCCTCTCCTGTCCCTCAGGTGTACCAGGATAATGTGTATGCGGAGGGTTGCCAGTTCCACTCCTTTAAGAAGGTGCTGTTTGAGTTGGGACCACAGTACTCGAACACTGTAGAACTGGCATCTTTCCACTCCACCTCCAAGTGCTACATGGGAGAGTAAGACATTTTCTCCCTCTCTCGCTCTTTCATGCTCATACCCTGAACCGTTCACAACCAATATACAAACAGGCCAAGAGGACTGAGTATGAATCTGCATTATTTTCTGTAGAAACCTCAAGAGCAATATTCAGTAACCTGACTTGACATATCAACCATTATATGACTTAATTTAAACCAGTATATACTGTATCACCAGTAGATATGGTAATGGTACGGTGATGTGTTGCCTTATGAACCACTGTACTGTAACTGGTCTCCCCCCTTTGCTCTCCCAGGTGTGGTTTCCGTGGGGGTTACATGGAGGTGATCAACATGGACCCAGAGGTGAAAGCCCAGCTCACTAAGCTGGTGTCGGTCAGACTGTGTCCCCCCGTCCCTGGTCAGGCTCTAATGGACCTGGTGGTCAACTCCCCACAGCCAGGAGAACCTTCCTACACCACCTTCATGAAGGTAATAATTTGGTTATATGGTCATTTAGCAGACATTTTTTATCCAAAATGACTTACCGGACTGTTAACATTGATAGGGACACATATTTAATATACAGTGGGGTCCGAAATGATTGACACCCTTGATAAAGTTGAGCAAAAATGACTGTATGAATAAATAAAACAAATACTGAGCAACATTGTGTGCTCCAAATTTGGGAAATTATATTATTTTATACTAATAAAATTGCTCAGAGACATAGATTTTGTTTAACAAGTAAAACCTTTTTCTAAAAAAGGTAGGGGTAAAAATTATTGACACCCCTGTTTTCAAAATGGTTGCCTCTGCCTTGATATCCTTCGTCTACGCTTATGGACTGCCCTCTTCAATTCAAACCACATAACATCAAAGATAGACCACCATAGTTTACAGTAGGTATGGGGTTCTTTTCTGCATTCTCATTTTGATGCCAAACCCACCACTGCTGTGTGTGGCCTTAGAGCTCTATTTTCACGTCATCTAACAAATGTAAATGCCTGGAGTTTGCTAAATGGCATTGGCACTTAGATTGGAACTGGTGCTTTGGGCAAATTACATGAAAATTAAGCTCTTTGGCCACGCACACCAGTGGTGGGTTTGGTGTCGAAATGAGAATTCATGAGCAGAAAAGAACCCCATACCTACTGTAAAATCTGGTGGTCGATCTTTGATATTATGGGGGTATTTTGCTTCCACTGGTACTGGGGCCCTTGTTAAGGTCAACGGCATCATGAACTTTACCCAGTACCAAGACATGTTATCCAAAAACCTGTTAGCCTCTGCCAGGAGGCTGAAACTTGGCCGCAAGTGGATCTTTCAGCAAAGCAAAAACCCCAAGCACACATCAAAATCCACAAATAAATTGTTAATTGGTCTCAAAGTTTACATTTTGCAATGGCCATCTCTGTCTCCAGACTTGAAACCCATTGAAAACCTGTGGTTTGAATTGAAGAGGTCAGTCCATAATCGCAGACGAAGGATATCAAGGATCTGGAAGGATTCTGTATGGAGGAATGATCTAAGATTCCTTCCAATGTGTTCTCAGACTCATAAAACATTTTATAAAAAGGCTCAGAGCCGTTATCCTCGCAAGGTGATGTATTAGTAACGTATGAGAGTCAATTTTTGATGGAAAAAAACATTAATTTATGCTTTTTGCATACAATATACAGTACCAGTCAAAAGTTTGGACACATTCAAGGGTTTTTCTTTATTTTTACTACATTGTAGAATAATAGTGAAGACATCAATACTATGAAATAACACATTGAGATTAAAGCTTAAATAAAAAATATATATGCATAGTTAAATTCTTCTAAGGAGCTACCATTTGCCTTGATGACAGCTTTGCACACTCTTGGCATTCTCTAAACCAGCTTCACCTGGAATGCTTTTCCAACAGTCTTGAAGGAGTTCCCACATATGCTGAGCACTTGTTGGCTGCTTTTCCTTCACTCTGCGTTCCAACTTATCCCAAACCATCTCAATTGGGTTGAGGTAGGGTGATTGAGGAGGCCAGGTCATCTGATGCAGCACTCCATCACTCTCCTTCTTGGTCGAATAGCCCTTACACAACCTGGAGGTGTGTTTTGGGTCATTGTACAGTTGAAAAACAAATGATAGTCCAAGTAAGAGCAAACCAGATGGGATGGCGTATTGCTTCAGAATTCTGTGGTAGCCATGCTGGTTAAGTGTGCCTTGAATTCAAAATAAATCACAGATAGTGTCACCAGAAAAGCATCCCCACACCATCACACCTCCTCCTTCATGCTTCACGGTGGGAACCACATATGCGGAGATCATCCATTCACCTACTCTGCATCTCACAAAGACACGACGGTTGGAACCAAAAATCTAATTTGTACTCATCAGACCAAAGGACAGATTTCCACCGGTCTAATGTCCATTGCTTTGCAGCAATTCAACCATGAAGGCCTGATTCATGCAGTCTCCTCTGAACAGTTGATGTTAAGATGTGTCTGTTACTTGAACTCTGTGAAGCATTTATTTGGGCTGCAATCTGAGGTGCAGTTAACTCTAATGAACTTATCCTCTGCAGCAGAGGTAACTCTGGGTCTTCCTTTCCTGTGGCGGTCCTCATGAGAGCCAGTTTCATCATAGTGCTCAATGTTTTTGCGACTGCACTTGAAGAAACTTTCAGTTCTTGAAATGTTCCGGATTGACTGACCTTCATTGGGCTCCCGAGTGGCGCAGCGGTCTAAGGCACTGCATCTCAGTGCAAGAGGCGTCACTACAGTACCTAGTTTGAATCCAGGCTGTATCACATCCGGCCGTGATTGGACGTCCCATAGGGCGGCGCAAAATTGGCCCAGCGTCGTCCGGGTTTGGCTGGAATAGGCTGTCATTGTAAATAATAATTTGTTCTTAACTGACTTGCCTAGTTAAATAAAGGTGAAGAAAAAAGATCTTAAAGTAATGAAGGACTGTCGGTTCTCTTTGCTTATTTGAGCTGTTCTTGCTATAATATGGACTTGGTCTTTTCCTAAATAGGGCTATCTTCTGTATACCACCCCTACCTTGTCACAACACAACTGATTTGGCTCAAATGCATTAAGAAGGAAAGAAATTCCACAAATCAACTTTTAACAAGGCACACATGTTAATTGAAATACATTCCAGTTGACTACCTCATGAAGCTGGTTGAGAGAATGCCAAGAATGTGCAAAGCTGTCATCAAGGCAAAGGGTGGCTACTTTGAAGAATCTCAAATATAAAATATATTTTGATTTGTTTAACACCTTTTTGGTTACTACATGATTCAATATGTGTTATTTCATAGTTTTAAAGTATTCACTATAATTCTACAATGTAGAAATAATTCAATTTGCTCATCTTTGTGAAGGGTGTATAATTTCGGACCTCACTGTATGTGGCCTATTCGGCAATCAAACACACCCACACACACCGTCTTCCCTGTGTCCAGGAGCGAACAGCAACCCTCAGTCTGCTGGCAGAGAAGGCCAAGTTGACAGAGGAAATTCTGAACACTGTACCTGGGATCACCTGTAACCCTGTCCAGGGAGCCATGTACTCATTCCCCAACATCAGCCTGCCTCAGAAAGCAATCAAGGATGCGAAGGTTAGTCAGCCCTAATTACTTCTGCTCTGCTGTTAGGAACTGAAACAAGTCAAATTCAGGAAATGTATTTCCATTTATTTTAATAATAATAAATTGCATTTGTAGAGCACTTTTCGTTTACAAACGTAAAATCACAAAGGTCTGTACATTGTGAGCAACCATTAAAAGAAAAAGCTTTAATATAAAAAGGGCTAAAAACATTAAGCAATAATTTTTTTTAACAAAATCCTTTTGTAAAAATCTGGTTGTGAAATACTTACTCTATGGACGTGTGAACCTACCGCAATACCGTAATTCACATATGCTTTAATACTGTAATTTGTGCTTCTCTCTCCAGGCTCTGGGCCAGGCACCAGACATGTTCTACTGTATGAAGATGTTGGAGGAGACTGGCATCTGTCTGGTGCCGGGAAGTGGCTTTGGACAGAAAGATGGGACCTACCACTTCAGGTATAGCCAATCCAGTTTACTCAAACATGTTATCACAACCTCTCTCACCGTAAAATGGGTATAGTACGTTATGGTGAAACTGGATCTTTTTGATGTACATCCCAAAGTAGGAATGAATACAACATAAGTAACGTCTGTCATCAATCATTTCCAATGCACTGCTTTTTGTTCAAAGTCCAAGCTGTAGTAGATTAGGTGTGGAGTATATTATTTATTTTACAGCTCTTTAATGATGTTCTCTTTCATTTTCTCTCTCCTTAATCCAGAATGACCATTCTGCCGCCCACAGACAAGCTGAAGATCTTACTGGCTAAAGTGAAGGAATTCCACCAGAAATTCACTCAGCAGTACTCTTAATCATCCTCCTTAACTTCCTAACTTTCACCAAATCAGAAGAGAATAGGACACAGACCAATATGTGCACAGTCTACCAGCCAACCTATCAGAAATCATCTGTCAATAAGTGCCTACTCTACTAGTGCCTCTGTCTTCGGTCACCTTGACAATGCACTTTAACTCCTAGGCCTACAAGATTCCAAGAAATGGTGGACTCACAGACTGTACATGTAAAAATGTAGTGGTTGTGAACACCAAGGAGATTTCGTTTTTTACAAATCAGGATTAGAGCTGTAGTTTTTTTTCCAGATTTATCTGACATATATAACTTGATTGAATTGATGTTCATTGTCATCTCAATTGTGTGTCCGCGCGCGCGCTTGTGTTGGAGAGAGGGTGTGTGTCATGATCACACAAGTCAAGGCCAGTACGATGGTACAGTACATTTTAGTCAGTTAGCAAACGCTCTTATCCAGATCAACTAACAGTAGCAAGTGCATACATTTTCATACTGGTCCCCCGTGGGAATCAACCCTGGCGTTACAAGCGCCATGCTCTACCAACTGAGCTATGCTGGACTAGTAGTAGTGTATGAAATGATGAAACTGAAAGAGCTACTAGATTATTTCCAGACTCTGTAAAAATTGTTTTGTCAGTATTGTAGAAAGGTACTGTATAGGATAGTATTATGTAAGAGAAGCTTTCACTTAATGATTTTAATTGAAATATGATTTTATTATATTTGCTAAATAAATATAAAACTTTTGCCTCTTTTTTTTGTGGAACTTTCTGCCATAGTGCTAGAATTCCACAAGAGGGCACACTTGTCACACGCCATACATCTACTACAAAGAATGTCCTTGACTTTCAATTGAGTAGCATACCTTTACATTCTTTAGACCAAATTCATGGGAAACAGGGACAAAGAGGAGACAGCAGGGAGAAGAATCAGAGACCAGGTTTTGAATAGCAGGAGAATGAAAATAAAATAAATGCTGTCAGGGATTTGTAGAATTATGAAGACAACAACAGCTCATGGCAGTTATCATGGGGAGTGAGTCAGGAGCCTACTGTGCGCGCGCACACACACACACACACACACACACACACACACACACACACACACACACACACACACACACACACACACACACACACACACACACACACACACACACACACACACACACACACACACACACACACACACACACACACACACACACACACACACACACACACACACACACACACACACACACACACCTTGAGGGGCTGGCCTGCTTTCACAGAATTTATTTACTGTATAACCACCATGCTATGGCTATTATCTACAATGATCAAGATATTGTTGGACATATACTTTATTTCTTGAGGGAGGGGCAGAGCTTTTAGTCTGTAAAGCTCTTTCTCGCTCCTGTCCTCTACAGTGGCTGCCAACATTCATTATCCCTGACAAAGCAGAGCCCCTTTCCTAATTAACCACCTCTTCGTCTTTCTGTAGGCCTTACAATCCCCCCTCACAGCTAGATACGTCCAGTCAGCCACACGTCCCTGTCCTCATTAATTGAATTGGGTGTTGTTTTACACAGTCGCCATCAACTCGTTTGATCTGACCTTGGTCAGAGTAGGATGACAAAGGCAACCTGTTCATTTGCAATTTCAATTTAATCTACCAGAAAATACAGAGAAATAATACAGCAAATATTGTGGTTAAACTCAAATATTCTAATTGATAAAAAAACATTATTTTTTTTAAAGAATGTTTAAAAAATGTATAATCTTCGTAAATTATATCATAAATGGAGTAATGTGACACATGCAGCAAACAAAAACACATGGAAATGTCTGCTCTATCCAAAATTTCAACCAACTCCCTGCAGAATTACAGCAAAAATGGAAGGGGGGAAAAAGTAAGAACTTGTCTGACGGCCCTGCATTAAACACCAAAATTGTCATAAATAAAAAAGTATACCAGTTTCATTTAAGGACCAAAAGAATGACAGTCGTGCTATATAGATTGCAAAATAGTTGGGAAGAAATTTTTGACGTACCGAATCCATGGCACACGGTTTATGAACTGATACGCAAAACAACGGCGGATTCAAAACGTAGATTTTTTCTATTTAAATTATTATACAAAATTCTTGCAACCAATAGAATGTTATTTATATACAACCTTCCCAGCTCTGCAGATTTTTCTGCGAAGAGACATAGTCATTAGATCATTTGATTTGGTCCATATGTAGCTTGTTTTTGGTCACAGATCCAGGAATGGCTGAAGAATTGCAATATTTACTTGTAGCTAACCCTGCAGATAGCACTACTGGGTGATCTGAAAAGTCATAGTCAATCGATCAATAATATACTAATACTTTTAGCAAAAACAAGCATGGCTACCACAGCATTCTGCAGCGATACGCCATCCCATCTGGTTTGCGCTTAGTGGGACTATCATTTGTTTTTCAACAGAACAATGACCCAACACATCCAGGCTGTGTAAGGGCTATTTGACCAAGAGGGAGAGTGATAGAGTGCTGCATCAGATGACCTGGCCTCCACAATCACCCAACCTTAACCCAATTGAGATGGTTTGGGATGAATTGGACCGCAGAGTGAAGAAAAAGCAGCCAACAAGTGCTCAGCATATGTGGGAACTCCTTCAAGACTGTTGTAAAAGCATTCCAGGTAAAGCTGGTTGAGAGAATGCCAAGAGTGTGCAAAGCTGTCATCAAGGCTAATGGTGGCTCCTTAGAAGAATTTAATTATACATATATATTTTTTATTTAACCTTTAATCTCAAATATAAAATATATTTTGATTTGTTTAACACTATTTTGGTTACTACATGACTCCATATGTTTTACTTCATAGTTTTGATGTCTTCACTATTATTCTACAATGTAGAAAGAGTAAAAATCAAGAAAAAACGTTGAATTAGGAGGTGTGTCCAAACCTTTGACTGGTACTGAATGTATATATATTTTCAAAAAGATATATGGGGGATTGGAAGTGATGCAGACCACTACATTGATGGAAGCTACAATCTATCTGCAAAATTAAAGCTGATCTACCCCCTAAACAAAATATTTGTGGGGGTCAAAGGTCACCATAAAACCGGGTCAGCGGAGGGACAGTCAACATCAGGCTGCACCATATTGCCGGCTCTTGAACATAAGCCTAACTTGCAATTCTCATATTTATGATGACTTGCCTTGGCTCTGTCTCCGTTTCCCTGCCCCTACTACTACAGTTCTCTTCCATGCTTCTTCAAGGTCGCATGTGATGGATGATAGTGTAGTTTTCTAAGCGCGGCTACTTTCAGAGCTGGTACCCAACCCAACATGAGCTACCACTCATGTTGAAATCAGAGGGTGTGGTGGAGCGATTGCTGAACTGAGCTGAGCCTGATTTAATGATCAGTGGTTGGGTTTGAATGTAATTGCAGACTTGAAGAGTGAAGGAGAGGGGAAGGCAACTTACTTCTGTGTGGTTTTCCTATAATTGTTGTGAATGTCTGATTTGCCACTTGTCTAGCTCCCTCTGGCAAACTATTATAGGCTTCTATTATCCCCTCTTTTGCTTTCTACATCACTCCTTTTCCGTCGCACATTTCAATAATTATTTTGCATCTTATTGTTTTTCTGTATTTTCTCTTTCCTCATCCCTCTCTCTCTCTTCTTTCCCACTGACCTCTGTTCAATCCCCAAACCCCACCTCTTTTCTCATCTCTCCCTCGCCACCGTTTTCACCTACACTTTCACACTGATTCATAAACCTCTGCCATCACATTTCAACATGCTAGAGTCTGTATTTTACATAACACATGTAGGCCTATGGCTAATAAAAGGAGTAAGAAATATAAAGAGTGATTGAGAGCTAGTGGAGTAGGAGATTGCTAGGATGTGATCTGGTTTCTCTGTGGCTCCAACAGCACCTCAGAACCTCTTGAAGCCAGGGTAATTAGTTATTCCCAGACTGGCCTGATCGATCGGTGTCTCTGTGTTCCCCCGGCATATTGACAATCTTTCATCTAATTTGCCACTAAGCTCCTCGCCACCGCTCAATTGCATTGGCAGAGAGTGTGACATACCGCCCCCCTGATGTCATCAGCAAGAGAAATATTGATCAGTGCTCCTCTAAGAATCCATCCTCTCTTTTTTTCATTTGGGGGACTTGTTTTTGTCTAGTTTCTACCTGTAACATTCCTTTGTAGTTTTGGCATGGCAGGTTAATTTTACTGTCTCGGGATGCCTAGCACTAAGTCCATGTAGCACCAAATGTTTGATGTCAAAAACGCATAAACAACTAAGAGCACCCAAAAAATACATTCTCGAAATATGAACTCAGATCACAGTCCTTTTGTCTTGGAGAGGTATCTATCTCAGAACCCAGACCATTTTTATTGGAATTGATTGAAGGTTCTTGAGGTGATGTAACCACTGATCAGCTACAGACACACTTTGAGGGGTTGGTGGTGTGGTCACATGGGGAGTACATACACTTTGACACATATCCATGTAAAGATTCTGCAGAAAGAGCTGATTGTGTGAAAAGCACCATGGTGGTTAGGCCTACATCCTTTGAACAATGTGGACATCCAACAAACAGGACAGATTATTAATTGATAAAATACTTATTTACTCGGACTCCTTTTAATTAATTAAATCATTGCACATCTCACTATTAATATCCTCACTATGATGAGGTTTTGATGTAAGGTGCCTCTTCTAATTTTCGTGCCAAACCATGTCCAAATAATCCCAAAGTATCAGAAAAATGACTGTTTAACTCAATTAAGTTAATTCTAGATGATTTGGACATGATATGGAAAATGCTAATTGAGGTACCATTGATTTGCATTGGATTAGCGGGGGGCAGATTCCCCCAAACACACTCACCTTAAATGTTACTGCTTTATTCAAAACTGATTATATATCTTTAGGCTCCCCTAATGGTATATATATATATGAAATGTTTATAGATCTAATTTACTTAGATTATACAGTTGAAGTAGGAAGTGACACAAGTAATTTTTCCAACAATGGTTTACAGATGATTTCACTTTTCATTCTCTGTATCACAATTCCAGTTGTTCAGAAGTTTACATACACTAAGTTGACCGTGCCTTTAAACAGATGGGGAAATTCCAGGAATTTATGTCATGGCTTAAGAAGCATCTGATAGGCTAATTAACATCATTTGAGTCAATTGGAGGTGTACCTGTGGATGTATTTTAAGGCCTACCTTCAAACTCAGTGCCTCTTTGCTTGACATCTTGGGAAAATTAAAAGAAATCAGCCAAGACTTCAGAAAAAAAATTGTAGACCTCCACAAGTCTGGTTCATCCTTGGGAGCAATTTCCAAATGCCTGAAGGTACCACGTTTATCTGTACAAACAATAGTACGCAAGTATAAACACCATGGGGACCACGCAGCCGCCATACCGCCAGGAAGGAGACGCGTTCTGTCTTCTAGAGATGAACGATTTTTGGTGCGAAAAGTGCAAATCAATCCCAGAACAACAGCAAAGGACCTTGTGAAGATGCTGGAGGAAGCAGGTACAAAAGTATCTATATCCACAGTAAAACGAGTCCTATATCAACATAACCTGAAAGGCCACTCAGCAAGGAAGAAGCCACTGCTACAAAACCACCATTAAAAAAAACAGACTACGGTTTGCAACTGCACATGGGGACAAAGATCATACTTTTTGGAGAAATGTCCTCTGGTCTGATGAAACAAAAATAGAACTGTTTGGCCATAATGACCATCGTTATGTTTGGACGAAAAAGGGGGAGGCTTGCAAGCCAAAGAACACCATCCAAACCGTGAAGCACCGGGGTGGCAGCATCATGTTGTGGGGGTGCTTTGCTGCAGGAGGGACTGGTGCACTTCACAAAATAGATGGCATCATGAGGGAGGAAATTTATGTGGATATATTGAAGCAACATCTCAAGACATCAGTCAGGAAGTTAAAGCTTGGTCACAAATGGGTCTTCCAAATGGACAATGACCCCAAGCATACTTACAAAGTTGTGGCAAAATGGCTTAAGGACAACAAAGTCAAGGTATTGGAGTGGCCATCACAAAGCCCTGACCTCAATCCTATAGAACATCTGTGGGCAGAACTGAAAAAGTGTGTGCGAGCAAGGAGACCTACAAACCTGACTCAGTTACACCAGCTCTGTTGGGAGGAATGGGCCAAAATTCACCCAACTTATTGTGGGAAGCTTGTGGAAGGCTACCTGAAACATTTGACCCAAGTTAATCAATTTAAAGGCAATGCTACCAAATACTAATTGAGTGTATGTAAACTTCTGACCCACTGGGAATGTGATGAAAGAAATAAAAGCTGAAATAAATAATATAGCCCTCTTTAGCCTCAGTCATGAGGCAGTATTGGTTTTGGTTGCGTTCAGTACATGTCTCCTATTTTGTATTTTCGTCATGTTTATTATTATTGAACTCACCTGCTGCCCTGACTCCCTGCGTATTCGTTAGAGCCTACATGTCAGATATTTTTTAATGACAGGCCTGATGGAAACAGAACACTTGTCGGTAAACTTTCCAAACGACAACAAAACTAAATATGGTAGACAAGTTGGAATCGTTTTATGCGGGTAAAATTAATTATGCGAGAATATTGATATAATAACTATCAAATCGAAGTAAAGTTGGAGTCACGAGATGACATTGTGTGGTCCTCCCAGTACGACTCGTCAGGAAAGAATGCAGTTTATTAGGCTACAGATTAAATAAGTTATGAACTTCACAGGGTGGTGAAAGAGCAAGGTGATGAACTTGATTATCTTTTCCAATACATATCCAGGATCTTATTCTGGTGACATGATCATTGATGCTTTGCTGCCTATTGACAAATAAAAATAATATCGCTCTTTTGTCCATAATAATATCATAATGTAGGGTAGGCTATATACCTGCACTGTTGGCCCATCGGTGAGCTGTAGGCTAGAGTGCACGTGCCAGTACCAGAGTGGGCACACACGCTATATAATGCAACATTTTTTGTAGAAAATGCGATGGAAACCCATTTAACTTGTATTTTTTTATTTAACTGCAAAAGGTAGTTTTATGTACGCAACGTCCTCACGCACAGCCTTTTATCCTCAACAAGTCAATTTGAAGGAAACACATACAGTTGAAGTCAGAGGTTTACATACACATTAGACAAATACATTTAAACTCAGTTTTTCACAATTCCTGAAATTTAATCCTAGTAAAAATTCCCTGTCTTACGTCAGTTAGGATCACCACTTGATTTTAAGAATGTGAAATGTCAGAATAATAGTAGAAAGAATGATTTATTTCAGCTTTTATTTCTTTCATCACATTCCCAGTGGGTCAGACGTTTACATACACTCAATTAGTATTTGGTAGCATTGCCTTTAAATTGATTAACTTGGGTCAAATGTTTCAGGTAGCCTTCCACAAGCTTCCCACAATAAGTTGGGTGAATTTTGGCCCATTCCTCCCAACAGAGCTGGTGTAACTGAGTCAGGTTTGTAGGTCTCCTTGCTCGCACACACTTTTTCAGTTCTGCCCACAGATGTTCTATAGGATTGAGGTCAGGGCTTTGTGATGGCCACTCCAATACCTTGACTTTGTTGTCCTTAAGCCATTTTGCCACAACTTTGTAAGTATGCTTGGGGTCATTGTCCATTTGGAAGACCCATTTGTGACCAAGCTTTAACTTCCTGACTGATGTCTTGAGATGTTGCTTCAATATATCCACATAAATTTCCTCCCTCATGATGCCATCTATTTTGTGAAGTGCACCAGTCCTTCCTGCAGCAAAGCACCCCCACAACATGATGCTGCCACCCCGGTGCTTCACGGTTTGGATGGTGTTCTTTGGCTTGCAAGCCTCCCCCTTTTTCGTCCAAACATAACGATGGTCATTATGGCCAAACAGTTCTATTTTTGTTTCATCAGACCAGAGGACATTTCTCCAAAAAGTATGATCTTTGTCCCCATGTGCAGTTGCAAACCGTAGTCTGTTTTTTTTAATGGTGGTTTTGTAGCAGTGGCTTCTTCCTTGCTGAGTGGCCTTTCAGGTTATGTTGATATAGGACTCGTTTTACTGTGGATATAGATACTTTTGTACCTGCTTCCTCCAGCATCTTCACAAGGTCCTTTGCTGTTGTTCTGGGATTGATTTGCACTTTTCGCACCAAAGTACGTTCATCTCTAGAAGACAGAACGCGTCTCCTTCCTGAGCGGTATGACGGCTGCGTGGTCCCATGGTGTTTATACTTGCGTACTATTGTTTGTACAGATAAACGTGGTACCTTCAGGCATTTGGAAATTGCTCCCAAGGATGAACCAGACTTGTGGAGGTCTACAATTTTTTTTCTGAAGTCTTGGCTGATTTCTTTTAATTTTCTGTGAACTGCTCTGACAGCTGGTGCTTAAAGCTAGAGAGGGAGATAGGAGTCTCCACCTTCAGTGATTATTGAAGTTCGTTCCAGTCAATGGCAGCAGAGAACTGGAAGGAAAGGCGGCCAAAGGAAGAATTGGCTTTGGGGGTGACCAGTGAGTGTATGTAAACTTCCGACTTCAACTGTATCTGATGGAAAAAAGAGCGATTTTATAATATTCGCATGAAAATCTGTCACTAATTGGATGGAAACCTAGCTAATGTGTATTTGATCCCCACCTATTTAGCAAATACAATTTTAAAATATTTATTTATTTATTTAGCCTGTTTTGCATGTTATTTTGGCATTAATACATGTCAAATGTCAGTTTGCAAATGGTGTAAAAAAATATATAATAATTGCGTTAATAAAGCCGTAAACAAACATGGTCTCTCTTTTGCTTTCTTGAGTAAGGCAGCTACAAAATGCAGGTGTTTCAGCCTAACTCAGTGCTTTCACGAAGTTCTATCAACACATTGACTGTAGTACTCGCACTGGGAAAACACTTGACCACTGCTATTCTCTCTTCCGGGATGCATACAAGGCCTTCCCCTGCCCTCCCTTCGGCAAATCAGATCACGACTCCATTTTGCTCCTCCCTTCATATAGACAGAAACTAAAACAGAAAGTACCCGTGCTAATGTCCATTCAGCACATGTCTGACCAATCAGAATACATGCTTCAAGACTGTTTTGATCACCAGACTGGGATATGTTCCGGGTTGCCTCGGATAATAACATTGATGTATACACGGACACGGTGACTGAGTTTATAAGGAAGTGTATAGGGGATGTTGTTCCCACTGTGGCTATTAAAACTTACCCAAACCAGAAACCGGGGATAGATGGCAGCATTTGTGCTAAACTGAAAGCGTGAAGCACCGCATTTAATCAGGGCAAGGTGACTGGGAATATGGTAGAATACAAACAGTGTAGTTATTCCCTCTGTAAGGCAATCAAACAGGTAAAACGTCAGTACAGAGACAAAGTGGAGTCGCAATTCAACGGCTCAGACATGAGACGTATCTGGCAGGGTCCACAGACAATCACGGATTACAAAGGGAACACCAGCCATGTCGCGGACACCGATGTCTTGCTCCCAGACAAACTAAACACCTTCTTTGCCCGCTTTGAGGATAACACAGTGCCATCGACACAGTCCGCATCCAAGAACTGTGGGCTCTCCTTCTCTGTGGCCGACGTGAGTAAGACATTTAAGCGTCTTAACCCTCGCAAGGCTGCCCGCCCAGATGGCATCCCTAGCCACGTCCTCAGAGCATGTACAGACCAGCTTGCTGGAGTGGTTACGGACATATTCAATCTCTCCCTATCCCAGTCTGCTGTCCCCACTTGCTTCAAGATGTCCACCATTGTTCCTGTACCCAAGAAATCAAAGGTAACTGAACTCAATGACTATCGCCCCGTAGCGCTCACTTCTGTCATCATGAAGTGCTTTGAGAGTCTAGTTAAAGATCATATCACCTCTACCTTACATGACACCCTAGACCCACTTCAAAATACTTACCGCCCCAATAGATCCACAGACGATGCAATCACCATTGAACTGCACGCTGCCGTATCTCACCTGGACAAGAGAAATACCTATGTAAGAATACTGTTCATTGACTATAACTCAGCCTTAAACTCCATAGTACCCTCCAAGCTCATCATCAAGCTCGGGGCCCTGAGTCTGAATCCCGCCCTATGCAACTGGGTCCTGGACTTCCTGACAGGCTGCCCACAGGTGAAGGTAGGAAACAACACCTCCACTTCACTGATCCTCAACACAGGGGCCCCACAAGGGTGCATACTCAGCCACCTCCTGTACTCCCTGTTCACCCATGACTGCGTGGCCACACACGCTTCCAACTCAATCATCAAGTTTTCAGATGACACAACCATAGTAGGCCTGATTACCAACAATGACGAGACAGTCTACAGGGAGGATGTGAGGGCCCTGGCGGAGTGGTGCCAGGAAAATAACATTTCCCTCAACATCAACAAAACGAAGGAGCTGATCGTGGACTTCAGGAGAAAGCAGAGGGAGCACTCCCCTATCCACACTGATGGGACCGCAGTGATGGTGGAAAGCTTCAAGTTCCTCGGCGTACACATCACTAATGATCTGAAATGGTCCACCCACACAGACAGTGCGGTGAAGAAGGCGCAACAGCGCCTCTTTAACCTCAGGAGGCTGAAGAAATTGGCTTGGCCCCTAAGACCCTCACAAACCTTTACAGGTGCACAGTTGAGAGCATCCTGTCGGGCTATATCACCACCGCCCGCAACCGCAGGGCTTTCCAGAAGGTGGTGCGGTAGCCCAACGCATCACCGGGCACACACTGCCTGCCCTCCAGGACACCTATAGCACCCGATGTCACAGGAAGGCGAAAAAGATCATCAAGGACATCAACCACCCGAGCCACGGCCTGTTCACCCCGCTATCATCCTGAAGGCGAGGTCAGTACAGGTGCATCAAATCTGGGACGGAGAGACTAAAAACAGCTTCTATCTCAAGGCCATCAGACTGTTAAATAGCCATCACTAACTGGCTACCACCCGGTTACTCAACCCTGCACCTTAGACATGGAATCACTGGTCACTTTAATAATGTTTACATACTGCTTTACTAATTTCATATGCACATACTATATTCTATTCTACTGTGTTTTAGTCAATGCCACTTCGACGATCCTAATATTTATATATTACTTAATTCCATTATTTTACTTTCAGATTTGTGTGTATTGTTGTGAATTGTTAGACATTACTGCACTGTTGGAGCTAGGAGCACAAGCATTTCGCTACACCTGCAATAACATCTGCTAAATATGTGTATGTGACCAATAACATTTGATTTGATTTCTGTGCTGGTGGGGCAGCCAGCGGAAAATACGGAGCTTAGGGGTTGCTAATGTTCTCTAGTTGCACCGTGATTGGCTCACTGTTTCGTCACCCATGGGGACACTGCATCATAACTGCAAAATCTACGAGTAGAGCTCTAAAATTCAAGCCTCTTGGGTGCTGCCATAGAGTTACATTAGAAGTGCCCATCCAAGAAGGCTCAAGGTCATTGTCCACAGATAAAATGTCAAATCACGTTATATCTACTGTAGCTTTGACTGGACTGATCATGTCAACATCATACTTTCAGCATTTTTGCTAGCAAGAAAGCAGTCATAATCATGAATCAAGTCGACAATCTACTGGCAAATCCTTTTCAATCCTTGTCATATGAATAGAAATGATCTAAAACATATCGGTTCTCATCGGCCATTGGACATAAACATTACACAACAAGTTGGAAATCGCAAATTGAACAATGAGTGGTTTGGAAGGAAACAATGGCTAACTGCAAGTGTTGCAAAGCACTCACTAGCCTGCTATTCCATGGAGTGGATGTGTGGTCCAAAGTCTGGGTTTAAGGGTCTCTTTTCCAAGCTTAAAAGGATAAACATTAATTGGGCCATAGAAGGATGAATATTGGCCATGCTGTCAATCCAGAATGACTTCTGCCGCATTCAAAACAACTAGAAACTCGTAACTGGGAAATCTTAAGACTTCAGTGAGTTCAAGACAACTGGGAAAATACATTTTATACAGGTAACAAGCTGAGATTAGGAGCACTCCCTTTAAGAGTGTGCTCCTAATCTCAGCTCGTTACCTGTATAAAAGACACCTGGGAGCCAGAAATCTTTCTGATTGAGAGGGGGTGAAATACTTATTTCCCTCATTAAAATGCAAATCAATTTATAACATTTTTCACATGCGTTTTTCTGGATTTTTGTTTTGTTTTTCTGTCTCTCACTGTTCAAATAAACCTACCATTAAAATTATAGACTGATCATTTCTTTGTCAGTGGGAAAACGTACAAAATCAGCAGGGGATCAAATACTTTTCCCCCTCACTGTATATATAAGCCATATACACACACACACAATACATTGACACCCCCCCACAAAACCCCCACATATTCACATACACTACATATGCACACTCACACTCACCCTTACCGACACAACACACACACACGTTTATACATCATTTGCTGCTGCTACTCTGTTCTTTATTTTATTAGATTATTTATCCTGATACCTAGTCACTTTACCCTGACTTCATGTACATATCTACCTCAAATACCTCTGCACATGGATCTGGTACAGGTACCCCACTCTTATGTATTTTATTCCTCATCGTGTTACTATTTTACTATTTGTATTATGATTTTTAAACTCTGCATCGTTGGGAAGGGCTCGTAAGCAAGCATTTCACGGTCTACACCAGTTGTATTCGGAGCATGTGACCAGTACAATTGGATTTGATGAGATTAGTTTTATGCACGTACCAAAGGGGTTGCATTAATCAGAGTGGAGCTGTCGGTGGTGCAGAAGTTCCAGTCCTACGCCCAAGATGCCGACCAGAACTACGACTTTGCCAGCAACAGTGTCGTCCAGCATCTTGAGCCCGGGGATGAGATCTACATCAAGCTGGAGAGGGGTAAGACAAGAAGTACAGCACCTTCTCCGGCTTCGTAGTCTACGCCGATTAACAGATCATCTATTCTAAACTAGGCTATTCACTTCATCTGCTATATTCTTGTTTAGATTGGTTAACCCGCTGTCGTTTTAGAAGACGGGTGGTTACAGAGAAACTGGGGGACCTTGACGCAGAAGTGAACCTTTAAATTAACATTAAAAATGCAATGTACAATAAAGAAACTTGGACACGTGGAAACAAGGAAGGTGATCAGTGAACGTTTCATGTGTATAAGCCAATATTCATGCAAGTTAAACAGGAATGGTGTTAATGCTTCATTGCTGTTCATGGCTTTTGACATTGGGTCAACTTATCAATTCATTTCAATTGGTCTTGTAACGCATCTCAGTTCATGTTAGTCTATAGATTAGGAAATAATACTCAGAGGTGATTAAAACTATACTGTATGAAGTAATGTTTTGTGAGTTTCTGTCTGCATCTTACTGCAGTGTTGATCTATTACTACTGCTTTATCAGACTACTGCATGAGTGTAAAAGAGCTATCATCATCATCCACAGTCCAATTCAACCTTTTCCTGGAAAATGAATTAAGTGCTACTTCACTAAGATTAATTAGGCCTACAGCCAGTATTTGAAATGGAAACAATACATTATATGGAAGAAAAACATGCCACTAGATAAAATAAATCAAAACCAATTTTAATGACTTTGGTACAGTTTCATGTAAAAATCAACAGGTCAGTTCTAATTTGAGCAGGGCATTAAAAATGTTAAGAAAATATTCCTGGGTGACACTTTCCTCTGACTGGCAGGCTACCATGATGTTCGATTTGGTGATGTATCAGAAAAAAAGACACTCCTACCTAACTTTTTAAATCCTATCACACACTGTCCTAAAGTGACATAATGGTTATGTATTGTCTGCTGTGATGTTGTTGCTCATGTGGTGGTCCCTCTGTGATGCCACCTGTTCTCAGAAGGGAAGACCATGTCCTTCAGGATGACCTACCAGCTCCCTCCCATAGGAACCCATTGGGTGACATCACAACCTACCAGCCAACCAGATCCCCTCCTATAGCCACCCA
This sequence comes from Brachymystax lenok tsinlingensis, assembly GCA_030435695.1. Taxonomy (NCBI): domain Eukaryota; kingdom Metazoa; phylum Chordata; class Actinopteri; order Salmoniformes; family Salmonidae; genus Brachymystax; species Brachymystax lenok. Next base: position 10,811,994 of record CM059801.1, read on the forward strand.
GTCACAGTGTGACATCACGAAAACTCATCTAACAAGCTTTGAGTGCAGAGCATACTAATAAAGAAAACTTTTGGTACCCCAATATCTTTTCGCAATAAAAAAATTAAATCTAACGGGAACAACGTTACTACTTTTCACAAAGAATCTTTGTTAAATGTCATTACTACAAACAAAGCTCCTATGGCTTTCAATAAAACTAGTTGGTTTCTGTGTATATTGGCACCACATTTATATTTAGTCTACGACTTATTTTCTTACAGTATTAATTATTAATCACAAACATTAATTGAAGCTTTGATTCAGTCATGGCTAGTATTGTGTGACAAATAAAAATATTTGATTTAACGTTATTCCTCACTCAGCTATCCGAGTGTTGTTAGTGTTCAACAATGTTTACTTCTCAATGGCACACTTTAATTCAGTAAATCACAGACAAGTAGCAAGAATAAATTGTCAACTTCTGACGTCAATTGCATTTGGTAATTTGCAAGTAATAAAAAATTTAAACACTTTTTTTTTACTGTGAGTTCAGTAGCTGTTGCAAAGGATAAAGGCCTTTGGAGCAGCCTTTCTATCTTCTGGGTGATCTGATTCTTCATTTGAATGTGAGCCAGCGTTTGGGGTTGTCTATGAGGATCTTGTCCACCTGGGCCTGGTTGATCCCTCTCCTCAGCATCTTGGGCACGATGTTCTTCAGTATGTGTGAGTAGCCGTGCCCTCCGTACTTGGTGAGACGGTTCTTGGAGTGGATGTCTTGGGCAATGACAATGTTGTCCTCATATCCCTCCTGGACCAGGAACGCCAAGCTAGAGAGGGCGGGAGGTACACACACACACACACAAGTCTAATGGCGCTGATGGCTGCCGTTTTACTGGCTCCTAACCAACTGTGCCATTTTATTAGTTTTTGTAACTTATTTTGTATATAATGTTGCTGCTACTGTCTCCTATGACCAAAAATAACTTCTGGACTTCAGAACAGCGACTACTCACCTCGAACTGGACAAATATTTTTTATTTAATGAGTCTGACACGAAGGATATACTGCTTTCTCAGGAACGGGCCCAAATCACTGTCATTGGCGTGAAGAAAATACGGAGAAAAAGGGGGCGAAGGTCGGCTGCTTTCTGAGAATTCGCAGGCGAGTGAGTAAAACATCACTACCATTCATTCTACTGGCCAACGTGCAATCGAGTCGTGGCTGAACGACGACACTGATAATATAGAGCTGGCGGTATTTTCCATGCATCGGCAGGACAGAGAATCTACGTCTGGTAAGACGAGGGGCAGGGGTCTGTGTCTATTTGTCAATAACATCTGGTGCGTGATGTCTAATATTAAAGAAGCCTCGAGGTATTGCTAGCCTCGAGGTAGAGCACCTTATGATAAGCTGCAGACCACACTATCTACCAAGAGAGTTCTTATCTATATTATTTGTAGGCATCTATTTACCACCACAAACCGATGCTGGCACTAAGACAGCACTCAATGAGCTGTATAAAGGCCAAAAGCAAACAAGAAAATGCTCATCCAGAAGCGGGGCTCCTAGAGGTGGGGACTTTAATGCAGGCATACTTAAATCCGTTTTACCTCATTTCCACAAGCATGTCACATGTGCATTCGAATAAAACTCTGGACCACCTTTACTCCACACAGAGACGCATACAAAGCTCTCCCTCGCCCTCCATCTGGTAAATCTGACCATAATTTGATCCTCCTAATTCCTGTTTACAAGGAAAAACTAAAGCAGGAAGTACCAGTGACTCGCTCAATACGGAAGTGGTCAGATGACGCGGATGCTACACTACAGGACTGTTCTGCTAGCACAGACTGGAATATGTTCCCGAGATTAATCCAATGGCATTGAGTATACCATCAATAAGTGCATCGACAACGTCGTCCCCACAGTGACCGTACGTACATATCCCAACCAGAAGCCATGGATTACAGGCAACATCCGCATCGAGCTAAAGGCTAGAGCTGCCGCTTTCAAGGAGTGGGACACTAATCCGGACGCATATAAGAAATCCTGCTATGCCCTCAAACGAACCATCAAACAGGCAAAGCGTCAATACAGTGTTAAGATTGAATCCTACTACACCGGCTCTGACGCTTGTAGGATGTGGCAGGACTTGAAAACTATTACAGACTAAAAAGGGAAACCCAGCCGTGAGCTGCCCAGTAGCACTCACGTCGGTAGTCAAGAAGTGCTTTGAAAGGCTGGTCATGGCTCACATCAACAACAGCATCCCAGATACCCTAGACCCACTCCAATCCGCATACCGCCCCAACAAATCCACAGATGACGCAACCTCAATCGCACTCCAAACTGTCCTTTCCCACCTGGACAAAAGGAACACCTATGTGAGACCGCTGTTCATTGACTACAGCTCAGCATTCAACACCATAGTGCCCACAAAGCTCATCACTAAGCTATATACCCTGGGACTAAACACCTCCTTCTGCAACTGGATCCTGGACTTCCTGACTGGCCACCCCCAGGTGGTAAGAGTAGGCAACAACACATCTGCCACGCTGATCCTCAACACCGGGGCACCTCAGGGGTGAGTGCTTAGTCCCCTCCTGTACTCCCTGTTCACCCACGACTGCGTGGCCAAACACGACTCCAACGCCATCATTAAGTTTGCTGACGACACAAAAGTGGTAGGCCTGATTACCGACAACAATGAGACGAGACAGCCTATAGGGAGGAGGTCAGAGACCTGGCAGTGTGGTGCCAAGACAACAACCTCTCCTTCAATGTGAGCAAGACAAAGGAGATGATCGTGGACTACAGGAAAAGGCGGGCCGAACAGGCCCCCATTAACATCAACGGGGCTGTAGTGGAGCGGGTTGAGAGTTTCAAGTTCCTTGGTGTTCACATCACCATAGAACTATCATGGTCCAAACACACCAAGACAGTCGTTTAGAGGGCACGAAAACACCTTTTTCTCCTCAGGAGACTGAAAAGATTTTGCAATGGTCCCCAGATCCTCAAGAATTTCTACAGCTGCACCATCAAGAGCATCCTGACCGGTTGCATCACCGCCTGGTATGGCAACTGCTCGGCATCTGACCGTAAGGCGCTACAGAGGGTAGTGCGTACGGCCCAGTACATCACTTGGGCCAAGCTTCCTGCCACCCAGGACCTATTTACTAGGCGATGTCAGAGGAAAGTAAAAGAAATTGTCAAAGACTCCAGTCACCTAAGTCATAGACTGTTCTCTCTGCTTCCACACTGCAAGCAGTACCGGAGCGCCAAGTCTAGGTCCAGCTTCTACCCCCTAGCCATAAGACTGGTGAACAATTAATAAAATGGCATTCCTGACTATTTAGATTGCTGCCCCCCCCATTTGTTTTTTCACTGCTGCTACCCGCTGTTTATTATCTATGCATAGTCACTTGACCCCTACCTACATGTACAGATTACCTCGACTAACCTGCACCCCACACATTGACTCGGTAACGGTACACCCTGTATATAGCCGCGTTGTTATTTTATTGTGTTACTTTTATTTTATTTTTTTACTTAAGTTTATTTGGTCAATATTTTCTTAACTCTTTCTTGAACTGCACTGTTGGTTAAGGGCTTGTAAGTAAGCATTTCACAGTAAGGTTTACAACTGTTGTATTCGGCGCATGTGACAAATAAAGTTTTATTTGATGCACGCACACACATCAAAACAGAATCATTGGGTGTTATTTAACTTTTTACGTTTGGTAAAGTATCGTGAAGTAGATACAGACAACCAAATTGACCTAGTTTAGCTGCAGTTGTCTAGTAGGTAGTTTGGTAGCAAAGAGCACTCACGCCTTGACTCTCTGGCTGTCACTGGGCATGTCCACTTCCAGGTTATAGGCATAGTTCAGCATCTCTGCTCCAAACAGGTCGTATTCCAGGTAACTCCCCATCTTTGCAAACTCCAGCAGCTCTCCATTGTCAAATATGGTCCTGTGTTAGGGAAAAAAAAACATGAATAATTTAGTCATTCATCACTGAAGCTACCTTTGAGGCATCAGCAGATTAAAATTCTCCACAATACGCATTAACACGTTCCTGAACAGCTACAGTGCATTCGGAAAGTATTCAGACCCCTTCCCCTTTTCCACATTTGGTTACAGCCTTACTTTAAAATATATATATTTTTACATCTAATCTACACACAATACCCCATAATGACAAAGTGAAAACAGGTTTAGAAATGTATAATAAAAAAAAAAACAGAAATACCTTAGAAGTATTCAGACCCTTTGCTATGAGACTTGAAATTTAACTCAGGTGCATCTTGTTTCCATTGATCATCCTTGAGATGTTTCTACAACTTCATTAGAGTCCACCTGTGGTAAATTCAATTGATTGAACATGATTTGAAAAGACACACACGTCTATATGTCAGAGCAAAAACCAAGCCATGAGGTCCAAGGAATTGTCCGTAGAGCTCCGAGACAGGATTGTGTCGAGGCACCTATCTGGGGAAGGGTACCAAAACATTTCTGCAGCAATGAAGCTCCCCAAGAACACCGTGGCCTCCATCAATCAGGCCTTCATGGTAGAGTGGCCAGACGGAAGCCACACCCTAAGCACACAGCCAAGACAACGCAGGAGTGGCTTCGGGACAAGAGCTTGAGAGGATCTGCAGAGAAGAATGGGAGAAACTCTCCAAATACAGGTGTGCCAAGCTTGTAGCATCATAACGAAGAAGGTTTGAGGCTGTAATCGCTGCCAAAGGTGCTTCAACAAAGAACTGAGTAAAGGATCTCAATACTGTGATGTTTAACCTTTTTTTTTGCTTAGTAACGTAACAAAATGTGGAAAAAGTCAATGGGTCTGAATACTTTACGAATGCACTGTAGAAGCTTGCTTTATAAGTATAATTGTTTATACTATATTATAAACCCATGTAGGCCTCTAACTTTTTCCTGACCAGTCCACTCTGGGTCCTGAAAGCTCTCACCTATCCAGGTGTGACATAACGGTCTTACTGATGTCACCTCCAGCTTCCTGCAGGAGACGGACTATCTCAGCCGGTGCACCAGGGTTCCGTCCCGGGTGTATGATGACTGGGCAGCCCAGCTCGGTCTGAGCGTGTGCAGTGGCTTGCAGCACTTTCTTCTCACTGTCTGTGATTGGCCAGCTGCAGCCGATCTCTCCAATCACACCGCAGCGGATATCGGTCCCATCCGCCCCGTGGAGAACCTCACTGATGATGATGTCTGTGAGCTGGAGAGAGAAGTCGGTGTAAGTCATTGGAAGTAGTGGCAGACAATAGACACAAACTGTCCATAAGCTCCCTCAGGTCGGAGACAGCTGACCAAAGCCACTTGGATACATTTGACTGAGACAGGGCTTCTACAAATTGGCAAGTATACCTTCACACAGACAAACTACCATAAACCTCCCTCACCTTCTCCACGGTCATCTTCCTGGTGGCCTCAGAGTGGGTGGCGTCCACATAGTACCCCGCCCCTCCTATGATATGGACGCCAGTATCCTTGGCCAGCTGTTTGAGGCAGGGCAGATCGCGGGCGATACCCTGGGTAGTGTTTTCTACGATGGTTCCCCCTCCTGCCTTTCGGTACTCATGCAGCTCCTCCCGCACAGCATTGGTCTCCTGCAGCAGCAGCAGGTTTTCATGGCTGAAGAAGATTGTTACAGGGACACAGAGATTTGTCTATTGGCTTCAGCCTGAACAGGTTGTAGACTGCCTGCTGTACAGGTTCTAGATTACCTGCTGTAAAGGTGCTAGACTACCTGCTGTATGGTTCTAGAAATCTGCCTGCTGTATGGGTTATATAGACTACTTGCTGTTAGGGTGCTAGACTACACTGAGTGTACAAAACATTAAAAACACCTTCTCCTTCCATGACAGACTGACCAGGTGAATCCAGTTAAAAGCTCTGATCCCTTATTGATGTCACTTGTTAAATCCACTTCAATCAGTGTAGACGAAGGGGAGGAGACAGGTTAAAGAAGGATATTTAAGCCTTGAGACAATTGAGACATGGATGGTGTGTGTGCCATTCAGAGGGTGAATGGACAAGAGAAAATACTTAAGTGCCTTTGAACAGGTATGATAGTAGGTGCCAGGTGCACCGGTTTGTGTCAAGAACTGCAATGCTGCTGGATTTATATCAAACCAAATTGTATTGGTCACATACACATGGTTAGCAGATGTTATTGCGAGTGTAGCAAAATGCTTGTGCTTCTAGTTCCGACAGTGCTGCAATATCTAACAAGTAATATCTAACAATTCCACAACAAATACCTAATACACACAAATCTAAGTAAAGGAATGGAGTAAGAATATATAAATACACTACTGTTCAAAAGTTTGGGGTAACTTTTTTGTCCATTAAAATAACATCAAATTGATCAGAAATACAGTGTAGACATTGTTCATTTTGTAAATGACTATTGTAGCTGGAAACTGATGATTTTTAATAGAATATCTACATAGGCATACAGAGGCCCATTATCAGCAACCATCACTCCTGTGTTCCAATGGCACATCGTGTTAGCTAATCTAAGTTTATAATTTTAAAAGGCTAATTGATCATTAGAAAACCCTTTTGCAATTATCATTTACAACTGTGACCTGGCCAAGATAAAGCAAAGCAGTTCCACACAGCTGAAAACTGTTGTACTGATTAAAGAAGCAATAAAACTGGCCTTCTTTAGACTAGTTGAGTATCTGGAGCATTAGTCCCAGAGTCCTTAGGTGAGTGACGAGCTTCGTGGCACTATGGTGTTGAACGCTGAGCTGTAGTCAATGAACAGCATTCTCACATAGGTGTTCCTTTTGTCCAGGTGAGAAATTGCAGTGTGGAGTGCGATTGAGATTGCGTCATCTGTGGATCTGTTGGGGTGGTATAAGAATTGGAGTGGGTCTAGGGTGTCCGGGAGGATGCTGTAGCTGTGAGCCATGACCAGCCTTTCAAAGCACTTCATGGCTACCGACGTGAGTGCCACGGGGCGGTTATCATTTAGGCAGGTTACCTTTGCTTGGGCACAGGGACTATGGAAGTCTGCTTGAAACATGTAGGTATTACAGACTCGGTCAGGGAGAGGTTGAAAATGTCAGTGAAGACACATGACAGTTGGTCCGCGCATGCTTTGAGTACATGTCCTCGTAATACGTCTGGCCCAGCGGCTTTGTGAATGTTGACCTGTTTAAAGGTGTTGTTCACATCGGCTACCGAGAGCATTATCACACAGTCATGCAGAACAGCTGGTGCGCTCGTGCATGCTTCAGTGTTGCTTGCCTCGAAGCGAGCATAAAAAGGCATTTAGCTGGTCTGGTAGGCTTGCGTCACTGGGCAGCTCGCGTCTGGGTTTCCCTTTATAGTCCGTAATAGTTTTCAAGCCCTGCCACATCCGACGAGCGTCAGAGTCGGTGTAGTAGGAGTCAATCTTAATCCTGTATTGACGCTTTGCTTGTTTGATGGTTCGTCTGAGGGCATAGCGGGATTTCTTATATGCGTCTGGATTAGTGTCCCACTCCTTGAAAGAAGCAGCTCTAGCCTTTAGCTCAATGCGGATGTTGCCTGTAATCCATGGCTTCTGATTGGGACATGTACGTACAGTCACTATGGGGACGACGTCATCGATGCACTTATTGATGAAGCCGATGACTGAGGTGCTGTATTCCTCAATGCCATTGGATGAATCCCGGGAACATATTCTAGTCTGTGTTAGCAAAACAGTCCTGAGGTGTAGCATCCGCGTCATCTGACCACTTCCGTATTGAGCGAGTCACTGGTACTTCCTGCTTTAGTTTTCGCTTGTAAGCAGGAATCAGGAGGATAGAATTATGGTCAGATTTGCCAAATGGAGGGCGGGGGAGAGCTTTGTATGTGTCTCTGTGTGTGGAAAAATATTTGGTCAAACGGATTTAAGTTTGCCTGCATTAAAGTCCCCGTCCACTAGGACAGTCCCCGTTCTGGGTGAGCATTTTCTTCTTTGCTTATGGCCTTATAGAGTTGGTTGAGAGCGGTCTTAGTGCCAGTGGGTAAGCATTTTCGTCTTTGCTTATGGCCTTATAGAGTTGGTTGAGAGCGGTCTTAGTGCCAGTTTCGTTATGTGGTGGTAAATAGACGGCTACGAACAATACAGATGAGAACTCTCTTGGTAGATAATGTGGTCTGCAGCTTATCATAAAGTACTCTACCTCAGGTGAGCAATACCTTGAGACTTCTTTAATATTAGACATCGCGCACCAGCTGTTATTGACAAAGACACACCCCCCCACCCCCACCCCTCGTCTTACCAGAGGTAGCGTCTCTGTTCTGCCAGTACATGGAAAATCCCACTAGCTCTATGTTGTCCGTATCTTTGTTCAGCCACGTCTTGGTGAAACATAAGATGTTACAGTTTTTAATGTCCCGTTGGTAAGATAATCTTAATAGTAGGTCATCAATTTTATTTTCCAATGATTGCACGTTAGGAAGAAGAATGGAAGGCATTGGGAGTTCTCGCTCGCCACGGATTCTCAGAAGGATCTCCGATCTGCGGCCCCTTTTCCGGCATCTTTTCTTCACGCAAAAGGCGTGGATCTGGGCCTGTTCCACTGAAAGCATGATATCCTTCTCGTCTGACTTGTTAAAGGAAAAAGTTTCTTCCAGTCCGCGGTGAGTAATCTCTTTTCTGATGTCCAGAAGTTATTTCGGTCATAAGAGACGGTAGCAGCAAAATTATGTACACAATAAGTTAAAAATAAGTTACACAAAACGCAAAAAAATATATAGCACAATTAGTTGGGAGAATGTAAAACATCAGCAATGTTATTCGGCGCCATCTTTTCACAAATCATGAATAATGAGTGAGATGCGGTTCAGAGGCTACAACAAAACCTGCTAACCTCTCACCATTACCAATAACAGGCATTTTGAGGGGGTGGTATGATCTTTGTGCCTCTGTAACCTTCTCACTCATCATTATTCACTCATCATTCATGACTATCCACAATCATGATGGCATCCACATGAATGTAGAAGTGTTCAGAAACATGTATCCTTACTTACAATAAAAGTGACTCCCAAATGGCAGAAGTCATTACTCATCATTCAGTTCCTATTGGGCAAAACATAATCCAAAACACAACAAACCGTAAAATGCATCCAACAAGTTTGTAGAGTCACAAGCTTGATGGTGTCATTGTGTGCAAGGAATATGGGACCAAATACTAAACTTTGACTACATTATTAAAGGAAGTGAATTTGTCCAAATAATGATGACTTCTTCAAATGGGGAGACTAGAAATGAAAGCACTTTATGTATCTAAACAGTAAAACCGATATGTATGAAAATACCCTCAAATAAAAGCTGACATTATGTACTGTCATCTAATATGAAACATTCTATATCAAATCTAAAATGCTGGAGTATAGACCCAAATAAATTAAAAATGTGCTTCACTGTCAAAATACATATGGAGGGGAGTTTACCTGCTGTAAGGGTTCTGCTTCAGCCAGAATAGATTCTTCATCTGGATGGGGGCCTGGGCCACGGTCTCGTCCCCCGGGGCCGGAGAGAAGTAGCAGCACTCAAAGGTCATGGTCAGGTGCTCGTGGGTCATTGTTCTACCCAGTTGGTCGGGTTCTATCGGACCCAACACCGTCTGGACCTTACCGCTCAGTGCTGACATGGTGAAATGGTTGGGTCTCTGGGGCTTTTGATCCTGCACAATAGAAGATTTTATAACTACTACAATACACATAATGTATTAGTTATGAGCTATTCCTGTACTGGAAAAACATCCCTTAGTAAAAAAAGATAGTAGTCAGAGTGCAGTATAACTGCATTATGCTGCAAATACTGCATCCAAAATAACCAGGTTTTTTACTGCAGTAATTTTGCAGAGTAACTGCAGTTATTCTGAAATGACTGCGTCCAAAATACCAGTCGACGGCAGCTACTACACTTCTACAGCAGTTTCAAAACCGCAATTTGGTTGATGGATAGGTCCATGGATTACTGGCTTGATTGAGACCAGCAGCAAAACACAGAGCTATAAAGCAACTGGACACACCTCTTTCACATGAATAGATATGACTAGACAGGTGCCCACTCAAGCAGGGTTGCCATGTTTGTGGTTTTCCGGTAAGATCGGGCTACTTTGAAAACGATGTCGCGGGTGAAAATGTATTGTTCGTGGGTTTCAGGTTTTTGGTCTACTTCTAAATTGCACCGCGGCCGCCATGGCATTTCTATTTGGGTGAAAAAAATCTATATCTATATTTCACTGTGACCTGCTGTTGCTGACTATCAGAGTGAGCAGGCTGTTATTGGGGAGGGGAAGAGCCGGAGGGGTGTGTGCGTTAATAGGATTGGTTGAGAGAGCGGTGCAGTCACTGAGACAGAGCAGTATGCGCGCACATCGTGACAACTTTTTACCAGTTGTTGGTATGCTATTTAGATTGGTCATTATGGAGACACCTATTTCAGTCCCCTTTTCCATAAAACATAACGTCGACAAAGCATTGGAAAACTAGAGCTCTTTAGATAAATTCATTCAGATGTGGTTTAAAGTAAACTGCATTCTAATGTCGACTTTTCCTTTGGAAAACTGTATCAAGCGAAGGCTTTTACGCATGCTCAGTTCTAGGGTATGTGGCGCGAGTGGATATTTGAAATGGTAGTTACGGAACTCCCTCGCGTGAAACTGACATTAAATGTGTAGAATGATGCATTTGCATCGGTTGGCCATCAAGTAAGCTATTCATGCTTTAAGCACCAGCTGTCAGAGCAGCTCACAGACCCCTGCACCTGTATATAGCCCATCTGTAAATAGCCCAACCAACTACCTCATCACCCACGTATATATTTTGTTCCTTTGCACACCAGTTTTTCTACATTGCACATTCATCTACCATTCCAGTGTTGAAATGCTATATTGTAATTACTTTGCCACCATGGCTTATTTATTGCCTTACCTTCCTTATCTTACCTCGTTTGCACACATTGTATATATAGATTTTTTTTCTTTTCTACTGTATTATTGACTGTATGTTTGTTTACTCCAGTGTGTAACTGTGTTGTATGTGTGGAACTGCTTTGCATTATCTTGGCCAGGTCACAGTTGTAAATGAGAACTTGTTCTCAACTTGCCTACCTGGTTAAATAAAGGTGATAAACAAAAATCTATGCCATTGTAGGCTACTGTAGTCTACCATTTGATACAATAAAATTTTTGAAATAAAGATATTACTGGAGTCAATGCAAATCAATGTGCCACTTGTGTAATCTACCTGGAGCTGGCAAACAGATTTAACACATAGCCTATAACTTCAGTTTGCTGTTGTAGCCTTGTATCTATGCAATTATTAATGGCCATGTTTAGTTAAATAAAGTTGGAAGTCTTCAATTGTGATCATGGTCACAGCTCTATCGTAAATGTATAATTCTCCACAATGAATGTCAGTTTCATTGTGGACTTTCCTCTGAAATTAGATGCTAGCCTATCAGGGGCTATTGGCTACCTGCATCTAGCTCAGCAAACATTGGCAAAGTTGAATTGCAATTATAAACCTAGATTTTAGTCAGTAGCCTATGCCTATTGAAATGACAAGTACATCACACAAGAGAGACAACAACATAACATAAAGAGAGACCCAAGACAACATAGCATGGCAGCCACACATGACAACACAGCATTGTAGCAACACAACATGACAACAGCACAAAACATGGTACAAACATGATTGGGCACAGACAACACAAAGGCAAGAAGGTAGAGACAACACATCACGCAAAGCAGCCACAACTGTCAGTAAGAGTAACCATGATTGAGTCTTGGAATGAAAACTGTCCAGTTTGAGTGTTTGTTGCAGCTTGTTCTAGTCTCTAGTTGCAGCGAACTGAAAAGACGAGCGACACAGGGATGTGTGTGCTTTGGGGACCTTTAACAGAACGGGTGTTGTGTGTGGAGGATGAGGGCTGCAGTAGATTTTGCTTCGTAGCCTATCGTTAAATGACGTCGATGTTTGTTCTTAATTCGCTCAATAAACAATAACATTATGGGAAAAGGGTTTATTGGATAAATGTGGCAACTCTTCCTGTGAAAAAAAATATTGGGCTAGTTTTCAGACCTTGTGGGAAGATTTTAGTTGGACCTGGCAACCCTGCACTGAAGAGACCTTTAGACCTATGGTTGTATACAAGAGGTCAAGTGTCCCCATTTTAACTCACAAGGCCTACTAGCTATAGTCTACTGCGGTCTCTGGTACTAATACATATCGTTTAATTGTTCCCAGTGTTATTTTCTCACAAAAATAATGCATTCTTGCACCGTTAGTCTTAGATTTTGTATCACACGTGTGATCTCGAATCATTAAACATGCAATAAACTGGATGTAGTAACTGAGCATAGCAAATACAGCGGGCATGCAACTGCGATTTCTGCAAATGCAACAGCTATTCAGTTCATTAGTGAAAAATATACATTCATTGTTCACGACACTACGATGTAGCAAAAATGATATAAGACCTGGAAATCTTACTTCGATTCTGTAGTCCAAACGTTCTTCCTAACTTGCAAAAGAGAGGAAGACCCACTTCTCAGACCAGGAAGCAACAAGTCGTACGACTAGACAGCCCTAACTATCGCGAGAATTTGACTGATACAAAGTGTGCTACTGTAACCTGCCGGAATGTATCGTACATCATAATGAGTAATGACATTGGGCTACTAAATGACATTACTCATACGGTCATTGACATATTAATATAGCCTTCAAGAATATCCTACCACCGTGTGTTTGAAGAACTGAGTATTCTTGCAAAATGCTACACACCATTTACAGTGCCTTGAGAAAGTATTCAAACGCCTGACTTATTCCACATTTGTTGTGTTATAGCCTTAATTTAAAATTGATTACATTTAGATTTTTTGTCACTAGCCTAAGTACAATACTCCATAATGTCAAAGTGGAATTATGTTTTGGGGAATTTTTACAAATTATAAAAAATTAAAAGCTCAAATGTCTTGATTCAGTAAGTATTCAACTCCTTTGTTATGGCAATTCCCTTACGAAAAAAGATTGCAGTCAGAGTGTTGTATAACTGCAGTATGCTGCAAATACTGTGTCCAAAATAACACCGTTTTTTTTACTGCAGTAATTTTGCAGTGAACTGCAGTTAGAGTGCATTATAACTGCAGTTCAACTGCAGTACACTGTAGTTATTCTGCAATTACTGCATTCAAAATACCACAGTCGACTTCAGTTACTGCAGTTTCAAAACGGCAATCTTTTTTTTAAGGGTAAGCCTGAATATGTTCAGGGGTAAAGTCACATAATAAGTTGTATGGGCACACTGTGTGCAATTCTAGTGTTTAACATGATTTTTGATAGATACCTAATCTCTGTACCCCACACATACAATTATCTGTAAGGTCCCTCAGTCGAGCAGTGCATTTCAAACACAGATTCAACCACAAAGACCAGGAAGGTTTTCCAATGCCTCAAAAAGAAGGGCATCTAGTGGTAGATGGGTATGAAAAAAACAGACATTGATCAAATCAAATCCAAGTTTATTTGTCACGTGCGCCGAATACAACAGGTGTAGACCTTACAGTGAAATGCTTACTTACATGCTCTAACCAACAGTGCAAACATTTAAAAAAATGTTTTTATATATTAAAAAAACAAAGGTATTAGGTGAACAATAGGTAAGTAAAGAAATAAAAACAACAGTATACACAGTAGCGAGGCTATAAAAGTAGCGAGGCTATAAAAGTAGCGAGGCTACATACAGACACTGGTTAGTCAGGATGATTGAGGTAGTATATGTACATGTAGTTATGGTTAAAGTGACTATGCATATATGATGAACAGAGAGTAGCAGTAGCGTAAAAAAGGGGTTGACGGGTGGTGGGACACAATGCAGATAGCCCAGTTAGCCAATGTGCGGGAGCACTGGTTGGTCGGTCCAATTGAGGTAGTATGTACATGAAAGTATAGTTAAAGTGACTATGCATATATGATAAACAGAAAGAAGCAGCAGGGAGGCACAATGCAAAAAGTCCGGATAGCCATTTTATTACCTGTTCAGGAGTCTTATGGCTTGGGGGTAAAAACTGTTGAGAAGCCTTTTTGTCCTAGACTTGGCACTCCGGTACCGCTTGCCATGCGGTAGTAGAGAGAACACTCTAAGACTGGGGTGGCTGGGGTCTTTGACAATTTTTAGAGCCTTCCTCTGACACCACCTGGTGTAGAGGTCCTGGATGGCAGGCAGCTTAGCCCCAGTGATGTACTGGACCGTACGCACTACCCTCTGTAGTGCCTTGCGGTCAGAGGCGGAGCAATTGCCGTACCAGGCAGTGATGCAACCAGTCAGGATGCTCTCGATGTTGCAGCTGTAGAACCTTTTGTGGGCGGCAGGTAGCCTAGTGGTTAGAGCGTTGGACTTGTAACCGGAGTGTTGCAAGTTCGAATCCCCAAGCTGACAAGGAAAAAATCGGTTGTTCTGCCCCTGAACAAGGCAGTTAACCCACTGTTCCCCGGGTGCCGTGGATGTCGATTAAGGCAGCCCCCCGCACCTCTCTGATTCAGAGGGGTTGGGTTAAATGCGGAAGACACATTTCGGTTGAAGGCATTCGGTTGTACAACTGACTAATAATGGTGACTTTGACTTTTTTGAGGATCTCAGGACCCATGCCAAATCTTTCAGTCTCCTGAGGTGGAATAGGCTTTGTCGTGCCCTCTTCACGACTGTCTTGGTGTGTTTGGACCATTCTAGCTTGTTGTTGATGTGGACACCAAGGAACTTGAAGCTCTCAACCTGCTCCACTACAGCCCCGTCAATGAGAATGGGGGCGTGCTCGGTCCTCCTTTTCCTGTAGTCCACAATCATCTCCTTAGTCTTGGTTACGTTGAGGGAGAGGTTGTTGTCCTGACACCACACGGCCAGGTCTCTGACCTCCTCCCTGTAGGCTGTCTCGTCGTTGTCGGTGTTCAGGCCTACCACTGTTGTGTTGTCTGCAAACTTAATGATGGTGTTGGAGTCGTGCCTGGCCATGCAGTCGTGGGTGAACAGGGAGTACAAGAGGGGACTGAGCACGCACCCCTTGGGAGCTCCAGTGTTGAGGATCAGCGTGGCAGATGTGTAGCTATCTACCCTCACCACCTGGGGGTGGCCCGTCAGGAAGTCCAGGATCCAGTTGCAGAGGGAGGTGTTTAGTCCCAGGATCCTTAGCTTAGTGATGAGCTTTGAGGGTACTATGGTGTTGAATGCTTAGCTGTAGTCAATGAATATCATTCTCACATAAGTGTTCCTTTTGTCCAGGTGGGAAAGGACAGGAGTGCAATAGAGATTGCATCATCTGTTGATCTGTTTGGGCGGTATGTAAATTGGAGGGGGTCTAGGGTTTCTGGGATAATGTTGTTGATGTGAGCCATTACCAACCTTTCAAAACACTTCATGGCTACGGACGTGAGTGCTACGGGTCTGTAGTCATTTAGACAGGTTGCCTTTGTGTTCTTGGGCACAGGGACTATGGTGGTCTGCTTGAAGCAAGTTGGTATTCAGGGACATGTTGAAAATGAGGGACATGTTGAAAATGTCAGTGAAGACACCTGCCAGTTGGTCAGCACATGCCCGGAGCACACGTCCTGGTAATCCGTCTGGCCCCGCAGCCTTGTGTATGTTGACTTGTTTAAAGGTCTTACTCACGTCGGCTACAGAGAGCGTGATCACACAGTCGTCTGGAACAGCTGATGCTTTCATGCATGCCTCAGTGTTGCTTGCCTCGAAGCGAGCATAGAAGTGATTTAGCTCGTCTGGTAGGCTCGTGTCACTGGGCAGCTCTCAGCTGTGCTTCCCTTTGTAGTCTGTAATAGTTTGCAAGCCCTGCCACATAAGACGAGTGTCAAAGCCGGTGTAGTATGATTCAATCTTAGCCCTGTATTGACGCTTTGCCTGTTTCATGGTTCGTCGCAGGGCATAGCAGGATTTCTTGTAAACGTCCGGGTTAGAGTCCCGCACCTTGAAAGCGGCAGTTCTACCCTTTAGCTCAGTGCGAATGTTGCCTGTAATCCATGGCTTCTTGTTGGGGTATGTACGTACAGTCACTGTGGGGACGACGTCCTCGATGCACTTATTGATGTAGCCAGTGACTGATGTGGTGTACTCCTCAATGCCATCGGAGGAATCCCGGAACATATTCCAGTCTGTGATAGCAAAACAGTCCTGTTGAATATCCCTTTGAGCGTGGTGAAGTTATTAATTACACTGATGGTGTATCAATATACCCAGTCACTGTAAAGATACAGGCGTCCTTCCTAACTCAGTTGCCAGAAAGGAAGGAAAACGCTCAGTGATTTCACCATGAGGCCAATGGTGACAGTTTAATGGCTGTGTTAGGAGAAAACTGAGGATGGATCAACAACATTGTCGTAACGCCACAATACTAACTAACATAATTGACAGAGTGAAAAGAAGAAAGCCTGCACAGAATAACAAATATTCCAAAACATGCATCATATTTGCAACAAGGCAATATAGTAATACTGCAAAAAATGTGGCAAAGCAAGTCACTTTTTGTCCTGAATAAAAAGTGTTATGTTTAGGGCAAATCCAATAAAACACTTTACTAAGTACCACGTTCCATATTTTCAAGAATAATGGTGTCTGCATCATGTTATGGTTATGCTTGTAATCGTTAAGGACTGGGGAGTTTTTCAGGATAAAAAAAAGAAACAGAACGGAGCTAAGCACAGGAAAACCTGGTTCAGTCTGCTTTCCACCAGCAACTGGTAGATGAATTCACCTTTAGCAGAACAGTAACCTAAAACACAAGGCCAAATCTACACTGGAGTTGCTTACCTGAGTGATCAAGTAACAGCTTAACAAATAATTGGCAAATGTTGCACAATTCAGGTGTGGAAAGCTCTTAAAGACTCACAGCTGTAATAGATGCCAAAGCTGCTTCTACAAAGAATTGACTCAGCTGTGTGAATACTAGTAAATTGTATATTTCTGTATTTCATTTTAAATACATTTGCAAACATTTCTAAAACCATGTTTTTAGTTTGTCATTATTGGGTATTGTGTGTAAAAAAATAACAACGATTTAATCTATTTTAAATGCAGGCTTTAACACAACAAAATGTGGAATAAGTCAAGGGGTATGTACTTTCTGAAGGCACTGTATAACAGGATTGATTGCAATTTGGACATGTTATCACATCCCCTTTGTTCATCTCTATCTTTCTCTGTCATATTCTATTCTCTCTAAATTCCATATTTTCTATTTCCTTTGTATAGCTCCCATTCTTTGACCATGTTCACTGACAGTGACAGGTGGATTAGGTAACCTCAGTGTATCATTCTAACTCAGTGACCGGCCCAGTGACCGGCCCAGTGGATATGGAACTCATACAGCATGTGAGATCATTGCAGAGAGCCTGATATAGGCTACAGTTTGAGTTATGTGCTCTCTCTGAGCAAGTTTGAGCAGAATCTGTTACACTTTATGTTCTCCAGCATTCAGTTTTGAGAAATTAGTTCAGAGTGAAGTAAACCATCTCTGCCAATGGTTGAGTGAATGACAGACTACGGCTGTTCTCCATCTGTAAGCAAGAGCATGACCTCTCAACAGTGTCACGTGGGATAGAGAGAGAGGCTATGACAATTTTTTAAAATTATGTTTTGCCCTAGTTATTGTCTTTAACTTGGGCCCAGAGCTTTTCCAGCTCAGATCGTACGATCAGAAAAAACTCAAGCCCCTAAAGATGAGCGTCTGACCAGCCCAGTACCTTCAGTACCAGCTCCCCGCACTCGCCCAGAGGTGCGTGAGACCAGCCTGGTACGTTCAGTGCCAGCTCCACGCACCAGACCTGCAGTGTGCCTCTCCAGCCCGGTGCGTCCAGTGCCAGCTCCCCGCACTCACCCAAAGGTGCGTGAGACCAGCCCAGGGCGTCCAGTGCCAGCTCCACGCACCAGACCTGCAGTGCGCCTCCCCAGCCCAGTACGTCCTGTTCCTGCTCCACGCACCAGGCCTCTAGGGTGTCGTCCCAGCCCAGTACGTCCTGTTCCTGCTCCATGCACCAGGCCTCTAGGGTGTCGTCCCAGCCCAGTACGTCCTATTCCTGCTCCACGCACCAGGCCTCTAGGGTGCCGTCCCAGCCCAGTACGTCCTGTTCCGGTTCCACGCACCAGACCTCCAGGGTGTCGTCCCAGCCCAATACGTACTGTTCCTGCTCCACGCACCGGGCCTCCAGTGCGTCTTCTTGGGCCGGTACCGCCCGCACCGGAACCGCCACCAACAAAGGTCCACCCGAACCCCCCCATTGACTGTTGGTTGCGGTCGGAGTCCGCACCTTTGGGGGGGGTACTGTCACGTCCTGGCCATAGATAACCCAGAGGGCTATCTATGGGGTTTTGGGCCAGGACGTGACCAGGGGGGTTTTTGTTCTATGTTTGTGTTTTCTATGTTGGGTTTTGTGTTGGTTCCCAATTAGAGGCAGCTGTTAGTCGTTGCCTCTAATTGGGAATCCGATTTAGTTTGTTCCCTTCCCCACCTGCCTTGGTGGGTTATTGTTTCTGTATGTTAGTGCCTGTGCGCCACACAGTGCTTGCCGATCGTTGTTGTTCCTTTGTTTTTGCAATTTGTAAGTTTCACTTCTTTATGAAAACGTGTGGAACTACACCCGAGCTGCGCTTTGGTCCAATCCTTCCAGCGATCGTGACATCTTGCAAATTGATGAAATGTTGGCATGTGCACAGTGCACTGTTCGGATGCTGGAATTATTTTGGATAACCCTGCAAACTTTTTGAAGTGATTTGTTTGACAATCAGATGAAAACATCATGACAGTTTGTGTTCATGGCACATTAAAAGGCAATACTTTTTTTACAGTTAAATTCCATCTTTACTATAAAACACAAAAACATTTGTGCACTGTCATCAGTCACCCTGACTCTGCTCTGCTGCACACACACACACATACACAGAGAGAGAGGCATGGCATGGGGGGTGTGTGGCAAAGAGATAAGACTGAAGCGAGGCCTGATGTCCACAGAGACCTCTGAGGATACAACAAATTTATTTAGGATGAATATCAGTGGGATAGTGAGTTGAGGGTGGGAGGTGATTTCATGCATAGTTTTGCTGTTCTTTGATAGTGGTCATTGTCCATTGCCATTTGTTAATCATTGTGAGTTAGGGGTAGGCTGTTGCTACCAATGAGGTCTTGGTTTTCACAAACAAAAAATATAAACTCGTTAATGTTTTACGATCTTATTTAGCATTGGGATTCCTGAATTTATAAATTAGTAAATTAAATCACAAATCGGCAATCGCTCACTACATACTACTGTTCATAACGTTTGGAAAGCTCTCCTGTCATGCTGGAAGGGAGGATACTGTGTTTACCATTAGATTGTAAGGCCCTCTGTGGGTGGAAAAGGAGATCTACATGCAAACTGACTATTCAATTATCCAAGTCAATAGATGGTCATAGATAGGAGAATATGAATATCACTTTGATTCCCGCATATCTCCCACCTCCCCCCATCCCCACATCCCTTTTCCAGATTAGTACAGCAGCTGCCAGTTAGTTGTGTATTTTTCTATAACAAAGAAAGCCCTGTAATAGTGGACCATTCCTCTGATCCATCTACTAGGTTTAAGCACCTCATAAAGACCATCATGATGATCATGCAAAAACGGATTTTGATGTTTTATTATGGTACTTAAATTGACAGAAGGCGTCGCTAGTGTCAAACGGATGCTCTTTGGAAATGTCGAAATTTTCCAACGCAACCCTAGCGCCATCTTATATCAGCCCCTTGTGCTGAGGGATGGAAATATTTTAGGTGTGTTCACTAAAAATTGTGTACCAGTGTGCCTATTTCAAGCAGCGCTACTGGTGATATTTAAGATTCACCAAAAACGGGTATTTTATTATTATTTAAAGCTGGTCTTAGCGGTAACGCAATTGGTTATGCCATCGATTGGTTATGGCATC
The DNA here is from genome assembly GCA_030435695.1 of Brachymystax lenok tsinlingensis. Lineage (NCBI taxonomy): Eukaryota > Metazoa > Chordata > Actinopteri > Salmoniformes > Salmonidae > Brachymystax > Brachymystax lenok. The sequence goes on from CM059801.1 coordinate 10,831,960, forward strand.
ACACAGTAGCCTAATTAGTAACCTATAACCAATGTTTAATTGAAATACCAGACCAGAATAACAGTCAACAGACATTCAGGTTTATTTTTTCTTTATATTGTAAATTATTTTGTCCATGCAGCTTCTGTGAAAGATTTGGATTCATTAGGCCTATATGCGATGCACATTGAATGAAAGGTGTCAGTGATTGTAGGGAGTCTGTTTAGGAACATCAAGTTATTACAATAGAATAGACTAGTTATTGTTTTTCCTTTAGAATTTTGTTACAAAAATTGCATCTTCTACTTTCATCTGTTGGATCTAACTGTCAAATCGATTGTAGGTTAGGCTATTTCCCTGCTTGTTTGTTTACCTTTCACGTGGCAGAGTCACTAACAGGCCATATCAACAATGATGGCAGGCTAATCTTATTATGACGTTTGGGTAATCTGTAATTGTCCATGTCTCAACATGCAGTACATTCTCAATATGCGAATGCAATGTGTGTAGAGGAATTTTTCCAGTTTAAAGCCATTAAAAAATACGACATTGGCTACATTTTTGTTTAAAGTACGTATTTTGTGTAGATCATTGACAAAAAAATGACAATTAAATCAATTTTAATCCCAATTTGTAACACAACAAAACATTAAAAAGGTAAAGGGGTATGAATACATTCTGAAGGCACTGTATGTAACTGTTGTGAAATGGCTAGCTAGTTAGCGGTGCGCGTTAGTTGCGTTTCAATCGGTGACATCACTCACTCTGAGACCTTGAAGTAGTTGGTTCCCTTGCTCTGCAAGTGGAGCGATAGGTAACGATACTTCACAGCTGACTGTTGTCGATGTGTGAAAAGGGTCCCTGTTCGAGCCCGTTTTGTAACAATGCGGAGGGCTCCGTATTGCTCCGCATTGACATGATTGGTTGATGGTAGGTGGGGGCGGGAGATCCTGTATAAACACAAACTCACATGCTTGACAACTTCCTTCACAACAGTTCTGCGCTGCTACGCGAAGCGAAAGAAATATGAATGCCTTGACTTATGCAGAGGCCCGTTCACCCTAAATGCTGCACGCCCAATGCAGATGTCGGATTTGACCATGCAGCACCTTTAAAGGTCATGTTGTCCAAAAATCAGGAGTCACGCTCCTGGTGCCTGGTCTGACTTATTAATGCTGTGCTGCTTCCTTCTTTAGGCCGACCACATATGACAGGCCTATTATGGTCACCTAGAGTCAAAGATAATTTACAAAACTGTCAAAGATCAAACAAAACTTTCCCAAATATGTACCAAGACGTAGTGCCATTGTCTTACAAATCCATGTCGCACTGCTCTCTTTTCTTTTACACATGACAGCCCTATGGTGTTGAAGATGTTTTAGAAGAATCCTTTATAAAACCTGGGTTTGCACTGCTACAGCACACACCGACACTCTTCCCAAGTAGCAAGCATCTACTGAAGAAGACACCAAACCAGCTCCATCATGCCTGTGAAACACCTGCTCTGATCTTGGGGATGTCCATGATCTCAAATGCTACACCAGTCCATGCATTCTGAAATGTGATCTGATAAGTCTCACTGATCTCTGATTCCTTTCAACTAACATTTCCATGTATGTTTTCCGGTGTCTGTCATGATAGCATCTTGAGTAGTTTGGAATTGTGTTACTAACTAAGATGAGGATGATGATGCTGTTGGGAAATCAATTAAAAATGAACTGGACAGTAAATTGTTTTTTTTTTTTTTAGATTTCAAACGAACATAGTCACGTTACTGCAGCAGTTGTATATCTATCTATATAGCCTGTCATAATTTAAGTTAGTCCTAGTGATGCCAAAATCTGTCTGTCTGTCTGTATGTCTATCACTCACTCTAAGTCTCACTCTGTGTCTTTTTATTAACCTGCCTGTCTTTCTTGTCTCTTGTCTTTCTCCAGGCTGTTTGGGCAGCCATGTGCTGAGGTCAAGATGGCTCTGGTGAGTCAGATTAAAGCCTGGAGCCGCATGGCCGGCTGAGGTAAGAACCCTGCTTCTGTATAAATCAAACTTCACTTCACTGTGGAAGATCAGTTTTCGTAACAAACATTTTTTGTACTGAAATAGACAGATGGAGGGTCTGTGTAGTCTGACTGATATGACAAAGGAGCTTTCTCCAAAACGTGAATCTGTTTTATCACCTCAGACACTTTGTAATATCCTTCCTTGCTAGTGGTGAGGCATAGTAAAGGTTAATATATGCTCTAAAATCATACCTCACAATTCCCCAACTGGTGCAGTTTAAAACAATTTAAAACACTGTACTGTAGCATTACAGGAAAGGTAATACTCACTTAAACATGGCTGGTCTTTCTCTTTCCCTGTTCTAGCTGACATCAGCCTCTCCAGCAGAGATAACCTCCAGGTTGAGAACCTTAGCTTTACCATGCCCTCTATCGAGATAGCTATGGGCTGCTAGGTGTCGCTGAGTCAGACAATTATAGTTCATTCACTGTAAAAGGAAAAATATCACATCATCAACAGCAGCCCACATTTTTATTCTAAACAAGGACAAACCTTGGCTCATCATAGTACCGCATAGTCACGCTGTTGACACTGGCTCTTGCAAAACATTTTAATATAATATATATTTCTTCTTATTAATGGATAAAAAAAATATATATTTGTGCTTTTTGTTGTGATTTTTAACAGGGTTTGTCAAAAACTCTCTCTTGGTTCAGTCTTCTGGACAATGGAACCAACTACTGCAACCTCTACAATCTGCTGCAGGGTAAGACCTTGTTTTTTATTGTAGAGTAGTTCTCTACATTATTATTACATGCCACTGCTCATTAAGTCTTATAACCGGTACTGGGTCCGGGGAGTTTGGGGGGTACCTCCCCCCACAATATTTGGGGTCAGAAAACAGAAAGTGAAATATAATTTGAATGCTACAGCCCTTGTCTTTTTGGAAATCAAACTCAAATCTTACTGCAGGCAATGTCATAAGAATATTCCTGTAAACCAAAAAATTACATTGCACAAGCCCTGCACATTTAAAATGGCTGTGTTCCTATGGGAATTTGTCCATGTTTAGAGCGTCACAATTAGGTAAAAATCCTTTTGGAACAGTAATTGGTGACATATTTTTTCCCCAACATTTAAAAATGTTCACATTATTTCTGACACCTTTATCCACATTTCTTACCTTTCTAACAGTACGAAGCATGTGTTTGTAGGGCTTATAGTTTTGAAACCTAAATGTACTTTAGAGGGTAGTATACAATATTATGCATCGCTTAGAAAATGCCACCAGAGGGCATCAGAGTTTAACATGTTAAGTATTTTCATGTCTGTTGCCTGTCTTTACAGGAAGTGGACTCCTCTTTGTTCCAGGCTATGTTGACATTTTTTAAAACATTTTTTATTTAACTAGGCAAGTCATTTAAGAACAAATTCTTATTTACAATGACTGCCTACCAAACCCAGATGACGCTGGACCAATTATTTGTATTTATTTATTGTTTACTTTATTTAGTAAATACTTTATTAACACTTGTTTTTCTCTTAAAACTACATTGTTGTTTAAGGGCCTGTAAGTAAGCATTTCACTGTAAGATCTACACCTGTTGTATTTGGCACATGTGACAAATACAATTTAATTTTATTTGATTCATCTGCTACCTGTCACTGTTAATCAAAGATGTAGTACCTACCGTGGTGCTGCAGTACTACTGTAACTCTCCTGGATAATACATAGTTAAAACCTTCACCATCTTTGACTTTATCTTCATTAGCATATGTTTTTTCTTTAATCATTCCATCACCCATCACACTGCTTTTGCAGTGTGTTTTTAGTATTTTTGTTTTGTTGAATGTCATTAATTTGTCGAGGACAAAATAGATGGATATGAATATATGGGTCTGTGCTGTGTGAGTGTGCGCCCCCCTTCTCTCTCTCTTTCTATCTCTCTCTCTCCAAAAATGTCACGTCTCTTGTATCGACTGCTGTGTAATGGCCTCTTCCCACTTCCATTAATAGCACTCCAAATTATCCCTAATGGCTTAACAGCATGTGTCAAAGCAGCAGAGAGAGAGGCACTCAAGAGCCTGGTAAAGACAACACTTATCTACTTCCAGAGGACAGACAGAGCTGGTTACTATGCCAGACAGTTTTAACATTTAATGCTCCTGGTTTTTATGACGTTCCCTTTTGCCCTTAGTGGAGAAGATCTCATGTTAGTTGACTATAAAATTATAGGGTTTTGGCGTGTTATGGCATTGATGCTGATCCTTTGTACACACAGATGGAATTCTCTATACAACCCCAAATTATTAAATTTTTAAACAGCGTATTCATCCTTTTGGTTTACCCTTTTTTCTCATTTTCTTATTCGATCTCTTTGCTTTCAAACTTCAATCATCACTTCTTTTGGTGATGATACTACTATCACTGTATTTCATTTGATGATAACTCATAAATATTATTTTCTTAGATTTAAACACTTAAAATTAAAATAACATTTACGTGAATGATGTGACTGTAATGTACAATGACAAAAACAACCAACAACAAACAAAGCATGAGAATGCCCCAAAAAAGCTGCACTGCATTTTAAAATCCACTTTATTGACAGACTTTATCTTGCCCTCAGAACAGTGCAAGGAGACTGAGGTGCTGATGAGCACAGAAGAATACATACAGCAATACAGTACTGACTGAACAAAACTAGCCTGACTGGCTCTGCTTCAGAGTTGGGTTCCATTTCAATTCAGTCAATTCAGGAAGTACACCGACTGAATTCCAAAATTTGAATTTCAGCATACTTCACAAATTGACATGGAATACTAAACTACTAAGCCATATGGAATTGTTTTAAGAAAGTCATACCAAACATAATTTTGCTATTTGATTTATAATTTTAAGACCCCTTGTATAAATAATATATATATTTTGTGAGAAGACCGATTTTCGGGATGTCTCATGGTCTGCCAAACATCGCTCTAGCTCTGTTACCTTTCAGCGATGATGCGGAAGTGCAACATTAGATTTCTGCGGGGGCGCGGACATCGACTCTAGATAAAATTATCCATGGAGAACAACAATGAAAAATGAATGGCTTGATAAGAACCCTTTAGTTTCATGATTTCTAAGGGTTACAATACAGTGTCTAGTGAAAGTCTACACACCCCTAGCACAGTTTTCATTTTTTTCTGCCTTAAATTTAAATAATATTTTATTTCTCACCGATCTACACAACCTACTGCACATTTTCAAAGTGAAAGAAATTGTATAGAACATTTCTCAATGTCAATTTTTATGGCAGCGGTTCCCAAAGTAGGGGGTCGCGACGAACTCTGGCTTTTTTCTAGAGCTCCGACTGTCCGACCTGAAGATCACTGACGTCATGATTTGACCTCATATTTTTCAGAGTTCTTATGCCCGCGTTCAAAACAACTGGGAACTCAGAAAAATATAAGGTCAAATCATGACATCAGTGATCTTCAGGTCAGAAAGTCGGAGCTTTAGAAAGAGGCCTGCGTTTCTGAGTTGGAATTCCGAGTTGGATGACCTTTCAAATAATTTTCTCCCAGTCGGAGCAAGTTTTTTTCTGAGTTCTCAGTTGTTTTGAAAGCACTGAGGTCGGAAGTCTGAGATTTCTGAGTTCCTAGTTCCCAGTTCCCAGTTGTTTTGAACGTGGCAACAGTTGTCTTGAAAGCACCATAAACCTCATGGTACCCTTCGCCAGCTCATATCTGTGTGAAGCAGTGCTCTCAACTGCATTAAAACCAAATATTGATCCAGGTTGGAAGTGACAGCAGAGATGAGGTATGCACTGTCGACCACGCCCCCTGACTTTAGGAGCCTCCGACGCAACATGAATCAAGCACACCCATCTCATTAGTGGTGGTGAGATAAGATAAATGATGTCTGACTAATTTGCAATTGATTGTCATAGCCCCACATTAAATGTTCTGGTGAGTTAAGACAGTCAGAAATACTGTTACAATGTTTTTAAATTGACTGCCATAGCCCCAAGTTAACATTGGCTGTTAATTTTCCGATATCAAAATGGTGTCGTGGGCCAAAAATGTTTGGGAGTCTCTTTTTTAGGGCAACATACACTGAGTGTACAAAACATTAAGGACAGCTTCCAATTCACCAGGGCATGGACTACAAGGTGTCAAAAGCATTCGACAGGGATGCTGTTGACTCCAATGCTTCCCACAGTTGTGTCAAATTGGCTGGATGTCCTTTGGGTGGTGGACAATTCTTGATACACATGGGAAACTTTTGAGTGTGTAAAGCCCAGTAGCGTTGCAGTTCTTGACACAAATCAGTGCACCTGGCACCAACTACCATGCCCCGTTCTAAGGCTCTTTTGTCTTAACCATTCACCCTCTGAATGGCACACATACACAATCCATGTCTCAAGGCTTAAAAATCCTTCTTTAACCTGTCTCCTCCCCTTCATCTACACTGATTGAAGGGAATTCAAAGTGACATCAATAAGGGATCATAGTTTTCTCCTGGATTCACCTGGTCAGTCTGTGTCATGGAAAGAGCAGGTGTCCTTAATGTTTTGTATATCCATTGTTTTTTGTCAAAATTGCTCAAACTCTATTGATTGCTCAAAAATTATTGATGTATATAAATACTCAAATCTTGTCTCTGTTTTTCAAGAAGATTTAAGTCAGGACAGAGACTGGACCACTACGGAACACTAAACACTTCGAAAGCCATTCTGGAGTGTATTTCTCCTTAAAATGTGTTTATTTGTCCCACTGAAAAATACAATTACATCGCAGTGTTAGGTCTTCAGAGGACTGAGGCAGGTTTTCCTTAACATTTTTACATTGGCTTTGTTCCTTTCATGTTTTTTTAATCTTGACCAACTCCCCAGTTCTTGCCGGTGACATGCATACCCATAACATGATATCGCCCCCACAATACTTGGAAATACAGAGTTTCACTCTGTGATGTGTTGTGCTGGATTTGCCCCAAACCTTCCTTTTTTATTGAGGCCAAAAAGTTGATTTCTTTGCCATGTTCCTTCACTGTGGAGTCGATTGTGTACACAAAAAAATCCCAATTGAATCTCTTTTTAGATGGAAATTTAAGTGTCTGTAGACTTTCACAAGGCACTGTATAGTATTGATATAGCTGTTGATATGGAGTTCAATATCCTGATTCTATAAAATATTTTTAAGCAAAAAAAAATAGAAGTTCCACAAATGTGGACATCCCTAAATTTTTTTAAATACGTTTCTTCACGTTTACCGGGAACCTCATATACTGAGTCATCTCACACATGTCGAGAGGAACGTGACATCACACAACCACATTGATTTTAATATCATGGAGGGCAACCATGGGCAATTCAGAGACAATATACTGTAACATGTTTCTTGGGACCTACTGTATATTGTATTCACATTGACTGTACCTACTGTTTATGTCTTCAGATCACAGCCAGGATTTTTCCACTTTTTCTTTAGGATTTTCTTTTACTTTTTTATCACACCATGTAAAAGAATACATGAAAAACCAACCGCTGTCACTGCCAGTCAGAAGAACAACATGTCAAAAGATGTTAAGAAATGGATACAGTAAAACCAACTACCACTATCTTCATACAGATTTGTGGAGCCTACATACTGTAAATATGTTAATGCACACGTGCACGCGCACGCGCACACACACACACACACCCACACAGACACAGAACACAAACACACACAAAGAAACATAACAAAAGTAAGCTATGATTAAGGCAGTCTCCAAAATATTGCAGAGATGGTTTTGGCCCCTGTGTTAGAGACAGACTGCCACAACAGTCTTATTCAGTTCTCAGCTCTGTTCCTAGCTGCTGCTGCTTCCCATAGACCACAGACAGACAGAGAGCACACCAGGCCAGACGGATGGTCATGAGCAGATATGGAAAAGACATGGCCAAAGAAAACGTAAGCGTGATGTCATGTCATGATGATGTTAGATCCATAGATTAGAATTAAACATCCCAACAAAGAATCCCGGAGTTGTAATCCTCACTAGGAAGGGAAGATAAGTCAAAGGTCATATTTGGTTTGGGTATCAGACAGTCCACCTCACAAGTACTAATATTTTAAAGAGAATTAAATCAAAAAGCACAGAGTCTGGGCAACTTGAACTTTACTAGGACATGAAAATAAAAAGTAGTAGCCTATTACTAAATGGTCCACTGTACTGTAGTTAGTTAGTTAGTAAGGGCTTGTTACGGGCGTGCAGAGACAGAGATAGACATAGGTCCCACACAGCTTTCCTCGTTCTCCAATAACTACTGAGTGTACCCAATGATAGAGTCAAGAGTTAAATCAGACACATCTTTGTTGGAATTGGCAGCCACAGTCCATCATAGTCTTGAATGAAGACGGCTAGCTTCGCTCCACCTTGCATGTCACAAAGAGGGCAAAGCACAGATTTGAAGAGTACTCCTCTACTGTACTGCATATACTGTCCATCCACAGAGGGGGTTAGTTTAACAACTAGAGAGCAATAGGAGTTTGATAACTCTTCCCACAGTCCCTAGTGGAAGTTCCGTACACCTCCCCTACAGTTCCAGTTCCCTCTTAGGTTTAGGTCAGACCCACTCCTGCATGGAGCGCTTGCAGTACAGTATGTGTCTCTGCGTGCTCTTCCTCCTGAACTGGAAAACAGTGTAGAGCAGGACCATCATGCACAGCGCCAGGACGCAGGGGATGGCGATAGCCACAGCATTCTCTGTGCCCCCCGTGCTGTCCAGCTTGATGACGACGTCCACGTCACCGTTGCTGCTGTCGGAGTGGCGCTCCTCCACCTCTGGGGGGCTCCAGTCCCAGTCGGGGTCGGCCGGCAGGCCGTCGCAGCCCATGAAGTCCCTCAAGATGGAGCGGGGGTAGCCCGGCTCCACACGCAACCGCTGGTTGTTGAACTTCCAGTACTCCTTCCCCTTGTAGAAGTAGGTGAATCCTGTTCACAGGAGAAAAAACTCAACATTTAAACATTCATACAAGTTTATAAAATGACTTGTGCCAAAAAGTGTATCCTAAAACGTGCATTTTCTAGTTTTCGAACATAATCAAAAATGTCCTGTACTGAGAAGCAAGGCATAAATAGGCTATATAGAGCAAAGAGGCCAATTTGAGTCATTAGAAAGAGATGCAGAGATAGAGGACGATATAGAGGGAGGAATGGATGGCCTACCGTTGGCCTTGTCCACAAACGCCCCCTGAGGGGAGTCAGGGATGCCCTTCCAAACCGTGATGGGTTTGGGGTAACCAGGGTCCATGTTCCTCATGTCTTCATTGTACCTCCAGTATCTAAAGCCAGGTAGGAATGAAACAGTCAATATCCATAAATACAGATGTAGGCTCTTCATTTGAGCCAGTTTGCTAAAGCAGGGAAATAATCCTGCAGCAATAGGAAATTTGAATTATTATGTGGATTATAATTAATGACGTTTTTATAAGGGTTGATATATTTTTTGTTAGGGCAACTTATGTCAGACATTTCAAAGTGGAAATGACAAACTTTAGAAGCTTTTTTAAAACCCAAATACACTACAAGATTGCATTTCCTGCTTTCCTGCACACACACACGCACGCAGGCACGCACTCACACACACACCAACATTATAATCTCATGATCTTCTACACATACACACAACTTTTAAGGCTCAAGATAATGTTATGCTGTCATACACAGAGGGATGATGTCATGGTCTGAAAAACGGAACTTCATAGTGAACAGTGTGCTGCGGAATGACAGCATCATGACAAATAATTTGATCTGCTCTCACAACAGGGTCAGCGCCTCATATGATTTAATCTATCATGACAGCTTCACAAAATATTTGAGTCATATTGGTAAACAACATGTACTAAGTATAGCATCTTATCCTCTTACAGTTCACATACATAGATGGTCTCCTTAACAGACAAGTCCCTCAACATCCGTGCCAATATCAGTCAATTCTATATCAGCTAGCCTGTATCATTGTCATTGATAAAAATGAATTCAGTATAATGTATAACCTAATTCACAATCTAACAAATCTAATGTAACGCACAGATGGTCTCAAAGCCTCCATAACATGCAGGCCCCTTGTCATCAATGCCTGCCAGTCAATTCTATAATCAGCTACACTCTATCGTCACTATGAATCAAACCAATGTGGTGTGATGGAGAAATGAAAAGGTAAAACAGACCTGTCTCCCTTGAAGAAGTATGTCTTGGCCACGTCCTCCCACCACACAGCTGTCTCTATACTCTGGGTGGGCATCCCGCTCCCAAACAGAGAGATATCCTGAGGGTAGGTGGGCTGCAGAGTAGTGTCCTTGAACACCCAGAAGCGGTTCCCTAAAAAGAAAAATAGACACAAATGGATCATAATTATCCAGTAATCACAAACAGAGCCTGGGTCCAAACATTATGTTTTACACAGTTTCTAAGAAATATCCCTTCCTTTTTGCTGTAACACTGTGAGCAGTATTGGCGCTATTGTGACTTTTAATTCATTATTACACTGGCGTAGCGGACACCTCAGGGGGCCCATCCGCCTGTCCTCGATGTCTATTGTATTTATTTAATCATTTTTACAGTAACCCTCCAAAAAGTAATTTATAAACCTTTTTAATTTCAAGATGTACTAGGAATCTAAGTGTTTGTTTCTTGGGCTTCAGGAATGTGTCTGAAAAAGTGCCTCAGGCCTTGAAAGAAAGAAACTGATTGAAAGAAACGGGATATCAGTGAACAAATGCCGTGGTCAAGGCTACGATGGCGCTAGTGCAATGAGTGGAGTTTACTCAGGTGTTCAAAAGGGCATATCAGACCGAGAGTGTTTTTGTTCAGAAAACAATCTCTTTACAGAAGCGACAGTTACAGGGATGGTTGGGGGCATTACGCCAGTGACTTATTTGCATAGTTCAGGAGGAATAGTATTATGAGTTTATTTAAGCGCTACTGAAAATTAGTGTTATTATAGTGAGTACAATAAGGGGCTACTAAAGTGTTGTTTTATTGTGAAATCAGTACAGTAAGGGGCTACTAAAGTGTTGTTTTATTGTGAAATCAGTACAGTAAGGGGCTACTAAAGTGTTGTTTTATTGTGAAATCAGTACAGTAAGGGGCTACTAAAGTGTTTTTTATTGTGAAAACAGTACAGTAAGGGGCTACTAAAGTGTTGTTTTATTGTGAAAACAGTACAGTAAGGGGCTACTAAAGTGTTGTTTTATTGTGAAATCAGTACAGTAAGGGGCTACTAAAGTGTTTTTTATTGTGAAAACAGTATAGTAAGGGGCTACTAAAGTGTTGTTTTATTGTGAAATCAGTACAGTAAGGGGCTACTAAAGTGTTGTTTTATTGTGAAATCAGTATAGTAAGGGGCTACTAAAGTGTTGGGAGTCCAGTCCAGTAAGTAGCTCCTCCACGAGGGAATAAATAAAGCATGCTGTTCTCTGTGATCCTGCTGGGTGTTAATCTGCCTGATTGAGGGATGCAGGGATGGACGAGAGGCTGAACTCTCACCCGTTATCATATAGTACAAAATGGATGCTATTTAGAACATATTTCTACTAATTGCCTTGGCATTCTCTTGTACTTATCAATATGACATTGTGATGACCACAAACTGCTTCACTCTGTATTTTTCTCTCAATATTCATTCAAAATACACTAGGAGTTGTTTTTAATAAGTTGAGGAATATTTTTTTAATGAAGTTCTTCTGCTGACACAAGAGTAAAATAAGCTCCCTTTCATCTCCTCCATCTCTCTCCCATCCTCTCCTTTATCTCATTCCTCTCTTTCTCTCACCTTTGAAGAAGACAAACTTCCCTTCGCTGTTTTCATAGACGGCGTCGATCTTTGCAGGCAGGCCTTTCCAGAAGTAGTTGATCTGCATGGGGTAGCCAGGGACCACTGAGTTGTCCCTCACCCTCCAGAACCACTGGTCCTACGCACGGTGCAGACAAAAACACATGATCTTCATCTCCTTCTCTGTGGTAGTATAAACCCAAACTCTGAAACCTGCTTCATCGCATTCCCTAAAACCAGCAGTGATTGATTCCACTGAAACCCTTCAGTGAACACCTCCACCTCCTTATGTAAACATATCTTTTAACATCTCTCCATCCAAAGTCAGGGGACGTGGTCAACAGTGGAAGTGTAAGAATAACCAAAAAATCTAGCGGTCAAACAGAGAAATGGTTCCAATAATTTTTCCACCATTCATTTTCCCCATAGGAAATGTTAGAAGAACTTACAATAAGGGCTGTGTTTCGTGTAGGCTTACCCGGCGTGACATTTTGATAACCATGTAAATCTCTTTCAGACAAGGTGACTTTTATCATTATAGTAGGTTTTATTTACTCTCATAATCGAAAACGCTGGAGAGAGATGTGGGCTCCCAGGAAGCTGGCTTCTTCAGTTGAAAAAAGATGAGTTCTTATAGCTTTTTAAAATGATTCAATCTGGCTTGGTGTGGATGTACAATCAGAGGTGTACAATTCTTTATAGAAACGGGAAGTAATTAGCAATTGATTCAGATTCAATAGTTGCAATATCCGCTAATCGATCATTACTACAAAGCTTGTTAGACAGTAGACGACTGGATTGATTACCATGGAAGTAAAGGTTGAGTCTAACTCGATGGATGTCAAATTCTGCTCTCTGTCTTATCAATAGATTGAGATCTGTCTTGACTTTGAAAAGAGTAGTCGCTACCTAGTCTGATAAAAGTGTTTGTTGAGAACGCTCTAACGTCGTTAACAACTTATCCAGTTCTGACATCTTCTTTAATTGGGATTTATTCAGCCCAGATGCAAATGCAGTTGCATTGTTTTTAATAAAACCTTCAATGACGTCCTATAAAATCTGATGATCATCCACTTCATTTTTGTTCATCATTATCAATTCATTTAATTCAGTTTCCAATTGTTTACAGACAGTATGATTTTGTAGTAAGGAAACATTAAAGCGCCATCTTGTGGTTTTTTTAGGAGATTCTGGCATTTGTATCTGGCAATAATAAGCATGATGATCAGATATGCTCATATGTCGAATTTCTATTTTCATGATTAAAGAAAATAGAGGAGTAGATAATATCACGGAATCGATACGGGAGAATGTTTTGTGCCTGTTTTAATAGAAAGTGTACTCTTTTGCTTTAGGGTTATGAGCTAGTCAGGCATCAATGAGGTTGTAATCAGAGAGTATATGTTGGAAAGCCTTGGCTGTCTCTGGATTGTAGTTGGTCTCATTAGTTTTGTCCCGCATGTCCAAAATGGCGTTAATGTTTGTCCCAATAACCAGTTGGAATTCACTTAATTCTAACAATATGCTGCTCAGAGAATCAAAAAAAAACATAGGATCATATGAATTTGGAGCATACACATCAATAAAGGCAATTTTCTTTCCATTATGGATACATTTAAAGAAAGTGATTCTGCCTTCTTGGTCTTTGCCTTTACCCAAGATGGTACTTTTTTATTTCTTATGTGTCACAATGATTACCCAAGCTAAAAAAAAGTATATTTTAATATATTACAAGTATACTAAAGTATACTTAAATATACAAAAAATTCAAATAATATACTTCAAATACGAGATGTATTTTTCTAGTATATATTAAGTATACTATAATATATTATATTCATTGTTTTTCAGTCTTGTAGTATACTATAAATATGCTATCATCAACCTTCAATACACTTAAAAGTGCACTTTAAATTAATTGTTTTTTCGGTATTTAAGTATACTATATGCTCACTATCATTAAACTTAAACACATTAAAACTGTACTTCAATTTCAATCGCTTCAATTGTAATTTAGTATATTCATTCAAAATACACTAGGAGTTGTTTTTAATAAGTTGAAGCTTTTTTTTTATGAAGCTCTTGTGAGTGATCAAGTGCACTATAAGTATACAGTGCCTTGCAAAAGTATTCATACCTCTTGTATTCACATTTTATTGTGTTAAAAAGTGGGATTAAAATTGCTTTCATTGTCAACAATTAACTCAAAATACTCTGTAATATCAAAGTAAAAATGTATTTTACAAATTAGATCACTAAAATATAGTATTCAGCCACTTTGTTTAGGCAAGCCTAAATTAGTTCAGGAGTAGAATTTGGCTTAACAAATCACAGAATATGTTTCATGGATCTGTGTGAAGTTCTAGGGGTTGACATAATTTTTTTTATGACCAACCCTTCCTCTGTCCCCCATACAACATCTGTAAGGTCCCTCAGTCAAGTATTGAATATCAAGCACAGATTCAACTACAAAGATGAGGGAGCCTTTCGAAAGCCTCATAAAAGGGCAATGATTGATAGATTGGTAACAATACAAAATCAGACATTGAATATCTCTTTAAGCATGTTTAAGTTAGTAATTAACCTGTGGATTATGAATTAAACTACCCAGACATAGCAAAAGTACAGTCGTTCTTCTGAACTGAGCTGCAGGACAGGAATGAAACTGCTAAACGATGTTATCATGAGGCCATTGGTGATAGATTGTAAAACAATTACAGAGTTCAATGGCTGTGATGGGAGAAAACTGAGGATAGATCAACAACATATTGCAGTGACTCCACAATAATGATGTAAATGACAGAGTGAAAAGAATACAAATATACAAAAGAAAAATATTCCACTTTTGAGAAATACATATAAAATGTACTTAAGGTGTATTCAAAGTATATTAGAATACACCTTAGTATCTAATATACTAAGAATATGCCCCAATTTAGATAATTTTGTATGTATTTAATATACTTAAATGATAATAAAATACAAACAAAGTGACATTAAATGCATTAAATGTATTTAGAATTGTTCCAGTTTAGATCATTTTAAATATACTTAAATAAATATACTAAAAATATGTTAATGGGGTATGATTTAAGGATAATTAAATATTATTATTTTTCGCTTGGGTGCACCTTTAGTTTTGTTTGGGGCTGTCATGACGTGGCCCTCTTTGGGGATAGCGAGCACCATCCCCCTCTCTCTCTCCCTCTTACACCCAGGTTCTGTTATCTCAGATCGTAAATTCCTGGGGGAGACTCTCTCCCTCATGGCCAGTTTCACAGGAGAACAAAGGAACCTCTTCCCCATCATAGAACTTGAGAACTGAACAATACCCATGTTTTACAGAATGTGTACACGGTCGGGAGAGAATCCAACTACGACCGGTCCATTTCATTTAATGTTTATGAAACTCTGGAGAGACAATACAGCCACATTACCATAACTCTGTTTATACAAGAGTCTCAGTTGTGAGACTTGCATCTAATTGTTGTATAAAATGAATGAGTAAAGATGAAACTATTTGTGAAATTATGTAATGTGATTTTAAACAGTTTAATGAAGGAAACTCCAATTCCCTTTGGAGTTAACTAAGTTATAGGCCCGCCCCATGAGCACAGACATTGATCTGGCGTCATGGGACAGCCCTTTTCTACTTTACGAATATAACCCCCACCTGAGGAAATCATCTTCAGACCATGCCGTACCTCGATTACCGAGAGGGCTAAGGTTTGAGTAGAGACCACAAATGTTTTTTGAATTCTTAACCATACCACGTTGTTAAACTCTGAGACTATCGATCTGACAGAATAAGAGCAACTCTTCAATACTAATTACTAGTCTGCAGCTAGAAATTATGTACCTGAATGCGAGGACCAACAACCGCCGACAACCGGTGAAACATCTATTTTATAAGAACATTTTTTAATGGTACTCTGAAGTATCTATTCTAACCACGAAAGACTTCTTGGAAGAGAGAGAGGGACGGATGAACGGACGATTCCAACAGAGATCACGACGACACACTGAGCGTAAATGTATATTGATTGCAATTATTCCCGAATGAGTGAGTGTTCATATGCAAAGGATTAGCATTCCAATGAATATAATTATCAGCTGTGTAGTGACTCTTGTAATTCCCGCCCTTCTCAGTCTACTCCCACTTCCCTTTGTCCACCAAGCCGTCATACCGGCTTATCCCACTAGGGAAACATCCCCTATCATTTCCTTGTAACCATATCTACTTTGTTTGTTTGTGCATTTCTGTGATTATTTAGTTAGTTAATAAATAAGTGATTGAGACAATTGATTGTATGGATGATTCATAGTAAAGACTGGGTTCGTGCAGATAACCAACAATTTACGTCGTTCGGAATCAGACTAACATGAGGTAAAAAATAATTAATTAATTAGAAGACTAAGTTATATTAGGAAAATTATAATTTTGTAATCTGAAGATTTTCCTTGGTGCCCCGACTTCCTAGTTAATTACGTTTACATGATTAGTTTAATAAGTTTAGTCTTCAATTTAATGATGCCAAAGACACGACTGAGTAGTTATCTATTCTATGTGCGTCCTTTTGGAGCAGGTGTTTTCCTTGGAACATTGCTATATCAATATGGTTTCTTGCAAGAATATCAAGACAGCTGGAAAGTTTGATTAGTGAGTTTAGGCCTTTCACATTGCAAGATAGAATAGCTAGCGTTGCCATTGTCGTCTCCCCCTCCCCTCTCCCCAAAAACTTGTATTACATAAGTAATTCATATATTTAGTGTTAATAAGCCCATGGCTGTAAAACAAAAAGCAGGAGCCACAGGGAAAAGCACTCATTAGTCGTTCGTTCCCCCCTCACAAACAATCTGGTATTGAGAGACGCTATATTCCCACAGTCGAACTGTGGACAGATAAATTCTAGCTGCTGGAGCGTAATAGACTTACTAGTTATTCCTTGTCACACAATGAATGTTCCTTAATATGATGTTTATTATTGACAAGTTTTAGGAAATAAGTCAATTAATTTATAATAATTTGCAAAAGAAAGCCACCAAAAAGCCACACGTTTCATTGCATGCCACCGGAACCGTAAGGAAAAATCTATTACCTTTTAACACTGTAGATTTTATAGGGTCTTGTTAGAGCTAGGGGGCAGAATTCGCCTGTCTGACGTGCCCAAAGTAAACGGGCTGTTGTTCAGGCCCAGAAGCTAGGATATGCATATACCTGGTACTGTTGGATAGAAAAGACTCTGAAGTTTCCAAAACCTGTGTCTGTGGCTATAACAGAACTGATTTGGCAGGCGAAACCCCGAAGGAAATCCGACCAGAAAAAAATAATAATAATTCTCCCATGCTCTTATTGGCGCCATCTAAACAGCGTTTTTTGGATATAAATATTGACTTTATTGAACAAAATGAACATCGGTTGTGTAGCTGGGACCCTCCTGGTTGCAAACATCAGAAGATCTTTAAAATTAAGTGCGTTTTATATCTTTAATTTGTGATTTTGTGTCGCCAGTGCTGGTTGAAAAAGCTATTTTTGTGTGAGGTGCTGACTTTAGATAATCAAATGTTTTGCTTTCGCCGTAAAGCCTTTTTGAAATCTGACAACACTGTTAGATTCACAAGACTCTAAGCTTTGTAACTGTATGCAACACTTGTATTTCCATGAATGTTAAATATTATACATTTCTATTTTGAATTTTGAGCGCTTTGTTTTCTCTGAAAACGATCCCGTTCACGGGATTGTATCCCTAAGGGATCCCTAAGAGGTTATAGGGTAGACAGGTGTACATTATACAGTATCTGTGCATGCCAACCTACCTTGAATACGAACAGCTCCTGTCTGAGGATGGCCAGGGTGTTGAAGCCTCCGTCACAGATGTTGGGTTTGGCGTAGGGGTTGGAGGGTTTGGCACCCTGAGGAGGGCGGTGGGGCCGGACCTGGCGGTCGTGCTTACGGGGTTCCGAGGGGGAGTGGAAGCGTGGGGGAGGGGCCGTGGGTGGGGCCCTGGTGGGCTGGAGAGCCCTGTCTGGTGGACCTGGAGATGAATGAGAAACATTAGCCTAGCCAGCTAACTAGTTAAGGGCATAAAAAAATATACATATTGTCATTGAACATTATCATTGAACATTTATTCCTTCAATGGAAACAATTAAACAAATGTTTTTAAAGTTATATACACAATACTATTATTATACTACTTTGCGTAGATTTAGTGTACTAAACAGGGCATTACTATAATATAATATGGGAAATTAAATGCAGTACCATAGATACAGGTAAATGCCCAAATAAAGGAAACACTTGAGTAAATGAAGGATACAAAGTATATTGAAAGCAGGTGCTTCCACACAGGAGTGGTTCCTGAGTTAAGCAATTAAGATCCCATCAAGCTTAGGGTCATGTATAAAAATGCCCAGTTGCTCATTATTTTGGCTACCATGGCAAGAAGAAAAGATCTCAGTGACTTTGAAAGAGAGGTCTCAAAGGAGCATAGAGAGTTTAAAGGGTGTGTGTGTGCGTGTGTCAGTCACAAGATCTCAACCCAATTGAACACTTGTGGGAGATTCTGGAGCGTAACCTTTCAGTCAGTCAACTTCAGTACAACCTACTATGGGTTGTCACAATCTAGTTGAAGGATCTACAATCACGCCTGACCAGGCAAATTAAATCCATGCCTCGCTAGAAGCCCAGTGTGAGGCTCGGATTCTTTCAATTATTCCACTCTTCACCTTGTGTGGTCCCGTGTGGCTCAGTTGGTAGAGCATGGTTCGATTCCCACGGGGGACCAGTATGAGACTGTATGCTCTCACTACTGTAAGTCGCTCTGGATAAGAGCATCTGCTAAATGACTAAAATGGAAAAACAGGAACGATTCACGCAACTAACACAAACAATTGGAAAAGGAGACTGTCTTATGTTGCGCTAGCTAAACTGTCCCATAGTAATAGAGTGTGCTCACCCCCCTGTACGCTGTACTAATTCTCAAAAGTTTTCTAATCACAAACAATTAGTTATTCTTCAATTTGCTGGTGCAATGAGTAAGATGGCCAACAAAACGACTGAGACGACGATGCCTAAGCTGGATGTTGGGTCGAGATCATGCTCCCAGTCATGCGGTTATAGCATTTCTCTGAAAGATACTCACGATCTATGTGTAGTTTCTCTTGGTTTGGAGCATGCTCAGGCAGCCCTCAATCAAACCAGTTCGGGTACGCATTGCCACGTATTGTGTACGAACTCCCTGGAAAGACGTGTAGCATTCTTGAGGAAGCTTGGAATTACTGATGGTGACTTTCCTTTTCCGAATGCTGGATGCGGAGATGGATTGGGTGATCTGCCTGGGCGTGGGGTATGTGGTGGCTGCCTGTGCCCAATTCGGCTCCTGTGCACTATCATCGGTTACGGGGAGGCTACTCGAAGAGAAGGGGTGCTCAGGTTCGGTGGGTACCTCCCACCGCCTGTGTCTGCCTCGGTCAAGCACTGCTACCCTCTCCTCCCAGACTCGTTGATGAAGGGTCCGGTCCCACCTCAGTGATCCATTCCTATGTGGACTTTCGAGACCGGGCTAGCTAAATGAGCACTGCATACCGTGCTAGCCAGGTTGGCTAACTCACTAAGGCGAGCTAGCTATTACTAGCTATTCCTGCCTCCCCACGGTGGAGTTGCTGGGGTAGCTCTCTTGTTTAGTACATGTATCATTAAGTCGCTTGGTTATTCTAAATGGACCGCTAATGCTTCCGTGGTGCCCCGGATTCTTAATGAGTTAGTTATTGCCTGATTAACTTAACTTTAGGTAATCGATTTGAAAAAAACCTGTCATCACATTAAGGATAATAGAGACACAATACTAGCTTATGCTAAAAAGCCTCCTGGCTAACATTGGCTAGCATACTTACAGTTGAAGTCGGAAGTTTACATACACTTAGGTTGGAGACGTTAAAACTTGTTTTCAACCACTTCACAAATGTCTTGTTAACAAACTATAGTTTTGGCAAGTCTGTTAGGACATCTACTTTGTGCATGACACAAGTAATTTTTCCAACAATTGTTTACAGACAAGTCACTGTATCACAATTCCAGTTGGTCAGAAGTTTACATACACTAAGTTGACTGTGCCTTTAAACAGCTTGTAATATTCCAGAAAATGATGTCATGGCTTTAGAAGCTTCTGATAGGCTAATTGACATAATTTGAGTCAATTGGAGGTGTACCTGTGGATGTATTTCAAGGCCTACCTTCAAACTCAGTGCCTCTTTGCTTCACATCATGGGAAAATCAGCCAAGACCTCAGAAAAAAATTACATGTAGACCTCCACAAGTCTGGTTCATCCTTGAGAGCAATTTCCAAACGCCTGAAGGTACCACGTTCTGTACAAACAATAGTACGCAAGTATAAACACCATGGGACCACGCAGCCGTCATACCGCTCAGGAAGGAGACGCGTTCTGTCTCCTAGAGATGAACGTACTTTGGTGCGAAAAGAGCAAATCAATCCCAGAACAACAGCAAAGGACCTTGTGAAGATGCTGGAGGAAACAGGTACAAAAGTATCTATATTCACAGTAAAACAAGTCCTATATTGACATAAACTGAAAGGCCGCTCATCAAGGAAGAAGCCACTGCTCCAAAACCACCATAAAAAAGCCAGACTACGGTTTGCAACTGCACATGGGGACAAAGACCGTACTTTTTGGAAAAATGTCCTCTGGTCTGATGAAACAAAAATAGAACTGTTTGGCCATAATGACCATCATTATGTTTGAAGGTAAAAGTGTGAGGCTTGCAAGTTGAAGAACACCATCCCAACTGTGAAGCACAGAGGTGGCAGCATCATGTTGTGGGGGTGCTTTGCTGCAGGAGGGACTGGTGCACTTCACAAAACAGATGGCATCATGAGGTAAGAAATTTATGTGGATATATTGAAGAAACATCTCAAGACATCAGTCATGAAGTTAAAGCTTGGTCGCAAATGGGTCTTCCAAATGTACAATGACCCCAAGCATACTTCCAAAGTTGTGGAAAAATGGCTTAAGGACAACAAAGTCAAGGTATTGGAGATGCCATCACAAAGCCCTGACCTCAATCCTATACAACATTTGTGGGCTACCTGAAACGTTTGACCCAAGTTAAAGAATGTAAATGCAATGCTACCAAATACTAATTGAGTGTATGTAAACTTCTGGCCCACTGGGAATGTGATGAAAGAGATAAAAGCTGAGTTAAATCATTCTCTCTACTATTATACTGACATTTCACATTCGAGGGGCTTTGGCAGGGGTTTGTGAAAACAGTGCCCCTACTTTAGGTAAAACGGTTACTACGTCAGCCATTGCCAGAGCCCCCTGTGCCCGTAAAGGGGCCGGGCTTCATGCAGGCTATACAGACTCACGGAAGCACAACGTATGTTGGAAGCTTGGCCATGTTTAATGCTGCCCCCTCTGTTACCCAATGTTCCACATTGTTCACAGGGTTCAAGTGGTATATCAGTGTCCCCAGGGTGAGAGTGACAAGTTGGGTCACTGTCCTCAAGGGTGCGTCCCTCCCCCATAGGTGGAACCATTGTCGCCAGTGCCTATCACTGGTCGGTAGGGTAACCTTCATGATAATGTCCAGCGCTGGGTGGCAGCAGGTTACTGGAACACATTTTACCGCCTAAACCGAGTGATGCTCGTTGTGGCACGGACAATCGGGGTACATCACTGGCTGCATTTGAAACTCATAAAAGACACACACTCGTCCACTTACCCTCGCCTTATGCCCTTGGGAGAATCCCCGCGGCCATATTTGTTGTCAGTCCACATGATTAGCCAAGCAAGGGAAGTTTGCAACGAAAGCCCCTCCGCCCTCGTTTTTAATGGAGTTTGAGAGTGTACATTTATGTTCACTTCTGGGCCTGAAACGCCCCATAATTCAATTTGCAATGATTCTACATCCACTAAGAAAAGTCCACCAAAATTTAAAACGTCAATATGGAGTCAACATACAAGTGTAAGTAAAAACAAATGTCAATAAGTTATAAATTGTGCTACTAATGCACATGACGGCACAAACACGTCTCATAAAAGTAATTATGTTTTTGTTTGGTTAGCTTTTGGAAATTGCAGAAATAAAACATTTTCCTTCTTCAGAAGTTCCAGCTAGGTAGGCTAACGTTATTTAGCTAATTAATTTGCTAGCTATCATACAGTAGGTGTATATTAATAATTATATATTTAATGTAAGTAGAAATGCAATCATAATTGGCTGTAGTGCATATAAAGCACCCACAAGCTACCTGTGGCTGAAAACACAATCATCACGGGATGAACGAGTGATGACATTTCGGGCGAGGGCGGTCCATTTAAAAATAATTCCTTCCTCCCACGCCCCTTGCCCTGCAAGTGTATACTCGTCAGACATCATGATACGTCATCAGAAGTGTCCACTTAATTTGAGGGCTGAGGGGAGAGTGTGTGTCTGTTGAGTTTTTGGAATGCAGACACTGATAGCCGGAGCCTTTGTACGTAGAGTGGGCTGGGCTTTAAGCAAACCTTGGCACATAAACACAATTTTTTTAAGTGAGTTCCACACTGTTCACGGTGTTAAAACTGTTGTTTCCTGTATTTGAGTTAGATTAAACGTTTTCCTTCTCTGGGCTTCCGGTGACGCAATTTAGGAAATGGCTGCCTGATTTTTCATACTGCACATCGGTTGGGTATTTTCCCCATAAATTCAAGTATTTACTCTGAGGATTATAATAATTTACACTAAAAGGGGAAAGTAGGAACAGTTCATGGAAGAAGGACATTGTGACCTCTGGTGGACAATCAGAGTGTGTACAAGTGGCCCACAGAAAAGGCCAACAAAACCACCTTTCAAGAAGGGAGATAGATGACAAATGACGGCATTCAAACGCATAAATACATACATTTCTTATTCCCAACGGGCGGTGGTTCGTGTGCAAAGTAAATGGTTACTGTGAGTGTAGTTTCCAAATTTACAATAAGTGTCTCTTTCCCTGTGTGTGTGTCTCTCTCTCTCTCCTCTCTAACGTTATGTTGTAACAAGCCGTCATATCTTGTCAGTCCACTAGGGACTCATGTTAGTGTGTATGTGTATTCTGTGTTATTATTTAGTTAGTTAGTAAATAAATGATTAAACCAATTTGTGTAGTACTGAACAATCAGCAAGGCTGGGGTTCTTGCATATCCATGAAGGTTACGACTGTTCAGAATGAGACTGATATGAGGTAATGATTAATAAGTGACTTATCAATATATATCTTATATATCATTTAGAGTTTAATTAAAACTCATTAAACAACTTATTCCGTGGTGCCCCAAATTCCTAATGAGTTAATTGTTACATGATCAATTTAATTGGGTGACAATTAAACATAGTGGATTAAATAAATAACAGTCATCAGATTAATGAAAGTCACGACAACTTTTGTTTGCATCATGCATTTTGACATTTGAGTGAGGGTCAGCGTCATCACCCTCAGTCCCCTGACATAGCAAAGTCTTTCCCCGCTTTTTTATTGTTCTTGTTTTTTTGTTCTTTTTTAGGTTGATGGCAGGCTGTTATGGTGCACAGTTCTTTTGGGTTTATATCGATGCATAATCGGGAATTTAAGGTCATAAATCTCAATGTAAACAGATTGGGAAGTGCCATCAAGAGAAGTGAGGTAATAGCAAAGATGAAACGGGAGAGAGTTGACGTAATATTCTGGCAGGAAACTCACTTATCCTGTCCTGAACACGAGAACTCAAGAAAATGGGATATAGGAATACCCTTTTCTCTTATAAAATGGGTAGAAGGGGCGTTGCAATTTTGATCCCAAATACAGTTAATTTTGAGCTTATATCAGAAATAAATGTCAAGGAGGGTATATTTATCTTTGTTAAACATAAACTGGATCACAAGGATGTTACACCATTTAATGTTTACGCGCCACTGGGGAATGACATGGTGTTCTTTATGAAGGTGTTTGATTTAATTGCCACAGAAACCTCTGGCACGCTTATCTGTGGAGGGGGATTTTAACATGATTTTAATCTCAAATTTGGACAGTACAAATCAAAATAGGAAAATGAGCTTGGTTGCTAAAAAGATCAATAGGATATTACAAGATTTAGAACTGTTTGATGTTTGGCGGAACTTCCATATGTCAGACAGGGAATATACTTTTTATTCAGCCCTCCACACTGAATACTCCAGGTTAGACTACTTTTTCATGTACAGTGCAGATAGGCACAGGCTTAAGGATTGCAGGATCAGGCAGAACGACTTATTAGATCATAATGGAGTTGACCTAACTCTACATCTTGATAGCAAACCAAGAAATACTCTATGGAGGCGTAACACACACGCATGCTGAATGATCCAGCATTTAAGGAGTCAATAACGATAGAATTGAACGTCTATCTGGAGTATAATGATAACTGGGAAGTATCCCCTGCTACATTGTGGGATACACTAAGGCGGTTAATAGAGGGACGATCATAGCCACATCATCTCTCAAGAAAAAGATTAATGCACAGAAACTGCTGAAATTACAGGAAACATTAGGAAGCTTAGAATGATCTCATAGTCATTTCAAAGACCCTCTTATATTACGTGAGATTCAAAAGGTAAAACAGGAAATTGACCAGATTTATATTGAAGAAGTAGAGAAAAAGCGTAGGTTCCTGAAAGAATGATATTATGAAGCAGACTCAAAGGCAACAAAATTACTAGCATGGTGACTCAGAAAACAACAAGCACAGAATACATTTTTCTCTAAACAAAGCAGATTACATGCAAATTGGATGAAATACAGAATGCATTTGAATCCTACTATACAAATATGTGCAAGCAACCAGAGAAGGCAGATGCACAGACAATAGAGTTTTTTTTAACTCACTTGATCTCCCCTCAATTGGGACACAGCAAAATTATAGACTTCAGAAATAACTACTGAAGAAATGAATAATGCAATATCTAATCTAAAAGCAAAAAGATCTCCAGGCACTGATGGTTTCTCTTCAGAATGGTTCAAAGCCTTCAGAGAACAACTAACACCTCTACTTCAGGCTTCTTTTAACTGGACGCTACGAGAGGGGGATCTACCACCGTGGAAAGAAGCCATCATATATGTAATTCCAAAAGAGGGTAAAGATAATAAGGAATGCAGTTCCTATAGACCTATCGCAATTCTTAACATGGATTATAAACGGTACCCATCAATAATAGCCAAAAGAATGGAGGACATAATCCCAGAATTGATTGACGGGGATCAAACTGGTTTCATACGAAATAGACAGACACAGGACAGCATAAGGAGAACACTACATGTCATGAATCACATTACTCAGGATAAGACAAGTGCTATATTAATCAGTCTAGATGCAGAAAAAGCATTAGATTCAGTGGGATGGGATTATCTATTCCAAGTTATGGATATATTTAGTTTCAACAAAGAAGTGATACAGTGCATCAAAACCGTGTATTCATGTCCGACTGCTAGATTAAAGATTAATGGACATTTGTCACAGACAATAAGTATAGAACAAGGGGCAAGACACGGCTGTAATCTTTCACCCACGCTCTTATCCTTGTACACCAAGCCATTAGCACAGGCAATAAGACAGGACCCACCTTTAGAGGGAATAACAATAAGAGGCAGTGAACATAAGATATGCATGTGTGCTGAGGATGTTCTCTTATTCCTTAAAGACCCAGGTTCAAGTGTACTTAGATTGATGGATGTTTTACAAACATTTGGAAAATATTCAGGGTATGTGCATAGCGTACACAAGACCCAAGCTTTAGTATATAATTATACCCCACAAGAAGAGCTGAAGAGCAAGTATAACTTCCAGTGAACCTCTTCATAAAGAGCAAACCTGGTTTCAAAAAACAGATAAAGCAATACCTCATGGGACAACACCTCTCCCCTATTTGACCTAGACATTTTGTGTGTATGTATTGATATGTAGGCTATGTGTGCAATTTTCTTTTAATATACACTACCGTTCAAAAGTTTGGGGTCACTTAGAAATGTCCTTGTTTTTGAAAGAAAAGCTTTTTTTTGTCCATTAAAATAACATCAAATTGATCAGAAATACAGTGTAGACATTGTTAATGTTGTAAATGACTATTGTAGCTGGAAACAGCTGTTTTTTTATGGAATATCTACATAGGCGTACAGAGGCCCATTATCAGCAACCATCACTCCTGTGTTCCAATGGCACGTTGTGTTAGCTAATCCAAGTTTGTAATTTTAAAAGGCTAAATGATCATTAGAAAACCATTTTGCAATTATGTTAGCACAGCTGAAAACTGTTGTCCTGATTAAAGAAGCTATAAAACTGTTCTTCTTTAGACTAGTTGAGTATCTGGAGCATCAGCATTTGTGGATTCGATTACAGGCTCAAAATGGGCAGAAACAAAGACTTTCTTCTGAAACTTGTCAGTCTATTCTTGTTCTGAGAAATGAAGGCTATTCCAATGCGAGAAATTGCCAAGAAACTGAAGATCTCGTACAACGCTGTGTACTACTTCCTTTACAGAACAGCGCAAACTGTCTCTAACCAGAATAGAAAGAGGAGTCGGAGGCCTCGGTGCACAACTGAGCAAGAGGACAAGTACATTAGAGTGTCTAGTTTGAGAAACAGACACCTCACAAGTCCTCAACTGGCAGCTTCATTAAATAGTACCCGCAAAACACCAGTCTCAACGTCAACAGTGAAGAGGCGACTCCGGGATGCTGGCCTTCTAGGCAGAGTTCCTCTGTCCAGTGTCTGTGCTCTTTTTGCCCTTCTTAATCTTTTATTTTTATTGTCCAGTCTGAGATATGGCTTTTTCTTTGCAATTCTGCCTAAAAATACCATACATTAAATATCTTGGAGAAAATCTACCAAAAGATACACCCAAACTTTATGACATGAATTACATTCCCATCAACAAGAAAATATATAGATGACCTGGACAGGTGAAATTCACTTCCTTTGGATCTTAGTAATAGAACTGAAACAAACAACAATATCCTGCCAAGATTACTGTATTTGTTCCTATCACTGCAAATAGAAATCCCATCTAAACAGTTTAGGGATATGGGATAAACGGATATCAAGGTTTATATGGAACAGTAAGAGACCAAGAATTAGATATACAACAATTACCAAAAGACAGGGGGGGCATGGCCTTACCAAGCCTAAAATATTATTTTGTGTCAGCCCAATTGAGGTCTCTGGTATGTTGGTGCAATTCAGAATATGAATCCAAATGGAAAGCCATCGAGACTACTTTGACCATACAGTCAGTTTTGGGTAATAAGGACATGGTAATAGAAATATCCAATAGACAAAATCAGTGGATTCATTTCTCTCTCAAGACATGGTTTAGGATATTTAACTTCTCAGGGAGCGGCAGCAGAGGTGACGGTTTTGGAGAGTCTGGCGTGCCCAAAGTAAAATGCCTGCCACTCAGGCCCAGAAAATAGGATATGCACATAATTAGTACTATTGGATAGGAAACACTCTGAAGTTTCTAAAAGTGTTAAAATAATGTGAGTATAACAGAACTGCTATAGCAGGCGAAAAACCCCGAGAAAATTCTGTCCAGACATTTTTTTTTGTGACCTTTTCTCTGTTTGATACAGACGCCATTGATTTCAATGGTATCCAGCTCCGAGATTGCAGTACCTATGGCTTCCACTAGATGTCAACAGTCTTTATACAGAGTCTGGAAGCTCTAGCAGTGAGCAGAACGGATAGGAACAGGAAATAGTCGAGGTAGCTCAGATGTCAACAAGATTTTGAGACCGTGTGCGCGTCCCACTTTATTTTCCTTTTATAACGTTTAGGTTACCATCCGAGTTAAATATTATCGCTAATATTCATAAAAGGATAGCTAAGGATACATTATAAATGGTCCTTGATTTGTTTAAGAAAAGTTTATAGGTATATTTGAACGGGTTCTCTTCACGGTTCAATGGGCGATTCGACGTTGGATTTTCTGAACGTAACGCGTCAACCAAACGGAGATTTATGGATATTATAAATTACTTTTTCCAACAAAAGAACCATTGGATGTCTTCGTTGGACACTTGGGAAGCCCTCAGCAGAAGTTCTTTGAAAGGTAAGGGATTTATTTTAGCTCTGATATGGGTTTTGTGTGACCTGCGCTGGATATGAATTTATGCTAATGTTTGTGTGTTATTCAATAAAAAGAAAGTATAACAAACAAAACAAGTGTTCCTTCTCCATGTTCAGACACACGGCTGTCAAACGTGGTGGAAATGGAAGAAGAATCAATCTCTCTCAGTCCACAAGGTGGCGTCCCGCCCCTTCAGATGACACTTCACGGGAGTCTCGCTGTCTGCCTCGACCAATGGCGCGCATGGGCAGTGTCGCCCTGGATCATGCTAACAGTGACCTCAGGGTACAGGCTACAATTTGTTGTGAGTCCCCCACGCTTCTGCAGCATCATCACATTGACTGTTCCTAAAGCATCAGCGCCCATTTTTAGGGAGGAAATATCCTTCCCTCCAGAAGCAGGCAATCCGAGTGGTTCCTATGTTGAAGATCCGGAACTGCTGGTACAGTCGGTATTTCCTGGTTAGGAAAAAGGACGGGACTTTGTGTCCCATTCCAGACCTACGTGCCCTCAGCAAGCACCTCAGAGTCTACATACTCAGAATGCTCAAGAGCGGACAGCTATCACAGCGATTGGCTGGTGGCGGCGGAGTCGAGGGGGCAAGCAGTGTTACAAACATCCATGCTACTGTCCTATATTCAGTCTCTAGGCTTCATAAGAAACCAGAAAAAGAGCTGTCTGACTCCATCTCAGTGCATTCCCTTTCTGGGTTTTGAGCTGGACTCACTCACGTATTATGCTTTTCTATCCCCACGGAGGGTGTCCGGGTTCTGGTTCTGCTTAGCCAAATTTAGTCTGGTTCACACAGTGCGTTTTGACTACTGGGGATGATGGAAGTCGTTCCTTGGGGATATAGTTGATACAGCTCTTCCAGCGCTGAGTGATTGTCACTCACCTGGACGTATCTCGCAGCCTAAGCCGGTCACTTCGGGTGTCCCTGTCAGGCCTACGGGCCATGGCCCAGTGGTGGGACCCTCTGCTATTGTCAGGGGGCTCCCATGGGCTGAGTTATATCCCGCAAGGCGATCATGACAGATACATCCCCCCGAGGGTGGGGTGCGCTGTACAAAGGCAACTTCATTCAGGGGTATGGACACTGGTGCAGACTGCACTGCATGTCAATTACCTGGAGTATCTGGCATTCAGGCTCTTCTCCCTGTTTTTCTAACCAGCAGTTTGTGCTGGTTAGAACTGACAATATGTCACTGGGGGCTGGGAAGCAGTGCGCACATGCTTTCACTTTGGTTGGCGCATGTCCCCGGTTGCCTTGACTCGGGTGCAGATATTTTATCAAGTTGGAACCCTCTCTCTCAGGAGTGGAAGCTCTCCCAGGTATGGGACATTTTCGGCAGGACCGACGTAGAGCTTTACGCATCGTGAGAAAATGTGCAGTGTTGTCTATCTTTCTTGATGAGGGACCCGTGTGCCACGTTGGGAACAGACGCATTGTCGCACCAGTGCCTCTGACCCTCCTTTACACATTTCAGCAAGTGGTTCTGATTCAGCCCATGTTGCAGTGAGTGCACCGGGAGGGCTTACCATTGATTCTTGTGACTCCCCGTTGGCCCAGGCAGCCTTGGTTCGCGGAGATCATTCGCCTTTTAGGCGGGACCCGTAGAAACTCCCATTGCAGAGGAACCTGTTGTCCCAGGTGCACAGGCAGGTTTGGCAAGCGAGGCCAGAGATTTGGTTCCAATGGGCCTGGCCCCTAAGAGGACAAATCTGATGGCTAGAGGTTTACCTCCAAATGTTATTGCCACCATTCAGTCTGCAAGTGCGCACTCCATGAGAGGGCTGGTATTGTATAAGTGGCAAGCGTTTGAGCTCTGGTGCCAAGATAAAGGACTTGTTCCTTTTCAGTGCTCTGTGAGGGACATCAGCATGTTCCTACAGGAGCTTTTCAAGCATTCTCCACTTGAAAGGTGTACATGGCCGCTGTCTCAGCGTGTCATGTGGGAATTGACGGAATCTCACAGGGATTTACCCACTTGTGGTTCTTGAAAGGTGTATGTCGTCTCACACCTGTCTCTAAACCTATTGCGCCCACATGGGAATTGGCACTGGTTTTGGAGGCACTGAGCCTCTGGATTCGGTGGATCTGAAGAACCTCTCATACAAAACCTCCCTACTCATGGCTTTGGCCTCAACTAAACATGTTGGGGACCTCCGCACATTATCCGTACACCCTTCCTGTATTGAGACCACCCCCGGGCGACTCTAAGGTGACGTTGCGTCCAAATGCGGCTTTAGCTCCAAAAGTCATGGCTATGTCCTGCAGGTACTTAGCTTTTGAGCTATTTCCCTTTTTGTATCCTCTTTTTGCTTCTGAAGAGAAACAGAGGTTACATGCCCTGTGCGAGCTTTACGTACGTACATTGAACGGACTCAGGACATCTGGTTATGTGACCAACTTTTTGTCTGTTTTGCTAATCCAGCTCGCAGCAGAGCGCTCCTATGCAGCGTTTCTCCCATTGGATTGTGGAGGCTATCACCCTGGCATATAGCAGCATGGGGCAAGGGTTACCTAGCGGTGTACACGTCCATTTTACCAGGAGTCTTGGGCGTTGTTTAAAGGGTTGACTATAGGAGATATTTGTGCTGCGGGCGAGTTGGGCATCACCACACACTTTTGTGAGGTTTTTATGGAATTTCTCATGGAAGAATGGTGTAGCATCCCTACAGTAGAGTTCCAGACACTTGTAGAATCTATGCCAAGGTGCATTGAAGCTGTTCTGGGGGCTCGTGGTGGGTGGCCCAACTCCCTATTAAGACACTTTATGTTGGTGTTTCATATATTTTGGCAGTTACCTGTTGGTACAGTACCATAGATTTTCTGGATGCCCTGAAGGTCGTCGTGAGGAAGTTTGAAGTTATCTGTGTCCATGTACTGGTAGAATGGAGCCATGATGGCTGTGGGATCATTGGAGTGTTCCAGACCCAGGGCGTGGCCCAGCTCATGGACTGCCACCAGGAACAGGTCATTACCTTGGAAGGGAGAGAGAGACTAGGGATTAGAATCACACACACACAAACAAACTGAACTGAAGATCTCGTACAATGCTGTGTACTACTCCCTTCACAGAACAGCGTAAACTGGCTCTAACCAGAATAGAAAGAGGAGTTGGAGGCCCCGGTGCAAACTGAGCACAGAAGGGGAGTAGACAGTTGAAGGGGACACACTGAAGGGGAGTAGACAGTTTAAATAAATTAAGCCTTGAGACAATTGAGACAGGGATTGTGTATGTGTGCCATTCAGAGGGTGAATGGGCAAGACAAAGGATTTAAGTGCATTTCAACGTGGTATGGTAGTAAGTATCAGGCACACCGGTTTGAGTGTGTTAAGAACTGCAACACTGCTGTGACTTTCACACTCAACAGTTTCCCATGTGTATCAAGAACGGTCCACCACCCAAAGGACATCCACCCAACTTGACACAAGCATTGGAGTCAACATGGGCCAGCATCCCTGTGGAACGCTTTTGACACCTTGTAGAGTCCATGCCCCGAATAATTGAGGCTGTTCTGAGGGCAAAAGGGGGTGCAGCTCAATATTAGGAAGGTGTTCCTAATATTTTGTACAATCAGTGCATATGATTTTAAATAACATTGTTAGAAAGTTCCTTGAACGCTACTAATGTTATTGTGTTTTTTATGGAAAGTTCTCTTAATGTTCTGAGAACATGACATTAAATAGAACTATGAGGAAACCTGCAGAAAACATTCTTCTGAAGCACTGAAATTCCTACAGAAGAACATTGTTTCTTAACATTCTCGGAGTGTTCTGAGAACATTACTTTAAATAGAACCATGAAGAAACCTGTAGAAAACATTATGCTGAAAATACTGAATTTCCCACCTAAGAAACTGAAAACTAAAAGAAAAAGCTGGGTATCTTGCACCATTCCCAGAACTTTGTGGGAAAGTTCTTGGTTGTCCTAACCATAGGACAACCAAGCTCTCACCAAGCTCTTACAAACATATGGTTCTCAGAACGTTATGTGCTAGCTACGACACACACACACCTACGAAACTGGCAAATTTCCAGTTGAAATCTACAAAAGTGTATCAACATGTTAATCACACTGTTGACATTTACAATATTCTATATGGCTATAATTCATACGGTTTCGTGTTTGTCACCTGGGGATTCAACTCTATTATGAACAGCAAGGTTAGAATGAGGCTACTGAGGCTGGGAAACGTGAAGGGCATATTATATGTCTATAGGGAGCCACAGCTTACAGAGAGAAGAGTGTCCCTGCCCAGGGCATTTGAACATTCATGTCCTGTTACACAACACACGGGTGAGCACACACACACGTCCACACACACAGCAGCAGGACCACAGAAATACGTGCTTGACTCCACGTTACTTGTCATGGGTCTCGAGTATGTGTAATTTTAACTGACTTATCCGGAAGGGCCCATACAGATCCGAACGCAACTGCTGCAGTAGAGAGAGAGAGAAAATGTGTATAATTTATTCTGTTGCTCTTGCTTTTCACATGAGTGGAGCGTGACACGTGTAGCTTGTTGTTGTTGTTGGCCAATCACAAGTCATTAAAAGTGGCAATAGGCTACAGTCGTAGAGCCTCGGTGTGGAAAAAGTAAGGAGATATCTAATCAATGGAAGATGGAATTAATATGACAGAATTAAAAGTTAAAGGAGAAGGATAGGCTACAACTAGCCTGCTTTTAAGCTAATATTCTGAACGGAGTTGTTATGTGTAACTGTAGGATGAGAAAGCGCATGCACTGCAGCGTCAATTAGCCAAGCTAGCTAACGTTAGCTGGTTTAACTAGCTTCTCCCGGTTTGATGCAGTCAAGACAGGTACCACCTAATAACATTTGATGATAAATAACCTAGCTATGGCAGCTATTAGTCTACAATAGCGAGTCGGCTTGGTTGGTTGGTTGCTGTCTCTCGTCTCTCCCTCCCTGCTCCCTGTTTCACTTTTTCACAGTACGGCCCCTCCCCCACCTGCTAGAGTGGCACCTCTCTTCTTCTTCAATGGGGTTTTTGCAGCAATTCAACCATGAAGGCCTGATTCTCCTCTGAACAGTTGATGTTGAGATGTGTCTGTTACTTGAACTCTGTGAAGCATTTATTTGGCAGCAGAGGTAACTCTGGGTCTTCCTTTCCTGTGGCGGTCCTCATGAGAGACAGTTTCATCATAGCGTTTGATGGTTTTTGCGACTGCACTTGAAGAAACGTTCAAAGTTCTTGAAATGTTCCGGATTGACTGACCTTCATGTCTTAAAGTAATGATGGACTGTCATTTCTCTTTGGTTGTTTGAGCTGTTCTTGCCATAATATGGATTTGGTCTTTTACCAAATAGGGTTATCTTCTGTACAACACCCCTACATGTCCCGTATCCCTCCGGAACTGTGATTACACACACCTGGTCCCTATTCTCAGTGATTAGTATTGTATAAGTGTGCCCTTTGTTCACCATTGTCCTGTCGATTATTGTTACAATATCCGTTGGTCGTGTGAGTACCTGTGCTGTGTTGTTTTGGTTTTTGTGCCACTTGTATTGCGTAGATGATTGCGGGTCTCATCCAGTGTAATAATCATTGTGCGCTTGTGTGTGTTCGGGTCTTGTCCCGTGTATTTATTAGAGGTACTCCTCGCTCTTTTGTTTGGGTTTCAACCCTGTGTTTTGTATACATGTTTGTTTGGTCTTCGACCCTGTGCCATTACACGGCAAGCTGTAATTTGGGAAATAAAAACACCCATTACGCATTTCTGCGCCTGTCTCCCGACCATTTATGCCAACGTGACACTACCTTGTCACAAACAAATTGATTGGCTCAAATGCATTAAGAAGGAAAGAAATTCCACAAATTAACTTAACAAGGCACACCTGTTAATTTAAAAGCATTCAAGGTGACTGTCAAGGCTGTGGTTCCGTAGTGGAAAGGAGTCAGGCGCAGGAGGTTGAGATGCGTGTGAAAGGTAATTTAATAAAGCCACCAGTCAACAGTACAAACACACACTGGTGAGGGAAATACCAACACGACCAAAAATAACGGGCGAACAAACAACCCGGAACAACGAGAAACAAAATACCAGCCCTCAGTACACAGACTGGGAAAATACAAGTAACGCTGACAATCACGCACAAGGGGAAGGAAGGAATATATGCAGGAGCGTGATTGGGAGATAATGAACAACAGGTGTATGCAATAAAGACAAAACCAAAGGACACACGAAAAAAAGGGGAGCGGTGATGGTTAGAAAACCGGAGACGTCGACCGCCAATCACCGCCCAAACAAGAAGAGGGACCGACTCCGGCGGAAGTCGTGACAGTGACTACCTCATGAAGCTGTTTGAGAGAATGCCAAGAGTGTGCAAAGCTGTCATCAAGGCAAAGGGTGGCTACTTTGAAGAATCTCAAATCGAAAATATATGATTTCATAGTTTTGATGTCTTAACTATTATTCTACAATGTTGTAAATAGTGAAAATAAAGAAAACCCTTGAATGAGTAGGTGTCCAAACTTTTGACTTGTACTGTATATATATATATATACACACACACACACAGTTGCAGTCGGAAGTTTACATACACCTTAGCCAAATACATTTAAACTCAGTTTTTCACAATTCCTGACATTTAATCCTAGTAAAGAATTCCCTGTCTTAGGTCAGTCACCACTATATTTTAAGAATGTAAAATGTCAGAATATTAGTAGAGAGAATGATTTATTTCAGCTTTTATTTATTTCATCACATTCCCAGTGGATCAGAAGTTTACATGTATTAGTATTTTGTAGCATTGCCTTTAAATTGTTTAACTTGGATCAAACATTTCGGGGAGCCTTCCACAAGCTTCCCACAATAAGTTGGGTGAATTTTGGCCCATTCCCCCTGACAGAGCTGGTGTAAGTGAGTGAGGTTTGCAGGCCTCTTTGCTCGCACACGCTT
Source organism: Brachymystax lenok tsinlingensis (assembly GCA_030435695.1). Taxonomy (NCBI): domain Eukaryota; kingdom Metazoa; phylum Chordata; class Actinopteri; order Salmoniformes; family Salmonidae; genus Brachymystax; species Brachymystax lenok. The sequence goes on from CM059801.1 coordinate 10,866,799, forward strand.
TTTCAGTTCTGCCCACCAATTGTCTATGGGATTGAGGTCAGGGCTTTTTGATGGCCACTCCAATACCTTGACTTTGTTGTCCTTAAGCCATTTTGCCACAACTTTGGAAGTATGTTTGGGGTCATTGTCTATTTGGAAGACCCATTTGCGACCAAGCTTTAACTTCCTGACTGATGTCTTGAGATGTTGCTTCAATATATCCACATACATTTCCTCCCTCATGATGCCATCTATTTTGTGAAGTGCACCAGTCTCACCTGCAGCAAAGCACCCCCACAACATGATGCTGCCACCCTCGTGCTTCACAGTTGGAATGGTGTTCTTCGGCTTGCAAGCCTCCCCCTTTTTTGTCCAAACATAACGATGGTCATTATGGCCAAACAGTTCTATTTTTGTTTCATCAGACCAGAGGACATTTCTCCAAAAAGTGCGGTCTTTGTCCCCATGTGCAGTTGCAAATCGTAGTCTGGCTTTTTTATGGCAGTTTTGGGGCGGCATGGTAGCCTAGTGGTTAGAGCGTTGGACTAATAACCGAAAGGTTGCAAGTTCAGTTCCCTGAGCTGACAAGGTACACATCTGTCATTCTGCCCCTTAACAGGGAGTTAATCCACTGTTCCTGGGCCGTCATTGAAAATAAGAACTTGTTCTTAACTGACTTAAAATGGCGGTTTTGGAGCAGTCGCTTCTTCCTTGCTGAGCGGCCTTTCAGGTATATCGATATAGGACTTGTTTTACTTTGGATATAGATACTTTTGTACCTGTTTCCTCCAGCATCTTCACAAGGTCCTTTGCTGTTGTTCTGGGATTGATAGGCACTTTTCAGACCAAAGTACGTTCATCTCTAGGAGACAGAACGCGTCTCCTTCCTGAGCAGTATGACGGCTGAGTGGTCCCATGGTGTTAATACTTGCTTTCTATTGTTTGTACAGATGAACGTGGTACCTTCAAGCATTTGGAAATTGCTCCCAAGGATGAACCACACTTGTGGAGGTCTCCAAATTTTTTCTGAGGTCTTGGCTGATTTCTTTTGATTTTCCCATGATGTGAAGCAAAGAGGCACTGAGTTTGAAGGTAGGCCTTGAAATACATCCACAGGTACACCTCCAATTGACTCAAATTATGTCAATTAGCCTATCAGAAGCTTCTAAAGCCATGATCTGGAATTTTCCAAGCTGTTTAAAGGCACAGTCAACTTAGCATATGTACACTTCTGACCCACTGGAATTGTGGTACAGTGAATTATAAGTGAAATAATCTGTCTGTAAACAATTGTTGGAAAAATGACTTGTGTCATGCACAAAGTAGATGTCCTAACCGACTTGCCAAAACTATAGTTTGTTAACAAGAAATGTGTGGAGTGGTTGAAAAACGAGTTTTAATGACTCCAACCTAAGTGTATGTAAACTTCCGACTTCCACTGTATATTGGGGAAAGAAGCAAGGTTGTTCTCGGTTGCTGGATATAAAATAAGCTGCAGAGTTCACAATGAACTGGCAGGAAAGATTGAAGGGTGGAAGCTTCTCTGGTGTGATGCGATCACATTGGCTGGTGATAAAAATGCAATAAATGGAAATCCTCTGTTCTCCCCACACCCAGTGTTTATGTTTGCAATGAAATGTTTTACCTCAGAATGCCCAATGCTATAATGTTTGCAATCAAATTCATGAATTAAGTTTCCTATCATTCTAATTTGCATAAACATTGTGATTGGAGTATAGCTGTGATGGTTATCGAATCAGGATCAAATCCTCTGATTTCCTCGAGCTCATTAATGATAGAATGTTCATATTTGAAGATTACCGAAAGGGTCAGTCTCTTTGGCAATGACAAGGAGTGGCAAGGAGTGGAACGTTAGCTAAAGAGACTGGTACTCAGGCTATAGATACAGTAGGACACTAACAGTTTTTTTTATTGTGGCACGGCATCAACACGCACTCAGGTGTGACCAATTAGTGGGCACTGCCAACCAGTGCTGGAACAAGTACCCAAAGTAAAGATACCTTAATAGAAAATGACTTAAGTAAAAGTTAAAGTAACCCAGTAAAATACTACTTGAGTAAAAGTCTAAAAGTATTTGGTTTGAAATATACTTAAGTATCAAAAGTAAATGTAATTTCTAAAATATACTTCAGTATCAAAACTAAAAGTAAAAGTATAACTCATTTCAAATTCCTCATATTAAGAAAACCAGATGGCATCATTTCCATTGGGGCAATCTCCAACACAGACATAATTTACAAATAAAGCATTGGTGTTTTGTGAGTACGCCAGAACAGAGGCAGTAGGGATGACCAGGGATGTTCTCCTGATAAGTGTGTGAATTGGACCATTTTCCCATCCTGCTAAGCATTTAAAATGTAATGAGTACTTTTGGGAGTCAGGGAAAATGTATCGAGTAAAAAGTACAATATTTTCCTTAGGAATGTAACAAAGAAAAAGTAAAAGTGTTTTATGAACATTTTAAAATCTTGTCCATGTTCTGTTATAATCTGCACCCGGCACAGCCAGAAGAGGACTGGCCACCCCTCACAGCCTGGTTCCTCTAGGTTTCTTCCTAGGTTTTGGCCTTCTACGGAGTTTTTCCTAGCCACCGTGCTTTTACACCTGCATTGCTTGCTGTTTGGGGTTTTAGGCTGGGTTTCTGTACAGCACTCAGTGACATCAGCTGATGTAAGGGGGGCTTTATAAATACATTTGATTTGATTTGATTTAAAAGTTATCAAAAATATAAATAGCAAAGTAAAGTACAGATACCCCCAAAAACGACTTAAGTAGTACTTTAAAGTATTTTTACTTAAGTACTTTACACCACTGCTGCCAACACATCTGAACACAGTTTACAAGATAGACGATAGAGTTTTGTTGATGCTGAGAATGGAATGTATATGTATTTAAATAACATTCTTTTTAAATAAGTTTTCTTATTAAATAAGTTTTCTCACACTGTCTGGTGGATCTAACCAATGAGCTATTCAAGTTCCAGGATAAGAATGGTTCCATCTGCTCCCTGGTGAACACCAACTTCAGCAAAGCCTTCAACCATGTCTGCCACAACCTCATCATCACCAGGTTGTAATGCAGAGCTTGGGCTTAGCCCATCACCCGCCAGATGGATAGGCACCTTCCTCTCTAAAAGACACCAGGTGGTGAGGTATCATGGTGTGCTGTCGGGCAGTGTCAGTATATATTGTGGCCTACTGTACCTCAATGAACTCTGCTCGGCCCGCTGATTGTTATTGAATATATCAACAGTGCAGCCAGTCAAACTGCAGTCAAGCAATGGAGGTTTTTGGATGACCTTCATTTATTAGATACAAGAGGAACTGGTTGACCTAGAGAAGTATTATACCAGACCCGCTCCTCAACTAAACTGGAACTGATCCACTGCAGGACTGAGCATTTCTGTTGCAGCCCCATCCCAGCCATGGTTCGCCTGCTGAACAGTTGATGATTAACATTCTTTTTTTGCCTACAACTGTTGTTTATTGTATTTTAGTTTGTATTGCCAATTTGAATTTTAAAATTGAAGTTGTACTCAGCATGTTGCTGCCATTTGTGCAATGTTCTGTTCTGTTCTCTCTCTCTCTCTCTCTCTCTCTCTCTCTCTCTCTCTCTCTCTCTCTCTCTCTCTCTTTCTCTTTCTCACCAAGCTAATTTATGTAACTTCATAAGCAGATAATTTTGCTTATTTTAATCAACAACAAAAAATGTATTAATATAAGTAATTTGTCTTATTTCAAGATATTTCACTAATCATCTTATTAAGAAAAATGTATTGAAATAAGATCAATTATTTGTATTAAGTGTTTTTCGGGGGTAAAATAAGCAGGCAACCCTACAGGCATACACTCTGCCTCCTCCCATTCACCCCCACCCCATTCCATCCCTCCTACAGAACTAGCCACCACAACACATGGCCTCTGACTCCTCCTCCTCCATTAACTACAGACCATAATAATACCCAGGGGACAGACCAGGCCACCATTAGCACGTCAACATACAACATTCACGATTACATACACCACTGTGAAAACCCACTAACCAATTCTTAACATGCAGCTAAACCCTTATTTGACAGTTCTGTTTTACAGTAATTGATTTACACACACAAGCTGAGGCAAAGGATTGAACCAGAGTCTATTCGGCATGGGTAGCCATGATTTTTAAACAACACGTAGAGAGGAATCTGAATCAGATATAATAACAAGAAGCAACTGAGGAGAATTGATAGGGGGCTACAGGACAAAAGGCTGAACCAAGAAACAAACAAAACACTGGCTGATATTGCCCTTTTCACACTGAGAGGCAGGCGGCCTAGGAGTGGACTGCCTATCTAAGTGGCAGTGTTGTGCCAGTTAATGCTGCCTGACAGCCCTCTAGATGTGCTGTTCCGCAGGCAGTACTAACGGCAGACAGAGCAGAGCAGGCTGGCAGCTGGGTAATTAAAGTAAAGTGCTGCCTGATGGTGGATGGATGGAGGCTGACAGAGCTGAGAGAGGGATCTGATTACCCTCTTCAAGCTGCAGCTCTCTAGGGCTGCAGGCTGGATCCCCACTACACCCTGTCCTGAAGCTACAGAACAATACACTCACTGACCATAACAGAATACAAATGTAAGGGTTTATATCTGATAACATCAGGGTGTGGTGCAATACAATGCAGCCTGTTGAAATGCAGACTGTATCAGTGGCGTGCAGTCAGGGTAGGCAGTCTAATAAAAAAAGCTGTTATGAAAAGCCTAATAAAAAATACAATTATATAAAAAATTGTAATTCCATTTTTTTTATCAAATGTCTTTTCTCAGTGATTCTGGTGGTTTTTAAGCTCAAAATCCCCAAATGTGCAAGAAACTGCATCAAGACCTCAGGAAAGACCCCTCGGTATGCATTCCTTCCTTCCCATCCTTTACAATCCATTCAAATGGTTGATGAACACGGCCATTCATGATTCCAGTCACTGTTAATGGACAGGGTCAGGGTAGGACTCACTGCTTTGCCTAGCTGACATTCGTTGCAGTGAGTGGATTTCATATTTTGCATGTTGCTTAAACATGTTGTGTGGGAAAGCTCTACACATTTGGACATGTCTACATAATTTGGCGCGTGCATCCCTTAAACTGAACGAAGCTAGCTAGCAAAAACAACATGACGAAATGGACACTATTGTACCTCAAAAAAATTCCAAGTTACTGGATGTATTAGGTATTTTGTTAGGATCCCCATTAGCTGTTGCGAAAGTAGCAGCTACTCTTCCTGGCGTCCACACCAAACATTTAACATGGCATAGTACAGAACATTAATAGACAAGACCAGCTCAAGGACAGAACAACATACAGTACATTTAAAAATGTCACTCATAGCTACATATCAATACATACAGTACACACAAAATATCAAGGTCAAATAGGGGAGAGGAGTTGTGCCGTGTGTTGTTTATAAAAAAAATCCAACCAGGTTTGCTGTTCATTTGAGCAATATGAAACCAAAGGAGTTCCATGCAATAATGGCTCTATATAATACTGTACGCTTTCTTGAATTTGTTCTGGATTTGGGGACTATGAAAAAACTTGGTATAATTCATAGAGGGAGACTGCACTTACTGAATTTCATCAGAGGAAGGGACAGAAAATCATACAACTGTTTAAACTGGAGTAGTGTTAAATAAAAGAGTGCCTGTACTCTTTCCCCTGCCTGCTCTTCTCAACCAGGGACAACGTTTGGGTAGAAGGCGACGACTTCAACCTCAACCGTGTGTGTTTTTTTCGCGTTATTTGTAACCTATTTTGCACATAATGTTTCTGCCACCATCTCTTCTGACCGAAAAGAGCTTCAAGCAATCAAGACAACGATTACTCACCTCGTATTGAAAGACAATTTTTCTTTAATGAGTCGGACGAGAGGGATTTAGTCCAGACACCCGACAAGGCCCTCATCCCTGTCATTCCCAGGAGAAAGAGACGGAGATATCGAGGACGAAGGTCGGGGGTACCTTGTAAGAATCCGACGACGAGTGGGTAATTTGCCTTTACCATCTGTCCTATTAGCCAACATACAATCATTGGATAATAAAATAGATGAACTACAAGCACAAATATACTACCAATGGGACATTCAAAACTGTAATATTATATGTTTCACCGAGTCGTGGCTGAATGACGTAATTAATAACATACAGCTGGCGGGTTATACACTGTATCGGCAGGAAAGAACAGTAGCTTCTGGTAAGACAAGGGGGTGCCGGACTATGTATATTTGTAAACAACAGCTGGTGCATGATATCTAAGGTCTCAAGATTTTTGAGTATTTCATGATAAGCTGTAGACCACACTATTTACTGAGATAGTTTTCATCTATATTCTTCGTTAGCTGTCCATTTACCACCACAAACCGATGCTGGCACTAAGACCGCATTCAATCAGCTGTATACGGCCATAAGCCGCTCATCCAGAGGCGGCGCTCCTATTGGCCTGGGTTAATGCAGGGAAACTTAAATCTGTTTTACCTCATTTCTACCAGCATGTTAAATGTGCAACCAGAGGTAAAAAAAACTCTAGACCACCTTTACTCCACACACAGACACATACAAAGCCTCTACCTCGACCCTATATTTGGCAAATCTGACCATAATTCTATGCTCCTGATTACAAGCAAAAACAACATTTAACTAGGCAAGTCAGTTAAGCACAAATTCTTAATTACAATGACAGCCTACCAGGGAACAGCAGGTTAACTGCCTTGTTCTGTGACAGAACAACAGATTTTTACCTTGTCAGCTCAAGGATTTGATCCAGCAACCTTTCAGTTACTGGCCCAACACTCTAACCACTAGGCTACCTGCCGCCCCAGTAGCAGGTAGAATCTGGACTCGGTCAATAAAAAAGGGGTCAGATGAAGCAGATGCTGTTACAGGACTGTTTTACTAGCACAGACTGGAATATGTTCCGGGATTCTTCCAATGGCATTGAGGAGTACACCACATCAGTCACTTGCTTCATCAATAAGTGCATCAATGACGTTGTCCCCACAGTGACTGTGCGTACATACCCCAACCAGAAGCCATGGATTACAAGCAACATCTGCGCTGAGCTGAAGGGTAGAGCTGCCGCTTTCAAAGAGCGGGACTCTAACCCCGGAAGCTTATAAGAAATCCCACTATGCCCTCCGACGAACCATCAAACAGGCAAAGCGTCAATACAGGACTAAGATCGAATCGTATAACACCAGCTCCGACGCGCGTGGCAGGGCTTGCAAACTATTACAGACTACAAAGGGAAGCACAGCCGCGAGCTGCTCAGTGACGAGCTAAATTACTTCTATGCATCGCTTCGAGACAAGTAACAATGAAACATGCATGAGAGCATCAGCTGTTCTGGACAACTGTGATCACGTTCTCAGTAGCTGATGTGAGTAAGACCTTTAAACAGGTCAACATTCACAACGCCGCAGGGCCAGACGGATTACCAGGACGTGTACTCCGAGCATGCGCTGACCAACTGGAAAGTGTCTTCACTGACATTTTCAACCTGTCCCTGTCTGAGTCTGTAATACCAACATGTTTCAAGCAGGCCACCATAGTGCCTGTGCCCAAGAACACTAAGGTAACCTGCCTAAATGACTACCGACTCATAGGACTCATGTAGCCATGAAGTGCTTTGAAAGGCTGGTCATGGCCCACATCATTATCCCAGAAACCCTAGACCCACTTGAATTTGCATACTGCCCCAACAGATCCACAGATGATGCAATCTCTATTGCACTCCACACTGCCCTTTTCCACCTGGACAAAAGGAACACCTATGTGAGAATGATATTCATTGACTACAACTCAGCGTTCAACACCATAGTACCCTCAAAGCTCATCACTAAGCTAAGGAACCTGGGACTAAACACCTCCCTCTGCAACTGGATCCTGACGGGCCGCCCCCAGGTGGTAGGGTAGGTAAAAACACATTCGCCATGCTGATCCTCAACACAGGGGCCCCTCAGAGGTGTACTGTACTCCCTGTTCACTCATGACTGCATGGCCAGGTACGACTCCAACACCATCATTAAGTTTGCTGATGACACATTAGTGGTAGGCCTGATCACTGACAACGATGAGACAGCCTACAGGGAGGAGGTCAGAGACCTGGCCGTGTGGTGCCAGGACAACAACCTCTCCCTCAACGTGATCAAGAAAAAGGAGATGATTATGGACTACAGGAAAAGAAGGACCGAGCATGCCCCCATTCTCATCGACAGGGCTGTATTGGAGAGCTTCAAGTTTCTTGGTGTTCACATCACCAACAAACTATCAAGGTCCAAGCACACCAAGACAGTCGTGAAGAGGGCATGACAAAACCTGTTCCCCCTGAAAAGATTTGGCATGGGTACTCCGATCTCAAAAAGTTCTACAGCTGCACCATCGAGAGCATCCTGACTGGTTGCATCACTGCCTGGTATGGCAACTGCTCGGCCTCCGACCGCAAGGCACTACAGAGGGTAGTACGTACGGCCAAGTACATCACTGGGGCCAAGCTTCCTGCCATCCAGGACCTCTATACCAGGCGGTGTCAGAGGAAGGCCCTAAAAATTGTCAAAGACTCCAGCCATCCTAGTCATAGTCTGTTCTCTCTGCTACCGCACGACAAGCGTTACCCTAGCGCCAAGTCTAGGTCCAAAAGGCTTCTCACCAGCTTCTACCCCCAAGCCATAAGGCTCCTCTTTTACACTGCTGCTATTCTCTGTTTATTATCTATGCATAGTCACTTTAACCCTACCTACATGTATGTATATATTACCTCAATTACCTCGACTAACCAGTGCCCCCGCACATTGACTCTGTACCGGTACCCCCTGTATTAAGCCTCGCTCTTGTTATTTTATTGCTGTTCTTTAATGATCTGTAACTTTTTTTTCTTATAATACATAACACATATTTTTCTTAAAACTGCATTGTTGGATAAGGGCTTGTAGGTAAGCATTTCACTGTAAGGTCTACACCTGTTGTAAAATTTGATTTGATTTGATTACAAGCTCATGTAATCGTGGCAACTATGTGGAGTTATTGTATACCTTTGCTAAAAAAACTTCCACTGTGTTTTCGGTTATCAAACAGAATACAGAATGATTTGATTGAAGCAGTAATTGATATGATTCGAATGGACATTGAAGATGAGATTAATGTAGACCCATTTGTTGCAGTAGAAGTAGATGAGACCACAGATGTTACAAACAAAGGCCAGATCTCTGTGATTTTTCATTATTGTGGCTAAAAGTGAAGTCAAGGAGGCGTTTTGGGAATTTAATGATGTGAGCGATAGTGCCTAGCAATTAGTGCTTTTCGAGGTCGTTTCGGTTTCAGCTCGATTATTAGTTTGGAAAACTTCCCTTTTCGTCCTTATGTCATTCTCAGCCAATTAGCTTCTTTGTTGTTATTATTATTTCAATCTTCTCAATGTATCAGTGTGGATAAAGGTCAAATTTGGAGTACAGTGGCATATCTCATCTCTACCTTGAGGTAAATTTTCCGATTTTCCGACCGCTGGCTCCACGGTGTCTTAAAGTAACCATGATTGTGTTCCGACCCTAGTGCAGCTCATTGAAAACAACTGAAAATGGCAGGGTCGGTATCTTCTGGTAAACATCCATAGAAAATATTTCAGTAGCAATAGCAGCCAGCCAGACCATCTAACGTTATCTCTGTCCTCCCTATACTGTACTGTCTTTAGTCATCCTATTTATCTAGGCTAGCCTGCCTAAGTATGCTGCAGAGCTGTTTGACTAAATCATGTTACTAGTTCTTCAAAGTAGATAAGGCATACTTTCACAAACTGTCTCCATCCCTCTCGTCATTGTTGTGTACATTCCTCTTTCATGTGGTCTATGTGGTCTGTGTGTATCTAACCTAATGTAGCAGGTGTAAAAGTGTATCCATCTCTGTCCGAGCTAGAAAGAACAGGCGCAATGGATTATGGTCATTGTAGTTAATTACCATGTTTATGCGCTGAACTAGGTTGAATATTTTCTCAATGAAAACTCAAACTCCATTCAGCCCAGCGTCCCACATAGTTCTTGACTTGATTTCTCTCGTGAATTATTTGATTTCTCTCTAGAGAAATTGTGCGTCTGTCAATTAGTTGTTTAATAACCAACATTTTGGTTAATCACTCAGCACTTGTGAGTGATGACAAACGAGCTGCGGCCTTGGCGGATTATGTATTGGGAGTGTTGGGAAAGTCCAACTGAGTTGAAAAGCTGGTAGCTCAAACATACAATGGGTCCTCAGTGATGGCATCCCAGCTTAATGGGGTGCAGGCCAAGATAAGAGCAAAAGTGCCCGAAGATCCATTTATTCACTGTTAAACTTGGTGATCTCACAGTCAGTGAAATGCAGCCCAGAGTGTAAAATAAATTTCAAAACAGTGAAGGGACTCACTTTGACTTTCAAACTCAAAGGAATAAATAAGACTTCCACAACGCTACCACGGAGAGGTTCACCCTGACGGACAGATGAATGGACTTCATTTACAAGTCAAGGTAGGTCTAAATTCTTTTCTTTTTTTCAGGTTAGGTTACTGTTGACTGAACATGAGAATAGTGCTGCTCACCATTCAGCACAACGGAGTTAACCTGTAGGCTATCACATTAGTTGCCTCCAAGGCGCTGTCCATTCAGCAGTGCTGAATCCAGGCCACAGCCTCAGATACCTTTTATAAAAAAAAAATCTGTGTAGCTTACTTCCTCATTTTCGTCGTTGTCTATACTTTAGTGGCTTTAATATGTATTTAATTTCCTAAAGCTGTCTAGCTGTTTACGGTCTTGATTAACGGACAACATCCCTTTGAACATCCCTTCAAGCTAGAATTCTGTTTTGATGAGACACTTTTCAGTCATTTCGATTGGGTCTGAGAGAGCAGGATAAGGTGTGCTGCTCGGCGCATTTTGTTAATACCTTATTTATTAAATACAGTATTTGTGTGTAATAATATGTGTATGTGTGTGTGTGTGTGTGTGTGTTTGCGTTGAGAATTATTCTGATTAAATGTGTCAATACATGGGTATTTTAGTGACATCAGTTGTACATCGGCCTATGGCTGAGTTGAGCAGTGTGTCATTTTGTCGGGTGATATGAAATATGCTGCCATCGGAGGCTATCGCTTGTGTATCTTAGCTACATTGGTACTTACGTTTGGTGATATTTTTTGTTAATTTCGGTTAATAGCTTATGTCACTGGTTGTTGGAGCTATCTGTTATATGGTGAATTTGGGCTTCATCAAGGTTTATTTGTGAGTAAATCTGGCTTTGATAATAGCCAGTGCCTACCCAGCCACCGACCTCAACGCACATCTCTGGACTGTATCCATTTTTGGACTTGTTAGTCTTTAAAATGATTCTCTCACGACTATATTCCTTTAATCTTTCTCTCTAAACCTCCCCACCCTCTCTTCACTCCCTCTTTCTCTTCACACTTTCTCTCCCTCTCCCTCTTTCCATCTCTCACCATCATGGTTGGGGTTCCCCAGAGTCCAGGGTTCGTCTGAGTCGAAGTGGGTGTCCCCTCCGATCCCAGGGCCCGGAAAGTAGGCGTGGGCTAGGAACCCGCCCTCGCCGTCGAAAGGTGAGCTGTCGCCGTGGAAACCTGAGGTGAGATCAATTTAATTTAACTTCAAAGTTTACATTGGGAGAACGAGATTAGGCCGACATTGACATAGTTCCAGTTTTCCTCTCCCAGGCACCATTCAATACAATTCTCACCTGAGGCGAAGATGATGGTGATGTCCACGTCACGCCTGCCGCTCTCCAGGGCGCTGTAAGGGACGGCCTCGAAATGGAGCGGCGTCACTCCCTGCCACACGTCAAACGCACGCCGGATGGCATCGTGGGTCTCCCTGGAGCCCACTTTGGGCGTGACGTTCTTTATGCTGAGGGAGGAAGAGAGAGTCAATTAAGAACATATTCTTCTTTACATTGACAACATGTTTTACAATAAATACCTGATGTTAGGAGAGAAATGGATAGGGAATATGATAAAAGTGAAAAACAGATTGTATGATCCATCCTGGGTGGGGGGTTATTGGGAGGTTGGATGGTATCACCAGCTAGATGAGAGCAACAATTTACTGGTAATTTTTTTTATAAGACATTGACAGTAATATAAGAAAAATATTTTACTCCTTAGAAAGATTTAACTCCTATTCTGATCTAACCAGAACAATTATACCCATATCATTCATAATTTTTACTGCATTGGGCTAAATCAGGGTCACACAGAGTGTTTCTTGGTAGTCTTCAACAAATCTACTTTGAAACAAAAGTATACACCTCACACACATGGTTATGGGATAAACAAAAGAAGACACCTGTACCATGCCAGATATCGAGTTGATATGTATTAAATGTTGAGTTTGCATCCCAATATTACACTTTATATACATCACAGAAGACTAAAATATAACAAACCATTTGACATAGAAACACTGGATTTTTGGCATTTGAAAAAAAAGAATGTTGATTAATTACAACATTCAAAAATATATGAATAACATTCCACCCATGAGGCCACTAGAGGGTGATTTGGTAATTTGATTGCGTCACATACAGCACCACATATCATATACTGTATGTCCAAATCTGAACCACCCTCCCACTATTGCTTGGGGAGAATATTCTCTAAAATGGTTGATGAGACGCTTGAAAAGTTTCAGTATTAAACTATTCCAACAAACCCAGCAGCTTTCATTGCACTTTTAACACAGCTGTCGTTATCAGTCGCTCGCAGAGAGAGAGAGAGAGAGAGAGAGAGAGAGAGAGAGAGAGAGAGAGAGAGAGAGAGAGAGAGCAATCTTCTTCCCCGTTTTCTCTCCCCAACTCATTTTCATGGAGAGAGTGCAGTCAGCAGCGGCAGCACAGCCAGGCTGACTGACATTTCATTAGAAGAGGTGCCTCATCAATTCACATGCAGGAAGGAAGGAAGGATTTAAATAAATTGACAGTGTTATCGTCTATTACGGCTGTAACCTGTCAATTTCCCACCGCGCCGAGCAGCACCCCTTATCCTGCTCTCTCAGACCCCATTAGCAGTGGAAACTTAATCACGCGTGATAAGATGGGGAATTTGAATATTTTTGTTGCGATTATTGGATGATTTACATAGAGGAATTTAGAGAGAATTGGACAAAGTAAAAGTTGTCCTCGTCCTCGATCGTCCTTGCTATTAAAATTAGGCAGTTTGTCTTCTGGTATTCTTAAAATGAGAAATGAAAGATAACTGCAAAGGAATGCAATGGAATGCAAAGAAGAAGAAAGTTGAAAACCATTACATCACTTTATTCTGTTCTCTGACTTGACTTCTATTCACACACAACAACTCTTCCTCTATGTATATCAATGTGTGTGTGTGTGTGTGTGTGTGTGTGTGTGTGTGTGTGTGTGTGTGTGTGTGTGTGTGTGTGTGTGTGTGTGTGTGTGTGTGTGTGTGTGTGTGTGTGTGTGTGTGTGTGTGTGCGTGCGTGTGGGTTTGTGTGTGCGTGTGTTCGTGTGTGCCCATATGTGCTATCTCCAAGGCAACGCTGAGGGAATGTGAGACCAAGGAGGAAGAGAGACGAAGAGAGAGCACAAATTAATAACTACACTGACAAACACAGAACCCTATAATAAGCCTTGGCTAATCTGACTAACGGCTGGTTGTCATGGTAACCGTTACGGCTGCTGGAATGCGTCTCTCACCTGTAGGTGTGCCGGCCTACATTTCTCACCTGTAAGTGATGTGTGTTCGCTGCCACTTCTGCCCCGTCAGCGCATACCTCCGCTTCCGCGACCTTGAAATGCCCTTTAGTTTGTCTGGATTTCCACACCTCGGCCTCTTCATCCAACTAAGAACAAAGGAAGTAGTGGAGGTGGAAGAAGAGGACAATGAAGGGAAGAGGAGGACAACAGTTTGGGTTTGTCGGATTCCAGGAGAAAGCTAATTGCCCCAATGCATAGTGCCAACTGTAAAGTTTGGAGGAGGAATAATGGTCTGGGGCTGTTTTGCATGATTCGGGCTAGGCCCCTTAGTTCCAGTGAAGGGAAATCTTAATGCTACAGTATCCAATGACATTCTAGACAATTCTGTGCTTACAACTTTTGGGGGAAGGCCCTTTCCTGTTTCAGCATGATAATGCCCCCCATGCACAAAGCGAGGCCCATACAGAAATGGTTTGTCGAGATCGGTGTGGAAGAACTTGACTGGCCTGCACAGAGCCCTGACCTCAACCCCATCGAACACCTTTGGGATGAATTGAAACGCCGACTGCAAGCCAAGTCCAATCGCCCAACATCCGTGCCCGACCTCACTAATGCTCTTGTGGCTGAATGGAAGCAAGTCCCCTAGTGGAAATACTTCCCAGAAGAATGGAGGCTGTTATAGCAGCAAAAGACCAACTCCATATTAATGCCCATGGTTTTGGAATGAGATGTTCGACGAGCAAGTGACCACATACATTTGGTCATGTAGTGTACCTACAGAATGTTTGACTGGTTATATCTGATGCCACATCAAGCACTACTCTGAACTAGAATACCAAACACATGGCCTTACATACTGCAGTTAAGTGGACAATGGGACTAGTGTTTCCCACTTTAATATGCACTGAGTGTACAAAACATTAGGAACACCTTCCTAATATTGAGTTGCACTCACTTTTTCCCTCAGAACAGCCTGTATTCATCGGGGCATGGACTCTACAAGTTCTCGAAAGCGTTGTCCTATGGGTGGTGGACCATTTTTGATACACACGGGAAACTGTTGAGCATGAAAAACCCAGCAGCGTTTCAGTTCTTGACACACACTCAGTTCTTGGCACACTACCATACCCGTTCAAAGGCACTTAAATGTTTTGTCTTGCTGATTCACCCTCTGAATGGCACACATACACAATCCATGTCTCAATTGTCTCAAGACTTAAAAATCCTTCTTTAACCTGTCTTCTCCTCTTCATCTACACTGATTGAAGTGGATTTAATAAGTGCTATCAATAAGGGATCATAGCTTTCACCTGGATTCACCTGGTCAGTCTATGTCAAGAAAATAGTTCCTAATGTTTTGTACACTCAGTGTAGAGCTGCCTCTTACTACCCCTAATAATCCTACTAACACTGACCTTAACATCAACCCAAACAAAATACATCAGCATAAGCCTTAAAACAGTAACTGCAAGACTGTACAGAGATGGTGTGACAAAAAGGTTTTTCAAGTGTATATACAGTCAGTTGGAAAATATTCAGACCCCTTGACTTTTTCCACATTTTGTTGCGTTACAGCCTTATTCTAAAATGTATTAAATCGTTTTTTTTCTACATCAATCTACACACAATAACCCATAATGACAAAGCAAAAACAGTTTTTAGAAATGTTTGATAATTTATTAAAAATAAAAAACGGAAATATTACATTTACATAAGTATTCAGACCCTTTACCCAGTCCTTTGTTGAAGCACCTTTGGCAGCGATTACAGCCTTGAGTCTTCTTGGTTATGGTGCTACAAGCTTGGCACACCTGTATCCAGGCTATATCACATCTGGCCGTGATTGGGAGTCCCATAGGGCGGCGCACAATTGGCCCAGCGTCGTCCAGGTTTGGCCGGGGTAGGCCGTCATTGTAAATAAGAATTTGTTCTTAACTGACTTGTCTAGTTAAATAAAGGTTAAATAAAAAAATGTAAACAATTACAATGTTGGTGAGTTTCTCCCTTTCTTCTCTGCAGATCCTCTCAAGCTCTGTCAGGTTGGATGGGGAGTGTTGCTGCACAGCTATTTCCAGGTCTCTCCAGAGATGTTTGATCCAGTTCAAGTCTGGGCTCTGGCTGGGCCACTCAAGGACATTCAGAGACTTGTCCTGAAGCAACTCCTGCGTCGTCTTGGCTGTGTACTTAGGGTTGTTGTCCTGTTGGAAGGTGAACCTTTAACCCAGTCTGAGGTACTGAGCAGTCTGGAGCAGGTATTCATCAAGAATCTCTCTGTACTCTCCGTTCATCTTTCCCTCGATCCTGATTAGTCTCCCAGTCCCTGCCGCTGAAAAACATCCCCACTGCATGATGCTGCCACCACCATGCTTCACCGTAGGGATGGTGCCAGGTTTCCTCCAGAGTTCAGGCCAAAGAGTTCAATCTTGGTTTCATTAGACCAGTCTTGTTTCTCATGGTCAGAGTCTTTGGGTGCCTTTTGGCAAACTCCAAGCTGGGGTTCATGTGCCTTTTACTGAAGAGTGGCTTCCGTCTGGCCACTCTACCGTAAAGGCATGATTGGTGGAGTGCTGCAGAGATGGTTGTCCTTCTGGAAGGCACTCCCATCTTCACAGAGGAACTCTAGAGCTCTGTCAGAGTGATCATTGAGTTCTTGGTTACCTCCCTGACCAAGGCCCTTCTCCACCGATTGCTCAGTTGGGCCAGACAGGGTCTGAATACTTATGTAAATAAGGTATTTTATCTTCATTTTTTTCATACATTTGCAAAAATGTAAAAAAAACGGTTTTCGCTTTGTCATTTGTCATGGAATTTCGAATCAATAATGAGGAGGGACAAGATCAATCACCAATGAGGATATTACTTTATTCAAATACGTAATACGTAATAACATTGATTCATTTTTGCAATAATAAAGCTGGTTGACGAACCACCCTTAGATGATTCGTTGAGAGCCCAACGAGCGGATTTGAGCCACAGAATTTTAAAGCAAAGTACATCCTCCTGAATGTTCATGACAAACAACAGATGTGTGAAATGGGTTAGGATTTGTTAGGATTTTATATGAAAAAAGTGTATAATTCACAGCAGACAGTATCTGCTGTAAAGACTGTTCTCATTGTGTGGAAACCAGGGTCTGACCCCCAAAACAAGGTTCCTCTCATAATTATCCATACCCGAGCCATCTCCACCCTGGTACCTCCACGCACACAAACACTATCTCATGCTATGGAATGCGGTCTTTAGGTTTTATCACCATATGCATGGTAAATCCACTGTCAATATTAAGCCCCCAGAGACCCAACTCAGAAGAACACACACAGATGACAGTGTTCTAAGAACCCTATTCTATTCCATAAAACAACCATTTGATGCAATAACAGCATTATAACATCATCTTGACATTTCACTCTCACAGATTATAGGGTATTATGTGTAGATTGCTGAGGAAAATGTTTTATTTAATACATTTTAGAATAAGGCTGTAACGAAACAAAACGTGGAAAAAGTCAAGGGGTCTGAATACTTTCCGAAGGCATCGTATAATACTTCTGGGAGCGAAACAGAAAAATATTATAGTACAAAACAGAGTAAATATATGACCATAAAAATGTGACATCTAGTTGTCTGAAATTGTTATTTCCATTCTGAGAAAAAGAGGTGAGACTGTGTTGGCCAGGTTAGAGCTTCAATGACTGATCTTTTTCCATTCAAACCCATGTAACACATATGTAACACTGTGCTCACAAATAATATGTAAAAGATAGAGCCTCACCTTAGTGTGATATCACTTCATCAATTTAAGCAAGAAAGAGAAGAATGAAAAGTGTTATGATCTCACTGGGTTGCTAGTTAGAGATGTTGGAGCTAATTTGGGTATGTCAATGTAGGCTACATACATTTATCATCGGTGATAATTACTTTTTTGTGTTCCTATTTTCACTGATACATCAGTGCCATTGTGTGTGTGTGTGTGTGTGTGTGTGTGTGTGTGTGTGTGTGTGTGTGTGTGTGTGTGTGTGTGTGTGTGTGTGTGCGTGTGCGTGTGCGTGTGCGTGTGCGTGTGCGTGTGCGTGTGTATCTACTCACTATGTGGTCCTCTCATCCAGTGTCCCTGTGACATTGAGGCCGTAGACGCGCTGCATTGCTGCGATGGCTTGCTGCATGGTCTGGGCTGAGCGCAGGACAGCCATTCTGGGGTCTGTGTGGGGCAGGTAGCCGTACTTCTGTAGCCATCCCTACAGGAGAGAGAGAGGGAGACAGTCATGACAAATGCTGCTATTACTTTGTTATTATGTGAGTTATAAGCTACATTTTGATCATTGTCACCAAGAGAGAAATGACAGGGTGAAACAGATGCAGGTCTGTCCTTGTTCAAAAAGTCTCTAGTATGAGTCAAACTGATCGTACAGTTCGGGTTCATAACTCTCAGGACGGAAGTGTAGCCTGTAAGCCACATCCTACAGGCTACAGTATACCTCCATGCCTTCCAGTTACAGGAACACTCAGTGCTGTCTATCACCACACACACACAGTGACACTGACAGAGAAAAGGCCTAGTTCAGGTTCAGACTGTCTGCATATTAGGATGGACAGAAGTCCAGTATTCAAGGCTGAACATTGTAACCCACGTGGCTATGCCCAGATACCCGCATCAGTTCCCAAAAACATTCACTCAGTGTTCTACCTATAACCACCACTGGTCAAAGCTGCCACCCACACAGAGTGACACTGCCACCACTGCACTCTTTCTGAGTAAAGCAGAGATTCGGGGTCATCCAGGGGTCATTGTCAGACCCAATCCCCCATTTACTGTAGCCAAGAGCCATGCAGTGGCGGCTAGGCAGGCAGCCACGCTCCACCACAGCTGTCCACACTGCCAACCAACTGCTGCTGCCTCGCAATCACCATCATTACCCAGCCTATGAGACGCTCCCGCTAATCCTTCATCTATCTCTCCCTCATCCCTCCCTCTATCCCTGTATCTCTATCGCTCGCTCTCCGCTGCTCACTGAGCCAAATGCCTTGTTGTTGTTTGTCCATCTTTCCACCATCCCTCAATCAGATGTAGCCAATGGTTGTTTGTTTGTTTTGTCTGTGTATAGATAAGGCCCAGGTTCTGGTTCACAGCACAAATGACTGAGTAAGGATCCGAGGCCAGAACGTGGCATTTAACTGTGTCATTTGATTTGAGGGATGAGAGAGAATAGTCTACAGTAGGCTAGGCCTATACAGAGAACATGACAGCAGCAATTAATATGGTACAATATATTCAACCCGATCTATCCTATTACGCAACTTGGATCACATCTTAATCTGCACAACCATAAACCCACCCAGTAGCGTAGGTAATTTATAGAATACTAGTATATACAGTATTCTATATATATATATATATATATATATATATATATATATATATATATATATATATATATATATATATATATATATATTCACAGATGTATGATAACAAATATTACAGACAGTGTCAGATCATGAGCAGGACTGTGCGAAAGGGCGCTGGACCATCTCGTTCAAAGCAATGCCAAAAGCATCTGATGTTGTTTTTGTGATTGTAAAAAAAAGAATAGAATGCATGATAATTTCGATGTTCCGCGCGTCTTGAAACATCCATCAGAATCAGATACCTTTGCCATGCCATCCACCACGCTTCAGTGCTGATGTAGCAGATAAATAACAACCCTCGTCTACAGTTAATATTGTTTTTCGCGCAAGGCGCTGCCACCAGAGCAGCGGAGAGTGCACAGTAATATATGATGAGCAGCCGCGAAGCACTAGCAGGCCATTTATCTTACCTCAACGCTGAACTGGTGATGCTCTTCTCCGGACACAGCGCATACAATCCACAGCAAGAAATGCAAGCAGAACGCTGCTGCGTAAAAACAATCCAATGGTTTTCTTTTAGATGAGGATACTAAGGTCATAATGACCCGTTTTTCCCGAGTGGGTTATTAGATAAAACCGCCCGTCGTATGATTAGGTTCGTGCGTCAAATTAAGAAAACCATCCGGTGAGCTGTCAAAGCCAAATTCGGAGACGCGCATAAAAGGACGGCCGCGGTGGTTTTGCCAAGGGGATAAACCCAGATGCCATGTATTATTGTCTCATGTCAAGCTGTGATAGAATTAGGCATGTTAGATCCACCGCCTCCGTCGCTGTTATTTACATCGCTGGTTTGGTTTATCCAGCGGCATCGATGGCCATGTACAGTAATCATACCTCCAGAGTCTACGCCTGCGCTTTGATGTTTCCAGCAGCGCAACACTCCCCATCAAGGCGTAAAGACCAGCGTCATGTAATGTTTGCCTGGCTACCCAAACTCCTTGCTCCCAAACGCAACGCAATGTACGCCCACGGCAGTGTTATAGCTTATCTCATGCTATTTTACACATTTTGCCATGAGGCTGAGAGAAAATGTTACCGTTTTAGAGGGATTCTTGAAAGACGGGACAAGCTCAACTTTTTTTCCCAAAAATATTTATCTTAATATTAACACAATGTTAATCCCTGAGCTAATTTCCTGCTATTCTACACATTTTGGCATGAGTCTGAGAGACAATGTTTTAAAGCAAATTTCCTGTAATTTAAAAAGAAAATCACGGTTTATGACGTGTTCATATGCTATCTGGTGGACCCAAACTCCGGGTGGACCCCAACCTACATTTAAAAAAAAAAATATTTCGTTTTTAGGGAGGGTTGGGGGCTGCAGCGGTGGTAAACTATACGCCACTGGCCCAGGGATGTTAGTTTCTTCTCCACAGTGAACATAGAGCAGAGGAAGAATTCTGTTTCAGTCGTCAGGCAAATGTAACGTACCCTGGTATAAAATATGTATATTGGGAATAGAAATAGCCCGAGACAGATGGAGCAATCATCCTTCAATATGCACTGATATCATTCAAGTACAGACTATTACACGGTTATAACAATGTAATGTAATAAATGGCATATTAACAGTTTTAATCATATGGCATATTCCGTGATAAGATACTTACAAAGATACACATATTATATTCAGTGAAGACAAGCATTTTAATATCAATAACCATTCAGTCAGATAATACTCCATTAGCAGGTTCATGGTGATTGGTGAATGAATGCATGGAGACAAGAAACCTCATCTGGGTACCAAAGTCAGGAATCTGCATGAGACAGAGATACTGTACTTTAACCACAAGCTGGCAGTGTTGTATTGAGAAACAGGTTCCCGACTACTATTTCAATGGGGTCAAGATAAATATATCTTAATTAAATAATGATATGGTGTATGCTACACCCTACTCAATAGATATGAAAGATTAAAGAGACATTGTTACATTTGCTGGATAGAATACGCCCCTATCTCTTGCTCTTGATAACAGACCTAGGGTGCACTGCAGTGTAGGAGGGAGTCGGGGAGCCCAATGAGGCTATGTTAAACCTTAACACTCCATGGAAAATCGCCACAGATCTGTCTCACCTTTTCATTATGAAATTGGATTGATTACTCACCATACAGAAATTATTCAGACCCTTAGACTTTTTCCACATTTTGTTACATTACGTTTGGTGGTTACAGCCTTATTCTAAAATTGATTACATAATTTTTTCCCTCATCAATCTACGCACAATACCCCATAATGATGAAGTGAAAACAGTTTTTTAGAAATTGTAGCAATATCTTATTTAAACACCTTATTTACATTAGTATTCAGACCCTTTGCTATGAGAGCTGAAATTGAGCTCCGGTGCATCCTGTTTTCATTGATCATCCTTGAGATGTTTCTACAACCACAGTCCACCTGTGGTAAATTCAAATGATTGCACATGATTTTGAACTGCACACACCTGTCTATATAAGGTTCCACAGTTGACAGTGCATGTTAGAGAAAAAACAAAGCCATGAGGTTGAAGGAATTTTCCATCAAGGCACAGATCTGGGGAAGGGTACCAAAACATTTCTGCAGCATTGAAGGTCCCCAACAACACAGTGGCCTCCATCATTCTTAAATGGAAGAAGTTTGGAACCACCAAGATTCTTCCTAGAGCTGGCCACCTGGCCAAACTGAGCAATCGAGGGGAGAAGGGCCTTGGTCAGGGAGGTGACCGAGAACCTGATGGCCACTCTGACAGAGCTCCAAAGTTAATCTCTACAGCACTCCACCAATCAGGCCTTTATGGTAGAGTGGCCAGACGGAAGCCACTCCTCAGTAAAAGGCACATGACAGCCCGCTTGGAGTTTTCCAAAAGGCAACTAAAGACTCTCAGACCATGAGAAACAAGATTCTCTGGTCTGATGAAACCAAAATTGAACTTTTTGGCCTGAATGCCAAGCATCACGTCTGGAGGAACCCTAGAACCATCCCAACGGTGAAACATGGTGGTGGCTTCGTCATGCTGTGGGTAAGTTTTTCAAGAGCAGGGACTGGGAGACTAGTCAGGACCTTCCTAAAGGAAATCAACCCTAAGCACACAGCCAAGACAATGCAGGAGTGGCTTCGGGGCAAGTCTCTGAATGTCCTTGAGTGGCCCAGCCAGAGCCCGGACTTGAACCGGATCGAACATCTCTGGAGAGACCTGAAAATAGCTGTGCAGCAACACTCCCCATCCAACCTGACAGAGCTTGAGAGGATCTGCAGAGAAGAATGGGAGAAACTCGACAAATACAGGTGTGCCAAGCTTGTAGGATCATACCCAAGAAGATTCAAGGCTGTAATCACTGCCAAAGGCGCTTCAACAAAGTACTGAGTAAAGGGTCTGAATACTTATGTAAATGTGATATTTCATTTATTTATTTTTGCAAAAAAATCATTATGGGGTATTGTGCGTAGATTGATTTGGGAAAAAAACAATTTAATACATATTAGATGAAGTAACAAAATGTTTCCTTAAGGGTTGAAACAGTACAGGATGACTAGTCTACCACTTGTAGAAAGATTCCTATTGGATTAAAGTAACCAGGTTCATTCATATACTCTGAGTGTTTACTGTATAAGCCAATGGGATGCTATGGAGACCACAGGCTCTGACAAGAACTGTACTTGCCCGGGGAGATTGTTGGGAAACGGTAAACAATCACCAGTGAGACAAGTCCTGTTTCACTTTGTCAGTACAAAAATGTAGTTTGTGTTTGCTTGTTTTGCTGTACATACAGTGAGGGAAAAAAGTATTTGATCCCCATGCTGGTTTTGTACGTTTGCCCACTGACAAAGAAATGATCAGTCTATAATTTTAATGGTAGGTTTATTTGAACAGTGAGAGACAGAATAACAACAACAAAAATCCAGAAAAACGCATGTGAAAAATGTTATAAATTGATTTGCATTTTAATGAGGGAAATAAGTATTTGACCTCTCTGCAAAACATGACTTAGTACTTGGTGGCAAAACCCTTGTTGGCAATCACAGAGGTCAGACGTTTCTTGTAGTTGGCCACCAGGTGTGCACAGGGATTTTGTCCCACTCCTCTTTGCAGATCTTCTCCAAGTCATTAAGGTTTCGAGTCTGACGTTTGGCAACTCGAACCTTCAGCTCCCTCCACAGATTTTCTATGGGATTAAGGTCTGGAGACTGGCTAGGCCACTCCAGGACCTTAATGTGCTTCTTCTTGAGCCACTTCTTTGTTGCCTTGGCCGTGTGTTTTGGGTCATTGTCATGCTGGAATACCCATCCACGACCCATTTTCAATGCCCTGGCTGAGGGAAGGAGGTTCTTACCCAAGATTTGACGGTACATGGCCCCGTCCATCGTCCCTTTGATGCGGTGAAGTTGTCCTGTCCCCTTAGCAGAAAAACACCCCCAAAGCATAACGTTTCCATGTCCATGTTTGACAATGGGGATTGTGTTCTTCGTGTCATAGGCAGCATTCCTCCTCCTCCAAACACGGCAAGTTGAGTTGATGCCAAAGAGCTCCATTTTGGTCTCATCTGACCACAACACTTTCACCCAGTTGTCCTCTGAATCATTCAGATGTTCATTGGCAAACTTCAGACGGGCATGTATACAGTGGGGCAAAAAAGTATTTAGTCAGCCACCAATTGTGCAAGTTCTCTCACTTAAAAAGACGAGAGAGGCCTGTAATTTTCATCATAGGTACACTTCAACTATGACAGACAAAATGAAGAAAAAAAAATCCAGAAAATCACATTGTAGGATTTTTTTATGAATTTATTTGCAAATTATGGTGGAAAATAAGTATTTGGTCACATACAAACAAGCAAGATTTCTGGCTCTCACAGACCTGTAACTTCTTCTTTAAGAGGCTCCTCTGTCCTCCACTCGTTACCTGTATTAATGGCACCTGTTTGAACTTGTTATCAGTATAAAAGACACCTGTCCACAACCTCAAACAGTCACACTCCAAACTCCACTATGGCCAAGACCAAAGAGCTGTCAAAGGACACCAGAAACAAAATTGTAGACCTGCACCAGGTTGGGAAGACTGAATCTGCAATAGGTAAGCAGCTTGGTTTGAAGAAATCAACTGTGGGAGCAATTATTAGGAAATGGAAGACATACAAGACCACTGATAATCTTCCTCGATCTGGGGCTCCACGCAAGATCTCACCCTGTGGGGTCAAAATGATCACAAGAACGGTGAGCAAAAATCACAGAACCACACGGGGGGACCTAGTGAATGACCTGCAGAGAGCTGGGACCAAAGTAACAAAGCCTACCATCAGTAACACACTACGCCGCCAGGGACTCAAATCCTGCAGTGCCAGACGTGTCCCCCTGCTTAAGCCAGTACATGTTCAGGCCCGTCTGAAGTTTGCTAGAGAGCATTTGGATGATCCAGATGAGGATTGGGAGAATGTCATATGGTCAGATGAAACCAAAATATAACTTTTTGGTAAAAACTCAACTCGTTGTGTTTGGAGGACAAAGAATGCTGAGTTGCATCCAAAGAACACCATACCTACTGTGAAGCATGGGGGTGGAAACATCATGCTTTGGGGCTGTTTTTCTGCAAAGGGACCAGGACGACTGATCCGTGTAAAGGAAAGAATGAATGGGGCCATGTATTGTGAGATTTTGAGTGAAAACCTCCTTCCATCAGCAAGGGCATTGAAGATGAAACGTGGCTGGGTCTTTCAGCATGACAATGATCCCAAACACACCGCCCGGGCAACGAAGGAGTGGCTTCGTAAGAAGCATTTCAAGGTAGGGTATATAACAAAGTATTGAGATAAACTTTTGTTATTGACCAAATACTTATTTTCCACCATAATTTGCAAATAAATAAATTAAAAATCCTACAATGTGATTTTCTGGATTTCTTTTTCTCATTTCGTCTGTCATAGTTGAAGTGTACCTATGATGAAAATTACAGGCCTCTCTCATCTTTTTAAGTTGGAGAACTTGCACAATTGGTGGCTGACTAAATACTTTTTTGCCCCACTGTATGTGCTTTCTTGAGCAGGGGGACATTGCGTGCGCTGCAGGATTTCAGTCCTTCACGGCATAGTGTGTTACCAAATGTTTTCTTGGTGACTATGGTCCCAGCTGCCTTGAGATCATTGACAAGATCCTCCCGTGGAGTTCTGGGCTGATTCCTCACCGTTCTCATGATCATTGCAACTCCACGAGGTGAGATCTTGCATGGAGCCCCAGGCCGAGGGAGATTGACAGTTCTTTTGTGTTTCTTCCATTTGCGAATAATCGCACCAACTGTTGTCACCTTCTCACCAAGCTGCTTGGCGATGGTCTTGTAGCCCATTCCAGCCTTGTGTAGGTCTACAATCTTGTCCCTGACATCCTTGGAGAGCTCTTTGGTCTTGGCCATGGTGGAGAGTTTGGAATCTGATTGATTGATTGCTTCTGCGGACAGGTGTCTTTTATACAGGTAACAAGCGGAGATTAGGAGCACTCCCTTTAAGCGTGTGCTCCTAATCTCAGCTCGTTACCTGTATAAAAGACACCTGGGAGCCAGAAATCTTTCTGATTGAGAGGGGGTCAAATACTTATTTCCCTCATTAAAATGCAAATCAACTTATAACATTTTTCACATGCGTTTTTCTGGATTTTTTTGTTGTTATTCTTTTTGTCACTGTTCAAATAAACTTACCATTAAAATTATAGACTGATCATTTCTTTGTCAGTGGGCAAACATACAAAATCAGCAGGGGATCAAATACTTTTTTCCCTCACTGTAGAGCAGACTATATGGGGATAGCCAGGAGTAAAATAATTGTTTTTTGTCACATCAGTCCGCCCTTGAGCAAGGCAATTAACCCCCAACAACAACTTGTCCCCGGGCCCCGATGACATCGATTAAGGCAGCCTCCGCACGTCTCTAATTCAAATTGGTTTGGTCAAATGCAGAATACACATTTCGGTTGAATGCATTCAGTTGTAGGTATCCCCTTTCAGTCGTTATCACATTATGTTGGAGCAGGGGAGAACGACTGCCCCCTCTCATTGAGGATTTCAGTTCAAGGCTGACCGTAGTACTGCAGGCAATGTTTTCAGAAAACAGAATCCCCCATTATTGTCAATCAAAGTATGGCAATCTTCGTGGTCAAATTCTAACACATCAAGAATGGTACCAATACTTGCTTCTATTTCACCAGATGTATGTCCTTGAACTGATTGTTTTAGAATCGCACACAGAAGAAGTTTACGGATAATTTAGTGGCTAGAGCAGTCTGCAGTATCCCAGTCGGCTTTCAACTTGAGATTCTCAATGAGAGGGGGCAGCACTGACCTTGCCTGCAACGTCACTTCCTAGAGTAGCTCAAACTGTGCATGCAATGTTTCCAAAAACTCCTCCATGAAGCAAGATGGTGACACACTAAAATGACATTTTCTGATCTTCAAATGCGCCACTGAGACTTCACATAGGAAACAAGCTCCGTCCATTTTTTTTCAGTCTATTTGTTGGAGCTTAATGGCTCTGCAAATTGTCTTTGGTCGCTGGACAGAGGAGGATCATGTGTATTGGTGAAGTTATGACCATTTCCACTTTCCTCATAAAGTGCTTGGCTAAATTGAAGGGAATATTTAATATATGAATAGTTAGTGTGCTATTCTGTGCTATTTTTAGCATGTGGATGTGTTGCAACTAGTTTGCCGTCTTAGAAAATATTAAGGTAACACTTGACACCCAGTGTAATAACACATTATGACACTGTCATAACCATATCATAATGTCTTAACAGCTGACGTAACTTTCATATTATGGTCATAACACTGTCATGACACATATTTAGACCTGTTGTGACATATTTAGACCTGTTGTATTATTTTAAGGCTGGTTATGACACCTACATAAGAGTTCCAGAACTCACAAAACCTACAACACAAGGCAACACATTCCACATTCCACATTCCACAACATTATGTTTATGTTATATAACATTTTCATAAATGTGCTATATTCAATTATCATTGTAATTGCACACAAATTGATGTCAGACATGTACCTACCCCAATGCTCTGTTGCTGATGACTGGGATGAATGCAGGAGCAGATTTCAGGACCAGGACAAGACACCCTCTTTTTGACTGTTGACTGACATAAGGGCATGTACGTGATAGGCCTATCTGGCTAATAAGATTAGGATGGTAATAATGCTCCTTGAGAGTGTCATAAAGTGTATTTTCTTAGTCCAAGTAAAGTGACACAGGATGGTCATAATGCTTCATGACAGTGTCATAAAGTGCATTTTCTGAAAGGTATTTTAAATGTGATGAGGAAAAAAACATGACTGTAAAGAATTCATTATAACAACAACAAAGCAAACTTTCAAAAAGAAAGGAAATTTCTTGGCAGGGAAAAAAACACATTTGAATAACTGTTGGTTTTGACACTCTTGTCATAACCAGCCATATAATAACACAATATATATATATATATATATATATATATATATATATATATATATATATATACATATATATCACAATGTGTAAATATATGGGTCATGACAGTGTTATGACCATATTATGACAGGTTATGACAAGCTATGTCAACTGTTATGACATATTATGACATGGTTATGACTAGGTGTCAGGTAAATTGTTACCAAAATGGGTGTGTCTGTCTCTGTGTTTGCCAAAATAAGTAAGGGGAAATATGTGTGCATTGTGCAAGTGTGCATTGTGCAAGTGTGTGCACCAATTAGTAAGGAACTCCCCACACCTGGTTGTCTAGGGCTTAATTGAAATGGAATAACCAAAAACCAGCAGATGCTAGGCCCTCCATGGAAAGAGTTTGACACAACTGCTGTAAGCAGTCTATAGACAAGGTATGACAGCTACACATGCTTTGGTTTAGTTTCCTTGGCACTATTTCCACATGCTAACGTTTTAGCTTTTGTGCCACAAATCCAATTCAAGTCACGGGACCAATATTATAATTTTTCACGCATCATGTGCAGTAATGACGCAGAATATTTTTTCTTCTATTTTTATGCATTCTTGGAGATGGAGATATAATTTAAAACACTGTCATATCCTTGTTCTCCACTTCCCAGTTATTGTGTGACTTGATGTCTGAAATGTTAAAAATGATTTATTACTTTGTGACCTTGTTGGTTTTGTTTGGTTTCACAATCAATTTGAGATACTTTTGGATGATTTGGCCATGATGCGCGAAAAGAGCATCGGTCCCATGACTTGAATGGGATTTGTGCCACATGCTAAACCACAAATGTACCACAATTCATTCAACTTAATCTCCCCTGGAAAAAAGCATCTACACAATATTTCTACTAGCCTAGAATTTGGTTTTCAACAGTTGTTGTTTGTCTAAACCTTGCTGCCTGCCTCTCCAACCTGTGCAACAATGTTGCTGTGTCTTTTTTAAAATCTCCAACGTGACGAGACTGACAGCTTCTCTGAGCCAGGCAAATTAATTTCTCTGTAATTTTGCAACTTCAAGGTTTTTTGTGTCTCGGTTCTATTTTTAAGAAAAAAATGTATTGTGATTTTTATTTTACATATATTAAGTACACTAACACAGAAATAACCTAAAATGATTTTTTTTCAGCTTTCAATATGTTTTGCCGTGTTTTCGCATTGTCTCACACCCAGACTTTTAATATTCTGATGTGTATTACACTTTATATTTAATGCACCTGGTTAGAAAAATTATATTATTTTGCTATATACATTTTTTATGCACTAAATATATTATTTTCTACGAAATACAGTTGTCTCACAGTATTGCGCCATTACCATCACACTGAACAAAGTAATCAATAATTTTCAACATTTCAGACATCAAGTCACACAATAACTGGGAAGTGGAGGGTATACCCCTGCTCAATACTGCTTATTACTTAGTATTTCACTGTCTTTATAGCTATCAATCATATTTTCAACACACATTTCCACCAAGTTATTTTTAACAAGTAATGCATTTTACCATTACCCTAGTCATAATCTTGGTTACCCAGAAGTAAAATTCTCGAAAAAGTTGTAACTTCCCATCCTTGAGAGATTACCCTAGTCATTACCGCCACACAGTAATTACCACCACAATCTACACATATTTGTAAAGAAACAATATGACTACACATTAAATATCATACTCCTGTCTTCTTCAGGTGTAAAGCACTTACTTGTTCTCAATATAGCTACTTAGAAATTCTAAATACATAACAAGATGTATTGGGGACATTTTCTATTCAATAAAATTGTCACGTCCTGGCCATAGATAGCCCTTTTGGCTGCTCTATGGTGGTTTTGGTCAGGACGTGAGCAGGGGTGGTTTTTGTTCTATGTTTTATTTTCTAGGTTGGTTTGTTGATGGTTCCCAATTAGAGGCAGCTGAGTGTCGTTACCTCTAATTGGGGACCATATATATGTTTGTTCTTTTCCCCCCACTTGCGGTGTGGGTCATTGTTTATTGTGTGAGCACCTGTATGTGCTACATGTTCGTCACGGTCGGTTTGTTCTTTGTTTTCACCAGTTACGTATAAATAAAATTATGTATACTGGATACCTCGCTGCACCTTGGTCCGTTCTTCACGACGATCGTGACAAAAATGGTCACAGCCAAACCAGTTTATTATTCCTGATAAAATTAGAAAAGTATTTATGTTGATGAAAGTATTTTTCAAGAAACATGCCAAAAGTGCTCGTAGTTAATGGATATATGCAAAGAAATGGCAATAGAAACACAGGTTAAACAAACGACAATGCAGATAGTTTGCTGTCATTTCAGCTGCTTGATGTGATTGTGTTAGCTAGCCTCCGTGGCAACCTTATTCACTTAGTCCCTCCATGCCAATAGAATAGATGACCAGCCCATTTGGCTAACAACTTCAGAATCTCAGAACTAACTGGCTTTTTCCCGGACTATATTGAATGGTGAAAGGATGGAATAAAACAAATGTACTCATTAAAATCATGTTTTTATTGAAAACATGTCGTTAATCTTTTTTTAATATGTTGGCAACAGTTTTATAAGAAGCAATAAGGCATGAGAACCTGGGAATTATTGTGAATAACAACCCCCTAAGGGCTGTTTCCCAGCCCTTAGCTTCGCGTAGGGCCTAAGAACAGCCCTTAGTCGGGAGTTATTCACACGATAATTCCCAGGTTCTCATGCCTTATTGCTTAAATGTTTACAACACTTCTGAAAACAAGAGAACACCATGGCATTTCAGATCTGCATTTACACAAGAAAAGGAAATAACATGTTTTGGTCCATGATGATGTTTGACCCAAATATAAATGAATGGCCATATTAGAAACATGTTGTTGTGACAGACCCTGCTAATCAACCTGTCCCCATAACTCCCCCTTTAACCCTGTATCAGAGCACGCCCCAACCATGACTATCTGGTACTCTCCACCGCTCTCTCCCTCCCTCAGGCTGTTTGTGTAGACCCTAACCTACTCAGAGCCCCAGCCCCATACCACAGCTGTCAGCCAAGCAGAAACTCTAAACAAACACAACATAATGACCAGCTAGTCTACTGGGGATTCCCATGAAAAGGGTGGCTGAATGAAGGTAACGGTTGGTCATCCCTCCTTTCTTTCCCTCATCACCTTTCAATTTAGGCCCTTCTCGTGTATTTAAGACCTGCTCCTCAGGGAAAGACCTATTGGACGAGAAAACATGTTCTTCACATAAAGAAGGAAAATGTTGGTAGGAAGCAGGTCTATAGTCTACTCACAGTTGACTGAAGAAGATATTAGGAGCATCTACAGTAACTAAAAGAAAAGCAACCCAACTATGATAGCTACATGTCCATCACTATTCAACAACAACCGGACAAAGCAGTCAAACCAATGAAGTGGTTAATTGAAGCAGAGAGTGGGGGGATGTTACAGTGACTATGATGTGAGGGAGGTGCCCTCCAGGTCTCAGCGCTCTGCTCTGGTTTGATCTGCATGAGAGGCGCCAGCTGGACCAGGGTCCTCTCATCTAACTAAGTTATTAATTGAATGTAGAAAGAAAAATAATGTGAAACCAAATAATACACAGAGAGACCCTTCCCCAATCCTCCTCAGAGAGAGAAGTATCTTGGAGGTGGGTGGAGACAGGCACACAGAGGAGGAGGGGGAGGTACTGTACAGTACTGTAAACACCATATGGCATATCATATAGGAGGATCCTGTGTCAGTTTGAGGCTATATAGCATCTGCCAGATTGACCCATCACTCCATTAGAGGTGTTGTTATGGCTTTGGGTTGGTATATCAGCACGATAAGAAGATGCCAGTTCTTGTTCCTACCTATAAGTTTTGTTGTTCCAACAGTTTATCAATACAGTTGTTAGTTCTGATCAACTGACTTGGCCCCCTTACAGAACTGTAGGATAACACTCAAATGTGGAGAACACACACAGCAGACTTGAAATGTTGAAAGGGATAACTGAATCCTATTGTCAATGGTAGCCTGGAAATGGTTTGTTCACATCATTCAGTCTGCATCAACCAGGCTATGTCAACGGTTCAGTGATATAAGAAGGCTCCAGGCACTGTGAACAAACAGCCTAACACCAATTAATTAAGAGTTAATTAGCAGAGCTGCAGAGATTACAGTACACCACCTGATATCTGTAAAGTGTCTGCTTTCCTCCAGGCAGTTTTCACTGTGTTCACACGGCTAAAACTAGCTCATATTTGAATGCGCAATGGGGACTTCACAAGATGGACGATATTTTCACTGGTCAATTCCCCTACTGTTAATGGCAACAACCTTGTTTTGTGATGGATGAGATAGCATATGTACTGTATAATAACAGTGAAACTCATTTCCACACACGCATGCATGTACACAGGTACACACACACACACACACACACACACACACACACACACACACACACACACACACACACACACACACACACACACACACACACACACACACTCACACACACGCAGACATGTTCATGCTGACACAGTGAAACAGGACTTCTCTCATTGCATAGTGATGGTTTTACCATTTCCCAACAATCTCCCCAGGCCAATACAGTTCTTGTCAGAACATGTGGTCTCCATAGGAGCCCATTGGGTAATACAGTAAACACTCAGAATATTTGAATGAACCTGGTTACTTTAATCCAATAGGAATCTCTGTCCTGTTTCAACCCTTAAGGAAAGTACAATACAGAATGTCCATTGTACAGTACATTTATGTGATAATGCCTGAGAAGCCGGTGTTTGGAGGATATATTGGCACGGGTGTTGTTAGGCCCGAGACAAAGTCAGCCAGCTTGATGAATTTATTCATACTATTTCATCCTTCCACAAGATATAGACACAAATCTAGGGTTGCTACCCAAGCCGGCTGGTCGTTCGTTCTATCGGTTCGGTTGCCAGAGACGAGACCCAGTCGTTCGTTCTAAATGTTTCATTGCCATACTGGCTGGCAACTTTCTTATTCCTTGCTTGCTACAGTAGCTAGCCAACAACGGCTAACTTACAGTCACGTCAAAAAGTGCAGCCAGAATAAAAAGCAAAGTAGCTGCATTTGCATTTGTTTAAGTTGTTTTCTAGTTACATTTATTTGGATTCATCCATAACAATGAGCTAATGAGGCGTGATTTCGCCTGGCATAGAAAATGTGCTCACTTGTCAGGACACTGTTGTTCAGAGGAGCTAGCCAACAACACAGCTAACACAATCACTTTAAACTGAAGCTGGAACAACTGCAAACTAGCTGCACTTCGTTTCGTTTCTTTGTAATATATCCATAAAAATTATGCCAGCTGATTCATGATTTCGACTGGCTGAGAAACGCTGCCTGTCTGTCTCGTCCCGACTCCTGACACGTTCATTACTATGGAACATCTGGAGATCAAAAATGTCGGAGAGACAGCAAGGTTTATGCAAATCTTTGCTGTTGAAAACGAAATGTTTGTCTAAAAGAAATGTGAGATAATGTCTATGCTTTTAATAGCCATTGTGGAGATCAAGTTTATAAATTGCTTGGCTGGGCTGATGAGACAGTGGATTGCGCAGTCAGATGGAACAGAGTAAGTAGGCATTTTAAACTCGTAGATTTAGCCGGTGGTAACTTGTGGAATAGACACTGGCTGGAATGCGATTTTAACCAATCAGCATTCAGAATTAGACCCACCGTTATATAAATAGTGAGTAATCAATCCAATTTCACCATGAAAAGGTGAGACAGATCAGATCTTTTTCATGGAGTGTGCTGGTTTAAAATAGCCTCATTAGCCTCCCCCTGACTCCCTCCTACACTGCAGTGCACCCTTGGTCAGCTATCCAGAGCAAGACATTTCCTCTGATACATTGCCCATGAGACATTATGTTACCTGGCTGAGAGAGAGGTGTATTCTATCAAACAAATGTAACAATGCCTCTTTAATCTTTCATATCTAGGGAGTAGGGTGTAGGGTACACCATACAATTCTTTCATGTTGAAAAAGCACTATAATTGATTACTTTGTTCAGTGTGATGGTAATACTGTGAGACAACTGTACTTTGTAGAAAATAACATATTTAGTGCTTATAAAAACATGTGTATAGAAAAATACATAGCAGAATATTACAAGTCTGGGTGTGA
This sequence comes from Brachymystax lenok tsinlingensis, assembly GCA_030435695.1. Lineage (NCBI taxonomy): Eukaryota > Metazoa > Chordata > Actinopteri > Salmoniformes > Salmonidae > Brachymystax > Brachymystax lenok. The sequence continues at coordinate 10,900,497 of CM059801.1, forward strand.
GACAAGGCTACAGTGCAATACAGTGAAATCCAGACAATGATTAAAAAAATTATCCCCCCCCCAAAATATTGAGAGCTGAAGAAAAAATATATGTCAAATAAAACTCACAATTTTTTTTCTTAGAAATAGAACAGAGACACAAAATCACAGATAAATGAATTTGCCTGGCTCAAAGAAGCTGTCAGTCTCGTCAAGTTCTTCTTCATATGGCACATTGGAGATAAAAAAAAGACACAGCAACATTGTTGCACAGGTTGGAGACGCAGGCAGCAAGGTTTAGACAAACAACAACTGCGTTTGCAGGATTTTGTTTTTTTCCCTTTCAATTAAGCCCAAGACAACCAGGTGTGGGGAGTTTCTTACTGTTTAGAGCACACACTTGCACAATCTACGCACTCTGTCTACTTATTTTCCACATCTTGGCAAACACAGAGACAGACATACCCATTGTTATTACATATTAAGACATAGTTAAGATCGTGTCATACCGTGTTATGGTGCTGGGTGTCAAGTAAAGTGTTACCTTGATTTTGCCTAAGACCAAAAACTAGATGCAACACATCCACATGCTAAAAATAGCACACTAACTATTCATATATGAAATGTTCCCTTCAATTTAGCCAAGCACTCTGTGAGGAAAGTGGAAATGGTCATAACTTCACCAATACACATGATATCGTCTTCCTCCTCTGTCCAGCGACCAAAGACAATTTGCAGAGCCATTAAGCTGTAAAAAAACTGTAAACTCTAAAAAAAAACAAATGGACGGAGCTTGTTTCCCATGTGAAGTCTCAGTGGCGCATTTGAAGATCAGGAAATGTCATTTTAGCGTGCCACCATCTTGCTTCATGGAGGAGTTTTTGGAAACATTGCATGCACAGTTTGAGGTACTCTAGGAAGTGATGTTGCAGGCAAGGTCACTGCTGCCCCCTCTCATTGAGAATCTCAAGCTGAAGGCTGACCGGCATACTGCAGGCTGCCGGTAACCACTAAATTATCCTTGTACCTTCTTCTGTGTGCGATTCTAAAATAATCCTTTTAAAGACATATATCTGGTGAAATAAAATCAAGTATTGGTACCATTATTGATTTAGATTTTTTAAATATCTTGCTTAAGGGCAGACTGATGTGACCAAAAACAATAATGTCCCTGGACACATACACATGCATACACACACATACATACACACACATCTCTGGCGCTGCGGCTATTTACATCATTTTGGCCAGGCTGACCCCCTCTGTCTGTTTTATGTCCACAAAATAGGTCAGGAAGACCTAGACCAGACCCATGGTATGACATTAGAGAGGGTGATAAGATTGCAATATATTGTTGCTATGATTTTAGCCTATACTTTTTATAGCCTATAAATACCCTCTTCATAATACATTAGAAGCACATTTCTAATGCCTCTATAGTCTGACTTAACGGACATGTTAACTGCTTTTGTTTTACAATTTTTTTTTTTATGTAATTGGAATGTTATAGAAGTGTAAAGACAATTTTTTTGTGATACTCCTCATGCTTGTTCTGCAGTTGCAGGGGCACCCAAACGCTCAACTACGTTATTTTAGAAACGGAAACGCTCTCAGTATAGTGACGCAGGTCTTTAGATGTTGTGCACATGAAATTGTCTCATTCCGAACATTCTCCAAAACATTATATTCCATTTTGTTGGACTCAAGCGATAATTCTCTGTGCTGGACTCGATCGATAATTCTCGTTCGAGTCCAACAACACAGAATGTTTAACTAATAAGGCCCGAGGGGGTGTGGTATATGGCCAATATACCACAGCTAAGGGCTGTTCTTATGCACAAAGCAACATGGAGTGCCTGGACACAGCTCTTAGCTGTGGTATGTTGGCCATATACCACAAACCTTTGAGGTGTCTTATTGCTATTATGAACTGGATAGCATTGTAATTAGAGCAGTAAAAATACATGTTTTCTCATACCCGTGGTATACGATCCGTTATACCACAGCTGTCAGCCAATCAGCATTCAGGGCTCGAAACACCCAGTTTATAAAATGTTACATTTCGCAACAAAAAAAAATTATTCTGTATTTTCCTGTCCCTAGCTGTAAATAACATCATGAGAATGTGTAGCTTCATGCAGCAATGTTGAAAGAGACCCATTGTAACGTCATACCTGGTGACCCGCTTACCTGAGAGAATGCATGAGAATTTACACCAATAGTCCTCCCTACGGATGACGTCAGAAATCCCTTCGATTTCTCTTGCTTTCCTTCGAGCGCCTCGTATTGTTGAGATATACAGCCTGGAGAGGAGGAGCTGTCAAACTCGCCAGTAAAGAAAAGTCCTTCAGTTGACGCAGGCTCACAGTTTTACTGTAAAGTTAGTTGAATTGTATACATCATTAGTATGGACTGACACGTTTTCATTCGGAGAGGAACAAATAAAGAAAGGAAGAGTGAAGACGAGTTTAAAGAATACCATGGCTACACAGTTTCAAATCTGGATCATTTTCACCTCTTTGGTCTCCTTGGTCTCGTGTGCTTTACCGGAAAAGAAAGGTAAGACAACGAACTTTGATGTGCTTATATTAGCTGATTTTACGGAACATTTTTGGTATCCTAGTTGCTTTTCTTTAAATGATCAACGAAAGTTTAGGTATTTCAATACGGTGAGTTCGATACAAGTTTTCAAAGATGTAGAAACTCCAGACAGCCAGCGGGGGAAAGAATCCAGGAGAGAATAACTCTTCCTGGTTATTACTTGTCTGAGACTATGTAACACACTTGTGAAAAATAGTTAACTCGCAGTGTATTATTCTTGTATAGAAAGATCGATTATATACTTTCACAGTAGCGTAGGTCCTGTTTGATGTGCCAAGTAACACAGGCATGGACCAATAGACCACTACAGCGCAAAATACAGTACGCCTTCCATGCGAAACGAAGCCGAAGCCAACGCACCAGAATATTCACTCCATTGATGATGCCCGGGGAGGGAGGAGAGTTGTTTCGTAATGGCTTCCACGGTACCAAACTTTGAATTGCAACATACACTGAGTGTACAACACATTAGTAACACCTTCCTAATATTGAGTTGCACTTCCTTTTCCCTCAGAACAGGCTCAATTCATCGGGGCATAGACTCTAAAAGGTGTGGAAAGCGTTCCACAGGGATGCTGGCCCATGTTGACTAAATCCATTGCTTCCCACAGTTGTTAGGTTGGCTGGATGACCTTTGGTTGGTGGACCATTCATGAAATGCACTGGAAACTGTTGAGCATGAAAAACCAAGCAGCGTTGCAGTTCTTGACACACTCAAACCGGTGCGCCTGGCACCTACTACCACAGCTTTAAAGGCACTTAAATCTTTTGTCTTTTTCATTCACCCTCTGAATGGCACACATGCACAATCCATGTCTCAATTGTCTCAAGGCTTAAAAATCCTTCTTTAACCTGTCTCCTCCCCTTCATCTACACTGACTGAAGTGGATTTAACAAGTGACATCAATAAGGGATCATAGCTTCACCTGGATTCACCTGGTCAGTCTATGCCATGGAAAGAGCAGGCGTTCCTATTGTTTTGTAAACTCAGTGTACAAGTTGGAGAACATCATTTTGCATTGTATACATAATTTACGTACGCAAAGGACAATTCCAATTTCACTTTAAAATATATGTTCAACAAAAACCAATGATTGAAAGAAAAGTGAAACCAAACAATTCATGCACAAGACTAGGCCTGCCCTTTAACAACAGAAAATTGTTACCAAACTTATAATCAGTGAAGGTGAAGGTCTTTATCTTGGCCTTGTTCTAAAGGTCATGAATGTGCAAGGTTATTGTTAACTAGAGACAAGTGGAGCTGTTATGTCTGCTATTCTAAACCATGTTCTTTGTCTGTGTTCTTCAACCATTGTAGATTGTATTTTAACCATAGTACAATTGTAATGATTCTAAAGTAGACAAATTAGTTCAGTTGCATGGCACATTGAAGGTGTTTTTGGTTTGTGGGTCTTTCCCTACAACCCTCAAACTCAACTCTGGACCTCGAAGCCAGTTCCACTGCTTTAAAAAAAATTGTTCCCCTCTAATCAGGGACTGATTTAGACCTTGGACACCAGGTAGGTGCAATTAATTATCAGGTAAAATAATTGACCTCCGGACCTCGTAGGGTAAGAGTTGAATACCCCTGCCCTGCAACATGTACGACTTCTGACACCAATTTAGTTTGCTTCCTCAGTAAGCATGAATAAACTAAGTAAACAGAAGCTTTGAGAGGCAGAGTACACTGGACAAGCACCCAGTGAACTATATGTCATCCCTCAGCTGACAAGAAGGAAAATGTAGTCTTTTGTGGTGGCAATGTCGTGGAAAAAAATCTTTACTGAGATCAAAACATTTATGTCTCATTTTAGTCATGTAGGCTAGCTAGCAGATGTTATTATTTAGAGTGATTTACAATAAGTGCACTCAAACTAAGAGGACAAAAACAACCGCATCAATAATGCAGACATGCTAGCAGTGATCACAGTGCTTGAATAAAAGAGTAAGATTCAATGTTCAAAAACATCATCCAAAAAGTGTGTCCTAATGTGCAGAATTCAAGTGTATTATATTTCTACAACACTGGTTTGTTTATTCACATCAAGCCAGTTAGAACAGAAGAGAATGGTGGAATGACTCCATATATCCCAGGAAAGGCAGGTGTAAGAAGGTGGCCCCTGGGGGAGCCTCTTTAAGCCTTCATAACCTTTAGTTCCATTGTTCATCCATCATCATCAAGTCTCATTATCCTGTCCCCCAACACCACTGTAGCAGATAACAATCACAGCTTTCCAACCCATGCTCCCTACAGAGTCCCTACAAACCGTGGTCCCTGACTAGAACCAACAACCCATGCTCCCTACAGAGTCCCTACAAACCGTGGTCCCTGACTAGAACCAACAACCCATGCTCCCTACAGAGTCCTTACAAACCGTGGTCCCTGACTAGAACCTACAACCCATGCTCCCTACAGAGTCCCTACAAACCATCGTCCTACTGAGTCCCTACAGAGTTAACAAGTGCAACAGGTTTTATCAGCCCGTTCTAGCAAGTTCTTCTCCCAGTCCCAGCCGGTGTTCACAGAATCATAACAAGTCAGGCGTGTTTGTGAGCCAAAAGACAGATTTCCTAAATATTTCAGAGCAGCTAAACAAACCTGAAGGCGCACATTGGCACCCTGTTGTAAAAACAGTGAAACGACCCTAAATAAGGCTTTTAGAGAGTCAATAGTTGCCTGACTGGAGAGTTAGTCTTTTTAAGTTTCAGTACACAGAACATTAGTTTAGAAAGCTGGTGATGCATAGAATTCCGCAGAATTTCAAGCCCTGCCGTAGAGTGATTCCTCTTAAAACCAGACAAAAAAAATACCATGATTTGGGGTATTTTCACAAAATGTAATCCATAGAATAGTCCTTTGGAGGAACGATTGTTGACATACACTGCGTTCGGAAAGTACCAAACATTGTGCGAAATTACCGTATGATATAGTCTGTTAATTTAACATCATTCTCCTCATTTTGGCTGATTTCAAAACAGCCATCTGAAATGTTACAGCTATGTCTTATAAAAGTAAATGAGAGGTTCGGATTGCAAAGATATTTGGTATTTTGTTAGGATCCCCATTAGCAGTTGCGATAGCAGCAGCTACTCTTCCTGGGGTCCACACAAAACATGAAACATGTAATAATACAGAACATTAATAGACAAGAACAGCCTAAGGACAGAACTACATATATTTCAAACGTCACACATAGCCTACATATTATCAGTACATCCACACAAAATATCTAGGTCAATTAGGGGAGAGGTGTTGTGCAGCGAGGTGTTGCTTTATCTGAGGTTACACTTAAAGTGATATGAGTTACTCAGTAGAGAGAAGATTCCAAGAATGTCGCAATATGTTAATGACGTTGTGGCTTGTCTTCCACATTCAAGTCATAAAAATAAATAAATGTAGCCTACTCAAAATGGAAAACTTGTGTATCAGCATTTTCCTAGAATTTCTCTAGAGTTCTAGATAGACTATTCTATTTCTGTCCTGGGGCTAAATGTCAGTGTTGAACTTTTTCAGCAGCGGTGGCAAAGTTAGCATGGGGTGTGGCCAATGTATATATATATTTTTTGGAGGCCCTCATCTTGGCCACAGAGACAAACTTTTGCTGTGAAAATTGTACAGTTTTAAAGTTATTTTCCTGCAATTCTACAGATTTTGTAATGGGGCTGAGAGAAAATGTGCAGTTTGAAAGCTAATTTTATGCAATTCTACACATCTTGCCATGGCTTATGCCATGTTCTTATGCTATCTACTGTAGGTGACTCAACATTATAACAAAATCAATGTGGGCCCCATACCTTGATATTTTTGGAGTCTTAGAGATTAACTTTTTACCATCACCCAAAAAATTCTCACACAAAAATACGTGCCGGCCCGCCACTGCTAAATGGATATAGGGGAAACACTGGGTGGGAGAAAACCACTAACACACCCCCACAGTACTGTTCTTCCTACATAAGTGACAATAAGAAGGACTGAAAGTCCTGCCTGAGTTTGCTCTGGGGATGTGAATGCATTTAGTAGATGTTGTTATCCTGTATGCATGGAGAAGACATCAAGGCAAGGCAGTGGGCTACTGGGCTCCCTCTTTCCTTGTTGAGCTGAATTGGAGATTTGATAATGCACTTAGCAGCGATTAACCATCTCCCACAGGAAGTAGGGCCTGTCAGCTCTGTCAGTCCTACTGTGACAGCCAAGCGGCCTGGCTACCCGTTTAGTGGGGGTGGTGGGATTCAGGTATAACTAGTGTTGAGAGAGATCTTCTAGTGTTCCTCCCTGCAAGTTGGCACTAGCCTGGTTCCAGATCAGTTTGTACTGTCTTGCCGACTCTATTGCTGTCATTGTCACGCCAAACAGGCTACGTTGGCGCTGCCTTTCCCCCTAATCAACATCCATGGCCTCTAGCCAAGGTCCTTCCTGGTACAATATTTGGTGAAAAAGATCTTCTGAAAGATCTGAGAGATCTTCTGATGTTCCTTCATGCACTTCATTGGTATTAATGATTCTAACCTGTCATCTTCTGTGAGAGGACGTTAATAGAACCCATAGAATTATCATCATCCACCCGGAAGCAATCATTTCAGCAATTATACATTACTGGGCTCGGATGCATTTCAGTCAATGTGTCTTCCAGTGGATCTATATTTGGAGAATTCCATACTGGTTAAGATGGTTTTGTTTTGCAGTCATACATTTTTTGATGGGTAGAAAGGACAAATTGAAAAAACATAGGCATTTTCAGATGGTTGACTTTTTCTTATTGCAGGCAGTCCTAAACATTCTTATATTTTCAATGTGTCATTTCATCACCCCTCTCCACCACAAGCTGTCAGAGAGAGAAGAGATATGGAGGGTAGTAGAGTTCCCCTCAGCAATATTCTGCTATTCCCAGTGAATAGGTGACTGGAGCTCTTGTATGACTGTAGGTCTAGGCAGTGAGATGTGTAGGTATACATCCAGTGAGAGTGCAACAAACCAAACTGCTATCTTTCAATTAAGCTGTGTGAGTATCATAGTCAGACGGTAGTGAATCTCTCCTATTCTTGTATAAGAAAATATGACATAAAGGCACAGCAGGCGCTGCAGGTCAAAGATTATGTTCAGGTCTGACCTGATGAAGACCTAAGGGTCGACATATTGTCAATAAAGCATAGATTGCGTGGTGCTTACTACTAGCCTATTTATTTTTTGACCACTTAACTACTGTAGTATTCTTCCACACCTTATATGATCTTGTCTTAGTGCCACTGCACCGTACCAGAATCCTTAGAATCCAGCCATCATCCATTGTTTTCCATCATTTCACAAAACGCATTCTTTTTCTTTTGATATCGTCGTTGTGAGTGAAATATAGATTACAACACTGTAGTAACCCTAGAAACAGCCTGGCTGCTCATTATAATCAAGGAGGTGCTTGCCTGGCTTTTGTAGCCGCTCTGACAGACCTGGGTTCAAACAGTATTGGTTGTCTTTCAAATATATTGAGTGTTTGATCCCTTTGAGTGTTTGATCAGTGCCAGATGCAAAGGGTTTACACTTTTGGGACAATCCCATTGTTTCCATTGCACCAGGCGAGCTCAGTCAAGTGCAGCTAAAGTGCTTGAAAGAAAACAAATACTATTTGAACCCAGGTGTGCTCTCTGATGACCTTCCCAGAGTTCTCATCTGCTCAAGCCATTGTTGTGTATATGGCTTCTGGAGCATGGCCATGAGAGCTAACTGCTGCCTGGGGGGAAACCAACTCTCCCTCTCTGCTTCTCTCTTTGATAAACTGCTCTACCTCAGAGTGGCAGAGAGAGATTTCATTTGGCGAGACGAGTACAGTTTCACAGAGAGACAATGGTGGCTTTGTAGATTGCAGGTATCCAGGAAGGAACACTGATACCTCTGCTGAGGACTCTGATCTATGGCCGACATGAGCAGGGGCACCCATCTGTGGTTTAAGGCCATATCTGGTCTTTAAGTGCTGTTAGAAATATCACTATATGTGTCTTCATAAGCTGAAGCTATAGGAGCCCATGGTTATTGCTTGATTTCCATTCTGTCATTAGGACACCATTATTTCCAGTTTGTTATCATTAATCTGGCTTCTGTCCATTTTTGCCTTCAAGGAAATGAATCAATACATGTCATGATAAGCAGGTCCAGTGCTGTTAGGCATACCAGATGGTAGGGGTGTGAACTAACGTTTAAACGAAAATGAACAGTCAATCATGTTTTTATTTAAATTTGATGATATTTAGATGAAACCAGATCAAAGTATGATGACCAATGTATGAAAAATGACTGTTGCTTCTACATTGATGAAGTTTGATCATAAAGTTACTGGTCCCCTCTGCAACTGACAATTAACCTGTCAGGGAGCTGGAGGGAGCTACACCCTCCTCCATGTCAAACACTTGGATTCAGGAGGCGGGATTATTAAGGAGATAGGGTGACATCACCCTAACTCTCATTTAATACACCAATGGTAACACGGTATTCTCTTATCTAATTTAAATAAATACTGCCAACATCGGAGAAGGCATGTTTTTGCGGAGGGGTATGGTTTATATAGCTAGATAGCTACTCTACTGGTGCCTAGATTTGACTGTAGGGTGTCATCAAATTCAATAAGAAATGTACACTATTCATCTATGGCAAAGATACTTATGTCTCCCCTTTCATCTGTGTCTGGTGTTAGCTAGTTACTGGCTAGCTAGGTGTTCAGCCAGCATGGAACAAACGGGGGGGAAGAGTTGTTCAAAACTCTGACACAGTTGTCATGACAACACATCCGTCAGTGCTGCTGTGAACCGCATCACAAAAGACATGTCAAACGGGAGACGTCCAGTACCAGTCAAATGTTTGGACACACCTACTCATTCTAGGGTTTTTCTTTATTTTTTACTATTTTCTACATTGTAGAATAATAGTGAAAACATCAAAACTATGAAATAACACATATGGAATCATGTAATAACAAAAAAAGTGTTGAGCAAATCAAAATATATTTTATATTTTATACTGTTCAAAGTAGCCACCCTTTGCCTTAATGACAGCTTTGCACATTATTGGCATTCTCTCAACTGGCTTCATGAGGTAGTCACCTGGAATGCATTTCAATTAATAGGTGTGCCTTGTTAAAAGTTCATTTGTGGAATTTCTTTCCTTCTTAGTGCATTTGAGCCAATCAGTTGTGTTGTGACAAGGTATGGGTGGTATGCAGAAGATAGCCCTATTTGGTAAAAGACCAAGTCCATATTATGGCAAGAACAGCTCAAATAAGCAAAGAAAATTGACAGTCCATCATTACTTTAAGACATGAAGGTCAGTCAATCTGGAAAATTTCAAGAACTTTCTTCAAGTGCAGTCGCAAAACCACCAAGTGCTATGATGAAACTGTCTCTCATAAAGACCACCACACGAAAGAAAGACCCAGAGGATAAGTTCATTAGAGTTAACTGCACCTCAGATTGCAGCCCAAATAAATGCTTCACAGAGTTCAAGTAACAGACACATCTGAACATCAACTGTTCAGAGGAGACTGCGTGAATCAGGTCTTCATGGTCGAATGAAGAAACATCAGCAATGGACATTAGACCGGTGGAAATCTCTTTGGTCTGTTGAGCCCAAATGTGAGATTTTGGGATCCAACCAATGTGTCTTTGTGAGAAGCAGAGTAGGTGAACGGATTATATCGGGGAGGGACCTACCTGAATTTGTCGAATAGAAACTTGTTTTAGTTCTGTTTTACAATTGTTTGGACTAATGATTCCACCCCTGCTCTTTCTCTTCGCCTCTCGTCACGGTATCTCTTTGCATTCAAATTGCCATTGATAAAATGTAATTAAGTTCATTGTCCGTAGCTTATGCCTGCCCATACCATAACCCCACCACCACCATGGGGCACTCTGTTCACAACATTGCCATCAGCAAACCGCTCGCCCACACAACGCCATACACGCTGTCTGCCATCTGCCAGTACAGTTGACACTGGAATTCATCCATGAAGAGCACACTTCTCCAGCGTGCCATTGGCCATCGGAGGTGAGCATTTGCCCACTGAAGTCGGTTACGACGCCGAACTGCAGTCAAGTCAAGACTCTGGTAAGGACAAAAAGCACGCGGATGGGCTTCCCTGAGATGGTTTCTGAGTTTGTGCAGAAATTATTTGGTTGTGCAAACCCACAGTAATCATCAGCTGTCCGAGTGGCTGTTCTCAGATGATCCCGCAGGTGAAGAAACCAGATGTGGAAATCATGAGCTGGCTTAGTTACACATGGTCTGCGGTTGTGAGGTCGGTTGGACATACTACCAAATTCTAAAAAAATGACGTTGGAGGCAGCTTATGCTTTATTACAGACAGAAATACTCCTCAGCGCCAAAACTTGAGACATCTGTGACGTGCTGTATGACAAAACTGCACATTGTAGAGTGGCCTTTTTATTGTCCCCAGCACAAGGTGCACCTGTGTAATGTTCATGCTGTTTAATCAGCTTCTTGATGTGCCACACCTGTCAGGTGGATGGATTATCTTGGCAAAGGAGAAATGCTCACTAACAGGGATGTAAGCAAATTTGTGCACAACATTTGAGAGAAATAAGCTTTTTGTGGATATAGAACATTTCTGGGATATTTTATTTCAGCTCATAAAACATGGGACAAACACTTTACATGTTCCGTTTATATTTTTGTTCAGTGTACATATGCTTTGGAGAAGGGGCTTTGTCTGCATGTAGTTACTAGAGCTGGGCGATATGGACAAAAATACATATCGCAATAAATTGTCTGAATTGATGCGATAACGATAAATGGAACAATACGTTTATAACATTAACGTGCATCAAATAAATTGTTTTATTATCCTTTAAACTACTACTGCTAGTTTGATGGTTGTAGCCATTAATTGTCTCGTTAATCATCACCCATATTACAAAACGGATTTCATTTTAAACTTCACATCTCTCTAGTATAGGCTACTTATCGTATTGAACGATATCAGCAAAATGCCTGGGATAAGTGATCGGTGCGGTCGGTGACGATCATTTTTGGTTTATTGTCCCGGTGCTAGTAGTTATTCATTGATCTGATTTCAGTCCTGTGTATGTACATGGCAACAGACTAACGGAGCACTTTTATAGCCTTTCCATGGTCCAGTGGGTCATCTGTGGCTGTGTGGGAGGCTCCATGGGAAAGAGACGCAGGAGTTTAGGCTGGAACAAAAAACTAGCTAAAGGCCCTGCTGCTATCTTACCATCTCAACAGGTGCAGGCAGTATCGTGTACCAGGAAAACAGCTCATTGCTCACTTGACTTCTGCGACCCCTTATACTGATTGCGATGAAGCCATATTTTACTAATAAAAAAAGTTGATCAAATAACACAGATTGTGAATTAAATGCTTTGACTGGATATTTTTCTTCCCCGTAAGCAAAATCACTGCCAATATCCTTTATTTTATTGAGGCAGGTTATCACAGTATGATTCTTTTTCTCCAAATATTTCGATTAATAAGATTAAGCACACAGATAACCTAAATATTTTGTAGGTTTTTGCCTAATCTATAAACTCTGCATATTTATTTCACCTTTATTTAACCAGGTAGGCTAGTTGAGAACAAGTTCTCATTTACAACTGCGACCTGGCCAAGATAAAGCACAGCAGTTCTACACATACAACAACACAGAGTTACACATGGAATAAACAAAACATACAGTCAATAATACAGTAGAAAAAGAAAACAAAAAGTATATATACAGTGAGTGCAAATGAGGTAAGATAAGGGAGGTAAGGCAATAAATAGGCCATGGTGGCGAGGTAATTACAATATAGCAATTAAACACTGGAATGGTAGATGTGCAGAAGATGAATGTGCAAATAGAGATACTGGGGTGCAAAGGAGCAAGATAAACAAATAAATATAGTATGGGGATGAGGTAGTTGGATGGGCTATTTACAGATGGGCTATTTACAGATGGGCTATGTACAGGTGCAGTGATCTGTGAGCTGCTCTGACAGCTGGTGCTTAAAGCTAGTGAGGGAGATAGGAGTCTCCAGCTTCAGTGATTTTTGCAGTTCGTTCCAGTCATTGGCAGCAAAGAACTGTAAGGAAAGGCGGCCAAAGGAGGAATTGGCTTTGGGGGTGACCAGAGAGATAAACCTGCTGGAGCGCGTGCTATGAGTGGGTGCTGCTATGGTGACCAGTGAGCTGAGATAAGGCGGGGCTTTACCTAGCAGAGACTTGTAGATGACCTGGAGCCAGTGGGTTTGGCGATGAGTATGAAGCGAGGGCCAGCCAACGAGAGCGTACAGGTCACAGTGGTGGGTAGTATATGGGGCTTTGGTGACAAAACGGATGGCACTGTGATAGACTGCATCCAATTTGTTGAGTAGGGTGTTGGAGGCTATTTTATATGTTTGGCAGCATGAGTGAAGGATGCTTTGTTGCGAAATAGGAAGCCGATTCTAGATTTAGTTTTGGTGCTGAATGTGAGTCTGGAAGGAGAGTTTACAGTCTAACCAGACACCTAGGTATTTGTAGTTGTCTACATATTCTAAGTCAGAACCGTCCAGAGTAGTGATGCTGGATGGGCGGGCAGGTGCGGGCAGTGATCGGTTGAAAAGCATGCATTTAGTTTTACTTGCATTTAAGAGCAGTTGGAGGCCACGGAAGGAGAGTTGTATGGCATTGAAGCTCGTTTGGAGGTTAGTTAACTTCTTAGGGAGCGGCAGCAGAGGTGACGGTTTTGGAGAGTCTGGCGTGCCCAAAGTAAAATGCCTGCCACACAGACCTAGAAAATAGGATATGCACATAATTAGTACTATTGGATAGGAAACACTCTGAAGTTTCTAAAAGTGTTACTATAATGTATGTGAGTATAACAGCTGATATAGCAGGCGAAAACCCGAGGAAAATCCATCCGGATTTGCAGTTTTTTTTGTACATGACCTTCTTCTCCAGGCTGCCTATTTATTTCTATTTTAACTAGGACTGAGACTGCAGTACCTATGGCTTCCACTAGATGTCAACAGTCTTTATACAGTGTCTGGAAGCTCTAGCACTAAGCAGAACAGATAGGAAGAGGAAGTAGTGAAGGGACCACTTTTGTCAACAACGTTTGACGGGCGCGAGATTGTGAGCGCGCCCCACTTTCCTATTGTTCACGTTATCGTCCAGATGAAATATTACAGTAAATATACGTAAAAGGATACCTAAGGATACATTAAAAATGATGTTTGATTTGTTTGTAGAAAGTTTATAGGTATAATTTGAACGTGTTCTCTTCACGGTTGAATGGGCGACTCAACGGTGGATTGTCTGATCATAACACGCCAACCAAACTGAGATTTATGGATATAATAAATGACTTTTTCTGACAAAAGAACCATTGGATGTCTTCGTTGGACACTTGGGAAGCCCTCAGCAGAAGTTCTTCGAAAGGTAAGTGATATTTCTTAGCTCTTATATGGGTTTTGTGTGATCCGCGCTGGATATGAATTTATGCTAATGTGGAAAATATATGAGGTGCTATCCTCAAACAATCAAATGTTGTGCTTTCGCCGTAAAGCCTTTTTGAAATCTGACAACGCTGTGATATTGCCAAGAAGCAGAGCTTTTGATGACTATGCAACACTTGTATATTGATGGATTTTGAATTTGGCGCCTTACATTTCACCGGGTAGTGTCGGGAGCGGCCCGCTAGCGCGCCACTACTCCCTAAGTAGTTAACACAGTGTCCAAAGAAGGGCCAGAAGTATACAGAATGGTGTCGTCTGCGTAGAGGGGGATCAGAGAATCACCAGCAGCAAGAGCGACATCATTGATGTATACAGAGAAGAGAGTCGGCCCGAGAATTGAACCCTGTGGCACCCCCATAGAGACTGCCAGAGGTCCGGACAACAGGCCCTCCGATTTGACACACTGAACTCTATCAGAGAAGTAGTTGGTGAACCAGGCGAGGCAATCATTTGAGAAACCAAGGCTGTTGAGTCTGCCAATAAGAATGTGGTGATTGACAGAGTCGAAAGCCTTGGCCAGGTTGATGAATACGGCTGCACAGTAATGTCTCTTATCGATGGCGGTTATGATATCGTTCAGGACCTTTTGCATGGCTGAGGTGCACCCATGGCCAGCTCTGAAACCAGATTGCATAGCAGAGAAGGTACGGTGGGATTCAAAATGGTCGGTGATCTGTTTGTTAACTTGGCTTTCGAAGACCTTAGAGAGGCAGGGTAGGATAGATATAGGTCTGTAGCAATTTCGGTCTAGAGTGTCTCCCCCTTTGAAGAGGGGGATGACCGCGGCAGCTTTCCAATCTTTTGGGTGAAGGAGAAATGGGGGAGGCTTGGGCAAGATGCAGTGAGGGGTGCAGGGATGTTGACCAAGGTAGGGGTAGCCAGGTAGAAAGCATGGCCAGCTGTAGAAGAATGCTGTAACAGTAGGTCTGTTTAAGTATAAAGCAGCACATGGCTATTCAAATATTGAACTGCTATAATGGCACAAACATTGGCAGTTGTTCTTCTATGTTGTAAAAGTTAAAAGACCAGAGGCCTAAGTACAAAAGGGGTTTTATGTAACACCATATAGATGTCAGCTAATCGAAAACTTAAAGAACTCACTTCCAGTTCCTTGATTGTTTTTTGGCTGTTCGGTAGGCTAGTAGGCACATTAATGTGACTGTGGCCTAGGTCTATCCTGTGGGTCCTTCTCTCTCTCTCTCTCTCTCTCTCTCTCTCTCTCTCTCTCTCTCTCTCTCTCTCTCTCTCTCTCTCTCTCTCTCTCTCTCTCTCTCTTTCTCTCTCTCACACACACACACACACTTTCACTCTCTCTCACACTCTCTCTCCTCTTGACTCCTCTCACAACTGAACCTGGCTCTTCGTCAGATGAAACAGTGACTGGAATCTTTATTTTCTGTCAACCAAAAAAAAGGAAGATTTTAACACCTGAAATCAAAGATACACAAACAACCTTCAGAAAAACAGGGTCAGATTCTTGACATTTGGTTTTGGAATATTGCCACATTTCCATGCTATCCCTCAGCTATCATAGTCTTTTCTTTAATCTTTATACACTCCCTAACACATTGCATCATATTTAGATACCAGAGCCTGGAATTTCTAGTTTTCTCATCCTTCGAGGTGTGGTATCTTCAGTAACAAGCCTACCCTTGGGTCTTTAAGCAGAACATTTCTGTGGAATATGGCTTGCACAAAAAGGAATCCCCCATTGGGAAGAGAACAATAGCTCCACAAAGAAAACAAGTTGTCTTTGCTTCCCCAAACCGTCCTTGGGGCTGGATCAAGGGAGGTGGCTGTCTGATTTCAATAATGGGTGCGCTTTCCTAATACCAATACCTACATTTGAGCCTCTTCCTGTGTGGTCCTCCCATCGGTCTAATAAACAACATGGTTATGAGTCATATGTTTGTTTCAGACCCCTTGACTTTTTCCACATTTCGTTACGTTACAGCCTTATTCTAAAATTGATTAAATAAAAAATGGTCCTCATCAATCTACACACAATACCCCATAATTGCAAGGCAAAAACAGGTTTCGGACATTTTTGCAAATGTATTAGAAATAACATACAGAAATACTTTATTTACGTAAGTATTCAGACCCTTTGCTATGTGACTCAAAATTGAGCTCAGGTGCATCCTGTTTCCATTGATCATCCTTGAGATGTTTCTACAGCTTGATTGGAGTCCAACTGTGGTAAATTCAATTGATTGGGCATGATTTGGGAAGGCATACACCTATCTATATAAGATCCCACAGTTGACAGTGCATGTCAGAGCAAAAACCAAGCCATGAGGTCGAGGAATTGTCCGTAGAGCTCTGAAACAGGATCGTGTCAAGGCACAGATCTGGGGAAGGGTACCAAGGTCCCCAAGAACACAATGGCCTCCCTCATTCTTAAACAGAAGAAGTTTGGAACCACCAATACTCTTCCTAGAGCTGGCCTCCCTGCCAAACTGAGCTATAGGGGGAGAATGGCCTTGGTCGGCGAGGTAAGCAAGAACCTGATGGTCCAGAGTTCCTCTGTGAAGATGGGATATCCTTCCAGAAGGACAAACATCTCAGCAACACTTCACCAATCAGGCTTTTATGGTAGAGTGGCCAGACGGAAGCCACTCCTCAGTAAAAGGCACATGACAGCGAGCTTGGAGTTTGCCAAAAAGCACCTAAAGGACTCAGACCATGAAAAACAAGATTCTCTGGTCTGATGAAACCAAGATTGAGCTCTTTGGCCTGCATCACGTCTGGAGGAAACCTGGTACCATCCCTACAGTGAAGCATGGTTGTGGCATCATGCTGTGGGGTTGTTTTTCAGCGGCAGGGACTGGGAGACTAGTCAGGATCGAGGGAAAGATGAAACTGAGAAAAGTACAGAGAGATCCTTGATGAAAACTGCTCCAGAGCGCTCAGAACCTCAGACTGGGGCGAAGGTTCACCTTCCAACAGGACAACGACCCTAAGCACACAGCCAAGATAACGCAGGAGTCGCTTCGGAACAAGTTGCTGAATGTCCTTGAATAGCCCAGCCAGAGCCCAGACTTGAACCCGATCAAACATCTCTGGAGAGACCTAAAAATATCTGTGCAGTGACGCTCCCCATCCAACCTGACAGAGCTTGAGAGGATCTGCAGAGAAGAATGGGAGAAACTCCCCAAATATAGGTGTGCCATGCTTGTAGCGTCATACCTAAGAAGACTTGAGGCTGTAATCGCTGCCAAAGGTGCTTCAACAAAGTACTGAGTAAAGGGTCTGAATACTTATGTAAATGTAATATTTCATTAATATATATTAATGGGGCGGCAGGTAGCCTGGTGGTTAGAGCGTTGGACTAGTATCCCAAAGGTTGCAAGTTCGAATCCCCCGAGCTGACTAGGTAAAAATCTGTTGTTCTGCCCCTGAACAAGGCAGTTAACCCACTGTTCCTAGGCCAACATTGAAAATAAGAATTTGTTCTTAACTGACTTGCCTAGTTAAATAAAGGTACTGTCTCTTGGAGAGAAAACATTTCACAACAGCAGTAGTGTTGTACCTGTATACATGATTATACAGTATGTACTAGTATTATTACTACTGAAATGAACTGTATTTCATTATCCTCATTGCATTGTACTGTATTTACTGAAATGCTGTACCACTATACTGCTTTGGCAATATCTACAAATTGTATTTCATGCCAATAAAGCAATCTGAATCTGAATTTGAGAGAGAAGAGAAAACAGAAAAGGGAGAAAAGGGGAGAGAGAGAAGAATAGGGAAATAGGTTGAGAGCGAGCGCGGACTCAGAGAGACGGAAACAGAGGGAGAGAGAGAAGAAGGGGGGAGGAAAGAGAACGCTAAATGCACGTGCATTCAGCCACTGATCCATACAGACCAAACCTGAATGTATAGCCCCATCTCCGTGGAAACCACAACCCGGTTGGACAAAAGGTTCTTTCTCCAGGGCTTTGGCGTCTGCTGTGACACTGGCGTATCTGTTTTCTGGGGCGTTAATGGGCTGTGCAGACATGACTTTTAGACACATTGTTATTGAACCCTTTGTCAACACTGGGAGAAAGGCCAGTTCCTTGGCTGATATTTATGGGCACGAGAGAAATGCCCTTAGATGGGTCAATGTTTCAGATAATAAGGCCGGAATATCCTGAATTTAACTGACCTTTCTGTTAAAAAAAGTAAGGCATAAAGCAACTGGTCCAACTTCACATTGTGTCATTAAAGATTTGTATTAACATATTATTTATGTAGGCAGTTAGTGTAAGCTAACTACTGTGCAGGTACATGATACAACTGAAATACTGAATAGTACTGAATAAGTTGGAGGGAATTGGTAAACCCTCTGTTCACAAACATCTATATTAGTACCTACTGCGTGTTACTCGGGAGGAAATGATGACGTAGGCTTATCCCTGTATGAGGTATAGACATGATGATAGGGCATTAGGCAGCATTAGGCAGGCTAGCAGCATGTCATGGCCTGGAAGGGTGTCTCACCCTCCAGTACAGCCTTTACAAGCTCAGACCAATCTCAACTCTGAAACAATGTTCTATCATCCACAGTTCTTTACTGCAGGGAGGATCTGCTTGTTGATATCTAGTGGGTATCATCACTCACTATCAATAGCAAAGAGATTATCTGTGATTTGTATGTTGTTTAATTAACTTGAGATACTGGTCAGCAGCGCTGTGACTCTTCTTGACATTGCGTGTTGATATCGAGCTGGCATCACATTCCCTGTCAATAAGTGATTTGTTTATTCGACTTGATGTTTAGGATCTTGATCACTGGTCTGCGTGAGCGTGATGGCCCGTCTCTCACCTTTCTAACTGTCTGATCTTGTAGGTTCAACCAACTGATGCCTCATTGCACTTAACATTTATTTCCTGGTGGGAGACAGTCTTTTTTAAAAGGCTGAGCAACTTAATGGCCACATGTTGTCATAATAGGAGCCAGAAGGCTGCAGAAAAGTTTCCCGTCTGTAGAACAGGGCAGGATTGATGTTCTCATTCCTTGTCCACAGAGACTGTACTATGTTACCTTACATTCAACCTTTTATTTATAGAGGTTAATCTTGTTGAGAAAAATCTCTGTCAAAAGAGACCTGGTTGACATTACCATATTAGGGCAGGTATTTCATAATATTCCCATACATTGCATGACATTATAGCATAATGAGTTTCCTAATCTAGAGCAGACGGCTGAAATATTATTGAAAATATCTGATTTGTTCTCGGGAACAAATGGAGGTTTATGGGGGTTTCCATGATAGAAATACCTTGGAGTGCAAAGTTGGACTGGTTCCAATAGGATTAGCCCAGTAGACCTGTATTCACTATATTATCAACCTCGCCTTCTGAGCTGATTATAGTAGAGCGAGAGAGTCAGAATTGTTCAAATGGATTCACTTGTCTGGGTATTATCAAAGTATAATCCGCCATGGGCATGGCATACACAGTAATAATCGCCCGTGCAGAATATTGCCCCAAACATTAGAATACCTTTAAGAGCAACACAAGTAAGTTAGATTGCTTTCAAATAGTCAAGCATGAGGTATGCTAAGAATGCCAAGCAGCTATAGCCATTGGCAGCGAAGGGGGAACACTCCGTTGGGTCATTGTATATGGGTCATTTTCCCCCGTTTCGTTTTCAACTGTCTGTCTGAGGCAGACACTAAGGTTGGTTGAAGTCTTTAGATCTCAGGTATTTAGCTAAAGGATGTGCATTTTTCCCAGGACAAATTACCCCTAGTTCTGTTTTTTGGCACCAACAGTACCTACAACTGAAAAGGCCATGGAAAGTTAGACATCCAACATTTTTTACAGGAAACGTCATTGCATCTGCTGAGAGGAGTTTGATCCAAAGCTCACGTCTCTCAATAAGAATGCTGTGATGCCATTGGTTGGACTGTGATAGCTGTTTTAGCCAAACAATTGTAGGAACGTCCATGTTCCTCATACACTATATATACAAAAGCTCTATATATTCAAAAGTTTGTGGACACACCCGTTGCTGACAGGTATATACAATCGAGCACACAGCCATGAAATCTCCATAGTGAAACATTGGCAGCAGAATGGCCTAACTGAAGAGCTCAGTGACTTTAAACGCGGCACCGTCATAGGATGCCACCTTTCCAACAAGTCAGTTCTTTACATTTCTGCCCTGCTAGAGAAATGGAAAGGTCTAGGAGCAACAATGTCTTAGCCGCGAAGTGGTAGGCAACACAAGCTCACAGAACAGGACCGAGTGCTGAAGCGCTTAGCGTGTAAAAGTTGTCTGTCCTCGGTTGCAACACTCACTACCGAGTTCCAAACTGCCTCTGGAAGCAACGTCAGCACAAGAACTGTTCGTCTGTAGCTTCATGAAATGGGTTTTCATGGCCGAGCAGCCGCACACAAGCCTAAGATCCCTATGTGCAATTCCAAATGTCGGCTGGAGTGATGTAAAGCTTGCCACCATTGGATTCTGGAGCAAAGGAAAAATGTTCTGTGGAGTGATGAATCACGCTTCACCATCTGGCAGTCCGACGGACGAATCTGGGTTTGGCAGACGTCAGGAGAACAGTACCTGCCCGAATGCATAGTGCTAACTGTAAAGTTTGGTGGGGGAGGAACAATGGTCTGGGGCTGTTTTTCATGGTTCTGGCTAGGCCCCTTAGTTCCAGTGAAGGGAAATCTTATCACTACAGCATACAATGACATTCTAGACAATTCTGTGCTTCCAACATTGTAACAACAGTTTGGGGAAGGCAATTTCCTGTTTAAGCATGGTAATGCCCCCGTGCACAAAGCGAGGTCCATACAGAAATGGTTTGTCGAGATCAGTGTGGAAGAACTTGACTGGCCTGCACAGAGCAATGACCTCAACCCCATCGAACACCTTTGGGATGAATTGGAACGCCGACTTCGAGCCAGGCCTAATCAACCAACATCAGTGCCCGACCTCACTAATGCTCTTGTGGCTGAATGGAAGTCCCCACAGCAATGTTCCAACATCTAGTGGAAAGCCTTCCCAGAAGAGTGGAGGCTGTTATAGCAGCAAAGGAGGGACCAACTCCATATTAATGCCCATGATTTTGGAATGAGATGTTCGACGAGCAGGTGTCCACATACTTTTGGTCATGCAGTGTATCTTCTCCCTAGCTACCCACTCCTGGTCTGTGTGTATGTAGTACAGAGTGTGTCTCACACATACTGACTCTGAGCAAGGGCCCTAGGGCTCAGAAGTGAGTGCATTACACCCCGATAGGGGAACGATTCACTGTCCGCCAAGACCCAGACCCTTTGATGAGTGACGCAAAACAGCCAGCGCTCAGCACCATGGTCCTGGGGTCCCTGCCAACAGCACTGCTTTGTATCCGGTAAGATGAGGGGGCGGATTTAAAACAACTGTCCCCCGCTCCGCACTGCATCGCATGATCACTTCAAACAACTAGCTTAAAAAAGCAAGGCATTGTTTTGGCTTCCATTACCAACCATGTGTGATATGTCTTTTTGTCACACAGAACAAGGGTGATTTCACACACCCTCTAACATTAGAAGCCATATGAGCCTCTGTTTCTGTGTGAGACTTTTCAGATAAAGAAAGTGTTACAGCGTTTTAATGTTGGGTTTCCTATCATATTGTTTGCACAATTTCCAGATAAGGGGATTGTTTTCTCAATACTCTGAAGATTATTACCAAGCTGAATACCCCAAGCTCCAGCTCTTGGCACGTCTTTCACATTTTAGGCATTTCAGTTTGATGTGTCATCTCCAAGTCATAACTAAATTCTGTTGAGCTTCACAGTGAAAATGGAATTGGTCACACTTTGGGCCAATACAAGACGCAATGTAACCAAATCCCCCTTTCGTAGTGTCGTTAATTCAGAGGGCTCCTTAGACAACTACGCAAGCTAGGATGGTGAAGAGTGAAGAGGCCTAGAAACTGCTTATCCAAAGGAAATTCCCGATCACACTTGTAGGTGATGTCATGACGGCGTGAGCTAGGTAAACTCATAGTCATGTCGTGCCGAACTGTGCATATGCAGGCCGTCAAATCAAAGGCACTCCTTCGATATAAAGTTATTTTGAACGAAAATGAAAATGTGTCAGTTTGTCACTCACGAGGTTGAAGAAATAACATGTTCAGCTATTTAAGACATTGGCTCGAATCTAGGTTTTGCCTTTATAAATCGAGAATAATTATATAAATCGAGTCTGCGTTGCGAAAGCGTTCCCGGAAGTATCGCAAAGTTGGGCCTCTGTTGAATCACATAGCTAGTAGCTAGCTGCCCTCTCTGTGTTGGTGGGTGTGTGTGTGTGTGTGTGACTGAATGAGGAGGAAACTATTCATCACTAGGCTATAGTAAAGGCCTCCAGTCTCAGTCTGCCTAATGCGTAGACCAGGGGGTGAAAGTGACGGTGAGTAAGAGCTGAGCAACACAATGCCGCTTACGGACTAAAACCTCAGTCTCTTTTAAAGTATGTATGCCTTTTTATGGGTCCAGAGAGGAAGAGGCTATGGAGTTAGTTAATAGGGATGTGACTAAGGCAGTAGCTGAGTTGGCACAAGTGGTTGGAATCACACAGGAACAGTACTAGGAGAAATTCAGTTTGATCCCTGATATCCCCTTCACGCTTCCCTAGTATAAACTGTTTTCAATCTGTCCCATTTAAAAGTTTAGAAAGATCAGGTTCAACTCACTACCCCTGACTACCATGACTTAACTGTAGCTTTCAGTGTAGGGTTGATAAGAGGCAACCAGTGTCTTTATCTCCTGTGTCCTTAGATGCTGTTAAGGACAGAGAGCTCAGCCTTCCTTATCTGTGCTGCGTGCTGCTCTGCTTGGCTCCACTCGGACCCGGGATGGCTTTGGGAATGCTGCTGAAACCAAACCAATAGGGCATTCCCGAATTACAGCTGCTTTTTCTTGCTGGAATGATGTGTGAAATGTGTGGGTTTTTCTGCCTGTGGTTTTTGCCCCCTCTCCCCCTCCTTTTCCAGGCATGGTTCTCTAAAGAGCATTGGTAAAGGAAAGGGGAAATGCCTCCACAACCTTCTAGTACCTGTGGGTAGCCCTCACGGGATAGTAAAACAAGGAACATTTGGACAAGTGGGGACATTTTGCCTATCCCCACAAATGTTTTTTTATTTAGGCTTAGGGGTTAGGTTTAGGGTTAGGGTTTTGGGGTTAAGGTTAGAGTTAGAGTTATGGTTAGGTTAAGGGTTAAGGTTAGAGTTAGATTTAGGGTTAGGGGTTAGGGAAAATAGGATTTTGGTCCCAACAATTCTTTGGTCCCAACAAGTATAACAATAGAAAAGTGTGTGTGTGTCTGTGTGTGTGTAAGTGGTGTGCGTGCGTCAGTGAGTTAGCAGGCAGCAGTGAGTTTGTCTTGCCGGCCTCTCTACCGCCCACTCTCTCTCTCCAGTCTTCCTCTCTCTGACTTCCTGTGGGATTGTTAAAGAGGAGGCTAGTGTTTTCAGTGGAAGGGGGTAGACACTGGGTGAGGAGGGGGAGACGGGGGAGAATGTCTTGAGCCTAAAAGGGGACAATGGGGAGAATGTCTGGAGTGAAAGAAGGAAAGGAGGAAGTGGGCAGACTGTTGAATGTTTAAGGAGGCTGGTGGGTAGATTCTTGGATTTTAAAAGGGATAGAGTTTTGAGTGTTGGGTGGCTGGTGGGATGCAGTGTGATTTAAAAACCTTAGCAATGGATAGCACATACAAATGGTGCCAAGTATGTCTATGACATGGGTGTGTAATGATTATAAATCCCAGATTGAATTATGGTCTTCTATATGGGACAGCTGCGGGAAGTGATACTGGTCCATATATGTATGGCCACTGTCAAGCTAAAATAAATTGATGCTTTTACTTGGTTATTTGCACATCTATAATATCTCTTTCTGTGGCCACAAAAGGGCATCATTAGGAGCAGTGAAAGCGCCATTGATAGTTGAATGAAGAGTCTGTTGTGTAACCAGGGATCACTGTGTCAATTCAAGGGATCACCGACTTGAATGCCATGAAAATAGCTTCTTGTATCATTATCAATATCAAACAGCAGCTCTGTGTATGCCAAGCCTACATCCCAGCAAATAGGGATGTCCTGAGGAAATTCGGCGAGACGTTGTCCCTTTGACGTTCTGAGAACGTTGCGTGACGGTCCCAAGGGAACGTTCTCTGGGGGACCTTTGTCTAGTTCCCTGTAAGTTCCCAGGACGTCACTGAGGACCATGTCAGGACCTTTTTAGGACGTTCTCAGGAATGTCATTTTACTAGTTCTTAGGACGTCGTGTGATGTCCCAAGGGAACGTTCTCTGGGGAACCTTTTTCTAGTTTGTCCCAGGGACGTCCCCAAAGACATTTTTAGGACGTTCTTGGGACGTTATGTCATGGTCCCCTGGAGGTTTTGTCTAGTTCCAGGTTTATCCCGGGGACGTCCCCAAGGACTTTTTTGGACGTTCCTGGGACGTTGTGTCATGTCCCACTGGAGGTTTTGTCTAAGTCCCGTTGTCCTAGGTTAAGGATCCCAACTTAATTTAAAGGTTTTAACGTTTAAACGTTCACACCCCTATACAGTACAGCAGAGTAGAGTACAGTACAGTAAATTATACTGTACTCTACTCTAGTGTGCTCTACAGGGCCATAGCTACAAATGAGGACACCGAGGTCCGGACCTCTGTAATTTTTTTCAAATGTCTTATTATATATTTACTTGTTACTTTTGTGAACTTTCACTATTGAAAATATCAAGACTAGGACATTTTACTTAGATGTACAGAAAGCACGATTTCTGCAACACGAAATATAAATGTTGCTATTAGTTGGCAGGCGTCGTTACTTCAACATGACTGTGTATGTGTGTAATGTATTTCTAATATCTTAAAACCTTTTCTGCTAGATGTATTTGCTAGATCCCTTTTCCATCTGTTTGACCAGAAATCAAAGCCTTTGCTTATTCCATTTTTTTTTTTTAAATGAACGCCTTCATTTCTCAAACCAAATTTGAAGTGCTCCTATGAACCTCCCCCCTTCTTAGTTATTGTTGTGATTTACACGAAACGGTGTGTGTGCTGTGCAACAGTGCAGAGTGACTGGGTCTATTCCAGCATTCCACCACAGGGTCACAGAGTAAACATACGACTGACCCTTCTGCTGGAGATATCTGGAGTGTCTCAGTGACTGTTAGAGAACACTATGTGTTTGTACAGAAACACTCTCTAACTGGGGTAAATATTAGCCTTTTGGCCTTTATTTGGTCTCTTTTCCCTCAAGAGTTCTAAAGGACCAAACCGCTCCGAAGACTACATTTTCAAATCCGTTTACTTTCAGCTCGAACTGTAAGAGCTCTTCCAGTGAGAAGTCATGGAGTTGTGTTGTGCTTACAGAGGGCTCAGTCTGCTCTCCAGATAGATTCACGTAAATTAAAGTGAACACAGTTAGAAGGGATCAGCGGTCATTCACAGCATTCACTGGTGTTTGCTTGCCTTGTGCTCCAATGCTGGGCTGGTGTTTTGTCCTCTGCAACCCTGAGGGGTACGGGGGGGAGGGATATCCGCCACCCTCCACTCCCATTGTGGACCCTTTTTCTTGTGAGACGCACCGAGTTGTTTTCTCAAAGGGATTGATGCTACATGCATCTCCCACGCAGAGGAAGATGAAGTCTTCCCCTGGCCTCACAGTACAAAGAACAGGATATTAGGACAGGCTTCTTTAACTGCATGTCTGCAGGCCTATTCTTGCACAGTAGGCCTAAACAGGGTACTTCTCAGAATGAAGGTTTTCTATTAGGATACGTACCTGTGTATGTTAACTGCATTAGTATTATCTTTGAATCATATTGCGAAATCTGGACCTCATCCCCTCGTCAACATCAGCCAATCGGAAAGGAGGAGAGGAGGAGGGAGGAGGAAGTTTGTGCTCAATGCACAGGAAGTATGGGGGAAGTGCTTTATTTTCCTCCCTCAGATAGTGGGCCTTTGAGATTATGCTCCCGTCGAATCTGGGGGTCTGGATGGAAACTTGAGGCAGTCCACTGCACCCCCGAGGAGCCTATACTTTGTACTGCATCCAAGGAAAGCAGAAGAACTGCTACACAATGCATCTGTTTTTCCATTCTGAAGCGTGGTGTCGTTGCGTTTAGGAGATAGACTGCTGAAATAGGAAATAGATGATTCTTCTTATTCCACTTTTCTGACTCATGCAATGTATTACATGTATTTAATGTTATATTGATGATACTATCATTCTGCATTAATAGAAATGTAGCCTACGTCTTACTAAGGAAATTAGTATTTGTATTGATTTGTATTAAAGAGAGGAAAACACTGGCGGTTGGGTTACTCTGCTGTGATTCTTTCTTCGGGGGAGGAATAAACAAGAATATCAATTAACATAGCCACTTCCCCATTAATTATGAGTAAAATTTCACTAATGTAATTATCAGACTCTGGTGGCAGTGTAATTGAATTGCAGGTAGTGAATGAGGGGAAGGAAACAAGGTTGTTGAATAATGTCTGTTTCTCCCAGTAGAACGGGCTGTCAATCATCATTACCTTTACTGAAGATAGGCTATAGATACACTAGTACAACCCAATTGGCATATGGATATTGTTTACCATTTGCTTTTGTGAAATTAGAGCAATTCTTGATAGAGAATTCGACTTGGCCAGATTCCTCACCGTAATAGATCTACAGACGATGCTTGCAAACACTCTTTTAGTAACAACCTTTTTAGACCAATATAATGTCAACGCTCTAACAAACTTAACTTGTGGAGATGAAGTAGTTGCCTCATTACACGTCCCGCAGTTTAAAGATCTAATAGCCTCCAGAAACAGAAATGTGCTTTCACAACCTTGAGGTCTAACACTAGTCCAGCAAGAAAACATCAGAAGGCAGATATGTGACCGCACATTGAAACAAGCTCAGATGACTAATGATCAGGTTAGTTTAGGATGTGTGTGTGTGTGTGTGTGTGTGTGTGTGTGTGTGCGTGTGTGTGCGGCGTTGTTAGTGCTGCAGCACAGGGCGATCCAGGGAATGTTCTGTACAACTGGGCTTCTCAAACAGGAAGTAGTTTACCTGATTACATAACACACACAAAGAGGTAAAGGTTCTGGAGACTTGCCAGAGCCGCCACTCCCTGCCTGCTCCTCCTCGGCTCCTGGCATAGTAAGTGACGTCACCGCAGCTGGGGGGGAAAGGAAGTGAAGCAATCAGTGAAGCTTTTAAACAATATCACAAACTATCTCCTCGCTCATCCCATTGACTTCACCCGAAACCACTCCCTGTGCATCTTATGTAAAGTGACGGTACTGTCATTCTTGATGAGTCAAACGTGCATCAGGAGTGACGGAAGAAATGGCGCACCCGGTGCCATTTAGCTACTTGTGGGTTTTTGATCAAGTATTTCCACATTCAGTTCTCATGAAGGATTGTAATGGAATAATATCTAACTAGGGCCAAGGTATTTAAATAGTTCTCAGATCCATGTAGAGGCAGATGATTGCATCATTTGCACAAAAGTTTGTTTTCAATTTCAACTATTAATCTGGTATTCATTATAAATCCATGATTCTCTCTTAATCATGAGCGTAGTGTTATTCTAACCGCTAAAGGCTGCATCTGAAATGACGCACTTTATTTTTTTGTTTCTTCTTGTCGTGGCGTACGCAGTAAGTCGTTTTATGATGGTGTAATGTCAGGTCGTTTAGAGCACCGCCTGGGTCCGCCATAAAACTGTTGATGAAATCAGTAGGCAAATGCAGTGCAATGTTTACCATGGCTTATACACACACACGCACACACACACACGCACGCACGCACACACACACACACACACACACACACTTTTTCTTCAGTCTGAATATACCACTGACATGTAAAGAAGATTTGTATTTATTTATTGATTTATTTCACCTTTATTTAACCAGGTAGGCCAGTTGAGAACAAGTTCTCATTTACAAGATGAAGCAAAGCAGTGCGACAAAAAACAACAACACATAACACATTACACATAAACAAACGTACAGTCAATAACACGAAAGAAAAATTTAAAAAAGGATAACCTCTCAATGAGAGAAGAGCAACGGTGACAAGACACATGGTCATGTTTTAGGCCTGATTGTAGCTGAACGTGTAGTTTGATATTGTAAGGAATGCTTATGGCACACAACTGTGATATGATATCACTCCCTATGATGATCTATCTGTAAAGTCAAATGATGGTTAACACGTTAATGCGTTGCCTCTTACTACTGTTTATATATAGACAGGTTGTGATGTTTTTGGTTAATTCCTCCTCTGCCTTTCCGTCATTCATAATTGAGTTAATTACATTCATTAAATCTCACATCATGCCTCTCCTAATTAAAACAAAATAGGCAGCTTTCTACAGTAGCATCCTAAGTCTGCCTCTGTTGCTAGGCATTAGGGTGTTAGGGTCTGCCTCTATTGCCATAGAGTTAGGGTGTTAGGATGTGTCCCAAATAGCACCCTGTTCCCTATATAGTGCACTACTTTTGACTAGAGCAGTGCACTATAAATGGAATAGGGTGCCATTTGGGACGCACCCTTAGGCCAGTGGAGTGGATGATAAGGGTTCATGGCAGGGTGTCCCCTCAGGGACTAGAACGTAAGGGCTTCACAGAGGAACACAGCTGTTCATGTCCTATACTCTCGCTCTGATTGGCCCCATCGCTAGCCTGGTCCCAGATCTGTTTGTGCTATATTGCCAGCTCCTATGTTTTCGGCGAGAAAATTACCAGATAAATTGACAAGACAGCACAAACAGATCTGGGACCACACTAGCCCATCTCAACTGATCACAAGAGCTAGTAATAACAAGCAAGTGAAGTATACCATGGAAGGAGTAAATAAATAGAGTCAGATTTTACTTCGACATTTGTGTTGTCAGTTCCATTATGAAGTTCCATATGGTATCATTTCAAAGGGACAAGCTTTGTTAGAATAATAATCCTTAGTAATGATATGTTTATTTCCTCCATTCTTGGAAATGAAAAGGCCAGTGTACGACACAGCATAGTGTTGTGTTAGTAAGGTGTGTCTTATGCTGAGACTGCTGCTTGAGTTCTGGAGCGTGTTCTGACTTTGCTGTCACGACCGGGCATGTTGAGGAATGTATTCCTAGGAACACTAAAACAACAGACAGTAACCAGATTTCAATCCAACCATTTAATGCGAGTAAAGAACATGTCTGATAAAAAATGTCATGACAGGCCTGATGGAAACAGAATTTTTCAGTAAACTTTCCAAATGACAAGGTGGGATCTTTTTGCGGATTTTAGAATCTTTGCATTACAGTCTGTCGCCAATTGGATGGAAACCTAGCTACCGGCTTTAATTTGAGGAAGATAAATTCCATGTTTGTCCCAAAGCGCTTACTCTGACACCAGGGACACGTTTACCAGAATTTAAAGTAAAGTAGTGTCGCTCTTGCTCAACCATGACCGTAGTTTTGTTCGAGCGATTGGTTAGAATGCTGCTTATTGAGTGTGTTGTGGTTCAGAGGGTCCCTGGGTCAAGCCCAGGCTACTCTGTTTGTTAAAATAGAATTTTATTTCACATTTAACTCTGTACTGTACAGTCGTCTATAGTTGATCACTTGTGGTCTTTACTGTGTGATGGTGCTTGGGAAACCACGCGTCTTTCCTCATTTGGATCGAATCCCCAAGCTGACAAGGTAAAAATCAGTCTTTCTGCCCCTGAACAAGGCAGTTAACCCACTGTTCCCCGGTAGGCCGTCATTGTGTTCTTAACTGACTTGCCTAGATAAATAAAGGTTAAATAAAATAAAATGTGCCCCTGATTCACAGTATCACAGTGTCTGTCTCAACAACCTGTCAGACTAGCTCAAGGGACAGACAGACATAATGAACAGGAAGTCAGTAAGGTGACCTGTTTCCTCCAGACCCACAGTCTCCTCAGTCTCTACTACTATGTAAAGGATCCTCTTGTCTTCCTCTGCATACTTATCTCTAATACTGCCTCCTTGCCTTGGCTTATCTGAACACGGGTTATGTAAGAGTAGATTACAGCATTATCAGCCTTTTATCGTAGGCGTTTGTTGTACTGGATCGCTCAATGGCTCTATTGTTGTTGCTAGAGCCTGTATGTACATACACGTTATCAACACTTGGAAGAGTCTGAGACATTTTTTTAATTGTGCCAAGAATGGGAGTTGTAATCCAATATGGCTCCCGCTTTAATTTCCACAAATTTCTTAAAGGTCCCGAAAAAAAGCCTTTTGAGTGGCTTAAATATCACCCATTATACTTTTTGGGGTATAGAAATGCAAAAAAAAACGTTTTCTCTCATGGCTAACTACCAGGAATTTTGAAACGACAAGCTGAGTGGACGGGAAGTTTATATTCATGAGCACGCCTTGATTGAGAGCTCTTTGAAACTCCTATGTCAAGAAACTTGGATGCAGAATTGCAGTAAAATCATCTCAATCAAATTTGGTGACACACAAAGCAACTCAAACAACATTGAAATTGCATCATTTATGTATTTTTTTATATGCAGTTGAAGTCGGAAGTTTACATACACCTTAGCCAAAAAACATTTAAAGTCAGTTTTTCACAATTCCTGACATTTAATCCTAGTAAAAATTCCCTGTCTTAGGTCAGTTAGGATCACCACTTTATTTTAAGAATGTGAAATGTCAGAATAATAGTAGAGAGAATTATTTATTTCAGATTTTATTTCCTTCATCACATTCCCAGTGGGTCAGAAGTTTGCATACACTCAATTAGTATTTGGTAGCTTTGCCTTTCAATTGTTTAACTAGGGTCAAATGTTTTGGGTAGCCTTCCACAAGCTTCCCACAACAAATTGGGTGAATTTTGGCCCATTCCTCCTGACAGAGCTGGTGTAACTGAGTCAGGTTTGTAGGCTTCCTTGCTCGCACACGCTTTTTCAGTTCTTCCCACAAATGTTCTATAGGATTGAGGTCAGGGCTTTGTGATGGCCATTCCAATACCTTGACTTTGTTGTCCTTAAGCCATTTTGCCACAACTTTGGAATTATGCTTGGGGTCATTGTCCATTTGGAAGACCCATTGACGACTAAGCTTTAACTTCCTGACTGATGTCTTGAGATGTTGCTTCAATATATCCACATAATTTTCTCTCCTCATGATGCCATCTATTTTGCACCAGTCCCTCCTGCAGCAAAGCACCCCCACAACATGATGCTGTCACCCCCGCGCTTCACGGTTGGGATGGTGTTCTTCGGCTTGCAAGCCTCCCCCTTTTTCCTCCAAACATAACGATGGTCATTATGGCCAAACAGTTCTATTTTAGTTTCATCAGACCAGAGGACATTTCTCCAAAAGGTACGATCTTTGTCCCCATGTGCAGTTGCAAACCGTAGTCTGGCTTTTATATGGCTGTTTTGGTGCAGTGTCTTCTTCCTTGCTGAGCGGCCTTTCAGGTTATGTTGATATAGGACTCGTTTTACTGTGAAAATAGATACTTTTGTACCTGTTTCCTCCAGCATCTTCACAAGGTCCTTTGCTGTTGTTGGGATTGAATAGCACTTTTCGCACCAAAGTACGTTCATCTCTAGAAGACAGAACGCGTCTCCTTCCTGAGTGGTATGACGGCTGCGTGGGTCCATGGTGTTTATACTTGTGTACTATTGTTTGTACAGATGAACGTGGCTCCTTCAGGCGTTTGGAAATTGCTCCCAAGGATTAACCAGACTTGTGGAGTGCTACAATTTTTTTTTTCTGAGGTCTTGGCTGATTTCTTTTGATTTTCCCATGACGTCAAGCAAAGAGGCACTGAGTTTGAAGGTAGGCCTTGAAATAAATCCACAGGTACACCTACAACTGACTCACATTATGTTAATTAGCCTATCAGAAGCTTCTAAATCCATGACATAATTTTCTGGAATTTTCCAATCTGTTTAAAGGCACAGTCAACTTAGTGTATGTAAACTTCTGACCCACTGGAATTGTGATACAATGAATTATAAGTGAAATAATCTGTCTGTAAACAATTGTTGGGAAAATGACTTGTCATGCACAAAGTAGATGTCCTAACCAACTTGCCAAAACTATAGTTTGTTAACAAAAATTTGTGGAGTGGTAGAAAAGCAAGTTTTAATGACTCCAACCTAAGTGTATGTAAACTTCCGACTTCAACAGTATATATACACATCTCCCGTTTGGCATGTCTCTTGTGATATGGTTCACAGCTGCACTGACGGATGTGTTAACTTGACAACTGTGTCGGCGTTTTGAACAACCCTTCCCCCCCGTTTGTTCCATGCTGGCTGAAGACCTAGCTAGCCAATAACTAGCTAACACCAGACACAGAAAGGGGAAACATGTAAATATCTTTGCCATAGATGAATAGTGTAAACTTTTAGTTATATTTGCTGACAGACACCCTACAGTCATATTTTGGCACCAGTAAAATAGCTACCTATCTCTATAAACCACGCCCCTCCACAAACACACCCTCTCCGATGTTGGTTACAAGGCGGTACTTATTTAAATTAGGTAAGAGAATACTGTGTTACCAATGGTGTATTAAATGAGAGTTCTCCTTAATAATCCCGCCTCCTGAATCCAAGTGTTTGACATGGAGGAGGGTGTAGCTCCCTCCAGCTCCCTGACAGGTTAATTGTCAGTTGCAGAGGGGACCAGTAACTTTATGATCAAACTTCATCAATGTAGAAGCAACAGTCATTTTTCATTCTTTGTTCATCATACTTTGATCTGGTATCTAAATATCAACCAATTTGATGAAAAACAAAGATTTTGACTGTTCAAGACCTTTATATAATTCTTGTTATCTATCTCCAAAACCTGTCTGTTCATAAACTTCAGAAAATGCCGCATTCATGGACCGATAGCGTCCCTTTAATGTTGCCAATATTCTTAGTTGTGACAGGGAGATGGGTGGAATAGATAATAACCCCCATGAATTGCCTGATTGTGAATAGTAACTCAAAATATAACAGAATTGATTTGTTTTAACTAGCCTGAATAGCAGTGAAAAGAGTCTGAGCCAAGATAAACATGGTCGGCCAGCTCAGAGCACACAGTGACTCATGAGTAAGCGCCAGCATCGTAGAGATCAATTTCCCATTCTGGATTCAATCTAGCATAGCTATTTAATGCTATTGAATGAACCAAAGTATGACTGTGCACAGCTCACACTTACAAACAAAGAAACAAGCCAACTTAATAAGCTCCTCTGACACGTGTGTGGAGAGAGGCAGAAGTGAATCAGAGAGTCGGTGTACTTTGTTGTCATGGGTATGCCAGTGTACATTTTAACAGAGACTATGCGTGATTAATATCTATCCATGTAAGGGTGCTTGGTAGCTAAGATATACCTGTCTGGATCAAGGCAGCAGTTTTTCCATAACAGCCATGTTTGTTCTGGCCACCTCACTAACTTGTTTTGATATGAGGGGTCTACTACTCTAGCTCTATAAAATGTTCATTGTGAAATTCAAGTACTTTTCACTCAGGTGTACGGTCTTCTACTTTCCTGGATGATTTCTAACCATCTTCTCCTCCCTGTTCCCCCACAGTATGCCAGGGCATCACTAACCAGTTCAGCCTTCTGGGGTCAAAAGAGGGCCACTACTTGAACATGGTCAAGACCTACAGCAATTGTACCATTGTCCTAGAGAACCTGGAGGTCACACACATGGAAGACCACCATGATCTGTCTTTCCTCAGGGTAAGATATAGGAACGTTAGCCTGGTCCCAGATCTGTTTGTGCTGTCTTGTCAGCTCCTATGAACACAACCATAGGAGATGTCAAGATGGCACAAACAGTTCTGGGACAAGGCTACAGGTAAGGAACCCCTTTGTTTGGAGAAAGCTTTACTGGATGAAAATATCACAGCTGCAAAAAAATATCTAACAAGCTTGTTTTAACCTACGGGCATGGTCCAAAGCTATTTCAATGGGTAAGCTGTCCAAAACACCTCAGTAGAGCCTTATAGCTTCAGTTGAAATAGTCTCTTAGGTTGCGCTCATACTTGTGACTAGGTTCAGTGGGTTACCGGTAATAACCTTCTGTGAACCTTGTCTAGCTATGAGGTTATAGACAGGTGACGCGAAAACCAGTAGGACCTGAGCTGGAGCCTCTAGGTCTGGAGTTGTTCACCCCTGGCATAGTGTGTGAAGACAAGGCCTAACCCAAATCTTTCCTTGTATGTCCCCAGTCCATTCAGGAGGTGGGTGGCTATGTTCTGATCGCCCTCAACACAGCCAACAGGATTCCCCTGGACAACCTGCGCATCATCCGAGGCCACACTCTCTACAACGATGGCTTTGCCCTGGCTGTGTTGATGAACTATAACAAGTCAATAGGAGCAGGCACCACCGAGCTGCCTCTGACCAGCCTCACAGGTCAGTCTCTAGGCCTGTCCCTGCTCTGCCCAGGCAGTCTCTATACCCAGCCGCATAATGATTGGTCACTGTGGGCCTTCTCACGTACTAGAGACAAACCAGGGAAACTCTGAGCCCTAGTTATAAGCTAGGGTAGGGTTGCATCTAGAGCTAGGGTTAGGGTTGTGGTTGAGGGTTAGGGTTTAACCATGTTGTGTACATGACGCTAGTGTTAGGGTTGTGATTGAGTCTATGGTTAGGGCTTAACCAGGTTGTGTACATAAAGCAAGGGTTGTGATTGAGGCTCTGGTCAGGCTTGAACCAGCATGTGGACATGAAGCTAGGGTTAGGGTTGAGGCTAGGGTTAGGGTTGAGGCTAGGGTTAGGGTTGAGGCTTGGGTTAGGGTTGGGGTTGAGGGTTAGGGTTGAGGCTAGGGTTAGGGTTGAACCAGGATGTGGACATGAAGCTAGGGTTAGGGTTGAGGCTAGGGTTAGGGTTGAGGCTAGGGTTAGGGTTGATGCTAGGGTTAGGGTTGAGGCTTGGGTTAGGGTTGGGGTTGAGGGTTAGGGTTGAGGCTAGGGTTAGGGTTGAATCAGGATGTGGACATGAAGCTAGGGTTAGGGTTGAGGCTAGGGTTAGGGTTGAGGCTAGGGTTAGGGTTGATGCTAGGGTTAGGGTTGAGGCTAGGGTTAGGGTTGGGGTTGAGGGTTAGGGTTGAGGCTAGGGTTAGGGTTGAACCAGGATGTGGACACGAAGCTAGGGTTAGGGTTGAGGCTAGGGTTAGGGTTGCTTTTGGAGCTGGAGCTAGGTTATAGGTTATTTAATCTACACAGTTTTATTACATTGATTAGTTCACATCAACATTTAACTTCCATCTGAAAATAAACGCATCTCTCTCCATTTTCCAGAAATCCTGAAAGGAGGAGTGAAGTTCTCAGGCAACCAGCTGTGTAACATGGAGACCATCCAGTGGTTGGACATCGTGAACATTAACACCAAACCCAACATGCAGTTACCTGAACCCAACAGAAATCGTCTCTGTAAGGAGCTCCTGTTACAGCACATTAAACAATGTTACAGCACATTAATCTCTTAGGGATAAGTAAGGAGCAGTGGGGCGCTACCGCCCCAGCCACGACAACATCCGAAAAATGCAGAGCGCCAAATTCAAATGACAAATGTAGTAATATAAAGCATTCATGAAAATACAAGTGTTGCACACTGTTCAAGCTTAGAATCTTGGCAATCTCACAGCGTTGTCAGATTTCAAAAAGGCTTTACGGTGAAAGCATAACATTTGATTGTCTGAGGACAGCGCCCCGCATAATTTCTTCATTAGCATAATAACATAACCAGCACAGGTGTCACAATACTCATAAAAAGCGATAAAATAAATTGCTTACCTTTGAAGATCTTCTTCTGATGGCAATCCGAAGGGTCCAAGCAAGACAATAAATGTTCCTTTTGTTTGAAAAAGTCCCTCTTTATATCCATAAAGCTCCGTTTGGTTGGCGCGTTTTGTTCAGAAAATCCACCATACACTCGTCCATTATACAAGACATGCAAAGCGTTCAAAATAAACCTATGAACTTTGTCCAAACAAATCAAACAACGTTTCTAATCGATCCTTAGGTACTCTAATATGTATATTAACAATAATATTTCACACGGATAATATCCTGGGCGATAGAAAAGGAAAAAACCGAGGTGCACGCTCACGGTCCGGCGCGTAAAACAGGAAAGTCACTTCCTCACTCCCCTTGCCAATTCTTGTCTTACTCCTCGATTTTTCTAGATAAACACATGAAACCTTGTCTAAAGACTGTTGACATCTAGTGGAAGCCATAGGTACTGCAACCTGGGAGCTGGAATCCAGTATTTCCTATAGCAAGTCAATGGCAAAAGAGGCACCTCACAGAATCAATTTTTTTTCCGGATGGATTTTCCTCTGGTTTTCGCCTGCCAAATCAGTTCTGTTATACTCACAGACATTATTTTAACAGTTTTAGAAACTGCAGAGTGTTTTCTATCCATTACTACTACTTATGTGCATATCCTAGTTTCTGGGCCTGAGTACCAGGCATTTTACTTTGGGCACGCCAGACTCTCCAAAACTCCTGAACACTGCTGCCGCTCCCTTAAACAATGCGTTACATAAATGTACCTACCTTAATCCCATTCAATGTTTTGTGTTTTTATACACCCTTGAGGCTATATTTGTTCATGTTGTTAGATATTAACAGGAAGCTGCTTCACCCAGTGCAGCCAACAGTTTAGTAATGTTTAAC
Source organism: Brachymystax lenok tsinlingensis (assembly GCA_030435695.1). Taxonomy (NCBI): domain Eukaryota; kingdom Metazoa; phylum Chordata; class Actinopteri; order Salmoniformes; family Salmonidae; genus Brachymystax; species Brachymystax lenok. The sequence continues at coordinate 10,937,228 of CM059801.1, forward strand.
TTTCAACTATCAAATACTCCAACTGTGCTTTATTGAACATTAAAATACTAAAGTACACTATAAAGTATTAAGGTTCTTGAACAGTTCTTTTGATATCTTTTCTGTAGGTAAAAAATGTGATCCTGGATGCTTCAACGGTTCATGTTGGGCGCCCGGCCCAGAACACTGCCAGACATGTAAGTCTGTAAACCATACTCTAATATTGTTGAAAGGTATACTGTAAGACAAAACAAGGGCTTAGTTGTATGATATCATAACTGCCACCTGCACATTACTGATGCTGTTTTCCTTCTGTCTAGTGACGAAGCTGAACTGTGCCCAGCAGTGCTCTAAGAGGTGTAAGGGTCCATCTCCCATCGACTGCTGCAGCGAACACTGTGCTGCTGGCTGCACTGGACCCAGACCTACAGACTGTCTGGTAAGAGACCCTAACCATAACCCTAACCCATCTTCACACTGTATCGGCCCCAGACCTACAGACTGTCTGGTGAGAGATCCTAACCATAACCCTAACCCATCTTCCCACTTTATCGGCCCCAGACCTACAGACTGTCTGGTGAGAGATCCTAACCAAAACCCTAACCCATCTTCACACTGTATCGGACCCAGACTTAGAGACTGTCTGGTGAGAGACCCTAACCATAACCCTAACCCATCTTCACACTGTATCGGACCCAGACTTAGAGACTGTCCGTTCGGCCATCGACCCAAATCTCTAGCCACTTTAATAATTATAATTGGATGAAATAATGTATCACTAGCCACTTTAAACAATGCCATTTATATAATGTTTACATATCCTACATTACTCATCTCATATATATATATATATATATATATATATATATATGTGTATATACTGTACTCCATACCATCTACTGCATCTTGCCTATGCCGGTCAGCCATCGCTCATCCATATATTTATATGTACATACTCGTATTCATTCCTTTACTCTTGTGTGTATAAGGTAGTTGTTGTGAATTTGTTAGATTACTTGTTAGATACTACTGCATGGTCGGAACTAGAAGCACAAGCATTTCGCTACACTCGCATTAACATCTGCTAACCATGTGTATGTGACAAATAAAATTTGATTTGATTTGATTTGTCTGGTGAGAGACAGACAGACCGACAGACACGCCACTTTCACACGCTACTGTCATGTGACCTGACCAGGAAGAGAGAGACAGATTCCACCTTCACATTGTACTGGTGTCATAGGGTGGGACAGGAGTGACCATGAATGATTCTGGGCTTTAGTTAGGCTTTAAGTAGGGTCCAGAGTTTCTCCTGGTCAGGTCACGTGGTCTGAAAAAACCCTGACTAGTCATAGGTCAAGAATGGCATCTACATATACTACATATACTAGGCCGTCATTGTAAATAAGAATTTGCTCTTAACTGACTTGCCTAGTTAAATAAAGGTTAAATAAAAAAAAAAATTGTTATTCCTTCACCCAAAAAATGTGTTAGGAAACAGACAAACATTGCATTTCATATTTCACACATCATTATTTCTGTCTTATCATGCTCCCTTTTGTCTTATTGGCTGGTAACCAACATACTGTACACCATTAAATCTGTTTTCTATCCCCTTTATGATTGAAACCACATTGTGTTGCTTTTGTATCCGGTGACCCTTTCTATCACTGATTAAACCCTGCTTTTGACAGTGCCTTGAGAATCAGGCTTAGTCCCCGGCTGGGAAGCAAAGCCGGCGTCACCTATTCCTCTCTGGCTAAGCTGAGCCGTAAAATAGCAATGCAGTGTTATAATCTGTGCATACGGGTCTGTTATGGTCCTATTGCTCTGTCAATAATGGCTGGGCAGTATTTATTAGGACATGTAACATTTTAAACATTTTGCAACAAAAAATGAAAACAAGCATTTCTTATTGTACAGGTTCAGGTAGTCCATTTCCTGTTAGTCTGTTTTCTTCGGTTTGGTGCTTATTGAACATAGCCCTGTTTGGTGCCGTAGGCCTGCCGGGACTTTCAGGATGACGGGATGTGTAAAGACTCGTGTCCACGCCTTCTGCTCTACGACCGCAACCTTCACCAACTAGTCAACAACCCAGACGGGAAGTACAACTTCGGGGCCACCTGCGTCAAGACCTGCCCTCGTAAGAAACCCCCATGTCCCATCCATGTCCCCTTATGACCTCTTCTATGAGGCTACTGTATATGATAAAGGATATAAGGATTCATTCGAAGCTTTGTACACAGAGGGGTCTTCAACCGAGACTACAGAGAACACAATATGAGTCTTTATTGACATTCAGTGATGTGAAACGTTCAGATATGGTATGCTGGTGTGCTGAACAAGGAGCCAAATGATCCCTCTAGGCCAGTGTTTCCCAAATCCAGTCCACCACTACCCCCAACAGCACACATGTTTGTTGTAGCCCCAAACAAATTCACCTGATTCAACTCATTGAGGACTTGATTATTAGTTGACAAGTAGAATCAGATGAGTTTGTCCGGGGCTATAGCACAAATGTGTGCTGTTGGGGGGAGTCAAGGACTGGAGTTGGAAAACGCTGGCCTATAGGCTGGTGTATTACTCTAAGTCAGTCAGTCTGTGCCAGTCTCTGAGTTTAATCATAAACTGCATAAACGAGGGGGAAAAAAGGATTTAGGTTCAGGGAGTGCTAATACTACAGCTGCCTCCACTTCCCCCAGGCTGTTAGAATCAGCTCTCAGACACTGCATTACATAGATTTGTTATATATTCATTTTTTCCCCCTCAGATAACTATGTGGTGGCAGACCATGGAGCGTGCGTTCGGACGTGCAGTGGGGACACGTACGAAGTGGACGAGGGAGGGGTCAGGAAGTGCAAGAAGTGTGATGGACTGTGCCCCAAAGGTACAGTTGATACTGCCACAACTTCTAATGTTACTTTACATCCTCATGGCAGGGGATGATGATACTGCCTGAATGTGCCTCTATGTAACATGGAAAGTTCACCCCAGAGTGTTATTCCTAAAAGATGCACTGCAGGGTTGTGTTCAATACAATTTTATTTCCAATAGAGGATTTTCTCATTCATGAATTGCAATTTGATTTTACTTCTTGAATACGAATGTATTTTACCCTGCTGTACTGCGTTCATTTTCTGGCTTGGGATTTCTCAAACATTTTAGTGTGGAAAAGAAATTAGAAGCCACGTTTGTTTTTATTAACATATTACTAATTTTCACAGTTTGCAATGGACTTGGAATGGGGAAACTTGACAAAGTTCTGTCAATTAACGCCACCAACATTGACACGTTCAAAAACTGCACCAAAATCAATGGGAACATTGCTATTATCTACACGTCTATCCATGGGTAAGTGTTAAGAACATATAGAATCAGACCTGACTCGTTTTGTACAGCACATATAATGTATTGTATTGGTATTTGTGAATATGGCAGATACATTTCACAGTTCTTGCTATTCACAGGGACCCATTTACCAAAGCACCAAAGATGGATCCTGCCAAGCTAGACGTTTTCAAGACGGTCAGGGAAATCACGGGTAAGAGGCAGTGCAGACTAGTCTATTAGCTATACGAAAAGGTTATCAAAAGAGCCATGCTGTTGATTATTTTACGTTGAAATGTATTTGAATTGTCTTTTTTTTTCCCAAAACAAATATACATCCAGGCTACCTGCTGATTCAGAACTGGCCAGACAACATGGCATCCCTCAGTCCCTTTGAAAACCTGGAGATTATTAGAGGACGGACCAAACGGTAAGATCACTGTTCAGTCTCAGCATCTACTATAGAGTGGCAGTAGTGAGCTGGCCCTTAATAGCCACCTGGAACTTCCAAAATGAAGTGTCTCCCTCTCACGCCCTCTCCTCTCTCTCCCTCCTCAGTGGTATAGTGAGCTTGGCCATAACCCAGTTAACCATCACCCACCTGGGTCTTCGCTCGCTGAAGGAGATCAGTGATGGAGACGTGGTCATCACCAGGAACTCCAACCTCTGCTACACCAAGAAACGCCACTGGAAGCAGCTGTTCAAGTCCGACAGGCAGACCATACAGCTGGAGAGCAATGCCGATGCAGCCGCATGCGGTAAATCATCAAGTCATTATTTTATGATGAGTGTCTTTATTGATCTGTGTGGTCACATAACACAAAAAAAAGGAACACCAACAAACAGAACAGTCGCAACAAACACCAACAGTCAGCACCATAATGTCACATAAACAACTCAAGCCCATAATAAATGAGTGACAACATGATGTTCTGTGTTTACTAAAACAAAGGTTACATCGGGTTATGTGGCTCTGAGATTAATATTGGCCCTTGCCAATCTCTATTGTTGTGGCCATAAAACTGTGAAAGTGTGGGAGAACTAGGAAATGAATGCTAGCTTGTTGCTTTGTACAGGGTTGTGTGAAAAGTGAAAAGGATGTTTTGAATACTATATATACTTTATGTATTGGTTAAAATAATTATTTAGTGTTGATATCTATGTGTCTGTACATGTGTGTTTGCAGGGCTGCAGAACAACACATGTGACACAATGTGTACCAGAAATGGCTGCTGGGGACCTGGACCCACCATGTGTTTCGCCTGTCAGGACTACAGCCGAGCAGGAAGCTGTGTAGACTCCTGTAACCTAGTAGAGGGGTGAGGGAGGACCCCTTGTCTGTTCCCCATTTATACAATTAAAAGAACCTGATTCTGCAAAGCAGTGAAGAAGAGTGAAATTAACTTTTTTGTACACTTGGGAAAGAAAACTATTGGAAACTCAAGCTATCAATTGAACAAGGGTATTTTGCGAGATACAGTTTTGCATGGAACGAAATATTAAAATCAGCCATCAGGAGTACATGTAAGAAGTTCTTAAAGCAGTAAGGCAGCAATTAACCCAATTCATGAGAAGACAGTCCTCTCAGCTGGACTGGGAACACAACTCATAGATATTTAACTTCGGGAGTCTCCTCTGTCAAACATTGAGCATCACCTTGCTTACAAGGAACTCTTGCTATGAGGAAAGGAATCAATGCAACCATCTGCAAATGGAACCACCTAAAATCAAATGTTGAACGAGTAGAAAGTATAGCCTGGTCCCAGATCTGTTTGTGCTGTCTTAACAACTCCTATGGGACAATGACAATAAAGGTTGGCAAGACAGCACAAACAGATCTGGGACCAGGGTCGTGGAAATATGCTACATGCTGACGTTTTGTCCTCATTTTGCAGGGAGCCACGTGAGACTGAAGTGAACAAGACGTGTGTGGAGTGTCACCCTGAGTGTCAGCTCCTCAATGGAACCCAGACCTGCACTGGACCAGTACGTGTGTCTGTTATATTTATTCTATGTCTAAATATTTGTCTCTATATTATAAACTGGGTGGTTTGAGCCATGAATGCTGATTGGCTGAAAGCCGTGGTATATCAGGTATACCACGGGTATGACCCCAAACATTTTTTTACTGCTCTAATTACATTGGTAATCAGTTTATAATAGCAATAAGGCACCTCGGTTTTGTGGTATATGGCCAATATACACAATATGACCAAAAGTATGTGGACACCTGCTCGTTGAAACATCTCATTCCTTAATAATGGGCATTAATATGGAGTTGGTCCCCTCTTTTGCTGCTATAACAGCCTCCACTCTTCTGGGAAGGCTTTCCACTAGGTGTTGGAACGTTGCTGCGGGGACTTGCTTCCATTCAGCCACAAGAGCATTAGTGAGGTCGGGCACTGATGTTGGGCGATTAGGCCTGGCTCGCAGTCGGCATTCCAATTCATCCCAAAGATGTTTGATGGGGTTGAGGTCAGGGCTCTGTGCAGGCCAGTCAAGTTCTTCCACACCGATCTCGACAAACCATTTCTGTATGGACCTCGCTTTGTGCCAGGGGGCATTGTCATACTGAAACAGGAAAGGGCCTTCCCCAAACTGTTGCCACAAAGTTGAAATCACAGAATCATCTAGAATGTCATTGTATGCTGTAGCGTTAATATTTCCCTTCACTGGAACTACGGGGCCTAGCCCAAACCATGCAAAACATTATGACCATGGTCAACTGTAAGTGCTGTTATTTTGAAGAGGAAATGTCTAGGAGCAGCAACGGCTCAGCCATGAAGTGGTTGGCCACACAAGCTCACAGAACGAGACCACTGAGTGTTGCAACCGAGGACAGACAATTTTATGTGGCCTACCACTTTGCGGCTGAGCCGTTGTTGCTCCTAGACATTTCCACTTCAAAATAACATCACTTACAGTTGACCGGGGGAAGCTCTAGCAAGACAGGAATTTGACAAACTGACTTGTAGAAAAGGTGGCATCCGTAAGTAATCTATGGAGATTGCATGGCTGTGTGCTCGATTTTATACACCTGTCAGCAACGGGTGTGGCTGAAATACCCGAATCAACTAATTTGAAGTGGTGTCCACATACTTTTTATATATAGTGTACCACGGCTAATGGCTGTATCCAGGCACTCCGTGTTGCGCCGTGACTAAGAACAGCCCTTAGCCGTGGTATATTGACCATATAGGGGCGGCAGATAGCTTGGCAGGGAGGAGCGTTGGGCCAGTAACCGAAAAGTTGTTGGATCGAATCCCAGAGCTGACAAGGTAAAAATCTGTCATTCTGCTCCTGAGCAAGGTAGTTAACCCACTGTTCCCCGGGCACTGATGACGTGGATGTCGATTAAGGCAGCCCCCCCGGACCTCTCTGATTCAGAGGGTTAAATGCGGAAGACACATTTCAGTTGAATGCATTCAGTTGTACAACTGACTAGGTATCCCCCCTTTCCCTACCACACCCCCTCGTGCCTTATTGCTTAAATATACTATGTGTCTCTCTCCATGGCATGTCCCAGCACAGTAGGCACAATGTATTTCTGTAGCATGTGTCTGTTAAATATAGTATGTCTCTGCACAGTTGGCCTGTTTCCTTAGAATGTTTCTTTTAGATGTGTATGTAATACAATGTCTTGCTATCCTCTTCTCTCTCTTTCAGAGCCAAGAGCAGTGTACCCAGTGTGCCAACTTCAAAGATGGCAACAACTGTGTCCTGGGGTGCCCTAGAGGGGTGCCAGGGGTGGCAGGGGGCAAGAACACCTTCATCTGGAAATATGCAGATAAGATGAAGGTGTGCCAGCTGTGCCACCAGAACTGTACCCAGGGGTAAGTGAAAGGAATCTGTCACAACCGCATAAATACAGTAATACACAAATACAGACACATGCATCCCATTTTAATGAAAAAAAGAAATTTCTCAGTAAATAATGTATGTAGAGGTGTTAGAACGGACACGTGTTCATACGTGCTTATGTGTTTACAGATGTACTGGTCCTGGTCTGAAAGGCTGTCAGTCTATAGGGTAAGCTCTTATCATGAACAGTAACTTACAATGGTACTGTTCAAATTGTATTCAAACTTAGAAACACTAAGTTCACTAAGCTAATGAACATTTATAATTTGTATGTCGTTTTTTTCTCTGCATTGATTGGTTACAATCTGTCTCCCATGCAGTAACTCTGGCCTATCAGTGATCGCGGCCGGTGTGGTGGGTGGGCTGCTTGCCTTCCTCATCATGGGCCTGTCTGTCTTCGTGTTGCTGCGGCGACGCCACATCAAGAGGAAGAGAACCCTGCGAAGACTACTCCAGGAGAGAGAGGTGCGAGGCAGACACTGAACCACTGAGCTTCAGGGGCTTTCTACAGATAGAATGTAGTCATCATTGTTAGTGCATCAAAGTGAACAGAAAGTAAACCATCCTTATCCACATCTATTGCTATTCTACAGTTAGTTGAACCGTTGACCCCCAGTGGTGAGGCACCCAACCAGGCTCTGCTCCGCATTCTCAAAGAGACCGAGTTTAAGAAGATCAAAGTGTTGGGATCGGAGGCCTTCGGCACTGTCTACAAGGTAAAAACATTTTTCTAGATTTCATTCAGAAAACTCCAGTGTCTTGGATTGTACTGTAGTAAAGGAGCTTATGGGAATGTGTGTTATGACTGCGTATAAACCAACACCCTTTTACCACATCTACATCTGTTGTCAATTTTGCAATTAACAGCCACATATTTAACGTACCACATCCTGCATCATAATCCAATCCACCGTAACTACCAGTTAGTTTACCATTCCCACATTCCACTGTAACGAACCAAACCTTTAAGAAATTATTAGAGTACACACATTTTTCTTATGATTATTTAGTGCCTGGAATTTTTCCTGACCTCTTGACATGACCATGAAAACATCTGTACTTTGTGTGTGTGTGTGTCGTGCAGGGTCTGTGGGTCCCTGAAGGAGAGGACGTGAAGATTCCTGTGGCCATTAAGGTTTTAAGAGAGGCCACATCACCTAAAGCCAACAGGGAGATCTTGGACGTGAGTTATATCACTCTATATCACTTCATTCTTAGACAAGACTGGTAGAAACACAATCCAGAAATGTTTCGGCCCTCAAGGACCAGGATTGGCATCCCTGCTTAAAGATGTTTGTTCATGTGAGTTAGAACTGGTATCTTCCAAATGTAAAGACATTCTATATCTGATTTACAGTATAATCTAAGTTAGTGCTATTAGGCACAGTATCATACATTCGTTGATGGTTACCCATACCACACTGTACAAGCACTTTCAAACAAAGCATTTGTTGACAAATTAGTATTTTGACCTAATTTAGCGGCATAATATATGATTGAGTAGCCTATACAGCCACTTTTGCATGTCACTGGACACTTTAGGTGTCATGTTTCCTCTAAAAGTCTAATTCCAAGCACATGCTCGTCAATTCAGGAAGAAGCTGAAATAATGACAACATTTAGTTAGAAAATGGGAAATGGAGTCAGGTTTCTAGAAGTCAATTTCTCAGTGGGAGCGTAGGAAATGAGATTAACTCATTGAGAAGGTTTGGACCAGGGTTGGGGCGTGGGAGGAGGATACTAATTCAAGGTTAAGGTTTTCTGGAATGACATCTCAAATCTTTTCCAGTAACCACAGTTTAAAAAACACAGTCCAGACCTGGGTTCATTAAGTATTGGAAATACTTTGGCTGGCTGGCTGCACTTGATTGAGCTTTCCTGGCGCAATGGAACCAATAGAATAGTCCAACTTCTTGCCACATAGATCTAGCACTCCAGGCTGGCTCAATCAAACACCCTAAGTATTTGAAAGAAATCAAATATGATTTGAGCCCAGGTCTGGCACAGTCCTGTGCATATTCAGTTTCAGGATTTAGAGTGCATGGAGTGCTGAGGTTTTGCAGTGATGTTTCTCTTGACCTCTCACCACGAGGTCAAGAACTTTCTTAAAGAAAACGTCTTACACGTTTACATATCTGGCCCGTAAGTGTACATTGTCTTCAAGCTGTCAGTTGTTGAAATGGTTCATGTTTAGGTATCGTTATTGAGTTTTATGACACTGTCTTCAAGCTGTCAGTTGTTGAAATGGTTCATGTTTAGGTATCATTATTGAGTTTTATGAGCGCACACTAGAATGATGCCAGCATGCCTAGCCCTAAAGGCTGTATACTGCACTGTACTGCCCTGGAATAAATATTGGTACTATATCTAACTATATCAACTATAGGAGGCCTATGTGATGGCCAGCGTGGACAACCCCCATGTGTGTCGTCTGCTGGGCATCTGCCTGACCTCCACAGTGCAGCTGGTCACCCAGCTCATGCCCTACGGCTGTCTGCTGGACTACGTCAAGGAGAACAAGGACAACATCGGATCCCAGTACCTCCTCAACTGGTGTGTGCAGATCGCCAAGGTAAGACTATGGTGCATTTAAACGACCGGACAGTATGTGTTCATTCAATGTAGTGAATTTCCAAGACGCTGTTGTTTTTCCAACTAACCAAAAGAAACGTGTGTTTGTGAATTATATATATATTTTTTTACTCTTGTTACGACTACATTTGGAATTTCAAACCACAAAATGCTGGGTGCACTTCCTGTCCTGAAGTCGTCTGTCATGCTCTGCAGCATAATTATACAGATTTGGTGTCAGTCTGTGTTTGATTTAGAAAACTTGTTGCTGTCTTGTCACACAACGATCATGATGGGGTTAGGCATAAATGGCGAAACTGGAACGTGGCACCCAGACTATGATAAGGCTCTGACCTTTTTCCTAACCATGTGACTTGACCAAAACTCTGGCCCTTTAAGACTACCCATGAGTCACAGTGTAGTGTATTAAAACTTCATCAAACAGTGAGTCAGTGGAAAGACCGGAATGGCCATGTATGTCCATACACTCCTACAGACCCCTACAGTTCAACGCTCACTTGACATCTTGTTGACCTTTTTAAAACAATAATACAATGAGTCACTAAAAGTGCTGTAGCCCTATGGCTCTGTTTGAATACAGTTAGAATGCTTAAAACAGGGCCCATGTATGGCCATAAACTCCCTCATTCACTTCTACCTCCTCATTTGACCTTTGACCTGTGTTTGGCCCCAGGGGATGAGCTACCTGGAGGAGCGTCACCTGGTGCATCGTGACCTGGCAGCGAGGAACGTCCTGGTGAAGACCCCTCAGCACGTCAAGATCACGGACTTCGGCCTGGCCAAACTCCTCAACGCTGACGAGAAGGAGTACCACGCAGACGGAGGAAAGGTCTGCTCCTCATTCCCCTCATTACTGATTGAATTGAATTACTGTGAAGAAATGTAACACAAGGAACACATTTTATAATATAATACATTTTATAACATAATATAATATTATGGTCCCGCTTTTTTTTTCTTTCTGTATGCTGGTGATTTATGTTGTTACTATTTCCATCCCAACCTAATATAGTCTATTGATAACACAGTTGCTATACTTTACCTACATACCTAATGTTGTATTAGCCATCTGGAAGAACTACCTCAGTTTGGTCTTGTGAACCCTAACTCATAAGAGCCCTCTCTCTGCAGGTACCAATCAAATGGATGGCACTGGAGTCCATCCTCCACAGGAAATACACACATCAGAGTGATGTTTGGAGCTATGGTCAGGAACCCACATACCCACACTATTTAATAGGATTAATGCACTAATCCATTTAACATACATATATCAATACTGGATGTACAGCAATGCATGTCAATGCCGGAATTAACCACAATGCTTGTGTAAATCCAGATACATAAATATTGTTTCTGGATCATGTACTTAATCAGAACTGTTAAAATCAGGTCCAGATAGGAGTATTGGGTTTTTGAGTATCTGGGAGATTAGAGAAATGGGTATCTGGTATCGCTGATCTAACTTTACACCAGCAGGTCCTGGAGGTCCGATGTCTTAGAATGTTGAAACCTCCACCTCAAAACCAATGTCCCTAACACCCACCACCCCTGGTTTGGACACACAGTTTGGACGCATGCACGCACACACACACTCCGCTCTGTGGGCCGCTCTCCAGATCCGGTTCTCTGAAGTTGTGTCTTCTACTCTATAAGGCAAAGACATCAGCAGGCCCTGGCAGCACCACCCGCCAGCCCTCCTAAGCCCCTCTTTCTATCCTCCTCTCCTTTTCCTGGTCCTCCTCTTCTCTTTCAAACTGCTCCAACACCAGCGGAACCTGCCAACTCCCAGTCCTAAGGACACATCCAACTTACTGATGTTGACTCTGCAGTGGTTTAGAAAGTGACTTGTTGGTATCTGCCTGTCAGCTTTTCTGGAATGAAAACATAGTAATCTTCCCTAGTTATTCACCTTTAACTGAGATTGTTCCTATGCCACTATGAGGAAGCCCTTTACACTCTTACCTATATACGGGTTGAAAATGGCAGGTTTGTGCACTAACAAGTGCATAAATTGGAACGCAGTTGGTGTACAGTAACATGCTATGCATGACGCCAGAGCTCAAGCCTCACAGCGCTGTATGGGTTTTGACCCGAAATCCATTCTGAACTTTAGCGCTACAACAAGAAGTTGCCCCCATCCCTCCTGCTAATTGGGCAACTTTTGTAAATGTTTTGTTGTCTGAGTGAGTAAATAAGGACTATGTATTTAGAAAGATGATACATTGAGGATTATAATAAATACCGCATTGATGTCGTAGAGCAAGCCAAACACCGTTGGTCCTTAATGTGCACTTCACATTTCCATATCATCAAACTAATGTCACATACAGTGTCAACGTTTAGGATCACTAATGTTTAATGTAGAGTTACTAGATGAGAAGGCGTTATAACCTGAGCCCATGTTTGTCTATTGTGAAGAAAATACGCCGCCGCAGCACGTGCACCTGAATACACCTTTCTATGCACATCAACATTTCAATGCTGTTTCCCTGAATTGCACTGTTAAAGCCTAAACACGGTAAGATCGTATTTCATAACTTAACTAGTCATGTTGGAAATAGAACAGGCTTTCAAATGATGCCCAGCTGACCCAGATTGCGATTTATAATGCACCGTTTTTGGATTGTGGAAACAGCAACAGTAATTGTGTGAAGGCGGGGATGCAGAGTTGTGTTCCAAACCAAACAACTACAAGTGTGCTTGCTGTAGTTCCTCAACGGCACAACTAGGAGAGCTCAAAAAAAGCACTTTATAGTTGAAGACTCTTCTTTGAGTCATAAAAGCGCATTGAAATTACTTAGGAACTATGCACACTTGGAGGCACCAGTTCTTTCACTTAAACCCTTGTAATTATTTTGTATTATGTTGCACCTACAACACATTTTCCAGGAATATTCATATCATGTTACTGAATGTATCCAGAATATATTCAGATTTCGTTATCAACAAATGCGGCGAAAAGTACAGTACATGTAAAATGCACCTAAAATCAACAGTGTTATGTTTGGATTCAGTCTTGTGTCAGGTGAACTGTTGTGTCCTCACCTTTGGTCTAATAATTGTCCCATAATCTCCAAACTGTTCCCTTTCAATTGCTACCATGGTTATGCGTATGTTTTTCCTATTTCTTCTGTAAGAAACATTTCAATTCAGCCCTATCCAAGCAGGCCAATTCCCATGAGTGAAAACGGTTAATTGTGACAGTATTTACGTTTTTAACTGAGATTAGGTAATTGATTGTGCCTCTGATTTATTTCACTGTACCTCTGTTTAGGTGTGACCGTGTGGGAGCTGATGACGTTTGGGACCAAGCCCTATGACGGCATCCCAGCCAATGAGATAGCAGGGGTGCTGGAGAAAGGGGAGCGGCTGCCCCAGCCTCCCATCTGTACCATAGACGTCTACATGATCATGGTCAAATGTTGGATGATCGACGCAGACAGCAGGCCTCGTTTCCGGGAGCTTATAGCTGAGTTTTCCAAGATGGCGCGGGATCCCCCACGTTATCTTGTCATCCAAGTGAGCGGTGTAACTCATTGTCATGAATTACTGTAGAGTCACAGACCACACAAACCGATTAAACTCACTCAGCCTCTGTAAGTTTAGTGAACAAACACGTACCTACTCTATAATTCTTTCGGACTGCTCTTTGGGTACTGATGTGTGTATCTCTTCCAGGGTGACGACCGAATGCACCTCCCAAGTCCCACAGACACCAAGTTCTACCAGAGCCTAATCAGTGGAGAGGACATGGAGGACGCTGTGGACGTAGACGAGTACCTGGTACCTCAGCACAGCTTCTTCTCCAGCCCCAGTACCTCCCGTACCCAGCTCCTACACTCTGTGGTAAAATAACACATCCACTAGGCTAGCCACAATCTACTGCTTTGTAGTCCACTAGCCGGCTCTGTCTGTCGAACCGTCTGCTTTCACAGTGCCTCAGAACGGGACTTGACTGGAAGTCTATGGAAGGAGCGGACGAAACAACTGCCGGTTTTAATTGGCTGATCTCTCATTCAATCACCATCTAGCATAACCCCCAGAACCTTCCCAATACATTGTGAACTTCAAAGTGTGAACAGCACAAGTGAATTAAACAAGGTTTAAGTGAGTTTGGAAAATCTGAAAGTACACATCTTCGATAAATAGTTTTCACATTTTTTTATTTCAAAGTCCCATCTAATACAGCTAATTCACCAAAAAGCATGTTCAATGGGGATTTGTCCAGGAGAAGGCTGAATCTGTATCCAGGAAACCAGCCCAAAGAAAAGGTTTCCACCATCCACTGGCTCTCTGCCTCTGCACTCATTTCTAACACAGAGAATAGTTTTTTTTTGTCTATTAAAGAAACTGGATTAAATGCATCATTGCAGTGAATCAAAGAAAATGAATTCCATCTAACTTTTTATACTCACAGCTCTTTTCTGTTGTTTTACAAAGAAGGGGTCTGCAGAATGTTGGTATCCAGCTCCACTGAGTTCACATTTTGGCAGGGTGGAAATTGACGTTTATTGGGCAATTTAGACTACTGGAGGCAATTTAGGTTTCCCTACTACACCTTGTATTAGAACCAACAACCTTGTGGTCAATTGTTTCCGCAAATGCTAGAACAATCTCTTTATTTATTTATTGATCCTGTATTTAACAAGATTAAATCAGGTCAGGTCATGTTGATAGTACGTATCCCAGTTCAAGTTCTTAGTTAGCCCCTTTTGCAATCGTAGTGAAATTGAATCTTGGTTTATGTAGGCCGGGGAGGAAAGAGTAAATAGAATTTACGTGGGCGTTTATACCGTGTCATACCTGGCTTGAACAAGACAGGCCTCAATCGCCCACTTCCTGTTCCTGTTAAATTGTCATCAGGGGGACTCTTCTTCTTCTCCTGTCCCTTTTCTGACCCCCTACTCCCCCACTACTCCTTCACCCCCGCTTCCTCCCATGTGCCCCTTGATTGATTGCATTTGAGATTAGGAGAAATCATCTCTCTCGCCCCCCATCTCTCTCTCTCTCTCTCTCTCTCTCTTGCTCTCTCGCTCTCTCTCTCTCTCTCTCTCTCTCTCTCTCTCTCTCTCTCTCTCTCTCTCTCTCTCCTCCGTTGTCTTCAGACTCAACTCCAAGAGGTCCAGTGTTGGCTATCCGGGCTGTATGCCTGCCACAGAAAGCTGGCTGGTTACTCCATAAGCTTTCAACTTTGATTACCTTCGCAGGCAGGCAGCACTACTTGTTAAATATTTTTCTGCCAGAATACAAGTGGAGGAACCTGCTTATATAATAGCAGCGTTTGGTACACTATACAGCCTTTTATGGGCTTGGACCGTAGTCTTTGGCAGATGGTCTCCTGCTTAACTTGATTTAATTTCCTCTTATTCAGCCTCTCGAAAATAATTACATTTGGATGAGCTGTTTTGTCACTCTTTGTATTCATTGTTGTTGCTTTTATTTTACCTTCTTCTTCATACACAGTAATGAAATTAAAAGGTTTTGACCTTTTGAAACATTACTGTAAGAATTCAACCAACAACAACTTAGTAGAAGTAGGCCTACAGAAATGTGGATATTTATTTCTGTTTTTGTGGTGTTTTATCATATGTGTTGGAATGTAATTTTTGACCCGGGTGTAATTCTGTTTCAGAGCCAGAACAGCACATTGAACAGCAGCATTGGAATGTGCCACAGCAGAAATTGGGTAAGAGAGACACACATCACAAATGCGCATTGAGGTGAATTGAAAAGCAAACTTTGTAGCATTGACACAGTCTTTCACAGTATGAAACAACAGCTCTCATCTCTAACGCATATGATACTTGGCAGTTAAGGTGTGGCTTTGGACTAACAATGATTTTATTCTACCTAGAATGGGTTCCCTTTCAGAGAAGGAAGCATGGTTCTCCGGTACATTGCTGACCCCACAGACAGGTTCTTGGACCAAGCCTTTCAGCCAGCTCCAGGCAAGTGTGCTCCTTGACCTCCCAAAGGGTCTTAACCCCAGAAAATGGCTCACTTCCTAAGAAATAGTGATACATTATGAAGTTTTCCTACCAGAAACGCTTTTATTTTGAAAAGAAGAAGGACCTCTGCTAGGCAATGGCTGTACAGTGAGGGAAAAAAAGTATTTGATCCCCTGATGATTTTGTACGTTTGCCCACTGACAAAGAAATGATCAGTCTATAATTTTAATGGTAGGGTTATTTGAACAGTGAGAGACAGAATGACAACAAAAAAATCCAGAAAAACGCATGTGAAAGATGTTATAAATTGATTTGCATTTTAATGAGGGAAATAAGTATTTGACCCCCTCTGCAAAACATGACTTAGTACTTGGCGGCAAAACCCTTGTTGGCAATCACAGAGGTCAGACGTTTCTTGTAGTTGGTCACCAGGTTTGCACACATCTCAGGAGGGATTTTGTCCCACTAATCTTTGCAGATCTTCTCCAAGTCATTAAGGTTTCAAGGCTGATGTTTGGCAACTCGAACATTCAGCTCCCTCCACAGATTTTCTATGGGATTAAGGTCTGGAGACTGGCTAGGCCACTCCAGGACCTTAATGTGCTTCTTCTTGAGCCACTCCTTTGTTGCTTTGGCCGTGTGTTTTGGGTCATTGTCATGCTGGAATACCCATCCATGACCCATTTTCAATGCCCTGGCTGAGGTTCTCACCCAAGATTTGAGGGTACATGGCCCCGTCCATCGTCCCTTTGATGCGGTGAAGTTGTCCTGTCCCCTTAGCAGAAAAACACCCCCAAAGCATAATGTTTCCACCTCCATGTTTGACGGTGGGGATGGTGTTCTTGGGGTCATAGGCAGCATTCCTCCTCCTCCAAACACGGCGAGTTGAGTTGATGCCAAAGAGCTCCATTTTGGTCTCATCTGACCACAACACTTTCACCCAGTTGTCCTCTGAATCATTCAGATGTTCATTGGCAAACTTCAGACGGGCATGTATATGTGCTTTCTTGAGCAGGGGGACCTTGCAGGCGCTGCAGGATTTCAGTCCATCACGGAGTAGTGTGTTACCAATTGTTTTCTTGGTGACTATGGTCCCAGCTGCCTTGAGATCATTGACAAGATCCTCCCGTGTAGTTCTGGGCTGATTCCTCACCGTTCTCATGATCATTGCAACTCCACGAGGTGAGATCTTGCATGAGCCCCAGGCCGAGGGAGATTGACAGTTCTTTTGTGTTTCTTCCATTTGCGAATAATCGCACCAACTGTTGTCACCTTCTCACCAAGCTGCTTGGCGATGGTCTTGTAGCCCATTCCAGCCTTGTGTAGGTCTACAATCTTGTCCCTGACATCCTTGGAGAGCTCTTTGGTCTTGGCCATGGTGGAGAGTTTGGAATCTGATTGATTGATTGCTTCTGTGGACAGGTGTCTTTTATACAGGTAACAAACTGAGATTAGGAGCACTCCCTTTAAGAGTGTGCTCCTAATCTCAGCTCGTTACCTGTATAAAAGACACCTGGGAGCCAGAAGTTTTTCTGATTGAGAGGGGGTCAAATACTTATTTCCCTCATTAAAATGCAAATCATTTTATAAAATTTTTCACATGCGTTTTTCTGGATTTTTTTGTTGTTATTCTTTCTCTCACTGTTCAAATAAACCTACCATTAAAATTATAGACTGATCATTTCTTTGTCAGTGGGAAAACGTACAAAATCAGCAGGGGATCTGCAGGGGATCTGCTGTCTCTGTCATTGTTTAGAAAACTAAAATTGAACATTTAATAAAATGTCTTCACTTAGTACACAGAGTGGTTGTTAATCTGCTGTAGTAACTAATTTCTGTTATTTCGCTTCAACAGACTACATGAACCAGAATGGAGTGTCGGACATGATGAACCCTGTATACCAGCACCCCGGTCCCCCTCGCACCCTCCTCCCCACCATCTCCTCAGACGACACAGAGACAGAGTACCTGAACTGCTATAAGAATGGGGCAGTGGGGCCTGAGTACCTCAACACCCTCCAGTCCTCTCTCCTCTCCCCCACCACCTCCAATGGCATCTCCCCCATTACCTCCAGTGGCCTCACCACCACCACTAACAGCCTTTTCCCCATGTTCAATGGTCTCTCCTCCCCCACTTCCAATGGCGGTCTCCACTGCGTGCAGAAATACCAACCCCCGAACAGTATAGATAACCCAGACTACCAGCAGGACTTCACCCCTTCCGTCAAGACCCATGCCAACGGACACATCCCGGCCGCAGAGAACACAGAGTACCTAGGCCCAAACTGAGGCCTGTTATCCCCCACCTCCCACTGTGGATGAAAAGAGACACCGGGTAATAAGGCTCTCTATCCTACTGAGAGAAGACATAATGTCTTTGTTTAGCAGGGGTAGCGGTACCATGGACTGCTTTGCATTGTATTTATCCCTGCCTAAATGAGCCAAGTGTGTGTGCTTTCTATTGTTCGCCAGTTGTAGTATGGTACAGTGCTGCGAAAGTCTCCTCATTCCAAAAACTCTTTCATTTCAAATGGAGTCTGAGCTGATAGTTTGATGAGATGAGACAGAAACGAGGCTCTTGGTGTTTAACTCCATTGGGTGAAAAAAAGCAAGAGAATACCTTAGGCCTATACTTTCAGAGACTGTAGCCCATATCAGAAACCCATAGGTGTCATGTTGCACAATACAATGTTGTGATACGAAAGTGGAGAAACAATATTACTAGACAAAATAGCATATCCTTCGATCCTTGAGATCAGATGCTCCTGTGAAAGAAATGTAAAAACACTTATATGCCGGCTCACCCTTTTCTTGCCAACACGTAAACGGTACATGTACTAGAACAGTATTGGTGTAATGAGTATATAGTATTGGGTATTTAGCTCCCACATCTAAAGGGCTGGAACTATTAGAACAATAGTTGGATGTCTGAGCTCATCTGTGTGGAACCTACAGAGACCTGCTGGAGTCAAATGTTTCTGGACGTTAGTGTCAGAAGTGGGAAGGAGGAGGCCCTCATCGGAGTCTGGTGGTGGCTGGTCCATGGAGGGCGTTGATGGAGGAACTTCTGAAACCTTACAGGACTCTTCCTAAAGAAGCGGTTGACGAGGACACATCAATGGCGAATATTGCTATTGATGACTTTGCTGAAGGCTTTATAACGTTCATCATACGGCCAGACGGGAGAGACACTGGCCCCTGTTGGTGCCCCATTGTAACTGCATCAATATTAGGACATCGGTGTTGCTTATTATTGTTTTGTACAGTAAGGCCTTTCATTCTAACACAACATCTTTAAATCTTCTCACAGCTTTAAAGTCTTGCACTCTTGCAGGTACTCAAACTTTTCAAATGAATCTCTTTCCTAGTTTTAAATGAACATATTAAATAGCTACTTGTCATTTGAGAGCCTGCTGTTTGACAGAGGTACATGTATAGATAAGTATGAAATTATGTTGTGTACAATATATTCAATATGGCCACCTATAAATTATCCTATCAACATTCCTCATCTAAATGGTCTTGCCACTTTATATATGAATATGCAGTTATTGATGAACTGTAATTATTTCCTTTCAAAGTGAACTATGAATAAAACGTATTTATATTTAACTATTTTGCTTGTTTTTTAAAGACCTATTTACATATTTGAACTGTTCAACTGACAATCTGAGTGTTTTTCATTCTGTTTTACTTAGCTGAACAAACACGATTTTTAAGGGTCTCATAACAAAAAATAAATAAAGTACATTTAACGTTACTGTAATGAAGGCTTGAAGAGTCTAGGATTGAATGTTCTGTGTGTCAACGTGAGAAGGGTGCAATTGCAGCCTGCAATTCGGGGCATACAAAACATTAAGACACCTTCCTAATAACGAGTTGCACCAAGGGCTGTGGCAGTCATGACATTTTGTCAGCTAGTTATTGTCTTGTAAAAGTCTGCCGGTCTCACGGTAATTGACCGTTTATTAACATAAACATATTTATCATCTCCAGGCCTCCACTCATTCCCAGTTGTCTTGAACACACTGAAGTCAGAAGTCGAAGATTTACAAGTTCCCAGTTGAACCCTGCATTCGTCTCAGCGGTGGGAGGGCGAGAGCAACAGAAGGTCTGCTTCTCACAGTCCCTTCTCTCTCCTTCCTCCGGTGAGGCTGACCAGAGAGGGGGTACTGTTTTTCACCTGATGGCGAAACACAGCATCTGCTTCATGCACAAATTCATGTTGTGCCTATGACTAGAGAAAATGAAATATACTGTACTTCGATATTAAAATAGACACGACGAGCTGCTAATAATACAATCACAGGGCAATCAGCACGTTTTATGTTTTGTAATAGTGTTGAATAAAAACATAATTGACAGTGCTGAATTAAAAACTTAAACATGAACTAACTGAAAAAAACACCAGCTCTTTGCTGTATTCTTTGACAGTCTCGATTTAGTTACAGATCTCCCGGTCCACCTGGTAGGCAAGGTTCGTCTTTTCAGACAAATGAAATGGTTCAAAATGGGAACACTTGCCTACCCGGTGTGCAGGGCTTCTGATTTAAGTACACATACTGCCAACAGCACAACAAAAAACAAATATTTATTTTGTCTTTTCTGTAGAAATGTTTGGTGATTGACTAGGAATGCCTTGCAGATCGACCAGTCTATTAGGATCAACCAGTTGGTGACCACTGGCCTACACCATCACAATAAATGTATTATTTATTTTAGGCAGGTCTAAATAAACATGTGTCACGAGCTCCTGAAGTGACGGACCAAGGCGCAGCGAGGTATCCAGTATACATGCTTTATTTAATACATGTAACTGGGACAAAACAACAAAACGACCGAAAACGAAGATCGTAACAATAACATAGACTGACACACAAAGCTATGCTCAAACAATAACCCACAAAACCCCTCTGAAAACTACAAACATATGGTTCCCAATTAGAGGTAACGACTCTCAGCTGCCTCTAATTGGGAACCATTTCCCCAACATAGAAATACAACACCTAGAACTAAAAAACCCTTCACCAAAAACTAAACTAAACACGCCAGCCTAAAAACTCTGGCCTGGACGTGACATTATGATATGAAGAAAATGTATTTCAGAAGAACAGAATATGAGTTGGCCTACTGTAAGTTATCTGGCTATGTGCCATGCCAGAGGCTTTAGGCTTGTTCATTTGTGTCATGTCCAGGCCTGGGTTAGCAGGCTGGTGTTTAGTTTGTCTTTAGTTTAGGAGGGTTTTGTGTTCTAGGTTGTGTATTTCCATGTTGGGGAAATGGTATACTGGATACCTCGCTGCGCCTTGTTCCGTCACTCAAGAAGATCGTGACAATTTGGCAGACAAGATATGCTTATAATGCTTACCTTTATTTTATATTATATGATTTTATACTAAGAAGAATATAATTTAACTTAGGTGAATAAAAGAGAAAGGATATTTTTCCCATTCCAGAGCAAGTGCGCATATGAAGTGGCTGTTGAGCATTAAAGTGATCATTTGAAACAGGTCCTATATGCTAGATTCAGAGTTATTTGGCAATTTTAGTTGTGAATTATACAAACCTTAGAATGTCTTCTAAATCAAAACATATATGGGCTGCATGATGTGACTGTAGGTTATATTTGAGAAAGTTGCAAAAAACAGCTTGCTCTCTGTTCCTTGCCTCAGGCTGCAGACGCTGTTCTCTCATCAAGTGATCAGATTTTCACCCATCAGACTATTCTCAATTTAATCTTGTCTTTACTAATACACTCCATGACCAAAAGTATGTGGACACCTGCTCGTTGAACACCTCATTCCAAAATCATGGGCATTAATATGGATTTGGTCCCCCCCTTTGCTGCTATAACAGCTTCCTCTCTTTCCGGGAAGCCTTTCCACTAGATGTTGGAACATTGCTGCGGGGACTTTCTTCCATTCAGCCACAAGAGCATTAGTGAGGTCGGGCACTGATGTTGAGCGATAAGGCCTGGCTCGCAGTTGGCGTTCCAATTAATCCCAAAGGTGTTCGATGGGGTTGAGGTCAGGGCTCTGTGCATGCCAGTCAAGTTCTTGAACACCATCTCAACACCATTCCATTCGCTTTGTGCACTGTGGCATTGTCATATTGAAACAGGGAAGGGCCTTGCCCAAACTGTTGCCACAAAGTTGGAAGCACAGAATCATCTAGAATGTCATTGTATACTGTAGTGTTAAGATTTCCCTTCCCTGGAACTAAGAGGCCTAGCCCGAACCATGAAAAACATTATTCCTCCTCTACCAGCTTTACAGTTGGCACTATGCATTGGGGCAGGTAGCGTTCTTCTGCCAAACCCGTCAGACTGCCAGATGGTGAAGCGTCATTCATCATTCCAGAGAACGCGTTTCCATTGCTCCAGAGTCCAATGGTGGTGAGCTTTACACCACTCCAGCCAACGCTTGGCATTGTGCATGGGGATTTTAGGCTTGTGTGCGGCTGTTCGGCCATGGAAACCCATTTCATGAAGGTCCTGAACAGTTATTGTGCTGACACTGCTTCCAGAGGCAGTTTGGAACTCGGTAGTGAGTGTTACGAGGACAGATGATTTTTATATGCTACGAGCTTCAGCACTCGTCGGTCACGTTCTGTTAGCTAGTGTGGCCTACCACTTTGTGGCTGAGCCATTGTTGCACCTAGACGTTTCCACTTCACAATAATAGCACTTACAGTTGACCGGGGCAGCTCTAGCAGGGAAGAAATTTGATAAACTGACTTGTTGGAAAGGTGGGATCCTATGACGGTGCCACGTTGAAAGTCACTGAGCTCTTCAGTAAGGCCGCTTTCCCACAATGTTTGTCTATGGAGATTGCATGGCTGTGTGCTCGATTTTATACACCTGTCAGCAATGGGTGTGGCTGAAGTAGCCGAATCCATTAATTTTAAGGGGTGTTCACATACTTTTGTGTATATATAGTGAATGTAAAATGTGTTTAGATTTAGAATGGTCCAATTTTCATGAACAGGGGCAGGTGAAAAAATAAGTCATCTGTATGCACTGGAATAGTGAATGGAGGCTGCTTTCCCACGGGTTGGTGGGAAAGCTGTTTGAGGTGCATGCAGCCTCCTTGAGGTGCATGCAGCCTCCACGAGGTGCATGCAGCCTCCACTGTTTGAGGTGCATGCAGCCTCCTTGCGTGTCAGGTGATATTCTGCCCAAACTCCGTATGCCATGGGATCTCCAACCCGGTTCCTGCAGCTACCCTGTGCTTAATTTGGGAAACCAAGTAAAATCTGATAGTGACATGTTTTCACAACGAAACATATTTTATTAAACTGTTGACAGCCCCTCTCTCTGTGTGCTCTTTTTCTACCGTGCGTAATATGCGTAGGCTATGTATTGTTAATGGCACAATCAATATTTTAATTCAGGGGGGGTTCGGGCTTGGGCTAATATATACAGTGCCTTCGGAAAGTATTCAGACCCCTTGACTTTTTGACCATTTTATTTAGTTACAGCCTTATTCTAAAATGGATTAAATACATTTAAAATCCTCAGCAATCTACACACAATGCCCCATAATGACAAAGTGAAAACAGGTTTTCAGAAATGTTTGCAAATGTAATAAAAAAAAACCCAGAAAAAAATTATTTACATAAGTATTCAGACCCTTTGCTATGAGACTCGAAATTGAGCTCAGGTGCATCCTGTTTCCATTGATTATCCTTGAGATGTTTCTACAACTTGATTGGAGTCCACCTATGGTAAATTCAATTGATTAGACATGATTTGGAAAGGCACACACCTGTCAATATAAGGTCCCACAGTTAACAGTGCATGTCAGAGCAAAAACCAAGCCATGAGGTCGAAGGAATTGTCCATAGAGCTCAGAGACAGTATTGTGTCGAGGCACAGATCTGGGAAAGGGTACCAAAAAATGTCTGCAGCATTGAAGGTCCCCAAAAACACAGTGACCTCCATTATTCTTAAATGGAAGAAGTTTGGAACCACCAAGACTCTTCCTAGAGCTGGCCGCCTGGCCAAACTGAGCAATCGGTGGAGAAGGGCCTTGGTCAGGGAGGTGACCAAGAACCTGATGGTCACCTTGACAGAGCTCTAGAGTTCCTCTGTGGAGATGGGAGAACCTTCTGCAGCACTCCACCAATCAGGCCTTTATGGTAGAGTGACCAGACGGAAGCCACTCCTCAGTAAAAGGCACATGGCAGCACGCTTTGAGTTAAAGTCCAAAGTCTCTCAGACCATGAGAAACAAGATTCTCTGGTCTGATGAAACCAATATTAAACTATTTGGCCTGAATGCACCATCAATACGTGAAGCACAGGGGTGGCAGCATCATGCTGTTTGGATGTTTTTCAGCGGCAGGGACTGGGAGACTAGTCAGGATCGAGGCAAAGATGAACGGAGCGAAGTACAGAGAGATCCTTGATGAAAACCTGCTCCAGGGCACTCAGTTCCTCAGACTTGGGCGAAAGTTCCCTTTCCAACAGGACAACAACCCTAAGCACACAGCCAAGACAACACAAGAGTCCTTCTGGACAAGTGTCTGAATGCCCTTGAGTGGCCCAACCAGAGTCCGGACTTGAACCCGATCGGACATCTCTGGTGATACCTGAAAATAGCTGTGCAGCTCCCCACCCAACCTGACAGAGCTTGAGAGGATCTGCTGAGAAGAATGGGAGAAACTCCCCAAATACAGGTGTGCCAAGATTGTAGCGTCAGACCCAAGAAGACTTGAGGCTGTAATTGCTGCAAAAGGTGCTTCAACAAAGTACTGAGTAAAGGGTCTGAATACCTATGTATGTTTTTCTTTATTTTTACTATTTTCTACATTGTAGAATACTAGTGATGACATCAACTACAAAATAACACATATGGAATCATGTAGTAACTAAAAAAGTGTTAAACAAATCAAAATATATTTGAGATTCCTCAAAGCAGCCACCCTTTGAAGACAGCTTTGCACACTCTTGGCATTCTATCAACCAGATAGCTTCATGAGGTAGTCACCTGCATTTCAATTAACAGGTGTGCCTTGTTAAAAGTTAATTTGTGGAATTTCTTTCCACAAATGCGTTTGAGCCAATCAGTTGTGGTGTGACAAGGTAGGGTTGGTATACAAAGATAGCCCTATTTGGTAAAAGACCAAGTCAATATTACGGCAAGAACAGCTCAAATAAGCAAATAAAAATGACAGTCCATCATTATTTTAAGACATGAAGGTCAGTCAATCCGGAAAATGTCAAGAACTTTGAAAGTTTCTTCAAGTGCAGTCTCAAAAACCATTAAGCGCTATGATGAAACTGGCTCTCATGAGGACCGCCACAGGAAAGGAAGACCCAGAGTTACCTCTGCTGCAGAGGATAAGTTCATTAGAGTTAACTGCACTTCAGATTGTAGCCCAAATAAATACTTCACAGAGTTCAAGAAACAGACACATCTTAACATCAACTGTTCAGAGGAGACTGCGTGAATCAGTCATTCATGGTCGAATTGCTGCAAAGAAACCACTACTGAAGGACACCAATAAGAAGAAGAGACTTGCTTGGGCCAAGAAAAACGAGCAATGGACATTAGACCGGTGGAAATCTGTCCTTTGGTATGAGTTCAAATTTGAGATTTTTGGTTCCAACCACCGTGTCTTTGTGAGAAGCATAGTAGGTGAACGGATGATCTCTGCATGTGTAGTTCCCACCGTGAAGAATGGAGGAGGAGGTGTGATGGTGTGGGGGTGCTTTGCTGGTGACACTGTCTGTGATTTATATAGAATTCAAGGCACACTTAACCAGCATGGTTACTGCATCATTCTTCAGCGATACGCCATCCCATCTGGTTTGCGCTTAGTGGGACTATCATTTGTTTTTCAACAGGACAATGACCCAAAACACATCTCCGGGCAGTGTAACGGCTATTTGACCAAGAAGGAGAGTGCTGCATCAGATGACCAGGCCTCCACAATCACCCGACATCAACCCATTTGAGAGGGTTTGGGATGAGTTGGACCACAGAGTGAAGGAAAAGCAGCCATCAAATGCTCAGCATATGTGGGAACTCCTTCAAGACTGTTGGAAAAGCATTCCTCATTAAGCTAGTTGAGAGAATGCCAAGTGTGCAAAGCTGTCATCAGGGCAAAGGGTGGCTACTTTGAATAATATAAAATATATTTAGATTTTTTTTTTCAAAACCTTTTTGGGTTACTACATGATACCTTATGTGTTATTTCATAGTTTTGATGTCTTCACTATTATTCTACAATGTAGAAAATAGTAAAATAAAAAAAACCTTGAATGAGTGGGTTTGTCCAAACTCTGCTTGTAGGGGACTGTTTTACCGCGGTTTTAGTAATGACGGTGAGGGCAGGCAGGAGCAGCAAGGACGACTCCAGGATGCAAGGGCGAAAAAAATCAGAAAATACTTATATTTCCTTTTTTTGACCAATATTCAAAATTGTCACACAAGCATGAATATGTTTCGCTTGGGGGGGTTCATGCAGGAACCAAAGGGATGCTGGTGGAGGGGTGTTCATGAAGGAACCAATGGGATGCTCGAGTGCAGGAACGCCCCGAATTGCGGGATGCAGTTGCACGCTGTGGTCAAAGTCAAGAAAACGTTGTACAATGTTACTAGCTAGTGCTCGCACTATCCAATCCTGTCTGTGGCAGCAATGTGCCAAACCGTTGTTCTCCGGTCACCAATGCCGCAGTGAAGAAGACAGAGGACTAACAGGGAATCTCCGAAGTCTTTTTGAGTAGAGGGATGGGGCTCTTATCAGAAAGAAGCTATTTCTTTTTGTTTTACATCTTCATTATTTTGACAGAGGGACATTATAAATGGGTAAGTCAACTTACGTGTTAAATAGCTTTCTGGACGGGAGACTTTTGGCTAAGTAGTTAATCTCTTCTTATTGCGTATCTATATTTAGCTCGCTGTCAATCACCGGTAAGTAACGTTAGCTAGCTAAAATGTGTCAAGTGAGCTAAATCAGTGTCAAAATGCGAAGCAAGTTTTTAGCCGGTGCCGGTAGTGTTTGTTCAGCGTAAAGTTGGCTTGATAGGTCGTGTAGTGTTAGCTAGCATCTATCAACCAGCATCATTTGGCCAGCTAAAGTACTATAGCTCCAAATTGTACAAGCAGCCAGTTCAGCCAATGTGAGCTCGGTGTCTGTAGGAGATTGCTAGCTAACTAAGTTATCTCGTATAGTGATAAACTAATTATCTAACTAGCTAGGACGCAAACAGCTAGTTCTAGCTAGCAAACCTAACCCATACATTTCGAAATACTTTGCGTCACTGTCACGCGATTATCATGTAGCTAGACGAAACTCTTTCATCAAATGCAACAAGATAAAGGAAATTACCACTTGTTTTTCACAAATATAATATTTGCGTCATATGGGCTTAAATATTCGGACTCGAGAAGTGAGACAAGATCTTTAAAGCCACTGATGCATCCTCCATCTCCTGCTCCAAAATCCATACAACTTTTATTGCAAAAGAAAATACAATTACAATCCACACTAAAACAAACACAACCCAAAGCAATTGTGTGCATTGTTTGGATCAGATTTGGTCTGTGGAATGGAATTCAATAGCCCATTGTTAAAATTGACAAGTGCTGTCTTTGTACTCGCGCATAATTTGCATCCCCAAGATAAACCAGGGGTGTATTCATTAGTCGGATACCGTTGCAAAATGTTTGGTCTGTTCAAAGTGTTTTGCAACGGAAACCTTTTACGGTTAACTCTAGGAAGAACAACACGGAAAGAAACAGGAGGAACCTACCTACATTTGTCCAAAATAAACTTTTATTTGAAAAACGTTTTCCATTTGGAGTAAACGGTGTCTTTTGCAAAACGTTTTGCTACAGAATCCGCTTAATGAATACACCCCAGGACTCCTCATTCAAATCATTTCCCATACACTTCATAACTCATGCAGCAAAAGGGCAATTCATTTTAAGATGTGGAAACAGTGTTTTATGGGGTAGCAATAGAAACATTTTTGGATACTGAAAGTGAAAACTACTGCAATTGGAGACCTGTATCCTCAAAGGAAAGAACTAGAGTTTCTCTTCTGAATTTCCCCCTTCAATCACACATTTTAATGACATTACTCAGCCTGTTAAGTGTCTGGCCATCCTCAGAGGCAACTGATTAAGTGGTTTGTGGCGGATGGCTGGGGCCTTCAACTTCATCCCACATTGAAACACAAGGCCTGTGTGTCCGAACAGACATAGGCTTGGAGGAGGACGGCCAAGGTCTGGTCGCAGAAAATAAGTGGATTAAAGCCCTCAAACACCACTTCAAAAACATGTGCAATAAGTTATGATACATGTTGAAGTCATTTGACTGTAGTTTACACGTAGTAAGTTCAGTCTGGTTTGTATTAGAGTTCATCTTACTTGAAACACTTGACAGTGACAATTAGGGAACCAACAAAGTCTCATTCAGGTGAGACAACCACATTCAAAAGAACAGGGCACCAAAGGGAACGTACTGTACTGTGCATCATCAGTCAGTACAACAAAGAGAGAAACGTGTGCTAGGAAGTCAACCATCAAAATAGTAAATCAAATTAGCAAGGGAGACCACAGCACGTGATTTCCAGAAGTTAAGGTTGTATTTTGGGACCTGAAACACAGGGGCTCTCTCGAGGTGCATAGTAGACTAATATTACATACAGATGTGGTATAGAGAAAAAGGTGAAATTAACCGAAAGGTGCAGAATATGTTTGCTCACTTCTGCTTTAATTTAGCAAGAATATAATTTGGGTTTCAGCTGTCTTTAGCATTGAACAAAAGCATAGAGTGCCTCCGTGATATTCCTTGACTTTTACACAGTAGGGCAATTCCACAGAAACATAATTCTGCTGTGTCTCAGATTTTCACCTTAAAATCAGATGAGGTTGGTGGGAGGTATAGGAGGACGGGCTCATTGTAATGGCTGGAATGGAATAAATGGAATGCAGAGAAACATGTGGTTTCCATAGGTTTGATACCGTTCCATTTTGCCATTACAGTAAGCCCATCCTCCTATAGCTCCTTCCACCAGCCTCCACTGCCAAACAAAAACCATTGTACACTTTGAAATCAATCTATACAACTCTGCACAATGACACATTGACACAGAACATTTCACAAAAACACATTTACTGGAACTGTGCAGTTTGGGAACAGAATTCAAATCAAATTGTATTTATCACATGCGCCAAATACAACAGGTGTAGACATTTACAGTGAAATGCTTACTTACAAGCACTTTTAAGAAAATATTTATTAAATAAAACAAAGCAATAAAAAAATTAACACAATGAGGCTATATACAGGGGTTACCGGGTCAATCTACGGGTGTACAGCTTAGTCAAGGTAATTTGTACATGTAGGTAGGGGTAAAGTGACTATGCATAGATGATAAACAGCGAGTAGCATCAGTTTAAAAACAAAGGGGGGTTTAATGCAAATAGTCCGGGTGGCCATTTAATTAATTGTTCAGCAGTCTTATGGCTTGGGTGTAGAAGTTGTTAATTAAGGAGCCTTTTGGACCTAGACATGGCGCTCTGATACCTCTTGCCGTGCGGTAGCAGAGAGAACAGTCTGACTTTTCTTTTTTTTTGGGGGTGGATCAGCTTAATATTGAGGAAAGATTGTTGCTTCCATCAATGAAATTGTCTGCATTATATCCAATCCCCCATATATATTTTCTTGGGTAAATATATATATATCCATATACATACACATATGCATACATTTACACATATATGCATACACATACCTATATAGACATACATACTTTTTTTAGAATATACCTTTATTATTCCCCGCAAACCCTACCACCCTTCCCCCAATTGGAGTAAACGAATAAACAATAACACTTAGGCTTCTACCTTCAGTTTATACATCTTATACACTTTTTACAGACACAATCTATTTTACAATAGTTATATTTTGTCTGTTTTTAGTCCTTCCTCTAGTTCTGATGTCCAACCAGTTTGAGTTCTATTTGTAACTGTGCTATTTCACAAAGTTTCGGAACCTATATACATTTTACAGACCCCGTATGTTTTACATTTTGTTATCTTGTTATTAGTCCCACCCTTCAGCTCCATTCAACCCCTCCCATCTATCTTTCAACACAATCCATTTTGGATTTCTATTTGCCATATATTTTTCAACTTTGCTGTGATGCTTCACAAAAGTACTGAACCTTTCTATTCTCATAGCTTCTACAGATTGTAAATTAAAAATATATATTTTTGCTAAAATAATAATAATATTATTTATTGATTGACTATGGCTTTTCAAATCACCCAGTATTGCTATCTGCAGCGTTAGGTCTAGGCACATGTTGCAATTCTTCAGCCATTCCTGGACCTGTGACCAAAAACGAGCTACATATGGACAATACCAAAATAAATGATCTAATGACTCTGCCTCCTCACAGCAAAATCTGCAGAGCTGGGAAGATTGTATCCCTCATATATATAACGTTCTATTGGTTGCAAGAATTTTATATAGTAATTTAAATTGAAAAAATTGTTTTGCGTATCAATTCGTAAACCATGTGCCATGGAATGGGTACATCGCAAATCTCTTCCCAACTATTTTGCAATTTATACGGAACAGCTATTCGTTTTTTGGTCCCTTTTTTTGGTTTTTATTTATCACACTTTTCTTTAACCATTTATGTTCTCTAATTCAGGGCCAACATACAAGTTCCTTACTATTTCCACTTCTACTTGCCTCTTCCATTTTTGTGGTGGTTGTAATTTTGGGTAGAGCAGACATTTCCATATGTCTCTGTTAGCTGCATGTGTGACAACTCCACCAGTCCTATATATGATATCTTTCACAAAAAGTATACCTTTTTTAAAAATTTCTTCGAAAAATGTTTTTTTTTTTTTTTTTATCAATTAGTATATTTGAGTTTAACCACAATATTTGTTGTATTATTTGTTCTGTCTTTTCAGGTGGATTAAACTGAAATTGTCACCAACTTTCTAAGGCTTGTTTAAAAAATAGCAATATTTTGGAGAATATTTCCTTTTCAAACAACCGAAAATGAGCAGGTGTAATCTGAATAAAGGGGATAAGGCCATTCTTGAACATAGGATGAGACATTCCTACCAATTTACTAGAGAACCAGTTTGGATTTAAGTATAACCTTTGTATGACTGAGGTCTAATGCTTTAATATTTAATCTGTCCTCCGAATTCATATTCATTATATAAATAGGCCCTTTTAATTTTGTCTGGCTTGCCATTCCAAATAAAATGTAAAAAGCAGGTCACTAGGTGTAGGCAAAACCATAAGCAAATAGGTCAACTGTGATATGACTAAAGAGTTAATTAGGGGGATTTTTCCACAAATAGACAGGTATTTTCCTTTCCATGGTAGCAAGATCTTATCTATTTTTGCTAGCTTTCTATTAAAATGTATTGGAGTGAGATTATTTCTTTCTTTTGGGATTTGTATACTGATTATGTCCACATCTCCGTCACACCATTTATTTGGTAAACTACACGGTAATGTAAAATTAGCATTTTTTTGTGATCCAATACGTAATATAGTACACTTATCATAATTTGGTTTTAATTCAGAGAGGTTAGAAAAAGTATCTATATCCTCTGAGGCTGTGGAGGGATCCAAATTGTGGATTTAAAAGAACATGAATCCTCAGCATACAATTTGTTTTTAAGCCACGGATTTCTAATCCCTTAATATTATTGTTGGATCTGATTTTAACCGCTAACATTTCGATGGCAATAATAAATAGATATGACGATAGTGAACAACCTTGTTTTACTAGGTTAGATTCCCCAAAATTGAAATATTCTAGGCATTTATATACAGTATATCACAAAAGTGAGTACACCCCTCAAATTTTTGTAAACATTTGAGTATATCTTTTCATGTGACAACACTGAAGAAATGACACTTTGCTACAATGTAAAGTAGTGAGTGTACAGCTTGTATAACAGTGTAAATTTGCTGTCCCCTCAAAATAACTCAACACACAGCCATTAATGTCTAAACCGCTGGCAACAAAAGTGAGTACACCCCTAAGTGAAAATGTCCAAATTGGGCCCAATTAGCCATTTTCCCTTCCCGGTGTCATGTGACTCGTTAGTGTTACAAGGTCTCAGGTGTGAATGGGGAGCAGGTGTGTTAAATTTGGTGTCATCGCTCTCACACTTCCTCATACTGACTGGTCACTGGAAGTTCAACATGGCACCTCATGGCAAAGAACTCTCTGAGGATCTGAAAAAAAGAATTGTTGCTCTACATGAAGATGGCCTGGGCTATAAGAAGATTGCCAAGACCCTGAAACTGAGCTGCAGCACGGTGGCCAAGACCATACAGCGGTTTAACTCGACAGGTTCCACTCAGAACAGGCCTCGCCATGGTCGACCAAAGAAGTTGAGTGCACTTGCTCAGCGTCATATCCAGAGGTTGTCTGGGAAATAGACGTATGAGTGCTGCCAGCATTGCTGCAGAGGTTGAAGGGGTGGGGGGTCAGCCTGTCAGTGCTCAGACCATACGCCGTACACTGCATCAAATTGGTCTGCATGGCTGTCGTCCCAGAAGGAAGCCTCTTCTAAAGATGATGCACAAGAAAGCCCGCAAACAGTTTGCTGAAGACAAGCAGACTAAGGACATGGATTACTGGAACCATGTCCTGTGGTCTGATGAGACCAAGATAAACTTATTTGGTTCAGATGGTGTCAAGCGTGTGTGGCGGCAACCAGGTGAGGAGTACAAAGACAAGTGTGTCTTGCCTACAGTCAAGCATGGTGGTGGGAGTGTCATGGTCTGGGGCTGCATGAGTGCTGCTGGCACTGGGGAGCTACAGTTCATTGAGGGAACCATGAATGCCAACATTTACTGTGACATACTGAAGCAGAGCATGATCCCCTCCCTTCAGAGACTGGGCCGCAGGGCAGTATTCCAACATGATAACGACCCCAAACACACCTCCAAGACGACCACTGCCTTGCTAAAGAAGCTGAGGGTAAAGGTGATGGACTGGCCAAGCATGTCTCCAGACCTAAACCCCATTGAGCATCTGTGGGGCATCCTCAAACGGAAGCTAGAGGACTGCAAGGTCTCTAACATCCACCAGCTCTGTGATGTTGTCATGGAGGAGTGGAAGAGGACTCCAGTGGCAACCTGTGAAGCTCTGGTGAACTCCATGCCCAAGAGGGTTAAGGCAGTTCTGGAAAATGATGGTGGCCACACAAAATATTGACACTTTGGGCCCAATTTGGACATTTTCACTTAGGGGTGTACTCACTTTTGTTGCCAGCGGTTTAGACATTAATGGCTGTGTGTTGAGTTATTTTGAGGGGACAGCAAATTTACACTGTTATACAAGCTGTACACAGTGTTGTCACATGAAAAGATGTACTCAAATATTTACAAAAATGTGAGGGGTGTACTCACTTTTGTGATATACTGTATAAACTCCAGTCGTACTTTATCAAAAGCCTTTTCAAAATCAACTATGAAAACCAGGCCTGATATCCCCAACATTTTATAGTATTCTATTGTTTCCAGTACTTGTCTTATATTATCGCCAATGTATCGTCCATGTAAAAAACCTGTCTGATTAGGATGAATAATATCTGACAATACTTTTTAAATTCTATGCGCCAAGAATTTTGCTAGGATTTTTGCATCACAACACTGAAGTGTAAGAGGTCTCCAATTTTTTAAATGGACTGGATATTTATATAAACCACTTGGGTCCTGTAATGATATCAGACCTTCTTGTTGCGTGTCTGATAATCTACCATATATACAGGAGTGGTTAAAACATGCTAATAATGGTCCTCTGAGTATATCAAAAATAGTTTTGTATACTTCCACTGGTATGCCATCCAGCCCTGGAGTTTTCCCAGCTTTAAAGGCTTTAATTGCATCAAGAAGTTCCTCCTCTGTAATTTGGCCTTCACATGACTCTTTCTGTACAGATGTTAATTTTACATTATTATTAGGAAAACATATTCTTAAAGTACTTCTTCTTTCAAAATATCATTTGCTGAATCATGCGTGACTCCATCATTTGTAACAAGTTTCAATAAATGTTTTGGGGGGAGCACTTCTATATTGAAGATTGAGAAAGAATTTGGTACATTTTTCGCCATTCCATCCAGTTCGCTTTATTCTTTATAATATATTACACTGGATCTGTCTTGAATAAGTTCCTCCATTTCTTTTTGTTTTTTCCTCTTATTCTGTGCCTCTATGGTACAGTTTTTATTGCTATCTAACTGTACTGTTAGTCCTTCAATTTCCTTTGTTAATATGGACTCTTTTGATCTAAATTGCTTTTGTTTTATAGATGAGTACTGAATTGCATGGCCTCTAAAGGCACATTTAAAAGTGTCCCATACAATAAGGGGATCTGCTGTACCTATGTTATGCCTGGAAAAGTCAGTTATAAATTCTTCTGTCCTAGTTCTAAGCAATTTATCCTCCAGTAGGCTTTGATTAAATTTCCAATATCCTCGCCCACGTGGAAATTCTGTAAGAGTAATATATATGCTAATTATGTGATGATCTGACTGCATTCTGTCCCCTATCAACACTTTTTAAACTTTTGGTACCAGAGAGAATGGCATAAGAAAGTAGTCAAGACGACTAGCTTGATTTAAGCCTCTGCCATGTACAGTGGGGCAAAAAAGTATTTAGTCAGCCACCAATTGTGCAAGTTCTCCAACTTAAAAAGATGAGAGGCCTGTAATTTTCATCATAGGTACACTTCAACTATGACAGACGAAATGAGAAAAAGAAATCCAGAAAATCACATTGTAGGATTTTTAATTTATTTATTAGCAAATTATGGTGGAAAATAAGTATTTGGTCAATAACAAAAGTTTATCTCAATACTTTGTTATATACCCTTTGTTGGCAATGACAGAGGTCAAACGTTTTCTGTAAGTCTTCACAAGGTTTTCACACACCGTTGCTGGTATTTTGGCCCATTCCTCCATGCAGATCTCCTCTAGAGCAGTGATGTTTTGGGGCTGTCGCTGGGCAACACGGACTTTCAACTCCCTCCAAAGATTTTCTATGGGGTTGAGATCTGGAGACTGGCTAGGCCACTCCAGGACCTTGAAATGCTTCTTACGAAGCCACTCCTTCGTTGCCCGGGCAGTGTGTTTGGGATCATTGTCATGCTGAAAGACCCAGCCACGTTTCATCTTCAATGCCCTTGCTGATGGAAGGAGGTTTTCACTCAAAATCTCACGATACATGGCCCCATTCATTCTTTCCTTTACACGGATCAGTCAGTCCTGGTCCCTTTGCAGAAAAACAGCCCCAAAGCATGATGTTTCCACCCCCATGCTTCACAGTAGGTATGGTGTTCTTTGGATGCAACTCAGCATTCTTTGTCCTCCAAACACGACGAGTTGAGTTTTTACCAAAAAGTTCTATTTTGGTTTCATCTGACCATATGACATTCTCCCAATCCTCATCTGGATCATCCAAATGCTCTCTAGCAAACTTCAGACGGGCCTGAACATGTACTGGCTTAAGCAGGGGGACACGTCTGGCACTGCAGGATTTGAGTCCCTGGCGGCGTAGTGTGTTACTGATGGTAGGCTTTGTTACTTTGGTCCCAGCTCTCTGCAGGTCATTCACTAGGTCCCCGTGTGGTTCTGGGATTTTTGCTCACCGTTCTTGTGATCATTTTGACCCCACGGGGTGAGATCTTGCGTGGAGCCCCAGATCGAGGAAGATTATCTGGTCTTGTATGTCTTCCATTTCCTAATAATTGCTCCCACAGTTGATTTCTTCAAACCAAGCTGCTTACCTATTGCAGATTCAGTCTTCCCAACCTGGTGCAGGTCTACAATTTTGTTTCTGGTGTCCTTTGACAGCTCTTTGGTCTTGGCCATAGTGGAGTTTGGAGTGTGACTGTTTGAGGTTGTGGACAGGTGTCTTTTATACTGATAACAAGTTCAAACAGGTGCCATTAATACAGGTAACGAGTGGAGGACAGAGGAGCCTCTTAAAGAAGAAGTTACAGGTCTGTGAGAGCCAGAAATCTTGCTTGTTTGTATGTGACCAAATACTTATTTTCCACCATAATTTGCAAATAAATTCATAAAAAATCCTACAATGTGATTTTCTGGATTTTTTTTCTTCATTTTGTCTGTCATAGTTGAAGTGTACCTATGATGAAAATTACAGGCCTCTCATCTTTTTAAGTGAGAGAACTTGCACAATTGGTGGCTGACTAAATACTTTTTTGCCCCACTGTATATCTCACTAGGTCAGGATATTTAAGTCTCCATATATCCACTAATTCCAATATATCCATGACATTAATGATTTCCTTAAGTGCCTGAGGGTGATAGTTTGTAGTGTGATTTCCTTTCCGGTCCATAGAGGTATTTATGACCGTATTAAAATCTCCCACCATAATAATAGAGTCTAGTGTTGCTTGTAGAGTTAATAAATGTTTATATATATTTTCAAGGAAGCTTGGATCGTCATTATTTGGACCGTATAGGTTAATAAGCCATATCTGTTTATTGTCCAATAACATATTTAAAATAATCCATCTACTTTGATGATCTGTTTAGACAATTTACACATTTGGATCAAAATTACTGTTAATTAAAACCATCACCCCTTTTGAATTTCTTTGCCCATGGGAGAAATACATTTCGCCCCCCTCAGTCCTTTTTCCACAAAACTTCATCTAAAATTGTTGATTGAGTTTCCTGTAAACAATGGATATTATATTCCTTCTATTTTAGCCAGGTAAATACTGATCGCCTTTTCTTATCTGCTAAGCCATTACAATTGTAACTGGCTATACTTATTTCACCACTTACCATAATGAGACACAACTTTCAATTCTATTTATCAAAATATATGTTTGTAAACGTACCATTAAAAAGTAACATGATGATTGAGTGTCTATATAGCTGTACCATGATATTTGCATTGCTACTAAGTAAACCTCCAATTGGTCCCCACTATTCCACCCGCTAAAAGCCCTCCTCATCCCGAGTTGGGTTGTCATCCCAATGCCCGGCAGACCACCCCCAACCCCCAGGATCACATAGCCCTGAAAAGACTGGGATCCATTCATCGAAAAGAGCACACAGAGCCAATTACAGAACAGAAGTAGATCAACCGCCAAATGCATTTCCATCGCCCTCACCTCGATTTGTATTATATATAGCAATAAAAATATATATATCCTTAAAATCCTGTTTCTTATTTTCCATAATTAGCTATTAATATTTGTAATAATGTAGGCAATTTATGCAAAGGATTTTACCTCTCATCAGTCTCGACATTACCAAAATTACATTATTGCAAGCAATTAATATATTAGCAAACAATTATTGTGAATCATCCTATATTGAACCCTAACATCTTTTACTCCTTTGCAACAGTTGTGGGATACACACATACACCCACACACTCATACACACTCAACCCTTTCCCCCCACACAACCACAGGCTCACATTCTCAAGTTGCACCATCCCAGGGCCCAACTCAAGAAAGGTCTTGATTTACGAATGCATATACAGTTGCAGCTGTATGAGAGGGCCTGCAGGGGTGTGCATAAAAATGGGCAAAAATTGAGAGATTTTATTAACTATTGTCACGTCCTAGATGATAGAGGTCAAATGTACACCTTTTCCCTGAAACACCCATAACATGGTCCACCGTATTGACCATATTCTCAAGCATCTCCATGCAGTCAGACTTTGATTTTGTGCCACCAGGGCCACAGTAATATACCCCCTCTCTGAATGTCCGAGTGTGACACCCTACCCATGGGTTACTGCAGCTAGTGTTGCCAGCACTGCCACTGCCTGGGTGGGGGCACCCCGCCGGAATCCCTACCGGCTAGGTACAAGGTTGTCAAGGTTCTCATTAGCAGCTTTGAGAATTTCCTTGAATATTATGCTCTCCCTTTAGGGGGCTTTGGCTTTGCAGGACCAACCCTGCCATGCAGGCTCAGAATCTTGAGGGGGCAGTGCTGCTCTAGGTCTCTGACCGGTTTCTGACTGCATACAGACCGCTTACAGCAGGCCAATAAAACAGTTAGGGACTTCTCCTTAGTATCTGGTTAATTCAGGTGGGTGTCTAGGGTATAGGGTTGTGGACCGTTCGATCAATATAGGATCATAAATAAATAAATTAGATATATAATTTAGTTTAAAAAAAAATGTAGTTCCCCATGATAGGACAATAAATAAGACATATAATTCATTATAAAAAGTATATCCATCATTTGAACAACATTGAAAGCTCTCTCACACCCTCTCACAGCAATACATTGGTTCTGGTATATGCAACCATTTCCTTTCTCACTCAACGCCACACTTTCTCAAACATAAAAAAAAAAACAGTCTATGACTTGGAATTACGGTGAAATCAGTTTTTTTAATGTGACCACGTTTTCTAAAAACTCTTAAATATCTGCTCCAAATAATCAGGTGTCAGCTATGACATGATACCTTGAGTTAGAAAACATCTCTTTTGGATATTGAACTACAGTGCATTATACTGTACTCTACTGTGCTGTACTGTACTAAACTATACTCTACTTTTTACTGTATTGTACTCTACTGTGCTTCACTGTACTGTCCAAACTTGTGAAACCTAGACGTCTATGATAGGAGCAAATCAGAACCACTTACCAATCATGGACACCTATGTTTGTGCTAACGTCTGTGGACGTTGAAATCAAGGCCAGGGCGGACTGACCAAATGTAAACTATTTTTCAACGTCCATGGATGTCTGGTGTCGGTCAATACTCAGTGGGAGAGGGAGGGGGTTGTCCAGAATGTTTTCACACTCTCGCTTTGAGCATCAGACAACAGAAAGAGAAAGAAAACAGTTGAACATAACAGTATGTCAGTGGAAGAGAGGACAGTAGCAGGTGACCCAACTGTGGTTTGTTGTTTGTACTATTTTTGGCAATTTTCTGGTGTTTTGTGGTGTAAAACTGACCAGGTCGAGCATATCACCTCAACCCTGTTAGCCATGGATACTAGATAGACAAGCTAGAAATGTTTTAACAAAGATTTTTTTTATTCAATTGCCACTACCTGTTGCACACAACTATATTCCATTCTCTCTGTCACAACAGGATTTATGTCTGATTTTAAGATGAAATCGTCAACCCTGTTAGTCAACCCTGTTACTTTGTTTGCCACTTAATGGGCACTTACTAGAGTTTGCTCTGAGAAAAGGAATAAATAAGGAAAAAACTGAGTGCACTGGGCTACATACAGTGATGCCTGACACCCACCATAGTGGTGCCCTAAAGTGGTAATAAACCCAGT
The DNA here is from genome assembly GCA_030435695.1 of Brachymystax lenok tsinlingensis. Lineage (NCBI taxonomy): Eukaryota > Metazoa > Chordata > Actinopteri > Salmoniformes > Salmonidae > Brachymystax > Brachymystax lenok. Next base: position 10,976,239 of record CM059801.1, read on the forward strand.
CATTCTGGACAGAGGCAAACTACTGTTTCGTCTAAATTACACTAGAGTGCCTGGAAATACGATGGCATTGCTAAAGTAGTCATATTTAGTAGCAAACAACTTTGGCAGCATTATCATGTTGTCAAATTTACTTTAGACCGATGGCAATGTTGTCATTAGCTAGCAAAGTTTGTCAAAATTATCTAGCAATTCAAAATGATGACAGGTTTCCTACTACACTGAACATGCATATAAACGCAACATGTAAAGTGTTGGTTTCATCAGCTGAAAAAAGAAAAAAGAAATCCCTGAAATATTCCATCCACACACAAAGCTTATTTCTCTCATTCTGTGCATAAATGTGTTTATATCCCTGTTAGTGAGCATTTCTTCTTTGCCGTGGTGTGGCATATCAAAAAGCTGATTAAACAGCATGATCATTACACAGGTGCACCTTGTGCTGGGGACTATAAATGGCCGCTTTAAAACGTGCAGTTTTGTCACACAACACAATGCCGCAGATGTCTCAAGTTTTGGTGCTGATGAGTATTTCTGTCTGTAATAAAGCAGACAGAAATATGGCTGGGCCTGGCTGCCAAGTGGGTGTGCCTATGCCCTCCCAGGCCCACCCATGGCTGAACCCTTGCCCAGTCATGTGAAACCCATAGATTAGAGCCTAATGAATTAATTTAAATGGACCAATTTCCTTATATGAACTGTAACTCAGTAAAATCTTAGAAATTGCTGGATGTTGCGTTTTTATATTTTTGTTCAGTATAGTTATTTGCCTCCTTTTGAATGTCATTGTATTTCCAAGCCACTGTAATGCACTTTTGATTAAAACTTGATCATCGCTCATTGACGATGCATTGAGTAGAATGCTCAGTCGGGCATCTGTTCAAAACGAATGTTCAAATAACTGTTTTTCTCTATGAAGTAACGATAGAAGTAGCTGATGCCAATGGGCTACATGGACACTGAAAAGACAATTGCAAGGGGGAAATATAGCATGTATGTCAACTGTTCTATGGATGTGTTTGTGCAGGTGTGTGAGTTTGTGTATATGAATGGAAGTGTGTGGGGAATATGAATGTGTAGGAGGGTGGGAGAGAATGGGTGTGTGACTGCATGAAGTATATGTTGGGTGGTAATGGATGAGTAAGTCTGGGTGTAAGTGTGTCTGAGAGGTAGGGAAGACGGGAGGTTGGGACAAGCTTGGGTGGGATAAAAGGGGGGAAAACAGGGAGGTGGAGAGGGATGGGTTTGGCTTGGGAGAGAGCCAAGGAAGGATTTAACTATACTACAATTAGGGCTGTCTCTGTCAAAAATAAAATAAAAAAATGTTCTTTTGACCAATTATTTGGTCAATTTTAAAACGTGTATTTTTCCTTATAGATGCAGCTTATGTGTTTTAATCAAATCAACTATATAGACTGAGCTTGTCTGATGCTTTAATCGCACTGATTGGTGAAATAATTAAGGCACTCAAATTACTAGAGGGAGTCCGATCGCAATTGATTTGATTGTGCCGGACAGCGAGTGGCTGTGTGACTAGCACCCATTGTCTCTCTCTCCCTCCTCCCTGCTGCAGCAACTACCACAGAACATCAACAGTGTTTATCACGCTGTCCGTGTTGCTGAAGCTGCAACATAATTACAGCCAATTCTGACTGAGAAGTTCTGTTACCGAAATCCTTCATTTGTTTAGGAAAAACATTCCCGAATCCTTCAACCCTTGCTCTCTTTACTTGACACATGTATGCATCGCATGCATGTGACCAATAGGGGCTGATCTATAGCATATCATAATCACATCAATAAATTGGTTATAACAAACTCCAAACTCCGTAACATATGTGACAGAAAAATGGATGCAGAGGACGTGACTAAACTTGAAGTGGGGGAATGTTTACTGGTTGTTCAGGAGGTAAAGGGGAAGTCAGATCTGTGGAATAAATTTGACTAGTTGTGAAAAATACTGGAGATCAAGAAAAGGAACTCAGTTTTTCACAATTCCTGACATTTAATCAGAGTAAAAATGCCCTGTCTTAGGTCAGTTAGGATCACCACTTTATTGTAGGAATGTGAAATGTCAGAATAATGCGAGAGAGAATTATGTATTTCAGCTTTTATTTCTTTCATCACATTCCCAGTGATCAGTCCATGAGGAGGAGATTCACTGCAGTACTTAGTATCTGGTGTGGCCACCAGCTGCATTGGCCACCAGCCCCCCCTTTGTTCAAGGACACATTTATTCCATTTTTGTTAGTCACATGTCTGTGTAACTTATTCAGTTTGTCTCAGTTGTTGAATTTTGTTATGTTCATACAAATATTTACACATGTTATCTTCTTAGAGGGTGCTACGGGGTGCTACGACCTACAACAACATCCGGTGAAATGCAAATTACAAAAATAGTAATTTTAAACATGAATGAAAATACAAGTGTTGTACACCATTCTTTAGCTTAGAATCTTGGTAACCTAACAGCGTTGTCATATTCCAAAAAGGCTTTACGGCGAAAGCATAGCATTTGATTGTCTGAGGACAGCGCCCTGCATACTTCCTCAATAAACATAATTTCATAACCAGCACAGGTGTCACACAACTCAAAAAATAGTGATAAAATAAATCACTTTGAAGATCTTCCTCTGATGGCAATCCTAAGGGTCCCAGCTACACAATAAATGGTCCTTTTGTTCGATAAAGTCCCTCTTTATATCCCAAAAACTCTGTTTGGTTGGCGTGTTTTGTTCAGTAATCCACCTGTTCAAAGGCGTTCAAACATGCAGACAAAATAAATCCCAAAAGTACCGGTAAAGTTCATCGAAACAAACAAATCAATGTTTCTAATCAATCCTCAGGTACCCTAATATGTAAATAAACAATAATATTTCAGACGGAAAATGCTCAATAGAAAAGAAAAATAACGAATAGTGCGCACACAATCACGCGCGTCAAACAGTAAAGGCCACTTCATGATCCAGCAGGAAGAACTGCTATTACTCGTTTGTTTCAGGCTTGTTTTTTGAAAAACCATGTCTAAAGACTGTTGACATCTATTGGAAGCCATAGGAACTGCAATCTGGGAGCTAAATCCCTCTGTAGTGAATGTCAATGGAAAAACTGTGACATCAAATTTTCCGGATAGATTTGTCTCTGGTTTTTGCCTGCCATATCAGTTCTGTTATATTCAGACATTATTTTAACAGTTTTAGAAACTGCCCATGATTACCAGAGTGTTTTCTATCCAATACTACTTATTATGTGCATATCCTAGTTTCTGGGCCTGAGTAGCAGGCATTTTACTTTGGGCACGCCAGACTCTCCAAACTTCCGAACACCGCCCCGTAGCCCTAACAGGTTAAGTTTGCTGAAAATAAACGCAGTTGACAGTGGGAGGAAGTTTCTTTCTGCTGAGTTTATGAGGCATATTGAAAATGCTGGTGTATAGAATCAAATTAGTTTTTCGCTTCACTGTCCAAATACATATGAAGGGGAGTGTATGTAGCCTACAGACCATCATGTTTAACGTCTGATAAGCTAAAGAGAATTTATATCACTTTAGAACTAGTGTCTCATGAATCAAGTCCTCTTTGTACACCTCTCACAAGACAAATGTTAAGATTGTTTGTTTTGGTCCCCCTATCTCCTCTCAGGTTCAAGCCCAGCACTGTGTGTGGTACGGTGAGTGTGGGGAGTCCGACAAGGTCCCGGGGAAGAAGTACAACTGCAACTATACAGGACCACCAATTCCACTCCCAGCAGTGGGCCATGAGCTGCTTACAGTAAGGTTTATCATGGAATATTTTTTTTTGCACTTCTGAAATTACACTTGACTCCTATTTTAATGTTCTCACATGTTTTACTTGAACAAAACCAGGTTAGGTCATGTAAATGATCCCGGTTCTTGTTTTGTGTGTGTAGGAGCTGTGTCCAGGCTATGACTATGGGAACCAGAGTCTGTGCTGTGATGTTCAGCAGCTCCTGACTCTTCAAGGGAGCCTTCAGTTCCCCCTGCAGTTCCTCTCTCGGTACGCACCACAGTCTTTATGATAGGGGGCTTTGCAAAAATAACTGTCATTCCATGTGCCATACTTGGACAGACTCCCGTAATAGCTACGATTTTAGTTTAGCGAGATGCCTTAGCAGTAAGGTAGCTTTGTTGATATGTTGTCATCTCTGTCCATCTAAAGTTCCCTGTCTCTCTCTGGGTTCTCTGTTTCCAGGTGCCCAGCCTGTTTCTTCAACCTGATGAACCTGTTCTGTGAGCTGACCTGCAGCCCCCGCCAGAGTCTGTTTGTGAACGGCACCCAGTTCACTAATGACACAGCTGCCAACAAGACCAATGTGGTGGAAGTCCAGTACTACATTGGACAGACATTTGCAAATGGTGAGGGGAAGGGGGGCACATTGCCTGGTCCCCTAGACTGGGGCAGCAGGTAGCCTAGTGGTTAGAGCATTGTGCCAGTAACCGAAAGGTTGCTAGATCGAATCCCCGAGCTGACAAGGTAAAAATCTGTCGTTCTGTCCTCTGAACAAGGCAGTTAACCCACTGTTCCTAGGCCGCCATTGTAAATATGAATTTGTTCTTAACTGACTTGCCTAGTTAAATAAAAAAATAAAATCTGTTAATGCTTTCTTGCCAACTCCTATGGTCATTGTTCACATTGTCACAGTTTGAAGAGTGGAAATATACAGTCACTTCCATTGGCTAGCACTATTGTTGACACAATGCTACAGATATCAGTCAGTCCCAAGGTGTATAATGTCATTTTGGTCCTCTCTCTTGGCAGCCATGTACAATGCTTGTCAGGATGTCCAGGCCCCCTCCATTAACGTGAAGGCCTTGTCACTGCTCTGTGGTAAGGACACCAGTGACTGCAACGCCACCAACTGGATCGAGTACATGTTCAACATCAACAATGGACAGAGTCCCTTCCCCATCATCCCTATATTCTCAGGTAAGATGGGCATCTGTCTCAACAAGTATTCATACTTATTTCAGTTAAGGATAGCATTGGTCTCAGTTTAAAACAGCACAAGAACATTCATCTGGAGTACAACTCACATTTGTTTTTCAATAACTCCACATCCTCTGACTACCCCCACCTCTCCAGACGTGCCAGTGTCAGGTATGATCCCCATGAACAACAAGACATACGGCTGTACGGAGGGTCTGGAGGACGGCTCTGGGCCATGCTCCTGCCAGGACTGTAGCCAGGCCTGTGGCCCCCAGCCTGTCCCTCCGCCCCTGCTTCCGCCATGGACCATTCTGGGCATCGACGCCATGGTGGTCATCATGTGGATCTCTTATGTGGCCTTCCTCCTCATCTTCATCGGAGCCGTGATCGGAGCCTGGTGCTACAGGCAAGGACCGAAGAATATAATGAACTGACTGAAGCAGTGTTTTCCTAGATGTATCTAATGGTGCAGTTTTTTCTTTCTTTCTCATCCAGAAAAAGGACAATCGAGTCGGAGTATGGTCCAATTTTGGACAGCAATAACCCTCCCTGTCTGAACAATGACAACATTGACCAAGGTACGGTGCTGCATATCAATGTCTTTGTGCAGCACTTACTTCTTTTACTTAACTTTCTGGACTCCAAGCTATTAAAGTATCTAGATACGACGGTGCCAATTGCCAAATCAGCCCAAAATGTAGTAATATTCTAAAAGAAAACTCCCATTTTCTAACTCCTTCCCTCCTCTCTTGCTCTGTGTCACAGTGGACGCATCGTGTGGTGAGACGCTGGGTGAGCGCTTCGAGAGCTACCTGCGTTTCCTCTTCACCCGCTGGGGCTCGTTCTGCGTACGGCAGCCCCTCGTGGTCATCCTGGGTAGCCTGGCCGTAGTGGCCGCCTGCTCAGGGGGCCTGGTCTACATGAAGATCACCACGGACCCCGTGGAGCTGTGGTCCTCTCCTAGTAGCCAGGCCAGGCAGGAGAAGGACTACTTCGACAGCCACTTCGGACCCTTCTTCAGGGCAGAGCAGCTCATAATCACCACCACGTTGCAGTCAGAATCCATCTACTCCCCAAACCCCACTGGGGCTGACGTGCCCTTCGGAGCCCCCCTGGACAAGGACGTCCTCCACCAGGTGGGTTAGTTGGAGGAACTGGTCTGGAGGGGTGATGGATTGAGGTGTGATTGATATGTTCAGATGGAATTATTGTAGCATTTAGAATGGGATTATGGGTTGTGAACATTTTGGTTCAAGCTATCTGAGTAGTGTTTCCCCTAGGATTTCTTTCAGCAGCTAAAGCCCTGGATCAGTGACCTTAGTTATTGTCTTTGGCTCCCACCTCTGCTAAATTAGTATAGGGGAAACAATGCTGTGTCAAGAATCTATCCGCTGTCTTGTTGATCAAGTGTGGAGGCTCTTCTCTTCAGGAAGACATACAGTATTTGGTCTTTGCCTTAGTTCTAATGTGACGTTTTAGTTTTTCTCAAATTTTTACACAATCTCTTACCTCAGGTGTTGGATCTCCAGACAGACATAGAAAACATAGTGGCTTCATACGGGGACCAGAAAGTGACCTTAAAGGATATCTGCTTGGCCCCGCTGGCCCCCTTCAATGACAACTGCACCATCCTCAGTGTTCTCAACTACTTCCAGAACAGCCACGAACAGCTGGACCGTAGCATAAGAGATGAGTTCTATGTCTACGCAGACTACCACACACACTTCCTCTACTGCGTCAGGTGAGTGCCCCTCAGAACACTTTCTCTAGTGACATCTGCACCTGGGGAATGCTACAGAACTCATGAAATTATACTAGTTGCAGTTCCTCTCCAACTCAAATCATTCACATTGAAAGATTGTTTCTGATATTGAACATTGTAAAATGTATTTCTTGCGCTTCATTTTCCTTCAGCAAGTATGTACTCATAGCTGTGTATGGTGAGTAGTTAGTCTTAGATTTGTGTATATTACCTCAGTTATTAAGTCATTCTCTCTTTCTCTCTTGTGTGTAGTGCCCCAGCATCCCTCAACGACACCTACAAGCTCCATGATCCCTGCCTGGGTACCTACGGAGGCCCTGTCTTCCCCTGGCTGGTCCTGGGAGGCTATGATGGTGAGTGGGGATACGTTAACATCATCACACAAAGAAATATAATCTAGAGTGGGAATAAGAATTAGTCAGTGGGAATTGGAATTAGTCAGTGGGAAATATACCTTTTAACATTTGTGCTGTTTTCTTCTATGGGTATGTTTGAGTGTATTGTATGTGTTTTATGTTTTTAAATTAGGAAAACTTGTGTGCTACAAAAGGCTGAACGTTATTGCTTAACTCCTGTATATAATCACAAATGTTTTTCTAGTTTTATTGTCTAGTTTTTATTATGCAGAGATACCTTTGCAAAGATAGTATTTGGTCACTGACCTTGTAGAGTCGGGTTTAATGAGCTAACTCGGACTGTTTGCAACTTTGAATCTATGTCTTGGAACATCCTTCCCGGCTCTTCGCTATTGATTTGACTATTGTTTACTGTGATTTTGTATTGAACTTTGTCAACACAAATTCCCTGACCATGGCACTTTTTGCATCTTGTTCTCCCACCCCAGCCACCAACTACAACAACGCCACAGCTCTAGTGATCACGTTCCCTGTCAACAACTACCATAACGACAATGTCAATCTGGGAAAAGCTCTGGCCTGGGAGAAGGAGTGAGCAAAACAAATGGTTCAGTGACTTGCGCTGAAATAAAGTTAGGATTTGACCTACAAAGAAGAACCAATCATCTCGTACTGCCAGCTAAAAACCCTCAGATGCTAGTGTATATACAGTTGAAGTCTGGAAGTTTACATACACTTAGGTTGGAGTCATTAACTCGTTTTTCAACCACTCCACAAATTTCTTGTTAACAAACTATAGTTTTGGCAAGTCGGTTAGGATATTACTTTGTGCATGACACAAGTAATTTTTTCAACAATTGTTTACAGACAGATTATTTCACTTATAATTCATTGTATCACAATTCCAGTGGGTCAGAAGTTTACATACACTAAGCGGACTGCCTATAAACAGCTTGAAAAATTGCAGAAAAGGATGTCATGGCTTTAGAAGCTTCGGATAGGCTAATTTACATCATTTGAGTCAATTAGAGGTGTACCTCTGGATGTATTTCAAGGCCTACCTTCAAACTCAGTGCCTCTTTGCTTGACATCATGGGAAAATCAAAAGAAATCAGCCAAGAACCTCAGAAATGGTAGACCTCTACAAGTCTGGTTCATCCTTGGGAGCAAATTCCAAACGCCTGAAGGTACCACGTTCATTTGTACAAACAATAGTATGCAAGTATAAACACCATGGGACCACGCAGCCGTCATACCGCTCAGGAAGGAAACGCGTTCTGTCTCCTAGAGATGAACATACTTTGGTGTGAAAAGTGCAAATCAATCCCAGAACAACAGCAAAGGACCTTGTGAAGATGCTGGAGGAAACAGGTACAAACAGGTATCTATATCCACAGTAAAACGAGTCCTATATCGACATAACCTGAAAGGCCGCTCAGCAAGGCAGAAGCCACTGCTCCAAAACCGCCATAAAAAAGCCAGACTACGGTTTGCAACTGCACATGGGGACAAAGATCGTACCTTTTGGAGAAATGTTCTCTGCTCTGACAAAAATAGAACTGTTTGGCCATAATGACCATCGTTATGGTTGGAAAAAGTGGGATGCTTGCAAGCCGAAGAACACCATCCCAACTGTGAAGCACGGGGGTGGCAGCATTATGTTGTGGGGGTGCTTTGCTGCAGGAGGGACTGGTGCACTTCACAAAATAGATGGCATCATGAGGTAGGAAAATGATGTGGATATATTGAAGCAACATCGCAAGACATCAGTCAGGAAGTTAAAGCTTGGTCACAAATGGTCTTCCAAATGGACAATGACCCCAAGCATACTTCCAAAGTTGTGGCAAAATGGCTTAAGGACAACAAAGTCAAGGTATTGGAGTGGCCATCACAAAGCCCTGACCTCAATCCTATAGAACATTTGTGGGCAGAACTGAAAAAGCGTGTGCGAGCAAGGAGGCCTCCAAAACTAACTCAGTTACACCAGCTCTGTCAGGAGGAATGGGCCAAAATTCACCCAACTTATTGTGAGAAGCTTGTGGAAGGCTACCCAAATCGTTTGACCCAAGTTAAGCAATTTAAAGGCAATGCTACCAAATACTAACTTCTGACCCACTGGGAATGTGATGAAAGAAATAAAAGCTGAATAAATCATTCTCTCTACTATTATTCTGACATTTCACATTCTTAAAATAAAGTGGTGATCTTAACTAAACCTACGACAGGGAATTTTTACTCAGATAAAATGTCAGGAATTGTGAAAAACTGAGTTTAAATGGCTAAGGTGTATGTAAACTTCCTACTTCAACTGTACTAAAGGAATTTAAGATTTCAGTCGGATACGGTTTGGTTTTGTGCCATGAGTTGCCAGTTTGAAGAAACACATCCCTCCATTTCCAGATTCATCAGTTTCCTGAAGAACTACAGCAACTCCAACCTGACCATCTCCTTCAACTCTGAGAGGAGCATCGAGGACGAAATCAACCGCGAGAGCGAAAGTGATCTCAGCACCGTCGTGGTCAGCTACGCCATCATGTTCGTCTATATCTCCCTGGCGTTAGGACATATCCACAGCTTCAGGAGAGTGCTGGTTAGTAGTAACTATCTTCAGACATTATAATAGTTTATTTAATAACGTGTTTGTCGACATCTCCCCGACTCTAGACAAAAGAGTAGGTATTTGTCTAGCTCAAAAGAGAGGTCAAGCCCCAGGGCGCAGCATTGTCTCCTGCAAAGTTCTGATTCTGAATGACTAACCCTCTTGTCTTTGTTTTCTGCCCAGGTGGACTCTAAGATCTCCCTTGGCATAGCAGGCATCGTGATAGTGCTGAGCTCAGTGGCCTGTTCTCTGGGCATCTTCAGCTATGCTGGCATCCCTCTCACCCTCATCGTCATCGAGGTCATCCCCTTCCTGGTGCTGGCTGTCGGCGTCGACAACATCTTCATCATTGTCCAAAAGTACCAGGTACTAAGCTTTATTCTCGTCTAACTATACTTTCATTGAACCACAATGTTTCATTATGTGTACGTAACAGCATGTATATGGTCACTGCCGAACTCTGTAATGGCGCTGATGAATGATTGAATGTATTGATCACCATGTGTGATGCGTTGTTGTACAGAGGGATGAGCGGATGCCTCAGGAGGAGCTGCACCAGCAGATAGGCCGTATCCTAGGAGACGTGGCTCCTAGCATGCTCCTCTCCTCCTTTTCTGAGACTGTGGCTTTCTTCCTGGGTATGAGAATGACCTGTAACCTTCAATCACTTAACACTTCTAGTGTTGACACACCACTTGGCTACATTATAGAACAATCAAACGTATTGTATAAGGCAGTATGTCAATAATTTGTGTAACGGACAAGCTGGAGTCTGGAGCTCTGATGTCAGTGGGTTACCTACCTTTTTCCTCTCCAGGGGCCCTGTCCACTATGCCAGCGGTGCGGACCTTCTCCCTGTTTGCTGGGCTGGCTGTGTTCATTGACTTCTTGCTACAGATCAGCTGTTTCATTAGCCTGCTGGGCCTGGATGCCAAGAGACAGGAGGTGAGGAGGGCTGGGCTGGTATGGGGGTGGGGTAGGGTAGAGTAAGATAGGGCTGGGGATGACTTCCTGCTACAGATCAGCTGCTTTGTCAGTCTGTTGGGCCTGGATGCCAAGAGACAGGACGTGAGGAGGGCTGGGGAATAAAATAAATGTTTACACACTGCGTTTACTTCTCCTGTGAGAGGACTGGTGATGACTCACAGGGGTAGGGTTGGCATGCTAAACGGTATCTGTCAGCTTTCTGTGTCACTATTTGCTAACTCCCTGTTTCATTACCATGTCATTCCCAGCTAAGCATGAGCGTCACGGTTACAGCCCACTTCAAGTGTGCACTGATGTCACATTTAATAGAGAGAGACACAAGTTATCTAATTAGGAAGTAAATTCTGAACATCTGTTTTTAAAATGCTATACTGATTGGGGCCTTGGGGCCTTATTCAGGATTTCTGGGTTAAGTCAACATCGTTCTCTCTTGCACAAGAATTTAGACGTTGTTTTTCCAGGGGAATCGTCTGGACATTGTGTGCTGTGTGAAGCTGCCAGTTGGCCAGGAGGAGAGGACAGATGGCTTCCTCTTCCACTTCTTCAAGAAGGTCTACGCCCCCTTCATCCTCAAAGAGTGGGTCAGACCCATTGTGGTGAGTGCTGATACTCAGATTTAAATGTACAATAGAGCCAGCATTCAAGCCAACATGTTATGTAAACAGTTAGCAACTAAACTTCCATTGTGTATCTTTAATAACTTCTCTTGGACAGGTGGCTGTGTTTGTGGGGATGTTGTCCTTCAGTATCGCTGTCACCAATAAGGTAGAGATTGGACTGGACCAGAAGCTCTCCATGCCTGATGTAAGTATGTCTAGTACGTCTACCCCCACCAGCCTCACTCAGTGTGCTATTGATAATTGGTCTTCTCTTTTTGATGCATTGGATAATGTCAGACATTTTTCTCGTATTGAATCTCCTATCCAATAGGACTCGTACGTGCTGGACTACTTTAAGAGCATGAGTGAGTACCTCCACACGGGTCCTCCAGTCTACTTCGTGGTGGAGGACGGCCATGACTATCTGAGTCTGGAGGGCCAGAACTCTGTGTGTGGAGGGGTGGGCTGCAGCAACAACTCTCTGGTCCAACAGGTCTACACAGCATCTCTCATCAGCAACTAGTGAGTGAAGCAACAGCAACCCCTCCCCACTTCTTTCACCTCTTGGACTGCATGTTGAAATCAGTAGTATGATGTGAAATCAGTCAGGGTTAAACAGGGAGACTAGAACTCTGGTTTTAGCTGCAGTTATAGCATTGAACTCACTGACAAACAGTGTTGGGATTCGCAACACCCGCAATAACATCTGCTAAATATGTGTATGCGACCAATAAAATGCGATTTAATTACCGGAAAAAGTAATATTACTTGTTACATGTAACGAAACCACCCACCACTGCTGTGCGTGGCCAAAGAGCTCTATTTTCATGTCATCCAACAAATGTAAACGCCTGTGGTTTGCTAAACTGCATTGACACCTGGATTGGAACCGGTGATATGGTCAGATGACATGAAAATAGAGCTCTTAGGCCACGCCTACCAGTGGTGGGTTTGGTGTCAAAAGAAGGATGAATATGCTGAAAATTACCTCATGCCTACTGTAAAATATGGTGGTGGATCTTTGATGTTATGGGGCTATTTTTCCTCCACTGGGGCCATTGTCAAGGTCAACAACATGATGAACTTTACCCAGTACCAGGATATTTTAGCCAAAAGCCTGGTTGCCTCTGACAGGAGGCTGAAACTTGATGAATGGCCTTCTCAGTCTCAGGACTTGGACCCCATTGAAAACCTGTGGTTTGAATTAAAGAGGGCAGTCCTTAAGCTCAGACAGAGGATATCAAGTATCTGGAAAGATTCTGTATGGGGCAATGGTCTAAGATCCCTGCCAATGTGTTCTTCAATCTCATAAAACATTTTTGAAAAAGGCTCTGTGCTGTTATCTTCGCAAGGGGAGGGTGCCGGTGTATTGAAAACAGGGGTGCCAATAATTTTGACCCCTATCTCTTTGAGAAAATAAATATGACTTGTTAAACAAAATCACTTTCTGTGAGCAATTGTATTAAATAATATAATTCAATAATATAGCTGTGTATTTGTATTATTTGTGTCTTTTCTGCTCAGATTTATCAAGGGTGCCAATAATTTAAGAGGTGACTGTGTATAGTTTAATGTTAGTTATCGCTATCATAGATGGGCCTAATATAGGCTAAGCTAAACCTCTGTACAGATTTCCTTTATTTTCATTCAAAACCCAGCCGCCAGTGCTGGTTAGACCTCTGCAAAGAGATGGATAGCTAGAGGGCGCCCTTGGCACTAGACGGCGAATCCCTATGGGCTTTGTTATCACCGAAGCGATCAATGGCACAGCTCAGAGGTGAAATATTTTCTGAAAGTGACGCGCACATTACTTGGAAAAAGTAACTATTATTATTATTACTAAAATGTTTAAATAACGTGTTACATTACTCCGTTACTCATAAAAGTAATATCATTACATAACATGTTACTTTTGTAACGCATTACCCCAGCACTGCTGACAAATACCTTCTTGATGGAGGAATTCTAAGACTTTCTTGAAGGTCTTCTAATAGAAAAGGATCCGGTAATCTCAATGTAATTCTCCCCCCAGCACCACTATAGGATTTAACCCGTCGTCGTGGCTGGATGACTACTTTGACTGGGTGAAGCCTCAGTCCTCCTGCTGTAGATATTCCAACTCCTCTGGGGCCTTCTGCAATGCCTCAGGTAACACACACACACCTGCTGTAGATATTCCAACACCTCTGGGGCCTTCTGCAATGCCTCAGGCACTAACGTTAAACCAGTATCCAATGTGTCAATAACACACTGCTCTGATCAGGTCACACACACCCTCTTTAGTCTCTTCCAACAGCTGCTGGGCAAAGCAAGTCTACACGTTCAGGACAACTCTGTAGACATGTCTAACGATGTCTCACTCACATCCTGATTTTGAAGATACAGGCTACATTCCAATATAAAGCTGTTGCAAAACAGTGCCATTCTGAAGTATTGCTTTTAGTCAATGAGGCAGTATTTGAAGGTCTTTTTCTTACATTTGTCTACTTTCATCAGTGGTGGACACGTCGTGTGTGCACTGCCGCCCCATGACCCCCAGTGGGAAGCTGAGGCCCATAGAGCAGGACTTCATGAAGTTCCTCCCCATGTTTCTGTCAGACAACCCCAACGTCAAGTGTGGGAAAGGGTAATGGCTGTTTCTCTATGGCAATGAAGGCATTGTAGTTCATAATTGAGTGTGTATTGAGACATATTGACTGGTTGCATTCATGCTTGTACCTTGATGTAGTTTACACTTTTGCTTTTCACAGATAGCGTCGAACTCTTACATTGAGATTCAATCATTCTGTTTAAAGGAATTGTCATTTGTTTGAACTGACTGACTCTGTATTTGCCTCTAACGTGGTCTTTGTGGTCCTGCAGGGGTCACGCTGCCTACAGTTCAGCTGTGGTCCTAAAGGGGAACGACACATCTGTGGGGGCCACCTACTTCATGACCTACCACACCATTCTCAAGGACTCCCCTGACTTCATAGACGCCATGAAGATGGCCCGCGTCCTGGCTGACAACATCACAAGCACCATGGGCCACAAAGTCTTCCCCTACAGGTAGACTATGGTATCAAACACATCAAATACGGTTTTCATGTGGTTGATACTACTCGATTGACCATTCCAGCCATTTTTATGAACCGCCCTCCCCTCAGCAGCCTCCTCTGCCTCACATGTTATGAAAAAAGCGTGAGGCTTTTCCCCGCGAAGGGTTAGTGTTACTGGGTTAGCTGGTGATATAACAGTCACTGGTTATTTTTGCCCTCGTGAGAAGAGAATATTGTCACAACTCACTAGTGAGATAGATACGCCTTGAACTCACTGATTCTGAGTTCCTGATTTTCTGGATAAATAGAACCGCTCTGAAAAGCTGTTAAGTTGTGTGGTCCAGGTCTTTGTTCCTCAAAATAAGCATAAAAGGTGAAGTCGGTCATAAATAATCACACACTCATAACATGTTGTTTTAGCTGCCCTCATAACAGATTGTTTCTCTTATACATCAGGCTTTTTTCTTTTTTTTCTTATATATCCAGCTTTTATGCCCCCTGTTTACTACACATCCTGTTTTAAGGGTTCGAGAGGGGTTGTATAGTACATGTAAACACTGCATGTAAGGTAAATGCCAACCATCACTGAAAGATGCCATCTGTACGTATTTTGTCCTGTCAAAGTACTGCCCTTCTTGTTTTTTTGGTCAAAGTGCCTTGAGTTGCCACACTAGGGGCATTTTAAGTTTAAACCTTTTTTTTAAGTACATAATTCACAACATGTCATTTTCTACACACTGTAATGGAATTATGTTGCAGAGTTTGAATTTGTTGAAACATAAATTGTAACTGTTGTTTTCCCTCTCCAGTGTGTTCTACGTGTTCTACGAGCAGTACCTGACCATTGTCTACGACACGGCCTTCCAGCTGGGCGTGTCGCTGGCGGCCATCTTCGTGGTGACCACTGTGCTGCTGGGCTTTGAGCTGTGGTCAGGAGTGCTGGTCAGCATCACCATCGCCATGATCCTGGTCAACATGTTCGGGGTCATGTGGCTCTGGGACATCAGCCTGAACGCTGTGTCCCTCGTCAACCTCGTCATGGTGAGAGAAGGAACAGGCTGATATATATTTTTTTATATATATAAATCCAAAACTGTCTTCCTATGATTTGACATTTCTGGGTAGTTTTGGTAGTTATTTCTAAATGACATGTTTTGACACCAAAGGAGGATGCAGAGCACTCCTTGTTGTGAACACAGCCCAGGATCTCCGGTGTATTCACTGTGTGTGTGTTGCAGAGCTGTGGTATCTCTGTGGAGTTCTGCAGTCACATAGTGAGGGCTTTCTCCATCAGTGTGAAGAGTACCAGGGTGGAAAGGGCTGAAGAGGCTCTGGCCCACATGGGCAGCTCAGTAAGTACATCTCTACTCCTGTAGTTCAACCCAGGCTAGCACACTTTGTGTTGTGCTCATGGAAATGGCACACTGTCTGAATATGTATTTAAAAAAGCATGTAGTTCATCCTTTGCCCGAGGATTGTCTGTTATCAGTAATCTGACATGGTACGGAGTGGCTGCAGATCCGATGTTTTTCGGGATCTTTACACTAAAAGATCAGGAGCCTCCCGAGGCTTCTGTATATTCTCTACTTTATGTGCAGAGAACAGGCTACTCAGGCGACCGGTCAAGGTGCTCCTTTTAATTAAGTTAGATCAAAGGTGAATCAAATGTCTGCAAGATCACATAATGACAGTGTTCTACATAACAGAACTGAATATGATAGTATAACGTTACTGTCAGACAAAAACACCACTGCATTTTTCTCTCGTGTGGCCAAAACTCAAGTGCGCGCTACAGGGCAAAATACACAGGTAGGCTATGCTACAGTTGAAAACCATCTGCTCTAAATTTCGTTCACTCCATCATTCAAAACAACACTGTAGGCTACTTTGAAGCTACTTTAAAACTACACTGTATAACTCAAGAAGAGCATATCCCCATGAAACTGATTGAGATCAAATGGTTACTATGCAGAATGACTCTGCATGGAAGTTTCACCGGTTAAACTGAACGAATGATCATGCGCGATTGAATGCGATGGTGTTTTTGTCTTTTAAAGTAACGTTATATTATTCTATTATATTGGGTTCTGTTATGTGGAATACTGTGATCATTGTGTGGTCCTGCAGACACTGATTCAGCTTTTATCTAACTTTATTAAATGAGCACCGTTCCTCTGAGTAGCCTGTTCTCTGCGAGTAAAGTAGAGAATGTAGGCTACACATGCGCAGAAGCTTCGGGAAGGATCTTTGAGTGCAGAAGACTAAAGATCCCGAAAATTGTCTTCTTGGCTTGAATGGAAATCTAGGAAAGTAGAAATCACTTGATTGTTTGGTTCCGGTTTTTAGAACCTGGTTATTGAATTCCTTTTTGACTGCAGGGAATGCTGAGCACCAGAATGGAACTAAACCATGGCTCCTCTTCTCCCAGGTGTTCAGTGGGATCACTCTGACTAAGTTTGGAGGCATCCTGATCCTGGCTCTGTCCAAGTCCCAGATCTTCCAGATCTTCTACTTCCGCATGTACCTGGCCATGGTGCTGCTGGGGGCCACGCACGGACTCATCTTCCTCCCTGTGCTGCTCAGCTACGCAGGTGTGCATAGGGTGATTTCTCAATTGGGAAAAAGTCCATCTTCTAAACTAGCCTCTTCCCGCCGAGGAACCTCATAATTATCGTACCGGCTCCCTATCGTGGAAGAGTTTTGAAATTCGTCACACCCTCTTTGAATCAGCTGTTTTCTTGAAGAAGAAAAGCATGCACACATTTCAAAACGATAGGCAACTGATCTACATGTCTGGCACATCCAGCTGCATTTCCTTTTACCACTTTACACATCTTTTTGGGGATTCCTCTGTAAACATAATTTGCATGATGTGGCGCAGGTGGAGAAGATGTCTCATTTCATACAAGTAAAATTGTTTCCTTTTCAGGATGGAGGAGAGGAGTCAAGCAAATCCAAATAAGATTCTCCCATTGTGCGTGTGTAAATGTGTGGCCTTTCACCGCAAATATAATTTGCATCCTAACATCACACTATAGCACCTCTCCGTAAGCTCACTAAAACCCTCAAGCCCCAAAAGGAAACTTGCCCTCAAATTCACATTTGCCTAACACCTGAGTATTTTGTGTAGTGCCTCATCTTTGTTAGTACCAGTTTGTCTTTATGTCAATGTTTACACTGCATGGAACAGGGGGAAAAGGTTGCCTCCCAAAAGTTTTAAACGATTTCACCATTGGAAAAATTACACAATCTGTCGGTCTCTCTTCCCTCAGGTCCTTCGGTAAACAAAGCCAAGGTGTTTGCAGCCAACAAGCGCTATGCCGGCACAGAAAGGGAGCACCGCCTCAACTTTTAGAGGCTCTGTGGGGCCAAGAGCAGGACAATGAGGATTTGAACTAACTAACCTTTCTGTCCTGGTCTGGGAGAGACGCTGTGGGGTGACGCAGCGTGACTGAGACAGCAGTTTCTATGATTTCTGACACTCGCAATGCAGGGATGCAACTCTGGAATAACAATCGGGTGTGTCTGTCAGAGGCCTCTCACGCTTTATTTAATTCTCATGGGCAATTCTGGGTACTGTTCATTAGGGCACACAGTGGCAAAATGTTTTGCAACGGAAAATGAAAGAATTTGCATTTCCTATTGGACCAGTAGTCTTTCCCTGTTTTTGTTTGTTTTGGTGCCTAATGAACACAACTGATTTTAGTAACCTAGAATAGCCCCCTAATGTAACATTAGCAGCAATAGGATGATATATACTGTTTCCCATCTCAACACAGGAAGTCAGCTATGTGAATGTAGGACAAACTTAAACCCCCATAACCTTCTAGTTTACATCTTATGGCCCTACTCTTTATTTTCTCTTGAGGAACAGTTATTCTTTAACCAGACAGTGGTTTTTTTGGGATTAGCTAAGTAGAATGTGTAAAGATTACTTCTCTTAGGAAAAAAAAGTTTGATAAGACGAATCATTTATGTATACTGTACTAATTACACTGTAATGTAACTAATAATGAAACCAAATAATATTTAAAGATACAATTAACCTGGTATGTAATTAAAGGTGTTCCACTCATAGAAAAATAATATATTTCTGTGGTTCCACAGTTACTGAAAAACTTGACCAACTTGATTGAGGCAACTTTATTAATGTTAAAATAAGAATATTGTGTGACAATATGTATTCCTATATAGCCAAGAGTCAATATTCACAAAGTGACGCAGAGTAAAAGTGCTGATCTAGGACCAGGGCCACCTTGTCTATATAATTATAAATGAAAAGGCAAAACTGATCCAAGATCAGTGAATAAGAGCTCCGTCTGTAAGTACATTATACTAGGCTTGGTCTGGCTCCACATATTACAGTAATGTTTTTACTTACAGTTAGGGCTGTGCCCAGTTGTCTGTAGTACCTCAGAATGTAGGGTTGAGCCAATATATTAAAGTAATGTTTATTATTTTTATTATGGGGCAACCAGAGGCTCTATATGTTTGTTACAGACATGCTTGTTGACAATGCTGTGCATTGGCACTAGAAAGAAGCACAATGTTGTAATATGGTAACCATGTCTTGAATGAAAATCTTAATGTTTTAACATTTTAATGTGTGGACTACTCAGTATTGACAGATTTAAATCTAATTTGCAAAATAATCTCATATTGGTATATTGGTACACCACTATAGATTTCCATAATATTTTGGGAAAATAAATCACTAACTAATATCTCATGTGTGCCTTATTTTGAGTAACCTAAATACACTGAACAAAAATATAAACACAACATGTAAAGTATTAGTCCCATGTTTCATGAGCTGTAATACAATATTGGCCATATGCACAAAAAGCTTATTTTGCTCAAATTTTGTACCAAAATTTGTTTACATCCCTGTTAGTGACCATTTCTCCTTTGCCAAAATAATCCATTCACCTGACAGGTGTGGCATATCAAGAAGCTGATGAAATGTCATGATCATTACACAGGTGCACCTTGTGCTGGGGACAATAAAAGAACACTCTTAAAATATTAAGTTTTGTCACACAACACAATGCCACAGACGTCTCAAGTTTTGAAGGAGCGTGCAATTGTCATGCTGACTGCAGGAACGTCCACTAGAGCTGTTGCCAGAGATATGAATGTTACTTTCTCTACCTTAAGCCACCTCCAATGTCTTCTTAGAGAATTTTGCAGTATATCCAACCCGTCTCAAAACCGCAGACCACGTGTATGGAGTTGTGTGGGCGAGCGGTTTGCTGATGTCAACATTGTGAACAGAATGCCCCATGGTGGGGTTATGGTTTGGGCAGGCATAAGCTATGGACAAAGAACACAATTGCATTTTATTGATGGCAATTTGAATGCATAGAGATACCGTGACGAGATCCTGAGGCCCATTGTCATGACATTCATCCGCCACCATCACCTCATGTTTCAGCACGGCCCCATGTCGCAAGAATCTGTACATAATTCCTGGAAGCTGAAAATGTCCCAGTTCTTCCATGGCCTGGATGGACTCACCAGACATGTCACCCATTGAGCATGTTTGGGATGTACGACTGCATGTTCCAGTTCCCGCCAATATTCAGCAACTTCGCACAGCCATTGAAGAGGAGTGGGACAACATTCCACAGGCCACAATCACCAGCTTGATCAACTCTATGTGAAGGAGATGTGTAACGCTGCATGAGGCAAATTGTGGTCACACCAGATATTGACTGGTTTTCTGATCCATGGCCCTACCTTTTTTTTAAGCTATCTGTGACCAACAGATGCATATCTGTATTCCCAGTCATCTGAAGTCCATAGATTAGGCCTAATTAATTTATTTCAGTTGACAGATTGTCTTATATGAACTGTAACTCAGTAAAATCTTTCAAATTGTTGCATGTTGCATTTATATTTTTGTACAGTATACATGTTCAGAAGGAACCGCCTGGTTGAAGGGGGTTATGTAAAAAGAGACCACATTGTGGCGCCAGATACCATAGTAGAGCTAGCTGTATGCTGTCTGGAACTACCTCTCCTGACTGTTAGTATTGACTTATTTTTCAGCAATCTGTAGGGCTATTGTCGCTGTTATACAGTATTTCCTCACTTCAGATGATGAGGTCTAACTTGGTAGTTTCGATACCTTACATTTACTGCCAATTTGAAGGCTCACGTTTGTTTTTACTGTCTTGTGGTTGTGAGACATTAATATTGAAAGATATTTTTTAGTGCTTTTTAAAACCAACCATTTATAACAATATGAACGTCAAACTTCACCCACAGTGTGTGCACTTCCACATCGAAAATGATATCCTAACATAAATCGTCTGCCAACCCGAGAAGGACTGACGGTCAGTAACAGTGTCAACTTCCTCTCTGGCCGAGCCTTGCAGCCGGGTTGTCACACAAAATGCCACTTCATCATTTATTCATCAGTTGGGCTGTTCTTTGAATCTGTCAGAGAGAGATTAAAATATGAATTTCCCCCTGGTTGGGGCTGTGTAGGGAACAGGACAGAGGAGGAGAGGGGAACACACGAGGGGAGAAGCGAGGTTCTGGTGTTATGTAAGCCCTGTGTGCCTCACCTCTCCCTGGACCCTGCACCTGACCCAGCTCACGCACATCTGAGCCCCAGTACAGCTTAACCCCAGACTGGCTACAGCTTAGTGCAGACTACACAGCTGTCACTGTAGCAGACAATGCTGTTAAATTAATAATATGGTTGTAATGTACAGCTGATTTGCCATTGCTAAAATTTCATCAGCTGATTTTGAACTAGGTTGCAAATTACATACCAGACATTTAGGCTTTGCATTAATTTATTTAAATCCTTTATTTGAATAGAGACAAACACTGAATTATTGAAAGTCATTTACACCATGCTTTTGCTTGTTTTCAGCATCAGTCCCTCGATGAGCTTTACAAATGAGAATGTGAATATAGCCGTGAAACAAGGTAATGTTTATGAACAGCAACCATCTATCTCTATCTCTCAGGTGCAAGGTTGCTGTGTTCTGTGGGCATTCAAGTACAGCATTTCCCATCCATTCACTTTGTTGACAATACCACCAGATTTACACGGTTATCAAACGTCACGCCAGGGAAAGCCTACACGAAACGCAGCCTTTATTTGAAGTGATTCTAAATGAATGAATGGTGAAAAAACTATTGGAACCATTTCCCTGTTTGACTGCTAGGTTTTATGACTCATAGGTACTCTATTGCACCATTGTTTTAACAGCACAAAATGGTTACTAAAAGGCAATGTAGAAATGTGGGATGAAAAGGCAGCAGCTCACTTAACCTCAAGCAAGTTATGTAAATGTTCTACTGGCTCAGAGAGGGAGAAGGCTTACTGTCCAGCACCAGTTACCATACAAGCTGTAGACATGGTGCATTATTACATTAATCAAGTTAAATAAGGGATTTAAAAACACCTCAGGGGAAGTATTTCATGTGAAAGAATGTAGAGAGAAAAGTAATACTGTGAAATCACACATCATTACTCTCTTTCTGCTGTGAGGTCACTTTGCTTGACGTGCATTGCCATGCCATCTTATTGGCACAATGACATGCTGTATGCTTACCAAAACCTTTACTCAAGC
Source organism: Brachymystax lenok tsinlingensis (assembly GCA_030435695.1). Taxonomy (NCBI): domain Eukaryota; kingdom Metazoa; phylum Chordata; class Actinopteri; order Salmoniformes; family Salmonidae; genus Brachymystax; species Brachymystax lenok. The sequence continues at coordinate 10,998,115 of CM059801.1, forward strand.
AACACACATCACATGATTACAATAAGGGCAGACAGAGGATGATCTCCTGCTCTCTCTCGCTAGTTGCCTACCAGGAATCCAAAGCAAATTCTGCAACGCCTCCACATCTCTCAAAGCTGGTTCATGAAAGTACACATACTTCTTGTCAACACCTTACCCCTAACAAGTCATCGAGTTGCATTATTTGCTGCCAACACTATCCTTGGGGTTCAAATTCAGGCCACTGGCTGTATTTTCTACTTGAGACATTGGACTGAATGACTTTAAAGGGTCATTAATAAGTAAGGTGAGAGAGGCATTTAATGCCCTGCTGTTTTGAGTCACTGGTTATCTGTTAGAGCCAGGCTCAGTTGATGCCAAAAATAGTGGTAAAAAAACAAAAAGAAAATGTCATTTAGCAGACCCTCTTATAATTACAGGAGCAATTAGGGTTAAGTGCAATGCTGAAGGGCACATCGACAGATCTTTGACCTAGTCGGCTCAGACATTCAAACCAGTATACTTTCAGTTACTGGCTCAACGCTCTTACCCGCTAGGCTACCTGCCACCCAGTGGGACTAGAGAATCATCTCAGACATGCAGAGGATCAGATTCACAAACACGTCCAACTGCAGGGCTGCCTGGGGCCTGTTCAGGGGGATGTCAAGTTACTGAACGTTTACGTAGAAATGTATTGGTAGACTACATAAAATGTCTGTCAGCTCTATTCAGTCTATCTGCAACATTCAAAACATTTCACATCACTGACTGAATACATCCCTGTGTGCCCCACTCCCCGCTGACCAGACAAACAGCCAACCAGGGAGTCCCTCTCCCACTGACAGCCACAACACGCCACACAGCACCCACCATTCAGTTTCCACCATTCCCAACATTCACTTCCTTGTTTACAAACGTGGTGGGCCCAGCAGTGACCAGGGTCTGACCTGGGTTGAAAAGCCCTGAGTCACTGCATCACTCACAGCATCAGGAGGGGGGAAAGGCCTGGGGGGAGCTAACTGCCGTTTCAGCCAAATGTTGTTATTTTAAAAAGAGGGAAGGGCAATAGACTAGGCCAGGGGGCTTGCCCCCCAAAGGATGGAACACATATTTGGTACAATGGAGGTGGCTGACATGTGAGCTGACCCCAGGGAGGGCAGTCAATAGCCCCCTTTATGAGGCGCTGAGAGGGGTATTAGGAGTATCAATGGAGAGGGCTAAGCCATATAGGCCATGTGGCCGTGGCCAGGCCTGGAACTGTTTGTTTTGATGGCAGCACGAGACTGGGACTGGCGTGACCGCCCGCCTTGTTTACCTTGGATATGTGTCAGGTGGCCCGAGAGAGCCTGTTCGTTCCCTCCCTTTCTCCATCTCGCTCACTCTCTCCCTCCCGTTTGCTCTATTTTCCTTTTTCCCCTCCCTTCCTCTCCAACTTTCCTCTCAGATTGCATCAGAGCCACAGCCGGGCACAACAACATGATCACTGAGCTCAATGTAGGACAGAGCTAGGCACTCAATAGCACTGGCAGGCCTTCTTATGCCGTGTTCACTTACTAGTCTGAAATGTCTGACTTGCTAACTGGTTGAACCCGGCACGTGTATGACCACAGTTTCTAAACCAAGAAGCGCAATATCGCAAGACTTCCGGGAACGCTAACGGAGCAGACCAGGCCGGGGTTTGGGGTTTAAGTCTTCCTTAGTTTTCTCGAAATCTAAAGGCAACCTAGATTCGAGCCAATATCTTAACCAGTTGAAAATGTTATTACTCCATCTTCGTAAAACAACTTTATATCGAAGGAGTACCTTTGATTTGATGGCCTGCACATGCATAGTTCGCTGCGAGATGACTGTTAGACCCGCATGAGCATAGAAAACATGGCGACATTGGCTACCTAAAAGCCTGATCGGGGATTTCTATTTGCGAAGCAGTTTCTGCCTATCTTCATACTGTACTGTTTTTGGTATAACCAGTTAGCAAGTCAGACATTTCCGAGTTGCCTAGTTCCGACTAGCAAGTGAACGCGGCAGTTTTTGGAGTAGTTTTTTTTATGCTCTACTGCCAAGGAAATTTATTTAACTAGGCAAGTCAGTTAACAAATTCTTATTTATAATGACAGCCTACCCCAGCCAAACCCCGACGACGCCGGGCCAATTGTGCGCTGCCCTATGGAACTCCCAATCACAGCCGGTTGTGATGCAGCCTGAATCGAACCAGGGTCTGTAATGACGCCTCCTGCACCGAGATGCAGTGCCTTAGACCGCTGCGGGAGCCGGGAGCCCTGGGATATACTTTAATATTCATAGTCTAATTTACAAGTTATTCATAATATCCCGTTAGGTGACCGACTCAATGTCACAGTAAGATGTGCAAGGGGGTAGGATTTTATGAGGAACATGCACTGCCTTATCATGCATGCTTGAATTGTAATAGATGATTGGTTCTCTGCAATAAATATGAGTGGAACCAGGTGATATCTTATGGCAGTAAATTAATTCACCAAGATCAGCAGCCAGCAGAACAGTGACACAAAATGATGAGAAACCAATCACATTTCAGGAATCTTGTTTTTATTGAACAAGCAAGAAGTATATTTACAAACATACACGTGTATTTTGGTGTTGTTGACCATGAGCTTTCTGCCAAACCGTAAAAGTGTGTATCCTACAAATTCTTTGGGCTTAGAAATCAAAACATCTCCCAATAGTATTTCACCCTGATTTCAGCACTATCCATCTTTTCTGTATAATTAAAATGATTACAATTTGATTAAATCAGACAGTGTTCAAAAGACAAAACGATTTTGATCTGATAAAATAAACAATACTTTCCTGTTTTTCAAGAGAAACTCTTGGTAACACTGCTATGATGTCACAACAATAGCATTAGCATAATCCAAGTCAGTATTCATGTCATAAGGAATTCCTCTCGACCACGCCCACAAATTGGAGAAAAACATTCTTTCCCACTGACCCCCACTGTAAAAGAGACAACTTCGTTGTCTATTTTTTTGTTATACAGAAATAACAAACATGCCGAAAATCTGCTGTGTTGTTCAATCAACTTTTAATTGGTCACGAACACATATTTGCAGATGTTATCACGGGTGTAGCGAAATTCTTATGTACAGTGCATTCGGAAAGTATTCAGACCTAGACTTTTCCACATTTTGTTATTCTAAAATGGATTACATTTTTCCTCAATCTACACACAATACCCCATAATGACCAAGTGAAAAACGATTTTTTGAAATTGTTGCAAATGTATTAAAAAACTAAAGCATAAATACTTTAAGTATTCAGAACCTTTGCTACGAGACTCGAAATTGAGCCCAGTTGCATCCTATTTCCATTGGTCATCCTGGAGATGTTTCTACAAGTTGATTGGAGTCCACCTGTGGTAAATTCAATTGATTGGACATGATTTGGAAAGGCACACATCGGTCTATATAAGGTCCCACAGTTGACAGTGCATGTCAGAACAAAAACCAAGCCATGAAGTCGAAGGAATTGTCTGTAGAGCTCCGAGACAGGATTGTGTCGCGGCACAGATCTGGGGAAGGGTACCAAAACATTTCTGCAGCATTGAAGGTCCCCAAGAACACAGTGGCCTCCATCATTCTTAAATGGAAGAAGTTTGGACACCAAAGACTCTTCCTAGAGCTGCCCGCCCGGCCAATCTGAGCAATACAAGATTCTCTGGTCTGATGAAACCAAGATTTAACTATTTGGGCTGAATGCCAAGCGTCACGCCTGGAGGAAACCTGGCACCATCCCTACGGTGAAGCATGGTGGTGGCATCATGCTGTGGGGGGATGTTTTTCAGCAGCAGGGACTGGGAGACTAGTCAGGATCGAGGGAAAGATGAACTGAGCGATCCTTGATGAAAAACTGCTCCAGAGCGCTCAGTACCTCCGACTGGGTTAAAGGTTCACCTTCCAATAGGACACAGACCCTAAACACACAACCAAGACAACACAGAAGTGTCTTCAGGACAAGTCTCAATGTCGTTGCGTGGCCCAGCCAGAGCCCGGACTTGAACCCGATCGAACACCTCTGGAGAGACCTGAAAATAGCTGTGCAGCAACATTCCTCATCCAAGATGACAGAGCTTAAGAGGATCTGCAGAGAAGAATGGGAGAAACTCCCCAAATACAGGTATGCCAAGCTTGTAGCGTCATACCCAAGAAGAATTGAGGCTGAAATCGCTGCCAAAGGTGCTTCAACAAAGTACTGAGTAAAGGGTCTGAATACTTATGCGGTTTTTATTCTTTATAAATTTGCCAACATTTCTAAAATACATTGTCATTATGGGGTATTGTGTGTAGCACAAAATGTGGGAAAAAGGGCTCTGAATACTTTACAAATGCACTGTACACGCTTATGTACATGTAACCAGGTAAATCCCGACCTACGGTTCACAATGCTCCTACGTAGGGAAATAGAGCATGCGAGAAGAGCCCTGTTGCTTCAGACTATTCGGTGTGGGAAATTGTGGGGACCCAGTGTCCAAGTAGGCTACACGTAGCTATTTGTTTGGAAAACATTTCATCACAGGTAAGACATTTAACTAATGTAGTATAGTCAGTGTGTAACTCCACTCACTACTTGTAGCTTTATAGTCAGTTTGTGTTGTTGGTCTTAGCTAGTTTAATGTTCTGGTTGGTAGCTAGCTCGCACTCATGTTGCTAACGTTAGCGCCTTCATGAAAAGGGGCATGAGGGAAGCTCAACAATATGATGATTTTCAAAGTAGTGAGAACGCTTGGGAGCAAGCAATGTTGAAAAATCATCCTTAGACACGTTTTATTTCTCTTAACTGTCGCTTTGTAATTGACAAAAACAAGCAGACAACAAGAAAATTTGTGTTTGAAAAAAGGTCACGTTTTTGCTGTGAGCCAAGGTTATTTTTCCTACAGGCGGGCAGGGCAACAATGTTCTGTTTAATACCGACTGGGACTATAACAGAACAATGGTGACCTTCGAACTGGAACCACTCATCATAAAAGATAGATGGCACAATCATACTGTGACCATGACAATGGATCACCTGCCATATCAAACACTTAGTCAGGTCATGACAGATATTGTGATTATGACGCTAATTCAAGTTCAGTTTCAATATCAGAGCTGTAGCATTATGCCCTACTTCCGATACCTTCCCACCCACTCCAGTAAAGCACTAGAAACGTGCCGATAATACACTCTAATGTAGAGCACAGGAGATTACACATTGATTGATAAGAGTGGGCCCATTCACAAGCACTCAACAGGTAGAAAACAAGAAGAGTACTTAAATGTACTGAATAATGTACAGTATAAAATCCTATTTAAATCTATCAGTATTTTGCAATGGAAAAAGTTGTCGATAAATTGACATGCCGATAGTGGGATTGGTGGCTAGAAAGACGTTTAGATCAACGTCCCTTACGGGGTTTGAGTCAACTCAAATTGATCAGAATGAGTTTGTTACACAACCCTCACCCAGTCAAAAGTCTCTGAAAATGGCCTCTATCCATGTCTGAAATATTCAAAAAGTGCACTTCTAGTGAGGAGACTGGAAAACGATTTTTCAAAAAGCAGAGTCACTGGGATAACAGTCCTGTCAAAATCGGCCACGCGACAGGTTTGCTTCATTCTTCACGACAATCATAAGGCAACCAAAACATGCCAAGCAAGGATTACAAAAAAATGAATTGTTATTTACATCTTTAGACAACTTTTAGCTACCAATCTTTTGAAGGTGTAAATAGTGTTAAAGAATGTAGAAGTAAAAGTCTGAGAAGAATGTTGAAGTAAGAATACGTATAACTTTGGCTGCTTTCAAATCTCGATCTGAAAATGTACATATGAATGTGGCCTGCAGTAGAGTGTAGTGGAGCTCCAACACCATGGTGCATGATGGATTTCCAGGCTGCAGGGAGACAAGCTGGTCGTGGTCCTCGGTGAGGTGGGGTGGTCCAGTAGGGTGGGTCTCCTGGTCCTAGATCGGGATGACTGGGTGTGGGTGCTCCTCCTGATGGGTCACCAATGCTAGGAGGTCTGGACGAGGCGTCTGTAGTGGGGCATGATCTCGTTCTCAGGCAGGTGCAGGTTGAACTCCAGGGCCACCAACACAGGGAATTCAAAGGCTATCAGCTCTCTCCTGTTCACACGAAACCTCTCCTCCAGTTTCTACACATCAGAGAAAAAGGGAGGTGAGAAATGTACAAACTAACCCACTTTATTACTTCCTATATTCTGTAATATACACTGAGTGTACAAAGCATTAAGAACCCCTTCCTAATATTGAGTTGCCCCCTCCCAATTCTTGGACCATTCTTGATACAGAAGGGAAACTGTTGAGCGTGAAAAACACAGCAAAGTTGCAGTTCTTGACACAAACCGGTAAACCTGGCACCTAATACTATACCTTCTTTAACCTACACTGATTGAAGTAGATTTAACAAGTGACATCAATAAGAGATCATACAGTGCCATAAAGTATTTGCCCCATTTCAAATGTTCTATACTTTTGCATATTTTTTATACTGAATGTTATCAGATCTTCAACCAAAACCTAATACTAGATAAAGGGAACCGGAGTGAACAAATAACACATCAATTACATACTTCATTTATTTCATAAACAAAGTTATGCAACACCAAGTGCCCCTGTGTGAAAAGCAATTGCTCCCTTACACTCAATAACTGGTTCTGCCACCTTTAGCTGCAATGACTCCAACCAAACGCTTCCTGTAGTTGTTGATCAGTCTCCTATGTCGTTGTGGAAGAATTCTGGCATACTCATCCATGCAGAACTGCTGTAACTCAGAGACATTTGTGGCTTTTCAAGCATTACCTGCTCGTTTCAAGTCCTGACACAAAATCTAAATTGAAATTCTACAGGAGAATGTCAGGCCATCAGTCTGTGAGCTGAAACTGATGCACAGCTGTGTCATGCAGCAAGACAATGATCCAAAACACACAATCAAGTCTACATGAAAATGGCTAAAAAAGGCAACAAATTTGAAGTTTTGGAATGGCCTAGTCAAAGTCCAGACCTGATCCCAATTGACATGTGGCAGGACTTGAAACCCACAAATGTCGCTGAGTTAAAGCAGTTCTGTACGCAAGAATGGGCCAAAATTCCTCGACAGCGATGTGAGAGACTGATCAACAACTACAGGAAGCGTTTGGTTGCAGTCATTGCAGCGAAAGGTGGCACAACCAGTTATTTAGTGTAAGGGAGCAATTAGTTTTTCACTCAGGGGAATTGGGTGTTGTATAACTTTGTTAAGTAAATAAATAAAATACGTTTTTAAATTGTCATTTGTAAACTCAGGTTCTCTTCAGCTAACATTAGGTTTCGGTTGAAGATCTGACAACATTCTGTATCAAAAATATACAAAAAAGAGAAAATCAGAAAGGGGGCAAATACTTTTTCACGGCACTGTAGCTTTCACCTGGCCAGTCTGTCATGGAAATAGCAGGTGTTCATAATGTTTTGTAAACTCAGTGTAGAGGGACTACAAAAAATATTATTTTGTCTATGATCCCTATGCTAGCCACTTTGCAGTCTGTCATGTGGTGCTCTTCTGTCACGCAGATAAAAGCAGATTCTACACAGACTACATAACAGCCGATATCTTTATAACGTCTGAAAAAGTGTCACTTCAAAAGGAACCACGTCTAAGGAATTCATATGATATAACAATCATATATTCCGTGCAGAATCGCTGTTTGTCTGCGTGACAGGAAAGCACCCATGGTTTCCACCAGGCTGCTCAGAGCCGAAGCCTAATGCACTAAGAGGTGAGGTCGACACTTACATCTATGAGCTGCTTGACCTCGTGCTTCTTGAGGTCTCCGCCGATCTTGGCGGCGAGCAGGATGCAGGCGCCGGCACAGAGTTTACGGTTCTGCTTGTTGAGTTTCCCCTGGAGGACCAGCTTCTCGAAGTAGACGAAGGCCATGGCTACGGTGGGTTCCTCATAGCCACACTCCTCCTGGGCCAACTTACGGATCTCTCTCTTCAGACTGGTGAAGGGATGGGGAGGAAGGTAGAGAGGGAAGGGGTAGAAGGTGGTGAAGGCAGGGCGATAACAGACAAATACAAAGAGGTCAATGCTAAAAAAAAGAACTCAAAAGTACCAGTGTGTCCAATGTCTGTCAGGAACGATTGTTGATACGATTAACCACAAGGGGTTAAATAAGGCTGACACAAAATTATAATTTCAACATCATACTAAAATGGATGTTTCGCATAGACGTCCCAACCTCCTGACTTTGCTGAGGGTCAGCCGTATGTGGGGGAACTTCTCCTTGAATGTCTCGTTCATGTCCTTTTTGAGGTCAGAAGGCTTGACGTACTCTATGACTGTAGTCTGAAAGAGAGATGAAAGTATTGGTGTCAGAAAGACAGGCTCTGACGTTAAGCTCTGTTGTCGGTAAAATTGTGCAAGTGTTACGTTATTGTATATGTGGAAGAGGACACAGAGAAGCATCAATCTCACAATGGAAGGTGATGGGACCTTTAGATTCAGTGTTCAGTTTCATTGAGAAGGTGGTTGAGTATCAGAGACGGAGCACGAGATATTGGAGTCAGGCAGAGGAGGCTGGTGGGAGGAGCTATTGGAATGGAATTAATGGAACGAAGTGAAACGTGGTTTCAATATGTTTGATACCGTTCCATTTATTCCGTTCCAGCCATTACAAATGAGCCCTTCCCCCCTATAGCTCCTCCCACCAGCCTCCTCTGGAGACAGGTAACATTGGGTGGCACCCCATACACGTTCCATAGTCCAGAACGTTTACAACGCTTTACATTTCCAAGCTCTGTATGTTCAGTCAATGTACTTTAACTGAGCCTTTTAACTTTATTTCTGGTTAGAGGCTCATATTTGTTATCTAGGAAGATAGAAGGAGCACTGTAGTTGACCCGCTGAATCTAGGTATATGATAGGAGAGCGATAATCAAAACAGCATATTGCCCAAATCGGCTCATGGCAAGTCATTTGCTTTGTTCAAACTTACATTCCTATCTGAATCCAAAATATACCAAACTATTTGTACCGACCAAAATATTTCTAAGTATACTTTGACTACTGCAGCAAATCTGTGGCTACTGTGGGCCCTGGGAAACCTAGAGGGAGCATTTCTAAATGAAAGGACTGTAATGTATAGATATATCCTTTATCGCAAAGGAAACTAAAAATACTAAGATGATTTCTATCCCATACTACAGTTAGTACCAGACTTGAAAGATCAGTTCAAGAAAGATAAAAGGCTTAGATTAGCACAGTGACTGATCGTGCAGTGAAACGTTCAGCATCTACTGGTCACATTCCTCGAGTGTAAACACAATAGCTATTGTTGTTTCGCAATGGGAGGGAGATAAGAAAAAAAACTGTCTAGCCTTAACTGAATACTTCACGTCTGGTCTGTCTATTCTACCAGCTCAGATAACACCAACAGAGCCAAACGAGAAATGAACTGGGAGTCTGTTGTTGTTGCTATGATTTGAACACAAAACTAACGTTCCCTTGCCAAGTTCTGGACATGAGAAAGTGATTAAGTAACAGTGAGGTATGTCCACAGGAAAAGGAGTGGAGCAGATAAACAACAGATGTGAGTCTGAAATGGCACCCTATTCCTGTAGTAGTGCACTACTTTTGACCAACTCTCTATGGGCCCTGGTCAAAAGTACTGCACTATACAGGCAATAGGGTGCCATTTCTAACACACCCTAGCTGTTATGAAGTGGCTGTTTAAAGTGCTACTGTATAGAAAGACAGGGAGTGTATTCACACACATCAGACTAGTAGGAGTGTGAGCTGAACCAGGGATTAGGCCAATGACCTTTCTGATTAGATTGGTCAGACAGAATATTTGGACTTACAGTAAGTTCAGTTGATGCAGTATGAGGTAGAGCCACGCGCAAAGGTGTGGCGAGCTGGCATTTGCCGAGGACTTAAAAAAAAAAAGTGTAATAAAAAAATATTGGGACAAAGTACAGGTTTTTTTTGTCTGATTTGCCTCATAGTTTGTCAACTCACGCAAAATTGATCTGTCCTTCGCATCGGAGGGCTGCAGGTTCTGTGCGTGTCTTGACCAATCAGATTATGGAGATCACAGGTCGCGGGGGCCGGGGTACAACGCACGTCTAGCAAAGCTCAAAGCGCACTCTACTTTCCTCCGAAAGACAAAAACTAAAACCCTTTATATAAATTTTGTAGCTGCCTACATCTAAACATTAGTGAGCTGACATGCTGTATGGATGAAAACGAGATGATTTCTCAGTCTGATAAACTGTATGCCAGGAGTCTTCAACCTTTTCTTGCCCAGTGACCCACTCCCAGGAAAACCTCAGATCCAGGGACCCACTCCAAGGAAAACCTGCCGACCCAGGGACCCCTATCATACGTTAGCAACAACAACAAAAAAATCACGTCTTGTCTTATCAGGGGAATTAAGAACTAATCCATTTTTTTTTTAAATAGATTTGGTAGATATTTTGACCTCCCAGCATTATAATTGGAAGAGGAAGTGTAAACTCTAACATAGTCTATTAGCTAGAAAGGTCACTCTAAACACATTTTCACTAAGAGCATCTGTTTAGCTGGTTAAGGGTTAGCCATGTGTTGGTAAAAAATGTACAGTATGTCCAAGTCAAGAAAACGTACCAGCAGCCAGTGGCACTTGCCACACTGGTAGCCTATTTGCGGCTGCGTGAGTGTAATTGGCTCCAATAAGTCATTTTGTTGACATCATTATAAATAAGATATTCTCCTATTTTCTACTACAAAATTAGTTAATTCTGTTGTTGCTAGCAATATTCATAAAAAAAAACATTGAAATAAAACAAATATATTTTCCCTTTTTTCCCCCTGCAGTATTTTCGTGGACCAGTGCAGTACCCCCGATTGAATACCTCTGCTGTAGGCTACTAACAGCAGCTGCATACAGTCTACTATGTGCCCTGTCCCTCAGGCAGGGCAAACAAAGCAGTGACGTTATGTCTTTATAGTGATAGGAGAAAATGTGAACGTGATCAAATTTGGTTTAGATTCAAACTTGGGCTGGCTAGGCTACCTAGAACTTTTTAATCCAAAAGTATTAACTGGAAATAATCAAATTAACACAATAGTAATGATAGGGAACAAGTTAATTTTGAATTAGGCCTACAGTTGCATAGGCATACATGATGCAAGCCTGCATAAAGCAAAGTCAGCCATGTGAGTTCTATTGTAATTGTCGTCTCTGTGTCGCAGAAACCCTGTCGCAGAGTCTTGTTTTAAAATATAATTCATATGAACAAGTACAAGGTTGCTGCAGTTTGACAGGGTTTTCATCCCCCCCGGGCCAGGAGTTTTTTCAGCATTTTTTTTTTTAAACCATGTGGCCTGATTAAAAAACTCTGGGGCCATCATAGCCCATAAAACCTTTTTGCAACTGACAAATCACTGTCATACGGTCCAGAGTTTTATCTGGTTAGGTTACCAGATCAGGAAAAACTCTGGGCCCCAGGGAAAAAATTGGAACCTATACATAGGAGCTGGTTTGTTGTTTCTCTTAGGTTGTGTCTCTGACAACAATTTTCTTTTTTTATTATGATAATCTGAAAAACATGATAGGCCCCAAATCTTTCAAATACTTTAGCTGTACTTGATTGAACTGGCATAATGGAGTACAAACCCTGTCCATGTGGCACTAAAGGCAGGCTCAATCAAACTCAAAGTATTTTAAAACAAATGCTGTTTGAACCCAGGTCTGGTAAGCAGAGTGGTGTCTCACCATGTATGAGGGGAAGATTAGGACTCTCTTGTGCTTCCCACACGGCCACTGGGGATCGTCCAACAGATTAGGGTCGTACTCCCGGATCAAGTCCCCCAGATCATTCCCTGTAGGGGACAAAATGACACAGTCACACAATGAGCCAAGGATAAACAAACACTGGGGACAAGAAAGAAAAATATGCAGTGTTTTTCCACTTCTTCTAAAACAGTCAAATCAAATGTTATTTGTCACATGCACCGAATACAACAGGTGTAGATCTTACAGTGAAATGCTTACTGACCACCCCTTAACCAACAATGCAGTTAAGAAAATAGAGGTAAGAAAATAAATCAAAAGTAACACAATAAAATAACAATAACGAGGCTATATACAGGGGGCACCGGTACTGAGTCAATGTGCGGGGCTACAGGTTAGTCGAGGTAATTTGTACATGTAGGTAGGGTTAAAGTGACTATGCATAGAAGCCCTCAATGTTGAACATGTAATTGATCAACTAAAAACATCACAATGGATGGTTATGCCTCGGAAAAAGTGATATGTATCATACCCACTCTGACATAGGCCTACTCCTATTCAGGGCCACTCTCTAGCATGGAGGATCCACACACTGACCTGTATGAACGCTACAACTACTCCAGAGGATCCACACACTCATATGACTGACCCGTGTCGATGCTGCTCTGGTTGCTGTTGGCCCGGCCCAGGCTGAGACTGCGGTGGCTGATGTTACGAGACTGAGTGAAGGATGACACGGAGTCTATGGTGTTCCTACGACCGCTGCCCAGGGCGTTGGTGGGGTACAGGAACTGGGTGTACGACACAGTCTGTGGAGAAAGAGAGAGACATACTCACGTTTTAAGAGCATGTTATTGTTAAGGCGCTCATGTTCAGGCTCTCACACAGGCTCGGTCTCCAGTCCTCTCTCACCTTTCCGTCGGCCCCCAGCTCCACTCCCTCCAGCCCGATCACCATCTCCTTGGCACTGACCCCGCCCGAGGGGTGCCGCTGCCGCCCGCTTTCCAGTTTCACATCCCTGCCGGGGCACAACACCGTTAGACATCCCTTAAAAGCCCACACCCCGTGCCAAACAGTCTGCTGTCTAGACTCCACCTCAGCATTATCTAACTCTGTCCATCTAGTTCCATCTTTTACACCACAGTTAAATGTGCTCGTTACTGATTTGTAGAGCACTGCACTAACCAATCAGATTCTCTGACTACCTGTATGTGATCTGACTGGGCGGGTGATCCTAAGAATCCTAAGAAGTATACAGCGAGGGTTGAAGTGAGAGTGTGGATTCATACTGGAGCATTCTGCCAAGTAGGGTTAAAGGAATGCAGGCGGTTGCAGCTCAGACGTTGCATCACCAGTACTCTACATTTCATATCAGTGTGTTAGATTTCTAAATAAAAAGCAGGTCACCTGCTTGACTAAAGAAGGAAATGTAGTACTGCACTGAGCTGAAACTGGGTCAGTGGTACACAGTCGTTGGAAATGACCTGTCAGGTTACAGCCTTGAGCAGATGTTCTAGAAAAACCTTTCACGGTCCAGCGTTGCTGTAAAACCATCTACCAACTAAAGGTTTCACATTGACTCATACTAAATGAAAATGCACTATTATTAAACTTTCATCATTTCATGGACTTTCACCAGACTGATTTGACAAAAGGGTATGTGGTGGTTACAGTCTCCTGTCAGAAAGGCCAGTAGCAATAGCAGGAAAAGGCCACTGGACAAGCATGACTGCTTTACAATGACACAGATGGCCATCACATGACCATTGTTATTAGGATTAGATGGCAGACAGTCTGAGGTGGAGCTGTGATGAAAATAGCATTATCTGGCAAATCTTGTTGACAGATGCATCATACACACACACACACACACGAAGATCCCAATGCAGAAAACTTTAAGGAAGGGAGATAAGAAGAGAGGAAACTAAACAAGCCAGGAAAGCCAGGGGTTGCAGTCTGTCAAAGGATGAAACAGAGAACACAGTAGTGGAAGGAAATAAAGAGTATCTTGTCAAGTGGCTGAGGGATCAATTCATAAGAAATGAGGGGCAAAAAAAAATAAACATTGCCTTTTCACAGAGATTAAACAACAATATCTAAACAAGCAGAATCAAACCTAAATGTATTCAAATGTTTTTTATTAACAATTATCAAGGTTACAAAGAGACCTCCAGTTCAGGAATGAGCAATGAAAACTGTGCTTTTTAATATTAACAACAGGAGACGGCTCTAAAGAAAGGAATGTGGAATTGGGCCAGACAGAGAACATAAGAGAAGCCAAACGCATTCTAGGTTCCCAGAATTCTACAGTGCCATAATGTCCCAGAGAGGACTGAGCTAATTAGCAAGGTAATTGAATCTTCTAGTTATTATGAACACTGTCGTAAATCAATAAAAACTCGAATTGGGGCAAGAAAGGGAGAAAATGCAGGGAAAAGTCATAACAGACAGAAGCTTGGACTTGTTCATAGTCTAGTTCTACGGTGCATTCAGACCCCTTGACCTTTTCCACATTTTGTTACGTTACAGCCTTATTCTAAAATGGATTAAATAAATACAAATCCTCAATCTACACACAATAACCCATAACGACGAAGTGAAAACAGGTTTTCAGAAATGTCTGCACATTTATTAAAAATAAAAAACAGAAATACCTTATTTACAGAAGTATTCAGACCCTTTGCTATGAGACTTGAAATTGAGCTCAGGTGCACCCTGTTTCCATTGGTCATCCTTGAGATGTTTCTACAACTTGATTGAAGTCCACCTGTTGTAAATTCAATTGATTGGACATGATTTGGAAAGCACACACCTGTCTATATAAGGTTCCACAGTTGACAGTGCATGTCAGAACAAAAACCAAGCCATGAGGTCAAAGGAATTGTCCGTAGAGGTCCGAGACAGGATTGTGTCGAACCACAGATCTGGGCAAAGGTACCAAAACATTTCTGCAGCATTGAATGTCCCCAAGAACATAGTGGCCTCCCATCATTATTAAATGGAAGAGGTTTGGAACCACCAAGACTCTTCCTAGAGCTGGCCGCCCGGCCAAACTGAGCAATCGGGGGAGAAGGGCCTTGGTCAGGGAGGTGACCAAGAACTCGATGGTCACTGACAGACCTCCAAAGTCCCTCTGTAGAGATGGGAGAACCTTCCAGAAGGACAACCATCTCTGCAGCAATTCAACAATCAGGCCTTTATGGTAGAGTGGCCAGACAGAAGCCACTCTTCAGTAAAAGGCACAGAACAGCCCGCTTTGAGTTTGCCAAAAGGCACCTAAAGACTCAGACCATGAGAAACAAGATTCTCTGGTCTGATCAAACCAAGATTGAACTCTTTGGCCTGAATGCCAAACGTCATGTTTCACCTGGCACCATCCCTACAGTGAAGCATGGTGGTGGCAGCATCATGCTGTGGGGATGTTTTTCAGCGGCAGGGACTGGGAGACTAGTCAGGATCGAGGGAAAGATGAACGGAGCGAAGTACAGAGAGATCCTTGATGAAAACCTGTTCCAGAGCACTCAGTACCTCAGACTGGGGTGAAGCACACAGCCAAGACAATGCAGGAGTGGCTTCAGGACAAGTCTCTGAATGTCGTTGAGTGGCCCAGCCAGAGCCCGGACTTGAACCCGATCGAACATCTCTGGAGAGACCTGAAAATAGCTGTGCAGCAACGCACCCCATACAACTTGACAGAGCTTGAGAAGAATGGGAGAAACTCCCCAAATACAGGTGTGCCAAGCTTGTAGTGTCATACAAAAGAAGACTCGAGGCTGTAATCGCTGCCAAAGGTGCTTCAACAAAGTACTGAGTAAAGGGTCTGAATACTTAGTGGGCTCCAAAATTACTGGCACCCCTGATGGGCAATGCACATACAATACTTTAAAAAAATTAACAATATAATTATAGAGAAACTCAAAAATACCAACATGTGAGAAATACTGTACTTTATTAATGTTTCACTGGAACCCACCAAAATCATTTATTGATTTAATAAAAAAATCTATGCCCTCCAAATCAAGGTTTCACAATTAATGGCACCCTTAAAGATTATTGTAAATAGTCTTAAGGAACTATATTGAGCCATTACATCACTTCCTGTTTCACTAGGGTATAAAAATGAGGTAACACGCATGCAATATCTCTTTGCCATCCAACACCATGAAGAAAACAAAATAACTGGTAGGTAAAAGAGACAGATGGTCATAGGCCTTCATAAATCTGGTAATGGCTACAAGAAGATCAACAAACGATTGAATATACCACTAAGCACTGTCAGGGCAATTATTAAAAAATTCTAAAGATATGGAATGGTTGAAATCATCACGGGTAGAGCAAATGCATTTTGCCCCCCCGGGATAGGGAGGAGGATGGTGAGAGAAGCAACAAAATCCCCAAGAATCACTGTAAAATAATTGCAGGCCTTGGTGGCGTTTTGGGGTTACCAGGTTTCAAAAAGCATCATAAGACGCCACCTCCACAACCACAGGCTCTTTGGATAGGTTGCCAGAAGAAAGCCTTTTCTGACCCCAAGACACAGACGCAAGCGCTTGAAGTTTGCCTAACGTCATTTAAATTATGACTGGAAGGTGCTCAGATGAGCCCAACATTGAAAGTTGGTCAGATACAGCATCGGCATGTTTGGCGTCGAAACAGAGATGGATACTAGGAGAGGTACCTCATACCCACGGTGAAATATGGTGGTGGGTCAGTGATGTTTTGGGGCTGTTTTAATTCCCAGAGGTCCAGGGGCACTGGTTAAGATTGATGGCATAGGGAATTCCACAAAGTATCTGGCAATTTTGGCTGACAATCTGCTTGCCTCTGACAGAAGGCTGGGAATTGGCCGTAGGTGGACTTTCCAACAAGACAATGACCCAAAACATACCTCAAGATCCACACAGAAATGGTTCTGTGACAACAAAATCAATGTTCTGCCATGGCCATCTCAGTCACTGGACCTCAATCCAATCGAAAACCCGTGGGCTGAGTTGAAGAGGGCAGTTGATAACCGCAAACCCAAGAATGTGAAAGGATCTTGAAAGGATCTGCATAGAGGAATGGTCCAAAATCCCTCCAAATGTGTTCTTTAACCTTGTCAAACATTACAGGAAAAGACTCCATGCTGTTATCCTTTCCAGAGGTGGTTGCACTAAGTACTAGATGAGGAGTGCCAATAATTATGAAACCTTGATTTTGGTGAAATGTATTTTCTATTAAATAATTTTATGATTTTGGTTGTTCCATTGAAACATTAATAAAGTACATTATTTCTCACATGTTGGTATTTTGAGTTTCTCTATAATTATATTGTTCATATTTTTTTTAAGTATTGTTTGTGCATTGTCAGTCAGGGGTGCCAGTAATTTGAGCCTACTGTATGTAAAAGTGATATTTCAGTTTTTAATTTGTAATAAACTTCCTCAAAACGTGTTTTTGTTTTGTCATTATGGGGTAGTGTGTGTGTAGATTGACAGGAGGAAAAACAATTTAATACATTACAGACTTATTCTAAAATGTAACAAAATGTTGAAAAAGTAAAGTGGTCTGAATACTTTCCCGAATGCACTGTATGTCTCATGGACATAATGTCAGTGATCATAATTGTACATGGCACTGAGTATTTACATTTTAGGACAGGCATGGGATTTTAGCTTGGGCACTTCTTTACATAGTCAAAGTGTATTTTGCTGTAGCGACACTCCCAAGACCCAGACGTTATTTAACTGTCAACGGTCAATTACAGGTGTAGGATGTTAATTTGATCACCCTGTTGCAGGCGAACGTTCCTGCAATTGCAGGAAAACTAAAACTTGTAGTGGATTTGAGGTTTTAAAAGTCTTCTGAAGTTTGTAATTTCCACTGAAATTTCAGACTTGATTTTCCCTTACCAAAAATGTATCAACCTCAACAAAAATGTCCAGTCATTATAATCCACATAATAATTCATATTTCCTTTTGCTGCTGTAGAAAACATTTTTAGCAGCATTAGGCAGTCAGGGCTCAGCTATTGGATATAACTAGGGGCTCTTTAAAACCCCTTGATGTATGGCTAGTCTTAGGAAGACTACGCCACATAAACGAATCTCTTCACTAAGCCCTCTAACCTTGTTCCTTCTTTCTCTCTGTCCATTGTATTCTCTGTGTTGATCAGTTCTTTTTCTCTTACGCTTCCTCCAAAACAAGCTCTTTCTTGAGGGGCACCAAGACCTAGGTCACAACAACACTGCCACTTTCACCATAGACAGGCAGGCAGGCCAGGTGGGAGGATACCAGGCCGGAGAGTGTTCAGGACTACTACGGGTTCCCATAACATGTAGGAGTCTGAACCTGTTGCAATAAGAAAGATGACTACTGATAAGCCAGGCTTTCTCTTCCAAGGGCCAGAAAATATCACCTCTAACCACACAGGGAGGATAAACAACATATCATGTGTAAACAAACAGAAACTCCAAAATGCTCTGTTATGGAAGGTTCATTTGGGGCCACTCTGAAAATGTTGTAATGTGGGTTATGCAATTGCAGCAAAGCGCATGCAAAGTT
Organism: Brachymystax lenok tsinlingensis; assembly: GCA_030435695.1. Taxonomy (NCBI): domain Eukaryota; kingdom Metazoa; phylum Chordata; class Actinopteri; order Salmoniformes; family Salmonidae; genus Brachymystax; species Brachymystax lenok. The sequence continues at coordinate 11,016,426 of CM059801.1, forward strand.
AAGAGTGAGTGCTGAGGTAAAAGCATGCTGCGGAATCTTTGATGGCAGCAATGACTTGAGGAAAGGTGCAGTCTACATGATAACAGCAAAGTCAAACAGTTGCAACGGGCAAAACAGTGTTGTATTAGAATTAAACTCACTAAACTTCATGACTTCTTCCAAAGAGATCTAGAGACACAGCCAACAGCAACCTATAGGACAGAGGACTGGTGGGAGGAGCTATACAGTGAGGGAAAAAAGTATTTGATCCCCTGCTGATTTTGTACGTTTGCCCACTGACAAAGAAATTATCAGTCTATAATTGTAATGGTAGGTTTATTTGAACAGTGAGAGACAGAATAACAACAAAAAAATCCAGAAAAACGCATGTGAAAAATGTTATAAATTGATTTGCATTTTAAATGAGGGAAATAAGTATTTGACCCCCTCTCAATCAGAAAGATTTCTGGCTCCCAGGTGTCTTTTATACAGTTAACGAGCTCCTCTTAAAGGGAGTGCTCCTAATCTCTGCTTGTTACCTGTATAAAAGACACCTGTCCACAGAAGCAATCAATCAATCAGATTCCAAACTCTCCACCATGGCCAAGACCAAAGAGCTCTCCAAGGATGTCAGGGACAAGATTGTAGACCTACACAAGGCTGGAATGGGCTACAAGGCCATTGCCAAGCAGCTTGGTGAGAGGGTGACAACAGTTGGTGCGAATATTTGCAAATGGAAGAAACTGGGGCTCCATGCAAGATCTCACCTCGTGGAGTTGCAATGATCGTGAGAATGGTGAGGAATCAGCCCAGAACTACACGGGAGGATCTTGTCAATGATCAAGACAGCTGGGACCATAGTCACCAAGAAAACAATTGGTAACACACTACGCCGTGAAGGACTGAAATCCTGCAGCGCCCGCAAGGTCCCCCTGCTCAAGAAAGCACATATACATGCCCGTCTGAAGTTTGCCAATGAACATCTGAATGATTCAGAAGACAACTGGGTGAAAGTGTTGTGGTCAGATGAGACCAAAATGGAGCTCTTTGGCATCAACTCAACTCGCCGTGTTTGGAAGAGGAGGAATGCTGCCTATGACCCCAAGAACACCATCCCCACCATCAAACATGGAGGTAGAAACATTATGCTTTGGGGGTGTTTTTCTGCTCAGGAGACAGGACAACTTCACTGCATCAAAGGGACGATGGACAGGGCCATGTACCGTCAAATCTTGGGTGAGAACCTCCTTCCCTCAGCCAGGGCATTGAAAATGGGTCATAGATGGGTATTCCAGCATGACAATGGCCCAAAACACATGGCCAAGGCAACAAAGGAGTGGCTCAAGAAGAAGCACATTAAGGTCCTGGAGTGGCCTAGCCAGTCTCCAGACCTTAATCCCATAGAAAATCTGTGGAGGGAGCTGAAGGTTCGAGCTGCCAAACGTCAGCCTCGAAACCTTAATGACTTGGAGAAGATCTGCAAAGATGAGTGGGACAAAATCCCTCCTGAGATGTGTGCCAACCTGGTGGTCAACTACAAGAAACGTCTGACCTCTGATTGCCACCAAGTCATGTTTTGCAGAGGGGTCAAATACTTATTTCCCTCATTAAAATGCAAATCAATTTATAACATTTTTCACATGCGTTTTTCTGGATTTTTTTGTTGTTATTCTGTCTCTCACTGTTCAAATAAACCTACCATTAAAATTATAGACTGATAATTTCTTTGTCAGTGGGCAAACGTACAAAATCAGCAGGGGATCAAATACTTTTTTCTCCCCCCTCACTGTATGAGTACGTGCTCATTGTAATGGCTGGAATGGAATAAATGGAACGGTATTAAACATATAGAAACCACGTTTGTTCCATTTATTCCATTCCACCCGTTACAATGAGTGCATCCTCCTATATCTCCTCACACCAGCCTCCTCTGCTATAGACCTATATGAAAACATAGGGAAATGGATACAAGCCTTAAAGGGAAAATCCACCCCAAAACTATTTGTTGGTATCTTTTTCATTTACTCCACTGTTGATACAGTCCCAAAATGTATTGCATGTCAACAGTCAAGGTTTTCAAGATATTAGACTTCATGATGATACAAAATGAATAATTTGAGTGGATCTTCCCTTGAAAATGGGTGTGATTAATTACTTGTTCATCTCTCTTACAAAACTTTTTTTTACAACAAAAAACGTATCTACCAAAACCAACACGTTCAGGAAATTGTTCAATCTAACAATGTTCAACCCTCCCAATGTAATAAAGTACCAGTTATAGGAGATTATATCCGCAGAAACAAAAAGGATTAGGATTGTTCCACGAAAAGAGTGCCTTTTATTTTAAGTAGGAATTGTGCACCAAAATAGATTTAGAAGCCTGTTATTTTAAATGTGCCGTTTAAAATAAGCCACACGGAGAATTCAATAAATCCGATTATTTTTTATGAAAAAAAGGGATTTGTTGTTATAACAAGGTTTGTAACAACATGCGAAAATCGGTGTGGAAATCTGCTGCAGCGCAAAGTTGACTACAAAACCCACAATGCAATGCTCTCTCTCTGGGCTGACTGGCTAGCTAGCTACCAAACATATCTACACACAATAATACCAAAGTCAAGATCAGCAAGTTAAGTGGCTGTAAAAAAATAATAATAATATGTATATATATTATATATATATATATATATATGTATATATATGCCTAAACAATTTAGGAATCTTTCTCACCAAGTTCAACTTGCAGTTGGTCTCCGCCAAGGCGAGTGCAGAGTACATTCTATGGCAACAACGGCCCTTTCCCCACAGACATACAGGGTTTAAGTAGCCTAGCGGTTAAGAGCGTTGGGCCAGTAACCGAAAGGAGGCTTGTTCGAATCCCGAGCAGGCAAGGTGGAAAAATCTGTTGTTCCGCCCTTGAGCAAGGCAGTTAACCCCCATACACAACTGCTCCCAGGGCGCCGATGACATGGACGTTGATTACACCAGCCCCCCGCTCCTCTTTGATTCAGAGAGTTTGGGTTAAATGTGGAAGACACATTTCAGTTGAATGCAATACCATTGCGAGATGGTATTTGATGGAGAAACTGAGTTTAATAATTTGGTACATGGCTTATATTTAGCACATCTAAGCGAATACATACTTTGTCATGAAGATAGACTGTAAACGGATAGATGTGTTTTTGTTGTTGTTGTTTTACACCTTTTTCTCCCCAATTTCATGGTATCCAATTGGTAGTTACAGTCTTGTCCCATCGCTGCTACTCTCGTACGGACTCGGGAGAGGCGAAGGTCGAGAGCCGTGCGTCCTCCGAAACACAACCCAGCCGAGCCGCACTGCTTCTTGACACAATTCCCGCTTAACCTGGAAGCCAGCCGCACCAATGTGTCGGAGGAAACATTGCGCTCGGCTCAGGAGTCGCTAGAGTGCGATGGGACATCCCTGCTGGCCAAACTCTCCCCTAACCCTCTTTCGGACAACGCTGGGCCAATTGTGCGCTTCCCGATTGCGGCCGACTGCAACAGAGCCTGGACTCGAACCAGGATCTCTAGTGGCACAGCTAGCACTCAGGAGGCCGGATGGATGTGTTCTAGACAAGTAAGCCCATATTGGCTGATTTGGCGATGTGGAGTGCAGGTAAATGTTTTCAACCATGTAGCTTCTCAAAAGGCACCGAATTGGTGGAATGAACCATGAGAGAATGGAGGGAAAGCAGGGAACGAAGGAACAAAGGTTAGAAGGACGGCATGCTGTAGGATACATACCCTGCTTGGCTACAATCTCGATAGGGCAGGACAGAAAATACACTATAAAAGGATCTTCTGCCACTGATTAGGACTATCCTATAAAAACAAAAATAATAAATATGCTAATTAGGAATTAACTCTGAAAAAGACACTCAGATCTACAGGTTAAGATGGAGAAAAAAAGTGTGCAGTAAAACAATCAAGATTTAGAAAACTAAATGAAATACTGTATTTTGTTTTTAATATGTGTTGTGTGAGAGTTGTGTAGTCAGTGGTTTGTGGACAAAATGATGCATTTTTGTATATTGATCTTTTAAAATGAGGCTACTAGCCATGTCTAAAAAGACAACAAAAAAAGACCAAACTTGTTCATCTTACAATATCAGAATATCAGCTGCACATGAGGTAAAAACATTGAACGATAGAACAGTAAAGCTGAATCACTCCTGAAAGAAGTGGTTTGCATAACTACTGCTAAATAAACTTTGTCACTGATTTATACCTTCGGAGTTAACATCCAATAAGAGGCCACCTCATTGATTAATATCATTGTCACAGGCAGTTATGGCAATTTATTACTACTGTATATGGCACACTGATAAGCTAGATACGAGTCAAAAACAACAACAGCATAGATGTACTTTTTCTTCCTGGGACAGAAGAAAGACAGTACAAATACCTGTCAAGACTGATATTTCAAAAACAATGAATCAAAAGAAATGGGTTAGGTACACCCAAGTGTAAAAGAAGCTTGAGGCTTGTAGCTCAAAAATTCCAGAATAAAAAGCTACTTGAATGATCGGTGAAATACAAAAATTAAGTGCCATGGAAATAGTTTAACTATCCATTTCCTTTTAGATTCCAGAAAATAGCCATAAAAAAAAGTGACAGTTTTCATTACTGAGAGAAGCTGCTGAACAATAGCTACATATAACTGTGTGCATATATCAAAATAAATCAGTGTGCTAAAATGTCTTCAGTGCTCTGGAATTTCTAAGTCAACATGCATGCACCATTGTTTATAAATGTGAGAGAGTGACGTGTCGCATGACTAATTTGTGATTCAAATGGTGTGATCCTTAATGTATAGCTTTAACAAAATATTCAAAACAAGATCTAAGCTCAATTTGAGAACATTTCAGTGAAAACTAACCGGACTCCCAATGAACTGCTGAGCAGTCTGATACATGAATTAAATCAATAAGATAAGTTATTAACCAATAGTACATTAATTGATACAGTACTTCTAAGCTATAAGGAATAACCTTCCATTAATAACCTACATCTCTTGTCCAAGATTTAGGCTAAAGTTGGGTAACCTGATAGCTATTCAAACTGCTGAGTGTTCATTGGGGGGCATCCTGCCATTTTCCATTGAACCGTTGTATGGAATTAGGGCTGGGGTTGTTTTCATTCATACCTTCCATTGCGCATATCATGTTGCCTCATGTTCTTGATGAAGTGAACCTTCTTGAAGCTCTTTGGTCGGGGTGAACCTGAGAGGGTTCTGCATCTAAGACACACCAAATAAATAACTTATCAAAACAAAATGTGATTAAGTGGAATCCATTTGAGCCGTAAAGACAAACAGAGAGACGGAGCCAGACCAATACAATACCGCAGCAGCATGACGTTCCCACCATCACTGCCCCACAGGACATAAAGGTACTCCACAAATCAAACTGAAGGGAAATTACAGTTCCCCCAATGTCATTATCTACCTAAATACTTCCCTGGCTAAAGCTGTTATTGACTTGTCAAGTACAGCTCTAAGATGAGAGGAAAATATGAGCAAACCAAACTTATGTTTCTGGGTGGTGTGCCGTGGTGTACGGTCTGTGACAGTTGTTGCTATACAGTACCTGCGTAGAGGGGCGTTCTCCTCAATGTCTTCCAGTGTCTCCAAGGAGGAACGCTGAGAGATGAGCCTCCGTCTGTGGAGAAAAGGATAGAAGAAGAGAGGGAGAAGGAGAGAGAAATAAGAAGCAGTTGTTAGGAAAGATGCTGGTTACAGGTATGGAATTTACGAGCAACTTGCGGTGCAGCTAAACAGCTCTTACCTGGCCATGGAAGAGGAAAGACTGGACACAATAAGCATTAGGCCTATTTAGAATATTTTATTCTGCATTGCAATATTTTTGCGAAATATGATTGCTAAATTTGGTCATTAATTTGATAATGATTATGCATATGAACGTCCTGGGCTTACCGTGACACGTGGTGATGTACAAAACAAAAAAAATACCATTATATCAGTATTGGACAACCTTGCAGAAATCGTCGACACGGTACTGTTTTGAACACAAATCTTCAAATCGTTGAAGATCTAAAAGCAACAATGATCAGCAATAACAATAATTTTCATAGTTCTTTAACAGTCTGAATGAATGAGTAGCCTAAACTAACTAGACCTCATGTGCCTCCAAGTCAGATTTGAAACATAGCTAAAACTTCTATGGCTGTGTGCTGTGCTGTCTCTTACAAAGCAGAGCTGTAGTCATTCAATCAAGTAATCACTGACATCAACACTGCCTGGCTGCCGTCGTCAATGACCACTGTTGTGTTTTCAAATTCTGACCAGCAGCCTGTGTGAGATCATGTAGAATGGTTAGAGAAATCTAGAGTCAGGCACTGGTTTAGTTTGTAACTAAGAGGATAAAGACAAGGGCTGATTCTGAAAGCATTTTCTCATGTAGAACTGTTTCCACGCAGACAGGCCTTTCTTTCACACTTGGGGTGCATAACTTTTATTTGAACCTTTAACTAGGAAAGTCAGTTAAGAATAAATTCTTATTTACAATGACGGCCTAGGAACAGTGGGTTAAATGCCTTGTTCAGGAGCAGAACGACAGATTTTTACATTGTCAGCTCTGGGATTCAATCTAGCAACCTTTCAGTTACTGGCCCAATGCTCTAAACACTAGGCTATCTGCCGCCCCTATCTAATCAGCTGCCAGTCTTAAAAGTAGTAGCAGCCAGGCCTACTGAACGTGTGAGATTAAGCCTATACAAGCTCGAGAAACGTAATCTGGACTTTTCTAGAGTAAGTCATAACCTTATTTATAAAAGGACAAAATTAGAATACAATCCATCTCATGAACCATGGACTTAAATTCATGGTGGAAAAAATAACTAGGGCCAGGAGTTTTTAACCAGTATTTCCAGCATTGTCCACTAGTGTTGCTGCAGGTAGGAAATCCTAGGAAATGTTCTGATTATGGATATACTGATAAGATACTTGTCTCTTCACCCTAACAATGGGAGTCGTTGTCCACAAAGCGGCATGGCAGGCTGTCTAGCTCCCGCCTATCCTTTCTTTGGAATGGTGGATACATGTAATTATATTAATAATTTTTGGAATATTCGATGAGGGTTGTTGACGTCAACTGCCTTTATTCAATGGAGAGATGCTATGCTACTAGCCTCATGCCGTGAATATGCATAGCCATCTCGAGGCAACTCCGATATAAAGTGTTTTTTCTCAAAAGTTGCAGGGATGTCACGTTCTACTCGAAAGAACCTAAGCATTATGAAACGTATATCCTTATTGGTGGGTGAAGAAACTCCCCCTGCTGGAGTGAGACAGATTTTCAGCCGAGTTGGGCCTCTCTCTTTAGCTGTCCCAGACAAAACCCCCATGTCGTTGCCTACACGGGGCATGCGGCTGGCACCGACGCTCGTTTAATGTGAGTGGGTCAGAGACGCAATCATCACTACACGACTTTCAAAATCCTAACATCGTGTAATGGTTAAGGTGTTGGCTTGTAAATTGCTGGACCTGGGTTTGAGTCCAGCTTAAGCAAAGTGAGGTGTAGAATCACTGATGTACAAAAAGTATTCCCTGCCAAATAATACACGTTTGCTTTCAATATACTTTGTAACCATCATTTACTCAAGTGTTTCCTTTATTTTGGCAGTTACCTGTATGTCTCTCCACCTTCTCCCTGGAGAACATATTAACACGAACAGCTAGGCAATAATAGCAGTCAGCTGAACAAATACAGGCTTCTCACCCTGTTACAAACATAGCAGTGACCATGACCTGGTTTCAGGTACTCCATGACAAATGATTAGGCTCACTCAATTACAGATGGCCTACTACACCATCTCTGTTTTTGAGTAGGGGACAAAAAAAAAAAGTCTTATAACTCGGAGGCACCTCTCCTTTTTTTAAATGTTTTTGGACAGAATACAAGTTATCCTTTGACTAATAGGTTTTTCTTTTGCAGTTCGTACGGTACACATCTGAGGAACTGAACCCTCTGAAAATCCAGCTGGCATGAAAACTAGTTTCCACAGTTCAGCGGGACACTGGGATTTTGATCCAGCCACTGTAGATGAGCAACAGCAGGCCAGCCAGGACATGGGTTTTGGCAAAAGACAGTTTCCACACCACTGTAAACTGTGGACACAATAACACACAGACCAGACCACTCATTCACTTCAGACAAAAACTCTGACGCGACCAGCTATTGGATGTTAAACTGAGGGTAAGTTTGGATGTTGGATCAATAGAATCCAATCCAATGGTCTGACGTTAACAAGCACTGGTCAGACTCAGAAGCTTCAAAGCAGAGCACAGGCTACTTCGGATTCTTGCCTCCTTCAACATTGAAAGAACAACAATGGAATCTGTTAGTAGAGCTGCCAATGAAAGACCCTATTTGTCTGTCTTTGTTGCCCCGAGTGGTTGTTTTCAAGCACTGTTCAAATTAACAATGAATAATTTCAAGCAAGGTCAACGATCAATCTTTACAATAAACGTAAAAACAAAATCCATATGTAACCTGTATGCTATGCTTGTCGTTTTTAGGTTACGGAGCAGTAGTGCTCTAGAATATTAATATTGTTTCACATGCACGCCCATTGGCAGCCTGCCATGGACATTGCCTTCCCGTTCCACTGTCGGGTGACGGAGTGGAATTAAATAGGTCGTTCCACCAATTCGGTGCCTTATGAAAAGTGTAACTTGGTCAAAATAACATTTGATTTCACCTAATTGTAACATTCTGTCAAAAAGAGTTCAACTACATAAGAAACACCAAAGATAAAGGAGGACCAAGGCACTCCTCATATAATTAATTAAAATGCCTTTATTTGTATGGCATGTTCAATGGAACATACTCGCTTCGGCGTTATGGCCTAAGTCACATTTTCCCATCAAGAGGTTAAATAAAAACATTACTATAGTAAGTGCCTATTAAATGCCCGGTGCAGTCCCCACAAATATTTTACTGTGTTCTATATATATTTCCACACTGAGGTTGGAATAATACTGTGAAATTGTAAAATGGAATTTTGGCCTGCCTGGTGACATCACCTCTTTGCCAATAACAGCAAATGATCCGTTTTCCCCTCCCTAGTCCCAGGCAGTCCTATCAAAACTCTTTGCTAAGAAGCTATTTGTTTTTTTTATCATTTTAATTGAAAACAAATCACAGTTAGGGAATTCATTGTTACCCAGAAATTATTTGGATACTGCATTAGACATTTAAGTGCAAAATAAAGTAAAAGGGTTGACCATAACAGGGTTTACGGTTTCATCTTGAAATCAGCCATAAATCCCCTTGTGACAGGGGGAATGGAAGCTTGTTGTGTGCAACCGGGAGGCGCAATTGAATGCTTCACAAAAAAATGTAATAAAAGAAATGTCTTACCAGTCTATCTATGGGTAACAGGGTTGATGTGTTATGCTCGACCCGCTCAGTTTTCCACCACAAAACACCAGAAAATGGCCAGATATCTTCACCATATTAAAACTAGAGTAATAGGGTTGACCTTAAAAAACGAGGGGCAGACGTAAATGAATCACATGAAATAAATAATCTTCAGAAATGACTGTCAAACCAACAAAACAACTAGGGCCTTATAACGGTGAGAAATGTTGGGCTTAACTAGCTAGTAGTGCATAAGTAACAGACCTTCTCACAGACAATAAGCTAGCTAGCTAACTTTAAGCCTTACCTAACGCTACCGACAGTATTGGACATTTTGAAGACTTCTGTTTGCAAGTCCATAACTATGGATGTTATTGATACACTTTCTGATATAGACGCTGTTGGATCTTATTTTCTTTCAACCAGGGGAGTGTGCAAAAGGGTGCCAATAAACCCAACTGTATATTGTTCAAGACACAGAACCGTGTGGTTAGTTGCCCCGCACCTCTCTGATTCAGAGGGGTTGGGTTAAATGCGGAAGACACATTTCAGTTGAATGCATTCAGTTGTACAACTGACTAGGTATCCCCCTTTCCCAGTGGCTTGACATAAAGTAAAACACTGAATCCATTCATCCTCCATCCCTTAAAATAGCATGTCGTTTAGGGTGAGAAACAGTGCATCTAGCATTGTGGAACTTGAACTAGTGAACTTGTACTCAAAGATCCATTTTGGAACTAAGTAGTAATCCATGCAGACTAGCTTGTCTCAAGACTCATTACCAGTAATGTTTGATTATGGTGGCATTTTTAACCATATCCTACAGCTGCTTGGAGCTTTTGCTTACAATTCAAGCCTCAAGGGTTTCAGAGTAAAAACTAGCCTAAGTATGCTGCTTACATAAACATGTGATTATGCCAACTATGGCATCACCGAACAACAATCAACCTCCTAACCTAAAGGATATGACTCAATCACACAAAACTGCAAAGGACCAGACCATTGTAATGGCTTATACTGCATGTGGTTTCACTGCTATGGCTTCCCTTAGCTTCATTGTCTCCCCATAGTAGGCTTCTGAACACAACGAGAACTTCTGAAAAATGGTTTAAAACATGGGGAGGCTTTGCAATGCATAATTGAATTAACTGCATTAAAAACTGTCAATCAACAACAATTTCTATGAAATTGATTTTTGTGACAACAATGCTCACTACGCTAAATATACATTTACATTTAAACCGGTTGAAACAGATCAACACCTCAGGCGGACACACCTTAAGCAGCAAGACAGAGTGGGTGTCTTACACAATGGCCTTTGACATTCTAGACTCATTTATGAGTCTAGGTTGAGCAGTAGAATACTGCAGCCTATGTAGACCCAGCCATCATCTGCATGCATTCAAACCAGTGCACACTGAACAAGAGGATGGTTTTAAGCAGCCCTGAGCTCTGGTCTAGTATCTTTTGGCACTTGATCTGAGGGTTGGGGGCTGGGGCTTCCTGGCTGGGAGCAGAAGCAGGACTGGAGGCCAAAAGAGAGAGAGAGGGAAGGGGGAAAGAGAGAGATAACGAGAGAGAGATAAAAAAACATCAAGTAAAAAACACATGTTGACTCCAATGCTTCCCACATTTGTATCAAGTTGGCTGGATGTCCTTTAAGTGGTGGACCATTCTTGATACACACTGGAAACTGTTGAGTGTGGAAAAACCCAGCAGTTCTTGAAAAACCGGTGCACTTGGCACCTACCACCATAAACCGTTCAAAGGCACTTAAATATTTTGGCTTGCCCATTCACTCTCTAAATGGCACACAAACACAATCCATGTCTCAAGTCTTAAAAATCCTGGTTTAACTTGTCTCCTCCCCTTCATCTACAATGATTGAAGTAGATTTAACAAGTGGCATCAATAAGGGATCATAGACTGACCAGGTGGAAGCTATGTCATGGAAAGAGCAGGTGTTCTTAATGTTTTGTACACACACACACGCACACATATTACCGTTCAAAAGTTTGGGGTCACTTAGAAATGTCCTTGTTTTTGAAAGAAAAGCGATTTTTTTGTCCATTAAAATAACATCAAATTGATCAGAAATACAGTGTAGACATTGTTAATGTTGTAACTGACTGTTGTAGCTGGAAACGCTTGATATTTTATGGAATATCTACATGGACGTACAGAGACTCATTATCAGCAACCATCACTCCTGTGTTCCAATGGCACGTTGTGTTAGCTAATCCAAGTTTATCATTAGAAAACCCTTTTGCAATTATGTTAGCACAGCTGAAAACTGTTGTCCTGATTAAAGAAGAAATAAAAGTGGCCTTTAGACTAGTTGAGTATCTGGAGCATCAGCATTTGAGGGTTTGATTACAGGCTCAAAATGGCTTTCTTCAGAAAATCGTCAGTCTATTCTTGTTCTGAGAAATTAAGGCTATTCCATGCGAGAAATTACCAAGAAACTGAAGATCTCGTACAACGCTGTGTACTACTCCTTTCACAGAACAGCGCAAACTGGCTCTAACCAGAATAGAAAGAGGAGTGGGAGGCCCCAGTGCACGACTGCGCGCAAGAGGACAAGAACATTAGTGTCTAGTTTGAGAAACAGACACCTCACAAGTCCTCAACTGGAAGCTTCATTAAATAGTACCCGCAAAACACCAGTCTCAACGTCAACAGTGAAGAGGCAACTCCAGGATGCTGGCCTTCTAGGCAGAGTTCCTCTGTCCAGTGTCTGTGTTCTTTTGCCCATCTTAATCTTTTCTTTTTATTGGCCAGTCTGAGATATGGCTTTTTCTTTGCAACTCTGCCATTGGAAAGAACTAACCAAAAAACAAAGCAAACTGGAATGCTATTTGGCCTTAAACAGAGTACCTGACCACTGACCTAAAATTAAGGAAAGCTTTGACTATGTACAGACTCAGTGAGCATAGCCTTACTATTGAGAGGCCGCCGTAGGCAGACCTGGCTCCCGAAAGAAGACAGGCTATGTTCCCACAAAATGAGGTGAAAACTGAGCTGCACTTCCTAACCTCCTGGCAAATGTATTAGAGAGACATATTTCCCTCAGATTACACAGACCCACAAAACAAATCCAATTTTGATCAACTCCAGCAAGACTTGTGACCTGTTGCCACAAGAAAAGAGCAACCAGTGAAGCACAAACACCATTGTAAATACAAACTATATTTATTGGTCTATTTATTTTCCCTTTCATACTTCAACTATTTGCACATTGTTACAAAACTGAACATAGCCAGTAATATAAAATTTCAAATCATATTATTTGAAACTTTTGTGAGCAGGTAGCCTAGAGGTTAAGAGCGTTGGGCCAGTAACTTGGTTATTATTGGTTTTCACTTTTGTATATTATCGAGAGAGAGAGAGAGAGAGAGAGAGAGAGAGAGAGAGAGAGAGAGAGAGAGAGAGACAGAGAGAATGAATGTCTAGTCTGGTGCCCTTGGGAGAGGAAGTTGAGGATAGAAAACGAGAGAAAGGAGAGCCTGGCCGGGCAGCGTCTCTAAAAGCCTGGGCATCCTGCCTTTCCTTACCCAGCCAGGGTTCTCTGGACCTGGCCACGTTTCCACCAAGCTGCTGCCCTGAGAAAACAAACCAGGCACTGTGGGACTCCCATCTATGATATGCCTGTGGAAAATGTGGCCAGGGTCTATCAACAGGTCACCTTAGTTAGCTTATAATTCAGTTTACATGGGCTTCCTTCTATGACTGGCCGCATTCCATAACCTGTGGGGGTTTGGCTAATAAATCATGGTACTGTAACTCAGGCTCACTACATGGCTAACTAATGCAATTAGAAGCCCCATATGCAAACTTCAGTCATCATAACACCTTCAAGAGAAATATATTGCAGTAAGCTAATGAATTAAACTTTGTGTAAAATACTGTTGGGGTTGATAAATACACATTAATTCCACTTTTAAACACATAGTTTTTAACAAAACATAAACCATCTGTAAGGTCTTTGTTAATATAACAACTTCATAACACATTCATTACCAAACGGCATGTTTTACACTACATGTACTTTTCACTATATGGCATTAGCTCATGACAGATTTCAGGAGCAGTCTGACTAATGTCACTTCGATGAAGCCAAAAGGTGAACTAAACGCTTCACAATGGCTTCATGAATGCGTTGTTCTGTGAAGTCTGGCAGTTGCAAGACGTGGAGTGTCTCCATCGTGGAGTGTCTCCATCGTGGAGTGTCTCCATCGTGGAGTGTCTCCAACGTGGAGTGTCTCCAACGTGGAGTGGCCTGAGAGTGTAGTGTATCTGACAGCATTTTCTGACACAGTGAGAGAAAGAGAGGACTGTTACTGACAGCTCTCCTGCAGTGGCGAGAGAGAGAGTCAGCCTCATATTTCCCTGTGCTCTGGTCTATTCCATAAGAAAGGTATGGAATAAAAGTGCTCTGTATTCGGGAGTGTTGGGTTACAGGATGTTTATATCACATAGGAGAGGGCAAGGCGGCAGGTGCTGGGCCACTTTAGAAAGACATACACATCCAATGGATTATGGTGAGAAAATACACAACCTTAGCTCCAGAATAAACAATCCAGAATAAACAATAGGCCTACCTGGGCAGCATTAGCTCTATACACTGTACTGTGCAAACCAATAGGCTATATTGTCAGTTAGCCCTCACTTAATTGGCCATGTTAGGTAACAAGTAGATTACCAGTCCTCAAGATAGGAAATATTCATCTGAAGAGGATGAGGTCTGTGAAAGGAACTAGGCCACAGCTTTTCAGCTGTTGCCTTCTTATAAAATAAGATCCTATCTATATAGGCCTTCATCTCCATGCCTGTCAAGTAGTCATGGTGGGACTGCATCTGCACGGGGGAGAAAAAGTCTCCCCTTTCTTCCTTCTGGACATGCCTTTACTTGTTTGATCTCTCACATGGTTTCAGTGCTATCCCTAGCATGTTTTACAAATTCTGTTTAAGAACATGCATCATACTGTTAAGGCAGGCTAATCGAAATGATGGCACAACGGTTAACCGTTTCCACCTAATCCTGTTGATATGCAACATTGATTCCACTTGAATCAATGGGCCACTGCATGTGCATTGGTGTATTAATGAATCTCGGCACACAAGTGAATAAGTCGCTCATTGATGAGATACAGTTTCACAAATCTGAGGGCACTTTGTCTTTGCTGTCTGTCTCTTTCTTTTTAGTTAACATGTCTTTAGCAGTACACTGACTAACCTGATGACCTTTGAGCAGCCATAGTACAAAATGTGACAGGAGGAACCCGTTCTATTGTTTAAATTATTTCTGTTGATAAACGTTAACCTAGCCAAGCCCAGATCTGTGGATCACGTTTCTTGGCTTCACTCAACAAAGACCTTCATCAAGATAACACTTACCTGTTGCAATACTGTAGCCTGTAGTGTAGTGTTGACACTACTGGGTTGCAATATTGTCGCATGCGACATGATGCCTAATTTGTGAAAGTGCAGTGTAAACATTGCCTGTGTGGGCTTCTGTGCCAGTAGTCTACCCAATATGGGCAACATTGATATACATAACAGTCAGTGTAAACTCCTTCACACCTCAATGAATGTAAACACTAACGTTACATGATGCAGAGATCTATAGTTACCTTGATCTCTGCAGTTCCAGTCCCGAGTTGGCGATCTGTCCTCCCTCCAGACAGCAGACCTGGGAAGCCTGCCTGGAGTAGGCAGCAGGCACGACTCCCTGAGTGTAGGTCTGAAGCCTGCTTCTAGTTGCGGCTGGTACTACAGAGAAGGGCGAACTGAAAATCGAAGGGCCGAAAGCATCACCTTCCGGATCTGTACATGCTGGAGCTGCAGCGGCGGGACCAATCCCGAAACTGGCTCGGGTGTTAGCAATCAAAGCCTGGTTTGCAATAACGAGCGCCTGGGCTGCGGTGGGGGTTGCTACCGCAGCGCCACTGCCAACCGCGTACAGCGGGCGCTCTGCTTCGGAAACCAGGCTCTGTCTAGTCCTGGCCTCAATTGAATTATCCTCTTCGATCTGATTGTCGGCATCATCTTGCACGGGTCGACCATCCAAAGAAATGTTACTGAGAAAGGAGAGCGCGGCTTGTCTCCTCCGAGGGTCTATACGTTTCCGCCTATGCTCGATACTGGAATACTTGATCTGAAGCGTGGTTGTGGATGTGTTGCTGCTCATGGCAGCCGCCATGGCCCGCTTTCAGCGATACGAAGCTGCGAGCAGCGGTTTTGTCAAGATGACATTAAAAGTGTGTAAAGTGTGCTTATGTAGTTAGCAAATGTCAAATGCTTGTCTTTTAAGTGCAAGCGTTACACTGACTAAACACAGGATGGTCACGTGTGTGCAGTATTGTGAATTGTGGCAGCAGAAAAAATGGACCAATAAGATTTCAGGGATACGTATGAAAGGTTTTTTCCTCCCCTCTTCTATGGAATTACTTTTGTGCCTTTTCAATATAAAGCAAACCTTATGATATCGTGAATAAAATTCTTATTGCAAACAAAAATTATATTGAAAGCAAAACCTTAACCCACAAGTATTGAGGTCAAATAAATAACATAGCAAGGAAATCATTTTGAAAGGCAAGAACAAATAAATTGTAAATGAATGCGAAAAAAAATGTTTTCATTTAAACATTTTCAATGATTGTGAAGAAACACTTCCCTCTTTGCAATATTTTCTATATCTTTGGTTACGTTACCCTGCCCGCCCTTTGTTTTAGCTGCCTTTTGCGTTTTCAAAGTTGGCACATTCATTCCATGTAGGCGGGGTTTAAAGGGAGGCGTAGAAGATGCGTCTCTATTGGTCAACTGGATTTGGAATGACAGGTCATCCTTGATTTGTTTTCCCTTTTTCGGGAAACATCCTTGGTAATTGTCTTTTTTTTTTAGGTAGCAAGCATGGTTATATAATTATAACAGGCAGCAAGCAAGATATGATGCACTGAACTTACTCCGAAGTTACTCTAGGGGTACAGTATGTGGCTATTCGAGAACAAGGGCACTACTAACCCGTTTTTAGCATAATAATGGACGAAAGGAGCCTACCATTCATTCCTACTAGTCCAAGGACTTTTTCTGTTTAAAGGGTGAATTGGCTCTTGAAGTCAAAACAGCCAAGTACTCCATCTAAACATTAATTGATTCTCAATTGTGGTACGGCTCTAGAAACATAAATCCCTATACTTTCATATCACATCAAAATAATTTCACAAATGCAAAATACACACGTACAGAGGAGGCTGGTGGGAGGAACTGTAGGAGGACGGGTTCATTCTAATGGCTGGAATGGAATCGAGTCTAACATAATTCTCTTCGTTACAATGAGCCCATCCTCCTATTGCTTCTCCCACCAGCCTCCTCTGGTGTACACTGTTTTTACCAGTTTTAACACAGTTGCAGGCAACAGTATTTTTAAGTGACAATGTGTCTGAGATGTCTGTCTTCTGTTTACACACAGGGGTTTGGAGACACAGATAGCTAATTAGCACAGATAGCACTCTGTCTACTGTCTGTTTTCAGTAAACAAGCGCTGTAACATGGAAATATGACAGCGTGGAAACCCTAACCCTAGAAAAGTGTGTATCAATTTAACCTTTAGTTTATTTTTTATTACTTATTGCCGATATGAAAGATAAGGTCCTAATGCTTCCAATACCGCACCACAAGCAATACGTGTTAGTATTCAAACCGAGCGTCGCGGCTCTTAACAAAATCCCCTCCTACAGAAGACATCTTTGTCCAATGACTTTTATGTGTAATGTATTGGAATTGAGTCATGGTCAAGGCTAGCCCTTCTCATGACTCCAGTGCTGTATGGCTTTGGGCTCTCCAGAGCTATGGCACTACTATCTGAAAGCTTGTCATCAGAGTGTGATTGTACTATATTGCACAATTTTGTTTTGCATCTGTTCAGGAGTCTTATGGCTTGGGGGTAGACGCTATTTAGGAGCCTCTTGGACCTAGACATGGCGCTCCGGTACCACTTGCCGTACGGTAAAGAGAACAGTGAACAGTCTATGACTAGGGTGGCTGGAGTCTTTGACAATTTTTAGGGCCTTCCTCTGACACAGCCTGGTATAGAGGTCCTGGATGGCAGGAGCCTGGCCCCGGTGATATACTGGGCCATACGCACTGCACTCTGTAGTGCCTTGCGGATGAAGTGCTTTGAGAGGCTAGTTAAGGATCATATCACCTCCACCTTACCTGTCACCCTAGACCCACTTCAATTTGCATACCGCCCCAATAGGTCCACAGACGATGCATTCACCATCACACTGCACACTGCCCTATCCCATCTGGACAAGAGGAATACCTACGTACGAATGGTGTTCATTGACTACAGCTCAGCATTCAACACCATAGTACCCTCAAAGCTCATCATTAAGCTTGAGGCCCTGGGTGTCAACACCGCCCTGTGCAATTGGGTCCTGGAATTCCTGACGGGCCGTCCCCAGGTGGTGTAGGTAGGAAACAACACCTCCTCTTTTCTGATCCTCAACACTGGGGCCCCACAAGGGTGCGTGCTCAGCCCCCTCCTGTACTCCCTGTACACCCATGACTGCATGGCCATGCACGCCTCCAATTTGATCATCAAGTTTGCAGACGACACAACAGTAGTAGGCTTGATCACCAACACTGACGAGACAGCCTATAGGAAGGAGGTGACGGCACTCTGAGTGTGCTGTCAGGAAAACAACCTCTCCCTCAACGTCAACAAAACAAAGGAGATTATCATGGACTTCAGAAACAGCAGAGGGAGAACCCCCCCCCATCCACATCGATGGGACAGCAGTGGAGAAGGTGGCAAGTTTTAAGTTCCTCAGCGTACACATCACAGACAAACTGAAATGGTCCACCCACACAGACAGTGTGGTGAAGAAGCCGCAACAGCAGCGCCTCTTCAACCTCAGGAGGCTGAAGAAATTTGGCTTGTCACCTAAAACCCTCACAAACTTTTACAGATGCACAATTGAGAGCATCCTGTCGGGCTGTATCACCGCCTGGTACGGCAACTGCACCGCCCACAACCACAGGGCTCTCTAGAGGGTGGTGTGGTCTGCACAACGCATCACCGGGGGGCAAACTACCTGCCCTCCAGGACACCTACAGCACCCGAGGTCACAGGGAGGCCAAAAAGATGATCAAGGACAACAATCAATCAAATTTATTTATAAAGCCCTTCTTACATCAGCTGATGTCACAGAGTGCTGTACAGAAACCCAGCCTAAAACCCCAAACAGCAAGCAATGCAGGTGTAAAAGCACAGTGGTTAGGAAAAACTCCATAGAAAGGCCAGAACCTAGGAAGAAACCTAGAGAGGAACCACGCTGTGAGAGGTGGCCAGTCCTCTTCTGGCTGTGCCGGGTACAGATTATAACGAAACATGGCCAAGATTTTAAAATGTTCATAGATGACCAGCAGGGTCAAATAATAATAATCACAGTGGTTGTCGAGGGTGCAACAGGTCAGCACCTCAGGAGTAAATGTCAGTTGGCTTTTCATAGCCGATCATTCAGAGTATCTCTACCGCTCCTGCTGTCTCTAGAGAGTTGAAAACAGCAGGTCTGGGACAGGTAGCATGTCTGGTGAACAGGTCAGGGTTCCATTGCCGCAGGCAGAACAGTTAAAACTGGAGCAGCAGCACTGCCAGGTGGTCTGGGGACAGCAAGGAGTCATCAGGCCAGGTAGTCCTGAGGAATGGTCCTAAGGCTCAGGTCCTCCGAAAGAGAGAAAAAGAGAAAGAGAATTAGAGAGAGCATGCTTAAATTCACACAGGACACCGGATAAGAGAGGAGAAATACTCCAGATATAACAGATTGACCCTAGCCCCCCGACACATAAACTACAGGGCCAAACAGGCAGGATATAACCCCACCCACTCTGCCGAAGCACAGCCCCCACACCACTAGAGGGATATCTCCAACCACCAACTTACCTTCCTGAGACAAGGCAGAGTATAGCCCACAACCAGCCGATCCACTGCCTGTTCACCCCGCTACCATCCAGAAGGCGAGGTCAGTACAGGTGCATCAAAGCTGGGACCGAGAAACTGAAAAATAGCTTCTATCTCAAGGCCATCAGACTGTTAAACAGCCATCACAAACACAGAGAGGCTGCTGCCAACATACAGACTTGAAATCATTGGCCACTCTAATAAATGGATCACTAGTCACTTTATTTACTCCACTTTAATAATGATGGTTTACATATCTTGCATTACTCATCTCATATGTATATACTGTATTTTTATACCATTTATTGCATCTTGCCTATGCTGCTCAGTCATTGCTCATCCATATAAACTCAAGCAAAAAAAGAAACATCCTCTCACTGTCAACTGCGTTTATTTTCAGCAAACTTAACATGTGTAAATATTTGTATGAACATAACCAGATTCTACAACTGAGACATAAACTGAACAAGTTCCACAGACGTGACTAACAGAAATTGAATAATGTGTCCCTCAACAAAGGGGGGAAGGGGTCAAAAGTAAAAAGTCAGTATCTGGTGTGGCCACCAGCTGCATTAAGTACTGCAGTGCATCTCCTCCTCGTGGACTGCACCAGATTTGCCAATTCTTGCTGTGAGGTGTTACCCCGCTCTTCCACCAAGGCACCTGCAAGTTCCCGGACATTTCTAGGGGGAATGGCCCTAGCCCTTACCCTCCGATCCAACACGTCCCAGACGTGCTCAATGACATCCGGGCTCTTCGCTGGCCATGGCAGAACACGGACATTCCTGTCTTGCAGGAAATCACGCACAGAACGAGCAGTATGGCTGGTGGCATTGTCATGCTGGAGGGTCATGTCAGGATGAGCCTGCAGGAAGGGTACCACATGAGGGAGGAGGATGTCTTCCCTGAAACGCACAGCGTTGAGATTGCCTGCGATGACAACAAGCTCAGTCCGATGATGCTGTGACACACTACCCCAGACCATGACGAACCCTCCACCTCCAAATCGATCCCGCTCCAGAGTACAGGCCTCGGAGTAACGCTTATTCCTTCAACGATAAATGCGAATCCGACCATCACCCCTGGTGAGACAAAACGGCGACTCGTCAGTGAAGAGCACTTTTTTCCAGTCCTGTCTGGTCCAGCGACGGTGGGTTTGTGCCCATAGGCGACGTTGTTGTCGGTCATGTCTGGTGAGGACCTGCCTTACAACAGGCCTACAAGCCCTCAGTCCAGCCTCTCTCAGCCTATTGCGGACAGTCTGAGCACTGATGGAGGGATTGTGCGTTCCTGGTGTAACGCGGGCAGTTGTTGCCATCCTGTACCTGTCCCGCAGGTGTGATGTTCGTATGTACCTATCCTGTGCAGGTGTTGTTGCATGTGGTCTGCCACTGCAAGAACGATCAGATTATGGTTCATTGAGCAAGCATAGGAAACAGTGTTTAAACCCTTTACAATGAAGATCTGTGAAGTTTATTTATATGCATATATTCTTACTCCTTAGATTTGTGTGTATTAGGTAGTTATTGTGGAATTGTTAGATTACTTGTTAGATATTGCTGCACTGTCGGAACTAGAAGCACAAGCATTTCACTACACTCGCAATAACATGTGTATGTGACCAATAAAATGTTAACCATGTGTATGTGACCCATAAAATTTGATTTGATTTAGCCTGACACAAGTAGGTATCCTGTATTAGGTAGGTCTTCTACTACCTGGATAGGTAGGAGGTGGAGTTTGGAAGCATAGAGGTACATTATGGATGCAAGTCATTACTTTGCACTGATTCTCCCCGTAGGCAGTACCAATATGGGTTTGACCTAAAAGTCATGTGACTGTGTCCGTTTCATCCCGATTCTCCACCTTGCACTTGCACACTTTTCTTGCAAGGATTTAGTCATGCTGGAAACTCCATCCTGCTAATGCTTATACACCTTCCTGTGCTTTTAAATCCATGACGAGGTGTGCGCAAGTGCACACTTCAGGAGAAGGGTGGAGAACTGGGACGTAGCCCTTGTGTGCTCTCTCAACCAACTCTATGTCTAGCCCTGTAGCTGAAGCCTACAGCAATATTCTGATTTAAGTGCTACTCTATGGCATGGTAGTGTTTACAGTAGAGTTTTTAAATGGAATTATATTCTTATTGTAGTTTCATCCCCCCACCCGTGAGTTCTTGTATATTAAATTACCTGCCTAATATAGGATACCTACAAGTTTCTGTTTACATACAGTTGTATATTTTGGCAATTGCCAACACTACAGAATAGCACCTAATTGAACTACAATAAGACCATACTTGGATAAATTGAGTAAATTAATGGTTGTTGTGACAACATGCATTATCCTGGAGCATACAGTTATCGTGAACAATAATACAAATTAAAAAAAAAAATGTTTATTTGAATTGCAACTAGTGCACTTATCATTAGTTGTACATTGATAATCTGTGTTAGGTTTCCATTCATGTTAACCTTTTTGCAAAATTTGTGCTCATTTATTCCACAGGCAGTTCTGGCTAATGACCTGTCTCCATAGCTGAGAGAAGCCAAGGAGGAATATCACTTAGTTCCCAACAATACTGCTAATATTTCTAACGATACCGATGAGAAAGAGTAGGGCAGACTTATACAATTACAATACATAAATGTTCTTGCTCTTTAGTGAAGTTCTGCCAATCATATGTTGGAAACCAATTTCAAGGAAAACAAGTTGAACACTTTGTGGAAATTGTAATCTGTTTCTTGAACACCAGTGATTCTTCTAAGGACAATAATAACTCTTACCTGTAGGCAAATGTCTATCACAGGTCTAAATGTACAATAAGGGGTATATCCTAAATAAAATAATTGATGGTTAATTGTGGATGGACATGACAATAAACTAACACTTATCTGCTTTATGCTTCTGATTTTCCAGTCGACATTAACAAGGAAAAACTCTATACACAATAATGCAGCTTTAACAGTGTTGAGTCTTGCAGCTTTAACAGTGTTGAGTCTTGCAGCTTTAACAGTGTTGAGTCTTGCAGCTTTAACAGTATTGAGTCAAGTAACAGCTTTGTCAACTGTCTCCCCAAGGACTAGCTCAAAGAATGTTAAGGCCAAGTTTATGTCCATCTACTCTGTCTATTCAAATTTGACAAATACACATAACTTGGAGCTATTGTTACTGGCCATATATGCATGGATTGATGCGTTTAGAAAAGTTGTTTTTGGTTATGTTGCATTGCAGCTATCTAGCAAAAAAGTACCACAGTCATATCAAAGATGTGTATAACTAACCCAAGATAGACCACAGCCTGTCGTTTCCAATGGAAGCAAATTCATCATAATGGTCACAACAAGCAAGGAGGTGAGCAGAGTCAAGCACAAACTAGGGAGAGCCTATTGGTGTGTTCTAGCATGTATTTGCATATTTCTGTTAGGGAACGCCTACTTTGTGAATTGTGTGTGTGCCTTAACTCAATTCGCCCTTGCACTCCTAAACAAAGAAATGTTTTGAAACTTTGGCAAAGGCTAAAGTCTACAAAACTTAGTCCACTCTGTTTGTAACTTCTTAAAAAAAAAAAAAACTTTATTTAACTAGGCAAGTCTGCCTAGGAACAGTGGGTTAACTGCCTTGTTCAGGGGCAGAATGACAGATTTTTACCTTGTCAGCTCAGGGATTCGATCTTGCAAACTTTAGGTTACCAGCCCAACGCTCTAACCACTAGGCTACCTGTTCTTAACCTGTTAGCTAGCTAACATAAGTGACGATTAGGTGCTGAAGATAATAGTTCATGGGATACAATCAACACATCTAGCTACAGTAACAAACCACTTGCTAGCAAGTTACCTGGGCGCACGGTAGCCTATCTAACCTACATGTAGCTAGGATGTAAACAAACTGGATCATTGGGTGAGGCTGACTCCAAAACCGGATGACCAATAGAGACTCAACATTTTAGGCTCCCTCTTAACCTGCCTACATGGAATGAATGTGCCAAAACTTTGCAACAGCAAAAAATAGGTAGCGAAAGCACAGACAGAACAATGAGACCGATATTTCTCAAGATGTATAAATGTGAAGCATCCGGTTGGTTTTTTCCACTCACTACCAAATATGATGGGGAGAGGAAGCCCAGTGTCCGGAGGTAGGAGAAGATGGAGCGAGATGGCATTTGGGAAACTATAGTGTGCTTTGGTGTCATATTATGGAAGTAATTTGTTAAATAACCTCTACATTCTACCCTAATCCCCTAGGCTACCAAGACTTCAAAGAATAAGTATTGAATCTTCACTGCATGTAAGTCTCTAAAATACCTACATTAAATCTGCAAAAGAACAGACCTTGATGTTGAAAATACAAGTGGGCTGTGCATTTTTTTGAGCAATGGAACCTCTGCGGTATAAACATAGAGAAAGATAGCTGATCTTTATATCTGTGCCATTCTAGCTTCTGTGACAGCATGGGCAGAGCCATTGAGACTACAACCCATAGGACCCCTACCCAGTTGGCTACTTTAAAATGGCGGATGCATGGTGGAAGCCCTCATTGGCGCTGCTAAAACGGCCTTTTGGCCACTAGAAGCCTCTATCATTCTCTATGGGTATATCGGTGTTGTGCCATTTCTTCGCCCACCTAGCAAGGAGTTTTTGTATGGAGGTCAATGAGAGAGGTTTATTTGATCGAATAGAAGTATCGTAATGCTTAAGTTGTTACGAGTGTACTGATATAAGTAGGACCCGTGACATCCCGGCAACGTTTAGAAAAAACACAGTATTGGAGTTGTCTCGAGATGGCTATGCATATTCATGGTATTAGGCTAGTAGCATAGCATCTCTCTCCATTGAATACAGGGGGTTGACGTCAACAACCCTTATCGAATATTAAAAAAAGATTACAATAATGAGATGTATCCACCAATCCAGAGAAAGGATAGGTGGGAGCAGACAGCCCGCCGTGCCGCTTTGTGGACAACGACTTCCATTGTTAAGGTGAAGAGACGTCTTGTCAGTATATCCATAATCTTTGGTTGCATCCCTTTACAAGGACCAACATCACATGCGCACTAGCACTCAGTGCTCACTGGGAGCAGGGCGGGGAGCGACGATGTCATCACGTCATCCAAAACACGGCAGACATTGGATGAAAATAAAAGGATGATAATATAATATCTCAAATTGGTCTCAGCAGCAATTATTTGAATAATTCCATGGATGTTTGGCGCACAAAGCGGATGACTAAAGTGTCTTATTAGGAATTTTCAAATCTGACTTCTCTATGTGGCCGTCTATGGAAATTGTATTTTTGGGCCGGGCGTCAGTTAAACTGCAGTACCGAAGCAACACTGTAGGAGCAGTTGAAACAGTGCTTCTAGACCAGAACCCTGGCCCCTTGAAAGGAACCTGCAGTATTTCCAAAATATGCAATTCTGCATTTCTGCAACATTTGCGCCATCTGTCTGCTTTACATGGTTTAGTCTGGTTAGGACATTTTTTGACTAAATAAGCCAATATCACAATACTGCAGTTATACACCAATACAAAATAGTTCTCATTTCACCGAGTCTGCGTTCACCAATCACCAATGTGTAGTAGGAACCCCCCATTCATGAAAGATAGTTCCCTAAAACGCCATCCAGGAAGCTGTGTTATTTAGACAGTTTATGATGAAAAGGCCTCTCCTCACCACTGGATGTCCCTGTGGCTCTTCTAATCTCACTGTGTTCCTTTTAAACCCACACAGTCTCCCATGTTGGATTCTTGCTGAAAGAATCCTAACCAACTCCTGCAAATTGAGGAGTAGATGAGGAGGGCTGCTAGTAGTGTCAAGTTGAACATTCTTTCCCGAGAAGACAAGCAGTCAAAAGCATTGGGGTGATTGATATTGCTCTGATCTCTGTTGAGTCAACCACACTGTCCTACTAATACACATCCCAATGGAGTTTTAGACTGACTATTGAATAATAGTTGCAGAGGAATATTAGGGGATGACATTTAATGATTAATACCTATAATTGGGGCCAGGAGTTTTTCCAATTCTGGTCAGGTCAAATGGTCAGGAAAACTCCTGGCCCTAGCTATAGTAACTTCTGTAGTTGTGTGCTGATTTTGAGTAGCTCTTGACACTGATCCAAGTCCATGCTGCCCATTTGTTTTATTACTTCCTAATAAAAAAAGTTTACCTTCATTTCACCCCAGTAGCAAAACACTACTGTGCAATGCCATACAATGATGGAAAATGAAACCAGTATGCACTGCAGATCTTAGGCTCAGATGCCTTAGGTTAGGTTCTGTCTCTGAACTTCAGGTCCTTTAGCCACCCACCATTAATCTGAGCTGCCTATCAGCGGGGAAAGAGAGAGAGAAAGAGAGAGGGAGAGTCGCGGGCTACGGCTCCAACTCCTACTACCCCCTCCGTCGCCGTGAAACACTGGACTTCCTGTGTTTGTGTGAAACTTCCTACACATGAAGTGCTTTGGCACCTCATTGTGAGCCGCAATGCACATGACTCTGCTATTACTTTAGAGTTGATTAAGGAAAAACATGCCAAGTGTTAGAGCACCAGAAATTATTACCAGCAGTACTCCTGAAGTGTTATGAGGTGCAGACAATACAGTCAGGTCCAACATTATTGGCACCCTTGATAAAGATGAGCAAAAATGACTGTATAAAATAAATTATTCAAATACTGAACTATATTTGATGCTCAAACAAATGAGGAAATTATATTCTATACTAATACAATTGCTCAGAGAAAGATATTTTGTTTAACAAGTAATATGTTTTTCTCCTCAAAAATATACTGTAGGTGTCATAATTATTGGCACACCTAAAGATTATTCTAAATAAAATCAAACGAAATAAATCTGCATTAACATTACTTTTTAAGTTAATCTTAGTTCAAGGAACTGTATTGTGGCCTTCCATGGCTTCCTGTTTGACTGGGGTGTAAAAATGAGGAACACGCATGTAAAATCCCTTTGTCATTGGTCACCATGGGAAAAGGCAAAGAGCTCACAAACAAAAAAAGACAAATGGTTGTTGACCTTCATAAATCAGGTAATAGGTACAAAAAAATTGCAAAATAATTAAATATACCACCTACCTCTATTAAGGCAACAATTAAGAAGTTTAAACCACTGGAACAGTGGTAAACATGCCTGGTATTGGATGCAAGTGTATCTTGTCCCATTGACAGTAAAGGAAGATGGTTTGGGAGGCAAACAAAAATCCTAAGGGCCAAATTTGGAGAATTATAGTACGTGGTCGCATCTTCGGGTCACCATGTCTCCAAATCTACAATTAGACGCCACCTCCATGCCAATAGGCTCTTTGGAAGGGTTGCCAGAAAAAAATGACTTTATTGAGAGCAACAAAAACATGTAAATGCCTAAAGGTTGCTAAACGTCATTGACACTTGGATTGGCACCGGTGTTATGGTCAGATGACACGAAAATAGAGCTCTTTGGCCATGTACACCAGTGGGGGGTTTGGCCTCAAAATAATGTCATAAAACATTTTAGAAAAAGGCTCAGTGCCGTTATCCTCGCAAGTTGAGGGTGCAGAAACAGGGGTGCCAATAATGTATCTTTTTTACAGTTATTTTTATTACTTGTTAAACAAAAATCTCTTTCTCTGAGCAATTGTATTAGTATAACATAATATAATTTAGCTCAGTATTTGAATTATTTATTTTATCCATTTTTTTTTGCTCACCTTTTATCAAGGGTGCCGATCACTTTGGACCTGACTAGTTTACAGCAACAAGATGGTAGTGGAGGGATATTGTAGTGTGGTGGTAATAATGGGGGTAATAAAAAGAGGAGGATGAGAAACGAAGGAGAGATGAGCCAGGAAAGGGGGACGGTGTGGGTGAAATATCTTAAATGATGCAATTGTTTATTCTTTTTTTATCCATAATCTTACTCGGAATGAATCAACGTCAGATACTTTCTTCAGTATTGAGTTAGGACTGTTGAGGTTTTTGTTAAAACTAGTGCTGGGAAAGTTTGTATCTTTTGTTTTTCAACCAGTAATATTTTGAGGTAATGCAGGGTATGGCAATTAAAATGCCTGTCAAGCTATTATCAGGGGGTGTTATTGTCGCTTGCCTTAGTTGGGCTTGCTTGGAGAAGGACACACTTTGTATGCATGCCTAGAACACACACACACTTCCAGAACGCTGCACCCTAGGTCATCAGCCACATGGAAAAACCCAACAAGACCTTCATCTTTAACACTTCACCATGGCATGAGCATGGGAAAACACAGCCCATCACGACTGCAGAACATTGTGTAAATCCCTAACAGCCATAGCAATGAAACCCTTCTGTAACATGAGAAATAAGATCAGTTGTTTAAATGGCCTTTTAAAGCTTTGATATGTTATTCCTCGCCCAGGGTGTGAGAGTCTCATGCCCTGAGGAGACAAAAAAAGATATATCAAAATTAGCCCGTGTTCAGATTAGTGGTTGTGTTGATGAAGGATTAAGATAAGAGGGAGAGTGTGAGGAGGGAGAACAGCACTTCCACTGTGTGAGTGCCTACAGTAATGTAATGGGAAAAAGAGGGTCTTATCAGTAGCTAACAGCTAAAGATCTCCCTGTGGTTCACCTCAGTTCATATTCTAGATGCAGCCAAGTCACTCATGATACAAGTCAGTATTCGACGTCCATCCATATCTGAGGGCGTCGGGAGATGTGGAAATTGGCCACTAGGGGCAACAATGAGCGCTGTTATCTTCAAGTAGGTTTCGGTTTAGCCAGGGCGATGGGGATGGCAGATGGGCATTTGCCTCTGATTCCAAAGGTTGCAAGTTCTAATCCAGCAATGTTTTAAGCCTATCCCAAACCTCAACCGTTACCTTAACCATTCGGAGTTAATACCAAACTTTAAGATTTTTGAGTTAATGCCTAAACCTAACCTTAAACACTTCGAAATTTGACGTTTGGGAAACGTCTAATTCTGACGTGAGACTGTGAGAGCTAGTTGCTGGATGACACATATACACATAGACTCTCATGAGGAGAACTGGTTTGGATTGCGCTTTTAGGTCAGACTTTACATTAAGTACATTTTTTTCTCCTTTAGTAATTCTGTAATTACAACTTAATGTAAAGTGTTACACACTTAAGATGCTCTTAATAATTAAGAGAGAGAAAAAAACTGAGAGAAAGAGATTACCATCCTGGTTCTGTATCAAAAATCGAATACAATTTTATTGGTCACATACACATATTTAGCAGATGTTATTACGGGTGTAGCAAAATGCTTGTGTTCCTAGCTCCAACAGTGCAGTAGTATATAACAATTTACTACAATACACACAAATCTAAAAGTACATGAATGCAATTAAGAAATATATAAATACTAGATTGAGCTAAGTCCTAGTGGCATTGACTAAAATACAGTAGAATAGAATACAATGTATACATATGAAATGAGTAAAGCAGTATTTAAACATTATTAAAGTGACCAGTGATTCCAAATCTATGCAGCAGCCTCTAAGGTGCAGGGTTGCGTAACTCGGTGGAAACCAGTTAGTAATGGCTATTTAATAGTCTGATGGCCTTGAGATAGAAGCTGTTTTTTCAGTCTCTCGGTCCCAGCTTTGATGCACCTGTACTGACCTCACCTTCTGGCTGATAGCAGGGTAAACAGGCCGTCCGCGGGTAATACAGCCCGACAGGATGCTCTCAATTGTGCATCTGTAAAAGTTTGTGAGGGTTTTAGGGGCCAAGCAAATTTCTTCAGCCTCCTGAGGTTGAAAAGGCATTGTTGAGCCTTCTTCACCACACTGTCTGTGTGGGTGGACCATTTCAGATTGTCAGTGATGTGTACGCCGAGGAACATGAAGCTTTCCACCTTTTCCACTGCGGTTCCCGTAGATGTGGATAGGGGCATGCTCTCTCTGCTGTGTCCTGAAGTCCACGATCAGCCCCTTTTTTGTTTTGTTGATGTTGAGTGAGAGGTTATTTGCCTGGCACCACTCTCCCAGGGCCCTCACCTACTCCCTGTAGGCTGTCTCGTCATTGTTGGTAATCAGGCCTACTGCTGTTGTGTCGACTGCAAACGTGATGATTGAGTTGGAGGCTTGCGTGGCCACGCAGTCATGGGTGAACAGGGAATATACAGGATGGGGCTGAGCATGCACCCTTGTGGGGCCCCTGTGTTGAGGATCAGCGAAGTGGAGGTGTTGTTTCCTACCTTCACCACCTGAGGACGGCCTGTCAGGAAGTCCAGGACCCAGTTGCACAGGGCGGGTTCAGACCCAGGGCCCGAGCTTAATGATGAGCTTGGAGGGTACCATGGTGTTCAATGCTGAGCTATAGTCGATGAACAGCATTCTTACCTTCTCAGGGATCACTGGGGCGCTAGCGGGCTGCTCCCGACACTACCAGGTAAAATGTAAAGCGCCAAATTCAAAATCCAAAAGTTGAATTATTAAACATCCACCAATATACAAGTGTTCCATACTCATCAAAAGCTCTATTTCTTGGCAATATCACAGCGTTGTCAGATTTCAAAAAGGCTTTACGGCGAAAGCAGCACATTTGATTGTTTGAGGGTAGCACCTCACATATTTTTCCCATAGCCATGAATCGATTAGCCATCATGGCACACACATAACACATTTCACAGCGAAAACAAATCAATTACCTGTTGAAGAACTTCTGCTGAGGTCATCCTAAGTGTCCAACGAAGACAATCCATGGTTCTTTTGTTAGAAAAAGTAATGTATTTTATCCATAAATCCTCCATTTGGTTCGCGCGTTATAATCAGAAACGACAGCCTCCACTCCTCCATTGAAACGTGACGCAAACTCGTTCATCTTATGCCTATAAACTTGTCCAAGAACAATCAAACATAGTTTTAAATGTATCCTTAGGAACACTTTTACGTATATTTACTATTATAAATCAACCGGAATATAAACTGATCGATAACGACGGTAAAAAAGACACTGCGCGCCTTCTCGGGAGCGCGCGCCGGGTACTGTTGACATAAAAGATACACTTCCTGGTTTGCTCTTCTTCTCTGGTCTAATTCATCCAAATTGAAATTTTACACTGTCTCCAGACTGTTGACATCTAAAGGAAGCGATGGGTACTGCATTCATATGCCCTTATATTGTCATTTTCATGAGGGAGGGGTTCCCAAATGAGCAATGTGTCAAAATCACTTTTTCCAGGACAGAAATTCCTCGGGGTTTCGCCTGCTATATGCGTTCTGTTTTACTCACAGACAAATGGTTAACAGTCTTGGAAAATTCAGAGTGTTTCCTATCCAATGGTACCAAATATGTGCATATCCTATTTGGGCCTGAATGGGAGGCATTTTACTTTGGGCACGCCAGGCTCTCCAAAACCGACCCCTCAGCTGCCACTCCCTAACAAGTTAAATATGTATTCCTCTTGTCCAGATGGGATAGGGCAGAGTGTAGTGCGATAGCAATTGCATCGTCTGTGGATCTATTGGGGCGGTAAGCAAATTGAAGTGGGTCTAGGAAGTCAGGTAAGATAGAGGTGATAAGATCCTTAACTAGCCTCTCAGGATGACAGAAGTGAGTGCTACGGGGCTATAGTCATTTAGTTCAGTTACCTTTGCTTTCTTGGGTGCAGGAACAGTGGTGGACATCTTGAAACAAGTGGGGATAGTAGACTGTGATAGGGAGAGATTTAATATGTCTGTAAACACTCCAGCCAGCTTTGCGAAGGTTATCACGCTTAAATGTCTTACTCATGTCGGCCACAGAGAAGGAGAGCCCACAGTCCTTGGTAGCAGGCCGTGTCGGTGGCACTGTTATTCTCAAAGTGGGCAAAGAATGTGTTTAGCTTGTCCGGAAGCAAGATTTTGGTGTCCCCGACGTGGCTGTTTTTTCCTTTGTAGTCTGTCATTGTCTGTAGACCCTGCCACATACGTCTCGTGTCTGAGCCGTTGAATTGCGACTCCACTTTTTTTCTGTACTGACGTTTTGCCTGTTTGATTGCCTTAAGGAGGGAATAACTACATAGTTTGTATTAGGCCATATTCCCAGTCACCTTGCCATGCTTAAATGCGGTGGTTCGCTCTTTCAGTTTTGCATGAATGCTGCCATCTGTCCACGGTTTCTGAATTGGGTAGGTTTTAATAGTCACAGTGGGTACAACATCTCCTATACACTTCCTTGGTTTCGGCTTGAGGGGGGAATATGCAGTACCAGTCAAAAGTTAGGACACACCTACTCATTCGAGGGTTTTTTGTTATTTTTACTATTTTCTACATTGTATAATAATAGTGAAGACATCGAAATTATGAAATAACACAAATGGAATCATGTAGTAACCAAAAAAGTGTAGCCGCCCTTTGCGTTGTTGACAGCTTTGCACACTCTTGGCATTCTCTCAACCAGCTTCATGTGGAATGCTTTTCCAACAATCTTGAAGGAGTTCCCACATATTCTGAGCACTTGTTGGCTGCTTTTCCTTCGCCCTGCGGTCCAACTCATCCCAAACCATCTCATTTGGTTTAAGGTCTGTTGATTGTGGAGGCCACGTCATCTGATGCAGCACTCCATCACTCTCCTTGGTCATATAGCCCTTACACAGCCTGGAGGTGTGTTTTGGGTCAATGTCATGTTGAAAAACAAATGATAGTCCCACTGTGCGCGAACCAGATGGGGTGGCGTATCGCTGCAGAATGCTGTGGTAGCCATGCTGGTTAAGTGTGCCTTGAATTCTAAATAAATCACTGACAGTGTCACCAGCAAAGCACCATCACACCTCCTCCTCCATGCTTCACGGTGGGAACAACACGTGGAGATCATCCGTTCACCTACTCAGCATCTCACAAAGACACGGCGGTTGGAACCAATAATCTCCAATTTGGCCTCCAGACCAAAGGACAGATTTCCACCAGTCTAATGTCCATTGCTCGTGTTTCTTGGCCCAAGAAGGTCTCTTCTTCTTATTGGTGTCCTTTAGTAGTGGTTTCTTTGCAGCAATTCAACCATGAAGGCCTGATTCACGCAGTCTCCTCTGAACAGTTGATATTGAGATGTGTCTGTTACTTGAACTCTGTGAAGCATTTATTTGGGCTGCAATCTGAGGTGCAGGTAACTCTAATGAATTTATCCTCTGCAGCAGAGGTAACTCTAGGTCTTTCTTTCCTGTGCCGGTCCTCATGAGAGCCAGTTTCATTATAGCGGTTTATGGTTTTTGCGATTGCGCTTGAAGAAACTTTCAAAGTTCTTGAAATTTTCCAGATTGACTGACCTTGATGTCTTAAAGTAATGATGGACTGTCGTTTCTCTTGCTTATTTGAGCTGTTCTTGCTATAAGATGGACTTGGTCTTTTACCAAATAGGGTTATCTTCTGTGTAACGAGTGCCCTGAGAGTCGGGAAGCAAGTTCAGGGAGTGAGTGTTTTAATAAATAAACGTAACATAATACAAAACAAGAAAACACGAACAACGCACAGACTTGACACAGAAACAATAACGCCCGGGGAAGGAACCAAAGGGAGTGACATATATAGGGAAGGTAATCAGGGAGGTGATGGAGTCCAGGTGAGTCTGATAATGCGCAGGTGCGCATAATGATGGTGACAGGTGTGCGCCATAACGAGCAGCCTGGTGACCTAGAGGCCCGGAGAGGGAGCACACGTGACATTCTGTATACCACCCCTACCTTGTCACAACACAACTGATTGGCTCAAACACATTAAGAAGGAAAGGAATTCCACAAATTAACTTTTAACTAGGCACACCTGTTAATTGAAATGCATTCCAAGTGACTTCCTCATGAAGCTGGTTGAGAGAATGCCAAGAGTGTGTAAAGCTGTCATCAAGGCAAAGGGTGGCTACTTTTTTGGTAACTACAAGATTCCATATGTGTTATTTAATAGTTTTGATGTCTTCACTATTATTCTACAATGTAAAAATAAAGAAAAACCTTTGAAAGAGTAGCTGTGTCCAAACCTTTGACTGGTACTGTACACGGCTGTGACTATAACCATAGAGAATTCTCTTGGGAGGTAATATGGTCGGTATGGTGTTGGTTGTCTGTGGTCAAGAGAGCAGTAGGAGTGGTTGTGGTGCGGTCTGGTTGTGTGTGTGTGTCTGGTTTGAAGAGGAGGGGGAGGAGGGGTCTCTGGTCATGGTCCAGGATTGATGCCTCTGTTCTGGGTCGCGAGGAAGACCCCCATCCCTCTCCAGGCCCACCCGCACTGTCCACCACAGCTCCCCAGTCCAACTTCAAACATGCCGGGTTGTGGTGATCTATGGAGATGGCCAGGCAGCTCTTTCAACTGAGTCAGGCCAGGTCCATCAAAGGATTTATCTCCTCACAAGATTAAAGGGGGCCAAGGCGTCTGCCAAACAAAGGCTAAGGCTGAGGGTCAACCCAGGCCTCTGCTTGAGAGATTTATACTGAGGCAGACTTCACATTGTAGACATTGTAGCCCTCTCAGCCCCTTGTGACGTCCCCTCACCTAAACCTCTATATTAACCAGACCTGCTCAAATATGCTGAGAATTAACATCGGTATGTCTGCAAATTGTTACCCAAATATGATCAATATCTAAAAATATTTTCGGGAAAATTATGAGAAAAACATAGTTAAAGCCATTCATCTGAAATTGTTTAATTGAAAGTCTTGAGGAGGATTTGGCAAAATATAGGTGTAGTATATATTGTTCTTTGCGTCACCACGTGCATAGTTACATGAACTACGTTGTGAGATTCTGAAGTACATTTTCAGCAACATCAACTATAAACACATTAGCAAATAGTTTGAGTCAAACTCAGAGGCAGGGTGTAGGTTACTCACCCCTCCTCTATATTTCTGACATGTTCCTGGCATCACTGAGAATTCCACAGTAATGAGGAAATAACTTTTATGGAGCATTAATAATGGTTAGGGGGGGAAACAAATTCACCCCTTAAACAGTATAAGAGCTGTGAATTCTGTGTATGATCCTATTGGCTGAGGGAGTAGCTCACCTGATCCATCATAAATATGTAACACTCCCATATAGCCAACTAGTACATCAAAAAAACATTTTTGTTATAGAGCATTCCCTCTCAATGACTCTATGACCAAAACACTGAATCAATCAGTGAAGCTCTCTCTCTGTCCTCAGCTCCA
Organism: Brachymystax lenok tsinlingensis; assembly: GCA_030435695.1. Lineage (NCBI taxonomy): Eukaryota > Metazoa > Chordata > Actinopteri > Salmoniformes > Salmonidae > Brachymystax > Brachymystax lenok. The sequence continues at coordinate 11,050,889 of CM059801.1, forward strand.
GTCATTAAGGGACATTAGAAGCAATTTGATCACAATACGATTGCATTTTCAAGAGTTCCACCGCATCATACACTCTTAGAAAAAAGGGTTCCAAAAGAGTTCTTTGCCATTTTGGTAGAACCCTTTTTTGGTTCCAGGTAGAACCCTTTTTGGTTCCAGGTAGAACTTTTTGGGGTTCCATGTAGAACCCTTTCCCCAGAGCGTTCTACATGGAACCCAAAAGGGTTATACCTGGAGCCAAAAATGGTTCTTCAAAGGGTGCTCCTATGGGGACATCCGAAGAACCCTTTTAGGTTCTATATAGCACCTTTTTTTCAAGAGTATGTATTGTCCCCCACAACGAAATTGGGGAGGGGGACTGTGGATCTGTGTCCGTCCGTCTGTCCGTTCGTCTGTTAGTCACAAGCGATGTCTCAGACACATTGGCGTGATTTTGATGAAACTTGGGTAAATTGTGCATCTTGCCATAGAGATCCGGCATTTACAAAATTACACTGATTAGTCTAAGGCGGGAGCTATACTAACCGAAATGTATTACTCACACGCCATATCTCAATTGTCCCAAAGGGGGGCGCTGCATCATTCGTGGGGGACAACATGTTTCCTATTGCCTTGTTTTTCTTGGGGATGAGATTGGTTCGTTTTAAGAGTAGGAACGCAGGCTTGTGATAACATACTTTGCCGTCTAGCTCAGAATGAAAACACTCATTTGTATTCATTTGCGGGCGGCTGGTGTGGGTAAGACAGAGTGAGTGAGGGAGTTGAGGCTGGTGGCTAGATAGGACCAGGCACCATTATGACTAGGGGGGACAATATGGGTTCACTCAGACCATCTGGAATACCAGGGGTATTCTCATTAAGAGGGAGCAGAGACAGTTTAACCAGAATCATATAATTCAGAGAGGTTTTCCATAATGAGTTGTTATCTTTCAAACACAGCCTTATTGATGAAACATACCAGCGAATTCCATAGTAAAGAACATTGGGCCATGTAGAGGAAGGATGTGAGAGGGCAGGAGGTAGTAGACTATATATTTCCACTAGATTCCAATAATAAGGGGGATGTTACTGAGTGGACAATATTCAATGGTGTCAAAGTCAGAGATGTGACCTGAGATGACCTTGACCACCTCATCCTATACCTAATTTCTGGACCATGATCCTCTAGTTTAGTTTTCACCTGTGCTGATGAATTCCAAGACAATACATTTGTCTCCCATCTACTCCAACTTCTACGTTGCCCTTGGTGTATCACTGTGTGTTTCAAGTGTATTCATTTGTCTGCTTTTTTAAGTGTGTGTGTGTGTGTGTGTGTGTGGGCCTACTGTACATGCAGTGTGGAGCCTTGCCCAGAGTAGGAGGAGTATTCATCACCATGTACTCAGACTGTACAGGGTCAACACTGGGCTGGAGGAGACGCTCACTTCACTGTGCCTGGCACCAGCAGGCACCTCACAGACGCACACACGTACACACACACACTATTCAGGCAGCCTTGAGAAATGCAGCCAGGACAGAATGTACATTAAAACAGGAGGGAGGCTCTTCTGTCTATCCTCCCCTCTTGCCCTTGCTGTCTCGCTCTACCTCACCTCCTCTCTTTCTTCTCACAGTTTTGTCCCAATCGTAGTGTGAAGTAAAGTTCTTCAGTTTTCTTCAGTTTTCCACACGCAGAAAACTACATCCCGTTTGTGCTGAGCTGGATACAAATCACATTCTCCCTCATACCTCTGTCTCCTCTTATTATGTTTACAGTGATGTCAGTGGGAGCAAAGTGGATAATATGACCCCTGGAAAGCGGAGAATGGAGCACAACACTCAGCTCAGTGCATGACTAAACCTCTCTACTCTAGCCCTGCCAGTAGACCTGCTATTGTCTTACTTCCAATTTAAAAAAGACTGAAATGCAACCATACTTCATGACATTACTATAACATTACTGCACAGGAGGTTGGTGGCACCTTCATTTGGGAGAATGGGCTTGTGGTAATGGCTGGAGCGGAATGAGTGGAATGGTATCAAATACATCAAACACATGGTTTCCATTCCATTTGCTTCATTCTGGCCATTATTATGAGCCGTTCTCCCCTCAGCTGCCTCCTGTGCATTACTGTCTTTTCTCTGAGGGAATGCAATATGACACATCCTAGGGCTTTCTCTCTCTCTCTCTGCCTCTCTCTCTCTTTCTCTCTCTCTCTTTCTCTTTCTATTTTAGTACAAGAGGTCATAAGATGCTACGTTGTCTTGTAAACACTCAGAGCTAGGGTTTACCTCTGGAGCTCCAGTACTAAAGGTCTGACTGGAACAGGGCTCCCAACAAGGAGCAGATGAGGAGAGCTGTGCTCTAGAGGTTTATGGCTGTGCATGTGTCAGTGTCAGGTAGACTGTCAGAGATGGCTTAGCAGAATCTACAACAGGTCCTAGGACTGCTGGATTACTATGGCATATAGCAGCATCATCAACCCCCTGTTTTTCAGCCCCAAAAAGGTGAAACTGAGACCTTTGGACCTTTGTCCTAAGACTAAAAATACAGTCTGAAGAATCCCGAAAGGAGAAATAACATAATTTAAGTAACTTTTAGTAATCAGATTTACTACAGAACAAATGCACTGTTGAACATGTGTAACTCAACATTATTTGTCATTTGTAAATGGTGTCCTTGGGACATATAACATGCCTCTAATATAGTTCAATCATTTTTATGATGCCCCTATTTCTAATAAATCACTTCTCAATGATCTGAGGTACTTGACCCTGGCAGTTATAACCAGCAGACAGACAAGCACATCATAATATCCCCCTTTATATATCTCCACTTCGTCACTCTGTCAGAACCACTCAAATATAACTGCAATATTTCTGTCAGAATGATTCAAATGTAACTTCCATTTTCCCCCATGTAGAATCTGTCATGGCTCTCTTATTCTGTTGACGATAGAGTGGAGTGGATTACAGAGATAACATAATGAGCACCATTCAGGAATAGATGCGGTAAAGAGGTCAGTCGAACTCGAACAAAACAATGAATTTCCCATGGAAACACGTGGGGGGAATGATCCCGAGTCTCATCATTGCCCCACAGCAAAATTAGTCTACATTTAGGCAGTGGTATAAAATACTTAAGAAAAATTACTTTAAAGTACTAATTAAGTAGTTTATTTGGATATCTGTACTTTACTTTACTATTTATATTTTGGACTACTTTTACTTTTACTTCCTTAAGAATTTATTGTACATTTTACTCCATACATTTCCTTTGACACCCAAAAGTACTTGTTATATTTTGAATGCTTAGCAGGACAGGAAAATAGTCAAATTCATGCACTTATCAACCAAAAATCCCTGGTCATCCCTACTGCCTCTGATCTGACGGACTCACTAAACACAAATGCTTTGTTTGTAAATTATGTCTGATTGTTGGAGTGTGCCCCTGGCTTTCCGTAAATAAATAAAAACAAGAAAATGGTGCCATCTGGTTTGCTTAATATAAGGAATGTGAAATAATTTATACTTTTACTTTTGATACTAAAGTATATTTTAAACCAAATACTTTTAGACTTTTACTCAAGTAGAATTTTACTGGGTGACTTTTACTTTTACTTGCTTTTCTAATAAGGTATCTTTACTTTTACTCAAGTATGACAGTTGGGTACATTTTCCACCACTATATTTAGGCTATTGTTTATAAGTGTATTTCACACTATGTTGAGGTAAAAATCTGTGTATAATGCTTGTATGGATGTCAACCCCTCATCGTTACCAATCAACTGTATTACAGTTAAAAATGACTTTGACTGCCACCTCCGATTCTGTATGCTAGCTATGCTAACCAGCTTATACGAGTGGGAGTTGGCATTAAGCAGTCAATTCTTCTAAATCTGAAAAGAGACAACTACATTTTATGCAGTGAAAACAGCCAGATATCCAAATCGGACTTAAGTAACCACATTGTGGGCCTGTTACAATACATAAATCATGACTTATTTGACAAATATCCACTTTGTTACATCAGATTTGTTGAATGTACGCCAATATGGTAAATGAAACGTCTGCGTTCCATTGACTCCTTTACCGCAATTATCCTACAATGCATTAGGTCATGAGAATTTGAGCGCATTCTGTATGAATGATGAAATGACTCGCCAATGGGACCTGAATCCATCCACAGAAAGAAGGAATGATAAATACACGGTGCTCCACTAGAATTATTACATTTCATTCTGTTTTTTACTCCCTCCTTTTCTTAACGGAAATGAGCTGATGAGCTGTTCTCGCAGGCGGCTCAGGTCTGAAAATGAGCTTGTTACACGTGTGGGAATTTTAAGTGACAGACAGACAGAAAGAGTGGGTCAATAGCCAGCTAGTCATCAGAGCTATTTTTGTTTGTCCAAAATTCAGAAGTGCAAGAGTTTGCCTGTTACTCAGGAGGGGGCTGGTGTTTTCATTGTAGCTCAGCTCAGTTTCCCATTGAGCCCCCTCCCCTCCTACCCACTCTCTCTCTGTCATCCCCTCTCCCACCTCCCCCCTCCCCCGAGCAGGAAAAAGCTTGCAGGCCGCCTTGGAGACAGGCTGGCTGCGCAGGAGGCCTGGGCAGATGCACTGCAGATATGTATGTGTGTGTGTGTGTGTGTGTGTGTGTGTGTGTGAGAGAGAGAGAGAGAGAGAGAGAGAGTGTGTGTGTGTAAGCTTTGGGCCTCGACCCTCGGCGGCAGGACATTGACCAGATCCTGTTAGAGACAGGGCAAGAGTCGGCCCAGCGCCCTCTCTCTCTCTCTCTCTCTCTCTCTCTCTCTCTCTCTCTCTCTCTCTCTCTCTCTCTCTCTCTCTATTCCTCCCACCCCTTTCTCTGTCCTCGTTCCCTCCATCTATCTCCAGCCCCATCCTCTGCCTGCCTGTCTGTCTCACCACCAGCCCAGAGGGGAGCCATGGGGGAGGACAGGACAGGCCCCCTGGAGCCATTGCTTTCCTCTGGAGCCACACACACAAACACACACACACACAATAAGACCCCTAGATCACTTCCTCTCTCCAACAGAAGCTAATGGATAGCTGAGGCAGGGTGACAGGACAGCTTTTGTGACAGCAGCAACGCCGGACCACTTATGAAAACAGCCTCTTTCGAGCAGCATCAGCACTTTTCCCTTTCTTTTGTCTGTTGTGGCGGAGAGGAGGAAACGCATTGGGTGGAAATATGAATAATTTGTCATGTGAAAGGATGGCGGATGGCACATGGAGTGTCAGTTTGTGTTGTGGTGAGACAACAGAGGTGGCTTCATGCCCTGATTTATAGAGCTACTAAAGGCCTCCTACTTCAGTAATATTCAAACTTTTTCCTGACTTGTGTTCAACAAGTCATTTAACCTGTGAGCACATAGCCGCAGGAAGTACGGGTGCTGAAGGTGCTGCAGCATCCCCTGATGAATACAAATAAAATACAAATTAATTTTTTTTTTGAGTAGGAGACTATTCCAAACAAACAAAAAATATATGGTGTTGTGATGATTGACCTTATAGACTAGCCAACAGGACCCTCTCTCTCCTGGTCCTCCACTATCCCAGCATGCCAGGCAATACCAATGACTTCCTGACTCCATCTAAGTGGCAGACCCTGGGGGGGGATGAGATGAAAGGACTGGCACGGCACAAGTTGAAATGCCAGCAGGGATGTATTGAAAATGCTGCAGCCACTTTGATGTCAAGCTAATTAAGCTTTCACTAGTTTTATCTTTTCTAGAGAGAGGAGAGTATTTACAGCAATAAGGGCCGAGGGGGTGTGGTATACGGTCTCATAGACCACGGCTGTCAGCCAATCAGCATTCAGGGCTGGAACCACCCAGTTTATATTTAGAGAATAGTGTACAGGCTATGGTGAGATATTGAGGTGCTGTGGCCGACTGGATTTGAACTCGGGTCTCAGGCTACAAAACTGTGTTGGCCTGCTGAGCTAAAGACTAGGGATTAGCTTGGGGAGCTAATGAAAGTCTTCAGGTCGCAAGCAAGGTTACTCATCATGTGAGCATGGTTCCTTACAAGAGGCCTATTTTGTTAACAAAAAAAGTTGTGTTAATTGAATTCCCGTCCGTACTTTTCTGAACCATTTGTCTTCTGAGTAAGTAGTGAGAGGCGTCATTCTCTTCCTATTATACAGTGTTCACATGAGTCATCATTTCACAGTACTGGACTTTCATACCTCCTTTCCCTCCCTTTGCTCTGAAACATAACCTACAGAGGCTATTACAGAACGGTACACTACCGATCCATCTCTCGCTGAAATATACAACTCCCATACCCTGGAGCATTAGGAAGTGGTGGAGTAGCACATCCAGCTCCTTGTAGCTGGGAGGTTAAACCTAGTTTGTCATCAGATTCCAGTGGGAGTGAGGGATGAAGACATTGTGCAAAGAACAACCAGGCTTGATCATAAGCAGGGGATGACTCCTCACTCCATCTACTATTTCCAGGATTTCTCAGTGCCACTCCTTGAAACTGGAATCTTATATTTCAGTGACCCATTGCAGTGTTTTAGAAAAGGGTGGGATTCTGTTATTGTAGCCACCCATGCAAAACCATCTTTATTCACCTTTCATTTTCAGGGTTCTTCTTCTTTTTTTGCTGTGTTTGTATTTGGCCAAATTCCTCATTGTCCTAGTATTTTGCCTTCAATTGAGGTACAGTACTTTTAAGCTATAAGGGCTCTCTCCTCAGGGCAGCAATAGAAAGCTCAAGTCCGTTAACCCTCCATGTAATGTCCGTGGTTCTGTTGTGGAAAGAGTCAGGTGCAGGAGGTAGTACGTATTTTAATAATACACCAGTCCAAGCCAACAAACTCTGGCGAACAGAATACCCACACGAAATACAACCATAAACGGGCGCAAACAGCAACCCGGCATAATCTAGAACCAAAATAAACTAGCCCTCAGTACACAGACTGGGAAAAGACGAAGTCAAACGGTACAAACCAAACAATCACGCACAATGGGAAGAGGGGAAGGAAGGAAATATAAACAGGTGCGTGATTGGGAGAAATTAACAACAGGTGTGTACAATTAGACAAAACTAACAAAACACATGATAAGGGGAGCGATGATGGTCAGAAAACCGGTGACGTCAACCGCCGAACACCGCCCGAACAAGAAGAGGGACCGACCTCGGCGGAAGTCGTGACACTCCACATATAGTGACTAGCCAGTGCTACATATGTCTGACCCAACATGGGCCAACATGTAATCCCTAAACATCCCCACTTAATGTTTCTGTCAACTTTCCACCAAACTCTGATAAATGAGATACAGCGGAGAAGTGTTTAACGAGTCATAAACTACCATTGTTTAACATTATAAACATATCCATTTATCATTTGTTACCATATGAAAATAATCAGTGAAAATGTAGCCACCATTTCAGGCCAGTAATATAAGGGCCTTGTAGTTTGTACGCAGTGAAGAGATTTGGGAGTGAAGTAGAGATGGGAATGTTGAGTAGAAAAGCCCTCTCAGGATCTTTCCAAACTCTACCCTACAAATTCTATTATGCTAATAGCTCATGTTGCATATTCCCTTATGTGATGTATGGCAGCTTCATTTTGCTTTGGCTAGAAACTATATGAATATGACAAGTGGCATAACAAACTTGATACAGTGTATGGTGTGTTTCTTTTTACTTTCCCAGGTTCTGTTGCTGCCCTTTGCAAAAGCTTTGTGATTCAATATGATTATTGTTAGAAATGTGTCATAACAATTTTGCCACAGCGTATAGGCTATGGCACTACATTTTGCTTGTGCATTAAAAATGGTTTATGATGCCTTTATTCATCCTTATAAGTGATGTTCCATTTAAAGATATGTTCCATTTAAAGTGGATCTGAGATTAGTTTAGGAACCTGGAGCTGGAGGCCCACTTACTGAACACCAGGAAGACTGTGACATGGAGACACAGAGAGTTCAAAGTTCACAGGTCAGACTGCTTGTAGTCTTCACTGGTCTGGATAAGAGACGTTCTAAGTGAAGTCTCTGGAATCATCTCTTCTGGGGATATTCATTTGTTGTCATTATTTATGTTTTCCTGCAGGGAAATATCTATTGGATTGTTTTATTTTATATTTGAGTACCGTATCATTATAATTAATGGGGTCTTTTTAAGGGAAATATGTACAGCTGAGGTCGGAAGTTTACATACACTTAGGTTGGAGTCATTAAAACTTGTTTTTCAACCACTCCACAAATTTCTTGTTAACAAACTATAGTTTTGGCAAGTCGGTTAGGACATCTACTTTGTGCATGACACAAGTAATTTTTCCAACAATTGTTTACAGACAGATTATTTCACTAATAATTCACTGTGTCACAATTCCAGTGGGTCAGAAGTTTACATACACAAAGTTTGCATACACTAAGTTGACTGTGCCTTTAAACAGCTTAGAACATTCCAGAAAATGTCATGGCTTTAGAAGCTTCTGATAGGCTAATTGACATAATTTGTGTCAATTGGAGGTGTACCTGTGGATGTATTTCAAGGCCTACCTTCAAACTCAGTGCTTCTTTGCTTGACATCATGTGAAAATAAAAAGAAATCAGCCAAGACCTCAGAAAAACAATTGTAGACTTCCACAAGTCTGGTTCATCCTTGAGAGCAATTTCCAAACGCGTGGTACACGTTCATCTGTACAAACAATAGTACACAAGTATAAACACCATGGGACCACGCATCCGTCATACCGCTCAGGAAGGAGATGCGTTCTGTCTCCTAGAGATTAACGTACTTTGGTGTGAAAAGTGCAAATCAATCCCAGAACAACCACAAAGGACCTTGTGAAGATGCTGGAGGAAACAGGTACAAAAGTATCTATAGCCACAGTAAAACGAGTCCTATATCGACATAACCTGAAAGGCCGCTCCGCAAGGAAGAAGCCACTGCTCCAAAACCACCATAAAAAAGCCAGACTATGGTTTGCAACTGCACATGGGGACAAAGATCGTACTTTTTTGAGAAATGTACTCTGGTCTGATGAAACAAAAATAGAACTGTTTGGCCATAATGACCATTGTTATGTTTGGAGGAAAAAGGGGAGGCTTGCAAGCCGAAGAACACCATCCCAACCGTGAAGCATGGGGGTGGCAACATCATGTTGTGGGGGTGCTTTGCTGCAGGAGGGACTGGTGCACTTCACAAAATAGATGGCATCATGAGGGAGGAAAATTATGTGAATATATTGAAGCAACATCTCAAGACATCAGTCACGAAGTTAAAGATTGGTCGCAAATGGACAATGACCCCAAGCATACTTCCAAAGTTGTGGCAAAATGGCTTAAGGACAACAAAGTCAAGGTATTGGAGTGGCCATCACAAAGCCCTGACCTCAATCCTGTAGAACATTTGTGAGCAGAACTGAAAAAGCATGTGCAAGCAAGGAGGCCTACAAACCTGACTCAGTTGCATCAGCTCTGTCAGGAGGAATGGGCCAAAATGCACCCAACTTATTGTGGGAAGCTTGTGGAAAGCTACCCAAAATGTTTGACCAAAGTTAAGCAATTTAAAGGCAATGCCACCACATACTGAGTGTATGTAAACTTCTGACCCACTGGGAATGTGATGAAATAAATAAAAGCTGAAATAAATCATTCTCTCTACTATTATTCTGACATTTCACATTCTTAAAATAAAGTGGTGATCCTAACTGGCCTAAGACAGGGCATTTTTACTAGGATTAAATGTCAGGAATTGTGAACTGAGTTTAAATGTATTTGGCTAAGGTGTATGTAAACTTCCGACTTAAAAAAAGCTATGTATCATATGTCCGATTCAATTAGCAAATATGAATGACTATGTTCTTGAGGGAGTGTCTTGTTTTAATTTAGACTTAAACTATAGCATGGCCTGAACTTGATACCCTGCAGTTTGTCTTGTACTTTCGAACTTGTCTTTCAACATGAGTACAGTTTTGTAACAAAGAAATTCACAACAGAATAAATATTAAGGCAAAACCTTGGGATGTTTCCCATATTAAATGATCAATGATTAAAATGTTCATTTTCACTCTCGTCCTCAGAGACTGAGAGCGCTCCATGATGACACTTCGGGAGAATTCACTGTTGGGCTTTTCACATTCCTTTGGTGGGAAGATTCAAGTTCCCGCTCGACCTAGGAGGTATCAAAGAGCCAAGTGGATACATTTCATTCACAACACATATCTGGCAGCGATTCAACTCAAAGCAACCACCAACGTCTGTTCTGTACTGTTAAGTCTAGCCACCTCGTTCCTATACCTCAAGTGGAAATGTAAACGACAAATTCAAAGTAGGCCGTTCGACACAAACATCCACTGTACTGGGACAGCAGGTAAAATACAGTTCTGTCCTATTTACCTCCTATATTTACCTCACACTAGCTGTTCTTTAATCTCTAATCCAAGGCTCAGGCTTCAGACAACACAAGGCTAACCGACCCATTGTATGGCTCACACAGCGAGGGAGGCAGCAAAGGTGTGTGTGTGTGAGTGAGTAAGCCCTACTTTACATAGTCAGAAATGTAAACACTGGATCAAAAGAGGGCAGGGGGCATCTGCAGGTGAAAGGTCAAAGAGAGGTGAAAAGTCCGACTAAGGAAAGGAGGGAAAGTAGAAAAAGAGGGAGGGAGCTTCAAGGAGGAGATAAAGAGTGATAGAGGAAGAAACGGAGGTAGGTAGGGAGGGAATAAAGAAGTGGAAGAGGGATGTAGGGAAGGAGGCAGGGAAGGAGAGAAAGGAGGATAAAGGGGGATGGTGTGGAGGGATTCAGACCGGTCCAGGTTTTAGTGCCCTACCTGCACATAGGTTAACCTGGCGCCATGCAGTGAAGCCAAACAGACCCTCCGTGGGTTGATGAAAAATGGCAAAGCAAACACCGCTGCGCTGCTCGTTATGTGATTAACTGAACAAAACACTTCTAGTAATCCTTGTCTCGCTGTAGGAGGGAATGTGCATGGAGGCACTGTTTCTGAAGCATGGCTATACTCAGATGCTTAGAAATGGTATTTAAAAGCGTTTATGACAACATAAACACATGGATAATTTCACTAAGCGTGCTGTGGATGGAGGAATCCACTAGGCTTTAGGCTATTAGGTGTTGGGCTTCCATGTGAGATGTGGTTGTGAGGTGTTCCCATGGATGCTGTGACACTTTATAAACAATAATGAGAACAGGGTGTGCTCAAATACAAGCACACACGCACAAACCCACAAACACTCATACACACACACACCTTGCCCCACCAGGAGTCGTCCCACCAACAGAGTCAACTACAGGACCACACAGTGGGTATTTACGCCTCACACTTCTCTGCATAAATACCTCTGTTTATGAATTGGTCTTGGGCAGCTTACCAACACTCTGCTCTGGCATCAAGGTAGGTAAGTTATGGGAACAGAATGGATTGAACAGCAGGGCTTCTCTCCTACCCCTTCACCCCTCTCCCCCATTTTGTGTGTGTGTGCGTGCGTGTGTGTGTCTACGTTCTGCCAGCCAGCCAGCCAGCCACCTAGGGCCAATCAATCAACGGTTCCCCTGGGGCCATTTTGAAAAACAATCACTCTCTAGTCAAGTAGTCAATAGATGCCACAGCTAATTCTAAACAAACTATTGATGTTCCAGAGGCCCAGTAAATGTTTGGCAGTGTGTGTGTGTTTACATGTTCTACTATCCTCGTGGGGACCTGAAATCCCTAAATGTTCCCACAAGGATAGTAAAACAAGGAAAACTCTTTGTTGTGGGGACATTTCCTACGTCCCTATTAGGACAAAGGCTATTTTAAGCTTAGAGGTTAGGGTTACAATTAGGGTTAAAGTTAGAATTAGGGTTAGGTGTTAGGGTTAAGTTTAGGATTGTGTGTGTGTGTGTGTGTGTGTGTGTGTGTGTGTGTGTGTGTGTGTGTGTGTGTGTGTGTGTGTGTGTGTGTGTGTGTGTGTGTGTGTGTGTGTGTGTGTGTGTGTGTGTGTGTGTGTGTGTGTGTTAGGGTCACAGAATGGTTCTGCTTGACAGAATGTTCAATTGGCCATTTAGCAGACTTCACCCGAAGTGGGGCGGCATCAAGATAGCCTCAGACTAAGTGGCAGGTGCCTATGGGCTCCCCATTGTAGGTGCAGGGATAAGTTACCTCTTATTTCATGGTCTAAGTCCCTAAACCATGGATCAGGTGAACCATTGCTTGTTGAGGGCCAGTGGTATACAGCTCCCTGACTTCTTCTGTAGCAAACTAACAGGATCAGGTGAACCACTGCTTGTTGAGGGCCAGTGGTATACAGCTCCCTGACTTCTTCTGTAGCGAACTAACAGCAATTACAAGACATATGTTGCTCTAGCCACTACTGTGTTCTCTCAGTGGAATCCCTAGGATAAGCCACTGACACAATTTTCACATTTGTTTTATCCTCTGATGTTTAGCTCTTGGACATCCAATACTGTAATGTACTGCAATGTCAACAACAGTTGCTGCTTGGGTAGGGTCCCATTTGTAAGTGGTGTATTGGGGGGTAAATCAACTGATAAGACTGTCACAATAGACCCTGGGCCTGCTGGGCTGAGTGAAAAAGGTCTGCGACAGAGTGACAGACACACTCCAGAGCCAGATAGAATTCCATCCACCTCCGGTTAAAACAACATTGCATTCTGGCGATTCTAGCTATCGCACTAACTCTAAAACACAGTCTCATCCACCAAAAGAGACTCATGTATTTATTTTGGTATGTGCTGCCTTTCTTTCCTCTGAATAATGAATTAGAAAAACATGAGGCCTGGACGGCCTGGCCACCTCAATGCCGGGTGGGGGATGTGTGGGACAGAGATGTGTGTTCAATCCCAACGCTGGAGGGATAGACGGATGGAGGAAGAGAGGAGGGATGGACAAGTGCCTCTAGAGACCCCCCACCACCACCTTACAGTAGTGAAGTCATGTCCTAAGTACACCAGGGGAGGCTGGAGGGAGGAGCTATAGGAGGATGGGCTCATTGTAATGGCTGGAATGGAACAGAGTCAAACATGTGGTTTTCATATCTTTGAAACCGTTCCATTTATTCCATTTCAGCCATTACAATGAGCCCGTCATCCTATATCTCCTCCCACCAGCCTCCACTGCAGTACACCGTCTCAGACAGACAGGCAAACAGAGGACAGAGAGAGGGGGATATGGAAATGGACAGGGGGGAGTTCTGTGGGTGACGGTGACAGTGATGCTGTTATAATGTAGGAGTTGGCTGGGTGTTTGTGGGTGTGTAGGGAGTTACCATTGTAAAAGTTAACTTCAGAAATACAGGGGATGGGGTGATGGTGTCAATGTTTATGTATTCGTCTTTGCGTGTGTGCATGTGCCTTTTAAAGTTGTAGTACCGTCAGGAAAGGGGATACTGTAGTTGTGCCAGAGAGATTGCGCAACCAGCCTCCCCCTCAACCCTCCCTTCCCCCTCTAAACACCTTATTTCTCTCTGTGTCCTCTCTCTATGCTGTGCTGGAGAGAAGGGTTAAATCAATGTTAGTGATGTGATAACCGGCCTGTTTATGGAGGGGCCTCCGGCCAGCGGGCCGCTGCTACGAGGGCTGCCGGCGTTTCCTACTCACTGATGTCATATTAACAGCCCCCCTTCCCCTTCACCCCTTCCACACCCACCAAGCCCCTGTCCCTCAGGAAACCCACTTCATCCCCATCATCCCTACCCCCATACAGTGGTGTAAAGTAAAAATACTTTAAAGTACTACTTAAGTCGGTTTTTGGGGTATCATACATTTTCTTACATTTACCCAAAAGTACTAGTTACATTTTGACAGGAAAATTGTCCAATTCACACACTTATCAAGAGAACATCTCTGGTCATCCCTACTGCCTCCGATCTGGCGGAATCACTTAACACACATGCTTCATTTGTAAATGATGTCTGAGTATTGGAGTGTGCCCCTGGCTATGCATCAATAAAAAATTATATGTTTTATACTTGTACTTTTACTTTTGATACTAAAGTATATTTAAAACCAAATACTTTTAGACTTTTACTCATATAGTATTTTACTGGGTGACTTTCACTTTTACCTGAGTCATTTTCTATTAAGGTATCTTTACTTTTACTCAAGTATGACAGTTGAGTACTTTTCCCACCACTGTCCCCATACCATCCCCATGCTCTATGACATATCTAGTGACATGGCCTCAGCTGTTTTAAATCTGTAAAGATCAATGACGTCAAAGCATTTCTTACCAATCAACCTCTATGCATGACTTGTAAAGTGGCTGTACACAGCCTTTACTTCTCCCTTTTATTTACTTTCACCACACAATCCAACAGATCTGTGGCACAGATATCATTAGGCCAAAACAATAGAGAGCATTTATCTGATGTCGAGCCTGAAAGAATGTGTCACCCCCTATGGTAGAACTCACATGTGAATTAGCTCAAAATACAGACTTTCTGAAGCTTAAATCCTCCATTAAAGCCTGTTTTACTGGCCCTGCCCGGGTTGGCGCACTTTAAGTCTTCACTTTCTCCTCCTTTCCGGTTTCCCTGTGAAAAACAGAGGGTGAGGCAGCCTAGAGGTGAGTTTCAGTTCAGAGTTGAAAAGGGCAACGTTGGAAAACACTCCCAGGTATTCAGCGGGCAAATACAGAGCATTTATGATAACAGTCGAGTTGACTTGTTGCTCTTGAATACTACGCTGTAGATTTTGTGTAATTAGAAGTGTTGCAGCAGAAAGGGGAGAGGAAGATAAAGTGTGTCAAGGTCGATTTGTCAGGTGCTGGTGGATGGGGGAGAGAGAAAATGCTTTGTGCAACAACTCACTTGGCAGCAAATCCTACAATACAGCAGAATGTGTTGCAAATACCAGGCTAAGGCAGCGTATCTCTTGGTATTAGCTGAAGTCATGTTGTGGCGCTGCACGGTGTTAATGCAGTGAGTAAGAGCCAGCTAGTCATCATGCCTGCCCAAGGATAATACTGGACGAATTCACTGGAATTATTTTTCATAAAAGAGGACGGGGAAAGCTTAATAGGGAGCGAATAAATCAATAGCCTTTTTTCTTCTGAATAAGTGACTGCATGCGTGTAATAATAAACATCTTAGTCAGAGATTGATGGTGGATGATGGGCCTGACTAAGGGCACGTAGCAGTTAACCCTGGCATAGGGGCAGTGGGCAGCGCCCATCTTGAACCAGCCTGACCAGCCTTTTCCTCACAAATTCCCACATTACGCAGGCTAGAAACAGGAAGAAATGACAGACATAATTTCCCTGCGATCAAACATTGTTGATCTTTACATTAACACGACCTGATGCAATCTGCTTTCAGACCGGGTAGCACAAAATAATTGAACGTGCTGAAATTAGAGACTATTTTGAGGTTATTTCCTCTGTTTCCAGTGCTGGGGCAGATTGGCCTTAATTGAAGAGAGAAAAACAGGAAGCTTTAAAGTCATGTCTATAATTAATTGGCGGTCCCAGCCAAAGGGTCTGCGCTGGTCAGTCTGTCCAGGGATCAAGGGAAGGGTTGAGTTGTGTTCTCTACGGCCAGAGTAGACACTGCTGTGTTCACATCATAGAAAAGGAATTACAGAGCTTTGGCTTGAATGGGAATGTCCGTTGTGGTAATGCTATTGTATTTCTATGAGTCCTGGGCAGCCCGGAGCTCCTTTCTCCTCTCAGAGCCCCAACAACATCCTACATGTTATCCTCATTATGCGCCTCCACAGCTATCTGGAACTCCAAATGAAAATGTATGGCATTTCAAGACTTCAATGAGCCAAATAATGTTTACACAGCCATACCAGAGAGAAGAGAGGGGAGAGGGAGGGGGAGAGGGAGGGAGGGAGAGGAGAGAGAGACCCTGGCCCTGCATTGCCTTCATAGCAGGAAGGAGGGGCTGGTATCCCACTAGACTACATAGCCTGTACTTGACCTGAGTGACTACGGCTGTAACTCCATGCAGAATCTCTGAAGAGTGAGCCATGGAGCCAGAGGACTGATACCAGCCAGAAGGATGGACATGTTTTCCACCCATGCAGGCACGCACACACAATATGTTGGAATGGGGTGACCATCCTTCTCCTCCTCACATTGTTCTCTATCTGTCTCCCACCGGACATTGTGTTTGTACTGCTGCTGGTGGGACCGGAGGCAGATAAGATGCATATATTTACATATCAGAAGTGAAAGCATGGGGAAGATATAATGAAGCCATGATGCTGTAAGGTAATATAGGAAGAGCATGGCAGTTTGTGTAACAGTTGGCAGGATTAAAAGAGATCAGCATTTTATATTAATAACTGAAATAACTTAACGGTTATAACGGTCTAAGAATACAGGCAAAGATGACAGTGTTAAACATTCTTGTAGGCCAATATAGTTTACCTCAAGACTATGATTGACACCTGCTCATACGTCACCACACTATAACATGTCTCCCCATTAAAAGAATGACTAGCATGTTGTTTGTTGACGCAGTTAATTGATTAAAATGTCTCCGCTATGATTTCACATTGTTTTGTTTTTGAAAGGCCTGGACTTTGACGGAAATACTCGGGGAATTATTGCATTTGGCTGCGAGCTGGGTTTCCCATACACACAAGTGCTGAACTTAATTCAAAACCCCTTTGGACGCCAGGCTGGCTGTTGAGCTAGTGGGAGAGGAGAGATAGCTATGACCCGACTCTGAACTCACAAGAATCTTGGATTATGCCTTCCTTGGATAGACTAGGACAGAAAATACTTAAATGAGTTACATGATTTACTAGATAGGTTTCAAAGTACTAGCTAGGTTCTTTATTGAAAGAGAGAAGAGAAGACAGTCGGTCAGAGAGCTTGAGACATAGTAGTAGTGGGTTTCCATTAGGAACAGTAGAACAATAGCTCTAAGACAAACCTGTCTCATCGTCATGGGGGAATAAATGATCATTTGACAGTCAAATTTTGTCAGGCTTTCGTGTATTCAGAGGCCAGAGAACCCTCCCACACTCTTTCTTAACTACTGAGCCTTGGCTGGTATTTTCATATCCTAGTAATACCAAAGAATGTTTCGCGTTCAGGTCAATAATTGATCTGGGTTGGAAGCTGCATCATATGCTGTATATATATATATATATATATATAGATATATATATATATTCAATAAAATAAACACAGAAGCACAGAGAAATACATATATATGCATTTATCTGTGCTTCTGTGTTTATTTTATTGAATATGTTTTAAAAAATCACATTAAAAAATGATAAAGAATCAGTTGGCCAAAAGTCTGGTGATAGGACATACGTTTACATGCAAATTAACTAACGTCAGGTTCCTAATCTGCCCATGGCTACTTGACATTTTACCATTTTACGTCATGTTCATTAGATGTAGTCAGGAAAGCTATATCACGCACAATTAAGTCAGTCTTCCGCATTCAGTGTGTTGTGTCCAGAAAGTAAAGTCCCCTTCCCAGTAACCTGACTTGGTCAACTGTGGAATGCCAGGTGAGAGAACAAAAGGGCTGGAGTTGAACAAACACTTGGTAAGCATGACCGATATGTTCCCAGCTAGTGTAGGAGTTACGAGTTAATCTTTACATCTTATTGTTATGTTCCTCAAACAGAACAAGCCTTTTACCTGCTTATTGCAGCACAGGATAGAAAAGAAACACCTTCTAATCTACTGTACTGCACCTACTGTAGCAGATAATAATATAGCATGTTATATTTAGGTGTTACAGTATAACCTTCAGAATGTTACATCAGCAAAGGACCTTTTGTTTATGATAAAACAAATACGTACAACTGGAATAACTGAGAATTTTTTTTTCATAAAAAATAAAAATTATTTTAAAAAATCACAAAAGTAGTGCACTGGGATTTTACTAGTATTAGCGGACCGATATAGACGTCTGTAGCGTCAGCTTGGCAATAAAGGTATTTGTATAATTAAGAACAGATTCAAAAGTTGGAATTGTAAGTGTTTGTTCTGTCCCTTTCTCTGCAATTGTCATTCTAGTGGAATCTAGAAACAACAAAACCCTGTCCTCAAACATTTACATCAAAAGGTGCAAAGTTATGGGCAAAGACACAAAACATCCACATCAAATTCAATATTTTTCTTGATAAAATATAATGGAAAACTATCACTTTTTGGGCAATATTAAAATACCATCCTTACAAACCACAATGTAAATGTCCATTACTGTATTGTACATAGTTTGGCCATCTAGGTTTGTACCTGTAGACTTTCCAACACCATGAAGAAAAACAATGCACAATACAGTAATTGAGTACATTGAAACATCAAGTGGTTTGTGATGATGTGGCTCAGTTGGTAGAGCATGCCAGTTGGTAGAGCACGCCACTTGCAATGCTAAGGTTGTGGGTTTGATTCCCAGAAGGAATATGTATGCACTCACTACTGTAAGTTGCTATGGATAAGAGTGTTTACTAAAATGGAAAAGTAATGAATAGACCATTTCAGTTTTCACATAGAAATAATTTGCCCTTCAAAGTATTTCAAGAAACTAGAAAACATATATCAAGCAAGTCTTTTTATATTCCACAAGTATTATCAGATGAACTGTTTAGTACATATAATTATCAAACTCAAATTACAAATGCTGGTAAACCCTCAAATACATTTAGCTGTTAATTAAGAAATGCAGCAGAAGCCAAATGAGAGATGTCTTGAGGGGATTTTAATGTGGTGTACCTATGATAAAAATGACAGACCTCTACATGCTTTGTAAGTAGGAAAACCTGCAAAATCGGCAGTGTATCAAATACTTGTTCTCCCCACTGTATGTTTCCACGTGGCAGGCGTTTGTACATTCACTCTGCCAAAACAGTACACAGTTACAGTAACTCACCCTTCTAGATAACTTGAAATTGTCTAACCAGGTCTTGAAGTCCCCTAGGCAAATTATTTAGCCAATTAGCTTGTGCCAGCTGGTGTGCAACCGTGGCAAAGTTGTTTTGACATTGGATAGCCTTTCTCTGGGGCTAGTTAGGGACCGTCAATAAATTACATCATGTAAATGGGGAATATATTTTCATGCTTAACAACTGTCACAAGCTCATTAAATGCTTTAACTATTTGTATGTGAATTTCTACAATTTCTATAGTGCATTCGGAAAGTATTCAGACCCCTTGACTTTTTCCACATTTTGTTAAGTTACAACCTTATTCTCAACAATCTACACAAAATACCCCATAATTACAAAGTGAAACTGTTTTTTAGAAAATTATTGAAGATCCCCAAGAACACAGTGGCCTCCATCATTCTTAAATGGAAGAAGTTTGGAACCACCAAGACTCTTTCTAGAGCTGGCCGACCGGCCAAACAGCAATCGGGGGAGAAGGGCCTTGGTCAGGGAGGTGGCCAAGAACCCGATGATCACTCTGACGGAGCTCCAGTTCTTCTGTGGCGATGGGAGAACCTTCTAGAAGGACTCAACCAATCAGGCCTTTATGGTAGAGTGGCCAGACAGAAGCCACTCCTCAGTAAAAGGAACATGACAGCCCACTTGGAGTTTGCCAAAAGGCACCAAAGGACTCAGACCATGAGAAACAAGAATCTCTGGTCTGATGAAACCAAGTTTGAACTATTTGGCCTGAATGCCAAGCATCAAGCCTGGAGGAAACCTGGCACCATCCCTACAGTGAAGCATGGTGGTGGGAGCATCATGCTGTGGGGATGTTTTTCAGCGGCAGGGACTAGGAGACTAGTCAGGATTGAGAGAAAGATGAACAGAGCAAAGTACAGAGAGATCCTTGATGAAAACCTGCTCCATTGTTCTTGGGACCTCAGACTGGGGTGAAGGTTTACCTTCCAACAGGACAAGGAACCTAAGCACACAGCCAAGACAAAGCAGGACTGGCTTCGGGACAAGTCACTGAATGTCCTTGAGTGGCCCAGCCAGAGCCCGGACTTGAACCCGATCGTACATCTCTGGAGATACCCAAAAATAGATGTGCAGCGATGCTCCCTATCCAACCTGACAGAACTTGAGAGGATCTGCAGAGAAGAATTCGAGAAACTCCCCAAATACAGGTGTGCCAAAGCTTGTAGCGTCATACCCAAGAACACTCAAGGCTGTAATCGCTGCCAAAGGTGCTTCAACAAAGTACTGAGTAAAGGGTCTGAATACTTATGTAAGTGTGTTTTTTCCATTTTTTTTATTTGTAATAAATTCGCAAAAATTTATAGAAACCTGTTTTTGCTTTCTCATTATGGGGTATTGTGTGTAGCTTGATGAGGTGGTAAAAAAAAAAAACATTTTAATCCATTTTAGAATAAGGCTGTAACATAACAAAATGTGGAAAAAGTCAAGGGGGTTTGAATACTTTACGAATGCACTGCAGGTGGTTTGAGGTTTTTAAGTTATTCAAATTTGGAGCTATTGACATTTTAAAATATTGTCCCATGTATTGTGTAATTTACTGATGGTCCCTAACTAGCTCCACAGGGATATCCAGTGTAAAACCAAATTGACCATTACGATAGGGTCATGCAGCTGCGCTCCGAATTGATGATTACTTGCATGCTGCCAGCTGTGGGCATGTGGGCAGGATTGAAATAAACCCAACCCAAGGAAAACTGTTACAGTACCCTTCATTCCATGACATACCATTTTTTCCTATCATCTCGCAAATATTGGATTTGGACGAGACTTACTTTATGACCAAAATTATCCTATTTACACTTAGTAGTCAATTTTGACACTAGAATACATTTTTCTGACTCGTATCGATGCCACAAAGGCCATTTTCAAAAAGAGAAAAGTTTTGTTTTAGGTGCGGTCCCTTAATTAGTATGTTCACTCATCCATTTAGGACTACAACACTGTTACAGGCCCAGTGCAGTCAAAAATGTGATTTTCCTGTGTTTTATATATATTTCCACACTATGAGGTTGGAGTAATACTGTGACATTGTGAAAATGAAAACGTTTTAGTTTTAGAGCTGTTTGAAAAGAACGCCTGAAATTTCTGCCTGTTTTGGTGGATGGAGACATCACCAGGCAGTAAATTAGTTAATAGACCAATAACAAAGACAGTTACAAACCTCTCTGCCAATAACATCTCATTTTCAGTTTTCCCCTCCCCACTCAGAGCACTCCCAGGTAGTCCTAGCAAAATTCTTGCTTGAGAAATTGCTCTTTGCTAAGAAGCTATTTTTGTTTCTTTTTGACAATTTTTACTGAAAACAATCACAGTAAGGTACTTTTAATGTAACCTTTATTTAACCCAGAAAGTTAATTAAGAACAAATTCTTATTTACTATGACGGCATGGCAAGAGGCAACAGGCCTCCTGTGGGGACCAGGGCTGGGATAAAACAAAACATAAAAGCAATGTAAGACAAAATCTACAGTACAACACAGATAGAATACAACAAATACAACAGAAAACAAACAGTGGATGTGTGTGTGTGTGTGTGTGTGTGTGTGTGTGTGTGTGTGTGTGTGTGTGTGTGTGTGTGTGTGTGTGTGTGTGTGTGTGTGTGTGTGTGTGTGTGTGTGTGTGTGTGTGTGTGTGTGTGTGTGTGTGTGTGTGTGTGCGTGTGTGCGTGCAGGCATGTGTGAAGTAAAACAACATGCTTCCTTACATAAGGCAATGCAAACTAATGACACCGGCTGACAACTAGAAACAACTACGTCTCAACAACCTGTCCATTATTCCATCCAGGATCACTTCCACCTATCATTCCATCCAGGATCACTTCCACCTATCATTCCATCCAGGATCACTTCCACCTATCATTCCATCCAGGGTCACTTCCACCTATCATTCCATCCAGGATCACTTCCACCTATCATTCCATCCAGGGTCACTTCCACCTATCATTCCATCCAGGGTCACTTCCACCTATCATTCCATCCAGGGTCACTTCCACCTATCATTCCATCCAGGGTCACTTCCACCTATCATTCCATCCAGGGTCACTTCCACCTATCATTCCATCCAGGGTCACTTCCACCTATCATTCCATCCAGGGTCACTTCCACCTATCATTCCATCCAGGGTCACTTCCACCTATCATTCCATCCAGGGTCACTTCCACCTATCATTCCATCCAGGATCACTTCCACCTATCATTCCATCCAGGGTCACTTCCACCTATCATTCCATCCAGGGTCACTTCCACCTATCATTCCATCCAGGATCACTTCCACCTATCATTCCATCCAGGATCACTTCCACCTATCATTCCATCCAGGGTCACTTCCACCTATCATTCCATCCAGGGTCACTACCACCTATCATTCCATCCAGGATCACTTCCACCTATCATTCCATCCAGGGTCACTTCCACCTATCATTCCATCCAGGATCACTTCCACCTATCATTCCATCCAGGGTCACTTCCACCTATCATTCCATCCAGGGTCACTTCCACCTATCATTCCATCCAGGGTCACAGGTTGTCAGTTATGACTGATCCTCACTCTTCCTCTCTGCTGGCAAAAAGGGTTTGTTCTCTTGCCCTTCCTGCAATCTCAGCCTCAGAGTGCATCTCCTCCCATAAAGACTGGTTTCGCCTTCCTACAACTTCCTCACATTCCTCACAGTCACAGAACGAACGAAAAAAACAGAAAAAGACAGAAAAAAGACAACACTATCAGGCTAGCTAAGGCTGCTGCTGGCGTCTTCTCTTGCTCTATTATTCATGCTTCTACTGTCATTGTCAACAAACGGTTATGGTCAACTACAGAGCTTCACAAAACTCATTTTCACTCTCACACTCTCACACATAGCTACAGTATATCTCTCAAAAAAGTATATGATAAAGGCCTTTGAATAAACATTCCGTGATTTCTCCTGATGTATTGAAATGATCTTTCCATCGTATTTTTCCATTCGAATCCTCCAAGAAACACCAGTCGGCAGTATTAAAGAATATGTGTTTTTAATATTTTTAAATATACCCTCTCTCTCTCTCTCTCTCTCTCTCTCTCTCTATCTCTCTCTCTGTGTGTGTCTGTCGAGGAAACCCAAAAGGGCTGAGTCAGAGATCCCATCTCTTCCGGAGGCAGACAGGGCCAGCCAGAGCAGAGCCAAACAGAGGGAGCTCCCCTTTGAAAAGCCTCTCTTTGGAAATATCAACGGGCAACTCCTGGGGGAGTCACTGTGCTGTACTAGTCCTACCCAATCCTGCCCAAACAGGGCCTGGGGCCTGGCTGGGGTCATAACATATTCATTAGGACCAGTGGCGGTCAGTGCTGTTTAAGATGAGGGAGGCCGATTTTTCTTTATGAGCATGGCCTTATTTCAATTAACGCATATTGGATGTCCTTCATTCATATTCCATTCACCCAGTTCAATGTAACAGTGATAGGTTTAGGCTACTACATGATACTCAAATGTTCCAGGGTCACTCTCATCATGAGGTTGCTACAACCTGCCCTATGAATGAAAGTTTACAAAGTAGGTACACACAGGTCGAGAGACACATTTGAGGTGACAGACAGTGACATTCAGTACCACCTTGCACACTCTTGCCTGCATCTAGCTGATGTAATCATTAGTCCAACAGTTGCAAGAGAACGTTTCTATTGGACAAATTCAGGTATGTTTATCCCCATTTTGTTGTGTTTGCTTCCGTTTACTCTCTTAACAGCCACGTTGTATTAGTCATCTACCCTTCGCTTGTGGACTTCAATGCACAACAAATCAGCTGTATGTGACCAGGCGAAAAAAACTTTCCAAGCCGAACAGCCTACATCATTGTCACCATATTAGCTGAAGTAATGTCATAGTCAGCATAACTAATAGAACTAACGCGTTAGTAAACCCAGATACAATCATGCAGTAACGTTAGTGTACAGTCAGTAAGCAGTTACACTGGCGGGCCCCCGGTGGCAATAAATTAGTAATACCAAAAGCTTACCTTGACTTGGAAGAGTTCCAGTGTTGTGTTGGAAAGTCATAGCCAGCTAGCTAACATAGCATCGCTCTGTTTGACAAGGGTGTTTCAGTAGGCTAAACTAGCTAGCTGCATTTGCTAGCTAAGTAAGTGAAACTGAAAGTGAAAAAAAAATGACAATCTTTATCTCTTGCTCTATTTCTCTCTTGCTTCTCCTTAATTTTGGATACAAATTAATTTGTTCAAAACTGTTCAACTATTGTCTTTCTTTTTTTGAGTCAACTACTCAGCACATTTTATACACTGCAGTGCTAGCTAGCTGTAGCTTAGGCGTTCAGTACTAGATTAATTCTCTGATCCTTTGATTGGGTGTACAACATGTCAGTTCATGCTGCAAAAGCTCTGATTGGCTGGAGGAAGTCCTCTGGAAGTTGTCATAATTACTGTGTATATCTATGGAAGGGGGTGAGAACCATGAGCCTCTAAGGTTTTGTATTGAAGTCAATGTAGCCAGAGGAGGACAGAAGCTAGTTGTCCTCCGGCTACACAATGGTGCTACCCTACAGAGTGCTGTTAAGGCTACTGTAGACCTTCTTTGCAAAATAGTGTGTTTTAATCAGTTATTTGGTGACGTGATTATATTTAGTATAGTTTTATCTAAAAAGGATAACTTTTTAAATATTTAAAAATATATTTTTATGAAATTCATAAATTCCTGGTCCTCCCATTCCTCCTCTGAGGAGCCTCCACTGATTAGGACCCAACGGAAGAAAACAGACTAAGACAGGGACAAATTCCCTGTATTTGTCCAATAAGAACCGCTCGTTTTTGTTTTCCATTGAAAATTTGTTTGATACACTATTCAAAAAAAGGTGCTCTAGAACCTAAATGGGCTCTTCGGCTGTGCCCATAGGAGAACCCTTTGAAGAACCCTTTTTGGTTCCAGGTAGGACCCTTTTGTTTCCAGGTAGAACCATTTTGAGTTCCATGTAGAACGCTTTCCATAGAGAGTTCTACATGGAACCAAAAAGGGTTCTCCTATTCCGCAGCCGAAGAACCCTTTTGAACTCCTTTTTCTAAGAGAGTATGGTGGGCCCTAATGAATGTTACCCAGGCTTGCAGTCTCTCTGTCCTCATGCTGTGCTGTGCTGCTAACTGTTTACCTTGGCTCCAGTCTTCCCGCCAGAGGACTTTCAACTCAGTAGCGCTGCCCTCGGGGGTGACACGGACTCTCTTACTCACTGTCTAAATAAAGCAGCCTTAGGCGTCAGTTGCTGTGTGTGTGTGTGTATCACTCTCTCGCTCTCTCTGCCTTTCTCTCTCACTCTAATTCTCTCTCTCTCTTTCTGTCTCTGCCAATTTAGAATAGCACATTCAACACAGATAAGACTCTGTTACGCTGCTCAGTGACAAATACATTAGCCTATTGCACCATTCACCAAACTCCTAAAATAGGGTTGAGGCTTTGGTTTGTATCACTTGTCAGTTCTTACTACTGATCTTCACAGCTACAAATCATTTATGGTGAAATAACATAGTGACTGTTGTCATGCACATGACCCCCAACCTTATGCACATGAATTCAGAGTAACAAATGGGAGGAGGACCTCAGTGATGTAATGTGTTGTGAATACTCTTAGAAAAAAAGGTGCTATCTCTAACAAAAAAGGGTTCTTCGGCTGTCCCCATAGGATAACTCTTTGAATAACCCCTTTTGTTTCCAAGTAGAACCCTTCTGCTTCTAGGTAGAACCCTTTTGGGTTCCTTGTAGAACCCTTTCCACATGGAACCCCAAATAGTTCTACCTGGAACCAAAAAACGTTCATCCATGGGGACAGCTGCAAAGTGTACCTGGAATACATTACTAACCTAGGACCACTTCATAAATTCATAGACCTATAAATATTTGTTCTTATTTTAGGTTTCACACTATGTTTGATTTACATATCTAAAGAAAAGTTTGTAATTTGTCTCGGTTTCAGCAGAACCTATTTACAATTTGTGTGAGGTCATTTCTGTTAAAGGCCCATTGCAGTTAAAAATGTGATTTACCTGTGTTTTATATATATTTCCACACTATGAGGTTGGAATAATACTGTGAAAATGTGAAAATGATGATAACGCCCTTTTAGTGTAAGAGCTGTTTGAAAGAGCTGTTTTGATCGGATGGAGTTTTGGCCTGCCAATTAGTTAAAAGACCAATAAGGAAAACCACTCCCACTCACACTACCACATGACAGTCCTAGTAAAACATTTCCTTGAGAAATTGCTCTTTTATAAGAATCTATGTTTGTTTCTTGTTGACAATTTCAATTTCATACTAGGGTATTTAATTGTTACCCAGAAATGATTTGATATTGAGATCAATTCAAGCTGCTTTGGACCTTTAATATGGACGATGCATAACTGTAACATCTTAGACAAAGACTGGAGGGAAATTAAGCGTGCAGACATTTGCCAACTCCGTGGGCATGTGCTATAGACGAATAAAATACAAAAGATCCAAAACTAAAGAATAAAGTCGTTAAAGATATTTAACTGGTGACATTATCTAAATAATGGATTATAATAACGTTTTTCTACACTGGTCTGCTCAAAACTAGTATCATGCAAGGGGACAGGAAGTACAAAACAATTGCCATTTTCTTATAATAAAAAGTGAAATAACAATTAAATAACTTTTATCTCTAAATGATGTGTCTGGCTGATGTGCAGTGTAGTCTTGAACATAGCTATACTGACACTCAATAAACTCTCCAACATCAATATGTGAAATTGCAGCCAGAACCTAAAGCTCAGGCATAAATCTAGCCATCTCTAAAATGGCTGTGTCTACCTATGGTATAATTCACAAGCTATATTCACTTAAATATATTTCACACTGTGACAGACACAATACACTTGATTTAACACACATTGAAAGCACTAATTAAACCATTCTAGTGAGTGCATATCATGGTGTAAAGAAACAATTGTTGTTGTGTGTATGAGGAAAGGCTAACTTTAATACAGCTTCTCATAACATACATCTTAAAAATGTACAAACTGTAAAACACAGTTTTAATAAACGTTTTGATAACGTTTGGTTTCTTATTCCAGCATGAAGTAATATAGTGGAAATCTTCATACAAGTTAAAAAACATTTTTTATGGAAAGTAGGCAAAGGCGATTTATATTTCTGAGTACCGGTAGGCTACTAGCTTTTATCGAACCTCCCTGAATCATGAGGTGAAAGAATTTAAGTGAGGAATACCACTTCCAATTTTTTTTAATGCCAATATAACAACAAATGTCTAAATATTATTCAAATATAAGGGGTTATTTAATATCACAATTTCAAAATGGTTACATGTACCTTCACAGCAAATGTCTAGATGGAGCTAAAACTCTTGCTGCAAACTCTGGGACACACCACAAAAACACTGTGTTACAATGACACACCAACCACAATGTGTGGATTTCCTTCAAATATTCTAAGATGGGCAATTATTCCAAAATTCACATATCAACAGAACAATTTATTTCAAATATTGAAATAATATCATTTAAAACTGTATCAAGAATAAAACAACCAACCAAAGAAATACAAATATCCAAACAAAAAATAGGAAAAACAATGTTATTAATAAACATGATATTTCAAAAAATAAATAAGTCCAGAAATAAAGTATTACCAGGCCCTGTTTCAGCTGAACGATCCTGATGGTGAAACTGAAATACACTTTAAACGGCAGATTCACAATGACCTTCAGATTCATTCCACTGAAATTGACATTCCCCAGAGAGCTAGAGGAATTTGTCTGGCCCTAAAATGGATCCACTGAGAGTTCTGCTGAGCGAGGCGCCATTCACACCCCTGCTGGAGGAGAGGGTGACATACAGTATGATCTGTGTATTGAATGGGAAAGTCATATTTCTACTTCAAAAGTTGAAAGTCAGGAAAATGTACTGTGGAACTTTTGACATATTTCGAGTAAAAATAGGGCACATTTGTATCCACTTTTTGTTGTGTGTTGAGTCAAACCAAAATCAACAGTGATGTGTCATAGAAGGTCATTATGTCTTGAAACCAGTGAAAGGTTGTTTTCTAGCTACATATGATGTTTTTCACGTCACTGAATCATAACTCTTGGCATAAATCACTCTTTTAAGACTATTCTCAATTGAAGCTACAGTTTCATCACCATGTGTAAATGTGTAACATTTTACTCATTGACTAATGTTGTTTTATGACAGTCTACAGTTGGTTGTAGGAACAGCCATGACACTTTTATCAACCAAAAACTTATTAGGGGCAATTCCCGCATCTGCTTGTCCAAATAGCAACATTGCATTATTTTATGTTGACCTCATTTAGCCTTTTCATTTCATTTTTGTCAAATTTTATATGATCATCAAATGCATATATGCATCAGTAAATGTATACAGTTTCTACCAGTTAGGTAGTCTTTGTTCCAGCCAGATAATATTGCAGCAGTCTTCTTTTGCAGTTTTGTATTGCAACAAAAATGTGCATCTATAAAACGATTGTGGGTGCCATTCATTCAACCCGTACTTAGCTAGCTGTTATACATGTGAAAGATTTTGCGGACATGTTCTCTCTTTTTTTATCCTCGCCTAAAGAAAAAAACCCACTTCTACCAATTTCTTAAAAAATAGTACCATAAAGTGAACAGTATTTTAATTTAACCTGTAGGATTTAATTATTTGCAAATTGAGTTAATAATTAAAAACAAAAACTGACCGACATAGGATGTCGCAGTCTTTGATACCCTGTTTAAAACCAAGAGTTTCAGTCAGATTCAGTAAGAGCTATCAGTGGAAAAACGTTCAGATTTACGATCACTGTTAACAACTACTAACTCAACAAGAGAGGAAATGCAAAAGTATATTAAAAAAAGAAGATATAAGATTTTTTTTCTTTTTCAGTTCTACTCTATACCCATATCTTTATTTAACAATCATAGTCATATTTTCAACAATGGAAGATTAATAAATACTTTCTCTTGATTCAGGAAGGTTGTCTTGGTAACTTGATAGCTTGATTCCAGTTGCAAAAAAAGTATAATCAAAATGTCCTCTGTATGCATGGTTGCGCTTTTCTCAAGCACTAATATCCAATTAACCACTTTTGTCTTGAGTGGGGGAATCCATAACATTATGTACAGGTTTCTTCATTTCAGACAACAAAGAACATTTTATCAACCTCCATGGCAGAGAGAGAGAGAGAGAGAGAGAGAGAGAGAGAGAGAGAGAGAGAGAGAGAGAGAGAGAGAGAGAGAGAGAGAGAGAGAGAACAGCAGGTCGGTCCGGAACGCATCCGAACTGCAGAGTAACAAGAATGCATCAACAGGCCTCCTCTCACATATTT
This sequence comes from Brachymystax lenok tsinlingensis, assembly GCA_030435695.1. NCBI lineage: Eukaryota > Metazoa > Chordata > Actinopteri > Salmoniformes > Salmonidae > Brachymystax > Brachymystax lenok. The sequence goes on from CM059801.1 coordinate 11,080,091, forward strand.
CCCTTTCTGTTAAGGCACTAAGGTTTTCTCATATAATTCTGGAAATCAATCCCAAATATTCCACAGACGTTTCAAACTTGCATGAGTGTGGAGGGGGGTGCTGTCTCTGTCCAACTGTTGTTAGCTGGGAAGTAGGAAACAGACCCAGAACCATCAAGGCACTGAATATTTCCACCATGCAGCAGCAGGACATCCAGAGAGAGAGAGAGAGAGAGAGAGAGAGAGGCTAGTGTGGTGGGTTCCATCCCCAGCTTGTGACTCAGGCAAGAGCCATGGGGCACCAGGACTCTCCCCTGACGGAGCCGGCTATATCTGGAGACTGGGTGAGGCCCACGCTGGTGTACAGACTATCCTGGCCTGGGTACTTCACGACAGCAGAGCCACCAGAGCCTGAGCCGTCCGCTGGGCCACTCAAGACAGAGGACTGGACCTGGAATAGGACAGAGAAATGTTAGTCACAGATTCAAAAGAAATTACTGGGTCTTTCCACAAAATAAGTGCCTTTTATTTTTATTAGACATTGTGCACCAATATTGAATTTTAAAAGCCTGGTATATTACATGAAGTGCCCTTAAATATAGACCACATGTATAATTCAATAAATTACATGAACCCTGTTACGTGAACTGAACACTCATCGTCAATATGGTGAAACTATTCTTAAAACATTTAAATAAGAAACAATGAACATCTAATAGTCAATAGTGTAAAGGCCGGTGAGCTGGTTTTACTATTTTGGGCAATTTTCTGGTGATTTGTGGTAGAAAACTGAATGGTTGGAGCATAACACGTCAACCCTATTAACCACAGATATTCAAGCTAGAAATGTTTTAGCAAATATTATTTACTTTCTTAAGCTTGAATTCAATTGCCGCTCCTTGTTGCACACAACAAGCTTCCATTCCTCCTGTCACTAGGGGATTTAAGGCTGATTTAAGATGAAATCGTCAACCATGTTATGTCAACCCTGTTACTTTATTTGGCACTTAATAGGCACTCACCATAGTATGTTTTTATATAAAATCTTGAGATGGGGAAAATGTATTTTTTATTAAGTTGAACTTGACCAAGTTACATTTCTTAAAAGGCACTGAATCGGTGGAACAACCCTACTATTATCCATGGGTTTTCTATAGTCACAGCCAGGGATTCCAGAAGCCTATCAATGATAAATCTTCGTTTGTAACTGCTAAAATGGATATACACTGAGTGTACAAAACATTAAGAACACCTTCCTAATATTGAGTTTTGCCCTCAGAACAGTCTCAATGGGTGGTGGACCATTCTTGATACACACGAGAAACTGTTGTGCATGGAAAAACCCAACAAAATTGGAGTTTGTGACACAAACTGGTGCGCCCAGCAGCTACTACCATACCCCATTCAAAGGCACTTACATATTTTGTCTTGCCCATTTACCCTCTGAATGGCACACATACACAATCCATGTCTCAGTTGTCTCAAGGCTTAAAACTCCTTCTTTAGAGAACAAGTGACATCAGCTTTCACCTGATCAGTCTGTCATGGAAAGAACAGGTGTTCATAATGTTTTGTACACTCAGTGTATATGCCTATATGCAGTGAATCTCCACATTATTATAGCAGACCCTTCCATTTATCAAATGATATGAACAGACAAATGTCATTAATAAAATGTACTTTAAATAGCCCTATAATATTGTTTCATTTGAAACAAATCAGAGACTATGTTTTAGGACACAATTCCGAAGAGCATCATCTCTGAAAAATGCAGACCACTTCCCAGAACCCATTAGAGACAGCCTTTAAATACCTATGAAGACACCAGATACAGTAGACTACATCCCACATACTGTATGACTCAATACTTTTGAGTCCAGTATTATCAGGACAATATTATTGCTATCGCGAACATATAAGATGAAAGTGTATTATTAGCCTGCCTGCTCCTACATTTGTCAACAGTATTCATTCAAAATAATACCAATTAGTGCAATAAATAAAACGATAAAATCACATTTTATATATATATATATATATTTTTTTTTAAGTAAAAGTGGGTCTATCCTACCAAAACCGTGGACTTATATTTGACGCTAACTGAAATGTATGGGAAAGATTCAGCCGTGCATAATTTGTTACACAATACATATCCGAGGAGGGGACAACAGTAGAATCTCAATTGCAAACGACCTTGAGTCCGTTTTTATAACATACGCGGCCTATCCCACACCTGAACATTCGTTTTCTTTTCGAATACGCTATATCAAAATATGGATCGTTCTTATTAACCCTGGCACCTGCGTGTTGGGAGAGCTGTTCTTCGAGCAGTCTTCAGAGTTGGAAGAAGACGTCGACGTCGGAGTCATGGCGACTGAATTACTATTTCCTGTGGTAAAATGATTAAAAAAAAATAAAAATAAAAAAAATATATATATATATATATATAAAGAGAACCATAAAAGAGAAGTATTTCAATTATACAACAGAGAGAGAGAGAGATGGAGATCTGCTTACCAGAGGATCCCTTGGTTTTGTTCAAAGTTTTAGGTTTTCTTTTCCTCGTCTGAATTCCCTCTTTCTTCATGGCGAGCGGCCGAGGTACCTGCAAAAATAACGACTACATTAGTCTGTCATGTTTTTTGGTTACATGTTTTGTCAATGCATGAAAACATGTAAATTGTCCTTTAAATATAAACTTCATTAATAATAAATATCATGTATTAGGCACGCTGAATACCCTGATCCCGTTTAATATTGTTCTCCATATTCATTGAAACAATTACGCACGGTAATTAGGCACGCAGTTACAATATTCTGTGCATTTGTCGAGCATGAAGTTAATAAAAAGGGGTAACTTGTGACATAATGTAAAGATTGTGTCTTACTCCATGTAATTTTGTGTAGAGCCCACATGCGTTGCAGACCGGTTCTCCTTCTGCGTTTCTGCGCCACAAGGTGGTTGTGCTTGTCTGACAGTTGGCGCAGGAGAGGCCGATTCGCCGGGATGATGACTGGGAAAAGGCAATATAAAAACAACGATAAACACACTGGAACATAAAGATATGAAGCTACGATTAAGCAAAGGTGAGTGCGTGCTGTAAACGTGAAATGAAGAGATGTCTGAGCCCAAGGCCAGGCTACCTGACTAATGGAATCTTTGGCTGTGATCCAAGCACTTTAATTCATCATTGGATATGAAGGGCATGGATTCTCCTCGCTTATGACTTATGACTCTCTTTCTGTTATCTGCACTAATTTCCGAACAATAATATTGGTCATATTCATGTCATCCATTTAACTGGCAGTTACGTTCAGCTAATTACCGTGAAATCCATTGTCAGGGAGTTCTTGGAAACAAGGCATCAGTCGTTTGTTAGTGTGCGTAATAACTGCGTAATCGAGCCAGGAGAATGTTGTCTGAAAAGTATTTTTTTCCCTCATGTAGCCTCTGTACACTTGTTGACCCTGACTAAATGACCTATATGACAGCCAGAATGACCTTGTTAATATATGAACGCTGGCAAAACTGAGGGTGCAATAAAATGGTCTACCGTTTAAGCGAATTGTTTGTCCAAAAAAAATCACCATAAGGAGTATAGAGATCTGAGGTGATAACCTTAAGCCATTGCTTTAAATAAATAGACAGGAAATTGAGTGGTTAAGTAGTCCCCTGAGCGTGTTCTGCTTACCATCCGCTTCTGTGGTTTAATTAATGGCCGGCTGAGTCCATTCATTTTGCTGTACAGGCCGCAGGCGTTGCAGAGAAAGTGGCCCGTGCCATCGCGTCTCCAAAGCGGCGTGGAGATGGAGCCGCAGTTGACGCATTCCCTGCTCTCTCCCAGGTCGTCGAGAATATCTGCGGGAAACACCAATCACTTACATAACACTTCAGAGAGGTGCTTGGGCATAAAAGAGCCATGATTTTTCTTAGGCTTAATTGAGCACTTGTCTTGAAATATGTTATTGTATATATATATATTTTTTTTTAATGATTATTCACCATTATTTTCAAAATTAGGTATATTCTAGGCATATGTGATAGCATATTAAGATTATACATTCAATACACAAGGAGACTGCACTTTTGACTGTACTTTTGCTATTTTATCTGTGTCTAATGCATCAAGTTACTTAGTTTTATATGTGCAGTCAGAGGGTGTAATCAACAATGTATTTATTTTAGTTACACCAATGAAAATATCTAAATATTATAGGCTTAGAAGTCGTTATAAAACATTCGATATCAGGGATAGGCCTAAACTTTAATTCATGCAACAAATGTATTGATAATAGCCTACGTAACTAATATATAGCCTACACTCTTAGAAAAAAAGGTTCCGGATAGAACCAAACCTTCATTTTAGGCACCCTTAAAGGTTCTATATAGAACCATTTTGTAGAGTCAGACCCCCAGGGGTTCTTCACTGAACCAAAATGTGGGTTCTACCAACCATTAGGGTTGCCAGTATAGAACCCTTTTTGATTCTATCCAGAACCTTATTTTCTACGAGTGTATGGCTCCCGAGTGGCGCAGCGGTCTAAGGCACTGCATCTCAGCGCAAGAGGCGACACTACAGACACCCTGGTTTGAATCCAGGCTGTATCACAACCGGCCGTCATTGGGAGTCCCATAGGGCGGCCCACAATTGGCCAAGCGTCATCCGGGTTTGGTTGGTGTTGGCCGTCATTGTAAATACGAATTTGTTCTTAACTGACTTGCCTAGTTAAATAAATAAAACATAAACCCTAATTAACTTGCTATTCTAAAATGGAACCTATTTACCATGTCTTACCATTACTATAAAACATGTATTTTAGATCCGATCATTTCCTTAACCCAATTGAACTAGAATTTATTGGGGCCATTAGACCTAAACACTTGTAATCGTAAATTAGCATCACATTGTTTCACCCATGCCCTTGTTGCTTTGAATTGTTTTGAATGGTTATTTGTATTATTATACCTTGCGTTAAACGTTGGTAATCAACATCTATTCGATAGATGTCATATCAGCACTAAAGTTCTCACATAATTGAAGTCCATATAATTAATCAGCTTTCTTCGATAATTTTGGGAATAGTAAGCCTACCTCCATTGGGTCCTCGAATCGTCAAGGGCGCACCTCTGCTTTGCAAAGTGTGCAACATGGTGTTATCGAATGGTCCTCCAGGCCAAGGCGAGGACAACTGGGATAGCTGTGGTCCAACATACGGGGAATAGGGACTGGCGTAGGATCCACCGAGGGGCCGCGGGAGGCCGTACTGGTCTCGACTGCCCACATTCAGCGGGTTACTGTAACCGTTATCCCTGGACGCTACGTTGTTCATTGGCGGGCTTGGAGGGTAATGGAAACGGTTGGAGGTATGAGGACTCCCGGTGCTGTAGGAGGGACTCTCCGGAGTAGACTGCGACCAGACTGAATGGCTTGTGACCGCATGACTGGGCTGTGACGACCCGCTGGCTTGCAAATAAGGCAGGCTGGATATCATGGGTCCCACCCGGGAGCTCGGTACATACACTGGAGAGTTGGGGTTGGAGTGCATATAGCCCCCAGAGGGCGAGTCGTACCCCGCCTGGCTCTGGTGGGCCGCCGCGATGGCTAGTGTTTGATACATGTCGCTGGGGTCGACGATAAGGCCCCCCCTGTGGTGCGGGTGCGCTCCACTAGAGATGATTAGTTTGTTGCCCTGGTCTAAATCCGTGAACAGCGTGATGTCCTCTGTGGTGGGCAGGGCAGTGTTGTTGTTATGGTGTCCGTGTCCGAAGTGAACGTAGGAGTGTAGAGATGATCTACCTGGCCCCTCGTCGCGCCGTTGTCCCACTAAGTCAAGTTGATCGGTTGGCGGCGGTGACCTGAGTCCCTCCGAGTCGTGTGCGTGGCCGTGACTGTCCCCCCTGTCCTGACCGCCGTGTAAGTAGCTCTGTTCAGCCGGTGACCCTGGGCTGCTGGACACTTCTTGCTTGACCATGGACCAGCTGTTTTCGCCCAGGTCCATCCAGGATCACTTTCCATACACCGTAGGGCTAGAAAATCGTGAGGGTGTTGTCTGCCCTGGGAATTAGAGAGAATATGTTATTATCAAGATCAAGTAGGCTAAAAGGGTCTATCATATTGTAAATTGTTAACTTAAAACAGGTCCTTGGGCGTCATGTAACTATTTATGGTATCATAAAGGATCTGAGATGAGGTAATCAAACCTTATTACAATCTCAAATATTCTTCCCAGAGATTTGGTCCAAAGAGTTACATTTGAATTTCCTTTCAAGCGATACTATTAATTTGCAAGGAACATGTAATCCCCCCATGATAACAATATCATATCAATTCCATAGCTTACCCTCTGGGAAACTGCGTAATACAAACCCAACATAGCCCTTGATGTGGGGCTTGGTTTCATTTTGAAACGTATTTGCGTAATTTTGAGTACATGATAAAAAATGATAGGCTAAAGGCTAGATTACTTAACACACAATACTCGATCCTCACTATGAAAACTATATGATGGTTATGTACTAATAGTTAAGACATGTTTGGCAATACCACCTAAGGTATCAATCCATTAGAAATGTAAGCACAGCGCGCGCTCTGACCGGAGGAGTTGAATCCATCCGTGTCAAAACCCTGTCCTCCCCTCTCAAGATAGCCTCTTCATAATTACAAAAAACCACACACCGTTACAGATAGGAACAAAATGCAATATATCTTTGGAGCAAAGCGATAACCGCTTGATAAGACGCATAACAGATAAGACCCAAGAGGCAGGGTAAGGGTGACAAACCAATACCCCAAATGATTTAGGTTCTGCGCAACTGGCACCCAGGAGCACGATCACTGAAACCAGATGTTTTACCAAGACTGGACTGAAAAATAGAAGACAAAAGAGGAGAGGAAGGATTTTTCACCACACACCTACTCGTTCTGTGCCATCGGTCGCTCGTTGAAGTTTCCTATAATGTGTGGGTCGTAGCTGGTCTCTGGGAAGATAGGAATGAAAGCGTTAGCCTACTCCGCGCGTGACGAGGTTTTTAGAGAGGAGGCGCTTCTCGAGGCTGCAGTTGGAATCTGAGGGCGTTCTCTGATTGGATTTCAGTTTAACAAACATATCAACTGGTTGGGGTGCTAGCCTTTTAGAGACTTGATCATGTCTAAAATGACACAAACTGTAAATGCAATCAATTTGACGTTTCACAGTAGGCTATGGACTTGTTGTTGAAATAAAATCGAAATTCATATATCAGAGAAATATACAGAGAATAGCTTGTTTTGGCAGTGCACATTGGTTTACTCACAAAATAGTGAAGATATTCAAAGAAATATAATAATAACTGCGTTTTATTTAGAGCAAAAACGGGGATTTTTCATAATTGACATCAAGCCTGGTTTTAAAGGATATTGCGTACAAATTAGTTCGATGTACAAACCACGACTAACATGATGAACATTAACCTATCAGAGGCTCACAAATTATAGTAGGCCTATCATTATAGAGATTGGACAAATTAAGTAGTCCCTAGGCTAACATTCTTCAGAATGTGTTTACAAGTTCTAGCAAGTAATACATTGTAATAATGTAAGATGTTACAGAACTATCGACAAAACTGTTGGCATCGAATACAGAGTTTAAAAAATTATATTCTATTGAAAAACTTTTCAATTTACAAAGTGAAATATTTAATAGCCTATCAACTGCACCATACTTAACATAACTAACATTGTATTATAAAATAATTATAATTAGAAAGTAAAAGGCCCTAAAATACAAACCTCGCTGAGTATAGCTATTTTAAAATCGCCTCTTTTTGTTTATTTGTTTGTTTATTGTCAATTTCGGCGTTATGTTAGGGCAGACCATTCACAGTTAGTTTATTTAAGTGAGCACTTAAATTGTGATTAAATGGGGTCAGCCTCGGAAGCACAAACTCTCAGCACGTATCTGTTGTTGCAAAGAGGATTGGCGATGATTAATTCAGTTGGAATATACATTGTCTCAGTGAAATTATCAAAAGTGACGAGTTGTCAATTAAACCATTCATTTACTAGTCTTCTGCACTCCTTCCAGACGTTAACAAATAGGCCCCGTCGTTAGTCAACCTGGGAAGAATTCAACTGGTATTTCTTTCTATTTACATTTTGTCTGGATAACACTGTTAGGCGATACGCGTTTCAGGGTAAATTATAGGTCACCATTTCGTTGCACTGAAAGAGAGAGGAGAGACACGAGCCATTGCAACATGATCTATCCTCTGTTTGACTCCTCTTGTAAAATGTGCTCAAACAATGGCCATTCTTCTTTTAATTTGGTCTTTGCATTCCTTTCACTTTTCGTTGCTTTGCAAAGGGCAAACCTAGGTAGCATTTTAGAAGCGTTGTCTGAGAGGTGTAAGCAACTGCATACTTTTAAAGGAGATGTCAGAACTATGACTGTTGGTTTAACGCGCCATGGATTGGACGTGTCCTCCTGCGTAAAAGGGATAGCACTAACAGCTATCACTTTTGATAAATCGTTGAGAGCAAAGCGAAAAAGACAGAACATAGCCTAGCCTATGGAGTAAACAGGCGCTACTGTCTCGGCTGGACATTGGGGGGCCGAGGCTGGCAGTTGTCAGGGAGGTGCGAGAATACATAATCCTGGTTTTACTGTCTGTTCCAATGCGACTTGACGAATGAGGTGTTTTCGTTGTGATGCCATGAAGTGTGTCTCTCCGATAGTTAGCCTACCTGTGACGAATCCCCACCCGTAAAGTGGCAGGACGCCACTCAGTCTCAGCCTCTATCTTCACACTATCCAGGGACGGACAGGCCCAGGCAGGGGCAGACCCGGAGAGGACTGTTTGCAATCAACAATAAATAGTCTATATCATTTGGAAATTGAAAACGAATCATTTATTGTCACTGTGGAATAATTTAAGGTTTATTATAATGTAATGGCATTATTAGGCCTAAATGGGCCTACACCCGAATTACCTCGACTAGCCTATAATATTAATTATTCATAATAATTATTCATAATAACACTAATAATAACAATAATAATAATACCTTTTGAAAATAATAGTAGTGGTAGTACTAGTAAGGATAATAAAATGCTATTATTTTGTGATTTATTTCTTTATTGATTTTCAAGATGGCCGTATCTTCAGTCGTATCTCAATAATGTGTGTCTGTTTCATTGCGTAATCGCCCTCAGGTGTCATTGCCTTATACTGTATGTACTGACTTCATAATGATTATCTCCTACTACTCGTTTTCTGTTATATTGAAAGATAGAGTTTCCTATTTTTCCTATTTTGAGACATGGATTGTGTATGTGTGCCATTCAGAGGGTGAAGATATTTAAGTGTCTTTGAACGGGGTATGGCAGTAGGTGTGGGAAGCATTGGAGTCAAAATGGGCCAGCATCCCTGTGGAACGCTTTAGACACCTTGTAGAGTCCCATACCCAGACGAATTGAGGCTGTTCTGGTGGGGGAAAGAGGGTGCTTCTCAATATTTGGAAGGTGTTCCTAATGTTTTGTATACTCGATAGGCCTCTTCATGTGATGATAAAAGTTGTATTATCATTGATTTGGCGTAATAAAAATATCCGCTAAAATCGTAACATCAGATTTGATTGGTTTAATACAGACACAACACCTAATAATTTATGCTATTCATGAATGGTGTTGAAGGCGAAAAGGAAGTTTGCTTTGTCTGTGGTGTAATAGAATAGTGTCATCAAAAGTGAGAGCTTATGGTGAGTTGGGAACAATCAGCGATTTGTAAAATGAATGTCTACCTTGTAGCATTCAGACATTTACTTAATTATTCACATCAGTTTCGATTGCGTCTTAATAGATTGATTAGATTAAGTGGATATATTTTTATGTGCTCGGAAATTGAACGAAAACGTTGCAGTTAATGTTTTTATTTTATTAAATGTTTTATTGCAAATCTTATTCAATCCAATATCGTTGCCAAGACCGCTATGCGATCACATTTGAGATATACTGTCAATATTACGTTTGATAATACAGACCTTGAAATTATTATTATTGCGCTATTACAACTATTATAATAACAACAATAAGATACACGTTTGTTTTATTCACTAGATAAATGAAATACAGCATTTTATCATTAGCTGTGAGTGTCCATTTAATCTCACAAACGGGTGATAAAAACAAGATAAAGATAAGCGAAGGAATGGGATTTATCGTTGTAGGCACTCTGTCTCGAAATAACTGGACAATTTCTCGAGCATTTTTAGAGTTTAGACTGCTGGTAGTGAGATAATTCAATCAAATAAATGACACAGCTATGTATAGAACATAGCACATCGCATCCATCAAGACTATCCACATACAGTATGATATATTTATAGGTCATTTATGAATAGAATATCATTTCAGAGCAGAATGCTATTTCATTGTTATTAAAGGAGAAAACTTCATGGTTTGATTAAATCCAAACGACGCCACTAATGTCCGCTAATAATGGTTAACTCGAAAGGTCGCTGGGTCGAATCCCCCAGCCGACTAGGTGAAAAATCTGTTGACGTGCAATGCACTTAACCCTAATTGCTCCTGTTAGTCACTTTGTATAAGAGCGTTTTGGAAATTTAAAAATATTGTAATGTCGTGACTCAATACAAATAAATAATTGTTCTCGACATAATTTCACGTTGTGCTTTAGCGACACATACAATCTAATTTCAAGTGCCATATTGAATATGGCTGATAATAGGTTGTTATTTAACTGACCCCTAATGACATCATATGCATTGTGATAACATTTAGAATGAATTGCCTAAAATGTATATATCTAACCTTCCATGTCACACGTATACAGAGAGCATAGTATCCCACTTCCTTATTCAGATTCACAGTTATTACAGTTTGTTTATAGGTCGTCTGGCTCTTTGTACATAGCTTGGACTTTGGGAGGAAGAGTTGTGATTTGTTCTGGAAGTCAAATAAAACTCTGTGTCCCATTATGGAGGCTGTGAAAGTAATTTCCTGTATTTGATTGATCTCTTCACTGTGTCTGAAGCGCTCGGGGCTTAAAACAAATGAAATGCCCTATTTACACATTATTTTTTTATGGAAGGCAGGCACAGAGCAGTTATGTTTTATGCCTGAGACTCTGTCTCTGTCTGTCACTCTGTCTGTCTGGCTGTCTCTACCTTCCCATGGCTGCATGGCCAGTGGCTCCCATAGAGGGTTAAGTCAAAATGAAACTGCATTAAAACAACAGGTAACTCTTAGGTCATAGCCATTTCCTGCAATCAAATTACACAATGATCTCATGGGTGGAATGTTTATAATATTTTTAATAATATAATGAATAAACATTATGAAAATATCTATGTCAAACAGTTTGTTATACACTACATGACCAAAAGTATGTGGAGACCTGCTCGTCGAACATCTCATTATTATGGAGTTGGTCCCTTCCGTAGTTGCTATAACAGCCTCCACTCTTCTGGATGTTGGAACATTGCTGCGGGGACTTGCTTCCATTCAGCCACAAGAGCGTGAGGTTGGGCACTGATGTTGGGCGATTAGGCCTGGCTCGCAGTCAGCGTTCCAATTCATCCCAAACGTGTTTGATGGGGTTGAGGGCAGGGCTCTGTGCAGGCAAATCAAGTTCTTTCACACAGATCTCAACAAACCATTTCTGTATGAACCTCACTTTGTGCTCAGGGGCATTGTCATGCTGAAACAGGAAAGGGTATTCCCCAAACTGTTGCCACAAAGTTGGAAGCACAGAATCATCAAGAATGTCAATGTAGGCTGTAGCGTTAAGATTTCCCTTCACTGGAACTACGGGGTCTAGCCCGACCTATGAAATACAGCCCCAGACCATTCTTTTTTTACAGTTGGCACTGTGCATTGGGGCAGGTAACGTTCTCTTAGCATCCGCCAAACCCAGATTTGTCTGTCGGACTGCCAGATGGTGAAGCGTGATTCATCACTGCAGAGAACGCGTTTCCACTGCTCCCGAGTCCAATGGCGGCGAACTTTACACCACGTCCGCCGACGCTTGGCATGGTGATTTCAGGCTGTTATTGTGCTAAACAGTTATTGTGCTGACATTGCTTCCAGAGGCAGTTTGGAAATCGGTAGTGAGTGTTGCAACCGAGGACAGACAATTTTTACGCATTACGCCCTTCAGCACTCGGCGGTCCCGTTCTGTGAGCTTGTGTGGCCTACCACTTCGTGGCTGAGCCGTTGTTGCTCCTAGACGTTTCCACTTAACTATAACCACACTTACAGTTAACCGGGGCCGCTATAGCAGGGCCACAATTTTATGAACTGAGTTGTTGGAAAGGTAGCACTCTTCAGTAAGGCCATTCTACTGCCAATGCGAGTCTATGGAGATTGCATGGCTGTGTGCTTGATTTTATACACCTGTCAGCAACGGGTGGGGATGAAGTAGCCGAATCCACTCATTTGAAGGGGTGTCCACATACTTTTGTATATATAGTGTATTTCATTCTTCTTTAATGTATAATATTGTAATATTGGGATGCAAACTTACGATTGAATACATTCAAACTCTATGTCTGACATGGTGTAAGTTCTTATTTTTTAAGCCTATAACCATGTGTGTGAGGTGTATCCTTTTGTTTCAAAGTAGATTTGTTTAAGACTATCAAGACACATTCTGTGTGACCCTGACTTAGCCCATTGCAGTAAAAGGTTAATTTAAAGTAAATAGCAGTGTGGTTAGGGTTAGTTGTATGATTACGTTTTTAAGAGAAAAATTGTTGGTGACAACTGCCATGGGGGCTGCCCCAGTGCCTGATGGGATGTGGTGGGTGAGCGTCAGTCCGCTGTTTGGAGTGGTAGATGATTAAGCGAGGCAGGGCAGGTGTGTAAAAGCAACCTTTGTCGTTTGGACAGTGTGAACCATCCTTGCTGCTTTCCAAGGCTCGCCCACAAAAGGGAACGCCCTCACCTGCCCGATTACAAGTGTGTGTGTGTTCGTGCATGTTCGTGTGTGTGTGTGTGTGTGTGTGTGTGTGTTGGGGAAAGGCCAGGGGATTGGTGGCAAGCTAGCTAGCCACGCTGGATAAAAACTTCCCCGGAAGTATTGCACAGCCACAGCCAGTCAACTACACCCTAGCTGGGTCAAGTGATGAACCACTGTCTATGACCAACTACATTCCTCTCCATCTAATGATACTGAAATAGAAGAGAGTTTTAGATTAGCTTAGCACTGCATTTATGATTCTAGGGGATTGGTGTCACTTAGCAAACTCATAAAAAACACTAACATAAAAGTTGAAAGTTGAATAGTATGGCTCAATACTGGAAAATGGATAACTATTCAAATTCATACTCGTAAAAGCCTAGCATCAGACAATGAGGGAGACACCCAATCTTTAGTATTGTCTCCATACGTATCAGCCTATCATAGTGATGTCGTCACGGGTTGGTGATATAGGGTGCCTTTGATTCAGTTGCCTCTCATGTCTTGACCTTGGCTATGTTTTCTAATTGGAGTGTAAAAATAACGACATACAGGGTAGATAGGAGTTACAGAATGGAACCAACTACTCTATGTGATACAATGTAGACAAGATTATGAGGCTCAGTATCTGTTTATGCAACCGTATCAGGACCTCTAATGCCCATATTAGTATTAGTAACTTCCAAATGTATACTTGATTATGTAACGCATGATAACTCAATGGAGAAACACACTGATGTTGCATTTTAGTTTACGTCTTAATTATGATTTTGTCCGGTTTATACCAGCAGAAAAGAGATCACAAAATTGAAATTAACCCAGGCCAAACCATTCTCAATGTCTCGTTGTCTAATGTCTCTTTATAAGCATTTCGCTACACCCGCAATAACATCTGCTAAACATGTGCATGTGACAAATCAAATTTGATTTGAAGGCCAAAAAAATTGTCCATGACTTCTTTCTAAACCAGCATTTCTTGGGTCACCCCAGTCTAGAGCCTAACTCAATACAGTGTACTGCTTTCTTACCCATCTCATAAAGCAAATAAGGGGTTCATTTTCCTGTGTAGCTGGTGGAGGGACAGGGCATGCCACACATAAGTAAATCTAGTCTGACTGACAATAAGATGGAGTAGGCCTTGTCATTTACAAGACTTGACATGGTGAGGTTACTGAGGGCCAAATTGGGTCATATAACATGCACATAACGTTCACATAAATCATGCATTTGTGTAGAGATTTACAATGATAGATATTCATTTCAAGTTGCATGCACAAATTTGTCGCATTGGGGATTCGGGGAGCGTGGTTGGAATGGTGGAATACCGGCAGTGGCGGTTCTAGCTTGTATGGCTCCCTGGGTGAACCCCCTGCCCCCATGTCGCCTATACCTAAATCCGCCACTGCATCCCGGCCCCTGATATAGTGAGGGTTCCTCTAGCTCTACCTTTCTCTCTTTCTCTTGGTACACCTCGCTACCTTAGCCTAGTCAGTTTGGAAGGGCTAGCTCCAGGGGTGGGGGTCTGTGAGGGTCCATGGTCATCCAGCCCCTCACAACCTTATGTCAGAGAGCTTCTCCTGGGATGCTCCTCCAGGGACGGGTCCCAGATAAGCCCTCCATCCATCCATCACACATCTGACTCAAGTGTTTAAAAAGCCATTAGACAACCTAACCAGATAAGCCTGAGGTGTATAATTCAACACTCGCACCGATTGAGGGTAATAAGAACTTAAGCACTGTAATTGTGAGGAAAGATTACAATGGCGTAGTGCACTGCTCCAACCCACAACTCTGTTATGTTGCTATCTTGTACAAAGATGATATGGTAGCACTTAATTTTAGAATACATAAATTACCACAAAATTTTCACTAATTACCAAAATATTACTAATGGGTAAGACATGGCCTTTAAATGAACACCTCTGTATTGGGTCTCTGAAAGTACAGCTAATAGATGAGGTTTGGTTTTCCAAACCCGAGCAAGGCCGTGTTATTGTTTCCACGTTAACATCCCCGTCACCTCCATCCTGTTAGCTCACCAGCTAGAGCCAGCTCCTCTCTATGTTTTGTCTTAGCAGAAGGTCAGGTTTCCAGAACACACTGTGACTTTCCCTGAATCAGCTGTTTAGATGTTCGACGCACCAGAGAAAAAGAGCAGCCTTGGCAGAGGTGACATCATTAGATAGTAAAAAGCAGAGCTGTCGGGATGGGGACAGTAGTTGGGGGTAGAGAGAGGATAGGGCAACAGACAGAGGCAGACAGACATAGGGAAAGAAGAGAGGAGCAGCTGAAAGTCCAGACCTTAGCATACACAGGCCTCTCAGCTGGTCTCAAGGCCTGGGCATTGTATTGTACCTAGCAGCTCTACTGCTTATTAGGGAGATACTGTATGAGAGGGACATAAGACCTCAGTCTTGGTAGATTAATGAACTACCCGCTTGTCTTTTGTTAATTTTTGTAGTGCAGAAAGTGTACATACCTGTACTGTACCTAAGTTAGGTGGATATTCATCTAGGTTAACTCAGAACTAAAGTCTTGCGTAATTGGTCAGATGATCTATTAAGTATGTGTTATGAGAAGAGATAGAACGAGGATCGGAAGCGGAACGAAGAGCTCCACCCTCTTTCTTTCCAAGTTATGGGCAAGTCTATGGGTCAAATGTCCCCTCCCCTTCTGGAATTCGAAAGATGCTAACACCAACGAATCGTGATTTGTCCAAAGCACGGAACTAATGCTGCTCATTATCTCACACTCCGTTGTATCATGACAGATCTACGGTTCCATTTATGTTTACGTAGTCTGTTCACGGGAGATTAGGTGGACCTTGGAGACTTGTGTTGCAATTGAAATAGCTAGGTCAAAATCTTAGAATCTCAAAGCCGGAAAGAGTAAAAGTCTGTAGGGGATTACAAAAACCGATAACTGTAATCCATTATATTATCAGCAAAAATATTGTAATCAGATTACAGATACTTTTGAAAAACTAGAGGACTACTTTGAGGATTACTTTTAATTTCAGAAAGGATGTTTGCGGAAAAAAATCTTTGACACTTCTCTGTTTTCTCAATGACCAGTGAAAAATGCGCTCTTGCAACAGCTGCATAGTGCGGATCCCAGCCTATGGAATAAAAGTGGGGCTTTTATTGCTCAATCTAATTCATGCTGATGAAAATGTAATAATACATAGGCCTAATGGAAACATGCTCAAACTCACACACTTTTGATCGACTCAAATGGACTTCAATTATCTATATATAATGAGGCATTTATAAGTTATATTCTTCAGGAATCATACACATATATATATAGTTGAACTAAGCTCATTTTTTATTTTTATTTTTTTATTTCACCTTTATTTAACCAGGTAGGCAAGTTGAGAACAAGTTCTCATTTACAACTGCGACCTGGCCAAGATAAAGCAAAGCAGTTCGACACATACAACAACACAGAGTTACACATGGAGTAAAACAAACATACAGTCAATAATACAGTAGAAAAACAAATCTATATACAATGTGTGCAAATGAGGTGAGATAAGGAAGGTAAGGTAATATATAGGCCATGGTGGCAAAGTAATTACAATATAGCAATTAAACACTGGAATGGTAGATGTGCAGTAGATGAATGTGCAATGTAGAAAAACTGGGGTGCAAAGGAGCAAGATAAATAAATAAATAAATACGGTAGGGGATGAGGTAGTTGGTTGGGCTATTTACAGATGGGCAATACACAGGTGCAGGGCTCTGTGAGCTGCTCTGACAGCTGGTGCTTAAAGCTGGTGAGGGAGATAAGTGTCTCCAGTTTCAGAGATTTTTGTAGTTCGTTCCAGTCAATGGCAGCAGAGAATTGGAAGGAAAGTCGACCAAAGGAGGAATTGGCTTTGGGGGTGACCAGTGACATATACCTGCTGGAGCGCGTGCTTCGGGTGGGTGCTGCTATGGTGACCAGCGAGCTGAGATAAGGTGGGGCTTTACCTAGCAGGGCCTTGTAGATGACCTGGAGCCAGTGGGTTTGGCGACAAGTGTGAAGCGAGGGCCAGCCAATGAGAGCGTACAGGTCGCAGTGGTGGGTAGTATATGGGCCTTTGGTGACAAAACGGATGGCACTGTGATAGACTGCATCCAATTTGTTGAGTAGAGTATTGGAGGCTATTTTGTAAATGACATCACCCGAAGTCGAGGATCGGTAGGATGGTCAGTTTTACGAGGGTATGTTTGGCAACATGAGTGAAGGATGCTCTGTTGCTAAATAGTAAGCCAATTCTAGATTTAATTTTGGATTGGAGATGATTGATGAGAGTCTGGAAGGAGAGTTTACAGTTTAACCAGACACCTAGGTATTTGTAGTTGTCCACATAATCTAAGTCAGAACCGTCCAGAGTAGTGATGCTGGACGGGCGGGCAGGTGCGGGCAGTGATCGGTTGAAGAGCATGCATTTAGTTTTACTTGCATTTAAGAGCAGTTGGAGGCCACAGAAGGAGAGTTGTATGGCATTGAAGCTCGTCTGGCGGTTAGTTAACACAGTGTCCAAAGAAGGGCCAGAAGTATACAGAATGGTGTCGTCTGCCTAGAGGTGGATCAGAGTGGATCAGGCCCGGACAACAGGCCCTCCGATTTGACACACTGAACTCTATCAGAGAAGTAGTTGGTGAACCAGGCGAGGCAATCATTTGAGAAACCAAGGATGTCAAGTCTGCTGATAAGGATGTGGTGATTGACAGAGTCGAAAGCCTTGGCCAGATCAATGAATACGGCTGCACAGTAATGTCTCTTATCGATGGCGGTTATGATATTGTTTAGGACCTTGAGCGTGGCTGAGGTGCACCCATGACCAGCTCTGAAACCAGATTGCATAGCGGAGAAGGTACGGTGGGATTCAAAATGGTCGGTAATCTGTTTGTTAACTTGGCTTTCAAAGACCTTAGAAAGGCAGGGTATGATAGATATAGGTCTGTAGCAGTTTGGGTCAAGAGTGTCTCCCCCTTTGAAGAGGGGGATGACCGCAGCTGCTTTCCAGTCTTTGGGGATCTCAGACGTCACGAAAGAGAGGTTAAACAGGCTAGTAATAGGGGTTGCAACAATTTTGGCAGATAATTTTAAAAAGAAAGGGTCCAGATTGTCTAGCCCAGCTGATTTGTAGGAGTCCAGATTTTGCAGCTTTTTCAGAAGATCAGCTATCTGGATTTGGGTGAAGGAGAAATGGGGGAGGCTTGGGCGAGTTGCTGTGGGGGGTGCATGGCTGTTGACCGGGGTAGGGGTAGCCAGGTGGAAAGCATGGCCAGCCGTAGAAAGATTCTTCTTGAAATTCGCAATTATAGTGGATTTATCGGTGGTGACAGAGTTTCCCATCCTCAGTGCAGTGGGCAGCTGGGAGGAGGTGCTCTTATTCTCCATGGACTTTACAGTGTCCCAGATTTTTTTTGAGTTTGTGTTACAGGATGCACATTTCTGCTTGAAAAAGCTAGCCTTGGCTTTCCTAACTGCCTGTGTATATTGGTTCCTGACTTCCCTGAAAAGTTGCATATCACGGGGGCTGTTCGATGCTAATGGAGAACGCCACAGGATGTTTTTGTGCTGGTCAAGGGCAGTCAGATCTGGAGAGAACCAAGGGCTATATCTGTTCCTGGTTCTACATTTCTTGAATGGGGCATGCTTATTTAAGATGGTGAGGAAGGCACTTTTAAAGAATAACCAGGCATCCTCTACTGACGGGATGAGGTCAATATCCTTCCAGGATACCCGGGCCAGGTCGATTAGAAAGGCCTTCTCGCTGAATTGTTTTAGGGAACGTTTGACAGTAATGAGGGGAGGTCGTTTGACCGCAGACCCATTACGGATGCAGGCAATGAGGCAGTGATCGCTGAGATCTTGGTTGAAAACAGCAGAGGTGTATTTAGAGGGCAAGTTATTTAGGATGATATCTATGAGGGTGCCCGTGTTTACGGCTTTCGGGTTGTACCTGGTAGGTTCATTGATGATTTGTGTGAGGTTGAGGGCATCAAGCTTAGATTGTAGGATGGCCGGGGTGTTAAGCATGTCCCAGTTTAGGTCACTTAGCAGCACAAGCTCTGAAGATGGATGGGGGGGCAATAAGTTCACATATGGTGTCCTGAGCACAGCTGGGGGCAGAGGGTGGTCTATAGCAAGCGGCAACGGTGAGAAACTTGTTTTTAGAAAGGTGGATTTTTAAAAGTAAAAGTTCAAATTGTTTGGGCACAGACCTGGATAGTATGACAGAACTCTGCAGGATATCTCTGCAGTAGATTGAAACACCGCCCCCTTTGGCCGTTCAATCTTGTCTGAAAATGTTGTAGTTAGGGATGGAGATTTCAGGGTTTTTGGTGGTCTTCCTAAGCCAGGATTCAGACACGGCTAGGACATCCGAGTTGGCAGAGTGTGCTAAAGCAGTGAATAAAAGAAACTTAGGGAGGAGGCTTCTAATGGTAACATGCATGAAACCAAGGCTTTTACGGTTGCAGAAGTCAACAAATGAGAGTGCCTGGGGAATAGGAGTGGAGCTAGGCACTGCAGGGCCTGGATTAACCTCTATATCACCAGTGGAACAGAGGAGGAGTAGGATAAGGGTACGGCTAAAGGCTATAAGGACTTGTCTTCTAGGACGTCCTAAACAGAGAGTTTCAGGGGGAGATAAAATAGATTCAAGGCATAATGTACAGACAAAGGTATGGTAGGACATGAATACAGTGGAGGTAAACCTAAACATTGAGTGAGGAGTTTTTTCATACACATATATATATTTCAACTGTCGTACTCCATGAGAACCCAAAATATAAGCTTGTAAATGTAAACAAACACTGTATAGCCTCATAAACATGGTTAAAACAATTATTTTTATATCATGGATGGTCAGTCCTTGCATCCATAGCTCAGTCTGTTAATCTGAGAGTGGTTACATTTCTCCAGGCCCATCCCTCCGCTTTTTACCAAAACAGAGGCAGGGCAGCTGTTTTGTTATTGTTTCATCTGTGGATTTACATCTGCATGTTATCAAGATAATGTCGCCAACTAGAAGGTAAACAATAGGTCTATAGCAAATGCAGCATATGGCATTGAGTCGTTCAATTTAACATCCATATGGCCAGCTATGTAAACTTTAACATTGATTTATCCTGCAATAGATGTTGTTCAATTGGTAACATACATGTTTCTCTTCTCCTAATGCCTCTTAAGGGGAAAGTAATCTAAAAGTAATGGAATCAGATTACGTTACTGAGTTTGGGTAATCCAAAAGTTACGTTACTGATTACAATTTTGGACAGATAACTTGTAACTGTAACGGATTACATTTAGAAAGTAACCTACCCAACCCTGGTAGTACCATAGCTCATTTTGGCTGTGCAGAACTGAACACTAGCCCCAAATTGGTCCTTGGAGTTGTGAGTTGCTGAGTCAATCCAACAGTTTTTGTGACATTTTAGAAACGCCAATCCAATCCAATTGTAACAAATTACATAACTCAAAAGGTCTTGTCCTCTTTCCCTATTCTGTTGAAATGCACAACGCTAAGCTAGGGCCTTGACCTTCTCTATAGACAGTTTCTTTCTTTCCACTGGAAAAAGTATTCAAATGTGTGTGAGGCTGTTTGAGTGTGTAGAACAAACAAGGGGCCCGGCAGACCTGATAACATCTAGCTACTGAAAAGACTGCAGAGCTCAACCAAACAAACATGGCCGCCATCATGTGGCAATGGTTTCCCTTGTCCTTCCATGACCGTATGACCTTGTCTCAGGCACCTCAAACAGCTATACTTGCACATGTGTACATGCAGACACAGACACAGACACATGCACGCATGCACGCACACTGCTCTTCCACACACATTAAAATAAAACACACTTATTCCAACTGTGCACTTGACTGCAGAGTTCCTGTCACATTACCACTTTACTTTACTCCAGTTGCCCCAACAATGAAAACATTGAGGTGCTTGGTCAGCACAGTTTATGGCGTGACAGAGTCTTTGTTTGACTGAAAACAGTCAACATGTGCGTTCTACATGCTCCAATTATAATCTCCATCAAACAGACCAATCATGCGCCTTCCTTTGTGACTGTGTCTCTGTCCTCAGTGTGCTGTACCAGGCAGAGCCATAGTGCCCACAGCTCCCTCTGTTTGTCCGGAAATGTTTGCTCATGGTGGGAATATTATACCTAACTATACTACAGCAGAAAAGACATGAAATGATTCCAGGTCTGACTGAAAAGCAATGTGTCACCTCCCTTCTACTTCACCGTAACTGATTCGTTTATAAATTCACAGTCCTTCCCTATACTCTTTCTCTCGTAATTCCATGTTGAAATTACATCTGTGTAGTAGTGTGTCTGGCCTTTCGTTTCCATGGTTGAGTTTCCGTGGTGAGTTTGTCTTTGAGGGGGGCATTCCCATGACCTAAAAAACCCGTATGATTCTACAAAATGAGGTCATATCAGGATGATCTTCAGCACGTATCATTTACTTTAACATTGTGACTTTGTGCCTGTACCACTCCACCTCAACAAAAGGGGACAAGAAAGACATGGGAGATGGGAGTAGCTACTGGATCAGGCCATTACCGGTCTCACTTCCACGTAGTGTCTATATAGCACGTTGTCCCTTCAGAAGGACAAAGCTGTTCTCTGTTGATTTCACAAGATTTGGATTGGGGTCTCTGTATATGTCTTATTGTAAATACTGTAGCCATAACAGAAACACCAAGCAAACTAAGCACTTAAAAAAAGTAGACTTGAAGCACTGTATTACATGTAACTGCAAATGTGTCAGGAAAACATTTTGTGTAATTGATAATAAATAAAAGAAATCCTCATAGACAATATGCGATACATTTAAGTATATTTCCTGGATTGAACACAATAACAACTGAATTGACATTTCCCTAAAACAATCTATTTTGGAGTACTTAAATTCATATTCTTTCATACACTGATCCACTACCCAGGACTCTTGTTTGACCCCTCCTACCTCACCCTCCCTCCTATCCCTCCCCACTTTACAAAAACATTGGGCATTGTGTGTGATTTGTTTTGATAGAACATGGTCCATAGCCTAGAGGTGTTGGCTCCACTCAGATCAGTGTTTACAGAACAAGAGAGAACACATAGCTCAGACTCACAAAGAGCATCAAGATGCTATAGGCGCTGGGGACGATGAGTGTGTGTGTTTGTGCGCGCGCGTGTGTACTAGCCTTCAACAACCCAGCATGGAACTAGAATACCAAGCACTGATAATGATGGGAACCGATTGGGATAGGAGGAAAATGACAGCATTTATCTTGAACGCTACTCTGTGTGACTTACACTGTCCATAACATGTTGGATAATAGTTAGGATAATGACATATTCTTCGCAACACATTGGATCTGCTCTTATCCACCGTGAGATAATAATAAGGCAAAGATAACACTTACTTTTTAAGTTAGTATTAAATAATGACAGGCAATACATCTTTATCAAAATATTGTCTTATGAACATGTTACAAAGACCAGTATAAAAAATCGAAGGCGAGGCACTAGTCTAGTGATCTGCTTGAAGTGTAAATTATAGATATTTTACAAAGTAGCGGTTTATAGCAAACAAACCCCTGTTTACCAGTGAATTAAAATGTTTAAGAACGTCAACAAGCATATGTGTTTCTATATCTACGGCACCTGTGTGAGGCTGAGGACACCCAGGGTTGCTATAGGCTAATAAATCATTGACCTCACCTCCCTCCACAGCCAATTCTTGGGAGATATTGACTAGAACAACATCACATTCTCTCCTCTGACCCACTTCAATCCTGGGAACAATGGGTATAGATGAAATGGAGGTAGGTCATTCTGAGAATGTGTCTGTTTGCCTGGTTACCCGCTACAGCGTACCAACACTGGTATTCAAGAGAGACATGCCTTCCAAGAATAAAGCGATCGTTTAAGTGTAGGTTACAAGCAAACATATGGCTTGAAGCATAAAAAAACAAATATCCAAATAAACCTCCTTATATTTTGTGACTATAAACATTGTAGCAAGTCCATTGCAACACAGTGAGGGAGGCACATAAACTCAGCAAAAAAAGAAACGTCCCTTTTTCAGGGCCTTGTCTTTCAAAGACAGTTCGTAAAAATCCAAATAACTTCACAAATCTTCATTGTAAAGGGTTTTAACACTGTTTCCCATGCTTGTTCAATGAACCATAAACAATTAATGAACATGCATCTGTGGAACGGTCGTTAAGACACTAACAGCTAACAGACGGTAGGCAATTAAGGTCACAGTTATGAAAACTTAGGACACTAAAGAGGCCTTTCTACTGACTCTGAAAAACACCAAAAGAAAGATGCCCAGGGTGCCTGCTCATTTGCGTGAACATGCCTTAGGCATGCTGCAAGGAGGCATGAGGACTGCAGATGTGGCCGGGGCAATAAATTGCAATGTCCGTACTGTGAGATGCCTAAGACAGTGGTACAGGGAGACAGGACGGACAGCTGATCGTCCTCACCGTGGCAGACCACGTGTAACAACACCTGCACAGGATCGGTACATCCGAACATCACACCTGCGGGACAGGTACAGGATAGCAACAACAACTGCCCGAGTTACACCAGGAATGCACAATCCCTCCATCAGTGCTCAGACTGTCCGCAATAGTCTGAGAGAGGCTGTACTCGGAGGGCTTGTAGGCCTGTTGTAATGCAGGTCCTCACCAGATATCACCGGCAACAATGTCGCCTATGGTCACAAACGCACAAACCCACTGTCGCTGGATCAGACAGAACTGGCAAAAAAGTGCTCTTCACTGACGAGTCGCGGTTTTGTATCACCAGGGCTGATGGTCCGATTTGCGTTTATCGTCGAAGGAATGAGCGTTATACTGAGGCCTGTACTCTGGAGCGGGATCAACTTGGAGGTGGAGGGTCCGTCATGGTCTGGGGCGGTGTGTCACAGCATCATCGGACTGAGCTTGTTGTCATTGCAGTCAATCTCAACGTTGTGCGTTACAGGGAAGACATCCTCCTCCCTCACGTGGTACCCTTCCTGCAGGCTCATACTGACATGATCCTCCAGTGTGACAATACCACCAGCCATACTGCTTGTTCTGTGCGTGATTTCCTGCAAGACAGGAATGTCAGTGTTTTGCCATGGCCAGCGAAGAGCCCGGATCTCAATCCCATTGAGCACGTCTGGGACCTGTTGGATCGGAGAGTGAGGGCTAGGGCCATTCCCCCCGAGAAATATCCGGGAACTTGCAGGTGCCTTGGTGGAAGAGTGGGGTAACATCTCACAGCAAGAACTGGAGAATCTGGTGCAGTCCATGAGGAGGAGATGCACTGCAATACTTAATGCAGCTGCTGGCCACACCGACTATTACTTTTGATTTTGAACCCCCCTTTGTTCAGGGACACATTATTCAATTTCTGTTAGTCACATGTCTGTGGAACTTGTTCAGTTTATGTCTCAGTTATTGAATCTTGTTATGTTCATACAAATATTTACACATGTTAAGTTTGCTGAATATAAATGCAGATGACAGTGAGAGGACGTTTCTTTTTTTGCTGAGTTTACATTTTGCACACAGAAGAAAGTGTGCGTTCTTTGATTGAGCTGTATGACACATCAGAATCTGAATCAGAATTGCCAAGTACATTTACGCATATCCAGAATTTGCCTTAGTGAGAAGGTGCTGCCAGCAATAGACAATATACAAGCAGAATACAGACACAAGTCCACAGAGACATCATACAGAATGTACATTATCGGAACAATAAACATTAAACAAAAAACTCTGGAGTATAGGCTGATTACAGTGGGAATATACAATTTACATAGGGTTGTGCGGAGGACTGGAGGTGTAAATAGTGAAGATGCAGTATTGTGCAGATTAGTATTTGACGTCATTGATGACAAGGTGCAGTAATCGTCCCAATGCAAATTCACTTAATCCCTATGAGCCTGATTGGCCGGTTGATGTGCATGGGGGAAGAAACTGTGGCAGGAGGTGGCAGGAGGTTTTGGTCATGACCTAAATCACCTGCTAGAGCGGAGTCTTTGAAATATGGGGTGTCCGGGGTGGGCAGGGTTGGTGATGATCTTACCTGCATGCTCCCTTGTCCTGGAGGCGTGCAGGTCCTTGATGGAGTACAGGTGACAGCTGATGACCTTCTCCACAGACCGGATGATGAGCGGCTGTTTGACCCAAACCAGACAGTGATAGATGAGGTGAGGATGGTCTCTATGATGGACATGTAGAACCGAAATGGAATTGTCAGAGAGATAGGCACAGTACATAGGCCTACCAGTCGATTACTTCAACCGTTCATCATCTCACACTGACATGCCATACATGTGCTAAAGTGTCATATCAAACCAAATAAAATGTTATTTGTCATCTGCGCCGAATACAACAGGTGTAGTAGACCTTACCGTGAAATGCTTACTTCCAAGCCCTTAACCAATAATGCAGCTCAAGAAATAGAGTTAAAAAAATATTCACAAAATAAACTAAGGTAAATTTTTTTTAAATAACACAAGAAAACTACATAACAATAACGAGGCTATATACAGGGGGTACCGGTACCGAGTCAATGTGCGAGGGTACAGGTTAGTAGAAGCTTGGGGGTAGAAGCTGTTAAGGAGCCTTTTTGTCCTAGACTTGGCGCTCCGGTACCACTTGCCATGCAGTAGCAGAGAGAACAGTCTATGACTTGGGTGACTGGAGTCTTTCAACAACGTTTTGGGCCTTCCTTTGACACCGCCTAGTATGTACTGGTATACTGGTGCTACCCTTTGTAGCACCTTACGTTCAGATGCCAAGGAGTTGCCATTACAAGCGGTGATGCAACCGGTCAGGATGCTCTCGATGGTGCAGCTGTATAACTTTTTGAGGATCTGGGGACCCACTCAAAATCTTTTCAGTCTCCTGAGGGGGAAAAGGTGTTGTTGTTCTCTCTTCACAACTGTCTTGGTGTGTTTGGACCATGATAGTTTGTTAGTGATGTGGACACCAAGGAACTTGAAACTCTCAACCCTCTCCACTTCAGCCCATCTATGTTAATGGGGGCCACCTCGGCCCTCCTTTTCCTATAGTCCACGATCAACTCCTTTGTCTTGCTCACAATGAGGGAGAGGTTGTTGTCCTGGCACCACACTGCCAGGTCTCTAACCTCCTCCCTATAGGCTGTCTCATCGTTGTCGGTGATCAGGGCTATCACTGTTGTGTTGTCAGCAAATGTAATGATGGTGTTGGAGTTGTGCTTGGCCACGCAGTTGTGGGTGAACAGTGAGTACAGGAGGGGACTAAGCACACACCCCTGAGGGGCCCCAGTGTTGAGGATCAGCGTGGCAGATGTGTTGTTGCTTACCCTTACCACCTGGGGAGCGACCCGTCAGGAAGTCCAGGATCCAGTTTCAGAGGGAGGTGTTTAGTCCCAGGGTCCTTAGCTTAGTGATGAACTTTGTGGGTACTATGGTGTTGAATGCTGAGCTGTAGTCAATGAACAGAATTATCATGTAGGTTTTCCTTTTGTCCAGGTGGGAAAGGGCAGTGCAGAGTGCGATTGAGATTGGGTCATCTGTGGATCTGTTGCAGCAGTATGCAAATTGGAGTGGGTCTAGGGTTTTCGGCATGATGGTGTTGATGTGAGCCATGTCCAGCCTTTCAAAGCACTTCATGGCTACCGACGTGAGTGCTACGGGGCGGTAATCATTTAGGCAGGTTACGTTCGCTTTCTTGGGCACAGGGACTTCAGTGTTGCTTGCCTCAAAGCGAGCATAAAAGGCATATATCATATATCAAAGGTTCCCCAGAGCACATTCGACTTTTGCCCCGGTCGGAAAGCACTAGAGGCACTAAATGTCAACCAGGCCTTCCTACACTTTGTACAAGCCATCTTTATGTCTTAGCGTTTTATGATGCACAGGATAAGGCTCACTCTGAAGGTCTCTCAAAGGATCCAGTTAGTGAGGGACTGAAGAGATGGAGGGATTCAGAGTATGGGTTAGAGGGGAAGGAAGGACGGAGGTATGGGGGAGTGAGGGATGAGTGAGTGTGTGAGAGAGAGAGAGCGAGAGAGAGGGAGAGGAAGAGGGAGAAAGAGAAAGAGAAAGAGAAAGAGAAAGAGAAAGAGAAAGAGAAAGAGAAAGAAACAGAGTGAAGAAGAGAGGGAGAGAGAGACAGGATAAAAGAGCAGGCCGGGCCAGGCATGAATGGGAGGTTGCAAGCAAACACTTCTACTCCCTGTACTGAGATGTTCCCACTGAATAACACACACTTGTGTGTTGAGGATGCACCGATGTCATGCCGCAAAGGTCGGCAAGAGTCTCAACAACAAGAGGTGTCAATCAGTAACGTGGTTATATGGCTGTGTTAATACTTAATAACATGTGCCCAGATCCGGTGCCAGGATAAAGTGAGGGGGCAGTTGAAATCAACGAGTTTTGCATTTGAATAATATTAAATTCTGCTTATATAATCACACTATACCACAATAAACATAAAGTTGAAATGCTGAGATTGCGAGATCATTAAGAGCTTTTGAAATCTGTAGCCTATCTCTGCTGCGCTGTATCAGCACAATGGACAGCGCCCTACAGCTTATCCGTTTTGGTAATGAATATAGGCTACAACACAGGTGTCAAATTCCATGGAGGGCCGAGTGTCTGTGGCTTTTCGCTCCTCCCTTGTACTTGATTGATGAATTAAGGTCACTAATTAGTAAGGAACTCTGCAAACCTGGTTGTCAAGGTCTTAATTGAAAGAAAAACCAAAAACCTGCAGACGCTAGGCCCTCTATGGAATGAGGTTGACACCCCTGGGCTACAAGATAGATAGGGCAATTCACCTATTATAAACAGCCTATGTGAATGCAGCCATGCACACAGCTGTCTCACCAAGATAATGCAAACTAAATGCTGAAAGTAGTACCTTAGTTATTCATGCATGCAAACAAAAAAATACTGAATAGCAGTTTGGCTTAGAATACCAACAACTGTGAATGCGAACAGAACAAAACAGCGGTACCAAGTAGTAGATCTAGTAAACTAAATAATTGGTCGATAAAGGCATGACACAATCTATATTCAGGCTAGTTACCTTAACAGCAAACAAACACAGTAAACAAAAGGTGAATAGAGATCCAAATAACCAACACATAGCCTACTGCCTGTTACAGTGAGATGCAGCCATACACAGCTGTCTTGGCAAATAAACAGGCCTATACAGGCCCGCTTCAAACATGGAAAATCATGCTGCTCACTCATGAGTTCAGCAACACATTGTGATATGGCACAATACACTTCTTGAATTAAATTCAACCAACGTAATTAATTGAACAATGCCAGCCTACCTACCAGAAACACGTTTCCAATACGTACAGTTCCTTTTACAGCAACGAAAATCAATAGGCTACCAGGTAAACCATAATACAACAGAGCATATCTATTTCTATGATGAAACATACCGATATGTAGCTATACCCAGGGGCTTCATTTGGGTTCTTGCATTCTTGCTTATATCACGCTATACCACAATAAGCATAAAATATTAAAAAAGGCTTTTGACCAAGTGACAGGTTCAATGCCACGAAATCTAGCTGAGATCTGCGCCCTACACACTAAAGGAAGATTTTAATAAAAACCAACCAGCTACAGTGAGGGAAAAAAGTATTTGATCCCCTGCTGATTTTGCACGTTTGCCCACTGACAAAGAAATGATCAGTCTATAATTTTAATGGTAGGTTTATTTGAACAGTGAGAGACAGAATAACAATAAAAAAATCTAGAAAAACGCATGTGAAAATTTTTATAAATGGAATTGCATTTTAATGAGGGAAATAAGTATTTGACCCCTCTGCAAAACATGACTTAGTACTTGGTGGCAAAACCCTTGTTGGCAATCACAGAGGTCAGACGTTTCTTGTAGTTGGCCACCAGGTTAGCACACATCTCAGGAGGGATTTTGTCCCACTCCTCTTTGCAGATCTTCTCCAAGTCATTAAGGTTTCGAGTCTGACGTTTGGCAACTCGAACCTTCAGCTCCCTCCACAGATTTTCTATTGGATTAAGGTCTGGAGACTGGCTAGGCCACTCCAGGACCTTAATGTGCTTCTTCTTGAGCCACTCCTTTGTTGCCTTGGCCATGTGTTTTGGGTCATTGTCATGCTGGAATACCCATCCACGACCCATTTTCAATGCCCTGGCTGAGGGAAGGAGGTTCTCACCCAAGATTTGACGGTACATGGCCCCGTCCATCGTCCCTTTGATGCGGTGAAGTTGTCCTGTCCCTTAGCAGAAAAACACCCCCAAAGCATAATGTTTCCACCTCCATGTTTGACGGTGGGGATGGTGTTCTTGGGGTCATAGGCAGCATTCCTCCTCCTCCAAACACGGCGAGTTGAGTTGATGCCAAAGAGCTCCATTTTGGTCTCATCTGACCACAACACTTTCACCCAGATGTCCTCTGAATCATTCAGATGTTCATTGGCAAACTTCAGAGGGGCATGTATATTTGCTTTCTTGAGCAGGGGACCTTCTGCAGGCGCTGCAGGATTTCAGTCCTTCAAGGCGTAGTGTGTTACCAATTGTTTTCTTGGTGACTATGGTCCCAGCTGCCTTGAGATCATTGACAAGATTCTCCCGTGTAGTTCTGGGCTGATTCCTCACCGTTCTCATGATCATTGCAACTCCACAAGGTGAGATCTTGCATGGAGCTCCAGGCCGAGGGAGATTGACAGTTCTTTTGTGTTTCTTCCATTTGCGAATAATCTCACCAACTGTTGTCACCTTCTCATCAAGCTGCTTGCCGATGGTCTTGTAGCCCATTCCAGCCTTGTGTAGGTCTACAATCTTGTCCCTGACATCCTTGGAGAGCTCTTTGGTCTTGGCCATGGTGGAGAGTTTGGAATCTGATTGATTGATTGATTGCTTCTGTGGACAGGTGTCTTTTATACAGGTAACAAACTGAGATTAGGAGCACTCCCTTTAAGAGTGTGCTCCTAATCTCAGCTTGTTACCTGTATAAAAGACACCTGGGAGCCAGAAATCTTTCTGATTGAGAGGGGGTCAAATA
The DNA here is from genome assembly GCA_030435695.1 of Brachymystax lenok tsinlingensis. Classification (NCBI taxonomy): domain Eukaryota; kingdom Metazoa; phylum Chordata; class Actinopteri; order Salmoniformes; family Salmonidae; genus Brachymystax; species Brachymystax lenok. The sequence continues at coordinate 11,110,087 of CM059801.1, forward strand.
CTTATTTCCCTCATTAAAATGCAATTCCATTTATAAAAATTTTCACATGCGTTTTTTCTGGATTTTTTTGTTGTTATTCTGTCTCTCACTGTTCAAATAAACCTACCATTAAAATTATAGACTGATCATTTCTTTGTCAGTGGGCAAACGTACAAAATCATCAGGGGATCAAATACTTTTTTCCCTCACTGTAGGTTGTTTAAATTGTATCTTTTCAAAAGATTTGCAGCTTCCTTGATGCTCTGTGGAACTTCCTGAGTAGGCTAATCGATAATTCCATTCTCCCCGAAGTCTTCTTGCAAGATCCCCCCTCAAATGCCAGTTGGATTAGTTGAGCTTTCCTCAGGTGTAGCATGCCTCTTCTATACTGACATTTGTCATAGTGGAAAATGGAGTTCTCGCATGTAGCCGTGGATGCCTCAAAAGTCAGTCCATGTTTCAGTGCAGTAAGCACAGTCTGGATAGTGGAAAGAGGCCCAGAGAATCATTGCAGGATATCAAGTTGGGTCCGTAGGTCCTCACTGGAGCCAGAGAGGAGCGTAAGATTTCAGTCTGCAAAAACTGGCGGGCGACACTAAACTCAGCTTCGACCAAATCTGTTTTGCTTAGATCCAGCAGTGGTTTCACCTTTTTCACATTTAGAAAGTCATGACTCTCTGGGTCAAGGCCACACAGTGCTTCCACCAGTTTGTTGGCTGTTGCGTTTGCTGAATCGTTCGGACATTTCACCAATGACAGCATTCAACGTGCTGAAGAACAGTCTTTTCTCTTCTGTCCTGTTGGCCTACTCTACTGTCCACCATGTATTGCTGAAAATGTAGATAACGTTTATGTAAGGATCAATGCTGGAGATGAGAAGCAAGTACAGGGAGTAAACATTTACTGGAAAACGGACATCAAACCAAATCAAGAACAGCGTCTGGACTGGGGGAACAAACTGAGGAACAGACAGATATTGTTGCTGTTGGCTTGGAGCTGGTGGTGGTGTGTCAGTGTCACTGGCACTGCACTGTGCCCAAATGTCTTCGAACTCGCTGTCGCCCCTCAACTTCTCAACGCACTCCAACGCACTGTGGCCCACTTTGACTCCAGTGTAAGGATCTGTTGCTTTTGCCTGGAGTAATTTGTTCGGAGCATCGAGAAGACTGAAGATTCTGTGCACCATGCTGGCTGTAAACTCTAGTTTTGCGCCAACCGGTTACTCAATCATTTTAACGTTTTTGCTATTAGAATATAGGGACTCAAAAACTGAGGGGACTAAAGTTTGAACTGAGGGGGCTAAGCGACCTTTAGCCCCCTCGTGGGCCCGGGCCTGCATGTGCCCCTGGCCCAAGCACCTACAGACCATTTTAACAGGCATAATCCAGGGCAGAAACAAGCACTCCTTGCTTATTGGACACATTAATGATACATGTACTGTCAGTGCTTGACTTGGACTGAAATAGGTTCTGGTACTCATTTTGGTTGCCGGTACTGTTTATACTTAGGTGCAGGAGCTCCACAATAATTTTTAGCTAATATTCAATAAGACCTCAAGCGGTAGAAGATTTGAGGTGCCAGTACTCAGCTCCGATGAGCTCCTGCCCAAGTCAAGCACTGTGCACCATCTTGTTTCAGTTTTTACTACACTCCACAGGCCTCTCAACATGTGGCTGAGGAGTTAGATGATGCAAAAGACAAGAAAATATGTCCTTGGGAAATACAATTTTGAGTTCTGCTAGTGCTTACCTCTACAGGATTGGTGGGTCCCCCGCGGGATGGTTGAGCTAACGTAGGCTAATGCGATTAGCATGAGGTTGTAAGTAACAAGAACATTTCCCAGGACATAGACATATCTGATATTGGCAGAACGCTTAAATTCTTGTTAAACTAACTGCACCATCTATTACAGTGAAATAATACCATGCTATTGTTTGAGGAGAGTGCACTGTTATGAACTTTAAAAATGATTCATAAACCAATTAGGCACATTTGGGCAGTCTTGATACAAAATGTTGAACAGAAATGCAATGGTTCATTGGATCAGTCTAAAACTTTGCACATACACTGCTGCCATCTAGTGGCCAAAATCTAAATTGCTCTTGGGCTGGAATAATACATTATGGACTTTCTCTTGCATTTCAAACATAATGGTACAAAAAAATACAAAAAACACGAATGTTTTTTTCATTGTATTATCTTTTACCAGATCTAATGTGTTATATTCTCCTGCATTCATTTCACATTTCCACAAACTTGGTATCAAATGGTATCAAGAATATGCATATCCTTGCTTCAGGTCCTGAGCTACAGGCAGTTAGATTTGGGTATGTTATTTTATGCAAAAATTGAAAAAAGTTAAATTGAGTGAGTATTCACAAAGCTCTAGTAGTGCTTTACGATATTGTCATATATACACAGCTCCAGCCTGTATGAAGTTGTGTTTGTGGAAGCCAGACATGCCAGGAGCCTTCCAGGGTTAGAGGCACAGGAGTGTGGGCTATCCATCTCCCCCCCAGCCCGACTCCCACGGACGGCCTTGTGGCTCCACACAGAAAGAGCCTCCATCCTTGACAGACACCTTCGCTAGATCCTGGAGCAGAATGGAACTGGAGCTGCTTTCCCTTATCTTACTACACCCTCACACAGAAACAAACACTTGCACATTCGCATGCACACACACACACACACACACACACACACACACACACACACACACACACACACACACACACACACACACACACACACACACACACACACACACACACACACACACACACACACACACACACACACACACACACACACACACACACACACACACACACACACACACACACACACACACACACACACACACACACACACCTCCCATCTTGCTTTGCTTGATAAATACGGCCTGCAGAATCCAAACTCAGGTCAGGGTAACCTCATGGTGACCCACACAGGCTCCATCTCCTGGTGTGACCTCCCTCACCCCCATTACCCCCTCACTCCCCTGCCAAGCCTGGCCATCGCTCTCAGCCAACCTCCACCCCCCACCTCCAACCAGGAGCCATCACCCAGCCATACACAGGACACATTAAGGGAGATAAATGACAACATTTCTATTTGTCTAATTCAAATCTGGTTCTGTTTCATTTTTAAATACTGTTCACCAAGGTTATTATAGTTTAGCGTTTTTAGGTTGGTTTATATTTCTATTACCTTTAAGATTTCTCTTTTAAATTCAGTTTAGTTTCAGTTCTTTTTCAGATCTGATTTACTTGTTTTTATTTAATTAAAGTTTTAAAATAAAAAAAATCTGTTTCGTTTTTATATTATTAAGTTTCAGTTTTAGTGTTAGGGACAGAAAGTATGTGTGGGAGGCTAGGAGCCATGTATGTGTTGTACAGTTTTGGGGATGTCACTTCTTGCCACTGGGGGCAGTAGTGCATAAAGTGATGGGTCAAGTCATAAGTTCAGACATTGCTGACGCCTGCTAGACCTTACAACACCTGGATAGGTATTTTGCATATCTGCTTACCACATCATGGTCGCATTCCCCTGCTCAGACGCTGCATGCATCAACCAATGGTTGCATGCCACGTCATCGATTGGCAGTCGGACAACAGACTGCTACAGTGCCTTCAGGAAGTATTCACACTCCTTGACTTTTTCAACATTTTGTTGTGTTAAAATTGATTAAATTGAATTTTTTATCACTGGCCTACACACAATATCCCATCATGTCAAAGTGGAATTATGTTTTTCAAAATTTTTACAAATGAATTACAAATGAAAATCTGAAATGTCTCGAGTCAACAAGTATTCAACCCCTTTGTTCCATGGACTCATACTGTGTGAAATAAATAGTGTTTAACATGATTTTTGAATGACTACCTCATGTTTGTACCCCACACATACAATTATCTGTAAGGTTCCTCAGTCGAGCAGTGAATTTCAAACACAGATTTAATCACAAAGACCAGGGAGATTTTCCAATGACTCGCAAAGAAGGGCACCTATTGGTAGATGAGTAAAAATAAAAAAGGAGACATTGAATATCCCTTTGAGCATGGTGAAGTTATTAATTACACTTTGGGAGGTGTATCAATACACTCAGTCACTACAAAGATACAGGCGTCCTTCCTAACTTAGTTGCCAGAAAGGAAGGACCCCACTCACAGATTTCACAATAAGGCCAATGGTGACTTTAAAACAGTTAAAGAGTGTAATGTCTGTGATAGGAGAAAACTGAGGATGGATCTACAACATTGTAGTTACTCCACAAGAATAACCTGTCACGCCTGCTCCCGCTTTCCCTCTCTGAGGCTCGAGGACGCCAAGCTGCCCTTCATTACGCACACCTGTCACCATCATTACGCGCAGCTGCGCGATATTGGACTCACCTGGACTCCATTACTTTGTTGATTGCCCTTCTACATCTGTCTGCTCCTCAGTTGGTTCCCCGTGTCAGCATTATTGTCGTTACGTCGTTTTGTTCCCCCTGTCCAGATGTATGTTGTTTTCCAGTAAATGTTTACTCCTGTACTCTCCAGCGTCGATCCTTACAGAATGCTGACACCACTAAAGGAAGCATCAGGGAGTTTTTGTTTTTTGTTCTGGTTGGTGACGTTGGGTCCCTGTGCACCGGGGGTGCCTCAGCTAGCTCGTCGGGCTTACACGCATTAGCTTCTTGCCTCGGTTGGCTCGGCAGGCGCACACCCCACGTCATGCTTCAGCCACCCCATCAGGCTCCCTTGCCTCAGCCGGCTCGCCAGGCTCCCACGCCTCTGCCGGCTCATCAGGCTTCTACGCCTGAGCCAGATTGTCCAGCGCCCATGCCTCGGCCGGCACGCCAGGCTCGCCCAGGTGGGATGCTGCTCCCACTCTCCCTCTCTAGTACCCGAGGGCGCCAGGCATTAAGCACACCTGTTACCATCATTACACGCAGCTGGTAAATATTGGACTAACCTTGATTGCCCTTCTATATCTGTCTGTTCCTCAGTTGGTTCCCCGTGTCAGCGTTATTGTCGTTATGTCGTTTTGTTCCCCCTGTCCAGACGCTGTTCTTGATTTGGTTTGATGTCCGTTTTCCAGTAAAAGTTTACTAGCATTGATCCTTACATAAACTAATTGACAGAGTGAAAAGAAGGAAGCTTGTAGGGAATAAAAATATTCCAAAACATGCATCCTGCTTGAAACAAGGCACTAAAGTAATACTGCAAAGAAATGTGCCAATGCAATTCACTTTTTGTCCTGAATACAAAGTGTTATGTTTGAGGCAAATCCAACATCAATCAATCAATCAATCAAATTTATTTATAAAGCCCTTTTTATATCAGCCGATGTCACAAAGTGCTATACAGGGACCCAGCCTAAAACCCCAAATAGCAAGCAATGCAGATGTAGAAGCACGGTGGCTAGGAAAAACTCCCTAGGAAGGCGGGAACCTAGGAAGAAACGTAGAGAGGAACCAGGCTCTGAGGGTTGGCCAGTCCTCTTCTGGCTGTGCCGGGTGGAGATTATAACAGTACATGGCCAAGAAGTTCAAACATTCATAGGTGAACAGCAGGGTCAAATAATGATAATCACAGTGGTTGTAGAGGGTGCAACAGGTCAGCACCTCAGAAGTAAAAGTCAGTTGGCTTTTCATAGCTGAGCATTCAGTGTTAGAGACAGCAGGTGCGGCAGAGAGAGAGAGTCGAAAACAGCAGGCCCGGGACAAGGCAGCACGCCTGGCGAACAGGTCAGGCTTCCACAGCCGCAGGCAGAACAGTTGAAACCGGAGCAGCAGCACGACCCGGCGGACTGGGGACAGCTAGGAGTCATCAGGTAGCCCTGAGGCATGGTCCTAGGGCTCACGTCCTCCGGGAGAGGAGGGAGAGGGAGAGAGAGAGAATTAGAGGGAGCATTCTTAAATTCACACAGGACACCGGATAAGACAAGAGAAATACTCCAGATATAACAGACTGACCCTAGCCCCCGACACATAAATTATTGCAGCATAAATATTGGAGGCTGACTGAGACAGGAGGGGTCGGGAGACACTGTGGCCCTATCCGACGATACCCCCGGATTGGGCCAACCAGGCAGGATATAACCCCATCCACTTTTCCAAAGCATAGCCCCCATACCACTAGAGGGATATCTTCAAACCACCACCTTACTACCCTGAGGCAAGGCTCCCCCACGGCACAAATCCAGGTGTGGAAAACTTAGAGATTTACCCCAAAAGACTCACAGCTGTAATCGCTGCCAGAGGTGATTCTAAAATGTATTGATTCAGGGGGTTAAATAATTATCTAATCAAGACATTTGTGTTTTATTTTCCATATATTGTTTTCAAATGTTAGAATTTTTCATCCACTTTGACATTAGAGTATTTTGTGTAGATCATTGACAAAAAGAGGCAATTAAATCAATTTTAATCCCACTTTGTAACAACAAAATGTGGAAAAAGTCAAGGGGTGTGAATACTTTCTCAAGGCACTGTATAAGAACATAAGTCATGATGGTTTCCATTTTATTTAGTTTTGGAGTCAAAGATAATAGTTTCAGTATAGTTTTAGTTTTTCAGACTGGTTTGTTGATTATTTAATTTCAGTTTACTACATCTTTTTATCATGATTCGCTTTTGTTTTAGTTTCAGTTTTAGTTTATTATAATAACCTTGCTGTTCACACATTCTGTCCTCCTCACTAATTTAATTTAATATTTCATTCAAGTTTTCTGAAGCCAGAAAAAAATAGATTTTGAAGTAATGTGAATGTCTTCCTGCAGCCAGCCAGGCAGATGGAGATGTGTGCACAGTGCAAACAGACCCTTGTACCGAGGAGGGTAAAGCCAAAGCACTCTGCACAGCAAAAATCTGTGCTAATGTCTGTTTCTCCTGCTAAATTGTTTTTTGATAAGGGAATATCTAGAGATAAGTGTTTTCACTGTCCTATCTGCAAAGCGGAAGCCATCTTGATGAATACTCTGTAATCTGTAATCCACTACCGCCTGTTTAGGCATCTGACAGACTTGATTTTGGTCAAATAAAAGAACAGAGTCTTATTTATGACATTTTAAGAACTTGTAGTATGAAGCGTACATGACCTTTCACTATATTAGCAGAGTACCTATCATCTATACTTTATAGTCAGCATTGGGTTAAGTTTGGATTTGTTCGCTTTCTCATTGCTTGAGGTTGTGTCGGTGAGCCATTGGGGGAAAAAAATATAAATAAATTGTGTTGAAACTGTTAACACAACACAGCATGACCGAAAGAAGCTCTGGACCTAAGGTGAGGCTGTACAGCACCATGGAGAACCTTCTCAAGGATGGATCTGTAGGACAAGGCCTTGTAGTACCAGACACACACAGAGAGAGAGACGTCATTAGAGGACCACCTGGCAAAGAGCTGGAAGCCCAGTCTACAGAATGTACCACAAAGACAGTGTGTAAAAAAAATGTATTTAACTAGTCAAGTCAGTTAAGATCACATTTTTATTTACCAAAAGGCAAAAGGCCTCCTGCTGGGACAGGGGATGGGATTAAAAAATTAATTAAAATATAAGACAAACACACATCACGACAAGAGAGACACCACAACACTACATAAAGAGAGACCTAAGACAACAACATAGCATGGCAGCAACACATGACAACACAGCATGGTAGCAACACAACATGACAACAACATGGTAGTAACACAACATGGCAGCAGCACAACATGGTAGTAGCACAAAACATGGTACAAACATTATTGGGCACAGACAACAGCACAAAGGGCAAGAAGGTAGAGACAACAAAGCAGCCACAACTATCAGTAAGAGTGTCCAGGATTGAGTCTTTGAATGAAGAGATTAAGAAAAAACTGTCCAGTTTGAGTGTTTTTTGCAGCTTGTTCCAGTCGCTAGCTGTAGTGAACTGAAAAGAGGAGCAACCCAGGGATGTGTGTGCTTTGGGGAACTTTAACAGAATGTGACTGGCAGAACGGGTGTTGTATGTGGAGGATGAGGGCTGCAGTAAGTATCTCAGAAATGGGGGGAGTGAGGCCTAAGAGGGTTTCATAAATAAGCATCAACCAGTGGGTCTTGCGACGGGTATACAGAGATGACCAGTTTACAGAGGAGTATAGAGTGCAGTGATGTGTCGGTGGATATTGGTGGAAAATCTGATGGCCGAATGTTAAAGAACATCTATTCGCTTGAGAGCACCATACCTTCTGATTTATAAATTACGTCTCAGTAATCTAGCGTGGGTTGGATGGTCATCTGAATCAGGGTTAGTTTGGCAGCTGGGGTGAAAGAGGAGTGATTACGATAGAGGAAACCAAGTCTAGATTTAACCTTAGCCTGCAGCTTTGATATGTGCTGAGAGGACAGTGTACCGTCTAGCCATACTCCCAAGTACTTGTATGAGGTGACTACCTCAAGCTCTAAACCATCAGAGGTAGTAATCACATCTGTGGGGAGAGGGGCATTCTTCTTACCAAACCACATTACCTTTGTTTTAGAGGTTTTCAGAACAAGGTTAAAGGCAGAGAAAGCTTGTTGGTCACTAAGAAAACTTTGTTGTAGAGTGTTTAACACAAAATCGGTGGAGGGGCCAGCTGAGTATAAGACTGAATCCTCTGCATATGAATGGATGAGAGCGCTTCCTACTGCCTGAGCTATGTTGTTGATGTAAATTGAGAAGAGCTTGGGGCGTAGGATTGAGCTTTGGGGTACACCCTTGGTGACAGGCAATGGCTGAGACAGCAGATGTTCTGACTTCACACACTGCACATTTTGAGAGAGGTAGTTAGCAAACCAGGCCAAAGACCTCTCAGAGGCACCAATACTCCTTAGCCCACAAGAATGGAATGGCCCACAAGAATGGAATGGTCTACTGTGGCCATGTCAATAAAAATAGCATCACAACATTGCTTAGAATGAAGGCAATGGTGACATCATTTGGGACCTTTAAGGTTGCAGTGTCACATCCATAACCTGAGCGGAAACCAGATTGCATACCAGAGAGAACACTATAGACATCAAGAAAGCCAGTCAGTTGATTATTGACTTTTCCAACACTTTTGACAAACAGGGCAAAATAGAAATTGGCCTATAACAGTTAATCAGCTTGATTTCCCGCTGTACATATAAAAAATGCACTGTGGCTGCTTTCCAAGCAATGGGAATCTCCCCAGAGAGGAGAGACAGGTTAAAAAGGTCAGAGATAGGCTTGGCGATGATAGGGGCTTTGTGTATAGCAAAATGTCTGTCATAGTGACCTCCAGCAGAGAGAGAGCTGTCTGTCTGTGGTCATCATGGGACCCCATACAGGATTCAGTAAAGGGCAGAGGCCCCTCCACCAGTCAGTCAGCCCCAGACAGTCAGTCAGCCAGCCAGTCAGTTGGCTAGTCAGTCATCCAGTTGTCCATTTAAGTGGATTTTCTCTCTCTCTCTATCTCCTCTCTTTAATTTCCATGTCAATAAAATAGAAATACAGTTTACCAGACAGACTATGACTAGTATCTCGGGTTAGCTACAATCTGAGAAGCCAGTTCAGTTACTGAGAGAAAGGGGCGAAAGCAAGAGCCACCTAGCTTTATTTTAGGGGGTCATTCCCCCCCAAATATCCAGTCAACTATATGGCACCAAGGGTGAGAAATTCCACCAATGGAAATGTGCAGAGTTGACCTGTGCTGCTGTCCAAACCAGGTGCAGTATTCTCAGGCTATGGGGTAAGCCGGCCTTCAGCACTGGAAAATATAACTGTGGTTGCTACATTTCACACGGAAATTGGAAGCCCATAAGATTTGCTGCCACTAAAGTAGAAATATTAAAACAATTGTTGATCTTCCAAGCACCTGACAACCTGATTCATATTTATTAATTTGAATTAACACAACAATCCTATTATTACCAGGTTCCTTTTGATGTTCTCTTTTCTCTGCGTAATGACATCTGAGCTCGGGACAAACTGCATAAAAACCACTATAGTTATCTATTTTGATGTCCTTTTAAGTTTTTCAGAACTGGAAAAGGATAAGTGGATCAGTGGAGAAAGCAGTGCTACAGTTCAGTTGAGGGTGGAACAAAACAACGGTTTCTTTCTCAGGCAGCAAGGCAGCAGGTGCTCCGAGCTCTCCCCTCCACCACACTGTAACCTTGAAGGGAGTAGACAGGAATGCTGCCTGCCAGCCACACTGTCTATCTGAGAGGAGAAATACTGACTGCAAAGGCTTTTTTCTGTGGATGTGTGAGAGAGTGAGTGCGAGCGACAGAGAAAGAGAGAGAGAGAGAGAGAGAGAGAGAGAGAGAGAGAGAGAGAGAGAGAGAGAGAGAGAGAGGGCGAGAGGGGTAAAAAAGAGAGAGACGGTGAGAGGGGTAAAATCAATATTCCAGAGTCCATCAGAGGATCCAGGTTTTTTGTGTGTGGTCGGTAGGTGTATGTAAAACCACACTATGACCCCTGGAAAAATAAAGTTAATGTCTAACTTCTTTATCTCTCTTTTACAGCCAAGTGTTGTACCCCGAATCAATACACAATGCACAAATATCCCAGAGCTCAGTGTTCTGGACAGAGAAAGAGAGAGAGAGAGAGAGAGAGCTGAGTGAAGAAGAGGGCCTGAGATTTCCCCAGGCTTAGTCCACCTGGAAAAAAAAGCTATTTTAGAGCAGGCCTGGTTCCTGCTGAACTGATACAGGGTAAATGTAGACTGAGGTCAGAAAGATTAACTCTCATTTAAAAAGAGGAGGAAGACAGAAACCTCGGAAAGACAAAGCATTCAGTAGCTCCGAGTCGTGATTCCACCATGTGTAGCCTGAGTTCGAGTGGTATAATGTTTCCAACTGAAAAATTATTAATTGAAATAGACTTATTCATTGTGAAAAATAATGCTAAAGGAAAGAACATTGGATTCAAGTTTGTTGAAATATTCATAGTCCACAGAGCTTTACTCTATAGACAAAAATGAAATACTGTAAGAGCATCTATTTGGTTATTAATCATAGCCACTCTCATAGCACACTGTACAGGCTCCCCGATACCCTGGAAGTGAATGCACATCAGGAAGCCAAATCCACAGGACACAGGGACCCAGTACAGACCAGTGCCAGGGACTGTGTTAATGGTTAAAGGGGAACTGCCTCCTAGAACCAACTTCTCTGGTTATAAACAGCCTATGTGGCATTGATATGAGTCAGAAACATTCATTATCGTGTCAATATTTACCACAAAGTGTACATAGAATAATTTTGGTCATAAAGTCAGTCTTGTCCAAAACGAGATTTGGAAGTGAGTGCGTCACGACGGGTATGGATGGGCTGGGTATGGATTACTTACATGCTCACTTTTGATGTGCAATTGCCCAGAGACACAAGGTGTGGTCTGCCGCCAGCTGCCATGTGTTGTGGACATATTGTCAAGTCTACAATGCATGCACACTTCAAATCAAATCAAATCAAACTTTATTTGTCACATACACATGGTTAGCAGATGTTAATGCGAGTGTAGCGAAATGCTCGTGCTTCTAGTTCCGACCATGCAGTAGTATCTAACAAGTAATCTAATAAATTCACAACAACTACCTTATACACACAAGAGTAAAGGAATGAATACGAGTATGTACATATAAATATATGGATGAGCGATGGCTGACCGGCGTAGGCAAGACGCAGTAGATGGTATTGAGTACAGTATATACATATGAGATGAGTAGTGTAGGATATGTAAACATTATATAAATGGTATCATTTAAAGTGGCTAGTGATACATTTATTTCATCCAATTATAATTATTAAAGTGGCTAGAGATTTTAGTCGATGGCCGAACGGCATAGGCAAAATTCAGTAGATGGTTTAGAGTACAGTGTATACATTTGATATGAGTAATGTCGGATATGTAAACATTATATACAAAATTGTTTAAAGTGGCTAGTGATACATTTGTTACATCCAATTCCTATTATTTAAAGTGGCTAGAGATTTAAGTCAGTATGTTGGCAGCAGCCACTCAATGTTAGTGATGGCTGTTTAACAGTCTGATGGCCTTGAGATAGAAGCTGTTTTTCAGTCTCTTGGTCCTAGCTTTGATGCACCTGTACTGACCTCACCTTCTGGATGATAGCGGGGTGAACAGGCCGTGGCTCGGGTGGTTGTTGTCCTTGATGATCTTTTTGGCCTTCCTGTGACATTGGGTGGTGTAGGTGTCCTGAAGGGCAGGTAGTTTACCCCCGATGATGCGTTGTGCAGTCCTCACTACCCTCTGGAGAGCTTTACGGTTGTGGGCTGAGCAGTTGCCGTACCAGGCGGTGATACAGCCCGACAGGATGCTCTCGATTGTGCATCTGTAGAAGTTTGTGAGTGATTTTGGTGACAAGCCGAATTTCATCAGCCTCCTGAGGTTGAAGAGGCGCTGTTGCGCCTTCTTCACCACGCTGTCTGTGTGGGTGGACCATTTCAGTTTGCGGTAAGTTGACGTTGCTCTTATATCAATTATACCAACAGTTCCTCCCGGTTGTATGTAATAAAACATAATATTTCCCTGGGTAACAATGTAAGAAGTAATATATAAAAAAATATATAAAAAAACAAAATACTGCATAGTTTCCCGAGAACGTGAAGCGAGGCGGCCATTTTTGTCGGCGCCGGAAGACATAGGTGTGAAAATAGGCTTCCATTTTCTGTCTTCCCGTAAACATGCGCTGTAACATAGAGATATGGCCGTGTGGGAACACTAACCCTAACCCTATAATGCTTCCAAAACCATACCGCAAGCCATGTGTGTTAATGTTCAGACAAAACGTAACAAAACTCCCCCGTACAGAAGACGCCTTCGTCCAATGACTCTTATGTGTAATGTAATGAACTGAGATTCGTGATAGTGTGTGGTGAGTTATGATATTGTGATGTAACTAGCTAAATACATAGCCTGTCCCTAATGTGTACTGTGATGTAATGTTATAGAGAGGAATACTTGCACAGCTAACATTGCAACTGACAATAACGTTTGATAGGATGTAACTGTAGCCAGCTTGTTATCGATAATTCAACTCGAACTGGCTAGCTAAGAAGATCCCTGTGCTAGATAACAATAGAAAGCTAGCCAATTCATTTAAACTCTGGCAAAGACTTTGATAACTAACCTGGATTTGCAAGATAGGTAGCTAGTTACTTTTATGAGAACAATTATGTTGTTTGGGTTAGCACTTGCTCTCGATAACTAGTGGCCTTATGCCTTTGCAGTAATGGAACTGGGAGTCATGCTCAAGGGCTAGGTTAGTTAGCGCTAGCTAGATACCATTCGGGGTCTTTGTCTGCTACTAGTGCTAAAGCAACATGCCTGTTCTCATAAAGTCTATTGTGTATGTTCTAGTGCAAAAATAAATAATGGATGGTACTTGTCTAGCCTGAGTACAATTTAAGGGGTCCTTATTACAGTGTAATGACATATATAATGAAATTTTAAGTATTGTAGTTAACTGTAAGAACTGATCGTTACAGTGTAATGACAACATATACAGTGCATTTGGAAAGAATTCAGACCCCTTCACTTTTTCCACATTGTGTTATTCTAAAATGTATCAAATATTTTTTCCCCCTCATCAGTCTACACACAATATCCCATAATGACAGAGTGAAAACAGGTTTTTAGACATTTTTGCACATAAAAAACTACCTTATTTACATAAGTATTCAGACCCTTTGCTATGAGTCTCAAAATTTAGCTCAGGTGCGTCCTGTTTCCATTGGTCATCCTTGAGATGTTTCTTGATTGGAGTCCACCTGTGATAAATTCAAATGATTTTTTTTATTTTTTCTTATTATTTTTTCTATATTTTTTTCTATAATTTCTTTTCTATTTTTGTCTATTTTTTTTATATATTTTTTAATTTAACCTTCATTTGACCAGGAAGGGCTCATTGAGATTTGAAATCTCTTTTTCAAGAGCGTCCTGGCCAAGATAGGAAGCACCAAGTCATTACAAAATTACAGACAAACAACATAAAAAACTACAAGTAATCTAGTAAAAAACATAGAATTCACAACAGTATAACAAAATTATAAAACAGCAATTTAAAAACATTGACAGGTCAGGGAATCAGTCTCAAGATCCTTCATCAGTGATTTAAAAATACCAATCGGGACAAGTTCTTCCAATTTAAAAGTATTTTGTAAGGCGTTCCAAGACAATGGCGCAGAGTACAGAAAAGCCCTTTTACCAAATTCAGTTAGAACATTTGGAACAGTTAGCAGGATAAAGTCCAGCGAACAAAGAGAGTACCCACCACATTTCTGAACAACAAAAATGCCCAAATAAAAAAGTAGTAAACCCAAAATGGCTTTGTAAAAGTATACCAGTGACTGAGCCTATGAGTGACTAGAGAAGGCCAGCCAACCCTGGTATACAAAGTGCAGTGGTGCGTAAGGGTTTTTCAGTTTAAAATAAATCTCAAAGCGCCATGGTAAAGGGTGTCAATTGATCTCAAACACTCAGCGGAAGCATGATTGGACATGATTTGGAAAGGCAGACACCTGTCTATATAAGGTCCCACAGTTGACAGTGCATGTCAGAGCAAAAACCAAGCCAGGAGGTTGAAGGAATTGTCCGTAGAGCTCAGAGAAAGGATTGTGTCGAGGAACAGATCTGGGGAAGGGTACAAAACATTTCATCAGCATTGACGGTCCCCAAGAACACAGTGGCCTCCAAGTTTGGAACCACCAAGACTCTCCCTAGAGCTGGCCGCCCGGCCAAACTGAGCAATCGGGTGAGAAGGGCCTTGAGAAGGGCCGAGTTCCTCTGTGGAGATGGGAGAACCTTCCAGAAGGACAACCATCTCTGCAGCACTCCACCAATCAGGCCTTTATGGTAGATTGGCCAGACGGAAGCCACTCCTCAGTAAAAGGCACATGACAGCCCACTCTCAGACCATGAAAAACATTATTCTCTCGTCTGATGAAACCAAGATTGTATTATTTGGCCTGAGTACCAAGCGTCACGTATGGAGGAAACCTGGCACCATCCCTACGGTGAAGCATGGTGGTGGTAGCATCATGCTGTAGGGATGTTTTTCAGCGGCAGGGACTGGGAGACTAGTCAGGATCGAGGGAAAGATGAACAGAGCAAAGTACAGAGAGATCCTTGATGAAAACCTGCTCCAGAGCACTCAGGACCTCAGACTGGAGTGAAGGTTCACCTTCCAAAAGGACAACGACCCTAAGCACACAGCCAAGACAACACAGGAGTGGCTTCAGGACAAGTCTCTGAATGTCCTTGCATGGCACCGCCAGAGCCCAGACTTGAACCTGATTGAACATCTCTGGAGAGACTTGAAAATAGCTGTGCAGCGACACTCCTCATCCAACCTGACAGAGCTTGGGAGGTCAATATCTGTTTCTTGCTTTGCTCTTAGGAACAGGACACCAGTAAAAGGAGGGATTTCTGGGGTAGCGTTAAGTGTGGAAGTGAAGCAATTGAAGTTGATGATTCCCGGTGTGTGTGACGCCCGCTGTTTGGTGAGACGCAGACCTGGTGGTGAGCGTGGTGAAACAGAAGAGTCGCTGTCAGTCCTTTTGAGTTTTGAGCCTGAGTCTTTACCTGACAAAGTCATTAAATAAATAAAATGTATGTATAAAGCCCTTTTACATCAGCACAACGTGCTTATACAGAAACCCAGCCTAAAACCCCAACCATCAAGCAATGCAGATGTAGAAGCACGGTGGCTAGGAAAAAATCCCTAAAAAGGCATGAACCTAGGAAGAAACCTAGAGAGGAACCAGGTTCTGAGGGGTGGCCAGTCCTCTTCTGGCTGTGCCGGGTGGAGAGGAACCAGGCTCTGAGGGGTGGCCAGTCATCTTCTGGCTGTGCCGGGTAGAGAGCAACCAAGCTCTGAGGGGTGGCCAGTCCTCTTCTGGCTGTGCTGGGTGGAGATTAAAAGAGTGCATGGCCATTAAGACCAAATCGTTCTTCAAGATGTTCAAACGTTCATAGATGACCAGCAGGGTCAAAGAATATTCACAGTGGTTGTAGAGGGTGCAACACGTCAGCAACCTCAGCATTCAGAGGTTGAGACAGCAGGTGCGGGAGAGAGAAGGAGGAGAGAGAGAGAGAGAGAGAGAGAGAGAGAGAGAGAGAGGGGAGATAGAGAAGGTCGAAAACAGCAGGTCCGGGACAAGGTAGCATGTCCGGTGGACAGGTCAGGGTTCTATAGTTGCTGGCAGAAGAGTTGAAACACCAGCAGCAGTACGACCAGGTGGACTGAGGACGGGGACAGCAAGGAGTCATCAGGCCAGGTAGTTCTGAGGCATGGTCCAAGGGATCAGGTCCTCTGGGAGGGGAGAGAGAGAGAAAGAGAGAGAGATATGTGAGAATTAGAGGGAGCATACTTAAGTTCACACAGGACACCAGATAAGACTGGAGAATTTCACCAGATAGGGCAGACTGCCCCTAGCCCCCCGGCACATAGACTATTGCAGCATAGATCATTGAGGATGAGACAGGATGTTAGGATATATCAGCTATCCTGTTAGAGCTTTTGTGTCTAACCCACTGCAGTGTTTCAGGTGTCATGTTTATAGTCATGTTGCAGAAGTGTGTAGGAGGGAGATTCCAAGATGTAGGAAGTGTGCAGGAGGGCATGGGACAGAGGAGTGTTTAGTGTCGGTGAAAAAAGTTGAGTGTCAACTCTAGGGGTGCCCATGTTGTTGGGGATCGGAAATGTCCGGTGCGAGAGGGAGAGGTTGAGGAGGCCAGGGTCAGAGTAGTACATAAGGTGTCGTGTGCTGAGGCAGTGAAGAAAGTAGAGAAGGATGGGTCTAGGGTGAAGGATCCTGAGAGGATCCTTGTGAGTAGTAAATCTGTGCCAGAACAGAGGAAGAAGAAGATCTTCTGGCTGTAGCAAGTTATAGAATATTGTGTTGACAACGGAGCTGACTGAAGATCGGGCATTCAACTTGCAGTTGTTGATATTGTTTACATGGTCACGTCTTTACGTGATGTGATAAAACTTCAAGTTGCACGCTACTTTCATATCAAGGTGTTGTAGTACGAGTGTCTCATGAAACATATTCCAGACACTGTACTTTTTGCTATCTTGGCATAACTGTGATTTGACAGAGAAATATCAGCTAGCTAGATAGGCTAGCCAGCTGTAGCTATCCCCAAGCTATGCTAGCTAGCTACTGTCAGTTTGGCTAAACACAAGGTCAGCACAGGCTTTAGCCTACACATGGTCTGAATAGATCATCCTGAGATGGCGAGTCAGTCAGCAGGGGAGAAGTCCTCATCTTCAAAACTGCTCTCCATGGCAAAGCTAGCTTAGCTTACCTCTGTCATTAACTCACTGCTGCAATTGTTTAAACTACACATTAAACTACACCCCAGACTGGCAGACAACTCTCGTTTGGGCTTCAGTAATGGCTGCTGCATTTCTAAATAGGCATGTTCACACTGCACCTTAGCCCTGGGCTAAGGGAGATTTTAGCCCAGGACTAAGAAAGTGTTCACACTTAAGCATTTTAAAGTGGGCTAGCACCAACCTTAGCCCAGGGCTAGCTGGCCCTGCTCTGGAGCAGGGTTAGCACCAACTTTTCAGGGTTAGCCCCAGAAACACGGTGCCATTGTGAAACAGGGTCAAGAGCAACACCTAGAATGCTCACTGTGTAATGAACACGAGGGAGACAGAGAGTTGGTTTCAAGCGCAGGGCGCAGCAGGTGTTTAATGTAAAGGACCACAGAAGGAGGCAGGTAGCTGGGTCCAGGGGCAGGCAGCAGGTCATACACAGGGGGTTAAAAAGGCAACAGTACAGGCAGGGAAAAGGCTAGTAACGTCATCCGGGAGATCAGGCAATAGATGAAGAACAGGAAATCCGATAGGCTAAGGTACAGGCAGGGAATAGGCAAAAGGCGTCCAATCACAATAGCTGGACTGTCAATTAATTGAAAAATTATTCTGATGCCTGTAATACGTTCCTATTTTGATAAGTTAATTCATACTATTTCATTTTTCCATCTGAAGACAAAAGCCCAAATACTTTCATCCATTCAAAAACATTGGTTAACCTGGCTAACAAAAATGGTTTCTATGCAGCAGGCTGGCTAAGGAATTCTCACTTAGCCTACTATAGCTACAAACTCTACAGTTGCAAGGGCAGCCAGCAAACGCAACATGTTCATCTGTTTTCATAGCTTTTCTATTTACATTTAATTGGATGCATTCTCTGCACAGGGGCAAGATCGAATTTCAAAAGTGAACCAATGTTTCCGAGGTCAGATAGGCAGACAAAAAAGGTTTATACAAACCATCACTGTTGGAAATCAAATGCTAGGCTAGAAGCAAGATTAAATAAGTAAGGCAATCAACGAGGGGTAGTTCTATGGAAAATAATGAACGACATGGAAGGTGTTCCATGGAGTTGCATTACTTTCCAGAGAACGCATAGAGCCCCTTGATTATCCATTTTATACCATGGCTATAATTGAACACATTTTCCACTAGAAATGTGTTCATTTGCTGGTATAAATGTGTTCAACATCCAGTGCAATAGCCTAGCAAGTTTACTACAGTGGCAAGACAAAGTATGTGAACCCTTTGGAATTACCTGGATTTCTGCATAAATTTGATTTGATCTTCATCTTAGTCACAACAATAGACAAACACAGTGTGCTTAAACTAATAACACACAATTTATTGTATTTATCTTGTCAATATTGAATACATAATTTAAACACATAATTTAAACATGCACAGAAAAAGTATGTGAACCACTAGGCTACCACTAGGCTTTTCCAAAAGCTAATTGGAGTCAGGAGTCAGCTAACCTGGAGTCCTATCAATGAGACGAGATTGGAGATGTTGGTTAGAGCTGCCTTGCCCTATAAAAAACACTCACAAGATTTGAGTTTGCTATTCACAAGAAGCATTGCCTGATGTGAATCATCCCTCGAACAAAAGAGATCTCAGAAGAATTGTTTAAGAATTGTTGACTTGCAGATTAAGAATTGTTGACTTGCATAAAGCTGTAAAGGGTTACAAAAGTATCTCTAAAAGCCTTGATGTTCATCAGTCCACGGTAGACAAATTGTCTATAAATGGAGAAAGAACTGTTGCTACTCTCCCTAGGAGTATCCGTCCTGCAAAGATGACTGCAAGAGCACAGCGCAGAATGCTCAAATAGGTTAAGAAGACCCCTAGAGTGTCAGCTAAAGACTTACAGAAATCTCTGGAACATGCTAACATCTCTGTTGATAAGTCTACGATACGTAAAACACTAAACAATCATGGTGTTCATGGGAGGACACCAAGGAAGAACCCTCTGCTGTCAAAAAAAAAACATTATTCCACAGAGCTTCTGGCAAAATATTCTGTGGGAGGATTAAACTAAAGTTGAGTTGTTTGGAACACACAACACTATGTGTGGAGAAAAAAGGCACAGCACACCAACATCAAAACCTCATCCCAACTGTAAAGTATGGTGGAGGGAGCACCATGGTTTGGGGCTGCTTTGGTGCCTCAGGGCCTGGACAGCTTGCTATCATCGACGGAAAAATGAATTCCCAAGTTTATCAAGACATTTAGCAGGAGAATGTAAGGCTATCTGTCCGCCAATTGAAGCTCAACAGAAGTTGGATGATGCAACAGGACTCCAACCCAAAACACAGAAGTAAATCAACAACAGAATGGCTTCAACAGAAGAAGATACGCCTTCTGGAGTGGCCCAGTCAGAGTCCTGACCTCAACCTGATTTAAAATGCTGTGGTATGACCTCAAGAGCGGTTCACACCAGACATCCTAAGAATATTGCTGAACTGAAACAGTTTTGTAAAGATGAATGGTACAAAATTCCTCCTGACCGTTGTGCAGGTCTGATCTGCAACAACAGAAAACGTTTGGTTGAGTTTATTGCTGCCAATGGAGGGTCAACCGGTTATTAAATCCAAGGCTTCACATACTTTTTCCAACCTACACTGTGAATGTTTACACAGTGTGTTCAGTAAAGACATGAACACATATAATTGTTTGTGTTATTAGTTTAAGCACACTGTGTTTGTCTATTGTTGTGATTTATATGAAGATCAAATTGTATGACTAATTTATGCAGAAATCCAGGTAATTCCAAAGGGTTCACATACGTTTTCTTGCCACTGTAGATAGCTACAGTAGATGCTGTGGTATCCAAACAAACACACTTGCTAGTTTAGCTAACCAAACCTAGCTTGCTGTTATGAAGATGTTTTATTTTTTATCCACAATTTCATTGTATCCAATTGGCAGTTACGGTCTTGTCCCATCGCTGCAACTCCTGTATGGACTCGGGAGAGGCGAAGTTCGAGAGCCGTACATCCTACAAAACACGACCCTGCCAAGCCACACTGCTTCTTGACACACTGCTCGCTTAACCTGGAAGCCAGCCGCACCAATGTGTTGGAGGAAACACCATCCAACTGGCAACCACAGTCAGCTTGCAGGCGCCCAGCTCACCTCAAGGAGTCGCTAGAGCGCGATGGCACAAGGAAATCCCGGCCAGCCAAACCCGGACGATGCTGGGCCAAGCATGTAGTGCCTTAGACCGCTGCGCCACTCGGGAGGCCCATCAATATTGTTTTAAATTTGACTTTTGCTTTCAAAAGCAGTTCAAACAAAACATGCAGGAATGAACCATAGCCATTTAATTCTACCATGCAAATATACTGTGCATTATAGGGGAAATAATGCATGCTCTCAAATGTCCTTCAAGACAATCAGAATGGGAGTATTCTGCAATGCCATGGTATAATTAAGCAATAAGGCCTGTGGGGTGTGGTATATGGCCAATATACCACAGCTAAGAGCTGTTCTTATGCACGACGCAACACGGAGTATACCAATCAGAATTAGTTTTTCCCCATAAAAGGGCTTTATTACAGACAGAAAAACAGAGAAATTAACATTCAATTCTTTGGCAACAGCTCTGATGGACATTCCTGCAGTCAGGCTGCCAATTGCACGCTCCCTGGGGAGCGTGGTGCACCTGTGTAATAATCATTCTGTTTAATCAGCTTCTTGATATGCCACACCTGTCAGGTGGATGTATTATCTTGGCAAATTAGAAAATTCTCACTAACAGGGATGTAAACAAATTTGGGCACAACATTTGAGAGAAATAAGCTTTCTGTGCGTATGGTACATTTCTGGGATCTTTGGCTTGGAAAGGTTTTATCGCCTAGTCACAGAAAGCTGTTGTATTGTGCAGTAAAGTCCAAAAGCAAAGGGAAAAGGTAAGAGGAGGAAACCTGCGTAGATGTGAAAACGGAATTATACAACAAGCAAATGATCATGTTGTTTGTATGTGGCTGCTATCAAAGTCTTTGTAATGATCAGGGATGTATTCATTCCGCCGATTCTGTTGAAAAATGTTTTCTTAAATATAAGCAAATGGAACGAAACAGGGATAAATATACCTGAGTTTGTCCAATGGAAACTCTTGTTTGCAACTGTTGGACTAATGACTACTTGAACTCTGTGAAGCATTTATTTGGGCTGCAATCTGATGTGCAGTTAATTGCTGATTTTTGAGGCTGGTAACTCTAATGAACTTATCCTCTGCAGCAGAGGTAACTCTGAGTCTTCCTTTCCTGTGGCGGTCCTCATGAGAGCCAGTTTCATCATAGCGCTTGATAGTTTTTGCAACTGGACTTGAAGAAAATGTCAACGTTTTTAAAATGTTCCGTATTGACTGACCTTCATGTCTTAAAGTAATGATGGACTGTTATTTCCCTTTGCTTATTTTAGCTGTTCTTGCCATAATATGGACTTGGTCTTTCACCAAAAGGGCTATCTTCTGTACACCAACCCTATCTTGTCACAACACAACTGATTGGCTAAAATGCATTAAGAAGGAAAGAAATTCCACAAATTAACTTTTGAACAAGGTACACCTGTTAATTGAAAGGCATTCCAGGTGACTACCTCATGAAGCTGGTTGAGAGAATGCCAAGAGTGTGTAAAGCTGTCATCAAGGCAATGGGTGGCTATTTTGAAGAATCTCAAATATAACACTTTTTTGATTACTACATGATTCCATGTGCTATTCAATAGTTTTGATGCCTTCGCTATTATTCTGCAATGTAGAAAATAGTAAAAATTAAGAAAAACCATGGATGAGTAGGTGTGTCCAAACTTTTGACTGGTACTGTATATTTTTCAATATTAAAAGTAAAAAAACATGTTTAAGAAAGTTTTTTGCTTTGGTTGTACGTGGAACGGATCTCTGCTCTGCTCTGTTACTACTCTTGCATAACATTGCTGAATCAGTGAAAGGACAACATTGGTGTCCTACACACACTTCTTTAATATTAGTTACTAGTTACTACATTCCATTTCTTAACAGATGATCATTTCTTTAATATGGCTACATTACAAAAATATGATATATTTGTTACAGCTGAAACGTGGTGTTACAGCATTTACAGCCTCTCTGTTTTCTCAGAAGTCTGTCTATTCAATCTCTCTCTGCATCAAAAGCACTTGAGTTTAGTTTACTGCCCAGCCAAAGGTTGCACTTACACAGCTTCATATAATTATTAAGTAAGCAATTATGTTAACCCACTGTTTTAAAGATAATACAATGATAAGGTTCTGCCAGTTACACTGTAGTGTAGTTTGTCCTATAACGCTGCTCTCCCTCCCTGTAAGAAAATAAATCGCTTCTCCACAGAGGCCATACTGTCCTTTCCTCTTTCAGGTCAAGTGTTTGTTTTTATTTCAGAAATGTACCTGAGAGAGGCACTGTAAGAAAACTCGGTCAGCAACACTTTGTAATGACCCCGGTTAGCTAGTGGCATTTTATCAAAGCTCATAAACCTTGAATGACTATATATTGATAAAGACTGTTTAAAGTGTCATCTGAACGATAACATTTGTACTGTAAATGTGGCCCTACAGGCTCCACCCCTTGGCTTTCAGAGCTCCAATCAGGCTGTGGTGGTGATAAGCATGGTGCCTAGTGGGCCACAGCATTACACACACCAATAAGGTAAAAAGTGACACAACCTTTGTGGGGACATCAAATCAAATTTGATTTGTCACATGCACCGAATACAATAGGTGTAGACCTTACCGTGAAATGCGTACAATCCCTTAACCAACAATGCAGTTCAAGAAATAGAGTTAAGAAAATATTTACTAAATAAACTAAAGTAAAAAAGCAAGAAAAGAAAGTAACACAAAATAACCATAATGAGGCTATATACAAGGGGTACCGGTACTGAGTCAAGGTGCGGGGGCACAGGTTAGTTGAGGTAATTTCTACATGTAGGTAGGGTTAAAGTGACTATGCATAGATAATGAACAGCGAATAGCAGCAGTGTGAAAATAAAAGGGGGGGTGTCAGTGTAAATAGTCCGGTGGCCATTTTACTAATTGTTCAGCAGTCTTATGGCTTGGGGGTAGAAGCTGTTAAGGAGCCTTTTGGTACTAGACTTGCCACTGACGCGGCCCCGCTACCAAGGACTGTGGGCTCTCCTTCGTCGCTGACGTGAGTAAACATTTAAACGTGTTAACCCTCGCAAGGCTGCCGGCCCAGACTGCATCCCGAGCCGCATCCTCAGAGCATGCGCAGACCAGCTGGCTGGTGTGTTTACGGGCATATTCAATCTCTCCCTATCCCAGTCTGCTGTCCCCACATGCTTCAAGATGGCCACCATTGTTCCTGTACCCAAGAAGGCAAAGGTAACTGACCTTAATGACTATTCCCCTTTAGCACTCACTTCCATCATCATGAAGTGCTTTGAGAGGCTAGTTATATATCATATCACCTCTACCTTACCTGACATCCTAGACCCACTTCAATTTGCTTACCGCCCCAATAGATCCACAGACGATGCAATCGCGTCACTCTGCACACTGCCCTATCCCTTCTGGACAAGAGGAATACCTATGTAAGAATGCTGTTTATTGACTATACAGTGAGGGAAAAAAGTATTTGATCCCCTGATGATTTTGTACGTTTGCCTACTGACAAATAAATGATCAGTCTATAATTTTAATGGTAGGGTTATTTGAACAGTGAGAGACAGAATAACAACAACAAAAATCCAGAAAAACGCAGGTCCTGAACTTCCTGACAGGCCGCCCCCAGGTGGTGAAGGTAGGAAACATCACCTCCACTCCGCTGATCCTCAACATGAGGGCCCCACAAGGGTGTGTGCTCAGCCCCCTCCTGTACTCCGTGTTCACCCAGTGGCCAAGCACGCCTCCAACTCAATCATCAAGTTTGCAGACAGCACAATAGTAGTGGGCTTGATTACCAACGATGACGAGACAGCCTACAGGGAGGAGGTGAGGGCTCTGGGTGTGTGGTGCCTGGAAAACAACCTCTCACTCAATGTCAACAAAACAAAGGAGATGATTATGGTCTTCAGGAAACAGAGGGTGCACCCCTCTATCTACATCAATGGAACCCCAGTGGAGAAGGTGGAAAGCTTCAAGTTCCTTGGCGTACACATCACAGACAAACTGAAATGATCCATCCACACAGACAGTGTGGTGAAGAAGGTGCAACAGAGCCTCTTCAACCTCAGGATGCTAAAGATTATTTGGCTTGTCACATAAAACCCTCACAAACTTTTACAGATGCACAATTGAAAGCATCGTGTTTGGCTGTATCACCACCTGGTACGGCAACTGCACCGCCCGCAACCGCAAGGCTCTCCAGAGGGTGGTGCGGTCTGCCCAACGCATTGCCGAGGGCAAACTACCTGCCCTCCAGGACACTTACAGCACCTGACATCACAGGAAGACCAAAAAGATCATCAAGGACATCAACCACCCGAGCCACTGACTGTTCACCCCGCTTTCATCCAGAAGGCGAGGTCAGTAAAGGTGCATCAAAGCTGGGACCGAGAGACTGAAAAACAGCTTCTATCTCAAGGCCATCAGACTGTTAAACAGCCATCACTCGCACATTAGAGGCTGCTGCCTATAGGCATAGACTAGAAATCACTGGCCACTTTAAGGAATGGAACATTAGTCACTTTAATAATGTTTACATATCTTGCATTACTCATCTCATATGTATATACTGTATTTTATACTATTCTACTGTATCTTAGTCCGTTCCGCTCTGACATCACTCGCCCATATGTATATAGTCTTAATTCATTCCTACTTAGATTTGTGTGTATTGGGTATACTTATGTTTGTTAGATTTAGTAATTTGTTAGATATTACTTGTTAGATATTACCGCACTGTCAGAGCTAGAAGCACAAGCATTTCGCTACACCCACAATAACATCTGCTAGTCATGTGTATGTGACCAATACAATTTGATTTGAATGAACAGCATTCTCACATAGGTGTTTTTATCCAGGTAGGAAAGGGCAGTGTGGAGTACAATTGAGACTGCGTCATCTGTGGATCTGTTGGGGCGGTATGCAAATTGGAGTGGGTCTAAGGTTTCCGGGATGATGTTGTTGATGTGAGCCATGACCAACCTTCCAAAGCACTTCATGGCTACCGACGTGAGTGCTACAGGGCGGTAGTCATTTGGGCAGATTACCTTCGCTTATGTTGGTCTGCTTGAAACATGTAGGTATTAGAGACTCGGTCAGGGAGAGGTTGAAAATGTCAGTGAAGACACTTACCAGTTGGTCTGCGCATGCTCAGAGTACATGTCCTGGTTATCCATCTGGCCCCGCGGCCTTGTAAATGTTAACCTGTTTAAAGGTCTTGCTCACATCGGCTACGGAGAGCGTGATCACACAGTCGTCTGGTAAAGCTGGTGCTCTCATGCATTCTTCAGTGTTGCTTGCATCGAAGCAAGGATCATAGGCATTTAGCTCGTCTGGTAGGCTCGCATCACTGGGCAGCTCGTGGCTGGGCTTTCCTTTGTACTCCGTAATAGTTTGCAAGCCCTGCCACATCTGACGAGCTTCAGAGCCGGTGTAGTAGGATTCAATCTTAGTCCTGTGTTGACGCTTTGCCTGTTTGATGGTTCGTTTTAGGGCATAGCGGGATTTCTTATAAGCATCCAGATTAGTGTCCCGCTCCTTGAAAGCAGCAGCTCTAGCCTTTAGCTTGGTGTGGATATTGCCTGTAATCCATGGCTTCTGGTTGGGATATGTACGTACGGTCACTGTGGGGACAACATTGTCGATGAAGCCGGTGACTGTGGTGGTATACTCCTCAATGCCATTGGATGAATCCCAGAACATATTACAGTCTGTGCTAGCAAAACAGTCCTGTAGCTTAGCATCCGCGTCATCTGACCACTTCACTGTATTGTATTGAGCGAGTCACTGGTACTTCCTGCTTAAGTTTTTGCTTGTAAGCAGGAATCACGAGGATAGAATTATGGTCAGATTTATCAAATGGAGGGCGAGGGTGGGCTTTGTATGCATCTCTGTGTGTGGAGTAAATGTGGTCCAGAGTTATTTTCCCCTCTGGTTGCACATGTGACAAGCTGGTAGAAATAAGGATTTAAGTTTGCCTGCATTAAAGTCCCCGGGCACTAGGAGCGCCGCTTCTGGATGAGCATTTTCTTGTTTGCTTATGGCCTTTATACAGCTCGTTGAGTGCGGCCTTAGTGCCAGCATCGGTTTGTGGTGGTAAATAGATGCCTACAAATAATATAGATAAGAACTCTCTTGGTAGATAGTTGTGTCTACAGCTTATCATGAGGTACTCTACTTCAGGCTAGCAATACCTCGAGACTTACTTAATATTAGACATCGCGCACCAGCTGTTATTGACAAATAGACACACACCTCCACCCCTTGGCCAATAGAACGGATAATAGAAGCGGGTTACCCACTCGCTGACGACTTCTCACATGGCACCCCGATCTCCGCCCCCTATATTTCTGTCTTTTCTTCACGTGAATTATGGGGATTTGGGTCTGGTCTCGGAGAATTAGTATATCCTTTGCGTCAGACTCAATAAAGAAAAATCTTTGTCCAGTTCGAGGTGAGTAATTGCTGTTCTGATATCCATAAGCTCTTTTTGGTCAAAAGTGACAGTAGCAGCAACATCACATACAATATAATTTACAATTCTTTTTTTAAAACCTCACAAAATAGCACAGTTGGTAAGGAGCCCGTACAACGGCAGCCATCCACTCCGGCACCATTATAACATACATACAGTTGAGGAGGCTGGGAGCTCATCATTCAATGTGAATTTCCCATGTCTGTAAGGACAGACGTTGGGGGATGAGAAGCAAGTACAGGGAGTGAATATTTAATAAATAACGGAAATTAAACAAAACAAGGACAGCGTCTGAACAAGGGGAACAAAACAACATTATTGCAGACACGGGGAAGAAACTGAGGAAGTGACAGATATAGGGGAGGCAAGCAATAAGGTAATAGAGTCCAGGTGAGTCCCATGAAGCGTTGATGTGCGTAACAATGGTGACAGGTGTGCGTAATGATGGGTCTCCTTGCGAGAGGGGGAGCCAGAGAGGGGGAGCGGGAGCAGGCGTGACAGTATCCCTCCCCCCCGAGGGGCGCCCCCCTAGGCAAGCCTGAGAGGCAGGCCGATGCATGGGAGCTGGACGAGCCGGCTGAGACGTGGGAGCCCGACGAGCCGGCTGAAGAGTGGAAGCCTGACGAGCCAGCTGAGACGTGGGAGCCTAACGAGCTGGCTGAGGCTTGGGAGTGTGACGAGCCGGCTGAGGCATGGGAGCCAGGTGAGGAGCAGGCGTGACAATGTCAATTCATCTTAAAATGTATAGATCTCACAACATTCTTTAAAGTTCTTTAAAAAAAATATGTGAATGAGGTGAGAAATTTAATTTTTCAAAATCATGTAAAAAACAGTTCATAAAGCTACAACAAATTGAAGAGAAAAGTGAGACCATTTATTTAAAGCCTGGTATTTCCCAGGTAGTTACTTAGAAATTGCTTGTTAAAATGGTAACTATCTAATAAGTGCATAGTAATTACACTTTGGTTTCTTTGAGATTCATTGACACAAACATCACAATAGTATGTCCCATTTGGTACCAACTATGTTGACACCTTCTCTGAAAGATAAGGAATAATGAGCATTTTAAAAGGGTATGATGATTGTCCCATGTCCTCCGTCACTGGTGGACTTACCATTAGGCAGAAGAGACAATTGCCTCAGGCCTCATATCATCATGGGGCCTCGTGAGCTGGGCATAAGAAAATTAAAGCCCTCCCATAATAAATAAATAATAAAAAATCACCATCAATATATGACTATTTAAGCTAGAGATATCAGTTTCTTTGCATGGGCTACATCTCAATCCACTACATCCTCCGATGTCGGCCTTCCGCATCTGCGGTGGAATGGGTCGTCACTAGTTACCACAGCCACAAAGTTATAATTATGGCTAAACCCGGCCTATTTCTAAAATGTGTCTACTTAAAATTAGATTTTAACCCTAGCCTTAAATTAAGACCAAAATGCTCATTTTTGTTTTCATGAATTTGGACTTTGTGGCTGTGGTAACTAGATACAACCGGTGGAAGGTGGCAGAGCTACAATGGTGTTTGTCTGACCAGGAGACATCCTGAAAATCGGTCTTCTCATGAAAACATCTATAGCGTCCGAACGGTCTGTGCTACACACTGATATGACCCCTCTATGGAAAGATGAGACTCGCTCTACAATCCACACTAGTACTTCTCTGAAGATAACCTGGTACCGGGCCCAAAGATGTATGGAAGTGAATTGGGCATTGTCATGTAAAGGTATACAGGTAATTCCATGTTAAATGTTTTATTTTCCTGATTTTACTTATATCTCTCAGATATAGGACAAACACTTCAAAACATACTGAGGCCTCCAAATCACTAAGACCGCCCCTGTCCTCCGTCACATAATCTAAAGCCTTTTATAAATGACTAGACATGATTTACAGTTGTTGAGAAGCACATTGTTATTGATAATAATGTGGGTTAGAGATGTCCTCTTGATTGTTTCTAGTCATCTGTAAAAGATGAGAAACGTGTGTTAAGAGTTTGAGTTAGGAGCACGGCAATTGGCTTGGCGTCGAAATCTTCTGTTGCGAGTCTCCGGATAATATACAGTCGCTCTTTCTGGTCATACATGTAGTGATCAAAAGTTACGAGTACAATATGTTGTTTACTAATTGAAATGTCAAGGTGAATCGTCAGAAACGTAAATGATTACATTGTTTTCCGTTGTGATTGAATAGGTTTTGTTAATTTCCTGTTCAGAGCATTGAAGGGCAAATGGGACACGTTCAAGCGCATAGTTAATTAATAGTACGGATAAAGGGTCTATCAGAGTAGGCTACCAAACCTGTTCACATGACCACAGCAGTGTTCTAGAACAGTGGTTCCCCAAATTGTTATAGTCCCTTACCCCTTCAAACATTCAACCTCTAGCACCAGGGTCAGCACAGTGTCTCAAATGTTGTTTTTTGCCATCATTGTAAGCAAATGATGGCATCCCGGAGTTGCCTCTTCACTGTTGACGTTGAGACTGGTGTTTTTCGGGTACTATTTAATGAAGCTGCCAGTTGAGGACTTGTGAGTCGTCTGTTTCTCAAACTAGACAATCTAATGTACTTGTCCTCTTGCCTAGTTGTGCACCGGGGCCTCCCACTCCTCTTGCTATTCTGGTTTGCACTGTTCTGCAAAGGGAGTAGTACACAGTGTTGTACGAGATTTTTCACATGGAATATCCTTCATTTCTCAGAACAAGAATGGACTGACGAGTTTCAGAAGAAAGGGCTTTGTTTCTGGCCATTTTGAGCCTGTAATCGAACCCACAAATGCTGACGCTCCAGATACTCAACTAGTCTAAAGAAGGCCAGTTGTATTGCTTCTTTAATCAGTACAATAGTTTTCAGCTGTGCTAACATAATTGCAAAAGGGTTTTCTAATGATCAATTAGTCTTTTAAAACGATCAACTTGGATTAGCTAACACAACGTGCCATTGGAACACGGGAGTGATGGTTGCTGATAATGGGCCTCTGTACGTCTATGTAGATATTCCATAGAAAATCAGCCGTTACCAGCTACAATAGTCATTTACAACATTAACAATGTCTACACTGTATTTCTGATCAATTTGATGTTATTTTAATAGACAGAAAATGTGCTTTACTTTCAAAAACAAGGACATTTCTAAGTGACCCCAAACTTTTGAACAGTAGTGTAGGTGCATGGTTGCAAAGGGCATCAGTGTCTTAACAGCGCGATTTCCCAAGGCAGGATACTCTGAGTGCAGCCCAATCCAGAAATCTGGCAGTGACTTCTGATTAAATTCAATTTTCACAGAACCGCTTGTTGCAATTTCGATGAGGCTCTCTTGTTCAGATATCGGTACGTGGACTGGAGGCAGGGCATGAAAGGGATAAAAAAATCCAGTTGTTTGTGTCATCCGTTTCGGGAAAGTACCTGCGTAACTGCGCACCCAACTCACTCAGGTGCTTCACTATATCACATTTGACATTGTCCGTAAGCTTGAGTTCATTTGCACACAAAGAAATCATAGTGATGGAAAGACCTGTGTGTTGTCCTTGTTAATGCAGACAGAGAAGAGCTCCAACTTCTTAATCATAGCCTCAATTGTGTCCCGCACATTGAATATAGTTGCGGAGAGTCCCTGTAATCCGAGATTCAGATCATTCAGGCGAGAAAAAACATCACCCAGATAGGCCAGACGTGTGAGAAACTCGTCATCATGCAAGCGGTCAGACAAGTGAAAACTATGGTCAGTAAAGAAAACTTTAAGCTCGTCTCTCAATTAAAAAAAACATGTCAATACTTTGCCCCATGATAACCAGCGCGCTTCTGTATGTTGTAAAAGCGTTACATGGCCGCTGCCCATATCATTGCATAGTGCAGAAAATACACGAGAGTTCAGGGGCCTTGCTTTAACAAAGTTAACCATTTTCACTGTAGCGTCCAAAACGTCCTTCAAGCCTTCCTTTGGAAGCAGGAGCCTCTTGGTGGATGCTGCAGTGTAGCCACGTGGGTTACCACTCCACTTTGTCTCCTGCGCCATCAGTACAGATACAAAATGTGCAGCAGCTACGTTTGGCTACATACCGACCGTTAGTGGAATTCCCGTGAGAGTAACGGTTAACGTGATTGGATGTGAATTTTTTTGACTAGGCTACCTGTATTTGACAATGTGTTGTTATTTCGCTAAACACAAATTTTTGGCAGTGAAACGAGGCTACTCATGTGAGAAAAAAAACTCAAATGTATAGCCCCGTTGGAAAATATAAATGGACTGTTTGAAAATGTGAAGAAAAAAAAAACTGTTAAAAAAAATAAACATATATACATATATATTTTTAAGTGAATCACATTTTTATTTGGCGTACCCCCGACGGCATTGCGCGTATCCCTGGGGTGGTGGTCCACAGATGGTGGTCTCAGAGCCATGTACCTATGTCCCTGTGGGATTTCCCGGACTATCAGACTATGATTTATGCTTCATGCGATAGTAGTTTACCACAGGGTGTTTATGTCCCAGGTAGTATTTACGCTTAAAGCATGTGGCACCTCTATGGATGTGTGCTTACAGTAATGAAGTATGTTTATGATATGAAAATGTACAAATTGAAATTCATGCAAGGTGAAGGGTTATTGGTAATTGAATGATACAGTATGTCATGTTCTCATTGGTAAGAGGCATGATGGGTAGGCCTATTGCTATTTAAACCTTGGCATATATTTGTTTGGGAGACAGGACAGGGAACAGGTCCACATGGGGCGGCAGGTAGCCTAGTGGTTAGAGCGTTGGACTTGTAACTGGAGGGTTGCAAGTTCGAATCCCCGAGCTGACAAGGTAAAAATCTGTCGTTCTGCCCCTGAACAAGGCAGTTAACCCACTGTTCCCCGGGTGCCGCAAGACGTGGATGTCGATTAAGGCAGCCCCCCGCACCTCTCTGATTCAGAGGGGTTGGGTTAAATGCGGAAGACACATTTCAGTTGAAGGCATTTGGTTGTACAACTGACTAATAATGGTGACTTTGCCTTTGCTGCCAGGTTACAGGTATAGTTGAAGCCTGGGTTTTGTTTAAAAAGCTCTATTTGGTTCAGTATTTCCTTTTGTTGCAACAACCAACGAGAATAACGATCTTCATTGTAATCCTCCTCAATGTTAAAATCCTACCACTGGGTCAACCTTCACAGAGATGTCTGGGATGGGATTATTAAATATAAAACGTATCAAAAGATTCTGAGAGGACAATTTTCACACTCACACCATATGACAACAATACAGGCTATCTGCCATCGATAAGATATCATGCAACGATATCAGATAAGAGTATTCCATACTGTGGTGCGTTTAATTGCTCTGCACATGCAACCGTAGGTGTAGGCTAAGAAAGTGTAACTTGAGTGTTCAAATAACAAATTGGGTAACATGTGAACATCACATCAAGTCACGAGTTGTTTACTCATTTGTTTCCCCCTCCATGTTACACATGGAATATGTTTCCCACATAAGAGGGCCAGGACACTTTGCCCTGATCAATAGCAATAAAGCAATCCGTTTGTCAGTCTGGGGCTGTATGTATGGAGGTGGGGTTGGTCAGGAGGAAAAGAATATAGCTCATTTACAACTTTACTGTGGAGGTGGGGAGGGCGGTGGTTTCAGGCTGAACTCCATGAACAAACACGAGCGCACACACACACACACACACACACACACAGCCCCCACCCCCTACCCCAGTATAAGGTCCTCTCTGGTCCAAGAAGTGCATGTCAGAGTGCACTTTGCCCAGGCCAACTATAAAGCCTGACCATAAATATAGCTCTAGTTCTGAACTGGATGACATGTGAGAGGACCTTCAGACGAAGAGCAATCAATGCCTCCAACACAGCACTCAGACAGGCACATATACTGCCAAACACACACAAACAGTTATGAAAACAAATGACATGTCAACGTCCCAAATAAAGAGGAAGGAATCAATTCCTTCCAACATGGCAGATTTGAATTGAAACTAACAAATACATTGTTCTGAACATATCTTGGGGAAATACTATTTTCAAAGAGGGTGGCAATTGATTTCCCTCCATAATGTTCTGGAAGGACTATACGCATGTAGCCTCTCGGAGTTAAGTTCAATAGGCCAATAAAAAGACTGGACATTGGATATATTGCCACCTTGTGGTATGTTCTACAACCTGCACGTCAACTATATTGTTCCTCATCCTTCTTTAGTTCACAAAAATATAATTCAACGTTTTGAAGTGATGGCATACTGAAACCTTTTCCTGAACCAAACATTATTTTAGCCAGGTGTGCCTTCGTCGTGGTGCCTCCACAATAACTTAAATGGAAAGAGGACTGCAAAATCAAAGTTTACAAAGAAAAGAAAGATATATATATATATTTTTTTTTTATTGAATATCAGAAACATACTTGTAGAAATATACTTGTAGTGAAGCCGCTCAACTACTACACCACACCAGTCATCCAACAGACTCCCATTCAGTGAGACACACAGAAGCATCCAGGGTCAATGCCCTGCATAAGGGCATGTTGACTGATCTCCCACCAGGCCAAAAAAACGTGAACCCGAACCCGCCAAGATCCCTCCACAGTTCCCCAATAGCTGTCCCTCAACCATTCGAGACCCCTCCCACAAGAATACTTAAAAAAAATATACAATTAATTCCCTTCCCCACCCCCAAGAACCCCCCAACGAGCCAACAACCAAGAAAATGAACTAAAGAGAAGAAAAAAAGAAAACAGCAAACACAGCAAAACGACTAAAAAAAAAAAACAAAGGACATCAAGGACAACTAAAATCATAACAGCAATGCCAACTGTATATGTTTGTGTGCATGTCTGGCACTATTACATGTATGTGTTTATTTGAATGAGAGTGTGTGCATAAGCATGTGTACAACCCCCTGCACGGCAACAGCCTCAGGCAAAACGGCATTAGCTGCAAAAACACTGCCCCTCAGTGTCATTCAACCATACATTTTATTATGTTTTATTTTGACTTAATTTTTTTACTTTTATCTTTGACCATCATTCTATCTCCCGCACAGCAACTCCACTCCCACTTGTCTCCTATTCCACATCCCAACCCTCAGCCCATCCCACCCATCTCTGCTGGCCACTCTCTTAGGATTTCTAGGCAACATACATCTTTCAACTATGCTGTGATGTTTAACGTACAATTTCAATCTATCGAATCCACAGATTGCGAGTTGAAGATAAATACTTTAACTAAGTAATTGTCTGACCCGGTCTCTGCAGATCTCCTAACAGTACTATTTCTAGGGTCAATTTTAGATCAATGCTACGCATTTTCAGCCATTCCACATTTTCTTAAAAGGGAAATGGTGAGGTGCTGTAATGTTCTATTAGTTTCTATGAGGTTCTGTACCTTAGAGGTTATGCTCCTTCTCTCATAGATGTTCTTCACCTTATCAGCAACATTTTGCAGCTTTTCGATCAGGCAGACAGCTGTTTTGGGGGTCCCGAGAGAAGAGTCAACAGTAAAGTTACACACAGTGCATTCGGAACGTATTCAGACCCCTTGACTTTTTCCACATCCTTATTCTAAATTGGGTTCAATTGTCCCCCCCATTAATCTACACACAATACCCCATAAGGACAAAGCAAAACAGGTTGACATTTCTGCAAAAAAATACAAATTAAATATCAAGTATTCAGACACTTTACTCAGTACTTTGTTGAAGCAACTTTGGCAGCGATTTCATCCTTGAGTCTTCTTGGGTATAACGCTACAAGCTTGGCACACCTGTATTTGGGGAGTTTCTCACATTCGTCTCGGCAGATCCTCTCAAGCTCTGTCAGGTTGGATAGGGAGTGTTGTTGCACAGCTATTTTTAGGTCTCTCCAGAGATGTTCGATCGGGTTCGAGTCCGGGCTTGACTGGGCCACAAGGACATTCAGAGACTTGTCCCGAAACCACTCCTGTGTTGTCTTGGCTGTGTGCTTAGGGTCGTTGTCCTGTTGGAAGGTGAACCTAGGCCTCAGTCTGAGGTCCTGAGCGCTCTGGAGCAGGTTTTCATCAAGGATGTCTGTACTTTGCTCCGTTCATCTTTCCCTCGATCCTGACTAGTCTCCCAGTCCCTGAAAAACATTCCCCACAGCATGATACTGCCACCACCATGCTTCACCATAGGGATGGTGCCAGGTTTCCTCCAGATGTGACACTCGGCATTCAGGCCAAAGAGTTCAATCTTGGTTTCATCAGACCAGAGAATCTTGTTGCTCATGGTCTGAGAGTCCTTTAGGTGCCTTTTGACAAACTCCAAGCAGGCTGTCATGTGCCTTTCACTGAGGAGTGGCTTCTGTCCGCCACTCTACCATAAAGGCCTGATTGGTAGAGTGCTGCAGAAATGGTTGTCCTTCAGGAAGGTTCAACTCCCATCTCCACAGAGGAACTCTGTAGCTCTGTCAGAGTGACCATCGGGTTCTTGGTCACCTCCCTGACCAAGGCCCTTCTCCCCTGATTGCTCAGTTGGTCAGGCAGCCAGCTCCATGAAGAGTCTTGGTGATTCCAAACTTCTTCCATTTAAGAATGATGGAGGCCACTGTGTTCTTGGGGACCTTCAATGCTGCAGACACTTTTTTGTACCCTTCCCCAGAGCTGTGCCTCGACACAATCCTATCGCAGTGCTCTACAGACAATTCCTTCAACCTCATGGCTTGGTTTTTGCTCTGACATGCACTGTCAACTGTGGGACCTTATATTGACAGGTGTGTGCCTTTCCAAATCATGTCCAATACATTTAATTTACCACAGGTGGACTCCAATCAAGTTGTAGAAACATCTCAAGGATGATCATTGGAAACAGGATGCACCTGAGCTCAATTTCAAGATCATAGCAGAGTGTCTGAATACTTACGTCAATAAGGTATTTCTGTTTATTTGCAATACATTTACTAAAAATGTTCGCTTTGTCATCATGGGGTAGTGTGTCGATTGATGAGGCAAATTGAAAATATATATATTTTAGAATAACACATGTGGATAAGGTGAAGGGGTCTGAATATTTTCCTAATGCACTGTAAATATAGACCATCAGAGAGAAACGACACCACTTACCATTTGTGTGCTGGGTAAAAAAGACCACTGTGAGGTTAAGGGGAGACAGTTGGGTGAACAGCTGGATGAATTATCCTTTTAAACATAGCTATGCTGTTTCTGTTGTGTTATACAGTATGTTATGTGGCAAGCCCTAGAGGGCCTGGTCCTTGTCCTGAGCCGTGGGTGTGTGATCAGCAGCAGATAGGCAAGGCAGGCAGTCTGCTGGTGGACTCCAATCATGGCTCAGACCCAGCCAGGCCCAGTCGTCCATTCAATCATCCATCACCCTGACTGACTGACTGCAGCACTGCCACCCTGTCGGGTGCTGGAGACAGCACTATCTTCCCTGGCCTGAGGATTGGGGAGAATGGCTGTGCTGCATGGGGAGGGCTGTTTGCTGACTGGGTCATGAGGGGTCAGGGGTCATTATTTCCCCACCAGGCAGTCAGTTTGTCAGTTAACCCCTGCTGGGTGTGAGTGACAGGAGCCCATTAGTCCAGCCCGGGCAAGAAAGGGATGGAAACGACAGTCACACCAGGACACTATCTTTGACCCCCAGCAGTTGATTTAGGCATAGGCAACATGGGCAGCCGCCCAGAGGCGGCATGGGGCGCCCTCACAACTATATATTTTTATATTCCGAATGGTGACATTTGCACAATGGGTTTTCTATCGCTCATTTACACGTCACGTCAATGATATCATGTCACCGTGTGGGACAGTGGATCAACTAACCTTCGGAATGGGCGCCCTGATTCTAGTTTGTGAGCTAGGCAGGCTATTGCCTGGGAAGGCCTCCCACTCAGAAGTACGAGATGGGGAAGAGTCGGGGGTGTTGACCTCAAGTCTCCCCATTGGAAGCCTGAGATAGGGGAGCAGATGAATCTATCAAATAGTGCACCTCTAACTTTGTACAGTACTAATGCAATTAGTTGTGCAATTTAGTTTGTGTGTTTCTTGTTTGAAGTGCAATAGTGTAATAATCAGGTTCTCTTCTTTATAAGTGTGTTATTCCATTTGTGTAATATAGGATTTGTGAAATGTAGTTGTTCTTTGTTAGCAACAGGGTAATACTAATAATTCGATTCTCTTTTTTTTTTTTGTATTTATATACTACAATTTGTTTCAATTATACTTTTTGTATATATTTTTATGGTTTTAAATCGTATTATTTATGTGTGTGGTTCCAAATGTCTGAATAAAAGTGTTAGTGCAGAATGTTTTTTTTTTTTTTTTTAGGGGGGCACGAGCTGAAGGGGGTGGTTCGCCCAGGGAGCCATACAAGCTAGAACCGCCACTGCCCCACAGGACTGTGCTGTGATCAGTGAGGGGAGATCATAGAACCATCCCTAGTGTCTGCTGATTTACCTTAGTTTGCAGCCCTTCAATTTTGTTTAGTCAATTATTGTTTTGTATATTGATGAGATCAGCCAAATGCCTCTAAATGTTTGTAAATTTGTCAAAAACAAAGACAGTGAGACGCCAACCTACACAGCAGGGGAAAGGAAACATGCTAATTAATTGTCCATCAAACATTTATAAATAAACAAGTTGACACTGTCGTCCTTCAGTCAATTTACGTTCACAAGAAACAAATAAAAAAAGTACCTGTGGTTAGATGTCCCAAGGTTCATTTTGAACTTTATTTCAACTATACGTTTGTTTTTTAAAGCACTTTTAAGCAATACAGTGACCAGCTTTCATGATACATGTTGTACTGCATACATCAAACATTCATGCCAAAAAAAGGAAAGAGAATACTACTGAAACCTTTTTAAATCGGAAACAGATATAAGTATTGAAAATAAGGTACAAAATAGGCCTTTATAACAACTGCATCAAGACAATACTACGATAAAGCAATATTAGTGCTTCAAGCTTTTAAAATGTTAACATGATCAGTGAAAAGAATAAAAACTCGATATCCTAAAAAAATTGCTCGTTTGCACTGGCAAACCCGTTTGTGAGGGAGCTGGTCACCTTATACAGAAGTGAACTGCTTTTCCCTCCCCAGAGGGATGTGCTGTATTAGTGTCAACTTTGCCAGGGGAACCATGTTCTTCTTAGCCCAAAAAAACACTGGTAGAAGGATACATGAAGAACCTGACAAAAATATATCCCTTTCCTTATCAATCAATCTTACTATTGACTCTGAACATGTTAGACTTGCAGAGACAAAACAAGATATAAAATAATACTTTGATAATTGCTTTTTGCTGGAAGTCTATCAAAATAAAAGACCAATTTTAACATTGATATTGAAGCAGGATGTGTGGGTGTGGGAGAGGCTACATCTAAATCCTATTTGTGGGCAGCAATACAAAATAATTTACTCTATATTATCGTTTTGGCTTTCCATTAGATTGTACACTAGCTCAATACATTATTATATATTTTTTTAAAGAAAATACATTTAAATAAAATACAAGGTAAAGAGCACCTTATCCCCAAACAACGTCTTTAACAGGTACATCATTTTTGGAAGCAATGGCACAGGAATAATCAATGGTTATTAGCGATGCTTATACGAATCATAGGATGGATGAATATCAGACAGACAACACCACCTATAGTCTCGGGAACAGCTCCACAGCAACTTGTGACATACTGTTGTAAAAATGCTCAATAATGTGTGAATTCATCCATTCAGCAAGTACATGAAGGACACTATTTACTTCGAGAAGGAAGCAGGCTGAATGAGACGTGTCTTGACTTGCATCTCTACTGGGTGTACAGTATTTCACCGTTGCAGCCCAAAGATGATGCAATACTAAACATGTGCTGCCTGCCTGCATTTCTCCACAGAGAGATAGAGGTGGGTAAACAAAGTACAGCTGATGAGGTGTTACCTGGCGACTGGACGACCGCCGTGTCACTACGTTATCAGAGATGGAGGTGGACCTCCAAAGTCATGGCAGAAAGAACAGCACTTTTGCTTGACGTTCAATCAGAAGTTTTTCTACCCGAGAGAGCATGCTAACTAGTGCAAACCTGCCCTGTTGATTGGTATTAAACACGCCGTAGAGGAGCATGGCACAACAATAACCCTACCTCAAATATGTACGTGTCGCAGGACACCGGCTTAACGTTTAAAACGGACATTGCATTTTTACAAACATGCCATCATACTGTAATTATCATTGATTAATGTTGAGTAAACTCCAAAAGTACGGAATATCCCAGTCAGTAGCTTCCATTATGAATATGCTTGCATAAGAAACACAAATCCAATAGAACCAATGATAAATGGGCTTTAGATTTAGCATCAGAGGCAGTCTTCCAGGCCATTTCGCAAGGCCAAGAGTCCAACATGACAGGGCTGCGTGCCAAGGACCTCACCACAGATATCATTATAAGAGGACGAGTTTCTCTCCCGAGAGAGAGAATAATTTTTGTAGAATCAATGATAAATGGGCTTTAGATTTAGCTTGAGGCAGTCCTTCAACAGAAGAAGAGTTGACGTGTCTTCCGGGCCTGTACATTTCCCAAGGCCAAGATTCCAACACGACAGGGCTGTGTGCCAAGGACCCCACCACAGATATCACAATAACAGAAATGGTAAGAGAGAGAGATGAAAGGTCAAAGGGCATTCTGAGGAGCAAAGCACTTTTTCCTGACACAAGGGGATCAAGAGACTACAGTCTGCTACAGGCTTTTAACTGAGATACAACACCAAGGTTCTCTTAATACAATGTCTGCTTTTTTTTTTTTTGGGAACAAGGTTTCCATTTTTAAAAGAAGCCACAATTGTAATGCTAAAGTCTATGTTTTGTTTTTCTGATTGTAAGACATCCTACACTGGGCTGGGCTGGGCGACACAGAGGGGAGCAGTGAAGTTCAGATAGATGAGAGCAGCAGCTGGTGTGGTTGGTTGTAGATGGGGTGGGGGGTATAGTAGGCCGAGACTGAAGCCTGGGACTCTAGTAGAGGAGGATGCGTCTCTCGATGGCCTTGCGGCAGATGGGGCACTCGCTCATGCGGTCACCACACAGCTGGCAGGTGCCGTGGCCACACATGAAGATCATGTTCTTCAGCCGGTCCAGGCACACTGGACACATGGTCTGGAGAGATACACACAGTAACACTTAGTACTCATCCCAGTTCGGATATAAACATATTGTATTTGGAAAATGGTTGCTGTAAGACATGGCTACAGCTGCCAAAAGAGTCTAAAGCCATGCCTAAGGGCAAGGAAAAGGTGTTTAATATCCACACACTACAGAGCCTTCAGAAAGTATTCATAACCCTTGACTTCCACATTTTGCTGTGTTACAGCCTGAATTCAACATTTTCTCTCACCCATCAACACACAAAACTCAATAATTACAAAGTTTAAACATTTTTGCTAATTCATTGAAACCTAATTTACACAAGTATTCACACCTGAGTCAATACATGTTAGAATAACTTTTGGCAGCATTTACAGCTGTGAATATTTCTGGGTAAGTCTAAGAGCTTTGCACACCTGTATTGTACAATATTTGCACATTCTTTTTTTTATTCTTCAAGCTCTATCAAGTTGGTTGTTGAGCATTGCTTGACAGCCATTTTCAAGTCATGCCATAGATTTTCAAAACGATTTAAGTCAAAACCGTAACTAGGCCACGCAGACCTTGGTAAGCAACTCCAGTGTATATTTGGCCTTGTGTATTAGGTTAGTGTCCCAGTGTCTGTTGGAAAGCAGACTGAAACAGGTTTTTCTCTGGGATTTTTACTGTGCTTAGCTCTCTTCAGTCACCCCCCCCCCAAAAAAACTCCCTAGTCCTTGACCCATTACAAGCATACCCATAACAGTATGCAGCCACCACCATGCTTGAAAACATGAAGAGTGGTACTCAGTGATGTGTTGGATTTTCCCCAAACAGAACGCTTGTAAAGTCAGCAAAAAAAGAAACGTCCCTTTTTCAGGACCCTGTCTTTCAAAGATAATTCGTAAAAAATCAAAATAACTTCACAGAGCTTCATGGTAAAGGGTTTAAACACTGTTTCCCATGCTTGTTCAATGACCCATAAACAATTAATGAACATGCACCTGGGGAACGGTCGTTAAGACACTAACAGCTTACAGACGGTAGGCAATTAAGGTCACCTAGGACACTAAAGAGGCCTTTCTACTGACTCTGAAAAACACCAAAAGAAAGATGCCCAGGGTCTCTGCTCATCTGTGTGAACATGCCTTAGGCATGCTGCAAGGAGGCATGAGGACTGCAGATGTGGCCAGGGCAATAAATTGCAATGTCCGTACTGCGAGACGCCTAAGGCAGCGCTACAGGGAGACCGGACGGACAGCTGATCGTCCTCGCAGTGGCAGACCATGTGTAACAACACCTGCACAGGAACGGTACATCCGAACATCACACCTGCGGGACAGGTACAGGATGGCAACAACAACAGCCCGAGTTACACCAGGAACGCACAATCCCTCCATTAGTGCTCAGACTGTCCGCAATCGTCTGAGAGAGGCTGGACTGAGGGCTTGTAGGCCTGTTGTAAGGCAGGTCCTCACCAGACATCACCGGCAACAACGTTGCGTATGGGCACAAACCCACCATCGCTGGACCAGACAGGACTGGCAAAAAGTGCTCTTCACTGACGAGTCGCGGTTTTGTCTCACCAGGGGTGATGGTCGGATTCGCGTTTATCGTCGAAGGAATGAGTGTTACACCGAGGCCTGTACTCTGGAGCGGGATCGATTTGGAGGTGAAGTGTCCGTCATGGTCTGGGGTGGTGTGTCCCAGCATCATCGGACTGAGCTTGTTGTCATTGCAGTCAATCTCAACGCTGTGCGTTACAGGGAAGACATCTCTCTCCCTCATGCGGTACACTTCCTGCAGGCTCATCCTGACATGACCCTCCAGCATGACAATGCCACCAGCCATACTGCTCGTTCTGTGCGTGATTTCCTGCAAGACAGGAATGTCAGTGTTCTGCCATGGCCAGCGAAGAGCCTGGATCTCAATCGCATTGAGCACGTCTGGGACCTTGGATCGGAGGGTGAGGGCTAGGGCCATTCCCCCTCAGAAATGTCCGGGAACTTGCAGGTGCCTTGGTGGAAGAGTGGGGTAACATCTCACAGCAAGAACTGGCAAATCTGGTGCAGTCCATGAGGAGGAGATGCACTGCAGTACTTAATACCAGATACTGACTGTTACTTTGATTTGACCCCCTTTGTTCAGGGACACATTATTACATTTCTGTTAGTCACATGTCTGTGGAACTTGTTCAGATTATGTCTCAGTTATTGAATCTTGTTATGTTCATACAAATATTTACACAGCTTGCTGATAATAACAGCTGACAGTGAGGGGACGTTTCTTTTTTTGCTGAGTTTATTTAGGAAATTAAGTTGTATTTTTGCAGTTTTACTTCAGTGCCTTACTGCAAACAGGACGCATGTTTTGGATTATTTCCTTATGTACAGGCTTCCTTCTTTTCACTCTGTCACATAGGATAGTACTGTGGAGTAACTACAATGTTGTTGATCCATTCTCAGTTTTCTCCTAACACAGCCATTAAACTGTTTTAAAGTAATGTTGAAATTCCTGAGCGGTTTCCTTCCTCTCCGGCAACTGAGTTAGGAAGGACACCTGTATCTCTGTAGTGACTGGTTGTATTGATACACCATCCAAAGTGTAATTAATAACTTCACCATGCTCAAAGGGATATTAAAAGTATTTAAAGAAAAGTACCATCTACCAATAGGTGCCTTTGTTTGCAATGCATTGGAAAACCTCCCTGGTCTTTGTGGTTGAATCTTTGTTTGAAATTCATTGCTCAACTGAGGGACCTTACAGATAATTGTATGTGTGGGGTCCAGAGATGAGGTAGTCATTAAAAAATGATGTTAAACACTATTATTTTGACACAGAGTGAGTCCATGCAACCTAATATGTGACTTGAAAAGCACATTTCTACTCCTGAACGTATTTAGGCTTGCCATAACAGAGGTTGAATACTTAGACTCAAGACATTTCAGCATTTCATTTCTAATAAAAAAGATTTAATTTCCTAATAAAAAAAAACATACTTCCCCTTTGACATTACGGGGTATTGTGTTTATGGGGTATTGTGTGTAGGCCAGTGACACAACATCTCAATTGAATCCACAGTAAATTCAGACGGTAACAACAAAACGTGGAATAAGTTGAAGGGTGTGGATACGTTCTGAAGGCATTTTAAGTGAATGTTTATTGGATGTGCCTAGCATACACACACAGTGGACTGTTAAACATTTGTTATTACAATTAAACCAAATCTGAACCAAGTATATAAACTCAAATGATGCATGGCGTTTAATGAGGTCTTTAGTAGATATCACCATGTTGTCTTTCGTACATACCACCACGCTTACCTGCTCCTTGATGTCCTGCAGTTGTTGCTGCAGCTTCTGAACGTCAGCGTTGACATTGGTGTTGTCTTTGTCTCTCTGCATGGCCGGGATGTTACCGCTGGCTGTAGGAGGGAAACAAGGATAGAACGCACAAAGTTGAGAAACTAACTAACAACCAACATATGCAGGCTCTCAAACTAGTGGCCCCCGAGCCGTTTTAATGTGGCCTAGAGAGACTGCAAGTGGGCGAGATTGAGAGAGAGAAGGGGAGA
The DNA here is from genome assembly GCA_030435695.1 of Brachymystax lenok tsinlingensis. NCBI lineage: Eukaryota > Metazoa > Chordata > Actinopteri > Salmoniformes > Salmonidae > Brachymystax > Brachymystax lenok. The sequence goes on from CM059801.1 coordinate 11,153,645, forward strand.
TTCTCGGCAATGTCAACGCAAACCTCCCTTTTATTGACATGCTGCTCTAAAGGCCAAACGAATCAAGCAATCATACAGCCCCGTCTATGTGGGCCATTATGGGATGAGTTCTACACTTTAATCCAGGCCTTTTTTAACAAGCAGGGATTTCAGAGTTCGACACATGCACTTCCCCAGACAGTGTTAGGCCCAAAATGGTCCGAGGCCACGTGCTTGAAGGCACAACCTGTCTGAATGGTGGAAATCAGTGTAATTGTAGGTGTGTGCGATTCTGTGTGTGGTGTGGAGCAGTGGGCGAAGGATCGCTGCAAAGGAAAGGGGGTTTAGGCAGCAGGGCCTAGGCCAGGCAGGGCAGACAGCAGAGGGGAGTTTTGAACCAGGGCAGAGGATGAGATACTTACACCAACTTAGCGCCAGATTGTTGGGCTGGAGCAGATCCTGCTGCGACCCCCCTGCCATTAGAGCGGAGTTAGAGCTACCTGCTGAGAATAACCAGTCACAGTGTTATAGCAGGAGCCCCAGATACAACTCCACAAGACAAGGCCTGAGGAGGAGCAGTCTACTCTCTATTAAAAGGCCTCGAGAGAGAGACAGAGAGAGACAGAGACAGAGACAGAGAGAGAGAGAGAGAGAGAGAGAGAGAGAGAGAGAGAGAGAGAGAGAGCGCGAGCAAGGAAAATGAGGTTATTAAATCAGAAATAGATGTTAGGAGGGAGGTGGGGGGAGAGGAGTCTTCGCTAGATAGAGTAAGGCAGCTGGCTGCAACCGCTTCCTTCCAAGTCGAAAAACAAAAAACCCACTAAGTAGTGTTATTAGGACCAGGAAAAAAGCTGTTTGGGTCAGCAGTACCCAGCAGGTAACCTGACAACTCTTAAGTGCTCCCCATTAAACACTATGGCTAGGAGAGTCTCGTCTAGGTTGGCATCCCTCTTCAAATGTCAAGGGACATAGGGGAATGTGCATGTGCGCATTTGTGTGTGATAGACGATGTACTTGAAGAGATCGGTGTGTGTGTGTGAGTGAGTATGTGTGTGTTTGTGCGATGTGTGAGTTTCTGGCAACACACAGAAAGATCTTCCGACAAGCGAATCTTTGGCAAATCAATATAAAAATCAGTGAACTTACAACAGTTTCCCCTTTAACTCAACATAAAATAATAAGGACAACAAAATAAAGGGAACTGCGTGTGACGTGCAGTCATAAAGGAGGGACAATAACGTGATAGAAGACCGTGTGCAACTTAAAGACAACACTAGGGATGGTGAACGTAACCAAAAATACACACATTAAAAATGTACCATCACTGCTTAGCTAACGGATTGATTTGGATGGAGAAATGGACTGATGGCGATATTGGAAGCAGTTTGCCAAACATACTTCTAGGGGCCAGTTAAGGGACAGTTAATAGCCAGTTATGGAGGCCAATTTCTGTCAATCAAATTAGTGCCTGGTGCTGAAATGTTATAAAACTGACGTGATTGAATTACATGTTATGATTAAACACATTCCATAAAAATTGGTAAGCTAGTTCTAGTCTGATCAAGTTAACAATCATAGATGATGCATTAATGACCTCAACTAGGGAGGTGGTGTCCAAGTCTGGGAAAATAACACATTCAACTAAAATACACAAAACAATGACAACATTAACGTTTGAATAATGCATGAGCAAGACGGCTGTGAATCAGAAAACCAAAGCCAACACCAACAAACAGAACATGTTCATCATGGGGGGAAAACGAAGGGACGGTGAGTCATGACAAGAAAGAAAGGAGGATAAAAAGGGAATTAAAAGGGAACGTGTGGAAGATTCACTCACTAAGGTCCTCATCATCCTCATCATCATCATCATCATCATCAGCTGCATCATCCTCCATACCTTTCCCTCCACAACACAGGACGAAGGGCGTGCGGCGTTCCACAACAGCCCGGCATTGTACGCACTTCTTCATGAGGCTGGCACAGTCTACAGCGAAGGAGGGAACAAACACAGACAGAATAACAAGTCAGTAAGGCCCGCTGGAACGGGTGAAAGACTCGGGATAAAATCGTTATGTTCCTGCAGCGAGACAGGGTCCCGTTCCACAGGGCACACCGGACGCAACCTAGGCTGGTTCACTTAATATACTTACTCTCACAAGCGCACATGTGACCGCAGGGCTCGAAGAGCACGGCAGCCTTCTTGTCGGAACACACGACACACTCCTCGATCTGTACGGAGACAAAAAAAAACATCTGATGTCAATGAAAGGAAAGAGAAGAAAATGTCATACCTCTGATTGGAGGATGCCTTTACCCTCCTAAACAGATTGAAAACATCTATCAATTGATTCTCTCATTAGTAACTTATACAGCTTGATACTTACCGAAGCGCAACAGTTAGCCTAATTCATTCAGGGACATCAATGGGAGACTTTGTGCGAAAACGCAGATCCTAAGTCAGAATACTGCCCTAAAATGTTCCAATACAGACATGATCACTTTATTGAGGCTGGGTGGGTGTTCAACAGTACCTTGGTTCTGGACTGGACCTGGTCCTTGCAGATGAGACACTTCTTGACGCGGGGGGAGCAGAGAGAGCATGTGGCGATGTGTCCACACGGTCCGAACAGGGTGTCTCTCTTCATGTCAGAACACACCATACACTCCTCCAGGGTCTCACCGTTACTGTTCAGAGACGGGCTGCGAGAGCCCACCTGGCCACTGGAGGGGAGACACGGAGAGAGAAGAGGGCGTTTGTGAGAAAGAGGAGACCGGATACAATGGAAGACAACTAACTTGAAGCGCAACAAGTGTGGGTTATAAGGTCTGGGTTGGGGGCTGGGTAAAGGGGCTAGGGTTTCTTACCTGGTCTTTTCCTTGTGGCACTTGGCCAGGGCCTTACAGAGGCTAGGGTCGGGGCAGAGGTCCAGAGGGGACTGGCCCTTCTTGTTGCGGATGGTCAGGTCTGCTCCGTTAGCCGCCAGGAAGCAGGCGATGGACGCTGCACTCTTCTTCTCTGATCCCTGGGTGCCCAGGCCCATGATCAGCTGTGGAGGACCAACATACAGGTGTCAGTAACACACTCTCTTTTTCTGTGTCTCCCTTATCCATTCTCTTTGTGCCATTCCATCTCCCACGTACCCCTCCTCCCAACTCCACCAGACAGAGGAGAGGAGAGCAGCCAGTGTCTAATTAGAATGTGTGAACTAGTGTGTAGGGCTGTACAGGTTGAGGCTGTGTCACTCTCCCATTGCTTCATTTTACAAGATGACAGTTGAATTAGGCACCCTAATGGCTCCATCAGTACAGATGTAAGCCACTGGTCAGAAAGAGTCAGACATGTTGAGGATAAATTACTTGGGAGACAGGGGCTTTGAAATGGCCCAGCCAGCCAAGTGAGGAGCTGTCTCTGCATAGTAATGAGCCGAAACGGTGCTTGAAATCACAATGAAGCATGCCCCCTCCTGTATATCTCTCAATGGGACTTTCTTGTTGAACCCCCTAGAGTCCATTGACGCACCAGTGAGTCAAAAAATCCCCATCAAAATCCATCAGTTTAAGCTAGATTTATCTGGGTTTTTATTGCATTGGATGCGTCTCAATCCACCGCATCCGCCAGTGTTGAGCTAGAGCGTTGTCTGTCAGACCATGAGACATCCCGAAAACCGGTCTTCTCACTTAAACGTCCTAACGGTTTGGCCTACAACCTATAATGACCACTCTATGGAAAGGAGAGACTACCACAAATTTGTTTTTGCTCTACGATCCAACAAGTGTCACGGGACTCATCTTAAGGTAACCAGTACCGGTTTAAAAAAACGAATGTAAGTATGAAGGTAGTTTACCCAAAAATGGCATTAAATATGTATAAAATAAATATATATTTCATGAGTAAAAAAAATATATGTCTCCTAGATTTAGGGCAGACACTTCAAAACCTTGTTTCTTATGATTTATTTTTGGACTATCTTTTTTGCCATTTATGAATGTGTTACTCAAAAGGGGTCCTACAATCCCAAATCAAATAGCTAAATGATCCATTGTTTGACCATCTTAAAACAACTCCATATGTTAGCTTAGCACATCCCTCTACGTCTTAAACTCGAAAGAATTAAATAAATAAGTGCTTAATCCCGTACAGTGTTTTTGGATGGTTCCCAGGGCTCCACCTTGCTGACGTCCTGCATGTCCTGCAGCTGGCGGAGCTGGGACAGCGTGTGGTGGCGCAGCGCCTCGTGGAGAGGAGTGTCCCCGTCCTTGTCCTGCACGTCCAGCTTGGCTTCTGCTCGCACCAGTAGCTGGAGACAGACACACAGCGTTCCAAATGAACATGGTGCTAATTTATAATGAGCATTTACAACAGTTCAGTACCAATTTTTCTTTCAAAACGATCGTCATCCAAATGAGTATAGCATCATATCGCAAGAGGTCCTGCACATTACTGTGGTCCTGCTGCGCCAGTCTGAAGCTGCACCTCCCAACCACTCCACAAGATGGCAATGTAACAGCTTTTCCCAGACTGGACCCACATTACTCCCCTCTCACGTTCCCTCCCAGAAAGCGTTCTCTTTTCTTTGGCACTACGTCAGCTTGGACCTAGCGGGCTAATTCTACTGCAGGAGATCCTCCATTTTAAATTAAACGTGGGTTACTGTCTTTGATGTTCTCAACAGACTTTAGTGCGCCGTCAGGGGGACAGATAGTGAGATAACGACAGATAGCATCTTCAATTAGTGGTAGGAGATAGGGAGTGAGGAGAGGAGTGAGGGAGTAAGGAGAGTAGAGAGGGAGTAAGGAAAGTAGAAAAGAGGGAGGGAGGGAGTGAGGAGAGACTGACCCTGACTATCTGTGTGTGCTGTCTCTCCACAGCCAGGTGCAGGGCCGTCTGTTGGTTTACATTCTGGATGTCCAGGCTGGCACTGCCCTGAGAGGAGGAAACAGAGGGAACACACAAGAGACGGGGGGGTTAGAGAGCTAGCATTCAAATATTCCTGTATAAACTCCCCAGTATAAAATGCACACTGGTTCTGCAGCGTACCTCCTAATGTATACTACAGTACATTAGTGCATGACTGCATGGTTTAAGCTAGGGCTGAGCAATATATTGAATTAATTTGAATTCGTACTTTAGCGCGATGTTCCGAACGCCTATATCAAGAATAAAGGAGGTTTTCCTCGTTTTTATGAGCTTTTACGTCTGCTTGTAGCTCCTTCTGTGCCGTGTGCACCTTACCACTTGTACACACCAAGCCCCTCCCCCTGTCACTCAACAACAAAGACGAAAGATCACTTCTTGCTCGGACAACAAGCAGGTTCTACTCGTTATCTGCATTTGAGGTTTGGTCCAACCGAAACACATTAACTTTTCTAACGATACCTCCCAAAATTGATGGAGAGCAGACCCTACTAAAATAGGAATATCAATGAAGGTGAATCTTCAGGTTCTGTCACGCGCTACCACGTACCGCGAGCAGCATTTTAGCTGTAGATGGTTATATGCTGTCTAGTCTGTCTTTCATAAATGGGCAATGACCACAAAAATACGCATTTATATAAAGGAATTGGTGACTAGTTCTCATTCTGAGAAACAAGCATCTTCTTATCCAGGTAGGCCACTTGATTTCAACATCTAAAAGTGGACAGGCTAGCATGTTGTTCAAACAGATGGAGACGAACAGGAGGGTGTGTTCACAACAGTTCAACTGTTCTACCTTGTTAGCAAACAAATAGATCCAAGTTGGCTAGACTTTACATATAAAGATTAGCTGGTTACTCACTAGCACGTGGGCTTGTGCTTCAGGGATTGTTTGAGACATTTTCTATAATGCCTGCTAAAAGAAGTTGGTCATTCTTAGTGGGGATGTGCATTGTACATGGTTCTGGTTCCATTTGTAACCAAAAGGGCATTTTCATAGCCAGATCAGTGACTATTTAAAAAAAAAGAAGGTTCAACTATTTTGATAAAACAAAAGAAATGTGTCTCTTATGGTTGTGGAAGGCTTATATTTGGCCTAGGTATCATTTTACAAGCCCAGAATTCATTCGATTATTCCAGACTGTTTGAAATGCAGTGGTGCGTTAGTGTGCGTCCTACCTGGTGAACCAGCAGCTCGGCCACCTCTACGTGGTTGTTGAGTGCGGCCAGATGCAGGGCGGTGTAACCATCGTCCTTCTTCTCGTCTACGATCCAGGGCCGCGGCAGCTTGGACAGCAACACACGCATGGCACTGCAACGAGAGAGCGAGAGCAAGAGAGAGAGAGAATCCGAGAGGGAGGGAGAGAGAGGGATGAGCAGGAAGATGACAGTTTGGTGCATGACAACAGAATCCTAGGAAGGAAGGAAGGTCATGGGGGCAGTGCTGAATGACTAGGGATGACGCCCAAATGGTACACTGCCTTTGACTAGATTCCTACCGACCATTTGGGATAGGACAGAGACGGTCCAGTCACGTGGCCAGGATACATTTTGGAAATATGATAACATTCCTCAACGTATCTATAGTTTCGATTCTATATCTCAAAGTCCAATACACTGCTTGAAAGGCATCGCTCTACTGAGGAACACCACACACTACAGAGAAAGGTGCCGAAACATACAGCAGTGCACCAAGAAAAAATATGTATAAAAAAATATTTAAAAAACACACAAACCGGTTAGATTTTTTCCAACAGTACATTCATTCTTACATGGAAATTACTAGAATGCTAAGGATGGGCTTGGCTAGTGGCACAACCACAGCTTCTATTTAGGCTAATCGTTGAGGAGTACTGTACAAGTGCTTGATGGAATTGTAGACACCCACATCCTCAAGTCAAACCCAGTTGAAAGAAGAGAGAAAGTCTTTCCCTGGTGAAGCAGCACAAAAGCCTCTGTTATTGACTAGTCATTACACCACAGTTAGCTGCATTCAGTCAGCTCTCCTTATGGAGGGGGGTGTGTGTGAGAGAATCTATTGTTTAAACAGGGTTGTTTAAGAGGGGTGCGTTGCGAGGCAGCAGCGAGTGGTTATGCTCCTGTTTGAAGGTCATTTGGAGGCCACATGCCTTATAGAGAGATGGCTGCTGCATGGGAAACAACATGACAAGAAGGCAAGTAGTAGAGTGTCTGGACAGGAATAAAGCTTTTTGACAATCTGCAGAGCACTTGCAAAAGAGAGCCAACTATGCAATGATGCCACACCAAAACAGAAAAGGGATAGAACATTGGACTGGAGAGAGTAACATTACAATGGAAAACTGGCCTATATGGGCAGACCCTATTTGAACGTAGGAGAGAGAGGCAGAGCGGTAGAAGGAAAGAGACAGGCATGCGACAAACCCCCTGCTGAGCAGACTGGGTCTTCAATCAAACTTCCTCAGCTAGCCAACACACATCCAATTATCTTTCTATCAGTCTCTCCATCCCCTCTTGCCCTGCCCAGCCCAGCCCTGGGTAAGCAGCCTGGGCTAGAAGTGACCAGCCCACAGACCGGTCAAGTGGCTCTCATCCCAAAACACACTGCATGTAGTGAGGCAATATCGTAACCTCCCTAATACAGTCAACCAGGCCAATAGTCAAAGACTAAACCTGGCTATATCTACTGACTTTGTTGGGAAACTTTGCACCTTGGCCAGCCCTGGGTGTGGAACGGCGTAGGTTGCTTCTTTGAACTGCGACAAAAAAAGCAACAGCCAAGTTCACAAGGGTTTCGACACGGCTGAAAAGTCCTGGCAAGGCATGTACTAGAGAACCAGCGGAGGACGGAAAAGTGAGCGCAGTAGTTGCTAGGTAGATATCAGGTCCTTATACACATGAAGCAGTGAAACTAAAGAACGATAGAGCAAGAAAGGAAGTAGAGACGCAGGCACACGCTGGGAGTAGAGTAGGCTTTGGGGCTTGGAGCTCTCTGGAGTACCGGTTAGCTGCAGGGTGGATTCTGCTAAACCCACACACTCTCTCTCTTTCTTTAGAGTAATAAATAGCATCAGCATAGTAACCCTCCAAGCTGCAGCAGAAGTTCAGTATATATCTGTACAGAGCAGAGCTGGCTGCTGTATTACTGCAGTGCTGCAGAATACCCTGATCCCCAGTCTCTCTCTCCGTCTCCGCACAGCGTCTGTCTTAAGCACACCTGCATTGCTTGCAGCCATCTTAAAACACTTAATGCGGGAGAGCGTGGCTTAAACGTGTTGCCAACCAGCCGCAGCTCTCCTGCTCCCAATCTTCTAAACAGTCAAGACGTGTCACTGCGAAAGAGTGCAGTAGTTCGTAAGATATAATGATCACGTGGGACACTTTCAGGAAATTTCCCTCCAGAATATTTAAACAATTGTAAAAACGAATAATGAATATTTGACTGCTGTATTCTTCTCTAATCTACAGGACTAAAACACTTGAGTAGAGAGAGAAGATAATGTTGTCATCCCAAGAACTCTCTGCAGCGTGACATTGAGAGTCAACCTTTCTGAATTGCACTCTCCTTGACTACGAGAGTTTTCATGAGACCCGCAGGCAACCATCCCAAGCAAAAGCTTTTGTTCTCTGGTCCTTGATATCTGGTATCCTTGGGATGTCCCTACCCCATTGAAGTTGAAAAGGTAAAATGGTTAACTTGTTAGGGAGTGGCAGCTGAGGGGTCGGTTTTGGAGAGCCTGGCGTGCCCAAAGTAAAATGCCTCCCATTCAGGCCCAGAAAATAGGATATGCACATATTTAGTACCATTGGATAGGAAACACTGAATTTTCCAAAAGTGTTAACCATTTGTCTGTGAGTGAAACAGAACGCATATAACAGGCGAAACCCCGAGGAATTTCTGTCCTGGAAAGTGATTGACACATTGCTCATTTGGAACCCCTCCCTCATGAAAATGACCATATAAGGGCATATGAATGCAGTACCCATCGCTTCCTTTAGATGTCAACAGTCTCGAGACAGTGTAAATTTTCATTTTGGATGAATTAGACCAGAGAAGAAGAGCAAACCAGGAAGTGTACTTTTATGTCAACAGTACCCAGTGCTGCGTTCCCGACAAAGTAGCGCAGTGTCTTTACCGTCTTTATCGATCAGTTTATATTCCGGTTGATTTATAATAGTAAATATACGTAAAAGTGTTCCTAAGGATACATTTAAAACTATGTTTGATTGTTCTTGGACAAGTTTATAGGCATAAGATGAACGAGTTTGCGTCACGTTTCAATGGAGGAGTGGAAGCTGTCGTTTCTGATTATAACGCGCGAACCAAATGGAGACTTATGGATAAAATACATTACTTTTTCTAACAAAAGAACCATGGATTGTCTTCGTTGGACACTTAGGATGACCTCAGCAGAAGTTCTTCAACAGGTAATTGATTTGTTTTCGCTGTGAAATGTGTTATGTGTGTGCCGTGATGGCTAATCGATTCATGGCTATGGGAAAAATATGTGAGGTGCTACCCTCAAACAATCAAATGTGCTGCTTTCGCCGTAAAGCCTTTTTGAAATCTGACAACGCTGTGATATTGCCAAGAAACAGAGCTTTTGATGAGTATGGAACACTTGTATATTGGTGGATGTTTAATAATTCAACTTTTGGATTTTGAATTTGGCGCCTTACATTTCACCTGGTAGTGTCGGGATTGGGGCGCTAGTGCCCCAGCAATCCCTGAGAGGTTAACGCTGCAATATGAAACTTTTTTGGGGACCCGGCCAAATTCACATAGAAATGTGATTTATAGACCTGTCATTCTCATTGAAAGCAAGTCAAAGAAGCGGTAGATGTGTTGTTTGTGCATTATTTCTATGCTCCCCGTCAAATTTCGTTTTTGCGTCTTTTACTTTCAGTTTTGTATACCTGCTTCAAACAACAAAATAAATTATTTTTGGTTATTGAAAAGATATTTCACAGTGGTTTAGACAGTACAATGATTCTCTACACTATACATAGTTCTGTCAAACTTTAATTAGCAGATACCCATAGACTTCCAGTCATTGCGCGAAAGCTAGTTAGCATTGGCTTGCAAAACTACCTCTCTAACTTCCTTCATACTGGACACAGAGACATAAGAATGGTAACCATGAGCTAATCTGACTCTGGGGAAGTAGATAAAGGGCATCATTGCAAAATAGCCTATTTTGACTTTGTGTCTGTGGAAACTAGTGACAACCTGAAAATGACACAATTATTCCAAAACTGGAGCTCATTGTTGGAACACATTTTTAGTTGTGTCCCGCAAATGCGCATGTAAAATGGAACAGAAAAAGCAAATTAACATAGTCTTCAAGAGTCAGTCGGACCTACAGACGTTTTTGTGAGAAGACCGATTTTCGTAATGTCTCATGGTCTCACAAACACCGCTGTAGCTCGGCCACCTTCCAACGCAGACGCGGAGGGCCGACAGAGGCAGACGCGGAGGGCCGACAGAGGCAGACGCGGAGGGCCGACAGAGGCAGCCGCGGAGGGCCGACAGAGGCAGCCGCGGAGGGCCGACAGAGGCAGACGCGGAGGGCCGACAGAGGCAGACGCGGAGGGCCGACAGAGGCAGACGCGGAGGGCCGACAGAGGCAGATACATGGATTGAGACGTAGCCAGTGCATCAAAAAAAACATCCATCTTAAATTAACGGATTTTGATGGCATTTTTTTGTTACTTAGATTGAAGCACGGGTGCGTCAATAGACTTAAGGATTAAGGTAAGCTTATGGTTACAGTAAGGATAAGGATTAAGCTTAGGGTTTAGGGCAGGGACATCCCAAGGAGCCCTGGTAGCACTAAACTTAGTTCTCCCCCCAGGATTTGGTCGAAAAATCTCCTAAACAGACAACTTAACCAATGACAGCCCACCTTGCCTCCCCAGTCCCAGGTCCCCCAACAAAGCGACTAGGGCCTGGCAGCAGACTGGTGGCCTCTGGTGTTTGCTAGGTAGTACTGCGGCACTGTGGTGCACTGGTCAATAATTAGTGCTGAATGGGGTGGAGAGAGACAGAAAGGAGAGTCTCTCCAGTAAGAAGAAGCCTGACGATAGTCACACTTGCACACTACATGGATAGCGCCATCGAGGACTTTTACATTAAGCTATCATGTCAAAGATGAGCTCTATGAGGCTGAATAGATTGACAGGCTCCCTGCCACGCTGGGTGGAATAGGCGGACATTAATATTAATGCACCTGCCACGCTGCCTGGCTGGCACTGCTGCAATGCAGTTAGTTATTTGCCGAAGAGGCAAGAAAATATTTAAGAAGGAGGATGGATGAAGAAAGAACATACTAAATAGCTCAAACTAAAAGCATCATTTTTGGGACAAATCCCTCGCTCAACGCTAAACCTCGTTTAGATCTATTACTAAATGTGAGTATTGAGCAAATTAAGGAGACTAAACTGCTGGGTGTAACCCTAGATAGCAAGCTTTCATGGTCAAAACCGATTCAATGGGAAGAGGTCTGTCCATGATAGGGCGTTGCTCTGCCTTCACATCAATGCACAAAATGCACAGTATTAAATAGAGCCATGACTACATGTAACTTATCCACCCCAGGTAACTCAAGCCAGCAATAAAACCAGTTTAAAAAAAAACAGAAAAAAATTGACATTTTTGCAAATATGTATATGTTATATTCAAAAAAATATATACAAGTATTCAGACCATTTACTCAGTACTTTGTTGAAGCACCTTTGGCAGCGATTACAGCCCAGAGTCTTCTTGGAAATGATGCTACAAGCTTGGCACACCTGTATTTGGGTAGTTCGTCCTCGGCAGATCCTCTCAAGCTTCATCAGGTTGGATAGGGAGCGTCGCTGCACAGCTATTTTCAGGTCTCTCCAGAGATGTTCGATCGGGTTCGAGTCCGGGCTTGACTGGGCCACAAGGACATTCAGAGACTTGTCCCGAAGCCACACCTGTGTTGTCTTGGCTGTGTGCTCAGGGTCGTTGTCCTGTTGGAAGGTGAACATTCGCCCAAGTCGGAGATCCTGAACGCTCGGAGCAGGTTTTCATAGACTTTGCTCTGTTCATCTTTCGCACGATCCTGACTAGTCTCCCAGTCCCTGCCGCTAAAAAACATCCCCACAGTTTGATGCTGCCACCAAGCTTCACCATAGGGATGGTGCCAGGTTTCATTAGACCAGAAAATCGTGTTTCTCATGATCAGAGTCTTTAGGTGCCTTTTGGCAAACTCCAAGCGGGCTGTCATGTGCCTTTTACTGAAGAGGGGCTTCTGTCTGGCCACTCTACCATAAAGGCCTGATTGGTGGAGTGCTGCAGAGATGGTTGTCCTTCAGAAAGGTTATCCCATCTCCACAGAGGGATTCTGGAGTTCTGTCAGAGTGACCATCGGGTTCTTGGTCATCTCGCTGACCAAGACCCTTCTCCCCAGATTGCTCAGTTTGGCTGGACGGACAGCTCTAGGAAGAGTCTTGGTGGTTCCAAAGTTCTTCCATGTAAGAATGATGGAAGCCACTGTGTTCTTGGGGACCTTCAATGCTGCAAAATGTTTTTGGTAAGCTTCCCCAGATCTGTGCCTTGAGCTCTATAGAAAATTCCTTCGACCTCATGGCTAGGGTTTTGCTCTGACATGTACTGTCAACTGTGAGACCTTACATGGACAGGTGTGTGCCTTTCCAAATCATGTCCAATCAATTGAATTTATCACAGGTGGACTCCAATCAAGTTGTAGACTCAATGATGATCAATGGAAACAGGATGCACCTGAGCTACATTTTGAGTCTCATAGCAAAGGGTCTGAATACTTATGTAAATTAGTTATTTCTGTTTTTGTATTTGTAAAAAAAAAAGCTAATTTAACTGAAAACCTGTTTTCGCTTTGTCATTATGGGGGTTGTGTGTAGATTATTTTAATACATTTTAGAATAAGGCTGTAATGTAACAAAATGTTAAAAAAGTCAAGGGGTCTGAATACTTTCCAAATGCACTGTATATCTTGTATTGTAATTTGCACTGTACTATGTATTAGACCTAGATATTCTTTGTATGTACTGATATGTAGGCTGTGTGTGACGTTGTAAATTGATGTATTTCAGTCCTTAATTCATAGTTTTCTGTACTATGTAGACCCCAGGAAGAGTAGATTATGCTTTTGCAGTGGCTAATGTGGATCCTAATAAATACCAAATACTTATTGGCGGTGTGTGAGTGGGTTTTCACTGTGAGAAAGGGGATATGTGGGAAAGAGGGGGAGATAGAGGGAGAGAGCGCATTGGAGATGGGAGGCAGAGGCTGTGGACCTATAGTAGTAGCAGGGCATAGACTTCACCAGGGCGGTAACACCAAGGAGGCTTGGAGAGAGATTTTGGAGCATGTGGAGGGAGGGAGAGAGGCCAAGTGATAAAGGATGACGGAGACTCGAGCTGGAGAAATAAAAAGGCAAGCTCCTTTTGTTAGGATTGGTGTTAAAGCTTGCAGGCAGCAAGAGAGAAAGTGCATCAATGCAGAAGGGCACAGCGGAGAAAGGAGAACAGGGGGGAGAGAGAGAGCAGAAGTGAAGGCGTGATGGAACTGGGTCACGCTGCGGGAGATCTCAGAAGTCCCTCAGGAGCACTCTACCAGGGCCTGTTGTCTTGGGCTGCAATTTGTCATTGACTGGGAGCCTGTATAGTGAGGGTGTGTGGGTGCATGGGTGGGTCGAAAGGGCCATTCTGCTACCCTTGCCTAGCTGACAGCCATCTGTGTGGTGGTCAGTACCTGGTACCCACAATGCAACAGGAGGTGAGGGGGACAATAACTAATAGGACAGAGCTAAATAAGAACATTGTGTTCCATAATATGTTTCGCTAGTTTTCATCACGCATGTCGTGATTTTATTTCTGCAACAGGTATTTCATTGCATAAATATGGTTCGATGAAAACATAGCTACTGCCAACTCCTTAAGGAATTTCATTAAAAAAAAAATTGAAACTGACCGGCATTCAGGCTACCATCCTCTAGCTAGGCTAGATTATGTAAATATATAATGATGTAGCCTAAATAAGTAAATAGAGCCCCACAGGTTGGTCTTGGCTATCAAAAGGGGGATGGATGCAAACTGACCCAGTCCCACCGTTGAGATGGACTCCACCCTCTCTCAATGTAGACTGAAAGGCTAAATAAACCAGTGCAGGCCAAAGCAGCACATCACAGAGGAACCAGGCTCCAGCTCCATAGAAAAACCTCTGATTAGGCTGGCGTGGCTGGAATAATTCTCCCTGCAAAGTGACCTTCGCTGTCTACCTGCCGTAGGCCCTGCGTGTGTGTGCTTATGTTAGCCACTATTTATTTGCATATACTGGGACGAGAAGAAAGTTAATTGACTTGTGCATTTATATGTTTTGAATTGCTAAGCAATATAATGAATTTTGTGGTGCCTCTCTAGGGAGACAACTAAACATTTTTTTAAATAACTGGTGCATTTTTTAAAGCAACTGACCCAGATGTGGTTTTGTCCATCTCTGAAGTAGGCATGATAATGCTTCATTTTTTATTATTATCCTTAAATCACTTTGCATTGTGGAACATCCTGATTCATAGCGATTTACGAAGACGGAGGCAGACAGTGAGGGGGACCTGAATGGAACATTAATGTCCCATTGGTTCTATATGACCCAATTATTTTCCTAAAATGCTCCTCTGCCCCTTGCACTTCATTCCCTTCTGCACCTTAAAAAAGCCTCACTCATCTCTGCACCAGCCATAAAGCACATCCTGCCATAATACTCATAATCTACGTCCTGCCACAATACACGTCCTGCCATAATACTCATACTCTATGTCCTGCCACAATACACGTCCTGCCATAACACACAATCTACGTCCTGCCACAATACACGTCCTGCCATAATTCTCATAATCTACGTCCTGCCATAATACTCATAATCTATGTCCTGCCACAATACACGTCCTGCCATAATACTCATAATCTACGTCCTGCCACAATACACGTCCTGCCATAACACACAATCTACGTCCTGCCACAATACACGTCCTGCCATAATTCTCATAATCTACGTCCTGCCATAATACTCATAATCTACGTCCTGCCACAATACGCGTCCTGCCACAATACTAAATCTACGTCCTGCCACAATACTCATAATCTACGTCCTGCCACAATACTCATAATCTACGTCCTGCCACAATACTCATAATCTACGTCCTGCAATAATACTCATAATCTACGTCCTGACATAATACACGTCCTGACATAATATTCATAATACACGTCCTCCAGCGGGGGAATGGATCCAGAACAATTTAAAGGGGAAATACAAGGGGATGTGTACGTAGATCAAATCCCATTTGTCACATACACGTGTTTAGCAGATGTTATTGCGGGCATAGCAAAATGCAGTAATATCTAACAATTTCACAGCAATACACACAAATCTAAAGTAAAGGAACGGAATTAAGAATATATAAATATTTGGGCGAGCCATGACAACAACAACGTTCCAAGTCACATGGACTAATGGACAAAATAGCTGGTAAACTATTCCAGAACATGCTTTCATTACTCCGACCCTGCCTAGTGAGACAGCTGCAATTTCTTTCACTACAATCCTTACCCTCATGATTGATTGATTTCCTGAAAAAAATTTCACCGCAACTACCATGACTCTGACCATCAAAAATGGCACGGACAACACACAGTATAACATAAAACCCATTCTCGCCCCTGGGGATTTTTCATGCTGTTTCACACTGAGGTTAAGAAGCCATGCTTAGAGGGATTGACTGGGGGTTTGCAGAGCAGAACAGTGGTGGAGAATTAAGCCGCACGAAGCGAGGGCCTTCGATCGACGGCCAGTCAGGCAGCCTCCTGCCTGTCAAAATATGGTTGACGGTCTGAGAGGCACCAATGATCTACAGCATGCTCGTAAATCTACCACTCTAAATCACTGGCTGCCTCGGCCCCCGGCCCCACACACACGCACTCTCTCACACACACCGTTTACACTCCGACGGATGGCTGAGTTCACTCTGTAGTAGATGAGCTGCAAGGGTACCAGCTACACAAGAACATAATAAACTAACACCTTTAAACCAATAACAAAAGGAGGAACAACCCTTGACCAGATGCACAGAAGTAAAGTGCAGTAATTGTAGAAGATCCAAATGGAGATTAAGAGACTGCTGCAGTGTTGCAGGGATGGATGGGAGTCCTGTGGTGAATTCTAACTTCTCACCCTCTTCCCTACTACAAATTACACGGGGGAAGGAAGATAAACGATTCCTTATAGCTAATTAAAATGCATCCATTGTTTGCAGAGGAAAAACTGGGAGTAAAACGCTTGGATCTGCTACCGCCCCCCCCCGAAGCACTGAAACAATAGGGCCATATGCCCCAGTGCAATACAGAGGATATGTATAATGTGGCTCACGAGGGAGCTGGGTTGTTTAAATGAAAATGTTTGTGCAGATAAGAACGAGCCCATATAAACATGAATAAATTCCAACTGTAGTCCACCAGATCCGTGGGGGGTGCGTAGATAAAGAGTACCACACAGTTCTCAAGTTCTTGCCTTTCATGTCCAAACAACAGGCTAAGCAATGGACTTTTGATAACTTCCGTATGGTTTTCCTTATTCACGTTTCCTTATTCAATAGTGTTGTGCAGGTGTGTCAAACCAATTTTGCCCCAGGTTGACACATTTGGTCTTCAACTGAAAATAGATTAGATATTTCCTCGCCATCAAAATTTGGAAAAGATAATCCTCTATCCATCATTTTGGGAATTTTCAATATTCCATGACTGTCTAGCTTTAATTTCAGTGATTATTAGCTAGCTGAACAGTCAAAAAACAGTATAAATGTAGGTCAATTACTTCTACACAGTTTCGATTTCGTTAGTCTGTCCCGTCACCGGATACTCAAACCCACCGCAGGCTGGATTGGACCCCCTCACTTATGATATATATATATATATATAGAGATATATAGATATATATAGATATATATAGAGATATATATAGAGAGATATATATATATATATATATACACACACACACACACACACACACACACAGTTCTAGTCGGAAGTTTACATACACCTTTGCCAAATACATTTCAACTCAGTTTTTCACAATTCCTGACATTTAATCCTAGTAAAAATTCCATGTCTTAGGTCAGTTAGGATCCCTACTTTATTTTAAGAAAGTGAAATGTCAAGAATAATAGTAGAGAGAATTATTTACTTCAGCTTTTATTTCTTTCATCACATTCCCAGTGGGTCAGCAGTTTACATACACTCAATTAGTATTTGGTAGCATTGCCTTTAAATTGTTTAACTTGGGTCAAACGTTTCAGGTAGCCTTCCACAAGCTTCCCACAATAAGATGGGTGGATTTTGGCCCATTCCTCCTGACAGAGCTGGTGTAACTGAGTCAGGTTTGTAGGCCTCCTTGCTTGCACACGCTTTTTCAGTTCTGCCCACAAATTTTCTATAGGATTAAGGTCAGGGCTTTGTGATGGCCACTCCAATACCTTGACTTTGTTGTCCTTAAGCCATTTTGCCACAACTTTGGAAGTATACTTGGGGTCATTGTCCATTTGGAAGACCCATTTGCGACCAAGCTTTAACTTCCTGACTGATGTCTTGAGATGTTGCTTCAATATATCCACATAATTGTCCTTCCTCATGATGTGAAGCTCACCAGTCCCTCCTGCAGCAAAGCACCCCCACAACATGATGCTGCCACCCCAGTGTTTCACGGTTGGGATGGCGTTCTTTGGCTTGCAAGCCTCCCCCTTTTCCTCCAAAAATAACGATGGTCATTATGGCCAAACAGTTCTATTTTTGTTTCATCAGACCAGAGGACATTTCTCCAAAAAGTATGATCTTTGTCCCCATGTGCAGTTGCAAACCGTAGTCTGGCTTTTTTATTGCGGTTTTGGAGCAGTGGCTTCTTCCTTGCTGGGCGGCCTTTCAGGTTATGTCGATAAAGGACTCGTTTTACTGTGGATATAGATACTTTGTACCCGTTTCCACCAGCATCTTCACAAGGTCCTTTGCTGTTGTTCTGGGATTGATTTATCGTTTATCTCTAGGAGACAGAACGCGTCTCCTTTCTCAGCGGTATGACGGCTGCGTGGTTCCATCTTACTTATACTTGCGTATTATTGTTTGTACAGATGAACGTGGTACCTTCAGTCATAAGGACATTTCGCCCAAGGATGAACCAGACTTGTGGAGGTCTACAACTTTTTTTCCTGAGGTCTTGGCTGATTTCTTTTGATTTTCCCATGATGTCAAACAAAACGGCACTGAGTCTGAAGGTAGGCCTTGAAATACATCCACAGGTACACCACCAATTGACTCAAATTATGTCAATTAGCCTATCAGAAGCTTCTAAAGCCATGACATCATTTTCTGGAATTCTCTAAGCTGTTTAAAGGCACAGTCAACTTAGCGTATGTAAACTTCTGACCCACTGGAATTGAGATAAACAATTGTTCGAAAAATTACTTGTGTCATGCACAAAGTAGATGTCCTAACAGACTTGCCAAAACTATAGTTTGTTAACAATACATTTGTGGAGTGGTTGAAGAATGAGTTTTAATGACTCCAACCTAAGTGTATGTAAAGAAAAGTTTGGACACACCTAATCATTCAAGGATTGTTCTTTATTTTTACTATTTTCTACATTGTAGAGTAACAACACATTCTCCAAACACCGACAGGGCCAATATAACCCGTTATTTCCAAGAGGAAGAAACGCAGATAGACGACACAGAGCCGGATGCCTTGTGAGGACCCGCAGAAGGCGAGTGGGAAAGCTGCCGTTAGCGTCAATATCCAATGATTGCCAACGTGCAATCATTGGACAATAAATTAGACGAGGTACGATCACGATAATATCCTACCAACGGGACATCAAAAACTGTAATATCCTATGTTTCACGGAATCGTGGCTGAATGACGACATGGGATATTCAGCTAGCGGGATATACGCTGCACCGGCAAGATAGAACAGCACACTCCGGTAAGACGAGGGGGGGCGGTCTGTGGATATTTGTAAACAATAGCTGGTGCACGAAATCTAAGGAAGTCTCTAGATTTTGCTCGCCTGAGGTAGAGTATATTGTGATAAATTGCAGGCCACACTACTTGCCTAGAGAGTTTTCAGCTATACTTTTCGTGGCTGTTTATTTACCAGCATAGACAGATGCTGGCACTAAGACCGCACTCAGTCAGATGTATAAGGAAATAAGCAAACAGGAAACCACTCACGCAGAGGCGGTGCTCCTAGTGGCCGGAGACTTTAATGCAGGGAAACTTAAATCAGTTCTGCCAAATTTCTATCAACATGTTAACCTCTTACAGCTAGGGGGCAGAATTCCTAGTTTCCACCTGTCTGACGTGCCCAAAGTAAACAGGCTGTCACTCAGGCCCAGAAGCTAGATATGCATATAATTAGTAGCTTTGGATAGAAAAGACTCTGAATTTTCCAAAACCATTAAAATTATGTCTGTGGCTATAACATAACTGATTTGGCAGACGAAAACCCGAAGGAAATCCGACCAGAAAAAGAAAAAAAAAGAATTCTGCTCCTATGCTCTTATTTTGAAAAGCTATTGAAAAGCATTGAATCCAGCCACCATTGTCCAATTCCTATGGCGTCCCCTATATGGTAACAGTCTACTATTGATGGCTTTGGGCTTGTATTTTGAAAAATGAATGTTTTTTCACTTGGAGGAAAGAGTTGGCCGGAAGAAAAACAGTGTTTGGGCGAGTTCTGGGGAGAGCACTCGCGTGGGAATTTGCCTTGTCTATTGAACATAGTTGTTTCCGCGTGAAGTTTTATCGTTTTATAACACCTAAGGATTATATAGTCTTTGACAAAAATAGACAAAGTTTACCGGGATCAATTTTGACTTTTTTTTCGTTGTTTTGATGGAGGTGTTTCCTGTGGATTTCTGAATTCAATGGCGCCGTCTAAAAGGCGTTCTTCGGATATAAATATGTACTTTATCGAACAAAACGAACAGAGGTTTTGTAGCTGGGACCCTCCTGATTGAAAACATCAGAAGATCTTAAAATGTAAGTGAGTTTTAATATCTTTAGTTTGTGATTTTGTGTTGCCAGTGCTGGTTGAAAAAGCTATTTTTGTGAAGGTGCTGACCTCAGATAATCAAATGTTTTGCTTTTGCCGTAAAGCCTTTTTGAAATCTGACAACATATTTAGATTACCAAGACTCTAAGCTTTGTAACCATGTGCAACACTTGTATTTCCATGAATGTAAAATATTACGAATTCTTATTTTGAATTTGGCGCGCCTAGTTTTTATCGAAAATGATACCGCTCACAGGATCCATGCGGCAAGAAGTTAAATGTGCAACCAGATGGGAAAAAAATTCTAGATTACCTGTACTCCACACACAGAGACGCATACAAAGCTCTCCCTCGCCCTCCATTTGGTAAATCTGACCACAACTCTATCCTCCCTATTCCTGCTTACAAGCAAAAACAGGAAGTACCACTGACTCGGTCTATAAAAAAGTGGTCAGGTGAAGCAGATGCTAAACTACAGGACTGTTTTGCTATCACAGACTGGAACATGTTCCGGGATTCTTCCGATGGCATTGAGGAGTACACCACATCAGTCACTGGCTTTATCAATAAGTGCATTGAGGACGTCGTCCCCACAGTGACTGTACGTACATACCCCAACCAGAAGCCATGGATTACAGGTAACATTCGCACTGAGCTAAAGGGTAGAGCTGCCGCTTTCAAGATGCGGGACTCTAACCCCGGAAGCTTACAAGAAATCCTGCTATGCCCTGTGACGAACAGACTACAAGGGGAAGCACAGCCGCGAGCTGCCCAGTGACATGAGCCTACCAGACGAGCTAAATCGCTTCTATGCTCGCTTCGAAGCAAGCATCACTGAGGCATGCATGAGAGCATCAGCTGTTCCAGACGACTGTGTGATCACGCTCTCCATAGACGACGTGAGTAAGACCTTTAAACAGGTCAACATACACAAGGGTGCGGGGCCAGACAGAGTACCAGGACGTGTGCTCCGGGCATGTGCTGACCAACTGGCAGGTGTCTTCACTGACATTTTCAACATGTCCCTGATTGAGTCTGTAATACCAACATGCTTCAAGCAGACCACCATAGTCCCTGTGCCCAAGAACACAAAGGCAACCTGCTTAAATGACTACAGACCCGTAGCACTCACATCCGTAGCCATGAAGTGCTTTGAAAGGCTGGTATTGGCTCACAACACCATCATCCCAGAAACCCTAGACCCACTCCAATTTACATACCGCCCAAACAGATCCACAGATGATGCAATCTCTATTGCACTCCACACTGCCCTTTCCCACCTTGACAAAAGGAACACTTACGTGAGAACGCTATTCATTGACTACAGCTCAGCGTTCAACACCATAGTACCCTCAAAGCTCATCACTAAGCTAAGGATCCTGGGACTAAACACCTCCCTCTGCAACTGGATCCTGGACTTCCTGACAGGCCGCCCCCAGGTGATGAGGGTAGGTAGCAACACATCTGCCACGCTGATCCTCAACACTGGAGCCCCCCAAGGGTGCGTGCTCAGTCCCCTCCTGTACTCCCTGTTCACCCACGACTGCATGGCCAGGCACGACTCCAACACCATCATTAAGTTTGCAGACGACACAACAGTGGTAGGCCTGATCACCGACAAAGACCTCCTATAGGGAGGTCAGAAACCTGGCCGGGTGGTGCCAGAATAACAACCTATCCCTCAACGTAACCAAGACTAAGGAGATGATTGTGGACTACAGGAAAAGGAGGACCGAGCACACCCCCATTCTCATCGACAGGTCCACATCACCAACTAGAATGGTCCAAACACACCAAGACAGTCGTGAAGAGGGCACGACAAAGCCTATTCCCCCTCAGGAAACTAAAAAGATGTGGCATGGGTCCTGAGATCCTCAAAAGGTTCTACAGCTGCAACATCGAGAGCATCCTGACTGGTTGCATCACTGCCTGGTACGGCAAGGCACTACAGACCGCAAGGCACTACAGAGGATAGCGCGTACAGCCCAGTACATCACTGGGGTTAAGCTGCCTGCCATCCAGGACCTCTATACCAGGCGGTGTCAGACAAAGGACCTAAAACAATTGTCAAAGACCCCAGCCACCCCAGTCATAGACTGTTCTCTCTACTACCGCAAGGCAAGCGGTACCGGAGTGCCAAGTCTAGGACAAAAAGGCTTCTCAACAGTTTTAACCCCAGGCCATAAGACTCCTGAACAGGTAATCAAATGGCTACCCGGACTATTTGCATTGTGCCCCCCCCCAACCCCTCTTTGACACTGCTGTTACTCTCTGTTTATCATATATGCATAGTCACTTTAACTATACATGCATGTACATACTACCTCAATTGGCCCGACCAACCAGTGCTCCCGCACATTGGCTTTTTACGCTACTGCTACTCTCTGTTCATCATATATGCATAGTCACTTTAACCATATCTACATACTACATCAATCAGCCTGACTAACCGGTGTCGGTATGTAGCCTCGCTACTGAATATAGTCTCACTACTGTTATTTTTCTACTGTCTTTTTACTGGTGTTTTAATTTCTTTACTTACCTATCGTTCACCTATTACCTTTTTTGCACTATTGGTTAGAGCCTGTAAGTAAGCATTTCACTACACCTGTTGTATTCGGTGCACAAGACAAATAAACTTTGATTTAAATAGTGAAGACATCAAAACTATGAAATAACACCTAATGAATCATCTAGTAACCAAAAAAAGTGTTAAACAAATCCAAAAATATTTTATATTTGAGATTCTTCAAAGTAGCCACCCTTTGCCTTGATGACAGTTTGGCACACTCTTGGCATTATCTCAACCAGCTTCTTGAAGTAGTCACCTGGAATGCATTTGAATTAAAAGGTAGGGGTTATATACAGAAGATAGCCCGATTTGGTAAAAGACCAAGTCCACATTATGCCAAGAACAGCTCAAATAAGCAAAGAGAAACGACAGTCCAACATTACTGTAAGACATGAAGGTCAGTCAACACGGAAAATAAAACCCCTTGAATGAGTAGGTGTCCAAACTTTTGACTGGTACTGTATAACGCAATCTATATAATAAGATGGTCTTTCTTTGAGGGGGAAGCAGAGTTTTACTTGCACGCGATGCATCACAGACTTTTCATTCTCCTGTCACACTGCATTTATATGAGTGGTCCAACTTAACCGGGTAACTCAATGTGAATTATTCAGAAGATGTCAGATTATGAACATTGTAGAACCAGATCTTTCCTAGATCAGTGTGTACCATGCATGCAGTAACATGGTGGCTAAGAACACACTAGATTTGAATGTGTACCATGCAGTAGCAGGCTGCAGTATTGTAGTCCTGGGGTGACTTATCCATCAAGAT
This sequence comes from Brachymystax lenok tsinlingensis, assembly GCA_030435695.1. Lineage (NCBI taxonomy): Eukaryota > Metazoa > Chordata > Actinopteri > Salmoniformes > Salmonidae > Brachymystax > Brachymystax lenok. Next base: position 11,176,973 of record CM059801.1, read on the forward strand.
ATAATATGTTCTGCATTCATCTAACATGGATTACTAAACCGGTGTGGTGCATTGGGTTCATGTGCACAACATGATGTAGGCTAGATCCCATTCAGAATTCGGTTTCATTACATTTACAATAATCATGAATGAAACACAAATGATAACATAGTCAACAGTGTCCAACAGTGTCCTCCACAACATGCCGAAACACTATCATTGAATATAAAGAACAATCGAGTTAAATATAAATTACGACAGCCGTTCCAATACATCAAATGAATATAATCGTTTGTTTTAAATGGAGTGAGAAAATATTCATAGACCCCTGTCAGCTGTGTAGTAAGGAGTATATCACATTCATATCCTATATTTATCACCTGCACTGCTGAAGCACTTAAAGGGAAACAACACAAATAAATCCTGCTCTTTCTAGGTTTGGCAAATAAGAGCAGGGCACAGTATACACACAGTACCACTGCTTCATATAACAGTACAGTGTTTTTTCTTGATCAAAAAGGGACTTGGGTGGTGGGAGTGGCAATGGGTGCTTATTTTAGAACATGTTTTATTTTACTTTTTGTTTACCCTTATTTTACCAGCTAGGTTAACTAACAACACATTCTCATGTATAGCAACAACCTGGGAAATAGTTACAGGGAAAAGGAGGGGAGATGAATGAGCCAATTAGAAGCTGGGGATGATTAGGTGGCCATGATGGTATGAGGGCCAGATTGGGAATTTAGGCAGGACACTCCTCAAATCCAATTTTATTGGTAAAATACACGTGTTATTACGGGTGTAGCAAAATGCTTGTGTTCCTAGCTCCAACAGTGCAGTAATATCTAACAATTTCACAACACACACAAATATAAAGTAAAAGAATTAAAGAATATATAAATATTTGGACGAGCAACGTCAGAGCAGAATAGACTAAGATACAGTAGAATAGAATACAGTATATAATTATTAGATGAGTAATGCAAAATATGTAAACATTAAAGTGACTAGTGTTCCATAATAAAAGTGGCTAGTGATTTCAAGTATGAATATAGGGCCGCAGCCTCTGTGCTAGTGATGGCTATTTAACAGACAGAAGCTGTTTTTCAGTCTCTTGGTCCCAGCTTTGATGCACCTGTACTGACCTCGCCTTCTGGATAATAGCAGGGTGAACAGGAAGTCGCTTGGGTTGTTGTTGTCCTTGATTATATTTTTGCCCTTCCTGTGACATCGGGTGCTGTAGGTGTCCTGAAGGGCAGGTAGTTTTCCCCTGGTGAACCTCTGGAGAGCCATGCTGTAGCGGGCGGTGAAGTTACCGTAACAGGCGCTGGGTGATACAGCTGAACAGAATGCTCTCAATTGTGCATCTACAGTCAATGTGTTGATAGAACTTGGGTAGCGTTTTCCTTAAATTTGCTAAGTTAAAATCACAAGCTACAATAAATGCGGCCTCAGGATATGTAGCTTCCAGTTTGCATAAAGTCCAGTGAAGTTCTTTGAGGGCCGTTGTGGTATCGGCTTGAGGGGGAATATACACGGCTGTGACTATAACCGAAGATAATTCTCTTGAGAGGTTAATCATGAAACATACAGCCCCACCCTTCTTCCCGGAAAGATATTTATTCCTGTCTGTGCGATGAACTGAGAACCCAGCTGGCTGTATGGACAAAGACAGTATATCCCGAGAGAGTTATGTTTCCGTGAAACAGAGTATGTTACAATCCCTGATGTCTCTCTGGAAGGAAATCCTCGCCCTGAGATCGTTAACTTTATTATCTAGAGACTGAACATTAACGAGTAATATACACCGAAGCGGTAGGTGGTGTGCGCGCCTCCTGAGTCAAACTAGAAGTCCACTTGGAATACCTCTTCTCCGCCGGCTGTGTTTTGGATTAGCCTCTGGAATAAGTTCAATTGGCCGGGGGGTACAAACAAAGGATCCGATCCAGGAAAGTCAAATTCTTTGGTCGTAATGCTGGCGAGTTACCGCAGCTCTGATATCCAAAAAGATGTTCCCAGCTGTATGTAATCATACAAAAAAAACATTCTGGGATAATAATATAAGAAATAACACAAAAAAACTGGAAAGTTGCCTAGGGGCTAAAAGCACGGCTGCACTATCTATCGGCGCCATTTTCCGTACAATAAATGCCATGGGATCTTTAGTGACCAGAGTGTAAGGACACCCGTTTAATGTCCTGAAAGACAGCACTTTATATAGGACAATTTCCCCAATCAATGCCCTGGGGCATTGGGATATTTGTTGATGGCCAGAGGAAAGAGTGCCTCCTACTGACCCTCCAACACCACTTCCAGCAGCATCTGGTCTCCCATTCAGGGACCATCCAGGACCAACACTGCTTAGGTTCAGAGGCAAACCAGCAGTGGGATGCAGGGTGGTATGCTGCTGGCCGTGTACAGACATTCTAGCATTTTTAAGCATATTTCCTGCAATTCTACAGAATTCTTCATGGAACAGAGCATTTTTGGTCGTTTTAAAGCGAATTTCCCACGATTCTACATATTCCGCCATGGAGCTGAGAGAAAATGTTGTACTTTTAAAGCAAATTTCCTGCAATTCTATGAAATTTGCCATGGCTAATGGTGTGTTCTTTTGCTTAAACGTAACAAAATCAATACAGCTAGATTTATGTAATTTAAAATTTTTCCTGACAGTCTAGCTTTTATTTAGGTGATTATATTATTTAAAAATACACTGAGTATACCAAACTATAGGAACACCTAATATTGAGTTGCACACCTAGGGCTATTACGGTGACTGAACTACCGCCACACCGGAAGTCACGAGTCATGAAGGCAGTCAAATTTCAGGCTTCTCCAAACTCTGATGCTGCTGATGGTCATTAGTAGCCTACCAAATTTACTAACTGTCTTGTACTCTGCACTCTTATTGTCCCTCTAATCACTCTTACATCAATGCAAATGTCATTGAAAATCAAACCAAACACTTAATGAGAGCCCATGAGCTCATGATGTGCAACATTTCTATAGGCTAAATGAGGACAGTTCTTCCAAAATCTTCCATATGCATCTCGGAATTGGATAAGGACGCTCGCAGTTGAGTCCCCGATGTGTCTGTATTCACTTGTAGCCTGTGAGAAAGACCCAATCACGTGACGGAGAGCCATGTGAGTGAGAAGTGGTATTCAGCCTAAGTGCACAATGGCCCCTGGACGCAAAAGGAATATGTTTTTTAGGGGGCATTAAGGCCACATGGGGTACTGCCGGGAAATGCAAGGCATTATCAAGTGCTTTTCAAATTGTGAACGAGAGACTGATGAAGTGTGTACAGCCTGCACAAAAAACAAAGCAGAGCTCATGCCTTTCATGCAACTTTTTTTCAAATCATCATTAGAATCGCATCATGCAGCCTTAGAACGTATTACAAATCAAAACATATAGCCCGACAACTGTATCACAACTAAAGTTACATACACAACTCTAAATTAAGCATAAGTACCTATTTCTCTGTTAACCATTCAACACAGAATAGAAGAGCATGTGCACACTCCCTCATATCATTTGGAGAAAATATCCTTTCTATTTTATTCAGCTTTGTTCAATTGTATTCTTAATACTATAAAATAATGCCATGGAATTCTAAGCAAATATTGTCTGCTAAATTATCTCATGTAGCCCACAGCCATATCAGGACCTAACATAAGGACAATGCAGAGTATGCTATTCTGTTCTTCTGAAATAGACAACATTTTCTTCATATCATGTTTCTTTAGACCTGTAAAATAAATAACGGATTTATTGTGAAGGTGTTGGGTATATTACATGAATTTAGAATTAACGGTAAATTACCGTGGGATTACAGGCAGTTATTTGCTTTACAATCACCGGCTGACAAAATTTTGTGACCGCCACAGCCCTAGGTTGCCACCCGCCCTCAAGACAGTCCACAACGACAATGTGTCGAAAACGTTCCACAGGGATGCCGGCCCATGTTGGCTCCAATGCTTCCCACAGTTGCGTAAAGTTGGCTGAATGTCCTATGGGTGGTGGACCATTCTTGATACACACGGGAAACTGTTGAGTGTGACAGACTCAGCAGTGGATTTAACAAGTGACATCAAAAAGAGATAGACTGACCAGGTGAAAGCTATGTCATGAAAAGAGCAGGTGTTCTTAATGTTTTGTATACTCAGTAGGTCCATTATCCTTTCTACATCATTTAGATCTGTCTTTAGTCGTTTAAGTTTAGATTGAAAGCACCCTCCCCCCCCAATCATGGGCATTAATATGGAGTTGGTCCCCCCTTTGCTGTTATAACAGCCTCCACTCTTCTGGGAAGGCTTTCCACTAGATGACGGAACACTGCTGAAGGGACTAGCGTCCCTTCAGCCACAAGAGCCTTAGTGAGCTTGGGCAGTCTGCGTTAAAATTCATCCCAAAGGTGTTTGACGGGATTGAGGTCAGGGCTCTGTGCAGGCCAGTCAAATTCTTCCACACCGATTGACAAAACATTTCTGTATGGGCTCCCAAGTGGCACTGCATCTCAGTGCTAGAGGCGTCATACAGACCCTGGTTCGATCCCAGCCTGTATCAAAACCGGTTGGTGTGGTTTGGCTGAGTTAGACCGTCAATGTAAAATAAGAATTTGTTATTAACTGACTTGCGAGGTCCAGTTAAATGGACCTCGCTTTGTGCACAGGGGGCATTGTCATGCTGAAACAGGAAAGGGCCTTCCCCAAACTGTTGCCACAAAGTTGGAAACACAGAATCTTCTAGAATGTAATTGTATGCTGTAGTGTAAAGATTTCCCTTCACTGGAACTAAGGGGCCTAGCCCAAATCATGAAAAACAGCCCCAGACCATTATTCCTCCTCCACCAAACTTTACAGTTGGCACTATGCATTGGGGGCAAGTAGCGTTCTCCTTGCATCTGCCAATCCCAGATCGTAGGCTTATGTGCGGCTGCTCGGCCATGGAAACCCATTTCATGAAGCTCCGACGAGCAGTTCTTGTGCCGACGTTGCTTCCAATGGCAGTTTGGAACTCGGTAGTGAGTGCTGCAACCGAGGACAAACGATTTTTACACTCGGCGGTCGCATTCTGTGAGCTTATGTAGCCTACCACTTCACGGCTGAGCCGTTGTTGCTCCAAACGTTTCCACTTCACAATAACAGCATTTACAGTTGACCCGGGCAGCTCTAGCGGGGCAGAAATTTGACGAACTGACTTGTTGGAAAGGTGCCACGTTGAAAGTCAATGAGCTCTTCAGTAAGTTAATTCTACTGTCAATGTGTCTATAAACGTGTCAGCAACGGATATGCCTGAAATAGCCGAATCCACTCATTTGAACGGGTGGATTTGCAAATTATTCAGACTCCTTGACCTTCTCCAAAATTTGTTACGTTACAATATTCTAAAATGTATTAAATTCTTTTCAACCCTTAGCAATCAACACACAATACCTCATAATGACAAAGAAAAATACTGGTAAAAATGACATGAGTGTGCAAAGCTGTCATCAAGTCAAAGGGTGGCTATTTGAAGAATCTCAAATATAAAATATATTTTGTTTGTTAAACTTTTTTGGTTACTACAGGATTCCATGTGCTATTTCAAAGTTTTGATGTCTTCACTATTATTCTAGAATGTAGAAAATAGTCAAAATAAACAAAAACCCTGGAATGAGTAGGTGTTCTAAAACTTTTGACCGGTAGTGTATATTTTTTTCACTGTTCGGACTTAGGCGGCCCGCCTAGGATTTAAATGGCAGAAAAATCCCTGCAGTAGTTAGGTAGTCAACACAATAGAAAGGCTTTTTCCTGTTACATTTGAGTGTGTGTGCGTATGAAAATGAATGTGTGTGTGTACATGCACTTGTGTAGTCACTTTCACCCAAAAGCTCTGTGTGTCCTTAAGCAGGAAAGCAGCACCCCCTCAACTGCATACATAGTGGCCAGGACCTGACGTTTTCAGTACACCACAGAGACAGAGAGAGAGAGCATTTAAGCACAGCCAAGCGTATCTATTGGCCCAGAGCCGAACTTGACCCGACCGCGAGAGGTGTGGTAGTTCTGATTGGACAATAGACACGGGTGGATTCAGGCTTGTATTAGCTTGTCCTCTGGCTGATCTGTTGGGCAGATCCCAGTGCTGAGCGCGAGAGAGAGGTGGACTGAGTGGACACTGGCTGGCTGGGTTGGGGATGTTGGAATTAAAGTCCCTCTCTGCATGTCACTTGGGTTACAACAGGTTGGAGGCGGTGTCATTTAGGTATATGGTAAAACTGGCTCTTAGGAGGGCTCTACACTTGACTTTTTTACAAGGAGCATGTGTGCGCCTAAGTTGAAAAATGTAGGCGCACAAAGAAATAAAACATACTTTTTCTAGGCGCACTGTGTGCTACTAAAATAAAAATTCAAGGTCACACAGCAAAATATTTAGGCGCATATAAGAGTAAAATGGTCCTATTAGGCTCTAGACACACACAGCGAAATGTGGTCTACGAGTGCAGCTCATCTCATCTGCCTTCCAAAGGTTACCTGAAGTAACGCATCTCGGTGAGATCACTTATCTTTTAATGAATTACAGAGCACTTATCTCCATCCTCCAGCCACCCAATCTGGAATTAGGCCAGATCAACTGGGTAAAGGACCGATCATACACACTGCAGATAAACAACAAACGTATCATAATAAAAGCACTATGTACCCCTCTTGGTTTTATCCTGCAACAAGGAAAACGCTCCTATGTTCAAAGTGGCTCAGGAGAATTGTAACTGTGTGTGCGAGTGAACATACGGCAACAGGGTGGTAGTATTGCATTATCCTCGTCAAACACCTTCCCTGTCACCTCCCTTTATTGACACTGTGCAAGCGCCTGTCTTAGTCCTCTCCCATATTACCATATGAATATGAAAAACCATCAGGTCAAAATGCCAAACATACAGAGTGTGCATGTAAGTACATTACACACTGAGTATACCAAACATTAGGAGCACCTTCCTAATATTGAGTTGCCCCTCCATCCCCTTTATGCCCTCAGAACAGCCTCAATGCGTCGGGGCATGGACTCCATAAGTTGTCAAAAGCGTTCCACAAGGATGATGGCCCATGTTGACTCCAATGCTTTCCACAGTTGTGTGAAGTTGGCTGGATGTCCTTTGGTTGGTGGACCATCCTTCAAACAAAAAGGAAACTGTTGAGTGTGAAAAACCCAGCAGCGATGCAGTTTGTGACACCAACTGGTGCGCCTGGCACCTACTACCATACCCTGTTCAAAGGCACTTAAATCTTTGTCTTGATAATTCACCCTCTGAATGGCACACATACACAATCCATGTCTCAATTGTCTCAAGGATTAAAAATCCTTCTTTAACCAGTTTCCTCCCCTTCATCTGCCCTGATTGAAGTGGATTTAACAAGTGACATCAGTAAGGGACCATAGCTTCCACCTGGATTTACCTGGTAAGTCTGTCATGGAAAGAGCTGTACTTAATGCTTGGTATACTTAGTGTACATGTGCAGTGTGTGTGGGTGTGCTTGCCTTTGTGGGTTTTTAACTGTGTGTGTGTTTTGTGTGTGTGTAGCTTCCCCTGCAGTGAAGCTTGATTGCAACAATGGCTGCTTGACTGCAGCCACAGGCTAACCCCTCCACCACACACAGTCACACACACCCCCCACCACCACAGACCCCGGTAAGGTTAGCCATTCATAAATCACTTTTATTCCGTACGGTGCTCGAGAGCCTCACCCTACAAATGATTCGCAGAGTGACACAGCGGTCTAAGGCACTGCATCTCAGTGCAAGAGGTGTCACTACAGTTCCTGGTTCGAATCCAGGCTGTATCACATCCGGACGTGATTGGGAGTCCCATAGGGCGTCGCACAATTGGCTTAGCAAAATAGCACAAAACAGATCTGGGACCAGGCTACAAACTGGACTTAACTTCACCGGCTCCAGCAGAAAAACTGACTGTTTTGGAGAGCCTGGCGTGCCCAAAGTAAAATGCCTCCCATTTAGGCCCAGAAAATGGGATATGCGTACCATTGGATAGGAAACACTTTGAATTTTCCAAAACTGTTAACCATTTGTCTGTGCGTCAATCACAACGCATTTGGCAGGCAAAACCCTGAGGAATCTCTGTCCTGAAAAAAGTCATTTTGACACATTGCTCATTTTTGAGCCCCTCCCTATCCAAAATGACCATATATAGGCATGTGAACTCAGTGCACGTCGCTTCCTTATGATGTCATCAACCACGAGGCGGTGTTTTACTCCATCTTGGGGAATTTCGGCCATTGATAAACAGCTTGGAGCGAGAGACCACGCTATGAAAACTCTTCAGAGTCTTGGCGTGCATGAGAAGGCGCTGTGCCTTATTTATCGTTTTTAGCGTTCAGTTTATATTCCGGCTGATTTATAATAGTACATATCGTAAAGGGTTCCTAAGGATACATTTAAAACTATGTTTGATTGTTTTGGACAAGTTTATAGGTAACATTTGAGCGAGTTGGCGCGCGTTTCAAAAGAGTAATGGAGGCTGTCGTTTTGCATGAACCAAATGGAGGATTTATGGATAAAAGACGTTACTTTTTCTAACAAAAGAACCATGGATTGTCTTCGTTGGACACTTAGGAAGACCTCAGCAGAAGTTCTTCAACAGGTAATTACTTTGTTTTCGCTGTGAAATGTGTTGTGTGTGCCATGATTGCTAATCGATACATGGCTATTGGAAAATATGTGAGGTGCTACCCTCAAACAAATGAATGTGCTGCTTTCGCCGTAAAGCCTTTTTGAAATCTGACAACGCTGTGATATTGCCAAGAAACAGAGCTTTTGATGAGTATGGAACACTTGTATATAGCTGGATGTTTAATAATTCAATTTTCGGATTTTAAATCTGGCGCTACAGGTTTTAGCTGGTAGTGTCGGGATGATCCCGCTAGCGACCCACTGGTATTTGAGTCGTTAATAGAAAAAAAGAGGTTATAATCCCACAATGGTGTTGGTGTGATACACCAGAGGCAAGATGGACAGCTGAAATAAGCCTCACGGGTCAAACTTCAGCAACCAGGATCACAAAGTCAAAGACCTTGAAAAAGCTTCAAGATGACCTGAAGGATCGTCAACAAACTCCTGCAGTCCATCAAGTTCGAGGGGATCTCTTTCAAGTCCAGAGACTTGTGACAGAAACTCTGTCAATCACATGGGAGAGCAACAATTGAAAAGCCCCCCCAAAAAGTAGTTTAAAAAAAATCTGTCCAACCTGAGAGCACATTGGAAGATGTGAATGGCGAGAGCACGTTGCTCAAACTCATCCACTCATTACTCATCCACTCATTACTCATCCACTCATTCTGGCACATGGAAAGTCCAAAAGCAAGCTTTTATGGTTTTTGCACACCGAAATGTTAGGTTCCAGAAAGGAACCGCATTGAGACCGACCAAAACACTACGTCGCCAATCAATCTCTTATAAATGGCCTGTCTTAGTGGAACTCTTGTTCGAATGGAGGAGTCGTCTTAAGACAGTAGAGTGAAAACAGCTGCCCCACCCATTTATCCAGCTGAAACCATCCAATCAATTGGTGCTGTGGCTCCTTCCTTCGCATATTGATCGATTAGCTGCTCAGCTTAACATCCAGCCCGTACAATTTATCACCTAGGCAGGGAGGACGCATGTGAGGCCGCTGGGGCTGGTTGAGTGATGCTGTGATGGTGCTTCAGAGGCAGATGCTTGCCTGTCTTGAGGTAATTCTAATTAAACTGCTGGGCTTGGTTCAGGTTGGGCAAAACGGGACCAGTCAGACAAACCACTGAGGGTTTAGCATTAGGGACTGGAGTTTATCCCCTGGCTGACCAGGTCACTTGACCAGGAAAACTCCAAGCTCTAGTCATAGCCTCTAACTGGGGCCTGACTTTGTTCAGTCAAAGTCCATGTGTTTGTGAAGCAGTACCTCATAGTGGGACATTTTTGAGCGACTGCTTCAGGCGAAGCAAACTCAACGGCAGCACACTCTTACACCACACAAAACGGCTGCTGGCTCGGCTGGGGTTGGCTAGGGCAGAGAAACTCGCTATATGAAGGCTAGGATGTTTTTACACTTGGTCTCCAAGTGACCATCTCGAGAGACGGTCCGTGTTCGGTTCGCTTGAATTCCGCAGTCTGGTTCCCTTTTTAGGGCAAGGTGAACACAAAGCTCCCCAGGTTCACTTGTCATTATTCCCACATCACACACTAGACTACTGCAACACCGTTTCCCCTGCCATTACCCCTCACACTGGTGCCATAAAAGAGAGACGATGAGCAGACTGGCAGAAAACAACGTGCTATTTTCGGCTACTGATTAGAGATTGAACAAAACACTTCTGTGCGTCCTTGACAGATGATTTGTTTGCAATATGTTATCTGTAGGCTAAGAGAGCTTCATAAGCTGTTTAATCGAATGTGGGGGTTAAATACTGTGAGAAGGCGACAACGTATTTGGTCACTATCAACATAGGGTACAAAATCTATTCAAGCTTTTAAAGGGGTGGTTGCCGACGTTGAGTGTGAAATTTTCAATTACAGCGTTATTTAATCTGCAGTTATTCTTCTGCTATTTATTTTGATACCAATAATATTTCCATGTTAATAGTATCTTCTGATTGCATTTAGTTAAAAGATGAGACAATAATAATTGCAATCTATTAGCTTCCAAAATAGGTTTGTCTAGCTTTGCGATAATACTTTCTGAAGGAATGGCTTATCCTGTGCACTTTGTGAAAACCCAAGTGAATGTTGAAAAAAGATATTGGTTCCTTTCTAAACATAGCAATGTGAATGCAAAGGGGACTCGGAACTGGCAAAATATTTGAGTCCTCATTCAAAGGCAAGGGCAGTGCGAATACAAAGCGAACACATATTTTACTTATTGTTTCCCCCCAAAGCTCACTTTAAAAGAGGACTGAGAACAGTGACTATGTGAAAACACCCCAATAAAAGTGTGTCAAGCATGAGTCAGCGGGACCGAAAGTGGTAGACAGCAAGCATCACATCATAGTCAATAAGTTATGAAAGATTAACTTTGATGTACAATATTTAATGAGAAAGAAAAGAGTTGGCTAATGAATTAACTTAAAACTCAGCAGAGAGCGCAACCATTAGTTTAAGCCTAAGATCACAATGTGCAATTCAAAAGTTCGGCTGGAGTGGTGTAAAGCTCACCGCCATTGGAATTTGGAGCAGTGGAAACGTATTCTCTGGAGTGATGAATCATGCTTCACCATCTTACAGTCTGACGGATGGATCTGGGTTTGCCGGATGCAAGGAGAGCGCTACCTGCCCCAACGCATAGTGCCTGTAAAGTGTGGTGGAGGAGGAATAATGGTCTGAGGCTGTTTTTCATGGTTCTGGCTAGGCCCCTTAGTTCCAGTGAAGGGACATCATAACGCTACAGCATACAATTACATTCTAGATTCTGTGCTTCCAACTTTGTGGCAACAGTTTGGGGAAGTCCCTTTCCTGTTTCAGCATGACAATACCCCGTGCACAAAGCAAGGTCATATAAAGAAATGGTTTGTCGAGATCAGTGTGGAAGAACTTGACTGGCCTGCACAGAGCCCTGACCTCAAACCCCTCTGGGATGAATTGGAACGCCTAATCGCCCAACATCGGTGCCCGACCTCACTAATGCTCGTGGCTGAATGGAAGCAAGTCCCTGTAGCAATGTTCCAACATCTAGTGGAAAGCCTTAACAGAAGAGCGGATGATGTTATAGCAGCAAAGGGGGGAACCAACTCCATATTAATGCTAATGGTCATGTAGTGTATGTGTTGCCACCCTAGGGTCACGCACTACTCATAAAGGACATTTTGACATTTTATTATTTAAAAACATAATACCACACTAAAAAAAAAAATGCTGTGATACTGGCCATATCACTAAGCCCTATTCACACAGACATAAAGTAGCGGATGGACAATGCAGCAGAATGACACGTGCCTGGCAGGAGGAGTGAGGAAATGAAGAGCCGTTGAGTGTGTAGCGGTGGCTGAGAGGGGGGGATGTAAGTACGATGGTTGAGTGGAGATGGTCAAGTAAGGAATACAGTTATGTAGTGTAATAAAAGGGCTATGGTCGGAAGTAGTGCACTACATAGGGAATAGGGTACCATTTAGGAGACAACCCTAATAAACATAGGACTTCCAGAGATGGGGATTTGAGCCGAAACCAGTTGAGCAGAAAAAAAAAAGACCAATAACTTAAGCACAACCCCCCACCACCACACACAGCCCTCCTCCCTCCCTCTCTGATCTGATGACACTAAGTGAAATGATGTCTGTTAGCAGTGGAGTTATGACTGGTTTGATTTAAAGAGGGCCCTGCCTATCTGCTAAAGGAAAGTGGAGACAGACTGTGGGACTCCTTTTTAGAGCCCAATAACAGGTGGACGTTCCGGGCCTGCCATTTATACAGTTGCAATTCTGCACTTTCATTGGCCATGTAAGGTCAAGCTTTGAGCAGACATTAGCCTGGAAGGAATCCATTCCAACCTGGCAAATGGTCAATTCTTGTAACAGCCATAAAGACAACGTAATCGAATGGCTATAAATTGCACTGACAATACATTAATTGAGTTGCATACTTAAATCTATGCAAAGATTTCGCTCACTCGCCCCATAAAAAAAGCCAGGGATATAGTTTTGCTATTGTGGAGATGAGGAAGTGTTGCCAGTGAGCTTGTTAGCGACGATACATAAATCAAATCAGCAGATATGCTTTGGAATGAAGAGCATTAGGCTAACGCAAGACGCTAGGCTACTCTTTTTGATGACAACACACTTTCCTCACAACATGAGCCCCTCTCCATCTCAGCTACTGTGTCTCTGAGCGGTTTTCGTTCTCTTTTATAATGACACAAACACCTCAGAGACATTTCCATATGATTACTTCTTACAGGGGACATGACAGTAAACGGTGTGAAAAAACATCGGCCTGGAATAATGAAATACACATCCTCGGGAGATGCAGTTAAATGCAGGGTAGGGGGTGTGGGGCTGGTGCACTGTCACTAGAAGTAGCAGGAATAGTCAAAGACAAGCACTGCTCCAGAGCGCGCACGAGAGAGAGAGAGAGAGAGAGAGAGGGGGAGTGAGTGCGAGAGAGAGATAGAGAAGAGGACACAGAGGACATTCATTCCAGGCAGTGCAGTAGATATGCCCTGTGACGAGACCAACTAATTCAACAGATTCTTCGTGCCTCGGCAAAAGCTAGAAAAAGAAAATGAACTCAAAGCTCAGAAGGAGAAAAGACAAAGCCTTTGGGTAACACGCGCACTAAGCTTCGAGGTGAGGCTGACACATGCACAACCAGATCAGCTGCTCTCCAGTACCCTTTCCACTTCTCACCAGCACAATCTCTTTCCCTCCCTCCTCCTCTATTTCTCAAATGCGCAGTGTTTCTAAGTATAGAGTTTGAGCAGACGCGAGCTCGACCATAAGCAGTGTGCTCTAGCGCTATTTAAAAAGCGGATAGGGAGAGCGTGAAGGGGGGTTCAAAGGGAGGGAGACAAGAGGGGGAGTTGAAGTAAAACAGGGGAGGGGGAAAGAAAGACTCAGGAATAGACAAGAGGAACCATAAGAGGGAGACCACTTTATTTGGCGGTACTAAAAATAGCGCAGCAAATGGCAGAAGCAGCATTTGGGGCTTGCCTGCTCGGCCGGGCCAAACAAACCGACACTACTCGCCTCGCAGGACGGATGGACGAGAGGTGCTATCGATTGGCGGGGGAACTGGGCTGAGGCTTCCCGGAGCCTGAAAGGGGTTTACGGAAGGGGGAGTGACGCGGAGACGCACTGCTTGACTAAATATGGCCAGGGAGGTGGTGGTGGAAAGGGAGAGACACCGGAGCAGCCCAGCAACCTGGGACCAATTCTGAATGCGTGTTTCAAATGCTTGGCTGGCCATAAAGAGAGAGTAGCGTAACGAACGATAGCTTTGCTTTCTGCACTGTGAGGAAGGGACACAATAGAAATAGACTGATAGAAATGCCCTTTCTAGTCATTGTATTTCTATGGGGGACACCACCAGTTAGCTTGTCTCTTATTCGCTGTGTGTGTTTTAAGTGTGCGTGAGTTAGCTGCCCTACTTCCCCCTTACCACCCTCTCTAGGCCGTGACCTTCTCCCCCTGAAGAGGTGACCCCTGCTGGGTTGGTTTGGCCTAATGAGGGTGTCACTTCTACTGTAAAGACAGCTGTGAACTATCAACGGCCTTATAATAGCTCCAGTTCACCCTAGCAAGAGTTTCTTTTTACCCCACCCCCCAAAACAACGCAACATTTTTTTTTTAAAGCAACTCAGTCCGGCTCTTGACAGTTGTAATAGTTCACAGGGTGCATTTTCGAAATTGGGTTGTGCTTCATCAGTTCCTCTTGTGATGTCAGTCATTGCATACCTAAGAGAGCTATTTATAACTTGTCTTAATTTTGGTGTCACTCAAATATGACATGAATACACATTAGACATGGCAAAATGTATAGAATTGCAAGAAAATTTGCTGCAACCCTTGAAACAAAATGTGTAGGATTGCAGGAAATAAGCTTTAAACGTGCAAAGTTCTCTTTACCAACAAGAGGGGTGTGAACAGTTTGTGTGAAACAGTGCTTGTGCCCACAGAAAAATACGTGGCCCCAAGTGAACAAGTTTGGGAACCCCTGGTGTAGAGAATCATTGAACCATCTAAACCGCTGTGAAATATATTTTCCATAACAAAAAAAGATTGTATTTTCAACTGTTTGAAGCTGGTGTACAAAACCGAAAGTAAAAGATGCAAAAACAAAACTTTAGAACAGCAAGCATAGAAACAGCGTACATAGAACAGATCTACCGCTTCTTAGACTTGCTTTCAAGGAGAATGACCGATCAATAACACACATTTCTATGTGAATTTGGTTGGATTGCCCAAAAAGTTACACATTGCAGCTTTAAATAAAGGTTAATAAAATAGGCTACCCTTTTCCTCCCTTAACTGTATTAAGTAACTGTAACGAGTAAATTGCTATCAAGACCTTTTTTTATGGCAAATATTTTAAACTAATTGGCTGACTCCCTCACTCTTCTCTTGTGAAGTAGCTGCACTGAATAATAAAAGTGTTGCGTTTTAGAAATCCCCAGCACAGAAAGCGCAGAGGCTGTATGTGTGTCATATGAATAAGAAGAAAGGGGGAGAGGGAGAATGTGTGCTACACTTTCTGCCAGTCTCCTACAGACCAGGGAATCCTCCCTTCCATCTCTCCCTCAGAATGCACATGGTAGAGAGGAATGCTGCAGTTTTTTCCATTCCTCTGACACCTTTTTCAAACAGCAGCTAGCGCATGTCAGACCAATGTCTTTCCCCTCCTAAAGGTATGGCTTGAGTGTGTGTGTGAGAGAGAGCTCTCTTCACCACCCCCCCTTCCTCTCCCTGACTCTGACGCTCCCCCCTCCCTCGCGCAACCAGAGAGCTGATTCAGCGAGTCAGGCGTGCACCTAACACACGATGGCTGCAGCAGCTGGAGCGCAAGCTCTCTAGGTCATTATGGTTCTCCTCACTACGGAAGAAGAGAGAAGAAGAAGAGGAGGAGAGGGATAAGAGGAGGAGCAGCCCCAGTTAACAAACTGATCTGACAGGTAATATATGCTCCCCCCTTTTCATTCAAAAGGGGAATTTACCCGACGGGCCCCTGACGTCTCTTCCCTCTCCTCCGTCCTCTTCTATCTCTTTCAGCGGAGGGACGCAATCCATTATTAAGCGCATGGCTTGGCTGTGAGTAGCGTAGTCAGTCGGAAGGGGGAGTGGAATTTACTGTCCTGCAGTAGCGGCAGTCAGCAGCACACAGTAGCAGCCAGCCAGTAGGACAGAAAATAACTTAACCAACCAACACCTTGGGGCTTCTCTCTTCTGGGGTCTCCTGCTGGCTGCCTGGGTAAACCGACAGGAAGAAAGAGAAAGGGAACACCGGCCGGGAAGGAAGGAGTGTGGAAGGAAAAAAAGAGGGGAAGAAGAAGCAGGTGAAGGTGGAATAAACGAGGGGGGAAAGTTGCTGTCTGTTCAGTTGACGTCCACATGGATATTTTGGTTGTTTTCTTCTCCCCCTCCCCTCCTGCTCTCCCCCGGTTGTGCTGTGGCCGGACATGCTGCAGCAGCATCACTCGCTCTGCCTGGCTCATTAGGTGTCACGGTTGCAGCCCCTCTGATATCTAATGACGGACTCGTTAGCTCAAACCCGCACTGACGTGGAGACGGAGACAGCCAGAGACTTCCTCTTCACACTTTGTCCTCTATCTGCCTGACTGGGAACTCATCCATTTTTTGCGTCCACTTGCTAAAGGAGATATCTGATGGCGATAGAACATTTCTGGGTATTTGATTACCCTCTTGCCTTTTCATTCACTAGCCAAGATAAGACCTAAGAGTTCATTTTTGGAACGGGGGTCATTATCATGGTCGTTTTTTCTTTAAATCGTAGGGGTACGTTTTGAAGACATAATAGTCCAGGGATGACGGCCGGATGGTGGGAATGTGGATGATATCGTCGGTGTGGATGACGACGAGGTGTCAGCAGCTATACGGCGTCGGTTGCCATGGCGAACAAACGGGACTTGAGTTTGAAACAGAACAGGGGAGGATGAAATGGACCGGATTGACGGGACAAAGCTGGGTCAGTGAATTAACCCCCGAGGTGGAGGTAGAGGGGTGGGGACGGGGGGAGGAGAGCTGATGGGGGTTACGGCTGACTGAGTGGATGTGTGTCACTGGCTGGCTGAACCCATGCAGTGGTGGTAGTAACCCAGTTTCTCTCGCTCTTCCCCCTCTCCCTCCCGCTCTCTCTCTCACACTTGCTAGGGGCAGGCAGGGCACAATACTGCAGTGCTAGTGTACATCTCAGGCCACACCAGAGCAGGCCGGGGCAGGGCCAGACAGCGAGGCACCAACTCTGCTCATTCACTCCTTCCCTTCACGTCAGTCAGTCGCTAGTTAGCTAGTCCTCCAGGAGGAATTCCAACCCCCCCCTTCACTCATTCTCTCGGGCAGCTGTGACTTTTCCTAAACGGGGACGTCACACCAACACAGCAGAGCTAGCTCATCCACCCACCCATCCACCCACCCCTGCCCTATCTTTAAGCTGAGAACAAATGGACAGGGCACCTCCAATTCTCAATGGCCAACTCTTCATTCATTCCTATTTCCAGAACCAGAACTCTCAAATACATTTCACTATATATGGCATTAACACGTCCACATTCGTCATCCACATTCACAAACATAAGTGTTTAGAGGTAACATGTAAACTCTCTCTCCCCCACACAGCCATAGCCTCAGTCAGCCAGTCAGCCAGTCAGCACCTAAGCTAGACTGCTAGTGGTTTAGAGGGGGGGTTGGGAGTACAACTTGCCACCAGGCAGTCTTGACTTGTGGAATGTGTTGAGCTGGGTTAAAGATTCATTAGAGACTCGCTGAACATTTCACGCCGCTGCGCAAATCGTTATTGATCTATCGCCTCCTATCCGTCATATTCTCCCTCTCTAACAGAACAGCTGTTGCCACCGTCAACACGGGAGGGGCAGGTGAGGAGGAAGAAAGTGTGACTAGAAGAAAGGGAGCGAAACACCCACAGAACCGGGGAACAGAGAGAAAGAGGTGGAGAAAAGAGCGAGAGGGGAAATTTAAAAAAGAGCAACGCCATCCAGGGCCAATCAACATACAAGTGCTGAGTGGGCAAGCCAGCAGTATTAGCGCTTGCATGTGACCTCTGGCCTGCCTGTTCTGTGCTGCCTGCCTGTGTATGAGCCTAAAACCCAAATCCTGCTCACAATAGCTTCCTGTTCCACTTGGATAGATCGCCACCCTCGTTTTCAAACATCAGCAGGAGGCAACGGGCCAGTAGGGAGCTGGGTGGACACTGGACACACCGCTAGCTGGGGGACGAGGGGCAGACAGCGACACCAGAGACATGTATGGGACAAGAGCGAGGAGGGAGGGAGGTGCATAACTGGCTAGGGATATGGGTGGGAGTAAGAGAGAGAGAGCGGGGGGATCAGGAGGTGTAAAAGTATACCATGTAGCCTACGTAACTTGAAAGTGCTCCCCTATTTCCAGGACAGTAGGATCAAGCCTCATACAAGACAAGGTGCACAGAGGCTAACCACCTAACAAGGAAGCATAACCAACAACGAACAAGTCAACTACCCTTAGTCTCTACCGCTTTTGAATTTTTGACCCACCCCTCTACACTCGTCCTCCTCTTTCTTTTTTTATTTGCTGGAAGAAGACAAGGACAACCTTCTCTTGCTGTAAAATGAGAGCGAGAATTATATATTTTTTTAAACTCCCTGTTCCCAATGGTTTGTCCCAGTTCTCTGGAGGACTGATGGGATCACTGGGACAAACAGCACCGACTGGACTGGAACACTTCTGAAAATAGGGGAGGGGGCTGGTTCAACTTTACTGGGTGGCTAAAGAAAAGCAGCCTTGAGTGTTGATCTGAAATCACGCTCAAAGTCACCTTACGGTGCAGACTCACACTGCATTCTTAGGAGGGGGAAAAACGGTGAGAGAGAAAATCTATGCTGCTACTTCTAGCTGCTCCATGCGACCTTGTGAATTCACTGTGATTGCCTACTTGGTGTACATACTTCTTTATGTACCCATATGAATATATGACAGCTATGGAATGTAAAGAAGTATGTATTCTTGGTGAGGTGTGGACCCTCTACTGGCGGAGCGACGGGGAATGTTTCTTGATTGATGAGAGTCGCTGTTTTTTTGACGATCTATGTCGCTGTATGTGGAGATGATTGTGAACACGACTGCGATTTCGGGGGTGTAAATTAGAATAGTGGGCGGAGTGGAGAGAGGGGCGATGACATTAGCTATACTGTTTTGGGGAAGTGTCACTGCAGCAATAGAACCGCTGTAGGGACATGCTAGTTAATGCTGGTTTCTTTAACTGGCAATATGATCCACACTATTAACCAAGCAATTGTAATATTTCCCTAAACTATTGTTTAGCCTACATGTGTCTACCAGAGTGGAGATATAGGGTTAGCGTGTTCGGCTTGTATTATTCTCCTGTGTGGTGGAATTAATTGGTTAGTTCCAGTCAGTTAGGAATGAGTTAGTTTTCCTTGGTAAGGAACGACTTGGCTGGAGTTGGTAAGGAACGACTTGGCTGGAGTTGGTAAGGAACGACTTGGCTGGAGTTGGTAAGGAACGACTTGGCTGGAGTTGGTAAGGAACGACTTGGCTGGAGTTGGCAAGGAACGACTTGGCTGGAGTTGGCAAGGAACGACTTGGCTGGAGTTGGCAAGGAACGACTTGGCTGGAGTTGGCAAGGAACGACTTGGCTGGAGTTGGCAAGGAACGACTTGGCTGGAGTTGGCAAGGAACGACTTGGCTGGAGTTGGCAAGGAACGACTTGGCTGGAGTTGGCAAGGAACGACTTGGCTGGAGTTGGCAAGGAACGACTTGGCTGGAGTTGGCAAGGAACGACTTGGCTGGAGTTGGTAAGGAACGACTTGGCTGGAGTTGGCAAGGAACGACTTGGCTGGAGTTGGCAAGGAACGACTTGGCTGGAGTTGGCAAGGAACGACTTGGCAAGGAATGAGTTTGTTGCGTCAGTGACAAACTCCGAAGTAACAATGACCCTGTGACATCGCCATAGGAACAGTTCTCCTTTCAACATTGGTGGGTTTTACTGCATTATGGCCTTTTGAATCACAGCCAGCTGCAACTTAGCTTGCGACCAGTACAGGGGGGAGGGAGACAAAGAGAAAAATAGGTATGCCAGAGAGCCAGGCCAGAGCTCCACCATTAATAGTAGACTCTTTTCCAAAGGTCCCTCGGGAGGAGAAAATAAGGAAGGTGTATTATGGCAAAATGTTGCCATCTTTGTTTTAGAAAAGCGGCGGTGGGATGAAAACGCAGCAGAGAGGAGAGTTGCTGAGGAGGCAGATCAGAGAGAAAGAGGCAGGCAGGCAGTTGCTGCCGTTTAAAAATCTGCTGGCTCTGCCAGTGCTGGATCATACGGCAGGCATGGTGTGTGGCGTTAGCCCTACTGTCCAGTGTCCTGTCCAGCTATAGCATTAGCCATGTCTCTACCAACATACCCCCTGACCCCTCTGAAACCCCCTCGGCACCCCTCCCCACCGCTGATTCCCAGCCTCATTGTTCAGTTTGCTATGCTTGCCAAATGCTTTGCAGCGCCGCACGGCAGTTGGCAGTGCAGCTTAGGACCGTCGAACAGTGACAATGCAGGATCAGGGACAGCTTCAGCCCTGTCAGACGATTCCAATTGTATTACTGCTTCAAACAAATAAAGGCCCACAGGGGAGAGGGGGGAAGAGGGCTGTGACAGCTGAAAAAGGTGTAACAAAACTAAGAAAGCGTTCCCATTGCGTTTTTTTTCTGCAGTGTAAAACAAAAGCTTGTGGAAGTTGTTGTAGTGAGCTGAGCGGTGTGCCAACACAAAATCTGCTAAAAGCAGCGCAGCGCAAACCAGACCATGCTAGTGCAGAGCAGTCAAACCAGACCATGCTAGTGCAGAGCAGTCAAACCAGACCATGCTAGTGCAGAGCAGTCAAACCAGACTATGCTAGTGCAGAGCAGTCAAACCAGACAATGCTAGTGCAGAGCAGTCAAACCAGACCATGCTAGTGCAGAGCAGTCAAGCAATGGAAAAGTCTAGTGCTCAGTCTGGGACACCTGTGTGCTATGGGACTAGTTTAATGAAATACAACACAACGGCACTCCATTGTGGTTTGATTCATATGCTGAGGATGGTGCTGCGAAAATACGTATTCTATTTGCCATCCATGAGAGAAAGTGAAAGGAGGTAGGGTAGAAGCAGGATTCTTAATTCAGTCTTTGACAATCTGCACCAGTGCCATTCCAGCGACATCAAGACAAGACAGGATTTTTTTTTAATAAATCACACATTTTTAGACTTCAGAAAGAGAGAGGTGGAATTTGTAACCTACTTGTCCCCTCTTAATAAATTCTGGCTTTTCTTTTTACCTCAGTGCAGTCATAATTGATTCATGAAGATAAAACTGGTGGAACAGGCACTCAGATTCTCTGTGCGGTAAACTAAAATGCTTGGAGGCTTGAAGATTGAGACAGACCTGCGTTTGCCTTTTCTATGAAGTGTAGGCTAGCTCAGGGTGCAGCTATGCTTTAGGGTAAGCTAAGCTGTTACTGCTTGGAGGGGGTGTGGAACTTGGACATTAGAAAAAATAGTATAAGAGACCTTCCAATGAGGGTAGGGTGAAATGGTTACGTCGAGCTCTCAAGAGACAATCTGGACAGAAGATTTAGGCTACTAAATGTATTGCTCTTTCGTTACCCCCCCCCAGTCTAACCTTTCTCAGTCCTTCTGTCAATAACCATCTGCGTATGTCTCTATCCCTCAATCTCTCCCTCCCTCTCTTTCTGTAAAGCCATAGCAGCTATTCCACCAACTGTCTATGGGGTCTCTCTCTCTGGCCATAACCTGCTGCCTGACTGACACCACACAGCAGATGCTGACATTATCAAATGCTCAGTGCCTGCCTGTCGACCCCTTGCTTTTGCCCTGTTATGGACAGTGGACGAAATGGTGCAGCCGGCCCCCACCCATCTGACTCATCTAGTGTGTGTGTTGCAAATAGCCTCTCTCCTGTGCCATAGCGAGCTGCCCCTGTGCTGATCTCTCTCTCTCTCGATCTGTCCCTTAGCTGCTGCTTTGCTCTTAGAAAGTGGCTCTTAGGTGCACTCATAGAATAACCTATTCACATCAAAACTGTTCCGAAAATTGGAACAAAAAAGGTATAATAACTAAATGACAGTGAAAAATCAGTTAACCAGCAGGCCTATTACATTTATTGAAAGGACCACCATGGAAGACATGAGAACGCTAATCATTTGAATACATACTATTTTAAAATCAGTCTATGACTGATATGAATGACTGGGCCAAAGCAGCATTAGGAGTGCGTGAGGCTGACTGCGAAGGTATGGGTGTCGGCCTCGGTTTCAGTGACCTGGCGCACACACACACGCAGCAGGTCCCATCCGTCACAGGCTGTAATTGCTACATGACTCCAGGACATTTGACTCAAGTGCACCGCGACAGATTATTATCCTTTTCTTAGGGAACCATTTCCCCCACTCTCTCAGAGAGAGGTTGGAGAGGCAACTTAAAACATGGCAACATGGACAAATAGACTGGATGGAGGGCAGAGCAGAGCATGAGGGAGATATGGCTGTGGTGTGGGAAAGGGGGGGGTAGAGTAGCGATTTTAGTTAATGGAGCGGACAGACATAATTCTTGATGGCTGATGTCCTAATTGCAGTATTAGTACACTACACACTTCCCTGTACTGTATCATACTGTATGTTCATGTTTCCAGCTTGTTATATCTGGGTTGCCTACACTCCAGTCCTTGACCCAGTGAACACCTAATGCTTTGCTAAAGCTGGTAAAAAGGAACCAAATCACCTCTTGAATGGATTTGGTCCCCTTCAACCAGCTGTAGCTCTGCTTTGATGACTACATACCGTCCTACCGGAGCTCTTCTCTCCTCTACAATGTTCTGACTGACTGGATGACCGTGTCAATGAGCAGGTGTCGCGAGATGCCCCGACATAGACACGTCGGCTCTCATCTTCAGTAAGTGATTATTGATCAAGTGTCATGTTTCATTGCTGAATCTGTCTGCCTTTCTTCTATCTTGACTAATAAAAAGAAGCCAACAGAGATTCAACAAACCGCTGTAGCGTCCCTTACTCTTCGACTCGACCGTAGAATGCATATACAAGACTGGCATTCCAACCAGATACGCAACTCAACGGCTGTTTTAAAAATAGCAGGGGACATACAGGTAACTGGCAAAACAATGGAAACACTTGAGGGGTATACAAAGTATATTGAAAGCAGGTGCTTCCACACAGGTGTGGTTGCTGAGTTGATAAAACAACTAACATTCATCATCCATCTATAAAAACGCTGGGCAGGCCATTATTTTGCCTACTATGGCTATGCCACCAAAGGATGGCAATGCTCCCATCAAGAGGGCACAGGTGGTCACTGAAAGGTTTGATGAGCATGAAAACGATGTAAACCACATGCCATGGCCATCTTAGTCACCAAATCTCAACACAATTGAACAGCTACAGGAAATGCTGGAACGGAGCCTGAGACGGTGCTTTCCACCACCAACTACAAAAGTCCAAACAATGTAATTTCTTGTGGAAGAATTGTCGCATCCCTCCAATAGAGTTCCAGACACGTGTAGAATTAATGCCGGCCTTTATTTTGGCGTTTTCCTGTATTTTTGCAGTTACCTATATGCAGTGCGCTTTAGAAACACAGCATTCTGCGCTGAGTTAACTCACATGGCTGTGTAAAGAATGCAGCAGCAGCCCAGGGGCCACGCCAGAACTAGCTCCTCCAACCCACTACCACAGGATGATATATTTACATACAATTGGTGTTGAGATGTGGGGAGGCAAGCCAACGCAGCACAGTGGGGCCACATAAAACAGTTGGAAAGTGCAGATCTAAGGGAACGTTTTAAAGAGAGCGAAGGGGAGTGGGGAATAGTAGACCAGCTCCGGGCCCCCTCCTTGGAGCAGCCTCCTGTGTGTGTGCGCGCGCGAGAAGAGGGGAAGATAAGAGCCAGATGCTCCAAAGGACGGGAGCTAAACGCACAAATCATGAGGAGCAGCTCCCTCGCAGACTGACACACACAGCCGCAGTACATGCAGGCAGATCAAACCATTTCTCTGCATTCCCCCCCGCCCCGCCTCTTTCTGTTACTTGGTCTCTCACATACAGCATTGCATCACACTTGGCTTTGATGTTTAATGTCAATCTGAGCTGTCCTAGCTGTGACATCACACACCCTAAAGCCATGGATATAAATGACTCAAAAGGGCCAACATCTGGTTGAAATTGTGATCTAAAATGGACATCGGTGTTAAATTAATAAAACAAAATATAAGCCAATGAAGAACCTGAAGGGTTGCAGTTGTAATTGAGTGGTTATTGCAACTGTGCCATTACACTATTATAACCACAAGTAGCCTAGTGTTTGATAAGCTTGTATAAAAAAAAAAAACATTTTCAGCTGCAGCCGCTCAAGAACACAGATTTATTGAATTGAAAGTTAGAATTAGAAATGTTGTCTTTAGCTTCACCACATAAAAACAGACATAACACTCCATCATGAGCACACCCTTCTTGAGATCATTAAATAAACTGGACGCAGTAAAAAGGTGCTAGAGTGCCAGTGCAGTTCCAAGTTGATATATTTTGCATTGTCGGTCTAAAGCCATAATCACAGTGTTCATCATAAGAGTTTATCAACATATATCAGTGGTCAAAGACCACCATCATCAAGATTGAAGGGCACCTGGTCATCTCCATGATTCCGATCATCTTATGTACGTCACGTTCCGAGACCACCATTTACAGCAAAACGTTATACTTTATCCTTGAACTACGAGAAGCCTTGTTACACAGCCTGGAGATGTGTTTTAGGTCATTGTCCTGTTAAAAAACAAATGAAAGTCCCACTAAACGCAAACCAGATGGGATGGCGTATTTCTGCAGAATGTTGTGGTAGGTTAAGTGTGCTTTGAATTCTAAATAAAAACCCTCACAGCGTCACCAGCAAAGCACCCCCACACCATCACACCACCTCCTCCATGCTTCACGGTGGGAACCACACTTGCAGAGATTATCTGTTCACCTACTCTGCGTCTCAAAGAAACAGCAGTTGGAACCAAAAATTGCGAATTAGGACTCATAAGACCAAAGGACAGATTTCCACCGGTCTAATGTCAATTGCCCGTGTTTCTTGGCCCAAGCAAGTCTCTTCTTATTATTGGTGTCCTTTAGTAGTGGTTTCTTTGTAGCAATTTGACCATGAAGGTCTGATTCACGCAGTCTCCTCTGAACAGTTGATGTTGAGATGTCTGTTACTTGAACTCTGTGAAGCATTTATTTGGTCTGCCATTTCTGAGGCTGGTAACTAAAGAACTTATCCTCTGCAGCAGAGGTAACTCTGGGTCTTCCTTTCCTGTTGCGGTCCTCATGAGAGGCAGTTTCATCATAGTGCTTGATGGTTTTTGTGACTGCACTTGAAGAAACTTAAAGTTCTTGAAATGTTCCGGATGGACTGACCTTCATGTCTTAAAGTAAAGATGGATTGTCATTTCTCTTTTCTTATTTGAGCTGTTCTTGCCATAATATGCCAGTCTTTTACCAAATAGGGCTATCCTCTGTATACCACTCCTACCTTGTCACAACACAACTGAAAGGAAAGGAAAGAAGTTCCATAAATTAACTTTTAACAAGGCACACCTGTTAATTGAAATGCATTCCAGGTGACTACTTAACGAAGCTGGTTGAGAGAATGCCAAGAGTGTGCAAAGCTGTCATCAAGGCAAAGGGTGGCTACTTTGAAAGTCAAATATAAAATATTGTTTTGATTTGTTTAACACTTTTTTGGTTACTGCATGATTCCATGTGTGTTATTTCATAGTTTTGATGTCTTCACAATTATTCTACAATGTAGAAAATAGTAAAAATAAAGAAAAACCCTGGAATGAGTAGTGAACTAATCCATTGCGGAGGCCTAGACTAAAAGCCTATCTATTTTTTATCCGAAAATATTGTCGGAGGCTCCATATGGAGGGTGTGACGCAATTGCGGAGCCTCCAGAGACATGCAGATACCAAATCGAGCTCCGTACCGCATCGCCATGTGCCTCCCAAATTTTGTAACAATGCGGAAGGCTCTGTATAGCTTCGCATTGACATGATTGGTTGACGGTAGCTCTGCACTGCTCCGTGAAGTGCAATAAGTATGAATGACCTTGACATCTGCTGAGGCCATATCACCGTAAATGCTGCATGGCCAATGCAGAAGTCGGATTGACCATGCACCCAGATGAACAATGCTCTTCGCTCTCCCGCCAATTTGTGCACATTCTTTGTTTCATAACCTCATTGTGTGAATTGTTTGCGTTTGATTGTTTGTGTAAATTAATTCCCCATTACATACATCATCTGTAGTACATTTACCGTTAAATCCTATAATTTCTAGTCTACAATATTTGTTGCTTTGATTACGGTAATTATTTAAATGCATTCAATATCATTATTCCAGTCTTCCCGTTCTCATTGTCTAAGAGGAAACATTGTTTGCAGAGTGCCCAACCTATGCTACACTTGTGAGAAACAAGTTTTGTATTCAATTTACGAGTTTTGTCAATTGAGTCATTGTCTTTTGTTTGGAGCGCTCCTGTCAATGTTGAGTAAGGACGCACACACATAGAAGTAGGTCTCTTCCTTTCAATAACCACTCAGCGTGAATGTGAAAATTATCATGCTCTGATCCAGTGGAAACGTCATAAAATAGGCCAACCTGATTACTTCTATCAGTGCTTGACTTGGACAGAAATAGGTTCCGGTACTCATTTTGGATGCTGGTACTGTTTATATTTAGGTGAAGGAGCTCCACAATACTTTTGAGCTAATATTCTATAAGAGGAACAGGAGCTCAAGCAGTAGAACATTTGAGGTGCCGGTACTCTGCTCCGGTGAGCTCCTGCCCAAGTCAAGCATTGCTTCTTATCCTTGACGCAAATGCTCACTGCAGGGTAAGTGAGGGCCCAGAATATTTTAAACAATGTTGCAAGCACATGCTTCAGGTCTGGGCCCAACTTAATAGTTGATACAATGTTTCAAGTTCATTGCAGACAGGACTTATATTGCCAATGTGATTTATAGGATATTTCATTTTTATCAGGATATTTTCTACATGCAGGCTGCAATTTTTTTATTTGTTGGCTTTATGTAGGCAGTATTCATTTTGTTATTATGTTTGAGCAAAAGAACGCAGCATTATAATTGCAGGAAACTAGTTTTAAAAACAGCAAAAATGTCTCAGCTCCATGGAGAATTGTTTTGAATTGCAGGAAATGGTCTAAAAAATGCTAACATTAATCTACATCGCCAAAACGGGGGCCTATAAAATGTTGAAAGGTTAGGCGCGCCGACCGGCCGACCACCTGAGCCCCCTTTCGATAATAAAACAACAACCCTGGAGGTGAACCTAGCCTGGTGATAATAGCATAACAGTCTCAATCACAACTGTCTCCCAGTCAGATTATGCTAATCTCAGAGTACCTACTTCAGGTGGTAAAACCCTCATTGTAATTCCAGAAATGTCTGCCCTGCAGCAGCAGCAACGATCCCAGCAACCAAACAAACATCCAACACAACCATTTCACAGCAGTCCTCACTTCAGATATTTTTGATGTAATTATGACCCGTTACAACGACCAACAGTAGAAGCGAACTCCTCTCTCTAGTCTCTATTAGTTCTGGCAGAGTGAACCGGTGCGTGTGCCTGGTAACCCAGCAGGTCAGGTAATTAGTACTATACAGGGTGTCCTATCCGTTTGTTGGTGCGTTAAAGCTACATTACGCAATTTGGAGGAGAAAAAAAGGAAAAAAAAACTGGGTCCCGGCTACTTGATCATTTAACAGATTCCCAGATCCCAGATTGTAGCGTTAAAGGGGATATTGAGAGCTGTATTATTAAAAAAAGGGTGAGAGGCGTGTAAAAAGGTGGCGGAGCTGTCTGGTCTGCCACTGCAGGGCCTGCTCTGTTTGGAGCCCCGTACCGTTTATGACTCACGGGCTATTAATCGTATTGTTTACAGTGCTGTAGAAGCTAGCGCCTTCCAGCCAGACAGAGCCAGAGCTGCTGAGAGGAACCAGTCCCCCCGTCAGGGGCAGAAGCAGCAGTAAACACACACACTTAGACATACACAACACACTCACACAGTACGTGCACACGCACATGCAAGCTTAACCCTCCATACCCAATTTAAAAGGTGTCACCTCACCTCCTCCTATTTACCAAGAAGCCTAAATTACACAGTAATTGTAAAAGACGCAATAACCGACTCACAAAACCTGTTGCTTTATATGACAGGACGACCATTCCAATCTGCTTTCAATCTCGCTCCCTCTTTATTCATCCGTCTCCCTCCCTCTCTCCCCCTTTCCATCTCTCAGACAAGCACATACAAAACGTGACGCGGTATGTGTGCGTAATGACAGCGGTGATATATAGATTAGCTCCCACATTAGCAGGCGCCCCTGCTGGTAGAGTTCATTTGTCGCCGCGTTTGGGCCTCCACTCCACAATCCACTCTACACACACTGCCAGATGCCAGACTCATCTGTCACCTCAACTCCTCCTGTGTCACCCCCCCTTCATCCTCAACAACATTTACCCACACCTGGAGGGCACTACCACACACGCAGACTGGCTGCCCGCCATTACTGTCTGATGTCTGAACATATGGCTGATGGGTGGCCTATTTAGTGTACATGGAGGGATTGTCAGAGTGGTTTCTCTGATCCCAGATGATGCACAAGACATGCACAACTTGGATTATAAGTACAATCAATACAAGAACATCCTGATGCAGGAAGCATTCATCCATAACTGAACAGAAATAGCCTGAACAGAAGCTTGAGTCATGTACCACTGAACAATAATCATTTCAATTGAACAAACACCACCCGACAGATATTTAGAGGGAAAGGATTTTATTTCCTCTTATTTTCACTGTCTTTCTGACAACCACCTAGGGTGCTTTTGAAGAACACGACACTACTACTGCAGTCAAAACCTACTCCCAGTCCATAGCACTCTATCAGGACTCAACCGCCACTGCGCTAAAGCACTGTTTAAAAAATACTTTCACTTCAGCCAAGGGAGACGTCGTTTTCAAAGGGTTTAAGACGTGCTCGAGTCCAGATGGCCATCTTTCTCTCTCTCTGCAATACTGTGGAGGAGCTTGAGGGTGAAATCAAAGTAAATGGGTAGATTGAAGAGAGTGACATACACATCTTGGTTTCTCTGAAGGCGAGGGGGGCAGAGGTAGGGTGGAAAGCAAGGCAGCACGTCACGACAACAACACTGCCTGCAACAAATAGTGACTCCAGCACTTTTCACCTTTACTGTACAGTTGATATAAGACTGACAACTCCCACTGTTACACACTGGTGGAGGGAATCAGGGAATAAAATGAACATCCGCCAAATGCGGGTAGATTAAGATATTGGCGGGTAGGAATGTCTATTTCACCAGCCACGTAGGCGGGTGGTCAATTTGCATGGCTCTACAGTGCGAGCATTACATTCACATTTGCAAATAACAGTCAAAAGTCAAGTACGAGCAATATGAATCCTGTATCCCACCTCACGCAGCAACAATACCTGGCTGGGGAACTTTGCTCACTAAGTTAAGTGCTGACAATAGCATGCAACTGCAGCCTGCAATTCGGGGCGTTCCTGCATCTGCCCCCCCACCCCCACTCGAGCATCCCATTGGTTCCTTCATGAACCGCCCCAACTAGCTTGCTAGTTAGCACAAGGTGTCGCCCCCGCCTGCTGTGTACTCGCTAGTTTGACACCGCCTCCCTCCTGCTGTGTCCCCGGCCGCAATCGCACCCTTCTCAATGCTGATAGATTCACTTTTGGAGGCACTGCGCACAGGCATAACAGTTGGTCTAATTTACTCTAAAGTCAATGAAGTGAGACTTGGTCCTCGTGTTTCTTGGCTATTACATTGTTCTGTTCACAAGCTCAGTTGCTTTTCGATGTTAGTTTGAATCTGCTGCTTCAATTGAAAGCAAAGAGTCGCTGTCTACTACTAGTCAGATCCAAAAATCACACACTCAACTCAAGTGGCCCCGTTACCACGGTAACCTCCAGCTCTTAAAGGGGCAGCTGAACATTTTCTCATCTGATAAAATGTTGGTTAAAAGACTGAAAGTTTAGCAATTTACCACATTGCTGGTTTTAGAAACATTACAAAGCATGGTCATGTTTGTTTTCTGTTGTTTCTGTAATTATGGCAATAACAAAAAAGTAAATCTTAGGCCCTGGAGGGAACACAATGTGCAGAGCATTAATGTACAGTACAAAGGGAGTCCACTCAGTCCAGTTGCCTGGACTGAAAAACAGAGTTCAAGATTCATATGAAACAAAAAAAGAAGAAAAGCAGAAACATTTGTCTCCCATCTTTTGATGCCATTAACTGGTTAAATCACCGCATTATGACAAATGACTTCAATGCGCCTGACTGAGGCCACAAGGCTTGTACAGTAATAGGCAGGCCGGCACAGCGAGGCACGCTGATTGCAATCCAGATTATTGTTTTAACTGGCTATCTATCAGTGGCAGGCAGTGCCATAGGAGGACTCAGAGGGGCTTAATGTATTCCAGTGTTATACCACTACTACTCCACTGTATTCCAGTGTGCTACTGCTGTCTGTGCCACTCCCAGTGGACTACACCAGACCAGACTATGTCAGGCAGGGCTGAAATAGCAGGTGCGCCAGAGCCCTCTGACCCCAATTCCCTCTGTCCTCGTGCCAATGGAATGTGTGTCAGCTAAGGGGAATGATAATGTCCCCTAGCTAGCCCTGACCAGACCAGACACCACGAGCCAGACCTACAGCCCAGCCACAAGGGCAGCGGCTAGTGTGTGCGTGCGGCGTACACTCTCCACTAGTCTAGAGAGAACATGTTAATGTCCAAAACCCCAGGATTCTCAAACTGACCGGTATATTGTAGTCTCTCTTAGCTACCTGCCTTAATGTGTGTCTCATGCATGAGAATAGCCCATAGCTACAGAGTGGAGCAGAAGCAACCAGGTGGAGCTAGAAATAGACGTGGCCAAGGACGAGGAGGCTACTGATAGAGGCCGTAGGCTTGCCTAGTTTAGCAGTCAGAAACAAACACATCAACCTCAAAAGTCATTTGCGGTTCAGTGTAGTCATAAGCCATTTTCTAGCAGTTACATTCAATTTGTTCATTTGCAATCAATAAAAGTAAAACGTGTTTGAAACAAGCCACAAACTCAACTGTAACGACACCAGGGCCTCCCATTCCATTCACTTGGTTTCCTGTGAAGCCAAAGGCAGATGTCCACATTGACTTTTTATCATCATCATCAGCCCTGGCTTGGCGGTTAGGGCCAGGTAAGTATCAGGGTCGTACCTGGGGTTCCCTCGGAGGGCAGCGTGGTGCAGGGCGTTGAAACCGTTGTTGTTGGTGATGGTGACATCTGCTCCTGCCTCCAGCAGCACAGACAGCATGTCATCTCTCTTCTTACTGATGGCATCATGAAGGGGGGTGTCTCCCTCTGAGTCCTGTAGGGGGCGACATTATACCAGGCGTCACTATGACCACCTGCACCACACCCATTATCACTAACCCGTATATAGATTTCACCTAAACCCTTGAGTGCAGCGAGATCCACCCAAATATTTGGTTAGAGGTTGGATACGTGACAGCGCTCCAAAGTTGGTATCTGCAAACTCCCATCTCCTGAATGTTTGTACATTCACTGAAGCGACAGGGACAAATTGTGTAGAAATATCCAATGCCCTACAGAGAATTTATAATCTTAGGGTCAACCATAAAATATAACAGAACAAAAGAAAACAAGTAGTACAATTTATGGGTGAATCAAAATCAATGCAAACGTACCTGCGTACTGAGTACACGGTTTACAGTTGAAGACTCAAAACACTGTCTACTCATGTATACATGTACTCACTCGTCTGGGTGTGTGCGCGCGTGCGTGCCTGTGTGTTGTGAGCGGTTACCTGGAGGCTGGGGTGGCAGCCAAAGTCCAGCAGGGTCTTGACCACCTGCAGATGGCCCTTGTTGACAGCGATGTGCAGGGGGGTCTGTCTGCGCTTGTTCCTGGCATTCAGGTCGGCCCCGCCCCTCTGCAGCACCTCGATCACAGAGCCCTCGTCTCCGAAGGACGCGTGGTGCACCGCCCGGTCTCCATCCTTGTCCTGGGAGGAATAGTATACACAGACTGACCCGATGTCTCCACTGTTTACATCACTGTGTAACTATGACTGACCAGGTCAGCTTTTTAGAGTATGACGTGAGACCTGTATAGGTAGACTGGGTACGGAAAAACAGAGCGGGATTGGTTTCTCTGTTCATTTTGGTATTGAGGAGAGTTTAAATATATGAGCATTGAGAGGGGACTATAGTATTGATGTTAGTATTGAGGAGTGACTGTAGGATGTACAAACCTCGGCCTCCAGGTCCACGTTGTGTTTCAGCAGCAGCTTGAGGACGTCCACGTGTCCGTTCTGACTGGCCGCCTGCATGGCTGTGTGTCCAGCACACTGCCCATTCACCTACAAACACACAATATAACACTGTTTGTGTGTTTGTGCGGTTTTGTATTTTGAGTTTATCCAGTGCACTGCCTCGTCACTTGCAAACAAAAGACAAATATGCGTGTGTATTTCATTGCCAACTGCGGTACTGCAATACTTGGGGCATAAATATTAATGCAGGCTCCTTTGGGAGTCACAGAACGTGTCTTGTCCTGGCGGGCAGATCACTTGGCACAGCTCACCGAGCTTTAAGCAATAATTCCACTGAAAGGCACCGAGGCACCTGGCCAGCCTTCACAGCACTGACACACACAGCCGCTGAGACTGCTGCAGAACGCTAAGATGATGTACTCTAAGCAGCTCTCGAAAGGAAATAGGAGAGTGCAGACAGCTTTCCTTAGGGGAAGGTTGTTTGCCTGGTTGATGAAAGGACACATCACAACAAGGGACAAGAGTTTTTCCTGTCTGTGGCCTCCTGACAAGGAAAAACTCTATGCCACATCTATAGCGTATAACTAGGCCCCAGAGTTGTCCTAGTAACGTGGAAAACGGGCCCTAGACCATAACATGGTGTATGTTCACCATGTCGAGACGGTGAACGAAGCAAGCACTGCAGTGCACGCCAATGCCCTGGATGCTTGCACTGGGCTGGAGCGGGAGGTTTTTAAGATGAGGTGTGAAGTAAATGGCTGTGACTGACTGCAGTAAATGGGTCTGTATAGAAGGCACATCAGAATGTTAACCTGTGCTCTGGAGAAACGTCTTTCTTTATAGCATTATTTTGCAATCTCAATTTGCAATAAATATACAGTTGAAGTCAGAAGTTTACATCACCTTAGCCAAATACATTTTAACTCAGTTTTTCACAATTCCTGACATTTAATCCTAGTAAAAATGCCATGTTTAGGTCAGTTAGGATAACCACTTTATTTTAAGAATGTGAAAAGTCAAAATAATAGTAGAGATAATTATTTATTTCAACTTTTATTTATCTCATCACATTCCCAGTGGGTCAGAAGTTTACATACACTCAATTAGTATTTGCTAGCATTGCCTGTAAATTGTTGGGCCAAATTTCGGGTAAACTTGGGTCAAACGTTTCTGGTAGCCTTCCACAAGCTTCCCACAATAAGTTAGGTGAATTCTGGCCAATTCCTCCTGACAGAGCTGGTGTAACGGAGTCAGGTTTGTAGGCCTCCTTGCTTGTGAAGGTACCACTAGGCTACCTGGGCGGCAGGTAGCCTAGGGGTTAGAGCGTTGGACTAGCAACTGAAAAGTTGCAAGATCGAATCCCCCGAGCTGACAAGGTAAAAATCTTGCATACTACAGCCCACTGTTCCTAGGCCGTCATTGAAAATAAGACTTTGTTCTTAACTGACTTGCCTAGTTAAATAAAGGTCAAATAAAAAAGGTCCTTTGCTGTTGTTCTGGGATTGATCTGCACTTTTCGCACCAAAGTACGTTCATCTCTAGGAGACAGAATATGTCTCCTTCCTGAGTGGTATGACAGCTGCGTGGTCCCATGGTGTTTATACTTGCGTACTATTGTTTGTACAAATGAACGTGGTACTTTCAGGCGTTTGGAAATTGCTCCCAAGGAGGAACCAGACTTGCGGAGATCTACAATTATTTTTCCTGAGGTCTTGGCTGATTTCTTTTGATTTTCCCACGTCGTCAAGGAAAGAGGCACTGACTTTGAAGGTAGGCCTTGAAATACATCCCCAGGTTCACCTCCAATTGACTCATACAATGTCAATTAGCCTATCAGAAGCTTCTAAAGCCATGACATAATTTTCTGGACTTTTCCAAGCTGTTTAAAGGCACAGTCAACTGTAAACTTCTGACCCACTGGAATTGTGATACAGTGAATTATTAGTGAAATAATCTGTCTGTAAACAATTGTTGGAAAGATTACTTGTGTCATGCACAAAGTAGATGTCCTAACCAACTTGCCAAAGACATTTGTGGAGTGGTTGAAAAACTAGTTTTAATGACTCCAACCTAAGTGTATGTAGACTTCAACTGTATCTTGGGGTAAAAAAAAACGAATCTAAATTAAATTAAACCCTG
This sequence comes from Brachymystax lenok tsinlingensis, assembly GCA_030435695.1. Lineage (NCBI taxonomy): Eukaryota > Metazoa > Chordata > Actinopteri > Salmoniformes > Salmonidae > Brachymystax > Brachymystax lenok. Next base: position 11,211,243 of record CM059801.1, read on the forward strand.
AAGCTGTGTTGAATGCAGGGATCACTTACGTCCACGTCAGGTCTCTTGAGGATGTCCTCCACCTTGGCCAGGTCGCCATTGGCTGCTGCTTTGACCAGCTCCTCGTTGATGTCACCAGACTCCTGGGTCTCAAACAGCTTCTTCAGCAGCTGAGACAGACGCTCTACACACACACACATAGATGGAGAAAAAACGTTCCAAGTTCATCCTCTAGATCCAAGGAGTGACGAATGTGTGTGGTGTGTACGAGTGGTCAGTGTACGTGCATGCCCACTTATAAACGGGCTAGAAGAAGATATGGAAATAATATTTGTTTATGGTCTGTGTATCTGTGTGAACGCACACCCACTATGTGTAATTGTGTCTGTTCTGACTGTGTGTGTGTGTGTCCTGCCTACCTCCGGATGCATTGGTGACAGCGGAGCCAGCAGGGGCCACTTTGGTGACTGCAGCAGGGTTGTAGGTCCATGACGTCCCGCACACCTCCACCTTCAGGTCGCTGTCTGAGTAGATCTGCTGCACGCGGCCCACCTTGCCCAGGGTCTGAGGGAAACAATACATTATCACATTGCTATAGCTTTTCATTACAATCACAAAAGAGCATAAACACATCGTATTGTTACAGATTCATGGTTAGTTTGTCTTTGAAGACAAACCAGTGCTGTGATGAAGGAGCTTTCTCATAAATAAGTACTGGAGATTATTGAAGTGAATCCTGAAACTCCTTTGAGCATTCTGGTGTCTAACACAGGGAGGGTAAATGATATACGACATAACAAAGATATAGAAAACATATGCAAAATCCCCCAAACAAAAATGTCACAACAAAAAAGAGATGCCGTTAGTCTGTGCATCTAATTTCTAAAAAAAAACTTTGTTCCTCTATCAGGAAGAAAGACTTGGCCCTTCCTTTCCAAAAACATGACAGGAAAGAATAATCACAGATGACTAAAGCACTGTTCTGATTATTCATTCAAAGGGAAGGGCAGTTGAACGGCTGAGCGAGCTCCAGACATATTTCTCATCTATATCGCCAATTATCTGGGACCTTGTTGATGTCCGTCAAGGGACACACACACCAGAAAATAGTTCCACTGAAACGCCGTACGAGTTGAGTAATGAAAGGCATTTGCTGGCTGTCTCGCTGGTTCGTTCCAATGTCCAGTCTTCAGCATACTAGATAGAATGCAAGCCCGACACACTGCTTTTTTGTACATAGTATGCTAATGTCAATATTAAAACAGACAAACACTACGTTGCAATATGCACTCGGTGGCCAGTCTATTAGGTAGCCGTTCACGAAAATGGTTCGCGCCAACAGAGAGTGAGTCCCGTGGCCGTGGGATGATATATATATATATAGCAGGCAGACGGGCATCTAGTTACAGTTCAATTGAAAGTTAGGATGGGCAAAACGAGTGACCTAAGCAACTTTGAGCGTGGTATGATCGTCGGTGCCAGGCGCGCTGGTTCCAGTATCTCAGAAACAGTGTCTAGTTTACCGAGAATGATGCGACAGACACAAAAACATAGTCAGCAGCAGTCCGGTGGGCCAAAATATCTCGTCGATGAGAGGTCGAAGGAGAATGGCAAGAGTCATGCAAGCTAATAGACGACCGACAAAGAGTCGAATTATGGCGCAATACAACAGTGGTGTGGAGAACCGCATCAAGGAACGCACAACTCGTCGGACCTGGTCACGGATTGGCTATTGCAGCTGACGGCCACACCGGCTAAAAACAAGAAGCGATCACCAACACCTGACAATTGAGGAGTAGAAAAACAACTTGTTCTTTCAGGTTCTGGGCATTTGTTTTTCAGTCCAACAAAAAAACATGACAAAGTGCCTATGCAAAGTCCTCAAAGTCACTCAGAAACCAATTCCAGTGTCTGCCTGCAAGCTTAAAATCTTTGCCAGTGTGTACACATGTAGGCTACCTGCCCCTCCCTTTCCAAAGTATAGGCTACTGTAGCCTACTGACGTTATGCGTGATTCAGAAATTACGGAGACAGAGAAAAACGGATTCACTTTTTCAAAGACAGTTGAGGATACTATAGATATATCTCGTTTCACATGGGATTTGTGAAATGTTTTTAATTTAATTCTGGTGCCGCTCCGCACACACAAGCTTGATAGCAAATTCTGGTCCAACGTTAAGCCAACTCTCAGAAGTTCAAAGACATTCAAAGTTCCTCCATAGAAGCCGCTTCTCCGTTGGTGTAGTACTGTGGGCCTAATTCAGATAACGAAAGTCACATACGATGCACTGCGCTTCAAGCCAAGCCTCCTCTCCTCTCCCCCTCTCTTACTCTCCCACACGCAACATTTCAGTCGCCCTACACTTGTCTGTCCAATGCATTTGAACAACTACAGCTTGCCCATAGCAATGTGATGGTGATGTCACCATTGCCTTGATTGGTGAAGTACTTTAATGTTGAGCTAAAGGGGGAAAAAACCATTTCAGATGTATCAAAATGAACATTATCAACCAGGACTTCTTGGGGTTTGAACCGGTTCAGAAATTTATTTTGCTGGTCGGAAAACTGGAACTGGAACAAAATACGTAATGGTTCAGCTCAGAACAAAACGATTGCGTGCGCAACTATAGGTCAAAACAGACAGGGTTGGCTCAGATTGTGGACAACTTATCAACTATATTTCGTCTCCAATGTTTACGGAAAACATAAAGTTGTACAATGGGCGCTTGTCTCTCAAATACATTGTTGCAGTGGTTGGTTAGTTAGCAAGCAAATGTTTGCCATATTAGCATAGGAGTGACAGTCAAAACACCTCAAAACAAAACACGGTACCAAGAACAAGATCCGACGAGCTACTTACGATTCCCCACACAGTAGTTTCTTGTCATTGTTGCTAGCTATCTGCCCATCCGGAACCATAACACACAGCCTTCTGCCCCTTTGAAGAGCGTGCATTGTTTTTGTGACAGCTAACCCGTCTTTAGGGGGCTGCAGCAGGCAGAGAGCAGCACCATCAGTGGGTAGTGATCAAAGTAAGTACCTATCACTGGGTTTTAAAGCTCGTTAGCTGCCGAGGGTGTTGGTTTTAGTGGAGTGTTGGACGATTGTAGTGTGATGTAACATACAGTTTGATGAGATGAAGCAATGACGATCCACGATTATGCCAGTTTACGGACTTTTAGACTAAAATCACAATAGCCTAGTTTCTGCCATAGTCATTACAACACGTTACACCCCAGTGATACGGTCATTGTTACGTGGGAGGTGAGAGGAAAGAAAAATGCCTTTATGCTGACAAAAGGAAACACTTCCTTTTGACCACTGATGCTGCGAGTTCTGTTTTTTATTGCTTATACAAAACCCTAGTCAGAAAAAACAAGATGTCAGTTAATGTGTGTTTGTCTGTTACAGGCACCATGGCATAGGCACTCCAGTTGAGGTGCCTGTGCCATATCCGACATTACTCATATCAAATGTATACACTGTACTCTAAACCATCTACTGAATCTTGCCTATGCCGTTCGGCCATCGACCCAAATCTCTAGCCACTTTAATAATTATAATTGGATGAAATAAATGTATCACTAGCCACTTTAAACGATGCCATTTATATAATGTTTACATATCCTACATTACTCATCTCATATGTATATACTGTACTCCATACCATCTACTGCATCTTGCCTACGCCGGTCAGCCATCGCTCATCCATATATTTATATGTACATACTCGTATTCATTCCTTTACTCTTGTGTGTATAAGGTAGTTGTTGTGAATTTGTTAGATTACTTGTTAGATACTACTGCATGGTCGGGAACTAGAAGCACAAGCATTTCGCTACACTCGCATTAACATCAGCTAACCATGTGTATGTGACAAATAACATTTGATTTGGGTGTGTGTGTGTGTGTGTGTGTCTTACAGGCAGCATTGCCTCGGCCCACTCCCCGTGTCCTCTCTGCAGCAGTTTAATGCGGTCGATGTCGTAGCAGATCTGGACAAGGTCTCCCACCAGGAACTGTGAGCTGCCGCCCTCTGCCCCTGCCGCAACACCTTCCCCACTACGCACCACGTTGGCTTTGGTCAGCACCGCAGGGTTGAACGTCCACCTGGAACACACGGTGGTACCGCTTTATTTCAGATGGCCTCTGTGACATGGAAATTAGTCTTGTAAATATTTTCCATTAGGCCAAATATGTTTCAAGTCCATGTCATACTCTTGTTATGACACAGAGGGTGCTGCTTGTGTTATGACTGGATTGACCTGACACTTCTATGCTTGTGCACTAGTCTGAATCATGAACTGGTAGAGCTCACCTGTTCCCGCTGGGGTACTGCACCACAATGTCGTGGTCCTCGTCAATTCCACACACGGTACCGGTGGTGGTAAGGGTCTCGAACATGCCGTCTGTCCAGCCTCCATGACCGTGCTGCAGGGACTGGACTATTTCCAGGTCCAGGTCGATGTTGACCAGGTCTCCAATCTGCAGACCGCCTGGGTTCCTGTTGCCATTCTGTTCACCTGTGGATAGAGTGCAAGGGGAATACATACTGTTACAGTAAGGGGGTACATTCCTTACGCTATGTAACCTTTATCTAGGTTAGTCTCATTAAGATAAAATAAGGTGGACAAATCAGATCCTGGAGAGCCTTATGTGATTATTTAATTTGGTTTCTGCAATGCTGCATCGGGTGCCTAACATAACCCAGGTATGCCTGGACAGGAAAATCTGAGAAGAGAGAGAGAAGAGAATCATTTTCCCAGCCAAGGAGATGGGATTGTGGGAATGCTGTGCCAGTGTGACCTGTGACTGCACCCAGGCTGTCTCCATGCAGCCTGGTCCTGTCTGTATCTGTGTGGTGCTGCCACCCAGTGGACGCTACCAGTAACTGCAGCCTGGCATGGACGTGCTCCCGATGCCCTTGGACTCCACTGCAGAACACTGTGCTGGGGAGAAATTGGTGCAATATTGACGGTAGGTGTAGTGCAACAGATTACTAATACAGTACTCACCTAGAACAGGGCAGTGGTCTCTGTAGAAAGAGCCTCCTTTGGCATCCTGGACACACTTCAAATCAGACTGAAAAGGAGAGACGGGGAACAAACTGTCAGCTAATTATCTACTTGATTCAATCTATTAGAACTGCAGCAGAAAAATGTGACAGAGTAAAATCACATTGCCTTAGTACTGCAGCGACATTCTATTAAAGTTACTGCAGGGTAGCGTGGCAACAATAGTATTACCCTCAGGGCTCTGAAGGATATGGAAACATTACATTACAAAGCTCTGGCTCGGCAGGGCAAAGAAGCCACTGCATCATATAATTTGTGATGACTCAGATGTGGATGTGCATCCACTGTGACATAGTTAGAGGGCAGCCGTGCTGATTACAAGGCAGTGCAGATATCTATCCAGAGACGAAGGTACACAGCAGGGCTCACTAACAGTGGTTCTGTCCAAAATGGCACCCTAGTCCCTACATAGTGCACTACTTTTGAGCACTTTTGGTCTAAGGTAGTGCACTACAAGTGAATAGGGTGCCATTTGGGATGCACACCATGTTTATAGATGTGTGATATCAACCAACGACTCATTTTGATGCCCTTTTGCACAAAACAAATGTGTAAAAAGATATGGAAAGGAAAGAGGAAATACATAGTCTTTGGTAAATGTGTGAAGCCAAGAGACCAGAGTGGCTTTTTGCTGCTGTTTGAACGAAACTACTTGGTAAATAAAAATACATTGATTGTGCGCACCAAAACGCAGTCTTTGACCTTGTCAACAGTGCTCTTTTTGCAGTCTTACTACCTAAAACGTCAAAGCGTGTTACAAAAAGTGTTAAAGTAACATAATTTACACCAACAGCAAGGTTGAACAATAACCAGGACATCAAATAATATATATATCTTTTAATTATTTTTGGGGGAGCAGCATATATAATCCGTGCTTTAGTTCAGCCTTTCTTAATTTCTGGGTCGAGAAAAAAAAAAACGTTTTTTCTTATTTTTTTAGGACCTCAGTCTGTTCCAGCTTACTGTTGAGTTTTAGAATAGTAGAATACACAAGGTGCAAGTTTGAAATGTTGTTGTGCATCTTCACGTTTTATTTTGTTTTGTCAGTCACTGAGAGTCACTCAATTAGCCGGGCATGCAGGGCACGTGCCCAGGGGCCCTAATCTCCAGGGGGCCCACATAGATTTTATTATTTAGTCTCACTCAGATAGCATAAGTCATGGCAAAATGTGTAGAATTGCAGAAAACTTGCTTCAATGAAAGCAACATTTTCTCTATGCTCCATCACATAATGGTAGAATAGCTAGAAATAAAAAAATTGCTGCGGAAAAAAAACATACGTCTCTCAGCCGTGAAGGGGATGGGGGGGGCACTGAAATGTTTTGCCTGCAAGGTGGGGGGGCCCCCAACCAAATCTCGCTTAGGGGGCCTAAAAGGGGGCATGTTTTCATGAGCTTCGGTCATTGAATTTCAAATTTTGGTCCCAGAATGAAAAAGCTTAAGAACCCTTGCTTTATTTAATCAGATGCAGTTTACCCTAACCCCTCAAACCTACCAGACCTATTACAATAACAAAGGACAAATCTGTTACGCAACCCAGCGTCTGATTGGCCGCTTTCATAAAAAGCAGGAGAGTTCCGCACCAATCAGCACGCTGCCTGTCATTTGTGCCTCGTGTGGGACCCCTCCTCCTTTTCTCTCATCCCACTGAAGCTGACCTCCATGTTTGCCCTCTTCCTCATAAAGAAAGAAGGGAACAGATTGCCTTTCTCATGGAGAACCCCTCCCTCCTTCCAGCTGCCTGCCACAATGGGGCCCTGGCTGCTGGCTGGCTCTCCACCACAAAGGCTTGGCAGCACAAGAAAGACCCCAGGCTCTGTGGTCAAACACAAAGACCAACTGACAGCTGATCTTTTGTGAGTGAGTGAGTGTGTGTGTGTGGCGCTCTACTCACCATCCCCTCGAAGCCCACTCTGTAGAGGTTCTTGGCCCCGTTGTCCCAGAGTACGTAGGCTGCACTGTGGGGGCTGGCAGCACTCCAGTCCTGGATCTCCGTCACCTGGAGAGGAAGAATGAGAGGGAAATATGAAAAGAGTAAGGAGCTAGCAAAGGCATTCCCATTTAAGAATCATGCTAAAGGCATGCCTTGGGGTTCTCAAACACTTTGTTGGATATGTCAAATGTATTCTGTGCATTTGGGAAAATAAATAAATGGCACATAAATATATATCATAAAATATAATTTAACATGGGAACCTCAAACAACAGAAAGAGCCTAATGAGTAGAAAGGATGGAGTGGGTATACAAAGTATTCAGACCACTTGACTTTTTCCTCCTTTTGCTACGTTACAGCGTTATTCTAAAATGGATTAAATAAACTTTTTCCTCATCCATCTACACACAATACCCAACTATGACAAAATGAAAACAGGTTACTGGAAATGTTGGAAAATATATAAAAAATACAAAACTGAAATACCAAATTGACATAAGTATTCAGAACTTTTGTTATGAGACTCGAAATTGAGCTCAGGTGCATCCTGTTTCCATTGATCATCCTTGAGATGTTTCTACAATTTTGTTTGAGTCCACCTGTGGTAATTTGAATTGATGGGACCCGATTTGGAAAGGCACACACCTGTCTATATAAAAGGTCCCACAGTTGACAGTGCATGTCAGAGCAAAAAACAAGCCACGAGGTCAAAGGAATTGTCCGTAGAGCTCCGAGACAGGATTGTGTCGAGGCACAGATCTGGGGAATGGTACCAAAAAATGTATGCAAAATTGAAGGTCCCCAAGAACACAGTGGCCTCCATCATTCTTACATGAAAGAAGTTTGGAACCACCAAGACTCTTCCTACAGCTGGCCGCCTGATCATTCTGAGCAATCGGGGGAGAAGGGTCTTGGTCAGGGAAGTGACCAAGAACCCGATGGTCACTCTAACAAAGCTCAAGAGTTCCTCTGTGGAGATGAGAGAACCTTCCAGAAGGACAACCATCTCCGTAGCACTACACCAAACAGGCTTTATGGTACAATGGCCTGACGGAAGCCACTCCTCAGTAAAAGGCACATGACAGCCCGCTTGGAGTTTGCCAAAAGGCACCTAAAGGACTCTCGGACCATGAGAAACAAGATTCTCTGGTCTGATGAAACCAAGATTGATGCTTGGCCTGAATGCCAAGCATCACGTCTGAAGGAAAGCTGGCACCATCCCTACGGTGAAGCATGGTGGTGGCAGCGTCATGCTGTGGAGATGTTTTTCAGCGACAGGGACTAGGGGAATAGTCAAGATTGAGGGAAAGATGAACAGAGCAAAGTACATAGAGATCCTTTTTGAAAACCTGCTCCAGAGCGCTCAGGACCTCAAACTGTGGTGAAGGTTCACCTTCCAACAGGACAAAGACCCTAATTACACAGCCAAGACAACGCAGGACTGGCTTCGGGACAAGTCTCTGAATGTCCTTGAGTGGCCCAGCCAGAGCCCGGACTTGAACCCGATCGAACATCTCTCAGACCTGCCAATGCTGTCCAACTTTTTAAGAGTATCAGACGTGCGCGGCAAATTGGAGATTCAACTCGGGCGCGTAGCACTCGCCAAATTGGGGTTCTCTTTCTCTCCGCACACTTGTGCGCGCTGTGTTCGTGAGTCTGATTTCCGATTTTCTAAATTGATAAAATCTACAATCTTGTGCAAAGGCATTTTAGAAGCATTGCCTCTATAGCTAAAACCAGACACTCATTCTTTCTTCATCGCAGTCTTCTAAACTCCCGACTATTTAATGCCAGGATGTTTATATTTATTTTTGATTATACTTTGGTAATGCTTTTTGTGACGAGGATCATAATTACACTTAGTCTATCAGGTTGCGTGATCCTCGTAATGTTACATGGAAAATACAACTAATGGGCCGCAGAATTAAATGTATATCACACACACATTTTTCGTATTTGCATTTAATTTCTTTCACTAGCAAATGCGAGTGAACTGCTGGCACTTTAGAGCCCACTGAATGTCCATCTTATGTTCACTAACATTAGCTTGAAACAATTCATGTTTACCTTTCCACAAAACAGAGTCGAAAAGAGATTTGTCCATGTGTTTACGTACAGCTGACAGTTGGCAAAGTCAGCATCACAACAAACAGGAGGGGCAAACACGGGGTAGCTATGTCGAATAATGATGTGTTAATCTCCATGTCCGTTGACACAATCTCCGTACATGTCTGTGTGTTGCAGCTCCAAAATCGGGAGGTTAGACTTAATCAGTGGATTAATTATTTATTTAAAAGGTTTTTAAAAAAGTTTATAAAAAAATAAAATCAAACCAGCCCCTTGTTATTTCTGCATACTTTTAACTCAGATCTCGTACCTGCGTACATGGACTGAGAATTGCGTAGTTGGTACAGAAAATGCGTGCATGTTGGCAGGTCTGAAAAAAGCTGTGCAGCGACGCTCCCCATCCAACCTGACAGAACTTGAGAGGATCTGCAGAGAAGAATGGGAGAAACTCCCCAAATACAGGTGTGCCAAGCTGGTAGCATCATATCAAAGAAGACTCGAGGCTGTAATCGTTGCCAAAGGTGCTTCAACAAAGTACTGATTTCTGCTCGTGAAAGCCTGGGTTTTCTGCACGTTAACACTAGAAGCTTATCTAAACTTGATCAATTGAAAGTGTGGGTTCACAGCTCCAATCCAGATTAGTTTGTCATTACTGAGACGTGGTTAAGTCAGAATTCCTATGACTCTACCATGCCTCCTTGCCCGTCCAACATTTCCCACCCCTCTAATGCGACTATCCCCGATGCTTCTCCCCCTACAAAGTTTCTTCCTGTAGGCGGTCACTGAGACCGGTGCTAAAGGAGCTCCTTAAATGTAAGATGGCGCCGACAGAGATGGTCATCTCAGCTTCGCGTTCTTAGGAAACTACGCAGTATTCAGTTTTTTTATGTATTATTTCTTACATTGTTACCCCAGGAAATCTTAAGTCTTATTACATACAGCCGGGAAGAACTATTAGATATAAGAGCAATGTCAACTTACCAACTTTGCGACCAGGAATACGACTTTACCAAAGCAGATCCTCTCTTCGGACCACCACTCAGGACAAGGGATCTAATCCCAGTAGCTGACAAAAAACGACAGCGACGCAGAAGGGGCAGACGAAGCAGTCTTCTGGTCAGGCTTCGAAAACAGGCACATCGCTCTCCTTTCCCAAGTATACTACTTGCCAATGTCCGGTCTCTTGACAACAAGGTAGACGAAATTCGAGCGAGGGTTGCCTTCCAGAGAGACATCAGAGATTGTAACATTCTCTGTTTCACGGAAACATGACTCTGGATATGTTGTCGGAATTGGTTCAGCCACCGGCCTTCTCCATGCATCGCGCCGACAGAGATAAACACCTCTTTGGGAAGAGGAAGGGCAGGGGTGTATGCTTTATGATTAACAACTCTTGGTGTAATCATAACAGCATACAGGAACTGGTCCACCCACACAGACAGTGTGGTGAAGAAGGCGCAACAGCGCCTCTTCAACCTCAGGAGGCTGAAGAAATTTGGCCTGTCACCCAAAACCCTGAAACTTTTACAGATGCACAATCGAGAGCATCCGGTCAGGCTGTATCAAAACCGCAAGGCTCTCCAGAGGGTGGTGCGGTCTGCACAACGCATCACCGGGAAAAAACTACCAGCCCTCCATGACAACTACAGCACCCGATGTCACAGGAAGGCCAAAAAGATCATCAAGAACAACAACCACCCGAGCCACTGCCTGTTCACCCCACTATCATCCAGAAGGCGAGGTCAGTACAGGTGCATCAAAGCTGGGACCGAGATATTGAAAAACAGCTTCTATCTCAAGGCCATCAGACTGTTAAATAGCCATCACTAACTCAGTAAGGCTGCTGCCTACATGGAGACCCAATCACTGGACACTTTAATAAATGGATCACTAGCCACTATAAACAATGGCACTTTAAATAATGCCACTTTAATAATGTTTACATATCTTACATTACTCATATCACAGGTATATACTGTATTTTATACCATCTACTGCACCTTGCCTATAACGCTCGGCCATCGCTCATCCATATACTTATATGTACATATTCTCATTCACCCCTTTAGATGTGTGTGTATTAGGTAGTTGGGGAATTGTTAGATTACTTGTTAGCTATTACTGCACTGTTGGAACTAGAAGCACAAGCATTTCGCTACACTCGCATTAACATCTGCTAACCATGTGCATGTGACCAATAAAATTTGATTTAATTCAACTTTACCCCACAAAAACATCTGGGTCAGATGGTTAAGACCCTTTCTTCATTAAGGTTGCTGCTCCTATCATCGCCAAGCATCTCCAACCTTTTTAACCAGTCTGTCCTCTCTGGGGAGGTTCCCATTGCTAGGAAGGCAGCCAAGGTGCATCTTTGATTTAAAGGGGAAAACAAGCTGATCCTAACTGTTACAGGCCAATTTCTATTTTGCCCTGTTTATCAAAAGTGTTGGAAAAACTTGTCAATAATCAACTGACTGGTTTTCTTGATGTCTATAGTATTCTCTCTGATATGCAGTCTTGTTTCCGCTCAGGTTATGGATGTGTCACTGCAACCTTAACGGTCCTAAATGATGTCACCATTGCCCTTGATTCTAAGCAATGTTGTCCTACTATTTTTATTGACTTGGCAAAGCTTTTGCTATGGTAGACCATTCCATTCTTGTGGGCCAGCTAAGGAGTATTGGTGTCTCTGAGGGGTCTTTGGCCTGGTTTGCTAACTACCTCAAAAAGTGCAATGTCTCAGCCACTGCCTGTCACCAAGGGAGTACCCAAGGCTTGATCCTAGGTCCCACGCTCTTCTCAATTAACATCAACAACATAGCTCAACCAGTAGGAAGCTTTCTCATCCATTTATATGCAGATGATACAGTCTTATACTCAGCTGGCCCCTCCCCAGATTCTGTGTTAAACACTCTACAACAAAGCTTGTTCTTAACACCTCCAAAACAAAAGGTAATGTGGTTTGTTAAGAAGAATGCCCCTCTCCCCACCGGTGTGATTACTACCTCTGAGGGTTTCGAGCTTGAGGTATGGCTAGATGGTACACTGTCCTCTCGGCACATATCAAAGCTGCAGGTTACGGTTAAATCTAGACTTGGTTTCCTCTATTGTAATCTTTCACCCCAGCTGCCAAACTAACTCCGATTCAGATGAAAATCCAACCTATGCTAGACTATGGAGACGTAATTTATCGATCGGCAGCTAAGAGTGCTCTCGAGCGACTAGATGTTCTTTATCATTTGCCCATCAGATTTGCCATTAATGCTCCTTATAGGACACATCACTGTACTCTATACTCCTCTGTAAACTGGTCATCTCTGTATACATGTCGCAAGACCCACTGGTTGATGATTATTTATAAAACCCTCTTAGGCCTCACTCCCCCTATCTGAGATACTTACTTTTTTATTTAACCTTCATTTAACTTGTTAGGGAGTGGCAACTGAGGGGTCGGTTTTGGAGAGCCTGACGTGCCCAAAGTAAAATGCCTCCCATTCAGGCCCAGAAAATAGGATATGCACATATTTGGTACCATTGGATAGGAAACACTCTGAATTTTCCAAAACTGTTAACCATTTGTCTTTTGATGAGTATGGAACACTTGTATATTGGTGGATGTTTAATAATTCAACTTTTGGATTTTGAATTTGGCGCTTTACATTTCACCTGGTAGTGTCGGGAGCAGCACGCTAGCGCCCCAGCAATCCCTGAGAGGTTAACTAGGAAAGTCAGTTAACTTCTTAGGGAGCGGCAGCTGAGGGGTCGGTTTTGGAGAGCCTGGCGTGCCCAAAGTAAAAATGCCTCCCATTCAGGCCCAGAAAATAGGATATGCATATATCTAGTACCATTGGATAGAAACACTCTGAATTTTCCAAAACTGTTAACGATTTGTCTGTGAGTGAAACAGAACGCATATGGCAGGCAAAACCCGAGGAATTTCTGTCCTGGAAAAAGTGATTTTGACACATTGCTCATTTGGGAACCCCTCCTATTGAAAATGACCATATAAAGGCATATGAATGCAGTACACGCCGCTTCCTTATGATGTCAACAGCCTCGAGATGGTGTCTTCCTCCATTTTGGATGAATTTAGAGCAGAGAAAAAGACCAAACAATAAAGACTCTCTTTCTGAAAATAGTTCCCGTGGCACGCCGCACGAGAAGTCACGGAGTGTCTGTTTTATCGCCGCATATCGATCAGTTTATATTCGGCTTATTTATAATAGTAAATATACGTAAAAGTGTTCCTAAGGATACATTTAAAACTATGTTTGATTGTTCTTGGACAAGTTTATAGGTATAAGTTGAGCGAGTTCGCAGCGTTTCAATGGAGGAGTGGAGGTTGTCGTTTCTGATTATAACACGCGAACCAAATGGGAGGATTTATGGATAAAATACATTACTTTTTCTAACAAAAGAACCATGGATTGTCTTCGTTGGACACTTAGGATGACCTCAGCAGAAGTTCTTCAACAGGTAATTGATTTGTTTTTGCTGTGAAATGTGTTGTGTGTGCCATGATGGCTAATCGATACATGGCTATTGGAAAAATGTGAGGCGCTACTCTCAAACAATGAAATGTGCTGCTTTCGCCGTAAAGCCTTTTTGAAATCTGACAACGCTGTGATATTGCCAAGAAACAGAGCTTTTGATGAGTATGGAACACTTGTACATTGATGAATTTTCCAAGCTGTTTAACCTCTCAGGGATTGCTGGGCGCTAGCGCCCCAATCCCGATACTACCAGGTGAAATGTAAGGCGCCAAATTCAAAATCCAAAAGTTGAATTATTAAACATCCACCAATATAAACTTGTTCATCTTATACCTATAAACTTGTCCAAGAACAATCAAACATAGTTTTAAATGTATCCTTAGGAACACTTTTACGTATATTTACTATTATAAATCAACCGGAATATAAACCGATCGATAAAGACGTTAAAAAAGACACTGCGCGCCTTGTCGGGAACGCGCACTGGGTACTGTTTACATAAAAAGGTCACTTCCTGGTTTGCTCTTATTCTCTGGTCTAAAGCATTCAAATTGAAAATGTACACTGTCTCGAGACTGTTGACATCTAAAGGAAGCGATGGGTACTGCATTCATATGCCCTTATATGGTCATTTTCATGAGGGAGGGGTTCCAAATGAGCAATGTGTCAAAATCACTTTTCCAGGACAGAAATTCCTCGGGGTTTCGCCTGTTATATGCGTTCTGTTTCACTCACAGACAAATGGTTAACACTTTTGGAAAATTCAGAGTGTTTCCTATCCAATGGTACTAAATATGTGCATATCCTATTTTCTGGGCCTGAATGGGAGGCATTTTACTTTGGGCACGCCAGGCTCTCCAAAACGGTCACCTCATGAGCCGATCCCTAACAAGTTAAGAACAAATTCTTATTTACAATGACGGCCTAGGAACAGTAGGTTAACTGCCTTGTTCAGGGGCAGAACAACAGATTTTTACCTTGTCAGCTCGGGGGATTCGATCTAGCAACCTTTCAGTTACTGTCCCAATGCTCTAACCACTAGGCTACTGCAGCCCACATCCTCCACACAACACCCGTTCTGCCAGTCACATTCTGTTAAAGGTCCCCAAAGCACACACATCCCTGGGTCACTCCTCTTCTCAGTTCGCTGCAGCTAGCAACTGGAATGAGCTGCAAAAAAACACTCAAACTAGAGTGTTTTTCCATTCAAAAGACTCAATCATGGATGCTCTTACCGACAGTTATGGATGCTCTTACCGACAGTTGTGGCTGCTTCGCGTGATATATTGTTGTCTCTACCTTCTTGCCCTTTGTGCCGTTGTCTGTGCCCAATAATGTTTGTACCATGTTTTGTGCTGCTACCATGTTGTGCTGCTGCCATGTTGTTGTCATGATATGCTCCCATGCTGTGTGTTACTGCCATGCTGTGTTGTTGTCTTTGGGTCTCTCTTTATGTAGTGTTGTGGTGTCTTCTGTCGTGATGTGTGTTTTGTCCTATATTTTATGTTTTATTTTTAATCCCATCCCCCATTACCGCAGGAGGCCTTTTGGTAGGTCATTGTAAATAAGAATTTGTTCTTAACTGACTTGCCTAGTTAAATAAAGGTTAAATAAAATAAACAGAGTAAAGTGTCTGAATACACACAATTTCCTATTTTTCCCCTTTTATAAATTTGCTAAAAATTCTACAAACCTGTCTACAAACAATTTAATCTGTTTTAGAATAAGGCACAACAAACATAACAAAATGTGGAAAAAGTCAAGAGGTCTGAATAATTTCCAAATGCACTGCATATAAGACAATATTTTTTTAAGTACAACTATCAGCCAAGATTGGAGAAATATTACAATAGAAGAGTAAATAAAACATCCCTTTAATTAACAGTCTGACAGACTTCCCTGTGTTTACGTATATACTTAAAGACAAATTATATTCTTATTCGGGCCCAAGTTCTATTTCTCACTGTGGGGTAAATAATATTCATTCTAAACTAACAGTATATCTGCTGCTAGGCTGGGGAACATGTAGTAGCAGTTAGATGTGTGGAGGCTGGAGCTGCCTGAGCATATTACTTACAGCATCGTAAAACAAATGATACCATTAAATAACACAGCAAAATGAACCCTTTAAAATTGACTGTGGGGAATCTTATATTGAATACAACTGGGGTCTAGACTGGAGCAGGGTCCAGCGATAGAGCAAATCAGTTGGACTGGCATTTGATTTCTATAGGGGAGCAAGTTCTCTCTCCAATGGACCTCCTATTTTTTTGATGGGTTTTATAGTTAAGACATGTAGCCTAATTAACTGTAAAATTAGGCTACATGTACTACACTTTAATAGGGCGTTAAAGGGTCAAAATGAAACTTTGGTTCTGGTGTTATACTTTGTATTCCATGATACAGAGCAGCTTCTCAGGAACACAGAAGGCTATTTCAAGAGGATAGGTCTTACCATTACTGAGATATCCTACTCAAGTAATTGGAGGTAAAGAAAAAAAAGGTTACCTTGTCAAAAAGGCACCAAATCACTTATTTGGATTCTTAATTTCATTTTGGTCATATTGTTATGACATTATGAGGGCTGATGTAGAACACAGGGATTAGTATTTCATGAAAATATGCAATAGTATGCAAATTAGTCTATGAAATACATAATTACAAGAACTTAAGCCCAATAATTTTAGGTAGGGTGGTACTATTAACAAATCATAAAGCTTTATGCAAAACAGAGTTTGTAACAATTTGAAACTTTATGAAATTCGAAAATAACTTTTAAATACGACGTTGTGCAAATGAGATTCATACTAATATGATAAGTCTGTACGGCATTAAACAATACAGCATGTTAAACCCGCTCATTTGAAGTCATGTAGTCACGTCGTTGACATATATTGATGTTTTATGCAGAGCTGGAAGTCTACACTGAGTAGTAAGATGCTGCCCAATAATACACCCATCCACACACACCTAACAACACAGAGCCTAACAACACAGAGCCTAACAACACAGAGCCTAACAACACAGAGCCTAACAACACAGAGCCTAACAACACAGAGCCTAACACAGACACACACTTGTCACCAAGTCTGTACTGTAACAAAGGCTAATAACATAGGTTACTTTTAAGGTAGGCCTACACCTGAGTTGGGTTACATTGTAATGTTATTTTTGGTGTTGATGAGTTCGCTGCATCGCTTCAAGTAAATAATTAGCCTAGGCTCAGAAGAGAGTCAGTGGGCTGCCTGCTAGCCAGTTGCACAGTGAGATAGATGGAACACATTTTCAAATTCACTGGTATTTAGCTACGTCTTTAATTGATTGTAGGGCTGCAGCCACATAATACTGGTAGTTTCCACTTAAAATAATAAAATGATCAATCACAAAATTTGCCGCTGGTACCATACAGCCAATGCTGCACAGCACTGCCTCGCAACAATTGCCTCAGCGAACGGCGTCCAGCACTCCCACACAGCTAGCAAGCTAACACTAGTCATGGAAATCGGGGTGGCGGATATGAATTTGGACCAGTCCCTGACAACCCATTCATCAAAATGTAGCTACGAAGCTCTGCTTTGTAACCTGCTATGTTTTTTGTGTCTCTGATGATTTTTTTTTATGACGGAGCCAAAATTAAAACGTTTCACCTTATACTTCAGTCCAAGGGTGTCCAACGACCGTGAAAGAACCTCAAGACTTTCCAATACTTCTAAACAATACAATGTCACATCGACCTTACTCTGGTAGGTTGAGGAATGAATACCTTCCACCAAAAGCAAATATGAACACATCGATTTCGCGGGTTTCACAAAAAGGGCTTCCCCATTGAGTAGAACGTTCTTAGCACATTTCGGGTTCATACCACGTAAATGTCATTTTGGGATTTTTAGACATGGGTAACAACTGCCATATTCATGTTTTCAAAGGATTTATTATATTTTGACAACCACAATATTGACATATAGTAAAAATTTATTTTATAGAATTCTTGCATAGCGTCCATTGTTTGTTACATCACCCAACACCATACTTTTAACATGGCATGAACACAACCAGTCAGGTTTTCATCACTGTCAAACAAATCCCTTTAAAATGTGTGTTACCTTAGCACGTTCTTCCAAAATAATTCTGGTATCCAAACAACGCAATGTGCACCCGCTAACTTTCCTTAAATTCGCAAGTGGCTGAAGCTATCACCAGAGCAGGGCCTAAAATGAACACCCGCCACCTGCGGGTAGATTTTGGCATTGGCGGGTAAAATGTCTATTTCACCAGCCACGTTAGTGGGTGGTCAGGGCTCCACAGTGCGAGTATTTCACTCACATTTGTGAGTAAAAAATAAAGTATGATCACATTTATAGTAAAATAAATGCTGCAGTAGCGGTTTCCAAAATATTTCCGCAGGTTGTTTCATAGCTGGTAAATTAAATCGCAAAAGTCAAAGAACTACGAATCCTATATAGCCTATTCCACCTCGCACTGCAACAACTGGCTGGGGGCTGTGCACATGTGAAGAGCTGGGAGACAGATTCATTTTTAGAAGTGCTACGCATAGGCATAAAAGTCGTCTAATTTACTTGAAAGGAAAGTCTAGTGAAGTGAGACTTTGTCCTTGTGTTTCTTGGCTATTAACATTGTTTGTTCACAAGCCAGGTTGTTTTTCTGTTTCAGTTTCAACTGCTAGGGAAGAGAAGACAACACTTCTACTAGTCACTCAATCTCACAGGCACAAACATGACTGAGTCATGCTACCACGGTAACCTTCCGTCCTTAATCTGTGATATTTTGGTTAAAAGACTCATGTCACAAAAAATGAAATTATTCAATAAACCACAGTTACTTCTTATTAGTAATACATTTGTTTAAGAAATATTACAAAGCATGCTCATCAGTTTTTAATTTTAGTGGCAAAAATATATTTTGGTTGGTAAAAAAATTATCTGAGTGGCTGATGGACCAAAACGGAAATTGTATGCCCCGCACCAGAGCAAGTGAAACAGCACCCCTCTGTCTTACTATATGTAGCCCATGTATCTGATTCAGTCTGGCAAAAAAATAAGTATGACATGTCATACTCTTTTTGGCCAGACAGCATCAAATACAATGGCAACACATACTGAGAGAGGGGCGCTGTTTCACTCACTTGGATGCTTAATCTGAGATGGATGAGTCTTTCTGTCGGCGCACATCTTGGTCAAATAAACTACCAATATTTTAATATTTTATTTGAACAGGCAAATAGGTACGGTAGGCCGACCCCAACCCCCTAAGACCCACCCATAACGCTAGCCCTGGACCGGAGTCAAACTTCTAGAACTCTATGGAGCTGTTCTCTTCATAAATCTACACAGTGAATGTTGAAGCTGGAATGGTGAAAAGTAGGGCTGTTTCCCCTACTGCAGAATCAACTTTTAAACAAATGCAACCTCTTGAAGTGTATTCTGTGGTGAGGAAGTATGCATGTCTTTTCACAATTATACTAATGTAGGGGACTGACTGGAATGGAACCAGTCAGTCCAAAGGAACTAGGCTGGTCCCCACATTCTTCACCCTTCCTCCTTTTATCACCTTCTGGAACCTAATGAGGAAATCACACCGTAGCAAGACATTTTTTCATGGTACATTCTTTGCAACAGAATGAGTACCTTTCCTCTCCTGCCGTTGCCTCCGTCCTGGTCCTCCCACTGCCAGTCCACTCCCCTCACCACCCGGCCACCTGTGTAGATGCCTCGGGCTGTGATCTTCTTCGACTTGCGGCGAGACTCCAACAGGACTCTTAAAATAAACAAGAAAATGTATGTTTATTTTACTGACAGTGGGTGGGTGAATAACAGTAGTCATTTGATGGGTGGTGAATACGGAAATATTCAACCAATGTTGGATGAAGCTGGACATTTATTTATGGTGGCATTTAAAGACCTATTATTGGGCACATCATGCAGTTGATGTATTAGTCCCTTTATGATTTAGGTCTACTAGCTATATCAGTTTTTACAATGTTCATTCAATGTTATTAGCCAAAAACAAATGTTGATATGCCATTTTAGACCTTTTCAAGAACTGAGCATCTTTGGTCACCAACGTTAGATAGGTAGAATATTTCAAGATGTCAGTCAAAAACATATCAAGACTCCTCAACTCACGCTCTTTTGATGATGACTTAAGAGCTGCTAACTAGATTTGAGAGGAGACTAATCAAGGAATAATCAACTGCTCAGTGTACTAAAAACTGTCCCAGTTTTGATTATGGGGATGAAAAGCCAAGCTTAGCTAGCCATGAAAAACAGACTGAACCATTACCACAACAGTGAGCAGTGCAGCTGGCTAGCCAGATGGGCCAGTCTGATCGTCAGAGCAACACTACCAACATATCTAGGCTATCATTTTTCACTATGGCAGTCGTTAAACTCTACAGCCCATTGCCACCACAACAATGGATTATGCTACCCTAAAGTAGCTCAATCGATAGTGTCTAACGACATGTTAAAAAGATTGAGGACATCTGGTTCAGAAAATTGCACAATTACTTGTGTCAAACCTCTATTTGGGTATCCGCAGATAATCATATTTCCAGAAACCTTGTCGTCTTTGACCTGGATATTCCAGCACTTCAAAATAACAAATAGGATTTGGCTTGTTTTAGTTACAAGTTGCTGGCATGCATCTTTCAGACTCTGGGTCATCCTGGGTTAACCCTTGCACACTTTGTCTATTGAGAGTAAACAAACAGAATGAACAGCCTATAACAGTGCCTTCGGAAATTATTCAGACACCTTGACTTTTTCCACATTTCTTATGTTCCAGCATTATTCTAAAATGGATTCAATAAAAACAAAATCCTCAGCAATCTACACACAATACCCCATAATGACAAAGTGAAAACAGGTCTTTAGAAATGTTTGCAAATGTATAAAAAAAAATTAAAACAGAAATACCTTATTTACATAAGTATTCAGAACCATTGGTATGATACTCAATGCATCCTGTTTTCATTGATCATCCTTGAGATGTTTCTGCTGTAAATTCAATTGATTGGACATGATTTGGAAAGGCAAATGCTTGTCTAGATACGGTCCCACAGTTGACAATGCATGTCAGAGCAAAAACTAAGCTATGAAGTTGAAGGAATTGTCCGTAGAGCTCCGAGACAGGATTGTGTCTAGGCACAGACCTGGGGAAGGGTACCAAAAGATTTCTGCAGCATTGAAGATCCCCAAGAACACAGTGGCCTCAATCATTCTTAAATGAAGTAGGTTGGAACCACCAAGACTCGTCCTAGAGCTGGCTGCCCAGCCTAACTGAGCAATCGGGGAAGAAGGGCCTTGGTCAGGGAGGTGACCAAGAACCTGACTGGAGCTCTGTCAGAGCTCCAGAGTTCCTCTGTGGATATGGTAGAACCTTCCAGAAGGACAACCATCTCTGCAGCACTCCACCAATCAGGTCTTTATGGTAGAGTGGCCAGATGAGATTCTCTGGTCTGATGAAACCAAGATTGAACTCTTTGGCCTGAATGTCAAGCGTCACATCTGGAGGAGACCTGGCACCATCCCTACAGTGAAGCATGGTGGAGGCAGCATTATGCTGTGGGAATGTTTTTCAGCGACAGGGACTGGGAGACTAGTCAGGTTCGAGGCAAAGACGAACAGAGCAAAATACAGAGAGATCCTTGAAAACCTGCTCCAGAGCGCTCAAGACCTAAGGCTGAGGCGAAGGGCCGTTGTCCTTCCAACAGGACCACAACCCTAATCACGCAGCCAAGACAACACAGGAGTGGCTTCGGGACAAGTCTCTGAATGTCCTGGAGTGGCCCAGCCAGAGCCCGGACTTGAACCCGATCTAACATCTCTGGAGAGACCTGAAAATAACTGAAGCACGCTCCCCATCTAACCTGACAGAGCATGAGAGGATCTGCAGAGAAGAATGGGAGAAACTCCATAAATACAGGTGTGCCAAGCTCGGAGCGACATAACCAAGAAGACTCAATGTTGTAATCGATGCCAAAGGTGCTTCAACAAAGTACTGAGTACTTAAGTAAATGTTATATTTCAGTTTTGTATTATTAATAAAATTAGCTAAAACTTTTTGGGCATTGTGTGTAGATTGATGAGGGAAAAAAATTACGCTGTAATGTAACAAAACGTGGAAAAAGTCAAGGGGTGTGAATACTTTCCGCAGGCAAATATTTGGAAAAGTATAGAACGCATCATGATATTGCCTGCTCCGTAGCATTGTTATTACTTAATCGTTGAGGCATGTATCCTCCAGTTTATGCTTCAAAACTAACTTCATAAGAGGTTTTAAAAATACATTATATAACACTCAAAATTCCATGACTTACCGTAAGGCATTGTTGGCAGAATAGATGGATGCAGTTCATTGCATGATTCATATAATTCACCAATACATTTCTTGTTAGCTATAAAGTCGTAAGTCACAGCTGGCCTGGTACATTGTTTGCTGCCTCCACCCAGTCGGGATGCACCGTTTCAGTTTCAAATACCCCATAAAAAAATGTAAAATAAAAACGGACAACTGTAACTAAGGCTGTCAACACAATCAATCTAGCAAGGGCAATGATGGCTAGTCCGTCATAACGTGGCAAATTGGCTAGCGCACATGTCAAACAAGGCCCACGGGGCGAATAGGACACAAAAGCGAGTATAAATGAGTCAACAGTTGAGTCATCTACTTTATGAAATTACAGCCTGATGCACTTGCATCTGTGAATTCAACTTCAATTGCGCTGCTTTTGTGTGTCCCGTTTACAGCGCGCAGCGGAGGGAAAGTGTACAGACACATGCCACAGTCCTAGCTAGGCTACTAATGTGTTGAAGTTTGGCTTCGATTTTTAAAGCTTGACAATGAATAACCAAAAAACAAAACCTGCAAACCCATCCTAAGGAGAAATATTTAGGTCTATTACAGGAACATTTGATCGGTAGCCTAGGCTGGCTACTCAACTACAGGACATTTTGTGCGCACCATACAGCAGTGCTGCATTCAACCGCACCGGTGATCCATGTAGTGCAAAAAAAATAAAACATGTTTTAAGTTACAACATATTGCTTCGTTTTTGTTCTTCTGAGTTATTAGGGTTGAGGCATATTATGCACATCTGCAAGCATAGCAGCAAAGGCTTGACAAAAAGTATTTATAATTTTTGTTTTAATATGTTAAAATGCTATATACAGCATCCATATGTACACATTATAATGTAGTGCGTTTTTTTTGTCAAATCAAATAGGCTATATCTGGCCTGCAAATACATTTTTCATGGTTGCCTGATCAATAGGACTGCCGTGGTATTTACATATTGTAAAAAATCCAGTCAGGTATGTTTTGTGGATTTTGGCGAATGCGTTCTAATGGTGGACAGCTTGAAGCATGGGGGTCTGCTGTCCCCACTTGCTTCAAGATGTCTACCATAGTTCCTGTAACCAAGAAAGAAAAGGTAACAAAACTAAATGACTATCGCCCCGTAGCACTCACCTCTGTCATCATGAAGTGCTTTGAGAGGCTAGTTAAGGATCATTCTACCTTACTTGACACACTAGACCCACTTCAATTTGGTTACCACCTCAATAGATCAACAGACAATGCAATCGCCATCAAACTGCCCTATCCCATCTGGACAAGAAGAATACTTATGTAAAAATGCTGTTCATTGACTACAGCTCAGCATTCAACACCATAGTACCGTCCAAGCTCATCATTAAGCTTGAAGCCCTGGGTCTGAACCCCGCCCTGTGCAACTGGGTCCTGGACTTCCTAACAGGCCACCCCTAGGTGGTGAAGGTAGGAAACAACACCTTCACCTCGCTGACCCTCAACACTGGGACCCCACAAGGGTGTGTGCTCAGCCCCCTCCTGTACTGCCTGTTCACCCACGCCTCCAACTCAATAATCTAGTTTACAGACGACACAACAGTAGTAGGCCTGATTACCAACAATGACAAGACATCCTACAGGGAGTAGGTGAGGGCCTGGAAGTGTGGTGCCAGGAAAACAACCTCTCACTCAACGTCAACAAAACAAAAAGGAGCTGATCGTGGACTTCAGGAAACAGCAGAGGGAGCACCCCTTATCCACATCGACAGGACTGCAGTGGAGAAGGGGGAAAGCTTCAAGTTCCTCTGCGTACACATCACTGACAAACGGAAATGGTCCGCCCACATAGACAGTGTGGTGAAGGTGGCGCAACAGCGACTCTTCAACCTCAGGAGGCTGAGGAAATTTGGCTTGGCCCCTAAAGTCCTTGAGAGCATCCTGTCGGGCTGTATCACCAGCTGGTACGGCAACTGCACCGCCCGCAAACACAGGGCTCTCCAGAGGGTGGTGCGGTCTGCACAACACATCACCGGGGGCAAACTACCTGCCCTCCAGGATACCTACAGCACCCGATGTCACAGGAAAGCCTAAAAGATGATCAAGGACAACAACCCACCCGAGCCACTGCCTGCTCACTCAGCTATCATCCAGAAGGAAAGGTCAGTACAGGTGCATCAAAGCCGGGACAGAGAAACAGCTTCTACCTCAAGGCTATCAGACTTAAAAAGCCATCACTAGCACAGAGGCTGCTGCCTATATACGTAGACTTGAAATCACTTTAAAAATGGAAAACTTGTCACTAATAATGTTTACATATTTTGCATTACTCATCTCATAAGTATATACTGTGTTCTATTCTACTGTATCTTAGTCTATGCCACTGACATTGCTCATCCAAATATGTATATATTCTTAATTCCATTCCTTTAGATGTGCGTATTGTTGTGAAATTGTTAGATATTACTGCCCTGTTGGAGCTAGAAACACAAGCATTTCACTACACCCGCAATAACATCTGCTAAACACGTGTATGTGACCAACAAAATCTGATTTGATGATGTAAAGCTGCACTATTGCTACTGCCTGTAAAGACACAGTCCAGTTCAAAGTGAATGATGGCAGACCCGTGTGGCAAATGGCTTATTTGCATATAGGCCTACTGTAGCCCTGGTCGGTTATGGCGCCCCGGTCAGCGTAGGCTCCGGTCCTGGACAAGACTTTTTTATTAGGTATTATTTAGTGCAGTGTCTATTAATTCTCCAAACGCACGGCCGCTTTCCCACTCTATATTGCAATATAATTTTTACAAATGCCTTACTATGTTATTCCCAAACGTTCTATGAAAATTAGCTTATCTAAGTGCTCGCTTGCCAGAAAACATTAAAAAAATACAAAAACAATAAGGGTCTTTCTTCCTTGGGGTGTATACGAACAGATTTTTATAAAATGTTCATGTTGACAAAATGCTGTCAGTTCCACTTTAAATTGTAATTGGTCAAGAGAGAACCCACAGACTCATAAATAGCCACAGATTGCCGACAGTCAGTGAAAGAATCTAACGTGGCATAACAAAAAAGTCCATCATTCCTTCAGTTCAGAGCAGTGTCCGTGGGGGGGAACTGAATTCACACGTCGTTGAAAGGGTGCCAGCGGTAGTGCCATGCGTTTGGTTTGTCCCTTTGGATCTAATAAAGGGCTTGAAGCAGTTGGAGGACTGCTATAGCAAGAAAATATATCCACTGTATGTAATGACGCGATAACATGTCCTGGTTGCATTCTCTGCACATTATGTTTCAGTCAGTTCATTTTGAAAACCACAGAAATACACTAATTGTTGTTTTCATAAACTAACTTTTCAGATCCTTTTTTTATTGGGTGCGGCAGGTAGCCTAGTGGTTACAGCGTTGGGCCAGTAACCGAAAGGTTGCTAGATCGAATCCCCGAGCTGACAAGGTAAAAATCTGCCGTTCTACCCATGAACAAGGCAGTTAACCCACTGTCCTAGGCCGTAATTGTAAATAAGAATTTGTTCTTAACAGAGTTGCCTACT
This sequence comes from Brachymystax lenok tsinlingensis, assembly GCA_030435695.1. Lineage (NCBI taxonomy): Eukaryota > Metazoa > Chordata > Actinopteri > Salmoniformes > Salmonidae > Brachymystax > Brachymystax lenok. The sequence goes on from CM059801.1 coordinate 11,236,669, forward strand.
TAAATAAAGGTAAAATAAAAAAATATTTCTGACTTTTACATTCCTGTCCTATCATAACCATTGAGGTATAATAAGAACTGGAGACTGCGTCCAAGATGTCAGACCGTTGTTTTCAAGGTAATCTACTCATCTTCGCAAACGACGATTCATACGGGTTGCATCCGGTTTATACGGACCAACATCACATGCGTGATAGCACTCAGTGCGTACAGGGAGCAGCGACGACTTCATAACGTCATCCAAAAACATGGCCAACATTGGATAAATATTAAATGTTAATATCTTCGGCTGTGAGTGATGGAAAACAATTGGCCTCAGCAGCAATTATTTGAATAATTCCATGGATGTTTGGCGCACAAAGGTGATGACTAAAGTGTCTTATTTGGACTTTTCAAATCTGACTTCTCTACGTGGCCGTCTATGGAGCAGAACTGTCGGAGCAGTCGAAACCGTGCTTCTTGACCGGAACCCTGGCCCCTTGACAATAACATTCTCAAGACAGGTTTGTTGTTATGATTTGGCATTTTATGCAATTGTGCTTTGTCTTTAATTTGTAAAATCTTCTATGGAAGCAGATAAGACAGACACGGCCAGTAACATGGGATTGGCTGAGGCCCCAACAACATCGCTTCTTCTGAAATAGAGTCTGAGCTGTCGCCTGGCAACAGAGAGCCATGATCGGTGGCCACATGTTGAGTCTGCCTACAAGGCTGGTCTCAGGCACCACTTCTCAAATGTCAGAGAGAGACAGAGAGACAGAGAGACAGAGAGAGCGCACGCGCGCGAGAGAGACAGGAAGAAACAGAAAGCAGCAAAACAGAGTAAAATGGGTGGGTCCCTCAATATAATCAACCAAAGGATGTAGATTAAAATGGTTATTATTTAAATCATCACTAAACCATAGAGTGTGTCATAGATGTGGGGCTGAGTTGACAAAGCATCCCTACATATTGGTTCCAGGCTGTCTTTATTGCGGTCACACTGAGCAGATAATCAGATCTCATACATGACTGCATTGAAGATGACCTGGAACGTAATCATTAGCTTCACAGGGCAGCTGACAGTACTCACCTCTCGCTGCCAGGGGTGGTGATCCTGTAGAAGCGGTGTCGCAGGTGGTGCTTGTCTCCGTGGTAACAAGTGGTACAGAGGTCATAGTTGGTGCACTCCGCACACTTCCAGCGGATACCGATGATAGGCTGCTGACGGCAGGTGTCACACATGGTACCGTCATGCTTGATACCTGAGAGGGAGTAGTAACAAGGCAGTTAGGAACATTTTTGCTGGGCAGCAGGTTGCCTAGCGAGTGGCGCAGCTGTCTAAGGCACTGTGTCGCAGTGTTCAGGCTTCACTACAGCCCGTGTGTCTGCTAAATGACTCAAATGTAAATGTTGGAGGTGTCAAGTGTGACGCAATGATGCCTCTGCCCGCAGCTCTGGGGCCTGTTGACTTGCCATCTTCATGCTGTACCATCGTTCGTCAACACAAAATAAAAGTAAGCATACAATTCACTAGGTCTAAACACTCATGGGGAAAAGTTATTCACAAAGCTTGCTTTGATGAAGATATCTTAAGAAGTCATCCTCACGTCTAACTCTCTAGATGTCAACCATTCAAACTCAGCGTGCTCCATGTAGCGCGCTTGATGCATTGCAATAACTTGTAACGTGGCGGTATGCCAAACAACCGTGTACACATCAACACCAAAATGCATAGGCTAATTTAAACAAATTATTAACAAAAACAGGACATACGATATGTTTAGCGATCACAGAACCAGCAGGGCAACATTACCTGTGGGAGCACTGTCAAATATCCTCACGTCGTATGCACCAGAGCACCGGTAGTTGGCCGCTGTCCCGTTATCCCAGACAACAACCACTTCTTCCGGACTTTCGAAACTCCTGACGGTGCCGACATGTCCCTCTCCACCGTCCTGTTTCCCCCATTTCCAATCGGGTCCACGGATCACTCTCGCACCAACTCCTTCCATCATCACACGGTTATTCCTGCCAGTAGTCATTTACGAAAAGGTCTCGCAAATAGCGTAACACAAAAAGAATATATAGCCAACTAGCAGGATATGCTAACTAGCTAACTACCTGTGTTTAGCAGGATAATTTTGAGAAGCAAAACTGTTCTGTTGTCCAGAAAAACACAATTTAGCAATATCTTGTTAGCTTGTACGTTACGTTAACTAGGCTAGCCTGCTTGCTGTAAAGTTCCAAAACAATATAGCAGACACAAGCTAACAGTTAGTTGCAAAGGCAAATATACATTGCTAGTCAAATGTATCGTAGTGTGAATGTAACAAACGTTTAGTTAGCTTGCTTGATAAAACAACGCGTTGTACTGGAAATCAAAGCCAAGCTAACTCACTAACGTTAACTGTTAGCTAGCTTGCTTTGCCAACTAGCAACTGCCAAACATTAGCTACCAAAGTAAGCTGTTGAATGGCACGCACTTTCCACTCCACAAGCTGTTCGTCTGCAATGTTATGGAAATAACTGGTATGTCTCAGTATCCCCTTTCATGTGCTTTTCGTCCCAAGAGCACAAGACATTGTCACCCCAAGAGCGTGTAAAGTAGCCACATCGTCACGAAATTGTATACCGTTATTAGCTAGCTATTTAGTTAGCTAGCTTGTGCCTCTGCAAGAATGCCACCTCCACAACTTAACGTTAGACCACTAGCGTAGATTCGTCCTTTTTGTTGGATTAATTATTTCATTCGTATGTACGTTTATCCTATGTATTGGATTTCTGTCTCAAATGTATTTATTTTGTCAAATGGCTCGCAGAAGTAAACTCAGTATAAACGAGTCGCCATTATAGTAAATCACCAAGCAGACGGCGGTTTACCACAGATAAACAATGAGACAGATATTTCACTGGATGTATAAATGTGAAGCATCCGGTTGGTGTTTTCACTCACTACCAAATATGGTAGTGAGAGGAAGTCCACTGACGTGCAGTGGGAGAACATGGATGGAGATGGCTTTTGGCCGACATTCTGCACATTTTCTCATCATTAAATATTTGATCTCAATACAGTTTTCTTTTCCCAAAATTATAATCTGTTATGAAGAGTGGACTAGGTTTTGTAGACTTTGTCTTTTGCAAAAAATCGCTGTTTAGAAGGAGTGCAAAGGCGAATGAAGTTACTGCACACGAACACTTCAGAGTAGGCGTTCCCAAACGGAAATATGCAGATTAGGCTACAACACGCCAATAGGATCTCACTAGCTCGTGCTTGGCTCTGCCCACCTCCTGGCTTGTTCTGCACAGTATGACTCATTTGTTTCCATTGGGAACGACAGGCATATGTGTATCTTGGTTTAGTTATACAAATATTTGGGTTGACGACGAAGATGTTAGGTTTGGAAAACGAGGGTTTTGCCGCGTTCAAACACTAGTAGGAACTAGGAAACTCGGACATATCCGACTGGCCGATTCTACAACAATATCAAATCTGATGTTTCTGCGTTGTCTAGTTCCGACTAACACATGAACCCAGCAATAGGCATACTCGAGGGGTAATTTCACAAAGCGCTAGGTGGGGCAATTTTTTTTGTGGAAAATGCAACATGCAAAATTTCAAATGTTCTCAAAATGCAAAACGAGGGGGTTTATTACTTATTTTATTGAATGCATTGCTACAATGTCTTCCTAAATGCATTTCCTCTGTTTTAGCCTGATGTAGTTGCACTCTTTGTAGGACTATGATTATGAAGCAGCCTATGCATATGATATACAGTGCCCATTATATTAGGTAAACCACCCTGTTCACGAAAATAGTATGCTCCTACAGACAGTGAGTCACGTGTCCGTGGCTTGTTATATAAATCAGGCATTGAGGCATTCAGTTACTGTTCGATTGAACATTACAATGGGCAAAAAGAGTGACCAAAGCGACTTTGATCATGGTATGATCATAGGTGCCAGGCGTGCCGGTTCCAGTATCTCACTCACGACAGTGTCTAGTGTTTACCGAGAATCGTGCAAGCTAGCAGGCAGGCCACAAACAGGCAAATAACAGTGCAGTACAACAATGATGTGCAGAACGGCATCTCGGAACGCACAAATCGTCAGTCCTTGTCACAGATGAGCTATTGCAGCAGACGACCAGACCGGGTTCCACTCCTATCAGCTATAAAAAAAGAAGAAGGGTCTCCAGTGGGCACGCGATCACCAGCACTGGCAATTGAGGAGAGGAAAAACATCGCCTGGTCCAACGAATCCTGGTTCCGGTAGCGTCATGCTGATGCCAGAGTCAGGATTTGGTGTAAGCAGCATGAGTCCAGGTGGCGGTGGTGTCATAGTGTGGGGAATGTTTTCCTGGCAAATGTTAGGAACCCTTGATACCAAATGAGCCACGTTTCCATGCTCTGAAGAATTCGGGGCTGTTCTGGAGGTGTGTGGGTGTATATATATATATACAGTTGAAGTCGGAAGTTTACATACACTTAGGTTGGAGTCATTAAAACTAGTTTTTCAACCACTCCATAAATGTCTTGTTAACAAACTACAGTTTTGACAAGTCGGTTAGGACATCTACTTTGTGCATGACACAAGTGATTTTTCTAACAATTGTTTCCAGACAGATTATTTCACTTATAATTCACTGTATCACAATTCCAGTGGGTCGGAAGTTTACATACACTAAGTTACATACACTTTAAACAGTTTGGAAAATTCCAGAAAATTATGTCATGGCTTTAGAAGCTTCTGATAGGCTAATTGACATCATTTGAGTCAATTGGAGGTGTACCTGTGAATGTATTTCAAGACCTACCTTCAAACTCTGTGCCGCTTTGCTTGACATCATGGGAAAATCAAAAGAAATCAGCCAAGACCTCAGAAAAAAATTGTAGACCTCCACATGTCTGGTTCATCCTTGGGAGCAATTTCCAAACGCCTGAAGGTACCATGTTCATCTGTACAAAGAAAAGTATGCAAGTATAAACACCATAGGACCACGCAGCCGTAATACTGCTCAGGAAGGAGACGCGTTCTGTCTCCTAGAGATGAACGTACTTTGGTGCGAAAAGTGCAAATCAATCCCAGAACAACACAAAAGGGCCATGTGAAGATGCTGGAGGAAGCAGGTACAAAAGTATCTATATCCACAGTAAAACGAGTCCTATATTGACATAACCTGAAAGGCCGCTCAGCAAGGAAGAAGCCACTGCTCCAAAACCGCCATAAAAAAGCCAAACTACGGTTTGCAACTGCACATGGGGACAAAGATCGTACTTTTTGGAGAAAGGTCCTCTGGTCTGATGAAACAAAAATAGAATTGTTTGGCCATAATGACCATCTTTATGTTTGGAGGAAAAAGGGGGAGGCTTGCAAGCCGAAGAACACCATCCCAACCGTGAAGCTTGGGGGTGGTAGCATCATGTTGTGGGGGTGCTTTGCTACAGGAAGGACTGGTGCACTTCACAAAATAGATGGAATCACGAGGAGTAACATTATGTGGATATATTGAAGCAACATCTCAAGACATCAGTCAGGAAGTTAAAGCTTGATCGCTAATTGGTCTTCCAAATGGACAATGACCCCAAAGCATACTTCCAAATTTGTGGCAAAATGGTTTAAGGACAACAAAGTCAAGGTATTGGAGTGGCCATCACAAAGCCCTGACCTCAATCCTATAGAAATTTTGTGGGCAGAACTGAAAAAGCATGTGCAAGCAAGGAGGCCTACAAACCTGACTCAGTTACACCAGCTCTGTCAGGAGGAATGGCCAAAATTCACCCAACTTATTGTGGGAAGCTTGTGGAAGTCTACCTGAAACATTTGACCCAAGTTAAACAATTTAACTTCTGACCCACTGGGAATGTGATGAAAGAAATAAAAGCTGAAATAAATCATTCTCTCTACTATTATTCTGACACTTCAGATTCTTAAAATAAAGTGGCGATCCTAACTGACCTAAGACAGGGAATTTTTACTAGGATAACATTTCAGGAATTGTTAAAAACTGAGTTTAAATGTATTTGGCTAAGGTGTATGTAAACTTCCGACTTCAGCTGTATATAATCATGTAACCAGAAAAGTGCTAAACAAATCAAAATATATTTTGTATTTGAGATTTTTCAAAGTAGCCACCCTTTGCCTTGATAGCAGCTTTGCACATTCTTGGTGGCAGCATCATGCTGTGGGGATGTTTTTCAGCGGCAGGGACTGGGAGACTAGTCAGGATTGAGGAAAGATGAACAAAGCAATGTACAGAGAGATCCTTGATGAAAACCTGTTCACCATCGATTTCTCCCCTGATTGGTCAGTTTGGCTGGGCGGTCAGCTCTAGGAAGAGTCTTGGTTTTTTTTATTTGGAAAATGTCAAGGGGTCTGAATACTTTCGAAGAGCACTGTGGGTGTATATATATATTAAACACTACCCTTCAAAAGTTTGGGGTCACTTAGAAATGTCCTTGTTTTTTTGTCTATTAAAATAACATCAAATTGATCAGAAATACAGTGTAGACATGTTGTAAAAATTATTATTATTATTATTATTATTTTATTTCACCTTTATTTAACGAGGTAGGCAAGTTGAGAACAAGTTCTCATTTACAACTGCGACCTGGCCAAGATAAAGCAAAGCAGTTCGACACATACAACAATACAGAGTTACACATGGAATAAACAAACATACAGTCAATAATACAGTAGGAAAAAAAACAAATCTATATACAATGTGTGCAAATGAGGTAGCATGAGGAACATAAGGCAATAAATAGGCCATGGTGGCAAAGTAATTACAGTATAGCAATTTAACACTGGAATGGTAAATGTGCAGTAGATGAATGTGCAAAGTAAAATACTGGAGTGCAAAGGAGCAAGATAAATAAATGACTACGGTAAGGGAGGAAGTAGTTGGTTGGGCTATGTACAGGTGCAGTGATCTGTAAGCTGCTCTGACAGCTGGTGCTTAAAACTAGTGAGGGAGATAAGTGTCTCCAGTTTCAACAATTTTTGTAGTTCGTTCCAGTCATTGGCAGCGGAGAACTGGAAGGAGAGGCGGCCAAAAGAGGAATTGGCTTTGGGGGTGACCAGTGAGATATACCTGCTGGAGCGAGTGCTACGGGTAGGTGCCGCTATGGTTACCAGCGAGCTGAGGTAAGGCGGGGCTTTACCTAGCAGGGACTTGTAGATGACCTGGAGCCAGTGGGTCTGGCGACGAGTATATAGCGAGGGCCAGCCAACTAGAGCATACACGTCGCAGTGGTGGGTGGTATAAGGGGCTTTGGTGACAAAGTGGATGGCACTGTGATAGACTGCATCCAGTTTGCTGAGTAGAGTATTGGAAGCTGTTTTGTAGATGACATCGCCGAAGTCGAGGATCGGTAGGATACTCAGTTTTACTAGTGCAAGTTTGGCAGCATGAGTGAAGGAGGCTTTGTTGCAAAATAGAAAGCCGATTCTGGATTTAATTTTGGATTGGAGATGTTTAATGTGAGTCTGGAAGGAGAGTTTACAGTCTAGCCAGACACCTAGGTATTTGTAGTTGTCCACGTATTCTAGGTCAGAGCCGTCCAGGGTAGTGATGCTAGTCGGGCGGCGGGTACAGGCAGCGAACGGTTGAAAAGCATGCATTTGGGTTTACTAGCGTTTAAGAGCAGTTGGAGGCCACGGAAGGAGTGTTGTATATCATTGAAGCTCGTTTGGAGATTAGTTAACACAGTGTCCAAAGAAGGGCCAGAAGTATACAGAATGGTGTCGTCTGCATAGAGGTGGATCAGAGAATCACCTGCAGCAAGAGCGACATCATTGATGTATGACTATTGTAGCTGGAAATGGCAGATTCTTCATGGAATATCTACATAGGTGCACAGAGGCCCATTATCACCAACCATCACTCTTGTGTTCCAATGGCGCGTTGTGTTAGCTAATCCAAGTTTATAATTTTAAAAAGCTAATTGATCATTAGAAAACCCTTTTGCCATTATGTTAGCAAAGCTGAAAACTGTTGTCCTGATTAAAGAAGCAATAAAACTGGCCTTCTTTAGACTAGTTGAGTATCTGGAGCATCAGCATTTGTGGGTTCAAAATGGCCAGAAACAAATAACTTTCTTCTGAAACTCGTCAGTCTATTCTTGTTCTGAGAAAAGAAGGCTATTCCATGCGAGAAATTGCCAAGAAACTGAAGATCTCGTACAGCGCTATGTACTACTCCCTTCACAGAACAGTGCAAACTGGCTCTAACCAGAATAGAAAGAGGAGTGGGAGGCCCGGTGAGCAAGAGGACAAGTACATTAGAGTGTCTAGTTTGAGAAACAGATGCCTCACAAGTCCTCAACTGGCAGTTTCATTAAATAGTACCTGCAAAACACCAGTCTCAACGCGTCAACAGTGAAGAAGCGACTCCGGGATGCTGGCCTTCTAGGCAGAGTTGCAAAGAAAAAGCCATATCTCAGACTGGCCAATAAAAAGAAAAGATTAAGATGGGAAAAAGAACACAGACACTGGACAGAGGAACTCTGCCTAGAATACCAGCATCCCGGAGTCGCCTCTTCACTGTAGATATTCCATAAAAATCAGCCGTTTCCAGCTACAATAGTTATTTACAACATTAACAATGTCTACATTGCATTTCTGATCAATTTAATCAATTTGATTCGCTTTTCTTTCAGAAACATTTCTAAGTGACCCCAACCTTTGAACGGTAGTATATATATATATATATACAAAACATTAGAAACATCTGCTCTTTTCATGACGGAGACTGACCAGGTGAAAGCTACGATCCCTTATTGATGTCACAAGTTAAATCCACTTCAATCAGTGTAGAAGTTGAAGGGTAGGAGACACGTTAAAGAAGGATGTTTAAGCCTTAAGCCTTTAACAATTGAGACAGAGTTTGAATGGGCAAGACAAAATATTTAAGTGCCTTTGAACGCGACATCCAGCCAACTTAACACAACTGTGGGAAACATTGAGTCAACATGGGCCAGCATCCCTGTGGAACGCACTTTGACTCCTTGTAGAATCCATGCCCTGAGGATTTTAGGCTGATTTGAGGGCAAAAGGTGGGGTCCAACTCAATATTAGGAAGGTGTTCTTAATGTTTTGTGCACTGCCATTTTGCAGACGCTTTTATCCAAAGCGACTTGCTGTCATATGTGCATACATTTCACACATGGGTGGTCCCGGGAATCCAACCCACTACCCTGGTGTTGCAAACGCCATGCTCTACCAACTGAGCTACAAAGGACCACAATGAAAGGTGTGGCCAATAGACTGTTGTTTGTGTATCTGTTGAACTTATTTGAACTGAGGACCCATCATGCATCATATCCACTATGTAAATCACTGTGGGAACATTAGGTGTGGCCAATACAAAAATATATTTTGTATTTGAGATTTTTCAAAGTAGCCACCCTTTGCCTTGATAGCAGCTTTGCACATTCTTGGTGGCAGCATCATGCTGTGGGGATGTTTTTCAGCGGCAGGGACTGGGAGACTAGTCAGGATTGAGGAAAGATGAACAAAGCAATGTACAGAGAGATCCTTGATGAAAACCTGTTCACCATCGATTTCTCCCCTGATTGGTCAGTTTGGCTGGGCGGCCAGCTCTAGGAAGAGTCTTGGTTTTTTTTATTTGGAAAATGTCAAGGGGTCTGAATACTTTCCGAAGGCACTGTGGGTGTATATATATATTAAACACTACCCTTCAAAAGTTTGGGGTCACTTAGAAATGTCCTTGTTTTTTTGTCTATTAAAATAACATCAAATTGATCAGAAATACAGTGTAGACATGTTGTAAAAATTATTATTATTATTATTATTATTTTATTTCACCTTTATTTAACGAGGTAGGCAAGTTGAGAACAAGTTCTCATTTACAACTGCGACCTGGCCAAGATAAAGCAAAGCAGTTCGACACATACAACAATACAGAGTTACACATGGAATAAACAAACATACAGTCAATAATACAGTAGGAAAAAAAAACAAATCTATATACAATGTGTGCAAATGAGGTAGCATGAGGAACATAAGGCAATAAATAGGCCATGGTGGCAAAGTAATTACAGTATAGCAATTTAACACTGGAATGGTAAATGTGCAGTAGATGAATGTGCAAAGTAAAATACTGGAGTGCAAAGGAGCAAGATAAATAAATGACTACGGTAAGGGAGGAAGTAGTTGGTTGGGCTATGTACAGGTGCAGTGATCTGTAAGCTGCTCTGACAGCTGGTGCTTAAAACTAGTGAGGGAGATAAGTGTCTCCAGTTTCAACAATTTTTGTAGTTCGTTCCAGTCATTGGCAGCGGAGAACTGGAAGGAGAGGCGGCCAAAAGAGGAATTGGCTTTGGGGGTGACCAGTGAGATATACCTGCTGGAGCGAGTGCTACGGGTAGGTGCCGCTATGGTTACCAGCGAGCTGAGGTAAGGCGGGGCTTTACCTAGCAGGGACTTGTAGATGACCTGGAGCCAGTGGGTCTGGCGACGAGTATATAGCGAGGGCCAGCCAACTAGAGCATACACGTCGCAGTGGTGGGTGGTATAAGGGGCTTTGGTGACAAAGTGGATGGCACTGTGATAGACTGCATCCAGTTTGCTGAGTAGAGTATTGGAAGCTGTTTTGTAGATGACATCGCCAAGTCGAGGATCGGTAGGATACTCAGTTTTACTAGTGCAAGTTTGGCAGCATGAGTGAAGGAGGCTTTGTTGCAAAATAGAAAGCCGATTCTGGATTTAATTTTGGATTGGAGATGTTTAATGTGAGTCTGGAAGGAGAGTTTACAGTCTAGCCAGACACCTAGGTATTTGTAGTTGTCCACGTATTCTAGGTCAGAGCCGTCCAGGGTAGTGATGCTAGTCGGGCGGGCGGGTACAGGCAGCGAACGGTTGAAAAGCATGCATTTGGGTTTACTAGCGTTTAAGAGCAGTTGGAGGCCACGGAAGGAGTGTTGTATATCATTGAAGCTCGTTTGGAGATTAGTTAACACAGTGTCCAAAGAAGGGCCAGAAGTATACAGAATGGTGTCGTCTGCATAGAGGTGGATCAGAGAATCACCTGCAGCAAGAGCGACATCATTGATGTATGACTATTGTAGCTGGAAATGGCAGATTCTTCATGGAATATCTACATAGGCGCACAGAGGCCCATTATCACCAACCATCACTCTTGTGTTCCAATGGCGCGTTGTGTTAGCTAATCCAAGTTTATAATTTTAAAAAGCTAATTGATCATTAGAAAACCCTTTTGCCATTATGTTAGCAAAGCTGAAAACTGTTGTCCTGATTAAAGAAGCAATAAAACTGGCCTTCTTTAGACTAGTTGAGTATCTGGAGCATCAGCATTTGTGGGTTCAAAATGGCCAGAAACAAATAACTTTCTTCTGAAACTCGTCAGTCTATTCTTGTTCTGAGAAAAGAAGGCTATTCCATGCGAGAAATTGCCAAGAAACTGAAGATCTCGTACAGCGCTATGTACTACTCCCTTCACAGAACAGTGCAAACTGGCTCTAACCAGAATAGAAAGAGGAGTGGGAGGCCCCGGTGAGCAAGAGGACAAGTACATTAGAGTGTCTAGTTTGAGAAACAGATGCCTCACAAGTCCTCAACTGGCAGTTTCATTAAATAGTACCTGCAAAACACCAGTCTCAACGCGTCAACAGTGAAGAAGCGACTCCGGGATGCTGGCCTTCTAGGCAGAGTTGCAAAGAAAAAGCCATATCTCAGACTGGCCAATAAAAAGAAAAAGATTAAGATGGGAAAAAGAACACAGACACTGGACAGAGGAACTCTGCCTAGAATACCAGCATCCCGGAGTCGCCTCTTCACTGTAGATATTCCATAAAAAATCAGCCGTTTCCAGCTACAATAGTTATTTACAACATTAACAATGTCTACATTGCATTTCTGATCAATTTAATCAATTTGATTCGCTTTTCTTTCAGAAACATTTCTAAGTGACCCCAACCTTTGAACGGTAGTATATATATATATATATACAAAACATTAGAAACATCTGCTCTTTTCATGACGGAGACTGACCAGGTGAAAGCTACGATCCCTTATTGATGTCACAAGTTAAATCCACTTCAATCAGTGTAGAAGTTGAAGGGTAGGAGACACGTTAAAGAAGGATGTTTAAGCCTTAAGCCTTTAACAATTGAGACAGAGTTTGAATGGGCAAGACAAAATATTTAAGTGCCTTTGAACGCGACATCCAGCCAACTTAACACAACTGTGGGAAACATTGGAGTCAACATGGGCCAGCATCCCTGTGGAACGCTTTCGACTCCTTGTAGAATCCATGCCCTGAGGATTTTAGGCTGATTTGAGGGCAAAAGGTGGGGTCCAACTCAATATTAGGAAGGTGTTCTTAATGTTTTGTGCACTGCCATTTTGCAGACAGCTTTTATCCAAAGCGACTTGCTGTCATATGTGCATACATTTCACACATGGGTGGTCCCGGGAATCCAACCCACTACCCTGGTGTTGCAAACGCCATGCTCTACCAACTGAGCTACAAAGGACCACAATGAAAGGTGTGGCCAATAGACTGTTGTTTGTGTATCTGTTGAACTTATTTGAACTGAGGACCCATCATGCATCATATCCACTATGTAAATCACTGTGGGAACATTAGGTGTGGCCAATACAAAAATATATTTTGTATTTGAGATTTTTCAAAGTAGCCACCCTTTGCCTTGATAGCAGCTTTGCACATTCTTGGTGGCAGCATCATGCTGTGGGGATGTTTTTCAGCGGCAGGGACTGGGAGACTAGTCAGGATTGAGGAAAGATGAACAAAGCAATGTACAGAGAGATCCTTGATGAAAACCTGTTCACCATCGATTTCTCCCCTGATTGGTCAGTTTGGCTGGGCGGCCAGCTCTAGGAAGAGTCTTGGTTTTTTTTATTTGGAAAATGTCAAGGGGTCTGAATACTTTCCGAAGGCACTGTGGGTGTATATATATATTAAACACTACCCTTCAAAAGTTTGGGGTCACTTAGAAATGTCCTTGTTTTTTTGTCTATTAAAATAACATCAAATTGATCAGAAATACAGTGTAGACATGTTGTAAAAATTATTATTATTATTATTATTATTTTATTTCACCTTTATTTAACGAGGTAGGCAAGTTGAGAACAAGTTCTCATTTACAACTGCGACCTGGCCAAGATAAAGCAAAGCAGTTCGACACATACAACAATACAGAGTTACACATGGAATAAACAAACATACAGTCAATAATACAGTAGGAAAAAAACAAATCTATATACAATGTGTGCAAATGAGGTAGCATGAGGAACATAAGGCAATAAATAGGCCATGGTGGCAAAGTAATTACAGTATAGCAATTTAACACTGGAATGGTAAATGTGCAGTAGATGAATGTGCAAAGTAAAATACTGGAGTGCAAAGGAGCAAGATAAATAAATGACTACGGTAAGGGAGGAAGTAGTTGGTTGGGCTATGTACAGGTGCAGTGATCTGTAAGCTGCTCTGACAGCTGGTGCTTAAAACTAGTGAGGGAGATAAGTGTCTCCAGTTTCAACAATTTTTGTAGTTCGTTCCAGTCATTGGCAGCGGAGAACTGGAAGGAGAGGCGGCCAAGAGGAATTGGCTTTGGGGGTGACCAGTGAGATATACCTGCTGGAGCGAGTGCTACGGGTAGGTGCCGCTATGGTTACCAGCGAGCTGAGGTAAGGCGGGCTTTACCTAGCAGGGACTTGTAGATGACCTGGAGCCAGTGGGTCTGGCGACGAGTATATAGCGAGGGCCAGCCAACTAGAGCATACACGTCGCAGTGGTGGGTGGTATAAGGGGCTTTGGTGACAAAGTGGATGGCACTGTGATAGACTGCATCCAGTTTGCTGAGTAGAGTATTGGAAGCTGTTTTGTAGATGACATCGCCGAAGTCGAGGATCGGTAGGATACTCAGTTTTACTAGTGCAAGTTTGGCAGCATGAGTGAAGGAGGCTTTGTTGCAAAATAGAAAGCCGATTCTGGATTTAATTTTGGATTGGAGATGTTTAATGTGAGTCTGGAAGGAGAGTTTACAGTCTAGCCAGACACCTAGGTATTTGTAGTTGTCCACGTATTCTAGGTCAGAGCCGTCCAGGGTAGTGATGCTAGTCGGGCGGGCGGGTACAGGCAGCGAACGGTTGAAAAGCATGCATTTGGGTTTACTAGCGTTTAAGAGCAGTTGGAGGCCACGGAAGGAGTGTTGTATATCATTGAAGCTCGTTTGGAGATTAGTTAACACAGTGTCCAAAGAAGGGCCAGAAGTATACAGAATGGTGTCGTCTGCATAGAGGTGGATCAGAGAATCACCTGCAGCAAGAGCGACATCATTGATGTATGACTATTGTAGCTGGAAATGGCAGATTCTTCATGGAATATCTACATAGGCACAGAGGCCCATTATCACCAACCATCACTCTTGTGTTCCAATGGCGCGTTGTGTTAGCTAATCCAAGTTTATAATTTTAAAAGCTAATTGATCATTAGAAAACCCTTTTGCCATTATGTTAGCAAAGCTGAAAACTGTTGTCCTGATTAAAGAAGCAATAAAACTGGCCTTCTTTAGACTAGTTGAGTATCTGGAGCATCAGCATTTGTGGGTTCAAAATGGCCAGAAACAAATAACTTTCTTCTGAAAAGAAGGCTATTCCATGCGAGAAATTGCCAAGAAACTGAAGATCTCGTACAGCGCTATGTACTACTCCCTTCACAGAACAGTGCAAACTGGCTCTAACCAGAATAGAAAGAGGAGTGGGAGGCCCCGGTGAGCAAGAGGACAAGTACATTAGAGTGTCTAGTTTGAGAAACAGATGCCTCACAAGTCCTCAACTGGCAGTTTCATTAAATAGTACCTGCAAAACACCAGTCTCAACGTCAACAGTGAAGAAGCGACTCCGGGATGCTGGCCTTCTAGGCAGAGTTGCAAAGAAAAAGCCATATCTCAGACTGGCCAATAAAAAGAAAAGATTAAGATGGGAAAAAGAACACAGACACTGGACAGAGGAACTCTGCCTAGAATACCAGCATCCCGGAGTCGCCTCTTCACTGTAGATATTCCATAAAAAATCAGCCGTTTCCAGCTACAATAGTTATTTACAACATTAACAATGTCTACATTGCATTTCTGATCAATTTAATCAATTTGATTCGCTTTTCTTTCAGAAACATTTCTAAGTGACCCCAACCTTTGAACGGTAGTATATATATATATATATACAAAACATTAGAAACATCTGCTCTTTTCATGACGGAGACTGACCAGGTGAAAGCTACGATCCCTTATTGATGTCACAAGTTAAATCCACTTCAATCAGTGTAGAAGTTGAAGGGTAGGAGACACGTTAAAGAAGGATGTTTAAGCCTTAAGCCTTTAACAATTGAGACAGAGTTTGAATGGGCAAGACAAAATATTTAAGTGCCTTTGAACGCGACATCCAGCCAACTTAACACAACTGTGGGAAACATTGGAGTCAACATGGGCCAGCATCCCTGTGGAACGCTTTCGACTCCTTGTAGAATCCATGCCCTGAGGATTTTAGGCTGATTTGAGGGCAAAAGGTGGGGTCCAACTCAATATTAGGAAGGTGTTCTTAATGTTTTGTGCACTGCCATTTTGCAGACGCTTTTATCCAAAGCGACTTGCTGTCATATGTGCATACATTTCACACATGGGTGGTCCCGGGAATCCAACCCACTACCCTGGTGTTGCAAACGCCATGCTCTACCAACTGAGCTACAAAGGACCACAATGAAAGGTGTGGCCAATAGACTGCACAGGTGACATGGGCTTGAAGCACCCATTTTCACAAATGGATAAAATGGCCTGCAGGGTTCTGGGTCAAGAGTTCACAAGGTCAAGTATTGTACCAGTACATAACTACACGGAACAAAAATATAAATGCAACATGCAACAACTTCAAAGATTTTACTGAGTTACAGTTCATATAAGGAAATCAGTCAAAATAAATAAATTCATTAGGCCCTAATCTATGGATTTCATGTGACTGGGCAGGGGCGCAGCCATGGATGGGCCTGGGAGGACATTGGGAGCCAGGCCCAGTCAATCAGAATGAGTTTTTCCCCTCAAAAGGGCTTTATTACAGACAGAAATGCTCCTCAGCACCCCTTCAGATGATCCTGCAGGTGAAGAAGCTGGTTGTGGAGGTCCTGGGGTGGCGTGGTTACGCGTGGTCTGCGGTTGTGAGGCCGGTTGGACATACTGACAAATTCAATTAAATTCTCTGGAAACAGCTCTGGTGGACAGTCCTGTAGTCAGCATGCCAATTGCACTCTCCGTCAACTTGAGACATCAGTAGCATTGTGTTGTCTAACAACTTCACATTTTAGAGTGGCCTTTTATTGTCCCCATCACAAGGTGCATCTGTGTAATGATCATGCTGTTTAATCAGCTTATTGATATGCCACACCTGTCAGGTGAATGGATTATCTGGACAAAGGATAAATGCTCACCAACAGGGATGTAGACACATTTGTGCACATTTGAGAGAAATAGCTTTTTGTGCATATGGACAATTTATGGGATCTTTTATTTCAGCTCATTAAACATGGTACCAACACTTTACATTTTGCGTTTATATTTTTGTTTAGTATAAATATACACTGAGTGTACAAAACATTATGAACATCTTCCTACTATTGAGTTGCACCCCTTTTCACCATCAGAATAGCCTCAATTCGTCGGGCCGTTCGAAAGCGTTCCACAGAGATGCTGGCCTATGTTGACTCCAATGCTTCCCACAGTTGTGTCAGTTGGCTGGATGTCTTTTGGGTGGTGGACCGTGATTTATACACTCGGAAACTGTTGAGCGTGAAAAACCCAACAGTGTTGCAATTCTTGACACACTCAAACCGTTGAGCCTGGCACCTACTACCATACCTCCTTCAAAGGCACTTAAATATTTTGTCTTGCACATTTGGCCTCTGAATGGCACACAATCCATGTCTCAATTGTATCAAGGCTTAAGAATCATTCTTTAACCTGTCCCCTCCCCGTCATCTTCACTGATTGAACTGGGTTTAACAGGTGACATAAATAAGGGATGATAGCTTTCACCTGGATTCACCTTGTCAGTCTGTCATGGAAAGAGCAGGAGCTCCTAATGTTTTGTACACTCAGTGTATCTATTATGTTTTTATTATATTCTACTCGAATGACCTGCATGATAATTCAAATATATTTGCTTCCCTGGAATAGTGTCTTGCCAATCTGCTCCCAGCTCACTATATGCAAACCCCAAATCATCAAGGGCTATTTGCATCTTCACATCTTAGGCCTATGGACTATAGCCTAAGATGTGCACATGTAAATACAGTAGCCCTTGATCAGTTGGGGTTTGCATAGGCCTATATGAAGTGGAAGCAGGCGCATGGTTGCAACCTGGTGTCAGAGCATTTCATATTATACTGTACGTAAAGCCAAGACACTCCATTAAGTATGATATGTTACGTTTGGTATGGTTATATACTTTTGGTCATGTAGTGTATGTAGACACCTGCTCATAGAACATCACATTACAAAATCATGGGCATTAATATGGAGTTGGTCCCCCGTTGTCTGCTATAACAGCCTCCACTCTTCTGGAAAGGCTTTCCACTAGATGTTGGAACATTGCTGCAGGGACTTGCTTCCATTCAGCCACAACAGCATTAGTAAGGTCGGCACTGATGTTGAGCGATTAGGCCTGGCTCGTAGTCAGCGTTCCAATTCATCCCAAAGGTGTTTGATGGGGTTGAGGTCAGGGCTCTGTGCAGGCCATTCAAGTTCTTCCTTATCGATCTCGACAAACCATTTCTGTATGGACCTCACTTTGTACACAGGGGCATTGTCATGCTGAAACAGGAAAGGGGCTTCCCAAACTGTTGCCACAAAGTTGAAAGCACAGAATCGTCTAGATTGCCACTGTATTCTGTAGTTAAGATTTCCCTTCACTGAAACCAAGGAGCCTAGCCCAAACCATGAGAAACAGCCAGAGACCATTATTCCTCCACTACCAAACTTTAAATTTGGCACTTTGCATTCTTCTGTCATCTGCCAAACCCAGATTCTTCCCTTGCACTGCCAGATGGTGAAGCTTGATTCATCACTCCAGAGAATGCGTTTCCACCACTCCAGAGTCCAATGGGGGCAAGCTTTACACCACTCCAGCCAACACTTGGCACTGCGCATGTTGATCTTAGGCTTGTGTGCGGCTGCTCGGCCATGGACACCCATTTCATGAAGCTCCTGACGAACAGTTCTTGTGCTGACGTTGCTTCCAGAGGCATTTTGGAACTCGTACTTTTATTTTTTGGGAACTTGTCCACATACTTTTATATATATGTATGTATATATGTGTGTAAGACAGATGGTTACTTAAGGCAAAAACAAAAGTAGAGTGGATGGGTGGGTGTGTAACGCGAACGTCTAGCAACCCAAAGGTTGCTGACTCGAAACTCCTCATAGACAACTTGGGCAATAGCAACTTTTCAACTACTTACTACTTATTTTAGTTACTTTGCAACTACTTACTACTTATTTTAGTTACTTTGCAACTACTTAGCATGTTAGCTAACCCTTCCCCTAACCCTAACCTTAACCCTTTTAGCATAGCCATCTCCTAACCATAACCTTAACCCTTTTAGCATACCCATCTCCTAACCATAACCTTAACCCTTTTAGCTAACCCTTCCCCTAACCTTAACCCTTTAACCTAACTCCTAAACTTAACCCTAACCCCTAGCCGAGCTAACATTAGTGAGCTAGCTAACGTTATCCACCTAGCTTGAATTTGTAACATATCATACGTTTGGCAAATTTGTAACATGTTGTACTTTTTGCAAATTTGTGACCTAACATGTTAAGCAAATTAGTGACATATTGTACGTATTGCAAATTCATGACATATAATACGGAATTGTAATTCGTAACATATCATATGTAGTGGGTGAAGGACATCCACAAATTAATACATATATAACTCTAAATGTGCACAATTGTTTTGCATGGAATAATCAGATACGTGTAGTTCTGACAATGCTCAATAGGTGATGATATTAAAACCAAATAGTTATAACATTTAACAATCCCTTGAAAATGGCACATAGTTGGGGTCTCCTTGCCCCCCAGCAGCCAAATCGTACGTATTGTGTTGTTTTATTGAAACAACCTATTCCAGGGACATGTAGAATGTATTATACTATTGAATAGACAGCATTTGCTTCCCTGGAACAATGTATTTACCACCTATTCCGTAAACCTAGTCACTGGTTTTCATTGAGGGGCTGTGGCTCTTATGTAATGTATCCTTCCTTTCTTTCTCTCTTGAAGATATCTCTGATCTAATTTATTGTGATAAGATCAGTGATTTGGACTGGATGTAAAAGTGCATTAGGCAGACTAAGTGCACACTGATTAGATCTAATTCATTGACTGTAAAAAATTACTGGACTTAAAGATCTCCTACATTTTAATGGATTCCAAAGAATTGTCCAAGTGACAGACCATTATGACAACAGACACGTGTTTGTTCAGGCCAATAGATTGCACATGCAGTGGTGTAAAGTACGTAAGTAAAAATACTTTAAAGTACTACTTAAGTAGTTTTGGGGGGTGTCTGTACTTAACTATTTATATTTTTTGGGAACTTTTACTTTACTACATTCCTAAAGAAAATGATGTACGTTTTACTCCATACATTTTCCATGACACCCAAAAGTACTCTTTACATTTCGAATGCTTAGCAAGACAGGAAAATGGTCCAATTCATGCACTTATCAAGAGAACATCCCTGGTCATCCCTACTGCCTCTGATCTGTCAGACTAACTAAACACAAACACATATTTTATAAATGATGTCTGAGTGTTGGAGTGTGCCCCTGACTATCTGTACATTTTTAAAACAAGAAAATGGTGCTGTCTTTGCTTAATGTAAGGAATTTGAAATTATTTCTACTTTTACTTTTGATACTTAAGTATATTTAGAACCAAATACTTTTAGACTTTTACTCAAGTAGTATTTTACTGGGTGACTTCCACTTTTACCTGAGTAACTTTCTATTAAGGTATTTATACTTTTACTCTTTTTCTACTTTTTCCAACATTTGGCACACGCAACATGGCCCTTGCGTACTTCCAGTCGCGGTGATGTGACACAGCCTTGACTGTCCACACACTCTGGGTCATGGCTAGAAAGGTACAACTTTTGTGAAATTTTAATTTAAAATAATTTTTTATTGTTGCATTTTAGCTAACTCTAACTTTCACCCGTTTCCTAACTTTAACCTAATTATTCTAACCTGCTACTTGAATTATCCTAACCTGCTGGGTAAATTATCATAACCTGCTACGAAAAAGCTACATCAGACAAAATGTGTCTTATTTCTTATCAAAACCCGCTCCCGCTGTCCCGGATGCAATGTTGGCTGCTTCCACTGCAGGTGTTATATAGCCTAATATTGCGCTTGCTTACAGCTCAGCGCAGTCCGGTCAAAGAGCGCCATCGTCTGCCTCTATATATATCGCTCCCCTTGACTTTCCCCTTCACATTAGTGCATGCATCCAGAGGAGCAGAGGTTTCATTCGAACCTGGCCGCTATACCTGAAAGCGCGAGATAACAGGGACCTGGCAATGATCTCACTGGACTTCAATTTTAATGTTTTGACAAGGGACCTGTCACTTTATCTGGAAAATCAAGTCAAAGTTGGACTTTTTGGATCTGGAGTATTGTCACTGGTGCTTGGCTTCAGCGCAGCTTATGCCTACTATTACTTGATCTCTGTCGCGAAGGTAGGGAGGTCACAAAGGCTGCTTTGAAGAATAATTATTTGGGATACATTGTAACCTGCACCTTGTCTTGTAATTATTAGAATGTGGCATAACGGTTATTATGAGCGATATTGCTCGCGCTTTTGCGCATCAAACCGGCTCAGCTGCTGCATGGTTTGCTGAGGGGGCTGATTTCTTACAGTAGCATACGAGCATCTGCGGTACTGCACATGCGATATAATCTCTCAATAAAATGCTTTCGTATGATTTTTCTCCAGACTAAATGTGAAAATTCAAAATTTGTACAATTAGGCCAAGGCTACATATTTACAAAATTTGAATTGCTATTTAGGCCGCATATATTTTGTCGTGAGTCCTTTGTTTTGTAATCTGAAATGTCGATCATGTAGGCTCGGTTTAGGCTATTGTCATACAAGCTGTCAGAAATATTCATGCAGTGATTGTTCCTTACCTACTGTAGGTCTACTGCATATTCAGACATTAATGGGTTTTCCAATATTCAATTTCCCCAATAATGAAAAGCATAGGCCTATATAACATTATGCAATAACAGCCGTGCATACAATTTTTGGTTAGACAGGTTCAGAGATGTGCTGAACATGTATAAGGGCCTATATGCTCTGATAGGACAGATGTGTTTGATATTGTGGTGACCTCATATAATCCCAGTTACAACACAGCCTACTGTCACTGTATTCTCATTATCAGTCTCCTTCATCCCCACTAGTGACCGCAGAATGTCCCTAAAACTCACCAAAACATGTAATATTCTTTGACACCTTTATACAGTCCTCTAGACCAAAATTAGGGCAACATAAAATATTGAGATTCCAGTCTTGATATTGCATTACAATTATACTATAGTGGTTGAGATCCTTCCTTTGGAATCAATATTCAATATCATGTGATTTCAGTGAAGAGGCTTCACAATGTTTTTAAGGGTATTGTAAGGGAGGAGTGGTGTAGATTGTGAATGATGAAGTATAATGAACTGTATTCAGGAGATTGTTTGTCATCTGTAGTACATATTGTGTAAATTCAATTTAGGAAAGGCACAACATCTTTGACATGCATGGTCAGACATTCCTCCTCCATTTCTCCTCAATAACGTGAACAGCACATCACTCACACACTTCATGTCTTGAATTGCAGAAGCCCCAGCTGATTTCTGGGGGTAAGAAGTTCTACCAGTTCCTGCGGGACCAATGTCCCGTGGTGTCAGAGACCTACTATCCCACCTTCTGGTGCTGGGAGAGCCGGATCCAGACACTGCTTAGACCATTCGTCACTGCTAAACCGGGGGTCAGCTACAGAAAGTAAGACTTTTATAGGATCAGAAGTGATGGTAGTAGTGTTACTGTTGAAACAACTATCTCAAAATGAACAGATTGTGAGAGGATCTTTAGCATGTGAAGGGAAGGGGTTTCCCTGGTCTGATGGTGAAATGGAACTGGGTGAACTGGAATTAAACTGGAGAAATTGGTTTAAACTCATGGAGCTCATGTCTCATAAGAGAGAAGCCTGTTGCATGGTGTTAGTTTAAAAATACACCTGTATGCAGGGCCATGCACAGACCTTTTGGGTGGCATGTAAAAAATATTGTGATTCATCACCAATAAGTGTCAAAGTTCAAGGGTCACTTAGCATAGTGACCAGGTAATCCACTTCCTGCAGCAGACATTATCCACTCATCACCAGTTACCAATAGTAGCCAATGTCAAAGTCAACATTATTAGTCAGTTGTACAACCAAATGCCTTCAACCAAAATGTGTCTTACGCATTTAACCCAACCCCTCTGAATCAGAGAGGTGCAGGGGGCTGCCTTAATCAACATCCACAAAAGTCAAAGTCACCATTATTAGTCAGTTGTACAACCAAATGCCTTCAACTGAAATGTGTCTTCCGCATTTAACCCAACCCTCTGAATCAGAGAGGTGCAGGGGGCTGCCTTAATCAACATCCACATTATCAGCACCCAGAGAACAGTAGGTTAACAGCCTTGTTCAGGGGCAGAACGACAGATTTTTACCTTGTCAGCTCAGGGATTCGAACTTGCAACCCTCCGGTTACAAGTCCAACACTCTAACCACTAGGCTACCTGCCACCCACACAATGCACCTGCTATCCTCAGGCTAGGTAATGTCCCATGGTTATGATCTGACAAGGAACAACTCTGGGCCCTAGTTAAAAGGTATGGGAACTTAGCCCTATGTTTTGTTTGGTCAGGTCACATAGTTGGTCATGTTTAACATCAAACACAAATGCTCAGTTTCCACCGTAGGCAGCAGCCAAAACTAACAAAAATATCACAACATTTCATCACAATATGTGCATGAACTGTTTCGACTGCAAAGCACACAGTAAAGTAGTGGAAAAGTTCTTGCCATGTTAAGAACAGGCGTCACCTTCCGGTTGATTGTTTTATTATTAGGCTTTAGCAGTTGGTTTGATCAAGTACTGAAATGTGCCCGTTATTTGATTCCTTTCATTCAGGTTTCACAACGTTAAACAAATCTCCCCACTGGGCACACACTAGTTGAATCAAGGTTGTTTCCACGTCA
The DNA here is from genome assembly GCA_030435695.1 of Brachymystax lenok tsinlingensis. Lineage (NCBI taxonomy): Eukaryota > Metazoa > Chordata > Actinopteri > Salmoniformes > Salmonidae > Brachymystax > Brachymystax lenok. Next base: position 11,260,008 of record CM059801.1, read on the forward strand.
TTTCAATCAAATTACTTTGAACCAACGTGGAATTGACGCCTGTGCCCAGTGGGTCGCACCCCTTGTCCTTAGTCAAGACTTATCAGCAGAAATGTGAAAGGAATCTTTTGTGTGATGGTATTGGCTCAGGCAAACGCTGCCACGTTAATGCATTCTGTTAGAGATTAATGGCCAGGGTGTCAAAGGCCTCCTGCATTTATTAGGTGGGTTGAAATTAATTAAAAGGAGTTGGGAATAGTTAGTATATATATATATATATATATGTATGTGTGTGTGTGTGTGTGTGTGTGTGGCATATGTGGGAACTCCTTCAAGACTGTTGTAAAAGCATTCCAGGTGAAGCTGGTTGAGAGAATGCCAAGTGTGCAAAACTGTCAAGGGAAAGGGTGCCTACTTTGAAGAATTTGAAACATAATATAGTTTGATTTGTTTAATACTTTTTTGGTTACTACATGATTCCATATGTGTTATTTCATAGTTTTGATATACAATGTAGAAAATAGTAAAAAATAAAGGAAAACCCTGGAATGAGAAAGTGTGTCCAAACTTTTGACTGGTACTGTACATACAGTGCCTTCAGAAAATACTCAGACCCCTTGACTTTTTCCACGTTTTGTTACGTTACAGCCTTATTCTAAAATGGATGAAAAAAATAAAATCCTTAGCAGTCTACACACAATACCCCATAATGACAAAGCAAAAACAGGTTTTTAGAAATGTATATTAAAATAAATGAATAGCTTATATATTTATTATTTTGTTTACCTTTATTTAACTGGGCAAGTCAGTTAAGAACAAATTCTTATTTACAATGACGGCCTAATACATAAGTATTTAGACCCTTTGCTATGAGACTCAAAACATGTTTCCATTGATCATCCTTGAGATGTTTCTACAACTTGATTGGAGTCCACCTCTGGTAAATTCATTTGACTGGACATGATTTGGAAAGGCACACAACTCTCTATAGAAGGTCCCACAGTTGACACAGTTGACAGTGCATGTCAGAGCAAAAAGCCATGAGGTTGAAGGAATTGTCCATAGAGCTCAGAGACAGGATTCTGTTGAGGCACAGATCTGGGGAAGGGTACAAAACAATTCTGCATCATGGAAGGTCCCCAAGAACACAGTGGCCTCCATCATTCTTAACTGGAAGAAGTTTGGAATCACCAAGACTCTTCCTAGAGCTGGCCGCCCGGCCAAACTGAGCAATCGGGGGAGAAGGGTCTTGGTCAGGGAAGTGACCAAGAACCCGATGGTCACTCTGAAAGAGCTCTAGAGTTCCTCTGTGGAGATGGGAGAAACTTCCAGAAGGACAACCATCTCTGCAGCACTCCACCAATCAGGCCTTTATGGTACAATGGCCTGACAGAAGTCACTCCTCAGTAAAAGGCACATGACAGCCTGCTTGGAGTTTGTCAAAAGGCACTTAAAGGACTCTCGGACCATGAGAAACAAGATTCTCTGGTCGGATGAAACCAAGATTGAACTCTTTGGCCTGAATGCCAAGCATCACGTCTGGAGGAAACCTGGCACCATCCCTACGGTGAAGCATGGTGGTGGAAGCATCATGTTGTGGGGATGTTTTTTTAGCAGCAGGGACTGGGAGACTAGTCAGGATCGAGGCAAAGATGAACAGAGCAAAGTACAGAGAGATCCTTGATGAAAACCTGCTCCAGAGTGCTTAGGACCTCAGACTGTGGAGAAGGTTCACCTTCCAACAGGACAACGACCCTAGTCACGCAGCCAAGACAACGCAGGAGTGGCTTCCGGGACAAGTCTCTGAATGTCCTTGAGTGGCCCAGCCAGAGCCCGGACTTGAACCCAATCGAACATCTCTGGAGAGACCTGAAAATAGCTGTGCAGCAACGCTCCCCATCCAACCTGACAGAGCTTGAGAGGATCTGCAGAGAAGAATGGGAGAAACTCCCCAATACAGGTGTGCCAAGCTTGTGGCGTCATACCCAAGAAGACTCGAGGCTGTAATCGCTGCCAAAGGTGCTTCAACAAAGTACTGAGTAAATGGTCTGAATATTTATGTAAATGTGATATACACTGCTCAAAAAAATAAAGGGAACACTTAAACAACACAATGTAACTCCAAGTCAATCACACTTCTGTGAAATCAAACTGTCCACTTAGGAAGCAACACTGATTGACAATAAATTTCACATGCTGTTGTGCAAATGGAATAGACAACAGGTGGAAATTATAGGCAATTAGCAAGACACCCCCAATAAAGGAGTGGTTCTGAAGGTGGTGACCACAGACCACTTCTCAGTTCCTATGCTTCCTGGCTGATGTTTTGGTCACTTTTGAATGCTGGCGGTGCTTTCACTCTAGTGGTAGCATGAGACGGAGTCTACAACCCACACAAGTGGCTCAGGTAGTGCAGCTCATCCAGGATGGCACATCAATGCGAGCTGTGGCAAGAAGGTTTGCTGTGTCTGTCAGCGTAGTGTCCAGAGCATGGAGGCGCTACCAGGAGACAGGCCAGTACATCAGGAGACGTGGAGGAGGCCGTAGGAGGGCAACAACCCAGCAGCAGGACCACTACCTCCGCCTTTGTGCAAGGAGGAGCACTGCCAGAGCCCTGCAAAATGACCTCCAGCAGGCCACAAATGTGCATGTGTCTGCTCAAACAGTCAGAAACAGACTCCATGAGGGTGGTATGAGGGCCGAACGTCCACAGGTGGGGGTTGTGCTTACAGCCCAACACCGTGCAGGACGTTTGGCATTTGCCAGAGAACACCAAGATTGGCAAATTCGCCACTGGCGCCCTGTGCTCTTCACAGATGAAAGCAGGTTCACACTGAACACGTGACAGAGTCTGGAGATGCCGTGGAGAACGTTCTGCTGCCTGCAACATCCTCCAGCATGACCGGTTTGGCGTTGGGTCAGTCATGGTGTGGGGTGGCATTTCTTTGGGGGGCCGCACAGCCCTCCATGTGCTCGCCAGAGGTAGCCTGACTGCCATTAGGTACCGAGATGAGATCCTCAGACCCCTTGTGAGACCATATGCTGGTGCGGTTGGCCCTGGGTTCCTCCTAATGCAAGACAATGCTAGACCTCATGTGGCTGGAGTGTGTCAGCAGTTCCTGCAAGAGGAAGGCATTGATGCTAAGGACTGGCCGCCCGTTCCCCAGACCTGAATCCAATTGAGCACATCTGGGACATCATGTCTCGCTCCATCCACCAACGCCACGTTGCACCACAGACTGTCCAGGAGTTGGCGGATGCTTTAGTCCAGGTCTGGGAGGAGATCCCTCAGGAGACCATCCGCCACCTCATCAGGAGCATGCCCAGGCGTTGTAGGGAGGTCATTCAGGCACGTGGAGGCCACACACACTACTGAGCCTCATTTTGACTTGTTTTAAGGACATTACATCAAAGTTGGATCAGCCTGTAGTGTGGTTTTCCACTTTCATTTTGAGTGTGACTCCAAATCCAGACCTCCATGGGTTGATAAATTTGATTTCCATTGATAATTTTTGTGTGATTTTGTTGTCAGCACATTCAACTATGTAAAGAAAAAAAGTATTTAATAAGATTATTTCATTCATTCAGATCTATGATGTGTTATTTTAGTGTACCCTTTATTTTTTTGAGCAGTGTATATATATGTATATATATATTTTTTTTTTTTTGTAAATTAGAAAACTTTTCTTAAAACCAGTTTTTGCTTTGTCATTATGGGGTGTTGTGTGTAGATTGATTGAAACGTTTTTATTTTATTTTATAAATTTTAGAATAAGTTTGTAACCTAACAAAATGTAGAAAAAGTCAAGGGGTCTGAATACTTTCCGAAGGCTCTGTATATAATACATATAATATAGTATATTCCACAGAGATAGAATCCAAATAGTGATTTGATCTGATTTACTGACCGAAAATACACAATTATTTGATCGGCGTCATTAGTTACTGTATTTATGTAGGCTGTCCACTAAGGAGCAATATCATCATCAACTTCGATTGCCAATCAAGATGGCCCTAATCTGACCCAGTGCCAAGGGCATTCCACTTCCCTTGGCCTTTGACCATTGTCCAATCAAGCAGCTACATGTTTCCCACTTCCCACAATGCACCATGGCAGCATGTGGGTCTCACCCACCACCTGTCTCAGATCAAAGCCTGTGTGTGTGTGTTTAGCCAATGATATTTGCTGGAGGTTATTAGTCATGAGGGAAGAGAAGACCTCTACTATCCATAATCAAATCTACACAAGGACAGAGCATGGAAATTGCATTACTAGAATTGGAAAAGTGCCTCAGACCATGGCAATTTGACCCACCATGGAATGTTGAACTGAATGGGACAGAGATCTTTGAAAGCTGACCAGGTTTGTCTTGACTGTCGCTGGCTGTCGGAGTGAAATCTCTCTCTCACTCCACTCATCCGCATCTGGGATTAGCATGTCTATAAAAGAGGTGTCCTCCTGTTTCTGCTTGTGGGTCGTGCTCGCTCTCGATTGGTACACGGCCCAACCAGCTGGCTCCAGATTGGTGCACGGCCCACGACCCCAGTGGCTGCTCTAGTCTCGCCTTTGTGTGCATATTTAATGCTGGTGTGGTTCTGTAATTTCATTCCTCTTCCAGTCATACAGGCATTGACAACCAATGTTGTCGTCTGGTCGCTCGGTTGGTTGGTTGGCGTGAGATGGATTGCGCTGGGACTCATTGACCCCAGCTAACGGGGTAGGCTTGGGGAAACTATACATTTATTCTCCATAAGAATCCACTGCAGCTGCAGCGAACAAAATCTCTTTAGAGCAAAAAAGTCAGACGGAGGTCGCAAATGGAGCATCAGAATTGTATCAGGATTGAGATCCACATATGGATGTGATTTAAATTGGAAGTCAAATCAGATTTCATGTTTTTTTTCTGTTTACACTAGGGAAAAGATCAGATAAGTATCAGATATTCTAAATCATTGGCAAAAGATCTGAATTGGGCTGCCTGTATAAATGCAGTTGTGAGGCTGATCACTAGTGAAATAAAGTGGTTGTCAAGAAAATGGTACAGGTGGGACTGCATGGCTGCAGTTGCACAGGCAGCCCAATTCTGATCTTTTGCCCATTTGGAAGACCAATTTGCGATCAAGCTTTAACTTCCTGACTGATGTCTTGAGATGTTTCTTCAATATATACACATAATTTCCCCTCCTCATTAAGCCATCTATTTTGTGAAGTGCACCAGTCCCTCCTGCAGTGAAGTACCCCCACAACATGATGCTGCCACCCCCGTGCTTCACGGTTGGGATGGTGTTCTTCGGATTGCAAGCCTCCCCCTTTTTCCTCCAAACTTAACGATGGTCATTATGGCCAAACAGTTCTATTTTTGTTTCATCAGACCAGAGAACATTTCTCCAAAAAGTACAATCTTTGTCGCCATGTGCAGTTGCAAACCATAGTCTGTCTTTTTGATGGCGGTTTTTGAGCAGTGGCTTCTTCCTTGCTGAGCGGCCTTTCAGGTTATGTCGATATAGGACTCCATTTACTGTGGATATAGATTCTTTTGTACCTGTTTCTTCCAGCATCTTCACAAGGTCCTTTGCTGTTGTTCTGAGATTGATTTGCACTTTTCGCACCAAAGTATGTTAATCTCTAGGAGACAGAACACCTCTCCTTCCTGAGCGGTATGACAGCTACATGGTCCCATGGTGTTTATACTTGTGTACTATTGTTTGTACAGATGAACGTGGTACCTTCAGGCGTTTGGAAATTGCTCCCAAGGATGAACCAGACTTGTGGTCTAGAATTTAGGCCTTGAAATACATCCACAGGTACACCTCCAATTGACTCAAATGATGTCAATTAGCTTATCAGAAGCTTCTAAAGCCATGACATAATTTTCTGGACTTTTCCAAGCTGTTTAAAGGCACAGTCAACTTAGTGTATGTAAACTTCTGACCCACTGGAATTGTGATACAATGAATTATAAGTGAAATAATCTGTCTGTAAACAATTGTTGAAAAAATTACTTGTGTCATGCACAAAGTAGATGTCCTAACCGACTTGCCAAAACTATAGTTTGTTAACAAGAAATGTGTGGAGTGGTTGAAAAACTAGTTTTGATGACTCCAACCTAAGTGTATGTAAACTTCCGACTTCAACCGTGTCTGTTGGTCACAGATACCTTTTAAAAAAAAGGGCCTCACAATGAGCCTCAGGATCTCGTCACGGTATTTCTGTGCATTAAAATTGGCATCGATAAAATGCAATTGTGTTCGTTGTCCGTAGGTTATGCCTGCCAATACCATAACCCCACCACCATCATGGGGTACTCTGTTTACAATGTTGACATCAGCAAATCGCTTGCCCACATGACACCATGCACGTCGTCTGCGGTTTTAAGGCTGGTTGGACGTACTGCCAAATTCTCTAAAACGATGTTGGAGGCTTACGGTATTAAAATGTACATGAAATTCTCTGGCAACAGCTCTGTTGGACATTCATGCAGTCAGCATGCCAATTGCACGCTCCCTCAACTTGAGACATCTGTGGCATTGTGTTGTGTGACAAAACTGCACATTGTAGAGTGACCTTTTATTGTCCCCAGCACAAAGTGTGCCTTTATAATGATCCTGCTGTTTAATCAGCGTATTGATATGCAACACCTGTCAGGTGGATGGATTCTCTTTGCAAAGGAGAAATCCTCACCAACAGGGATGTAGACAAATGTGTGAACAACATTTGAGTGAAATAAGGTTTTTGTGCATATGGAACATTTCAGGGATCTTTTATTTCAGCTCATGAAACATGGGACCAACACTTTACATGTTGTGTTGATATTTTGTTCAGTGTACATATAGATATAGATATACACTATACAGTATATACAAAAGTATGTTGACTCCCCTTCTAATTAGTGGATTCGGCTATTTCAGCCACACACGGTGCTGACAGGTGTATAAAACGAGCACACAGCCATGCAATCTACATAGACAATCATTGGCAGTAAAATGGCCTTACTTAAGAGCTCAGTGACTTTCAACGTGGCACTGTCATAGGATGCAACCGTGCCAACAACTCAGTTCGTAAAATGTCTGCCCTGCCAGAGCCGCCCCGGTCAATTGTAAGTGCTGTTATTGTGAAGTGGAAAAGTCTAGGAGCAATAACGGCTCAGCCGCGTGTGGTAGGCCACACAAGCTCACAGAATGGGACCACCAAGTGCTGAAACGCGAAGCACGTAAAAATTGTTGGTCCTCGGTTGCAACACTCAATACCGAGTTCCAAACTGTTTCTGGAAACAACATCAGCACAGTAACTGTTCGTCGGGAGCTTCATGAAATGGGTTTCCATGGCCGAGCAGCCGCACATAAGCCTACGATCACCATGCGCATTGCCAAGCTTCGGCTGTAGTGGTGTAAAGTTTGCCGCCATTGGGCTTTGGAGCATTGGAAACGCGTTCTCTAGAGTGATGAATCACGCTTCACCATCTGGCAGTCCGATGGACGAACCTGGGTTTGGCAGATGCATAGTGCCAACTGTAAAGTTTGGTTGAGGAGGAATAATGGTCAGAAGTTTTTTTTTCATGGTTCAGGCTCCTTAGTTCCAGTGAAGGGAAATCGTATCGCTACAACATACAATGGCATTCTAGACAATTCGGTGCTTCCAACTTTGTGGCACCAGTTTGGGGAAGGCCCTTTCCTGTTTCAGCATGACAATGCCCCCGTGCACAAAGCGAGGTCCATACATAAATGGTTTGTTGAGATCAGTGTGGAAGAACGTGCACACAGCCTGCACACAGCCCTGACCTCAACCCCATCGAACACCTTTGGAATGAATTGGAACATTGACTGCGAGCCAGGCCTAATTGCCCAAAACATCAGTAGGTGTCCGCATACTTTTGGTCATGTAGTGTATCTCCTAGATATAGGAAAGACACTTCAAAACCTTCGTCAAAAAATCTATCATAAGGACTGTATTTTTTGCTATTTAGGAATATTTTATTCAATGCGTTTCTATGAGTTATTGTAGTAAAGGCCAAATAAATAAATAAATATATATACCTAAAGAGATCCTTAAACAAATAGCTAAATGATCCATGGTATGACCATCTTAAAACAATTCCATATGTTAGCATAGTACCTCCTCCCTATTCACACATTCTATACCGAAGTTCTCATTTGGGCAGCATGTACGAGACAGCGCAGAGAAGCAGGAGAAATGTTATAGCAGTATTTTGACATGCATAAGCAGGAGACGTGCTTTTTGATAATCCAACCTATGGTTTACAGATTAAAGGAGTCACAATTTTGGGTTTCAGTGGGATTGGGACTTGATAGGAAAATAGCCTAGGCTCTAGGACGAGAATTTTCCCTCATGTCTCTCTGAATTGTTAAGAGACTTCATGACAAAGATGCCTACGTAGTGAATTGTTCATAGGCCTATCAAATTTGTGACTGTCTGAAGATTTACAATGACAGCTCAAAGAGACACACGTTCTTTAATAGGCTATACTGTAGGGGGTTTCCTTTAGGCTTTATTAACTGCATTCAGGTCGCGTTTGTGTCTATTTTGCGTGCGCTTTGTGTGAAGTAAATACGCTAGGCTTCCATGCTACAACCTGTTTGTATAATGTGCTACTTTTTTGCTAACCTGATGCTGTGGAATTGCATTAGTGCAGACATTGGGGAAGAAATTAGTCATCATTTTTCTTTTCGGGAAACGTGAAGTGTTCTCGGGACAGTCCAGGGATCCCGGTTACCCATGATAATCCCTAGTGTGTGTGTCTGTAATTTAGTGCTGTCTTTTTCTACCCGGCCTGTCCTGCTTCTCTTCTGACTGTTATCTCTGCAGTGAGCTCATTAGAGCAGCAGATGGAGGGCAGATCTCTCTGGATTGGTTCGACAACGATGACAGCGCCTCCCACCCCAACTCGGCCACGCGGCCCACCGTCCTGCTGCTTCCAGGCCTGACCGGCACCAGCAGAGAGTCCTACATCCTCCACATGGTCCAGCAGAGCAGGGAGCTGGGATATAGGTGTGTGGTCCTGGCTAGAAGTACTAGACAGTGCTGCACAGTTTTCATTAATTCAAACTATTGTTCCGTTCAATACTGTGGATTAGGCCTATATCTTAGCCTGCAGGACTATTTTAAACACTGTGTACAGTCAACTCTTGATAACACACTCATGTGTTTCAGTGCATTGCAGTTCAGTAGTCCAAATTCAAATACATTTTCTTTGCAGTGAACATACTCTATGTCAGGAGTTGACAATACTTTCAAACGCATTTGTACATTGTGTTATAACAACTGTGTATGAATGGATTAGGGTTACTTGAGGTAGGCAGCTGCAACAATAGAGAGGCTAGCCAAGCTCTCAGTAGGCAGAGCAGAGCTGCTTTGGAAAGAAATAGCTGAACGTTGCACAAGCACTAAGAGATGCCGAGGGAGGGAGTTTTTTTCTCCTCCAAAAGGCCCCTCTGGGTTCTCTGTATTCATTCTTGAAAGCGGAGGGAGCAGTTTAGAGAAGGCAAGGGAGGGTGGCATGCAAGCTATCAAAGCAGGGAAAGGAGGGGGGCAAGCAGGCCAACTCAGCATATTCCACCCCGGCCCTCACCCCTGTCCTGCTAGCTTAGTGAATTACAGCTCACTGGTACAAGCTTTGCAGCAGGAAGCAAATGTACGTCACCACTCCTTGCTCTGTCCACCCTCCAATCTACAGTATGGCCCCACCCTGCTGCTGAGTTTTACAGATAGAAACAGCAAGTTTGAGTCTCTCAGATAACAGATGAGTAGAGAAATGTAGGATACTGCTGTTCAGCACTAATAGAAAACAGATTGGGGGCAGCGTGTTATTTTGGGTCATGCAGTGCACCTGGAAGTTAGAACATAGTTATCACACGTAGTCTGCTGGTACTGGCTTACATTTAGGAACCTAATCATATTAGCATTAGTCTTGTAAGTGAAATAAATGAAATAAAGGAATTCAATGGGTAAAGTGCATGTTGTTGTGTTTCAGGTGTGCGGTATTCAACAACAGAGGGGTGTCTGGCGAAACTCTCTTGGTAAGAATCTAATATTCATACAAAGTACAGTTCAAAAAGGATTTGTGCATGTATGCCTTTTTGGTTTTAAGTTCAGACATGCATTCAAAAACATAACAGTTTGCAATGACTATATTACTCCGTACAATCAAAAGGTATCTTCATCTACACGGCGATGCAAACACTCACAACATGACAAAGACATAGGCCCTACATCCTAGTGATGCTCCACGTGCCTGTGCAGGCGTTCCCCTGCATTGTCACTGGTGCTATTTATCAGTGTGACATCCCCTTTACTATGTCACCGAGCAGCCCATAACATGTCTGTGTCATGTGTAACCCATAGTGTGTAACCCATAGTGTGTTGGGTAACCCATAGGGAGCCTATTCCAGACAGGGTTCAGACAGACCATGTTGTTACATAGCAGGGATTGAAGTTACAGGTGGATAGATATTGTATTCTAACACTGGACCATAGAGCAGAATGACCTTGCGCTGTCCTGTGTTCACCAAGCACATGCTATTCTGACACCCACTGTAGCTCCAGCTTTATCTATGAATCTATGCCCGTGCCAGATCTATTTAGCCAACAATTAGGTTGTCAATCTCCATTGAAGTGAGGAAGTGCTATGATGCTATTCAAGAGATGCTAATTCGTTGGAAAATGTGCATAAATTATATTAGGTATCAGTGTCACCCAAACAGCTCAGCCAATCGACAAATGGAACCTTGTACCGTGCCGTAGTTTGTGGCCACAATGTCCTTTTTGAGATCCGTGCTCTCAGAATAAATACATGGGTTGTTTTGTGTCTTGCCGTTGTTGTATTCACGTGCACAGTCACATAGACAGACACACATGCACTCAAGCATGAACACACACACACATGCACGCACGAACACACACAAACACACACACACACACACCAGTTACTGTATCTTGTAACCCAGGCCAGGGTTTCATCTGAAAGGGCTATTCTCAGTTGCCAAACTGGGCCAATACTGTAGTGCACACAGATAATTAGGAATTAGAGTACAAGTAATTTAATAGGATCTCTATGAGTGCACATGTGAACAAAAATCGAACAAACTTCATGTTGTCTGCATGATGAGATAAGAAGTACTCTAATTATGCCTAGTTAAATAAATATTTCCAGTATTTTGTATGTACAGGTATGTATATATACTAGAACTATGATCTCCGAGTATAACTATTGCACTACATAACGTGGTGGTAAGAAAGGAATAACCCTTCTTCCACTAGCTTTGAGGTTTTATTCAAATGACTACACATTCATAAGCCTTTGACTGTTTTCTTTGTGGCCAGTTTAGTGTAAATGGCGTCCATTGTTTAAATAGGGCACAGTATTAGAATGAATGTCCTGCTGTGTGAGAGGTTCCCTCTCGGAGCTAATTCAATTCTTCAGGTTTCAAACGGCCTCCGTTACACTTAGTTGGACCATTTGAGTCACATCATATTTCATTGTAATATTTACCATTACTACAATGCAATGGATGGTTATTGGACATTGAACTTTGTTGTATTGTAGTAAACTTTGATACTGTATCATCAAAAGGGAAATTGATTCAAGCTGTTTTTATTGTGGATATTATTGTTGTAACCGTAACAGTACAGTTCCTACTCCTCTCAAGTCGTCTACTCAAAAACGTAGGCTATGAGGACACAGCAAGTGGATATGGCTGCTGTGAATAAACAGCTTCCACTTTGGCTGAGCTTTGTGCATGAATATTGATGAGGAAAGGTACTGGTATGCAGCCACAGAGATAGACAACATGTCTGACTGAGAAATAGGTTATGTTAAATGGACTTGAAATGCTGAAGTGATGATGTCAGGGAGTATAAAGTTATAAAACCTGCTTCATCTTTAAGGTTATTTTAAATCCATGTGTTTTGAGTTATTTGTACTTTAGTGGGTTTTAGGTACAACATAGAGCAGTTGTAAAGCGATAGTCTATCCCTTTTTAGATTATACTAGTTTAGTTTTTGAATTCATTGTCACCTTGTTATGTTTCATTTAGTTTTGTCATTGAATGTCCCGAGCAGCGGTCTAAGGCACTGCATCTCAATGCTAGAGGCGTCACTACAGACCCTGGTTCGATTCCAGGCTGTATCACAACCGGCTGTGATTGTGAGTCCCATAGGGCGGCGCACAATTGGCCCAGCGTCGTTAGGGTTTGGCCGGGGTAGGCCGTCATTGTAAATAATAATTTGTTCTTAATTGACTTGCCTAGTTAAATAAAGGTTAAATATAAATTGAGTTTTTTACTTATTTTCTTTTCTCGAACCTTAGTGGCCCGTTATTGTTCTCCATGTCTGAGGTCTCATTTGACTAAGTGGGTCATTTGCTTAATGTTTAACAAGAATGCTTGCATTAATCGATAGTGATGGACAGATGCTACAGTCCAGAGGCTATCCAGCAGCAGGCTGCATGCTACACAGCTCTGACTGCTCTTTAATGGTGTTATAACGGCTCCTGTGGTGGCTACTGTGTTAACTCTAAATAGCCTGAATCAGCCATTTGTAATGCCAGACCTTCTTTTTCTACCACTCATTAATAGAGCACCATGAAAATGATATAGCGTCATGGAGATTGTTTGGCCTATAAATCACAAGCAGTGTTTGTGGACGTGTGAGAGAGGGTATGAAGGCTTGAATGTAATTCATGTACCGTATGTGCACATCTGACTACAGGTACCCTAACAGTGTGTGCACGTGCAGGGAGATGGTACACGGTACACACACACTCTGCAAAAGCACACATGGTGAACTCTTCTTATCTTTGTGTGCCACCCAGACACCCAGAACGTACTGCGCTGCCAACACAGAGGACCTGGAGGCTGTCATCGAACACATCCAGAGGACAAATGAGGACGCCCCTCTCATGGCTGCTGGGGTCTCCATGGGCGGGTAGGTGCCTCTTCATGCATTCTCACTTCAATAGACAGTGACACTATACACTGGGCCAAATCCCAAGCGCATGCAGTACTCAGACTTCTGCATAAATCGTGTATTAATGTAGCTTATTGACGTCAACGGGATCAGTATAGAGCAATAATATACTACAGTATTACTTCACCGAACTGTGGGAGTCAGTCTGAAGCGAGTACGGTTTATGTAGAGCCTAGAGAGCGCACTTGGTCATCCTTATGTATTTTGACATTTTGCAGCCTCATGCTTTCCCCCTGTCAGAAACAACACTTTTCATTTGTTTCAGAGAGCTCAGCCTCTTAGTAGTACTTACACCATGTCAAAAGAGGTATTCAAGCTATAATCTCCTAGCTAAGTGCAGATTGATGAAAAATGTAACATTTCACAATCCTTCTCTGCTCTCCCCTCTCCCTTCTCCCCGCAACCCTCTCCCCCTCTTTTGAACCTCAGGATGATGCTGGCAAACTACCTGGGGAAGAAGGGCAGGGAGACGTGTCTGAAGGGTGTGGTGGTGTTCTCGGCAGGCTGGGATGTGTTTGCGTGTACAGCGTCACTGGAGAAGCCTCTGGACCGCTTCCTCTTCAACTCTTACCTCACCAGCTGCCTGCAGGCAGGTGTGGACAGGTGGGTGGGGGCCAGAGGAAGCTGGAGCCTGGGCTGGGGGATTAGACTATTTTAGCTGTTAGTTGCACTGAGCTACATTGTTTTCCTTTTAGCGGTTAGCACCTGACCCCTGAGGTTTGTGGAGGGTGTGAACTATCTTGGCCACAAGCCTCTTTCTTTCTTTCCCTCTCTTTCTATCCCTCTCTCTCGCTCTCATTCCCCTCCCTCTCGCTCTCTCCACTCTCTCTCTCTCTCTCCTGCCTCTCTCTCCGCTATCTCTCTCTCTGGGGATCCTGGACATATTTTATACCCTGTACTTTACTCTCAGGCCCCAATCATATCATGAACATTGCCACTGGATATTAAAGCAAACCCCCATGCTTCCCCATGATCCCCATTGAAGCAAACCTACTTTCCCATTGAAGCAAACCTACTTCCTGCTTCCTTTTTTTTTCTCTCCTCTAGACACAAATCTGTCCTTGAGAAGAGTTACGACATTGATCATGTGATGAAGGTAAAATGCACTTCCTTTTTAATGACCACCTGTAAATCCAATCAAAGTCAAAGAAAACAATCTATTCTAGTCACGTTCTAGTCTCGTCCTTATGGCCCTCTTGGACTGCTGCCAATGCTGTTTATCCCAACCCCCATGCAGGCCAAGACCATCCGTGAGTTTGATGAGAGGTTCACGTCTATAATGTTTGGCTACCCCACCAACGATGACTACTACCACGATGCCAGTCCCATCCACAAGCTCAAGTCTGTGCAGGTGCCCATGTTGTGTCTAAACGCTGCAGACGACGTCTTCTCCCCCTGTCATGGTGAATCCACAATCACAATCACACCCCACCCCTGGCCATCCATGTTGGCTGCTTAGCCAATGAGCAAGGCCTATACGGAAAGACAATGCAGGCAAATACACAATGAGTGTTCATATAGAACAGTGGTTCTCAAACTTTTTGGGGTTGGGGACCACTTTTGTGATAACAAATTCAGCAGGGACCCCCTTAAAATCAGAACACAAAAAAATATCATACAAGGAGTTCTGCTATGACTGTGGCAGTGCATGGCCGGATGAACCACGTCTCGGGCCCTGGGAAGGCACATTTTGGCACACGTTTTGCCATGAGGCAGAGAGAACTTTGCAATTTTAAAGACTGAATTGCAGTGCATTTACAGTGCCTTCAGAAAGTATTCACACCCGTTGACTTTTTCCACATTTTGTTGTGTTACAGCCTGAATTTAAAATGGAGTCAATTAAGATTTTGTGTCACTGGCTTACACACAATACCCTATAATGTCCAAGTAGAATTATGTTTGTAGAATTTCAATAAGTTTTCAACCCCTTTGTTATGCAAGCCTAAATAAATTCAGGAGTAAAAATGTGCCTAACAAGTCACATAATAAGTCACAATCAGTTGAGCTGTGAATTTCAAACACAGATTAAACCACAAAGACAAGGGAGGTTTTCCAATGCCTCGCAAAGAAGGCCACCTATTGGTAGATGGGTAAAAAAACAGACATTGAGTATCCCTTTAAACATGGTGAAGTTACTAATTACACTTTGGATGGTGTATCAATACGTCCAGTCACTACAAAGATACAGGCATCCTTCCTAAGTCAGTTGCCGGAGAGGAAGGAAACCGCTCAGGGAATTCACCATGAGTCCAATGGTGACTTTGAAACAGTTACAGAGTTTAATGGCTGTGACAGTAAAAAACTGATAGATCAACAACATTGTAGTTACTCCACAATACTAACCTAAATGACAGAGTGAAAAGAAGGAAGCCTGTACAGAATAAAAATATTACAAAACATGCATCCTGTTTGCAATAAGGCACTAAAGTAAAACTTCAAGAAATGTGGCAAAAAAATGTTTTAAATGTTCCTATGTGGCCTAGTTACAGTTTTGACTTAAATCGACTTGATCTATGGTAAGACTTGAAAATAGCTGTCTAGCAATGATCAACAAACAACTTCACAGAGCTTGAAGAATTAAAAAAATAATAATGTGCAAATATTGCACAAACCAGGTGTGCAAAGCTCTTAGAGACTTAACCATAAAGACTCACAACTGTAATCACTGCCAAAGGTGATTCTAACATGTATTGACTCAGGGGTGTGAATACTTGTGTAAATTCGATATTTCTGTATTTCAAAAACATTTTTTTCACTTTGTCATTACGGGGTATTGTGTGTAGATGGGTGAGGAAAATATATATATATATATATATTTTTTTTAATCTTTATTTTAACAGGGAAAACAGACTGAGACCTGGATCTCTTTTACGGCTGTGCCCTGTGTAAACATGTTGACATGTACAGTTCTAGGCATACAGACAAGAACATTTCAAAACATACAAAACAAAGACACAATTCAACAGAAACAATCACAGACAACATCATATTGATCCTCCATAATATTTTTGAAATGGGCAAGGGACACCAGAGTGTCTAACTTAAGTTGGATCTGCAGTTTGTTCCATAAATAAGGTGCAAAGGAACTGAAGGCAGTCCTTCCCAACTCTGTGGAGACCGCAGGAGTCTCTAATGTAATCCACATCTGTGATCTGGTCATAAAATTAGTATATCTAGTTGAAATTAATGATGATATATATGAGGTAGTTTTAAAAGAAGTGCTTTATAAATAAACAAAAGAGCATGTTGCTCTCGCCTCACAGATAGAGAGGCCCAACCCACATGTTGATATAGGATACAGTGATGAGTTGTGTAACTATCACCTGTGATAAACCTGAGTGCACAATGGTAAATAGCATCCAGTGGTTGTAATGTGTTTGCCGATGCATGCATATAAATAATATCACCATAATCTAAAACGGACATAAAAGTAGCCTTCACAATTTGTTTTCTATTTACAGAGGACAGACAAGCCCTGTTTCTGTAAAGGAACCCTATCTTGAATTTGATCTTTTTTCCCAATTCAGTAACATGTTTTTTAAAAGAGAGCCTATCATCTAACCATACCCCTAAATATTTATTTATATGCTTTCTATCATCTAAGGCATTTGCAATATCATTTACAACAAGCGTAGTGGCCGATGTGGTACTGTGTTTAGATCTAAAACCAGATTGGTTGGTGCTAAGAATACTGTTAGCAGAAAGAAAAGATTGTAACTGTTTGTTAACTAAAGATTCTAAGATCTTTGCCAGACAAGGGAGCCTAGAGATGGGTCGATAGTTATCCAAATCACTACCGTCACCTCCCTTATGTAATGGCAGAACAAAAGCTGCTTTCCACACCTTAGGTATATTTCCTGTGCTTAATGTTAGATAAAAATGTGTGTCACTGAACCAGCAATGATAGGTGCAGCACACTTAAGTAAGTACGGGTCTAAATTGTCCGAGCCTAAAGATTTCCTAGTATCAATGGCACACAGGGCAGCTAGAACCTCTGCTTCAGTTATTTTCTGGAAACTAAAAACAGGGTTACCATTTTTCAGAGTAACGGTTGAAAAGCAAGACGAAAAATCAACTAACTGGCCAGTACCACAATGGCCACTTTTCCTTTCAAATAAAAAACCAGCAGAGATGGAATGCTTATTAAACTATCACAAATATCATTTTTACCACTTAGAATACAGGAGTCTGAGATAATTTGCTTAGGAAGATAAACAGCAGAATTTCCCAGTTTCAGTGAATTAACGTTTTTCCAGAATTTTGCAGGATCTCCTGCAGAATCTGTCATAGCATTAAGGAAGTAATTAGATTTTGCCTTTTTGACAGCTGCAGTACATTTATTTCTCAATTGCCTAAAAAACAGCCAATCAGCTGGAGTACCTGTTTTCCCCGCCAAGGCCCAGGCCCGATTCTTTTGCAGGAAAAGACCTGACAATTCAGGAGAGAACCAAGAACTGGTTGGGTTTCTTACTCTGTGATTCTTAAGCGGGGCATGTTTATCAGACATAGAGGTAACAATAGAAGAGAAAAAAGCAAGGGCTAAAACCGGGTCCAGAATGCAGCAAGTGGAAAAAAGCTCAGAGTGATATAAGTCAAGGATAAAAGCTTGCTGTGAGAAATGTTTATTCAGGCTGTAACACAACAAAATGTGGAACAAATCAGGGAGTATGAATACTTTCTGAAGGCACTGTATATATATTTTTTGTAAACAATACAAGAAGCATTGAACTGAAATTGATAATTGACCCTTAGCTAAGCCACGTCCCCCTTAGTTACTGTTGCAACCTCGGACAACATTTTCCCGGGAAGCCCAATTCCCAATTCAACCACTGGTGAAGTCCCCTCCCTGTGGTGGACTGTCATTACAGTTGCTTTACAGGAACCTGGTAATATGATGTTTGTAGTGTAGCTAGCCTCTGAATTGCTCTGAATTCACTGTCAGAATGCAGTCTAAGCTATAACCACTTTTGGAGCTAATCACAGCACTTACTCCTGGAGCACTGTTCAATTATTTAAAAATAGTTACATTTATTTTTTGAAGAAAACTCTGTTTTTGCTTTAGCCCTCTCTGGCTTTCATTGCATTTAAACGTGAGCTTGTCCGAGGTGTTGGAATCGACTACAGTTGCGATCTGTTGGTTGCCCAGAATTTGGGGTTGGGGCTTAGCGAATGGTCAATTGGTAGAGTACTGTGGATATCATAAAATGTTAATAAAGGTTTCTTTTTTTTTCATTCTATTTCTTTGATGGATACCAACATCCCTGTGAGCCTCCCAGGCCCATGTTGCCCATGGTTAAGAACATCAATTGGAGATTAATTTTACATTGTATTGTATTACACCCTCTAAACGTATTCCACGGACCCTTGGCCAAAATTTGTTTAATCTGAAAGTAATATAAAAAAAAAAATTATAATTATTATTTTATATATATCTGTACATTTCTTGTAATGCCTTAATGTGTACGTGCATACAATATTTCTGTGGGGTTTTGGAAGTTAAATCGGCAATTTACTGTATAGTGCTTTATATATGTATCCATTGCTTGACTGCTAGATTATTAACAATGTGTTTTGTCTCTTCTCCTTTTCAGCCATTCCAGTGGAGGCAGTGAAGCAGAACCCTAACCTAGCCCTCCTCATCACCTGCCACGGGGGCCATATTGGTTTCCTGGAGGGCCTGTGGCCCCGACGGAGCACCTACATGGACCGCGTGTTCAAGCAGTTTGCCAAGGCCGTCATAGAACAGGGTGGTGACCTCAATGACCTTTCCAGCTAGTAGGACCAGTTCTTCTCCTTTTCCTTCTCTCTGTCATTCCTTCACACTTTCCTTTTCTCCCTCTCTCTTTCCTTCATTCCTTTTCTTCTTCCCCCAGTCCTTCTCTCCTTACTTCCTCTCCTCCATCCCTCCCTTTCTCCATCACTCCCTTCCTCCATCCCTCCCTACAAGCAAAAAACATTTTCTTTGAAGAAAACACCCTGTCACAATACAACATTTGTCCGTCCACTCATGTATTCCTTCATACATTAATTAATTAAATGTATGTCGCCATGAATTCATACCATGCTTATTCGAAAAAGTGATTGCAATTGCTCATGTCGACGGTGAAAAGATAAGTATGTTCACATTAGTTGTGCTAGCTAAATGAGTGTGTGGTGGAAATACTTTTTTAAGTTAACAGAAGTACTGTATGACATTAATATTTCAGCTGTCTCTCCCTGTCCGTCAACAACAACGTGTGTATCAGTAGGATTTTAGTCCCAGGGATTGTATTTCTTTTTACATAGTGTCTCTCTGTTTGTCTCTGTCTGTCTTTGTTATGAATGTGAATGTTTTATGTTGAAGATCGTTAATTCCTTTTAAAAAAAAACACTAAAAAAACACATCTAATCTCTCATGACAGACAACTAGCTGCTATAGTAGCGTGATACTTGGTTCTTGGTTCGAGATGATACCTTTACCTTACCCGAACAGATCACAGTATTTATGTTCTCTTGAATTGTTCTGCATGCACTTTTATTCACACATTCTACCTGTGCACACACCAAATAGCTCTAACAATGTAACTCATTATTAATGATAAGGAATGTGAAATTGCACTATTTTAGTTTGAACAAACCATGCCTCTAATTCCTTCATGCAAACGCACTTGATTTCAATCATTTTGAATATGTAAGTAAGTATACCCAAAAGGTCTAATAAATTAATATACAAATACCACAGGGATGTTATGTTATTGTTGTTCAGATGTTAAAGACACAGACAAGTCTTAGTTACTTCTTGGAACAGTACTGTATTTTACCCTACTTGTAGGGTACTTGCTGAGCATATCAACCTGAAACCTCATGTTAGAATGAAGGTGCTAGATACAGTGATGTGTATGATATATTGTACATTTGAACACAGGATTGTGTTACAGTAAGATGGGATGTATGCATACCCTCTGCTTCAACTGTGATCCTGCACCAGATGCATATATCATCAATGCAGCCTGGTTGCCAGTTTAGTTCTGCTTAAGACAACAATGATAATGGAGTTGTTTACCATAAAGGAGTTAGCAAAAGTAGCACCAGATTTGGCAACGGGACTGTCACCAATGCACTGTTTCAGACATTGTCTGCATATAAAATGGCACCATATTCCCTATATAGTGCACTACCTTTGGCCAGAACCTCATGGACCCTGGTCAAAAGTTGTGCACTCTGTAGGGAATACGGTGTCATTTCAAATGCACCTATGACTTTATTCCTTTGGAATTTGTATGTTTCTTTATTCTGACCCGTGGCCATTAAGTAGCATGTGTCTCATCGTCATCACGTCCTGAACCTTACGACTTAGAACACCACATCATAATCAGTAGCACAAAGGACATATTTTGTTAGTCATTATATTTATGATATTATATTTCATTTTATATAAAAACAACCCCATTCTATTTAACATCCCTAGCAATAAGATTTTCTAATTAAATTGTCTATGTAGTAAAAGTACCAGTATATACATGTATCAATATGAAGTGTATTTTGCTGTATGTAATACATTATTAAATGAAGCCTACTACAGTGCAGTTGTCTGCTGTCTCTCTTCTCTCAAGTGCTCTGCTTGTTAATGCATTTCCTCAGTTGACTGATTTTATTGACTTTTAAGGGTTTGGTAATTTGGTCAAGTGCCCCACTGTTGGCATCAGCTTCAGTATCATCCAAGAGATGTGTAATGCCACGTTCACGTCATTTCAGAAACTTGGGACCTCGGAGTTAAAAGTTATTTGTGTAGAGCTTCCTATTGGTTTATTCTGATACTTCCCGAGTGGGAAACTCTTTCTACAACGAGCAAGCAAGTTGGAAATGTCTGAGTCAGCAGGATCACCCAGTCCTCCTCTGCAAGTCGAGGAGCGCCTTCAGCAGCATGCGACAATGTTGCAGAGTCTCGGCACAGCCATGGATAGCGTGCTGCAGAGCATGTAGCAATGGGAGAGAGGAGGCTTTTCAGCGCCTCTACATCAACACAACCTCCCACTCCACAACCCACACAACTGTCCACCCCTCCTTCACCTGGTCCCAGTGGGATTCGGCTCGTGCTTCCGAGGGAGTATGATGGGACGGCTGCCGGGTGTCAGAGGTTCCTACTCCAGATGGAGCTCTACCTGGCGAACGTTCACCTGGCTCCTTCGGGACGCGAGAGCGTGTCCACCTCGTCTCCTGTCTATCCGGGAAAGCCCTGGAGTGGGCCAACGCCGTATGGGGAGAGGAAGGAGCGGCGTTGGACCACTACGAGGAGTTCACCTGCCGTTTCCGGGCAGTATTCGATCATCCACCTGAGGGATCATCCACCTGAGGTGAACGCTTGTTCCACCTCAGACAGGGGACGAGGAGCGCACAGGACTTTGCACTGGAGTTCCGAACTCTGGCCGCCGGCGCGGGATGGAGTGACAGGGCCCTGATCGACCAATATAGATGCAGTCTGCACGAGGACGTCCGACGGGAGCTGGCATGCAGAGACACCACCCTTTCTTTTGACCAGCTGGTGGACATGTCCATCAGGCTGGATAACCTGCTGGCCACCCGTGGAAGTCTGGATCGGGACCTGTCATTTCCATCCCCCAACACCTCTGCTCCGACGCCTATGGAGCTAGGAGGTACTGAGTTTAGGGAGGCCGGAGGTGGGGCTATTCCCTGCACCCTCTGTGGCTGCAGAGGGCACACTGCTGGTCGGTGCAGGGGGGGTTCCTCAGGGAGTCGAGGCAGCAGGCAGGGCACTATCGGGTCACCCCAGGTGAGTAATCATCAGACTCACCCAGAGTTCCCTGTTGCTCACATTTTTTGTTTGTTAATTTTCCTGTTTTTTCCATAAATTCCCAGCATAAGGCGCTAGTCGATTCAGGCGCAGCTGGGAATTTTATTGATCGTTCATTTGTTCATAGTTTAGGGATCCCCATTGTTCCTGTTGATATGCCCTTTCCTGTGCAAGCCTTAGATAGTCGACCATTAGGGTCAGGGCTGATTAGGGAGGCTACCGCACCACTAAGCATGGTGACGCAGGAGGGTCATGAGGAGAGAATCAGTTTATACCTCATTGATTCTCCTGCGTTTCCCATGGTGTTGGGTCTACCCTGGTTGGCCTATCATAATCCCGTGGAAACAGAGGGCTCTCAAGGGATGGTCACAAGAGTGCTCGGGGAGGTGTGTAGGTGTTTCCATCGATGCGACTACGGTGGAAAGTCCCCTCTGAATACGCCGATTTGGCTCTCGCCTTCTGTAAAAAGAAGGCGACTCAATTACCACCCCATCGACGGGTGGATTGTGCGATGGATCTCCTGGTAGACGCAGCACTTCCCAGGAGTCACGTGTATCCTCTGTCAAAGGAGGTGACGGAGGCTATGGAAACATATGTCTCTGAATCTCTGGGGCAGGGATACATTCGACCCTCCACTTCACCTGCCTCCTCGAGTTTCTTTTTTGTGAAGAAGAAGGATGGAGGTCTGCGCCCATGTATTGACTATCGAGGTATCAATCAGATCACTGTGAGGTACAGCTACCCACTGCCTCTCATAGCCAGTGCGATTGAATCAATGCACGGGGCGCGCTTCTTCACAAAATTGGATCTCAGGAGCGCATACAATCTGGTGCTTATCCAGGAGGGGGACGAGTGGAAGACGGCATTTAGTACCACCTCAGGGCACTATGAGTACCTCATCATGTCGTACGGGTTAATGAATGCTCCATCAGTTTTCCAGGCATTTGTAGACAAGATTTTCCGGGACTTGCTCAGGCAGGGTGTAGTGGTGTATATCGACGACATTCTGATTTACTCCGCTTCACGCGCCGAGCATGTGTCCCTGGTGCGCAAGGTGCTTGGTCGACTGTTGGAGCATGACCTGTACGTCAAGGCTGAGAAATGTCTGTTCTTCCAACAGTCTGTCTCCTTCCTAGGGTACCGCATTTCCATGTCAGGGGTGGAGATGGAGAGTGACCGCATTTCAGCCGTGCGTAATTGGTCGACTCCCAACACGGTAAAGGAAGTGCAGCGGTTCTTAGGGTTTGCCAACTACTACCGGAGTTTATCCGGGGCTTTGTTCAGGTAGCGGCTCCCATTTCCTCACTGCTGAAGGGGGGGGACCGGTGCGGCTACAGTGGTCAGCTGAGGCGGACAGGGCTTTTTGTCACCTGAAGGCTCTGTTTACCTCGGCTCCCGTACTGGCTCATCCGGATCCCTCTTTGGCATTTATCGTGGAGGTGGACGCGTCCGAGGCTGGGATAGGAGCTGTGCTGTCTCAGCGCTCGGGTACGCCACCTAAACTCCGCCCCTGTGCCTTCTTTTTGAAGAAGCTCAGCTCGGCGGAGTGCAGCTATGATGTGCGGGACCAGGAGCTGTTGGCTGTCGTCAAGGCTCTGAAGGTGTGGAGACATTGGCTTGAGGGGGCTAAACACCCTTTTCTCATCTGGACTGACCACCGCAATCTGGAGGACATCCGGGCGGCGAGGAGACTGAACCCTCGCCAGGCAAGGTGGGCCATGTTTTTCACCCGTTTTGTTTTCACCCTATCTTACAGACCAGGTTCCCAGAACACTAAGGCAGACGCACTGTCCCGGATGTTTGACACAGAGGAGCGGTCCATAGATCCCACTCCCATACTTCCGGCCTCTTGCCTCGTGGCACCGGTGGTGTGGGAGTTGGACGTGGACATAGAGCGGGCGTTACGTACAGAGCCCACTCCACCTCAGTGTCCAGCTGGGCGTATGTACGTTCCGTCTGCTGTCCGCGACCGTCTGATCTATTGGGCCCACACGTCACCCTGCTCTGGTCATCTTGGCATCGGTCGGACTGTGCGCTGTCTTAGTGGGAAGTACTGGTGGTCCACCTTAGCTAAGGACATGAGGGTTTATGTTTCCTCCTGCTCTGTGTGCGCTCAGTGCAAGGCGCCTAGGCACCTGCCCAGAGGGAAGTTACAACCCCTACCCGTTCCACAGCGGCCTTGGTCACACCTGTCGGCAGACCTTTTGACGGATCTTCCGCCGTCACAGGGTAACACCACGATCCTGGTCGTTGTGGATCGGTTTTCTAAGTCCTGCCACCTCCTTCCTTTGCCCGGTCTCCCTACGGCCTACGGAGGCCCTGTACACCCATGTCTACCGGCATTACGGGGTGCCTGAGGATATATAGTTTCTGATCGGGGTCCCCAGTTCACATCCAGAGTTTGGAGGGCGTTTATGGAGCGTCTGGGGGTCTCGGTCAGCCTGACCTCAGGTTTTTACCCTGAGAGTAACGGGCAGGTGGAAAGAGTCAACCAGGATGTGGGTAGGTTTCTGCGGTCCTATTGCCAGGACCGGCCGGGGGAGTGGGCAGTTTTCAGAGATGGCAGAGATGGCTCAAAATTCACTCCGCCACTCCTCCACTGGTCTCTCCCCTTTCCAGTGCGTACTGGGATACCAGCCGGTTCTGGCACCGTGGCATCAGAGCCAGATCGAGGCTCCTGCGGTGGATGAATGGTTTAGGCGCTCGGAGGAGACCTGGGAGGCCGCCCATGTGCAACTACAATGAGCCGTGCGGCGGCAGAAGGCGAGCGCTGACCGCCACCGCAGTGAGGCCCCGGTATTCGCACCGGGGGACAGTGTCTGGCTCTCGACCCGAAACCTGCCCCTCCGCCTTCCCTGCCAGATGCTGGGTCCGCGGTATGTGGGGCCCTTTAAAGTCCTGAGGAGATTGAACGAGGTATGCTATAAGTTACAGCTCCCCCAGATTACCGTATTAACCCCTCGTTCCATGTGTCTGTCCTCAGGCCGGTGGTGGCTGGTTCACTCCAGGAGTCTGAGGTACGGGAGGTTTCTCCGCCTCCTCTGGACATCGAGGGGGCCCCGGCGTATACTGTTTGAACCATTATGGACTCTAGACGTCGGGCAGGGGGCCTCCAGTACCTCGTGGAGTGGGAGGGGTACGGTCCGGAGGAGAGATGCTGGGTGCCAGTGAGAGACATCCTAGACCCTTCGTTGCTGTGGAAGTTTCACCGTCTCCACCCGGATCGCCCTGCGCCTCGTCCTCCGGGTCATCCCCCAGGCCGGTGTCGGCACGCTGCTGGAGCCGCGTGTCAAGGGGTGGGTACTGCCACGACTTCAGCCGAAGTTGGTCCCTCTCCTTGCTCGGGTGGCTTTCGGCGGTCGAAGTCACCGGTCTTCTAGCTACCGTCGATCTACTTTTAATTTTCTATGTTTTTTTTGTCTTAATTATACACACCTGGTTTCTATCCCATAATTACATGTTCCTTATTTAACTTTCTGTTCCCCTCATGTTTTTGTGCGTGATTGTTTGTGTTTCTTTGTTCCGTGTTTTCGAGTGGTTGGTTTTTTACCCCACTCATGTATTTTGGTAATATTGAGTAAAGCATTTGAAAACTCATATTCATTGTCCTGCGCCTGACTCTGCCTTACCGGTATCACGGAGAACATTGACACTGAGTTTCCGACATTCAGTGAACGTGGCATATCATCCATCCCTATTTCCATCACTAGAATGAAATGAAGACGCTATATGTTTCTATTTTTGACTCCCCCTTAGTGAAAACATATTCCAATGTATATTATATTAGCATTTTTGCAGAATGCCGGGAAATCATCTGTAATCTGATTCACATGGTGATGGTCCTCTGCTAAGTTCTGGTCCACGGTCAGACTACCTCACACAGCCTCTTGCAACATTCAGAGGTCCTGTGAAGGCAACATTTGACAGCACGCAGTACAGAAGCCGCATGGCTTATCATATAACCCATCACGTGCCACACAGCCAGGTCATTAGGTTATGACACGTGTCACGCTATGCCAGGCTCTCTGTTTTTGGTTGGCCGGATTTGGTCGACTCACTGTCATTGGTTGCCCTGGTGTAGTGTTTCTACCAGACCTTGGTTCAAATGGTACTACTGACACCGGGCTATAATCCTTCACACGCACGAACACACACAGATCCCAGACAGTGTTGGTTTCAGCAAAATTGTTCTAGAAAGCTTGGGAGGGAGAGTCGTTCGAGTAGACAGTGGGCAAATTTCATAATATCAGGAATCTATGAGACCTATATTGTATTGATCAGACATGAACACACAGCTTTCAGGACTTTTTGGAAGGGGGAAAATGTTTGACCATTAAAAAAACTATTTCCACTTAACCTAACCCTAACCCCCAAATCGTAAACCTAACTCTTAAGCTTAAAATAGCATTTTAACAAAAAGTTGTTATTTTCCTACATTTTCAGGACATTCTGGTGAATTGTTTTGACATTGGGGTCCTGATAATGTAGGAAAACAAGTACAGACACACACACACACAGTTTCACTTATCTAACTAAGCAATGAGGTTCACTTACATCTGTTTCATAATTCATTATGTCAGATATTTAATATTTTAATCATGTAAAATGTGTGTGGTTAGATTAATTAAGTACAGTATTGCCAGCTACAGAGAAAGTAGCCTGAGGGCTGAATGACTGAAAATAGTTTTCAGATGGAATCCTCAGGAGAGGGACACTAGGTTTCTTTGTCAAGGGCTTTGTGACAATGACATTTTACAAAACTCTGTAGAAACAATGCAATTGAAATGGTAAAGGTGGACAAAGAATGCTATACCTGGATAGTATTTCTGTTAAGACTACACATGTGGAAAGAAAGGGGGCATATGTAACCCAGGAAAGACTTACTGTACAGATGTTGTTTATATTCCTGGAGGATCAATTATGTCTTACCCACAAATGGTACACCTAGGGCATCAGCAGTGCTCTGAGAGAGAGAGAGAGAGAGAGAGAGAGAGAGAGAGAGAGAGAGAGAGAGAGAGAGAGAGAGAGAGAGAGAGAGAAACAGACAAATACACAGTAAATCAAGTATAGTTGAAATCACAGTGTTATATTGTCATGCTGGAATACCCATCCACGACCCATTTTCAATGCCAAGGCTGAGGGAAGGAGGTTCTCACCCAAGATTTGACGGTACATGGCCCCGTCCATCGTCCCTTTGATGCGGTGAAGTTGTCCTGTCCCTTTAGCAGAAAAACACCCCCAAAGCATAATGTTTCCACCTCCATGTTTGACGGTGTGGATGGTGCTCTTGGGGTCATAGACAGCATTCCTCCTCCTCCAAACACGGCGAGTTGAGTTGATGCCAAAGAGCCCACCTGCCTTGAGATCATTGACAAGATCCTCCCGTGGAGTTCTGGGCTGATTCCTCACCGTTCTCATGATCATTGCAACTCCACGAGGTGAGATCTTGCATGGAGCCCCAGGCAGAGGGAGATTGACAGTTCTTTTGTGTTTCTTCCATTTGCGAATAATCGCACCAACTGTTGTCACCTTCTCACCAAGCTGCTTGGCGATGGTCTTATAGCCCATTCCAGCCTTGTGTAGGTCTACAATCTTGTCCCTGACATCCTTGGAGAGCTCTTTGGTCTTGGCCATGGTGGAGAGTTTGGAATCTGATTGATTGCTTCTGTGGACAGGTGTCTTTTATACAGGTAACAAGCTGAGATTAGGAGCACTCCCTTTAAGAGTGTGCTCCTAATCTCAGCTCGATACCTGTATAAAAGACACCTGGGAGCCAGAAATCTTTCTGATTGAGTGATTGTTTGTGTTTCTTTGTTCCGTGTCAAATACTTATTCCCCCTCATTAAAATGAAAATAAATGTATAACATTTTTCACATGCGTTTTTCTGGATTTTTTTGTCGTTATTCTGTCTCTCACTGTTCAAATAAACCTACCATTAAAATTATAGACTGATCATTTCTTTGTCAGTGGGCAAACGTACAAAATCAGCAGGGGATCAAATACTTTTTTCCCTCACTGTAAACTTCTGACCCACTGGGAATATGATGAGAGAAACAAAAGCTGAAAATAATTCTCTTTACTATTATTCTGACATTTCACATTCTTAAAATAAAGTGGTGATCCTAACTGACCTAAGACAGGGGAATTTTTACTAGAATTAAATGTCAGGAATTGTGAAAAGCTGAGTGTAAATGTATTTGGCTAAGGTGTATGTAAACTTCCGACTGTACACCCTAATATAGTGTTATATTTCCATAGAAGTTAAATTTAGAAAGAGAGCGAGAGCAGGAACTGTAAGAGTCTGCTCCTCTCAACGGGGTATGACATAGTTTATAGTAATGCTAGTGACTTAAAATAACCTGGTGTTACACCACACTGGGGTTGGAGGTGAATGAAACTCCCATGTCCCAATACTACCTCCCATGGTTTATAAATAGCATAGTACAGTACATGGGTTGACCATAGAATTAGGAATTAAAATACAACTCTCAAACTTTGAATACCACTAGAGGGTCATTGTAAAAGGGTGAAACAGGTTATGGAATAGATTGACAACAAAAAACTGTGTTACCAACTACAAGCCTTTTGTAAGGAACAGCTCATTCTAAAACGTAGCCTCCGGGGATTACTTTAAAAACAAAATGCTACACAAGAGAGAGGAAGTAAACTTGTATTTTCTATCCATAAATATAACAAATAAATGGATACACCTTTTGTTGTACCCTTTCATTGAATTTGTTTAATGTGAGCACAGTTCAACATATAAACAAAACATCATCACAACTCCCTAGTTTATTGTAATGCCACTTTATTACATTCAGAAATTCCAACAACAAAAGCATGTTTTCCAAAGTCAAATGTTCACAGCCCACATATTGAACAAGCACAATGGTCAACATGAGGTAGATGACTCTGAGGCCAAGCCTACCATCGGTTGGGTCGCCAAATCTTTAGCAAGACACTTAAACACCCACAACAGATAATACTTCAGTGAAGATTGTGAGAAGCAAATTGCATAAGTTACTGTATGTGTTCATCTAATTATCTACAAACAAGACACATTCTATGGGTCAAAAGGGTATGATCAATATCGAAGGGTCTGATCATCAATCAATCCGATTAATCAATCAACACTGTCTGTCTTTACTGATAGTGTAATCAATATTTTCTCGGTGTCTTTGTTCATCATTTACCCCTTACAGTTTTGATGACAATGATCAATACGTTTTTTGTTGTTGCTGCTGGCAAGTTGTATAGTGCAAGTTCACATTTCCTACCCCTCAACATTCAGTAGATAAGACTCAAGATCTCTTGGTCTTGTGCAAAGCCTTCTTCAATGGTTTTCAGAAGAGGATACGCTTCTTGATTTTAGCTAGCTCAGTCAGCATGCATTCAATATTATTACACTTCAATATGATTATCAGTCCAAAATGCTTGTTCAAATAAATAAGAATCTCTCATGTAAAGGACATGATTTTCATTAAAAAAAATTAGAACAATCTGACATGAGAAAAGCCAGGGGAAACGAACATGGTAAGAAGATGAAGTCTTAGGTAGATTCTTTGTGCCTTGGCTGGCAAACACAAAATGCAGACAGAAAGCCATCATCATGACACCAAAACATAACTGCTAAAAGTGACACAATACAAAAAATGTCAAAAACCCTCAGCGAGTCATAATAGGGTTGATTTAATATATTAATAATGTAAACAAAGCAAATCCAACTTAACCTCTTAACCCCAACCGGACAGATGTTTTTCCCACTTTCTTCATTTGAATTGGTCTATAGCCTCTCCATTGTAAGACTTATTACAATATCACCTTCACTGCAAATGAGTGATCTATGTAACAACATCACTTAATAAGGCATATTCTTTGGATGACCCTGTGCAGTAACATATAAAACCATTCCTACCTGCGTTCAGGTATATGAATTGACCTACAGTATTCATCTGATGACAGCAGTCCACACCCATTCTCTGATTATCTATAGTTTCATGTGAAAACCCTGCAACTGTAAGTCATTTGACTGGATGAATGAAGGTATATGGAGGAGGCCTAAGCCATCTATACTATCAGGCACAGAGAACAGATCACTGAGTAATATTCCAATCAGAAACAAGATCACAGGCACAGTCAATAGCAAGATAAATAGAGGTGGCAGTGAACGCTTGTTCTTTCTTTAGCATCCTCATCTAGTAGTGGGAGTTACTGGGATATATGCATCATCCGCATAATCAGAAATAGACTACTTTGTATCTGAGCGTCAGGCCTTTAGAGCTAACTGATTGGTCAACAGGTCTCTTCCTGCTCTCCCTCGCTCCATTTGATTGGCTCAGTTAGATTATCGAATAGACAATGTCATAGGAACAATTTAGTTAGGGACAACCTGTTGCAATATGAAGGCACAAGAGCAACAGGGTCCCTTGCAGTGGCTTGCCAGTCAAATGTAAGTGGACAGGACTGTACACTACACAGTGGCTCAGATATCGACTAGAAGCTTTTTCCCTGACTGATCAGCATAGAAATGGATATACTAGACCTTGATGATAGAATTCTAATACCCTCCAGAATCTATAATATTTACACTAGTAATCTAACAATGGAGTGGGATTTTAGCGAGAAGAGAGAAGAGGAGAGTAGAGGAGGCTAAGGGCAAGGTGCAGATGTGGATGTCTTTTGTGGGTCATTTCAGGGGTATCAACAACATTACAATGGGTAATAAGTAACAACACTTGACACTGAAGGCGAGAAAGAAAAGCAGTAGTTTTCCTTTAGTGACGGGCAACTCGTTGTTGCCTCTCACTTCAAAACCCTGAGATAAAGCGTATGTCCATGACGGGACATCCCAACATGAGCTGTGTTTGCCACAGCGCCACGTTTACAATCTTTGAATAAGTCCCATTATCGATGACGAGAGTCCCTTTTTGCAGCAAGAAATAAGTGAACAAATACAGAAGTTCACTGATAACGCCGATTTTTGCACAGGAGCTTATACTGTCTTTGAATTTTAATCAGGCTCAGATTAGGGACAGACCCCAACACAAGCCTGAGTTTAGACTCACTGTCCAACCACTTCTGTTCCAAACATAGCGCAGCGTGGTGGAGGAGCTTATACTTTAGGAGGAGAAGGCATCACATCCACATTGACGACGGCCACGTGTCCATTTCTTGGGCTCTTTGGCCTTAATGTGCCCCAATACGCCTCTTTGATCTCCTGACATCATTGTGATTGTTAACTGGTCTGAGAACAGATGTTATACTCCTGCGTGATCAGGGTCTGTGTGACAGGAGGTCGGCTAAACAGATCTGAGAACAGTGGTTGGATCCCCATAACAGACAGGGAATCGTTGTGATTGTTAACTGGTCTGAGATCAGTGGTTAGTGTGTATCCTTCTGTCTGGTTAGGGTGGATGGGACAGGAGGGCCATTTGGGCAGGTCTGGCAGCAGTCTCAGGATCAAACATGGCGTCCTGTGAGAAAGTAGAGGGGCCGGTCTTCGCTGCAGTTGGCCGTCTGGAACTCATCCCGCAGACGAAACTGCCACTTGTCCTCCAGCTCCAGCCTTACGATGGTCTGACGCAGAGAGTTACGGTCCTGGCAGATCACACACAATGTGGCACCTATGGACAGCGTCAGGGGTGAGGGGTCAGAAGCCATAGGTCAGGGAACCAATCAGAAAGGCGCTATGGTTTTCCTACTCTATATTCATTTATTGCTATATAGAACAAATCAGAAAAGTGGCATTAATCAAGTTAATTTAATTGGAGATTAATAACCCTTGGCTTCACATACATTACATTGACTTAACCTCCCAATATTTTTTAAGTTTCGCAACTCAGGATGAGGTTACACTTAACATCACATAAGGGCTAAAAAACAACAGCATTGAAGTAGCATCAGTTACCTTTGAGGAAGCTGAACTTTTTGAGGAGGCCAGAGACGACAAAGGAGTCACACAGGTAGAGCAGCAGGCCGCTGAAGACCAGACCCTGGTGGTTCAGGTTAGTGGAGTGTGGTCTGGAGCTGACGTAGCACACTGACACCTGGGGATGCAGAAAGCACAGTCACATCTCCACCATCTCAGTCGTGACTTTTTATCATGGAAACAGTTTGTGGGATCTGTTCTCACGATAAACCTGCGCTGGGATGAATTATTTTATCTATTTTGCAGAAAATCTATGCATGAGTTGGACACATGAATCTCAAGGCCCTATATTGAGGTAGCTGTCTAGGGGTTGGATCTTACCTCAGGGCCTATATTGAGGTAGCTGTCTAGGGGTTGGATCTTACCTCAGGGCCTATATTGAGGTAGCTGTCTAGGGGTTGGATCTTACCTCATGGCCTATATTGAGGTAGCTGTCTAGGGGTTGGATCTTACCTCAGGGCCTATATTGAGGTAGCTGTCTAGGGGTTGGATCTTACCTCAGGGCCTATATTGAGGTAGCTGTCTAGGGGTTGGATCTTACCTCAGGGCCTATATTGAGGTAGCTGTCTAGGGTTGGATCTTACCTCAGGGCCTATATTGAGGTAGCTGTCTAGGGGTTGGATCTTACCTCAGGGCCTATATTGAGGTAGCTGTCTAGGGGTTGGATCTTACCTCAGGGCCTATGTTGAGGTAGCTGTCTATGGACAGCACGGGGTTGCTACTGTTCTGTACGGCCTTGGGGAACAGTCTGTGGCTGCAGCTCTGGAGAAACTTCTCCAAGAGGAACTGAGCCGGGGCGGCCAGGAGGGTGTGTTCACTGTCTGGGGCACAGATATACTGGGGTGGGCTGATGGGGGTTGGGTTCTCCATCACCTAGAGGGGGAGCAGTGTAGGGGTTAGGATGACTGACTGACTGTGTTTCAGACTACACACATACTCGCACACGTACACGCATACACACACACAATATATCTCTCAGACAATCAGGTGATGTAGAAAAAGGAGGAGCAGGACACTCACGATGAGTTTGGGTTTGACCAGGAAGTCCTTGTGTCCTCCAAAGAGTATTTGTTTCTTCATCAAGCTGAAGTGGTTGAAGCGACAGAGCAGCAGACCACTGCTGTTGGCTCTCAGGTTGAAATCCACCTCCTCACAACTGTACCTGTTGAGGTCGTACTGGACGTTCTGCGTCAGCTCAACGTTGAGCATGACAAAGTCGTGAAGGTGGCATCGGGAGAAGGGCAGGGCTGGCAGGCGGCGGGCCAGGGCACTGCTCCACTTGCGGGCCCCACACATGGCATACAGGGAGATCTTAGGAGTGGCCTCCATGTGCTGCAGCACCGTCTTTAAAGACACGTTGGTCAGACTGGGCCCGGTGTCTGCCATATCGCTGAGGGAGACAGGGAAGAGTGGGTAGACAGATATTAGTATGGTTGTTAATAGAGAAATCCAGAAATATTATGGTTCTTTCGGGGGGATTCGTTACTGATAGATTGCCATGGACAAATAATCTGACTGTTTTGGGGTGTTTTTGTGTGAGTGCGTGTGTGTCTGCGTGTGTCAGTTTCCCCAGCAAACCGGGAACATTCCCAGGACATTAGCTAACATTCCCATTAAGTTCTAGTTAGGGTTTTATCTTACATTACGTTGATAACATCCCAAAAACATTGAAATATATATATTAAAAAATATATGTTCTGGGAATGTTCTTGCAACATCAGGTGAATGTTTTATACAAACATTATATATTAATCAGCACAACTGGACAATTTTGGGGTTATTAGAACTTTTGGGGCAACCTAATAAATGTTCTGGGAATGTTCACACCCATACATGCTGTTGTCCTGGGGTTGGTGTGCGTTCCAGAGCACACAGGAGTCATCCATCATGACTATAAAGGGCCAGACGTCCTGCCTCTTGATCCCCTGCTCCTCCAGACGGTTCCTCTCCAGCTCCAGATTGTGGTACGACAGCTCTTTGATCATGAACCGAGCCGCCCCTGGGACAGTTACAATAGTAATGTTACTGCTATGTTACTGACAGTAGTTGCATCCCAGACGGTGGTTGCTCTGGTCAAAAATAGTGCACTATACAGAGAATAGGGTGCCATTTGGGACACACTAGTTCCCTAATGGGATGCCGCCCCATAATAACCATAATGATACAGTACATATGATGGTGGAGACTGATATTTCATTTATTTGCCTGGCCACATGACCTGACCAGGAAAAGGTCTGGTGTCTAGTTATGACCAAGGTCAATTCCAACAACTTTATGAGGGCCATAGTCACAGCTTGTATGGTCACAGTAGAAAAACATTAGCCAACCACCGACCCAAGAACTCTACCACAGAGTTTCAACTCCAACTCTAAAGCTCCAACTCACTTGGCAGTCTCAACTTTGACCTGAATTCCAATTATTACTTTGTTGGTTCTCTCACCTGTGAAATTGTCCTGTCCTTTCAGCCTTTACCTAATGCCACTATTACTGCACCTGGCATGTGCTTGTAGTACCGCAACACTATTGGTCCATCCATAAAGACTGCACACCTAAATGGTGGATCCATATATCAGACTACTGGCCTGCTGGTGTTCTCATTGTCCAGGCCCTTCCCTTTTGGTTCCTGCCATATTCTAATCTCAAGTACCTACTATAGTTATGTGTCCAAACATGCTTTACTCAACAGATGGCAATATAGATACAGTATATCTCATGAATTTCACACAGACTGCTGTAGATGCATCCTTATCATCAAAGAGAGATAAGCTACTTGGCAAACTAAGAATGTAAAACACATTTGTGTATAAATAAATGAATGCCTAAATATAGTTTATACATCACAAGGCAACTCTATGGTTTCTTTGTTGAGTGTTTTATCACAAATGACTATGGTCCTCAATGCTACCGCACAGCATGGAAACACCTTACGGAGCAGTTTCATATTTTCCCCACTAATGGTTACGGTTAGGATTGAGGGAGGAGAAGCTGATCCTAGATATGTACCTAGGGGCCTAAACACTCACCAACTCCTGCACTGTTGAACATGGCGGGAAGCACCAGCAGGATGTGGTTGGGCCAGTATTTCCTGTAGTGGTGCATCTCGTACTGTTTGACCACCAGGATGTGGAGGTGGGCGGTGCCCTCCATGGCGTGGAAGATGTTGAGAAGACCGTGCTCTTGGCGCCCCGTGGTCGGGGTGAAGATGGGACTTTTCAACAGACTGAGGTCCTGGGATGGGAGAAGGAGAGCTGTAGTTAAAGATGCATAGTGCAGCAGGCTATGGTGCAGGTAGCCTGATCAAGCAGACTGACCGCTGAGCTATGGCGAGATCAGGCTAGTTCCACTAAGCTAGGGCCCAGGGCCGCAGTAGCATCAAACAACTAAAGTGAGCGAACGAGAGACGTGTTTTAAATGTGGCAACTCCTTGTAACATGATGATGTGTGTGCCTGTGTTGCTTATGTATTGCTTATGGTACTATTTCATTTAAGCACATAGAATGCACTACTGATTACCGAAGCTGAAGGATAAGAACGTTCCTTGTCACTATTGATGACATTCATCTTGGCCACAACATTCTTAGAACTCGAGGGCAGTCTCAAGGTTTTCCCCAATCCCCACTGATTTCCCCATCACCCTTTACCTTAGCAGAGATGAGGGGCAGTCTCATGCTTTCCAGGTGACTGCCCTGCTGGCTGAAGACAAAGTGCTGCTCCTTGGCCTTGGGGATGATGAAGTGGAGCTGCACCTCCTCTCCCAGCATGGACGAGCAGAACGTGAAGGCGTGGAAGGTGCACTCCGACAGCTGGACACAAACACAACAACACACATTGTTGCACATACATTACACATGCATAACACACATTATTACACACATGTACACTTCCAGTACAGACAGAGCTGCACAAGTCAGCACACGTCTCAGCACAAAAGGCTGAACCGCTCAGCACACCAGTCGTTCTACAAGTTGGACGGTCGTTTGTTGATAGTTGAGAAAGGGGGGAGAAAGGGGCTTGAGACCAAACAACGCAGCAATAGGTGACATAGGTGATCTGTTAATTAAGCCAATACATCAAGTTCTCCCTTGAGACAAATGATCTCTTCACAATGACAAACTAGCTACCTCGTCCTTCCAGGGCCATTTATTCATATCTAAATACTATACATGGCTCTTTTCCCTCCCTGTGCACTCACCTGTGTGGCTGGGTTGGCTTCACAGTAATGGTGGCACTGATCACAATGGTGAAATGCATTGTGGGCTGCGAACATACTCAGCCGTATCGACACAGTTTCCCTCTTCCCAGGCATTTTGCTCTCTCCTTCCAGTTTAGGATCTGCATGGACAAACATTACAGTTATACCCACATGCTATGGGACAAAGCTGCATACACATACACAATATCCATAGACAGTGATGCTTGAGGTAGAAGTTGAGGTAGAAGGAGCATCAATATCTGACCCTGAATCAGTGAAACAAGGGCAACTTCCTCCTACAATGACAGGGATGGGAATAAGAGTTTATTTCTGCTGACCTTTCAAGCCCTTTGGCATCTTGTCAGTGTAAACAGCGCTGGCCCTCCTGAACTTAGGGTCTCTGGGGAAGAGGTCGAAGGGCAGTTTGCGGATCTCCTCAATGTCTGGCCACTGGGTGCTGGCTGGGGGTGTGACCTCGGACATATCCGTCACCGCTAGAAGCGAATGATACAACATACATTGACATCAGCTTCAGTTTCTAGACTAAGACAGTGTGAGAGAAAATGAGAGAGAAAGAGGAAGAGAGAGAGAGAAACAGACAGATAAATAAAAGATTAACTGGAAGAGCCTGCTCTCCTCACCTTCCTCCAGCTCCTCTTCATCATACACATCAACCTCAAGCAGTCTAATCAACATACGGAACAGGATGCGTAGAAACTGCAGGTAGGCACCTGTCTTCCCCACCTATCAGAGAGACAAAACTGAGTTATTCAACTGATTACAGTCTATCTGGTTTTTACCACTGACACTCTTTGACATTGCATGCAGCCATTGCCACTAAATCTGCGGTATCCATTAGAATACCGTCATTATACACAATTGCCTCTTAGGACTCCATACAACTAGGTCGATATTCTCTTGGTTGAAGAGGGATAAGTAAGGAAAATTAATATCAGCATGCAGCTCTAGAATACGATGCATGGCTTGTACAGGAGAGAAGCTGTCATTGACATAGACAAGAGGTGATATATTAGTATCTGTATGGTCTCTAACCTGTGGGGGCCCGCTGAGCAGCAGGCGTCGGGGGTGTGGCCCTGGGGGGGCCTCGTGGTCGGCATGATGTTGCCTGGCTACGGTCCACTGTCTGTAGAAGAGGCTCTGCTTTGACCCTTGTAAGTTAGGGGTGAAGAGGGGCCTCAGCGGGCTGCTCCAGCCCACATCGGCGTGAGGCAGCAGGGAGAAGGAGCTCAGCTGGCTCCCTGATTCTCCAGCCAGGAGGTTGTAGGCCGCGCGCGACAGGATGACAGTCCGGGGAGAGACCCGAGGCGACTTGCTGCCCCGGCCGCATTGCGTAGACTGGCTGGGGCGCTGGGTCGAAGAGGAGGAGGGGGAGGAGGAAGAGGAGGATGAGGAGGAGCAGAAGGAGGCAGGGGCGTTGGAGGGGCGGGGGGTGGCACTGCCCAAGGAGTCACACTCCTGTTTGACCCGGCGGGGGGATGATGAGGTCGTGCCCGTCCCGTCTTCCATCATGATGCTGCCCGCCTTGCCTCCGGGGGGGCAGGAGGAGGTGGAGGGCTTCTGGGAGGAGTCAGGGATGTCAGAGGAGCTGACCCTGTTCTCTGCCAGAGAGCCTGAGGAAGGGAGAGGCATTGGACGGTGAGAGAGAGTTCAGACTCATAGAACAGTATTTCAAAATTATTTCATAAACACAACTCTAACACCATCACTACACAGTATCCTAAACCCTTAAAACAATAATTTCGTCCCCATTTCCTAAACATGTTGGGTCTTTTTTGTCCAGTGACCTACCGGGGCCTCTGGTAGCAGCGCTGCCATTGCTCTGGGGCCTCTCCAGGTCCATGTGCAGCTCTAGGTCTGGGTCCTGGCGGCCACTGGTCTTGTCTGTCTCTGAGTCCTTGGGGGTCATGGACCTGCAGGGCTCCTTTACCAACCCCAGGGACACGTAAGAGCAGGCCAGACCCACCTCTTGCTCCAGGGCCGTAGGCGTCAGGTAGCTGGAGTCGATCAGACGCAGGTCACAGTACTTCAGGGACCTAAAGGGGAAAGATCCAGTATAAAGGTGAGGTGGGGGATTAATCGATTCTACAAAGTCAAGCCAATAGAGGATGCACCTTCTATGGCTAGGTAGATGTAGATGCTGTACTACCTTGGAAAGGTTTCTCCTAGAGGGTCTTTTCCAGTGAGGATGACAATGCAGGGAAGACCCTCCAGATCCTCATAAGTGTGAGGGACCCAGTCTTCAATTTCACAGCCCCGCCAGGCCTGCAGAAACAACACAACACACAATTAGTGGGAGTGGGTAGGGGAAAACTAGCTGTTATTGGCAGAGGTTTGGCATTTTCTTTCTTATTGTGCTATTAACTAACTGACGTCACCAGGCAGGCTAAAACTCCAAACCACCAAAACTGGCTGAAATTTCAGGCGGCCTTTTCAAACAGCTCTTTCACTAAAAAGACATTATCATTATTTTCACAATTTCACAGTATTATTCTAACCTCATAGAGTGGAAATAAATATTAAACACTGGAAATCGCATTTTTGACTGCACTGGGCCTTTAAGATGTAAGAATAGGCAAATCCAAATTGGCCACCCAGCCCTCCCTCCTGACCTCACGTCTCACCCTGAGTCGGTTAGCGAAGTGTCGTGGAAGGCTGAGCTCGGAGGCAGGGCTTCCCAGCAGCACAGCGAAGCAGAATTGAAGACCCAGCTTGTCCCTGACGTCCTCCAGGCGCTCCCGGGCCAGCATGGCCAGCTGCAGAGAGGGCACCCGGACCAGCAGCATGTGGCCCCGGCCCCTGGTCCCCTCCCGGCCCGGGGCACTGATCAGATCCTCCACCATGGCCAGGGTCTCCGGGGTGATGTGATCCCGTAGTGAAGGTGAGGAGGTCAGAGCCATCATGGCTTCAGTGTACTGCTGGATCAACAGGTAGCTCCTGATCACCATGCTGTGTAGGTGGGGGTGTCTGCAACCAGGAGAGGAGAGGTGGTGGAGTTAGTTGTGTCAAGGCAGGTTTGGTGTCCAGGTGAACTGGTTTAGCAGCTTTTTAGGGAGCTGGTCAAGCATGGGCTTTCTGATGGTCTTAAACTTAAACTTTTCAAAATTGTTGATATGTAAGAAATAAAATACAAATGTAAGATGTGTGTATATATATATGTTTGACTTTTATGGCAGGGAGTGTGTGAGAGAGAGGAAGAGAGACATTGCCTAACAGCCTTAAACATGTCCCTAAACCTCCTTATGGTGTTTTCACACTTGGTCCCTTTCAGACAATTTTTGTGAACGCATGGTTCGCTTCACTTTTTGTACAGCGTGAACACTCCAAAGGAACTCAGACCCTTCAAAAGAGCCTCCAGATAGGCCTCCCGAGTGGTGCAGCGGTCTAAGGCACTGCATTGCAGTGTTGCGGCATCACTACCGGCCGTGACCGGGAGTCCCATAGGGCGGCGCACAATTGGACCTGGGTCGTCCGGGTTAGGGGAGGGTTTGGCCGGGGGGGGCTTTACTTGGCTCATCGCGCTCTAGCGACTCCTTGTGGACCGGGCACCTGCAGGCTGACTTTGGTCGTCAGTTGAGCAATGTTTCCTCCTACACATTGGTGCAGCTGGCTTCTGGGTTAAGCGAGCGGGTGTTAAGAAGCACGGTTTGGCAGTGTTAAGATAATGGGCATAATGCCAACCCAGAGATGGCGCTAGTGGGGCACCTATCTAGGATATATAAACAGACCTGTAACATCTAATACCTGAGGAAAGGATTATGCTTGCATTTTACCAAACTCTCCGATGTGAGTTATTCGCATACAGATAATACACTATGTGTCAGAAGTGGGATTTAAACCCACGCCTCCAACCGGAGACCAGAACCATGCTACTGATCAAAACATCGCCCCGCAAACACGGTGTAACGATGTGCGCTGGGAGTCGGGAAACAAGTTCAGGGAGTGAAGGTTTTAATAAATAAAAGAAACAATGAACACAAAACACAAACAGTGCACCGACATGAAACAGGAACAATGACGACTGGGGAAGAAACCAAAAGGGAGTGACATATAAAGGGCAGGTAATCAAGGAGGTGATGGAGTCCAGGTGAGTGTCACTATGCGAGTAACGCTGGTGACAGGTGTGCGCCCTAACGAGCAGCCTGGTGACCTAGAGGCTGGAGAGGGAGCACACGTGACACACGGGAAGATATCAAAGCTCATTCAGCACAAGACTTCTCAAATGCTTCAGTCTTTTATCCTAAGAGGCTTGCCGGACACAAGAAAGAGTACGCCCATCCTGGTGAGGGACTACTGGACATACAGAGACGAACTCACAATGCAGGAAGAGGTCGTCTATAAAGGCGACAGGGTGGATGTGCCATGAACTCTACGCCCGATGATTCTCTCTCGTATCCATGCAGGGCACTCAGGAGTCGAAGCCAGTCTCAGGAAAGAGACTCAGTATTCTGGCCCAACATGACCCAAGGAATGAAACATTTTGTGGCTGTGCAGCATATGTAATGCTAATCTACCTAAGCAGCAAAAGGAAACGCTGTACCCACATGACGTACCAGCACGTCCTTGGTCGAAAATGGGAATGGATCTGTTCACGTTCCTTTTCTGATTATAGTGGACTACTATTCAGATTTTTGGGAGGTGGAGAAAGTGATTGACACAACAGCCACTTGCATCATTGACTGTTGTAAGCAGCAGTTTATCAGATATGGCATACCTGACAGTGGTGTAGTTACAGATAATGGGCCACAGTTCACG
This sequence comes from Brachymystax lenok tsinlingensis, assembly GCA_030435695.1. NCBI lineage: Eukaryota > Metazoa > Chordata > Actinopteri > Salmoniformes > Salmonidae > Brachymystax > Brachymystax lenok. The sequence goes on from CM059801.1 coordinate 11,300,654, forward strand.
AGTCAAGACTTTTCTTTGCTTGCAAAAACCTGGGAGTTCCATCATGTGACCTCCTCACCCTACCACAGTCAGAGTAATGGTAAGGCGGAGTCAGCAGTGAAAAGAGCAGACTCTCATCACAAAGGCTATGCAGGAAGGCACAGATGTGTGGCAAGCCATTTAGGCGAGGAGAAATACTCCCACCGAGGGTTTCGGCAGCCGTCCTGTACAGAGCTTAATGTCTAGACGCACCCGCTCTCTGTTGCCAACAACTCCCAAGCTCCTCGCACCAAAAGGTCATTTGGGACGTTCAGGCACACAAACACGTGCACGTCAGGACAAGTCAAAACATTACTATGACCAGCATGCAAAAACAATCTGCCTGTTATAAAACAAGGCCAAGCTGTCAGAGTGCTCCTGTCACCTCACGCCAGAGATGTCACATGGAGTCTTGTCACATGCATAGGGCACATCAGCGCAAGGTCATATGAAGTGGAAGTAAAGGGCCAAAAGTATGGAAGGAACCGGAAGGACTCTCCGAAGTGAGTTATTCACATACACATAATAACATAATCAGCTGGTCATGTTTCGGAGGACGCATGACTCGACCTTCGCCTCTCCCGAGCCTGTTGGGGAGTTGCAGCGATGAGACTAGATCGTAATCACAAAATTGGGAAGTAAAAAAGGGGCATAAATTACAAAATATATATATAATAATAAAAAAAGAGCCCCCGAAGCAAACCGAACTGAGACCATCTCGATTTAGGTTCGCAGTCTGGTTCCCTTTTTGAGGGAACACAACGCTCCCCAGGTTCCCTTGTCATTATTCCACGCACCACACACTAGACTATTGCAACAACGTTTCCCCTGCCATAACCCCTGACATCAGTGTCACAAAAGAGAGAAGATGATGATGTGCAGGTTCACAGAAAAAAGTGCATTGAGTGAATGTTTGAAAAAGATCTTGGTTCCTTTCTAAACATAGCAATGTGAATGCAAAGAGGACTCGCACCACAAAATAAGTGAACTGGAAAAATGTCTGGGTGCCCGGTGCCCTCATTCAAAGGCAAGGGCAGTGTGAATACAAAGAGAACTGAGTTCTTTAGCTTTTTTTACCCCGGAGTTCACTTTAAAGAGGACTGAGATCGGTTCTTTTATAGAGGACCAGTGGAGGCTGGTGGGAGGGGCTATAGGAGGACAGGCTCATTGTAATGGCTGGAATGGATGGTATCAAACACATAAAACATAGGGAAACCATTGGCTCCGTTCCATTTGTACCATTCCAGCAATTACAATGAGCCCGTCCTCCTATAGCCCCTCCCACCAGCCTCCACTGAAGAGGACCATATGTTAAAACACCCTTAGAGATTTTATGCCCCCAAAACCCTGACCCCGAGTGACTGACTGACCTCTCCAGCAGTGTGTTGATCATCTTCTCGAAGGCGTCGTCACAGCGCAGGATGGGACTGGCCACCCCCCACTGCAGAGAGCTGCTGTAGTCCCTCAGGCCAAAGTACACCAGCTCCTTAGGAGACTGCTCCCCCTATGGGTCGAACACAGGAACATCAGCTGCTGTATGAGCAAATTTACTAATCTCTCTGTCTATTAGTTACATCTACATGTCTGACCAATAATTTATATATACACTAGACACCAATGGGGGGGAGCTGTGTTGAAGCCACCGTGCCTCCATCTTGGCACACCCCCCAAATTTTAAAAAAGCTATAGAAATGTATTTATTAATGTCTACATCAGTTTTTTCCACGTTTATTATATTACAGACACCTTAATGCAAACATTTAAATTATTATGTGAGCTAAACATACAAATAAAAAAATAAAAAAATAGTAAAAACATTTTCCTTAAAGTATAATTTTGAAAGATTACTAATGTTACTGGCCCCACTACAACAACAAATATTTAAATACATGCCATTTTGTCCTTGAAACAATTAATTGAAATAGAATTCTACTCTCCGGCCCAGCTGCCCTGGCTGGCCCGCCTGGAGGCCAGTGTCTCTGGGGGCAGTGTCCAGGTCCTGGTCACCTACAACTCCCTGGGAGAAGGCATCTCTGAGTCCCTGCGCTCGCTTTGTGACGGTCCGCCCTACCAGCAGTGCCTGCCCACCTACGTGGTTAGGCCACCACCTATATGGCCTCTGTGTGAGAGCCACCATTCATTTCTGTTGAGGGCTGCTCCTACTGGGGTGTGCCAATATGGCAGAATGGTGGCTCTCACACAGAGGCCATTTAGAAGGTTTAACTTAGAAGGTGATTGATATAAGTGGTTGTTTTGCTTCCTTAGTTAAGTGCACTGACTGACTGTAAATTGCTATTGATAAGTGTCTGTTAGAATTACTCAAATCATGTACGTGTAATTCCATATAGCTGCCACCAGGTGGCATAGATGAACAACTGCGCAGGGCCACTTACCAAGCTTTCGGTGTTGGCTGGCCAATGCACCTCGTTGTGGACGCTGATGCGGGACTGTCGTGTCTGCAGGGTGAATGGGAAGCAGCTGACCTGCAGCACCAGCAGATTCATAGCCTCCAGAACCTCCTGGCAGTTTACCACCCTGTCAGCCAGACCCTGAAGCTCCCCGTGGCACACCGAACCAGACAGGGCACTACACAGAGAGGGGAAACAAAAATTAGGTTTCCTTTGGGGAAACTTGTTCTGTCCTGTTCTATATGTATTACTAAAAAGAAACCTCTGCTCTTCTCTGTCTTGTTCTGTCTTGGCTTGGGCTGTTCTGTTCTTATTCAGTACACTGTGCAGCCGAGGACATACCTTCTAACCATAGCAATGTTTTCATTACTACATCTGTCAGAACCAAGTGTCAGCGGCACAATTTCAATACTCAAATGTGTGTGTGTGTTCGACATGCGTGTGTGTGTTACCTGGTCAGGTCCACGTGGGAGTTGTCGTGGATGAGGACAAACAGGGTGTAGGGGTTCTGTTTGACCTTCCCCATGAAGGCCTCCATCTTGCCGTGGACATCTCCGTCTAGACGCACCACATACTTGTCGGCCCTCTGGTGGGCTGAGGACGCATCCTCTATACCCAGGTCCACTAGCACTCCTTTTAGAGACGGGCAGAAAGAGATTACAAAAAGTCCAACACACGTAACAAAAAAAAAAACAGGTAGAGATATGGACCTCTTGTAGGCAACCACATATACATTTTTTTCACCCATTGTATTAATGGCCTAGTGCTGCCTTTCGATTCTAATCATGAGTACCTGATTGTCGGATGCGTTGAGCAGTCTGGTTCACCAGGATGTGGGACGGAGGAACCAGAACCAGGAAGTCCACCTTGCAAAAGCGTCCTAGGTCCAGACTCTGGCTGCCTGAGTCTGCTATGGAGCACACCTGGGAGAGCAGGCTCCTGGCTACATTGAGCTGGGGAGGGTGGATCTGAAACATCTCACTCAGCAGCTCTGGATGGGGAGGGAGGGGGACACATGTCATCATACTGGAAACTTAGAGCCAAGTATATAGTATATACTGTAGCTTATTATCATATCTATCCATCCATATTCTGATCCAAAATCTTCATAGGGTCAGAGTCTCCAGCATAAAGAGGAGGAAGGGTCAGAAGAGGGCCGAGACAGAGGCCGGCCTCACCTGACTCAGAGGGTGGCACCATGGTGGCTGCATCCTGGGAGTGGATGTGGTCAGTGACATCGCCCTGGAAGGGCTGGATGACCTGGCCCTTCCGTCGCCGCTGGATACGCACCAGCTGCTTGTCCAGGTTGTCCCCTGGAAACAACAACATAGCAGTCCACCACCAGTCAGAGACAGAGACACTCAGACACATGCGCGCAAGCACACGCACACACACACACAGACACAGCAGCTACAGAAACAAAATCTTCTCATCAAATATTGATGTCTGTCTGTTTGTGGCACAGTGTCTCGTTTCAGTCCTGTGACTGCCTAACTGGAATGGGCCAGTCGGCATTTAGGAAGGTAAGTATGTGCCATTGTCCTTGATGTCTTTGTAACACAGCTCATGTTTGTTTGATTGATTCATTCATTTATTGGGCTACCTAAATCATTACTTTTCCACCTTAGAAATGACCTTTGAGTGTTTCCCATTGATGTCGTGTCCCAAGGCATCTAGTATACTCACCGAGTGAGGTAGTTTTGAAGTGTGACGCCAGGACACTGACTTTCCCTGTTATGAGCTCGTAGCTGATCTCCTTCAGGAACTCATTGGTGGTGAGCATCCCCTCGGCTAGCGCCCGTGCCTGGTACTTCCCTGTAAGACACATACAGACAAGTATGAACGAGCCCAAGTCTCCTTTGCGCCGTAAGACTGTGCTAGCCCACAGAGCTAAAGCCTAGGCATTAGTTCTGGGAGCTTACACAAGTCTTTAGGTCTCAGGCAAGGTTCACATACTGTAATTACTTCCTTTAGTATGCTATAAATATACAGACACACCACATCTAGGTATCGTAGTGTACAGGCTGTATGAGAACACTCACCCAGCGCGAGCACACAGAACTCGTTGCCGCTCATCTTGGATGTACACACAATAACCACGTAGGTGGGCAGGCACTGCTGGTAGGGCGGACCGTCACAAAGCGAGCGCAGGGACTCAGAGATGCCTTCTCCCAGGGAGTTGTAGGTGACCAGGACCTGGACACTGCCCCCAGAGACACTGGCCTCCAGGCGGGCCAGCCAGGGCAGCTGGGCCGGAGAGATGGAGGGACCTCCAGGGCAAACTAACATGGCCTTCAGCACGATCTGCTCAAACTCCTCCCTCAGAGGGATCTGCTCCGAACCTGGATTGGGGAGGGAAAGAGAGGAGAGGTGAAGAGAGGAAAGAAATGCAGTTTCCCATGTCTACTTGCTATGTGATTTGCAGGGGATGATGCTGTTATGTTTTTATAATGTGAACAAGACAATCAAATATAATTTATCAACAGTGCAGAGTTAAAAAGATATTTGCTAAATAAAAAAGGAAATAGTAACACAATAAAAACAATACGGATATATACAAGGAGTACCAGTACCGAGTCAATGTGCTGGGGTACGAGGTAGTTGAGGTAATTGAGGTAATACAGTACTGTATGTGCATGTGGGTAAGGGTAAAAGTGACTAGCCAATCAGGATATATAATAAACAGAGTAGCAACAACATGTGTGTGTGTGTGTGGTGTCAACAACGTGTGTGTTTTGTGTTTGTGAGCATATGTAGTGTGTGTGTGTGTTGGAGTGTCAGTGTAGTATGTGTGAGTGTGTGGGTAGAGTCTAGTGAGTGTGCATAAAGCCAGTGCAAGGGAGTCAGTGCAAAACAATTAAGATAAAGAAATACAAAACAAAGGGGGTCAAGGTAAATTGTCCGGATAGCCATTTGATTAACTGTTCAGCAGTCTTATAGCTTGGGGGTAGAAGCTGTAAAGGAGCCTTTTGGTCACAGACTTGGCGCTCTGGTACCACTTGCGTACGGCCCAGTGATGTACTGGGCCGTACAAACTACCCTCTGTGGCAACTTGCGGTCGGATGCCGAGAGGTTGCCATACCAGTCAAGATGCTGCCAGTCAAGATGCTCTCAATGGTGCAGCTGTTTAACTTTTTGAGGATCTGAGGGCCAATGCCAAGTCTTTTCAACCCCCCTGAGGGGAAAGAGGTGTTGTCGTGCCCTCTTCATGACTGTTTTATGGAGTTTTTTTTTACCCTGATAGGTCCTTAGTGATGTGGACACTGAGGAACTTGAAGCTCTCGACCCACTTTACTACAGTCCCGTCGATGTGAATGGGGGCGTGTTCGGCCCACCATTTGCTGTAGTCCACAAAAAGCTCCTTTGTCTTGCCAACATTGAGGGAGAGGTTGTTGTCCTGGCCTCCTCCCTATGGCTGTCCATCTACCACAGCTGTGTCGTCGGCAAACTTGATGATAGTGTGAGCCATGACCAGCATTTCAAAGCATTTCATGGCTACAGATGCTACGAGGCTGTAGTCCGGTTACCTTGGCGTTCTTCGGCACAAGGACTATGGTGGTTAGCTTGAAATGTGTAGGAATTACAGACTGGGTCAGAGAGAGGTTGAAAATGTCAGTGAAGACACTTGCCAGTTGGTCAGCGCATGCTCTGAGTATGCTTCCTGCTAATCCATCTGGTCCTGTTGCCTTCTTAATGTTAACCTATTTAATGGTCTTACTCACATTGGCTATACACTGTACACTAAACCATCTACTGAATCTTGCCTATGCCGTTCGGCCATTGACTAAAATCTCTAGCCACTTTAATAATTATAATTGGATGAAATAAATGTATCACTAGCCACTTTAAATGATACCATTTATATAATGTTTACATATCCTACATTACTCATCTCATATGTATATACTGTACTCCATACCATCTACTGCATCTTGCCTACGCTGGTCAGCCATTGCTCATCCAAATATTTATATGTACATACTCGTATTCATTCCTTTACTCTTGTGTGTATAAAGTAGTTGTTGTGAATTTGTTAGATTACTTGTTAGATACTACTTCATCGTCGGAACTAGAAGCACAAGCATTTCGCTACACTCGCATTAACATCTGCTAACCATGTGTATGTGACAAATAACATTTTATTTTATTTTATTTGATATGGGGAGCGTGATCATATAATTGTCCGGAACAGCTGATGCTCTCACGCATGGTTAAGTGTTGCTTGCCTCGAATCGAGAATAGAAGGTATTTAGCTTGTCTAGTAGGCTCGCGTCACTGGGCAGCACTCGGCTGGATTTCCCTTTGTAATCCATGATAGTTTACAAGCCCTGCCACATCCGACGAGCATCAGAGCCAGTGTAGTAGGATTCGATCTTAGTTCTGTAATGACGCTTTGCCTGTTTGATGGTTTGTTGGAGGGCGTAGCGGGATTACTCATAAGCGTCCGGATTAGTGTCCTGCTCCTTGAAAAGCAGCAGGTCTAACCTTTAGCTCAGTGTGGATGTTTCCTGTAATCCATGGCTTCTGGTTGGGATATGTACGTATGGTCATTGTGGGGACAATGTCGTAGATGCACTTATTAATGAAGCCGGTGACTGATGTGGTAAACTCCTCAATGCCATCGGATGAATCCTGGAACATATTCCAGTCTGTGCTAGCGAAACAGTCCTGTAGCTTAGCATCCGCTTCATCGGAACACTTTCCGTATTGCTAGATTTATAAACAGCTGGATTTATATTATCCATGTCCTTCTTCAGTCATGACTGTGAAAAACATAGTATATTACAGTTCTTAGCAACTCAAGGTCATGCTAGCTATTTGGAGCCACTAAAGTGCATTAGCGACAGTAAGTGCAGCAGCAGCAGTTAAAGGGTCACTTTGAGTTACAATGGGGGAGCGGGATCCAACTACCTCATCAGTGTTACCAAACTACCTCATCAGTGTTACCAATCTACCTCATCAGTGTTACCAAACTACCTCATCAGTGTTACCAAACTACTTAGCTTAGCTCAGCTCAGCCTCCCAACCATAAGCCTCAATAACAGGGTGTGTGTGTGTGTGTGTGTGTGCGCGTGTGTGCCGGCGCATATGGCATATATGTGTGTATGCATGCATGTGTGTGCACGCGCATGAGTCTTTTCAGGACTTTACCTAGCCGTGCAAGGTACTGCAGGGTGAGGAGGATCATGGTCTCCACACTGAGTAGTTGGCTGCCAGTCAGTCCCAGGCTGGCCAGTGTCTTCTCAGTCAACTGGTTGCCCTTATAGCAGCTCACCAGCAGGGGGCTCACCACAATGTCCCCCACGTTCCCATAGAAGTATGGTAATGTGCCGTGCCCTGCAAACCAAACACCAGAATCAGTCAGTCAATCATATACCCTGAGGAAGACACTGTGTCCTGAAATGTTGCTTCATTAAATAATTGGGAGTTATATAGAGTGTGTCTTTCTTTCTTTTCTCTAAATCACTTACTGGTACAGTACACGTGTCTTTTTACATTGAGATTACAGCTTTATGATGAGGATTTACCGATGAGGATAACAGGGCGGACTCCTGAGGTGTTGAGCAGGTTGTCAGGGACAATGACAGTCTCTCCAGCAGTGACGGGTTGGGGCTGAAGGACACCTGCTACAGGCAGCTGAGGAGTGGGCATGGCCAGCACAGAGCCTGTTCAGAAATAGACACACCATGTTAATACTGTGATTACAATACAGCTGCATATTAAGCAGATCCTGGAAATCTGGACCTTTCTAATTCTAAAAGAGCATTTGTACCCACTCTTCTCTTCTGCTCAGATCTGCACTAACCTGTCTGACCTTATCTCCATGGAGATGCTGAATGAATCACCCCTGACAACAGAGAATTTCATGGACCTTTTGTCCTTCATTCTCCAGAGAAGCAAGGTCAATGTAGTAATCAACATCAGATCTAACATGCACACTCCTCTCTCTCTCTCTCTCTCTCTCTCTCTCTCTCTCTCTCTCTCTCTCTCTCACACACACACACACACACACACACACACACACACACACACACACACACACACACATATATATTTTCACAATGGCTGGAGCTACAGTACACTCTTCGAAGAAAATAAATCTGGGCGTTAGCATGGTGCAATTCATCTAACTGTTGCCTTTTCAATGTATCAGTGTTGTAACTGAATGTGTCCCTATGTAAATAAACAATAAAAAAAGATCCAAAAGCTTTGTGCCAGACCTGGGGAGCAGACGATGGGTCGGATGGCGGAAACAGGGACGGCTGTAGGGGGGACTGGCACCAGGGGGTTAGGGTGCCAACCGCGGTGGCGCTTCTTGGGCGGGCCTGAGATCATGGCAGAGGAAACTGGACAGAAAACAGTACAAGAGAAAAATGAGAATTCATTAATGTTGCAACTGCAGAATATGGGTCTGGGTTCTCAAAAGGGGCTGGGTTCTCAAAATAATTCAGAGGGCTTCTACAATGGTGACCTGTGAGCAATTATACTACATTCTACTTCATATTTCAGAAATTAAGATCTGTAATAAAAAGAAAAAGCAGGTGCAGAGAAACATTACATTTGGAATCGGAATAGTAAATATGTTTTGTAATTCACCCATAATAGGAACACAACAAGCAGACATTTCCTGTGTATGTTTAACATCACAGAGGTTAGGGAGGAGAATGTGGCGCTCACCAGGGTTGTCTCCTAGGTCGGAGGTTCTGTACCCCTGTCCCTGGGGTCCCAGAGACACCTGGGAGGGGCTCAGTAAAGGGGGGTGGCCGTCTGCACCCAGTCCGTTGGTCGGCCCGTTCACTCTTAAAGCCGTGGGTACTGCACAGACACACCATACATTATTGATGCATTTCACCACAATTCCTTTTCAGATGATTCGACGCTAAATAATTTACTTTCGTAAGATAATGTTTTGACAGCCTTTTGAGAGATGCCATACGTGAAGTGCGTGTTTATATCTTCTTCATAGTAAACAACGAGTAAACAAATACAAAAAATACATGTATTTGATCATTACAAAATAAAACCAATTGTCCTGAAATATATCTTCCTAATATAGAGACTAAACAATACATAAGAATGATTTAGGCCTGCCTAACACTGAGGTATTGATTTCCTACTGCCAATGAACTGATGGGGCCCTTTCCAGTCTCAGATTCACTGTGTGCATTTACGCTAACACATTGATTGGTATGTGTAGGCCAGGCATGTCAATCTTACAACCTTGTAAACGAGCTAATGGAAAGCCAGGTCTTAAAAAGTCATTACAGGGATTTACTGCTCAGTATTGATGAGGAATGTGAGTGTGTATGCACGCATGTGTGTGTGTCTCTCCAGTCAGTAGAAGAGGCTAATCTACACGCTACAGCTCCATCACTATGCTTGGCCACGTAAACAAACCTGTTTCTAGGCAACAGGTCCTTCTCCTACTCAGACCAGGGCACATAGCAGAAGTGATGCTGGGGCTATTTCCTGACCCTTAGAAATACATGGGCTAAAGCTTATTACACATGTGTCATGTCTGTATAATATTACTGGATATTATTGAAGTATAATGTACCATGCTGTAAAACACTTTAAAGCTGATGTTGTGAGGTAACAATGACTATATTATGTAGATTTGACTACACATACAATAGATTAACACATTGTCATCCTGAAACAAGTTCCTCAGCCTACACATCACTGACAAACTGAAATGGTCCACCCACACAGACCTCAGGAGGCTGAAGAAATGTGGCTTGGCACCTAAAACCCTCATAAACCTTTAGAGATGCGAAAATGAGAGCATCCTGTCGGACTGTATCAACACCTGGTATGGCAACTGCACTGCCCGCAACCGCAGGGCTCTCCAGAGGGTGGTGCCCAACGCATCACCGAGGGCAAACTACCTGCCCTCCGGGACACCTACAGCACCCAATGTCACAGGAAGGTCAAAAAGATCATCAAGTACAACAACCACCCGAGCCACTGCCTGTTCACTCCACTATCATCCAGAATGCGAGGTCAGTACAGGTGAATCAAAGCTGGGACCAAGAGACTATCTCAAGGCCATCAGACTGTTAAATAGCCATCATTAGAGGCTGCTGCCCTATATACATAGACTTGAAATCATTGGCCACTTTAATAATGGAACACTAGTCACTTTAATAATGTTTACATATTTTGCATTACTCATATCATATGTATATACTGTATTGTATTCTATTCGACTGTATCTTAATCTATGCCGCTCTGACATTGCTGACATTGCTCGTCCAAATATTTATATATTCTTAATTCCATTCCTTTACTTTAGATTTGTGTTTTGTGTGTATTTTTGTGAAATACTTACTTACACTGTTGGAGCTAGAAACACAAGCATTTCACTACACTCGCAATAACATCTGCTAAACACGTGTATGTGACCAACAACATTTGATTTGATAGAAGAAGAGTAGAGGAAAAGCTGTATACCTATTGGTAGAGTCTTGCCCCCAGGGGTAGAGGCTAGAGGCTTGAGGAAGCTGCAGTCTCGGGCCAGGTCCTGGGCTGAGAAGAACACAGAGGCGGCAGAGGGAGTCCTGGTAGGAGGGGAATCTGGAGGGTAATAAGAGCACAGGGTGGGTGTTGGATCCTATCAAATTGCCTTAACCAAAATCTCTCCAAACAAAACTAACAAATCAACCCAATTTTTCCATTAGAACAAGTAGACCACAACAGTCCTGTTTAACCAAACAATGCTTCGTAAACAAACACAGACACTCTCCACTCAAGCCAGACGTAATCGTGGTCAGAGGAGGGAGGGATGGGAGATGAGGGGAGGGAGGGGAGAGGAGAGGGGGTGTTGTTTCAAACCTCTACCCTTCCCTGACAGAGCGTGATGACCTAACTGGGAGCAGGATGTAGCTCAAGGTTGGTGTCAGGAGATAGGACACTGAAGTCATGCCAATGGTGCGTATCAGCACAGCTAGGTTTAGTATTTTAGTATGTGTGTGTGTGTGTGTGTGTGTGTGTGTGTGTGTGTGTGTGTGTGTGTGTGTGTGTGTGTGTGTGTGTGTGTGTGTGTGTGTGTGTGTGTGTGTGTGTGTGTGTGTGTGTGTGTGTGTGTGTGTGTATGTGTGTTTAATCTGATTTTACTGCTCTCTTGAGTTACTTGATGTGGAAGAGAGTTCCATGTAGTCATGGCTCTATGTAGTACTGTGTGTTTCCCAGAGTCTGTTATGGACTTGGGGACTGTGAAGAGACTCCTGGTGGCATGTCTTGTGGGGTATGTATAGGTGTCTGAGCTGTGTGTTAGATGTTTGAACAGACAGTTCACTGCTTTCAATAGTCCGGGGGGCCATTTCATTAATTGTTCAGCAGCCTTATAGCTTGGGGGTAGAAGCTGTTAAGGAGCCTTGGCGCTCTGGTACCGCTTGCCTCGCGGTAGCAGAGAGAACAGTCTATGACTTGGGTGACTGGAGTCTTTGACACCGCTTAGTACATTCCACAAAGACAAGTAGTAATTCAGTCAATCTCTCCTTTACTTTGAGCCAGGTGAGATTGACATGCATGTTAATCGATATTAGCCCTCCATGTACATTTAAGGGCCAGCCGTGCTGCTCTGTTCTGAGACAACTGTAATTTGCTTATGTTCTTTTTTATGGCACTTGACCATATAACTGGGCAGTAGTTCAGACGGGATAAAACTAAGGCCTGTAGGACTTGTTTAGTTGATTGTGACATCAAGAAAGCAGAGTAGCGCTTTATCACGGACAGACCTCTCCCCATCTTAGCTACCGTTGCATCAATATGTTTTGACCATGTCAGTTTACAACCTAGGGCTGCACCAAGCAGTTTAGTCTCCTCAATTTGTTTAATTGACACATTATTCATCTAACATTTAGATTAGATTTTGGGTTTAGTGAATGATTTGTCCCAAATACAATGCTTTTATTTTTTTCTGATATTTAGGACTAGTTTATTACTTGCCACCCATTCTAAAACTGACAGCAGCTCTTTGTTGAGTATAGCAGTGTTTTCACTTGCTGTGGTAGCTGACGTATATAATGTTGAATCATCAGCGCACGTAGACATACAGGCTTTACTCAATACTAGCGGTAGGTTATTGATAAAAATAAAGTCAAGACAGCTACCGTGAAGTTTGCCAAACTCTACCTGGTTTACATTAGAGAGGCTTCCATTAAAGAACACCCTCTGTGTCCTATTAGACAGGCAACTAACTATTAATTCACGATATACAGTTGAAGTCTGAAGTTTACTTAGGTTGGAGTCGGTAAAACTAATTTTTTAACCACTCCACAAACGTCTTGTTAACAAACTATAGTTTTGGCAAGTCGGTTAGGATATCTACTTTGTGCATGACATAAGTAATTTTTCCAACAATTGTGAAACAGACAGATTATTTCACTCATAATTCAATGTATCACAATTCCAGTGGGTCAGAAGTTTACATACACTAAGTTGACTGTGCCTTTAAACAGCTTGGAACATTCCCGAAAATGATGTCATGGCTTTAGAAACTTCTGATAGGCTAATTGACATAATTTGTGTCAATTGGAGGTTTACCTGTGGATTCAATTCAAGGCCTACCTTCAAACTCAGTGCCTCTTTGCTTGACATCATGGGAAAATCAAAAGAAATCAGCCAAGACCTCAGAAAATAAATTGTAGACCTCCACAAGTCTGGTTCATCCTTGGGAGCAATTTCCAAACACCTGAAGGTACCACGTTCATCTGTACAAACAATAGTATGCAAGTATAAACACCATGGGTATGACCCGGTACTCATAATGTCCATTAGGAGTGTTGAACGCTGTCTTCCACTCGTCTCCCTGTCTGATGCGCACCAGATTGTACGTGTTCCATAAATCCAATTTAGAGAAAACCATTGCTCCCTGGAGTCTCTCAAAAGCTGATGACATAAGAGGAAGAGGGTAACGGTTCTTGATGGCAATGTTATTTAAACCCCAGTAATCGATACAGGGATGTAATCCCCCATCCCTCTTCCCAAAAAAGAAAAAGTCTGCTCCTGCAGGTGAAGTGGACGGGCGAATAAAATAATCCGCCGGCGCCTCCTTAACATAGCTGTTCATGGCTGCAGTCTCTGGACCTGAGAGAGAATACAGCCCTCCTCGCGGAGGAGTGGTACCGGACAGGAGGTTGATGGCACAATCGTAGGGCCTGTGAGGAGATAGTTTGCTGGCCCTTTGTTTGCTGAAGACCTGACCTAAATCCCAGTAATCCCGAGGTACGCGGGAAAGATCAGGCTTGTCATTCCCAGCCAGAAGAACAGGAGGATTGGAAGTCTCCAGACAAGCAGGACCGGAAAGGTGTGGGGAGAGTTGCTGGCAGGTGAACTGGCATGAAGGATTCCATCCCAGAACTCTTCCCAAAGGCCAGTCAATTTGAGGATTATGGGTGGAAAGCCACAGATGTCCAAAAACCAGGGAAAGCTCAGGAGAGTCCACCAGATGTAACTGGATAAGCTCCACATGGTCATCCAGAACTCGTAGCTGAATAGGCATGGTGAGTTGGTTCACCTTCCCAGACCCTAGGGGTTGACCATCCAGCACAGTGACCGACAACAGAGTGTCCAGCTTAGTGAGTGGCAGCCACTGCTGGCAAGCTAATGTGCGATCCAGAAAACAGCTGGTAGCCTCAGAGTTTATGAAAGCAGGAATGTCCAACTGTCCATTGTCCCACCGCAGGTTGTCCGGAAGCAAGGTCCGTACCGTATCGGCCGCAGGAGACTGTATCTGACTCTCCAGAGTGGAAAGTCTGGTGCTTCCCAATTGCATCGGCTCCTCTGCAAAATATGAAGGAGAACCATAGCCGAATTGAGAACCCTGACGGGGTACAGGACAAGCAGGCCTAGCATACGGCAGTGGAACAAATGAAGAATCAACTCCCTCAGTGGGGCCCGAAACACTGGAACCATCTCGGGACCCCTCTGTCTTCTCATGACGACGTTCCCGAAGCCGGTTGCCAATCCGGATGGCCAGAACGATAAGCTCCTCCAGAGTGTCAGGGTTGTCCCGGGAAGCCAGTTCATCCTTGAGAACCTCGCTGAGTCCGTTCAGAAAGACTGAGTGAAGTGCCTCTATATTCCAACCACTCTCAGCGGCGTAATCAGCTACGCTCCGGCTGCCCTGCCGAAGCGCAATGAGTCTTTGAGCAGCGTTTCTGCCACTGATGGGGTGATCAAAATTCTTCCTCATCTCCTGGATGAAGCTTTGCCATTTGAAACAAATGTCTGATTGCTGCTCCCAGATGGCCGTGGCCCAGGCAAGAGCCCGTCCTGAGAGCAAGGAGATGACATATGCCACTCAGTAACGCTCGGTGGGAAATGTTGATGCCTGCAGCTTGAAGACCAGTGAACATTGGAGCAGGAACCCACGACACCTACCAGGATGCCCCTCATAGCGCTCCCGAGGGGAGGAAGACGATGAGCTGGTAGGAAGTGGAGGGTTAGAAACCGCCACAGGTGCAGCAGCAGTTTCTCCCGTCTGTCCCGTCTGCAGAGTAGACAATGTCTTCAGCCGCGCCCCATGGTGACCAATCACTGTTCCATGGTAAGTGAGAGCCGACCGTAAGTGGTGGAGCTCAGTGTCCCTCGGACTACAGAGAAATCACTGCTGGATCCATTTTGAGGCTCAGGTCTACTGTGACATTAATGCTAGTACGAACTCGGACCCAGGCGCAGAGAAACAGCAGGCAGAGGTAAGGGTAAATCCAGAATATTTACTCAAGATCTTCATAGCAAAACAACAAAGCAAGGGCACATGAGAACACTGAACAAAACATGAGACCTGAGCAACTGGCCCAGTCCACAGAGGAACCTAAATAGTCATCCAGCAGGTGATCCCAATAAGCCCAATCAGGGTCACCTGGATACTAAAAGTAACCCAAGGGTGCTCTCCAGTGGCAACCTCTGGTAGTACACTAGAGGGAGAAAACCTGACCTGTGAGGTGACTGGAGTCTGGGGTGACTGGAGTCTGGGGTGACTGGAGTCTTTGAAAACTTTTTGGGCATTCCTCTGACACTGCCTAGTATATAGGTCCTGGATGGGAGGAAGCTTGGCCCCAGTGATGTACTGAGCCGTACGCACTACCCTCATCCGACTTGCGGTCGGATGAGGGGGAGAAGGTGTTGTTGTCATGCCCTCTTACGACTATCTTGATGTGTTTGGACCATGATAGTTTGTTGGTGATGTGGACATCAAGGAACTTGAAACTCTCGACACGCTCCAATACAACCCCGTCAATGTTAATAAGGCCTTTTCTGCCCTTTCTTTCCTGTAGTCCACAATCACCTCCTTTGTCTTGTTGTCCTGGCACAACATTGCCAGGTCTCTGACCTCCTCCCTACAGGCTATCTCATCGTTGTCTGTGATCAGACCTAGCAATGTTGTGTCGTCAGCAAACTTAATGATGGTGTTGGAGTCGTGCTTGATCACGCAGTCGTGGGTGAACAGGGAGTACAGGAGGGGACCAAGCACGCACTTCTGAAGGGGCCCCGGTGTTGAGAATCAGCATGGCAGATGTGTTGTTGCCTTCCCTTACCACCTGGGGGCGGCCCGTCAGGAAGTCCAGGATCCAGAGGGAGGTGTTTAGTCCCAGGGTCCTTAGCTTAGTGATGAGCTTTGAGGGCACTATGGTGTTGAACGCTGAGCTGTAGTCAGTGAACAGCATTCTCACATAGATGTTTCTTTTGTCCAGGTGGGAAAGGGCAGTATGGAGTGCAATTGAGATTGCGTCATCTGTGGATCTGTTCGGGCGGTATGCAAATTGAAGTGTGTCTAGGATTTCTGGGATGATGGCGTTGATGTGAGCCATAACCAGCCTTTCAAAGCACTTCATGGCTACCGACATGAGTGCTATGGGGCGGTAGTTATTTAGGCAGGTTACCTTAGCATTCTTTGGCACAGGGCCTATGGTGGTCTGCTTGAAACATGTAGGTATTACAGAATCGGCCAGGGAGAGGTTGAAAATGTCCGTGTAGACACTTGCCAGTTGGTCCATGCATGCTCTGAGTACACGCCCTGGTAATCCGTCTGGCCCTCGTCCTTGTGAATTTTGACATGTTTAAAGGTCTTGCTCACATTGGCTACAGAGAGCGTAATCACACAGTCATCCGGAGGGCATAGCGTGATTTCTTATAAGCGTCTGGATTAATGTCCCGCTCCTTGAAAGCGGCAGATCTAGCCTTTAGCTCGGTGCGGATGTTGCCTGTAATCCATGGCTTCTGGTTGGGATATGTACGTACAGTCACTGTGGGGACGACATTTTCGATGCACTTATTGATGAAGCCGGTGACTGAGGTGGTATACTCCTCAATGTCATTGGCTGAATCATGAAACATATTCCAGTCTGTGCTAGCGAAATAGTCTTGTAGCGTAGCATCCGCGTCATCTGACCATTTCCGTATTGAGCGAGTCATTGCTACTTCCTTCTTTAGTCTTTGCTTGTAAGCAGGAATCAGGAGGATATAATTATGGTCAGATTTGCCAAATGGAGCGGAGGGAGAGCTTTGTATGTGTCTGTGTGTGGAGTAAAGGTAGTCTAGAATTTGTTTTCCTCTGGTTGCACCTGTGACATGCTGGTGGAAATGAGGTAAAACAGATTTAAGTTTGCCTGCATTAAAGTCCCCGGCCACTAGGATCGCCGCTTCTGGATGAGCATTTTTTTGTATCCTTATGGCCTTATATAGCTCATTGAGTGCGGTCTTAGTTCCAGCATCGGTTTGTGGTGGTAAATAGGTAGCTACAAATAATATAGATGATAAATCTCTTGGTAGATAGTGTGGTCTACAGCTTATCACCTCAAGTGAGCAATACCTCGTCTTTAATATTAGACATCGCGCACCAGCAGTTATTGACAAATAGACACCCCCTACCCCTTGTCTTACCTGACGTAACTGCTCTGTCCTGCCGATTCATGGAAAACCCAGCCAGCTCTATATTATCCGTGTCATCGTTCAGCCACGACTCGGTGAAACATAAGATATTGCAGTTTTTAATGTACCGTTGGTAGGATAGTCTCGACCGTAGATCATCGAGGTTGTTTTCCAGTGATCGCACGTTGGCCAATAGAACTAATGGTATTGTTCGATTTACTCACTCGCCTCCAAATTCTCACAAGGCACCCTGACCTTCTCCCTCTGTATCTCCCCCTTTTCTTCACGTGAACGACGGGGATTTGGGCCTGGTCTCCGGAAAGCAGCATATCCTTTGCGACAGACTCATTAAATATATTTTTTTTATTCCAGTTTGAGGTGAGTAATCGCTGTTCTGATGTCCAGAAGCTCTTTTCAGTCATAAGAGATGGTAGCAGCAACTTTATGTACAAAATAAGTTTCAAACAATACGAAAAACAAACAAAATAGCACAGTTGGTTAGGAGCCCGTAAAACGGCAGCTATCCCCTCCGACGCCATTATTATTCAGAGTTTGTTGTTGGCATGTCATGCCCAAGTTTTTCCCCCCCCCAAAATGTCATTTAAGGTGCTCCAAAGCTTTTTACTTTCATCCTTTATATAATTTATCTTTGTTTCATTGTACAGTTTCTTCTTCTTTTTGTTTAGTTTAGTCACATGATTTCTCAATTAAAGTTTGTTTGCAAATCGGCTGTGCAACCAGACTCATTTGCCATTCATTTTGCCTCGTCCCTCTTAGATCTTACACAAAGTCAAAGTCACCATTATTAGTCAGTTGTACAACCGAATGCCTTCAACCGAAATGTGTCTTCCGCATTTAACCCAACCCCTCTGAATCAGAGAGGTGCGGGGGGCTGCCTTAATCGACATCCACGTCTTCGGCACCCGGGGAACAGTGGGTTAAACTGCCTTGTTCAGGGGCAGAACGATAGATTTTTACCTTGTCAGCTCGGGGGATTCAAACTTGCAACCCTCCGGTTACAAGTCCAACGCTCTAACCACTAGGCTACCTGCCGCCCCACACTGAATGAGCACTAACTGCACTATAAACTGAGACAGAGTCGACTGCCATGAGTGTAGCCTACCTGAGAGGGAGAAAGAGGAAGAGGAGGGTGTGCGTGTGTCCTACCTGAGAGGGAAAAAGGGGAAGAGCTGTGTCCGTTGGTGCCTCCATTCTCCTTGCTACTCAGGGAGGATGAGGAACTGGGCTTGGAGGTGGACGCACTGCTATTGGAGAACTGCCGGGTCTTGCAGTCTGGGGAAAAGGAGGGGAGAAATAAAAAATAAAACATGAAATAGAGCTGGAAACATATTATCAGTGAATCAATCAATGATACATGTTGTATATATATTGATGGGCCATAAAACAAATATAGCCCCAGACCAATACCACATTTTAGTTATTACAAACAATATTACAAAAACCGCTCAACTCCCTTACCCTACTATGCATTTACTAAATTACTATGCAACATCCTGTCATGTTGTAGAAACATGCAATGTTACTAGTGTAATTACAGTGTTACAACACAGGTATAAGAGCAATTCAATGTAAAGTGTTACAGAAAGTGTGTGAAATTAATGCAGATAGGGTCAGAGAGACATCTCACCTTTCCAGCAGATGAGGGGTCCTTTGCACAGAGCACCCTGAGAGCTCTTCACCAGGTAGTATTTTAAGTGCTTCTGCTTCTTGGGCTGCGTGGCCAGCTTCAGGTTAATGTGGTTGGAGAACTCAGTAAAGTACCGGAACCCCTTCTCCCCACAGCCAACACAGTTCCCTGAAAACCCTGCACACACAACACATAGAGAACATATTATAAGGATACATTATAGTCTTATGTCAATATTTCTATCGCCAAACATTTAGGAACAGCAAAAATAAGCTGTTCAATTCAATATGGCATTAGGAGGCCACAGCACAGGTTAACCAAATGCTGAATGCAACAGTAATCAAAACTAGTTGCAAGCTACGGTATGGAGGGTGGTAAAAATCTAGCATTTCAGATGACTCACCTAAGCTGAGCGGGTAAAATACTCATATGTCTATCTCAGTATATCAGGTCATTGAGATGGACTGACCTAAAAGTGCATTTTTCCCGTTCTCATCAGGCAGAAAGCGCCTGTCCACAGCACACACCAGGATGTGCTCTGGGACGCTGGAGGACTTGGCACCGACAAGCTCGAAGCCAGCTGGGACTTCGATCGGTTCCGTCGCCATGGAGACCAGACGGAGGTCCTTACCGGCCTGACAGAACCCTGAGAAGAAGAGACAGAACAACAGTCAGCTCAGGAGTAAACATCCACAACAATAACACACAGTACACATACCATGGGCGCGTTCACTGGAATTAGTATTATCGTCGTCAACTTGCTGAATAATATCTATATACAGTAGATGTCTACGATACATTGGAACATACTAAGGTGAATATTGTTGCAAACATATGGTGTTCCTAAGTAGAGAATGAATGTACAAGATGCGTTCTTAAGATATGCTTTTTAGCAAGGATTTGAATCCCAGGGGTTCCCAGGACAAAAGGAGTATGAGATGTTTTTTAGGCCTACCGTCCATGGTGCAGCAGCCGTCGGGCGCAGGGCCCTGGTGTAGATAGGGCAGAGGGGGGCTGCTGGTGTCAGAGTCGTCCTCCTCCTCCAGCTCTTCCAGACCGTTAGAGGCCTGGCCGTTTAGCAGATCCTGGCCCTTAGGCTCCCCGCACGGCATGTACAGGTCCACCTTGGGCTTTATATCTGGCCCAATAACACACAATGACCCCATAAGACATAATGTCACCATAATACACCACATCACACAACACAATATATTCTCTTGGAGTGAAGATGCTAGACAAAGGCAAGGAGATGGAGATTGGAAGCTTTGCAAGTCCCTTTTCAAGAGAATGACAAACCCATAACACATTACAAGGCCATGTTCAAGTCTACCTCTCTTCAAGAGAACTAAATGAGTGAGATGATATGGATTTGCTGTGTGTGTGGGTATAATCTAATGACTAATTCTCAAGTCCTATTCAACTGATTATCATTAACGATCAGAGAAAGACGTTTTTTATTCAATGTGTTTCTGTTATCTATGATCCACTAATGAAAGAGTCAGCTAGCTATAGCTAGTGTTTTGTACTGTTTCTATACATAACGACCTTGATGAGGACAGAGAATGGAGCCATGCAAATAGAGAGAAGTACCATCCATGTTGCCAGGATACTGGTCAGGCTCCAGGTATAGCTGAGTGAAGATGGGCTGTGGGTCTCCACTGCTGGAGCGTAGGGAGGCCTTGATGGAGTTGTGGAGGGCCTCCTCGAAGCGAGCAGATTTCAGCTGCCCTGCGTACGAATTCCCCATTATCTGTAATGAGAAGAACGGTATAACATGGACAAAAGCACAGCTATGCACTCAGGGCTCAGCTCCATCCACGTCGATTAGTAAGAGAGAACAGAGAAGAAATCCAATCTACAAAGGATACTTGTCCAGGGGTCATGAAGATGTTAGGATGCACTTGCAGTCCCACATAAGAAGATACATTCGCACACACAATCTCTCACTCTCTTTACCTTTTTTCCGCTCTGTCTTTATCCCTACCCTATTTCTTTCTGGTTTTGTCTCTAAATCTTTCCCTCTCTTTCTGAATTTCAGTATGTCACCCTGGCCTCGTTGCCCCCTCCTTTGGTCCACTCTTCGGACATCTGCCGAGGTCGGCTGTGTGGGCCTGGGGTTGAGGTTGGGAAGCAGGTGGCAGCTGGACAGACAGGGGGACACACATGTGGCCTGGTGGCACTGAAGAGTGTAAGGATGGGGGGGGGGCTTATTGAAAAGCCCTTGTTCAAATAGAACAGAAGTGACAAGTGCAGGGCAAGGGTAATAGCCAAGTACCCCCATAGTGAATGACTGATATAGACTGTCCAACTAAATAACTATCCTTAAATAACTCTCCTTAACGCTCCTCTCCTTTTTCTGGTCATTGCCCTTTTCATATCACCCAGCCATTCTTTGCAGGGTTTACAATTATAAAGGACTGAAAAGAAAGTCATATTTTTTGCCAGCTAACATATGGTCTTGGCCTGAAAAACCCTCCCTACCATTGTCCTTGGGCTACATTTGGCAGGTGTTACTGTAGTGTTGTATAAACGCAACCATTAACAGCCAAGTCAAGCCACAGGTTGAAGGCTTCATCTGTTTGGGAACAGCTAGGACTCTGTAACCATCACATTGTCTGTGCAGGTTTTTTAGGGGCACAATTACTTGTGATATCATGTATTTTGACTAACTCTATGCCTAGCAATATTACATTTGGACTATGACTATATCTGCAATGTAAAAGAAATGTACAGGAATATAGACTACACATGATATCTACAGTACATACAGAATTTGCACACAAATCGCATTCAATCTAGGTAATTTGATTGACAGGTGAATTGTCACTGGACAAAATACCCCTCGCCTAAGGTAACCATTATGAAATACAACCAACTAAGACTTAACTGGGTTAATCATTAAATCAAGAGAACCTATTTTACTGAGATCAATCTGACAAATACAAAGAACAGTTCCGTTTCTATGTTGATTTGACTCAAAAGCTTTTTGTTCACCCTTTTAAAATGAAGAAGCGTGCTTCTTCCCAGGTTGTCTTTAGCTACTTTAGTGTAGCCTTCTGAAACCCTGAACCCTTTTATTCTGTCAATAAACGGCAGGCTTGTTAATCAAGTTGGAACAGTTAGCCATCTGAGGTCCTGTCCCTGCCCTAACCTGTCCCATGCCTGGACAGGTTCAAGCCTGGGTGATTATCCAAGAACCTACCCGGAGGGAAAAGGGGCAGAGAGAGTGAGAAGAAAGAGAGAAAGAGACAGCAAGAGAGAGCGAGAGAGAGACAGTGAGAGAGAGAGACAGCTTTGGCAATGTACACATATGTTTCCCATGCCAATAAAGCCCTTTGACTTGAGAGAGATAGAGAGGGGGTGGGATATGGCCAGCCAAGGCAGACAAAGGACAAGATTAAGTGTGGTGCCTGATTGTGCTTTGACAGAGATAAGCAGCTTAACATAAAGAAGCTACAGTATTTCTCCCTCCGCTGACGGGTGGATGGATGGAGAAAGGTAGAAAAAGAGAGAGAGAGAACTACCCAAGGTGTGTTTAAAGAGGTGGCGTGGTGATCTCAGTCACTTCACTTCGAACGCCTGGTGAAGGTGTCCACATGCTTCCCATATATTATGACAACATTTTGTGACGTTTTTGTTCATTTTGGTCTTCGGCTGTTCGTGCACGCGTCATTTCTTCTTGAAGTTTGTAGCTGACATCGGTTTCATGCAAATTTTTTCACTTGAGAAATACTGCACAAAACATCTTAGTTAGTTGTAGAATTCTCTGCAAAAACATGAAAGATTAATTCAGTCTGGTTTCAGCATCTCAAGACAGACAAACTGTCCTATTGCCGCTTTTTTCAAATTTTTCAAGGGAACGTCTTTTAAGGGAGTATGCGAGCACACTCATTCGGTTCGCCTAGCCGAGCCGAACCAAAGCATGCCGATGCCTTAAGAGGTTTTCCGGAAGACTTCCAGGTCAACTCAAGAGCCCAGAGCAGCAGAGAACAGATTTGTCCTTAACCTCACAAAGTGAAGCCATAGTCGTGACCTCACAAAGCTGACACATGGGAGAGGTGGAGAGGGGAACACAGACGAGACCCTTCAACATGTGCTCCATCACAACAAAGCCACACTGTGACAAAAGTGGCCTAATGGATGTGGCTGGAGCAGGAGAGAGATAGAGGAAGTGGGTGGTCAGGAGTGATTTCAGGCGTGGTTTCATTTGATGTAATTCTGTTTGATGAATGATGTAATAGTGTCTGATCTGTGTTTTCAGGTAGTGACAGAACCATGTTTGGAGAAGTGAAGTGACTGAGATCTCGATTTTCTCAGAGGCAACTGGAAGCTGACCAGAAAACCGGTCTCAGATTCTTCCACAGATTCCTGAGCCTGGGTGGCCATAATGGCCATATTGCAAGAATCTAACCCCCGGGTCCTGTGACAAGCTTGCAAATTCCAGGAGGCCATATGGGAGAAAAAATAGGTCTTGGTCATTAGGAATTAAATTGAAGAAAATTGTCAGACATTTTGTGAAATAGGGAGGTACCATCTGAACTTGTCCAATAAGAAATGCTCGTTATGGTTTCACGTTTTGACATGTTTTGCTACGGTGTGCCCTAAGGAACAAGACCATCCTTTCTCTCTTTATACATCTTTCCCATTCAGATTTTATCTCACTTTCCAGACACGGCTTTAAAACATGATAATCTCATGTATTATCACATCATCTTGGTGTAGCTGACCTTACCTTGTGTGATTGTTCCCAAGCGTGAAGGGATTTGTTCTCCTCTACTACATGATGGGTCAGAAGAACCACTGTGTAGAAACGTCCTGCAGTGACATCCCCCTCAGCAGCACTGTTCTAGATCTAAAGAGAGAGGTCAGATGAATACATGAGATTAACAGAATGCATCTTCACCCAAGGATCAAATGAACAGACACAGGGAATATAGGAGACATACTGTATAGTAGGCTAAAGGTTTACAGTTGGCTAATTGTCTGAAACTGATTAGCACACTAAGGAAGACGATCATGCCACACTGGTGTATTTAAAGGCGAGAGCGTCGAATGAGGCTTTACCACAGTTGATATACTGTATGCAAGGAGAAGTGTTTGCTGCAAATAACATACGGTAGGCCTGCAGAACCTTTCATCGCAAGATATCAAATCATACTCAACATAAAAAAAAACGATTTAAATTAAACTCAAGGTTGAAAGACGCACAAAAGCTTTTAAATAGTCAGTACAGTCCACACATGTCTGACCATGAAAATGAATGGCTGCACTTAGAGCAATGAGAGAGGCCACTCAAAAGTTAAGAGGAGCTTAACAGATTGCACAAAACCATGGCATATGTAGTGACCGTTGGGTTATGTGATACGGTAGCCTCTGGGTATTTTTGTAAAACACACTAGAGTGTTAGGGTTTGTAATCATCCACACACACACACACACACACAAATAACATGTATGCACACACACACGTGCTTACACACGTGTATGCACATGTGTGCGCACACTCACACACAAACTGTTTAAGGGCGCTCACACGTACACACACACACACACACCACCAACTACTAAAAACCGGTACAGATATAAGATCTCAATTTGACCAGTTTCTCACAGCAGGAAAATAATCCTGCAGCAACAGGAAATTTGAACTTTGGTGTGGGTTATAATTGATGGAATTTTTGTATTTCTTTTTTTGTATTAAGTCTGACATTTTAAAGTGAAAATTTCAAACTTTAGAAGCCTTTTTAAACCTTGAATACACTACAGGTTTGCATTTCCTTCTTTGCAGGACATTTCCTGCAACAACAGGGGGATCAAATTAAGATCCTACATCTGTACTTCCACTTTGACCCCAAGCATTGTTTACCCACTCCTAGACCTTATACAACTAAGCTGATACAAAGTTCCCTTCAAAACATTGACTGTCACAAGAATGCTCCCTGTCACCATCCTGTAATGCACAGTCCTTGTTGTGCAGTTTTTGGGACCTAGTGTTCCTAATTTGCCCCTGCCTGGGGTCTGGGGCCCAAGTCCTCACTCTGGCATTACATACACACTGATTTGTTCAGTTACCACATTGAAGTAGTTAACTTTGTGAATGATTAGCCTCACACTGATAGGGCTAATCAAACTACAGAGCTACATGGTCAATGGGAGGGACACGGGGATAGGGGGACAAGGGAGGTCATGCAAATTCCATACCATCCAGGTCAGACAGTGCTATAACTTTACAGGAACGCTGTATGAGTTTAGGGAACATTCTCTTTAGCACAGACTGAACATCCAAATCTTCCTTCACTTCTAGATCCACGCTTTAAGGGCCCTCTAGGCAGCGAACTCTGCATTCACAGTAATATAACCCACTCTATGATACATTCTTATCACACTGGCCTACCAGTAGGCCTAGACTACACATCAATCTTAACATAACCCTGTACATATGTCCATGATCACAGGATCATTATCAAAGGCATTAACCCCCCACTTGGCCAGAGTGTTGAAATATTCTCATGGCTGTCAAATCAAATGAAGTTAATGTACGCAGTACAATGAAATGCTTACTTGCAGGTACACCTCTCAACTAAATG
Source organism: Brachymystax lenok tsinlingensis (assembly GCA_030435695.1). Lineage (NCBI taxonomy): Eukaryota > Metazoa > Chordata > Actinopteri > Salmoniformes > Salmonidae > Brachymystax > Brachymystax lenok. The sequence goes on from CM059801.1 coordinate 11,326,191, forward strand.
TGACAACAATACGAATAGAAGGTTAAAAAAAACGAATAATAATAACAATAATCTAGGATACTGCAGATGGCCAGTGAGATGTGCCTGACCCATCGGAGCCGTAAATCTAGACATACTCAGGCACAGCCTCGGGTGCCTAACGGCTGGGATCCTGTTCTTCTGGTAATGACATTTTAGGGCCCTTTCAGCATGACATGCTGGTAGGGAATTTTGCCTGAGGGGTGTAAGAAGGGAATTTAAGGCGGTGGCCGCAGAGGTACACACACACACAAAACACACACACATACAAACACACACACACAAACACCCACATGTGCACACAGAAGCACCCGTGCATGCGTATTCGTCAAATAGCTTACTCATTGTTAATGAATGATATGAAAATAGAGGTCCTATTTTAGAGTGATGTGGATGTAAATTCTAAGAAATGTTAGATATTTAACTCCAAGAGCACTGTGAGCTCCCACCCCTCCCTGTCTTCTTTCTCTCTCCCTCCATCCCTCCCTCTCTGCCTCTCTGTTTCCCCACGCCACTCCACACCCCTTTTTTGTTTCTTCCTTCGTCTGCATAATGACGTTACACTCCTGACAATGGAGGGATAGAGGCAGGATAGAGAGGGATTACATCTACTTCCTCTTGGTCACAACCTGTTTCAGACCAACTCTATCACTCCTGGAACCTTTTCTTCAAAGACAACACTGCAACGTTGAAGTCAGTCAAGGGTTTCACGTTAAGAAATCTAACTTGCTACTGTATCCACCTACGTGCACATAGGCACTGGCACAAATGGACGTGTGTGCGCGTGCACGCACGCCACACACACACACACACTTTGAAAAGGAAGAAAAAAAGGGAAAGCCGGGGTAGATGCAGAAAAACATGACACTGTATCGGTGATCCTGAACATGCTTTTTCTACAACACATAGTGATATAATAGTCTATAATGATTTAGATCATTCAGAACATGGTAAAAAGACGACTGTTGACTATCTCTTGACTTTATTATTGAAATATTCACGTAAGCTTTTGCCAGTCATCATTACTTACAATAGATCATGATAAAACAGACTACCATAGTCATTCAAGTAAATGTATTACATATCTTATTTTTCACATAAATACAGGAACAATGACTGTAGGCTACACTCCTAGAAAAATAGGTGCTATCTAGGACATAAAAGGGTTATTTGGCTGTCCCCGTAGGAGAACCCTTTGAAGACCCTTCTGACTCCAGGTAGAACCCTATTGGGTTCCATGCAGTACCCTTTCCCCAGAGGGTTCTACATGGAAGCCAAAAGAGTTCCGACTGGGACCAGATAGGGTTCTACCTGGAACCAAAAAGAGTTCTCTTATGGGGACAGCCGAAGAACCCTTTTGGAACCCTTTATTACTAAGAGGGTACTGTCAACATTAGAAAATCCATGAATGAGGACGAGAGTACACATCAGTATAGCAGAGGAGAGGAGAGGGGGATGGGGGTTATGCAAAAAAGGACTAACATTTCCAGGTCCTTTAAATTAGGTGCTAGGAGCTGAGCCATCAACATCATGCTAGTGGAAATCCAGTAAAGTGCCAGAGTAAACAATGTAAAATGCTCCCATACCTTCCAAGGGTTCTCAACCAGCCAGCCAGCCAGCCAGACAGCACTTCGATAACACAAAAAAAACACTCCAAAAGACTAAATTCCACAATGCAAAATAAATAAATCACAAAGTCACGAATTATAGTCCATTTTGGGTGATAGGTATGTCCTAAGGAAGAGGAAAAGAGTGAGGAAATATCCAAGGAGATGTAGGTTTGATTAATTCTCATCTGGTGTGTCCCCAAGCCATCAGCAGCTCCTTGGTAATTAAACTCCTCCACAGTATGGACAGCAAATACTCCTCCTTCCTCCAGTACAGCAGAACCCCTCTCTCTCTCCCCCTCTCTCTCTCTGAGTCAAACACACACACACCCAAGCACACACACACCCTCCCCCAGTCCCCATGTCCCTCCCCTATGTTGTGCCATTTGCTGTGTGTGGAGTGAATTCTCTGGGGCCTCATTCATCTTAGCCCCTCTGACCCCCCTGTAGTGACAGATGCTCTTGGAGGGCCGTCCTGCCTGGCCAGGAAACAAAGACATTGGGCAACATCCCCTCCTGCCACACGGTCACACCACCCCGACACGCGTGACCATCAGCATTTAACACGCCAACAACACGAAGGAAACCATGACACAGCAGGATGACACACTGGAGAAATGGAACTACTATACCATACAGTTCTTAGATTACCAAAGAAGAAGAAACAAATCTAATCAACCCCCCGCCCCCCATTACTCTTTCTTTACTTGCACCCCTGTCTCTCCCTCTCTCTCTCTGCCACTCCCTTCCTTTTTTATTAGGGCCAATTTAGAGATAGGGCAACCCCAACCACTGGCAAAATAGGGACAAGAAGAATGTCAGGTCAGGTCTATGCATTTTGTCCCTCTTGGCCGGGCTGGGACCCTGGCCCTACAGAACAGACTACAGGCCTGGGACTGGGATGGAGACTGGGATGGACCCCTGACTGGGTTTTTTTACCCCCGCTATAAATACCAAGGGCTCATCTGGTCAAAATAAATAAACTGGGGATCCACCTTCCGCCACCACAAATCAACAGGCGCTGGGTGGACAGATGTCAAGGATTATGGTGTCATTATAGCCTGGCTGGCTGGTCAAATGTCTCTTCATTACTAACACTGGGTCAATGGAGCGCTGAGGTGACAGATTTTACAGAAACTAAGAAATGCATGATATGACTTAAAAGCATTTTGGGTTTATTCCGTGAAAATAAATAAAATTACGTCACATCATGGCTAATATACAATACAGGTAGAGAAGTTTCCCTAAGTGCATAAACAACAGAACAACAGAACATTCTATTTTTTCAATGATATAGGGACTTTGGAGGCTTTTGAACATTTTAGGTTCTCACAACAACACATTTGCAACGTTGCAATCAGATCCCAACCTATTGGCTGAGTATGCGAAAAAGATAATACTATACTCTCTCTAACTCCCCCTCCAGATCCACTGCCGATAGAGCAAAGGGTTGTTGTGTGTCAGTGGCATTCACATCTCCACTTTCATATGACTCTGAACGCTAAATCTAAGCAGCTAACTGACGGCCAGATCATTCCTCGCATACACTGCTTGGTTCCTGTTTTGACTGCAATCTCAAAATAGTCTTTGTTAATAATTTACGCTAGCCTCGTCCATGGAGTGACCAGTTAAAAGGTTACTATGCACAAAAACATTTCCCAAACAAGCCTGTAATCCCTATGTCTGGGTGTTGTTTTTCTTTTTCTATGTTTAAGTAAAGTTGCTGAGAATTTCTCAAGCAAACTAAGGAAATTCCCAAGTCAACACACAGCTACTTGACAGTAGAAAAGACACACTCCACTCCATACTTTGCACGGAGCCTTTTACACTTTTTCTAACATTGATATTTGACCTCATGCGGATGTGCCAATGACAACATTATAATTCTCACTCTTTAAATCCAACATTAGGGAGACTTAAAACAACCTCAAAAGAGCTACACAATATATTCACTATAACACCATGTCTCTTGTCTCCTTCACCTGCAACCTTCTTTTCAACAGTCCATTCTTAGAAAAACAACAAGCCTGAGTAAGCCAGTTCATTCATAACAATCTGAACATTATTTTACTAAAATATTGGATTCTGAATATGGATTCATAATATAATTGTGTTACCCTGGATCATTAAAGAGAAATAAACAGACAGCTGAAACATTAAGTCAGAGGATGTTGATAACGACCATATTGTTTAACTGTAATTCTTTCATTTTCATCTTCGCATAGCCAGGCAAGCAGTGTGACTGACTTAGTCTTCAGTTCATTACAGCAGATCTAGTCAACAGTTGGTTTAATCTGTCCGTATAACTCTTCTCACCTCCTCACCAATGGTTATAGTATTTCGGCCACAGGCGGTGTGTGAGACAGCTATAAACTGGGGCATTAGCCAATCAGGGCTCCATTACTCCTAACCACTCTATCATCATACACACGTCGAGCATTCTATGCTCAACGTGGAGGTTTGTGTAAATTGTGTTATTATACTACACAGCGTCTGTCTGTCTGTATGGACTCTATAGGCTCCAGGGGGAGGTCCATTTGAAACAGTTGGAGTAAAGAATGAAAGAAAGAGATGACTTGTGCACTAAGAGGAGACTAGCAACTTTGGTAAACATTCCAGTTTCCTGTCTAAGGTAGATCAACATATGACCAATCAAAAACTCCCAAAATAAGCGTATTTGGTACAGACCAGCACTAGCAGCAAGTTCAACCTGGGAAGAGGAGTCTCACAGTGTGATTCTTCTCCCCCAGCTCCCAGCAGTAGCTCCCTCCCTCCCTGACTTTGACACAGCAGCCACTTTTAAATAGACCCATTTGAAATGAAGATAATGAGTAAACCCAGTGGTTTCTTTGGCCTCAAAAGAGCCCTGTGTGGGAAAACAAAAGAGCCTGGGTCTGAATGCTGGCCCTGTGGCCCTCCCTCCACCCATCCCTCACCACTGTATTGAGGGCCAGCCAAAGGGCCTGACAAAGGGGAAGTGGCCCTTCCACCCTCCACTGCCACCTGAGGAAAGATGGGTCATGTGACAGGGTGACTAGAGGACAGGGGGAAAGGAGAGGGGGGATAGGGGACTGGGGGTCTCCTATCCCCTGTTGTCTTTAGATTCCAAGGGGGACAGGAGATGGTTGCCTCCATTTCTCCTCTTGTCTTCTGGATTCCCAGGGGGAAAGCAGCTTTGTCTTAGCTCAGCACTGACTCAGCTTCATTGGGTTGAATTGAGCACATTGCAGCTTTGACTGACTCCAATGACTGACTCATTATTACACCTGATAGGTTTTGCGATACTTAATTCATACAAGTATAACATGTTCAAAAGCAAATGTTCTGAAAAAATGTATAACAATTTGAGACTCAAGGGAACGTGAACCGCACTACTGACTGCGTGCCAAGGTCAAAACATACATTCAGACCTATACATTTAGACCTGATGTAAACTATGTGGAGAGGGTCATTTTACCTTTGCAAATACACATCGAAATGAAGATACACTGAAACAGAGTCAATGACTATGGAAGTAAAATGTCATAGTAGAATTGAGTGATATAAGGGATCAGTATCAGGTTTGTAGGAGAGAAAGGAGTGCCGAGGTGTTAAACGGGACAGTGTGTCTGAAGACTTACAATAAGAAAACAAACCTGCCGCATGAAAAAACAAGATGGCAAAACAACAACAACAAAACCCCAATGTGAAAAGTCCCTCACCGAGCCCCATTGCACCTTCTTCTCTCCCATGTTGGTTACCTCCACGGTGTGAGGTGTGACACTGTCACTTACTAGCCGGGTGGCAGCTAGTCCCCCTGCTATAATCCCCCCCCCCTTCCCCCAAGGCTGAGCCAGGCCACACAAACAAAAGGCAGTGAGCAGCAGCATTCCAGATGAATGCCATAGCTGATGTCGGCAGCAGCAGAACAGAGAAAATAAAAGAGAGCTCAACCAGGCCAGGGCCAGGAAAGTGGAACAAGAGCCTGGGGCTGTAGGGGTGGTGGGTGGTGGGGTGGATTAGCCAGTGGGGACTATAAAGGGGAGTGAACTAGGGTTTAAGGCCTGTTGTGACAGAGGGGCTGGGGAAGGGCTGATGGGGGGCTGGGGGAGGCGGACAAAAGGAGCATTTGGGCAGATGAAGAAGTCATCATCATTAAGCCACTGGAAGTTTACTGTCCAGTTATAAAAGTCATTTCAAAATTAGGAGGTTAGGGGGTGCGTGTGAAAGGGGAGAAGGGCTCAGAGTGCCTAAGAAGGCCTGGGGGCGGGGCAGATGAGAGCTGTGGCCTGTGGTTGTGAGGGACTCTGTGGGACTAGGGGGCCAATTCATTAGGGGCACAGCCCAGCCTTTGTGTTTGCACCAGGTTGATTGGAGTGCTGACCTTGCCTTGCCTCCCAGCCTTCCCTGCACACTCTGCTCTGGCCGAGTGGAGGATGAGTATAAGGGCAAGGCATTTAACCTTCAACTAAATCCCAGTCTCAACCACAGCAGACAAAGGTCAGCATCATTTATTAACAAAGGCTTGCCTAAACAGCCGCTATTAGGACACTATAGATGCTATATAAACTGATACACAGAGCTGAAAAACTATGTTCTGTCCCCTAAAGATTTGTTGCCAGCTCTAGTTGAAAAGTCGGTTTTTGGTTGCATCTGATTCTGAAGAGCATAGAATCGAAGAATGTTTTTGGTTGACAATTTTGGTGTAATTCCTTTGCATGACAGAAAAAAACATTGAAACTTAACACACTGTTCACCATAATGTGGGAGACAGGGTGAATTCTAGGCAGCTAAATCAACAACAAAAAATGAAGATTACATTTTTTAGATACACATGGTCTAAAAATTCCTATTGAAAATAGAGGTGTAGGATCTAATTTGATCACCTTGTTGCAGGAAATGTAAAACTTGTAGCGTATTTGAGGTTTAAAAAGGCTTCTGAAGACTTAATTTTCCATTACAAAAAATGTATCAACCCCTACAAAAATGCAGATGAATTATAATTCACATACTAATTCACATTTCCTGTTGCTGCAGGATAAGTTTCCTGCTGTAGTAAACTGGCTCAAATCAAGATCCTTCATCTGTACCACACTTGACCCATCTTAGTTTTCAAAGAGCGACTGCCCCTAAAATGCAACTTTTCATTTTGAAAATGGCCTATATTGAAAGCCTTCAATGAGAACACTAAAATATTTTTTTCTTCTCTCATTTACATTGTGTAATATATTGATGGTCCCTAACTAGCCCCAGCGATAGGCTATCCAATGTCAAACCAACTTTCCCAAGGTCGCACGCGAGCTGGCTAAAGCTAATTGCCGAAAGAAGTTGGCTAACACTAGCTAGCCTAGGCGACTTCAAGACACAATACCTTGATAGATTGTTTCACGTTATCTGGAAGGGTGAGTGACTGTAACTGTGTACTGTTTTGGCAGAGAGAACGTACAAACGCTTGCCACGTTCGACCACACACACAAGAGACACCCACATTAACCCCCCAAGACAACTCTTGAATCTGCATTTCTTAATGAAAAACAAGGCCAAATAAGGAAGTTCAGCCCCCTTTAACTGTGAAAAAAATACATAGAACATTTTCACTTAAGTGTTGGTTTTTTATTTTTTATTTGAGGCCTGGAGGACAAACTCAATCAATGTGGGGAATTACTGATAATTTACAATGCTCGCTGAGAAGGCCTAATAAAATGGAAGCCCTGCGAGTGAACCCACTCTGCATTTTACAACACTGCTCAGCCATGGTTGAACACCAGTCCAACTATCTGAACAAGAGAAAAGGACATAGAACCTTTGGCCCTTGGATTCTTTTTCTATTTATGGAGTTATTCTGAGCTGCCATATTGAAAGTAAACAATAAATTCCAGTTTACCCATCTCTCCTTAGTAATGGTTCTTACATAGCCCGAAAGTAAACACAAATAAAGAAGAAACAATTATAATTCAGAAATGTTTAACTAAATTACAATAATATTTTTCTACATTTTCTTGAAAGGACGTGCTTCTTTCCTTTAAGTCTTTCTACTGTCAAAAGCTTTACAATAGTAGACCTACTACTGTATAAACGAACACTACATGATATGTCAAAGTACCTTCGCTGCATAGTACTACATCTACTATATAGTGTTATTAGTAAGACTCATATAAGTTCTTCACATTTAACCCAGACAAATAAAAAAACATGTAAAAATTATAATAATTATAATAATACAAACCTCTCCTTCCTGTACAAACTCACTGGTACCTATCTAATCACTCCTCTCACATAACAGGAGATGACAGGAAAAAAGGAACATAGCTCAGATACTCACTTTAATGGTTAATGTACCCTGATAGCATCATCACAGCTAGCATCTCCATTTGGGCATCTGGTCAACACCTCACTGCTCATCCCCTCCCTAAACCCTAAACATTTACTGTTCAGTTTGACCAAACCCTGTCCTGGCCTGGCAATCAATTGCTATTTAGACAGGCCTATTTGTTATGGGGTGTAAAAGGGGAACTCTAAAGCCATGGATCATGTGGGGTGGAGGGCAATATTATCAAAACACTTAGTCTTATCAGATGACAGGAGGGAACAGTAAGGGGTCAAGTTCCATTTCCAGGAACAGGACAGGCCTGCACCACACCTCAACCACTAACTGTAATTTGCTATTGTATATCATATCTGTCAGTACAGGATAGTTAATATCAGTATATCGAGTTGCACACAAAGCGGAATCTATCAAAGCTGTTAAAACATTTGTCTTCATTAATACATTTGTTCTAGTGCTGAGCGATTAACTGACATTTAGTATTTTTGTGGTTATTAAACAACTAATTTACCAACGTAGGTTCAATTCCATTTAGTTCAGGTTTTTTGTGAGCGCAATGCACCATTTCTCTAGAGCAGGTATTCCCAAACAGGGATACACATACCCCCAGCGGTACACACAATGCTGTCGGGGGTATGCCAAATAAAAATGTGATATATATATATGTTTTTAATAAAAAAAAAAATGTATCTAATAACAACACAATGTCAAATACAGGAAGCCTAGTCAAATAATTAACATCCAATCACGTTTTTAATTTTTTATTTAACCTTTATTTAACTAGGCAAGTCAGTTAAGAACAAATTAGTTTTTACAATGACGGACTAACATTAACCGTTACTCTCTAGCGGGAATTCCACTAACAGTCCGTATATAGCAAAACGTAGCTGATGTCCATTCCGTTTGCTCGAAAATACACCTTCACCTGTCGACGACACAAGTTGTTCTGCTTCCACGAGCACATCCAATGCTAGCATCAGTAATTCTACAATTGTTGTTAGTCCAGCTAGCATGGACACTGACAGTTGTGAATCTGATGCAGCCGAAGAGCTACTGCCCCCTTACCCAGGAAAGCACTGAACAACAGACAGGGACGTTGGACCATCGAAGAGGTGCAAATATGATGAGAACTATATTGATTTGGGGTTCACTTATGTTGGGAGTAGTGCCTTTCCTCAGCCACAGTGTGTTATATGTGCAAAAGTACTATCTCACAACTCAATGAAACTTTTACTCTTGCGCAGACATTTAAAAACAAAACATGCCAATTTAAAAAATAAGCCACGTGACTTTTTTGAGCGAGAATTAAGATGACTTTCGATTAGTAAGACATGTATAAATGCAATAAGAAGGGGGCTAGAATTGTCTTATATGGTGAGATACCGAGTTGCTAGGACAGGCAAGCCCCATACTATTGTGGAGGACTTAATTCTTCCTGCTGCCGTGGATATGGCTGGGACAATGCTGGGGAAAAAGGCAAAAGAAACTATACAGACAATGCCTCCAACAACACTGTTTCACAACGCATCAGTGACATGGCAGGAGATGTTTTGAAACAATTACTGCTTCGCATACAAGCCAGTGAATTCTATGCGTTACAGCTGGATGAGTCAACAGACGTGTCGGGCCTGGCACAGCTCCTGGTATATATCCGTTACATTTATGGGGGGTCAATTAAGGACGACAACCTATTCTGCAAACTACTGGAAACAAGGACAACGGAAGTGGATATTTTTTAAGTAATGGACAGCTTTGTGACATCAAATGGACTTTGGTGGTCAAAATGTGTTGGTATCTGTACTGATGGCCCAAAAGCAATGACAAGGAGACATAGTGGAGTGGTAACACACGTGCAAGCAGTGCTCCCAACGCCACTTGGGTACACTGCAGCATCCACCGAGAGGCTCTTGCTGCCAAAGGAATGCCTGACAGCTTGAAAGACGTTTTGGACACTACAGTGAAAATGGTTAACTTTGTTAAAGCAAAGCCCCTGAACTCTCGTATATTTTCTGCACTATGCAATGATATTGTTAAGACATGGATGCCCTTTGCAACCACATACCTATGTGAGAGTGGATTCTCGGCCCTCACTAGCATGAAAACTAAATACAGACACAGACTGTGTGTGGAAAATGATTTAAGACTGAGACTCTCTCCAATACAACCCAACATGGCAGAGTTATGTGCATCCTTTCAAGCACATCCTTCTCATTAACCTGTGGTGAGTTATTCACAATATTCGATGAACAAATAACATTTTATATATAAGATGGCAAAATAAAGAGCAAAATTATTGATTATTATTATATTATTATTTGTGCCCTGGTCCTATAAGAGCGCTTTGTCACTTCCCACGAGCCGGGTTGTGACAAAAATGTTTAAAAATGTTTAATAAATGTATCGTATAGTGTGTTTGTGGCAGGCTTACAATGATGGCAAAAAACAACATCTGAGAGTGCGCTGACCCTGGTGCTAGAGGGGGTATGCAGCTGAAGGTTGAATGTTTGAAGGGGTACGGGACTATAAAACGTTTGGGAACCACTGAGAGAGAAATCAAATCATTCACTGAAAGAAATCAAGTCAAGAACTATGTGGGACGCTGGGCTGAAGGGAGTTTGTACTAAGCAAATGTTTTTTTTCATTTAACCTTTATTTAACTAGGCAAGTCAGTTAAGAACAAATTCTTATTTACAATGACGGCCTAGGAACAGTGGGTTAACTGCCTTGTTCAGGGGTAGAACGACAGATTTTTACCTTGTCAGCTTGGACATTTGATCTTGCAACCTTTCGGTTACTGGCCCAACACTAACCACTAGGCTACCTGCCACCCTATGTTTATCCTAGTTCAGCACATAAATGTGGTAATTAACTACAATGACCATAATCCATTGCACCTGTTTTATCCAGCTCAAACAGATCAGAGAGGAAGAGGTGAAGTGAGAGGTTTCACTCTGGTCAAAATCTGTCCAAAATAAGCCCAATGCATTTCTATGGGCTTGATTTGTACCTAAAGTAGTCGCCTGCCTTCCCGCCTTAATAAAAATGACTCCCATTGTTGGGGCGGAGACATGAGCATCTCGTCATTATATACAGATCTCTGGACTGATATTATTTTACGCCTGCTTCGTTAAGTTAGATACACACAGACCGCGTGAAAGAGAAATGTAGTCAACGACGAGAATAGAGACATTTTGTGAAAGTATGCCTAACTACTTTGAAGTACTAGTAAAATGATATCGTCAGACAGCTCTGCAGCATGATAGGCATGCTAGCTAAATAGGATGACTAAAGACAGTACAGTATGGGGAGCACATAATATTATATGGCCTGGCTAGCTGGCTGACTACTACTGTCTGAGCAGAGATGTGATGATTACTTTAATAATGAAAAATAATAAAGTCATAAAAAGTTATAGACAAAAATTTTATATTGTTATATTTCATAGTAATTTCCTATTTTTCTATTGATGTCTACAAAATGTGGACCTGATCATAGACAACGGAATATTTTCAATGTTTTGGCAATTGAATGTTTAACTGTTTAGCTTAGGAATATCCATTAAAAAGCTCTAAATCATAGTAACGTCATTTTTTCATAATGCATTTCATGTGTACAAAAATGATCGAAATCGAAAAAAACGTGATTCTTTAAAAAAAATCACACCGAAACCGAACCAACCTGAAAAAGCACTATTCTCTCTAATTTATTCAAAATCTGATCATCTAAATCTATCACTCAAATATCCAGACAAACCCTTCTCTATGAAAATGCTCAAAGACTTTCTAACCACTTTCGAACTCGATGAATAAATGGCCATCAAAAAGAGACAGAAAGAAAGAAATAAAGAAAGAAGAGGACACCTCACTGAATAGGACCCCTGCACCCATTCTTTCTTTCCTCCCCCTAAAGTCCCAAAGCCACCTTGAATTCATTTGAGTGACACATTGACAAAGAACGTCCTTAATGTCCTAAGGAAGGAACGCTCTACCCCCCCCCATTTACTTCCTTGAGGGGCGATCAGCTGTATCTATCATGCCTCTCTTCCTGACCTCCAGGTGCCTCTGCTGCATCAGCGCTGACACACACACACACACACACACACACACACACACACACACACACACACACACACACACACACACACACACACACAAACACACCCCACTCCCTCCCGATTAATAATAAGGAGCCATGTTGTCCCTGGTGACAAGGTCCACACTTTAAATCCCATTCCCCCTTGCTGACCACAGCACAGCCAGGACCCACCGTGGTCACAGTGGCAGCAGGGCTTCTCCTCTCTTCTTCTTTTTAACAGGACAATGCTGGCCGGGGAGGCCTTTGTCAGGCCCTGACACAAACACAAACCTCACTGATGAGAAAAGTGACAGTAAACCCATTCAGGCATAGTGGCCACTGCTTCAACTGTATTGATCCTGTGGGAGACAGGATATTTTCCCGGCAGATGTGCCAGTCAGGGCTGACAGGAGCTGAGCTGAGGCTCTCTCTGTGGGTCTTGATGTAAAGATGGGGTTTAATTAGTTACTAAGCTCTGAAAGCTTTTGATAATGGCCAAATAAAACACCAGTCGGGATTGGGAAGTTTAGATGTGTTGTTGTTCTCATTGATAATGTTACTTATTATTCCCCTCTTTGCTCCTTTGCAGCGTTTCTAAAATGTTAAATGGATGATTCAGTTGGTACAAAAGCACTGGTTGAAACATCAAAACCTGCAGGACTTGAATAATACAGAATGTACTTTTTTTAATTAAAACACAATGCAAGACTTAAAACGTACTGTAGACATAACAACGACAACGTGGTTTATATTCTAACTTAATCTGGACTTGGTCCAACACAACTGAATTTGACATTATGTGGAGGGATTGTGGAACTCTTCAATCCAGAAACAGACAGTTGGCTGGGTTCTAGTTCCAGTGCTTAAAAACAGAAAGTGAGAGAGAGAGAGAAAGAGAGAGGGAGAGAGAAGGAAAGAGAGAGAGGCCAGCTGAGATCCATAAAGTTGCCCAGTAAGAGGACTTCGCAGGTTAGAAGGCTGGGAAAGAGAGTAAGAGAACGAGAGAGAGAGAGAAAGAGAGAGAGTTCTCAATTGGTACAAAATATATAAAGTACTGCACACACGACAATCGCTTAGGTTTTAAATTAAGCTCAACTGGAAACCTAAATGAGGCAGTGAATGAACTGAGAGAAATCATGCAGGGCATTCTGCACCATAAAAAAAAAAATCTAATTTAAATAACTGTGGCTAAATGTGGCTAAAACTAATTGAATGTGTCATTAAACCAATTGCACTTTATGGCAGTGAGGTGTGGGGTCCACTTGCAAAACCAAATTTGAAACACCCCATTGAAACCCTGCATGCAGAGTTCTGTAAGATTCTCCTACATATCCAGAGGAAAACTACAAACAATGCATGTAGAACAGAATTAGGCCAATATCCACTAATAAGAACAACTAAAAAAATAGCAATTAAGTTTAGGAAAATACAATGACCCCCTCTCATGTAGTATACTGTGCAGTAGTGCGCTGGCAACCCACAGCTCTCTGCGTCTTTCCCTAACAGGACTGGTAACCTATTCTCACCAGAGAAGTCTTTGAAACCTTGAATAAGAGTTTCAAATTTGGGGAAATTACATTCTCTAATTGTGTAATTGTGTGCGGCAGGTAGCCTAGTGCGGGGTGGCAGGTAGCCTAGTGGTTAGAGCATTGGGCCAGTAACCGAAAGGTTGCTAGATCGAATCCCAGAACTGACAAGGTAAAAATCTGTTGTTCTGCCCCTGAACAAGGCAGTTAACCCACTGTTCCCTGGTAGGCAGTCATTGTAAATAAGAATTTGTTCTTAACTGACTTGCCTAGTTAAATAAAGGTTAAATAAAAAATATATCATTACAAAGCCCTGAAATGCCAAGAGCTGAGCAAAGAAAAGTCCCCTCATCCAGGTGGTCATAGGGCTGAGTTCATAAGCTTGTTCTACTAACACACTGAAGCCTTGGGATCAGAATAAACCAAATTACAACACAGTCAAAACTACATTACCAATTGGGAAACACAAGCACAAAGCAAAATGCAGTGCTATCTAAATTGACAGTACACTATGGCAAACTATTTGACCATGGTTACTGATCAAAACCATAGAAAACCTTGACAAAGTACAGGCTTGGTGAACACAGCCTTGCCAATGAGAAGGGTAGACATAGGAAAACCTGCCTCCCTGTAGGAAAGGCTGTACAACCACAGCAGAACCTGAGACAGAGCTGCATTTCCTGACAAAATGTAAAAAACATAAAACAATTAGAGAATGTAATTTCCCCAAATTTGAAACTCTTATTAAAGGTTTCAAAGACTTCTCTGGTGAGAATAGGTTACCAGTCCTGTTAGGGGAAGACACAGAGAGCTGTGGGTTGCCAGCGCACTACATTTCTGGCTGACAATGTAGACCCCCAGGGATACGCGCAATGCCGTCGGGGGTATGCCAAATAAAAATGTGATTCACATAAAAAATATTATAATAATAATAAAAAAATATGTATACTGTACTGCACATGTTTTTTTTTCACATTTTCAAACAGTCCATTTATGTGGCTGTACATTTAGGGGAGTTTTCTTTCTCGCCTGAGTAGCCTCGTTTCACTGCCAAAAATAAAATTAAACCATCTAGAGTTCAGCAAAATAACAACACAATGTCAAATACAAGTAGCCTAGGTTACCAATTAACATCCAATCACATTAACCGTTACTCTCTCGAGGGAATTCCACTAATGGTCCGTATGTAGCCAAACGTAGCTGCTGTCCATTCCGTTTGCTCGAAAATTGATAAATGGTTGAAAAAAGTAAGGCTCGCGTCCATAGAGACACATACCAGCTCTACTGGTAGTACTGCTACTACCAGCAATACTACACCTGCACCTGTCGACAACACAAGTTGTTCTGCTTCCACGAGCACATCCAATGCTAGCATCAGTAATTCTACATTTGTTATTAGCCCAGCTAGAACGGACACTGAGAGTTGTGAATCTGATGCAGCCGAAGAGCTACTGCCCCCTTACCCGGGAAAGCACCGAACAACAGACAGGGACATTGGACCATCGAAGAGGTGCAAATATGATGAAACCTACATTGATTTGGGGTTCACTTTTGTTGGGAGTAGTGCCTTTCCTCAGCCACAGTGTGTTATATGTGCAAAAGTACTCTCTCACAACTCAATGAAACCTTTACTCTTGCACAGACATTTAAAAACAAAACATGCCAATTTGAAAAATGAGCCACAGGAGTTTTTTTTGCGAGAATTAAGAAGACCTTCGATTAGTAAGACATGTATAAAAGCAACAGATACCATTAATAAGAAGGGGCTAGAAGTGTCTTATATGGTGAGATACCGAGTTGCTAGGACAGGCAAGCCCAATACTATTGTGGCTGACTTAATTCTTCCTGCTGTCGCAGATATGGCTGGGACAATGCTGGGGGAAAAGGCAAAAAAATATACAGACAATGCCTCCATTAAACAACACTGTTTCACAACGCATCAGGGACATGGCAGGAGATGTTTTGAAACTATTTCTGCTTCGCATACAAGCCAGTGAATTCTATGTGTTACAGCTGTTTGAGTCAACAGACGTGTCGGGCCTGGCACAGCTCCTGGTATATATCCGTTACATTTATGGGGGGTCAATTAAGGAAGACTTCCTCTTCGGCAAACTACTGGAAACCATGACAATATGATAGGATATTTTTTAAGTAATGGACTGCTTTGTGACATCAAATGGACATTGGTGGTCAAGATGTGTTGGTATCTGTACTGATGGCCCAAAAGCCATGACAGCGAGACATAGTGGAGTGGTAACACACGTGCAAGCAGTTGCTCCCGACGCCACTTGGGTACACTGCAGCATCCACGAGAGACTCTTGCTGCCAAAGGAATGCCTGACAGCTTGAAAGACATTTTGGACACTACAGTGAAAATTGTTAACTTTGTTAAATCAAAGCCCCTGAACTCTCGTGTATTTTCTGCACTATGCAATGATATGGGCAGCGACCATGTAATGCTTTTACAACATACAGAAGTGCGCTGGTTATCAAGGGGCAAAGTATTGACACGTTTTTTGAATTGAGAGACAAGCTTAAAGTTTTCTTTACTGAACATAATTTTCACTTGTCTGACCGCTTGCATGATAACGAGTTTCTCACACGTCTGGCCTATCTGGGTGATGTTTTTTCTCACCTGAATGATCTGAATCTAGGATTACAGGGACTCTCCGCAACTATATTCAATGTGCGGGACACAATTGAGGCTATAATTAAGAAGTTGGAGCACTTCTCTGTCTGCACTAACAAGGACAACACACAGGTCGTTCCATCATTGTATGATTTTTTGTGTGCAAATGAGCTCAAGCTTACGGACAATGTCAAATGTGATATAGCGAAGCACCTGAGTGAATTGGGTGCGCAATTACTTAGGTACTTTCCCGAAACGGATGACACAAACAACTGGATTTGTTATCCCTTTCATGCCCTGCCTCCAGTCCACTTACCGATACCTGAACAAGAGAGCCTCATCGAAATTGCAACAAGTGGTTCTATGAAAATTTAATCAGAAGCCACTGACAGATTTCAAAATTGGGCTGCGCTCAGAGTATCCTACCCTGGCAAATCGCCCTGTTAAGACACTGATGCCCTTTGCAACCACGTACCTATGTGAGAGTGGATTCTCGGCCCTTACTAGTATGAAAACTAAATACAGGCACAGACTTACACTCATTCTTATGTTTAATAAATGTATTGTATAGTGTGTGTGTGGCAGGCTTACAATGATGGAGAAAAAAAACATTTGAGAGTGCGCTGAAAATGGTGCTAGAGGGGGTACGCAGCTGAAGGTTGAATGTTTGAAGGGGTACGCGACTACAGAAAGTTTTGGAACCACTGCTCTATGCCACTGTTATTATTATTGTCCATTGTATGGTTATTTTCCACATCATTAATATTGTAAATGAATCAATTAATCTCCAAAGTACGCTTTGGCAATATGTACATTGTTACGTCAAGCCAATAAAGACAATTTAATTGAATTGAGAGAGGGAGGGAGAGAGAGAGAGAGAGAGAGAGAGAGGGAGAGAGAGAGAGAGAGAGAGAGAGAATCAGCCTGTTCCCTGCTCTTCCCAGGTAAATATTTGGTCACCTTCTTATCAAAGCAGGGAGCTGAGAGTCTGGATGTCCTCTGCAACCAGGAGAGCTCTAGACAAAACAGTCAAAACACCTCAAAACAAGACATGGTTTCAAAAACAAGATAAAACTAGCTGAAATGAGCCACTTACGATTCCCCACATGGCAGCTTCTTGTCATTGTTGCTATATATCTGTCCATCCATAATCATAATAACACACAGACTTTAGCCCCATTGAAGTGCGCACATCATTTTCGGGACGTTGTCAGTTAACCCATCTATAATCTAAAGAAAAAGTCAGCCTCCCAATTGGATGGGTTTATCTATGGACTCATTTTGGTGGCCAGAGAGAGAAAAAAGAGAGAATGAGAGAGTGCTGGGAGAGAGAGAGAGAGAGAGAGAGAGAGAGAGAGAGAGAGAGAGAGAGAGAGAGAGAGAGAGAGAGAGAGAGAGGGCTAACTGGCTGGGTTCTGGTCACCGTGGCCTTGGACAATCTGTGACAGCCAACAGCAGGCTCAGCCTTCTGCCAGAGAACCTCTCTCCCCTCCTCTCCTCTCCCATAGTCACACTGCCTTGCCTTGGTAGGTCTGACACTGTCATAACCTTGGGCTTAAGTACAAGTGTTTGTGTGTGTGTGTGTGTGTGTGTGTGTGTGTGTGTGTGTGTGTGTGTGTGTGTGTGTGTGGCCTGATGATAACACAGCTGCAATGTTGCTAAAAAAGTTTGTGAAGCGCTTAAAGCACAGAACAGCTTTTGTCCCTAAGCCAATAAAAAACGACAATGCCATGACCTCAGCTGTACCCTCGTATTGTCAATATCTAGTATGCAAACTGCTCTGCAAGAGAATTGCCTACAGGAGTGGAGAGGAGTGGACTGTCTCCTGTAGAGAATAAGTGAACTTCAGGAGACAGAAGAGGGGGCACGCCCCCATCCACATTGACAGGGCTGCAGTGGAGAGGGTCAAAAACGTAAAGTTCCTTGGCGTGCACATCACTGATGACCTGGAATGGTCCCACCACACCGCAATTCAAAGGAAGGCCAAGAAGACCATTAAGGACCTCAGCCACCCGAGCCATGGTCTGTTCACTCTGCTACCATCTAGTAGACAGAGACAGCATAGGTGCATCAGAGCCAGGGCCGAGAGACTGTGAAACAGCTTCTATCTATGGGACCCAGTTTTTCTGAAGTTATTTATCCGGATTTCACCTGTCAGATAGGATTAAATGCATAGAAATGAAATGAATAGAACTTGTGTCCCCATTCAAGTCAATGATTTGTCTGTTGTATTCATTCTATTTTCATGCATTTAATCCTATCTGATAGACAGAATCCAGATAGATAACTTTTGAAATACTAGTCCCGGGCCATCAGACTGTTGAATAGCCATCACTAGCTGGCTACATTGAATGCTGATCACCTCATATTCTGTTTACATACTGTTGTTTACTCGCTTTGTATGCATAGCGTATTCAGACCCCATCACTTTTTCCACATTTTGTTACGTTACAGCTTTTCCCCCTCATCAATCGACACACCAATCGACTCCCCAAATGCAGGTGTGCCAAGCTTGTAGCATCATATCCAAGAAGACTTGAGGATATAATCATTGCTAAAGGTGCTTCAACAAAGTAATGAGTAAAGGTTCTGAATATGATGAAGCAAAAACTATTTTTTGAAATTTTTATAAATGTATAAAAAAAACAACTGAAAAATCACTTTTACATAAATATTCAGAACCTTTACTCATTACTTTGTTGAAGCACCTTTAGCAATGATTCTTGGATATGATGCTACAAGCTTGGCACACCTGCATTTGGGGAGTTTCTCCCATTCTTCTCTGCAGATCCTTTCAAGCTTTGTCAAGTTGGATGGGGAGTGTCTCTGCACAGCTATTTTCAGGTCTCTCCAGAGATGTTCGATCGGGTTCAAGTCCGGGCTCTGGCTGGGCCACTCAAGGACATTCAGAGACTTGGCTGTGTGATTAGGGCTGTTGTCCTGTTGGAAGGTGAACCTTCGGCCCAGTCTGAGGTCCTGAGCACTCTGGAGCAGGTTTTCATCAAGGATCTCTCTGTACTTTTCTCAGTTCATCTTTCCATCGATCCTGACTAGTCTCACAGTCCCTGCTGCTAAAAAACATCCCCACAGCATGATGCTGCCACCAACATGCTTCACCGTAGCGTAGGGATGGTGCCAGGTTTCCTCCAGACATGATGCTTGGCATTCAGGCCAAAGAGTTCAATCTTGGTTTGATCAGACCAGAGAATGTTGTTTTTCATGGTCTGAGAGTCTTTAGGTGCCTTTTGGCAAACTCCTGAATACTTATGTAAATATGCTATTTTGGTTGTAATTTTTATTTTTTTGCTAAAATATCTAAAAACCTGTTTTCGCTTTGTCATTATGGGGTATTGTGTGTAGATTGATGAGATTTTTTTTTATTGAATACATTTTAGAATAGGGCTGTAACGTAAGAAAATGTATGAGAAGTCAATGGTCTGAATACTTTCCGAATGCACTGTAGCTCATTCTAATACTACTGTACGTGTCATTTTCTTCTTGGATTGTTATCTCTTGATTTATTGTCAGGGTTAATTTTATTATTATTTGTATTGTATTTTCAAGCCATTCTACTGCACTGTTGGAGCTAGTAACGCAAGACATTCTACTGCACTGTTGGAGCTAGTAACACAAGACATTCTACTGTACTGTTGGAGCAAGTAACAAAAAATATTCTACTACACAGTTGGAGCTAGTAACACAAGACATTCTACTGCACAGTTGGAGCTAGTAACACAAGACATTCTACTGCACTGTTGGAGCTAGTAACACAAGACATTCTACTGCCCTGTTGGAGCTAGTAACACAAGACATTCTACTACACAGTTGGAGCAAGTAACACAAGCATTTCGCTGCAATGTTGGAGCTAGTAACACAAGACATTCTACTGCACAGTTGGAGCTAGTAACACAAGACATTCTACTGTACTGTTGGAGCTAGTAACACAAGACATTCTACTGCACTGTTGGAGCTAGTAACACAAGACATTCTACTGCACTGTTGGAGCTAGTAACACAAGACATTCTACTGTACTGTTGGAGCTAGTAACACAAGACATTCTACTGCACTGTTGGAGCTAGTAACAGAAGACATTCTACTACACAGTTGGAGTAAGTAACACAAGCATTTCACTGCAATGTTGGAGCTAGTAACACAAGACATTCTACTGCCCTGTTGGAGCTAGTAACACAAGACATTCTACTACACAGTTGGAGCTAGTAACACAAAACATTCTACTGCACTGTTGGAGTAAGTAACACAAGCATTTCGCTGCAATGTTGGAGCTAGTAACACAAGACATTCTACTGCCCTGTTGGAGCTAGTAACACAAGACATTCTACTACACAGTTGGAGCTAGTAACACAAGACATTCTACTGCCCTGTTGGAGCTAGTAACACAAGACATTCTACTACACAGTTGGAGCAAGTAACACAAGCCATTCTACTGCAATGTTGGAGCTAGTAACACAAGACATTCTACTGCCCTGTTGGAGCTAGAAACACAAGACATTCTACTACACAGTTGGAGCAAGTAACACAAGCATTTCGCTGCAATGTTGGATCTAGTAACACAAGACATTCTACTGCACTGTTGGAGCTAGTAACACAAGACATTCTACTGTACTGTTGGAGCTAGTAACACAAGCCATTCTACTGCACTGTTGTAGCTAGTAACACAAGACATTATACTGCACTGTTGGAGCTAGTAACACAAGACATTCTACTGTACTGTTGGAGCTAGTAACACAAGACATTCTACTGTACTGTTGGAGCTAGTAACACAAGACATTATACTGCACTGTTGGAGCTAGTAACACAAGACATTCTACTGCCCTGTTGGAGCTAGTAACACAAGACATTCTACTGCACTGTTGGAGCTTGTAACACAAGACATTCTACTGCACTGTTGGAGCTAGAAACACAAGACATTGTACTGCAATGTTGGAGCTAGTAACACAATACATTCTACTGTACTGTTGGAGCTAGTAACACAAGACATTCTACTGTACTGTTGGAGCTAGTAACACAAGACATTCTACAGTACTGTTGGAGCTAGTAACACAAGACATTCTACTGCACTGTTGGAGCTAGTAACACAAGACATTCTACTGCCCTGTTGGAGCTAGTAACACAAGACATTCTACTGCACTGTTGGAGCTAGTAACACAAGACATTCTACTGCCCTGTTGGAGCTAGAAACACAAGACATTGTACTGCAATGTTGGAGCTAGTAACACAATACATTCTACTGTACTGTTGGAGCTAGTAACACAAGACATTCTACTGCACTGTTGGAGCTAGTAACACATGACATTCTACTGCACTGTTGGAGCTAGTAACACAAGACATTCTACTACACAGTTGGAGCTAGTAACACAAGCATTTCGCTGCAATGTTGGAGCTAGTAACACAAGACATTCTACTGCACAGTTGGAGCTAGTAACACAAGACATTCTACTGCACTGTTGGAGCTAGTAACACAAGACATTCTACTACACAGTTGGAGCTAGTAACACAAGCATTTCGCTGCAATGTTGGAGCTAGTAACACAAGACATTCTACTGCACAGTTGGAGCTAGTAACACAAGACATTCTACTGCACTGTTGGAGCTAGTAACACAAGACATTCTACTGTACTGTTGGAGCTAGTAACACAAGACATTCTACTGCACTGTTGGAGCTAGTTACACAAGACATTCTACTGCACTGTTGGAGCTAGTAACACAAGACATTCTACTGTACTGTTGGAGCTAGTAACACAAGACATTCTACTGCACTGTTGGAGCTAGTAACACAAGACATTCTACTGCACTGTTGGAGCTAGTAACACAAGACATTCTACTGTACTGTTGGAGCTAGTAACACAAGACATTCTACTGTACTGTTGGAGCTAGTAACACAAGCCATTCTACTGCACTGTTGTAGCTAGAAACACAAGACATTCTACTGCACTGTTGGAGCTAGTAACACAAGACATTCTACTGCACTGTTGGAGCTAGTAACACAAGACATTCTACTGCCCTGTTGGAGCTAGTAACACAAGACATTCTACTGCACAGTTGGAGCTAGTAACACAAGACATTCTACTGTACTGTTGGAGCTAGTAACACAAGACATTCTACTGTACTGTTGGAGCTAGTAACACAAGACATTCTACTGCACTGTTGGAGCTAGTAACACAAGACATTCTACTGTACTGTTGGAGCTAGTAACACAAGACATTCTACTGCACTGTTGGAGCTAGTAACACAAGACATTCTACTGTACTGTTGGAGCTAGTAACACAAGACATTCTACTGCCCTGTTGGAGCTAGTAACACAATACATTCTACTACACAGCTGGAGCAAGTAACACAAGACATTCTACTGCAATGTTGGAGCTAGTAACACAAGACATTCTACTGCACTGTTGGAGCTAGTAACACAAGACATTCTACTGCCATGTTGGAGCTAGCAACACAAGACATTCTACTACACAGTTGGAGTAAGTAACACAAGCATTTCACTGCAATGTTGGAGCTAGTAACACAAGACATTCTACTGCCCTGTTGGAGCTAGTAACACAAGACATTCTACTACACAGTTGGAGCTAGTAACACAAGACATTCTACTGCACTGTTGGAGTAAGTAACACAAGCATTTCGCTGCAATGTTGGAGCTAGTAACACAAGACATTCTACTGCCCTGTTGGAGCTAGTAACACAAGACATTCTACTACACAGTTGGAGCTAGTAACACCAGACATTCTAATGCCCTGTTGGAGCTAGTAACACAAGACATTCTACTACACAGTTGGAGCAAGTAACACAAGCCATTCTACTGCAATGGTGGAGCTAGTAACACAAGACATTCTACTACACAGTTGGAGCTAGTAACACAAGACATTCTACTGCCCTGTTGGAGCTAGTAACACAAGACATTCTACTACACAGTTGGAGCAAGTAACACAAGGCATTCTACTGCAATGGTGGAGCTAGTAACACAAGACATTCTACTACACAGTTGGAGCAAGTAACACAAGCATTTCGCTGCAATGTTGGAGCTAGTAACACAATACATTCTACTGCCCTGTTGGAGCTAGTAACACAAGACATTCTACTGTACTGTTGGAGCTAGTAACACAAGACATTCTACTGCACTGTTGTAGCTAGTAACACAAGACATTCTACTGCACTGTTGGAGCTAGTAACACAAGACATTCTACTGTACTGTTGGAGCTAGTAACACAAGACATTCTACTGTACTGTTGGAGCTAGTAACACAAGACATTCTACTGCACAGTTGGAGCTAGTAACACAAGACATTCTACTGCCCTGTTGGAGCTAGTAACACAAGACATTCTACTGCACTGTTGGAGCTAGTAACACAAGACATTCTACTGCACTGTTGGAGCTAGAAACACAAGACATTCTACTGCACAGTTGGAGCTAGTAACACAAGACATTTAACTGTACTGTTGGAGCTAGTAACACAAGACATTCTACTGCACTGTTGGAGCTAGTAACACAAGACATTCTACTGCCCTGTTGGAGCTAGCAACACAAGACATTCTACTGCCCTGTTGGAGCTAGTAACACAAGACATTCTACTGTACTGTTGGAGCTAGTAACACTAGACATTCTACTGCACTGTTGGAGCTAGTAACACAAGCCATTCTACTGCACTGTTGGAGCTAGTAACACAAGACATTCTACTGTACTGTTGGAGCTAGTAACACAAGACATTCTACTGCACTGTTGGAGCTAGTAACACAAGACATCCTACTGCACTGTTGGAGCTAGTAACACAAGACATTCTACTGTACTGTTGGAGCTAGTAACACAAGACAATCTACTATACTGTTGGAGCTAGTAACACAAGACATTCTACCGCACTGTTGGAGCTAGTAACACAAGACATTGTACTGCCCTGTTGGAGCTAGTAACACAAGACATTCTACTGCACTGTTGGAGCTAGTAACACAAGACATTCTACTGCACTGTTGGAGCTAGTAACACAAGACATTCTACTGCCCTGTTGGAGCTAGTAACACAAGACATTCTACTACACAGTTGGAGCAAGTAACACAAGACAATCTACTGCAATGTTGGAGCAAGTAACACAAGACATTCTACTGTACTGTTGGAGCTAGTAACACAAGACATTCTACTGTACTGTTGGAGCTAGTAACACAAGACATTCTACTACACAGTTGGAGTAAGTAACACAAGCATTTCGCTGCAATGTTGGAGATATTAACACAAGACATTCTACTGCCCTGTTGGAGCTAGTAACACAAGACATTCTACTGCACTGTTGGAGCTAGTAACACAAGACATTCTACTGCCCTGTTGGAGCTAGTAACACAAGACATTCTACTGCACAGTTGGAGCTAGTAACACAAGACATTCTACTGTACTGTTGGAGCTAGTAACACAAGACATTATACTGCACTGTTGGAGCTAGTAACACAAGACATTCTACTGCACTGTTGGAGCTAGTAACACAAGACATTCTACTGTACTGTTGGAGCTAGTAACACAAGACATTCTACTGCACTGTTGGAGCTAGTAACACAAGACATTCTACTGTACTGTTGGAGCTAGTAACACAAGACATTCTACTGCCCTGTTGGAGCTAGTAACACAATACATTCTACTGCACAGCTGGAGCCAGTAACACAAGACATTCTACTGCAATGTTGGAGCTAGTAACACAAGACATTCTACTGCACTGTTGGAGCTAGTAACACAAGACATTCTACTGCCATGTTGGAGCTAGCAACACAAGACATTCTACTACACAGTTGGAGTAAGTAACACAAGCATTTCACTGCAATGTTGGAGCTAGTAACACAAGACATTCTACTGCCCTGTTGGAGCTAGTAACACAAGACATTCTACTACACAGTTGGAGCTAGTAACACAAGACATTCTACTGCACTGTTGGAGTAAGTAACACAAGCATTTCGCTGCAATGTTGGAGCTAGTAACACAAGACATTCTACTGCCCTGTTGGAGCTAGTAACACAAGACATTCTACTACACAGTTGGAGCTAGTAACACCAGACATTCTACTGCCCTGTTGGAGCTAGTAACACAAGACATTCTACTACACAGTTGGAGCAAGTAACACAAGCCATTCTACTGCAATGGTGGAGCTAGTAACACAAGACATTCTACTACACAGTTGGAGCTAGTAACACAAGACATTCTACTGCCCTGTTGGAGCTAGTAACACAAGACATTCTACTACACAGTTGGAGCAAGTAACACAAGACATTCTACTGCAATGGTGGAGCTAGTAACACAAGACATTCTACTACACAGTTGGAGCAAGTAACACAAGCATTTCGCTGCAATGTTGGAGCTAGTAACACAATACATTCTACTGCCCTGTTGGAGCTAGTAACACAAGACATTCTACTGTACTGTTGGAGCTAGTAACACAAGACATTCTACTGCACTGTTGTAGCTAGTAACACAAGACATTCTACTGCACTGTTGGAGCTAGTAACACAAGACATTCTACTGTACTGTTGGAGCTAGTAACACAAGACATTCTACTGTACTGTTGGAGCTAGTAACACAAGACATTCTACTGCACAGTTGGAGCTAGTAACACAAGACATTCTACTGCCCTGTTGGAGCTAGTAACACAAGACATTCTACTGCACTGTTGGAGCTAGTAACACAAGACATTCTACTGCACTGTTGGAGCTAGTAACACAAGACATTCTACTGCACAGTTGGAGCTAGTAACACAAGACATTTAACTGTACTGTTGGAGCTAGTAACACAAGACATTCTACTGCACTGTTGGAGCTAGTAACACAAGACATTCTACTGCCCTGTTTGAGCTAGTAACACAAGACATTCTGCTGCCCTGTTGGAGCTAGTAACACAAGACATTCTACTGTACTGTTGGAGCTAGTAACACTAGACATTCTACTGCACTGTTGGAGCTAGTAACACAAGCCATTCTACTGCACTGTTGGAGCTAGTAACACAAGACATTCTACTGTACTGTTGGAGCTAGTAACACAAGACGTTCTACTGTACTGTTGGAGCTAGTAACACAAGACAATCTACTATACTGTTGGAGCTAGTAACACAAGACATTCTACCGTACTGTTGGAGCTAGTAACACAAGACATTGTACTGCCCTGTTGGAGCTAGTAAAACAAGACATTCTACTGCACTGTTGGAGCTAGTAACACAAGACATTCTACTGCACTGTTGGAGCTAGTAACACAAGACATTCTACTGTACTGTTGGAGCTAGTAACACAACACATTCTACTGCACTGTTGGAGCTAGTTACACAAGACATTCTACTGCACTGTTGGAGCTAGTAACACAAGACATTCTACTGTACTGTTGGAGCTAGTAACACAAGACATTCTACTGCACTGTTGGAGCTAGTAACACAAGACATTCTACTGCACTGTTGGAGCTAGTAACACAAGACATTCTACTGTACTGTTGGAGCTAGTAACACAAGACATTCTACTGTACTGTTTGAGCTAGTAACACAAGCCATTCTACTGCACTGTTGTAGCTAGAAACACAAGACATTCTACTGCACTGTTGGAGCTAGTAACACAAGACATTCTACTGCACTGTTGGAGCTAGTAACACAAGACATTCTACTGCCCTGTTGGAGCTAGTAACACAAGACATTCTACTGCACAGTTGGAGCTAGTAACACAAGACATTCTACTGTACTGTTGGAGCTAGTAACACAAGACATTATACTGCACTGTTGGAGCTAGTAACACAAGACATTCTACTGCACTGTTGGAGCTAGTAACACAAGACATTCTACTGTACTGTTGGAGCTAGTAACACAAGACATTCTACTGCACTGTTGGAGCTAGTAACACAAGACATTCTACTGTACTGTTGGAGCTAGTAACACAAGACATTCTACTGCCCTGTTGGAGCTAGTAACACAATACATTCTACTACACAGCTGGAGCAAGTAACACAAGACATTCTACTGCAATGTTGGAGCTAGTAACACAAGACATTCTACTGCACTGTTGGAGCTAGTAACACAAGACATTCTACTGCCATGTTGGAGCTAGCAACACAAGACATTCTACTACACAGTTGGAGTAAGTAACACAAGCATTTCACTGCAATGTTGGAGCTAGTAACACAAGACATTCTACTGCCCTGTTGGAGCTAGTAACACAAGACATTCTACTACACAGTTGGAGCTAGTAACACAAGACATTCTACTGCACTGTTGGAGTTAGTAACACAAGACATTCTACTGTACTGTTGGAGCTAGTAACACAAGACATTCTACTGCCCTGTTGGAGCTAGTAACACAATACATTCTACTACACAGCTGGAGCAAGTAACACAAGACATTCTACTGCAATGTTGGAGCTAGTAACACAAGACATTCTACTGCACTGTTGGAGCTAGTAACACAAGACATTCTACTGCCATGTTGGAGCTAGCAACACAAGACATTCTACTACACAGTTGGAGTAAGTAACACAAGCATTTCACTGCAATGTTGGAGCTAGTAACACAAGACATTCTACTGCCCTGTTGGAGCTAGTAACACAAGACATTCTACTACACAGTTGGAGCTAGTAACACAAGACATTCTACTGCACTGTTGGAGTAAGTAACACAAGCATTTCGCTGCAATGTTGGAGCTAGTAACACAAGACATTCTACTGCCCTGTTGGAGCTAGTAACACAAGACATTCTACTACACAGTTGGAGCTAGTAACACCAGACATTCTACTGCCCTGTTGGAGCTAGTAACACAAGACATTCTACTACACAGTTGGAGCAAGTAAAACAAGCCATTCTACTGCAATGGTGGAGCTAGTAACACAAGACATTCTACTACACAGTTGGAGCTAGTAACACAAGACATTCTACTGCCCTGTTGGAGCTAGTAACACAAGACATTCTACTACACAGTTGGAGCAAGTAACACAAGACATTCTACTGCAATGGTGGAGCTAGTAACACAAGACATTCTACTACACAGTTGGAGCAAGTAACACAAGCATTTCGCTGCAATGTTGGAGCTAGTAACACAATACATTCTACTGCCCTGTTGGAGCTAGTAACACAAGACATTCTACTGTACTGTTGGAGCTAGTAACACAAGACATTCTACTGCACTGTTGTAGCTAGTAACACAAGACATTCTACTGCACTGTTGGAGCTAGTAACACAAGACATTCTACTGTACTGTTGGAGCTAGTAACACAAGACATTCTACTGTACTGTTGGAGCTAGTAACACAAGACATTCTACTGCACAGTTGGAGCTAGTAACACAAGACATTCTACTGCCCTGTTGGAGCTAGTAACACAAGACATTCTACTGCACTGTTGGAGCTAGTAACACAAGACATTCTACTGCACTGTTGGAGCTAGTAACACAAGACATTCTACTGCACAGTTGGAGCTAGTAACACAAGACATTTAACTGTACTGTTGGAGCTAGTAACACAAGACATTCTACTGCACTGTTGGAGCTAGTAACACAAGACATTCTACTGCCCTGTTGGAGCTAGTAACACAAGACATTCTACTGCCCTGTTGGAGCTAGTAACACAAGACATTCTACTGTACTGTTGGAGCTAGTAACACTAGACATTCTACTGCACTGTTGGAGCTAGTAACACAAGCCATTCTACTGCACTGTTGGAGCTAGTAACACAAGACATTCTACTGTACTGTTGGAGCTAGTAACACAAGACATTCTACTGCACTGTTGGAGCTAGTAACACAAGACATCCTACTGCACTGTTGGAGCTAGTAACACAAGACATTCTACTGTACTGTTGGAGCTAGAAACACAAGACAATCTACTATACTGTTGGAGCTAGTAACACAATACATTCTACCGTACTGTTGGAGCTAGTAACACAAGACATTGTACTGCCCTGTTGGAGCTAGTAACACAAGACATTCTACTGCACTGTTGGAGCTAGTAACACAAGACATTCTACTGCACTGTTGGAGCTAGTAACACAAGACATTCTACTGCCCTGTTGGAGCTAGTAACACAAGACATTCTACTACACAGTTGGAGCAAGTAACACAAGACAATCTACTGCAATGTTGGAGCAAGTAACACAAGACATTCTACTGTACTGTTGGAGCTAGTAACACAAGACATTCTACTGTACTGTTGGAGCTAGTAACACCAGACATTCTACTACACAGTTGGAGTAAGTAACACAAGCATTTCGCTGCAATGTTGGAGATATTAACACAAGACATTCTACTGCCCTGTTGGAGCTAGTAACACAAGACATTCTACTGCACTGTTGGAGCTAGTAACACAAGACATTCTACTGCACTGTTGGAGCTAGTAACACAAGACATTCTACTGCACAGTTGGAGCTAGTAACACAAGACATTTAACTGTACTGTTGGAGCTAGTAACACAAGACATTCTACTGCACTGTTGGAGCTAGTAACACAAGACATTCTACTGCACTGTTGGAGCTAGTAACACAAGACATTCTACTGTACTGTTGGAGCTAGTAACACAAGACATTCTACTGCACTGTTGGAGCTAGTAACACAAGACATTCTACTGTACTGTTGGAGCTAGTAACACAAGACATTCTACTGCCCTGTTGGAGCTAGTAACACAATACATTCTACTGCACAGCTGGAGCAAGTAACACAAGACATTCTACTGCAATGTTGGAGCTAGTAACACAAGACATTCTACTGCACTGTTGGAGCTAGTAACACAAGACATTCTACTGCCATGTTGGAGCTAGCAACACAAGACATTCTACTACACAGTTGGAGTAAGTAACACAAGCATTTCACTGCAATGTTGGAGCTAGTAACACAAGACATTCTACTGCCCTGTTGGAGCTAGTAACACAAGACATTCTACTACACAGTTGGAGCTAGTAACACAAGACATTCTACTGCACTGTTGGAGTAAGTAACACAAGCATTTCGCTGCAATGTTGGAGCTAGTAACACAAGACATTCTACTGCCCTGTTGGAGCTAGTAACACAAGACATTCTACTACACAGTTGGAGCTAGTAACACCAGACATTCTACTGCCCTGTTGGAGCTAGTAACACAAGACATTCTACTACACAGTTGGAGCAAGTAACACAAGCCATTCTACTGCAATGGTGGAGCTAGTAACACAAGACATTCTACTACACAGTTGGAGCTAGTAACACAAGACATTCTACTGCCCTGTTGGAGCTAGTAACACAAGACATTCTACTACACAGTTGGAGCAAGTAACACAAGACATTCTACTGCAATGGTGGAGCTAGTAACACAAGACATTCTACTACACAGTTGGAGCAAGTAACACAAGCATTTCGCTGCAATGTTGGAGCTAGTAACACAATACATTCTACTGCCCTGTTGGAGCTAGTAACACAAGACATTCTACTGTACTGTTGGAGCTAGTAACACAAGACATTCTACTGCACTGTTGTAGCTAGTAACACAAGACATTCTACTGCACTGTTGGAGCTAGTAACACAAGACATTCTACTACACAGTTGGAGCTAGTAACACAAGACATTCTACTGCACTGTTGGAGTAAGTAACACAAGACATTCTACTGCAATGTTGGAGCTAGTAACACAAGACATTCTACTGCCCTGTTGGAGCTAGTAACACAAGACATTCTACTACACAGTTGGAGCTAGTAACACCAGACATTTAACTGTACTGTTGGAGCTAGTAACACAAGACATTCTACTGCACTGTTGGAGCTAGTAACACAAGACATTCTACTGCACTGTTGGAGCTAGTAACACAAGACATTCTACTGTACTGTTGGAGCTAGTAACACAAGACATTCTACTGCACTGTTGGAGCTAGTAACACAAGACATTCTACTGTACTGTTGGAGCTAGTAACACAAGACATTCTACTGCCCTGTTGGAGCTAGTAACACAATACATTCTACTGCACAGCTGGAGCAAGTAACACAAGACATTCTACTGCAATGTTGGAGCTAGTAACACAAGACATTCTACTGCACTGTTGGAGCTAGTAACACAAGACATTCTACTGCCATGTTGGAGCTAGCAACACAAGACATTCTACTACACAGTTGGAGTAAGTAACACAAGCATTTCACTGCAATGTTGGAGCTAGTAACACAAGACATTCTACTGCCCTGTTGGAGCTAGTAACACAAGACATTCTACTACACAGTTGGAGCTAGTAACACAAGACATTCTACTGCACTGTTGGAGTAAGTAACACAAGCATTTCGCTGCAATGTTGGAGCTAGTAACACAAGACATTCTACTGCCCTGTTGGAGCTAGTAACACAAGACATTCTACTACACAGTTGGAGCTAGTAACACCAGACATTCTACTGCCCTGTTGGAGCTAGTAACACAAGACATTCTACTACACAGTTGGAGCAAGTAACACAAGCCATTCTACTGCAATGGTGGAGCTAGTAACACAAGACATTCTACTACACAGTTGGAGCTAGTAACACAAGACATTCTACTGCCCTGTTGGAGCTAGTAACACAAGACATTCTACTACACAGTTGGAGCAAGTAACACAAGACATTCTACTGCAATGGTGGAGCTAGTAACACAAGACATTCTACTGCACAGTTGGAGCTAGTAACACAAGACATTTCTACTGCAATGTTGGAGCTAGTAACACAATACATTCTACTGCCCTGTTGGAGCTAGTAACACAAGACATTCTACTGTACTGTTGGAGCTAGTAACACAAGACATTCTACTGCACTGTTGTAGCTAGTAACACAAGACATTCTACTGCACTGTTGGAGCTAGTAACACAAGACATTCTACTACACAGTTGGAGCTAGTAACACAAGACATTCTACTGCACTGTTGGAGTAAGTAACACAAGCATTTCGCTGCAATGTTGGAGCTAGTAACACAAGACATTCTACTGCCCTGTTGGAGCTAGTAACACAAGACATTCTACTACACAGTTGGAGCTAGTAACACCAGACATTCTACTGCCCTGTTGGAGCTAGTAACACAAGACATTCTACTACACAGTTGGAGCAAGTAACACAAGCCATTCTACTGCAATGGTGGAGCTAGTAACACAAGACATTCTACTACACAGTTGGAGCTAGTAACACAAGACATTCTACTGCCCTGTTGGAGCTAGTAACACAAGACATTCTACTACACAGTTGGAGCAAGTAACACAAGACATTCTACTGCAATGGTGGAGCTAGTAACACAAGACATTCTACTACACAGTTGGAGCAAGTAACACAAGCATTTCGCTGCAATGTTGGAGCTAGTAACACAATACATTCTACTGCCCTGTTGGAGCTAGTAACACAAGACATTCTACTGTACTGTTGGAGCTAGTAACACAAGACATTCTACTGCACTGTTGTAGCTAGTAACACAAGACATTCTACTGCACAGTTGGAGCTAGTAACACAAGACATTTAACTGTACTGTTGGAGCTAGTAACACAAGACATTCTACTGCACTGTTGGAGCTAGTAACACAAGACATTCTACTGCCCTGTTGGAGCTAGTAACACAAGACATTCTACTGCCCTGTTGGAGCTAGTAACACAAGACATTCTACTGTACTGTTGGAGCTAGTAACACTAGACATTCTACTGCACTGTTGGAGCTAGTAACACAAGCCATTCTACTGCACTGTTGGAGCTAGTAACACAAGACATTCTACTGTACTGTTGGAGCTAGTAACACAAGACATTCTACTGCACTGTTGGAGCTAGTAACACAAGACATCCTACTGCACTGTTGGAGCTAGTAACACAAGACGTTCTACTGTACTGTTGGAGCTAGTAACACAAGACAATCTACTATACTGTTGGAGCTAGTAACACAAGACATTCTACCGTACTGTTGGAGCTAGTAACACAAGACATTGTACTGCCCTGTTGGAGCTAGTAAAACAAGACATTCTACTGCACTGTTGGAGCTAGTAACACAAGACATTCTACTGCACTGTTGGAGCTAGTAACACAAGACATTCTACTGTACTGTTGGAGCTAGTAACACAAGACATTCTACTGCACTGTTGGAGCTAGTTTTACAAGACATTCTACTGCACTGTTGGAGCTAGTAACACAAGACATTCTACTGTACTGTTGGAGCTAGTAACACAAGACATTCTACTGCACTGTTGGAGCTAGTAACACAAGACATTCTACTGCACTGTTGGAGCTAGTAACACAAGACATTCTACTGTACTGTTGGAGCTAGTAACACAAGACATTCTACTGTACTGTTGGAGCTAGTAACACAAGCCATTCTACTGCACTGTTGTAGCTAGAAACACAAGACATTCTACTGCACTGTTGGAGCTAGTAACACAAGACATTCTACTGCACTGTTGGAGCTAGTAACACAAGACATTCTACTGCCCTGTTGGAGCTAGTAACACAAGACATTCTACTGCACAGTTGGAGCTAGTAACACAAGACATTCTACTGTACTGTTGGAGCTAGTAACACAAGACATTATACTGCACTGTTGGAGCTAGTAACACAAGACATTCTACTGCACTGTTGGAGCTAGTAACACAAGACATTCTACTGTACTGTTGGAGCTAGTAACACAAGACATTCTACTGCACTGTTGGAGCTAGTAACACAAGACATTCTACTGTACTGTTGGAGCTAGTAACACAAGACATTCTACTGCCCTGTTGGAGCTAGTAACACAATACATTCTACTACACAGCTGGAGCAAGTAACACAAGACATTCTACTGCAATGTTGGAGCTAGTAACACAAGACATTCTACTGCACTGTTGGAGCTAGTAACACAAGACATTCTACTGCCATGTTGGAGCTAGCAACACAAGACATTCTACTACACAGTTGGAGTAAGTAACACAAGCATTTCACTGCAATGTTGGAGCTAGTAACACAAGACATTCTACTGCCCTGTTGGAGCTAGTAACACAAGACATTCTACTACACAGTTGGAGCTAGTAACACAAGACATTCTACTGCACTGTTGGAGCTAAGTAACACAAGACATTCTACTGCAATGTTGGAGCTAGTAACACAAGACATTCTACTGCCCTGTTGGAGCTAGTAACACAAGACATTCTACTACACAGTTGGAGCTAGTAACACAAGACATTCTACTGCCCTGTTGGAGCTAGTAACACAAGACATTCTACTACACAGTTGGAGCAAGTAACACAAGCCATTCTACTGCAATGGTGGAGCTAGTAACACAAGACATTCTACTACACAGTTGGAGCTAGTAACACAAGACATTCTACTGCCCTGTTGGAGCTAGTAACACAAGACATTCTACTACACAGTTGGAGCAAGTAACACAAGACATTCTACTGCACTGTTGGAGTAAGTAACACAAGCATTTCGCTGCAATGTTGGAGCTAGTAACACAAGACATTCTACTGCCCTGTTGGAGCTAGTAACACAAGACATTCTACTACACAGTTGGAGCTAGTAACACCAGACATTCTACTGCCCTGTTGGAGCTAGTAACACAAGACATTCTACTACACAGTTGGAGCAAGTAACACAAGCCATTCTACTGCAATGGTGGAGCTAGTAACACAAGACATTCTACTACACAGTTGGAGCTAGTAACACAAGACATTCTACTGCCCTGTTGGAGCTAGTAACACAAGACATTCTACTACACAGTTGGAGCAAGTAACACAAGACATTCTACTGCAATGGTGGAGCTAGTAACACAAGACATTCTACTACACAGTTGGAGCAAGTAACACAAGCATTTCGCTGCAATGTTGGAGCTAGTAACACAATACATTCTACTGCCCTGTTGGAGCTAGTAACACAAGACATTCTACTGTACTGTTGGAGCTAGTAACACAAGACATTCTACTGCACTGTTGTAGCTAGTAACACAAGACATTCTACTGCACTGTTGGAGCTAGTAACACAAGACATTCTACTGTACTGTTGGAGCTAGTAACACAAGACATTCTACTGTACTGTTGGAGCTAGTAACACAAGACATTCTACTGCCCTGTTGGAGCTAGTAACACAAGACATTCTACTACACAGTTGGAGCTAGTAACACAAGACATTCTACTGCACTGTTGGAGCTAGTAACACAAGACATTCTACTGTACTGTTGGAGCTAGTAACACAAGACATTCTACTGCCCTGTTGGAGCTAGTAACACAATACATTCTACTACACAGCTGGAGCAAGTAACACAAGACATTCTACTGCAATGTTGGAGCTAGTAACACAAGACATTCTACTGCACTGTTGGAGCTAGTAACACAAGACATTCTACTGCCCTGTTGGAGCTAGTAACACAAGACATTCTACTGTACTGTTGGAGCTAGTAACACTAGACATTCTACTGCACTGTTGGAGCTAGTAACACAAGCCATTCTACTGCACTGTTGGAGCTAGTAACACAAGACATTCTACTGTACTGTTGGAGCTAGTAACACAAGACATTCTACTGCACTGTTGGAGCTAGTAACACAAGACATCCTACTGCACTGTTGGAGCTAGTAACACAAGACATTCTACTGTACTGTTGGAGCTAGTAACACAAGACAATCTACTATACTGTTGGAGCTAGTAACACAATACATTCTACCGTACTGTTGGAGCTAGTAACACAAGACATTGTACTGCCCTGTTGGAGCTAGTAACACAAGACATTCTACTGCACTGTTGGAGCTAGTAACACAAGACATTCTACTGCACTGTTGGAGCTAGTAACACAAGACATTCTACTGCCCTGTTGGAGCTAGTAACACAAGACATTCTACTACACAGTTGGAGCAAGTAACACAAGACAATCTACTGCAATGTTGGAGCAAGTAACACAAGACATTCTACTGTACTGTTGGAGCTAGTAACACAAGACATTCTACTGTACTGTTGGAGCTAGTAACACCAGACATTCTACTACACAGTTGGAGTAAGTAACACAAGCATTTCGCTGCAATGTTGGAGATATTAACACAAGACATTCTACTGCCCTGTTGGAGCTAGTAACACAAGACATTCTACTGCACTGTTGGAGCTAGTAACACAAGACATTCTACTGCACTGTTGGAGCTAGTAACACAAGACATTCTACTGCACAGTTGGAGCTAGTAACACAAGACATTTAACTGTACTGTTGGAGCTAGTAACACAAGACATTCTACTGCACTGTTGGAGCTAGTAACACAAGACATTCTACTGCACTGTTGGAGCTAGTAACACAAGACATTCTACTGTACTGTTGGAGCTAGTAACACAAGACATTCTACTGCACTGTTGGAGCTAGTAACACAAGACATTCTACTGTACTGTTGGAGCTAGTAACACAAGACATTCTACTGCCCTGTTGGAGCTAGTAACACAATACATTCTACTGCACAGCTGGAGCAAGTAACACAAGACATTCTACTGCAATGTTGGAGCTAGTAACACAAGACATTCTACTGCACTGTTGGAGCTAGTAACACAAGACATTCTACTGCCATGTTGGAGCTAGCAACACAAGACATTCTACTACACAGTTGGAGTAAGTAACACAAGCATTTCACTGCAATATTGGAGCTAGTAACACAAGACATTCTACTGCCCTGTTGGAGCTAGTAACACAAGACATTCTACTACACAGTTGGAGCTAGTAACACAAGACATTCTACTGCACTGTTGGAGTAAGTAACACAAGCATTTCGCTGCAATGTTGGAGCTAGTAACACAAGACATTCTACTGCCCTGTTGGAGCTAGTAACACAAGACATTCTACTACACAGTTGGAGCTAGTAACACCAGACATTCTACTGCCCTGTTGGAGCTAGTAACACAAGACATTCTACTACACAGTTGGAGCAAGTAACACAAGCCATTCTACTGCAATGGTGGAGCTAGTAACACAAGACATTCTACTACACAGTTGGAGCTAGTAACACAAGACATTCTACTGCCCTGTTGGAGCTAGTAACACAAGACATTCTACTACACAGTTGGAGCAAGTAACACAAGACATTCTACTGCAATGGTGGAGCTAGTAACACAAGACATTCTACTACACAGTTGGAGCAAGTAACACAAGCATTTCGCTGCAATGTTGGAGCTAGTAACACAATACATTCTACTGCCCTGTTGGAGCTAGTAACACAAGACATTCTACTGTACTGTTGGAGCTAGTAACACAAGACATTCTACTGCACTGTTGTAGCTAGTAACACAAGACATTCTACTGCACTGTTGGAGCTAGTAACACAAGACATTCTACTGTACTGTTGGAGCTAGTAACACAAGACATTCTACTGTACTGTTGGAGCTAGTAACACAAGACATTCTACTGCACAGTTGGAGCTAGTAACACAAGACATTCTACTGCCCTGTTGGAGCTAGTAACACAAGACATTCTACTGCACTGTTGGAGCTAGTAACACAAGACATTCTACTGCACTGTTGGAGCTAGTAACACAAGACATTCTACTGCACAGTTGGAGCTAGTAACACAAGACATTTAACTGTACTGTTGGAGCTAGTAACACAAGACATTCTACTGCACTGTTGGAGCTAGTAACACAAGACATTCTACTGCCCTGTTGGAGCTAGTAACACAAGACATTCTACTGCCCTGTTGGAGCTAGTAACACAAGACATTCTACTGTACTGTTGGAGCTAGTAACACTAGACATTCTACTGCACTGTTGGAGCTAGTAACACAAGCCATTCTACTGCACTGTTGGAGCTAGTAACACAAGACATTCTACTGTACTGTTGGAGCTAGTAACACAAGACATTCTACTGCACTGTTGGAGCTAGTAACACAAGACATCCTACTGCACTGTTGGAGCTAGTAACACAAGACATTCTACTGTACTGTTGGAGCTAGTAACACAAGACAATCTACTATACTGTTGGAGCTAGTAACACAAGACATTCTACCGTACTGTTGGAGCTAGTAACACAAGACATTGTACTGCCCTGTTGGAGCTAGTAACACAAGACATTCTACTGCACTGTTGGAGCTAGTAACACAAGACATTCTACTGCACTGTTGGAGCTAGTAACACAAGACATTCTACTGCCCTGTTGGAGCTAGTAACACAAGACATTCTACTGCACTGTTGGAGCTAGTAACACAAGACATTCTACTGCACTGTTGGAGCTAGTAACACAAGACATTCTACTGCCCTGTTGGAGCTAGTAACACAAGACATTCTACTACACAGTTGGAGCAAGTAACACAAGACAATCTACTGCAATGTTGGAGCAAGTAACACAAGACATTCTACTGTACTGTTGGAGCTAGTAACACAAGACATTCTACTGTACTGTTGGAGCTAGTAACACAAGACATTCTACTACACAGTTGGAGTAAGTAACACAAGCATTTCGCTGCAATGTTGGAGATATTAACACAAGACATTCTACTGCCCTGTTGGAGCTAGTAACACAAGACATTCTACTGCACTGTTGGAGCTAGTAACACAAGACATTCTACTGCCCTGTTGGAGCTAGTAACACAAGACATTCTACTGCACAGTTGGAGCTAGTAACACAAGACATTCTACTGTACTGTTGGAGCTAGTAACACAAGACATTATACTGCACTGTTGGAGCTAGTAACACAAGACATTCTACTGCACTGTTGGAGCTAGTAACACAAGACATTCTACTGTACTGTTGGAGCTAGTAACACAAGACATTCTACTGCACTGTTGGAGCTAGTAACACAAGACATTCTACTGTACTGTTGGAGCTAGTAACACAAGACATTCTACTGCCCTGTTGGAGCTAGTAACACAATACATTCTACTACACAGCTGGAGGAAGTAACACAAGACATTCTACTGCAATGTTGGAGCTAGTAACACAAGACATTCTACTGCACTGTTGGAGCTAGTAACACAAGACATTCTACTGCCATGTTGGAGCTAGCAACACAAGACATTCTACTACACAGTTGGAGTAAGTAACACAAGCATTTCACTGCAATGTTGGAGCTAGTAACACAAGACATTCTACTGCCCTGTTGGAGCTAGTAACACAAGACATTCTACTACACAGTTGGAGCTAGTAACACAAGACATTCTACTGCACTGTTGGAGTAAGTAACACAAGCATTTCGCTGCAATGTTGGAGCTAGTAACACAAGACATTCTACTGCCCTGTTGGAGCTAGTAACACAAGACATTCTACTACACAGTTGGAGCTAGTAACACCAGACATTCTACTGCCCTGTTGGAGCTAGTAACACAAGACATTCTACTACACAGTTGGAGCAAGTAACACAAGCCATTCTACTGCAATGGTGGAGCTAGTAACACAAGACATTCTACTACACAGTTGGAGCTAGTAACACAAGACATTCTACTGCCCTGTTGGAGCTAGTAACACAAGACATTCTACTACACAGTTGGAGCAAGTAACACAAGACATTCTACTGCAATGGTGGAGCTAGTAACACAAGACATTCTACTACACTGTTGGAGCAAGTAACACAAGCATTTCGCTGCAATGTTGGAGCTAGTAACACAATACATTCTACTGCCCTGTTGGAGCTAGTAACACAAGACATTCTACTGTACTGTTGGAGCTAGTAACACAAGACATTCTACTGCACTGTTGTAGCTAGTAACACAAGACATTCTACTGCACTGTTGGAGCTAGTAACACAAGACATTCTACTGTACTGTTGGAGCTAGTAACACAAGACATTCTACTGTACTGTTGGAGCTAGTAACACAAGACATTCTACTGCACAGTTGGAGCTAGTAACACAAGACATTCTACTGCCCTGTTGGAGCTAGTAACACAAGACATTCTACTGCACTGTTGGAGCTAGTAACACAAGACATTCTACTGCACAGTTGGAGCTAGTAACACAAGACATTTAACTGTACTGTTGGAGCTAGTAACACAAGACATTCTACTGCACTGTTGGAGCTAGTAACACAAGACATTCTACTGCCCTGTTGGAGCTAGTAACACAAGACATTCTACTGCCCTGTTGGAGCTAGTAACACAAGACATTCTACTGTACTGTTGGAGCTAGTAACACTAGACATTCTACTGCACTGTTGGAGCTAGTAACACAAGCCATTCTACTGCACTGTTGGAGCTAGTAACACAAGACATTCTACTGTACTGTTGGAGCTAGTAACACAAGACATTCTACTGCACTGTTGGAGCTAGTAACACAAGACATCCTACTGCACTGTTGGAGCTAGTAACACAAGACATTCTACTGTACTGTTGGAGCTAGTAACACAAGACATTCTACTGTACTGTTGGAGCTAGTAACACAAGACATTCTACTGCACTGTTGGAGCTAGTAACACAAGACATCCTACTGCACTGTTGGAGCTAGTAACACAAGACATTCTACTGTACTGTTGGAGCTAGTAACACAAGACAATCTACTATACTGTTGGAGCTAGTAACACAAGACATTCTACCGTACTGTTGGAGCTAGTAACACAAGACATTGTACTGCCCTGTTGGAGCTAGTAACACAAGACATTCTACTGCACTGTTGGAGCTAGTAACACAAGACATTCTACTGCACTGTTGGAGCTAGTAACACAAAACATTCTACTGCCCTGTTGGAGCTAGTAACACAAGACATTCTACTGCCCTGTTGGAGCTAGTAACACAAGACATTCTACTGTACTGTTGGAGCTAGTAACACAAGACATTCTACTGCACTGTTGTAGCTAGTAACACAAGACATTCTACTGCACTGTTGGAGTTAGTAACACAAGACATTCTACTGTACTGTTGGAGCTAGTAACACAAGACATTCTACTGTACTGTTGGAGCTAGTAACACAAGACATTCTACTGCACAGTTGGAGCTAGTAACACAAGACATTCTACTGCCCTGTTGGAGCTAGTAACACAAGACATTCTACTGCACTGTTGGAGCTAGTAACACAAGACATTCTACTGCACTGTTGGAGCTAGTAACACAAGACATTCTACTGCACAGTTGGAGCTAGTAACACAAGACATTTAACTGTACTGTTGGAGCTAGTAACACAAGACATTCTACTGCACTGTTGGAGCTAGTAACACAAGACATTCTACTGCCCTGTTGGAGCTAGTAACACAAGACATTCTACTGCCCTGTTGGAGCTAGTAACACAAGACATTCTACTGTACTGTTGGAGCTAGTAACACTAGACATTCTACTGCACTGTTGGAGCTAGTAACACAAGCCATTCTACTGCACTGTTGGAGCTAGTAACACAAGACATTCTACTGTACTGTTGGAGCTAGTAACACAAGACATTCTACTGCACTGTTGGAGCTAGTAACACAAGACATCCTACTGCACTGTTGGAGCTAGTAACACAAGACATTCTACTGTACTGTTGGAGCTAGTAACACAAGACAATCTACTATACTGTTGGAGCTAGTAACACAAGACATTCTACCGTACTGTTGGAGTAAGTAACACAAGACATTCTACTGCACTGTTGGAGCTAGTAACACAAGACATTCTACTGCCCTGTTGGAGCTAGTAACACAAGACATTCTACTACACAGTTGGAGCAAGTAACACAAGACAATCTACTGCAATGTTGGAGCAAGTAACACAAGACATTCTACTGTACTGTTGGAGCTAGTAACACAAGACATTCTACTGTACTGTTGGAGCTAGTAACACAAGACATTCTACTACACAGTTGGAGTAAGTAACACAAGCATTTCGCTGCAATGTTGGAGATATTAACACAAGACATTCTACTGCCCTGTTGGAGCTAGTAACACAAGACATTCTACTACACAGTTGGAGCTAGTAACACAAGACATTCTACTGCACTGTTGGAGTAAGTAACACAAGCATTTCGCTGCAATGTTGGAGCTAGTAACACAAGACATTCTACTGCCCTGTTGGATCTAGTAACACAAGACATTCTACTACACAGTTGGAGCTAGTAACACAAGACATTCTACTGTACTGTTGGAGCTAGTAACACAAGACATTCTACTGCACTGTTGGAGCTAGTAACAAAAGACATTCTACTGCCCTGTTGGAGCTAGTAACACAAGACATTCTACTCCCCTTTTTGAGCTAGTAACACAAGACATTCTACTACACAGTTGGAGCTAGTAACACAAGACATTCTACTGCACTGTTGGAGTAAGTAACACAAGCATTTCGCTGCAATGTTGGAGCTAGTAACACAAGACATTCTACTGCCCTGTTGGAGCTAGTAACACAAGACATTCTACTACACAGTTGGAGCTAGTAACACAAGACATTCTACTGCCCTGTTGGAGCAAGAAACACAAGACATTCTACTACACAGTTGGAGCAAGCAACACAAGCATTTCGCTGCAATGTTGGAGCAAGTAACACAAGACATTCTACTGCACTGTTGGAGCTAGTAACACAAGACATTCTACTGCACTGTTGGAGCTAGTAAAACAAGACATTCTACTGCACTGTTGGAGCTAGTAACACAAGACATTCTACTGTACTGTTGGAGCTAGTAACACAAGACATTCTACTGCACTGTTGGAGCTAGTAACACAATACATTCTACTGTAGTTGGAGCTAGTAACACAAGACATTCTACTACACTGTTGGAGCTAGTAACACAAGACATTCTACTGTACTGTTGGAGCTAGTAACACAAGCCATTCTACTGCACTGTTGGAGCTAGTAACACAAGACATTCTACTGTACTGTTGGAGCTAGTAACACAAGCCATTCTACTGCACTGTTGGAGCTAGTAACACAAGACATTCTACTGTACTGTTGGAGCTAGTAACACAAGACATTCTACTGTACTGTTGGAGCTAGTAACACAAGACATTCTACTGTACTGTTGGAGCTAGAAACACAAGACATTCTACTACACAGTTGGAGCAAGTAACACAAGCATTTCGCTGCAATGTTGGAGCTAGTAACACAAGACATTCTACTGCCCTGTTGGAGCTAGTAACACAAGACATTCTACTACACAGTTGGAGCTAGTAACACAAGACATTCTACTGCACTGTTGGAGCTAGTAACACAAGACATTCTACTGCACTGTTGGAGCTAGTAACACAAGACATTCTACTGCACTGTTGGAGCTAGTAACACAAGACATTCTACTGCACTGTTGGAGCTAGTAACACAAGACATTCTACTGTACTGTTGGAGCTAGTAACACAAGACATTCTACTACACTGTTGGAGCTAGTAACACAAGACATTCTACTGTACTGTTGGAGCTAGTAAAACAAGCCATTGTACTGCACTGTTGGAGCTAGTAACACAAGACATTCTACTGCCCTGTTGGAGCTAGTAACACAAGCCATTCTACTGCACTGTTGGAGCTAGTAACACAAGACATTCTACTACACTGTTGGAGCTAGTAACACAAGACATTCTTCTGTACTGTTGGAGCTAGTAACACAAGACATTCTACTGTACTGTTGGAGCTAGTAACACAAGACATTCTACTACACAGTTGGAGCTAGTAACACAAGACATTCTACTGCCCTGTTGGAGCTAGAAACACAAGACATTCTACTACACAGTTGGAGCAAGCAACACAAGCATTTCGCTGCAATGTTGGAGCAAGTAACACAAGACATTGTACTGCCCTGTTGGAGCTAGTAACACAAGACATTCTACTACACAGTTGGAGCTAGTAACACAAGACATTCTACTGCACTGTTGGAGCTAGTAACACAAGACATTCTACTGCACTGTTGGAGCTAGTAAAACAAGACATTCTACTGCACTGTTGGAGCTAGTAACACAAGACATTCTACTGTACTGTTGGAGCTAGTAACACAAGACATTCTACTGCACTGTTGGAGCTAGTAACACAAGACATTCTACTGTAATGATTGGAGCTAGTAA
Organism: Brachymystax lenok tsinlingensis; assembly: GCA_030435695.1. Classification (NCBI taxonomy): domain Eukaryota; kingdom Metazoa; phylum Chordata; class Actinopteri; order Salmoniformes; family Salmonidae; genus Brachymystax; species Brachymystax lenok. Next base: position 11,370,156 of record CM059801.1, read on the forward strand.
CACAAGACATTCTACTACACTGTTGGAGCTAGTAACACAAGACATTCTACTGTACTGTTGGAGCTAGTAACACAAGCCATTCTACTGCACTGTTGGAGCTAGTAACACAAGACATTCTACTGTACTGTTGGAGCTAGTAACACAAGCCATTCTACTGCACTGTTGGAGCTAGTAACACAAGACATTCTACTGTACTGTTGGAGCTAGTAACACAAGACATTCTACTGTACTGTTGGAGCTAGTAACACAAGACATTCTACTGTACTGTTGGAGCTAGTAACACAAGACATTCTACTACACAGTTGGAGCAAGTAACACAAGACAATCTACTGCAATGTTGGAGCAAGTAACACAAGACATTCTACTGTACTGTTGGAGCTAGTAACACAAGACATTCTACTGTACTGTTGGAGCTAGTAACACAAGACATTCTACTACACAGTTGGAGTAAGTAACACAAGCATTTCGCTGCAATGTTGGAGATATTAACACAAGACATTCTACTGCCCTGTTGGAGCTAGTAACACAAGACGTTCTACTACACAGTTGGAGCTAGTAACACAAGACATTCTACTGCACTGTTGGAGTAAGTAACACAAGCATTTCGCTGCAATGTTGGAGCTAGTAACACAAGACATTCTACTGCCCTGTTGGAGCTAGTAACACAAGACATTCTACTACACAGTTGGAGCTAGTAACACAAGACATTCTACTGCACTGTTGGAGCTAGTAACACAAGACATTCTACTGCACTGTTGGAGCTAGTAACACAAGACATTCTACTGCACTGTTGGAGCTAGTAACACAAGACATTCTACTGTACTGTTGGAGCTAGTAACACAAGACATTCTACTACACTGTTGGAGCTAGTAACACAAGCCATTCTACTGTACTGTTGGAGCTAGTAACACAAGCCATTCTACTGCACTGTTGGAGCTAGTAACACAAGACATTCTACTACACAGTTGGAGCTAGTAACACAAGACATTCTTCTGCCCTGTTGGAGCTAGTAACACAAGACATTCTACTACACAGTTGGAGCAAGTAACACAAGCATTTCGCTGCAATGTTGGAGCTAGTAACACAAGACATTCTACTGCCCTGTTGGATCTAGTAACACAAGACATTCTACTACACAGTTGGAGCTAGTAACACAAGACATTCTACTGCACTGTTGGAGCTAGTAACACAAGACATTCTACTGCCCTGTTGGAGCTAGTAACACAAGACATTCTACTGCACTGTTGGAGCTAGTAACACAATACATTCTACTGCCCTGTTGGAGCTAGTAACACAAGACATTCTACTGCACAGTTGGAGATAGTAACACAAGACATTCTACTGTACTGTTGGAGCTAGTAACACAAGACATTCTACTGCACTGTTGGAGCTAGTAACACAAGACATTCTACTGCCCTGTTGGAGCTAGTAACACAAGACATTCTACTCCCCTTTTGGAGCTAGTAACACAAGACATTCTACTACACAGTTGGAGCTAGTAACACAAGACATTCTACTGCACTGTTGGAGTAAGTAACACAAGCATTTCGCTGCAATGTTGGAGCTAGTAACACAAGACATTCTACTGCCCTGTTGGAGCTAGTAACACAAGACATTCTACTACACAGTTGGAGCTAGTAACACAAGACATTCTACTGCCCTGTTGGAGCTAGAAACACAAGACATTCTACTACACAGTTGGAGCTAGTAACACAATACATTCTACTGTAGTTGGAGCTAGTAACACAAGACATTCTACTACACTGTTGGAGCTAGTAACACAAGACATTCTACTGTACTGTTGGAGCTAGTAACACAAGCCATTCTACTGCACTGTTGGAGCTAGTAACACAAGACATTCTACTGTACTGTTGGAGCTAGTAACACAAGACATTCTACTGTACTGTTGGAGCTAGTAACACAAGACATTCTACTGTACTGTTGGAGCTAGAAACACAAGACATTCTACTACACAGTTGGAGCAAGTAACACAAGCATTTCGCTGCAATGTTGGAGCTAGTAACACAAGACATTCTACTGCCCTGTTGGAGCTAGTAACACAAGACATTCTACTGCCCTGTTGGAGCTAGTAACACAAGACATTCTACTACACAGTTGGAGTTAGTAACACAAGACATTCTACTGCACTGTTGGAGCTAGTAACACAAGACATTCTACTGCACTGTTGGAGCTAGTAACACAAGACATTCTACTGCACTGTTGGAGCTAGTAACACAAGACATTCTACTGCACTGTTGGAGCTAGTAACACAAGACATTCTACTGTACTGTTGGAGCTAGTAACACAAGACATTCTACTACACTGTTGGAGCTAGTAACACAAGACATTCTACTGTACTGTTGGAGCTAGTAAAACAAGCCATTCTACTGCACTGTTGGAGCTAGTAACACAAGACATTCTACTGTACTGTTGGAGCTAGTAACACAAGCCATTCTACTGCACTGTTGGAGCTAGTAACACAAGACATTCTACTGTACTGTTGGAGCTAGTAACACAAGACATTCTACTGTACTGTTGGAGCTAGTAACACAAGACATTCTACTGTACTGTTGGAGCTAGTAACACAAGACATTCTACTGTACTGTTGGAGCTAGTAACACAAGACATTCTACTGCCCTGTTGGAGCTAGTAACACAAGACAATCTATTGCACAGTTGGAGCTAGTAACACAAGACATTCTACTGCCCTGTTGGAGCTAGTAACACAAGACATTCTACTGCACTGTTGGAGCTAGTAACACAAGACATTCTACTGCACTGTTGGAGCTAGTAACACAAGACATTCTACAGCCCTGTTGGAGCTAGTAACACAAGACATTCTACTGCACTGTTGGAGCTAGTAACACAAGACATTCTACTGCACTGTTGGAGCTAGTAACACAAGACATTCTACTGCACTGTTGGAGCTAGTAACACAAGACATTGTACTGCACTGTTGGAGCTAGTAACACAAGACATTCTACTGCACTGTTGGAGCTAGTAACACAAGACATTCTACTGTACTGTTGGAGCTAGTAACACAAGACATTCTACTGCACAGTTGGAGCTAGTAACACAAGACATTCTACTGTACTGTTGGAGCTAGTAACACAAGACATTCTACGGCACTGTTGGAGCTAGTAACACAAGACATTCTACTGCACTGTTGGAGCTAGTAACACAAGACATTATACTGCACTGTTGGAGCTAGTAACACAAGACATTCTACTGCACTGTTGCAGCTAGTAACACAAGACATTCTACTGCCCTGTTGGAGCTAGTAACACAAGACATTCTACTGCACTGTTGGAGCTAGTAACACAAGACATTCTACTGCCCTGTTGGAGCTAGTAACACAAGACATTCTACTACACAGTTGGAGCAAGTAACACAAGCCATTCCACTGCAATGTTGGAGCTAGAAACACAAGACATTCTACTGCACTGTTGGAGCTAGTAACACAAGACATTCTACTGCCCTGTTGGAGCTAGTAACACAAGACAATCTATTGCACAGTTGGAGCTAGTAACACAAGACATTCTACTGCCCTGTTGGAGCTAGTAACACAAGACATTCTACTGCACTGTTGGAGCTAGTAACACAAGACATTCTACTGCACTGTTGGAGCTAGTAACACAAGACATTCTACAGCCCTGTTGGAGCTAGTAACACAAGACATTCTACTGCACTGTTGGAGCTAGTAACACAAGACATTCTACTGCACTGTTGGAGCTAGTAACACAAGACATTCTACTGCACTGTTGGAGCTAGTAACACAAGACATTGTACTGCACTGTTGGAGCTAGTAACACAAGACATTCTACTGTACTGTTGGAGCTAGTAACACAAGACATTCTACTGCACTGTTGGAGCTAGTAACACAAGACATTCTACTGTACTGTTGGAGCTAGTAACACAAGACATTCTACTGCACAGTTGGAGCTAGTAACACAAGACATTCTACTGTACTGTTGGAGCTAGTAACACAAGACATTCTACGGCACTGTTGGAGCTAGTAACACAAGACATTCTACTGCACTGTTGGAGCTAGTAACACAAGACATTATACTGCACTGTTGGAGCTAGTAACACAAGACATTCTACTGCACTGTTGCAGCTAGTAACACAAGACATTCTACTGCCCTGTTGGAGCTAGTAACACAAGACATTCTACTGCACTGTTGGAGCTAGTAACACAAGACATTCTACTGCACAGTTGGAGCTAGTAACACAAGACATTCTACTACACAGTTGGAGCAAGTAACACAAGCCATTCCACTGCAATGTTGGAGCTAGAAACACAAGACATTCTACTGCACTGTTGGAGCTAGTAACACAAGACATTCTACTGCCCTGTTGGAGCTAGTAACACAAGACATTCTACTGCACTGTTGGAGCTAGTAACACAAGACATTCTACTGTACTGTTGGAGCTAGTAACACAAGACATTCTACTGCACAGTATGAGCTAGTAACACAAGACATTCTACTGTACTGTTGGAGCTAGTAACACAAGACATTCTACGGCACTGTTGGAGCTAGTAACACAAGACATTCTACTGCACTGTTGGAGCTAGTAACACAAGACATTCTACTGCACTGTTGGAGCTAGTAACACAAGACATTCTACAGTACTGTTGGAGCTAGTAACACAAGACATTCTACTGCCCTGTTGGAGCTAGTAACACAAGACATTCTACTGCACTGTTGGAGCTAGTAACACAAGACATTCTACTGCCCTGTTGGAGCTAGTAACACAAGACATTCTACTACACAGTTGGAGCAAATAACACAAGCCATTCCACTGCAATGTTGGAGCTAGTAACACAAGACATTCTACTGCACTGTTGGAGCTAGTAACACAAGACATTCTACTGCCCTGTTGGAGCTAGTAACACAAGACATTCTACTACACAGTTGGAGTAAGTAACACAAGCATTTCGCTGCAATGTTGGAGCTAGTAACACAAGACATTCTACTGCCCTCTTGGAGCTAGTAACACAAGACATTCTACAACACAGTTGGAGCTAGTAACACAAGACATTCTACTGCACAGTTGGAGTAAGTAACACAAGCATTTCGCTGCAATGTTGGAGCTAGTAACACAAGACATTCTACTGCCCTGTTGGAGCTAGTAACACAAGACATTCTACTACACAGTTGGAGCTAGTAACACAAGACATTCTACTGCCCTGTTGGAGCTAGTAACACAAGACATTCTACTACACAGTTGGAGCAAGTAACACAAGCCATTCTACTGCAATGTTGGAGCTAGTAACACAAGACATTCTACTGCATTGTTGGAGCTAGTAACACAAGACATTCTACTGCCCTGTTGGAGCTAGAAACACAAGACATTCTACTACACAGTTGGAGCAAGTAACACAAGCATTTCGCTGCAATGTTGGAGCTAGTAACTCAAGACATTCTACTGCACAGTTGGAGCTAGTAACACAAGACATTCTACTACACAGTTGGAGCTAGTAACACAAGACATTCTACTGCACTGTTGGAGCTAGTAACACAAGACATTCTACTGCACTGTTGGAGCTAGTAACACAAGACATTCTACTGCACTGTTGGAGCTAGTAACACAAGACATTCTACTGTACTGTTGGAGCTAGTAACACAAGACATTCTACTACACTGATGGAGCTAGTAACACAAGACATTCTACTGTACTGTTGGAGCTAGTAACACAAGCCATTCTACTGCACTGTTGGAGCTAGTAACACAAGGCATTCTACTGTACTGTTGGAGCTAGTAACACAAGACATTCTACTGTACTGTTGGAGCTAGTAACACAAGACATTCTACGGCACTGTTGGAGCTAGTAACACAAGACATTCTACTGCACTGTTGGAGCTAGTAACACAAGACATTATACTGCACTGTTGGAGCTAGTAACACAAGACATTCTACTGCACTGTTGCAGCTAGTAACACAAGACATTCTACTGCCCCGTTGGAGCTAGTAACACAAGACATTCTACTGCACTGTTGGAGCTAGTAACACAAGACATTCTACTGCCCTGTTGGAGCTAGTAACACAAGACATTCTACTACACAGTTGGAGCAAGTAACACAAGCCATTCCACTGCAATGTTGGAGCTAGAAACACAAGACATTCTACTGCACTGTTGGAGCTAGTAACACAAGACATTCTACAACACAGTTGGAGCTAGTAACACAAGACATTCTACTGCACAGTTGGAGTAAGTAACACAAGCATTTCGCTGCAATGTTGGAGCTAGTAACACAAGACATTCTACTGCCCTGTTGGAGCTAGTACCACAAGACATTCTACTACACAGTTGGAGCTAGTAACACAAGACATTCTACTGCCCTGTTGGAGCTAGTAACACAAGACATTCTACTACACAGTTGGAGCAAGTAACACAAGCCATTCTACTGCAATGTTGGAGCTAGTAACACAAGACATTCTACTGCATTGTTGGAGCTAGTGACACAAGACATTCTACTGCCCTGTTGGAGCTAGAAACACAAGACATTCTACTACACAGTTGGAGCAAGTAACACAAGCATTTCGCTGCAATGTTGGAGCTAGTAACTCAAGACATTCTACTGCACAGTTGGAGCTAGTAACACAAGACATTCTACTACACAGTTGGAGCTAGTAACACAAGACATTCTACTGCACTGTTGGAGCTAGTAACACAAGACATTCTACTGCACTGTTGGAGCTAGTAACACAAGACATTCTACTGTACTGTTGGAGCTAGTAACACAAGACATTCTACTACACTGATGGAGCTAGTAACACAAGACATTCTACTGTACTGTTGGAGCTAGTAACACAAGCCATTCTACTGCACTGTTGGAGCTAGTAACACAAGGCATTCTACTGTACTGTTGGAGCTAGTAACACAAGACATTCTACTGTACTGTTGGAGCTAGTAACACAAGACAATCTACTGTACTGTTGGAGCTAGTAACACAAGACATTCTACTGTACTGTTGGAGCTAGTAACACAAGACATTCAACTGTACTGTTGGAGCTAGTAACACAAGACATTCTACTGCACTGTTGGAGCTAGTAACACAAGACATTCTACGGCACTGTTGGAGCTAGTAACACAAGACATTCTACTGCCCTTTTGGTGCTAGTAACACAAGACATTCTACTGCACAGTTGGAGCTAGTAACACAAGACATTCTACTGCACTGTTGGAGCTAGTAACACAAGACATTCTACTGTACTGTTGGAGCTAGTAACACAAGACATTCTACTGCACTGTTGGAGCTAGTAACACAAGACATTCTACTGCCCTGTTGGACCTAGTAACACAAGACATTGTACTGCACTGTTGGAGCTAGTAACACAAGACATTCTACTGCCCTGTTGGAGCTAGTAACACAAGACATTCTACTGCACTGTTGGAGCTAGTAACACAAGACATTCTACTGTACTGTTGGAGCTAGTAACACAAGACATTCTACTGCACTGTTGGAGCTAGTAACACAAGACATTCTACTGCCCTGTTGGAGCTAGTAACACAAGACATTGTAATGCACTGTTGGAGCTAGTAACACAAGACATTCTACTGCCCTGTTGGAGCTAGTAACACAAGACATTGTAATGCACTGTTGGAGCTAGTAACACAAGACATTCTACTGTACTGTTGGAGCGAGTAACACAAGACATACTACTGCACAGTTGGAGCTAGTAACACAAGACATTCTACTGTACTGTTGGAGCTAGTAACACAAGACATTCTACTGCACTGTTGGAGCTAGTAACACAAGACATTCTACTGCCCTGTTGGAGCTAGTAACACAAGACATTGTACTGCACTGTTGGAGCTAGTAACACAAGACATTCTACTGCACTGTTGTAGCTAGTAACACAAGCCATTCTACTGCACTGTTGGAGCTAGTAACACAAGACATTCTACTGCACTGTTGGAGCTAGTAACACAAGACATTCTACTGCCCTGTTGGAGCTAGAAACACAAGACATTCTACTGCACAGTTGGAGCTAGTAACACAAGACATTCTACTGTACTGTTGGAGCTAGTAACACAAGACATTCTACTGCACTGTTGGAGCTAGTAACACAAGACATTCTACTGCCCTGTTGGAGCTAGTAACACAAGACATTGTACTGCACTGATGGAGCTAGTAACACAAGACATTCTACTGTACTGTTGGAGCTAGTAACACAAGACATTCTACTGCACTGTTGGAGCTAGTAACACAAGACATTCTACTGTACTGTTGGAGCTGGTAACACAAGACATTCTACTACACTGTTGGAGCTAGTAACACAAGACATTCTACTGTACTGTTGGAGCTAGTAACACAAGACATTCTACTGCCTTGTTGGAGCTAGTAACACAAGACATTCTACTACACAGTTGGAGTAAGAAAACACAAGCATTTCGCTGCAATGTTGGAGCTAGTAACACAAGACATTCTACTGCCCTGTTGGAGCTAGTAACACAAGACAATCTACTGCACAGTTGGAGCTAGTAACACAAGACATTCTACTGTACTGTTGGAGCTAGTAACACAAGACATCCTACTGCACTGTTGGAGCTAGTAACACAAGACATTCTACTGCCCTGTTGGAGCTAGTAACACAAGACATTCTACTGCACTGTTGGAGCTAGTAACACAAGACATTCTACTGCCCTTTTTTGAGCTAGTAACACAAGACATTCTACTACACAGTTGGAGCTAGTAACACAAGCATTTCGCTGCAATGTTGGAGCTAGTAACACAAGACATTCTACTGCCCTTTTTTGAGCTAGTAACACAAGACATTCTACTACACAGTTGGAGCTAGTAACACAAGCATTTCGCTGCAATGTTGGAGCTAGTAACACAAGACATTCTACTGCCCTGTTGGAGCTAGTAACACAAGACATTCTACTACACAGTTGGAGCAAGTAACACAAGACATTCTACTGCACTGTTGGAGCTAGTAACACAAGACATTCTACTGCACTGTTGGAGCTAGTAACACAAGACATTCTACTGCACTGTTGGAGCTAGTAATACAAGACATTCTACTGTACTGTTGGAGCTAGTAACACAAGACATTCTACTGCCCTGTTGGAGCTAGTAACACAAGACATTCTACTGCACTGTTGGAGCTAGTAACACAATACATTCTACTGTACTGTTGGAGCTAGTAACACAAGACATTCTACTGCCCTGTTGGAGCTAGTAACACAAGACATTCTACTACACAGTTGGAGTAAGAAAACACAAGCATTTCGCTGCAATGTTGGAGCTAGTAACACAAGACATTCTACTGCCCTGTTGGAGCTAGTAACACAAGACAATCTACTGCACAGTTGGAGCTAGTAACACAAGACATTCTACTGCATTGTTGGAGCTAGTAACACAAGACATTCTACTGCCCTGTTGGAGCTAGAAACACAAGACATTCTACTACACAGTTGGAGCAAGTAACACAAGCATTTCGCTGCAATGTTGGAGCTAGTAACACAAGACATTCTACTGCACTGTTGGAGCTAGTAACACAAGACATTCTACGGCACTGTTGGAGCTAGTAACACAAGACATTCTACTGTACTGTTGGAGCTAGTAACACAAGCCATTCTAATGCACTGTTGGAGCTAGTAACACAAGACATTCTACTGTACTGTTGGAGCTAGTAACACAAGACATTCTACTGTACTGTTGGAGCTAGTAACACAAGACATTCTACAGTACTGTTGGAGCTAGTAACACAAGACATTCTACTGCACTGTTGGAGCTAGTAACACAAGACATTCTACTGCATTGTTGGAGCTAGTAACACAAGACATTCTACTGCACTGTTGGAGCTAGTAACACAAGACATTCTACTGTACTGTTGGAGCTAGTAACACAAGACATTCTACTGCACAGTAGGAGCTAGTAACACAAGACATTCTACTGTACTGTTGGAGCTAGTAACACAAGACATTCTACTGCACTGTTGGAGCTAGTAACACAAGACATTCTACTGCCCTGTTGGAGCTAGTAACACAAGACATTGTACTGCACTGATGGAGCTAGTAACACAAGACATTCTACTGTACTGTTGGAGCTAGTAACACAAGACATTCTTCTACACTGTTGGAGCTAGTAACACAAGACATTCTACTACACTGTTGGAGCTAGTAACACAAGACATTCTACTGCCCTGTTGGAGCTAGTAACACAAGACATTGTACTGCACTGTTGGAGCTAGTAACACAAGACATTCTACTGCCCTTTTGGAGCTAGTAACACAAGACATTCTACTACACAGTTGGAGCTAGTAACACAAGCATTTCGCTGCAATGTTGGAGCTAGTAACACAAGAAATTCTACTGCCCTGTTGGAGCTAGTAACACAAGACATTCTACTACACAGTTGGAGCAAGTAACACAAGACATTCTACTGCACTGTTGGAGCTAGTAACACAAGACATTCTACTGCACTGTTGGAGCTAGTAACACAAGACATTCTACTGCACTGTTGGAGCTAGTAATACAAGACATTCTACTGTACTGTTGGAGCTAGTAACACAAGACATTCTACTGCACTGTTGGAGCTAGTAACACAATACATTCTACTGTACTGTTGGAGCTAGTAACACAAGACATTCTACTACACTGTTGGAGCTAGTAACACAAGACATTCTACTGTACTGTTGGAGCTAGTAACACAAGACATTCTACTACACAGTTGGAGCTAGTAACACAAGACATTCTACTGCCCTGTTGGAGCTAGTAACACAAGACATTCTACTACACAGTTGGAGCAAGTAACACAAGCCATTCTACTGCAATGTTGGAGCTAGTAACACAAGACATTCTACTGCATTGTTGGAGCTAGAAACACAAGACATTCTACTACACAGTTGGAGCAAGTAACACAAGCATTTCGCTGCAATGTTGGAGCTAGTACCACAAGACATTCTACTGCACTGTTGGAGCTAGTAACACAAGACATTCTACGGCACTGTTGGAGCTAGTAACACAAGACATTCTACTGCCCTGTTGGAGCTAGTAACACAAGCCAATCTACTGCACTGTTGGAGCTAGTAACACAAGACATTCTACTGTACTGTTGGAGCTAGTAACACAAGCCATTCTACTGCACTGTTGGAGCTAGTAACACAAGACATTCTACTGTACTGTTGGAGCTAGTAACACAAGACATTCTACTGTACTGTTGGAGCTAGTAACACAAGACATTCTACAGTACTGTTGGAGCTAGTAACACAAGACATTCTACTGCACTGTTGGAGCTAGTAACACAAGACATTCTACTGCATTGTTGGAGCTAGTAACACAAGACATTCTACTGCACTGTTGGAGCTAGTAACACAAGACATTCTACTGTACTGTTGGAGCTAGTAACACAAGACATTCTACTGCACAGTTGGAGCTAGTAACACAAGACATTCTACTGTACTGTTGGAGCTAGTAACACAAGACATTCTACTGTACTGTTGGAGCTAGTAACACAAGACATTCTACTGTACTGTTGGAGCTAGTAACACAAGACATTCTACAGTACTGTTGGAGCTAGTAACACAAGACATTCTACTGCACTGTTGGAGCTAGTAACACAAGACATTCTACAGCATTGTTGGAGCTAGTAACACAAGACATTCTACTGCACTGTTGGAGCTAGTAACACAAGACATTCTACTGTACTGTTGGAGCTAGTAACACAAGACATTCTACTGCACAGTTGGAGCTAGTAACACAAGACATTCTACTGTACTTTTGGAGCTAGTAACACAAGACATTCTACTGCCCTGTTGGAGCTAGTAACACAAGACATTGTACTGCACTGATGGAGCTAGTAACACAAGACATTCTACTGCACTGTTGGAGCTAGTAACACAAGACATTCTACTGCACTGTTGGAGCTAGTAATACAAGACATTCTACTGTACTGTTGGAGCTAGTAACACAAGACATTCTACTGCACTGTTGGAGCTAGTAACACAATACATTCTACTGTACTGTTGGAGCTAGTAACACAAGACATTCTACTACACTGTTGGAGCTAGTAACACAAGACATTCTACTGTACTGTTGGAGCTAGTAACACAAGACATTCTACTACACAGTTGGAGCTAGTAACACAAGACATTCTACTGCCCTGTTGGAGCTAGTAACACAAGACATTCTACTACACAGTTGGAGCAAGTAACACAAGCCATTCTACTGCAATGTTGGAGCTAGTAACACAAGACATTCTACTGCATTGTTGGAGCTAGAAACACAAGACATTCTACTACACAGTTGGAGCAAGTAACACAAGCATTTCGCTGCAATGTTGGAGCTAGTACCACAAAACATTCTACTGCACTGTTGGAGCTAGTAACACAAGACATTCTACGGCACTGTTGGAGCTAGTAACACAAGACATTCTACTGCCCTGTTGGAGCTAGTAACACAAGCCAATCTACTGCACTGTTGGAGCTAGTAACACAAGACATTCTACTGTACTGTTGGAGCTAGTAACACAAGCCATTCTACTGCACTGTTGGAGCTAGTAACACAAGACATTCTACTGTACTGTTGGAGCTAGTAACACAAGACATTCTACTGTACTGTTGGAGCTAGTAACACAAGACATTCTACAGTACTGTTGGAGCTAGTAACACAAGACATTCTACTGCACTGTTGGAGCTAGTAACACAAGACATTCTACTGCATTGTTGGAGCTAGTAACACAAGACATTCTACTGCACTGTTGGAGCTAGTAACACAAGACATTCTACTGTACTGTTGGAGCTAGTAACACAAGACATTCTACTGCACAGTTGGAGCTAGTAACACAAGACATTCTACTGTACTGTTGGAGCTAGTAACACAAGACATTCTACTGTACTGTTGGAGCTAGTAACACAAGACATTCTACTGTACTGTTGGAGCTAGTAACACAAGACATTCTACAGTACTGTTGGAGCTAGTAACACAAGACATTCTACTGCACTGTTGGAGCTAGTAACACAAGACATTCTACAGCATTGTTGGAGCTAGTAACACAAGACATTCTACTGCACTGTTGGAGCTAGTAACACAAGACATTCTACTGTACTGTTGGAGCTAGTAACACAAGACATTCTACTGCACAGTTGGAGCTAGTAACACAAGACATTCTACTGTACTTTTGGAGCTAGTAACACAAGACATTCTACTGCCCTGTTGGAGCTAGTAACACAAGACATTGTACTGCACTGATGGAGCTAGTAACACAAGACATTCTACTGCACTGTTGGAGCTAGTAACACAAGACATTCTACTGCCCTGTTGGAGCTAGTAACACAAGACATTGTACTGCACTGTTGGAGCTAGTAACACAAGACATTCTACTGCCCTTTTGGAGCTAGTAACACAAGACATTCTACTACACAGTTGGAGCTAGTAACACAAGCATTTCGCTGCAATGTTGGAGCTAGTAACACAAGACATTCTACTGCCCTGTTGGAGCTAGTAACACAAGACATTCTACTACACAGTTGGAGCAAGTAACACAAGACATTCTACTGCACTGTTGGAGCTAGTAACACAATACATTCTACTGCACTGTTGGAGCTAGTAACACAAGACATTCTACTGCACTGTTGGAGCTAGTAATACAAGACATTCTACTGTACTGTTGGAGCTAGTAACACAAGACATTCTACTGCACTGTTGGAGCTAGTAACACAATACATTCTACTGTACTGTTGGAGCTAGTAACACAAGACATTCTACTACACTGTTGGAGCTAGTAACACAAGACATTCTACTACACAGTTGGAGCTAGTAACACAAGACATTCTACTGCCCTGTTGGAGCTAGTAACACAAGACATTCTACTACACAGTTGGAGCAAGTAACACAAGCCATTCTACTGCAATGTTGGAGCTAGTAACACAAGACATTCTACTGCATTGTTGGAGCTAGTAACACAAGACATTCTACTGCACTGTTGGAGCTAGAAACACAAGACATTCTACTACACAGTTGGAGCAAGTAACACAAGCATTTCGCTGCAATGTTGGAGCTAGTAACACAAGACATTCTACTGCACTGTTGGAGCTAGTAACACAAGACATTCTACGGCACTGTTGGAGCTAGTAACACAAGACATTCTACTGCCCTGTTGGAGCTAGTAACACAAGCCAATCTACTGCACTGTTGGAGCTAGTAACACAAGACATTCTACTGTACTGTTGGAGCTAGTAACACAAGCCATTCTACTGCACTGTTGGAGCTAGTAACACAAGACATTCTACTGTACTGTTGGAGCTAGTAACACAAGACATTCTACTGTACTGTTGGAGCTAGTAACACAAGACATTCTACAGTACTGTTGGAGCTAGTAACACAAGACATTCTACTGCACTGTTGGAGCTAGTAACACAAGACATTCTACTGCATTGTTGGAGCTAGTAACACAAGACATTCTACTGCACTGTTGGAGCTAGTAACACAAGACATTCTACTGTACTGTTGGAGCTAGTAACACAAGACATTCTACTGCACAGTTGGAGCTAGTAACACAAGACATTCTACTGTACTGTTGGAGCTAGTAACACAAGACATTCTACTGCACTGTTGGAGCTAGTAACACAAGACATTCTACTGCCCTGTTGGAGCTAGTAACACAAGACATTGTACTGCACTGATGGAGCTAGTAACACAAGACATTCTACTGTACTGTTGGAGCTAGTAACACAAGACATTCTACTGCACTGTTGGAGCTAGTAACACAAGACATTCTACTGCACTGTTGGAGCTAGTAACACAAGACATTCTACTGTACTGTTGGAGCTAGTAACACAAGACATTCTACTGTACTGTTGGAGCTAGTAACACAAGACATTCTACTGCACTGTTGGAGCTAGTAACACAAGACATTCTACTGCCCTGTTGGAGCTAGTAACACAAGACATTCTACTGCACTGATGGAGCTAGTAACACAAGACATTCTACTGCACTGTTGGAGCTAGTAACACAAGACATTCTACTGCACTGTTGGAGCAAGTAACACAAGACATTCTACTGCACTGTTGGAGCTAGTAACACAAGACATTCTACTGTACTGTTGGAGCTAGTAACACAAGACATTCTTCTACACTGTTGGAGCTAGTAACACAAGACATTCTACTGTACTGTTGGAGCTAGTAACACAAGACATTCTACTGCCCTGTTGGAGCTAGTAACACAAGACATTCTACTGCACTGTTGGAGCTAGTAACACAAGACATTCTACTGCCCTGTTGGAGCTAGTAACACAAGACATTGTACTGCACTGTTGGAGCTAGTAACACAAGACATTCTACTGCCGTGTTGGAGCTAGTAACACAAGACATTCTACTGCACTGTTGGAGCTAGTAACACAAGACATTCTACTGCACAGTTGGAGCTAGTAACACAAGACATTCTACTGCACTGTTGGAGCTAGTAACACAAGACATTGTACTGCACTGATGGAGCTAGTAACACAAGACATTCTACTGTACTGTTGGAGCTACTAACACAAGACATTCTACTGCACTGTTGGAGCTAGTAACACAAGACATTCTACTGCACTGTTGGAGCTAGTAACACAAGACATTCTACTGTACTGTTGGAGCTAGTAACACAAGACATTCTACTGTACTGTTGGAGCTAGTAACACAAGACATTGTACTGCACTGTTGGAGATAGTAACACAAGACATTCTACTGCCCTGTTGGAGATAGTAACACAAGACATTGTACTGCACTGATGGAGCTAGTAACACAAGACATTCTACTGTACTGTTGGAGCTAGTAACACAAGACATTCTACTGCACTGTTGGAGCTAGTAACACAAGACATTCAACTGTACTGTTGGAGCTAGTAACACAAGACATTCTACTGTACTGTTGGAGCTAGTAACACAAGACATTCTACTGCACTGTTGGAGCTAGTAACACAAGACATTCAACTGTACTGTTGGAGCTAGTAACACAAGACATTCTTCTACACTGTTGGAGCTAGTAACACAAGACATTCTACTGTACTGTTGGAGCTAGTAACACAAGACATTCTACAACACTGTTGGAGCTAGTAACACAAGACATTCTACTACACAGTTGGAGTAAGAAAACACAAGCATTTCGCTGCAATGTTGGAGCTAGTAACACAAGACATTCTAATGCCCTGTTGGAGCTAGTAACACAAGACAATCTACTGCACTGTTGGAGCTAGTAACACAAGACATTCTACTGTACTGTTGGAGCTAGTAACACAAGACATTCTTCTACACTGTTGGAGCTAGTAACACAAGACATTCTACTGTACTGTTGGAGCTAGTAACACAAGACATTCTACTGCACTGTTGGAGCTAGTAACACAAGACATTCTACTGCACTGTTGGAGCAAGTAACACAAGACATTCTACTGCACTGTTGGAGCTAGTAACACAAGACATTCTACTGTACTGTTGGAGCTAGTAACACAAGACATTCTTCTACACTGTTGGAGCTAGTAACACAAGACATTCTACTGTACTGTTGGAGCTAGTAACACAAGACATTCTACTGCCCTGTTGGAGCTAGTAACACAAGACATTCTACTGCACTGTTGGAGCTAGTAACACAAGACATTCTACTGCCCTGTTGGAGCTAGTAACACAAGACATTGTACTGCACTG
This sequence comes from Brachymystax lenok tsinlingensis, assembly GCA_030435695.1. NCBI lineage: Eukaryota > Metazoa > Chordata > Actinopteri > Salmoniformes > Salmonidae > Brachymystax > Brachymystax lenok. The sequence continues at coordinate 11,386,785 of CM059801.1, forward strand.
TTGGAGCTAGTAACACAAGACATTCTACTGCCGTGTTGGAGCTAGTAACACAAGACATTCTACTGCACTGTTGGAGCTAGTAACACAAGACATTCTACTGCACAGTTGGAGCTAGTAACACAAGACATTCTACTGCACTGTTGGAGCTAGTAACACAAGACATTGTACTGCACTGATGGAGCTAGTAACACAAGACATTCTACTGTACTGTTGGAGCTACTAACACAAGACATTCTACTGCACTGTTGGAGCTAGTAACACAAGACATTCTACTGCACTGTTGGAGCTAGTAACACAAGACATTCTACTGTACTGTTGGAGCTAGTAACACAAGACATTCTACTGTACTGTTGGAGCTAGTAACACAAGACATTGTACTGCACTGTTGGAGATAGTAACACAAGACATTCTACTGCCCTGTTGGAGATAGTAACACAAGACATTGTACTGCACTGATGGAGCTAGTAACACAAGACATTCTACTGTACTGTTGGAGCTAGTAACACAAGACATTCTACTGCACTGTTGGAGCTAGTAACACAAGACATTCAACTGTACTGTTGGAGCTAGTAACACAAGACATTCTACTGTACTGTTGGAGCTAGTAACACAAGACATTCTACTGCACTGTTGGAGCTAGTAACACAAGACATTCAACTGTACTGTTGGAGCTAGTAACACAAGACATTCTTTCTACACTGTTGGAGCTAGTAACACAAGACATTCTACTGTACTGTTGGAGCTAGTAACACAAGACATTCTACAACACTGTTGGAGCTAGTAACACAAGACATTCTACTACACAGTTGGAGTAAGAAAACACAAGCATTTCGCTGCAATGTTGGAGCTAGTAACACAAGACATTCTAATGCCCTGTTGGAGCTAGTAACACAAGACAATCTACTGCACTGTTGGAGCTAGTAACACAAGACATTCTACTGTACTGTTGGAGCTAGTAACACAAGACATTCTTCTACACTGTTGGAGCTAGTAACACAAGACATTCTACTGTACTGTTGGAGCTAGTAACACAAGACATTCTACTGCCCTGTTGGAGCTAGTAACACAAGACATTCTACTGCACTGTTGGAGCTAGTAACACAAGACATTCTACTGCACAGTTGGAGCTAGTAACACAAGACATTCTACTGCACTGTTGGAGCTAGTAACACAAGACATTGTACTGCACTGATGGAGCTAGTAACACAAGACATTCTACTGTACTGTTGGAGCAAGTAACACAAGACATTCTACTGCACTGTTGGAGCTAGTAACACAAGACATTCTACTGCACTGTTGGAGCTAGTAACACAAGACATTCTACTGTACTGTTGGAGCTAGTAACACAAGACATTCTACTGTACTGTTGGAGCTAGTAACACAAGACATTGTACTGCACTGTTGGAGCTAGTAACACAAGACATTCTACTGCCCTGTTGGAGCTAGTAACACAAGACATTGTACTGCACTGATGGAGCTAGTAACACAAGACATTCTACTGTACTGTTGGAGCTAGTAACACAAGACATTCTACTGCACTGTTGGAGCTAGTAACACAAGACATTCAACTGTACTGTTGGAGCTAGTAACACAAGACATTCTACTGCACTGTTGGAGCTAGTAACACAAGACATTCAACTGCACTGTTGGAGCTAGTAACACAAGACATTCTACTGTACTGTTGGAGCTAGTAACACAAGACATTCTACTGCACTGTTGGAGCTAGTAACACAAGACATTCAACTGTACTGTTGGAGCTAGTAACACAAGACATTCTTCTACACTGTTGGAGCTAGTAACACAAGACATTCTACTGTACTGTTGGAGCTAGTAACACAAGACATTCTACAACACTGTTGGAGCTAGTAACACAAGACATTCTACTACACAGTTGGAGTAAGAAAACACAAGCATTTCGCTGCAATGTTGGAGCTAGTAACACAAGACATTCTACTGCCCTGTTGGAGCTAGTAACACAAGACAATCTACTGCACTGTTGGAGCTAGTAACACAAGACATTCTACTGTACTGTTGGAGCTAGTAACACAAGACATTCTACTGCACTGTTGGAGCTAGTAACACAAGACATTCTACTGCACAGTTGGAGCTAGTAACACAAGACATTCTACTGCACTGTTGGAGCTAGTAACACAAGACATTCTACTGCACTGTTGGAGCTAGTAACACAAGACATTCTACTGCACTGTTGGAGCTAGTAACACAAGACATTCTACTGCACTGTTGGAGCTAGTAACACAAGACATTCTACTGCACTGTTGGAGCTAGTAACACAAGACATTCTACTGCACTGTTGGAGCTAGTAACACAAGACATTCTACTGTACTGTTGGAGCTAGTAACACAAGACATTGTACTGCACTGTTGGAGATAGTAACACAAGACATTCTACTGCCCTGTTGGAGCTAGTAACACAAGACATTGTACTGCACTGATGGAGCTAGTAACACAAGACATTCTACTGTACTGTTGGAGCTAGTAACACAAGACATTCTACTGCACTGTTGGAGCTAGTAACACAAGACATTCAACTGTACTGTTGGAGCTAGTAACACAAGACATTCTACTGTACTGTTGGAGCTAGTAACACAAGACATTCTACTGCACTGTTGGAGCTAGTAACACAAGACATTCAACTGTACTGTTGGAGCTAGTAACACAAGACATTCTTCTACACTGTTGGAGCTAGTAACACAAGACATTCTACTGTACTGTTGGAGCTAGTAACACAAGACATTCTACAACACTGTTGGAGCTAGTAACACAAGACATTCTACTACACAGTTGGAGTAAGAAAACACAAGCATTTCGCTGCAATGTTGGAGCTAGTAACACAAGACATTCTACTGCCCTGTTGGAGCTAGTAACACAAGACATTCTACTGCACAGTTGGAGCTAGTAACACAAGACATTCTACTGTACTGTTGGAGCTAGTAACACAAGACATCCTACTGCACTGTTGGAGCTAGTAACACAAGACATTCTACTGCACAGTTGGAGCTAGTAACACAAGACATTCTACTGTACTGTTGGAGCTAGTAACACAAGACATTGTACTGCACTGTTGGAGCTAGTAACACAAGACATTCTACTGCCGTGTTGGAGCTAGTAACACAAGACATTCTACTGCACTGTTGGAGCTAGTAACACAAGACATTCTACTGCACAGTTGGAGCTAGTAACACAAGACATTCTACTGCACTGTTGGAGCTAGTAACACAAGACATTGTACTGCACTGATGGAGCTAGTAACACAAGACATTCTACTGTACTGTTGGAGCAAGTAACACAAGACATTCTACTGCACTGTTGGAGCTAGTAACACAAGACATTCTACTGCACTGTTGGAGCTAGTAACACAAGACATTCTACTGTACTGTTGGAGCTAGTAACACAAGACATTCTACTGTACTGTTGGAGCTAGTAACACAAGACATTGTACTGCACTGTTGGAGATAGTAACACAAGACATTCTACTGCCCTGTTGGAGCTAGTAACACAAGACATTGTACTGCACTGATGGAGCTAGTAACACAAGACATTCTACTGTACTGTTGGAGCTAGTAACACAAGACATTCTACTGTACTGTTGGAGCTAGTAACACAAGACATTGTACTGCACTGTTGGAGATAGTAACACAAGACATTCTACTGCCCTGTTGGAGCTAGTAACACAAGACATTGTACTGCACTGATGGAGCTAGTAACACAAGACATTCTACTGTACTGTTGGAGCTAGTAACACAAGACATTCTACTGCACTGTTGGAGCTAGTAACACAAGACATTCAACTGTACTGTTGGAGCTAGTAACACAAGACATTCTACTGTACTGTTGGAGCTAGTAACACAAGACATTCTACTGCACTGTTGGAGCTAGTAACACAAGACATTCAACTGTACTGTTGGAGCTAGTAACACAAGACATTCTTCTACACTGTTGGAGCTAGTAACACAAGACATTCTACTGTACTGTTGGAGCTAGTAACACAAGACATTCTACAACACTGTTGGAGCTAGTAACACAAGACATTCTACTACACAGTTGGAGTAAGAAAACACAAGCATTTCGCTGCAATGTTGGAGCTAGTAACACAAGACATTCTACTGCCCTGTTGGAGCTAGTAACACAAGACAATCTACTGCACAGTTGGAGCTAGTAACACAAGACATTCTACTGTACTGTTGGAGCTAGTAACACAAGACATCCTACTGCACTGTTGGAGCTAGTAACACAAGACATTCTACTGCCGTGTTGGAGCTAGTAACACAAGACATTCTACTGCACTGTTGGAGCTAGTAACACAAGACATTCTACTGCACAGTTGGAGCTAGTAACACAAGACATTCTACTGTACTGTTGGAGCTAGTAACACAAGACATTGTACTGCACTGTTGGAGCTAGTAACACAAGGCATTCTACTGCCGTGTTGGAGCTAGTAACACAAGACATTCTACTGCACTGTTGGAGCTAGTAACACAAGACATTCTACTGCACAGTTGGAGCTAGTAACACAAGACATTCTACTGCACTGTTGGAGCTAGTAACACAAGACATTGTACTGCACTGATGGAGCTAGTAACACAAGACATTCTACTGTACTGTTGGAGCAAGTAACACAAGACATTCTACTGCACTGTTGGAGCTAGTAACACAAGACATTCTACTGCACTGTTGGAGCTAGTAACACAAGACATTCTACTGTACTGTTGGAGCTAGTAACACAAGACATTCTACTGTACTGTTGGAGCTAGTAACACAAGACATTGTACTGCACTGTTGGAGATAGTAACACAAGACATTCTACTGCCCTGTTGGAGCTAGTAACACAAGACATTGTACTGCACTGATGGAGCTAGTAACACAAGACATTCTACTGTACTGTTGGAGCTAGTAACACAAGACATTCTACTGCACTGTTGGAGCTAGTAACACAAGACATTCAACTGTACTGTTGGAGCTAGTAACACAAGACATTCTACTGTACTGTTGGAGCTAGTAACACAAGACATTCTACTGCACTGTTGGAGCTAGTAACACAAGACATTCAACTGTACTGTTGGAGCTAGTAACACAAGACATTCTTCTACACTGTTGGAGCTAGTAACACAAGACATTCTACTGTACTGTTGGAGCTAGTAACACAAGACATTCTACAACACTGTTGGAGCTAGTAACACAAGACATTCTACTACACAGTTGGAGTAAGAAAACACAAGCATTTCGCTGCAATGTTGGAGCTAGTAACACAAGACATTCTACTGCCCTGTTGGAGCTAGTAACACAAGACAATCTACTGCACAGTTGGAGCTAGTAACACAAGACATTCTACTGTACTGTTGGAGCTAGTAACACAAGACATCCTACTGCACTGTTGGAGCTAGTAACACAAGACATTCTACTGCCGTGTTGGAGCTAGTAACACAAGACATTCTACTGCACTGTTGGAGCTAGTAACACAAGACATTCTACTGCACAGTTGGAGCTAGTAACACAAGACATTCTACTGTACTGTTGGAGCTAGTAACACAAGACATTCTACTGCACTGTTGGAGCTAGTAACACAAGACATTCTACTGCCCTGTTGGAGCTAGTAACACAAGACATTCTACTGCACTGTTGGAGCTAGTAACACAAGACATTCTACTGTACTGTTGGAGCTAGTAACACAAGACATTCTACTGCACTGTTGGAGCTAGTAACAAGACATTCTACTGCACTGTTGGAGCTAGTAACACAATACATTCTACTGCACAGTTGGAGCTAGTAACACAAGACATTCTACTGTACTGTTGGAGCTAGTAACACAAGACATTCTACTGCACTGTTGGAGCTAGTAACACAAGACATTCTACTGCCCTGTTGGAGCTAGTAACACAAGACATTCTACTGCACTGTTGGAGCTAGTAACACAAGACATTCTACTGTACTGTTGGAGCTAGTAACACAAGACATTCTACTGCACTGTTGGAGCTAGTAACAAGACATTCTACTGCACTGTTGGAGCTAGTAACACAATACATTCTACTGCACTGTTGGAGCTAGTAACACAAGACATTCTACTGTACTGTTGGAGCTAGTAACACAAGACATTCTACTGTACTGTTGGAGCTAGTAACACAAGACATTCTACTGCCCTGTTGGAGCTAGTAACACAAGACATTCTACTGCACTGTTGGAGCTAGTAACACAAGACATTCTACTGCACTGTTGGAGCTAGTAACACAAGACATTCTACTGTACTGTTGGAGCTAGTAACACAAGACATTCTACTGCCCTGTTGGAGCTAGTAACACAAGACATTCTACTGCCCTGTTGGAGCTAGTAACACAAGACGTTCAACTACACAGTTGGAGCAAGTAACACAAGCCATTCTACTGCAATGTTGGAGCTAGTAACACAAGACATTCTACTGCACAGTTGGAGTAAGTAACACAAGCATTTCGCTGCAATGTTGGAGCTAGTAACACAAGACATTCTACTGCACTGTTGGAGCTACTAAGACAAGACAATCTACTGCCCTGTTGGAGCTAGTAACACAAGACATTCTACTGCACAGTTGGAGCTAGTAACACAAGACATTCTACTGTACTGTTGGAGCTAGTAACACAAGACATTCTACTGCACTGTTGGAGCTAGTAACACAAGACATTCTACTGCCCTGTTGGAGCTAGTAACACAAGACATTCTACTGCACAGTTGGAGCTAGTAACACAAGACATTCTACTGTACTGTTGGAGCTAGTAACACAAGACATTCTACTGTACTGTTGGAGCTAGTAACACAAGACATTCTACTGCCCTGTTGGAGCTAGAAACACAAGACATTCTACTGCACAGTTGGAGCTAGTAACACAAGCCATTCTACTGCAATGTTGGAGCTAGTAACACAAGACATTCTACTGCACAGTTGGAGTAAGTAACACAAGCATTTCGCTGCAATGTTGGAGCTAGTAACACAAGACAATCTACTGCCCTGTTGGAGCTAGTAACACAAGACATTCTACTACACAGTTGGAGCTAGTAACACAAGACATTCTACTGCCCTGTTGGAGCTAGTAACACAAGACATTCTACTACACAGTTGGAGCAAGTAACACAAGACATTCTACTGCACTGTTGGAGCTAGTAACACAAGACATTCTACTTTACTGTTGGAGCTAGTAACACAAGACATTCTACTGCACAGTTGGAGCTAGTAACACAAGACATTCTACTGTACTGTTGGAGCTAGTAACACAAGACATTCTACTGCACTGTTGGAGCTAGTAACACAAGACATTCTACTGCCCTGTTGGAGCTAGTAACACAAGACATTGTACTGCACTGTTGGAGCTAGTAACACAAGACATTCTACTGTACTGTTGGAGCTAGTAACACAAGACATTCTACTGCACTGTTGGAGCTAGTAACACAAGACATTCTACTGCCGTGTTGGAGCTAGTGACACAAGACATTCTACTGCACTGTTGGAGCTACTAACACAAGACATTCTACTGCCCTGTTGGAGCTAGTAACACAAGACATTCTACTGCACAGTTGGAGCTAGTAACACAAGACATTCTACTGTACTGTTGGAGCTAGTAACACAAGACATTCTACTGCACTGTTGGAGCTAGTAACACAAGACATTCTACTGCCCTGTTGGAGCTAGAAACACAAGACATTCTACTGCACAGTTGGAGCTAGTAACACAAGACATTCTACTGTACTGTTGGAGCTAGTAACACAAGACATTCTACTGTACTGTTGGAGCTAGTAACACAAGACATTCTACTGCCCTGTTGGAGCTAGTAACACAAGACATTCTACTGCACTGTTGGAGCTAGTAACACAAGACATTCTACTGCACTGTTGGAGCTAGTAACACAAGACATTCTAATGTACTGTTGGAGCTAGTAACACAAGACATTCTACTGCCCTGTTGGAGCTAGTAACACAAGACATTCTACTACACAGTTGGAGTAAGAAAACACAAGCATTTCGCTGCAATGTTGGAGCTAGTAACACAAGATATTCTACTGCCCTGTTGGAGCTAGTAACACAAGACATTCTACTGCACTGTTGGAGCTAGTAACACAAGACATTCTACTGTACTGTTGGAGCTAGTAACACAAGACATTCTACTGTACTGTTGGAGCTAGTAACACAAGACATTCTACTGCACTGTTGGAGCTAGTAACACAAGACATTCTACTGCCCTGTTGGAGCTAGTAACACAAGACATTCTACTGCACTGTTGGAGCTAGTAACACAAGACATTCTACTGTACTGTTGGAGCTAGTAACACAAGACATTCTACTGCACTGTTGGAGCTAGTAATACAAGACATTCTACTGCACTGTTGGAGCTAGTAACACAATACAATCTACTGTACTGTTGGAGCTAGTAACACAAGACATTCTACTGTACTGTTGGAGCTAGTAACCCAAGACATTCTACTGCCCTGTTGGAGCTAGTAACACAAGACATTCTACTGCACTGTTGGAGCTAGTAACACAAGACATTCTACTGCACTGTTGGAGATAGTAACACAAGACATTCTACTGTACTGTTGGAGCTAGTAACACAAGACATTCTACTGCACTGTTGGAGCTAGTAACACAAGACATTCTACTGCCCTGTTGGAGCTAGTAACACAAGACATTCTACTGCACTGTTGGAGCTAGTAACACAAGACATTCTACTGCCCTGTTGGAGCTAGTAACACAAGACATTCTACTACACAGTTGGAGCAAGTAACACAAGCCATTCTACTGAAATGTTGGAGCTAGTAACACAAGACATTCTACTGCACTGTTGGAGTAAGTAACACAAGCATTTCGCTGCAATGTTGGAGCTAGTAACACAAGACATTCTACTGCCCTGTTGGAGCTAGTAACACAAGACATTCTACAACACAGTTGGAGCTAGTAACACAAGACATTCTACTGCACAGTTGGAGTAAGTAACACAAGCATTTCGCTGCAATGTTGGAGCTAGTAACACAAGACATTCTACTGCCCTGTTGGAGCTAGTAACACAAGACATTCTACTACACAGTTGGAGCTAGTAACACAAGACATTCTACTGCCTTGTTGGAGCTAGTAACACAAGACATTCTACTACACAGTTGGAGCAAGTAACACAAGACATTCTACTGCCTTGTTGGAGCTAGTAACACAAGACATTCTACTGCACTGTTGGAGCTAGTAACACAAGACATTCTACTGTACTGTTGGAGCTAGTAACACAAGACATTCTACTGCACAGTTGGAGCTAGTAACACAAGACATTCTACTGTACTGTTGGAGCTAGTAACACAAGACATTCTACTGCACTGTTGGAGCTAGTAACACAAGACATTCTACTGCCCTGTTGGAGCTAGTAACACAAGACATTTAACTGCACTGTTGGAGCTAGTAACACAAGACATTGTACTGCACTGTTGGAGCTAGTAACACAAGACATTCTACTGTACTGTTGGAGCTAGTAACACAAGACATTCTACTGCACAGTTGGAGCTAGTAACACAAGACATTCTACTGCACTGTTGGAGCTAGTAACACAAGACATTCTACTGCACTGTTGGAGCTAGTAACACAAGACATTCTACTGCCGTGTTGGAGCTAGTAACACAAGACATTCTACTGCACTGTTGGAGCTAGTAACACAAGACATTCTACTGCACTGTTGGAGTTAGTAACACAAGACATTCTACTGCCGTGTTGGAGCTAGTAACACAAGACATTCTACTGCACTGTTGGAGCTAGTAACACAAGACATTCTACTGCACTGTTGGAGCTAGTAACACAAGACATTCTACTGCCGTGTTGGAGCTAGTAACACAAGACATTCTACTGCACTGTTGGAGCTAGTAACACAAGACATTCTACTGTACTGTTGGAGCTAGTAACACAAGACATTCTACTACACTGTTGGAGCTACTAACACAAGACATTCTACTGCCCTGTTGGAGCTAGTAACACAAGACATTGTACTGCACTGTTGGAGCTAGTAACACAAGACATTCTACTGTACTGTTGGAGCTAGTAACACAAGACATTCTACTGCCCTGTTGGAGCTAGTAACACAAGACATTCTACTGCACTGTTGGAGCTAGTAACACAAGACATTCTACTGCACTGTTGGAGCTAGTAACACAAGACATTCTACTGCCCTGTTGGAGCTAGAAACACAAGACATTCTACTGCACAGTTGGAGCTAGTAACACAAGACATTCTACTGTACTGTTGGAGCTAGTAACACAAGACATTCTACTGTACTGTTGGAGCTAGTAACACAAGACATTCTACTGCACTGTTGGAGCTAGTAACACAAGACATTCTACTGCCCTGTTGGAGCTAGTAACACAAGACATTCTACTGCACTGTTGGAGCTAGTAACACAAGACATTCTACTGTACTGTTGGAGCTAGTAACACAAGACATTCTACTGCACTGTTGGAGCTAGTAATACAAGACATTCTACTGCACTGTTGGAGCTAGTAACACAATACAATCTACTGTACTGTTGGAGCTAGTAACACAAGACATTCTACTGTACTGTTGGAGCTAGTAACACAAGACATTCTACTGCCCTGTTGGAGCTAGTAACACCAGACATTCTACTGCACTGTTGGAGCTAGTAACACAAGACATTCTACTGCACTGTTGGAGATAGTAACACAAGACATTCTACTGTACTGTTGGAGCTAGTAACACAAGACATTCTACTGCACTGTTGGAGCTAGTAACACAAGACATTCTACTGCCCTGTTGGAGCTAGTAACACAAGACATTCTACTGCACTGTTGGAGCTAGTAACACAAGACATTCTACTGCCCTGTTGGAGCTAGTAACACAAGACATTCTACTACACAGTTGGAGCAAGTAACACAAGCCATTCTACTGAAATGTTGGAGCTAGTAACACAAGACATTCTACTGCACTGTTGGAGTAAGTAACACAAGCATTTCGCTGCAATGTTGGAGCTAGTAACACAAGACATTCTACTGCCCTGTTGGAGCTAGTAACACAAGACATTCTACAACACAGTTGGAGCTAGTAACACAAGACATTCTACTGCACAGTTGGAGTAAGTAACACAAGCATTTCGCTGCAATGTTGGAGCTAGTAACACAAGACATTCTACTGCCCTGTTGGAGCTAGTAACACAAGACATTCTACTACACAGTTGGAGCTAGTAACACAAGACATTCTACTGCCTTGTTGGAGCTAGTAACACAAGACATTCTACTACACAGTTGGAGCAAGTAACACAAGACATTCTAATGCACTGTTGGAGCTAGTAACACAAGACATTCTACTGTACTGTTGGAGCTAGTAACACAAGACATTCTACTGCACAGTTGGAGCTAGTAACACAAGACATTCTACTGTACTGTTGGAGCTAGTAACACAAGACATTCTACTGCACTGTTGGAGCTAGTAACACAAGACATTCTACTGCCCTGTTGGAGCTAGTAACACAAGACATTGTACTGCACTGTTGGAGCTAGTAACACAAGACATTGTACTGCACTGTTGGAGCTAGTAACACAAGACATTCTACTGTACTGTTGGAGCTAGTAACACAAGACATTCTACTGCACAGTTGGAGCTAGTAACACAAGACATTCTACTGCACTGTTGGAGCTAGTAACACAAGACATTCTACTGCACTGTTGGAGCTAGTAACACAAGACATTCTACTGCACTGTTGGAGCTAGTAACACAAGACATTCTACTGCACTGTTGGAGCTAGTAACACAAGACATTCTACTGCACTGTTGGAGCTAGTAACACAAGACATTCTACTGTACTGGTTGGAGCTAGTAACACAAGACATTCTACTGCACTGTTGGAGCTAGTAACACAAGACATTCTACTGCACTGTTGGAGCTAGTAACACAAGACATTCTACTGCACTGTTGGAGCTAGTAACACAAGACATTCTACTGTACTGTTGGAGCTAGTAACACAAGACATTCTACTGTACTGTTGGAGCTAGTAACACAAGACATTCTACTACACTGTTGGAGCTAGTAACACAAGACATTCTACTGCCCTGTTGGAGCTAGTAACACAAGACATTCTACTGCACTGTTGGAGCTAGTAACACAAGACATTCTACTGCACTGTTGGAGCTAGTAACACAAGACATTCTACTGTACTGTTGGAGCTAGTAACACAAGACATTCTACTACACTGTTGGAGCTAGTAACACAAGACATTCTACTGCACTGTTGGAGCTAGTAACACAAGACATTCTACTGTACTGTTGGAGCTAGTAACACAAGACATTCTACTGCCCTGTTGGAGCTAGTAACACAAGACATTCTACTACACAGTTGGAGCAAGTAACACAAGACATTCTACTGCAATGTTGGAGCTAGTAACACAAGACATTCTACTGTACTGTTGGAGCTAGTAACACAAGACATTCTACTGCACTGTTGGAGCTAGTAACACAAGACATTCTACTGCACTGTTGGAGCTAGTAACACAAGACATTCTACTGCACTGTTGGAGCTAGTAACACAAGACATTCTACTACACTGTTGGAGCTAGTAACACAAGACATTCTACTGTACTGTTGGAGCTAGTAACACAAGACATTCTACTGCACAGTTGGAGCTAGTAACACAAGACATTGTACTGCACTGTTGGAGCTAGTAACACAAGACATTCTACTGCACTGTTGGAGCTAGTAACACAAGACATTCTACTGTACTGTTGGAGCTAGTAACACAAGACATTCTACTGCACTGTTGGAGCTAGTAACACAAGACATTCTACTGTACTGTTGGAGCTAGTAACACAAGACATTCTACTGCACTGTTGGAGCTAGTAACACAAGACATTCTACTGCACTGTTGGAGCTAGTAACACAAGACATTCTACTGTACTGTTGGAGCTAGTAACACAAGACATTCTACTACACTGTTGGAGCTAGTAACACAAGACATTCTACTGCCCTGTTGGAGCTAGTAACACAAGACATTCTACTAGTAACACAAGACATACTACTGTACTGTTGGAGCTAGTAACACAAGACATTCTACGGCACTGTTGGAGCTAGAATGTCTTGTGTTACTAGCTCCAACAGTACAGTAGAATGTCTTGTGTTACTAGCTCCAACAGTAACACAAGACATTCTACTGTACTGTTGGAGCTAGTAACACAAGACATTCTACTTTACTGTTGGAGCTAGTAACACAAGACATTCTACTTTACTGTTGGAGCTAGTAACACAAGACATTCTACTGTACTGTTGGAGCTAGTAACACAAGACATACTACTGTACTGTTGGAGCTAGTAACACAAGACATTCTACGGCACTGTTGGAGCTATAATGTCTTGTGTTACTAGCTCCAACAGTACAGTAGAATGTCTTGTGTTACTAGCTCCAACATTGTAGCGAAATGCTTGTGTTTTCTTACTCCAACTGTGTAGTAGAATGTCTTGTGTTACTAGCTCCAACAGGGCAGTAGAATGTCTTGTGTTACTAGCTCCAACAGTAACACAAGACATTCTACTGTACTGTTGGAGCTAGTAACACAAGACATTCTACTTTACTGTTGGAGCTAGTAACACAAGACATTCTACTGCACTGTTGGAGCTAGTAACACAAGACATTCTACTGCACTGTTGGAGCTAGTAACACAAGACATTCTACTGTACTGTTGGAGCTAGTAACACAAGACATTCTACTACACTGTTGGAGCTAGTAACACAAGACATTCTACTGTACTGTTGGAGCTAGTAACACAAGACATTCTACTGCACTGTTGGAGCTAGTAACACAAGACATTCTACTGTACTGTTGGAGCTAGTAACACAAGACATTGTACTGTACTGTTGGAGCTAGTAACACAAGACATTCTACTGCACTGTTGGAGCTAGTAAGACAAGACATTCTACTGCCCTGTTGGAGTTAGTAACACAAGACATTGTACTGCACTGTTGGAGCTAGTAACACAAGACATTCTACTGCACTGTTGGAGCTAGTAACACAAGACATTCTACTGCACTGTTGGAGCTAGTAACACAAGACATTCTACTGCCCTGTTGGAGCTAGTAACACAAGACATTCTACTGCACTGTTGGAGCTAGTAACACAAGACATTCTACTGTACCGTTGGAGCTAGTAACACAAGACATTCTACTACACAGTTGGAGGAAGTAACACAAGCATTTCGCTGCAATGTTGGAGCTAGTAACACAAGACATTCTACTACACTGTTGGAGCTAGTAACACAAGCATTTCGCTGCACCTGGCATAACACCTCCAAATCTGTCTACACAACCAACACACTTTTATTAGACTTCGGTTCTAAACTTCGGCTTGCCTCTAAAAAAAATGTTGTGTGACCGAACAGCCGAAAAAAACCTCACCGAAGTCCAAAACGGACAGAAACGTCACAAAATGTTGTAATAATATACGCACAAACTCTTCCGAACTGTTTTGGCTGGGAAGCATGTGGACGCCTGGAAGAGTTGAGGGGGAAGATGGGAGGGATAGCCTTCAGAAAAGCTGCTGAGGAGGAGGATGATGAGAGGGGAGAAATGGGGTGTGAGAGGGTGGATGCGGGGAGGGTTGTGGGGGAAGGACAGGGATTACAGTGATGAGAGATAAGGTGCTGTCCTCCATGTCAGGACCTGAGATAACCAGCAGGACAACAGGAAGTGACATTCATCACCGCCGTCCATCACTACAGTCCATGGACACAGACTCACACGGTCAAAGGGGTGTCTGTAATGAAGCCTGGTCCTATAGTGCATGAGGTTCTGGCTAATAGTTGTACACTGTAGAGAATATGGTGCCCCTCAAACAGATGCTCTGACAAAGCAAACAAAAAAACTCTGAAATTACATCTGACTGAAGTGTGCAGAGACTCCTCTCACTGGGCACACATTGGTTGAATCAACGTTATTTCCACATCATTCCAATTAAATTGCATTGAACCAACGTGGAATAGACGTTGAATTGACGTCTTTGCCCAGTCTGCTTTTTCACTTCCCTGAGAAACAGACTAGGATCTTCAGGTTCGTATTACGTACTGCTTGTTCTAGCTGTCTTACTAAATGTTCCTCCTGTCCCATACATCACAAAAGCCTTGTCAACGGCTCAGCGCTGAGAGTGAGAGGAGGGTTGTGACTGGGAGGTGTTTCAGCTAGTCCATAGAGGTTTCCCCTTCACTCTTTGGCCCATCGTAAAGACCAGGGAGTGAAGTGGGCTCGCACCCAGACACAGCACAACAACTTCATGGTCAGACAGAAATTTGGAGCAGGAGTGACCTGGCTCATTGCTAAGAACAGTTGATAAGAAGAAAGGGGTATACTACAAAGCAGGATCATTGAGTTAACTAAATATTCTGAAATAACTTCTTATTTTTTTGGAAAGATAAGCTTGAAATGGGCATGGTCTAATTGACTCAACAACCAAAAACACATATCTAAGTTTAGCTGGCTAACTCATTGATCCTGCTTTGTTGTATACCCCTAAGTTGCAGTGTATGAATTATATGGTATTTGTCTCGTCCTGGCCAAAGATAGCCCTCTGGGTGCTCTATGGTGATTTAGGTCAGGACGTTACTAGGGTGGGTTCTAGGTTTTTTGTTTCTATGTTGGTTTTGAGTTGGTTCCCAATTAGAGGCAGCTATTATTTGTTGCCTCTAATTGGGAATCCTATTTAGTTTGTCTTCTCCCCACCTGTGTTGTGGGTTATTGTTTGGTTTTTGTATGTGCTGTTGTGCGCTACATTGTAGTCCGATTTCGTTGTTCTTTGTTTGTTTTCTGGAAGTTCTCATTTATTAAAATATGTGGAACTCCACTCACGCTGCGCCTTGGTCCGTCATTCACAACGATCGTGACAGTATTATTGATTACTGGAATGGTCAGTCTCTTTATGACAAAGATAGTTTCAGCCATCAAGCAATCAAGGAGTTTCAAGAGACAGGCCTGAAAGTGTATTTTGTGAGAAACACCATATGCTCAATTGTGATGGAGTTCTGTCCTAGTACGGAGAGACGAGAGTCAAGTTCAATACAAAGTTGGAAAAAATGTGTTTGTTTTCCACCCATAAATACCCACTTACAACTAACTACAAGTGGATTTGGGAAAATGTCAAGCAGGAGAAACAGGCTATGAACCCTTATTATTCAGGCCATACAGTTAGTCTTTGCACTTTGAGGCTTACCTGTCTATTACACAGTCCAATTGTCCAGTTTCTAAATATAAAATATACTGTATAATATATGCTGTCAACAACATACCATGTTGTGAAGAATGTTCTGGTATAAGAAACAAAAATACTGTATAACAGCTGATCTGGGAGTGCTTTGCTTGAGGGAGGAAAGAAACCCCACCTCCAGCAGAGGGATCAATGACTAGAAATGGAAGAGGTCAGTGACCTTTGACATCTTCATTCAGAGGGGGGTAGGGGCCAGGGCCTTTGTCAGATTGGCTAAAATGATCCAATTTTGCAACTGTGTCATACTCTCTAATACAGTATAAACAGTCCTTTTGGCCCCTTCCCTCCCTCCCTCCCTCCCTCCGAAAACATCTCACCCTACCGTTCCAGCTGTCTTGTTTCTTTACCACTCACTCCCACATCTTTTTTTCCTCCTCTCCTCTCTCACATCCCCCCTCTACCACCACTTCCCCCCTCCAAACAATCTCTCTTTCACTCCCTATCTTTCTCTCTCCCTCCCTTATCTCCCTTTGCTTTCATGCTGTATTTTGTAGGTGGGGCTTGGCCACTAACAAGGCCAAAAGTCTAAACTGTACCTATTGTATGTAATTTTACTTAATTCCTAATGATTTCAGAATAATTCTATATTAAGTCAATGGTTATTTGTTTGATTTACGGAAATATGCCAATTCCAGGACCCCATAAAGAGCAATAGGTTGTTTCTTAGCCTAATTATTACCAAACACAAAAATACAAAGTATGTATAAATGTATCATGCCTCTTGGTAAACTGTCAGCATAAACGTTACAGCTGTAACTTACAACAATAAACCAAATGAAGGAAATACTTCCTAAATGACAACATAAAAAAACAGAGAAACAGACAAACGTACTAATTCTAATCTTCGGGCACATCTGGCTATTACAAAGACAATCAGTGTCAATGTTTTTCTTTCTCTGTTTTTTTACACAGGGTTGACAATGCAGATGGGTTCCTGGCATTCTTGACCCCCAATAAAAAGGACAGGTTAAAAGTTTACAAGCACCCATGTGGAAGATGGCTGGGCCAGCAGAGCAGCGGCTGGAAATGAATATATCGTAACTCCACAGCTGATTATACCTCTGATGTCTGGTAATTAAGGACTCTGACCTAACTCCAGGTCCACTGACATGTACAATTAACTCAAAATATACTTGAGACCTCTCAACTTTAACAATTCATTGAATACTGTTGGCTTTTGGTTGAGGCCCTGGCAACTGAATGCTAAATATTATCAGAATGACTAGTGGCATCTATAATTCCTAGTGCTTGTTTTAATGAATCCCCAAAAAACAGATAAAATTAAGTGGAAACTAAAAATCCATACTAAAACCACTCACTAATTTGGGGTGAATTATAAATTTTTTATTTGTAAGTCCACTGCATTGTGGAATTAAACGGTACCACTTGCCAAACATTTATACAAAATGTCATGTCTTGGAAATTTGATCAATGACAGCTTTTGGAGACCACCTGTTTTCCGAGTCATCAGATCTCGGAAAACAGATGGTCTCCAAAAAGGCAAGGATTTCCCCCAGCAGATAGCAGGGTTTTATCTCTCCTACTACCATCTGTACTCAGCACCAGTAAAGCCCACTATGGCCTTCAGGTACGTCTCTATGGATAAAACAACAACATTCACCTCAATTTATCTTGGTATTTTTACAACCTTCATAATTTCTACACTGCAATTGGATCTAAAACAATAAAAATAAGATTTCTCTATATGTAATCTGAATGGGCAGTTCATGTGGAACATTCTCCTTAATCTTAACCTGATTGTTAATAGCCAAATGGTTGCTCTCTCTCTCTTTCTCTCTCTCATTCCCTTTGTGAGTTAATTCCAATTCACCCTTTACAAACTGATATGTTCCTGCTGCTGCCAATATGAACAGTGAGTGGATACAGAAATTTCTGCATTCTTGATGTTATTGGTAGTCAATTGTTATGTATTGCCTTCTGTTATGACACAGAGTGCATAGATGAACCATCCCATCACACATTGGTTTGTCATAACAGACGATGATGGATGAGGTATTGTGATCAATATGGATGTAATTCAATACAGGGCTTTAGAACAATACTGCCTATGTGTTTACCCCAGTTGTAATGACTAGTACATAAGGGGAGACAAGACAAGCAAAGGTGGTTTGAAAGAAAATACAATTACATTTACAGTAGACTAGAGATTAAACCAGCCAAGCAGGAAGAACTAAAAGGTGCTCATTAAGATACCATTTTCTTTTTTAAATACGTATGGATCTACAACAGCTAGCGGTCTCTTTAAAATTCAATCTTAATGTAAGAAAGGTCAGGTCTTGGGAGCTGAGAAACAATAGATCCTGGATCATTCCACTTCAAAAAGCACAACAAATTGGATTTTGACACTCACCATCTCAGATTGTTCTGGAATCGTTTCTGTTGTTGGAAACATATAAGACTAGACTAGAATTCCCGGCAAATTATTTTGTTGAAATATATAGTTTGACCTCTGAGAAATGAAGACAATTGATTGCACCCAAATTAGCAATTTTATTTTATAATATTCAATAAATATAGAACCTAACATCTGAGTTAGACCAAACTTTGTTGTATTCCCAGTGAATTTAGTGATGTTTTCTTCCCCCTGATCAGAGAAATTAGTAGTTGAAGTTGTTAGGTTTATGTCCCATCCTACATCCTAATATTACAAGGTACCAATAATGGTTTATAAATGCACTTAAAATGGTCATAAGACAACCTCTTATTTCATAATGTAACCAGTTTGCAAGGGTTTCATGGTTGAAGAACATTCTCACTTGTGGATGGGATGGATTGGTGCATTTATTTATTCATTATTAAGGCTTCATGTCAAGATTTTCCCATCTGCACAACGCACTCGAAATATTGATGACCTCAAACGCAACCACACTCTACATGGATGTCATAGTGACAGTGTGCAAATAACCAGGATCTAAAAAAAAAAGTTTGTGCGCAAAATCCAGACATAAGAGATTGCCGCGAAAGAAACAGTGTTGTAGATGAGACAAAAACATCCACACAGGACAGAGAAGGTAAGTTTTCCACGCAATTTGTTTTGCTTTTCGATACAGAAATTGTGCTGGACGATTTAGCATAGATAGCTAGCCAACTGCCTAAATTGTCCAGCAGAATACAAAAAGCGAACTAGCTAGCTAGCCAGTAAACGTTAGCTGCGATTTTTGGTAGGCCTACAAACTAGGCTAGGTTGCTAGCTAGCTTAGTTAACATCTGCAGAATAGACTTTCCACACAATTTGTTGAGGTTTTTTAGGATTAGCAGTTTTCTAAAATTGGCAGGCAAAATTAATTAAACTGCCCTACACACAGTACCCCATAATATCAAAAGGAAAGGAAGGAAACCACTCAGGGATTTAACCATGAGGCCAATGGTGACTTTAAAACAGTTACAGAGTTTAACGGCTGTGATAGGAGAAAACAGAGTATGGATCAACAACATTGTAGTTAATCCACAATACTAACCTAAATGACAGAATGAAAAGAAGGAAGCCTGTACGGAATAAAACATATTACAAACATGCATCCTGTTTGCAATAAGGCACTAAAGTAAGACATAAAAAAAATTGGCTAAGAAATTCATCTTTATGTTCGGAATACAAAGCATTATGTTTGGTGAAAATCCAACACAAATCATCCCTGAGTACCACTCTTCATGTTTTCAAGCATGGTGGTAGCTGCATCATGTTATGGGTATGCTTGTCATCGGCAAGGACTAGGAAGTTTTTTTTTTAGGATAAAAAGAAACGGAATAGAATTAAGCACAGGCAAAATCCTAGTGGAAAACCTGATTCTGTCTGCTTTCCAACAGCCACTGGGAGACAAGTGCACCTTTCAGCATGACAATAGCCTAAAACACAAGGCCAAATATACACTGGAGTTGCTTACCAAGACGTCATTGAATGTTTCTGAGTGACCTAGTTACAATTTCGACTTAAATTGGCTTGAAAATCCATGGCATGTCACGACTTCCACCGAAGTCGGTCCCTCTCCTTGCTCGGGCGGCGTTCAGTGGTCGACGTCACCGGTTTTCTAGCCATCGCCGATAAACTTTAAATTTTTCCATTGTTTTTGTCTTGTTTTATACACCTGGTTTCAATCCCACAAGTACTTGTTCATTATTTAACCCTCTGTTCCCCCATGTTTGTTTGTGAGTAATTGTTTGTTTGGTAACACAGTTCGTTATTGTGGGCTCAGAATTATTGAGTTGTACTTGTTATATTGTTGAGTAAATACGTTGATTACTCATATCTGCTGTCCTGCGCCTGACTCCGCTACACCAACTACACACAGGATCCTTTACAGGCAAGACTTGAAAATGGCTGTTTAGCAATGATCAACAACCAACTTAACAGAGCTTGAAGAATTTAAAAAAGAATAATGTGCAAATATTGTACAATCCAGGTGTGCAAAACTCTAGAGACTTACCCAGAAGACTCACAGCTGTAATCGCTGCCAAAGGTGATTCTAACATGTATTGACTCAGGGGGTGTGAATACTTATGTAAATGAGATATTTCTGTATTTCATTTTCAATAAATTTGCCTTTTTTTTTTTTTACATGTCACTGTCATTATGTGGTATTGTGTGGAGATGGGTGAGAGAAAAACATACATTTAATCAATTTTGAATTCAGGCTATAACACAACAAAATGTGGAATAAGTCAACGTCTATGACTACTTTCTGAAGGCATTGTACCTAAAGCTGGCAAACAGATAGCTAGCGAGGTGGGCTCAATGATCTTATCTTCCCAGAACCTTGTTTTCAAGGTATCTGTACCCAAGGGTATTATCATAGACCACAGAGTTTCATTTCCAATGGGAAGAAATTAGTCACAGTGGGCAGAACAACCAAGGAGGTGGGCAGAGCCAAGCACGCACTAGCGATATCCTATTGGCACACTCTAGTATACATCTGCATATTTTCATTAGGGAATACCTGCTCTGTGAAGTGTGAGTGTGCAATAACTTAATTTTCCTTTGCACTCCTTCTAAACAGCGCAATTTTGTACAACTTTTGCAAAGGGTGAAGTCTACAAAACTTCGTTCTGTTCATAACAGATTCTAGTTTTGGGAACAGAAAACTGTATTGAGATCAAATGTTTATTGATGAGAAGATATGCAGAATGTCGGCCAAAATCCATCTCGTTCTATCTTCTCCCACTGCCTGCCATATTTGGTAGTGAGTGGAAACGCCAACCGGATGCTTCACATTTATACATCCAGTGAAACATCTCTCATTGTTCTATCTGTGGTACTATGTGAGACACACCCAGCATGTTAAAGTTAGCTAGCTAGCTACTTGTGTCAAAACACCTCCTTTTCAATTGAAACTCTATCTAGGTTCTTAGTGTTAGCAAGCACCATTATTAGTATAATGCTAGCTGGATAACACAACAACTAGGTAGATAGGCCTAGCAATAAGCCTAAACCCTGAATTATAGAAATCATGACAGCTAATGATGATAGCAGAGATATTGGAGGAAGGTTTATATACTGTCTCTGATGATAGCTAGCTAGGAGGCTTAATGTATAGTGTATTTGCTAAATTGTCATAGCTAGATTCTTCTTCTCTACCATAGATTCCCAAAAGGTCTCAGACTCCAGAATGGGAAAATGCTTTCAAGAAAGAAACAGACAAAGACAGATGTTGTCCATTTCTAATGTTACTTGTAATGTTAAAAAGGGAAGCAAAAGATAATCCCATTTGCTCATAATTAGATAGCTAGCTAGCTAGGCTACTCACCATACTATAGGTTGCAGATTTGAGTCACCGCTAAAATAATTATGTGTAGGTAACATACTATGTAGGTACACAATAATTACAAGTAAGTACCCCCCTAGATACACTTCATTATAACTAGCTAAATCCTGTATAACACCTAGTAATTACATTGCACATAGGCAGATATTACATGTACTCTATGGTGTATTAGTGTGTTTATCCTCCCACTTGGATGGCAAGGAGGTTGAGGTTGTTATAATGGGTAACATACACATTCATTATAAATCCATTTGTTAATTAAAATCGAGGATGACACCTGTATGCCAGACCCCAGTCAGTGAGGTTGACCTATATCTGATCTGTTTCTGTAAACTCAACCAAGTTAACCCAGATGGTACATTTTTTGAGGGCAAGTGGTAGCAACAACACTGCATGGAGATGTTGCATTCACAGGTAGGTAATTAGAGCCTATAGAGCCTCCAACCTTTGTAATCTCGGACACCCAACACATCTATCCACGAGAGATGACAACCTTGTGACAGTTGTTACTGAATCGGAGAGAAGAAGCAAAACACTAAGTTGGTGAATTTAGTGGAAACTTGACCATTTGTAACAAGCATTTGTTGTTACACCTCTGTAATTACAGACTACAATTACCAACAGTTAAATGTTGTTTTTACAGTGTAACTTTAAGTTAGTACAATAAACTACAATACTTGTTACAGCGTAATTTTACTGTAATAAGGACCCCTTAAAATGAAGTGTTACCCAGCACATTTAGCATATTGTGTTTCTCTGTTCTTATAAACTAAAGGACTAGGACATTAATCATTTTTTTAGATATAGCACTCACGGCATGGAACTCTTTCGCAAGTTAATGGAATATCTCATCAATGCAAAACGTCCATGTTTCTCAAATTAGGACTGCCTTCAAAGCAGCTAATGGCTGGTGATTTCATAATGAAGCTGCACCATTTAGGAGAGCATAGTGAGTGTGACTGAGGAGGCTATTCTTATCTCTCCCAGATTAACTTCACATTGTTCCCAATGAACAAAGACAGCCTGTGAGGAAGCCAGGCCAGCCCCCCCGAGGGCCAGATGGCCAGCTCAGCGCTCTGCTCAGCACTCTGCTCAGGGCCCCTGACCCTGCCAGCCAGCCGCTTGCCCTTACTGACATAGCGGCACGTGCTCAGTCCAGACACAGAGACATAGGCCACCAGAGTTCATCATCATACACACTGGCCAATGACGCCAAGTGTCATAAAAACTATGTGAAGTGTATGCTGCAAGGAACTGCAAGCTCCATTGAAAGCAAATGCTGATCATGTGACCTTGCTTTATCACATTCACAAAAATATAGTGAGGATTTTTTTGGGACTTATTGGATAAATAACTGATTGAGATGGTATCCATTAATCATTCAATATATTGGTATATGGAAAACTGGTGTTGGTTGCTGAGAACATATGTCTGGGAAAACCATAACCATACCTGACTCAGTAACGTCTGGGTACATCCATTTGAATTGAATCACTTTTTGATAGCACCCCTTTTCGATTTGAACAAAACCTTAAATACATACAGCATTTGCCCATTGTAGAAGTGCTCAGAAATGGACATTTAGACCTGAATGCCAAAACATTCAATAGAGAAAGGTGCTCAAAGTTGACACATTTTGCAAACTCCACACCATACCAATAGACATCCATGTCTTCATCACTGGAAATAAAATAAAATTGTAATTGTCACATGCTTCACAAACAACAGTTGTAGACTAACAGTGAAATGCTTACTTATAGGTCTTTCTCAACAACGTAGAATATTAAAAAATATATATTATAATAATAAAAAAATAGTAACACAAGGAATAAATACACAATGAGCAAATTTACCGTGGCTATATACAGTTGAAGTTGGAAGTTTATTAAAACTTGTTTTTCAAACACTCCACAAATTTCTTGTTAACAAACTATAGTTTTGGCAAGTCGGTTAGGAAATCTACTTTGTGCATGACACAAGTAATTTTTCCAACAATTGTTTACAGACAGATTATTTCACTTACAATTCACTGTATCACAATTCCAGTGGGTCAGAGGTTTACCCACATGTGCCTTTAAACAGCTTGGAAAATTCCAGAAAATTATGTCATGGCTTTAGAAGCTTCTGATAGGCTAATTGACATCATTTGAGTCAATTGGAGGTGTACATGTGGATGTATTTCAAGGCCTACCTTCAAACTCAGTGCCTCTTTGCTTGACATCATGGGAAAATCAAAAGAAATCAGCCAAGACCTCAGAAAAAAAAATCTGGTTCATCCTTGGAAGCAATTTCCAAACACCTGAAGATACCACGTTCATCAATCAATCAAATGTATTTATAAAGCCCTTCTTACATCAACTAATGTCACAGAGTGCTGAACAGAAACCCAGCCTAAAACCCCAAACAGCAAGCAATGCAGGTGTAAAAGCATGGTGGTTAGGAAAAACTCCCTAGAAAGGCCAGAACCAGTCCTCTTCTGGCTGTGCCGGGTACAGATTATAACAGAACAGAAGATTTTAAAATGTTCATAGATGACCAGCAGGGTCCAGCAGGGTCAAATAATAATAATCACAGTGGTTGTCGAGGGTGCAACAGGTCAGCACCTCAGGAGTAAATGTCAGTTGGCTTTTCATAGCCAATCATTCAGAGTATCTCTACCGCTCCTGCGGTAGAGACGTTCATCTGTACAAACAATAGTACGCAAGTATAAACACCATGGGACCGTGCAACCGTCATACCGCTCAGGAAGGAGACGCGTTCTGTCTCCTAGAGATGAACGTACTTTGGTGCGAAAAGTGCACATCAATCCCAGAACAACAGCAAAGGACCTTGTGAAGATGCTGGAGGAAACAGGTGCAAACGTATCTATATCCACAGTAAAACAAGTCCTATATCGACATAACCTGAAAGGCTGCTCAGCAAGGAGGAAGTCACTGCTCCAAAACGGCCATAAAAAAAGCCAGACTATGGTTTGCAACTGCACATGGGGACAAAGACTGTACTTTTGGGCGAAATGTCCTCTGGTCTGATGAAACAAAAATAGAACTGTTTGGCCATAATGACCATCGTTATGTTTGGAGGGAAAAGGGGGAGGCTTGGAAGCCGAAGAACACCATCCCAACCGTGAAGCACAGGGGTGGCAGCATCATGTTGTGGGGGTGCTTTGCGGCAGAAGGGACTAGTGCACTTCACAAAATAGACAGCATCACAAGGAAGGAAAATTATGTGGACATATTGAAGCAACATCTCAAGACATCAGTCAGGAAGTTAAAGCTTGGTCGCAAATGGGTCTTCCAAATGGACAATGATCCCAAGCATACTTCCAAAGTTGTGGCAAAATGGCTTAAGGACAACAAAGTCAAGGTATTGGAGTGGCCATCACAAGGCCCTGACCTCAATCCTATAGAAAATGTGTGGGCAGAACAGAAAAAGCGTGTGCGAGCAAGGAGGCCTACAAACCTGACTCAGTTACACCAGCTCTGTCAGGAGGAATGGGCCAAAATTGACCCAACTTATTGTGGGAAGCTTGTGGAAGGCTACCTGAAACGTTTGACCCAAGTTAAACAATTTAAAGGCAATGCTACCAAATACCAATTGAGTGTATGTAAACTTCTGACCCACTGGGAATGTGATAAAATAAATAAAAGCTGAAATAAATAATTCTCTCTACTATTATTCTGACATTTCACATTCTTAAAATAAAGTGGTGATCCTAACTGACCTAAGAGGGAATTTTTACTAGGATTAAATGTCAGGAACTGTGAAAAACTGAGTTTAAATGTATTTGGCTAAGGTGTATGTAAACATCCGACATCAACTGTAGAGTCAAAAAGAGTTAGTGCAAAAAGGGTCAACTCAGATGGTCCGGATAGCTATTTGTTTAACTATTTAGCAGTCTAATGGCTTAGGGGTAGAAGCTGTTCAGGAGCCTTTTGGTCCCAGATGGTTGAGATTGATATAATTTAAAAGCTTACACGCAGGGTTGTCAGATTACTTGATAGTGTATGGAGAGAAAAATATATACATCAATTATCTAAAAACCTGTAAACTCCCAAAATGGTCATATTCACATATGTTGTAGCTTAGACCCTATTTTACATCACTTAAGGTTTTTGTGTTGTGCCCGCCATCGGTTGAGACACAGCATGCTCTTGAATAGGGTGGCCTACTGGGTGGGTGTCATGTTTTGGCTGATAAATGTACAAAAATGGCAATAAAATATGAAATGTCTACGTTCAAATGGTACCACAAAGACGGTTGGAGGTCCACACATCAAATAATGTAGACTTGAATGGGAATATCTGTTGTTTTAAATTATACTGTCAATCCTCCATAGGAAACCTATTGAAATCATAGAAATATAGATAATAAAACAGACATGACCATTTACGTTGATATTCGACAGTGGGTGGACCGACAGTCATCTTTGAGTTAGTAATTAGAAGTTAAAATGTAAATTAAATGTAAAAGGTGTATCAGCTAAATTGCAATGGTCTCAAGTGGTTGAAAGAATTCTGTTACTATGATTGAAATGACACCCACCATGTATTCAAGAGCATACAACACAAAAACCTCAGATGATGTGAAATAGTGTCTAAACTACAACATATGTGAATATGAAATAATTGACGTTAAAGGTTTAAAAATTACATACTTTTTATTTAACTTAAAAAAAATTAAAGTGATAAATAGTTTGACAACACTGTTTGGAAGCTTTTAAATGATATCAAACTCACCGTTTATCTTATCCAATGACAAAGAAAAAGATATCTCATGGTAAGGTGGGTATGCAAAATGGGTCGACTTTGAGCACCTCAATCTCCTGAATGTTTTGAAAGGGACTTTTTGTCCCTTTCTGATCACTTCTTTCATGGGCAAACATATATGGAAAGTTTTGTTTAAAATCAAAAGGGATGCTGTCAGAAAGTGATTGAATTCAAATGGATTGATCCATCTACAACTACATAGACATCCAAGGCTGCAGACATACATATAATACAAAGCAGTTTGGTGACTGACAACAACACAGTATTATTAGCTAACAGTCCAAATTTGTGAATAAGTACTTTCTGTTTTATTTTCAAATGCAACACCTTTTAGGGCCTTCTGTCAAAAAGAAAGGCATGTAACCTCCAGAGAATTCAACCGGAAATTGGGAGGAAGGAGGGAAGAGTGGTAAAGATGAGGTTTTGTGGAGACACGCGGAATGTAGTTCACCTCTAGGACATGAAACATGAGGGACAGTAGTGCAGATTAGGATCTGGTCTGGACAGACAAGTTTGTAAAGGCGGTAATTTCAGTAGTAGCTCACACACATCATCTTCTGGTCATTCTCATCTGATATGACTCATCTCATTATCTACCTTAACATACAAGTAAAAGACGAGTCAGCAAATGCAATCTTTAGTCTCAAGCGGGATAGTACTATATAGACAACATTTTGACTGGTCTTCATCCAATATCACCTTTAAATGTTGTAGGCATATATCACCTGTGATACTCAACCGTTGATACCTGTTTTGTTCAAAAACGTCTTCGAAAATTATTGGTGGGAAACATTTCAATAAGACCACTGAAATTACCTAAATTCAACATTATACAGTACAATTCCAAACGTTTTGAAATGTGATTGTGACAATAACATTGACTATTCTGGGCATTACAAGGTACAACAAAAAGAGTAGCCTATCATGCCTTTTAAGTGCATCATGAGCAACATGACAATAAAAACAAACAACAACAAAATACATAAATCATTTCACAAAATAAATTAGAACTAGGACATCTGAAACTGTAGAAACAAAATGTAGGTTAC
Source organism: Brachymystax lenok tsinlingensis (assembly GCA_030435695.1). Lineage (NCBI taxonomy): Eukaryota > Metazoa > Chordata > Actinopteri > Salmoniformes > Salmonidae > Brachymystax > Brachymystax lenok. The sequence goes on from CM059801.1 coordinate 11,414,629, forward strand.
TTAGGTTGTCTCTACCTTCTTGCCCTTTGTGCTGTTGTCTGTGCCCAATAATGTTTGTACCATGTTTTGTGCTGCTATCATGTTGTGCTGCTGCCATGTTGTGTTGCTACCATACTGTGTTGTCATGTGTTGCTGCAATGCTATGTTGTTGTCTTAGGTATCTCTTTATGTAGTGTTGTCTCTCTTGTCATAATATGTGTTTTGTCCTATATTTATTTATTATTATTATTTTTATTCCAGCCCCCGTCCCCGCAGGAGGCCTTTTGCCTTTTGGTAGGCCTTCATTGTAAATAAGAATTTGTTCTTAACTGACTAGTTAAATTATGGTTAAATAAAATAAAATACAACATTCGCCTACATTTCTATAAAAGTTCTTAGGGTAAGAGAGACTGAGAAAAGAGACAATGTGACATAGTTTTCTATCTGAGAAAATATATATTAGACAGAACATCTTTGTTATATAAATCTAATGCAATATAGTGCTGGATTAAATATAGACCGTCTCTCAGTCTCAACTCGACTCATCACCTGCAACATAGCCTCCGCTCGTGTGTTCGAAAGGAAGGAGAACTTCGTAACACGCACTGACGGCGAGATAAAATGCAAAGCATAACCAACTGCAAAACACATACATGTTATAGGCCTACATCAATAATTGGAAGAAGAAAAAAAACCTACCAATTTGCTATTTCAGTTGAGTTGAGATTGACATGTCCATCACGCACACATAATCTTTCGCTCTCGCAGTTCCAGGCTATCCTCTGAGCACTCAAAGCCACAGTATAGGGAGACTCCAAGTGACGTCAAGGAATTACTGTACCCTTTGGTCCAAGTGGTGAAATTGCTTGGACGTATAGTTTTTCAAATTAACAGTACATAATAAAAACAAAGACAGCAGAACGTGCGTAACTGATGCGCAGTTATTGTAGCCTATAGGCCTATGGCTAAAATGCGCGCCAGAGAAGCAATCCAGTTCAGTGAAAAAGAGGATTTACGCATTTTCAGGACTAGACCCTGGTGATAAATTCTTAATCATTACTCGTTTTTAAAGATATACATTTAGAATACATATAAACTCATTACATATATAACTCAATAGGCATAAGCTAAAGCTAGGCCTAGGCTATATTTTCACCCCCTTAAAAGTTTATTGTAGCCTACGGTCATTCAAAAAATAAAATAGTAGGCTATAGTCTTTAATCTCTAAGTTATCATATTTATCGTTTTTCATCTATAAGACTTAAATTCGATTTACATATTACTCAATTAAATTTTGGTTTAGTTTGATTTATTCCATATTTTGGATTGACACAATAGGCTATTAATTACATTAGGCATAGACCTACATAAGTAGGCTAAACAAATTTATACGCTAGAAAATAAAATCTCGTTAGAATACAAATGATAGAAATGATACGCCTACAACCCCATGGAAACTTGAAGCACATAAAAGGCCTATCTTTATTTGTTGCACGCACGCACACATGCTTCTCATTTAGTCGTTGCATGTAGTGATATGCTTCACATTCTCAAAAAGGTTTAAAACAATGCAGTCATTACGATACAAATTGTTCATCAGCTCCTCCCATGGGGTTTGCCTGTCTAAAAGCTTGAGAACCTCTCCCTCTGTCGGATAAAAATGCTCGGTGGCTTAGGCTGAAATGTAGAAACCCCGTTTAATGTCAGTCACTGCATGACCTGCCGTTGTAGGGTAATTGACAATTATCGTTAATAATTAAATAGAGTCATTCATTTTATATTTGCACAAATAATCACTCCAATATATTAGACTATAAAGTGCATGGTAAGCCTAGGCTGTATCTTGTAGGCAAAAAATAAATAGGTGAAATAGAACACTTTTTTGTCTTTATACTTTCAGTGAAGAGTTGAAATAAAGTAGGCCTGAGAGCTGACGGGCTATGTTTTTTAATAAGGGACCGCTCCGGTGTTGTTTCCCCCTACGTAGGCCTACAGATCTAGGATCAACTTCTTCTCCCCCAATCTACCTATCAGTAGCGGTGCGTGGGTAAAATCACTGGGAAGCCAAGCATTTGCCCTGCGACCGAGACAACAAGAAGACACAGTGGAAACCTCTGCCCAGTGTAGTCCACAAAGCATATTGCATGTACAGTAACAGACAGTTATATGACCTACAGCATGGTCAAGCAAGTTTATGTTCGCGATATTTTTCAGACCACTAAACAACTATTGATTTAGAACCACATGGAGTTACCGCAAGTCGCAAAGAAAACAAGAGCTGCCTCTACTATTCCAGCATTTGGAGTCCCATAGGGCGGCGCACAACTGGCCCAGCGTCGTCAGTGTTTGGCCGGTGAAAAATAATGTGTTGCCTAGTTAAATACAAATAATCAAATGACAACTAAAAGATATCGAAAACAATTTAGTACAATCAGTGCCGTGTATTCATGGATGCCAAGGAATAACAGAAAATTATTTCATTTCGTCTATCTGTGTTTCATAATGTTCGTTCAATTCGCAAGAGGCTGAATGTATCTCACAGGAGAAAGCATCTGAGCGAGCGAAACAGCGCCCCTCTGTCTCTTTACGTGTAGGCCATATATCTGATGCTGTCTGGTCCAAACGAGGATGACATTGTTGCCGCCCGTAGTATTGAATGCAAGGGAAGCCAGCCAGCATCTGGCCTCCCATGACAAAAAAGTATAAACCATTTGCCAATCAGCGTTGAGCTTAACTGAGCGAGCTCAACTGTGAATGGTCCTGCCACACCAAAAAAAGTGTCAAAGCCAGCTAAGATTTGGCATCACTCCTATCAAATCCCATTGAGAGCATACATCATTGACATAAAAATGTGACTTGTTGCATCTCGTCGTGTTGTCGTCCTCCAGTGGTTATCGAGCCAGCTAGCTAAAATGGGCCATTTCCTAAATTAGCAATGGATGGAGATTGGGATTTGGATGTGTGTATTTTACTTAATTCTCTATACTGGCCAATGATTATAATGGCGATTCTGATGCAACCATTCATTCATTCATTCATTGTTGTGCCCCCTGGCCTGAGAGGATAGAAGTTCAATATGTAGAATGCTAATGTTAACTAGCTAACGTTACCCATTAATGGGAGTTAGGCTAACGAGCAAGCATTTTAGCCAGGTTGCCTAGGACAACAAAAAATTAAAGTGTGTACTGTATGACAGATTGATAGACCGTTTCATCAACATGAAAAAGAGGAGGATGGCATTGACGTTTCTCTACAAGTAAGGTGAGTCAATATGTTTCTCTAGTTGCGCGAACGCACACACACGCACAGAAAAATCAGAACCATGGACAGCCACATCATATTTAGCTTAAGTTGATTAGACTAAATTGCTTTTTGGTATATTTTAGTTGTCACTGAATTAGACTAAGCAGAGGTGATTTGATGATGTTAAAATGTTGAAGTTGAAATGGTGCTGGAATAGTGGAGGCAGCTCCTGTTTTCTTTGCGACTTGTGGTAACACTGTGGTTCTAGATCAATAGTTGTTTAGTGGTCCGAAAATGTCGGAAACATTAGCTTCCTTGACCATACTGTAGGTCATGTAACTGTTAAATGCAAAATGCTTTGTGGACTTCACTGGACAGAGGTTGCTATCCGGTTTTGTAATAAAACAAATGTGTGGTTGAATTTATTCTGCCACTGTGTCTTCTTATTGTCTCGACCTTTAGGCCTATATATCACAGTCCTAAGGCATATGCATTAACAGGTTATAGAGTAAACAAGGCAATTATCACAAGATATAGGTTGGGGGGGGGCTTGGCTTCCCCAGTGATTTTACCCATGCACCGCTACTGATAGGTAGACTGGGGGAGAAGAAGCTGATCCTAGTTCTGTAGGGGAACCCGGAGCAGTCCCTAATGAAAAAATACAGCCCTTCAGCTCTCAGGCCTACTTTACTTCAACTCTTTAATATGGCTTGTTAAGTGTGGGGGGGACGAGCAATGTCAGAGCGGCATAAACTAACATACAGTAGAATAGTATAGAATACAGTACATACATATGAGATGAGTAATGCAAGATATGAAAACACTATTAAAGTGACATTATTAAAGTGACTAGTGTTACATTTATTAAAGTGGCCAATGATTTCAAGTTTCTGTGATAGTGATGGCTATTTAACAGTCTGATGGCCTTGAGATAGAAGCTGTTTTTCAGTCTCTCGGTCCCAGCTTTGATGCACCTGTACTGACCTCACCTTCTGGATGATAGCAGGGTGAACAGGCAGTGGCTTGGGTGGTTGTTGTCCTTGATGATCTTTTTGGGCTTCTTGTGACATCGGGTGCTGAAGGTGTCCTGGAGGGCAGGTAGTTTGCCCCTGGTGATGCGTTGTGCAGACCGCACCACCTTCTGGAGAGCCCTGCGGTTGTGGGCGGTGCAGTTGCTGTACCAGGCGGTGATACAGCCCGACAGGATGCTCTAAGTTGTGCATCTGTAAAAGTTTGTGAGTGTTTTTGGTGACAAGCCAAATTTCTTCAGCCTCCTGAGGTTGAAGAGGCGCGGACCATTTTAGTTGGTCAGTGATGTGTACGCCGAGGAACTTAAAAATTTCCACCTTCTCCACTGCTGTCCCGTCGATGTGGATAGGGGGTGCTCCCTCTGCTGTTTCCTGAAGTCCACGATCATCTCCTTTGTTTTGTTGACGTTGAGTGAGAGGTTATTTTCCTGTCACCAAACTCCCAGAGCCCTCACCTCCTCCCTGTAGGCTATCTCGTCGTTGTTGGTAATCAAGCCTACCGCTGTTGTGTTGTCTGCAGACTTGATGATTGAGTTGGAGGCATGCTTGGCCACGCAGTCATGGGTGAACAGGGAGTACAGGAGGGGGCTGAACACGCACCCTTGTGAGGCCCCAGTGTTGAGGATCAGCGAAGTGGAGGTGTTGTTTCCTACCCGTCAGGAAGTCCAGGACCCAATTGCACAAGGCGGGGTTCAGACCCAGGGCCTCGAGCTGAAGGATGATCTTGGAGGGTACTATGGTGTTGAATGTGGAGCTATAGTCGATGAACATCATTCTTATGTAGGTATTCCTCTTGTCCAGATGGGATAGGGCAGTGTGCAGTGTGATGGCGATTGCATTGTCTGTGGACCTATTTGGGTAGTAAGCAAATTGAAGTGGGTCTAGGGTGACAGGTAAAGTGGAGGTGATATGATCCTTGACTAGTCTCTCAAAGCACTTCATTATGACAGAAGTGAGTGCTACGAGGCAATAGTCCTTTAGTTCAGTTACCTTTGCATTCTTGGGTACAGGAACAATGGTGGCCATCTTGAAGTATGTGGGGACATTAGACTGGCATAGGGAGAGATTGAATATATCCCTAAACACACCAGCCAGCTGGTCTGCGCATGCTCTGAGGACGCGGCTAGGGATGCCGTCTGGGCCAGCAGCCTTGCGAGGGTTAACATGTTTAAATGTCTTACTCATGTTGGCCACGGAGAAGGAGAGCCCACAGTCCTTGGTAGCGGGCCTCGTCGGTGGCACTGTGTTATCCTCACATGGTAGAGAACGTGTTTAGTTTGTCTGGAAGCAAGACGTCGGTGTCCGCGACATGGCTGGTTTTCCTTTTATTGTCTGTGATTGTCTGTTGACTCTGCCACATACGTCTCGTGTCTGAGCCGTTGAATTGCGACTCCACTTTGTCTCTATACTGACGTTTTGCCTGTTTGATTGCCTTGTGGAGGGAATGACTACTCTATTTGTATTCTGCCATATTCCCAGTCACCTTGGCATGGTTAAATGCAGTGGCTTGCGCTTTCAGTTTTGTGCGAAAGCTGCCATCTATCCACGGTTTCTGATTTCTGGTTTCTGGTTTAAATAGTCACAGTGGGTACAACATCTCCTATACACTTCCTGATCAACTCAGTCACCATCTCAGTGTATTCATCAATATTATTCTCGGAAGCTACCCGGAACATATCCCAGTCCGCGTGATCAAAACAAGCGTGGATTCTGATTGGTCAGACCAGCGTTGAATAGTCCTTAGCATGGGTAATTCCTGTTTGAGTTTCTGCCTATCGGAAGGGAGGAGCAAAATGGAGTCATGGTCAGATTTGTCGAAAGGAGGGCAGGGGAGGGCCTTGTATGCATCCTGGAAGTTGCAGTAACAGTTGTTGAGTGTTTTAGCAGTGCGAGTACTACAGTCAATATGCTGATATACACTGCTCAAAAAAATAAAGGGAACACTAAAATAACACATCATAGATCTGAATGAATGAAATAAATCTTATTAAATACTTTTTTCTTTACATAGTTGAATGTGCTGACAACAAAATCACACAAAAATTATCAACGGAAATCAAATTTATCAACCCATGGAGGTCTGGATTTGGAGTCACACTCAAAATTAAAGTGGAAAACCACACTACAGGATGATCCAACTTTGATGTAATGTCCTTAAAACAAGTCAAAATGAGGCTCAGTAGTGTGTGTGGCCTCCACGTGCCTGAATGACCTCCCTACAACGCCTGGGCATGCTCCTGATGAGGTGGCGGATGGTCTCCTGAGGGATCTCCTCCCAGACCTGGACTAAAGCATCCGCCAACTCCTGGACAGTCTGTGGTGCAACGTGGCATTGGCGGATGGAGCGAGACATGATGTCCCAGATGTGCTCAATTGGATTCAGGTCTGGGGAACGGGCGGGCCAGTCCTTAGCATCAATGCCTTCCTCTTGCAGGAACTGCTGACACACTCCAGCCACATGAGGTCTAGCATTGTCTTGCATTAGGAGGAACCCAGGGCCAACCGCACCAGCATATGGTCTCACAAGGGGTCTGAGGATCTCATCTCGGTACCTAATGGCAGTCAGGCTACCTCTGGCGAGCACATGGAGGGCTGTGCGGCCCCCAAAGAAATGCCACCCCACACCATGACTGACCCACCGCCAAACCGGTCATGCTGGAGGATGTTGCAGGCAGCAGAACGTTCTCCACGGCGTCTCCAGACTCTGTCACGTCTGTCACGTGCTCAGTGTGAACCTGCTTTCATCTGTGAAGAGCACAGGAGCGCCAGTGGCGAATTTGCCAATCTTGGTGTTTTCTGGCAAATGCCAAACGTCCTGTACGGTGTTGGGCTGTAAGCACAACCCCCACCTGTGGACGTTGGGCCCTCATACCACCCTCATGGAGTCTGTTTCTGACCGTTTGAGCAGACACATGCACATTTGTGGCCTGCTGGAGGTCATTTTGCAGGGCTCTGGCAGTGCTCCTCCTTGCACAAAGGCGGAGGTAGTGGTCCTGCTGCTGGGTTGTTGCCCTCCTCGGCCTCCTCCACGTCTCCTGATGTACTGGCCTGTCTCCTGGTAGCGCCTCCATGCTCTGGACACTACGCTGACAGACACAGCAAACCTTCTTGCCACAGCTCGCATTGATGTGCCATCCTGGATGAGCTGCACTACCTGAGCCACTTGTGTGGGTTGTAGACTCCGTCTCATGCTACCACTAGAGTGAAAGCACCGCCAGCATTCAAAAGTGACCAAAACATCAGCCAGGAAGCATAGGAACTGAGAAGTGGTCTGTGGTCACCACCTTCAGAACCACTCCTTTATTGGGGGTGTCTTGCTAATTGCCTATAATTTCCACCTGTTGTCTATTCCATTTGCACAACAGCATGTGAAATGTATTGTCAATCAGTGTTGCTTCCTAAGTGGACAGTTTGATTTCACAGAAGTGTGATTGACTTGGAGTTACATTGTGTTGTTTAAGTGTTCCCTTTATTTTTTTGAGCAGTGTAATTTAGGCAGCCTTTTCCTCAAATTTGCTTTGTTAAAATCCCAAGCTACAATAAATGCAGCCTCAGGATATATGGTTTCCAGTTAGTTAGTTGAGGTAATTTGTACAAGTAGGTAGGGGTGAATTGACTATGCATAGATAATAAACAGAGAGTAGCAGCAGTGTATAAACAAAGGGGGGGTCAATGTAAATAGTCCGGGTGGCCATTTGATTAATTGTTCCGCAGTCTTATGGCTTGGGGGTAGAAGCTGTTAAGGAGTCTTTAGGTCCTAGACTTGACGCTCCGGTACCGCTTGCCTTGTGGTATCAGAGAGAAGTATATAGGTCCTGGATGTCAGGAATCTTGGCCCCAGTGATGTACTGGGCCGTATGCACTACCCTCTGTAGCGCCTTACGGTCAGATGCCGAGCAGTTGCAATACCAGGCGGTGATGCAACCGGTCAGGATGCTCTCGATGGTGCAGACTGGAGAGACCTGAAAATAGCTGTGCAGCAACGCTCCCCATCCAACCTGACAGAGCTGGAGAGGATCTGCAGAGAAGAATAGGAGAAAATCCCCCAAGACAGCTGTGCCAAGCTTGTACCATCATACCCAAGAAGTTTAGAGGCTGTAATCACTGACAAAGCTTCAATAAAGTACTGAGTAAAGTGTCTGAAAACTTGTGTAAATGTGATAATTCAGTTTTGTATATTTAATAAATTAGAAAACATTTCTAAAAAACAGTTTTTGCTTTGGTATTGAGTTTAGATTTTTGAGAAAAAAACAAAAAAAAGTATCAATTTTAGAATAAGGCTGTAACGTAACAAAATGTGGAAAAAGTCAATTGGTCTGGATACTTTCCGAATGCACTGTACATACACTGAAACAAAATATGAACGCAACATCCAACAATTTCAAAGATTTTACTTAGTTACAGATCATAACAATTCATGATGCCCTAATCTATGGATTTCAAATGACTGGGAATACAGATATGCATGTGTTGATCACAAATACCTTTTAAAAAAGGTAGGGGCGTGGATCAGAAAACTAGTCAGTATTCTGTGTGACCACCATTTGCCTTATGCAGGGCGACACATCTCCTTTGCATAGAGTTGATCAGACTGTTGATTGTGGCATGTGGAATGTTGTCCCACTCCTCTTCAATGGCTGTGCAAAGTTGCTGGATATTGGCGGGAACTGGAACACGCTGTCGTACACGTCGATCCAGAGCATCCCAAACATTCTCAATGTGTGGTGAGTATGCAGCCCATGGAAGAACTGGGACATTTTCAGCTTCCAGGAATTGTGAACAGATCCTTACGACATAGGGCCATGCATTAGACTGCAGGGGGAAGAAGCCTTATATGGATGTCCTGGGCTGGCGTGGGTACACATGGTCTGCGGTTGTGAGGTTTGTTGGAAGTACTGCAAAATTGCCTAAAACGATGTTGGAGGCAACTTATGGTCGAGAAATGAACATTAAATTCTCTGACAACAGCTCTGGTGGACATTCCTGCAGTCAGCATGCCAATTGCATGCTCCCTCAAAACTTGAGACATCTGTGGCATTGTGCTGTGTGACAAAACTGCACATTTTAGAGTGGTCATTTATTGTCCCCAGTACAAGGTGCACCTGTGTAATGATCATGCTGTTTAATACGTTTATTGATATGCCACACTTGTCAAGTGGATGGATTATCTTGACAAAGGAGAAGTGGTCACTAACAGGGATGTAAACACATGTTTGGCCAAAATTTGAGAGATATATGGTTTTGTGTGTATGGAACATTTCTAGGATCTTTTAGTACCCACAAAACACCAGCCTCAACATCAACAGTGAAGAGGCGACTCCGGGATGCTGGCCTTCTAGTCAGAGTTGCAAAGAAAAAGCCATGTCTAAGGCTTGCCAATAAAATTAAAAGATTAGGATGGGCAAAAGAACACCGACACTGGACAGAGGAACTCTCCCTAGAAGGCCAGCATCTCGGAGTCACCTCTTCACTGTTGATGTTGAGACTGGTGTTTTGCGGGTACTATTTAATGAAGCTGCCAGTTGAGGACTTGTGAGGGGTCTGTTTCTCAAACTAGACACTAATGTACTTGTCCTCTTGCTCAGTTGTGCACCGGGGCCTCCCTCTCCTCTTTCTATTCTGGTTAGAGACAGTTTGCGCTGTTCTGTGAAGGGAGTAGTACACAGCTTTATAGGAGATTGTCAGTTTCTTGACAATTTCTCGCATGGAATATCCTTCCTTTCTCAGAACAAGAATAGACTGACGAGTTTCAGAAGAAAGTTCTTTGTTTCTGGCCATTTTGAGCCTGTAATCAAACCCACAAATGCTGATGCTACAGATACTCAACTAGTCTAAAGAAAGGCCAGTTTTATTGCTTCTTGAATTAGCACAACAGTTTTCAGCTGTGCTAACATAATTGCAAAAGGGTTTTCTAACAATCAATTAGCCTTTTAAAATTATAAACTTGGATTAGCTAACACAACGTGCCATTGGAACACAGGAATGATGGTTGCTGATAATGGGCCTCTGTCAGCGTATGTAGATATTCCATAAAACATCAGCCGTTTCCAGCTACAATAGTCATTTACAACAATAACAATGTCTACACTGTATTTCTGATCAATTTGATGTCATTTTAATTGCTTTTCTTTCAAAAACAAGGACATTTCTAAGTGACCCCAAACTTTTGAATGGTAGTGTACATAGAATAATACAAGATTTTTAACTCACCAAATCTCAGAGGGAAGGAGGAGAGGGACACTCAAGGTGTTTTTAACAGCCAGTCTGCTGCGATATTTAGATTTTGTTGCAGCAAGAGAGGAGAAGCTGGTCTCACATGAATAGAATTAAAGGAGTTTAACGTCATCACTGCCATCTCGCTGAGTTGCGGGTATTATCCACCGCTGAACACCCAGAATGTGTAAAGACGCATCTCATTCAAACGTTCGCCAGACCTTGGCCACAGGTCAGCTCCATTAGTTAATCCTCAAGAACTGGTGACAATATGTGAGTCTCTTCAGTGCTGGTGAACGGATTACGCATCCACTGCTTTCCCGGGCGTGGATCAGATTGTGAGGGGAAGAAATACTAGAATTTGAGCAGTTTGTCTCAAATGTAACCCCATCAATTTACGCATGTGATCCATGTCTACATCATCCTCGTCTGTCAAAGTTGAGAAGAGGGGGAGTATATCTAAAATGACTCCACAATATCCACTGGGTCTCTCCAGGCGCAAAGCTTTTTATTGAAAGCGTCAATTTTATTGTTTGCTTGGAAAATGTCACTTGCGTGTCCCTGCATGGATAGGTTGAGCAGTCCCGTCCGTACAGAGCGGTCCCATCGTAATCCATGTCCCGTTATTTAGGCCTACTCGTTCAGAACACGGAATTGTTCACCTGCAGTTGTATTCGGAGGCAACTCTTTGCAACAAACACATTCTTAATATAGTTTATGTTCAAGAAGCGGGCGTCTGAAATGTCAGTCGTCTCATCTAATTGGATTGCAGACCAATTTGTTGTGCGAGCTCTGTCTAAAACCTGGGATTCAACATAATCTGCCATATTCTGGATTCTATGCGTGACAGTGTTATTGTAAAGTAGGATTGCACTGTCCTTTGTAGCAGCAGTTGGGCCTAAAACTTCTTGGCCAACAAGTGTTTTTGTTTGGTTGGTCATTTCTATTTTTTGTTTTTAAAAAATCGTATGGTTTAGGCTATATGAGATGGGGTGGTTTGTTTCTAAATGTCTGCGTATTTTCGATGGCTTCATCGGTTCGTTGCTGACGCAAGTCTGACAAACAGGTGTTGTGCCGAAACCCCCCCGCCCCTGCCAGAATCCCCCCCTCCCATCGCGTGAACGCGCACGCACTCAATTCCTTATTGCTGCTCTTCGCACCGTTGTCTGTTTAGCCTACTTTTCGCTGATCTTAGAAGCAGAAAGCATTTTTTTATTTGTGCCCTTCAAGGCAGCTGTCAATGACTGCGTTTCATTTCATTTTTTTTTTTATGGCGGTTTGATCGCTGGGTAGGCTCTAGTAATGTCTGCAGTTTTCAGTTTGGCTATTTGTTTCAAGTGTATTAGTCTATAAATAAATCTCTTTGCCAAAATTCGCAATCTCTCCCATGTCTTATTCGACTAGTAGTTGTTCTGAAATGTTTATTACTTGCCTACATCTTCCTCCCTCCTCTACGTTTAATATAACACACATACATTCATTATTAATTTTGGTTGCCTATCCTGACGTGTAGTTTGTTCTACAGAAAGTATTTGACTCTGAATCATTTTGGTAGCTCATGTTGACCAGTAGTGGGTGCCACAGAAAGTATTTGACTCTAGCCACAAAATTAAGAAAATTGTTGCAATTTCGATGAGGCTCTCTTGTTCAGATATCGGTAAGTGGACTGGAGGCAGGGCATGAAAGAGATAAGGAATCCAGTTGTTTGTGTCATCCGTTTCGGTAAAGTACCTGCGTAATTGCGCACCCAACTCAGGTGTTTCGCTATATCACATTTGACATCGTCCATAAGCTTGAGTTAATTTGCACACAAAAAAATCATACAATGATGGAAAGACCTGTGTTGTCCTGCAGACAAAGAAGAGCTCTAACTTCTTAATCATAGCCTCAATTTGTCCCGCACATTGAATATAGTTGCGGAGAGTCCCTGTAATCTTAGATTCAGATCATTCAGGCGAGAAAAAACATCATCCAGATAGGCCAGTCATGTGAGAAACTCGTCATCATGTGAGCGGTCAGACAAGTGAAACTTAAGGTCAGTAAAAAAAACTTTAAACTCGTCTCTCAATAAAAAAAACACTTGTCAATACTTTTCCCCATGATAACCAGCGCGCTTCTGTATGTTGTAAAAGCGTTACATGGTCGTTGCCCATATCATTGTGTGACAAAGTGAAAATGTAGAGTTTCCATCAACCTAGACAATGTATCTATCAAAGAACATCGCAGTTCGTGGAAATAGTAGTGGGTGAAACCATTCACTTCAGGAAAAGGTATACATAAAGTTTCCTTTCATTATATGTTGTCGAATTCATAAAAAATATTTGCTGCCATTGTAGGAATGTTGGCAATACGAGAGGTCTTCGGACTTACCATTTTTGTATTATTTTCCTTGATAGAACAACTAGTGGGTTTCGAGTGCTTCTCCCCTATTTGGAAGGTTTGTCTGCCTGCTCTTTAGTCTGAGAGAGATATTCTGAGAGCAGGTTAGTGTCTCCTTCCTCTGTACATAAAAAACGTTTTAAAACTGTATAACACAATATTGTCTTTGGAAAACGGGTTCATATTCAATAGTGAATGTGACTATGTATATATTTATCTTACCGTTGATATATTTAAGGCCTCTTTCGGCAAGTTAACCAAGTTTTTGCTGGCTTAGCTAGCCATGTTAATGACGAGCTGACTAGCACCGTTAGTCGGTGCACTGTAATGTCAAGCTAGCTATTGCTAGCAGGTAATTTGCTAGCAGGTGATTTATCGAAATATTAAGTGAATGTTTATTTTCTTACTAACTTAACATGTTTATATGAAAAGGGTTGTACTTGTGCTTTGTATTTATGGATTAATATTACTTCACATTGAGGGCATGTATCATTACTGTTGCTCCTTTCTAAAATATATATTGTGTTATACCTAACCAGTGAACGTGTGGCTGTGATCGTCCTGTCAATGCCTGTCATCGCTGTTTAATATCTTTTACTGCATAAAACAACAGGTCAACCTGAAGTGTGGGTGTCCTGTGCCTTTCTTCTGGGGGCTATGTGAAGTTGGTTACAATTGCATAGTGCAGAAAATACACGAGAGTTCTGGGGTTTAACGAAGTTAACCATTTTCACTTCAGTGTCCAAAACATCTTTCAAGCTGTCAGGCAGTCCCTTGGCAGCAAGAGCCTCTCGGTGGATGCTGCAATGTACCCAAGTGGCGTCGGGAGCAACTGCTTGCACGTGTGTTCCCACTCCACTATGTCTCGCTGTCATGGATTTTGGGCCATCAGTACAGATTCCAACATGAGCAGCAGCTACATTTGGCTACATATGGACCGTTAGTACAATTCCCGCGAGAGAGTAACGGTTAATGTGATTGGATGTTAATTATTTGACCAGGCTACCTGTATTTGACTTTGTGTTGTTACTTCGCTGAACACCCAGATGGTTTAATTTTATTTTAGATGGTTTAATTGTATTTTTGGCAGTGAAACAAGGCTACTCAGGCGAGGAACAAAACCTCAAATGTATAGCCCCGTTGGAAAATATAAATGGACTGTTTGAAAATGTGAAGATATTTTTTTATATTTGTATATATATATATATACAGTGGGGCAAAAAAGTATTTAGTCAGCCACCAATTGTGCAAGTTCTCTCACTTAAAAAGATGAGAGAGGCCTGTAATTTTCATCATATGTACACTTCAACTATGACAGACAAAATTAGGAAAAAAAATCCATAAAATCACATTGTAGGATTTTTAATGAATTTATTTGCAAATTATGGTGGAAAATAAGTATTTGGTCACATACAAACAAGCACGATTTCTGGCTCTCACAGACCTGTAACTTCTTCTTTAAGAGGCTCCTCTGTCCTCCACTCGTTACCTGTATTAATGGCACCTGTTTGAACTTGTTATCAGTATAAAAGACACCTGTCCACAACCTCAAACAGTCACACTCCAAACTCCACTATGGCCAAGACCAAAGAGCTGTCAAAGGACACCAGAAACAAAATTGTAGACCTGCACCAGGTTGGGAAGACTGAATCTGCAATAGGTAAGCATCTTGGTTTGAAGAAATCAACTGTGGGAGCAATTATTAGGAAATGGAAGACATACAAGACCACTGATAATCTTCCTCGATCTGGGGCTCCACGCAAGATCTCACCCGTGGGGTCAAAATGATCACAAGAACGGTGAGCAAAAATCCCAGAACCACAGGATCTAGTGAATGACCTGCAGAGAGCTGGGACCAAAGTAACAAAGCCTACCATCAGTAACACACTCGCCGCCAGGGACTCAAATCCTGCAGTGCCAGACGTGTCCCCCTGCTTAAGCCAGTACATGTTCAGGCCCGTCTGAAGTTTGCTAGAGAGCATTTGGATGATCCAGATGAGGATTGGGGAGAATGTCATATGGTCAGATGAAACCAAAATAGAACTTTTTGGTAAAACCCAACTCATCGTGTTTGGAGGACAAAGAATGCTGAGTTGCATCCAAAGAACACCATACCTACTGTGAAGCATGGGGGTGGAAACATCATGCTTTGGGGCTGTTTTTCTGCAAAGGGACCAGGGCGACTGATCCGTGTAAAGGAAAGAATGAATGGGGCCATGTATCGTGAGATTTTGGTGAAAACCTCCTTCCATCAGCAAGGGCATTGAAGATGAAACGTGGCTGGGTCTTTCAGCATGACAATGATCCCAAACACACCGCCCAGGCAACGAAGGAGTGGCTTCGTAGAGAAGCATTTCAAGGTCCTGGAGTGGCATAGCCAGTCTCCAGATCTCAACCCCATAGAAAATCTTTGGAGGGAGTTGAAAGTCCGTGTTGCCCAGCGACAGCCCCAAAACATCACTGCTCTAGAGGAGATCTGCATGGAGGAATGGGCCAAAATACCAGCAACAGTGTGTGAAAACCTTGTGAAGACTTACAGAAAACGTTTGACCTCTGTCATTGCCAACAAAGGGTATATAACAAAGTATTGAGATAAACTTTTGTTATTGACCAAATACTTATTTTCCACCATAATTTGCAAATAAATAAATAAAAAATCATTTTTCTCATTTCGTCTGTCATAGTTGAAGTGTACCTATGATGAAAATTACAGGCCTCTCTCATCTTTTTAAGTTGGAGAACTTGCACAATTGGTGGCTGACTAAATACTTTTTTGCCCCACTGTATAATGTGAATCACATTTTTATTTGGCGTACCCCTGGGGAGAATACCTGGGCTATATGAGCATGTTCTTGCCATTCTGCCGCCCTAGGCAGACCAAACAAATTAGGTACATTTTCGCTTGTGAATGAAAGTTGAAAATACATTTATAGACTGTCTATGTTTGGGCCAAATCAAAGACATTTATAGACGTCTTTGATTGGTTCAGATTTGGTCCCGGACTGGATCAAAAATCAATGTCCATGTATGTCAAAATCAAGGTTGGTCCAGACTGCACCAAAAAAAGATGGCGTGCGTGGGTCTGTGCTAATTTATAAAAAATGTATTTAACCTTTATTTAACTAGGCAAGTCAGTTAAGAACAAATTCTTATTTGCAAGGGCGGCCTAACCCGGACGACGCTGGGCCGCAATATGGGACTCCCAATCACGGCCGGTTGTGATATACTGCCTGGAATCAAACCAGGTTCTGTAGTGACGCCGCTAGCACTGAAATGCACTTCCTTAGACCGCTGTAGGTGTAGCCTACATTGTTGCCTGAAATTGAATTTTGCCCATCTATGTGGTAAGCCTACCGTTTGCAAAACACCTAAAAAAAGAGGTCCAAAAGACGTCAGCTCGGCTTACTGGGGTGTAGCTTACATCGTTAGCCCACAATGGAATTTCATGAATCCATGTGGTAGCCCCACCATTTGTAAAACAGGCCGTTGCATTGGCTTTACTAGTCCTGATTCCTGTGACTAATCAATTTGGCTATTTAAACTCTGAATATCAGCTACCCAATTTTATCAGGACTTATCGTGAGGCTATTTGCAATGTGTTTACACAGCGGGAAATGCATAATGATTTTATTTTTTGCTATGATTAGCTTGTCAGAAATTGACAGATACAAACTTGAAACCACTGATCATGACAACGGGGTGACACTCTTGGACAACAGTTGTGATTGTCCATTTTACTTTGACCCGTCCTGTTTTTAGGATATGTTGTTTGTTAACATGACAGCCATTTTTTAGGTTAGGCTATTTGATCGGATAAACCTGCATGATGTAAAAAGTGTCCGTCTCATTACATTGTCATACATTTTATCTCTTTAACTAGGCAAGACAGTTAAGATCAAATTCTTATTTACAATGACGGCCTATACACCGGCCAACCAGACTTGCTTATCACAGGGCGGCATCAACGCTTACCCCCAGAGCCCATATGAAACTGGTTGAGAGAAATTTACATTGTTTTGGGGTAGAATTATGTGAGGTTTTATGTGTTGTTGTTGGAGGTGGGTCTTGGCCAGTTTAGCTCAGACAATGCCGCCCCTGCCTAATTAACCGGCTGGCCGTGAGCACACTGTAACTGTGCCATACATTTCCAGACTTCTTGGCAGAGGTATGCCTAGGCTACTCACATATAATGAGCAAATGCTACACTTTTTTCCTTCTGTTGAGAAGTAGGCCTAGCCCATGCACAAACTCCTTTGCATGCCTGGGTTTTACACTGTTGGAGTGCTGACACCAGTGTAGATGGATTGGAAATTTCTATTTGATTTTGAAGTTCTGGCTGGGTGGCAGCCTGAAAGGCTAGATAAAGCAGGATGTATTTGCCTACTTTTGAATGGGGTTTGCCCGGGCCTCCTTATGTTGAATTTACATTGGCATTTCTATTGTAAAGAGGGGCGTGTTTGAGCTGGGCCCTACAACATGTTGTCATCATTGTGATCGTGCGCTCAACAACCCAGCCAGAGTAAACTCCATACCGTCTATGGTGGTAAACTCCTTCAACGAGCCTCCAGCGGGGCTCATGCGCAGTACTTGACGTTTCAAAGTTGCTTCTCCGGGTGTTTGAACAGGAAGGCGGACATGTTGGTCAGGCGGTGGGAGAAAATCGGGCATCGTTTAGTTTTTCGAAAAATAACATAGCTAACGTTAGATCAAAACCAGATTTATCAGATACAGAAGTTTTCCTTCTGTATCGGTCAATATCGATGGCCGATGACAATGCGAGGATTACTGCGAACGGACGGCAATGAAATGTAACAAGACGGTGTTTTAAACTGATCGAAATTTGGAAGGATAATTGTTTTTCCGCCACTTCTACTTTGCAGCTGTCAGACTCGTTTATTGTTTTGTTTTTTGCAAGGGCCTTACACTGAAATATGGACACAAGCCTTGGATTAATGTGGCTACTTTGCAGCCTATCGGATTTTAAAAACTGTATTTAAGTTTTACTCTTTGGATGTTGATATTTTTAAAACCTGCACAACTCTTCTGCGGCATCCTGTGGACGCCGACTAATCTGTTGATGCATTTAGCTAAATGAATTCAGCTAGCGTTAGCTAATTATCTTTTGAATTGCTTGAAGTTGTCTGCAAAACCTGGCTGAACTGGGGAAATATTTTTTTCTGAAAATGTGGCTTTTGAAAATCAAACGCCACTTTAAACGTTTCGTGGTCAGTGAAAAAGAGAGAACAGCCACGTTTCTTTGATTGAAACTGCGGGTTCTAAACACAGTTCACGCCAAGGAAATAACATTAGGCTAGCTAACTAGCTACGTTAGCACTTGAGCTAGATTGCTAACTCGTTTTATTTAGCTATAGCACCGGCGTGGAACTACTTGTCTGCAAAAATGTCGTCTGGAGAAAGTTTGGAAGCTCGTTTTGAGAAAATCGATGCCATGTTGAAGGACCCGAAGTCGGAAATAAACACTGATTGCCTTCTGGTAAGTAAAGTAGCTAGCGTTAACCTGACGATAAGCTTGGCTCGCTAAAGTTGGTTAACGTTAGCTACATATGTTATTAAATTAGCTAACTATCATTAGCATAATTTAGCTAACTAGGTAATGAATGTGTTAGTTAGCTAGAAACCGTTAGCCGAGTTGAAATTGGTTTGAGTAAATTGGCAAGATAACGTTAGTTTGCTACTCAACTTTCTAGCTACCTGGTGTAGATAGCTATATGAATAGCTGCCTGTTATATTTGTTAACTAGCCAGTCGACGGCTTGAAGATGAGCTTGCTACCTTGTAAACGTTAGCTAACTAACGTTGAGTACCTGTTCGCTAAACAGCTAACGTTATTTGGCTAACAACCTGAACAAGTGGCGTTAGTAGGGCTGTGAATTGCCAGGGACCTCACAATACGATGTTATCATGATACGTATCTACGTGCCTAAACGATATGTATTGCGATTCTACAGTATATGTAATTGCAATAAAACATTTTTTTATAGCCATTTCACTAAAGTTATGTCTGCTGCCGAGAGACTGTTTTGATCAGTCAGGGAAATAAAAGGTAACTACATCGTCATTCCCGTGTTTTTTTTTAAATTTTTTACTGTTTCCTGGAACCGTTAGTTAATCGATATTTTTTTTCCAATATCCATACTAACTAGTTAACTACTTATCAGGCATCTATGCTAGAATGGCTTATTAACTTTTAATCAACATCATCAAGTTGAATACCGGTATGTCTGATTCTTGATATAATTACAATTGAAACATTTCACTATAACTAGTAGCTATTTTGAAATCGTCAACGCTGTTGATGGTGAAGGTTATATGCTATTTGAACCCGAGGGTATTTATTAAATAATAATAAATAACTGTACAGTGTAGTTTTGTTTCCATGAAGATAGACAGACAGTCCAACCTTGACCATGGTGACTTTGCAGCCTGGTCTCATAGACAAGACGTAACATAGTAAATGTTCACAGAACACTCAAAGTAGTATGGTTACATAAGACCGATCGTTACTCCTGGCAAAAACGAAAGTAAGGTGGATGCTACTTCGAATCTTATCATGGACAACGTTAGCATTTGAGCTATTAACCAACTCTTCAACTACTAACTACTTTTTAGCTACTTTGCAAATACTTAGCATGTTAGCTAACCTGTCCCTTAACCCTTCCCCTAACCTTAACCCCTAGCATAGCTAACGTTAGCCACTTAGCTAGAATTCATAACATAGGCGTTTTGCAAATTCGTAACACATACGAAATGGGTTATGGACATCCACAAATGAATACATACCAAACGAAACGGAACATATGCTAAATGGAGTGTCTTGGATTTACGTACAGAATAATACGAAATTCTCAGAGACCAGGTTGTTCTTTTGGCTGTCAGTCATAGTGCATGGAACCAGAACAGGGAAGGCATGTAAAAAAGCACAGTGGACCAAATGTGACAGGGGTTGTGGCTGTCTGCCTGAAGGCCTCCTTTGTGCTGTACAGGCAATATTAGAACAAACTCTTTGGAGAGAAGGCCTATACATGAACATTTTATTTTTTAATATCTTCTGAAGTGGTAGCATCACGCCTGTTCTAACCTGCCATCCCAGCTGCATCAGTTCACTTGCTCGGGTCTGCCTGCCCTGACATTTTACTGTGTCACTCATTCCCCGCTCATGATGTAACTTGTATCAGACTGCCACGTGCTAAACCTCAGAGGAACACCTCCAGACTCTAGTCTAGTCTATCAATCATGCAAACCGAAAACAAAACTGTTGTTGCGGTTTCTCCCCCAGAGAAGACTGTGATGTAGCCTTCTTGAGTGTGTGTCAGTCAGGGTCTGTTCTGTGTCTGCCAATGTTCCTATGAATGTCCATACCACTTAGAATAAAACATTGTATTGGGCATGCATTTTAAGTGACAATCACGTGTGGATATTGGAACACAGCCTTTGTCTCTGTTAATATCATTCAGAGCATTCTAGTGAAGGCTGGATGTCTTTGATCCACATGGTAGTCAAAAGCCTCTGCGTATTAGCCAGTGTGACATCTAAGTAGTCCATATGTGTGGTTACACTGTAACTAGCCTCTTTGGTGAATTGGGCTTCGAGGATATCACTTACCGTCTGCTTCCCGAGGACTCCGATCATTCAAGAATCCATGTGAAGCAGTATGTAATGTAACTCAATTGAAAGTACTAGCCTGAATTTCCTGTAGTTGTCTTAAGCAACGGCAATGTTATGCTGACCGGTATGAACCTATAAGGGCCTTTCTATAAACTAGGGTACCGTTGAGGTTTTGCTATGCTGGACAACTTGTTAAAGCTGTTGATAAGTCATTGATAATACTCTGCAGGTTTTTTCTTGTCATTACATTCAGCTTTAAGGGTTGAACATAGCTATATTCAATAAAATTCAGGAGTTGATTTAAAACCTATTGTAACCCTTTGTCATGGTAGGTGTCTTGAACTATTTGTCCAAAGTCGTGTGACATAAAGAACATTACTTACTTTTCTGTGTAAGTTATATCATATATTAAGCATTAATCGATTAAATTACCCATTGAACTTGAATCCTGGATCTAGCTGTTGGACAGTTTTTGTTATTTTATATATATATATATATATTACCATTCAAAGGTTTGGGGTCGCTTAGAAATGTCCTTGTTTTTGAAAGAAAAACATTTTTTTTGTCCATTTAAAATAACGTCAAATTGATCAGAAATGCAGCGTAGACGTTAATGTTGTAAATGACTATTGTAGCTGGAAACGGCAGATTTTTTTTTAATGGAATATCTACATAGGCGTACAGAGGCCCATTATCAGCAACCATCACGCCTATGTTCCAATGGCACGTTGTGTTAGCTAATCCAAGTTTATCATTTGAAAAGGCTAATTGATCATTAGAAAACCCTTTTGCAATTATGTTAGCACAGCTGAAAACTGTTGTGCTAATTCAAGAAGCAATAAAACTGGCCTTCTTTAGACTAGTTGAGTATCTGGAGCATCAGCATTTGTGGGTTTGATTACTGGCTCCAAATGGCCAGAAACAAAGAACTTTCTTCTGAAACTCGTCAGTCTATTCTTGTTCTGAGAAAGGAAGGATATTCCATGCGAGAAATTGTCAAGAAACTGACAATCTCCTGCAACGCTGTGTACTACTCCCTTCACAGAACAGCGCAAACTGTCTCTAACCAGAATAGAACGAGGAGTGGGAGGCCCCGGTACACAACTGAGTAATAGGACAAGTATTATTTGAGAAACAGACACCTCACAAGTCCTCAACTGGCAGTGTCATTAAATAGTACCCGCAAAACACCAGTCTCAATGTCAACAGTGAAGAGGCGACTCCGGGATGCTGGCCTTCTAGGCAGAGTTGCAAAGAAAAAGCCATATCTCAGACTGGCCAATAAAATATTAAGATGGGCAAAAGAACAGACACTGGACAGAGGAACTCTACCTAGAAGGCCAGCATCCCGGAGTCACCTCTTCACTGTTGACGTTGAGACTGGTGTTTTGCGGGTGCTATTTAATGACGCTGCCAGTTTTACTGCTTTTTTAATCAGGACAACAGTTTTCAGCTGTTTTAACATAATTGCAAAAGGGTTTTCTAATGATCAATTAGCCTTTTAAAATTATAAACCTGGAATAGCTAACACAACGTGCCATTGGAACACAGGAGTGATGGTTGCTGATAATGGTCCTATGTAGATATTCCATAAAAAAGCTTTTTGTGCATATGGAACATTTCTATGATCTTTTATTTCAGCTCATGAAACATTTTTGTTGCATTTATATATTTGTTCAGTGTAGTTAATACTGGTGAAGATGTCTGTTTTGTTTAGGTCTGTATGTAGAGACCTGGGAGTAAGCACGATAACAGTGGAAAGATTGGTCCTGTGCAAAATGTTCAAATGTCATCAGTTTGATCGGTTTTAAGGAAATGAAAGGTTGTTTGCCTTGCGTATTTTATGTGGTTGAAGTACTGTCTGCTTGCGTGAGTGTCGGAGCACATTACACGTGCATTCACATTTTCTCAAGCTGAAATAAATAAATATTTCTCAATGTTGTATAATTTTACTACTAGAAATGCATAATTCTGCTGGAGTTAATATTATATTACGCTACATGTGAGAGGTTATATGCCTACAGTCATTGTCCATATTTCAGTTACTATTCCATTTCCTATGCATAATACTTGTATGATGTGCATTTGGTGTCAAGCTGTTTAATTACACTGATATTTTCAAGCAGCATCATTATCTGATCCAGGAAGGACTTTTCTGAATGACAGTCAATTGACGAACAGCTGTTGTGATAGCGCATACGATGCAACAACAGCCCAACTGCTTGAAAAATAGTAATTTGTTACGCCAGTGAAGACAATTGTTCCTGTATGCATGTTGGATCTAATATGTCTAGCGAGTTGACATTCTTCTCTGCTTGATAGTGCTCAGTTAACTGGATTTTTGTTTTACTAATGTCGGTTCAATTACTTGAATTCTGTTTACTTACTTTTTTGTGACCCCAATGTGCCGTTTCTGTAGAGAGGAATCAAATAATTCACGAGAAAAATCTAAGAAATCAAGTCAATTACTATGTGGGATGCTGGGCTGAAGTTTTCATTAAGCAAATATTCAACCTAGGTTAGCGCCGAAACATAATGAACAACAATGACCATATTCAACATTATTTTGGACTTCACACTCAAACCGCGTGAAAGAGAAATGTAGTCAACGACGAGAGTGACAGAGACAGTTTAAAAGTATGCCTAACTACTTTGAAGTACTAGTAAAATGATATCGTCAGACAGCTCTGCGGCATGCTAGCTAAATAGTATGACTAAAGATAGTACAGTATTGGGAGCACAACGTTATATGGCCTGGCTGCTACCGCCTGAGCAGAGATGAGATTATTACTTTAAGCAATGGAAAATAATAGTCATCAAATAACTAAATCGTGTTTTATTATTTCATAGTAATTTCCTAGTTATCTATTGGGTAGATGTCAATGTGGACCTGGCAGATCATTTAAAATATGATCAATGTTTTGGCAATTAAATGTTCACTATTTTTAGCTTTGGTTTCTTTTTTTAATTTATCCAAACCGGACCGACCGCAAAAAGCACTAATCGCTCAGCACTACTTCTCGATTTACAGCAGGGTCTCGTTAGATTTAACAGAGAAAGCATCAAGGAAATTAGGGAATTTTAATTTTTGTGGCTTGGATTGGACACTGAGTCTACTGTGCGCAATTGTGTAGGATAGACTTGTGCAACACCCAACACTTTTCTTATTAATTATTCTGAATAGAATGCCAACAAATTACATAGCCTAGTGGGTGTCTTCACAATATGTTCTGATGATAAATAACATGACAAAAACATTTTGGTTTCCATGTTGCACCTTTTAATTTAAACAGTACAAGGGGCTTGAAGTAGCCAACTTGATCTTGAATTTGGAGCTCAGAAGTTCAAGTACTGGAATAGACCTAACTTGAAAAACTTACATTTCCTTAATTTGGTGCTTGTAATTATTGTTGGAAATGTATAAGTTCTCCTTCTCCCTTATCTGTGATTTAATTTCTGATCAGTTTTTGTGATAGATGTGGCCACTTTCGTTTGTTTCCTGCTGCTTCAGTTGAAGGCTGTTGTGAAACTCTGCGGTAAAACCACGTGCTGTTATTATGAGGATGACAACATCTAATGCTGGCTCCAACTTGGCTCATATTTTAGAATGTAGTAATTGTCATTTGAATATCAATGTGTTGGCAAGGCCTAACAAAATCTGTGATAATGGCCTAGTTTTTTGACACTTTGCATGCTTTTTGGGGAGGGGTTTATATTACGCCCTATATGTACAATTATATAAATTATACAATTGTCTAATATTGAGGTCCTTAAATTACAATTAAGTTCTTGAATAAGTCCTTGAATTTGACTTGCCAATGTCTGTGTGAACCCTGCTTATATTATGTATAGTCCTAGGCCTATGTTGTATTTGTGGAGTTATGGGAGAATTTGCATATATTCCTTTAACTACACACTTGTAACTGCATCAAAATATATATTTTTTGTTTCAAACCATTTTAAATGTTGATCCTAGTGTGTCAAATTTGCCCCAGTATTTATAAAAAGACCCACAAGCAAGTTGCCTAAAATGTGTGATAAGAATGAATAGGGCTGGGAACTGCCAGGGGCCTCACGATACGATATCATCACGATACTTAGGTGCCGATACGATATGTATTGTGATTCTCACGGTTTTAGATTTGTTGAGATTCGATGGACGGGAGAGCATGAGAAGAAGAAACTTTTTTGATCAGTCATGGAAATAAGTGCTGACAACATTGTCTCACTATTTAAAAAAGATGAAGAACAAGCTATAATGGAAAAATACAGCTGACTATTGCAAAAAAAGTATTGCGATATTGTACATAATGATATTGCCATATGTCATCCATAATAATATTCTGATGTGACACTATTGACACCCCCCCCATAAACGAAACTTAGAAACGGGAAGAATAGAAATGATGCACATAGAACAAATCTACCGATTCTTAGACTTGCTTTCAGTGAGTGACAGATCTTTAACTAACATTTCTATATAAATATGAAACAAAAAAGCTCCCTAATAATTTATGATATTTCTCGCTTTTGTATATAATCTAGATCATGCATTCTATTTGACATTGGTCCTGATTCATAGATTTTCTGGTGTTTTCTTGCTTGATCATGTGACACATGCAATTATCCTTGAAATACAAGCCAGGTGTGTGTGTGTGTGTGTGTGTGCGTGTGCTGACAATTTACACTGATGACCTGAGGTAAAAAAGTTTGTCACCTTTTTTTATTTTATGAATTTTTTTGGCACCATGATGTTTCAAAAAACATCTTTATTTTGCATTCAAGCATTGGGTTTTGGATTTATTCCTTTTTTCTATGGTGTGTAGTTCTATTTATTTGGCTCCTATACACCTGGAACAGACACTATTCAGTAGTTTGGACCTTTTTTAAAGAGCACAGACGGCCTCTTATCATCTACATGGAGGCTGCCAGGGCTGCTAGCCATATTAAAAACAACTCCCTTTTAAAGAAGAACAGTTGTCTCCCTGACCTCCCTGCCTGCCTGCCTGCCATAGAGAAAGGCACTCACCTAATGCACACACTCCGGCTCTGCTCTGACTTAATGGCAAAAAGCTGTGGCGACTTTTCCGAAGCTCAAGCCCAGGGCAGCCACACACACAAGGGTGTTGTTCCTCTTTTCCCCCTTAGCTGCAATCTCCCTCAATGAATGGAAGCCTTTGCTTCAACCCCCTCCACCACCGCTCTGCTTCTTCACCCACAGCTTAATAAAATTCCATGCTAATCAAATAACCTCTTGTCTTTGATTGGCCTGGAGTCCCCTGTCTCCCCCAAAGCCATTCTGTACGTGCTGCCTGCGCCTGGAGAGAGTCAGAGCTGCTTGCCCGGCCTCTGCTCTGAGGTAGCTAGCTGGGTGTGTTCTCTCCACCCATAAAACCAAAATGATGTGGGCCGGTGGTAGTTTCATGTTTCTGAGAGCTTTGCTTTTAACATTTGACTCGTAAAGCAGTTTCCAACATGTTTGGCTGCTAGGCTATGAGTAGCCTAATCAGTTCCATCAAAAAGCACAATGCTAGCCGTTTTCTAAGGCAGCTATGGTTATGTCTCTAACCTGATTTGACTTTTTGTGTTGTTTTTCCACTAGCCTTGGCGAGGTCTGGGGTGCCAATCTGTTTTTGCTCTCTTGCCAACTCCCTATGGAATTGCCATGCCAAATGTTGTCAAGAGAGCAGGAACAGACTGGCACCCAGGCTAGTTTGCTGCTGCCTTAGCCGAAAGCAGGGATGTTGTTGCTCTTTTGCCCATTGTTGTTTTGACAGTGATATTTTGCCCCCGTCCTGCACTCAGGGGTACCCTACCACTCAGACACTATGTTCCAGCCCAATCAAGCTTATCTTCTCCCTAAATAATTTCTGTTGGAGAGAGAGATGGGGCCTTATCTGTAACACACTGCCTGCCCTCATCACATAGCTCCAGGCAGGCTCCTGCTCCTGAGAGCCTCTTCGCACAACCAGAATTCCTGGCATTGTGATGGGAAAGCTCACTGACATTTAAGGGTGCTTCTATCATCTATATAGTGAGCTATGTGTGTTTTTCCATGGGGCTTTTGATAGTTCACAGGCCTAGTTTAAAAAAAATTGTCATGCCCTGGAAATCCTGGAATAGGAGCCTGAAGCTGTCTGAAATAGCATTTTTAACAAAAGCTGCATTCTAGTAACAGAATGTTATATTTAAATCCTAATTGCTAGTTGGTAGTTTCCTTGAGTTTGATCACATGTTTGGTAGAACTAATTCACTGGCTGGCAGAATGGGTTTGCTGGTTGATCTGTTGGAACTTGCCTGGTATGGGCCTTTGTTCCTGCCATAGCCAAGTCTTTATTTAAGCAATTAGGCTCGAGGTGGTGTGGTATATTGGCCATATACCACAAACCCCCAAGGTGCCTTATTGCTTAAATAAAGACTTGGCTATTATAAACTGGTTACCAATGTAATTAGGGCAGTAAAAATAAATGTTGTCATACCTGTGGTATACGGTCTGATATACCTCAGCCGATCAGCATTCAGGGCTCAAACCACCTAGGGTTATATAGTTTTTATTTTTTAATTTTTTTAATTACACTTGGCATATTGGGCTCCCTAGCATAAGTCTATGTTTTGCTTCTTCCTTGAGCTAATGATGAGCTGATTTCTAATGTGCTCACATTTCCAGATTTTCCTTGTACCAAATCTTTAATTCAGTCCATCCTCAACCCCAGGATGTGGGTGCTAACATTATGCTATGATTCCCTAGTTCAGAGATCAATCAGATTCAGCCATGGGCTGATTTTTTATTTTTATTTTTTTTTTTATTCTAGTGCGGATGGTCAGGGGGCCGGAACATGCAAATTGACCGCAAGAAGCCCAAACATATATATATATTTGACTAAACATAATCCTTTAAAACCTTGCATTCATTTGTATACGTTCACATACACTGAATATATCAAACATTGGGAACACCTTCTTAATATTGAGTTGCACCCCAGTTTGCCCTCAGAACAGCCTCAATTAATCTTGGCCTGGAATCTACAAGGTGTCAGAAGCGTTCCACAGGGATGCTGGCCCATGTTTACTCCCCCATTGTCAAGTTGGCTGGAGGACCATTCTTGATACACACAGGAAACTGTTGAATGTAAAAGCGTTGCAGTTATTGACACAAACCGGTGCGCCTGGCACCTACTACCATATCACTTTCAAATGCACTTAAATCTTTTTTCTTGCCCATTCACCCTCAGAATGGCACACGAGGACACCAGGGTTAACACCCCTACATTAAGTGCCATGGGATCTTTAGTGACCACAGAGAGTCGGGACACCTGTTTAACATCCAATCTGAAAGACTGCACCCTACACAGGGCAATGTCCCCAATCACTGCCCTGGGGCATTGGGATATTTGTTTTAGATCAGTGGAAAGGGTGCCTCCTACTGGCCCTTCAACACCACTTGTAGGAGCTTCTGGTCTACCATCCAGGGACCAACCAGGATCGACCCTGCTTAGCTTCAGAAGCAAGCCAGCGGTGGGATGCAGGGTGGTGTATTGCACAATCCATGTTTCAAGGCTTAAAAATCTGTCTTTAACCGGTCTCCTCCCCTTCATCTACACTGATTTTGAAGTGTCTATAACAAGTGACATCAGTAAAGGATCATAGCTTTCACCTGGTCAGTCTGTCATGGAAAGAGCATGTTTTAATGTTTTGTATACTCAGTGTATATCTCACTTATGTGTGGGAATAGGGTGTGTACCTAAATGTACCTATTAAGCCCAGCAAAAGTTTGGACATTTCTATCATATACTACCCTAATATTTTTAGATAAAATTAAAGATTAATGTTGTGAAATTTAATGACTTTATTTTTTAAATGTATAAGACAAAATATTTTATTTAAATACACTATATGACCAAGAATATGTGGGCACCTGCTTGTTGAATATCTCATTCCAAAATCATGGCCATTTAATATGGAGTTTGTCCTCCCTTTGCTGCTATAATAGCCTCCCCTCTTCTGGGAAGGCTTTCCCCCTAGATGTTGGAACATTGCTGCGGGTACTTGCTTCCGTTTAGCCACGAGCGTTAGTCGAGGTCGGGCACTTATGTTGTGTGATTAGGCCTGGCTCGCAGTTGGCATTCCAATTCGTCCCAAAAGTTGTTTGACGGGGTTGAGGTCAGGGCTCTGTGCAGACCAGTCAAGTTCTTCCACACTGATCTCGACAAACCATTTCTGTATGGACCTTGCTTTGTGCACGGGGGCATTGTCATGCTGAAACAGGAAAGGGCCTTCCACAAAGTTGGAAGCATAGAATCATCTAGAAGTTCATTTGTATGCTGTAGTGTTAAGATTTCCCCTCACTGGAACTAAGGGGTCTAGCCCGAACCATGAAAAACAGCCCCAGACCATTATTCCTCCTCCACCAAAGTTTACAGTTGGCACTATGCATTTGGGCAGGTAGAAAGATCATAACACACACAATTTTAAATTCATTTTCTGAAAACTGATTTCACATTTGCTGTACTGCTTTTCTTGTTAATTCATAGGCTTTAGAAAGACAATCTGAAGATTGTTTCAAATCTCCCTCTACTCTTATATTACACCGGTACAGGTGGTGAACCAAAAAATGTAATCACCTGGATGAATGAAGAACAACAATATGACTGTGCCCCCACCCACAAGTGCATGAGTAGTCATCCAATAGTCATATTCTTGTCCCTTATTTGTAAGCATTTTTGTCCACCACTTGTAGGTCTTCTATTCCTTATATCCCTCAAGCCTGATCTCTCTCTGCATCAACCTGTCCACTCCAAAAATCTTGGCGAGAGTACAGAGGTTCCTAATTGTTTCTAATCTTGGTAAAGGCACCATGGCTATGAATTAAATGTATTTCAGAAGAACAGAATGAGTTGGTCTACTGTATGTTATCTGGCTATGTGCCATGCTATAGGCTGTAGGTGTGTTCATTTAGCAGACAAGATATGTTTATGTACAGTATTATTATTTTATATTAGATTTTATAGTAAGAAGAATATAATTTAACTTAGCTGAATAAAATGAGTATATTTATCCCATATCGGAGCCAGCCATTTCATATACACACTATGTTGAGCGTAAGAGTTATCATTTGAACAGGTCCTATACGCTAGATTGAGTTATTTGGCAACTTTAGCTGTAAAAGATACAAACCTTAGATTGTCTTAGAAATCAACATATATGGGCTTCATGATGATATGGGGGGAAACAAGTCTCGGGCTGAAAAAAAAGTGATTTCATATTTTTATCCATCAAGACTATTTTCAATTTAATCAGATTGGCCCATTTATCAAATGTGCAGGAATAGCAATTGGAGGCCGCTTTCCCGACTGTTCATTTTTTGCTGGGTAGGCTACTCTGGTTGTTTCACTCCATGCAGCAACCACTGTTTTGAGGAGCATGGAGCCAGGTGATTTTCCGCCTAAACTCTTTATGCCATGGGCTCTCCAACCCGGTTCCTGCAGCTACTCAGTGCTTAATTTGGGAAACCAAGTAAAATCTGTTTGGGAACATGTTTTCAAAACAAAACATGTTTCATTCAACTGCTAACACCCTCTATCTCTGCATGCTCTAGAAAGGAATGAAGGAGAGAGAGGTGGAGATGGAAACGCACGGTGGTGAGATTCTGTAGTGTAAGGTAATGTCAGCTTAATTTGAAAATATAAAAAATGCCCTATTACTAGGCTATTCAAAATCATATACAAATTCACTATAATTGTAGGCTAACTCTGTGCAGGGCGGCTTACAATCAATGAACCAAGCGTACACTAAGGTAACCAGTCCTTCCAGTATGCATAATAATACACTCCACACTCAAAGGCCATTACTAAAATGTTAACATTTGGAGGATAGGCTACACCAAATGTACCAAAGACTTCTTAAATAAATAAAAAAAAATTGTTGTGTGTAATATGCGGTAGGCTATGTATTGTATAATGGCACAATCATAATTTGAATTCAGTTTTTTTGGGGGCTTGGGCTCATTATGCCCATTTCGTAACTCTAATATGCGTATGTTTTATTATCACCAGCTTAGAAAGCATTGTCCATTTAGGCTTTAAAACAACATCCACCACGACCATTTTTTCCACTCAGTTTCAACCTGTTGAACTACTTTCTTCAAATTGATCAATCACCGTGAGGTGAGCTTTTTAAAAAGAAAAATACTGTTTTGATGAAGTGTTTGATGTGATTTTAGATTGTATTTGCATTGATGTTAGAGGGACAACAGAGCCCTGAGTACCAGGCCATCAGTGACCTGATGGAGGGACAATAGAGCCCTGAGTACCAGTTGATCCTGCCATGCGTTTCTCGGTGCGAACAAAAAAAAAATGCATACACGCAAACTACGAGTTGCTTTATTAGTGTGCACATTTATTATGTGCAGAAACATGAAACAAATACGGGGGTAGGGCTGTTACGTTGACGATATTACTGGTCACAAGTCATGACCGCAGTCAAATTCCATGTGACCTTTTAGTCACGGTAACTAGGCTTCTCCAAAACTGTGCTCTGATGCTGCTGATGGTCATTAGAAGCCTACCAAACATGGTAACGGCCAGTCGCTAATAGCCTGGTACTCAGCACTCTATTGTCCCTCTAATCACTCTGACATCAATGCAAATGCAATAGAAAATCAAACACTTCTTGTGTGCTCATTTTGTGCCATATTTATATAGGCTATGCAATTGCATGAGGAAGTTTTGATGGCCTCTATTAAAAAGAGGATCCCGTCAGCTTTCTATAGGCTAGGCCTACTATATTTATTCCTCAATTTTCCTAATATTAAGCACAGTGCCTCGCTTTATAACAGGAGTTTAGCCTACATGTCCTACATGAAAATGAACCGCAGGAAAATTCTCCTCCCATTCACTATTTAAGTGGATAGATTACATGTGTTTTTGCCCCTGTTCCGACAGGTGCATGACAATGGTCCGTTCTAAATCAAAACAAATGTAACGCCTATATGATTTAGTATATGTAAAGACGAGATTAAATGTTGGAATAGTCTGATGGGTGACTCTGCTGACACTGACAAAGATGAATGAAAACAACATTGTCCATATAGCCTATGAGAAGGGGGGGAATATAAAGTCGATCTAAAAATCCTTGAAATTGTTGCGTTTTTTAAAGATTTTTGTTCAGCGTAGTTGAGTTTGTTGCAGACAGGCCGAGTAGAGAGATGAATGCGATTTGCAAGAACATGAACAAACTGCCGTGCATAGACAATGTGATGAATAGGATATTTATTTTTATCAGGATATTTTCTACCAGAAATATATTTATTGGTTTTATATGTGTGTGTGTGTGTGTGTGTGTGTGTGTGTGTGTATATATATCTATATGTATGTATATGTATGTGTGTGTGTATATATGTGTGTGTGTGTCTATATCTATATATGTGTGTGTGTGTATATATATGTATGTGTGTGTGTATGTGTGTGTATATATTTGTGTGTGTGTGTGTGTGTGTGTGTATATATATCTATATGTGTGTGTGTGTGTATATATATCTATATGTGTGTGTGTGTGTGTATATATATCTATGTGTGTGTGTGTGTCTATATCTATATGTGTGTATATATATGTATGTGTGTGTGTGTGTGTGTGTGTGTGTGTGTGTGTGTGTATATATCTCTATATATGTGTGTGTGTGTGTGTGTGTGTGTGTGTCTATATCTATATGTGTGTGTGTGTGTGTATGCCTATCTCTGCTGTCTAAGTTCTCACGGTGTATCATACAATATGTATTTTGCAGAGGTTGGTGCTCTTGCATTAGATTAATTGAAACTTTTACATTTGTATAATTTTCATTTGGATTAAATAGGATTTAGATTAACTACATAGCAATGATTTTGAGATTGAAAGACATTGTTATTTAAATTAAACTGTTCCAAGAAAATTTGCGAATGAAAATCATAACTGGCCCACAGATCGGTAGAAATGTTAAGGTGAAGTGTCAGTCCACATGGAAAAAGCTTGCTGACCCTTTACTAATTCTTGTGAAGAAGTGCATCAGTAAACTGTATTCTATAATTTAGTTACGAAACAATGGAAATGTAATTGTGTATTGCTGCTGTTTGTCAGATATCCAACAGTCCATGATCAGCTCTGTTGACCATGAGAGCATTTTGTAGAGAAAAGGGAGTGAGGCATACTATTTAGGCTTGGAATGACATGTGGCCCATTGTTTACCTTGTTACCTGGCAATGGCCACAAGGGTGTTTTCAAAGAGCTGTCAGTCAAGGTGAGCTCATGAATATAAGCTCCCCGCCCACTCAACCTGTTCTTTAAGACTTCCTGATCGAGATGAGAGAAGTTAACATTTCTTCAATTTTGAAAATTTTAGTAGTTAAACAATATTATGGGTGATGTTTTGGTTATTCAAATGCTATTTTTACATGGGAAATAGGATTACTGTGCAGGACCTTTTTAAAGCCTCAGACAAGCTCAGTGCATTTAAACTCTGCAAAAAAAGAAACGTACCTTTTTCACGACCCTGTCTTTCAAAGATAATTTGTAAAAATCCAAATAACTTCACAGATCTTCATTGTAAAGGGTTTAAACACTGTTTCCCATGCTTGTTCAATGAACCATAAACAATTAATGAACATGCACCTGTGGAACGGTCGTTAAGACACTAACAGCTTACAGACGGTAGGCAATTAAGGTCACAGTTATGAAAACTTAGGAAACTAAAGAAGCCTTTCTACTGACTCTGAATAACACCAAAAGAATGATGCCCAGGGTCCCTGCTCATCTGCGTGAACATGCCTTAGGCATGCTACAAGGAGGCATGTGGACTGCAGATGTGGCCAGGGCAATAAATTGCAATGAGACGCCTAAGACAGCGCTACAGGGAGACAGGACGGATTGTCCTCGCAGTGGCAGACCACGTGTAACAACACCTACACAGGATCGGTACATCCGAACATCACACCTGCGGGACAAGTACAGCAACAACAACTGCCCGAGTTACACCAGGAACGCACAATCCCTCCATCAGTGCTCAGACTGTCCACAATAGGCTGAGAGAGGCTGGACTGAGGGAGTGTAGGCCTGTTGGAAAAATACATGTTTAAAAATTGACATTGATTGGTCGAAAGAACAGGTGCTTCTTGGTTGACCAAGATTTTGTTTTGTCAGGGACAGCCCTCGCTAGAATGCAGACTAAAAGGATCCAGATCCAGGCCCTTTACTAAATAGGCAACCCAACCCACACTCCTCCCCTCTCCTCCCTTGTTTATTTCGTTTAACATCATTGCCTCCTGTTTTTTTTGTCCCTTTAATATTTTCCTCTTTATTGTTCTTTTTCTTTTTATCCCACAAACCAAGGAATCCCTGCTGCCTGCCCTGGCTGTATTGTCTGTGTGCTTCAGTAGAGCCGAAGTGAGCTGCAGCTCTACAAGCCTCAGGACAATGTTTAATAAATTGTTTATTTGGGCCAGGTTATCTCTGGGGTGAGGTCAGGATCCTGCCAAGGCAAGGCAGGCAGCCACGGTTGAGTTTGCTTTGCTTTGCCTTGAGAATCCAGGGCTCAGTCAGTACTAAGGAACGTGTGAGCGGTGCTCCTCTCTCTGTTGGAATAACTCAATTATATTTTGATGTGAAAGCCTTTATGACAGCCAGTACGACTCACTGGGGCCTCATAAGGAAATGGAATGCCCTGGTTCGCAATGCCTGGGTTCACTGTCGTTGCCATTAATACACAATGCTTGTTAGATATGCGGTTTTTCTAGGTAAGTGTGATTTCCTGTCAGTACTGTATGTAAAGACTCTTTCTGTTCAGGCATTGAGGACAAACTCGCCTTTAGGTTGGCCCTTGTTGGTTGGCAAGCAGTTGCCCAAAGTTCTGGCCTACAGTTGAAGTCGGAAGTTTGCATCAGGGCTCTACGCTATTTTTTTCCCCCAAGAAGTACATGCGCTCCTAAATGGAAAAAATGTAGGAGCACACAAAGAAATTTAGGAGCACAGTGAAAAATGTAACACAGAGTTTATTAACAAACAATTTATTACATACATATTTATACTGCGTGTGTGTGTGTGTGTGTGTGTGTGTGTACTAACGGACACACATCTGTGGAACAGCACATACCACAGAAATCACACATTGACCCATGCCTACTAGACACAAAGGATATCAGTTGTCCAGCTGCTTTTGTATGTTGGCCGTCTGGCACGCTTAGAGGTCAGCCAGCGGTCCACGGCAGGAGTGGGATCGAACTCAACAGAAGGCCCCTCCAGGCTGATTCTCACCAGGTCTTTGGTGGTGGAGGCCCCAAGGCAGCTTCTTGTCGAATTCTTAATCCGGTTCTGCGCAGAGAAGCCTCTCTCACACTGGGCGGCTGAAATGGGCAGCACCAGGATAAGCTGCACCAACTCCAGTATGTTCTAGGGAAAATATTATATCTTTCAATTTCATTTAAACTCTTAACTTATCAAAACCAACCATAGGATACCATACATAACCACTCAGGACTGTTAGTCTACCTTGTAATTGTGCCTGTAGGGGTCCTTTGTCAACATGGTTTCCCACAGGCCACTGTAGGACATGTAATATGTAACATACACTTAGGTTGGAGTCATTAACTTGTTTTTCAACCACTCCACAAATTTCTTATTAATAAACTATAGTTTTGGCAAGTCTGTTAGGATGTCTACTTTGTGCATGACACAAGTAATTTTTCCAACAATTGTTTACAGATAGATTATTTCACTTAATTCACTGTATCACAATTCCAGTGGGTCAGAAGTTTACATACACTAAGTTGACTGTCTTTAACTTGTTAGGGAGTGGCAGCTGAGGGGTCGGTTTTGGAGAGTCTGGCGTGCCCAAAGTAAAAAGCCTCCCATTCAGGCCCAGAAAATAGGATATGCACATATTTAGTACCATTGGATAGGAAACACTCTGAATTTGTCTGTGAGTGAAACAGAACGCATATGGCAGGCAAAACCCTGAGGAATTTCTGTGTTGGAAAAAGTGATTTTGACACATTGCTCATTTGGAACCCCTCCCTCATGAAAATGACCATATAAGGGCATATGAATGCAGTACCCATCGCTTCCTTTAGATGTCAACAGTCTCGAGACAGTGTACATTTTCAATTTGGATGAATTAGACCAGAGAAGAACAGCAAGCCGGGAAGTGACCTTTTTATGTAAACAATACCCAGTGCGCGTTCCCGACAAGGCGCGCAGTGTCTTTTTTACCGTCTTTATCGATCAGTTTATATTCCGGTTGATTTATAATAGTAAATATAACGTAAAGGTGTTCCTAAGGATACATTTAAAACTATGTTTGATTGTTCTTGGACAAGTTTATAGGTATAAGATGAACGAGTTCTCGTCACGTTTCATTGGAGGAGTGGAAGCTGTCGTTTCTGATTATAAAGCGCAAACCAAATGTCTTCGTTGGACACTTAGGATGACCTCAGCAGAAGTTCTTCAACAGGTAATTGATTTGTTTTCGCTGTGAAATGTGTTATGTGTGTGCCATGATGGCTAATCGATTCATGGCTATGGGGAAAAATATGTGAGGTGCTACCCTCAAACAATCAAATGTGCTGCTTTCACCGTAAAGCCTTTTTGAAATCTGACAACGCTGTGATATTGCCAAGAAACAGAGCTTTTGATGAGTATGGAACACTTTTGTATATTGGTGGATGTTTAATAATTCAACTTTTGGATTTTGAATTTGGCGCCTTACATTTCACCTGGTAGTGTCGGGATTGGGGCGCTAGTGCCCCAGCAATCCCTGAGAGGTTAAACAGCTTGGAAAATTCCAGAAAATTATGTCATGGCTTTAGAAGCTTCTGATAGGCTAATTGACGTCAATTGGAGGTGTACCTGTGGATGTATTTCAAGGCCTACCTTCAAACTCAGTGCCTCTTTGCTTGACGTCATGGGAAAATCCAAAGACACCAGTCAAGACCTCAGATTTTGTTTTTGACCTCCACAAGTCTGGTTCATCCTTGGGAGCAATTTACAAACGCCTGAAGGTACCACGTTCATCTGTACAAACAATAGTACGCATGTATAAACACCATGGGACCACACAGCCGTCGTACTGCTCAGGAAGGAGACGTGTTATGTCTCCTAGAGATGAATGTACTTTAGTGCGAAAAATGCAAATCAATCCCAGAACAACAGCAAAGGACCTTGTGAAGATGCTGGAGGAAAGAGGTACAAAAGTATTTATATCCACAGTAAAACGAGTCCTATATCGACATAACCTGAAAGGCCGCTCAGCAAGGAAGAAGCCACTGCTCCAAAACCGCCATAAAAAAGCCAGACTGCGGTTTGCAACTGCACATGGGGACAAAGATCGTACTTTCTGGTGAAATGTCCTCTGGTCTGATGAAACAAAAATAGAATTGTTTGGCCATAATGACCATCGTTATGTTTGGAGGGAAAAGGGGGAGGCTTGCAAGCCGAAGAACACCATCCCAACCGTGAAGCACGGGGGTGGCAGCATCATGTTGTGGGGGTGCTTTGCTGCAAGAGGGACTGGTGCACTTCACAAAATAGATGGCATCATGAGGATGGAAAATGATGTTGATATATTGAAGCAACATCTCTAGACATCAGTCAGGAAGTTAAAGCTTGGTCGGAAATGGGTCTTCCAAATGGACAATGACCCCAAGCATACTTCTAAAGTTGTTGCAAAAACGGCTTAAGGACAACAAAGTCAAGGTATTGGAGTGGCCATCACAAAGCCCTGACCTCAATCCTATAGACAATGTGTGGGCAGAACTTAAAAGCGTGTGCGAGCAAGGAGACCTACAAACCTGACTCAGTTACACCAGCTCTGTTGGGAGGAATGGGCCAAAATTCACCCAACTTATTGTGGGAAGCTTGTGGAAGGCTACCCAAAACGTTTGACCCAAGTTAAACAATTTAAAGGCAATGCTACCAAATACTAATTGAGAGTATGTAAACTTCTGACTCACTGTGAATGTGATGAAAGAAATATAAGCTGAAATAAATCATTTTCTCTCCTATTATTCTGACATTTCACATTCTTAAAATAAAGTGGTGATCCTAAAGACAGAATTTTTACTAGGATTAAATGTCAGGAATTGTGAAAAACTAAGTTTAAATGTAGTTGGCTAAGGTGTATGTAAACCTTCTACTCTAGATCCCTGCATACAGGGAATTTTCCTATTCATTTCCATTAGTTGGATTTTCCCCTATTGACAATAGGGGAAAATTAATTTTATTAATTAATTTGATCGGCCAAGGCTTTAGCAAGCAAAGTTTGTATAATTTGCAGACTGAGAGAGCCTGCCGTTGGCACTGTTTGGTTTTAGTTGGCCTTTTTGATAGATGGTACGTAATGTACTTTGCATATGTATTGCTAATGTGGGTGTAGCATCTTTTGGTGGCAAAGGGAAATGAGAGGTAAGGCTACACTTAGACCTCTGTGCCTGGCCTGTCCACAGTGCCCAGCGTTGGCATTTAGAGAAGGAAGATGTGGTTGAGTCGCCCATGGAAAATAATTCCATCTGAAATGTCTGTGGGAAAAAGAGGTTGTCTGACTAAATGTGTGGATTTTACTCCCCTTCAGCATAATATAAATAATTGCCATGTTATGTCAACCACAGATTTTATTTGGTATAGTCATGCACTTATGAATGTCCTTTTCATCAATAGTAGAGTGCTTTTTTGTGTTATTATTTAACAATCTAAGGGATGGATGTCACCCTTCTTTGCAGCATCAGCAGAAAGCAGGAGAAATACAGAGTTGGCAGGATGCAGTGCTCCTCTGTCTGCTTTTCTAGCCATTTTCCCCCAACTGCCATATATGATTGGTTGAGGTTTGATTTTATTCATTGTGTGTAGTGAAGCATACTGTAGCCTATGGACTAGAGCCATATACATGACTCTGGCTGTAGACCTAGGCTTACTTTTTACATAGGCTTAGTCTATTGAATGAGTTAGGCTTAGCGTAGTATACAATTGATCTGTTTTACCTTGGTCTGA
Organism: Brachymystax lenok tsinlingensis; assembly: GCA_030435695.1. Lineage (NCBI taxonomy): Eukaryota > Metazoa > Chordata > Actinopteri > Salmoniformes > Salmonidae > Brachymystax > Brachymystax lenok. Next base: position 11,453,099 of record CM059801.1, read on the forward strand.
ATCTATCAAGCAACAGTGCCATACGGAGCAGTTATTTGGCCTAGATCCTTCGTATGCTGGGAATCTCAGATATTAATTTTTCAGTTTTTTTATGCATTTATTGTTGGTCGCTGCACTATTCAGCTCCTGTGCCTGGAAAGCAGATAGACTGCACTCCTCTGGTACTCTGTAATACCCTTCTCACACGACTGAGATGACCTGAGCCATGCTGTACTATGCTGGTCTGTTACGCATCCATCATCATGGCTGGAATTGCGATAGAAAGGACAGTCTGACACACAAACTCGGAAACCGTGCTGTATGATTCCAGTTGGCGTGATGGCATTTAAAAGTGTAAAGAAAAGCAATCCGTTCGGGTTGGCATGATGGTGTGAAAGGTGTATATCAGTGCATTGGTGGAGGAGGCTTTTTTTGTTCCGGTCTTCTCCATGTAGCTGAGGCCAGACAGAGACAGGAGAGATGGATAAACTCCGGTCAATACCTGCCTGTGCCCTGCTCAACACTGGTTGCCTGGTGGATAGCTTTCTGCACAGGATTTGAAACCAGAGCCTTCATTATTCCATAGGTCTAGTAAAGTCACTGTGGTTTACATAGCTACTGATTTTCTCAGACCAGCAGCTGTGGCTATTGCCCATGAAAAGACGTTTCACGCATCACTGTTTGGTGCATGGATGACCTGGGTTCCATCTCCTTCCTCCACAATGCACACTTGGGCGTACACCAACTCACGGCATATCTGAAGACAATGCATATACACTTAGGCTAATATGTCTTTGTTCTAAGTTAATATTATACTGAACAAAAATATAAACGCAACATGTACATTTCAGACGTAGCTGGTAAATTCGCTCAGAATATGGCTGGTGTCAGCTTAACCAGCTCTGCTAGGGTGAGTAAAATGGTCAGAGTGAGCTGTTCCCTTATTTGTATCTGGAAGTAGCTAGCCATAGTGAGCCAGTTTGTATGGGTGCTTGACTGCGTCCAGTGTGCACGCTGAACGCTCCGAGACAGTATCGCTCTGAATTTACGAACGGACAATCTGACAAAGCTCTGAGTTTACGAACTCCCAAGAGCATACTGGCACTCCAGATAACAAACACACCCATAGTATAAACCACCCTTTAGTCTTGAAATCCTTGGTTGTTTAGTACATAGCCCCACAGTGAATCCTTAAAGAGATGGGTGGGGCTAAAGCTTAAGAACGTGTGTACGATGCTGAATGGGTGTAGACAAAGCTCTCCAGTAGGTGACAAAACATTCAAGGTTCATTTTCTCAAAAGTGAGGTTACAAGTTTATCAACCTTCAAAGCAGAATTACTTTCCCATTGTTCCTCAACTGTAGTGTATGATATACCATTTTCTAGCTCTGAGTCTCTACTTTTATCCAATGTAAAAATACTATTTTACATTTTGCTACATAAGACTGAATCGAGCCGGGCGGTCACATTTTTTTGATGGCAATTTGAATGCACAGAGATACCATGACGAGATTCTGAGGCCTATTGTTGTGCCATTCATCCGCCGGCATCACCTCATGTTTCAGCATGATAATGCACGGTCCCATGTCGCAAGGATCTGTAAACAATTCCTGGAAGCTGAACATGTCCCAGTTCTTCTATGGCATGCATGCTCACCAGACATGTCACCCCTTGAACACGCTGTCGTACACATCGATCCAGATGTGGGTGACACAGACATGTCACCCACATCTGGATCGATCTGTACGACAGCGTGTTGAAGTTAACCGCCAATATCCAGAAACATCGCACAGCCATTAAAGAGAAGTGGGACAACATTTCACAGGACACAATTAACAGCCTGATCAACTCTATGTGAAGGAGATGTCGCGCTGCATGAGGCAAGTGGGGGTTATATCAGATAGTGACTGGTTTTCTGATCCATGCCCCTACTTTCTTTTGTGACCAACAGATGCATATCTGTATTCCCAGTCATGTGAAATCCATAGATTAGGGCCTAATGAACTGAAATAGTTGCATGTTGCATTTAATATTTTTGTTCAGTGTATTGTTATTAGGCCTATGCTATTAGCCTATATTAGACATGTTATGTTTTATATTATTATTGTTAGGCTACTATTACAAGCCTATTATTCATTATATACTCATACCATAATCAGGGAGTGTTGAGCGAGTCTGCGTTTCAAATTGAAAAGTCAAGGATGTTCTTGGGGACCTTTTAATGCTGCAGAATTGTTTTTGGTATGCTTCCCTAGATCTGTGCCTCGACACAATCCTGTCTCGGAGCTCTACGGGCAATTCCTTTTGACCTCATGGCTTGGTTTCTGCTCTGACATGCACTGTCAACTGTGGGTCCTTATATAGACAGGTGTGTGCCTTTCCAAATCATGTCCAATCAAGTGAATTTACCACAGGTGTACTCCAATCAAGTTGTAGAAACATCTCAAGGATGATCATTTAAAACAGGATGCACCTGAGCTCAATTTCGAGTCTCATAGCAAAGGGTCTGAATACTTATGTAAATAAGGTATTACCGTTTTCGCTTTGTCATTATGGGGTATTGTGTATAGATTGCAGTTTTTTTAATACATTTTAGAATAAGGCTGTAACTTAACAAATGTGCAGTAAGTCAAGGGGTCTGAATACTTTCTGAAGTCTCTGTTATGGTGACCGTATTACCGCCACACATGCGGTCACGATGGCAGTCAAATTCCGTGTGACCGTTTAGTCATGGTAATTAGGCTCCTCCTAGTTTTGCTGCTGATGGTCATTAGTAGCCTACCAAACTTGCTAACTGCCTAATACTCTGCACTCTTATTGTCCCTCTAATCACTCTTACATTAATGCAAATGTTATCGAAAATCCAATCAAACACTTCATGAGTGCCCATGAGCTCATGTTGCACAATATTTCTATAGGCTATGCAATTGCATGAGAACATTGATGGCCTCTTTAAAAATAGTTTTCTATAGGTTAGCCTACTATATTTATTTCTCAACCTTTCTAATATTAAGTACATTGCTTCTCTTTAAAACAGGAGTATAGCCTACCTGGCTGGCATGAAAATGAACCGTGGAAAAAGCGTTCTACATTCGCTATTTAAGTGCATAGATTACATGTATTTTTTCCCGCTGCCCCTGTTTCGAGACAGGTGCATGATAATGGTCCTTCTAAATTAAGAAAAAAATGTCACATATTATTTGCTATATATAAAGTCAAGATTAAATCAAGTATAGTGTGATGAGTGACAATATTAGCCTATCACTTGTGAATGATCTATTATAATGTCCTGCTTAAGGCAAACATCGCATGCTTTGTTTTGGGGAACTTTTCAAATCATAGTTGCACACTTCATGTAATGAAGCACATTAAGCCGCTTTACAACGGGTGTAGAGCCTGACTGGCATACATACGCAGCGCCGGAGTTTCAAGTTTGGGGAAGATCATACTCACCATAGAAAAGCACCTTTATAATAAGTATTACATGCATATTTACATTTGTGGTCACGTTTGAAAATTGCGTTTTCCTGCTAATGAAAAATGTTTGCGCTTATAGCCTACTGCCTTGTGCGCATTGCCTGCGCTCCATAATGTGAAGAAATAGCCTAATTTAGTTTTTCAACATTTTAAGCTAAACATTCTGATCTGTTGCATCAGGCTCATTGCTTAAAACAGTTTTTTTATGCTATTGGTTGAATTTATTTGGGATCTATCGCATCCCACAACTGTCCCAGAGTATGTTTGGAATATTTATTTCTCGTACAGACTACAATAGGTCAACTTTTGTACTATGGGTATTGTAGACTGACATAGGCTAGTGCTTTTGTTGTTTGTTAGGCCTACTCATGTTGTCTGACAAAGTAAATGTGGACAGTTCTTCCAATATATTCAATCCGAATTGGATAAGGACGCGCGCAGTTGCATCCCATATGTGTCTGTCTTCACTTGTAGAAGAGAAAAGACCCAATCACGTGACTGAGAGCCATGTGCGTCAGAGGTTCTTCATCATGCAGTTGGGAGAAGGGAATTATATTCAGCCACTTGTAGGCTATGCGTGGAAGCCAGGAGATGCTAAATGTGTATGTTAATTAATGGCCAGTTACCTTGAGACCGGCAGTTATTGGCTTGACAATCACCGGCTGACATAATTTCATGACTGCCACAGCCCTCGGTTTGCAACTATAGTTTTTCTAAAAAGAAAATACTTTTAGTGCAACACATTTGGCAGAAAATAGCTTCATTTTCATCACATAACAGAAGTGCAATGCTTTTTGGAGAGCAGCCACACAAGTAAATTGGCTCATTGAAAAAGCAATGTCTTTTTTTGCAAAAAGGATGCATGGCCATCATATTTCTAATGTTTATCAAGGAAAGAATGGAGCCAGCTACATTTATTAATGTTTTTCTTGGCGTTGATCTTGCATTTTTCTGGAGAGAATTAGGCTACATTAACAAGTACTGAAGAAAAGTATATACTGATAGAATGCCTGTTCGAGAATTCTCATCCGAGTGGAGAAGTGCAACTGAAGTACAAAATTAGTCTGATGCCGATAAATTACTATAAGGAGCGTTTTAGATATACGTTTACAAAACGCAGCAAGATATTTCTTATGGGTTATATATTTAATATATTGTTTGAAAAACACATTTTGTATTGTGACCCCTGCAGTTGTGTTGCAGGATATCTTCTCACCCACTTGCCACTCTTCCATGGCCAAGCTTAGCCCCTCGGCTTATTGCCTACAGTGTCGTTTCCAGGCATTTTGACTCCAGCTCCCAGTCCTTGGTGATGGAGTGCACCGTCACAGTCAGTCTTCCTTTCCTGTGGCGGTCCTCATGAGAGCCAGTTTCATCATAGCGCTTGATGTTTTTTTTGACTGCACTTGAAGAAACTTTCAAAGTTCTAGACATTTTCCGGATTGACTGACCTTCATGTCTTAAAGTAGTGATGGACTGTCGTTTCTCTTTGCTTATTTGAACTGTTTTTGCCATAATATGGATTTGGTATTTTAATAGGGCTATACCAAATAGGGCTATATTCGGTATACTAACCCTACCTTGTCACAGCACAACTGATTGGCTCAAACAAATTAACTTGAATCAAGGCACACCATTTGGTGGCCCTCTTTCACCCTATGGTGGTATCAGAAGTCTGGCACGATGGTGTGATCGAGAATCTGCTAAATGAACAAAATATAAATGTAGGTATATGTAAAAATTAACAATCGCAAAGCATGCTGAGTATTATTCTAATGAGCTCTTCCCCAAAACAAAGCCAATAATGAATACCTAGTGTCTGTTGCAGTTCATTTAGCTATTTTCACATGTACATATATTTTTTTTGTGATTTAGCAGACACTCTTAAGGCGTCAGCATGCTTCAGTTCGGCTGGCGCCTAGCCAAACTCTTCTAACCGAACAGGTGTGCTCGCATACTCCCTTAAAAGACTGTCACTTGAGAAAAAAGCGGCAATAATACTTTGTCCATTTTGAGACGCTGTATCCAGTACTCACTTCCACAAATTGTTAGAATTAATCTAAAATAACTCAAGAAATCTGCCGAGGAGATCTTAATCGAGCAATTTTACATCTGAGATGTTTGGTGCAGTATTTCTCAATGAAAAAATGTGCATGAAAACGAGTCTTCTCACATTGAATGACAAATACTTTATTGAAGATTCTATACTGTTGACCAATCACTGACGAAGGGGCGTAGACTTCGGCTCCGAACTTCGGCTTGACTTTAGATAAAATCTTGCGTTCCTGAACAGCCGATAAAAATCTCACCGAAGTCCAAAACAAACGGACTTGTGAGGCATCTGTTTCTCAAACTAGACACTAATGTACTTGTCCTCTTGCTCAGTTATGCACCGGGGCCTCCCACTATTCTTTCTATTCTGGTTAGAGACAGTTTGCGCTGTTCTGTGAAGGGAGTAGTACACAGCGTTGCACGATATCTTCAGTTTCTTGTCAATTTCACGCCTGGAATAACCTTCCTTTCTCAGAACAAGAATAGACTGACGAGTTTCAGAAGAAAGTTCTTTGTTTCTGGCCATTTTGAGCTTGTAATCGAACCCACAAATGCTGATGCTCCAGATACTCAACTAGTCTAAAGGCCAGTGTTATTGCTTCTTTAATCAGGACAACAGTTTTCAGCTGTTTTAACATAATTGCAAAATGGTTTTCTAATGATCAATTAGCCTTTTAAAACAAACTTGGATTAGCTAACACAACGTGCCATTGGAACACAGGAGTGATGGTTGCTGATAATGGGCCTCTGTCAGCCTATGTAGATATTACATAAAACATCAGCCGTTTCCAGCTACAATAGTCATTTACAACATTAACAATGTCTACATTGTCTACATACATTGTATTTCTGATCAATTTGATGTTTTAATTGACAAACAAATGTGCTTTTCTTTAAAAAACAAGGACATTTCTAAGTGACCCCAAACTTTTGAACGGTAGTGTATGCATGAACTCTTCTAAACTCTTTCGACTGGGAAGCATGCAGACGCCTTTATCCAAAGTGACTTACTATACTAAAGAAAAATATAAACAAATCATGCAGTTGCAGTTCATTTAAGGAAGTCTGTCAATTGAAATACATTCATTAGGCCCTAATCTATGGATTTCACATGGGTGCAGCTGTGGTTGTGCCTGGGAGATCATGAGTTTTTCCCCACAAAATTGCATTTTTACAGACAAATAGTCTTCAGCATTTGAGAGAAATAAGCTTTTTGTGAGTATGGAGCATCTTTTTATTTTTTATTTCAGGTCATGAAACATGGGATCAACACTTTTTACATTTTGCGTTCATATATTTGTTCAGTGTATTTACAGTCAGTGCATTCAACTGAGGTAGATAAACATCACATTCATAGTAAATAAAATGTTCTGTAACTGTTTCTGAGAATGTTGTTGCTGTTCAGGACGGCTACTTGCAAATGCATTTCTGTATTTAAAAAAATACAACACGTATTTTAATTAAATGCATTTCAAAATACAAGAGTTTTGTAGTTATGATACATTGATATTTTTGCCCATTCCTGTCCGCCATCCGGAGCCATAGTTATTTAAGAGCATTCCTCTCTTTTCTGAGCTGCAGCTGATTCACCATGTGGCTTTTCTTTTTGTTTCCCCATGAGGAGGGTCGGGCCTATCTGTCTGTAGTGTCATCTGTTTTTATTTTACACATTGGTTATTCAAGTCATAACTAGGTAGACAAAGGTCAACGTTCTGTGCTCACGTGTCACAGAACAGAATACATTACATCAATGCCCTACTCAATCAGTACATCACTCTTGACTCAAAATGCTTCCTTCTCACTTGTGAGGGAGCCAAGGAATGAACCATACATGTTCTGCTGCTGTTCAATTGCATGCAGCTTTTTATAGACCTAGAGGTGTGAAATAATATTAACATGGCCTTAATCTAAAAATGTTTTTGCCTTTACGATTTTCTCCATGAGGCAGCTGCTCCCCAGTCAATTGAGCACACGAAAGAGTCACCGACAAAGAAGTTCACTTCTGCTGCAGCCTTCGCTGTAAAATATAATGCTTTGCAGCAGCGCTTCGGTCCTGCTATAGGCCTGGCTAAAACTGCTGTCTTTGATGTGGCCCTGCCCTCTTTGTGTGAGACATCCTGGATTAAGGAAGATTAGGTTAAATCCCGCCAGTTGGCCCGGCCGGCGGCACTTCTTCTTCTGCTCCAGCATGGCCCGACCGACCTAGGCTCTGAGGAGGGCCCTTATGTTCACAACTGGGTGATGAATGGGGATTAATATGTTTATTTAGGGAATTAATCATAGAGTTGGAATAACATCATATGGATGACCTCATGTCATGAGATGTAGAAAGGACTGATTCACTGCAGTGTTGACTTTGACGTAATCCTTTTCCCATTATCTACAGTGAGGGAAAAAGTATTTGATCCCCTGCTGATTTTGTACGTTTGCCCACTGACAAAGAAATTATCAGTCTATAATTTGAATGGTAGGTTTATTTGAACAGTGAGTGACAGAATAAAAAAATCCAGAAAAACGCATGTGAAAAATGTTATAAATTGATTTTCATTTTAATGAGGGAAATAAGTATTTGACCCCCTCTCAATCAGAAAGATTTCTGGCTCCCAGGTGTCTTTTATACAGGTAACGAGCTGAGATTAGGAGCACACTCTTAAAGGGAGTGCTCCTAATCTCAGTTTGTTACCTGTATAAAAGACACCTGTCCACAGAAGCAATCAATCAATCAGATTCCAAACTCTGCACCATGGCCAAGACCAAAGAGCTCTCCAAGGATGTCAGGGACAAGATTGTAGACCTACACAAGGCTGGAATGGGCTACAAGACCATCGCCAAGCAGCTTGGTGAAAAGGTGACAACAGTTGGTGCGATTATTCGCAAATGGAAGAAACACAAAGAACTGTCAATCTCCCTCGGCCTGGGGCTCCATGCAAGATCTCACCTTGTGGAGTTGCAATGATCATGAGAACGGTGAGGAATCAGCCCAGAACTACACGGGAGGATCTTGTCAATGATCTCAAGGCAGCTGGGACCATAGTCACCAAGAAAACAATTGGTAACACACTACGCCGTAAAGGACTGAAATCCTGCAGCGCCCGAAAGGTCCCCCTGCTCAAGAAAGCACATATACATGCCCGTTTGAAGTTTGCCAATGAACATCTGAATGATTCAGAGGACAACTGGGTGAAAGTGTTGTGGTCAGATGAGACCAAAATGGAGCTCTTTGGCATCAACTCAACTCGCCGTGTTTGGCGGAAGAGGAATGCTGCCTATGACCCCAAGAACACCATCCCCACCGTCAAACATGGAGGTGGAAACATTATGCTTTAGGGGTGTTTTTCTGCTAAGGGGACAGGACAACTTCACCGCATCAAAGGGACGATGGACGGGGCCATCTACCGTCAAATCTTGGGTGAGAACCCTCTTTCCCTCAGCCAGGGCATTGAAAATGGGTCGTGGATGGGTATTCCAGCATGACAATGACCCAAAAAACACGGCCAAGGCAACAAAGGAGTGGCTCAAGAAGAAGCACATTAAGGTCCTGGAGTGGCCTAGCCAGTCTCCAGACCTTAATCCCATAGAAAATCTGTGGAGGGAGCTGAAGGTTCGAGTTGCCCAAGCGTCAGCCTCAACCTTAATGACTTGAAGAAGATCTGCAAAGAGGAGTGGGACAAAATCCCTCCTGAGATGTGTGCAAACCTGGTGGCCAACTACAAGAAACGTCTGACCTCTGTGATTGCCAACAAGGGTTTTGCCACCAAGTACTAAGTCATGTTTTGCAGAGGGGTCAAATACTTATTTCCCTCATTAAAATGGAAATCAATTTATAAACTTTTTCACTTGTGTTTTTCTGGATTTTTTTTGTTGTTATTCTGTCTCTCACTGTTCAAATAAACCTACCATTAAAATTATAGACTGATCGTTTCTTTGTCAGTGGGCAAACTCAGCAGGGGATCAAATACTTTCCTTCACTGTACTTCCATTAGAGTCAAGGTGCTAATTGTCTAAGCCGTGCCAAGTTGACTAAGGTAGAAACTCGGTCAACCAGACAGGTTTGCATAGAAGAGAGCTCCCTGACCTGTGAAATTCAGGCAATTATTACAACCCACTGTTTTAGGTCATCCGATGTAGTGCTTTCTCATTCTTCAGTTTCCTCAGTTGCTGTTCTAAGGAGTCGCTGGTGTTTAATGAAATCTCAATGCTTGTGAGTGTTTTTCTTATGATCATAGATTTGAGATCTTGCTGTAGGGGAATGAGCTGTTCAGTCAGACTGAACAGGCTTTGTCCATCTTTTTGTTGGAGACCAAATGTAGTCAGGTGTTTGATGTCACACCATTGCTGTGATTGTGTGTAGTGCACTAGCTCTATAGCTTAATGTGACTTGCAGGGCTGTACGCTGACCTTTTGCACCTAAATTGGAAAATGTAGGTGCACATAGACATTTTAGAGCTCAATTAAAAATATTTCAGATAATGAAGTTAGAATCCTTAATTCTTCCAGGTGCATTGGTGCTCCTAAATGAATATTCCAGGTTGCACAGCAAAATATTTAGCTGCATTTGCGAGTAAAATGGTCACCACTGTAGAGCCCTGTCTTGAGGCTTTTTTTCTATGGTCTGAAACTCCCTAAACATGGGTAAAGTTGTGAATCAAAACCCTTTTCAATCTGTCATTAGATCAGCTATTAATCAGTTAAGCTAAATTGCAACCGTTTAGGCTACAAGTGGCACAGAAATCTGATATTTTGATTTGCTGAAAACCTTGACCTCTGTTGGCTAAGCCAGGTTGGGGCTACTGCTTTCAGGGTTGCTTATTGTGAAGGTGTGGGTATATAGCTGGTTTATAGCCTTTAGCCTCCAGTTAACACGCCATAGATTTCTTCTACTGTAGACCAGCTAAGAGCTGGTTAGAGTATTGTAGAGTAGTTGCCCCAGTTGTGGCCTTGGGCCTCGGAAGACTATACCTTTTAATAATTCTTCTCTTCTCTCTCTCTAGGATGGCTTGGATGCGTTGGTGTACGACCTTGACTTTCCAGCCTTGAGGAAAAACAAAAGCATCGACAACTTTTTGAATAGATGTAAGTAACTAGCCCATACGAGGCTCTTTTCCCATTTGTCATCCTTCCTTTGAATCTGTGACTTCCATCATGTAGAACACGCGCACCAGTGTTTCCCCTAGGATTTCTTTCAGCAGTGGTGACAAAGTTAGCGTGGCCAATGGCGCAATCGCCAATCAACATTTTTAGAGGCTTTCTTCTTGGCTGCAGAGACACAATTTAGCTGTTTCAAAGAAGATGTCCTGCAAATCTACACATTTTGCCATGGCTCATGCTATCTGAGTGACTCAAACATTATAACAACACACTGTTCGCTTAACCCGGAAGCCAACCACACCAATGTGTCGGATGAAACACTGTACACCTGGCTACCATGTCAGCGTGCAAGCGCCCGGCCCGCCACAGGAGTCGCTAGAGCGCGATGGGACAAGGGCATCCCGGCCGGCCGACGTTGGGCCAATAGTGCGCTGCCTCATGGGTCTCCCGGTCGCGGCCGGCTGCGACACAGCCCGGTATTGAACCCGGGTCTGTGGTGACTCCTGCGATGCAGTGGCTTAGACCGCTGCGCCACTCAGGAGGCCCATGACTGTCGGTTTTATTTTGTTGATTTTAATAATAATGATATTATAAAATAATATAGCGCTCCCATTATCTTTTCTATATGTTTTATCTGGCTTTAGTCGTTTAAGTTTACACTTTATTTTGAGTCGCGGCAACGATTTAGCAGTGGCGGCAGGAGAGAGAGGAGGCTGTTTTTAGGTCACTGCCTCGCCTCTATCCAGACCCGGGTATAATTGTGTCTGCAGCTTAGCCCACTCAGGGTCCCCAACAAAGGGGCTTTCATGAGTGGCTGGTGACCCACATTGTGTCTCATAACACGTTCCTTTCACCACTACACCCTCTCTGACTATAGAACTTATGGAGGCTATTGCATTTTTACACTGACTCTTGTCATTTGTGTTTGTCTCTATGATAACAATTCTTCACAAACTGTTCATTGTATTAGAAACAAACTATTGTTGAATTAGTCTTGTTGGTACTTTTTTCACGTTCAACTAGGGATGGGTGATATACTGTATTTTACTATATACCAGTATTCTTGCACAGACCGGTTTGGGTTTTTAGTTTACCTTCTATAATGGTACTTTTAATGTTTCAAAAAATGAAATGTTTTACTGAAGTCCAGCGCGTGTAACGTCCGTTTTTATAGTTAGTCTTTCTCCCCCTCCTGCTGCATACCACTTCCCACACCAAGCCCTGCCCCCTGTCACTCAAGGAGAGAGCAGTTGCTTAACCAGTGAGTCATGAGCACTTTTTTGCCATTCACTTTTCACTTCTTCATGGTCAGATAGATGCAACAAGATGTTGGTGACAACTAGTGATGGGCATTTGAAATTATTTCAGTATTTGAATAACATAATGATATCCGGATAGTCGAAGTGCATGTTTTCAGTTATTATTATAATTTTCATGCACTCAAGAGGAAATGCCGGTAGTGGTGCTCAGGTCAGCTGTTTGTTCACCTGCTCCCACCTGCAATTACTAATAACCCATCTGAAACCGCCCAACTATTTGTGATAGTGTAAATCTGAGGCCCACACCCAACCCTTGTTTATTTAAAAAAAAATAATAATAATAATTAATTTGTTTTGGGGTGGGGTGGGGTGGGGACCGGGGATGCAGGATTTTGTTTTGTCATTTAGATATGTTTCTGCTTATAATTTCAGACATTTTGGTAGGAAATTTGTTAGTCAACTTGTCTTTAATTAGATACATATAGCTTCTCTTTTGTCATATGTTGCCCTAGAAGACTAAATAAACCCTTGCTCAACAGAATGTGGTTGAAATACTTTCAGCTTTTGTGATGAAGACAGCACCTCTTCAAATCGTGTCTAACGGAGCATTGCATTCTCTCAAGATGCAGAAAAAAATGAATCATTTTTCTCTACTCCTGTTTCCAAGTCAAAATTTTGCCTACATTTGGTGTTTAATTTTACTTCAAGAAATGCTTAATTCTGCAGGAGTTAAGGCTATAGCCCTATTCGCACGGTACTAATATTACTAGAGAACGTTGGTTATGTATTTATTACCCCAGAATGTCCGTTATAAGTGTGAAGATATTTCAACCAGTCCAGGCAATTTCAGGCTACACTGATAACATCTTTGGTATAGTGTCGCTATAATATTTTAATTGAGGAAGTGTGATCAATATCATTAGGTTATTTTAGCTATCTGCAGTAGACATCCTAAATGCCCCCCAGCCTTTAGATGTGAGCGAAACAGCTAACTTCAAATAAAATTGTATTTGTCAAATACAACAGGTGTAGACTTTACAGTGAAATGCTTGCTTACAACAATGCAGTTAAAAAAATTATAATAAACAAAAAGAAAAGTTAAAAATAGAAAAACAGTTAAACAAGAAATATAATACAAAAAAAAATGAAGAAATAAAAGTCACAAATAATTAAAGAGCAGCAGTACAAAAACTATAGCGAGGCTATATACAGGGGGCACCGGTTAGTCGAGGTAATATGTACATGTAGGTAGAGTTATTAATGTGACTATGCAAAGATAGAGTAACAGCAGTGTAAAAGAGAGAGGGGGTCAATACAAATAGTCTGGGTAGTCTTTTGATTAGATGTTCAGGAGTCTTATGTTTTGGGGGTAGAGGCTGTTAAGGAGCCTTTTGGTCCTAGACTTGGCGCTCCGGTACCGCTTGCCATGTGGTAGCAGAGAGAACAGTCTATGACCTGGGTGGCTGGAGTCTTTGACAATTTTTAGGGCCTTCCTCTGACACCGCCTGGTATAGAGGTCCTGGATGGCAGGAACTTTGGCCCCAGTGATGTACTGGCCTCTACGCACAACCCTCTGTAGTGCCTTGCGTAGGCCGAGCAGTTGCCATACCAGGCAGTGATGCAACCAGTCAGGAAGCTCACGATGGTGCAGCTGAAAAACATTTTGAGGATCTGAGGACCCATGCCAAATCTTTTCAGTCTCCTGAGGGGGAATAGGTTTTGTTGTGCCCTCTTCATGACTGTCTTGGTGTGCTTGGACCATGTTAGTTTGTTGATGATGTGGACACCAAGGAACTTGAAGCTCTCAACCTGCTCCACCACAGCCCCATTGATGAGAATGGGGGTTTGCTTGTTCCGCCTTTTCCAGTAGTCCGCAATCATCTCCTTTGTCTTGGTCAGGTTGAGGGAGAGGTTGTTGTTCTGGCACCACACGGCCAGATCTCTGACCTCCCATAGGCTGTCTTGTCATTGTCGGTGATCAGGCCTACCACTGTTGTGTCATCTGCAAACTTAATGATGGTGTTGGAGTTGTGCCTGGCTGTGCAGTCATGAGTGTACAGGGAGTACAGGAGGGGACTGAGCACGCACCCCTGAGGGACCCCCGTGTTGAGGAACAGCGTGGCGGATGTGTTGTTACCTACCCTTACCACCTGGGGGTGGTCCGTCAGGAAGTCCAGTATCCAGTTGCAGAGGGATGTGTTTAGTCCCATGGTCCTTGGCTTAGTGATGAGCTTTGAGGGCACTATGGTGTTGAACCCTGAGCTGTAGTCAATGAATAGCATTTTCTCATAGGTGTTCCTTTAGTCCAGGTGGGAAAGGGCAGTGTGGAGTGCAATAGAGTTTGCATCATCTGTTGATCTGTTTGGGCGGTATGTAAATTGGAGGGGGTCTAGGGTTTCTGGGATAATGTTGTTGATGTGAGCCATTACCAGCCTTTCAAAGCACTTCATGGCTACAGACGTGAGTGCTACTTGTCTGTATTCATTTAGGCAGGTTACCTTAGTGTTCTTGGGCACAGGCACTATGGTGGTCTGCTTGAAACATGTTGGTATTACAGACTCAGACAGGGAGAGTTTGAAAATGTCAGTGAAGACACTTTATTTTAGGCTATGGATGAGAATGTGAATTTGTTCCAAACGTTTAGCTCAGTTGTATTCTGTTTTGCGATCTATTAACAGCAAGGGTTGCGTTAAATAGGCACAACCTTTTTTTTATGATGCATATGGCGATGTTCAAGTAATTCCAACAAACCGTATAAACAAAACCATTCATTGTGAAGCTGCAACACAGTCTTGCAACAAAAGTTGATACATGTAGGCCCTTCATATATACGCAGCATTTCGTTCAATTTATCGAATCAGTTAGTTTTCTTGCTCAAATATCAAGCAACACCTGTAAAACTTAGACATTTCTCTCAAAACACAAGGATTTCTATTCACACAGCACTAGTATTATCAGAGGACTTTGCCAAAAAACAATAAGTTATTCAGGTTAGTCAATGCCCAGATTTACATTTCCATTTAACCCATCTAAATGGAAGGCTACGGTTACCTTGACATGCCATAGGCCTATTTGAAGTCCCGTCTTGTGACTGTCGAATTTGTATAGTGCCTCGCAATCATCCTCTTTTACCACTTCAAATCTTTTCAAAACATTTTCTGGCCCTCCCTTCTTGTTATTTTTGACTCTCCTTTCCCAGCTTTTGTCTTATTGAATTTCGACAATGTCCTTTTTGCCTCCGTGGATAAATGTAAACTTTTTCTGCCGGTTCCCAAAAGCATTATTTGGCAAATGGCTGTGTAGGTAATTTGGCGCGCGTACAGTTAAGTTCTAAAGTTTAGGTTTATGCACTAATAACAGATAGCCTAAAATAATGAAAGAAAAACCTCAATGTAGACTATATCAATTGCGCAAGAATTATACATTTATGGAATTTTAAAGGTATTGTTTCTCTTTATTCAACCCGCCCAACAGCCACACAATATTTAATGACCTCGGCCTAAACCCATCCGCGGGGAGGGGTGACAGAGGAGCAGGGACCGGTGTGACAGCCTGTGTGTATATTCAAATAACCGTGCCCATCCCTAGCATCCTGCCATCCATATATTTATATGTACATACTCGTATTCATTCCGTTACTCTTGTGTGTATAAGGTATTTGTTGTGAAACTGTTAGATTAGATACTACTGCATGGTCGGAACTAGAAGCACAAGCATTTCGCTACACTCGCATTAACATCTGCTAACCATGTGTATGTGACAAATAAAATTTGATTTGATTTAGTGACATTGATGCTGTTTTTTTACAAGCATTCTATAATTGTACTATTCGTTTGTATCTGTCTGCTAGTGTAGCCAGCATTTGCTAATAAAATAAAGGTAATTGTGTTAGCCGCTAATGCTAGTTGCTAGTTGGCTGGCTAGCTAGTAGGGATGTGAAAAATGGAAAATGTTTCTTAATGTTTAAACGACCATTTTTAAAAACTCTTTTCCCTTAAAATTATAAGAAATTAATATAATTCCACGTGAATTCACACTCCAGCTTCGCTGCTACCAGCAACAGTTTGGTCTCACGATGCGTCCCTTTCAGATGGGTAAGCATTGCACCATTACTGTACCTCAATTTCACCTGGCAAAGTTATTTCTTTCTCATTTAACTTAAAGTATTGCCATACCGGACTTTGCTGCTGTAGCTTGCCTTTCTCTGCAATTGTTCCAACTGTTAACGACGATGATGTAGTTTGTTTTATTTTATTTAACCTTTATTTAGCTATATAAGTCAGTTAAGAACAAATTCTTATTTACAATGACTGCCTACCCCGGCCAAACCCCAACCTGGACGACGCTGTGTGCCGCTCTATGGGACTCCCATTCACGGCCGGTTGTGATACAGCCTGGATGTAGTGGTGGAGTGTCGACTCCGAAGTAATTGATTGCTCAACTCCTTGCACATCGACTCGTGTGGAAATGATAACGAAAGTGCAGGAAATGCAGAAATTGGTTAAAATGCTGCAATTTTGTTGTTGGATTGAACATTTATAAAACATTGTGTTGCCACCCTGGTGTCATGAACTACTCATAAAGCATATTTTGAACTTGTATTATTCAAAAACATAAAATACCATAAAGTAGAAAAAGAGGTTCAACATCCAAGTGTTGGAGAGGCCTTGATGGACATTAATGGGACTAGCTGTGTTGTGAGGGGGCTTGTTGCCGATGGGATGCATCCCCTCAGGGGTTCTGTACTGCTAGTGCTCTCCTTCTTTCAAACTGCTAGCCCATGACATGTAGTCTAATCATATTCTTTATCACACTAGTAGCCTATCGGCATAGACTCAGTCACATTAGCCGACAGCTGTGCACAAACATCAAACACGTGATTTAAAGCACAAGCATGTGTCTAAAGCTGGAATCCATAGCGGTGAAACTATCACGCCCGTTTAGGATATTACATTACTTCAAACAACGAACAGGTATTTTTTTTCCCACTCGGAAATCGTTGTGCGATAGAACAGAAGAGTATTTACTACAAAAATATTGACCACGATGCTGGATGCTCATCTGCTCTGTTTTCATAAACAAATCAATAACAAATGGTCCTGGGGTAACAAGTGGTTCTGGTTCACCTTATGCGGATCTCTGCTTTGAAATGCTTCTAAAAATGTATTTTAATCCTGTTGTTTTTTTAATACCATTTCTCAAGAAGGGATCATGTTCTTTACTTTCTTGAAACTGTAACTGCTGGAAATGACTGCATCAAAATGTTCAGATTTTAATAGTCCTTGGCTTTATTTTTTAGATCAGTTGAACTGTGATTTAGTCATTTAGCAGACCCTCTTATATAGAGGGACTTACAGGAGCAATTAGGGGTAAGTGCATTGCTCAAGGACACCTACAGATTTTTCACCTAGTCGGCTCTGTGATTCGAACCAGCAGCTTTTCGGTTACTGGCCCAATGCTCTTAACCGATAGGCTACCTGCCGCCCGATACACTATATATACAAAAGTATGTGGACACCCCTTCAAATTAGTGGACTAGGCTGTTTCAGCCACACCCGTTGCTGACAGGTGTATAAAACCGAGCACACAGCCATGCAATCTCTATAGACAAACATTGGCAGTAGAATGGCCTTACTGAATAGCTCAGTGACGAGCTGCCCCGGTCTACTGTAAGTGCTGTTATTGTGAAGTGGAAACGTCTAGGAGCAACAACGAATTGGAACACCGACTACGAGCCAGGCCTAATCGCCCAACATCAGTGCCCAACCTCACTAATGCTCTTGTGGTTGAATGGAAGCAAGTCCCTGCAGCAATGTTCCAACATTTAGTGTAAAGTCTTCTCAGAAGAGTGGAGGCTGTTATAGTAGCAAAGGGGGGACCAACTCTATATTAATGCCCATGATTTTGGAATAAGCTGTTCGACAAGTAGGTGTCCACATACCTTTGGTCATGTCGTGTACTTCAGATATCCAGTGAGAGTACTGACAGATTTTCATCTGCTGTGGAGCCTTTTTTTCCTATTCTGAATTCTCAGCCTTAGTCGGTGGACAAACGCCTCTTTAGTCAAACTTACTAATTAACCCAAGTTACTAATGATAAACACTTGCCCTGCTCTAACTGGTTTCCTCTTAATGTCATCTCTCCTCAGATAAGGACACGATCAGTAAGATCCGGGACCTGCGGATGAAAGCAGAGGACTATGAGGTGGTCAAGGTTATCGGGAGGGGGTGCTTTTGGAGAAGTGCAGTTGGTGAGGATCACCATTATGGTTATGATAATTTGTCATTTGTCTGTCTGCTTGCCCTTTATAAATCTGGTCAGACGTATGAAATTATTATATGGCTTAAGTCTTTTCATCTGTATGAAAGCCCAGTATACATCCTAAGAAGACTGTTCTCCCGTCTCTCCCAGGTACGACACAAAGCCACGAGGAAGGTGTACGCCATGAAGCTGCTTAGCAAGTTTGAAATGATCAAAAGGTCGGACTCTGCTTTCTTCTGGGAGGAGAGGGACATCATGGCCTTTGCCAACAGCCCCTGGGTTGTGCAGGTATAGATAATTGAAAAACATGCAGTTTTTATTTTTTTATAGTGACTCCCTAGTCTCGTCCTCACTTTGCCTACTAGGAACAATCTGCAAGGAAGCACTGTGATTGAGTTTCATGTAACTGAATATTCATGCAATTTCTAGTTTTGGCACTTTTCCTGTCCATTCCTCCTACTTATGTTTGGTCACTAACCATAAGCCCCCCCTCCCCCCCAGCTGTTTTATGCGTTCCAGGATGACCGTTGCCTCTACATGGTGATGGAGTATATGCCCGGCGGAGACCTGGTCAACTTGATGAGCAACTATGACGTCCCTGAGAAGTGGGCCCGCTTCTACACCGCTGAGGTGGTGCTGGCTCTGGACGGGATCCACGCTATGGGCTTCATACACAGGTATACTTACTGGACTTCTCTTTCTCTTCACTTCCACTGTAAAGGTTGCTCTTGAATGTCTCCACTTCTACGTCAGTTCTGTCGTGGCAGTTCTCGCCCCCCTTCCAAAGCCTCCCTGAATTGGAGAAAGCCGCTCTTTCTCTTGACTGGGTCTTAAATTGGCAGTTTAATGTACCGTTGTTGGTTTGAGAACGCTTTGGTTGTATAATATCATGTCTTAGGTTCGAGAGCTGCTGGTTTGTTATATTACTGTGTCTTTTTTGTCTTTTCAGGGACGTGAAGCCTGATAACATGTTGCTAGACAAAGCGGGCCACTTGAAGTTGGCAGACTTTGGGACCTGTATGAAAATGAACAAGGTAGCTATTGTACTAGCCTTCCAATTCACCATGACTGATAATGAGGAGTTAGTTGACACTTCAACACCCTGTAGAGTAGGCTGTTGGTCTTCTCGGATCGTGAAATTCCCATCCGACACCAACAGGACCCTTTTAAAAATTTTTAAGTTAATACCGGATCCGAGGTATACCAGATCCAACCCAAAATATGTCAGAGATGATGGAGAATTGCATCGGACATTACCCAGTTTATCAATAGCCTAGAGATTTACCATTCAAATAAATGATTTCCATTATGTAGTTAGATTGGTAAAAAAACAGTCTAATTGATTGTTTGATTGTATAATTGATTCATTAATGCATACATAAAATCATCTAATGTTCAAATCATTGATATTGAACTCAAAAGATCTGTCTGGATCAAGTGCTATCTGGGACAGGCTAATACGCCTTCTTTTTTTGCTGTGGTATTGTTTTGGTATCGAGTATCGTGATGGTATCGAGTTTCGTGATACTAAACCTGGTATCAAAGTCAACATTCTGGTGTCGTGACAACACTAGTTGCAAGTTTGCTATAGAGAGCTCATGCCAGACAGAGACAGAGAGAGCGAGAGGCGGAGGAGAGATATTAATGCTTTTGACTGAACTGACTGCCAAGCGTTGCAAAAGTGATTTATAGAGGATATTTATTTTCATCAGGATATCTTCAGATATAATTAAGGATCTGATCGGTATTTCACTTATTTTCAGACAGATCCGAGGTCTGTGTACACCAGGCGTGATCCGATCCGGGATCCGAGGGTTAAGTTCAGAATTTAGCTTAGTGATAGTGATGGGGGTTTTGAAATTATTTTACTATTCAAATAATATCATGAATTGTTTTTGAATGTCCCCCCCCCCAAAAAGAAGTTGGTCTTGACTCTCTTGATCATCAAAATGAAGCTAATGCATATGGCAGAGGTAAACAGCTTACGCAACAGGGCGAAGAGAAGTCAGATTTTTGCCGTCCATGATGGAAATGATTTTGAAACTAAAAGGTTCTGTTGAGTGTTAAGGTTTTGTGGAAACTCCATTAGGTTTGTGCCTGTTATTGCTATTCGAAGTGGGGGAAAATAGCATATCGATGTCAGGGCAGGCTGGAGGGCCGGTTGCTTAGCCTTAGCTCAATGCATGGTTAGAAAAACTATATTTAAAGTTTGTTGTTTTATTAAATTAAGAATTTCATGGTATAAAATATCACAAGGATCATTTTAATTTGGACAAAGCTTTTTCATTGTTTTTTCCAAAAATGTTCTCACTGAAGTAATTGAATACTAACATCTTAGATATTCAATTAATCGATTAACCGTGCCCGTCCCTAGTGACGGTTCATCAATCTTTAGAACGGTTTAGCAGTTTAACACATTTAGTTAAATTCTTCCTCTTACGTATCAGCACATAGGCTTACAATTTATTTGCTTTCTTGAACTGTGACAACGTATGCATTTTATGCAGATCGTATAAGCATTGTACGATGCGACACAGCTGTGTTTATAAATACAGTAGTATAGCAGTTTAATATGAGGCTGTGTTTCAGGATGGTATGGTACGATGCGACACAGCAGTGGGAACACCAGACTACATTTCGCCAGAGGTACTAAAATCCCAGGGAGGAGATGGATATTACGGCCGGGAGTGTGACTGGTGGTCCGTGGGAGTCTTCCTGTATGAAATGCTCGTTGGTGAGTCGCAATATGTGTCTTTTTCTCACACTGTTACGATGGGAAACAAACTGATCATATGAACCTATTGTAGTTCTGGAGCAGAGTATTCCCATTAACTCGCAGACAGGACATCACAAATTCCCCTTGTTAGTACTTAACATCTTTCCCTTGTTTTGTCATGTTGTATAATCCTGCACAAAAGAAACCATGAATCCATACTATACAATGATGAAGTTGAGAAGAATACTATCATGTGTTTCACACTGGCCACTGGTTGCAAATCACGTTTGATATTTTATTAGGATCCCCATTAGCTGTTGCAAAAGCAGCAGCTACTCTTCCTGGGGTCCACACAAAACATGACAATACAGAACATCAATAGACAAGAACAGCTCAAGGACAGAACTACATATTTAAAAACAAAAGGCACGTAACCTACATATCAATGCATACACACAAACTATCTAGGTCAAGAAAACAACGTTTCACACACACTGAACCTGGGTGGATGTGATCTCTGGAATGACCCGGGACTTCCAGTGTTTTTGTTTGTAGTGTGTGCTTTTTCAGTATGTTTATTTGTGATGGTTTTGTCCTAACTTATTGTAGACATTCCAGTAATCTAAAAGAAGTGGATAGGATATTTAACTGGCAGATCCAAAGATTATGGTTAGGCATGTGGATAAAAATTGGTTAAGGTTAGGGTGAAAGGTAGACGTAAAGTTAGGCTTAGCAAACCACCATTGTGAACCATTGAAAATCTGTTGGCTGTATATACAGTCGTGGCCAAAAGTTTTGAGAATGACACAAATATACATTTTCAAAGTCTGCTGCCTTAGTTTGTATGATGGCAATTTGCATATACTCCAGAATGTCATGAAGAGTGATCAGATGAATTGCAATTAATTGCAAAGTCCCTCTTTGCCATGCAAATGAACTGAATCCCCAAAAAGCATTTCCGCTGCATTTCAGCCCTGCCACAAAAGAACCAGCTGACATCATGTCAGTGATTCTTTCGTTAACACAGGTGTGAGTATTGATGAGGACAAGGCTGGAGATCACTCTGTCATGCTGATTGAGTTCGAATAACAGACTGGAAGCTTCAAAAGGAGGGTGGTGCTTGGAATCATTGTTCTTCTTCTGTCAACCATGGTTACCTGCAAGGAAACACGTGCCGTCATCATTGTTTGCACAAAAAGGGCTTCACAGGCAAGGATATTGCTGCCAGTAAGATTGCACCTAAATCAACCATTTATCGGATCATCAAGAACTTCAAGGAGAGCGGTTCAAATGTTGTGAAGAAGGCTTCAGGGTGCCCTAGAAAGTCCAGCAAGCGCCAGGACCGTCTCCTAAAGATGATTCAGCTGCGGGATCGGGGCACCACCAGTACAGAGCTTGCTCAGGAAGGCAGGTGTGAGTGCATCTGCACGCACAGTGAGGCAAAGACTTTTGGAGGATGGCCTGGTGTCAAGAAGGGCAGCAAAGAAGCCACTTCTCTCCAGGAAAAACATCAGGGCCAGACTGATATTCTGCAAAAGGTACAGGGATTGGACTGCTGAGGACTGGGGTGAAGTCATTTTCTCTGATGAATCCCCTTTCCTATTGTTTGGGGCATCCGGAAAAAAGCTTGTCCGGAGAAGACAAGGTGAGCGCTACCATCAGTCCTGTGTCATGCCAACAGTAAAGCATCCTGAGACCATTCATGTGTGGGGTTGCTTCTCAGCCAAGGGAGTAGGCTCACTCACAATTTTGCCTAAGAACCCAGCCATGAATAAAGAATGGTACCAACACATCCTCCGAGAGCAAATTCTCCCAACCATCCAGGAACAGTTTGATGGCAGCGATTACAACCTTGAGTCTTCTTGGGTTTGACGCCTGTATTTGAAGAGTTTCTCCCATTCTGCTCTGCAGATCCTCTCAAGCTCTGTCAGGTTGGATGGGGAGCGTTGCTGCACAGATATTTTCAGGTCTCCTTAGATGTTCGATCCAGTCAAAGGTACTGAGCTCTCTGGAGAAGGTTTTCATCAAGGATCTATCTGTTCTTTGCTCTGTTCATCTTTCCCTCGATCCTGGCTAGTCTCCCAGTCCCTGCCGCTGAAAAACATCCCCACAGCATGATGCTGTCACCATAGGGATGGTGCCAGGCTTCCTCCAGATGTGACACTTAGCATCCAGAGAATCTTGTTTCTCATGGTCCGGGAGTACTTTAAGTGCTTTTGACAAACTCCAAGCGGGCTGTCATGTGCCTTTTTACTGAGGAGTAGCTTCCGTCTAGCCCTCTACCATAAAGCCCTGATTGGTAGAGTGCTGCAGAGATGGTTGTCCTTCTGGAAGGTTCTCCCATCTCCACATAGAAACTCTGGAGCTCTGTCAGCTTGACCATCGGGTTCTTGGTCACCTCCCTGACCAAGGCCCTTCTCCCTCGATTGCTCAGTTTGGCCGAGCGGCCAGCTCTTGGTGGTTACGAACCGTTTAAGAATGATTGAGGCCACTGTGTTCTTTGGGACCTTCAATGCTGCAGACATTTTTTGGTACCCTTCCCCAGATCTGTGCCTCGACACAATCCTGTCTCAGGGCTCTACGGTCAATTCCTTCAACCTCATGGCTTGGTTTTTGCTCTGACATGCACTGTCAACTGTGGGACCTTATATAGACAAGTGTGTGCCTTTCCAAATCATGTCCAATCAATTGAGTTTATCACAGGTGGACTACAATCAAGTTGTAGAAACATCTCAAGGATCATAAAGGGAAACAGGATGCACCTGAGATCAATTTCGAGTCTCATAGCAATGGGTCTGAGTACTTAGGTAAATTAGGTATTTCTGTTTTTTATTTGTAATAAATAAATGTTCAAAACCTGTTTCTGTCATGACGGGGTATTGTGTGTAGATTGATGAGGAAAAACTATTTTAGAATAAGGCTATAACAAAATGTGGAAAAGAAAAGGGGTCTGAATACTTTCCAAATGCAATGCACTAGCTAACCCCAATGCCTTTGGTTTTGTGTGCCAATAGGTGACACACCATTCTACGCTGACTCGTTGGTGGGGACGTACAGTAAGATCATGAACCACAAGAACGCCCTGACCTTCCCTGATGACAGCGACATCTCCAAGGATGCCAAGAACCTCATCTGTGCCTTCCTGACTGACAGGTGAGGATGATGGTGGTTCGGAGGGGCCCGAGTTATAGAGATGTTATAGTCTGAAAGGGATGGTGCGAGATTTATTTACTTTCCCAGTCAGCTTAACTCGTTGAAGGAAGTTAACAGTAGTTTTGCACGCAATTGCTAACTAGTTAGCGCAATGACTGGAAGTCTATGGGATCAGCTAGCATTGCGCTAACACTTCAAACTGCAAACAGACAACACAATTGTATCCATGAGTTCATCTGACTCTGTCAATTAAGCCATTTATCTATTTACCTATTCTCGCACTATCCCTCTAAGTCCTTCTTGTTTCACCAATTATTTTCCGTGTGAACAAGTAGCTAGAAAAGGAATAGTGTTATGAACTCAATGATTTGATTAGACTTAAGTCTTTGAGTAATTACTTAAACATTGAGCAGTGATCTTTTGAAGAGCTATCAATCATGTCTAAATGCTTTCCTTGGGTTGTGCTCAGAGACTGTTAGATGCATAGCCATAGACTTTGAATAATAATGGATATTATCAGTGGATTGCAGAATCGCTAAACTGTACGTTCTATGTTCCTGTTTTTAATTTGTCACCAGGGAGGTAAGACTGGGTCGCAACGGGGTGGATGAGATCAAGAGACATCCTTTCTTCAAGAACGACCAGTGGACATGGGAGAACATCCGAGATAGTGAGTTCTGTTCAGGTTTCATGCTTTCTTTGTAACTCCCCTCCCCTTTATTCTGTATTGTTCTGTTGACAAATGTTACAGATAGCCAGACATGATATAATACATGTTTTCCAATTGACCTACTAAAGACAGTCACAGGAAATTTCAGAATAAGAACCATTCATTTCATTCAATATCACAACCACTGAATTCCAATATTTAATTGTGTGAACCTGGATGATTGATTTGAGGGTGAGAATGGGGAGGAAAGCTTTCCTCTCATGTCCAGTAGGGAGAAAAACCTTTTGAAACTGGGAAGTACTACCTTAACCTGTCCAATAAGAAAGGCTCATTTTTGTTTTCTGTTGCAAATCGTTTTTGCTGCGGTGTACCCTACTGAACAGGAGCCTGGCGTTAGTATTCATGTGGTCTCCGGCTAAAACAGAGATTAGAGGCGGTAGGCTAAATGTAAATTGAGTGCCTGTAGCAGCTCTCAGGGTCGCTTGAGCTTTCAAAAGTCTGCATTTTCAAAACGCAGACCAACCAAAAAGCTGCGTTTTTAATAGATTTCACCTGCGTTCTAATTAAATTAACAGACAATAAACATACAGTTCAAGTCGGATGTTTACATACACCTTAGCCAAATACATTTCAACTCAGTTTTTCACAGTTCCTGACATTTAATCCTAGTAAAAATTCCCTGTCTTAGGTCAGTTAGGATCACCACTTTATTTTAAGAATGTGAAATGTCAGAATAATAGAGAATGATTTATTTCAGCTTTTTCTTTCATCACATTCCCAGTGGGTCAGAAGTTTACATTCATTATGTTCATTATGAATAAGATTGACTTCATTCTTTTACATCCTTCATTGTTACCACAATGTAACAAATAGGTTAATCAAACACTGGTTCGAACTCTATCAAACAAACTAGTGTGAAAACGGCAACAAAGCAGACGTTGTCAATGTCCACACACAGCCTATCTTACTTCCTCATTTCCCTCCCTCAGTTTCTCTCTTTTTTTTTTCCTTTCGGCAGCCTGATCAAAAATGGTGCGTGCCTTATCAAAGTAAACATTTCGGGACTCCGGTGCCCCTATTGAAATTGTCATTAGTGTCTGTAGGTTCTGGGAGCTGCATCCCCTTTCAGTGGGAACACTGGACATGGGGAGGACCACAGAAAGCACCCAGAGCTGAGCGTGTGCTGGGAACACGTTGCAAATGCCATTGACAAAGACACCCGCTGCGTACAACCTCCCCGCAGAGAAAGTTGTCAGCGAGAGGTTGGGAGGATGGATGAGACTTTTCAGATAATTGCAGGGGGTCTATTTAAATATAAAAAGTTGGAACTTGAAATTGAACGCCATGGTCAGTGCCTGCGTTTTCAGCATGCAACACAGATTTAGTTTCTGCATGATAAATGCAGAATTCTGCGTGAACGCGACCCCCTGGCTCTACCGGGTTTATATGAAATAATCTGAAGCGCTGTGGTCAGCGCTTTGGCTTGGCCACACTGGCCCTGGCCCTGCTTTGGCCTGCCCTGCCATGGCACCAGCTGTCCTAGCTAATACGTCGTACTGTGTTAACTGTCAGACTGCATGCTGGTGTTTATAGTTGATGCATTTGATCTCCAAGCAATCTAGCCTGCATCCAAATGTAGGCTAGATTGACAAGAGACTGTTTATATAATATAATATAATGGGGGAGATAGACTGACATTTGACAGTAGCAGATTGTCATAAGCAGAGATGAGATATGAAAGATGTAAAAGGGTGCTTCTTGCACCAAAAGCCAGTTTTAGAAGTACAGTACATGGCTCCGTTTAGGACTGACATTTCCTCTACAACATGCTCTCAACTCAGTGTGGCTCTGCACCAAGTCATAGAAAACTAGTAGAATACCTCTCCATCTGCAGTGAGTCATGTTTCGCTCTTCTCTCCTCCACCTTCTGTCCATCTGTGTTTCCAGCTTCGGCCCCGGTGGTGCCTGAACTGAGCAGCGACATCGACACCAGTAACTTTGATGACATCGAGGCGGACCGGGGAGACGAGGAGACCTTCCCCATACCAAAGGCCTTCGTGGGCAACCAGCTGCCCTTTGTGGGCTTCACCTACTATAGCAGTCATCAGTAAGTCTTACTCCTCATAGCCAGGCTTCGACTACTACAGCAGTCATCAGTAATGCTGCTAAGGCCCTTTTCCTGGAGAAATTCCATATTTTTTTTGTCCAAAATTGTGTCCAGAGTATGTATTGGCACTGTCCGCTTAGCCAGGCTTCATCAACTACAGTCAACACTGTCAGTCTTCACCTAGGCTTTTCCTGGTCAGCTCAGTTGGTCAGGTAAAACATCAGGGCCCTAACCACAGTGGAAATAGTCAGGCTGCACCTACTGGAGCAATCATCAGTTTGTCTAATGTCAACTACAGTCATCACATTCTAGGCTGCACCTATTAGAACAGGGGTGTCAAACATACGGCCAGTGGGCCGGTTCCGGCCCGCAAACACATTCAATCCGGCGTGCCGGCGGGTTTGAGTAAAACAAGTTTTGGGGAATTATAATGGACCTACATATATAGTCTCTTCACTCTGTCCAGCTTGCTAACAGTCATCAAAACGAATGGTAGACTGTCAGGAAGCGTCAGGAATTCTAAAAGCCATATGGGACTATTTATTGCTAATTTAGAGAGCGAGGAAATATAACCAATTTTAAGTGCGGCCCTCCGGACCTCGGTAGAGAACGAATGCGGCCAGCGGGACCAAATTAGTTTGACACCCCTGTACTAAAATGGCCATTAGCCATTTTTTATACCGCCACAGAAATATTATGCAACCTGTATAAATACATAGTTAATTTCACCCAGAGCTTGTTAGACATACACACGTGAATGTCTCATACTGCAGACTAGGTAACCTGACCTAGATAACAACCACAACATGTTTGACCCATAGGGATGTGTTTTCACGGTGTGGTCAGGTCATCAGTGGCTCAGGTCAGGGAAGTGGGGTCCTATTGTTGCCTCTGACTAGATCTGATCGTCCTGTTGTGGTCTATTCTCCAGGTTTTCCCGGAGCTCCAGCACCAAGAGTGTTGACAAGCGCAGCAGCTCCACTAAGGAAGACAAGAGCCATGTGAGTACTCACTTGGATATTAAAACGAGACACTGTTGCATCTGCAGTTGCGTGACTACAGTCTGCGTAGACAAAAAAGACGGTGAGTTTGTTGTTGGGATGGGCAAGGTTAATTGAATATCCGAACAGATGTTAGTATTCGATTACTTGAGTGAGTTCATGAATAAATACATAAACATAAGTGTAGGCCTATTTTAACAATGAAAAAGCTTTGTCTAAATTATCCTTGTGACGTTCTTACCTACGAGGATATACAATCGCTTTGAAATATTGTTAATACAATAAAATGTGAATGTTATAACGGTGCATTGAGCTACTGCTGCTATTTCCCCGACCTTAAAATTACAGGCGCGCACCTAGCAATTTTTTCTGTTTAACGTATTATACGTTGTTTATTGTTCAGCTGGAGAACCTGCAGAAGAGGATCTACCAGCTAGAAGAACAACTCCACAGTGAGATGCAGCTGAAGGACGAAATGGAGCAGAAGTGCAGGTATACAACCTGTCAATCAGTTCCAATAAGTTCCATCTCAAGCTAAACAAATACACAATGCTGGTTTTGAGAAAGAAAACACCCCTGTCTTTTTCAAGAACAGTGCTCTCGATCTCAATTAGTTCCCGCTTTTAGAAGATCAAGCAGAGCAATTTAAAGTGCAAATCGGTGTCTTTCTTTAGGACCTCGAACACAAAGCTTGACAAGATCATGAAAGAGCTGGACGAGGAGGTGAGTGAATATCTCGGATTCTGCAACACATATGAAGGCAAATGGATAATAACGATCTGCGGTACTCTACAAAATGTGTAATAAAAAAAGAAAACACAATAAAGGGCCTAAATGCTCTGTACTTTGAGGACTTACTCCTGTCCTCCCTGCCCTCCCAGGGCAATGTGAGGAAGGGTGTGGAGGCCAGCATGTCCCTGCTGGAGAAAGACAAGATGATGACCCAGCACCGAGCCACCGAGTACCAAAGAAAGGCCGACCAGGAGGCCGAGAAGAGACGCAACTTGGAGAACGAGGGTAAGGATTTTTTTTTGTACCTCATTCAAATCAAATGTATTTATAAAGCCCTTGCATCATCTGATGTCACAGAGTGCTGTACAGAAACCCAGCCTAAAACCCCAAACAGCAAGCAATGCAGGTGTAGAAGCACGGTGGCTAGGAAAAACTCCCTAGAAAGGCCAGAACCTTGGAAGAAACCTAGAGAGGAACCAGGCTATGAGTGGTGGAGAGGCTGAGTCAGGGCCAGTCCTCTTGTGGCTGTGCCGGGTGGAGATTATAACAGAACATGGCCAAGATTTTAAAATGTTCATAGATGACCAGCAGGGTCAAATAATAATAATTAGTGGTTGTCGATCATTTAATCTCTTTTCAATCTCCCCCTGTTTTAGTCCAAACCTCTGTTTATAATCCTGTCTATAACCTCTGTTTATAATCCTGACTATAACATGTGTTTATAATCCTGTCTATATCTTCTGTTTCTAACACTGATTAGGAACAAATATGATGATAGGCGTGTACAGTATTACAGTACTTTACATGTTCATAAAGCAGAATGTATACAAGTGGTTTGGCCATTATATTGACAGGGTTTGTACAGAGTTAATGCTACTACAGTATAATCCATGATAAGATCTCTCCCCAGGGCTGTAGTGGTTAGGACGCTGGGCCAGTAACCGAAAGGCCGCTGGTTCGAATACCCAAGCCGGCAAGGTTAAAAATCTGTTAAGTTGCTCTTGAGCAAGGCACTTAACCCAAATTTTCTCCAGGGGCGGCGTACTACTATGGCTGACCCTGTAAAACAACACATTTCACTGCACCTATCCGGTGTATGTGACAATACATATATATTTTTGTAGCATCCCTCTCCTCCCTGATGTTAGTGATCGTCCCAAATGGCACCCTGTTCCATATAAAGAGGACTACGTTTGACCGGGGCTCATAGGGAATAGGGCGCCATTTAGGACGTAGGCTTGATCTGGCCCAAACAGATGTTTGTCCCAACTGGATTACTACTCACCCTGGCCGAACAAGACTAGAGCTGCTTGACCTGCTAGTCTGGTTGTCTGCTAGTCTCTGACCCTTTGACTAGCAGTCTTAACCCAGACACACACCATCTGAGACCCTCCCGTTAACTGGGACCAGTGGCTCGCTGTGAATTTAAGCACAACCAGATCCGATACCATAAACAGAGCACTTTAAATGCAACGCGTGAGCAAGTCCCATGCACAAAAATCCGTTTCTTGATACAGTTAATTTAGTGAAGCGTCATGTTTTGAAAGGGACGTGTGTGTGTGAAGATTAAGTAAATCTTTTGATTGACTCATCTTACTCTCTCTCGTCTCAGTGTCCACTCTGAAGGAGCAGCTTGAGGACATGAGGAAAATCTGCCAAAACTCTCAGGCCTCGAATGATAAGATCCTACAGCTGCAAAATCAGGTACAGTATCTCACACACACTGCTCTCTTTGATTACCATCCACACAGCACAGGGGTCATTCTAGGTGTGAGGGGGTTGTTTGAGGTCTGTGTCAATGTAGTAGTCGGCTCATCCAATAAGAGGGTCAGAATGTGTGTCAAAGGTCAGAATCTGGGTCAAAGGTACAGACAGTGAAGGGGATGTGTGAGGGATGTTAGTTTTGAGGGATGTGTGGTGGGTTAAGGAGAGGGCAGGCCAGGTTTTAACCACAGTTCAAGGATCAGATTACTCCACCCTAAATCAGAACCTTAACTATGACAAGGATGAACAATATCTGACCCCGTGTCATCACCCTATGGCTTTGTTGCATTACATGCATTGATGTTTATCAGCAAATTGAAGTCACTTTTTATTTTCATAGAGCAGGTGAAGGAGGAATCAAGGCCTCAAACTGGACTGGTATAGACCTTTCAGAGAGCAAAAGTAGCCTTTGCCTATTAGGTATTATTAGAAGCGTATGAATGGATATCATTCCATTCTATTCACAACATTAGACATCCTCCCACATGTTGGTTAAGAAACCCAACTGTCTCAAACGTTCTGCAGCAACTGAGCGGATCGTCTGTGTCAGGAAGTAATATTGACTCTGAGCTTTCCTACTGGCCGTTTCCTTGACTAACAGCTGGAGGAGGCCAATGACCTGCTGCGGGCAGAGTCGGACACGGCGGCGCGGCTGAGGAAGAGCCACACCGAGATGGCCAAGTCCATGAGCCAGCTGGAGGGGCTGAACCGCGAGCTGCAGGAGAAGAGCCGTTCGTCTGTCGGGGGGAGGGCCCAGCTGGAGAAGGAGCTGCTGCAGCTGCAGAGCACCCTGGACTCTGAAAGGAGGAGCTACAGCCAGGGATCAAAGGAGATCCACGAGCTGCAAGGTACCATTTGGCTACATCCCAATTCTCCACACTTCCTAAAGTGTGCACTCTAATCTTTATTCTGATCCCCATTAGCCTACAGCTACTCTTCCTACGGTCTATACATTCAACAACAAATACATAGCTAAGCACTCAGGTAAGCACGGTCTCTTACACCAATCAAAGGCTCTTAAATCTATGTAGGGGAGTGCACCAGACAAGGAAAGAGTGGAGATTTGGGACACTCGGGCCCAAAGACTGCACTCATTGTTCTATGAGTAAATGTGACTACGACATGACTCCGTGTTTGAGTAAATACGAGGTGTCTGACTGCATGTGTTAGAACTAAATGGATTAATGTGATTGCCTACACCCATTTTAGTTTGCTTTACAGTAATACCTCAGTCACTCTTACTTAGCTGTTCAACTAACTTCAAATGATCTGAAGTGAACTCACTCACTATTAAGAGACAGCTGGGGAATATTAGCTCCAGTTCTAACCATTCTCATTCATCACATTAGACATGCCCAGGCACTGCCTAATGCCTACAGAACTCTTTGTAAAGTTGGAGAAGCTTGGGGGTGAATATATCTGAGGGATTGTGTTGAAATATTGCTTTTAATTCAGACGGAATTTGAAGTGTACAGAAGTCCATATTGAATAGAAAAATAATACTTTATTGTCCAGTGTCCTTACAGTCCAGACTCTTGTAGATGTACAGATATAGTTTTCCAAGTCTTAAAGCCTTGCATTATGGTGCGTGTAGCACGTTGCACAAACCACTGTTTTGATGGTGACTCTGTTTTTCTCTGCGTGTCTGTAGCGCGGATGACTGGTCTTCAGGAGGACAATAAGAACTTGAAACTCAGCCTGTCCAAAGTGGAGGCGGAACGCAAGCAGGCCCAGGAGAGGAGAAACAACCTGGAGAAGGTTTGTGCCCTCCAAGTCTCTCCACGTGTCACATACAAACCCATACTATGCTTTCTAATGCTAACACAAACCCTGTCGTGGCTTTCCAGTTACTTGTGAAGTCCACCTACAGTCAGTAGGGGTCCAAATGGAAGTATAAAAAAATAAAACAGCTGTGCTCCTTATTAGCTTAACAAAGTAAATCAAACATTTAGACTAATAAAAACATCTTAAGGTGGGATAACCAAATGTACATCTAGCTGGTATTTTAATCCCCTTATTCCCAGTGTCTCTCCCATAAAGATTAGCAGAATGAATGTTTTCCTGATCAAGATGGACACGCTGCTAGTATGCAAATGTCCATTCCAGGGATTCTTTATGTAATTCAATGTTGTCTTCCAACAGGAGAAGAACAACCTGGAGATTGACCTAAACTACAAGCTGAAGACTCTGCAGCAGCGTTTGGACCAGGAACACACAGAACACAGAGTGACACGGGCCCAGCTCACTGACAAATACGAGTCCATTGAAGAAGCCAAGTCAGCTGCCATGCATGGTATTTCTGAGCCTGTGTTGGAGCACACCCTACCCACCACTACCATCTGTCTCCTTTTTCTGTCTGTCACTCTTTTTGAGCCCCCACCTGCACCACTCATACCCAGGGGGCAATTGATGGATAGGGGCGGAATTCAGGGAATGTACTCCGCTCCCCTCCATGTGGCATGTCGAGACTTTACCTCCCTACGTATTAAATGCCTTACCCCATCCCACCTTCCAAAAACAACAGAAATGACGGAGACTAGCACTGTTTGAAGCAACATTTACTTGTTTTCCAGCTATTTATGCGGCAGTTGTTGCAGTCCTGACCATTTTCAGTGTAGTTTATTTGAAGTGACTGAGCACAAATGTCCTATTAAATCTGTCGGTGAGATTCTTCCATAAAATAACAGATGGATAGTTGCCACTGAGTGACACATCTTCCTTCCCTGCAGCGGTGCAGCAGAAGGTGTCGGAGGAGAGCGGGTCGAGGATGCGAGCGGAGAGCAGGGTGGTGGAGGTGGAGAAGCAGTGCTCCATGCTGGAGTTTGACCTCAAGCAGTCGGTGCAGAAGATGGAGCAGCTGATGAAGCAGAAGGAGAGGCTGGAGGACGAGGTGAGCACCAGCGGATGTTAACTTGCTCTGTCTGGGGTGGATACCCACGGTCACGTGCTTAAAACCGTCAACTTTGCATCTCTCGTGCAACCGTCAGATGTCAATCATGAATTGTTACGCATGGCAAATTTCACAGTAGTTAGGAACGCTGGCGATTTTTACCCAAGACGAAATCTTCTGGTATAACCTGTGTAGTTAGGACATACTGTTTCTCTTGTGTCCTAACACCTGTGGTTCCCTCCCCCTCTCAGGTGAAAGGTCTACGGATGCAGCTGGAGCAGGAGTCCAGTAAGAGGCTGCTGGCCCAGAACGAGCTGAAGTGCCGCTCGCAGGAGGCCGACCGGCTGAAGGGCTCGGAGAAGCAGCTGAAGCAGGAGATCAACACGGCACTAGAGAGCAAACGGTCGCTCGAGTTCCAGCTCGCACAGCTCACTAAGTGAGAATACCCTCCAAACTAGTCACATGTTGTCACGGCCCACCACAGTTTCACTTACCCCAAATAATAGAGTATGTCGAGTTTACCACTAGTCACTTATACAAGGGTCAGAGATCTTTTCATCCCCCTAATGTTTATTATGGGGGTTGGGTGATCTGATCCTAGATCTGTGGGTAACTTCTAGCTCGATTCTCAACAGGCCCACATTGAGCATCATCTCATGCTACCTCCCTTCCAAATGAGTGCAATACCTTTCAGCCACACGTATCGGTCTTCATTAGCTCAAATCTATTCTGAAAGTCTAATATTCTGTAATAGTCTTTAGTTTGATGTTTTTCCTTCCTGCAGCTAGCTAATACTGCTTTGGGAGTCAAGACGTTAAATAGCCCTACAATTGGTTGTTATTCCAGTAAAAAGGCTCTTATTCCAGCTTAGGGGGTAACTGTGGCAAAGCTGCCCTCTGACAATGTTTACACCACAGGATTAAGGATTAGCCTGCAGTCCAGCTCCTCCCACCAGACCAGACTGATTGGACTGTTAATCCGCCTACAGAGCTCTGCAAGGAGTGGTGGTGGGGGTATTCCCCAGCTAATTACAGCCCTGGCACATACTGGATAGTATAGTGTCATTAGGTTCACAATCTATACACAGGTTTTGTGGCTGAAACGTTTGATCACTTCTTGATGATTTTATCAGAATTTCCCTTTCAACACTGATTGGTTGATTTGAAACTCTAATATGTTTCAGTAACTCTAATATGTAAATCATGTGGTTTGTGTGTCTGTCTTCCAGGCAGTACAGGGGCAACGAGGGACAGATGAGGGAACTTCAGGACCAGCTTGAGGCCGAACAGTATTTCTCAGTGAGTAGGACCCATCTACCCCACTACCCCCACTCTCCTATAACCTGGCTCAGTGGCTAACTTGATTGCCATATCTCTTCTCTCTACCCCCTAGACGCTTTATAAAACTCAGGTGAAGGAACTGAAAGAGGATATTGAGGAGAGGAACCGCCAGGTCCAGGAAGCTCACAAGAAGGTGCAGGAGCTGCACAGCGAAAGGTAACAAATCACAAAATGGAAATCATTATAAATCAGGCATTTGTCAATATAGCAAGAATGTGTATTGTAATCATACATTGTACTTCAAATATGGGGTGCATTTTTTCTCGACCACTCTACTTTCAAATCTCCACGCGGAGTGGTTATTATTCCATTTTAAACCGTGTGTGTCTGTCGTCCCTCCCTCCCACCAGGGACTCCCTGTTGGCCCAGCTGGATCTGACAGTGACCAAGGCAGAGTCGGAGCAGCTGGCCAGGGCGCTCCAGGAGGAGCAATACTTTGAGCTGATCCAGGAGAACAAGAAGGCCACGGCCAGACACAAGCAGGAGGGCACCGAGAAGGATGCCACCATCGCACGGGTCAGTACAGCGTGCCTCAATACACACTGCTCTCCTGCATTGTAAATGAATGTCAGGGAAAATGCATCTATTCAGGAATGGGGGCACAGAGGAAACAACAGCTTAATATACTTTCAATATTGGGATATTTAATGATTGTTTTTGTGTGTCTCAGGCAGCTGTAGAACACCTACATTTAAACCTCTGAATGCATCTCTCCCCAGCTTGAGGATTCCAACAAAACCCTGACCAAAGATGTGGAGAACCTCAGCAAAGGAGAAGGCCGAGCTGAACAACAAGCTTCGCATTCAGGAGGAAGGTAGCGTCGACTCCATTTTCCTAATTTGGTCTAATGACTATATTCTAGGTCTATGGGTAAGGTCAACATAGGCCCTTATATGTCCCCGATGGGTCAGTTAGATCTCTGTAAGACTGTCTAGTTTCCTCAGGCTGTACCCTTCTCTCCTGCAGAGTATGCCTCCCAGAAAGAGGAGATTACAAACACAATCAAGGCCAATTACGAGAAGGTTCTCAGCACAGAGCGCACTCTCAAGACTCAGGTGAAGACACTTCAACCTTACATGACAATTTACATTACAGAACGCTACATCAATAATTATGAGCTCCTTATTTACATCCAAACACCTCAACCAGTTTCCCCAATTTCTTAAACCTCAACCTTACCTCAACTGGTTGCCCTATTTGATCCCAACCCTCAACTGTGTCTCTCCAGGCGGTGAACAAGCTGGCAGAAATCATGAACAGGAAGGATATGAAGCTGGACACCAAGAAGAAGGGCAACACGACCGACCTGAGGAAGAAGGAGAAGGAGAACCGCAAGCTGCAGCTGGAGCTTAAACAGGAGAAGGACAAGTTCAACCACATGGCCTATTAAGTACCAGAAGGAGCTCAGTGAGATGCAGGCGGTCAGTAACACATTATACATTGTCAGTCAATTTAGCAGTAGGGTCAAATTGGTCTGAAAATCATCTGACGATGATCATGGGAACCTTTTAATTAATAGTATGCTTTAAAATATAACGAAAAAGCACCATTTTAGGTGAAAGAGTATGAGGTAATAGGACAGTTAGGAAGATTTAGTAAAAAACATTCCTAATTTAGAACAGAGCTAAAAGTCACTAGTGAAAGGCAGTACTACATTCCTCCTTGAAAGTGCAGTGCTTCTGATCTTCCCTAAAGTGACTGCATATTCACTGTTTGCCTCTCCTCCTCTACAACAGCAACTGTCTGAGGAGTGCACGTACCGCAATGAGCTGCAGATGCAGCTAGACAGCAAGGAGAGTGACATCGAGCAGCTGAGGGAGAAGCTCAACGACCTGCAGCTGCGCATGGACAACTCCAGCGTCACCAGCTTGCAGTTGGACGAGACGGACAGCAACATCGCCGGTAAGTTCACCGTGGGGTCAACTAACCGAGGGCAGCTGTGTCAAAGGACAGGCCAGGCCAAACATCCTCAACCCTGTTCGTGATGAGCCACAGCACACATGATTCAGCGAATGAACATGTTGAAGGTGGGATGATGCTAAGTTGGGACAGAAATTTACAGTACTACAGCTCTCCATGAGCAGGATTTTGGATCACTGAACTAGATACTAGATGTTTGGTCCATCAGGATAGCTTTAATGATCCAAAAAGAACCCTGGCATGATTTAAATCTTATCAATCCTAGCCATTCCAAGTTATTAAACCATTCATTGACTGGTTATGACAGTGTTGTTCTGAAGCAGTGAAGTACCTAGAGTGCATTCAGAAAGTATTCAGACCCCATATTGTAAATATCACATATACAGTTGAAGTCGGAAGTTTACATACACTTAGGTTGGAGTCATTAAAACTTGTTTTTCAACCACTCCACAAATTTCTTGTTAACAAACTATATAGTTTTGGCAAGTCGGTTAGGACATCTACTTTGTGCATGACACAAGTAATTTTCACAACAATTGTTTACAGACTGATTATTTCACTTCTAATTCACTGTATCACAATTCCAGTGGGTCAGAAGTTTACATAAACTAAGTTGACTGTGCCTTTAAACAGCTTGGGAAATTCCAGAAAATTATGTCTTGGCTTTAGAGGTTTCTGATAGGCTAATTGACATAATTTGAGTCAATTGGAGGTGTACCTGTGGATGTATTTCAAGGCCTACCTTCAAACTTAGTGCCTCTTTGCTTGACATCATGGGAAAATCCAAAAGAAATCAGCCAAGACCTCAGAAAAAAAATTGTAGACCTCCACAAGTCTGGTTTATCCTTGGGAGCAATTTCCAAACGCCTGAAGGTACCACGTTCATCTGTACAAACAAAAGTACGCATGTATAAACACCATAAGACCATGCAGCCGTCATACTGCTCAGGAAGGAGATGCGTTCTGTCTCCTAGAGATGAATGTACTTTGGTGCGAAAAGTGCAAATCAATCCCAGAACAACAGCAAAGGACCTTGTGAAGATGCTGGAGGAAACTGATACAAAAGTATCTATATCCACAGTAAAACTAGTCCTATATCGACATAACCTGAAAGGCAGCTCAGCAAGAAAGAAGCCACTACTCCAAAACCACCATTAAAAAAAACTGACTACGGTTTGCAACTGCACATGGGGACAAAGATCGTACTTTTTGGAGAAATGTCCTCTGGTCTGATGAAACAAAAATAGAACTGTTTGGCCATAATGACCATTGTTATGTTTGGAGGAAAAAGGGGGAGACCTGCATGCCGAAGAACACCATCCCAACCGTGAAGCATGGGGGTGGCAGCATCATGTTGTGGGGGTGCTTTGCTGCAGGAGGGACTGGTGCACTAAACAAAATAGATGGCATCATGTGGAAGGAAAATTATGTGGATATATTGAAGCAACATCTCAAGACGTCAGTCAGGAAGTTAAAGCTTGGTTGCAAATTGGTCTTCCAAATGGACAATGACCCCAAGCATACTTCCAAAGTTGTGGCAAAAAGGACAATCTCAATCTCTCTACTATTATTCTGGCATTTCACATTCTTAAAATAAAGTGGTGATCCTAACTGATCTAAGACAGGGAATTTTTACTATGATTTTACTACTAAAACTGAGTTTAAATGTATTTTGCTTAAGTGTTTGTAAACTTCTGACTTCAACTGTTCATAAGTATTCAGACCCTCTACTCAGTACTTTGTTGAAGCACCTTTGGCAGCGATTACAGCCTTGAGTATTCTTGGGTATGACGCTACAAGCTTGACACACCTGTATTTGGGGAGTTTCTCAGATTCTTCTCTGCAGGTTCACTCAAGTTCTGTCAGATTGGATGGGGAGCGTCGCTGCAC
The DNA here is from genome assembly GCA_030435695.1 of Brachymystax lenok tsinlingensis. NCBI lineage: Eukaryota > Metazoa > Chordata > Actinopteri > Salmoniformes > Salmonidae > Brachymystax > Brachymystax lenok. Next base: position 11,491,397 of record CM059801.1, read on the forward strand.
AGCTATTTTCAGTTCTCTCCAGAGATGTTTGACCGGCTGTGTGCTTAGGGTCGTTGTCCTGTTTGAAGGTGAACCTTCGCCCCAGTCTGAGGTCCTGAGCACTCTGGAGAAGGTTTTCATCAAGGATCTATCTGTACTTTACTCTGTTCATCTTTCCCTCGATCTTGACTAGTCTCCTAGTCCCTGCCGCTGAAAAACATACCCAAAGAGTTCAATCTTGGTTTCATCAGACAAGATAATCTTGTTTCTCATGGTCTGAGAGTCCTTTAGATCCTTTTGGCAAACGCCCAAGTGGGTTGTCATGTGCCTTTTTACTGGTCACTACCATACCTAATTGCTACTACCATACCTAATACCTAACCTAAGTGCTGCAGAGATGGTTGTCCTTCTGCAAGGTTCTCCCATCTCCACAGAGGAGCTCTGCAGCTCTGTCAGAGTGACCATTGGGTTCTTGGTCACCTACCTGACCAAGGCCCTTCTCTATCGATTGCTCAGTTTGGCTGAGCGGCCAGTCAATTCCTTCAACCGCATGGCTTGGTTTTTTCTCGGACATGCGCTGTCAACTGTGGTACCTTATATAGACAGGTGTGTGCCTTTCCAAATCATGTCCAATCAAGTGAATTTACCACAGGTGGACAATCAAGTTGTAGAAACATCTCAAGGATGAATGGAAACAGGATGCACCTGAGCTTAATTTCGAGTCTCATAGCAAAGTGTCTGAATAGTTATGTAAATAAGGTATGTCTGTTTTTTTATTTTTAATTGTGCAAAAAAAATGTAAGCCTATTTTCGCTTTGTCATTATGGGGTGTTGTGTGTAGTTTGAGAGAAAAATATTATTTAATCCATTTTAGAAAAAGGCTGTAACCAAGTGGAAAAATTCAAGTGGTCTGAATACTTCCCGAATGCACTGTATAGGAGAATGTGGATTTTCATATTTTCTAACCCTCCTGGTTCAAGTGTCAGTGTCCATTTAGAATGACTGTTTTTCTTTGGAGACCTACCAACAATGTTTGCTGTACATTGAATGCCTGATGTGCCTGTGGTTAAAGTCCTCTCTCATCTCTTATTCCCCCATCTCCAGTTGGTTCTCCTTGCTCTCCTCCCTATCTTTGTATCTTCTATTCTTTTCCTTCTGTGAGTAACTCGGAGTTGTGGACCCCAATTTTGTGCCTGGCCTAGGCTGTGCTACTGTATGTCTTTTGCCTCCCTTGTATTTTTGTTTGTCTTTTTTGGGTGAGAAAGGTATTCATTCTTGTATGCTCTCACCAACACTTTTGAAAGGCCATTCCAAGTGACAGAAGGAGCAGTTATAGCCCCTTTTTAGGGTATTTTAAACCAAGTTGTGCCATGCTGGGGGCATTTTAATTTACTAACCGTGAATCATAATTCACATAAGCCATTTGTAGGGGCAAATTAACCATTTACAGTATAGAACTTCATTTAATGTTATTTCAGTACAAATTTGAACTGTACCGTATAAATGAGTCTTCTGTAGGTAGTCAGTTTCAATGTTGTCAGCTGTACATTTATTTTGTGGCAGGACAAGCGATCATAAAATCTGAGTGACTCCTAAAGTAAAGTGACTACATGAGAGGTTAGCTACTGTAACACTAGACTACAACAACACTGTGTGGTTTAACCCATCACTCTGAGCACCTTTCAAAACGTGTCTGGAAACCATGATCCACACCCTTCCTTTTGAGCCCCTGTCCCTTGTGCTTCAAACAAACACTCCTTTTTTTTAAGTTTTGTTTTGGCATGTTCACCTCAGAACAGAAGTGAATCCTTTTCAGAATCAAGGAAGTCTCACACACTTGTAGTTGAGCTTTAGATCAATTCACTGTTCTTTTGTAGCTTGTTGTTGTGCCAAAGCATGCTCTTTGTGTCGAGTCGGTAAAACTTTAACATAATGGAAGGATATTCCCAACGATATACAGTTCCCTGCTATGTGCCGGTAGACTGAGGCATCAGAAGCCCCATGTTGGATGGACAGATCCATAGAATTATAATTGATAAGTGATTTATAATTTTATGGTACAACACACATCTATCTAGACCACCATGGAGTTTAAACTAGTCCATGATATCTAACTGTCTGAAAAAATGACGTGGATTTGACTTGCTTTAGTAAAGACATTTATACTGTCCTTTATATCCCTTTTAATTCATGCTCCCTTATGCATGGGCTCTAAAAGTACTGAGCTTGAAGTAACAGCATGGGATATTCTAACTCCTGTCGGTCACATACTATTGTATACTACAGTTATTTTGAAGTGTAACCTGGGCAGAGAAATAATCAGTTAGTTTGAACTTGAAATGACTTAAGTTATTATGGCCCGGCCTTGTCACATTACTTTTTTTGTTCTTCCCCCAGCTGAGTTTGAATTGAGTCACTGCATGGTGTTTAGGGGACAGTGTTACCCACAGGCTTGGTTTTCATTTGTGTCTATCTTGTGTCTGTGTAGAATCCAGACTGGAAGGGTGGCTGTCCATTCCTAATAAACCTAATATCAAACGATATGGCTGGAAGAAGCAGGTATGTCACCTGGACTCTTTTAATCAATTTCCTGACATTACTGATTGATATTAAATGGCACAGTACGGATCGTACTGATGGTGCTGCCTAGTGCCTACTCTTTTGGGCCAACACGATTCTTCCTAACATTATTTCTCAATTATATTTTTCCTCAGTATGTGGTGGTGAGCAGCAAGAAGATTCTGTTCTACAACGATGAACAGGACAAAGAACAGTCCAACCCCTCCATGGTACTAGATATTGAGTAAGTACCCTTGTTTTGTGGATTTCGATTTTTTTCATTTAACTTTCTTTACACTCGCCATCTGTTTTAACACTGACCGAATATCACCGTCTTAGATAAGTTTGTTTTATGTGAAAATGATTGCTTGGGTTGTAAGAGCTCATGTAACAGTGTCTGTGACGGTGTATTCTGATCCCCAATAATCACGCATTGCTTGTTGTTCTGTGCAGCAAACTGTTCCACGTGCGTCCAGTCACCCAGGGTGATGTGTACCGAGCAGAGACCGAGGAGATCCCCAGGATATTCCAGGTAGGAAGGAAACTTCTGACCTGACCAATCGACCTTCTGACCTATTGTCTTACGTCAGAAAGCACGGTGGCCGTCTGCACTGCTGGTTCATGGCAACACGTTCGCGTTAGAATGACACCATCGGTCGGAAGATGATGCCTTCTGACCTAAACCAATCAAGTTAACCAGCTCAGTATATTTAGGTCTACAATCACCTTACTTGCCCATTCTCAAACAAGTTCTCACAGTCTCATGTCAGAATTAGATGTTAATCCATGTTTCTCAAACGTCAGATTTCAAAGTGTTTGGTTACTACTTCTCTGTATCGTTCCGAGGTTAAGTTTAGGCATGAACCCAGAATGGTTAAGGTTTGGGATAGGCTTAAAACACAAATATGAAAAACAACGTTCTATCGCTGGATTCGAACATGCAACCTTTGGAACCATAGGCAGATGCTTACACCCATCCACCATCCCTGTCCACAACATCCAAGCAAAACCAAAACTACTTAAAGGTATCACTCATTGTTGCCCCCTAGTGGGCAGTTTCCACATCTCCTGACGTCCTCAGACATGGATGGAAGTCGAATACTGGGTGACCTGCCTGCTCAAACAGATGATTACAATCCCATTTTAGATGTTGACACCTGTCTTGAGTGCACTCCAGTCTACATTCACAGTTAGTTAAGTAGACTCCTTTTTTACCCCAGAGAGACTTTCAATTAGCTGTTATACTTTTCAATTAGATTTTCTGATTCAGTAGTATACAACCCTTAAAGCCCCTCTTCAAACTATCCCTTTTATAAAAATGCAGAAATGTTTTGAAGAGACTCTTACTCTCTCTCGTCTCCCCCCTTTAGATCCTGTATGCCAATGAGGGGGAGTGCAGGAAGGAGGCAGACATGGAGACTGTCTCGCAGGGCGACAAGACCAACTGTCTGCCCCACAAAGGTCATGAGTTCATCCCCACGCTTTACCATTTCCCCACGAACTGCGAGGCCTGCGCCAAGCCCCTGTGGAACGTCTTCAAGCCCCCACCTGCCCTGGAGTGCCGCCGCTGCCACGTCAAGTGCCACCAGGACCACCTCGACAAGAAGGAGGACGTCATCGCCCCCTGCAAAGGTACGGCGAAACCTAAATCAGTGGTGAAGGGGGAAAAAATATACTTAAAAAATTACAAGACAAACTGCTTGATCCTGGTTTTCGGCACCAAAATAATTTGGCTTTCGTTAAGGGGTAAGTGGGGACTTCCTGAGTTTGTGTTCTCAGTGTTCTGTCTGCTTTTGTCTCCTCTAACTCCCCTCTAACAGTGAACTACGATGTGACCTCTGCCCGGGACATGCTCCTGCTAGCACTGACTCAAGACGAGCAGAAGAAATGGATCGGCCACCTGGGCAAGAAGATCCCCAAAACACCGCCCTCCTCCTTCCTGAGGGCGTCGCCCCGCACCATGTCCACCCGCCCCGCACCCAACCAGTCCTTCCGCAAGAACCCCAAAAGCATCACAGGCAAGCCAAGGTAACCTTAGATACACTCTCGGGGCCTGAAATGGCATCATTTTCCTTATATAAAGTAGTGCACTACAGTTGTCCAGAGCATCTTATTCTCCATATAGTGCACTACTTTTGGTCAAAAGTAGTGCACTATATAGGTAATGGGGTGTAATTTTGGACACAACCTCTGATGGTCCCACAGGGCAGCCCTTTCCAACCTCCTTGTACTGCCTTAGCAGCCACACTTGTTTTCTATAGCTTGAAGCTTGTTTTGGCCAATACAGAACATTGAGGCCAAGAGACGGTGTTAAGAGAGGTTGTGCTCCAGTCCAGAAGTCCTCTGTTCATCCCTGCTGCTGGTGGACTGTCTGTGACTGTTGTCGTCCGGTCAGCCACGTGACTCGCTATTTTGTCTTCTCCTGCCCTGTGTAACTGTAGCAGGTTGCAGTCTCATTCTGCTACCACAGCCTCCAAGCAGCAGACACAACATCCAGCACTTGTTGACATTGACAACAACTCCTCCTCACCAAATTTACAAAAGAAGTCTTAACTCTTTACACTTATCTCCTTACTGTTTTGGCTTGATTATTTATTATCAACTGACTGTGTTGATGGTGGATCTAACAGCAGTGGAACTGTCCTTTGTGGTTCTTTCTAGTTTGACTTGGAACTCTTTCTATCTAATTTGACACTAAATTGTTTTTTTGGTTTCATTGACTAACTCTTAGGCCTCTATGCAACCTTTCCTGAAGCAGGTGTCCCATGTATTGGTTGTTGCATTTCCCTCTACCAAGTATGACGCCAGAGACCATGAAAGCCATAATGGACATGCAGTTACTATGTCTTTAAACCTGTTTTTCTATGTAATGTATTAACATCTATCGGGGGTACTAACCAAGTGTCAAATGTCTTACACTCTTTTACTGGACACCTGTTTTCTCTTTCTTCCAGCTAACCATCTGAACCATTGGATTCTATTGGGACTTTGTCTTTTTTCTTTCTTCCTCCCACCTCACAAAAACAGGAGGGTCCCTATTTGATATCAAAGTCAATTAAAGCAATCTGACCAGCGCTGGAAATTGGGATAGTTATCTGACATAAGGCATCAGGGACATTGAAAAGGCCTGCTATTCCCCCTCACCCCCTCCTCTCCTACCCTCACCCTGGGACCTCAACTAAGACTCCCTCATCCAGCCATCACATACTTCCAACTCTTTGTTTCTTCCAGAAGATGGCGTGGCTCATCGTTCCAAAACGTGGGACTTGGGACCTGAATGGGAGATGGAAAGAAAGAGTGAGAGGCTCATGGCATGCTGTGGGTAGTACATCTTCCATGTCAGGAATGGGAAGGGATATGGTTTAATAAATGACTGGAGGTTTTGCTGGGACTCTTGCATGTAAACATGGTCAAAATTGAGGTACTGTAGTACAGGGGTTGGCCTAACTCTGTGGAGAATGGGTACATCTCGGGGAAACGTAAATGTTTATTTTTTCTTCCCCTGTCTGAGAAAACAGATACTCTGTTTCCATCTAAATTGACTTTAATGCCTTTGACTGATGGACTCTGGTGGCCTTTGCTTCGATCCCTTATTACTCTGCACTCCAGCTATATCAGGGGTCAGTTGAGACAGAGTATGTATTGGGAACTGAGTATTAGATGTTTTTCAGTATTGAGTGAGGAGCGTGCAAGATCATTTAAATCTATGCATTGTTATTTTTATTAATTATTGTAATTGCTCCAAGCCATAAGCAAATTCCATTGTAATGGCGGATAGGAGACCTAAAAAGTATTTTCTTTTTCTTTCTGTGTATTCATTGGGTACATTGTTTTCTGTAATATTGTATGTATTGCCTTACATTGACTCATTGATAAATTGTTCAAAAGGAAAACATTAAGTTAACAAATGTAAAACTGCACTGTTTGAATTGTAAATTATTTGTAGAAGACTTAACCAGGTGTAGCATTTGGCCCACCTAGTGCCTTAATGTTTGGATAATGATTTTACTGCCATATCTGTTTTGTGTTTATCTCCAAAAAAAACAAGACAAATCCAAACTCTTCCATTATTATTTTTTAAATCTGCTACATTGTGGTTTTATCAGAACGTTTCCTGTCTGGTTGGAATATATTTTGAATGCCTCTTTATAGACTCATTGCAATAGTGTATTGTGTCAACACAAAGTTCCTAGAGTTCAGTATCTAGCTCACAACAGTTTCTGGATGGTGTACCTTGACGAAGGCTTGTTAAAAATGTAGTTATAATTATATTCATATGGTAACGTCCCATTCACTCAAATCCAACTGTGTACATCATTTGAAGAGAAAAAAACAATGAATACCGCTAATTCAAAATGGTTTTTTGTTCAGTAAAAAGAGGGTGAGGAAGCACTGGAAGACCTACTTAGTCTATTTTGTCTTGGATGAATCGCATGTTTAATTGCATTGGAGGCCGCACTGATGGATATGTGTCAATAAACATATCTTTATCTATAATCTACAGACTTCTCTTTTATGTATGTAGGCTATGAGAGTGATTTTGATATACAGTTCTTCATTTTGAGCAACTGCATATAGACTTGTGGCTAATGAAGTGATTTACCAATCACAGGGCTGTGATTGTAGCTAGTAATTCACAGTACTGGGAACAGAGAAAAGGTGTGTGACGGATGAGCATAACTGTTGATTGGCAAGAAGAAAATGACAAAGCACAAGGTAAAGAAGATTTTGAACCACTGATGTGCTGCTTTTACATTTTGGTCATTTAGCAGACACTTATCCAGAGCGACTTAGTGCCTTCATCTTAAGATAGCTCTTGTTGTGATGTGTGTTGTGTCCTATATTTTTAAATCCCAGATCCCATCCCCACAGGAGGCCTTTTGGTAGGCTGTCATTGTAAATAAGAATTTAACTGACTTGCCTAGTTAAATAAAAAAATAATAATACATTGTTATAGCCTGAAGGTATGGAGGGGTTGTTCCCCTTGCTGCTCCTTAGGCAAGCACCATGGTCTTTTAGTGGATGCATGGTCTTTTTGACTGGATGCCAGTGGAGTGTATGGAGAAGTGGGGTGACATGGAAGAACTTGGGACGGTTGAACACCAGACTGGCTGCGGCGTTCAGGATAAGTTACAGGGGTTTGATGGCACAATCGGGGAGCCCAGCCAACAGTTGCAGTAGTCCAGATGGGATTTAACGTGTGCCTGGATTAGAACATACGCCTCTTCCTGTGTGTGGAAAGGTGGTACTCTAACCTGCAGGAGCAAGTGACCAGTTTGATTTTTGCAGAAAATGAGCTTGAGGTGGTGGACCAACATCCAAGCTGAGATATCTGCCAGGCACGCAGAGATGTGTGTCGCCACCTGGTTGTCAGAAGGTGGGAATGAGAAAAGTAGATGTCATCTGCATCGCAGTGACAGGAGAGACCATGAGAGGATATAATGGAGCTGAGTGACTTGGCATATAGAGAAAAAAGAGGAGAGGGCCTAGAACCGAGCCCTGGGGGACACCAGTGGTGAAAGCATGTGGTGCAGACACCGATCCCTTCCACACCACCAGGTAGGAGCGACCTGCCAGGTAGGATGCAATACAGGAGTGTGCAGAGCCTGAGACGCCCAGCCCTGAGAGGGTAGAGAGGCAGATCTGATGGTTCAGTGTCGAAGGCAGCGGATAGATATCCGTGAAACAGTGGAGAGCAGTCTCAGTTGATTGACCCGGCAGGCTCAAGAGGTTCGTTCTGAGAGAGAGAATTGGTCAGAGAGCATGCTCAAGTGTTTTGGAAAGAAAAGAAAAGGGATACCTGTCTGTAGTTTGACATTGGAGGGGTCAGGTGTTTGTTTCTTGAGGGGAGCGAGTCTTGCTTTCTTGAAGTCAGAGATGAGGGAAGTGAGGAATGGGAGAGTCTCCAGAGATGAAGGTAAGAGGGGATGGGGTCCAGTGGGCAAGTTGTCGTGTGGCTGGACATCACTTGTTGCTGGATTTTACCTGGAGAAAGAGTGATTGGGACCAGTGGACTCAGTAGGCTGAGTGAATGTCATCAACCTTTTTTTTCAAAGTGGTTGACCAAGTCGTCCGCGCAGGGGGAGGAGGTGGAAACTAGTTTCCCAGGCTTGGAATTTAACAAGTGGGTAGATTTAGGCTAGTGATTTGGTCAGTTTTCTACCGATCATGATTCATGAGTGTCATCAGGAGAGTCAACCTTGGACCCAGAAGCAGTTAAATTATTCTCGTTTTTTAAATATTTTTTTTAATTTTTACAATTAAATCTGCTGTGTCTGATGTGGGAACTTGATGAGATTAGGAAAACACTATTTGAACGCCTCAGGCTGGGCTGCCCAGGCTCAGGACCAGGCTGGATAACTGCAGGCAGAGCGCATCGATAATGTTTCAGCGTGCACACTGGCATGCAGTTGCAGCGTCATTGTGCGAGCTGCTTAAATGAAGTTCGGTGACGGTGTAGCTAGCTAACTAGCTAGTCAGAAACCTATCGTAGCCACCTGCACCAGACAGCGAATTCGCGCAACGGCGACTTGAATTGGACATTAACAAACAAAACTGCCGAAAATATGCCCGTGTTTTCAGGTATGTTAATATAACGTGACCACTTCCCTTGATAATACTTTTTCCGGAACTATTTATACACGTGTTTTAGTGATCACTATTGGAACGCTAGCGAACACACTAGCAAGTTAGCCATCATAGGCCGTAAAGTAAATCGGAGTCACCAACTAGCGAGCTGCCCGACAAATATAAACGATTCGGGAGTGTTCTCTCTGATTTTAAGAAAATACAATATGAAAATCTAACCAACTGTTTACAAGCTAACTAGCTAACCCGGATCAGTGTTGGTTTTGTGGACATAACTAATTTAGCCTACGGTATCTAGCTACTAACGTACCTAGCTATATGTTATGCTAACAAATTCCATCAGCATCAATAACTTCCTGAACTCACGTCAATATTTAGCTAACTACATTAGCCTGCTAACTGCTAAACCAGCCAGATATGAACTGTCACAGTCTATCTAGCTATGAGAACTCTGCTGGGCCAGATGTAGCTAAGTAAGTACCTAGTCAAACGTTAGCCAATTGGTTACCGCTAAATGTGTGGATTTTTGTGTGATTCTTTTGCTAGCCAGGTAACTAGTTAGCAAGACAGTTATTGTACTTAGTAAGATGACTTAGCTAGCTACAGGTTAGCTAGTATGCTAACTCTTTATCATCACAGTAACGTTAGCCGCAGTCGTTCACTTGCTTATGTCCAACTAACGTTAACATTATGGATGTACTTCATGTAAAAAACAGTGTAACTGAAAAAGGTAGTTACCTGTACACATCACATCTAGGAAGCTTGCCAGCCTTCATTATCACTAAAATCTAGCTAGCTAACGTTAGCACATAAGGTGATGGTGACATGTCTATTTAGCAGGTGATCAAGACTAACTAACAAAACATTCGACTCCTAATTCAAGCCGTTCTCTGCATCACAAAGGTTATCACTGTAAAATATGATTGTGCTGTATCATTCATGACTTGACGAGACATGATGCATCAGAGATGCCCCCCACTCCCAGATGCCGGCTTGCTATTAACATATACCTGTGTTTTTGTTTCTCTTTTATTCACTCAGTGAATGTGAAATGGGGAAAGGAGAAGTTTGATGCAATAGAGCTGAACACAGAAGAATCTCCCATGGTCTTCAAGGCTCAGCTCTTTGCCTTGTCAGGGGTACAACCAGAGCGTCAGAAGGTTATGGTCAAGGGAGGCACACTCAAGGTAAAGTTGCTGTCACGTTTTAGTTTACAATCAATTAATGTCATTACTTGGACCACAGGTAATCAATACATGAATTATTTCCAATAATACTTAATCATTTGTGTATATATTTTTAGGATGATGACTGGGGAAACATCAAATTGAAGAATGTAAGTATAGTCTTGAGTTTATGTTATGAAAAAAAAAAATGTCACACACTGGATAGGGGCAGTGGAATGTGTTGTTTTACAGGGTTAGGCATATTAGTATGGCGCCCCTGGAGCAAATTAAATGCTATTGGTCGCATACACATATTTAGCAGATGTTATTTTGGGTGTAGAGAAATGCTTGTGTTCCTAGCGCCAACAGTGCAGTTATATCAAACAATACACACATCTACAAAGTAAAAGACTGGAATTAGGAAATATAGAAATATTAGGATGAGCAATGTCAGATGGGTCAATGACAAATAAGGATTTCAAAATGGGGGGTGGGGTGTTAAATACTAATTAAGTTATTTTTACATTCATAACTGTTGTTGAAATATACAGTAGTTTGGACACCTACTCATTCAAGGGCTTTAATTTATTTTTACTATTTTCCACATTGTTGATTTAATAGTGAAGACATCAAAACTATGAAATAAGTATTGGAATCATGTAGTAACCAAAAAAGTGTTAAGCAAATCAAAACTGATCTGTCTCTTTCCGTTAGTTACACGTGATATCTCAGACAGCACTGGCCCGATTATGATGAAGCTAAGGTCAATGATGCGTACACTGATTGGCCAAAGGTGGGAGCTACAGTGCATTCGGAAAGTATTCAGACCTCTTTACTTTCCACATTTTGTTACCTTACATCATTATTCTAAAATGGATTTAATATATATGTTCTCATCAATCGACACAATACCCCATAATGACAAAATGAAAAATAACAAACAGAAATACCTTACAGTACCAATCAAAAGTTTGGACACACCTACTCATTCGTTGCTTTTTCTTTATTTTACAAATTTCTACATTGTAGAATAATAGTGAAAACATCAGCACTATGAAATAACACACATTGAATGATGTAGTAACCCCCAAAAATATTTTACATTCTTCAAATTATCCACCCTTTGCCTTGATGACAAATGTGCACAATCTTGGCATTCTCTCAACCAGCTTCACCTGGAATGCTTTTCCAACAGTCTTGAAGAAGTTCCCACATATGCTGAGCACTTGTTGGCTGCTTTTCCTTCACTCTGCGGTCCAACTCATCCCAAACCATCTCAATTGGGTTGAGGTTGGGTGATTGTGGAGGCCAGGTCATCTGATGCAGAATGCTGTGGTAGCCATGCTGGTTAAGTGTGCCTTTTGAATTCTACATAAATCAGACAGTGTCACCAGCAAAGCACTCCCACACCATCACACCTCCTTCATGCTTCACGGTGGGAACCACACATGCGGAGATAATCCGTTCACCTACTCTGTGTCTCACAAAGACACCGCGGTTGGCACCTGTTAATTGAAATGCATTCCAGGTGACTACCCCATGAAGTTGGTTGAGAGAATGCCTAGAGTTAGCAAAGCTATTTTGGGATTTAACACTTTTTTGCTTACTACATGATTCCATATGTGTTATTTCATAGTTTTGATGTCTTCACTATAGAAAATAAGGAAAAACCCTTGAATGAGTAGGTGTCCAAACTTTTCACTGGTACTGTACATACACAAGATTTAGTCACCGAAAATTAAATCCATGCATTTGAATTTTGAATCATATTATTTCTCCATGAATGTCATTCGGTGTAACAATAATGGATTTTCTAAATATTTTATTATTTACCAGTATTAGCGTTCAGCAAATCAAAATTGCATCATAATTAATATCATACATTTTGGCCTTTTTCTGAACATTTTAGCACCCAAAATGTCACACTCAAAAGTGAAAAGCTGAACAATTAAAAAAAAAAAAATGCTTTTCTGTAAAGGGGTAAAGATTGTTATTGTCATCTGCTTGACAAAACTAAATGATGTAATATGACGTAGAAAACCTGCGTTACACCGTCTGACTGTGGCATCGTTATATCGAATGACATACTGTGAGATTCCACATTGGATGATCTTTAAAGACTGTCTCAGCAACAAAAATGTAATTATAAAATGAGAGGCACTGGCAGTCAGTTTTAATCAATTGTATTTGTAAGGTAAATTGAGAAAAGGCATATGAGAACTCCTAATTAATATATGACATGAAGGGAAAGGGGGATACCTAGTCAGTTGCACAACTGAATGCATTCAACTGAAATGTGTCTTCCTCATTTAACCCAACCCCTCTGAATCAGAGGTGCAGGGGGGCTTCCTTAATCGACATCCACATCATCGGCGCCCGGGGAACAGTGGGTTAGCTGCCTTGCTCAGGGACAGAACAACCTATTTTTACCTTGTCAGCTCGGGGATTCGATCCAGCAAACTTTCGGTTACTTGCCTAACGCTCCTACCCACCAGGCTACTTGCTGCCCCATGAAGTCAAGATCAATTCATTTTAAATCATTGAAAAGTATAGCATTTTGATTGAATAACATTGTCAGCAAAATGTGATGAACTTGGATTGAAAATCTAATGAACAAAATCCTGGTTGGTGTCTTATCCTACTGACAAGACTGAGGATGATATGAAATAATGACACTATGTTTATCATTTGGAATGTTGGTTTAAAACTTAAATACATAACTATTTTTTATATTTTCTCTTCACATTTTACTTCTGTTACATGGCCTTGTAACCATAACTTTAAGTTAAGATACAAAATACCCAGTCTGTGGTGAACTCTCCCCGTTTTAGGTGGAGCGTTTGAGTTACCACCTCTTTGAATTGTTCCCAGTCCGGGCTGCATAGTTTTGAACTGAGATGACTGCTTTCATGTCAGATAAGTAGTAAAAGATCACATCGCTTCTGGCCACATGTCTGAGTTCTTCCCCACCGGATCAAGGATCATACATCACAATAACAAACTTCCCAACTAAATCCGGTGTGGTTTTTTTTGTGCAGGCAGCAGTGTTGACTTTGAGCTTGTGGTGGCAGGCTCCTCAGATCCTTCTTGATTGAAGTCCACATCATTTGGACTGTTGCAGTCCCAATGTCTCTCTCTGCGGCTGCAGAAGCAGGACAGCTCTCTGTGACTAATCTTCCCAGGGGTTTGTGAGGCAATCTGTTGTATTTTCATGGTGCCTTTAATCACTTGCAACTGACTTGGCACTGCATCGTCATCTCTCCAAAAGTACTTTTGCTTGAGCTTGTGTTCTCCTGTAGTTTGCTGTACAGTTCTTTTGGGGTCTGGATATCTGCTCCCATTTTCACCATGTCTTCAGCCCTACGTTTGACTGCTCTACTGACTCCATCAGTAGCATTTTTACCGTGCACCTTCTCCGAGAATTTCCATGTTACTTCTTTGAATCCCCTAAAAAATAGAAATGTGCTGAGTGGGTAAAAGTTTATTTTGTTCCTGTACTGTGTGACAGGACCATCATTCATGAAGTGAATAGTAGTTATAGAGGGATATTGCCACTTCACTTCCTTCAAAATAGGCTCAAGGTGTGCCCACGTCGTGGCGGAGGCTATCTGATAATGTAGTGTATTACTGGCACCCCCGAGACGTGTACAACACAGTAGTATGTACAGTTGAAGTCGCAAGTTTACATACACCTTAGCCAACTACATTTAAACTCGGTTTTTCACAATTCCTGACATTTAATCCTAGTAAAAAATCCCTGTCTTAGGTCAGTTAGGATCACCACTTTATTTTAAGGATGTGAAATGTCAGAATAATAGTAGAGTGATTTATTTCAGCTTTTATTTCTTTCATCACATTCCCAGTTGGTCAGAAGTTTACATACACCCAATTAGTATTTGGTAGCATTGGCTTTAAATTGTTTAACTTGGGTCAAATGTTTTGGGTAGACTTCCACAAGCTTCCCACAATAAGTTGGGTGAATGTTGGCCCATTCCTCCTGACAGAGCTGTGGTAACTGAGTCAGGTTTGTAGGCCTCCTTGCTTGCACATGCTTTTTCAGTTCTGCCCACAAAATTTCTATAGGATTGAGGTCAGGGATTTGTGATGGCCACTCCAATACCTTGACTTTGTTGTCCTTAAGCCGTTTTTGCAACAACTTTAGAAGTATGCTTGGGGTCATTGTCCATTTGGAAGACCCATTTGCGATCAAGCTTTAACTTCCTGACTGATGTCTTGATGTTGCTTCAATATATCCACATAATTTTACATCCTCATGATGCCATCTATTTTGTGAAGTGCACAAGTCCCTCCTGCAGCAAAGCATCCCCACACCATGATGCTACCACCCCCGTGCTTCACGGTTGTGATGGTGTTCTTCGGCTTGCAAGCCTCCCCCTTTTCCCTCCAAACATAACGATGGTCATTATGGCCAAACAGTTCCATTTTTGTTTCATCAGACTCCAAAAAGTACGATATTTGTCCCCATGTGCAGTTGCAAACCGTAGTCTGGCTTTTTATGGAAGATTTTGAGCAGTGGCTTCTTCCTTGCTGAGTGACCTTTCAGGTTATGTCGATATAGGACTCGTTTTACTGTGGATATAGACACACTTTTCGCACTAAAGTACGTTCATCTCTATGAGACAGAACGCGTATCCGTCCTGAGCGGTATGACGGCTGCGTGTTCCAATGGTGTTTATACTTGCATACTATTGTTTGTACAGATGAACGTGGTACCTTCAGGCGTTTGGAAATTGCTCCCACGGATGAACCAGACTCCAATTTTTTTTCTGAGGTCTTGGATGATTTCTTTTGATTTTCCCATGATGTCAAGCAAAAAGGCACTGAGTTCGAAGGTATGCCTTGAAATACATCCACAGGTACACCTCCAATTGACTTATATGAGGTCAATTAGCCTATCAGAAGCTTCTAAAGCCATGACATAATTTTCTGGAATTTTCCAAGCTGTTTAAAGGCACAGTCAACTTAGTGTATGTGAACTTCTGACCCACTGGAATTGTGATATAGTTAATTATAAGGGAAATAATCTGTCTGTAAACAATTGTTGTAAAAATTACTTGTGTCCTGCACAAAGTAGATGTCCTAACCAACTTGCCAAAACTAGTTTGTTAACAAGAAATGTGTGGAGTGGTTGAAAAATGAGTTTTAATGACTCCGACCTAAGTGTATTTAAACTTCCGACTTCAACTGTATGGTGGCCTGCTTTCTGCTCCCACCAAAATGGAAAGCCTGAACCTCTGTTTGCAATTTACATGCATAGTTTTCTGAGAAGTCCATGTGAACAACTACTTTGTTGTCGCTGATGATTTCCTTAAGATTTGGGCACTTCTCAACTTGATAAGTCAAAGTCACCATTATTAGTCAGTTGTACAACCGAATGGCTTCAACTGAAATGTGTCTTCCGCATTTAACCCAACCCCTCTGAATCAGAGAGGTGCGGGGGGCTGCCTTAATCGACATCCACGTCTTCGGCGCCCGGGGAACAGTGGGTTAACAGCCTTGTTCAGGGGCAGGATGACAGATTTTTACCTTGTCAGCTCGGGGATTCGAACTTGTCCAACGCTCTAACCACTAGGCTATCTGCCGCCCCCGCCAGATGAAATGGTCCTGCCATGTTCCAGTCTTTTGTTTTTTCCACAAAGTTTGTGAATGTCTTTCCTTCTTTGCTGGTCTTCCCCCTTTCATATTTCTGACATGTGGTGTTTAACTTAAGGAGCAGCAAGGTGCGCTGGGGCGCTAGCGCCCCACTCCCGACACTACCAGGTGAAATGCAAGGCGCCAAATTCAAAATCCAAAAGTTGAATTATTAAACATGCATCAGTATACAAATATAAATGTACTGTTTGAAGAGAAGAGATTTTTTTTTTTTTTTTTTATGTGACTATTTTTTTTATTTGGCATACCCCTGACAGAATTGCGTATGAGTACCCCAGTTTGGGAATACCTGTTCCATACATTTATCCTCACAATTATGTTAGAGGAGTTTATTACATTATAAAAAATATACAATTGGAGCATTTTTGAATATTGATCTTAGTTGTGGACAGTTACTCCGAATGACATTTTGGTACTTATGAGCTCTATAGCTCACTAAATTACTATTATTCATAATGAATACTCTCATAAGCTGATAAATAGGGGAAAGTTAAGTCTTATAATGCAGTGTTTATAAAAGTGTTTTTACAATACTGAAAATATGTTTCAGACATCAAAATGGACACGTCACAACTTTAATTGGATGTATAGACATTATGGACAGTAAATGGATAGAATATGTAGTATATCTGAAAAATACGTAGGATAGAATAGTATATGTACAGCAATAGTTAAATAGGATAGGCCTGGACTAGAATACAGTATATGCATATGAATTCTGTAAAACGGTATGCAAAACATTATTAAAGTGACAAGTGTTCCATGTCTACCTATGTACGGAGGTCAGCAGCCTCTAGGGTGCAGGGTTGAGGAACTGGGTGGTAGCCGACTAGTGAGAGTGACTAAAAGTCAAGGCAGGGTACTTCGCCTTCTGGATGGTAGCGGGGTGGCGGAGGTCCTTGATGATCTTCTTGGACAGTTGAGCAGACCGCACCACCCCCTGGAGAGCCCTGCGCTTGCTGACGGTACAGTTGCCGTACCAGGCGGTGATACAGCCCGACAGGATGCTCTCAATGGTGCATCTGTAATCTGGGTATTAGGGGCCCAAGTCAAATTTTTCAGCCTGCTGAGGTTGAAAAGGTGCTGTTGCGCCGCCTTCACCATACTGTCTGTGTGGACCATTTCAGATTGTCAGGGATGTGTTTTCCCGAGGATGTGGATGGGGGCGTGCTCCCTCCTCTGTCTCCTGAAGTCCACAATCAGCTCCTTCATTTTGTTGGGTGTACAGGAGGGGGCTGTGCACCCACCCTTGTGGGACCCCTGTGTTGAGGATCAGTGTAGTGGAGGGGTTATTGCCTACCTTCACCTGAGGTCACCCCGTCAAGAAGTCCAGGACCCAGTTGTACAGGGCGAGGTTCAGATGCAGAGCCCTGAGCTTAATGATGAGGTTTGAGGGTACTATGGTGTTTAAGGCTGAGCTGTAGTCAATGAACGGCATTCTTACATAGGTATTCCTCTTGTCCAAATGGGATAGGGCAGTGTGCCTTGCTCAAGGGCACATCGACTGATTTAAGAAAAATTATTATACTTTTTCTGATTATTTCTTATCTGTAAGGGCAATGACGATACCAGTATCTCAATATGTTTTCCATGGCAATAATGAAAACACGAAGCAGTCACTCTTTGGTCCTTTAAAAACCTGCTGTATGTAAAATATTGTGTGCTATTGCTTGAAAAAATAAATGTGACACTGGATGATAACATAATGTTTGTTTCCAACATTATGGCTTTTTTCCTAAAGAAGTCAAATCCGCTTCGTGTTTTGTTTCCTTGCCACGAGATTTGCGAGTATCGCGGTACAGGTGTCGTCCCGGCCCTACTATCGATGTCAGTATTGCGCAGGCTGTGTAGGCTGTCATATATTGGCTGATTTCATTGTCATTTTAGTGGGGTGGTGTTATGATGCATGTTATCTAACCTAATGCTGGCAGTTATCCGATGGTACACAATGTGACATGGGATACTTTTCTTCCTCCCCACCCACCCCCAGGGGATGACTCTGTTGATGATGGGCTCAGCGGAGGCCCTGCCTGAGGAGCCTGCAGTCAGGCCCATGTTTGTTGAGGACATGACTGAAGACCAGCTGGCCTCAGCTGTGAGTTAATGTTTACTAGCTGGCTCTTAATAGCTATGTCATACTGTTTTCTAGCTGGCTCTCAGGGCCAGTGTCTAGTCTGTCTGTTGGTCCTGAACTGTATGATATGTTTAGGCTATGTCTTGCACAGTAGTGCTATGAACGGGCACAGATGTCTGTCATTTCTACTAGCCCTGGTGGAAATTGAGATTGTACAATGTTTGACTTACTTGTTGGATGTGTGTTTGTTTTAAAGGAATTGATGCTGGTTGGGTTTGCCAGCACAGGCAGTCAGAGAAACTAACCCAATTTTTCTTGTCGTCTGATCCGGTGTGTAGATGGAGATGCCTTGCGGACTGACCAACCTGGGCAACACCTGCTATATGAATGCTACAGTGCAGTGTCTTCGCTCTGTGCCAGAGCTCAAAGGAGCCCTCGGAAGGTGGGCCCTTGAAATTTTATTAACGCCAATCTGTGATGCAAGCAGCGTTTGTCGGATCTATAGTGTTGATGATAAAATTGGTTTCTTATTAATTTGATATCTACTCAATGATACAACTGACAATTAGATAACACAGGCTACATTAGAGTTGGGATGATAAACCAAAAATGACAGACCGATGGTCAGTGATTTTATTTACACAATGTTCCTGCAGATTTTTTGGTTGTTCGAAAACCATTATTTGGTCAACAGTAATAGCCTATGCGTTATGTTGATTCCTGCTATGAAAGTATCTGCCTGTCCTTATTTGGCTGGTTTTGCTCTTACTTATTATCCCTCTGTCTCCCTCTACAGGTATGCAGGTGCTCTGCGGTCCTCTGGGGCCAGTGCACCATCCCAGTACATCACAGCAGGTCTGTCCTTTTCCTTTCTGTCTCTGTATGTTGTTATTATATCATTGTGCCACTGCCTTTTTGTTGTCTGCTAGTGTAGATGGTAATAGTATGCCTCGGTGAGTCAGGGCATGGTGCTGGCTACACCAGCGTTGTGGGCCACATACTATGAACTGCTTTGGATAAAAGAGGCGTCTGCTAAATGGCCATGTTAGAACTGCTAAATTACCATTGTATTCCCCTCCTCAGCCCTCCGTGACCTCTACAAGACCATGGACAAGACCTCCTCCAGCATACCCCCCATCATCCTGCTGCAATTTCTGCACATGGCCTTCCCCCAGTTCGCTGAGAAGGGAGACCAGGGACAGTACCTCCAGCAGGTGAGACCATGGCCACTGGCTGGCACCAGTCACTCACTCACCATCAGAAGATGCCGCTTTGCTATTACTGCTTGGTACTGCTCAGTACTGCACATCCTATACTGCAATGAACCACATTGATTGCTCTGTTTTTAGTTGTTTTTGTTTATAGTAAAAATGGTCTGAAGAGTAGAAATGAGCTTCATTTGTCAATTTCTGCCCCTGTCTAGGATGCCAACGAGTGCTGGTTGCAGATGATGAGGGTCCTTCAGCAGAAGTTGGAGCCACAAGACACAGATTCTCCCATGGAAGTATGTGTAAAAGCAAGTATGTAAGCTGTCAAGCTAGTTACAGATGTGAATGTTGTCCTAACCTTCTCCTCCTCCAGACTGAGAGTGGAGCTGCCAAGAAGAACTTCATTGACCAGTATTTTGGAGTAGAGTACGAAACCACGTATCCTTGCAGTCTGAACATCTGATCAATTTAGGTTCAGATGAGTGCATGATCTATTAGGGAATGGAGAATGGCTTCCAAATTGGTATATTATTTTCAAAAAACCTTTGCGCTCTCCTCCCAAGAATACATCTCCTGTCTCTCTCTCTCAGTTCCTTCCTTAACCCCTCTCCACAGTATGAAATGTACAGAGTCTGAGGACGAGGAGCCAGCCAAAGGTAAAGAGAGCCAGCTCCAACTCAGCTGTTTCATCAACCAGGAGGTCAAGTACCTGGCCACTGGCCTCAGGCTAGTGAGTAGTATCACTGCAACTCACAATCACATGCACAGGAACACACAGACGCATACATACACAGCGCGCGCGCACACACCGTGATGTCTCGAATGTGGTATGTCACCATGGCAACACTGATCTAATCCCATCATGTCTCTGTTTCTTTCTCTTCAGAGACTGCAGGAAGAAATCACCAAGCTGTCTCCGTCTTTGCAAAGAAATGCCCTGTACATAAAATCTGTAAGTTTGGCATGGGCCCCTAAGGTTTTTATAAACCACTGAGATGGTGTGACATTTGTTTTATTGTTATGTTCTTTTAGTTGGTTGGTTCACTTGGTCTCCCTTTCTTTGTCTAGTCTAAAGTCAGCCGCCTCCCTGCCTACCTGACCATTCAGATGGTTCGATTTTTCTACAAAGAGAAGGAGTCTGTCAATGCCAAAGTCCTAAAGGTATGTATTCTGATGTTATAGGAATGTCCTCCTATTCGATGGGATTATCATCAGAATACTGTTGCAAGTGGAAGAAAGAATATTGTCCTGATGCTTTTTTTCCCCTATTGACTTAATGTTCCAGGACGTAAAGTTCCCACTGATGCTGGATGTGTATGAGCTGTGTACCTCGGGGCTGCAGGAGAAGATGGTGGCCGTTAGGTCAAAGTTCAAGGAGATTGAGGACAAGAAGCTGGAGAAACAGTCGCAGAAGGTAGAAATGAATTGAATTACTTGTCTACTTTGACTCTTGCAATTTATCTTTGAACTGCAAATGTATACTCTACAAAATAAACCTCCAAGAAATATATTGCTCAGTGTTGTTCCCTGACCAAACAAAGTAACTCAGTGTGAACGAACATAAGTGTAGTACGTGTAGCTTACATTATTCCCTTTGCGCGTCAAACAGGTGGAGAAGAAAGTGGGAGATGAGCCGAAAGAAGTGAAATACGAGCCCTTTTCATTCAATGATGGTTGGTTACTTTACATCATATGGATTTGTGGCCTGCCTCTACAAACAAGGCGTCAGTCATTCACACACACACGTGTAAGGGATAGGTTTTTACACACACTAAGGAATGTGTTTCTAAAGCGTGTGCCTGTCTATTGCCTGCAGACCTGGGCTCTAACAACAGTGGCTACTACGACCTGCAGGGAGTGCTGACACACCAGGGCAGATCCAGCTCCTCCGGACACTACGTCGCCTGGGTCAAGAGGAAAGAAGGTAACCTCGATAGCATTAAGGAAAGAGTCTCTGCACGCAGTAATTTAATGTGAAACGTTTTCAGTCACAGTAGACCTTCATCAAGGCATACAGTCAGACAATGAGAGGCTGTATAAGAGGCCAGTCAGTCAGTCAGTGCAATCAACATGATTCATAGATGTCAGTCTGCTCTTTAAAGGAATAGTTCGTCCAAATTACAAAATGGTATGTTGGTTTCCTTACCCTGTAAGCAGTCAATGGATAAGATATGACGGTGGGGATGGAGAATGCTTTGTTTTAGTTTCCCTAGCACTGTTTTTTGGCTTTGCACTGTTTCCACATGCTAACGTTTTTGCATTTGTGGCACAAATTCCATTCACAGGGTATCCGAGAGTCCTTAAAAAGTCTTATATTAATTTCTGATTTAAAGTCTTATTGTATTACATTCTGTTTTCAAAGGTCTTAAAAAATGTGACGTAGATGACTACAGTTATATTGTGCTGCTGCTTAATTGTTACCACCATGGCAAAAAAAAAAAAAATTGAACATGAAATAATACTCTAGGCCACTTTCAAGATGTTAGAAAGTGGCCTAGAGTGGCATGTGTGTGCACGTCATGTGTGTGCACGTCATATGCGTATGCCAGTGCTAGACAGGCCGTTGCCAGAGGAGAGAGTGGAGAGAGCAAGGTAACCTATACAATTTGATAGACATCGACATTCACTAGAGCTGGGACGATAACCTGAAAATGATCGACACCTGACATTGCCCTCTTAAGCAATTTTGCTTAAGTGAGTAATTTCGGTGATTAGGCTACACAATATTCCTGCAGCTTTTTTGGGGTCCTGAAACCATTCTTTTGTCAACAATAGTGTTACTTTCATTGCAGGAAGCAGGTTAAATATCTGCCCTGTCCATATTTCTCTGATGGCTCTCATTCCCCCCTTTGCACACGGAGTGAAGGGAGAGATGCATAGCCTGACTAGGGATGTGACAAATGGAAAACATTTCTTAACGTTTAAACTGCGATTTTTTTTTTTAAAGTGTTAAAACGATAAGAAGAAATCATAAAATTACGAACTCACAATTCCGATATGATCCTGCATTTGACCGATAGGGGGCAGTGCAGTTCAATCTACCACAGTCCTGTCTACCTACCAAATGGTGCTTGCCTTACTTCTGTCCCCCACCCATTCAGCAATAATGGTAGTTAATGCCTTTTGCGTTTTCAAGTGGTAAGTAGTGCTACATATAGGAGCACAGTACTACATAGAGCCATGGCTACATGGAACTGTATTCCACATCGGGTAACTGATGCAAGCAGTAGAATCAGATATTTTTTTAAAACAGATACAAATACACCTTAAGGAACTGCGGGGACTGTGAATAGACACACACACAGGCACAGTAGTGGCCTGAGGGGGCACACTTAATGTTTTGTGAAAAGTGTTATCAAATGTAATGTCATGTAATATTTTTTATTGTAAAAGAACTGCTTTAATGTTGCTGGAACCCAGGATCCTTAATTTAAAAAAATAGCCTAGGCCAATATGCACACAAAAAAACATGCAGGCAAATGATCTCTAAAGAGCCTAAAAGATATCTGGTTATTCTGGATCCTGTGTTGCACATTAAAATACAGTACCAGTCAAAAGTTTGGACACACCTACTCATTCAAGGGTTTTTCTTTATTTTACTATTTTGTACATTGTAGATTAATAGTGAAGACATCAAAACGATTAAATAATGGAATCCAGCTCACCTCCATTGGGCTCTGGAGCAGTGGAAACTTGTTCTGTGGAGTGATGAATCACACTTCACCATCTGGCAGTCTGATGGACATCTGGGTTTGGTGGATGTCAGGAGAATGCTACCTGCCCGAATGCATTGTGCCAACTAAAGCTTGGTTGAGGAGGAATAATTGTCTGGGGCTGTTTTTCATGGTTCGGGCCCCTTAGTTCCAGTGAAGGGTTATCTTAATGCTACAGCATACAATGACATTCTAGACAATTATGTGCTTCCAACTTTGTGGCAGTAGTTTGGGGAAGGTCCTTTCCTGTTTTAGCATTACAATGCCCCATGCACAAAATTAGGTCCATACAGAAATGGTTTGTCAAGATTGGTGTGGAAGAACTTGACTGGCCTGCACAAGGCCCTGACCTCAACCCCATCGAACACCTTTGGGATGAATTGGAACGCCAACTGTGAGCCAGGCCTAATCGCCCAACATCAGTGCCCGAACTCACTAATGCTCTTGTGGCTGAATGGAAGCAAGTCCCTGTAGCAATTTTCCAACATCTAGTACAAAGCCTTCCCAGAAGAGTGGAGGCTGTTATAGTAGCAAAGGGGGAACCAACTCCATATTAATGCCCGTGATTTTGGAATGAGATGTTCGATGAGCAGGTACCCACATACTTTAGGTCATGTAGTGTATGTGACTTTGTTGAGCTTAATCTATTTGAGATACTTTTGGATGATTTGGGCATGATGCAGTGAAAAATGCTAAAATTGGTCCCATGATTTGAATGGGATTTATACCACAAAGACTAAAACGTTAGCATGTAGAAACAGTGCCAGGGAAACTAAACCAAAGCATGGATTTCTGTCATACCTTGTCTATATACTGCTTACAGGGTAAGTAAACCAACATGTAATTTGGGTGAACTATCCTTTTAAAGGCATAGTTCACCTCAGTCAGTTCAACACAACCAGAGGGTGTGGGATGTGGACCCAGATATTTTAGACCATGTTGATGATACAGTTACTAGAAGAGTGAGACCAAGTTGAGACGCTGGACCAGGTGGATAAGGTATGATATTAAGGCAGTTTATTAAGGTAAAGATATCTGACAAAGCGTGCACGGACTCGTTCATTTAGCTCAGAGGGAACTAGCAGAAGAGCCCCGAAACATTGTGCATTGACATTTTATACAATAAATGATGTAGGTTGAGTCTAGGAGGTTCCTCTCGTCTGATTGGTCCTTGGGTCCAGTGTTTTCCTCTGTCTTGCTGGTGTCCTTACACCAGAACAAATGGGAGAAGTCCTTTGTCCTCAAATGCTCACCAAAAGGGAGAAGTTATGTGTGTGCGTTGTGCAAGTTGTTTTGACATGTCTGTGTGTGTGTGTGTCTTTTGGTCATAAGATGTCCTTGTCGGAACTAACAGTGTGTGCCTGCGTGGCCTTGTCGGAACTAACAGTGTGTGCCTGCGTGGGGCGCTTCAGTCAGTTATCTGTTTCTGGGTGCGTGTGTGTGTCTAGTATCAGGAGGGAACAGAGTATGTCTGTGTGCAAGGCGGGGTGTGTTTGTGCAAGAAGCAGATATTTCAGGTGTCAACAGTTATATCTAGTAATAGCAATATTTATTACAACCACGAGGACTGAACACTGATTTGGGGAACTATCCCTTAAACTAAGGCTTGGCGATATAACGTTGCCACGTAGCAGCTGGACG
Organism: Brachymystax lenok tsinlingensis; assembly: GCA_030435695.1. Lineage (NCBI taxonomy): Eukaryota > Metazoa > Chordata > Actinopteri > Salmoniformes > Salmonidae > Brachymystax > Brachymystax lenok. The sequence goes on from CM059801.1 coordinate 11,515,998, forward strand.
AACTGCCGATTATTGCAGATGAGTGCAATACAACATGATGCACTCTTGAGTATATGCGCATGTACACGGCTGCAGTTTACTCTGCTGCAACGTGATAGCTGCGGCACCAAAACAGCAGAGAAATTTAGCCTCGCGATTCGCACTCTTATTTGTGGAAGTCGGCCCGATATTGCTGTTTACCTTATGCATTGCTGACTCTACATAATTACAGTCGTTTGTATTACTTAACGTACATTTTTATCAAGGTTCAGGTGAATAATAAAACTTATGTTTTGTATACATCCATGTTTTTCCTTTCATAGATGAGTGGGTGAAGTTTGACGACGACAAGGTTAGCGTGGTATCTCCAGAAGATATACTGAGGCTGTCCGGTGGAGGAGACTGGCATATAGCCTACGTTCTACTATACGGACCACGACGACTGGAAATACTTGAAGAGCAACAGTAGCCAACCTACACACACGTCTACTCTGCGTAGATGTGCAATAAATTCTGCGTGTCTATAAAAATTGATTACCTTTTTTTTTTTTTTTTTACTTCTTGACACATGCTTGTAAACCCATCCAGCATCAACATGACTGGAGGTAGTTTATCTATCGAAGGAAGGTTAAATTGTTTATTTTTATTATAGAGAGCCAGGCAATCTCTGGACTGGATCCTTGAGAAGTTTTGAGAGATTTAGTTCTGCAGTTTCATTGTTTTTCTACACATTGTAAAGCCTTGAACAAGGTGCTCATGTCATAGTACTTGTCTGTAGTCATATCTAATCAGCTTGTACAGAAAAGTCTTTGGCCAAGCAACATTGTTTTAAGGTGTCTTTTGAGATACCCTGAACCCCCCCCACAGAACCCACTATTCAAACAACCATTGCTTACACCCTTCATGTCCTTCTGGGAAACATTTACAAGATATGGTTTTGTCCTTGTAGTTGGTTAATTCTGATACTGTTATGACTGTACCGCTTCACTGTCTATGGTCATTATCCTGACCACCACCCTGCCAACTACGATGTGTGAGACCTATGACAGTCTCTCTGTAATAAGTTATTGACTGATTGCTTTTCATAAATGGTGAAAGTAAACCGTAATACCAAACTTTTTGATTAATTTAGAGGGGCGATTGCTACATATATTCAAGAACCAATAATGTAACTTAAAGTTGAACTGAGCAAGGCATTTATAACATCAGAACTCAAATTATAATTTCTCCATTTTAAACAATCATTTTGATATGGTCAGTCCTTGCATCCATAATTATGGGGGTGTCAAGTGCTAGTTAAAAAAATGGGTCTAGGTGCCCCCTTTAAGTGTTATGAATCTACAGCTAGAAGACATTACAATAAAGTATACCGTGTCTTGAGGGATCATAGTTTTAGCTAAATGAATAAAGCTGCTGGTCAAAGAGCATTTATTTAGAAAAAAGATTTATTGAAGATTCTAGAGGACAAAATTACAGTTCATGTCCCTCGAGCATAACTACAGACCAACAAAAGGAAAGCCTTGACACAAGCCAGGGAGGGGTGCATTAAAAGGGGAATAGGGGGTCTATGTCTCATTGAGGATGTCTGCAATCTTGGGGAAGCCAGCAGCGTTGAGGGCTGTGACCAGGCTCTCAACGGTGGCCTGTGTCCCCTCGCGGTCCTGCCAGGCCACCAGCAGCAGCTTGGCCTGCATGTCCACATCCTCGCTGTCTGTCTCGATCTCCCGGATCTCTGCTGCCTTTATCTCCAGCTGGCCAGCCAGGGTCTTCCACTGGGCACCCAGCTTGGCTGCAATCTCATCCATCTGCTGGTTAGATACCAGCTTGGTCTGCATGCTTGGACCTGGGGGCACACAAAATGAAGGAATTAAATCAGGTGATGTTTTTGTAAAATCAAAACAATATAGAAAATCAGGGATTTTTTTTTTTTTTTTTTACAACTAACTCAGACAATATCTAGACGTTATAGACTAGTTTTATGAAGTTACAACGCACTGTCGTTGCTCTCCTTGAGTAGGGTGTCACTGTTGTCTTCATCGTCTTCCTCCCCGGTCTTTATCTCCTCAGACGGAAGGTCCTTCTGTGATGACGGGGCAAAGGGATCAATCAAGTGTGAGGTGGAGACATAGACGCCAAGATGACCACCTAAGTCGTCATGAAATGTTTGAGTAACCATGGTTCCAGACAAGACTTCTCACCGGCAGTTCCTTGGCCAGTTTGATGACCATGCTCTCTAGGTAGTCGGCCAGGCTCTTGAACTGATGGTTGGTAGGCTGGAAGAAGTGAGGACTCCTTCTGGACAGCAGACGCAGGGCTCGCCATCCATAGTTAGAGTTATGAACCACCCTACATGACACGGAGGGTGGAGGTTAGTTGAAAAATATTGCACCAGAACACTTCTCATGGCAGGATCTTTCTTTACACTATTGGTTAGGACATTGGGCAATCATCAGTTCCAATTCACTTGTATACACATACTTGTATTCATTTTCCACCATGTTGGCTGGGTCAGCCTGTTCAATGGCCTCTTCAAAGAAATCCTCCAGAGAAGGCATAAACTCCCTGTGGACAAGACATTTACATTATGTAGGGTCAACAAACAGTTCACCGAAAAAATGTTTTTTGAACTGGGTGAACAAGCAAGTTAAACACAAAAACCTTCCATGTAAGTATGTGATTATGTCAATTTGACCAGCTACACACACCTGCTCTCTGACTGACAAGCCGCCATATTGTCGTGGTTCAGATTCCAAAGTCTCGTGAGTTCATCACTGCAAGAAAAGAAACATGCAAGAAAAGAAACTTTTCATTAAGACTCCAATGTGAGGGCGAGACATTGTAAACCATCCTACTGGGCATATAAACCTTCCTAAACCAATTATGGTTTTGGAGAACACATGACTGGTCTGTCCCAGTTATCATTGCCATACAGAGGACAGGATAGAATTGCTACTTACTTCCCCATGAAAACCTTCCTGTCAGGGCCTTTACCCAGGAAATCTTCTGGAGATTGTCTTTTCCTCGTGGGTCTCTTGGGTTTGTCATCTACTGGTCTGAGGGGGGAGAGATACATTTGTATCGTTCATGAGGTTAACGCTGTATATATTCCTCATTTGAATGTATGAAATGAGTTTTCAATTTGTACTTAGTCTTGACAATGAATATTTTTATAAATATAGGATCATGAGTTTGTTGAATTCTGAATCCATACCTGTCCTTCACAAAGCTTGGGCATCCCTCATTTTTCCACGAGTTCCAGTTCTCCTCTGTGTTTAAGACATGCTGTCAAAATATAAGAGGACTTTAAAACTTTCATTGTCATCAATAACCATTTACCTGTCTCACCTTGACTTGTCAAACAGTAGGCTACATGTTGTGATGTCACTCAGAAAACATTTGAACTAGCAGGAATTACAAAGATGTCCGGAATACCAGAATATTCAGACTAGTCTTACCTCAACCATGGTGGCAAACTTGTCTCCGTCGGGTGGGATCTCTTTGAGAAGCTACATGGAAACAAGATAGAAAAAGGATAGTACAACATCCCCAACACTGTGCCGTGCCATCTACGGACTAAAGAGAGAGAGAGAGAGAGAAAACACACACAGACCTGGTACACCAGTTTGGTGGTCTCCTCCATCCACAAACACTGGTCATCATTCAGAATACAACTGGAGCTGTAGCAACAGACAAATAGTTAGGCAGAGGCAAAACAGCAGTCAAAGGGTATGATGGATTTTACTATGACGTCTTCTGCTAGACAAACTACATTGCATTCAACCTGCCATAGGGTATGACGGAGTGGCACGGGGGTCATCTTTTTGGGCCATCTCACCTTTTGAACTTGACCTGTCCCTTGAGGTACTGGAACAGGACAAGGTACTGCAGGAGGATGTGTCGTCTGAAGTTACTGTCACTGAGCTGCAGGTCCATTAGCTAGATGGTCAAAAAGAGAGACTCAGCTTATGAGGGGATCCGTTTTAACAAGTCGAGGCGCAGAATTGCTGACCTCAAATCACATAATGATGACTTATTTGGGACGCAAGGTGATTTGTAGACCAAGTGACTCTGCACTCTCACTGCAATGTAGTCAATCTCAAACACCCATGCATAGATCTATTCTTTATTGATCAGGAGGGTGAGGTATGCAACCTTCTCGCTGGTGAGGAACTTGGCGAAGTAGACGTGGTCTCCTCCCCGCTGTCCTCAGCTCCTCCAGCTTCCTCTTAGAAGCCTGCATGTCGTCCAGCTTGAAGCTCTTAAACACCGCCAACGTCTCATCTGAATACTACAGACAACATACAGAACATTTCCATGAACTCAAACATATTTTCACTGTCTTCTCGAAAGGAACAAACATGGCCAGTGAGTTTTGAACAAGAAACATTTTAAAGCAAAGTGTCATACTTTTAGTAGATGTCAGATAAAAATAAAATTGGCAAAAATTATTTTAGAAGGAAAGGTTAGATGGCAGAATAGTCACCTTGAGGAAAGTAATCCAGGAGAACTTTTCGTAGCACTGAACAGGGTTTCTAAAGTAGTCCTGCAGGGTCCAGAACTTCCTGTATAGGTTGTAGTCAATGGGGATGGAACTACGAACAAAGGGAGCAATGTCATAGGTGGAAACTTGTTTAAGCAAGCTGCACAAAGATGTTCAACAAAACTTGCCGGCGTAGGGCTTTGTGTATTAGCTATGTTCATGAAGAACCACTGATGATTCCAAGCATTGTGATAGATAGAACAAGGACTAACCAAGGTGCAGGTGCACCAGGTTCCTCATCTCCCATCTCCCCCTCCTCCACCTCCATCCCATCCTCTTTTTCCTCTGAGGGCTGTAGAATACAACACAGAGTTAGTGTTGAGGGTTAATTCATTATTAAAACACATTCAACAGCACACATACAATATCTATAATATCATTCAACAGCTCACGCGCTATACAGTTTCTGTAATCCTTAGAACAAGGCCTCACCCTTTGGCCTAGAGTGCTTTCCTGCTCGTTTTTGTTGAAGACTGTGACGTTGTCGAGATTAAACTGGCTCTGCAAGTTCAGACCTGAAACACACACAGGAACACATAAAGAACACAAGGGTGGCCACATGTCCACATCCATGATTAAACGTGAATTATCTTTGTTCCTGTAGTGATTGAGATCCATGTAATCCTCTCACCTGATTTCTCCGAAAGGGGGAAGAGACGAGCCAGGAACAGCTGGATCCGCCCACAGAAGACTGTGTTCTGAGACTTGGACAACCTCCTCAAAAGATCTGCAGGGTCAGAAGGTGTTTAATGATGGATATCTGCACATATCAAGGTAACAACAACAAACAAACGTGTGACTTTATCCTCACCATTACACATCCTTAACAGGTAGTTCTTCCCAGCAGTGTAGAAGGAGTTCTGAAAGTGAGAGGATAAAGCAGTATTGGTGTTACTACCTCAGTAACCAAAGGAAAGATCTTCTATAAGGAAACGGTCACCAAGTACAAGAGTTACATTGAACGTACTTTAAGAACGTAGAGAAACACAGACTAAGCTACTCACAGACTTCCAGGTGGAGACATTCTCTTCAACAAAGGAGAAGATCTTATCACACTGGTCAAGAGGTAGACAGTCCAGAATATCTCCCAAAAGTAGGAAAGGAGTAGTGGCAGAGCAGATACCTGCATGGACAAGGGACTTTACTACACAATTACTACATCATTTGCTGTCCGGCATGTATATCAATTAAATACCAAGGAGGTAGACCAGAGGTAGATGTAACGATGCAATGAAGTGACGTTCAGCCTCACTGAGCCTGCTGCTTACCTTCAGTGACTCCATCAATGCTGAGATAGATGAGAGACAGAAAGTCATCAACGAGTGCTTTCTTTTCCACCTGTAGAAGAAAAGGAGAGAAAGGGAGAATGTTACTCGACTCCAGCTCTAGCTCTCACTAATTATTCGTAAAGCATATTGAGCATAAACATGACCATGTACTAGCAGTATACCTATATAAACCAGACAAGATACAACATGGATAAGGCCAAATCCCAACATTATATAGATGCCGTTAATGACAACTTACATCAGCCTCATAAACTGGACAATTTTAAAAGGACATTGGCCCATAATGTAAAATCCTGTAGTTTTGCCCTGGATATTGATGATGTTTTATGCTATGACCAGGCAAAGGTTGCAAATTATTTTACCACTATAGCCTCATCTCTGGTTAAGTTACCCATCTGCTCTGGACACTATGGCCAGTCCTTCATTAACAACTTTTACCATAGCAAAGGTATCACAAATTATTTGTTTGAGCTGTGCATGGTAACAGAGGGCAACGTTTCCAATCTACTATGCTTAATGAGCACAAACAAATCAACTGGACAGGATAACCTTCCTGCAAGATTCATAAAGGATAGTGCTTGTGTCACTGCTAAAATGATAACGCATATTGTAAAACTTTCTATTAGTAGTGGTACATTTCCCAAAGATCTCAAAACAGCCCCGGTGGTTCCACTCCACCAGAAGAGCAGTAAAACAAATCTATCCTCAGCACCTTATCCAAAGTTGTTGAGAGATTCGTTTTTTAATCAACTTGAGGGATACCTTCTTGAGCAAAAACTTCTTCATGAACTACAATCTGGCTTTAGAACAGCTCATTCTACTGATACTTGCTTTATCCACCTTTTTGACCACATCACGCAGGAAAGTGAGAAGGGGAACTATACAGGTAAGGTCATGTTAGACTTGCAGAAAGCTTTTGACACTGTGGACCATGATATTCTCCTGATGAAACTGAAATGCATGGGTTTAAATTATGTAGCAGTGAATTGGTTTGGGTCTTATCTGACCAACAGAATACAAGTATGTAATGTTGGTGATGTTCTGTCAGAGGCCAAAGAAATATCCTGTGGAGTACCGCAGGGATCAATTTTAGGGCCTCTCTTACTTCTTATATAAGTTAATGATATGCCAGATACAGTAAAGTGCAAACTCTTGCTTATGCTGATGATTCAGCCATACTGGTATCAGGGAAGAATATAAACTCAGCAAAAAAAGAAACGTCCCTTTTTCAGGACCCTGTCTTTCAAAGATAATTCATAAAAATCCAAATAACTTGATAGATCTTCATTGTAAAGGGTTTAAACACTGTTTCCCATGCTTGTTCAATGAACCATAAACAATTAATGAACATGCACCTGTGGAACGGTCGTTAAGACACTAACAGCTTACAGACAGTAGGCAATTAAGGTCACAGTTATGAAAACTTAGGAAACTAAAGAAGCCTTTCTACTAACGGAATAACAACAAAAGAAAGATGCCCAGGGTCCCTGCTCATCTGCGTGAATGTGCCTTAGGCATACTGCAAGGAGGCATGAGGACTGCAAATGTGGCCAGCGCAATAAATTGCAATGTCCGTACTGTGAGACGCGCTACAGGGAGACAGGACGGACAGCTGATTGTCCTCGCAGTGGCAGACCATGTGTAACAACACCTGCACAGGATCGGTACATCCAAACATCACACCTGCGGGACAGGTACAGGATGGCAACAACAACTGCCCGTGTTACACCAGGAACTCACAATCCCTCCATCACTGCTCAGACTGTCCGCAATAGGCTGAGAGAGGCTGGACTGAGGGCTTGTAGGCCTTTTGTAAGGCAGGTTCTCACCAGACATCACCGGCAACAACGTCACCTATGGGCACAAACCCATCGTCGCTGGGCCAGACAGGACTGGCAAAAAGTACTCTTCACTGACGAGTCGCGGTTTTGTCTCACCAGGGGTGATGGTCGGATTCGCGTTTATCGTCGAAGGAATGAGCGCTACACCGAGGCCTATACTCTGGAGCGGGATCGATTTGGAAGTGCAGGGTTCATCATGGTCTGGGGCGGTGAGTCACAGCATCATTGGACTGAGCTTGTTGTCATTGCAGGCAATCTCAACGCTGTGCGTTACAGGGAAGATATCCTCCTCCCTCATGTGGTACCTCTCCTGCAGGTTTATCCTGACATGACCCTCCAGCATGACAATGCCACCAGCCATACTGCTCGTTCTGTGTGTGATTTCCTGCAAGACAGGAATGTCAGTGTTCTGCCATGGCCAGCGAAGAGCCTGGATCTCAATCCCATTGAGCTTGTCTGGGACCTGTTGGATCGGAGGGTGAGGGCTAGGGCCATTCCCCCCAGAAATGTCCGGGAACTTGCAGGTGCCTTGGTGGAAGAGTGGGGTAACATCTCACAGCAAGAACTGGAGAATCTGGTGCAGTCCATGAGGAGGAGATGCACTGCAGTACTTAATACCAGATACTGACTGTTACTTTGATTTGACCCCCCCCCCTTTGTTCAGGGACACATTATTCCATTTCTGTTAGTCACATGTCTGTGGAACTTGTTCTGTTTGTCTCAGTTGTTGAATCTAGTTATGTTCATACAAATATTTACACATGTTAAGTTTGCTGAAAATAAACACAGTTGACAGTGAGAGGACGTTTCTTTTTTTGCTGAGTTTAGTTTACATAGAGGAGACCCTGAGTAAGGAATTGCATTTCATTATAAAGAATTGTCACTACATTTGGGAAAAACATAGATTGCTTAGGGCTGACAAGATAACAGTAAACTGTGCAGGCAAGGAGATTGAAGTGCATCTTGGTGTCCCTAGATCAATCTCTTTCTGGAGACCTGATTGCTGCTAAAATTCTTTCTAAAATAGCAAACAAATGGACATTTTTATATCGTAACACTAGATATATTAGTAAAGTTAAGAAACTGCTTGTTTCAACCTTTATTCAGTGTCATTTTGATTATGCCTTCTCTGCTTGGTATAGTGGGCTATCAAAAAAGCTGAAAAAGAGAATGCAGGCCATGCAAAATAATGTTATCAGGTATATGCCGAATGTCCCCCCTATGGCCCACATATGGGTACAGGAGTTCCGGGAGATGGGCTTGTTGCCTTTGGAGTCCAGAGTGGACCAACTTAAAGTTAATCAAGTTAATCATATGTTTGACATCATGTTCAAGCACCAGGTTACATGAAAGACCACATTGATATGGTCTATAACCAACACAGTCACAATACTAGAGCTAGTATTATGTCTTGTAAAATCCCAAGAGTAAACAGTACTGCGAGGAGCACATTTATCCATACAGGCATTTGTCTATGGAATAGCCTTCCCTTGGAGATCAAGCAAATAAAAATAAATGTTTTTCATTTGGACAAGGTTGTCTAAGTAAGGGAAACCACTCCACTGCCCCTTGTGCCCCCTACTGCTGATCAGGTGTATTTATTTGAAGGATCGGTATGATGGGCAATTAATAGATTGTTTTAATGTGAAATGAATATGGTCGATTTTTAAGGTTAGGGAGAAGTGCAGTGAATGGTGCCACTTTTTTGGATGTCAATATAAATTAATGAGGACCACTTTGGAAACAAGCGTTTTAATGAATACTTTCAAGTGGTATCCTCTGGGTCCACATTGTGCATTTTGTTGTACATGTCTGTTACCCAAAATAAATTCAATTCAATATACTATAGATAAAATGCACTTTCAACTTACAATCTGCTCCTCCAGGACCTGCCTTAGAGCTTGGTCAAGGGTGGTCTTCTTCTCTGTCTCACTGTGGAGAGACAAGCAGGCAGGCACGGTCATGGGGTGGGCAGAAGAGGCATAGCTTAGAGATCATTTAATTAATATAGACCGTTAGCTTGCTAACGTTTGTATTTACTCAACGTACTTTCCAGTGATCTGGTTGAATGCGTTAATCAAAGGTTTGCTGGTTTTGTTGTCCAGCGCACTTCTGGTTGCAGCCTAGGTGGGAGATATAACAAATCAACAAAGAATACTAGTTTAGTTTTCTGGAGACTACACATAATCTGCCAACGTTATCTAGCTAACAAGCAAGACAGCTAGCTAACGCGTGGCTAATGTAATGAATCATGCTTGGCTTGCAAAGTTTTTGTAAGCGTTTCTAAAAATATGTGATAAACAATTTCATTTAAGCATAGAAGAGATTCTGAAATACACCATATTAAAGACAAGTTCTTACAGTAAATGTATCTTTTGCATCGTTGAAGTTGAATAAGATCGGAGGAGACATAGCTATTTCCTCACAATAAACGTGACCCCGACGGAAGCTTTAGATCCGGTTCAAATGGGGCGCATTCAGGATGGCAACGTTGAAACGCATGGTTCAAAAATAAATGTTACTGTTATGTAACAGAAATACAATTTACTTCTTGGGTCTTCTGCTCTACCGGTATTTAGATTTTGTGACGTATGCATGTCAAAGTTTACTAGGAAGATCATCATAAACACAGGTATAAATTGAAAACATTATAGTAAAACTCACTGTTAAAAACGAGGCATAGGCATTGCAAAATCCAATACATTGCTGGCTTTTGGATATTGTGCAAAAACAATGTTTTATAACCAGTTTAACAGGGATGATTTATTGTGTATTCCCTGGATGTTAATTGTAATTAATAGCCTACTCATTGATTGATGTGTAGTTTTACATGAGGCCAGATGATGGTCCTATACACCTTGGTTCCAAATTGAACAACCATTACATGCGCGTGCTCTCAGTGAGTGCCGTCTCATTGTCTGAATGCATGCATGTTCTGCCCTCTGTCAGACTGTATGTAGTCTATGACAGGATGACCTCAAATTATTTGAATTCAACCCTAGGAACATTGTCCCCATCTCCCAGTCCTCAGACCGCACATTTCCTGACATTTAAAATAATCTAAAGTCTTTTGAAAGCTTTTACTCCCCTGTATTGCCCCTGCCATTGTGTGAAGAAAAAAAGAACCCCATAATAATCTGTCCACTGGTCAGCCATGCTGACTTGCGATGTTAGATACTCTGAGGCATGTTTCCATGCCTTCAAAAGGATGTTGACAGAAACCAAATAGATAAGGAGAAATTGTACATTGCATTGCCACACTGGACTGCTGGTCAGTGTGTAGCCTGTAAAGTGTTTGTTTGAATGTGTGTGCTCATGTGTGTGTCTCTCTCAGATTCCTTATGTGTTCTCTGAAGTAAAGACTGTTTCCGTGTGCAACTTTTAGTCATCTCCGGTATGCAGTTGACAGGGCCTTCTGGAGAGAATGGGCTAAGTGGACATTAACATGAATCAGCTGTTATAAAAGTAACACTTCTAGCTTATTTTTACCACCACCGTCAGTGTTGTGTTTTTGCAAGAAAGGTTCTTGTCGTTTCAAAACAAAATGTTTGCTTTTGTCAGATTGATCCTCTCTATGGAATGTACTTAGGTTCAGTGACACGAGTCAATGCCATGATTTCATTGTTGTATAATATTTGTTTTGGAAATAATGTAATTGGAAGCATGGTCCAGGTATGACATGACACAATTGGGGACACAAACACAGTCACAAGTTTGGACACACAAAGTCAAAGTCACCCTTATTAGTCAGTTGTACAACCGAATGCCGTCAACTGAAATGTGTCTTCCGCATTTAACCCAATCCCTCTGGATCAGAGAGGTGCGGGGGGCTGCCTTAATCGACATCCACGTTCAGGGGCAGAACGCCTTGTTCAGGGGCAGAACGACAGATTTTTACCTTGTCAGCTCGGGGATTCGAACTTGCAACCCTTCAAGTCCAACACTCTAACCACTAGGCTACCTGCCACCCCTCACACCTACTCATTCCAGGGTTTTTCTTTATTTTTACTATTTTCTACATTGTAGAATAATAGTGAAGACATAAAAACTATTAAATATTACATATGGAAGCATGTAATAACCAAAAAAGTGTTAAACAAATCAAAATATATTTATATTTGAGATTCTTCAAAGTAGCCATCCTTTGCCTTGATGACAGCTTTGCACAATCTTGGCATTCTTTCAACCAGCTTCATGGTGTAGTCACCTGGAATGCATTTCAATTAAAAGGTGTGCCTTGTTAAAGTTCATGTGTGGAATTTCTTTCCTTCTTAATGCGTTTGAGCCAATCAGTTGTGTTGTGACAAGGTAGGGGTGGTATACAAAAGATAACCCATATTATGGCAAGAACAGCAAAGAGAAATGACAGTCCATCATAACTTTAAGACATAAAGGTCAATACAGAAAATTTCAGTTGCAAATACCCTCTAGCGCTATGATGAAACTGGCTCTCATGAGGACTGCCACAGGAAAGGAAGATCCAGAGTTACAGTATCTCTGCGGCAGAGGATAAGTTCATAAGGGTTACCAGCCTCAGAAAATGCTGCCCAAATAAATTCTTCACAGAGTTCAAGTAACAGACACATCTCAACATCAACTGTTCAGAGGAGACTATGTGAATCAGGCTTTCCTTGTCACCAATAAGAAGAAGAGACTTGCTTGTGCCAAGAAACATGAGCAATGGACATTAGACCGGTGGAAATATGTCCTTTGGTCTAATGAGTCCAAATTTTAGATTTTTGGTTGCAACCACCGTGTCTTTGTGAAACACAGAGTAGGTGAACGGATGATCTCCGCATGTGTGGTTACGACCGTGAAGCATGGAGGAGGAGGTGTGATGTCATTTATTTAGAATTCAAGGCACACTTAACCAGCATGGCTACCATAACATTCTGTGGGGGCCCAAGACAGGGATGTCCCCTCGCCTCCATCCTGTTTGCACTGACAATTGAACTGCTTGCAGAAAGAACTAGACAGGACCCAAACGTAACAGGTATTCTTATTGATAAACATGAAATTAAACTAAGCTTATTTGCAGATGATCTCCTGATATACCTGACCAATATTGAAAACTCAATGCCCCCTTTGCTAAAAATATTAAAAGAATAAAACAAAATCTGAGGTATAAAATGTGTGTAAAAAAACTAAGTAATGGCAATAGGAAAAATTAAAAGAATAACAGCAATCCTTTAAGTGAACCACAAATAATAAGTGACAACAAACAACACATATATTAAGATAACTTTATTCCAGTACTCAACAATATGAAAGTAGATCTAATTAAATTGAATAATTTTCCCATAAATCTTACAGGCAGAATAAACCTCTTTAGAATGTCATAGCACCCATATTTTCGGTAATACCAATTACCCGACCAAAGACATTCTTTAAAAAGTATACTCAGTCATAACAGACTTTATACAGGCTAGTAAAATTCATCTTCCTACGTCTGGTGGTTTTAACCTTCCAGACTTTTACACTAAATAGGAACAATGGGTACATTAACAACTTCATATTTTTTTTATTTATATTAAGGTAGGCCAGTTGAGGTAGGCCAGGTAGGCCAGGTGAGAACAAGTTCTCATTTACAACTGCGACCTGGCCAAGATAAAGCAAAGCAGTGTGACAAAAACAACAACACAGAGTTACACATAAACAAACGTACAGTCAATAGCACAATAGAAAAATCAATGTACAGTGTGTGCAAATGTAGAAGAGTACGGAGGTAGGAAATAAATAGGCCATAGAGGAGAAATAATTACAATTTAGCATTAATACTGGAGTGATAGATGTACAGATGATGATGTGCAAGTAGATATTCTGAGGTGCAAAAGAGCAAGAGGGTAAGAAATAATATGGGGATGAGGTAGTTGGGTGTGCTATTTACAGATTGGCTGTGTACAGGTATTGTGATCGGTAAGCTGCTCTGACAGCTGATGCTTAAAGTTAGAGAGGGAGATATAAGACTCCAGCTTCAGAGATTTTTGCAAATTGTTCCTGTCATTGGCAGCAGAGAACTGGAAGGAAAGGCGGCCAAAGGAAGTGTTGGCTTTTGGGATGACCAGTGCAATATACCTGCTGGAGCGTGCTACGGGTGGGTGTTGCTATGGTGACCAGTGAGCTGAGATAAGGCGGTAAGTTAAGATAGTTAAGAACACTATAACAATATGGAAGAAAATGAAACGTATTCTACAAGAAGCAATATCACGCCCCAAAAACATAAGCTTAGGGAACAATTCTTGGATAGCTTTTCAGAATTTACCTATAAATTGATCCACATGGAAAACTAAAGGTATAGAAACCATAAATGACTTGGTAACTGGAAATACATTTATTTACATGACAGAATAAAAAAGATATTTTGGACTGACCAATGTAGAGTTTCAAATACATGCAACTTAAAAGTTACATATCACAAAATTTAGATTGGAAATCTTTTAGCAAACTTGAGGGAATTTTATTTGAGTCAGAAAATTATGTTCATATGATAGGTAAGATATACAAAACCTTGCAGAGAGCATATCCAACTGACAATCTATTAGAAAAAAAGAAACTATTGGAACCAAGACTTAAAAAGAACTGATGTTGGCACAAGATGGTGGAGCATAACTAATGCAATTACAGTTAACTGAAATATACGCTTAATCTGGTATGAACCAATGTATAGAATGTATTATACAAGAGACAAAATTCACAAATTCTACAGCACAACAGCAGAGTCATGTCTTAAGTGTAAAACAACAATGATTCAATAATCCATGCTTTCTGGGAATGCTATAAAGTCCAAAAGTTATGGGCGGAGCTAGAAAGATGGCTGTCAGAAGTGTTACAATGTAAACGTACTTTTAATCTGTCTGTCTGCATATTTCAAGACATGGCATACTGTATGGGGGTGTAGTGAGATACCCAATGGGCTGAACGATTCTCTTATCACTCATTTTGAAAAAACATATAAAAACTGGAAATCAATTAATCTGCGTTAACACAGTGGATAAATCAAATTATTTATTATTTAAATATTGAAATAGCATGGGTGACCAAAAAAAATTAAAAAGTAAAATTTAAGGCCATGTGGCTATTTATAATGCAGGAACTAGGGATTGAGGTGTGAGCATGCGGGTCTGGGCAGAGGAGATGTAGTCATATGTGTATGTTTCTATCTGGTGTGAAATGTCTAAAAGAAAACATTCTAAAAATAAAAAAACTATTAAGTCTTGACTGCTTGACCCAGCAGTTGAGTGGCACTTCATTCCTCCTAGATTTGACCGTACACAGTTCTCTTCTTTCACCCCCTTGTCACAGATGATGATAACCATGGCCAAATTAACTTCACTTCCAACTTCAAAACAATTACTAGGTTACATACCTCAGCAGAGTTGCTCCCCCATCTGCCATAGCGGGTTCTGACCGTTTACCAGTAACTGATGAGAAGCAGAGAGGGAGGGAATGCGTCAAGTCTCTCTGGGGTCACAGATAAGGGCTCGACATTGCTAAGCACCGTTAATGTGGACATCGGGGGGTGGTGGTGCATGTGTCTGCTGGAGGACACAGATTAGAAATAAACAGTTGGGATATTATGGAGAGGCCAAGGCTAAGCACTACTGCTGTTTGAACCAGGTAATGTCTCATTGCACAGGGTCAAAGATACAGGGAATGTCCTATACGGATGTATTTACATATGCATTTATATACAATTCAATATGGTAGGAATAAGTGACAAATAATATTTGCAATTTAGTAGACACTTTTATTTAAAGAAATGTTTTATGTGCGGGTGACCCCAGCAGGAACTGAACCCATGACCCTCGGCATCACAAACACCATGTTCTACTGACTGAGCCACACAGACCTACAGAAGGAGCTAGGCCACGCAAGAAGTGGCGACCCGTCATTCAGGGCAGAGCCCCACCTGTTTTGAGCCCCATATGTTTTTTTTTTTTTTTTTTTTTTTTTTTAAATAACAGTTTTTTGTGTTGTGTTGTGGCTTTGCTGGCATGCATCAAATAATGTTTTTTTTTTAACCCACCAAGATTTACATGCTAAAATCGCCACTGCACAGGATACAGTCAGAGCTCCACAGTAGAATCACCACATCCCTATCCATCCATCCATTTACTGTATCTACCCAGCCTCCGTAATCAAATGATGATAACCTCTGCATGAGTCAAATAACACGATGAGACGAATTCTGTCGCACACGATAACAAAAAGTGCATTGTTCATGCCTTGGAGGGCAAACATCAAAACAGAAGCCCAACACAATGCAATGACCTCAGAAGTTGAACACACAAAAGAAGTAGGGGCTATTAGGCCCTTCACATGGCACGGGACAGGAAGATGCTGCCATCAGACAGAACAGAGGCATAGAGGCTGAATGTATTAACTTGAGCGTGCCAGCACATCTCCACCACCATACTAGCACAATTTATGTAAGCTACAGTATTGAATCGTTGAAAACACGTCCAAATGATTCTTTGAGACAGATGATAGGGAGTAGTGATACTACTAGGTAAGGGTTCTCTTCTCCCTTCGCAGTAGTGGTTGATATTCTATGCGCTAGTTGGCCTCAGTGAGCAAATTTACTGCAATCACAAGAACCAAGACAAAAGAGCAGCAGGAACTCGCTTGAACTTTTTTTTGTGATCTACATTTTATAGATTTAGCAAATACAGAATAACCAAGTCTTTTCAACGTCATTGACTTACAAACAATTGTGTACAAAACATGCTTTACAATTAACCTTATCTAATACAAACGTTTTACCTTGTTTGTTTGCAGATCACTGTTTGATATAACTTGATTATTGCCACATATTCTGGTATCAAAGATGGTAAGCTATGAATGTGACTTTTTGAGAACCAGGTAATGCATGTATCAAGCATGTCGAGGGGAAGAACACAATACACCTTCTACTGGAAGCATCTGTTGCTATGGGCGACCCTGACAACTTCAGAGATAGATTTAGCTGGAACACTTAAAATTAACCTCTCCAACCTGCTCCAACCTCCAACCTGTGTATGTTTGTGTGTCTTTCAGAGGGGTTAGGATCAAATCTGTACATTAATTTGAGTCTGTTTGTGGTTGCCATGTTTGATAACTAAACATGACCAACTGTTTTTTTGTCCCTTGCAGTAACACAGAAATAATACATATATATACAAAAGTATGTGGACACCCCTTCAAATGAGTGGATTCGGCTATTTCTGCCACACCCGTTGCTGACAGGTGTATAAAATCGAGCACACCGCCATTCACTCTCCATAGACCAACATTGGCAGTAAAATGGCCTTACTGAAGAGCTCAGTGACTTTCAATGTGGCACCGTCATAGGATGCCACCTTTCCAACAAGTCAGTTTGTACATTTTCTGCCCTGCTAGAGCTCCCCGGGTCAACTATAAGTGCTGTTATTGTGAAGTGGAAACGCCTACAAGCAACAACGGCTCAGCCGTGAAATGGTAGGCCACAGAAGCGCACAGAACGAGACCGCCTAGTGTTGAAGCGCATAGTGTGTAAAAATTGTCTGTCCTCGGTTGCAACACTCACTACCGAGTTCAAAACTGCCTCTGGAAGCAACATCAGCACAAGAAGTGATCGTCGGGAGCTTCATGAAATGGGTTTCCATAGCCGAGCAGCCGCACACAAGCCTAAGATCCCCATGCGCAATGCCAAGCATCGGCTGGAGTGGTGTAAAGCTCTCCGCCATTGGACTCTGGAGCAGTGGAAACGAGTTCTTTGGAGTGATGAATCATGCTTCATCATTTTGCAGCCCGACGGACGAATCTGGGTTTGGCGGATGCCTGGAGAACGCTACCTGCCCCAATGCATAGTGCCAACTGTAAACTTTGGTGGTGGAGGAATAATGGTCAGGGGTTGTTTTTCATGGTTCAGGCTAGGCCCCTTAGTTCCAGTGAAGGTAAATCCTAATGTTACAGCGTACAATGACATTCTAGACGATTCTGTGCTTCCAACTCTGTGGTAACAGTTTGGGGAAGGCCCTTTCCTGTTTCAGCATGACAATGCCACCGTGCACAAAGCGAGGTCCGTACAGAAATGGTTTGTCGAGATCGGTGTGGAATAACTTGACTGGCCTGCACAGATCCCTGACCTCAACCCCATCGAACACCTTTGGGATGAATTGGAACGGCGACTGTGAGCCATTGGAACGGCGACTGTGAGCCAGGTTTAAATCGCCCAACATCAGTGCCTGACTTCACTAATGCTCTTGAGGCTGGAAGCTAGTCCCCGCAGCAATGTTCTGACATCTAGTGGAAGCCTTCGCAGAAGAATGGAAGCTGTTATAGCAGCAAAGGGGGGACCAACTCCATATTAATGCCCATGATTTTGGAATGATGTTCGATGAGCAGGTGTCCACATAGTGATAGTGATCATTGTCCCTCTTGATGAAATCGGGGAGAGGACTGTGGATCTGTCTCTGTCTGTTAGTCACGTGATATCTCAGACAGCACTGGCCCGATTTTGACAAAACTTCGGTCAATGATGCGTACTCTGATTGGCCAAAGGTGGGAGCTACAGTGCATTCGGAAAGTATTCAGACCTCTTTACTTTTCCACATTTTGTTACGTTACATCATTATTCTAAAATGGATTCAATATATATGTTCTCATCAATCGACACACAATACCCCATAATGACAAAGCGAAAACAGGTTTTTAGAAACTTTATGAAAAATAACTAACAGAAATACCTTACAGTACCAATCAAAAGTTTGGACACCTACTCATTCAAAGGTTTTTCTTTATTTTTACAATTTTCTACATTGTAGAATAATAGCGAAAACATCAACACTATGAAATAACACATAATGAATCATGTAGTAACCAAAAAAGTTTTAAACAAATCCAAAAATATTTTATATTTTAGATTCTTCAAAGTAGCCACCCTTTGCCTTGACACCTTTGCACACTCTTGGCATTCTCTCAACCAGCTTCATGAGGAATGCTTTTCCAACAGTCTTGAAGGAGATCACACATAGCATTTGTTGGCTGCTTTTCCTTCACTCTGTGGTCCAACTCATCCCAAACCATCTCAATTGGGTTGAGATTGTGTGTTTGTGGAGGCCAGGTTGTCTTATGCAGCACTCCATCACTCTCCTTCTTGGTCAAATTGCACTTACACAGCCTGGAGGTGTGTTGAGTCATTGTCCTGTTGAAAAACAAATGATAGTGGGACTGCAGAATGCTGTGGTAGTAATGCTGGTTAAGTGTGCCTTGAATTGGAAATAAGTCACTGACAGTGTCATCAGCAAAGCACCCCCACACAATTACACCTCCTCCTCCATGCTTCACGGTGGAACCACACAAATGGAGATCGTTCACCTACTCTGCGACTCACAAAGACAATTGCTCATTTTTCTTGGAGCAAGCAATTTTGGCTGCAATCTGAGGTGCAGTTAACTCTAATTAATTTATCCTCCGCAGCAGAGGTAACTCTAGGTCTTCCTTTCCTGTGGCGGTCCTCATGAGAGCCAGTTTCATCGTAGCGCCTGATTGTTTTTGCGACTGCACTTGAAGAAACTTTCAAAGTTCTTGACATTTTACAGATTGACTGACCTTGTCTTGAAGCAATGATGGACTGTCGTTTCTCTTTGTTTATTTGAGCTTTTCTTGTATTAATATGGACTTGGTCTTTTACCAAATAGGGCTATCAGCTGTATACCACCCTTACCTTGTCACAACACAACTGATTATCTCAAATGCATTAAGAAGAAAAGACATTTCTAAAATGAACTTAACAAGGCACACCTGTTAATTGAAATGCATTCCAGGTGACTACCTCATGAAGCTGGTTGAGAGAATGCCAAGAGTGTGCAAAGCTGTCATCAAGGCAAAGGGTGGCTACTTTGAAGAATCTCAAATATAAAATATTTTGGGATTTGTTTAACACTTTTTTGTTTACTAAATGATTCAATGTATGTTATTTCATAGTGTTGATGTGTTCACTATTATTCTACAATGTAGAAAATAGTAATAATAAAGAAAAACCCTTGAATGAGTAGGTGTGTCCAAACTTTTGACGGTTACTGAACATAAATAATTATTCAGACCCTTTGCTATGAGACTCGAAATGTTTCCATTGATCATCCTTTAATTGTTTCAACAACTTGATTGGAGTCCTCCTGTGGTAAATTCAGTTGATTGGACATGATTTGGAAAGGCACACACCTTTCTATATAAGGTCCCACAGTTGACAGTGCATGTCAGAGCAAAAAATAAGCCATGAGGTCGAAGGAATTGTCCGTAGTTCTCTGAGACAGGATTGTGAGGCACAGATCTGGGGATGGGTATCAAAACATTTCTGCAGTATTGAAGGTCCCCATGAACACAGTGGCCTCCATCATTCTTAAATGGAAGAAGTTTGGAACCACCAAGACTCTTCCTAGAGCTGTCCGCCCGGCCAAACTGAGCATTCGGGAGAGAAGGGCCTTGGTCCTTCGGGACAAGTCTGAATGTCCTTGAGTGGCCCAGCCAGAGCCCGGACATGAACCCGATCAATCTCTGGAGAGACCTGAAAATAGCCGTGCAGCGACACTTCCCATCCAACATGACAGCACTTGAGAGCATCTGCAGAGAATAGGAGAAACTCCCCAAACACAGGTGTGCCAAGCTTGTTGCTTCCTACCCAAGAAGACTCGAGGCTGTAATCGCTGCCAAAGGTTCTTCAAAGTACTGAGTAAAGGGTATGAATACATATATAAATGTGATATTTCCATTTATTTTACTACATTTGCAAAATGTCTTAACTTTTTTTTGCTTTGTCATTATGGGTTATTGTGTGTAGATTGATGAGAAAAAAACCCAAATGAATACATTTTAAAATAAGGCTGTAACGTAACAAAATGTGGAAAAAGTCAAAGGGTCTGAATTCTTTCAGAATGCATTGTATAGTAATTCACTGATTTGTTAGTCACACTCGTTCGCAGTTGGCCCGAAGGGGGGACGCTGCATCATTTGTAGGGAGCGACATGTTTAGATTAGATGAGTTTATTAGTCACATGCATAGTATCCTGAATTTCCGCCTGTCTGACATGCCCAAAGTTAAAGTGCCTGTTACTCAGGCCCAGAAGCTAGGATATGCATATAATTGGTAGCATTGGATAGAAAACACTGACGTTTCTAAAACTGTTAAGCTAATGTCTGTGAGTATAACAGAACTGATATGGCAGGTGAAAACCTGAGGAAAATCCACCCTGATTCTTATTTTTTTGGAGGTCACAGGCCTTTCCATTGACAGCCTATTGACTATACAAAAAAATAGCTCCCAGATTGCAGTACCTATGGCTTCCACTAGATGTCAACAGTCTTTATACAAGGTTTCAGGCTTGTTTTCTGAAACACTCGTGGCCAAAAGTTTTGAGAATGACACAAATATTAATTTCCACAAAGTTTGCTGCTTCAGTGTCTTTAGATATTTTTGTCAGATGTTACTATGGAATACTGAAGTATAATTACAAGCATTTCATAAGTGTCAAAGGCTTTTATTGAGAATTACATGAAGTTGATGCAAAGAGTCAATATTTGCAGTGTTGACCCTTCTTTTTCAAGACGTCTGCAATCCGCCCTGGCATGCTGTCAATTAAATTCTGGGCCACATCCTGACTGATGGCAGCGCATTCTTTTATAATCAATGCTTGGAGTTTGTCAGAATTTGTGGGTTTTTGTTTGTCCACCTGCCTCTTGAGGATTGACCACAAGTTCTCAATGGGATTAAGGTCTGTGGAGTTTCCTGGCCATGGACCCAAAATATCAATGTTTTGTTCCCCCGAGCCACTTAGTTATCACTTTTGCCTTATGGCAAGGTGCTCCATCATGCTGGAAAAGGCATTGTTCGTCATCAAACTGTTCCTGGATGGTTGGGAGAAGATGCACTCGGAGGATGTGTTGGTACCATTCTTTATTCATGGCTGGGTTCTTAGGCAAAATTGTGAGTGAGCCTACTCCCTTGGCTGAGAAGCAACCCCACACATGAATGGTCTCAGGATGCTTTACTGTTGGCATGACACAGGACTGATGGTAGCGCTGATGGTAAGCTTTTTTCCGGATGCCCCAAACAATCGTAAAGGGGGATTCATCAGAGAAAATGACTTCCCCCAGTCCTCAGCAGTCCAATCCCTGTACCTTTAGCAGAGTATCAGTCTGTCCCTGATGTTTTTCCTGGAGAGGTGGCTTCTTTGCTGCCCTTCTTGACACCAGGCCATCCTCCAAAAGTCTTTGCCTCACTGTGCGTGCAGATGCACTCACACCTGCCTGCTGCCATTCCTGAGCAAGCGCTGTACTGGTGGTGCCCCAATCCCGCAGCTGAATCAACTTTAGTAGATGGTCCGGGCGCTTGCTGGACATTCTAGGGTGCCCTGAAGCCGTCTTCACAACATTTGAACCGCTCTCCTTGAAGTTCTTGATGATCCGATAAATAGTTGATTTAGATACAATCTTACTGGCAGCAATATCCTTGCCTGTGAAGCCCTTTTTGTGCAAAGCAATGATGACGGCACATGTTTCCTTGCAGGTAACCATGGTTGACAGAGGAAGAACAATGATTCCAAGCACCACCCTCCTTTTGAAGCTTCCAGTCTGTTATTCAAACTCAATCAGCATGACAGAGTGATCTCCAGCCTTGTCCTCGTCAATACTAACACCTGTGTTAACGAGAAAATCACTGACATGATGTCAGCTGGTCCTTTTGTGGCAGGGCTGAAATGCAGTGGAAATTCTTTTGGGGGATTCAGTTCATTTGCATGGCAAAGAGGGACTTTGCAATTAATCTGATCACTCTTCATGACATTCTGGAGTATATGCAAATTGCCATCATACAAACTGAGGCAGCAGACTTTGTGAAAATTTATATTTGTGTCATTCTCAACTTTTGGCCACAACTGTAGTTTATCCAAGGTGTGCCTCATTAGGACCGTAGTCTTTTGGCGTGCGTGAATGAGGAGCGCGCTCTTTGTTATTTATCTTCCCTATTGAACATACTATTCTCCGTCTTAAATTTAATCGTTTATTTAGATATTAGAGTACCTGAGGATTAATTAGAAACATTGTTTGACTTGTTTGGACGAAGTTTAACCGGTAACCTTTCGGTAACCTGATGTTTTTCCTGGAGAGGTGGCTTCTTTGCTGCCCTTCTTGACACCAGGCCATCCTCCAAAAGTCTTTGCCTCACTGTGCGTGCAGATGCACTCACACCTGCCTGCTGCCATTCCTGAGCAAGCGCTGTACTGGTGGTGCCCCAATCCCGCAGCTGAATCAACTTTAGTAGATGGTCCTGGCGCTTGCTGGACATTCTAGGGTGCCCTGAAGCCGTCTTCACAACATTTGAACCGCTCTCCTTGAAGTTCTTGATGATCCGATAAATAGTTGACTTAGATACAATCTTACTGGCAGCAATATCCTTGCCTGTGTAGCCCTTTTTGTGCAAAGCAATGATGACGGCACATGTTTCCTTGCAGGTAACCATGGTTGACAGAGGAAGAACAATGATTCCAAGCACCACCCTCCTTTTGAAGCTTCCAGTCTGTTATTCGAACTCAATCAGCATGACAGAGTGATCTCCAGCCTTGTCCTCGTCAATACTAACACCTGTGTTAACGAGAAAATCACTGACATGATGTCAGCTGGTCCTTTTGTGGCAGAGCTGAAATGCAGTGGAAATTCTTTTGGGGGATTCAGTTCATTTGCATGGCAAAGAGGGACTTTGCAATTCATCTGATCACTCTTCATGACATTCTGGAGTATATGCAAATTGCCATCATACAAACTGAGGCAGCAGACTTTGTGAAAATTTATATTTGTGTCATTCTCAACTTTTGGCCACAACTGTAGTTTATCCAAGGTGTGCCTCATTAGGACCGTAGTCTTTTGGCGCGCGTGAATGAGGAGCGCGCTCTTTGTTATTTATCTTCCCTATTGAACATACTATTCTCCGTCTTAAATTTAATCGTTTATTTAGATATTAGAGTACCTGAGGATTAATTAGAAACATTGTTTGACTTGTTTGGACGAAGTTTAACCGGTAACTTTTTGGATTCCTTTGTCTGCATGTTGAACGAGTGGATTACTGAAATCAATGGCACCAACTAAACTGACTTTTTGGGATATAAAGAAGGACTTTATCGAACAAAACGACCATTCATTGTGTATCTGGGACCTCTGGGATTGCAAACAGAGGAAGATCTTCAAAAGTAAGTGATTTATTGTATCGCTATTTGCGATTTTTGTGACGCCTGTGCTGGTTGAAAAATATTGTGGGGCGCTGTCCTCAGAAAATAACTGGCTATGCTTTCGCCGTAAAGCCTATTGTAAATCGGACAATGCAGTTCGATTAACAAGATTCTAAGCTTTTTAATGATGTAAGACACTTGTATTTTCACAACTTTTTATTTGAATTTGGCACTCTCCAATTTCAACGGATGTTGTCGATTTCGATCCCGATAGCGGGATCGGAGCCGTAAGAGGTCTTAAGCTTCAACAGTGCAGGTCAAAAAGAGAAGTGAATGAAACAATAACACTAGGAAGACTGGGGGCAGGAGAGGGACAGGGGGAGCAGGTAGCTGCCTAGTGGTGGGTATTCAACAGCCTGATGGTCCGCAGGTAGAAGTGATTGGCCAGTCTGACAGTTTTTGCCATGATGCTCCTGTAATGCCCGCGTCTGAGTAACGGAAGCGGGGAGAACAGATCGTGGCTCGGGTGGCTGAGTTCACTGATGATGTTCTTGGCCTTCCTGCAACACCTGCTGTTGTAGGTGTCCTGGAGGGCAGGCAGTGTGCACCCAATGGTGCGTTCGGCTGAGCGTACCACCCTCTGTACAGCCTTGCACTCAGCGGCGGTGGCGTTGCCGTACCAGGCTGTGATGTCTTGTTTCCATTTAGATGTAGACACATCCAGTACATGCTAGATTGTACACCTTATTCCAATTGACTATCCTCCAGGGTACTCCAATAGTAATTGGGTTGAAAACATTAGAGGTTAATGATCCCCACACACAGAGTAAAATAATAGGAGCAGTCAACGAGAGGGTGTTCATTCAAGCACATTCCTGCCTCTGATTGGGGCTTCTGCCAAGAATAACTTACTAGTTAGTATTCACTGGGGGCACTGGCTGGATTTGGATGTCTTTACTTCCAGTCCAACGTTCCTATCTGTTCAGATTGACTCCACAGGCAAAGCTAAAGTAATTTGGTTGTTACTCAATGATTAGCACATGCCCAGGGTGTGGGCTAGGGAACATTAAATACCCATAACAAAAATTAAACCTCCCTACCCACTGGGCAGTTGAACATCAAGTTTTGATTTACATTTGGGTTGAGTTGTCAAGTATTGTGAATTCAACGTGAAATGACACCAAGTCATTGGATTTAGGTTAAACATTAGGTGAAAATATTACAGAATGCCCTTAAGTTTATGTTTTGCAAATCCAAATGAGTTTTCCACATGGATTCAACGTCATCACATGTTTTTGGGGTTGAAATTTGGAAACAATGTTGATTCAACCAGTTTTTTCCAAGTGGATCTCCTCTCCACAGTGGGTATCCTCTCCCAGTGGGTATCCTCTCCATGCTGGAATCATCTTTCATTTTCTGGTGCAAAATGTATAGCCTTTTAATGTCCTGTTATCTGATTCTCATCCTCTTGTTGTTACTGTAGACACCTTGGAATTACTCCAGGGGAGGTCCAGCTAATTCTTCAAATAACAAAAGGACCTGTGCCATACTTCGGATGACCTTGGATGAAGTCAAGGTTAATTCATGCCACCCACTGTTTGATGGTGTTTCCTGGATGATGGACATATGATGTAATGAGGTCAAAAGTTATTAGGTACTCTATTGAACATTACACTGAATTGAGTCCATACATATTTGTGGCTGACATGCAGCCTTTCAGTCCAGGAAAGTTAAAATAAATAATTACAAGTGTTGAAATATATTACTTAATAACAAAACATACTGTATTTCTATGCAAAACAAATACTAAAATATTATTAGGAGAAAATGTAAGTACCCTAGGTGTGAAATGTATCCAAAACAAAACCCCCAACGTACTGTAGGACAAACACAATGTTTTTCACTGTAACAGGGCAAGCCCGACCTAAGGGGGCCAAGCCCCGACTAAGGGCCAAACACAGATTTGTCCATCGGACTGCCAGATGGTGAAGCGCAATTCATCACTCCAGAGAACGCATTTCCACTGCTCCAGAATCCAATGGCGGAGAGCTTTACACCACTCTAGCCAATGCTTGGCATTGCGCATGGTGATCTTAGGTTTCCGTGCGGCTGCTTGGCCATTGAAACCCATTTCATTAAGCTCACGACAAACAGTTCTTGTGCTGACCTTGCTTCCAGAGGCAGTTTGGAACTTGGTAGTGAGTGTTGCAACCGAGGACAGACGATTTTTACGCACTACACATTTCAGCACTCTGCGGTCCCGTTCTGTGTGCTTGTGGGGCCTATCACTTCACGGCTGAACCGTTGTTGCTCCTGCTCCTAGACGTTTCCACTTCACAATAACAGCACTTACAGTTGACCGGTGCAGCTCTAGCAGGGCAGAAATCCTATGACTGTGCTACGTTGAATGTCACTGGGCTCTTCGGTAAGGCCATTCTACTGCCAGTGTTTGTCTATGGAGATTGCATGGCTGTGTGCTCGATACACGTCCGCAACGGGTGTGGCAGAAATGGCCTAATCCACTAATTTGAAGGTGTCCACATACACTATATATACAACAGTATGTTTTTAAATCGCTGACATTCTAATGTTTGCATCATTCACAACTGAAGTTGACAAATAACTCTACATCTAGCGTATAGGATCTGTTTCAAATGACCACTTCATATGCTCACTTGCTCCAGAATGGGAAAAATATCCTTTCTATTTCATTCAGCTAAGTTCAATTATATTCTTCTTGCTATAAAATCATAATATATAATAAAGGCACAGGACCTAAGCATATCTTGTCTGCTAAATGAACAAGCCTATGGAATGGCGCATAGCCAGATAACATACAGTAGGCCAACTCTTATTCTCTTCTTCTAATGTTTCTTTAGACCGACCTAAAATAGATCTATTGTGGTGTATTTTAAATTGATTTATTCAACTTATATAATAATGATTTTCCAAAGGCGCTATCAGGTGTTACAGAAACACGTACAGCATCTCCAGGCCTGGAAATGCTAAACGGGTTTATGTTAATTAACTGCCAATTACCATGAGACGGGAAGTCTTTTGCATGGCAATAACCGTCTGACAAAATTTCATGGCCGCCACAGCCCTAGCTGTGACCGTATCTGCTTTGACTTGTGAACTGTATATTTTCTCTAACACACCGGATAGTCACTATATGGTTTTTGCTCATCCATCCCTAAGCTCCCTACATTGAGTCTGAACTGCACACAAAAGGAGTTGCTGTGTTGAGTATTTGTAATTTACTGTCTGCACAGCTTCTCAGGCAACCACTGCAGCAGGAATTCTGTGACACAATCAGCTTTCCCAAGGTAAAGGGGGATATGCTGTGATGCCTGTGAAGACAGACCCAACATACTGTAAGTCATAGTTTCAAATCAATTGAGCATTTCAGGCACACATTGCATATTTCAAATTTGATAGCATCATAACTCAGAACAGTAAATAAAATGAACTACCCATTTAACAAACATTTCCCTTTTCAAAAACATTACAGGCTACGTAGACAGGCTCCTGGATCTCCTCAACGAGGTCACCCTTGATTCAGTGCCATATGTGGGGAAGCTGTGCGAGCTGTCCATCCCAGGACCCCTGTCTGCCCAGTGTGAGGCCTGACAAGGAGGAAGCCATGGCTTTGTCTCTTTCTTGGGGGTGACCGATGCCAGGTGGGTGACTGAAGCCTGCTTGATTGAAGTGGGGTACATGGGTCCCCCTCCTCTCCTGCTCCCCTCCCAATCAATCTCTGTAGTTGGTTGCATTTCCTAAAGCCTAAGAAATGCACTTTTGTGTGATTTTCTTCAAGCATTCGGGTGGGAGATGAGTGTTACAAATTGTACGAACACTGTAGGGTGGCCAGATGCCTATATTAAGCTTATGGCTATATTTGTTTTTCTGTCAGATGATGTCTAACCATTATTTCTCCTGAGTGTTCATGTTGATCAATATGTTAGCCTATTGTAAATGATCAAATACATGTCTGATCAATACAATTCTAAACAGTCATTTATAATGCTAATGCAGAGGCACCAATACATTGTCCAGTACACTAACTGTATGCCGTTTTCATGTACATTCCCTTATGTCTAAGCTTCTAAGGTGACTCAGGCTTTATTAATTCTTGTGAAGAAGTGTATTAGTGAACTGTATTCTGTAATTAGTTACAAAACAATAAAAATGCAGTTGTGTATTGCTGCTGTTTGTCAGATATCCAGCAGTCCATGATCAGCTCTGTTGACCATGAGAACATTTTGTAGAGGAAATGGGGCGAGGTATACAAAAATATAAATGCAACAACTTCTAAGATTTTACTGAGTTATAGTTCATATAAGGAAATCAGTCAATTGAAAAAATGAGGCACTAATCTATGGATTTCACTTGACTGGGAAGGGGTACAGCCATGTGTGGGCCTGAGACGGCATAGGCCCACCCACTGGCTTTATTACAGACAGAAATACTCAGTTTCATCAGCTGTCCGGTCTCAGATGATCCTGCAGGTGAAGAAGCCGGATGTGGAGGTCCTGGGCTGGCGTGGTTGCGGTTGTGAGGCCGGTTGTACGTACTGCCGAATTCGCTAAAACAACATTGAGGCGATTTACATTATAGAAATTAACATTAAATTCTCTGGCAACAGCTCTAGTGGACATTCCTGCAGTCAGCATGCCAATTGCATGCTCCCTCAACTTGAGACATCTGTGGCGTTGTGTGACAAAACTACACATTTTAGAGTGGCCTTTTATTGTCCCCAGCACAAGGAGCACCTGTGTAATGATCATGTTATTTAATCAGCTTCTTGATATGCCACACCTGTCAGGTGGATGGATTATCTTTACAATGGAGAAATGCTCACTAACAGGGATGTGAACAAATTTGTGCACATTTCTGGGATCTTTTTCAGCTCAAAACATGGGACCAACACTTTATATGTTGCGTTTATATTTTTTGTCATAATATTTGGGCTCGGAATGACATGTGGCCCATTTTTTACCTTGTCATCAATTACGTGGCTCATTGTTTACCTTGTTACGTGGCAACGACAACAAGGGTGTTTCAAAGAGCTGTCAGTCAAGGCGAGCTCATGAATATAAGCTCCCCGCCCACTCAGCCTGTTCTTTCAGGCTTCCTGATATTTAGAGATGAGAGAAAAGGTAGCATTTCTTTAATTCTGAGCATTTTAATAGTGTACCAGTATGTTTGGTCATTCAGAGGCACTTTTTATTTGGGAAATAGGATGACTGTGCAGGACCTGTAAGGTACTCCATCTAAAACATGAATCGATTCTGTATCAATTTACCCTTTTTGAAAATTATTTCTCACTTTTATATGAAAGATAAGGTCCTTATGCTTCCAAAACCGCAAGCAATCCATGTTAATGTTCAAACTGAGCATCTGGGCTCTTAAAATTCCTCCCTTACAGAAGATGCCTTCATCCAATGACTTATGTCTAATGGAACTGAGTCAGGATCAAGGCCTAATATACAGCTAACATTTTAAAGGAAATTAGAAATCTAAATCCTGTCAACATATTTCAAAATACTTGGCCATTGTACAATGTAAATGATCTTATGAAAAACATTGTAGAGCATGTCCCTCGTTAGAATTGTATAACATTTTTTTATTTGAAGCAGCAATTCCCCAAAAGACACTCAATTTCCAAATGTGTGGAGCAAACGTCACACGCCACCCTTTTAATTACAAGTCATTAATCCCATAAACTGGAATCACATGCAGCACACTTAACTTATTAACACCCAGTGAATCTGTGGCTTTTTGGCCTAACTTCCAACACTATAGCACTAGCCATAGAAAACAAATACTGTATATAGTTGGGGCCAATTCATATGGGCACTAGGTCAATGGTATTACGCAGCACTATTGAAGCTGGCATGCTAAATTTGTAAGATACACCCTCACAAGTTTCAGCCCTGCAGCAAACACCTGATCCAACAGTTAATTTTGAGTACACTGGTTGGCTGGAGTTTAATTGGAATCAGCTGAGAGTCATGCCATAGAGTTAGAATTCTTTGAAAGTTCACCTTTCCTTCCCCCATTTGTTTGAAATAATCACTGATTAGACATGATTGGGCAGGTGAAATACAGGGCCACATTCCCCTGCTCATACGCTGCATGCATCAACCAATGGTTGCGTGCCAGGTCATCAACTGTGCCGTCAGACCACCAGATTGCTATAAAATATGATGTGGTTAGCTGATACGTAAAATATCTGTCCAGGCGTTGTAAGATCTGGTATGTGTTAGCAAGTCTGAGCAGGGGAACATGACCCTTCCCCCACCGATGACTGTGAGGAGCAAGCCAATTGAAATAGAAATGTAGATCAATTGATCTGTGCTTTGACTATGAAATTAATGTATTTCCCCTTTCTCTCATTATGATAAAACCAATCATTCTATTTTGTTATATTTCGATGAATGATATTGAATAAAAATTAATTACGTTGATTGAAAATTGTTTATCTGTTGATACCCAATATTGTGGTAAGCAGTGCACCCATAACTATTCTAGCTCTATCTAGCCACCCATAAATTGGTGCTTTGGTAGCTATGGTAATGAGACATCACAAATGGTGAACTTTGTAGCCCACAAAAATCTGGTTATTGTTCCCTCTGATATTATTAACTTTGTTTTGAGTAGGTCTCACGCAGAGATGTCTGCATTGAAGTCAAACTCATTGATGTGAAGCTGTGATTGTAAAATCCTGACAATCCTTTTCTGCGTGTCAAACAACAGACAAGTCAGAGAGGTTAAGATACTCATTGTACAAAGCCAGAATGACAAACCAGTCAAGCCCACACCTCTGATTTCCTGTTCATCCCACCCAAAGAAGGGAAAAAATGTAATAAAAATGTAACAATGGTTGTTTTGAATCCTGTATTCTCTTACACACTGTTTTGTGACCAAATAAAATGCAGATTGGTCTGGGTTGTCCAGTAAACGTACTCATGACCCATGCACACAGTGGATTAGAAAGAGCCCAGAAGAGAGGAGAACTTATTCTAGTTACGGGTGTTTGTCTATTTGTCAATAACAGCTGGTGCGTGATGTCTAATATTAAAGAAGTCTCCAGGTATTGCTCGCCTGAGGTAGAGTACCTTATGATAAACTGTAGACCCCACTATCTACCAAGAGAGTTCTCATCTATATTATTCGCAGCCATCTATTTACCACTACAAACTGATGCGGGCACTAAGACCGCACTCAAAGAGCTGTAAAAAGCCATAAGCGTACAAGAAAATGCTCATCCAGAAGCGGTGCTCCTAGTGGCCGGGGACATTAATGCAGGCAAACTTAAATCCGTTTTACCTAATTTCTACCAGCATGTCACATGTGCAACCAGAGGAAAAAAAACTCTAGACCATCTTTACTCCACACACAGTGATGCATACAAAGCTCGCCCTCCATCTGACCATAATTCTATCCTCCTGATTCCTGCTTACGAGCAAAAACTGAAGCAGGAAGTACAAGTGACTCGCTCAAAACAGAAGTGGTCAGATGACGCGGATGCTACGCTACAGGACGCTCGTCGGATGTGGCAGGGCTTGAAAACTATTACGGACTACAAAGGGAAACCCAGCCGCGAGCTGCCCAGTGACGCAAGCCTACCAGACGAGCTAAATGCCTTTTATGCTCGCATCGAGGCAAGCAACACTGAATCATCCATGAGAGGACCAGCTGTTCCGGACAACTGTGTGATGACGCTCTTGGTAGCTGATGTGAGCAAGACCTTTTAAACAGGTCGACATTCACAAAGCCGCGGGGCCAGATGGATTACCAGGACATGTACTCAAAGCATGCACTGACCAACTGGCAAGTGTCTTCACTGACTGTTTCAATCTCTCCCTGACCGAGTCTGTAATACCAACATGTTTCAAGCAGACCACCATAGTCCCTGTGCCCAAGGAAGCGAAGGTAATGTGCCTAAATAATTACCGCCCCGTAGCACTCACGTCGGTAGCCATGAAGTGCTATGTAAGGCTGGTTATGGCTCACATCAACAGCATCATCCAGGAAACCCTAGACCTACTCCAATTCACATACCGCCCCAACAGATCCACAGATGACGCAATCTCAATCGTACTCCACACTGCCCTTTCCCACCTGGGCAAAAGGAACACCTATGTGAGAATGACGTTCATTGACAACAGCTCAACGTTCAACACCATAGTGCCCACAAAGCTCATTACTAAGCTAAGGACCCTGGGTCTAAACACCTCCCTCTGCAACTGGATCCTGGACTTCCTGACGGGCCACCCCCAGGTGGTAAGGGTAGGCAACAACACGTCTGCCACGCTGATCCTCAACACTGGGGCCCCTCAGGGATATGTGCTTAGTCCCCTCCTGTACTTCCTGTTCATCCACAACTACGTGGCCGAGCATGATTCCAACGACATCATTAAGTTTACTGATGACACAACAGTGGTAGGCCTGATTACCGACAATGATGAGACAGCTTATAAGGAGGAGGTCAGAGACCTGGCAATGTGGTGCCAGGACAACAACCTTTCCCTAAATGTGAGCAAGACAAAGGAGCTGATCGTGGACTACAGGAATAGGCGGGTGGAACAGGCCCCTATTATCATTGATGGGGCTGTAGTGGAGTGGGTCGAGAGTTTCAAGTTCCTTGGTGTCCACAACACCAACAAACTATCATTGTCCAAACACACCAAGACAGTCGTGAAGAGAGAACGACAACACCTTTTCTCCCCCATGGGTCCCCAGATCTTCAAAAAGTTCTAGATCTGCACCATCGAGAGCATCCTGACCGGTGGCATCACCGCCTGGTATGGCAACTGCTCGGCATCTGACCGTAAGGCGCTACAGAGGGTAGTGCGTATGGCCCAATACATGTTTTTACACTGCTGTTTATTATCTAAACATAGTCACTTTACTCCTACATACAGTTACATACACCTTTGCCAAATACATTCAAACTCAGTTTTTCACAATTCCTGACATTTAATCCAAGTAAGAATTCCCTGTCTTAGGTCAGTTTGGATCACCACTTTATTTTAAGAATGTGAAATGTCAGAATAATAGTAGAGATAATGATTTATTTCAGCTTTTATTTCTTTCATCACATTCCCAGTGGGTTAGACATTTACATACCCTCAAATAAGATTTGGTAGCATTGCCTTTAAATTGTTTAACTTGGGTCAAACATTTCGGGTAGCCTTCCACAAGCTTCCCACAGTAAGTTGGGTGAATTTTGGCCCATTCCCCCTGACAGAGCTGGTGTAACTGAGTCAGGGTTGTAGGCCTCCTTGCTCGTACACGCTTTTTCACTTCTGCCCACAAATGTTTTCTAGGATTGAGGTCAGGGCTTTGTGATGGCCACTCCAATACCTTGACTTTGTTGTCCTTAAGCCATTTTGCCACAACTTTGGAAGTATGCTTGTGGTCATTGTCCATTTGGAAGACCCATTTGCGACCAAGCTTAAACTTCCTGACTGATGTCTTGAGATGTTGCTTCAATATATCCACATCATTTCCCATCCTCATGATGCCATCTATTTTGTGAAGTGCACCAGTCTCTCCTGTAGCAAAGCACCCCCACAACATGATGCTGCCACCCCCGTGCTTCACGGTTGGGATGGTGTTCTTCGGCTTGCAAGCCTCCCCCTTTTTCCTCCAAACATAACTATGGTCATTATGGCCAAACAGTTCTATTTTTGTTTCATCAGACGAGAGGACATTTCTCCAAAAAGTATGATCTTTGTCCCCATGTGGAAACTGTAATCTGGCTTTTTTTTGGAGCAGTGGCTTCATCCTTGCTGAGCAGCCTTTCAGGTTATGTCAATATAAGACTCATTTTACTGTGGATATAGATACTTTTGTACAAGTTTCCTCCAGCATCTTCACAAGGTCCTTTGCTGTTGTTCTGGGATTGATTTGCACTTTTCGCACCAAAGTACGTTTATCTCTAGGAGACAGAACGCATCTCCTTCCTGAGCGGAATGACGGCTGCGTGGTCCCATGGTGTTTATACTTGCATACTTTTGTTTGTACAGATGAACGTGGTCCTTTCAGGTGTTTAGAAATTGCTCCCAAGGATGAACCAGGTTTGTGGAGGTCTACAATTTTCTTTTCTGAGGTCTTGGCTGATTTCTTTTGATTTTCCCATGATGTCAAGCAGTAAGGCACTGAGTTTGAAGATATGCCTTGAAATACATCCACAGATAAACCTCCAATTGACTCAAATGATGTCAATTAGCCTATCAGAAGCTTCTAAAGCCATGACGTCATTTTCTGGAATTTTCCAAGCTGTTTAAAGGCACAGTCAACTTAGTGTATGTAACTTCTGACCCACTGGAATTGTGATACAGTGAATTATAAGTGACATAACCTGTCTGTAAACAATTGTTGGAAATTGACTTGTGTCATGCACAAAGTAGATGTCCTAACCGACTTGCCAAAACTATAGTTTGTTGACTAGAAATTTGTGGAGTGGTTGAAAAACGAGTTTTAATGACTCCAACCTAAGTGTATGTAAACTTTCGACTTCAACAGTACATGTACAAATGACCTTGCCTAACCTGTACCCGCGCACATTGACTGTACCCCATGGATTTAGCCTCGTTATTGTTATTTTATTGTGTTACTTTTCATTATTTTTTACTTTAGTTTATTTGGTAAATATTTTCTTAACTCTTTCTTGAACTGCATTGTTGGTTAAAGGCTTGTAAGTAAGCATTTCACGGTAAGGTCTACACCTGATGTATTCGGCACGTGACAAATTTGATTTGAGTTAAGGAACTGATGATGACGGTGATGATAAGGCTCCTGTTTCTTAAGACGACAGCAACGCCTTTGATCAGGTTAAGTTTTGATAGTGAAAATATATTTTTCTGTATCTCAAGATCTCTCTACGGCCCACACCCTCTGAGAAACACCTAAATTGTTTATGTGTTTGCCAAATGAATGGTCTTGGCTCTGACGTTCTATGGAGATAAAATGAAAATAAGAAGGGCACTTTTAATATAGACCGGATACAGTTTATGAAGCGAAAAATGCCAGGAGAGGAACATCTAGTGTTTTATTTACTTACAAAAGTGAAAGACAATTCAAGAGTGCAAACAGAAATATATACTTTATACATCAAGAAATAAAATGTTTATACATAAACAGGTGTATATAGAAAATATACAAAAACAAATGACTCTGTACAGTATATAGAATACTGATAGGGGACATTTTTAACAAAGAGCAAGATGTTCCAACAACTCTTGTATAAAGAAATATGATTAGAAATGTAAGTGAATAGGCTACTTAAGTGAATTTTGGCTACTAGTCGGTAGTTCAGTAAAAAAAAGTGTTTTGATTTTCAATGAGACAGGCCTACAAATATTCCACAACAAAATAAAATAAAAAAACTCCTCTTCTTTCAAATTCTTTATCAGTATTTTGAAATAACAAATTAACTGCTCCCATTCTAAAGGAAAAGTCAATGTTTTCTTTACAGGAGTATAGTTAGATATCTAAAGTACAATACACTCTATGGCGTTTCTCTCACAATACTACTTTGATGACATTTCTACTGCTGCGGTCTCTTCTCCATTGACATCATAGTCTCCCACAGGGCCACTGACCAGGACCCTCATGCGTTCAGGGAAGTCATCAAACTTGGGGTACAGCAGGAAGTCATAGACCAGAGCAGCTGCCACACCTCCGCACATTGGCCCCACCCAGTACACCTGCCATGGTGCAAATAATTCAATCGATTAATCAATGGAAGAACAGATTGAAGACAACTATTTCAGGGTTAACTTTAACTTTACTCTCAGTAGTTTTATGTTATCTTGGACTTTACAATGAAACAATAGAGATGCTGTCACTCATTAACTACTTTATTGAAAGTAGCTCAGCTTTGGTAATAATTTAAGGTTTATTGAATTTACTGGTCATGGTATTGATGTTACACTAAATGCAAGGAACCTGCAAACACACGCCTGCCTACACCCTCTCCACTCCACTCCAATTTACCCAGTGGTTTGTATAATCATTCATGATCAAAGCTGGTCCAAAGGATCGGGCAGGGTTGATACCGCAGCCTGTGTAGCTGATCTGCACAAAACAACAAAAAGAACAGAGAAATGTATTAAGACAATATGAGGGATGAGAAGATCTGAAGTGAAATCAGTTGAAATGATAGTTTCTGACATGGTTGTAGGGTTAGGCCTAAGGTTTAAGGGGTAAATTAAATAGTGTCAACATTTTAACTGAGTAAAATGTAGCTTTAATTCAATGGTGATTCATCATAATAATACTGTTGCTAAATCTATGCTTTGTGAATCAGATGCATGTTTTAGAGGAGATATCATGTTTACAAACTGCTATAAGTTACTTACGGCTGCCAAGTGTCCCAGAGCGACAGAGAGCCCGATGGCCAGGGGGGCAGAGCCGGTGACGTCGTGCCGCCTTTTATCAGTGACAGCTATGACACACAGAACCAGCTGGAAGGTAGCCAGGAGCTCAATGCCAACGCCTTGGCTGGCAGTGACACCATTTAGCTACGAGAGGGAATGAGGAGGGCAAAGGGGGAGCCGAACAAAAACAATTTGTCAGTTTGGATCAGCATTATGTTTTTCTCAACTACCATGTCCTATTGTAAATATCTGGCAAAGCAAAAGCTTCACTATTGAAGTAGAGGATGAGGAGGAAAACTTTTAATTTAAACTTTAACAGGCTGGTCACAGACTAACTATAATTTGGCAAAGTCTGAACAAGTCTTAGTTTTCTCACTCACTGAAATTTTACATGATTATTTGCTATTGCCCAATTTAAATACTTTTGAATTACTTTAATGCAAATAGATAAGATGATCCTCTATATGAATAGCTCAATAAAATACATATAATATACATTTGTGTCTATAGGAGGTGTGTGAGTGGTTTTGCTTGCATGGGAAAGTAATTACCATGCAACAGTACACCCTATATTCGCTAGAGGACAGCAGAAGCAGCTACGCTGAGTATGAGTTTGTGTGATCATAAACAACATCACATGATTCTGTTTGTCAACTATTTGCAGCCGGTGCATCAAAGCACACTCTAATCAACCATGAATGGCAACCCATTTGAGTCCCTTTAAAAATAATTAAACTAATTTCAATCAACTCTTTTATCAATGCAGTGCATGCAGGTTCATGTGCATTACTCTTGGCCAACGACTATGAGATGCAATATTAATTGATCAAGAAATTAATTGATCAAACACTTCCCATAAAATGGAATTTAAAGCCATTTCTACTGAAACAACACCAGTAAATTGTTCAATTGAAAAGGACACATAAACCACATATATCCAAATTTGCATTATATAAAACATGAACCAAAAAGTACCACTCACAGCGTTGACCCCCAGTGCAGAATTTCCCTCTTGCCGGGTTCCATAGACAATACCACTGGCCAAGGCAGAGCCTAGCATCTGAGCCACGATGTACATCACCCCCTTGAACACACTGATCTGGCAGCTGGCAAGCATGCCCAGTGTCACCGCTGGGTTCAGGTGGGCTCCACTGATGTGGCCCAAACTCTGGGCCAGCGTGGCGATGGCCAGACCAAAAGTCAGAGAAACCTTCACCTCCTGGTCAGGAGCGGTGTTGTTTGGGTTCCCAATGGCAGCTGAGATGCTGAGGAATATGAACATGGTCATCCCCACGAACTCGGCCAGTATGGCCCTCCAGAAAGCCTTGCTCTTGAATTCTCTCATCTTGGCTGCAACCTGGGCCTTAGGTGGTCCTCTCTGAGATAGGATGTAGTGTGGTGTGTCAGTGGAACTCAAAAACAACATCAACAGGCTGCATTTATATGGGTTCTGCTGATAATGAAAAGGGGGCAGGTTCTAAAAAAGTAAAAGGGAATGGCTTGCTGAATTAATGAGAAATCCCTCCCTCTTTTACTAGTCTCCCTCTCCCTATTTTTCTCCCCCCCCTGTCTCTCGTTTCCCTTCCTTCTATCCCTCAGAGCGGCTGCTCGTGTGGTCATTGTCACGAAGCAACACCCGTCCCACTCGTGTTCGAAGTTCAGAACGAAAAGGCTCATTTAATCATTAATTAAACAAAATAATGAGGATTTCTATCAGCTTAATCGAGGTGTGGACTAGATCTCACATTCCGGTGTGTGAACTAAACACCGGACAAAGATGTCAATTCAATGTCTATTCCACGTTGGTCAGGGGATAAAGACGTAAATTAATTGGTGGGTGGGGTGTCCACCCAGGCCTACCCATGCCTCCTTTCTGACGTTGGTTTTTATTGAAATGATGTGGAAACAAGGTTGATTCAACCAATGTGTGCCCAGTGGGTTGTAAACGAGGCTGCATGAGATTTCTCATAATGTGACTCTGTGCAGCCAATGGCAATGCCCGCTTTAGGTATAATGCCGGGAGCTTGTGAATTTGAGAGCTCTAAAGCAGTTCCACCTCAGACACCGCCAAAAACAACCACTATGCGGGTGTCGGCTAGATGGGATCTAGCCGGGATCTAGCCCAGTGGTGTAAAGTACTTAAGTAAAAATACTTTAAAGTACTACTTAAGTAGTTTATTTGGGTATCTCTACTTTACTTTGCTATTTATATTTTTGACTACTTTTACTTTTACTTCACTACATTTTAAGAATTTTTTTTACTTTTTACTCCATACATTTTCCTTGACACCCAAAAGTGCTTGTTACATTTTGAATGCTTAGCAGGACAGGAAAATAATCAAATTCACGCACTTATCAACTGAACATCCCTGGTCATCCCTACTGCCTCTCATCTGGCGGACTAAACACAAATGCTTTGTTTGTAAATGATGTCTGATTGTTGGAGTATGCCCCTGGCATTCCGTAAATAAATAAAAAAACAAGAAAATGGTTTGCTAAATATAAGGCATTTGAAATGATTTATACTTGTACTTTTGATACTTAAGTATATTTTAAACCAAATACTTTAGTAGAATTTTCCTGGGTGACTTTTATTTTTACTTGAGTCATTTTTTATTAAGGTATCTTTACTTTTACTCTAGTATGACAGTTGGGTACTTTTTCCACCACTGATCTAACCCAAGGTTCAAATTGTAATACAGTGTCAGATATTTAACTTAATGAATTATCACTGTACTTCATCTAATAGCACAACCAATTCATCTAATAGAGTTGGGCCAGTAACTGAAAGAGTGCTAGATTGAATCCCAGAGCTGACAAGGTAAAAATCTGTTGTTCTGCCCCTGAACAAGGCAGTTAACCCACTGTTCCGAGGCCGTCATTGTAAATAAGAATTTGTTGTTAACTGACTTGCCTAGTTAAATAAAGGTTCAATACAAATAAAAATAAAAATAAAACCCAAAATGGCCTGGATTACAGTTGAGATTACATTAAAAGTACATTGTGCAAGTGATCAATGCTGTTTGAGATTATGCGCATATATTATAACAATTGTGAAGATTTCCACAGAGCTACGACCTTTGCATGCTATCTTGAACATGCAGGCTTTCCATGATTACATAATAATACATTTATAGTTACAGTAACTTCAAAATGTGGCCATGCATGTGTTAATTATTTTAAGGTTGAATAAATACTGTTACATTACTTTGCAAGATAGTAAATAGCCTAACATTAAGGCTGTATTACAAAAGTAATAATTCATTGTGTTTGGTTGAGAACACAACCAAATATCAACATTTAAAGAATAGGACTAAATAAAATCAAGTGCATTTAAAGTGATTTGATTTAGTCCTATGGTTTAACTTACATTTTTGATTGAGATGGAGACATGAATCCAACCTATCAATTCTTAATTTGTAGACAAACAGAAATTAACGCCAGTCTAAGTCAGTGGGACAGATGGAACTATCCAAAAAGAAGATGATTTATATTTGGTTGTGCTCACAACCAAACATAATTCAATATCTAGTTTGTCTAAAAATGTATAATTGATATGTTGGATTCGCATCTCCATCTCAACCAAAAACACAAGTTAAAGAATAATAATCATTCTCTTGATAGCACATTGATAGTAGTCAATGAAAGCTAAGCATGACTGGCCTTAGTTAAAACCCTGGATGGGAGACCAAATAGGTAACTGTAGATAGATCAACTCTCCAGTAAGAGTTGCTACCAAGCTGAATGTTTTTTCTTCTGAAAGTAGATATAACAGTAAAAATTCAATACTACATGACCAAAAGTATGTGGAGACCAGCTCGTCGAATCGGTCCGCCCTTTGCTGCTCCACTCTTCTGGGAAGGCTTTCCTCTAGATTTTGGAACATTTCTGTGGGGACTTCCTTCCATTCAGCAACAACAGCATTAGTGAGGTCGGCACTGATGTTGAGGGATTAGGCCTGGCTCGCAGTCAGTGTTCCGTTTCATCCTAAAGGTGTTCGATGGGGTTGAGATCAAGGCTCTGTGCAGGCCATTCAAGTTCTTCCACACCGATCTCTTCCACACAAACCATTTCTGTATAGACCTCGCTTTGTGCATGGGGGCATTGTCATGCTGAAACAGGAAAGTGCCTTCCCCAAACTGTTGCCACAAAGTTGGAAACACAGAATCGTCTAGAATGTCATTGTATGCTGTAGCGTTAAGATTTCCCTTCACTGGAACAAATGGGCCCAGTCCAAACCATGAAAAACAGCTGCAGACCATTACTCCTCCTCCACCAAACTTTACAGTTGGCGCTATGCATTTGGACAGGTAGCGTTCTCCTGACATCCGCCAAACCCAGATTCATCCGTCGGACTGCCAGATAGTGAAGTGTGATTCATCACTCAAGAGAACACACTTCCACTGTTCCAGAGTCCAATGGCGGCAATCTTTACACCACTACAACCGATGCTTGGCATTGCGCATGGTGATATGTGGCTTGTGTGCGGCTGCTCGGCCATGAAAACCCATTTCATGAAGCTCCCGATGAACAGTTATTGTGCTGACGTTGCTTCCAGAGGCAGTTTGGAACTCGGTAGTGAGTGTTGCAACCGAGGACAGGCGATTTTTTTACGCACTACTTGCTTCAGCACTCGGCGGTCCCGTTCTGTGAGCTTGTGTGTCCTACCACTTCGCGGCTGAGCCGTAGACATTTCCACTTCACAATAACATCACTTACAGTTGACCGGAGCAGCTCTAGCAAGGCAGAAATTTGACGAACTGACTTGTTGGAAAGGTGGCATCCTATGACGGTGCCACGTTGAAAATTACTGAGGTCTTCAGTAAGGCCATTCTACTGCCAATGTTTGTGTATGGAGATTGCATGGCTGTGAGCTCGATTTTATACACCTGTCAGGAACGGGTGTGGCTGAAATAGCCGAATCCACAAATTTAAAGGGGGTACTTTTGTCTATATAGTGTATGTTATACAAGGTTTTGCCTATAATGAAAATGTGTCACCATGATGACATATTCCTGTGATAGAAAATGTATTTTCCACATAGATTCCATGTCACAATACGTTGACAAATGACATTGAAACAATGTTAAATTCAACCAGTTTGTGCCCAGTGGGTTCTTTGCTTGGGAATTCGAACTCTGGTGTGGTTTGAACAAATCCCACTTTCATATATTACAGTGTGCGCTTCATCAAAATGTTTATCAGTCAAGATGTCAGTATACGAGTGAATAGCATCAATCATTTAATTTGACACATGAACTCAGCAGTAAATGGGTCATCATCTGCTAAGCGTTTTGAACTATTGCGAGTAACAATGAATTACATCTCCCACCCCCGCCCGACCCTTCCTTTCCCTTAGCCACCTGTCACTTAAAAGCAACCTGGTCTATATTATATTTTACAAAACAAATTACAACAAAAATAAGAAACACAACATTTTTAAGGAAAATCAGTCAATTGAAATGAATTCATTGGGCTGTAATCTATGGATTTTAATTTTCATTATTTAACTAGGCAAGTCAGTTAAGAAGAAATGCTTATTTACAATGACTGCCTAGTAACAGTGGTTTAACAACAGATTTTTACCTTGTCAGCTCGGGGGGATTCGATCCACCAACCTTTCAGTTATTGGCCCAATGCTCTAACCACTAGGCTACCTGCCGCCCCAAGGACTGGGAATACAGGACTGGGAAAAGGTAGATGCGTGGATCAGAAAACCAGTCAGTATCTGGTGTGACCACCATTTTCCTCATGCAGCGCGATACATCTCCTTCACATAGAGTTGATCAGATTGTTGATTGTGGCCTGTGGAATGTTGTCCCATTTCTATTTAATGGCTGTGCAAAGCTTTGATAGCGGGAACTGGAACACGCCCTCGTACATATCCATCC
This sequence comes from Brachymystax lenok tsinlingensis, assembly GCA_030435695.1. Taxonomy (NCBI): domain Eukaryota; kingdom Metazoa; phylum Chordata; class Actinopteri; order Salmoniformes; family Salmonidae; genus Brachymystax; species Brachymystax lenok. The sequence continues at coordinate 11,558,108 of CM059801.1, forward strand.
AGAGCATCCCAAACTTGCTCAATGGGTGACATGTCTAGTGTGGAACAGGGACATGTTCAGCTTCCAGAAATTGTTTACCAATCCTTGCGACATGGGGCCATGCATTATAATGCTATAACATGAGGTGATGGCGGCGGATGAATGGCACGACAATGGGCCACAGGATCTCGTCACGCTATCTCTGTGCATTCACATTGCCATCGATAAAATGCAATTGTGTTTGTTGTCGGTAGCTTATGCCTGCTCAAACCATAACCCCACCGCCACCATGGGGCATTCAGTTCACAACGTTGACATTTTTTAAACCGCTCACACAACACCAGACACACTGCCTGCCATCTGCCTGATAACCCTCATAAAACTGGACACATGGACTGATTGTGGACTACAGGAAAATACGTGCCGAACAGGCCCCAATTACCATCAACGGGGCTGTAGTGGAGCGGGTCGAGAGGGCTTGTAAGTAAGGGCTTGTCAGTAAGCATTTCACGGTAAGGTCTACATCTGTTGCATTCGGAGCATGTGACAAATAACATTTGATTTGACATGAATGTTCTTGCAACGTCCCATAAAACTTGTCTAGAACATTAATGTTGTATATTCTGAGAACATAGCAACCACATTCTAGATAAGTTCTGCTTGACATGAAGGGAATGTTATCCTACCTTTAACACTAAACCATGCAAAAAAGTTTCTCAGAAAGTTTTTGCTAACATAGATAGAATGTTCCCCTAACTAACGTAAAACTGGACACTCAAACATTAGGGGAACATTACGTGTAACATTACAAAAACGTTATCTCTCCCTAGAATTATTTGCTGGGTCAGTGTGCATTAATTTAGATTAGATGTAACTACACCACACAAGTACAAGAAAGCTAGTAACGGCTGTGGCACACAGCTCTTCTCAATGTTGTCAGCACTTGATGTTCAAATAGAATGCATTAAAATACTTTGTACTGAGATGAAGAAATGCCAACAAACAGAGATTTTTCAGCAACCTTTATTTTTGCATCTGGGCTCTGAAAGTAAACCACAATACAATACAAACTTGTCTGCTAAGAACAGACATGGAAACAACACGTGTCAGTGAAATATAATTAAGAGATGGTTAAAAAGGTACAGAATGATTACCTGGAAGAAAATGGGGGAGGGTCGTGCTTTTTCAGTTTCAGTCAAGGGGAGGGTTTAGTAGTTTTTTTGTCTAGTCCAGGATAGGATCATGTAATTTGCAATTGATGAAATGTCTATATTTCTCAGTGTTTTAGAATGAGTTGCTATTTATCGATGTGTGCCCGATGCTGCCCCTCATCTCTGATTCTCAGCTGGGCGCGCAATATCAAGTGCGCCTAAAGGCTATTTCGTGTGGTCTCAATCAAATGGTCCATAGGCAATAGGCTACGAAGTGCATGCTTGGAGAGGCACAGAGCAACGTTATCTTTCTGAGATAGCTGCTGGGATGGTGTAAATACAACTAGGCTGCACTACACACTGCAATGGACATTCCAACCCTGTGCCCCGGCCTGCTCTGCTCTCCCAGTTCAAAAACTTTGTGTGCTGCCTAAACAATGGATGTGCTGTGTAGGCCTACGGTGGCAGTTCAGGAGGAGAGTCAAAGGCTTCTTCCAAAAGGTTTTGTTGTTGATTAGGCCTAATCTTGCGAGCGGACTAGTCTATAGTTTATCTTCTGTTCAGTTTGAGAAGGAGAGCGTGAATATGAGGAGGTTAGCTTTGATAGCTTGCTACTACTGTAATAGATTTTATAAAAAATAATATGTTTCTTGCTCATGATGTATATTTATCAGAGTTATTGACCTCACAATAAAACAGATTCGACTATCTTACATTGTGGTGCTGAAACTTGAAGCAGCAGCCGTGGCACAATCAATCAGAAATGGACAGCTCATGGTGCTGAAAGTATCCAAATTCTAGTAGGAATAATTAATTTCAAGGTCTTCATTTAAATGTAAATCCAGGATACTGAAATGAGTATGATATGTTACGTTTGGTGTGGACAATAGGTTACTTAAGGCAAAGCCAAAAGGAGGGAATAACGCGATTGTCTAGCAACCCAAATATTGCATGTTCAAATCTCATCATGGACAACTTTAGCATTTTAGCTAATTAACAACGTACTACTTTTTAGTTACTTTGCAACTATTTTAACATGTTAACTAACCCTTCCCCTAACCCTTTAACACAACTCCTAATCCTAACCTAACCCAACCTAACAAAGCATATCATACTAAACAGGTAAAAATTTGAATTATAGTGTATGAGACTAATGTAATGTAACCTAACGTAAAGTAACATATCATATCACCCTTAACAAAAATATAAACGCAACATGTAAAGTGTTGGTCCCATGTTTTATGAGCTGAAATTCAAATCCCAGAAATGTTCTATAAGCACAAAAATCTTATTTCTCTCAAATGTTGTGCACAAACGTGTTTACATCCTGTTAGTGAGCATTCCTCCTTTGCCAAGATAATCCATCCACCTAACAGGTGTGGCATATCAAGAAGCTGATTAAACAGCATGATCAATATGCAGGTGCACCTTGTGCTGGGCACAATAAAAGGCCAATCTACAATGTGCAGTTTTGTCACACAACATAATGCCACAGATGTCTCAAGTTTTGAGGGAGCATGCAATTGGCATGCTGACTGCAGGAATGTCCACCAGAGCTGTTGCTAGTGAATTGTACGTTAATTTCTCTACCATAAGCCACCTCCAACATCGTTTTAGAGAATTTCTTGGGCCTTCCTCTGACACCGCCTAGTATATAGGTCCTGGATGGTAGGAAGCTTGGCCCCAGTGATGTACTGGGCCATACGCACTACCCTCAGATGCCGAGCAGTTGCCATACCAGGCGGTGATGCAACCGGTCAGGATGCTCTCAATGGTGCAGCTATAGAACTTTTGAGGATCTGGGGACGCATGCAAAATCTTTTCAGTCTCCTGGGGTGTGTTCGGATCATGATAGTTTGTTGGTGATGTGGACACCAAGGAACTTGAAACTCTCAACCCGCTCCACTACATCCCCGCCGATGTTAATGGGGGCCTGTTCGTCCCACCTTTTCCTGTAGTCCAGGATCAGTCTGTCCAGTTTTCAGAGGTTGTCATCAGAATATTCCATCAACATTCCACCAAACATACACAGAACATGGTTGCCATTTCTCAGAATATACAATATGAATGTTTTAGACACGTTTCATGGGACGTTGCAAGAACCTTCATGTGTTCAGTTTTCGGAGGGTTAGAAGAATATTCCATTAACATCCCACCAAACATACACAGAATATGGTTGCCGTGTTCTCAGAATGTAAGATGTTAATGTTCTAGACATGTTTCATGAGAACTTTGAAAGAACATTTCTGTGTATCAGTTGTCAGGACGTCGCCTGATGGTCCCAAAGAAATGTTCTCCCCAAAAAATTGTTTATTACACATTGTTACTGTTTCCAAGCCCCTGATTGGTGAACCCCTGATCCATTCACAGCTCTTCTTTTATGTTGGCAAGGATACCCACACACAGTGTTTTTAAACATACAGTGTTTCCACACATTATGTAACATGTGTGATTACATTGTGCATGTTTATTTATATTGTCCTCACCTGGGATTTGAACTCATAGCCTCTTGGTTCATGCCATTCAGAACTTCCTACTATGCCACCATATCTGTGGTCATTTAATTAGACTATTCTCTCATCATTGATTTGATTATTCATCATTGATTACTTATTTATACAATTTAAGGGCTTTCTGTATAGTTGTCTAATGTTGATTGGGCATATTAACCTGTTTTAATTATACTCCTGAATCACTATGATCACAGATCATCCATTATATTGACCAGATACTTAAGTGGCCACTCTAACAATTACAAAAAATTCTTAAGAAATGTAAGGCTGTCGGGAGAAGGCAATATCAGGTGGGACCATTCTAGCCAATGAGTGGGCAGATATGAGTGGGAACAACAGGCACAAATCTGATATAAAGTGTTTTTTCTCAATGTTGCCGGGATGTCACGTGTCCTACTTATATCAGTACACACGTAACAATCTAAGTATTACGAAACTTCTATTTGATCAAATAAGCCACACATAGCACATTCATAAATGTTTTTGTTAACCAAATTTGACACTCTCTCATTGACCACCTGCTGGAGAAGAAATGTATTTATTTATTGGAATCCAGGTTTCTCCTGAGACACAATATTAAGTTATACATATCCTCAGAGGGTGGAGGGGGACCTGTTGGAGTGATCTTGTGGTCTATGGTTATAACTGGTTATAACCAGGTATGACCATGTACAAAATAAAATGACCTTAGGTACAGTGGCAAGAAAAAGTATGTGAACCCTTTGGAATTGCCTGAATTTCTGCATAAATTTGACACACAATTTGATCTGATCTTCAAGTCACAACAATAGACAAACAGTGTGCTCAAACTAATAACACACAAATTATTGTATTTTTCTTGTCTATATTGAATACATCATTTAAACATTCACAGTGTAGGTTGGGAAAAGTATGTGAACCCCTAGCTAATTGGAGTCTGGAGTCAGCTAATCTAGAGTCAAATCAATGAGATGAGATTGGAGATGTTGGATATAGCTGCCCTGGCCCTTAAAAAAACACAAAATTTGAGTTTCCTATTCACAAGAAGCATTGCCTGATGTGAACCATGCCTCTAACAAAAGAGATCTCAGAAGACCTAAGATTAAGAATTGTTGCCTTGCATGAAGCAAGTCTGTTCTGTTCAATGCTGGTCCGACCAATCTGATTCCACGCTTCAAGATTGCTTTAGTCACGTGGGCTGGGATATGTTCCGGATAGCCTCAGACAATAACATTGATGTATACGCTGATTCGGTGAGCGAGTTTATTAGCAAGTGCATCGGTGATGTTGTACCCACGGTGACTATTAAAACCTTCCCCAACCAGAAACCGTGGATTGATGGCAGCATTTGCGCAAAACTGAAAGCATGAACCACTGCTTTTAATCATGGCAAGGCGACCGGAAACATGACCGAATACAAACAGTGTAGCTATTCCCTCCGCAAGGCAATCAAACAAGCTAAGTGTCAGTATAGAGACAAAGTAGAGTCGCAATTCAATGGCTCAGACACGAGATGCATGTGGCAGGGTCTACAGTCAATCACGGATTACAAGAAGAAAACCAGCCCCGTCGCTCCCAGACAAACTAAACAACTTCTTTGCTCGCTTTGAGGACAATACATTGCCACTGACACGGCCAGCTACCAAAACCTGCGGGCTCTCCTTCACCGCAGCCAATGTGAGTAAAACATTTAAACATGTTAACCCTCGCAAGGCTGCCGGCGCAAACGGCATCCATAGCCGCATCCTCAGAGCATGCGCAGACCAGTTGGCTGGTGTGTTTACTGACATATTCAATCAATCCCTATCCCAATCTGCTGTTCCCACATGCTTCAAGACGGCCACAATTGTTCCTGTTCCCAAGAAAGCTAAGGTAACTGAGCTAAACGACTATCGCCCCGTAGGACTCACTTCCGTCATCATGAAGTGCTTTGAGAGACTAGTCAAGGATCATATCACCTCCACTCTACCTGACACCCTAGACCCCCTCCCACCCCAATAGGTCCACAGACAACGCAATCGCAATCACACTGCACACTGCCCTAACCCATCTGGACAAGAGGAATACCTATGTAAGAATGCTGTTCATTGATTACAGCTCAGCATTTAACACCATAGTACCCTCCAAACTCGTCATTAAGCTCGAGACCCTGGGTCCTGGACTTTCTGACGGGCCGCCCCCAGGTGGTGAGGGTAGGAAACAACATCTCCACCCCGCTGATCCTCAACACTGGGGCCCCACAAGGGTGGGTTCTCAGCCCTCTCCTGTACTCCATGTTCAGCCATGACTGCGTGGCCATGCATGCCTCCAACTCAATCATCAAGTTTGCAGACGACACAACAGTGGTAGGCGACGAGACGGCCTACAGGGAGGAGGTGAGGGCCCTCTGAGTGTGGTGTCAGGAAAATAACCTCACACTCAACGTCAACAAAACAAAGGAGATGATTGTGGACTTCAGGAAACAGCAGAGGGAGCACCCCCCCTATCCACATAGACGGGACAGTAGTGGAGAAGGTGGAAAGTTTGAAGTTCCTCGGTGTACACATCACAGACAAACTGAAATGGTGAAATGGTGAGCGTGGTGAAGAAGGTGCAACAGCGCCTCTTCAACCTCAGGAGGCTGAAGAAATTTGGCTTGTCACCAAAGACACTCACAAACTTGTACAGATGCACAATCGAGAGCATCCTGTCGGGCTGTATCACCGCCTGGTACGGAAACTGCTCCGCCCACAATCGTAAGGCTCTCCAGAGGGTAGTAAGGTCTGTACAACGCGTCACCGGGGGCAAACTACCTGCCCTCCAGGACACCTACACCACCCGATGTCACAGGAAGGCCAAAAAAAGATCATCAAGGACAACAACCACCCGAGCCACTGCCTGTTCACCCCGCTATCATCCAGAAGGTGAGGTCAGTACAGGTGCATCAAAGCTGGGACCGAGTGACTGAAAAACAGCTTCTACCTCAAGGCCATCAGACTGTTAAACAGCCATCACTAACATTGAGTGGCTGCTGCCAACATACTGACTTAAATCTCTAGCCACTTTAAACATAGGAATTGGATGTAACAATATATCACTAGCCACTTTAAACAATTTTGTATATAATGTTTACGTATCCGACATACTCATATCAAATGTATACACTGTACTCTAAACCATCTACTGAATCTTGCCTATGCCGTTCGACCATCGACCCAAATCTCTAGCCACTTTAATAATTATAATTGGAGGAAATAATGTATCACTAGCCACTTTAAACAATGCCATTTATATAATGTTTACATATCCTACATTACTCATCTCATATATATATATATATATATGTGTATATACTGTACTCCATACCATCTACTGCATCTTGCCTATGCCGGTTAGCCATCGCTCATCCATAGATTTATATGTACATACTCGTATTCATTCCTTTACTCTTGTGTGTATAAGGTAGTTGTTGTGAATTTGTTAGATTACTTGTTAGATACTACTGCATGGTCGGAACTAGAAACACAAGCATTTCGCTACACTCGCATTAACATCTGCTAACCATGTGTATGTGACAAATAAAATGTGATTTGACTTGATATACTGTATCCCACACTATCTATTCTATACTATCTATTGCATCTTAGCCGCTCTGTCATTGCTCATCCATATATTTTATATATTCTTATCCCACTCCTTTACTAGATTGTGTGTATTAGGTTTTGTTGTGGAATTGTTAGATATTACCTGTTAAATACTGCTGCACTGTCGGATCTAGATGCATAAGCATTTTGCTACATTCGCAATAACATCTGGTAACCATGTGTATCTGACCAATAAAATTTTATTTGAAGTAAATAAAAACTAAGCCTTATTTTTGGTCATTGTCTCTAAGGATCAATGGATGTATCATGACACTAGGTGAGACCCAAATGCAGACACAGGAGGCAGATGGTTGGAGTTTAAGATTTAATAAATCCAAAGGGAATAGGCAAGAGAAAGGTCGTGGACAGGCAAATGGTCATAACCAGATCAGAGTCCAGGAGGTACACAGTGGCAGGCAGGCTCGAGGTCAGGGTAGGCGGGTAAAGAGTCCAGAACAGGCAAGGGTCAAACCGGGAGGACTAGACAAAAGGCAACGCAGGGAAAACAGAAAACCGCTGGCAGGCTTGGACATAGAAGACAAACTGCCACAGAGAGACAGGAAACACAGGGATAAATACACTGGGAAAACAAGTGGCACCTGGAGGGGGTGGAGACAATAACGAGGACAGGTGAAACTGATAAGGGTGTGACAGGATGAATCACTTTTTGTCAATACATTTGGTATATTCAAATGTTTTGGTGTACTGCCCCTTTAAATGGCAATCATTTTCCCACATAAATATGACAAATTAATATTTACTTCAAAATTAAATAAATCAGCTATTTAGTACTAATGTCGATTTTACTTTGAAAAGAAAATCTGCACATTATACAAGGGAAACATGTAGGCCTATATTTTCATTTGCAGAAGATATAAATGAACAGTTTGCATTGAAAAATTGTGCATTATTTACATGAAGTTATGATTGTTGCTTTTTCCAATAGTTTGTTCTTGCAGTCAAAATGAACCCAGTTGGTAATCCATGTATATAAAATATGTTGGTAGTTTGAGGGTTAAAAACATTGAATAAAGAGTACATTTTAATTTGTTTTAGGTGGTAAATATGGACTAATTGCGAGTGTTAAGCATAGATGAATGATCGGTGCACAAAACAACATTACCTTGGCTATGACTCATGAATTTCATAATTTTAAGCTATTTGATGACATTGGCCAAGTGCTGTTGATGTGGAGCAGTTAATTACTTTTCCTGATATTGAACATAAAAATATGGAATGGAAAACACAGAGGGGACTTCTGAAAAGATTATCATTTTTCTTCTGAACTTACGCCTTTCCTAGATCAAAGAGCTACGGGTAACAGACATTACTTTGTCTACCAATTTTGAACAGGCACTATTCCCAAGTAAAGCTGGTGCAAAACAGTAGGCCTACTAGTATTTTGAAGGAACAACGAACAAGATTCCCAAGTAAAGTTGCGTTTGCAACTCTGGGTTTTATGTCTGGATAGGGAGAGAGTCCGATCTTCTGGTTCATCGCAACCAATCAGCCATCTTGTCAAACCTGGCATCACCAATGAGACCGTATGTACAGTATGTATGATGACAGATATCGTACCAGCAGCTCCAATGCACTGTGCAAAGTAAACAACATTTGGTCAGAACCACTTTATAATAGAGTCCTTTTAGTTGTTCAAATGTCATAATAAACTTTACGATTAAGAACGATACTTTAAACAGTTGCATCATGTATGGCATATTCAATTGTGAGGAGTCAAAGAATTTGGGTAAGAATGTGCAGAATGCTTCGAAAAACATACATTTAGCATATAGCCATGTACAGCAAACATACAGAACATTTAGTAGTGAATGATTTCAACTGAGGTATTTTTTGAAGGCTTTTTTTCACTGCAAATCCAAACAATTGGGTCTTGGTAGTACTTTACTGACCAGGATGCTCCTTTTGAAGCTTTATGTTGTTCGTAACAAAACAAAGATGGCGTCAAACCATGATCTGACTACAGGTGGGATGTTTTTTTGAGTTGATGGCTGAACTAACATATTGAGGGGTTAGGGGTTGTGGGATAGGCAACAACACAGTGACACTCACTGACCCATTAAACATGTTGTGACAGTGGAGGAACTCATTTGACTAATTGCTCTAACCTATTTAATTGGTTCATAGAAATTTGGTTGGGAGGAATTTTGTGCTCAAAGAGAAATTCCAGCAACACCCCACAGTTTTTGTGTCAAAGCAAACAAAATGATCTACTGAGAGTCCAGTAATGGTCAACCTTTTCTTTTGAAGGACAATATAGACACATTTAAAAATAAGTTTAACAAATAAACTATTTGAATAAAAATGTCAAATCTAAATACAGATTTACTTTGAAAAGTGGTATTTTGAGAGTCCAATTTAAGGGTAAGTTTGGCCATTCTTCACGGTGGCTACGCACTGACAGAACAGGAATTTAGCTCCAAGCGTGTGAAACAGACGGAGACAAAAGTCCTGAATGAATGGAGTGGATCCTCTTGATCATAAAAGCAGAAAGAACCTTTCTAAATATACCTCACGTCAGATCATTCAGAATCTCAGGAGCTTTGCTGAATGTGATGCACATTCATGACGTATCACAGTGTACAGAACTTTCAGATACAGAGACCACAGCTGCGTCTGAAATGGCACCCTATTTCCTATTTTGTGCACTACTTTTGACCAGACCCCCTAAAAGTAGTGCACTATATAAACAGGATGCTATTTGAGATGCACCCCACATCAATAAGATGGCTGGAACCCAGAAGTCTCCCTCAAAGGCTTCCATAGTTCCATTCAACTCATGGTGACAGTAACATTAGGTTCCAAATCACATTCACAGGCTAGCGCTTAATGAGGGTTCATCTCAGTGCACTGCAGACTGCGCTGACCCAAACCCAGACAGTACTGAAACTGTTATGTAATTGCCAGAGACCACATAGACTGGACCAGGGGTGGAGATGGAAAAAAGTCACTATGGGAACTCACCAATGTAAAATCCTTGAATTCGCCCTAAAAAGTGAATTATTACATCCCAAAATGATTTAACTTCCGGAGCCTGGTTCACCCCATTCCCTCCTCTGGGTGGACCAAAACAAACTAAAAATATAAATGGTGACGAGTGAGGACTATTCACTGCACTCTTACTATTGTCAGTTTTTGGGACATCAAAAATATATAAAAAAGAGAGATACTATAAAGATGCTATGTTGTATTTATTTGTAGCAAGTTATCCACCATGTGCCAGTCAGATGGGCACTTTCATTCAAATATCAACCTTCAAATAAATAATTACTTTTTTCACCTCTTGCTGCGTGCGGCGTGGATTATTTGATGTCCCAAAGACTTCCTTCTGGCGCTCCTCTTACCATTTGTTTACAAAACATCCTCCTCATGCTTTTGCGAAAAGGGAGTTTGGTGTGCCTGCTCAGGACAGGAAGGAATTAACAATCCTAATGTTTTTTTAATGGTGTTTTGCTTATCGGACTTCCACGAAGGGAACGTAATCAGGGAATTGTGTATTTTCTTTTAGACATAACCTCAAAAGGATTTCCTCTGATATTGGGAGGTTGCTCAGGTATTATAAAGACTGAATGGTGTACAGTTGGGTCCATTATTGGCTACACTTGATAAAAAGATGAGCAAAAAAGTATTTGATCCCCTGCTGATTTTGTACGTTTGCCCACTGACAAAGAAATGATCAGTCTATAATTTTAATGGTAGGTTTATTTGAACAGTGAGAGACAGAATAACAACAAAAAAATCCAGAAAAACGCATGTGAAAAAAAGTTATAAATTGATTTGCATTTTAATGAGGGAAATAAGTATTTGACCCCCTCTCAATCCGAAAGATTTCTGGCTCCCAGGTGTCTTTTATACAGGTAACGAGCTGAGATTCGGAGCACAGTCTTAAAGGGAGTGCTCCTAATCTCAGCTTGTTACCTGTATAAAAGACACCTGGGAGCCAGAAATCTTTCGGCTTTTTGACGGTGGGGATGGTGTTCTTGGGGTCATAGGCAGCATTCCTCCTCCTCCAAACACGGCGAGTTGAGTTGATGCCAAAGACATCCATTTTGGTCTCATCTGACCACAACACTTTCACCCAGTTGTCCTCTGAATCATTCAGATGTTCATTGGCAAACTTCAGACAGGCATGTGTATGTGTTTTCTTGAGCAGGGGGACCTTGCGGGCGCTGCACGATTTCAGTCCTTCACGGCGTAGGGTGTTACCAATTGTTTTCTTGGTGACTATGGTCCCAGCTGTCTTGAGATCATTGACAAGATCCTCCCGTGTAGTTCTGGTCTGATTCCGTTCTCATGATCATTGCAACTCCACGAGATGAGATCTTGCATGGAGCCCCAGGCCGAGGGAGATAGACAGTTCTTTTGTGTTTCTTCCATTTGCGAATAATCGCACCAACTGTTGTCACCTTCTCACCAAGCTGCTTGGCGATGGTCTTGTAGCCCATTCCAGCCTTGTGTAGGTCTACACTCTTGTCCCTGACATCCTTGGAGAGCTCTTTCGTCTTGGCCATGGTGGAGAATTTGGAATCTGATTGATTGATTGCTTTTTATACAGGTAACAAGCTGAGATTATATATATATATATACACATATATACACACACACACACATACATGTATATATGTACACACACACATATATATAAATATGCACTAACATTCAAAAGTTTGGGGTCGCTTATAAAAGTTCTTGTTTTTGAAAGAAAAGCATTTTTTCCGTCCATTAAAATAACATGAAATTAATCAGAAATACAGTGTAGACATTGTTAATGTAAAAGACTATTGTAGCTGGAAACGGCTGATTTTTACAGTTTTTTTCAATTGTTTAAGCACAATTTTGAAAACAGGGCCCGGTTTGTCAAAACACTACACACAATTAGCACAACCCTACACTTCAGATCATTTGCAAAATAGAACACTTTTGTCAAAACTATACACGACTTCATAAAAACTATATTTTGTTACCACACGAAACACACATTTCATATGACTTCAATCTTTTTGAACCAGTTACACACTGCTGTTGCTAACCTAAAACACTTTTAGCAAGTCTAATTCTCAGTAATTAGAGTACTGTAAATGAAGTACACAGAGAAAGTGCAACTATACAAACACTACACAAGACCAATGCTGCAGACTGAGGAAAATATCATTTATTTCTCTCCATATACCCAAATCAGTCAACATGTCAACATGGAGAATCACAACAAAACATGTCCCAGTTTTCATGCTACTACAGTCGTGTGCATAACACTGTTAGCTCAGCAAACAACAGACAAACTTAAAATACTGTATCCAGTACAGGTTACAATTACAGTAAATAACAACAACAACAAACATAAAAAATAATCTGAAAAAAACTGACAATATTGTACAGAAAATACTACAGTAAACACACTATACATTATCTCTTCGCCTAGCTGGATTTGGCCAGAGAATTTCATCAACATCACAAGCAATATCCTCATTAGCAAGACAACGCTGGAAGAACCGTCTTGAATGTCGAATCCATCCTTGCACAGCTGCGGCGTCGACTTGGTCACAGGCGTCCTCTATGGCCTGAATGAGGGGTACCTGAGCCTGGGGCTGGAGATCGTAAACCTTCCACCGCCATGCAGAGAAAAACTCTTCGATAGGGTTTAGAAACGGAGAGTATGGTGGAAGGTATAGTACTGTCAACTGTGGATGGTGTTGAAATCAGTTCTGGACCAAAGCAGAGCGGTGGAATGACACATTGTCCCAGATGACAGTGTATTGCATCTGGTGCATTTCATTACCTGCTGTGACGATGTGGTGCAATCGGTCCAAAAATGCGAGAATGTGAGGTGTGTTGTAAGGGCCCATTTTGGCATGACGGAGGAGAACCCCATGCTGTGAAATGGCAGCGCAAAAGGTGATGTTACCCCCACGTTGCCTTGGGACATTGATTATAGCCCTGTGGCCAATTATATTTCTGCCTCTCCTTCTTGCTTTTGTGAGGTTGAACCCTGCCTCATCAATATATATGAATTCATGCAGGATTTCCTCAGCATCCATCTGCCAAACTCTCTGAAATACAGTGAAAGACAAGATTGTGTAGTTCAGGATAGGTCTAGTATACAGTCAATGTAAAAAAGTCATGTGTGCAGTATGCAACATCACAGTGCTAAAGTGAACAATACAAACCTCCACATACTCATGCCGCAGCCGTTTGACCCACTCTGAATTCCGCTCAAAAGGCACTCGATAAAGTTATTTCATTTGAACCTGATGTCTTTTCAGGATGCGTGCCAGTGTTGACTAAGAGACCTGATGGACATTATTGAAAATGGCATGGTCACCGATAATGTTTGCTTGTAGTTCTCTGAGCCTGATAGCATTATTGGCCAAAACCATGTTTATTATCTCTCTCTCTTGTTCTTGCGTGAATATGGGCCCCCTTCCTCCTTGTCGTTCCCAACCCTCAATCCTATGTAGAGAATAATACATGTAACTTACTGTACAATGTCACAGGAAGGGGTATCACAAGTGCTGATATGGTGCATACAATAAGCGGCTGATTACTGTAACTGTAGAGGGATCTTCTTTTACCTGTTTTCCTGTCGAAAAGTCCTTATGACAGATGCCACTGTATATCTGCTAAGAATTGGCTGAACTCTCAGTCCAGCCTCCCTCAGCGTCAATCCGTGGTTCACAACATGGTCCACTAGTGTTGCACGAATGTCATTTTCAATTTAGCAATCATGTGTTTGTGCACCTGATGGCTGTGTTTAACAGATTGGCTCATAGGTGTGGTAATTTGACAGTCAGTGCTTTGGAATTGCAAGGAAGTGACATCATGATATACTTCTGTGTCTGATGTATACAAGTGTGTTTAGTATTTAGCAAATCACTGTGTGTAATGTTTTGCAAATAGTGTGAAGCTGACAATGTGCTTACAGTTGTGCAAATCTAGCCTTGTGTTTTGATCCTTGAGTGTAAGGTTTTGCTAATTGTGGGAAAAGTTTAATTTTAGTGTGTAAGCAATCGTAAAAAACTGTAATGGAATATCTACATAGGCGCACATTATCAGCAACCATCACTCCTGTGTTCCAATATATGTTGTGTTAGCTAATCCAAGTTTATCATTTTAAAAGGCTAATTGATCATTAGAAAACCCTTTTGCAATTATGTTAGCACAGCTGAAAACTGTTGTTTTGAAAAAAGAAGCAATAAAACTGTCCTTCTTTAGACTAGTTGAGTATCTGGAGCATCAGCATTTGTGAGTTCGATTACAGGCTCAAAATGGCCAGAAACAAAGTTTCTTTCTTCTGGAACTCGTCAGTCTATTCTTGTTCTGAGAAATTAAGGCTATTCCATGCAAGAAATTGCCAAGAAACTGAAAATCTCGTACAACGCTGTGCACTACTCCCTTCACAGAACAGCGCAAACTGGCTCTAACCAGAATAGAAAGAGGAGTGGGATGCTCCGGTGCACAACTGAGCGAGAGGACAAGTACATCTAGTTTGAGAAACAGACGCCTCGCAAGTCCTCAACTGGCAGCTTCATTAATCTCTTATTGACTGGCCCCTTTATTTCAATTTTCTAGTAAAATGACATACCCACATCTAACTGCCTGTATCTCAGGCCCTGAAGCAAGGATATGCATATTCTTGGTACCATTTGAAATGAAACACTTTGAAGTTTGTGGAAATGTGAAAGGACTGTAGGAGAATATAACACATTAGATCTGGTAAAAGATAATACAAAGGAAAAATAACCGTTTTATTGTATTTGTTTTGTACCATCATGTTTGAAATGCAAGAGAAAGGCCATAATGTATTTTTCCAGTCCAGGTGCAATTTCAGCCACTAGATGGCAGCAGTGTATATGCAAAGTTTTAGACTGATCCAATGAACCATTGCATTTATGTTTATAATGTTGTATCAAGACTGCCCAAATGTGCCTAATTTGTTTATTAATAACTGTTTATGTTCAGAACTGTGCTCTCTCCTCAAGCAACAGCATGGTATTCTTTCACTGTAAAAGCTAATGTAAATTGGACAGTGCAGTTAGATTAACAAGAATTTAAGCTTTCTGACAATATGAGATATGTCTATGTCCTGGGAAATGTTCTTGTTACTTACAACCTCATGCTAATCACATTAGCCTACGTTAGCTCAACTGTCCTGCAGGGGACCCAATCCTGAAGTTAAATAGTACCCGCAAAACACCAGCCTCAACGTCAACAGTGAAGAGGCAACTCTGGGATGCCAGCCTTCTAGGCAGAGTTCCTCTATCCAGTGTCTGTGTTCTTTTGCCCATATTAATATTTTATTTTTATTGGTCAGTCAGATATGGCTTTTTCTTTGCAACTCTGCCTAGATGGCCAGCATCCTCTTCACTGTTGACGTTGAGACTGGTGTTTTGCGGGTACTATTTAATGAATATCTCGTACAAGAATCTCAAATATAAAATATATTTTGATTTATTTAACACTTTTTGGTTAATACATGATTCCATATGTGTTATTTTATAGTTTTGATGTCTTCACAATTATTCTAGAATGTAGAAAATAGTAAAACATAAAGAAAAACCCTTGAATGAGTAGGTGTTCTAAAACTAATTATATATAAAAATATGCAGATATACAGTGGGGTCTGAAATTATTGACACCCTTGATAAAGATGAGCAAAAATGACTGTATAAAATGTTGAGGTCAACGGCATCATGAACCTTACCCAGTACCAGAACTTTTTTGCAAAAAACCTGGTTCTCTCTGCCAGGAGGTAGAAATTTGTCCGTAAGTGGATGTTCGAGCAAGACAATAACCCTAAGCTCTGGAACATCTAATCAAATGGCTACCCAGACTATTTGCATTGCCCCCTTTACCCTGCTGCTACTCTCTGTTATTATCAATGCATAGCCACTTTAATAACTCTACCTACATGTACATTAAATCAATTACCTCGACTACCCCGCGCATTGACTCTGTACCTGTACCCCCAGTACGTAGCCTCGCTATTGTTATTTTACTGCTGCTCTTTAATTATTTGTTACTTTTATTTCTTATTCTTATTTATGGAAACTGCATTGTTGGTTAAGGGCTTGTAAGCATTTCACTGTAGTGTCAACAACTGTTGTATTTGGCGCATGTGACAAATAAAATTTGATTTGATTTGAAACACACATCAAAATCCACAAAGAAGTGGTTAATTGCTAATTGCCCACAAAATCAACAGTTTGCAATGGCCATCTCACTCACCCACTGAAAACCTGTGGTTTGAATTGAAGAGGGCAGTCCATAAGCACAGACAAAGGATATCAAGGATCTGCAAGGGTTCTGAATGGAGGAATTATATAAAATCCATCTCAATGAGTTCTCCAACTTATAAAACATTTAAAAAAAAGTCTCAGTACCGTTATCCTCGCAAGGTGAGGTACTAAAAGGTATTGAAAACCGGGATGTCAATAATTTTGACCTCTACCTTTTTGAGAGAAACGATATTACTTGTTAACCAAAATCTCTTTCTCTGAGCAATTGTATTAGTATAAAATATTATATTTTCCCAATTTCTTGGAGCATAGAATATACAGTGAGCTCCAAAAGTATTGGGATGGTGACACCATTTAGTTGTTTTGGCTCTGTACTCCAGCACTTTACATTTGAAATAATACAATGACTATGAGGTTAAAGTGCACACTGTCTGCTTTAATTTGAGGGTATTTTCATCCATAATTGGGTGAACCATTTACAAATTACAGCACTTGTTGTACATTGTCCCCCCATTTTAGGGGACCAAAAGCATTGGGACAAATTCCCTTAAATGTGTATTAAAGAAGTCAAAGGTTTAGTATTTGGTACCATATTCCAATAGAAATTAAAGTTAAATAATGTATTTTGTCATTTTGGAGTAACTATATTATAAAGAAGAATATAATATGTTTCTAAAAATGTCTACATTTATTTGGCTGCTACAATGATTACGGATAGTCCTAAATTAATTGTGAATAATGATGAGTGAGACAGTTACAGACACACAAATATCATACCCTCAATATCTCACCATTACAATAACAGGGGAGGTTAGCATTTTTGGGGGGTATGATATTTGTGCATCTGTAACTTTCTCACCATTTCCTCTTTTACTTGCCACAATCTGTTTGGTAGCTCGTGTAGCAGGCCTATAATTCCACAATCAAACAATGAGAGTTGGGATACAGTATCTTTCCATTTCATAAAGAAGATGCAGCAGGCAGCTGAGCCAGCACTTGCTGGGGGGTTGAGTGGACAGAGTTTGAGAGGAACTGATCAGTCTGCAGCATAAACTGATGAGGCAGATGCTGGCTGACCATGGAAGCAATCCAAAAGTGATCATTACATTACTCATTTCGAGTAATCTATTGGATTGTGTTAATAATTCCTTTTATTGTCATTTACTCTGTAGTCAGTAACTGATTACATTTCTCCACGTAATCCGTCCAACCCTGCAAATATATTAGGGTCCTAACGCTATCACATTACAATTAATTGTGTGAATAATATACATTTTTCTTTTTTCCACTCCTCCCCATGAGTTTTGACAATTCAGACCACACATGTTCAAGGTTTACGTAGTGTAGGAGAATACAAAAATGTACTGTATACAACCAAACAACCATAAATAAAAATAAATAAAAGTTAATATAAACATTTCAGTCATTATTATTGATTTGCTCTTAATGCCATTAAATGGATATGGGAATGCCAGATATTTGTGAATTAATGTAGTCTGCCTTTGATGTAATAGTTGATTTTTCCCCCCAGTGGGATCTAGCTAGATATTTAATTTAGCGAACGAGATAAAGTAGAATCCTTTTCAACGTCCGTTTCAATCTTATTGACTGTCACTTTTAGCTTGTTTTGTCACGCCTGCTCCCCCTCCCTTGCGCTCGAAGGCGCCAGACTCCCCAGCATTAAGCACTCCTGCCACCATCATTACGCACACCTGCCTTCCCCCCGTCACGCGCATCAGCAATTATTGGACTCACCTGGACTCAATCACCTGTGTCATTACCTCTCGTATATCTGTCTGTTCCCAAGCTCTGTTCCCTGCTTCAAATAAAATAAAATGTTATTAGTCACATGCGTCGAATACAACAATACTTACAGTGAAATGCTTACTTACGAGTCAACAATGCAGAATCCCCAAAAATGCAGATACGAATAAGAAATAAAAGTAACAAGTAATTAAAGAGCAGCTTCAGGATTAATATTAGTTTGTCTTTGAATAACCGGTTCGGACGCTGTCCTGTTCGACGTCTGTTCCACATTAAATGTTCAACACCCCGTACCTGCTTCTCTTCTCCAGCGTCGGTCCTTACAGAATCCTGAAGCCATCAAACGAAGCATCGGGGAGTGCTGGCTTTCCAGTTGGTGGTGACGTCGGGTCCAGGGGCTGCCACCGATGGAACTGGGGGTGCCTAAGCCAACTCGTTGGGCTTCCATGCCCCAGCTGGCTCGAGAGGTATTCTTGTCCCGATTGGCTCGGCAGGCGCCCTTCCCATGTCACGCACTCCTGCCACCATCATTACGCACACCTGCCTTCCCCCGTCACGCGCATCAGCAATTGTTGGACTCACCTGGACTCAATCACCTGTGTCATTACCTCCCCTATATCTGTCTGTTCCCAAGCTCTGTTCTCTGCTTCAGGATTAATGTTTGTTTGTCTTTGTATACCCGGTTCTGACGCTGTCGCTGTCCTGCTGGATGTCTGTTCCACATTAAATGTTCAACTCCCCGTACCTGCTTCTCTTCTCCAGCGTCGGTCCTTACATACAGTGGGGCAAAAAAGTATTTAGTCAGCCACAAATTGTGCAAGTTCTCCAACTTAAAAAGATGAGAGAGGCCTGTAATTTTCATCATAGGTACACTTCAACTATGACAGACAAAATGAGAAAAAGAAATCCAGAAAATCACATTGTAGGATATTTAATTTATTTATTTGCAAATTATGGTGGAAAATAAGTATTTGGTCAATAACAAAAGTTTATCTCAATACTTTGTTATGTACCCTTTGTTGGCAATGACAGAGGTCAAACGTTTTCTGTAAGTCTTCACAAGGTTTTCACACACTGTTGCTAGTATTTTAGCCCATTCCTCCATGCAGATCTCCTCTAGAGCAGTGATGTTTTGGGGCTGTCGCTGGGCAACACGGACTTTCAACTCCCTCCAAAGATTTTCTATGGGGTTGAGATCTGGAGACTGGCTAGGCCACTCCAGGATCTTGAAATGCTTCTTACGAAGCCATTCCTTCGTTGCCCGGGCGGTGTGTTTGGGATCATTGTCATGCTGAAAGACCCAGCCACGTTTCATCTTCAATGCCCTTGCTGATGGAAGGAGGTTTTCACTCAAAATCTCATGATACATGGCCCCATTCATTCTTTCCTTTACACGGATCAGTCGTCCTGGTCCCTTTGCAGAAAAACAGCCCCCAAAGCATGATGTTTCCACCCCCATGCTTCACAGTAGGTATGGTGTTCTTTGGATGCAACTCAGCATTCTTTGTCCTCCAAACACGACGAGTTGAGTTTTTACCAAAAAGTTCTATTTTGGTTTCATCTGACCATATGACATTCTCCCAATCCTCATCTGGATCATCCAAATGCTCTCTAGCAAACTTCAGACGGGCCTGAACATGTACTGGCTTAAGCAGGGGGACACGTCTGGCAATGCAGGATTTGAGTCCCTGGCGGCGTAGTGTGTTACTGATGGTAGGCTTTGTTACTTTGGTCCCAGCTCTCTGCAGGTCATTCACTAGGTCCCCGTGTGGTTCTGGGATTTTTGCTCACCGTTCTTGTGATCATTTTGACCCCACGAGGTGAGATCTTGCGTGGAGCCCCAGATCGAGGAAGATTATCAGTGGTCTTGTATGTCTTCCATTTCCTAATAATTGCTCCCACAGTTGATTTCTTCAAACCAAGCTGCTTACCTATTGCAGATTCAGTCTTCCCAACCTGGTGCAGGTCTACAATTTTGTTTCTGGTGTCCTTTGACAGCTCTTTGGTCTTAGCCATAGTGGAGTTTGGAGTGTGACTGTTTGAGGTTGTGGACAGGTGTCTTTTATACTGATAACAAGTTCAAACAGGTGCCATTAATACAGGTAACGAGTGGAGGACAGAGGAACCTCTTAAAGAAGAAGTTACAGGTCTGTGAGAGCCAGAAATCTTGCTTGTTTGTATGTGACCAAATACTTATTTTCCACCATAATTTGCAAATAAATTCATTAAAAATCCTACAATGTGATTTTCGGGATTTTTTTTCCTCATTTTGTCTGTCATAGTTGAAGTGTACCTATGATGAAAATTACAGGCCTCTCTCATCTTTTTAAGTGAGAGAACTTGCACAATTGGTGGCTGACTAAATACTTTTTTGCCCCACTGTATTTGTTTCTTTCTCCATTGTCGCAGCTATTTCGTCACTCATCTCGAGGCTCGCTTTTAACTCCTTTATATCTTTACTGACTAATTCAAGTATGCCCAGTTTGTCATTTATCAATTTTAACAGATCAGTTTCCACCCTTACCATTCCGGGGGGTGAAAAGCATAAATCGTCTGTATCGGTCGAGGAGTCACGTTTTCTTTTGGAGATTGGTTCTCCTTGTTTACTCTCCGACTTGTTTGGGTGCTACTTGTTTTCAGAATATTTGTCCATATATTTCTCTAGCCTTATGATTTGTTTTGTGGTGTTAGTCAGACTGAAGGTTGTTACTCACAAGTTTGTGAAGTGCAAGTATTTAGTCTAACTTACAGATATTGAACATAATGTTTTTTTTTTTAGGCAATCTGCACAGCTGTGTTCAGTCTGCCATCTTCTGATTTCTTTTTTCTCTCTTCTCACTCCTCCTGGCCAGAGAAATTCCTGGAGTAACTACAAGGTTGTTGATCCATCCTCTGTATTCTCACATCACAGTATTAAACTCTAACTTTTTTTAAAGTCATCATTGGCCTCATGGTAAAATTCCTGAGCGGTTTCATTCCTCTCCGGCAACTGAGTTAGGAAGGACAAATGTATCTTTGTACTGACTGGGTGTATTGATACACCATCCAAAGTGTAATGAATAACTTCACCATGTTCAAAGGGATATTCTATGTCTTTTTTTTTTACCAATCTACCAATAGATGCCCTTTTTTGCGACGACATTGGAAAACCTCCCTGGTCTTTGTGGTTGAATCTGTGATTGAAATTCACTGCTGTGCACTATTGCACACAGAGGGAGTCCATGCAACTTGTTATGTGACTTGTTAAGCACATGTTTGCTCCTGAACTTATTTAGACTTGCCATAAAGGGGCCATAAAGGCTTTGAATAGTTATTGACTCAAGAGATTTCAAATTTCCATTTGTATTAATTTGTAAAAAAATGTTTTAACAAAATTCCACTTTGACATTATGTATCAAAAGGATACGTTGTTTAATTCAGGCTGCAACACAATTTGGAAAAAGTCAAGGAGTGTGAATACTTTCTGAAGGTCCTGTACAACTTAGGTCAGTGTCACACCCTAATCTGTTTCACCTGTCTTTGTGATTGTCTCCACCCCCTCCAGGTGTCACCCAATATTCTCCAGTATCCCTTGGGTATTTAAACCTGTGTTTTCTGTCTGTCTGTGCCAGTTTGTCTTGTATGTTCCAAGTCAACCAGCGTGGTTTTCCCCATGTGCCTGCTGTTTCAATTATCTTTTGCTAATCCTCCGGTTTTGACCCTTGCCTGTTTTCTGGACTCTGTACCCGCCTGCCTGACCATTCTGCCTGCCCTGACCTCGAGCCTGCCTGCCACACTGACTTTTTGCCTGTCCACGACCATTCTCTTCCCTACCCCTTCTTGCATTATTAATAAATATCAGACTCAAAACGTCTGCATCTGGGTCTCGCCTTGTGCCCTTATATTACAAACTGGTCATGACAGACCCAGCCGACTTGGACCAGCTATGCCACACTCTCCCTGCAGGGAGCCACCATTTGGAGGCATTAGGAGCTACTGCTGGACCTTTGGGAAGGGCTTCGATCACTGATGGAACGCCACGACCAAGGGTTCAAGGCTTTTATGAAGCGAATCAGTGAGTTAGATCAAAGGCAGCCTGCCACCTCTGAGACCTCCCAACCACCCAGTAACCTGTCTACTATCAGTGTTGGGTTTGTACAGCCTACCCCGGCTCCCCGAGAACCCCGCTTACCACCTCCGGAGCGATATTCTGAGGATCCTGGAACCTGCCGGGGTTTTCTTTCTCAATGCTCCCTTATTTTTGAGCTACAGACACCTTCGTTACCCTTGGGACCAGTCGAAGATAGCGCATAGTATTAATGTTGGGAAGGGCGCTCTCCTGGGCTACGGCAGTTTAGGAGCAACAATCCGCCATTTGTTGTCATCTGGAAGATTTCATGGCAGAGGTGAGGAAGGTGTTTGATTCTCCAGTATCCGAGAGAGAGGCGGGCCGAAAACTACTTGAGTTACGTCAAGACTCCCGTAGTGTGGCAGACTACGCAGTAGATTTTCACACGTTGGCCACCGAGAGTGCCTGGAATCCGGAGTCCCTATTTGATAACTTCCTTCACAGACTTTCAGAATATATAAAAGACGAGCTAGCAGCTCGGGAGTTACCGCTGGGCCTCGATTCCCTTGTCACCCTTACTCTTAGGATTGATGGGTGTCTACGGGAAGGGAAGGAGTGAGAGGACGTCTGGTCTTGGGCACACTTGTTCATCCGCTGCTGCTCGTTCATCTCCCATGGAATCCAGAAGTCCCCGAAGGATGTATGTCCGAGAAGACCCAAAGTCACCCGAGTTCCCTCGAGAATCATCGGCAACGGTTGAGTCAGATACACCGGAACCTACGCAACTGGGCAGAGCTAGATTACCACCTAGGGAACGTTCACATGGTCCCCAGCGGTTGACAGAGCCTTTGTGGACCTGAAGTGCCGGTTCACAATGGCTCACATCCTCGTCCATCTGGACCCGTCCCGTCAGTTTGTGGTTGATGCTTCTGACATTGGAGTGGGGGCTATCCTGTCCCAGCGATCCGTCCAGGACCAAAAGCTCCATCCCTGTGCCTTCCTGTCCCATCGTCTCAACTCTGCAGAAAGAAACTACGACGTGGGTAACCGAGAACTCCTGGCGGTCAAGATCACATGGGAGGAGTGGAGACACTGGCTGGAGGGAGTAGAACATCCATTTTTGGTTTGGACCGACCACAAGAATTTGGAAAATCTCCCCACAGCCAAGCGCCTTAACTCCAGGCAGGCCCGGTGGGCTCTGTTATTCACCAGGTTCAACTTCACCATTTCCTATTGCCCAGGGTCCAAGAATGTTAAACCTGACGCCCTCTCTCGCCTGTACAGTCCCGCTGCCACATTCTCTGACTCTGAGACCATCCTCCCTACGTCATGCCTTGCGGCTGCTGTGGGCTGGGCTTTTGAGACCCTGGTCCGCAAGGCACAACGTTCTCAGCATGCCCCTGGAGGGGGCCCGGCTAACCGGTTGTTCGTCCCTAATTCAGTCCGGTACCGAGCTCATGCCTCCAGGCTTACCTGTCATCCGGGTTCCCATCGAACCCTGGCCTTCCTCCGACAACGTTTTTGGTGGCCAACAATGGTTCCTGACGCATCTGCCTTCATCCCCGCATGCACTGTTTGTGCTCAGAATAAGACTCTGCGGCAAGTCCCTTCCGGCCTCGTTCAGCCACTACCTGTCCCTCATCGTCCCTGGTCCCATATCTCCCTGGACTTTGTCACTGGGCTCCCTCAGTCTGATGGCAACACCGTCATTTTTCATCCCTCTCCCCAAACTACCCTCTGCTAAAGAGAATTTTGCTATTCCTCCCAGTTTTGACCGTTGCCTGTTTTCTGGACTCTGTACCCGCCTGCCTGACCATTCTGCCTGCCCTGACCTCGAGCCCGCCTGCCACACTGTACCTCCTGGACTCTGAACTGGTTTTGACCTTTTGCCTGTCCACGACCATTCTCTTCCCTACCCCATTAGGATTATTAATAAATATCAAATCTATTTAATGAAGGAGCCAGTTGAGGACTTGTGAGGTGTCTGTTTCTCAAACTAGACACTAATGTACTTGTCCTCTTGCTCTGTTGTGTACTCGGGCAATCCAACTCCTCTCTATATTCAGGTTAGAGACAGTTTGCGCTGTTCTGTGAAGGGAGTAGTGCACAGCGTTGTATGAGGTCTTCAGTTTCTTGGCAATTTCTCGCATGGAATAGCCTTCATTTTTCAGAACAAGAATAGACTGACGAGTTAGTTTTGGCAAGTCGGGTAGGACATCCACTTTGTGCATGACACAAGTATTCTTTCCAACAGTTGTTTAGACAGATTATTTCACATAATTCACTGTATCACAATTCCAGTGGGTCAGAAGTTTACATACACTAAGTTGACGGTGCCTTTAAACAGCTTGGAGAATTCCAGAAAATGATATCATGGCTTTAGAAGCTTCTGACATCATTTCAAAGTCAAAGTCACCATTATTAGTCAGTTGTACAACCAAATGCCTTCAACTGAAATGTGTCTTCTGCATTTAACCCAACCCCTCTGAATCAGAAGGGTGCGTAACCCTCCGGTTACAAGTCCAAAGCTCTAACCACTAGGCTACCTGCCACCCCCCCATTTGAGTCAATAGGAGGTGTACCTGTGGATGTATTTCAAGGCCTACCTTCAAACTCAGTGCCTCTTTTCTTGACATAATGGGAAAATCCAAAAGACATCAGCCAAGACCTCAGAAAAAAAAATTGTAGACCTCCACAAGCCTGGTTAATCCTTGGGAGCAATTTCCAAACGCCTGAAGTTACCACGTTCATCTGTACAAGCAATAGTACACAAGTATAAACACCATGGGACCATGCAGCCGTCATACCGCTCAGGAAGGAGACGTGTTCTGTCTCCTAGAGATGAACGTACTTTGGTGCCAAAAGTGCTAATCAATCCCAGAAAAACAGCAATGGACCTTGTGAAGATGCTGGAGGAAACAGGTACAAAAGTATCTATATCCACAGTAAAATGAGTCCTATATCGACATAACCTGAAAGGCCGCTCAGCAAGGAAGAAGCCACCGCCATAAAAAGCCAGACTACGGTTTGCAACTGCACATGGGGACCAAGATCGTACTTTTTGGAGAAATGTCCTCTGGTCTGATGAAACAAAAATAGAACTGTTTGGCCATAATGACCATCGTTAAGTTTGGAGGAAAAAGGGGGAGGCTTGCAAGCCGAAGAACACCATCTCAACCGTGAAGCACGGGGGTGGCAGAATCATGTTGTGGGGGTGCTTTGCTGCAGGAGGGACTGGTGCACTTCACAAAATAAATGGCATTATGAGGAAGGAAAATTATGTGCATATATTGAAGCAACATCTCAAGACATCAGTCAGGAAGTTAAAGCTTGGTCGCAAATGGGTCTTCCAAATGAACAATGACCCCAAGCATACTTCCAAAGTTGTGGCAAAATGGCTTAAGGACAACAAAGTCAAGGTATTGGAGTGGCCATCACAAAGCCCTGACCTCAATCCTATAGAAAATGTGTGGGCAGAACTGAAAAAGCGTGTACGAGCAAGGATGCCTACAAACCTGATTCTGTTACACCAGCTTTGTCAGGAATGGGCCAAAATTCACCCAACTTATTGTGGGAAGCTTGTGGAAGGCTACCCGAAACGTTTGTCCCAAGTTAAACAATTTAAAGGGAATGCTACCAAATATTAATTGAGTGTATGTAAAATTCTGACCCACTGGGAATGTGATGGCAAAAATAAAAGCTGAAATAAATCATTCTCTTTACTATTATTCTGACATTTCACATTCTTAAAATAAAGTGGTGATCCTAACTGACCTATGACAGGTAATTGTTGCTAGGATTAAATGTCAGGAATTGTGCAAAACTGAGTATAAATGTATTTGGCTAAGATGTATGTAAACTTCAGACTTCAACTATGTATATATACTGTATATATACGTACATTTGCTAAAAAAGATATGCCGGATTGGAAGTGATGCAGACAACTACATTGATGGAAGCTACAATCTATCTGCAATATTAAAGCTGATCTGCCCCCAAGAATTAAAAAAAATATATATTAATAATAATAAAAGAAGAAGATAAAAGAATTAGCTGTTTTCCCCCCCAAAAAACAGTTTACGCCTCTTGCTGTATATCTGGAAGTATCTAACAAGGAATCAGTCTCAGATCATCAACGTTAACCCATGCTAGTCGACAACCACATAGCTGGTGTTTTGGCGGTGTCAGAGGTGTAACTGTGTTGGAGCTGTCAAATCAGTGAACAGCTGACCTGTTTCCTCATTGTACATGTGTGTGCGTGTTTGTGAAAGAGTGTACTGTATGCACTGTACAATAACATATGTGTCCACAGGCATTTTGTGTATGTGTAGCATACCTCGGTTAAAATAAAACTTTAAATATCTTAATTTCTTTGGCATAGTAAGTAAGTACTCAGATTTTTTTTAGTGGAATAGACAAATATTTGAATACTGGAATTTATTTGGAAATACACTTGGAAAGTACTAACATGTAGGCCAATCTGAAAATACTCAAATACAATGACTCAAATACTGTCCCATTCATTTAAGCCAGGTATTTGAAAATAGTATTTGAAATACTTCTATTGGAAGTTTTTGAAAGTGTTTCGAAAATAATTTCCTATAAATAGCCTACTTTTCAAATTATAGGCTATTTGTATAAAATTATTTTGGAAATACTTTCAAATACTTCCAATAGAAGTAGCTGATTTGTGACACAATATTTGAAAATACTCAAATACACAGCAAATAAGTATTTAAATAACAAATAATCAAATACACATGTATTTGAACCCAGGTTTGATGTGTAACAGATGGCTAATTTCCTACATATGCATGTACTAAATGTGTTCTCAAAATGACAAGGGAAACAACATAGCGTCACACCAGAGACAGATGGCCTCAATCAGAGTCAATTAATTGGTCACTTAACAGCCATAAAACGTAATTCCTCATATCCATAGGCCGTACATTGTATGTCTTACACAGCCACTTTCGTACCCGCACAAGTTCAGTCAAGAAGGAATGACTGACCCCTGGTAGTCCCAACCTTGGCCTCCTCTTGTACATGCTCCTCTGACACTCGGTTTGATTTCCTCAGAGTAAATAGAGAGACAATGACTGGAAAGGCAGGGAAGACAACAATAGTTGAGTACACATGTTCTCTATTTTTTTTCCTTCTGATTACACAAATAATGTCTGGATTTTAGCTCGGAAGCACACCCAGGGCCAAGGGGCCGTAAAATAAATCTGAGATAGTTCCCAGGGTAAAAATAACTTTTCACACTGTCTGACAAAGATGTTTTTTGTATGGAACCCTTTTTAATTATTAATTATCAGTCCCATCCCAATTTACAACCCATTCTACCAGATCTTTCAATAGGAATGAGCTTCCACAAGTGTTTCTATGTAATTACATAATTTCTGGACAATATTTTCCTGAATATTTGTTCAACATATGGCATTGTCACTCCTGTTCAATTTCTCTCTTCAACTCCCTGTTGTACAACTGTAGGCCTTTAGGCAATTGGTGATTGTAAAGATGATCCACACGTGTTTCTATAATGTATTAAGATACTGTACAATATTTTTCCTGAATGTCCATCCTGTGATTTCATGATTTCTCACTCTTTCATGTGTTGTCAAAAACCCAGTTAAAACACATGCATGAAACATTATTCTGTTCTTAAGAAAGATAGCAAGTGACAGTATAAGAAGTGAAACTATTCGATCTGGGTAACAATATCAACATGACTGAATAAATTACATAATTGAATTGCCTTGTTCGTGGAAAAGGCTGTCCTTGTAACCAGTCTTTTATGTCATGCTCTAATTGACATTTAAATAAGCCAGGCTCACTGACACATTTGTTAATGAAATATGTATGACTTTAGGAACGCCTTAGCTCAAAGAACAGCTAAAACACACAATTATATGGAATTAGTTTTATTTATTTATTTAAAATGTACATGTGTAGTTTGATCTTATCACATGTTGCTTTACATGTTGTCACGTTATCGCATTATCTTCACATGAGATCGCGTGATCTCATAAAACATGTGTTCCCTTTCAGTCAGTCAACTTCAGTACAACATACTATGGGGAGGCGCACTCTCACGACTTTGGTTGAAGGATCTACAATCACGCCTGACAAGGCCAATGAAATCTGCTGGAAGCCCCGCCTTCCACATGTAATAAGTAGGATTCATTCCTTCAATTATTTTGCTCTTTCCCTAGGGGGGTAAAAGGAACAATTTGTGCTACTAAAACAAACATTTGGAAAATGAGACTGTCCCATAGTGGTAGAGCGTGCTTAGCCCTTGGATGTTGTGTGCTGAAGTTTGTATTTGTTCTCATACGTTTTCTAATCACAAACACTAAGCTATTCTTCAATTTGCTGGTGCAATGAGTAAGATGGCTAACAAAACGACCAAGACGATGATGGCTAAGCTGGGTTCGGCATCGAGATTGTGCCCCCAGTCATGCGGTTATAGCATTTCTCTGAAAGATACTCACAATCTATGTGTAGTTTGTTTCGGCTTGGAACATGCTCAGGCGGCACTCACTCGAGCCAGTCCATGTGCGCATTTACACATACTGCGTACGAACTCCTTGGAAAGACATGTAGTGTTTTTGAGAAAGCTTGGAGTAACTGATGGCGACTTTCCTTTCACTGATTTTTTATTTTACCAGGTAAGTTGACTGAGAACACGCTCTCATTTATAGCAACGACCTGGGGAATAGTTACAGGGGAGAGGAGGGGGATGAATGAGCCAATTGTAAGCTGGGGATGATTAGGTGACCGTGATGGTATGAGGGACAGCTTGGGAATTTAGCCAGGACACCGGGGTTAACACCCCTACTCTTACGATAAGTGCCATGGGATCTTTAATGACTTCAGAGAGTCAGGACACACATACCATCCAAAAGACAACACCCTACACAGGGCAATGTCCTGGGGCATTTTTTTAGACCTGAGGAAAGAGTGCCTCTTACTGGCCCTCCAACACCACTTCCAGCAGCATCTGGTCTCCCATCCAGGGACTGACCAGGACTAACCCTGCTTAGCTTCAGAAGCAAGCCAGCAGTGGGATGCAGGGTGGTATGCTGCTGGCTGCTAGTACATTGGCTGAGACCAAGGTGCAGGAAGTGGAGATGGATTGGGTGGTTGGTGTAAATGTCTTGTCTGCCTGGGCGTGGGGTATGCGGTGGCTGCCACTGCCCAACCCAGCTCCTGTGCGTTCTGTTGTTGGTTACGGGATGCTACTCGTAGAGAGAGGGCGGCCAGGTTTGGTGGGTACCCCCCGCCGCCTTTGTCTGCCTTGGTAAAGCACTGCTTGCCTCTCTTCTCGGACTTGTTGATGAAGGGTCCCACCTCAGTGATCCGGACTTACGTGTACTTTCAAGACCGGGCTAGCTTAATAAGCACTGCAATGCGTGCAAGCCAGCTTGGCTAACTCACTGAGGTGAGATAGCATTTACTAGCTATTCCTGCCTCCCCATGGTGGATTCGCTTGGTTATTCTAAACGGACCATGCTGCGGTCAAAGAAGTTAGCTAGCTTAGCTTAGGCTAAAAAGCCTCCTGGCTAGCATTGGCTAGCATGCTTAACTTCCGGCGAGTGAAACTTACTAGCTTACCCCGGTGTTATGGAAAACCCATTCCTACTTTCAAATCCTGGAGTGAAGGA
Source organism: Brachymystax lenok tsinlingensis (assembly GCA_030435695.1). Taxonomy (NCBI): domain Eukaryota; kingdom Metazoa; phylum Chordata; class Actinopteri; order Salmoniformes; family Salmonidae; genus Brachymystax; species Brachymystax lenok. The sequence continues at coordinate 11,588,083 of CM059801.1, forward strand.
AGCGGGGTTTGCATGCACCTCCGATGAAGAAGCAGCCCCCAAAGCACTTGGCTGGGGTAGCCCCCAGAGTGAAGTGCCTTGGCATGGGTCTGAGTGACCAATTCACCCCTCTGCAAAAAACATGACTGTGACAACAGTGCCTCCACGTTTGGCAAATGGGATACTACGGCAGCCATTGCCAGAGCCCCCTGTGCCCATAAAGGGCCCAGTCTTCATGCAGGCTATACAGTCTCACGGAAGCATGTTGGAAGTTTGTATGTTGGAAGTTTGTCCATGTTTAATGCTGCCCCCTATGTTACCCCACGTTCCACGGTGTTCATAGGGTATCAATCTCCCCAGGGTGAGTGATAAGTTGGGTTACTGTCCACAAGGGGGTGCCCCTCCCCCATAGGTGTCTCATTACTGGGATTCATTGCTTATTCCTGCCTGAAGGTCACTAGTCCCTATGGGTTGTCCAGTGATACAGGTTATGGGCTCTTTAGGTGATTAGTTGTTGGGAGTCGAGGGAACAAACAAAGTTGGACACGGCTACGTTATTATCCCACATGCAGTCTCTGTGGTTCATATGAAACCCGAAATGGGGCTGTCTGTTTCCAGCTTAACGCTTCTCATTCCTGGTAACATAGGAATGAGAAGCATCCTGCCCCTTCAGATCACACTTGATGTTAGGGTACAGGCTACAATTTGTTGTGCATCCCCCATGCTTCTGCAGCATCATCACGTCGACTGTTTCCGAGGCCTCCGTGCCCATTTTGTGGGAGGAAATATCTTCCCATCTCCAGAAGCAGGCAAACCCTGTGTTTCCTATATCGAAAGATCTGTGATGGCTGGTACAGCCGGTATTCCTGGTTACGAAAAGGGATGGGACTTTCCTTCCCAGAAATCACCTCAGAGTTTACAAACTCAGAATGCTCACGAGCCGCTGGCTATTACAGCGATTGGCTGGTCGAGGGGGCAAGCAGTCTCTAGGCTTCATATGAAACCAGAAAAAGAGCTGTCGGACTCCATCTCAGCGCATTCTTGAGCTAGACTCACTCGCTTAGGGCGTCTTTTCTATCCCCACGGATGGTGTTCGGGTTCCGGCTCTGCTTAGCCAAATTTCGTCTGGGTCACTCAGTGCGTTTTCGCCAGTGCCTGTGACTACTGGGGATAATGGCTTCTGTGATGGAAATCATTCCCGTGGGGCTATTGTTGATGGGGCCCTTCCAGTGCTGAGTGCTAGCCACTCACCTGGACGTATCTCGCAGCCTAAGCCGGTCGCTTCGGGTATCCCTGCTACGGGCCATGGCCCAGTCATGGGAACCTCAGCTTTTGTCATGGGGGCTCCCATGGGCTGAGTTATATCGTGCAATTTGGGGGTTATGGACACTGGTGTGTGGCACACGAGTATCTGGCGCTCAGGCGCTTCCACCTGTTTTTGTCATGACGGTTTGTGCTGGTCAGCACCAGCAAAATGTTGGTGGTGGCATGCATAAATGATGGGGAAAGACTCTGTCTTTCTGGGGAGCAGTGCGCACATGCTTTCACTTTTTACTTATGTATCCCTGTTGCCTCAACTCAGGTGAAGATCTTTGATCAAGGTGGGACCCTCTCTCTCAGGAATGGAGGTCTCTCCCAGGTATGGGAAATGTTCTGCAAGGCTGACGTAGATCTTTACGCATTACTTTTGTCTATTATTCTTATCTGTATTTTTTTGAAACTGCGTTGTTGGTTAGGGGCTCGTAAGTAAGCATTTCACTGTAAGGTCTACACCTGTTGTATTCGGCTCATGTGACTAATACAATTTGATTTGATTTGATCTCAAGAAAATGCCCAGTGTCATCAATTTCTAAGAGGAACACGAGTTCCCCATTGGGAATGGACGCTCTGGCGCACCAGTGGCCTCGAACCCTCGCGTTTCCACCAGTGGTTCTTATCCAGCCCACATTGGAGAGGTTGCGCCGGAAGGGCTTACCATTGATTCTTGTGGCTCCCCGTTGGCCCAGGCAGCCTTTGTTTGCAGGGACAGGTTGGCAAATAAGGCTGGAGATTTGGTTCCTATGGGCCTGGGCCCTAAGTGGGCCAATCTGATGGCTAGAGGTTTACCGCTGAATGTTATTTCTACCATTCAGTCTGCAAGCGCGCCCTCCACGAGAAGGCTGTATGTGTATTAAAGGAAAGCTTTTGAGCTCTGGTGCCAAGATAAAGAATTTGTGCTCTGTGAGAGTGCTCTGTGAGGGACATCCTTATGGTTCCTGAAAGTTGTATGTCATCCCAGACAAGATTCTAAACCTATTGCTCCCACATAGGACTTGGCGCTGATTTTGGAGGCACTGTGTGCAGCCCTCTGGAGTCGGTGGATCTGAAGACCCTCTCCTACAAAACCTGCCTGCTCATGGTATTGGCCTTGGCTAAACAAGTTGGTGACCTCCATGCGTTATCAGTACACCGTTCCTGTACTCAGTTTGCCCCTGGCAACTCTAAGGTGATGTTGCGTCCAAATGCGGCCTTCGCCCCGGAAGTCACGGCTATGTTCTACAGCCTTTGCGCTATTTCCTTTTTTGCCTTCTCCTTTTGCTTCTGAAGAGCAATAGTGGTTACAAGCCTTGAGCTTTACGGACGTACATTGAACGGACCCTTTGATACCCGGTTATGTGACCAACTTTTTGCCTGTTTTGCTAATCCAGCTCGCACAGGGCACTCTCTAGGCAGCGTCTCTCCCACTGGATTGTGGAGGCTTTCTCCCTGGCATATAGCAGCATGGGGCAAGGGTTACCTACAGCGGTGTATGCACCCACTCCACAAGGGGTCTGGCAACATCTTGGGCGTTATTTAAAGGGTTGAGTTGGGCATCACCACACACTTTTGTGAAATTTTATCACTTGGATGTCACTGCTTCCAGTATAGCACACAGTGCGCAATACCCAGACTGGCGCATCTGGCAGGGTCAGGTCTTGACGGTCTGCCATGGGCTGTTTCATTAAGTATCTGTTGGGGTCAGCTTAGGGCGTGAATATATTTCCCCATAGTATGTTGTACCGAAGTTGACTGACGGAAGGGGAATGTAACATTATGACTATAACTACTGTTCCCTGAAGAAGGGAAACGAGGTACAACACCAGTTTGGCCCAGCACAGCCCGTTCCTGGGCTCGATGAAGACGGGTCTTAAATTGAAGGAATGAATCTGAGCCTCACGCGTATCACCTGTGGAATGTGGGCTTCCAGCGAGGCACGGATTTCATTGGCGTGGGAACAGGGAACAGAAGTTATAACAATAGGGTGCAACCAATAGAATCTTGTGTAATTTGGTCAGATGCTCGATTACGTAGTATGTCCATGAGAGATTATGCAACCAATAACTTTGTGTCTATGATGTCATCACATAACAGGGTCTAAAGTTATCTTGCATACTTCTCTGTATGTGTTACTGTTGGTTTGTGTGATAGGATGCAAACCATAACATTTTGAGGACTTTGGGTGGAAGTGGGAGGCATTGCACAATCTTGCCAATTCATTGTTGGGATGTTTTTTTAAACCAAATGTTGGTGTGATTGTGTATTGTGAACTGATAAAAGACAATAGTAGGAATATGGATGCAGAGGCATGATTTGACACAACAGGCAATGTGGTAGCACAGCATCAGATGGATTCTAAAATAGAATGGATTCTTAGAGAGTCAAGAGAATGCTCTTTGACGGTGCCACAAAAGCTGACACAATAGAGTCTGACCACACAAAATCACACAATGTTAGGATTCTTATCTGCAATCAAAAGGAAATGGATTGACACACTTGGAGATGCTTGTCAGACAAGCAAAGAGACGTTTGAGATTCCTTAGTAGATACAAACTCCCCACTGGTTTGGTTTAAAACAGGGGTTCTCAAACCGCTTATGTGATTCAAATTCATCAGGGACCACCTCATAATCAGAACACAACTCGAGTGAGATACATAATATTATTTAAGGAGTTACTAGTACTTCTGCTGTGCATGGCCGGACGAACCAAGTCTCGGCCCTTGGAAAGAATATATTAAAGGGATTCAATTTTGATAGCAAAGCCCTTTATCTACTTCACCAGAGTCAGATGAACTGACGGATACTGCATCCAGTATGATAGAAGTTAAAGGTAGTTTTGTGAGCCAGTGCTAACTAGCGTTAGTGCAATGCAGTATGAGTGTCGTAGTGCTAGAAACTGAGGTCCTGTCTCAGGGATTGTACTGGGTCTTAACTTGGTCTCGGACAATGAAGACATAATTTATTCTGAGACCAACAGAGTAAAGCCAGGACTTCCTACATTACCCATATCATTATTGTCCTTTACTTTCATTAAAAAATATCCTCAAACTTTGTCGCGCTTGACAGAAATTCCTTGATTTGCTGGTAAGGAGAGTGGGGGAAATTTGTCCATTTACATAAACAAATTAAAATAATTGGCAATACAAGAAGTATTGAGTTGAACAAAATGTATAATTGGTGGAGTACTGTGGATACGAATATCCTTTTGAGCTTCCCAGGCCAATGTTGACCAGGGTTAAGAACATACATTTTATATTAATAATATTACTTTGTATTGTTTACACCCTCTAAACCTATTCCACAGATCCCTGGGCAAAATCTGTTTAATCTGTTGTTGTTAGTAATATTCATAAAAAATACACAAATGTAAGAATTTATATATATATACACAGTATATATGTATATACAGTACATACACACAGCATTCGGAAAGTATTCAGACCTATTTACTTTTTCCACATTTTGTTATGTTACGGCCTTATTCTAAAATTGATTAAATCGTTTTTTTAACCCGTCAACAATCTAAACACAGTACCCCAAAATGACAAAACAAAAACAGGTTTTTGCAAATTTAAAATAAAATAAACATGGAAATATCACAGTTACATAAGTATTCAGAACATTTACTCAGTGCTTTATTGAAGAACCTTTGGCAGCGATTACAGCCTCAAGTCCTCTTGGAAATTATGCTACAAGCTTGGCACACCTGTATTTGGGGAGTTTCTCCCATTCTTCTCTACAGATCCTCTAAAGCTGTGTCGGGTTGGATAAGGAGTTTCGCTGCACAGCTATTTTCAGGTCTCTCTAGAAATGTTTGATCGGGTTCAAGTCTGAGCTCTAGCTGGGCCACTCAAGGACATTCAGCGACTTGTCCCGAAGCCACTCGTGCGTTTTCTTGGCTGTGTGCTTAGGGTTGTGGTCCTGTTGAAGGTGAACCTTCACCCCAGTCTGAGGTCCTGAGCGCTCCGGAGCAGGTTTTCATCAAGCATCTCTCTGTACTTTGCTCCGTTAATCTTGCCCTTGATCCTGACTAGTCTCCCAGTCCCTGTCGCTGAAATACATCCCCACAGCATGATGGTGCCACCACCGTAGGGATGGTACCAGTTTCCTCCAGATGTGACGCTTGGCATTCAGGCCAAACGATTCAATCTTGGTTTCATCAGACCAGAGAATCTTGGTTCTCATGGTCTGAGTCCTTTAGGTGCCTTTTGGCAAACTCCAAGCGATCTGTCATTTGCCTGTGATGAGGAGTGGCTTCATTCTGGCCACTCTACCATAAAGACATGATTGGTGGAGCGCTGCAGAAATGGTTGTCCTTCTGGAAGTTTCTCCCAACTCCACAGAGGAACTCTGGAGCCCTGGCAGACTGACCATCGGGTTCTAGGGCACCTCACTGACCAAGGCCCTTCTCTCCCGATTGCTCAGTTTGGCCGGGTGGACAGCTCTAGGAATAGTCTTGGTGGTTCCAAACTTCTTTCATTTAAGAATGATCGAGGCCTCTGTGTTCTTGGGGACCTTCAATGCTGACATGTTTAGGTACTCTTCCCCAGGTCTGTGCCTCGACACAATCCTGTCTCGGAGCTCTATCGGCAATACCTTCAACCTCATGGCTTGGTTTTGGTCTATGATGTTATCGTGTGTAGTTCTCTGTATGTGTTGCTGTTGGTTTGTGTGATAGGATGCAAACCATAACTTGTTGAGGACTTTGGGTGGATGTGGGAGGCATTGCACAATCTTGCCAATTCATTGTTGGGATGTTTTTTTAAACCAAATGTTGGTGTGATTGTGTATTGTGAACTGATAACATACAATAGTAGGAATAGGGATCCAGAAGCAGGATTTGACACAACAGACAGTGTGGTAGCATAGCAGCAGATGGATTCTAAAATAAAATGGATTCTTAGAGAGTAAAGAGAATGCTCTTTGACGGTGCCACAAAATCACACAATGTTAGGATTCTTATCTGCAAACAAAAGGAAATGGATTGACACACTTGGAGATGCTTGTCAGACAAGCAAAGAGATGCTGGGGCCGGGGACAATTTAAGTGATTCAAATTCATCAGGGACCGCCTCATAATCAGAACACAACTCGAGTGAGATACATAGTATAATTTAAGGAGTTACTATAACTTCAGCGGTGCATGGCCAAAAGTAACTTACTCACTAGAGAATTGCACCATATAATAACACTACTACTCTATTAAAGGCGATTAAAGTGGCTACAGTGAGGGAAAAAAGTATTTGATCCCCTGCTGATTTTGTACGTTTGCCCACTGACAAAGAAATGATCAGTCTATAATTTTAATGGTAGGTTTATTTGAACAGTGAGAGACAGAATAACTACAAAAAAATCCTGAAAAACGCATGTGAAAAATGTTATAAATTGATTTGCATTTTAATGAGGGAAATAAGTATTTGACCCCTCTGCAAAATATGACTTAGTACTTGGTGGCAAAACCCTTGTTGGCAATCAGAGGTCAGACGTTTCTTGTAGTTGGCCACCAGGTTTGTACACATTTTGTCCCACTCCTCTTTGCAGATCTTCTCCAAGTCATTAAGGTTTCGAGGGTGACGTTTGGCAACTCGATCCTTCAGCTCCCTCTACAGATTTTCTATGGGATTAAGGTCTGGAGACTGGCTAGGCCACTCCAGGACCTTAATGTGCTTCTTCTTGAGCCACTCCTTTGTTGCCTTGGCCGTGTGTTTTGGGTCCTTGTCATGCTGGACTACCCATCCACGACCCATTTTCAATGCCCTGGCTGAGGGAAGGAGGTTCTCACCCAAGATTTGACAGTACGTGGCCCCGTCCATCGTCCCTTTGATGCGTTGAAGTTGTCCTGTCCCCTTAGCAGAGAAACACCCCCAAAGCATAATGTTTCCACCTCCATGTTTGACAGTGGGGATGGTGTTCTTGGGGTCATAGGCAGCATTCCTCCTCCTCCAAACACGGCGAGTTGAGTTGATGCCAAAGAGCTCCATTTTGGTCTCATCTGACCACAACACTTTCACCCAGTTGTCCTCTGAATCATTCAGATGTTCATTGGCAAACTTCAGACGAGCATGTGTATGTGCTTTCTTGAGCAGGGGGACCTTGCGGGCGCTGCAGGATTTCAGTCCTTCACGGCGTAGTGTGTTACCAATTGTTTTCTTGGTGACTATGGTCCCAGCTGCCTTGAGATCATTGACAAGATCCTCCCGTGTAGTTCTGGGCTGATTCCTCACCATTCTCATGATCATTGCAACTCCACAAGGTGAGATCTTGCATGGAGCCCCAGGCCGAGGGAGATAGACAGTTCTTTTGTGTTTCTTCCATTTGCGAATAATCGCACCAACTGTTGTCACCTTCTCACCAAGCTGCTTGGCGATGGTCTTGTAGCCCATTCCAGCCTTGTGTAGGTCTACAATCTTGTCCCTGACATCCTTGGAGAGCTCTTTGGTCTTGGCCATGGTGGAGAGTTTGGAATCTGATTGATTGATTGCTTCTGTGGACAGGTGTCTTTTATACAGGTAACAAGCTGAGATTAGGAGCACTCCCTTTAAGAGTGTGCTCCTAATCTCAGCTCGTTACCTGTATAAAAGACACCTGGGAGCCAGAAATCTTTCTGATTGAGAGGGGTTCAAATACTTATTTCCCTCATTAAAATGCAAATCAATTTATAACATTTTTCACTTGTGTTTTTCAGGATTTTTGTTGTTGTTATTCTTTCTCACTGTTCAAATACACCTACCATTAAAATTATAGACTGATAATTTCTTTGTTAGTGGGCAAACGTACAAAATCAGCAGGGGATCAAATACTTTTTTCCCTCACTGTATCTTTAATAGCCGCTTAAATTGTTTTTGCAACCACTCCAAAATCCAGACTATGCTAATCCATTTTATCATTAACCATGTTTTTAGGCTTTACAGTGTTTGGTTACATTTTTTTTTCTTTACAAACATTGGAGTAAATGTTTTCTTACATATGAAACTGCAAATTAGATTTTTTCACAGGTTTTTACAAGGGAAAAAGCAAATGTGAAAGTGAAATGTAATACTGTACATGGGAAAACATGGTTTCACATGTGAAATTAAGCTCAATGTGACAAAAGCTATTTCACATGTAAAACAATATATGATTTTCACATGGGAAACTGCAGCTTTTTACATGTTTGTGTTGTGTTGTGTGGTTTCTATTTTGGTCACACTGATCTTGTCTCAACTCATGAACTTTTACAGCTCAGCAACGATCTGCAGGAATGGTTTGTAGAAAGACAAAATGACTACATAGCAACTTAGACTGCCCAAAATGTAAAAAAAATATTGAGCCGTTAGCTACAAAAAAATCTATTATCTATTATATCTATTCTTGACAGTATCTCTGTTGTGGTTTGCTTGCTGTCAATCTCATATCTTAGAACATAAATAAACTGTTGAGAGATACCGATTTGGTGCCTTGTAACATTTTCTTGGATTTACTCTCAAAGATCAGAGATATTGAATTACCTTTTAATGATGGTGTCACGTCCAGGCCAGAGTTTTAGGCTGGCGTGTTTAGGTTTCGTTTTTGGTGTAGGGTTTTTGAGTTCTAGGTGTTCATTTTCTATGTTGGGGTAATGGTTCCCAATTAGAGGCAGCTGTGTGTCGTTGTCTCTAATTGGGAACCATATATATGTTTGGGGTTTTCATTTAGGTTTTGTGGGTTATTGTTTATACATAGCTTTGTTCGTGTTGTCTGTCTATGTTATGATCTTCGTTTCGTTTATTTTGTTATTTTGCCATTTTGCCCAGTTACGTGTGTTTCGTTGATAAAAAAACATGTATACTGGATGCCTCGCTGCGCCTTGGTCTGTCCCGCATGGAGATCGTGACAGATGGTGCTTATACAATACAAATATCAACAACTACCAACAGTTATCAACATCCGGTCAGCATCCATCACCCTTAATTGACAAAGCAACAACACCTCATCTAGACGCTTGCTCTGGCTCCACCCATATCATGGCCGCTGGTCACATCAATATAGTTAACCTAATCGATGCCAATATCACCTCATAAATCTCATGTACAAAGAATTGAAATGTTTTACATTTTAGTCATTTAGCAGATGCTCTTATCCAGAGCGACTTACAGTTAGTGCATTCATTCAAGCAGAGCACACAGACACAGCACACAGAACGTGTACACATCCTGAGAAGATCCGTGTTGGAAAGGCTACTGAGTAATCAGCAGGGGGTTGATTGGTGGAAATAGTAAGAGGCGACGTGATGTGGTCAACTGAATCCGCCGGTGGTGGTGTCGGTTGAGAAAGTAAAGGATCTTCTTATCCGTGGGGAAACAGAGTCTCTTATGTCTGTTTCTCATTCTCTGGTGATCACTGCCTTTCCTTTTGTTGTGAAGGAAGCATTCTGGGAGCTGCTTCCCTTCATTGTGTGTATTTTTTCCAAAGTGAGAGCAGGTACTTATGACTCACTAGTACTGGGACATGAGAATCCTCCGAGGAGGTTATCTCAAGGTAAGGCTGTGTCATTGCCCAAAGGGGATATCATCTGTAGAATGATATCTGAAGATCTGGAGGTGTCCACAGGTGGACTTTATTTAACTAACTATGTGACTTCTGAAGGTAATTGGTTGCACCAGATCTTATTTAGGTCCTTAATAGCAAAGGGGTGAATACATATGCACGTACCACTTTTCCGTTTAACATTTTTTGTAATTTTTTGAAACAAGTAAATTTTCTAATTTCACTTCACCAGTTTGGACTATTTTGTGTATGTCCATTACATGAAATCCAAATTTAAAATCCATATAAATTACAAGTTGTAATGCAACAAAATAGGAAATTCAGCCAAGGGGGATGAATACTTTTGCAAGGCACTGTACATTTTTGAGCATAGATGTATTTATTTCTGCAACAACACTCACTCTTCATTAATTGTAAGCAAGCTAGTTACAGTGCCTACTAAAGACATGGTTGACATTGGGAAAAGAGGGTGGGCTATCAGCTGATCATTGATGTTGATGATTGATGTGAATCTGATATTTTATTTGCTTGGTTACTTTAGCTGATTGTGATTTACCTTTCTATGTCTTTCTGCCTCTCTGCTGTGTATATTAGCCAACCAGAACAAATATTTATGATGATGTAGGCTAAATCAAGTGTTATCAAGTGTTAATCAAATTATGCTGCTGTGACAGTACTGTTGATATTTAAACTATATAGGTGACTAGTTACCAGTGGTGTAGAGTACTTAAGTAAAAATACTTTAAAATACTACTTAAGTGATCTGTTTCACCTGTCCTTGTGCTTGTCTCCACACCCTCCACGTGTCACCCGTCTTCCCCATTATCCCCTGGGTATTTATACCTGTGTTTTCTGTCTGTCTGTGCCAGTTCGTCTTGTTTTGCCAAGTCAACCGGCGTGTTACTCCGTGCGCCTACTTTTTCCTTTTCTCTGTTTTTTTTTTCTAGTCCTCCTAGTTTTGACCCTTGCCTGCCTTGACTCTGAACCCGCCTGCCTGACTATACTGCCTGCCCTGACCTCGAGCCTGCCTGCCACTCTGTACCTCCTGGACTCTGACCTTGTTGTGAACTTTTGCCTGTCCACGACCATTCTCTTGCCTGCCCTTTGGATACTAATAAATATCAGAGACTCAAACCATCTGCCTCCCGTGTCTGCATCTGGGTCTCGCCCTGTGCCCTTATACTTAAGTAGTTTTTTGGGGCATCTGACCTTTACTTAATATACATTTTTTCAACTTTTACTTTTGATTCGCTACATTCCTAAAGAAAACATTGTACTTTTTACTCCATACGTTTTCTCTGACAACCAAAAGTACTCGTTACAATTCCAATGTTTAGTTGAACACACTGTGTAAACATTCACAGATTGCCTTACATTCTTCTGCAAAAAAGTCTTGATAAACTTGGGATTTCATTTTTCCGTTGATGATAGCAAGCTGTCCAGGCCCTGAGGCAGCAAAGCAGCCCCAAACCATGATGATCCCTCGCCCATACTTCACAGTTGGGATGAGGTTTTGATGTTGGTGTGCTGTGCTTTTTTTTTCTCTCCACACATAGTGTTGTGTGTTCCTTCCAAACAACTCAACTGTAGTTTCATCTGTCCACAGAATATTTTGCCAGTAGCGCTGTGGAACATCCAGGTGCAAACTTCAGACGTGCAGCAATGTTTTTTTTTGGACAGCAGTGGCGTCTTCCGTGGTGTCCTCCCATGAACACCATTCTTGTTTAGTGTTTTACGTATCATAGACTCGTCAACAGATGTTTGCATGTTCCAGAGATTTCTGTAAGTCTTTAGCTGACACTCTAGGATTATTCTTAACCTCATTGAGCATTCTGCGCTGTGCTCTTGCAGTCATCTTTGCAGGACAGCTACTCTTAGGGTAGCAACAGTGCTGAACTTTCTCCATTTATAGACAGTTTGTCTTACCGTGGACTAATGAACATCAAGGCTTTTAGAGATACTTTTGTAACCCTTTCCAGCTTTATGCAAGTCAACAATTCTTAATCTTAGGTCTTCTGAAATCTCTTTCATTCGAGGCATGGTTCACATCAGGCAATGCTTCATGTGTATGTGACAAATAAAATTTGATTTGATTTGATTTGTGGAGAGCATACTCAAATTTTGTGAGTTTTTTATAGGGCAAGGCAGCTCTAACCAACATCTCCAATCTCGTCTCATTGATTGGACTCCATGTTAGCTAACTCCAATTAGCTTTTGGAGAAGTCATTAGCCTAGGGGCTTCACATATTTTTCCAACATACACTGTGAATGTTTAAATTATGTATTCAATATAGACAAGAAAAATACAATGATTTGTGTGTTATTAGTTTAAGCACACTGTTTGTTTATTGTTGTGACTTTATGCACAAATTCAGGTAATTCCAAAAGGTTCACATACTTTTTCTTGCCACTGTATCTAAGGTCAGTTTTATTTTGGATGAGGTCAAACCTGGTTATAACCAGTTATAACCATAGACACTTTTTGGTTACTACATGATTCCATATGTGTTATTTCATAGTTTTGATGTCTTCACTATTATTCTACAATGTAGAAAATAGTCAAAATAAATTAAAACCCTGGAATGAGTAGGTGTGTTCAAATTTCGACTGGTGCTCTACTGTACATATTAGCTCAATTACCTCGACTAACCTGTACCCCCAGTGTACAGGTTAGTCCAGTGTTACTTTTTTGTGTATCATATGAATGTCTAGCAACCCAAAGGTTTTGTGTTTGAAGCTCATCATGGACAACTTTAGCATTTTAGCTAATTAGGAACTTTGCAACTACTTACTAGCTAACTCTTCCCCCTAACCTTAACCCTTTTAGCTAACCCTTGCCCTAACCTTAACCTTAATTAACCCTTTAACCTAACTCCTAACCCTAACCCCTGGAGGTGGCTAATGTTAGCATTATCCACCTAGCTAACGTTAGCCACAACAAATTGGAATTTTTAACATATTATACGTTTTGCTAATTTGTTACATATTGCATGAATTGCAAGTCGTAACATATTGTACGAATTATAATTCGTAAAATATCATACAAAATGGATGATGGACATCCACAAATGAATACATACCATACGAAATGTAACATATCACACTACTTGGAGCGTCTCGAATTTACGTACAGAATAATATGAAATGCTCTGGGACCACATTGTCTGCACAGGTAGAGCCATGTCTGTGCAGGTGACTGAACTGGACTGCCACAACAAATCCACAATGACAGCAAAAAGACAGCTTCAATGCATTTTGTTCTATAGTTGCTACAGTTGATCCCAAGGTAATTCTCTGGGTGGCTACAACAAGCTTTAGTACCAGCTTTGTGTCCTTCTACCTGAAATCCATTGAATACTTGAGTTGTTCATCTGCGTACAGTAGTACAAGTTCTGTCCATTCACTCAACTTGGCAATCAATGGTGCCAATGCCACAAACCGTCAACTTGGCAGTAGAACAGAGAATATAGCCTTTTAGAGAACCATAGCCTGTTTCAACCCGTCAATTGAAACAGGCAATACAGTATACAGTATACATTACGTTGTCTAGCTAAATTAAATAATATTGGCCAATTTACATCAATAATATTATCCTTTACATATCATCCATATCATGATATCATCGACAGCTGTGTGGATTAACAGATCATTATGTAATGGTTAACAATGAGGTATTGAGGTGGCTAGCAAGCTTGCAGCATAATGTCTCCGTATGGCAGCCGCTATGGCATTTTTTGTATAGTGGCCCCCTAATGACATCCTGAGACACTGTTCTGTTTGGCTGCCTTGCCCTGGACTGAGGCCTAGCTACTTTCTCACAAAACAGGCCTGGAATGGTTCCAAGCCAACCCTCACTCCACAAACACTTCCCTTGTAAAGCAGTACTACAACATTACTCAGCCTCCCTCCCTCTGTCTGTATGTCTGTCTGTCGGTCTGGTCGGAGGGTCTGGATTTTGTCAGTCAGTCGCTGGGCTAGGTGTTCGTCCTCCTGCTGTGCGATAGAGGTAGACTTCGCGCTCCTCTCACAAGCTCTTTGGCCAAGAAGATAAAGTATCTAAACAGTGATATCCACACAGAGAGCTCGCCATGGTCAAGCATAGTACATAGTCTAAGATATCCGCATTAGCAGTGTTTTTTTAAACCATCCTCAGGTGATTGTTGACACCTTTATTAATTTGGTCGATCTTTTTCAGCCAATCTGTCACCGAGAAAATCTGTATTTATTCTGTTACAGCTCATAAAGCACCTATATTAGAGATCAACTCTCAGTTCAGAATTGCTATCATTGGCAGAAACAGCGGTAGTGCTAATGTAATTTGGAGTTCAGAGCAAGAATTTCAAAATACTATTAATACAGGTTATGATTAGTGTAAAGATGATTTATAGCCACATGAGGCTAGCTATTTATTTTTCTACTGGTGGGGACAGGACAGTAAAACCATGAAACCTAGTCAATATTATAATTACATTATCTTTATGTTTTGATCTTAATTCTGTAGTTTAATTAAAGTAAACGCTTTATTGGTAAAACACTAATGCTTACATGCTTATTAAGCATTATGTTTGCAAACAGAAACTTGGCCTACTTGAAAAATAAGACTAGAGCAATACTGTAAATATGTTCAACATGTGCACCATAACATAAAGACAGAAAGATTGATGAACTGACAAACCTATTAGAAACCGTTTAAAAAACTAACTTTTTTCCAAGTAGAACCTAAGTAGACATTTCTTATTAATCCTCAACCTAGCCACATATGTTCCTATACTGTACTAGATAACATCTATCATCTAGGCATCATGTCTCGAGCTGGCCCTACCTAACCCCAACTGCTGTTTGAAAAGGTCATATGTTATTTTCATTTAAGACACTGATGGTGGGTTGGGGGCCATTTTCACTCCATCTAACAGACCTGCTGATGTTTTTAATCTACTTTCCTGAGGGCCACTGTAACCGTGCCGACCCCCAACTGAGACTCATAATGCCTATTGAGTAGAGTTTGGGTGCAAGCCCCATGATGGAGAAGGATCAAGAGAGAAAGTGTGTGTGTGTGTGTGTGTGTGTGTGTGTGTGTGTGTGTGTGTGTGTGTGTGTGTGTGTGTGTGTGTGTGTGTGTGTGTGTGTGTGTGTGTGTGTGTGTGTGTGTGTGTGTGTGTGTGTGTGTGTGTGTGTGTGTGTGTGAGCAGTAAGAGGCTATTTCAAATATCCAGAGTGATGGGAGTCCTCAGC
The DNA here is from genome assembly GCA_030435695.1 of Brachymystax lenok tsinlingensis. Taxonomy (NCBI): domain Eukaryota; kingdom Metazoa; phylum Chordata; class Actinopteri; order Salmoniformes; family Salmonidae; genus Brachymystax; species Brachymystax lenok. Next base: position 11,603,095 of record CM059801.1, read on the forward strand.
CAAGATGCTTCCTTCCGCAGTGGTTTTGAATGTGAACAAGAGATGCTGTCTAAAACCTTGAAATAAACACCTTTTCAGCTGAAATTGAATGTCCTAGTTTTTGTTTGTGGGTTATTTCATCCCCTGGACTCAATTTCACAGCCCGATGAAGCCCTAGACAAACTGCAATGAATAGGAGAGTGGTGACTTTCATTTAATTTGCAAGTTCAGGTTTCGTCTGTGTTATTCAGCACCACATTCAGAACAGAGAGTTATTTTCCAGTTATTTTGCTCATAACTTTAGATATAACATGATTGAATTTCACATTTATGTGGTCCAGTTGAGTCAACACATACACTGCAACATCTAGTACTGAGCATATACCTTCTTATGTCTCATCCAATTGTTCCGATAAGTGTCACTGTGTGGGTGATGAGGGTTTGAATCGCACACAGTATGCCAACTAAGACCTTAAAACCTTCTCAGTAAAAATGCAAGCACTTAAAAAAAAAGGCTGTCCTCATAGGCTAACCCTTTTTGGTTCCAGGTAGAACCTTTTTTGGTTCCAGGTTGAACCCTTTTGGGTCACATGTAGAACCCTCTGTGGAAAGGGTTCTACCTGGAACCAAAAAGGGTTATTCATAGGGTTCTCCTATGGGGACAGCCAAAGAACCCTTTTATGTTCTAGATATCACCTTTTTTTCTAAGAGAGTACCTATGCATTTCCATGATCTACTGTACATGTTACATTGTACATGCTACACTGTTCTTAACATTTTCTCCAAAACATGTAATGCCTGTAGCTAGCATTCCTTGGTTGATCATCCATACACATCACACATGTCTCAAATAGGCAACTCATTGGTCTATGTGATAAAAAGGGAATAAATGCACTGAGTTACAGAAATGAGTCACAGACAGTCCATTTCAAGTAGAGTGTTTTGGACAAGCCCATACGTGGACAATAGCAGCGTAGATATAGCAACACAGCATATTTACGCCACAAATCAGGGCCTATCAGGCACCAGGCCAGTCATTGTGACAGCATGTCTCTATATTATAAACATGTTTCCAGAATGGACTGGTTGGGTTGGTTTGCTTGGCTAGACTGGCCAAGCCAGTCTTTCCACCTTGTACTGACCAGGGGGAGAGTCATGTTTAGGGGAAAGTCATGCTTTTTCAATTTCAGTCCAGAGGAGGGTCATGTGATATGTAATTTATTACATTTCAATATTTCTCAGTCTTTTAGAATGCTTATTTGGCTATATATCGATGTGTGCCCGATGCCGCCTCTCATCTCTGATTCTCCGCTGGGCGCACAATATCAATTGCGCCTATAGGCTATTTATTGTGGTCTCAATCAAATGATCCATAGTCTATAGGCTATAGGTTACTAAGTGCAAAGGCATATTTTTAATATAGCTGCTGGGATGGTGTAAATAAAACGAGGCAGCATCATACACGGCAATGGACATTCCAACCCTGAGCCGCGGTCTGCTCTGATCTTGCTTATCTAAAACGTTTTTTTTTTTGTGCTGCTTAAACAATGGCTGTGCTGGGTAGGGCTATGGTGGTAGTTCAGGAGTGAAGTCAAAGGTTTCTTCAGAATTTGTTTTATTTATTAGGCCTAGTCCTATAGGCACTAGCCTATAGCCCATGCTCTGTTCAGTTTGAGACTGAGATCGCGAAGATGAGGAGGACCGAAAGTCAACTTTGATAGCTTGGTTTTATTAAAAACAATATGTTTCTTGCCAATGATGTATTTAGCAGAGTTATTGACGTCACCATAAGCCAGATTCAAGTAACTTACATTGTTGCTCTGAAACTTGAAGAAGCAGTCGCTGCACAATTAATCGGAAGTGGACAGCTCATGGTGCTAAATGTAGGCAAATTCAAGTTGGCATAATTAATTTAAACCGTCTTCATTTTAATTAGACATTACTAACAAAAATAGGGCTTTGTGTTGGAGCCTATTCATTCCTGTTTAAGAAAAAGGAGGTATGCTTACCTGTTTGACACACAAAATTAGGCTACAGGCTGCTATATCCATAGATTTGTTGGTCAATTCCTCCACCCACCATGCACTCTTTAAATATCCTACCTCCGTGTCAGTGAACAGCTGTTAAGTTAAAAGCGAGACTCAAATTGAGGGGGTATGAGAGGGTATGCTGTTAGCCTACCTTTTATTAAAGAAAATGGCAAAAAGCATTAGCTTATCCCTTGTTACATTGTAGAATAATAGTGAAGACATCAAAACTATGAAAAAACACATATGGAAACATGTAGTAACCAAAGAAGTGTTAAAACCAAATCAAAATATATTCTAGATTTTAGATTCCCCTTGCCTTGATGACAGCTTTGCCCACTCTTGGCATTCTCTCAATGAACTTCATGAGGAATGCTTTTCCAACAGTCTTGAAGGAGTTCCCACATATGCTGAGCACTTGTTGGCTGCTTTTCCTTCACTCTGCGGTCCAACTCATCCCAAACCATCTCAATTGGGTTGAGGTCGGGTGATTGTGGACGCCAGGTCATCTGATGCAGCACTCCATCACTCTCCTTCTTGGTCAAATAGCCCTTACACAATTTGGTGGTGTGTTTTGGGTCATTGTCCTGTTGAAAATCAAATGATAGTCCAACTAAGCTCAAACCAGATGGGATAGCGTATTGCTGCAGAATGCTGTGGTAGAATTCCAAAATAAATCACTGACAGTGTCACCAGCAAAGCACCCCCACACCATCACACCTCCTCCTCCATGTTTCACGGTGGGAACCACGCTTACAGAGATCATCCGTTCACCTACTAAAAACCTCAAATTTGGACTCATCAGACCAAAGGACAGATTTCCACTGGTCTAATGTCCATTGCCCATTTTTCTTGGCTCAAGCACGTCTCTTCTTCTTATTGGTGTCCTTTAGTAGTGGTTTCTTTGCAGCAATTTGACCATGAAGGCCTGATTCACACAGTCTCCTCTGAACAGTTTATGTTGAGATGTGTCTGTTACTTGAACTCTGTGAAGCATTTATTTGGGGTGCAAACTCTCAGCAGAGGTAACTCTGGGTCTTCCTTTCCGTGGCGGTCCTCATGAGAGCCAGTTTCATCATAGCGCTTCATGGTTCTTGCGACTGCACAAAGTTCTTGAAATTTTCCGCATTTACTGACCTTCATGTCTTAAAGTACTGATGGACTGTCATTTCTCTGTGCTTATTTGAGCTGTTCTTGCCATAACATGGATGTGGTCTTTTACCAAAAAGGGCTATCTTCTGTATACCACCCCTACCCTGTCACAACAAAACTGATTGACCCAAACGCATTAAGAAGGAAAGAAAGTCCACAAAGAAGGCAACCTGTTAATTGAAATGCATTCCAGCCGACTACCTCATGAATCTGGTTGAGAGAATGCCAAGAGTGTGCAAAGCTGTCATCAAGGCAAAGGGTGGCTACTTTGAAGAATCTCAAATATAAACTTTTTGGGTTACTACATGATTCCATATGTGTTATTTAATGTAGAAAATAGTAAAAATAAAGAAACCGTTGAATGAGTAGGTGTGTCCAAACTTTTGACTGGTACTGTTTATATATATATATATATATATATATATGTATGTATATGTATATATATATATATATATATATATATATATATATATATATATATATATATATATGTATATAATGCATTCGGAAAGTATTCAGACCCCTTGACTTCATCCACATTTTGTTACATTACAGCCTTATTCTAAATTGGATTAAGAGGTTTTTCCCCTTCATCAGTCTAGACACAGTACCCCATAATGACAAAGCAAAAACAGTTTCTTAGAAATTTTTGCAAATTAAATTGAAATTTACATAAGTATTCAGACCATTTACTCATTACTTCGTTGAAGCACCTTTGGCAGCGATTACAGCCTTGGGTCTTTTTGGATATGACGCTACAAGCTTGGCACACCTGTATTTGGGGAGTTTCTCCCATTGTTCATTGCAGGTCCTCTCAAGCTCTGTCAGGTTGGATGGGGAGTGGCGCTGCACAGTTATTTTCAGGTCTCTCCAGAGATGTTAGATCGAGATCAAGTCTGGGCTCTGGCTGGCCCACTCACGGACATTCAGAGACTTGTCCTGAAGCCATTCCAGCTGTGTGCTTAGGGTTGTTGTCTGTTTTAAGGTGGACCTTCACTCCAGTCTGAGGTCCTGAGCGCTCTGGAGCAGGTTTTCATCAAAGATTTCTCTGTACTTTGCTCCGTTCATCTTTCCCTTGATCCTGACTAGTCTCCCTGTCCCTGCCGCTTAAAAAGATCTCCACAGCACGATGCTGCCACCACCATGCATCATCAGACCAGAGAATCTTGTTTCTCATGGTCTGAGAGTCCTTTAGGTGCCTTTTGGCAAACTCCAAACGGGCTGTCATGTGCCTTTTAATGAGGAGCAGCATCCGTCTGGCCACTCTACCATAAAGGCTTGATTGGTGGAGTGCTGCAGAGATGGTTGTCCCTCTGGAAGATTCTCCCATCTCCACAGAGGAACTCTATAGCTCTGTCAGAGTGACCATCGGGTTCTTGGTCACCTCCCTGACCAAGGCTCTTGTCCCCCGATTGCTCAGTCTGGCCGGGCGGCCAGCACTCGGAAGAGTCTTGGTGGTTCCAAACTGTTATAGGCTGTTATAGCAGCAAAGGGAGGACCAACTCCATATTATTGCTCATAATATGTTCGACGAGCAGGTGTGCTCATACTTTTGGCCATTTAGTGTATCTTATTATATATTTTTTCCTTTAGATAAGACTAGTACAGATTTTCTCAGGGCCCATGACCCCAAGGCAGGCTGCCTGCATTGTAGCCGGCCTCACCACTGAGCACCACATCACTGTCTGTCTCAGTAGCCTCTCTGTAAAGCAGTTATTTTGAGAACTTAGTAGCTTTTTTCCCCTCCTCCTGATTAGGTAGGCTCCGTTTAATGTTCGCTTCTTACTTCATCCTTCTAGCTGGCTAAGTAATACTAGCCAGATCCCTTCAACATCACTACAATAGAGGTCTCTGCCTGCCAGCTAACTGCTGTCTCATGTCTCTTCATTGAGCAAAGTAGCCCAGGCGGAGCTGTTGCTGTGGCTATACACAGACTCATAACTGCCATGAGCAGAGCGCACTTACAATATTCGAGCTGGGGTAGTTAATTTCAAGTCTCAGGTCCTCTGTCTGTACCTAGAGAGGGCGGTGTTAGCAGTTTGAGAGAGTGGTGAATGTGCTGCTAAAAAGGCAAATACGGGATGCAATTCAAGGGGACACAGGTGAACAAAACAACAAACCACTGTTCATGATTCCACTTGTTCGCAAAGAAGCAGGTGTGATTAGAACTCAGTCAGATCAAGAATATATCTGAGCTTAGAACGACGTTGTGAGCAATATTTAGATTTGGACCCGTAATTGATTTTCTTTATTGTGTACAAAATATATACTTGAATTATTATTATATTTTTTCAACTGAGAAAAAAATGACAGAGATAGTTAAGGCCATTCTGGAAAACCGTGATGGCAGAAGGCAGTCTGCTTGACCAGGCTAGATATGTTCCAATTGTCAATGTGTAGTCATGGAAATCACAAACCGGTGTCACAAAAAGAATGTTTACTTCTACATATGTTATTACCATGTAAATGTAATGTAATTGCCATATAAATACACTGTTTTAGTTCAGGGTGGGAGGGCGTGACTCCAAGTTGAATGTAGAGAAAACAATAGCTTAAAAGAATCCATAAATGTATCATTCTTGTGCAATTTATATCTATATTGAGGTTTTTCTTTAATTATTTTAGCCTATTTGGCATTAGTGCTTAAGCCTAAACTATAGGGCCTAACTGTACGGGTGCCAAATAGCCTACACACCAAATTAGACAGTCACAAGATGGGGACTTCAAATTGGCCTATTGCACGTCAACGGAACAGTAGCCTACTGTTCAGATGGGTTAAATGGAAACTGAAATCTGGACACTGACTGTAGGTCTATAACCTCTCACAAAGCCTTAATATTAACTCCTGAAGAATTTCCTGTATTTCTTGCAGTAAATACACCAAATGTAGGCTAAATTTGAACTTGGGAACAGGAGTGAAGAAATATGTTTGTTTTTTTCAGCATCTTGAGAGTATGCAATTGCACAGTTACATACAATCTGTAGAGGTGCTATCTTTATGTGGTGGCAGGGTAGCCTAGTGGTTAGAGTGTTGGACTAGTAAACAAAAGGTTGCAAGATCAGATCTCCAAGCTGACAAGGTCAAGGTCGTTCTGTCCCTGAACAAGGCAATTAACCCACTGTTCCTAGGCTGTCATTGAAAATAAGAGTTTGTTCTTAACTGACTTGCCTAGTAAAATAAAACATTAAAAATCAGCATCATAACAGCTGATAGTATTTCAACCACATGAAATATGCATCCAATCTGATCAGAAACATGTTGGGTTGTTTTCACAGCTTTCTATGTCCTTACAACAGGTCAAACTGAGGTAATTTGGAAATGTTTCTAAGCAAATCTTTCCTGTTTCTTTAGGGTTATTGCATTTTCCCCCTGGTCCCTAAACATCTTTGCTCCGTGACAGAGATGACAGAGAAAATGTTACCAATCTACATTGAAGCATTCGGGTGCAGGTGAACAAATTGTGGTGAACTACAGTAAATGGTTCTGTAATGTGTTTAAGACATTTAATGGCTTTTAAGTTTCAGCTCTATGGAAAGTTAGTTGAGTAACTTACAGCCTGAGAAAACATCAATTCACCAGAGCAAACCAGGCAAACGTGAATTAATTAATTGAAAAGTGAAATATCGGTGGCAGATTTATTTTGCCAATGACTGAAAGAGTTAATGGGGCAATCTCCATTTATAGCATTTTCAATTAATTATACTGTATATACCCATTGATTCTTGAAGAATAACTTATATAGATGCCTCATGAGCTTAGTTATACCCCACCAGAACCCAAAATATAAGCTTGTTTTACTTCTTTGTTTGTAACCAGTGTAAATGTAAACAAACACTGTATAGCCTCAATTTTATTTTTCAAAACTATACTTTTGATATCATGGATGGTCAGTCCTAGTATCCGTAGCTCTGTTCATGAGTTTAAGCGTGGTTACATTTCTCCTTCCCCATCCCTCAATGGTGGGCCGGCTTTGTAACTGTTTAAACTGCTGATTACCCCTTTAAGTAGTGAACATGTAAAATACAACTTATTTGATATGGTTAAGATCATAAAAGGTGTGGGTGGAAGTAGCCAATAGCATCTGTATGTTTATGAGATATGTGTGTAATAATTTTATATGGGCTGGATTTCTAGTTCTGTGGTGGTTAAATGGCCAAATAGTAAATCTATGGACTCAGCTGAACATGGCTTTGGCCAAAATATTCTTTTAACAGTCATCTCATAACTTTCTGTGAGGACTGACGGGAAACACTTCTGCAATACAAGAATTCATCACGCCACATGTCACTATTATTTTCAGTAGCTGGGTTTCCAGCGCTGATTTTTCTACTAATATTCTAAAATCCAAATAAAGAAAATATTTCCCCACCAGTGGTGTTTCCACCAAACTGACTTCTTGCAGATAGAAATCAGTGCATGATAAAGTAGTCCACACAAAATCTTATTTTTTGCTTATGTTTTCATGCACTGAATAAAAATCCAAAATTCAATGTGTTTCCATCCCAGTACCGATAGTATCGTAAAAAAAAAAAAAAAAATGCCTACTCTGGTCTTGGCACGTGCACTCTAGCCAACAGTTTGCAGATACTGTGCGGCTAGGATGTGCTGGTAGGCTTGTCTACTTGATGAGATTATTATGGATATTATTATTTGTCAAATGGCAGTCAAGCATCGATCATCATGTCACCAGAATAAGATCACCCTTCACTTTCACCACCCTGTGAAATTCATCATAACTTATTTCATCTGTAGCCTAATAAACTGCAAGGTTTCCCAAGTAGTAGTGAGTGGACCACACACCATGTCATCGCATGACTCCACACTTCGATATGATGGTTGTTATGTAAATATCTGGCAATAAAGGCTTTTCCACTGCCATTTCTCACATAATTAATTTTAGAGACACAAAAAGATCCCACCATGTCCAACGAACAAATGATTTGTAGACTTTTATGAAATTGTACTGAAACTTCCTGTTTCCATCACACCTGTTGTGTTTTTTTTTATACAATATGACTTTACTCGCATAAAAACTGTGGATGAAAATGTGGTTAATAGTTAGGTTTCCATCCAACTGGCACAGATTTTCATGCAAATAATCTCAAATCTCCATAAAAACAATATGTACATTTTCCCACCAGTGATGTGTTTCCATAAAATTGACTTGTTGCAAATATAAGGTTGTGTGTGATAACGTAGTGCACATAAAAATACATTTTGCTGTTCAATTCCCACCAAATAAAAAAAAGTTAAATGGGTTTCAATCGCATTTTCAACTCTGCCAATGGTTTTCTCACAAACATTTTTTGCCTTATATTGCGAGTGTGCCCACTCTGATTTTGGCAAGTTTGCTCTAGCTGCGTGCTGTTGGCTGGAGTGCATGTATAGTTTACATGATGATATTATTATGGACAAAAGTGCAAGATTATTTTTATTTGTCAAATGGCAGCCAAGCATCAATGATCATGTCACCAGAATAAGACTCTAGATATTTATTGGGAAAGAGCATCAAGCTCATCACCTTGCACTTCCACCACTTTGTTTTTATTTATTTAATTTTTTTATTTACCCTTTACTTAACTAGGCAAGTAGGTTAAGAACATATTCTTATTTACAATGACGGCCTACCAAAAAGGAAAAAGACCTCCTGCGGAGACGGGGGCCTGGGATAAAAAAAAAAAAATACAAATATAAATATAGGACAAAACAAACATCACAACAAGAGAGACAACACAACTCTACATAAAGAGAGACCTAAGACAACAACATAGCAAGGCAGCAACACATGACAACACAGCATGGTAGCAACACAACATAACAACAACATGGTAGCAACACAACATGGTAGCAACACAACATGGTAGCAGCACAAAACATGGTACAAACATTATTGGGCACAGTCAACAGCACAAAGGTCAAGAAGGTAGAGACAACAATACATCACACAAAGCAGCCACAACTGTCAGTAAGAGTGTCCATGATTGAGTCTTTGAATGAAGAGATTGAGATAAAACTTTTTGTTAAGTTCATCATAACTTGTTTCATCTGTAGCCTAATAAATTGCATGCTTTCCTGATGAGTCGTAGTAGGAGGACCTCACATCATCGCGTGACTCCAAGTTTACTTGATATGCACATAAAAGCGTTTCAACCGACATATCTCGCGTAATTAATTAATCTTACCAATACAAAAAGATCCCACTTTGTCTACCATATTTTCTTCTGTCATTATATTTTTTATCTGACATGTACTTTACTCGCATAAAAAGGTTGGATGGAAGCCTGGTTACTGTCTCGAGAATTACTCCATATCATAATTCAAACTGGGGCATGTCCATTTTTTTAAGCTGCTGCTCCTTTAGACAAGGTCAGGGAGCTACTTGTGTGGTGACATTTTGATGAAAACAAATAACGGCGGAAACATTGTGTAAACGAAACATGACTATTGACAAAAGCATTCGCATAGACCTTAAATAACACTGAGTCTGAACTCAAAATACGGAAGAAGTGTTGTTTCAAAATGGCATCCTGTCATTGTGACCTGGCTTGATGGAAGAAAAGCGCATGGGCTATCCAAATCAAGCTCTTGTTTGACAGTTGTTGCTTAGCAAAGCTTTTTTGTTAAATGTTGTTGAATGTTGAATAAATGTTCCCCTTTAGTCAGTCTAGTAATGAATGACCTTGAACTTTTCATGCTCAAATAAGCAATCAGACAGATCAAATAAAATGGTATTTGTCACATGCTTTGTTAACAACAGGTGTAGACTAACAGCGGAATGCTTACTTATGTGTCATTTTTAAACAATGCAGCGTTAAGAATTAAAATAAAAAAATAGTGTCAGGAGGAATAAATACACAGTGAATAATGAATAACAATGACAAGTAAAAATAACATGGCTATATATAGCAAGTACCAGTACTGAGTCCATGTGCATGGGTTCAAGGTAATTGATGTAGCTACAGTATGTACATATACGTAGGGTTAAAGTGACAAGGCAACAGGATAGACAGTAGCAGCAGGGGGTAAAAGCTGTTCAGGGTCCTGTTGGTTCCAGACTTGTTGCACTGGTACCGCTTGCCGTGTGGTAGCAGAGAGAACAGCTTATGGGTTGGGTGGCTGGATTCTTTAACAATTGTTTGGGCCTTCCTCTGTCACCACCTGGTATAGAGGTCCTGGATGGCAGGGAGCTTCGCCCCAGTGATGTACTGGGCCGTACTCACCACAAATGTTCCCTCAAAAAATGTTCATCACTGATCAAATTTCATGTCTGCTGAGCGCAACTTGTTCAGTGCAACTTCCGGTGTGCTTTTTCAGTGAACACTGAGGCTGTATCCGCTTTAAGTTAGTTTTAACAGTGGTCAAGTAGGCTACCGTGGCTATTTTATCATATGTATGCCTACCAGAGTAACATTTTAACATGAAACTAGCAGTTCTATTGTTCAGCAAACAGTAGTAGCCAAGGTGTGGTGTTCAATGTAGGCCTACATTCCATGATACTTTTGAAAAAACATGCAGGACTTGACACTAACCTGTTTATCTACTTATCCTTCAGACAAGGAGATGACAATGTTGTTGTGTTGTTTGATGCAAGAAACCACTTTACAAAATAAATGCATCATTATTCCCATACCATTATTACAGAGAATCAGACAAATTATGCTACTCTTTGCCTATTGGCTTATTCAAGCCTGTCTCAAAATACAACACTACCCTTTAAAGCAAAAAAAAGCTCGTTACCTGACTCGCTTTTCAGAATGATCTATAACTGGGCTAATAACTCACTAACTAGCAAAGAATATGAACAAATGTACAATGTGTAGCTCTCGCTTTGATCTCAAAACAAGCGCATCTACTCAAGACCACTCATGCTGAAAAAAAAACTCCAGTTCAAAGTGAATGGCACACATCCATACAGTATACGGCAATGGTCTATTTGCATAAAGGCCTACTGCAGCTCTGATTGGTTATGGCACACCGGTCTATGCCTGAGTCATGCCTGTCATCTCAATGCAATAGAATCCTACTCTGATGCTTTCTGCCTACAACAAAATCTCTTGCATAGTTAGTTTTGCAAACTAAGCTTTGCATAGTTTGTTTTGTTTCGGTATGTTGCATTGAAGGTGACTAATATTGCGTTGATTCAATCACAATTCCCACAGTAAAAGGAACTGTTGATAGTTAACTAACAGCGAAAACTCCGCGAGCGCTGATATTTCTTCTGCACCTGCAGTCCTTGCAGCTTAAAAGGAATGTTGCTCACCACCCTCTGTAGCGCCTTGTGGTCAGGTGCCTTTCAGTTGCCGTACCAAGCGGTGATGCAGCCAGCCAAGATGCTCTCAATGGTGCAGCTGTAGAACCTTTTGAGGATCTGAGGGCTCATGTCAAATCTTTTCAGCTTCCTGAGGGGGGAGAGGCGCTGTCGTGCCCTTTTCAAAACTGCATGGGTGTGTGAGGACCATATTAATTCCTTAGTGATGTGGACACCGAGGAACATGGAGCTCTCGACCGGCTCCACTACAGCCCCATCGATGTGGATGGGGGCGTGCTCGCCCTTCCATTTCCTGTAGTCCACGATCAGCTCCTTTCTTGCTGACGTTGAGGGAAAGGTTGAGGAAGGGAGAGGATTTAATGGATTTAAAATGTCCCATTTTGGGAACAATACAATGGTGAGGAAACTCTTAGCAAAGCTTTGTTAAATGTTCTTCTATGTTGAACAAATGTCCCCCTTTATTCAGTCTGGTAATGAATAACCTCCTTGAACTTATCATGTTCATATCAGCAATCAGACATACAGTGCCTTCAGAAAGTATTCATACCCATTGACTTATTCCACATTTTGTTGTGTTACAGCCTGAATTCAAAATGGATTAAACAAAAAATTGTTCTCACCCATCTACACACAATACCCATAATGACAAGTGAAAACATGTTTTTAGAAATGTTTGCAAATGTATTGAAAATGAAACAGAAATATATACATAGGTATTCACACCCCTGAGTCAATACTTTGTAGAAGCACTTTCGGCAGTGATTAAAGCTGTGAGTCTTTCTGGGTCTCTGAGAGCTTTCCACACCTGGAAAACAATGATGGGCAATATTTGCCCATTATTATTTTCTAAATTCTTCAAGCTCTGTCAAATTGGTTGTTGATCATTGCTAGACAATGATTTGCAGGTCTTTCCATATATTTTTTAAGTAGATTTAAGTCAAACCTGTCACTTGGTCACTCATTCTCTGTCTTCTTGGTAAGCAACTCCAGTCTAGATTTGGCCTTGTGTTTCAGGTTATTGTCCTGCTGAAAGGTGAATCCATCTCCCAGTGTCTGGTGGGAAGCAGACTGAACCAGGGCCCTCATGTATCAATGTTGCATAGAAAAGCTTCTAAATTAAATCGTATGAAGAAAACTTAGAATGTTCACAAGTACAAAAAAGTTGGTATTTATCAATTGCTCGTACGCTTTATTTACACACACCTGTAAGTATTTTGCCTTGATAAATCAGACACATTCTAAAACACTGTGCTAGTGCACGTGAAGTCTCATTTACATAAAGAACCGCCCTAAATTACAATTTAAGGTCACAAACCTTCCGTTTGAAGCTCAAGAAATGTCACTAATTTCTGTCCGCCAACATGGAGAAATTAAAGAAGACAAAGAAAAAAAACTTTTCGGATGCAGAAATACTACTTTTGATCACCGAAGTGGAAGCAAAACAAGCATACTTTTTGGAGCCCACAGCAATGGCTTGACAAATAAGATAAAAAATACTGCTTTGGAGCAGGTTAGAGCTGTGGGGAATTCTGCCTCATCTGAGAGCAGAAAAGTTAATGAAATTAAAAAGAAATGGTTTGATTTGAAAACATACAGGGAGGGAGAAAAGTATTTGATCCCCTGCTGATTTTGTACGTTTGCCCACTGACAAAGAAATGATCAGTCTATAATTTTAATAATAGGTTTATTTGAACAGTGAGTGACAGAATAACAACAAAGAAATCCAGAAAAACGCATGTGAAAATTTTTATAAATTGATTTGTTTTTTAAAGAGGAAAATAAGTATTTGACCACCTCTCAATCAGAAAGATTTCTGGCTCCCAGGTGCCTTTTATACAGGTAACGAGCTGAGATTAGGAGCACACTCTTAAAACTTCTTAGGGAGCGTCAGCAGAGGTAACGTTTTTGGAGAGTCTGGCATGCCCAAAGTAAAATGCCTGCCACTCAGGCCCAGAAAATAGGATATGCACATAATTAGTACTATTGGATAGGAAACACTCTGAAGTTTCTAAAACTGTTAAAATAAGGTATGTGAGTATAACAGAACTGATGTAGCAGGCGAAAACCCGAGGAAATTCCATCCGGATTTGCTGTTTTTTTTTGTACATGACCTTCTTCTCCAGGCTGCCTATTCATTTCTATTTTAACTAGGACTGAGACTGCAGTACCTATGGCTTCCACTAGATGTCAACAGTCTTTATACAGTGTCTGGAAGCTCTAGCACTAAGCAGAACGGAGATTGTTTGCGCGCCCCACTTTATTATCCTTTCCTATTGTTCACGTTATCGTCTGGATGAAATATTACAGTAAATGTACATGAAAAGATAATTAAGGATACATTACAAATGATGTTTGATTTGTTTGTAGAAAGTGTATAGGTATATTTGAACGCGTTCTCTTCACGGTTCAATGGGCGACTCAACAGTGGATTTTCTGATCATAACGCGCCAACCAAAAAGAGATTTATGGATATAATAAATGACTTTTTCTAACAAAAGAACGATTGGATGTCTTCGTTGGACACTTGGGAAGCCCTCAGCAGAAGTTCTTCGAAAGGTAAGTGATATTTTTTTAGCTCTTATATGGGTTTTGTGTGACCCGCGCTGGACATGAATTTATGCTAATGCATAAATATTGGAGGTGCTATCCTCAAACAATCAAATGTTGTGCTTTCGCTGTGAAGCCTTTTTGAAATCTGACAACGCTGTGATATTGCCAAGAAGCAGAGCTTTTGATGACTATGCAACACTTGTATATTGATGAATGTTTAATAATTCAACTTTTGGATTTTGAATTTGGCGCCTTACATTTCACCGGGTAGTGTCGGGAGCAGCCTGCTAGCGCGTCGCTACTCCCTAGGGAGTGCTCCTAATCTCAGCTTGTTACCTGTATAAAAGAAGACACCTGTCCACAGAATCAATCAATCAATCAGATTCCAAACTCTCTACCATGGCCAAGACCAAAGAGCTCTCCAAGGATGTCGGGGACAAGATTGTAGACCTAAATAAGGCTGGAATGGGCTACAAGACCATTGCCAAGGAGCTTGGTGAGAAGGTGACAACAGTTGGGGTGATTATTCGCAAATGGAAGAAACACAAAAGAACTGTCAATCTCCCTCGGCCTGGGGCTCCATGCAAGACCTCACCTCGTGGAGTTGCAATGATCATGAGAATGGTGAGGAATCAGCCCAGAACTACATGGGAGGATCTTGTCAAGGCAGCTGGGACCATAGTCACCAAGAAAACAATAGGTAACACACTACGCCGTGAAGGACTGAAATCCTGCAGCGCCCGCAAGGTCCCCCTGCTCAAGAAAGCACATATACATGCCCGTCTGAATTTCGCCAATGAACATCTGAATGATTCAGAGGACAACTGGGTGAAAGTGTTGTGGTCAGATGAGACCAAAATGGAGCTTTTTGGCATCAACTCAACTCGCCGTGTTTGGAGGAGGAGGAATGCTGCCCAAGAATACCATCCCCACCATCAAACATGGAGGTGGAAACATTATGCTTTAGGGGTGTTTTTCTGCTAAGGGGACAGGACAACTTCACCGCATCAAAGGGACGATGGACAGGGCCATGTACCGTCAAATCTTGGGAAAGAACCTCCTTCCCTCAGCCAGGGCATTGAAAATGGGTCGTGGATGGGTATTCCAGCATGACAATGACCCAAAACACACAGCCAAGGCAACAAAGGAGTGGCTCAAGAAGAAGCACATCAAGGTCCTGGAGTGGCCTAGCCAGTCTCCAGACCTTAATCCCATAGAAAATCTGTGGAGGGAGCTGAACGTTCGAGTTGCCAAATGTCAGCCTCGAAACCTTAATGACTTGGAGAAGATCTGCAAAGAGGAGTGGGACAAAATCCCTCCTGAGATGTGTGCAAACCTGGTGGCCAACTACAAGAAACGTCTGACCTCTGTGATTGCCAACAAGGGTTTTGCCAGTACTAAGTCATGTTTTGCAAAGGGGTCAAATACTTGCCCCTCATTAAAAAGCAAATCAATTTATAACTTTTTTCACATGCGTTTTTCTGGATTTCTTTGTTGTTATTCTGTCTCTCACTGTTCAAATAAACCTACCATTAAAATTATAGACTGATCATTTCTTTGTCAGTGGGCAAACGTACAAAATGAGCAGGGGATCAAATACTTTTTTTCCCTCACTGTATACAAAAAAATTATGATCCACAAAAGGGATATAGGTGCAACAGGAGGAGGGCAGAGTGACTCCTCACTGTCTGCTATGGACCAGCACATTGGCATTATAATGATACTGAGGACCCTCTCCAAGACCCTGAAGGAATACCAGACACACCAACTGATGGTAAGTCAAGCTTTGTTTTCGCAAACATATTCAGACATGGACCACATCTAAATATTTTTTCTTGACAATAAATATAACAAATATATATAACAAAATAAATGTAACAAAAGGAACATAACAAAAATAACAAAACATTAAATCTTGACAGATGTGGGTGATTTGCCTGACCCCTCATCACCAGGCCTACCAGAAGGGTGTCCTCTTTGGCGAGCGCTTCAGCTGCACCGCATATTTTGACTGACGCAGTCCTGAAACAACAAGAAGAGATTACTGGACTCAAACAGCAGCTGGAGTGTGCTGGGTGCTGTTGGGTGCTGCTGGAGGGTGCTGGAGGGTGCTGTTGATTATAATATTTGGAAGAACAGATACCTAAAACCGTTGTATGATATTGACTCTTGTCCTCAGTGCCAGAGCTATGGGTGGTGGGAAACACTCCCTGTCACGCATGGGCTCATCGGGTCTGGGTGGATCATTCAGTGGAATTATATTTTTGATTGCAATGTTGTGGAGCACACCACAAACATTGACAATGTAGCAAACCTAAAAAGGAATTTGCACATTGTACTACATTCACGTAATGGCATTTGAAGAAATGTCATTTCAGAAGCAAACCTTGCTAGGCTGGTATTGGAGTGTGCCTCCTGTCCCAGACAAGCACAGCCAACGCCCTTTCAGCAGGCCTATGGTGCACTTCGCTGTTGTTCTTGTGCATGCGTGGGCTTGGTTGTACCTTGCCTCTTGTTGGTTTGAGGGGTTTGTGAAGGGAGTCATCAGCCATGTTTTTAATGGGTAGCCCCGGTCTCCTACAGTTATGAACACAACATTCAGATATTGTTTCCCAGTAGAGGTCTAACATGGCAAATAAAACCTTGCAACTAAAACATGTCTCTTACCAATAAGCCATTCATCCTCAACAGCTCCTTCATGGAGGTTAAGGCCGACTGAACTGTTCTGCACAATGAATGAATCATGTGTCCCACCTGGCCATTTGGCCACTACATTCAACAAAGCCAAATGTGAATTGCAGATGACCTGCACATTACCAGAATTGAAACCTTTTCTGTAAGACGAAGTTGAATTTGTTCAATGATGGTGCTTTTATTGCGACGTGGGTGCAGTCAGTTGCTCCAATGACGTTGGGAAATCCAGCTACGGTATGGAAATCCCTTTTCACTCTGGCCTGGTGCACAGCAGTATAAGGAAACTGTATGTATTGTGGGGTCAATTAAATAGTGCTATGAAAGACTGCAGGCAATATTCGGCTCATGGTTGGTTGTGAAATGCCAGACTGATCCGCAATCTTCCGTTGGAATGTTCCAGTGGCCAAAAATCCCAGGGTGGATTGGACTTGGGTATGTACTGGGATGGCATTGGTGCATTTCGTTTCCCTTTTTAATGCTGGAGAGAGTTGGTTGCAGAGATACAATAAAATATGCCTTGGAAAACTAATTCTACTAATAAGCCAAGCATCGCTCCCTGCGTAATGCAGCTTGTGCCAGATCCTCCAGCAATGCAAGATTTGCCATTTTGGACAAGTCACAATGCCTCAGTGTTGCCTTCTATATTATTTAACTGGTTTAACTAAATTGCCTCCACTCTCTTTCAAATTGATCTTTATTATTCAATTAGGTTTAAATGGTTTCATGTTTATGAATTCGATAGCACCCTGAGAAAACTATTAGTAGCTTAAGTGAATAAACTATTTAATACATATATATATATATTTAATTCTGAAGGCTAGGCATCCCGCTAGCGGGACACCTGTCGACAACAGCCGGTGAAATTGGAGGGCACGCAATTCAAATAAATAATTGAAATATTAAACCTTTATGAACATACAAGTATCTTATAACAGTTAAAAGCTTAAATTCTTGTTAATCTAACTGCATTGTCCGATTTACAATAGGCTTTACAGCGAAAGCATACCACGCGATTGTTTGAGGACGGCGCCCCACATCAACATATTTTTCAACCAGCACAGGCTTCATAAAATCACAAATAGCGATTAAATAAATAATTTACTTATGAAAAACTTCCTCTGTTTGCACTCCAAAGCATTCCAGCTACAACATGAATGGTTGTTTTGTTAGATAAAATCCTTCTTTATATCCCAAAAAGTCTGTTTAGTTGGCGCCATCAATTTAAGTAATCCACTCGTTCAACATGCAGACAAAGGAATCCAAAAAGCTACCGCTACGTCTATTTAATCCTCAGGTACCCTAAAATGTAAATAAACTATAATATTTAATACGAAAATAAGTATGTTCAAAATAAAAGTAAAATTAACAAGTGCGCGTCCTCTTCGTCGCTCGCCCACAGACTGATTTCCAACAGTGACTACTTGTTCCAAAACTCTAAATTCTTCCTCATTTGGGAAGAAACAAGCCTGAAACCTTGAACAAAGACTATTAACATCCAGTGGAAGCCATAGGAATTGCAATCTGGGAGCTAAAATTGCATAGCTCCCATTGCTTTCCATTATATGAACCTGGGACCTACATTTTTTTTATCCAGTATGTCAATCCTTTCACCATTTGGTGAATGGTATTTCATTAGCAGTTTTCTACCACAAGGTGCTGTGCGCATGCATGGTGTGCTTAAATTTATGCACATTCTCAAGTATAAGTATAAATTGATATATCCACACTTTGCTTAGAAATGATCGCACGCATGGTTTACGAACGTTTCTGTTCATACGCAACATTGATAAATGAGGGCCCAGGTTTTACTCTAGGATTTTGCCTGTTTAGCACCATTCCGTTTCTTTTTTATGCTGAAAAACTCCCCAGTCCTTAACAATTACAAGCATATCCATAACATGGTGCAACCACCACTATTCTGAACATATGGAAAAAAGTGGTACTCAGACAAAAAGTGTAAAAAGTGCAACAAGTTTTTTGCAGAATTACTTTAGTGCCTTGTTGCAAACAGGATGCATTTTTTGGAATATGTTAAATCTGTACATTTACCCATCTACCAATAGATGCCCTTGTTTGCGAGGCATTTGAAAACCTCCCTGGTCTTTGTAGTTGAATCTGTGTTTGAAATTCACTGCTCAACTGAGGGATCTTACAGATAATTGTATATTTGGGGTACAGAGATGAGGTAGTCATTCAGAAAATCATGTTATTGCACACATAGAGAGTCCATGCAACTTATTATGTGACTTGTTAAGCAAATGTTCTCTTCTGAATTTATTTAAGCTTGCCATAACAATGTGGTCAAATACTTAATGACTAAAGACATTTCAGCTTTTCATTTAAATTAATTTGTAATAAATTTGAAAAACATTATTCCACTTTGACATGATTTTATTTTTATCAATTTTAAATTCAAGTTGAATCACAATTCCAGTGGGTCAGAAGTACATACACTAAGTGTGCCTTTAAACCACTTGGAACATTTGAGTCAATTGGAGGTGTACCTGTTGATGTATTTCAAGGCCTACCTTCAAACTCAGTGCCTCTTTGCTTGACATGGGAAAATCTAAAGAAATCAGCCAAGACCTCAGAAAACTATTGAAGACCTCCACAAGCCTGGTTCATCCTTTGGAGCAATTTCCAAACGCCTGAAGGTACCACGTTCATCTGTTCAAACAAAAGTATGCAAGTATAAACACCATGGGACCACGCAGCCGTCATATCGCTCAGGAAGGAGACGCGTTCTGTCTCCTAGAGATGAACATACTTTGGAAATCAATCCCAGAACAACAGCAAAGGACCTTGTGAAGATGCTGGAGGAAACAGGTACAAAAGTATCTATATCCACAGTAAAACGTGTCCTGTATCAACATAACCTGAAAGGCCACTGCTCCTAAACCGCCATAAAAAAGCTAGACTATGGTTTGCAACTGCACATGGGGACGAAGATCGTACTTTTTGGAGAAATGTCCTCTGGTCTGATGAAACAAAACTAGAACTCTTTGGCCATAATGTTCATCGTTATGAGGAAAAAGGGGGAGGCTTGCAAGCCGAAGAACACCATCCCAACCGTGAAGCACAGGGGTGACAGCATCATGTTTTGGGGGTGCTTTGCTGAAGCAGGGACTGGTGCACTTCACAAAATAGATGGCATCATGAGGATGGAAAATTATGTGGATATATTGAAGCAACATCTCAAGACATCAGTCAGGAAGTTAAAGCTTGGTCGCAAATGGGTCTTCCAAATGGACAATGACCCCAAGCATACTTCCAAAATTGTGGCAAAATGGCTTAAGGAAAACAAAGTCAAGGTATTGGAGTGGCCATCACAAAGCCCTGACCTCAATCCTATAGAAAATTTGTGGGCGGAACTGAAAAAGCATGTGCGAGCAAGTAGGCCTACAAACCTGACTCTGTTACACCAGCTCTGTCGGGAGGAATGGGCAAAAATTCACCCAACTTATTGTGGGAAGCTTGTGGACGGCTACCTGAAACATTTGACACAAGTTAAACAATTTAAAGGCAATGCTACCAAATACTAATTGGGTGTATGTAAACTTCTGACCCACTGGGAATGTGATGAAAGAAATAAAAACTGAAATAAATCATTCACTCTATTCTGACATTTCACATTCTTAAAATAAATGACCTGAGGCAGGGAATTGTTACTACGATTAAATGTCAGGAATTGTGAAAAACTGAGTTTAAATGTATTTGGCTAAGGTATATGTAAACTTCCGACTTCAACCACATGTTTTTTTTTTTCTTCATGGAATTAAAATGTCACATTCTGGAAACAGTACAATGGTGAAGAAACACTTAGCAAAGCTTTGTTGAATGTTGCTGAATTAGGCAGTCTAGTCAGTTGAATCCCGGCCTCCATGATGTTAGGGACCACATACTGTACAGTGCAATGGTGAAGAAACAACTGTATCTTTGCGGACCTTTGATAAATGTTCCCCTCTAGTCAGTATAGTAAAAAATGACTTCCTTGTACTCATCATGCTCAGCGCAGGTAATCAGACAGACAGCTTCATGTGGTTCCAGCCACGGCCTTCCAGACATTAACCATATGGGCCTCCGGAGCAATTAGGTGTAAATATATGCCGTTCCATATCAACTGTGATATTCAGTTTATCTTTCTGGTACCAGGGCATACTTCACATTCATAAGAGGCCACCCACAAAGTTTTGGTATATATATGGGTGAACTTAATAAATCCGGTGGACAGTATTTATATTATTTTATATGTTTTACAGAGGAAAGCCCAGTAATCACCCTTTTGTCACATTTGGGCCTACTCTGCAGAAACTATGCAAACTAAACATTTAAAGGTTACACTAAGTTAAGTCATGGAAAAGGGACAGTAAGAAAACAGCGTGCATGCCATATTTCCATTGTTTTAATAGTGGACCAGAAAAAAATTGTAAAACATGTTGGAAAGTCTGTGATGATGGACTGGTTTATGCCCAAGATACCTGACATGAAAACAAACTGCACTAAAACCAACAATGCACTTGTGGTTCAGTGTATGTGGATAATACCTGTCTACTTTAACGAGAAACCATGACTGGAAAAGGCAAAAAGGTCCAATTGTAATCTATTTTTCAAATATTTTATTTATCCAGGTGGGTCCTCACTGGGCACACACTGGTTGAATCAACATGGTATCCACATAATTTAAATAAACTTATGTTGAACCAACTTGGCATAGACGTTGAATTGATGTCTGTGCCCAGTGGGAGATAATAATGTATTTTTCTAGAAAGCCCTAAATCAAGAGGTAGCAGCTTACACTTCTCTAGCGTCAAAGAAGGTTCACAAAAAAGTGTTGATCCTAGGGTGGATTCTTTTTACAGTAATTGAGTAGAAGAGATCACTATTACTGTAAACATATGATGTCTGGTCAATGTTACATGCACATATTTTGAACATGTTTATTGTGGTTTGTGTGATCCTCCTTAATTCCTAACAAAGTTTACTGTAGCTGGGCCTCATCAAATTCCTTGCACTCTTTCAACTCACTGCAATCTGGGGGAGTTTCACCTGACCAACGAATTAACCATTTAAAGTATTCTCAGTGCAGGTTTTTGTTTACCCCTGCAGTTTTATGAATGTGGTCAGGTACAGGTCATTTTGGCAAGCCAGTATGGCGTAAGAACCTTTCCCAGCACAAAACAAGGTTGGTTAACGGTAGAAGCTCCCATTCCTCTCCGGTAGTTTGTGAAAACCCCTGGCATGAATTATTCAATTTCAACAAGAACACAGCTTTTACAGGATGAACCCCCATCACCATCCTCTGCTAGAGACATCAGAGATATGTAAGGATGGGACACACTCCAGGAAAAATGTCAGCTTATTCTTTGTTTTCATAAAAAAAATCATAATGACAGAAACAGCAGCCAGTGCCCAACGTTTCGGCTAGATGCCTTTGTCAACAGCACATCAGAAATAGCAGGAATCACTGGTCACTTTTACTCCTCTTCCCTCCTCGAGGAAACAAACACAGCCTTAACCTTTTAAAAATAGTACTTTGGGGAATAAGCAGGGGGACTTGTTCTCCTTTCCACCTTGATCACAGCAGATGGTTCAAGTACTTGGGTCCTAGGGGACATTTATAGCAACATGAGTGGGTCGTCTAACGTGTGACCGAGGTGGGAGATTTTGGGTTCAGACACAATGGGTACTACCGTAAGGAATGGAGTCATTCACATGTCTGCTCCACGTGAAACGACACAGGTCATTCTGACCATATCGTGCTCTATATTAACATTTCACATGCCAAGCAATCACCAATCATCACAATTTTATTTCTAAGTAATTACCCATTATGTTCTTCAAAACTTGTATAACAATTACCAGAGATGACAAATAATCAGTGAATACAGATTGTTTTTTTTCTGTTTGATGTTCCACAGCCAAGAGATTAACAATGAAAGAGATTGAACAAGTATATTTTTGCAAGCATATGAGCAACATTTGACATCAATGTGGGTGAACATCCAAAGTTTTTATTTTCACTATTCATTCTAAATGTTGAGTAGACCAACTAAAAACAACTAGGATATCTTCAAAATAAGATAAAGATTCTGTAAACATTCTATTATTGATTAAGATAAGATAAGATACATGGAACTCTATTCAACATCAAGTAACTGATGCAAGCAGTAAAATTCAATTTAAAAAAACAGATAAAAATACACATTATGGAACAACGGGAACTGTGAAGCAACACAAACATAGGCACAGACACATGCACACACGTACACGATAACATATGCACTATACACACACGTACACATGGATTTTGCACTGTAGATATGTGGTAGTGGTGGAGTAGGTGACATTCTGTGAATGTATTGTACTGTTTTTTTAATTGTATAAGGCAGCAGGTAATGGGGATACATAATAAATACAAATACAAATAGCTTTTCTAACAAAAATAAGTCCTATGTTCTAACAACATAGATAGCCTAACTCAACAGATCTGCGCCAGCCTCCCAAACTTTCGACATCTCGCTCATGCCCCCTAGTGATGCAATGTGGACAAAATATATATTCAAAAAGGATGCTCTCATTTGTACTGTCATAGCCTGAAGTAGTCTGTTTTATGATTTATGAAGGAGCAGTCTATTGGTAATCGACATCATCATTCTTTCTTTTACCTTTTTCTGCTGAGATGGGACTCCTGTATAGTTAGTTGCCTTGTATTCTCAATCCAGCATGACGTGTTAGAGATGCCCTGACAGGCATTGTAAGCGCTCTTATTTGAATAGGAAGTGAAGGGTTCTGCTTTTGTCTTACAAGTTGTTCTCTACAGTATCAGATCCAGCTGAGCTTTCAAAGGAACTAAAAGAAAGATAGCACGGAAGAGAAAATGTATAATCTCTCCAGGTATCTTTTTTTCTCTCCATTCATGCACTGCAATTTGAGCACTTTTCTTCACAAACATAAAGATGAATCCAATCATTCAAACTGTGTCTTTTGTAGTGCACCAGTGCTTAATTAAATTCCTTTCACAACGGACTGTCCATTCTTTCTGGATACAATTTGAATAATTTTTGAGAAATCACTATCTCAGATTTTATTCATCCTTTTCAGCTATGCGCCAAGCGCTCTGCCGAGAAAAAACATGAGAAAAACAGAAAAAAAAATAAGATGTCAAAATTTGAGGAACAATACGTTTGATACAGATTAAGGACTACTGTTTGCTTTGAACAGTCATACAGTACCATGGGATTATGCTCCCCCATTCTCTGTCTGAAAAGATTTGAATAAAATGCCATCACAAACTCTTCATAGTGAGTCTTGTTTGTTCCTTCACTTTGCAGGTGTGTTGACAAGGGACTGTGTTCAATGAACACAACAACATCCCAAATTAAAAGAATTCAGAACATTACAGCAACCTAGATTTTTTGATTTTACTTTACCATATGAAAGTCATAAAAACTACACTGAACAAAAACATAAATGTAACATGTAACAATTTCAACGTTTTTACTGAGTTACAGTTCATATAAGGAAATCAGTCAATTGGAGTAAATTCATTAGGCCCTATACTGTGGATTTCACATGACTGGGAATAATGCTAATAATCGAATGTTATTGGTCACATACACATATTTAGAACATGTTATTGCGCGTGTAGCGAAATGTTTGTAATATACACCAAATGTAATTGTAATTGTGCAAAGGATGTTCTGAGCTGATGATGAAATAACACATTAGGAGCCATGAACAGGGCGACCATGTCCATCTGTTGGTCACAGATACTGTTAAAAAAACTGTAGGGCCGCGGATTAGAAAACCAGTCAGTATCTGGTGTGACCACTATTTGCCTCTTGCAGCGTGACACATCTTTTTCGCATAGAGTTGATCAGGCTGTTGATTGTTGCCTGTGGAAAGTTGTCCAACTCTTCTTCAACGGCTGTGCGAAGTTGCTGGATATTGTCAATCCAGAGCATTCCGAACAAGCTTAATGGGTGACATATCTGGTGAGTATGCAGGCCATGGAAGAATTGGGCCATTTTCAGCTTCCAGGAATTGTGTACCGATCCCTGCCGTGCAGTATCATGCTGAAACATGAGGTGATGGCGGCAGATGAACGGTACAACAATGGGCCCCAGGATCTCGTCACATTCAAATGACCATCGATAAAATGCAATTCCGTTCATTGTCCGTAGCTTATACCTGCCCATACCAGAACTCTGTTCACAACGTTGACATCCGCAAACTACTCGCCAACACGATGCCATCTGCCCGGTACAGTTGAAACTGGGATTCATCCGTGAAGAGCACACTTATCCAGCATGCCAGCGGCCATCGAAGGTGAACATTTTCCCACTGAAGTCGGTTATGACGCCGAACTGCAGTCAGTTCAAGACCCTTTTGGGGACGACGAGGACGCAAAAATTCTTCAGTTGTGCAAACCCACAGTTTCATCAGCTGTCCAGGAGGCTCGTCTCAGACGATCCCGCAGGTGAAGAAGCCAGATGTGGAGGTCCTGGCCTGGCAGAGAAATTTAAATTGAAGTCTCTGGCGAAAGCTGGTGTACATTCCTGCAGTCAGCATTCCAATTGCATGCTCCCTCAAAACATGAGACATCTGTGACATTGTGTTGTGTGACAAAACTGCACGTTTTAGAGTGGCCTTTTATTGTCCCCAGAAAAAGGTGCGCATGTGTAATGATCATGCTGTTTAATCAGCTTCTTGATATGCCACACCTGTCAGGTGGTTGGACTGTCTTGGCAAAGAAGACATGCTCACCAACAGGGATGTAAACAAATTGTGCACACAATTTGAGACAAATAAGCTTTTTGTGGGCATGGAACATTTCGGGGATATTTTATTTCAGCTCATGAAAGATGGGACCAACACTTTACATGTTGAGTTCATATTTTTGTTCAGTATATTTCCCCCCTGTAACTGTGACTGGTAGTTTCATCTGTCACTGATGTTGAAGCCAGTCTTCAGTCCATTTTGTGTAACAGATTATTATTTTGCTTCCACCTGTCATAGTCAACTGCATGCCAATCATCAATCCAATGTTTTTACTTGGGGAGTCAGCCCCAATAAAATATTCCCACCTAATCTACTGTGCTGATTCTAACCCAGCAATAATGAATGTTATGAAGCAGTGCTACAGTAGCTTGTGTCTTACTTGGAGAACACTTCTACATCTAGGCCTGTTCACAGAGTCAGCCAGCAGAAGGCAATGATGGACTGAATGTGGCCTGGCTAATGGAAGACCTGAGCCATCCCTGCCAATTTATTATTGATAGATTCACAGTAGTAGTACACTGCTGTTTGGAATACAGTTGCTGTCATGTTACTGAATCATTTGTGTTACTAATTTCATGAATGATACTCTGTGGATTCCAAAACAGTTCATGACTAGGCTGCACATCATTAGCTGGGAAGTCCAAGGAAATAAAAAAACAGGTCCTCACAAGTCATAGGCCTATTCTGTCACACGTTCACCAACTAGCATTGCAACAAGAATCCATTAACACATCAATAAGGGGATTTGTCTATGTAGATTAAGTTTCAAGGGTGTCCTTATACCGACTGAAGATGTTGATGCATTGCCGAATTGTACTCAAAACATTGACCTCTGTGTGAGTTCATAATGCTGTTTTGTTGCTCATGCCTCCCCTACCTCTTTTACACCTGTAATCCAACCTCTTTACAGCCCTCCAAGCTGCCTGCCTGCCGCGTACAGATATCAGACATCAGCCAACACAATGGAAGTAATGCAGGACAGAGATGAAAACGATTCTAGCCTAACTAGCTGCTCTGGAGTCAGGTTTCAGCTTTTCATCAAAGTGTTAAGAGATCATAAGAAAGGAAGTAGCCGATAGACTGCCTACATCTCCCTCCTTTCAAAACGCAGAAGCAGCAGCTTCCCCCAACAGGCCAGGGGATGGGAAGGAAGGACAGAGAAAGAGCGAGGGAGAGAGAGAGAAACATCTTTTAAGTGCAGCTTTTCTTCAACCTCTGGAAAATGAGATGATGTAAAACATTTCACAGGTTGTGATGCTTTTTGCTGTTACATTCAATGCTGGTCCAACAATTCCGACCTCACAATGCTGGTGTTAAATGTAGAATGTGTAATATTGGTGAGGAAAGGTTCTATAATGAAGTTCTTTTGACCAATATTTTAAATCATGGTTGGATTCGCAGGGGTTACCCATAAGTGTGTAAAATACTAATATTATAATATAATATTAACATTGATTCAGCTCACTTAGAGGGAACCCCCAAACCTCTTGAATTAATTTAGAACCTTGATCAGTATAGTCATTCTTTTGAAGCAGGAATATTCTAGCCTTTGAGCATATATTTTAGTCTTACTGTGGTCCTGTGTGGAACAGTTGGTCGATAGAACATGGCTCTTGCAATGCTAAGGGTGATGGGTTCAATTCCCGCTGGGGCCAAGCATACGAAAATGAATGCACGCATGACTGTAAGTTGATTGGGATAAAAGACGTCTGCTAAATGGCATATTCTTATCCAGAGCAACTTACAGCAATGCATACATTTTCATTCTGGTCCCCCATGGGAATCGAACCCACAATCCTGGCGACGCAAGAGCCATGCTCTACCAACTGAGCCAAAGCTGTACATATGTTGTTGTGTAAAAAGGGAAGAGACAGAGTACAGTACTTCCTCAGTTAGACTCCGAGACACAGAACATTCCATAAGAGAGGAATGTTTTGGGTTGTTTTTTTAATCAATTCAGGAGCCACCTGTCTTTGTTTACTCTCTAAAATCCCACCAGTGGAGACAGATCCTTGATGTGCCTCTGTGGTGCGAATCCGTATCTCATTGTACCCTGCATTCCCACCGTCTGTCATTTGTTGATGGTGATTCAACTTTAAATAGGTTATTACTGATACTGAGAGAATGCCTTGGAACTAATTAAGGTTGAGAATAATAGGGGTTGTTAGGTTAATAATATTTGAAAATGCCTTGGAAGGGCATGGATATTCTAACATGCTTTATAGTGGGGTGACTATTTTGAACTGAGGGGTCGCGATCATATCAACAAAGCTTTTTTACTGCTGTGGTTGGATACGTTTCAGTCTAAACATAGGCTAATCCTTAGACCTCCGTGTGTGCCTCAATCTCAGAGAAACAGTTGTTTATCAACCTGGAAAAACAGTTGTCAAATCTAGGTTAATTAGTTTAAAATAGGTTTTTATCCCTGCAGCACTCGTAGCCCACAGCGGTGTTTCGTACAGTCCCTTTAACATGCTTACAGTTGAAATGCACTCTGTTCACTGTATTGTTAAACCACTACTGAGCAGGTGAATCCCTAAGGGGCTCAACAGAGTAATGCAGATTATATATACTGATCGATAACAATAGGGTAGAGTTCTATGACGCTGCACAAGGACGTTCTCTGGGGAATAAGAGTGTGGAGGCTGAACACAACTGAAGGATTTGTCCGTTTTTGAAACAAAACTACAGAGGCTTACCCACATTCATTCCTATTCTTTACATTTGAAACTCCTGACCTTGAACAGCCCAGACAAATACACAAATTAACCGTTTGTCGTCAGAGGCATCTGCTTACGTTAGTATCACAGAGGTAGTATTGGGGTTGTTCTTGAATTGTATGGCATTTCGAAAAAATTAACTTTTTCTTTCCAGGTTCATTTTCATTTAAATGTATTTTGGGTACATCTTCCCATTCTAAATAAACTAATATGGCAGTTTAATGACTTTAAATACTCTTACCATTAGGATAACATTGTGCCACCAGTAGGAGTAATACACTTTTATTTATTCAGGGGAGACCAATTGAGACCAGGGTCTCATTCTCAATGGTTACCTGAGAACAAAGTCACAAATCAACATTAGAATTCATTAAAACAGCAAAAAGAAACTACAAGTTACAGAATTTACAGATACACTACATTTCAACAACACAAATCAATTATTATAATCGACCAAAACACAACCTCAGTGAATTCATCCCTCATCGGTGTTCTAAACTGCCCTATTCACACCAGAAATTCAAGATGTAATGATTGTAAATTATTCCAAACATGGGGGGCGTTAAATTAAAGGCTGATTTACATAGGTTGGTAGAAAAATGAGGGACCTCAAGAGTTAACCAACCCTGTGAGCCGGTTTGGTGCCTCATATTTTTCTACTTTAACAGAGAAGTGAGATATGTTAGAAGCTTGTGCAGCAGAGCTTATGTAAACAAAAAGGGAGAAATGACGTGACCTACGGGAATTTAGAAAGGTTCAGCTGACCTTCTGATAAAGGATGCAGTGATGAGCATTAAACCTGTCACCTGTGATAAAGCGAAGCACGCTATGGTACACTGCATACAGGAGTTTTAGAGTAGTGGCTGTTGCATTCTGATAAGTGGTGTCACCATAATCAAGAGCTGGCAGAAAAGTTGCCTGTACAGCCTGCTTCCTGCTGTTTAGGGAGAGACATTATCTATTTCTATAAAATAGGCTTACTTTAAATCTCATCTTCTTAACTAGCTCATCCAGCCCAATAAGCCCATATATTTATATGCGGGAACGTGCTTGATGAAAGAACCATCCAATGCATAAATGCATAAACCATCTGAAATATTTATATAAGAATTAGAAAACAACATACATTTAGTTTTTCCCGCATAAAGTACCAATTTTTAATGCAATGCAACAAAATCAGATTGCAGCTCTAACATAGCCTGGTCAGCAGTAGGGGCAATAGCGTACATAACAGTGTCATCTGCACACAGATGAATGTTACAGGTTTTTGCAGATTGACCAATATTATTTATATAATAGTAAAAAGAATAGGTCCCAAAATCGACCCCTGCGGGACACTTTTAGTAATATTGAGGTAACTTGACTTGACAACATCAGAAAGCACACATTGTGTCCAGTATGACAGATAGTTCTAAAAACACTTGCAAGAAGCCTGGTCAAGGCCCATTTCAGACAATCTTTAAATGAGTAGGGGATGGTTGACAGTAAGGCCTTGGATAGGTCTATAAATGTGGGTCAAAGGTTCTACAATATGGCGGGCAGAAAGCTGCAGTGGAAAGGGACCAAGGTAACACCAATGAGAAATGTTTTGGTTATTGAGGGTGTTCTTCAATGAAGGCCACAGATGCTCAAATCTAAGGTAATTAATTAACCCTTTAGAAAATGATTTACTAAAGTGATATGATTAATAATGAAATGTTCCTTCATTTAAATTGAGTAATCCCAAGTGACACTAGGTATTTACACAAACCAAATTATCAATGGAATCCTCAAATGTATGACATACCAAAAGGGTATTTTAGTATTTTATTAGGATCCCCAATTTGCCGCTGGCAAGGCAAAGACTACTTTCCCTGCGGTCCAAACAGGAAACAAAACAACAAATAAAATACATAATATACATAACACTACATACTACAATACATAATACAATGCAAAATACAGTACAAAATATATAAATATGTATGTCTCTTCACGGACCCTGTCGTGCTTTAAGGTATTTTTTTATCTGTTTTTTTATCAGTTTGTATTGCTAGCTTGAATTACCTGGGATGGCAGAGAGTTCCATGTAGTCATGGCTCTATTTAATACTGTCAGTTTCCAAGCCTCTGTTCTGAACCTGGGGACTTGTCACGACTTCCGCCTGAAGTCGGTCCCTCTCCTTGTTCGGGCGGCGTTCGGCGGTCGACGTCACCAGTCTTCTAGCCATCGCCAATCCACTTTTCAATTTCCATTTGTTTTTGTTTTCCACACACCTGGTTTTCATTCCCCAATTACTTGTTCATGTATTTAACCCTCTGGTTCCCCCATGTTTGTGTGCGTGATTGTTCTGTGTTTCATGTCGGTTCCTTTCCGGATGGTATTTTCGCCCATGGTTTATGGATACCGTTATTTTGGGCACGTTGTATATTGTTTACTTTGTGCCGTCTTAGTAAACTACGTTGTTCACTCATCTCTGCTCTCCTGCGCCTGACTTTATGCACCAGCTACACACACCGACCTGACAGACTGAACACATTTGTGTGATTATCTCCTGATAACTGTTTGCCACTGGAGGGAACCCACTGGCCACACTAGGTCATTTCAACTTGGATAATTGGGTAATATTTGGTCGAGACGTTGATCAATGAATTTACAACCTATATTCACCCACTCAAAATACATTCAAAAGTTAGTTGAATTTCCAATGCTTTCAACTATCTAAAAGCACAACCAAATACCAATAGAAATGTTAGTTTAGTTGTCACCCAAATGTTTATCACTGTGCTTTCTACCATTTAAAAGCACAGCAAAGATCAAATGGGAAAATACAATTTCAGATATTTGGTTTATTTGTAAAACAGATTATTGTGGTATTACTGTGCTTCATCTAATAGTAGAACCAAATGAGCTTGAATAGGATTGAATATGATGAACTTATAAGAAAGCCTTAACTTTAGGCTATTTACTGTATTAGAAAAGTAATATTAAAATGTGTTTGGTTGACAAAGGAGATGTATTTACTGCTTGGAATGTTCCATCTGAGCCACTGGCTTAATCACATTCTTTTACTTTTGGTTGAGTTAGAGATGTGAATTCAACATATAATTTTTTAACATGTTGACATGTTAACTAGAGTTGATTTCCACGGCCCCACATAAATCTAGTTAGTAAAATAAAAAGAATAGCGGTGTCAATGTTTCATCAAATAATTGTTTTATATATATTGTTGATACTTCATGGGGTCTTAAAATTCCAAATCAAATAGCTATATGATCCTTGGTATGACCCCCCACCCCACTTTCGGCAGTCATGTCACCTCATTGGCTAGCTAGCTAACTTTACCAGTATATCCCCAAATGTAGGAGAACAGAAAGAAAGGAAAGTAAACCACCACTACCCTCGGTATTATTGGCCAACGTGCAATAATTGGAAAACAAACTGGACGATCTACGATTAAGAATATCCTACCAACGGGACATTAAAAATGGTAATATCTTATCTTTCACAGAGAACGACGACATGGATAATATAGAGCTGGCTGGCTTCTCTGTGTTTCGGCAGGACAGAGCAGCCACTTCTGGTAAAACGAGGGGCGGGGATCTGTGTCTATTTGTCAATAACTGCTGGTGCGCGATGTCTAAAGTTAAAGAAGTCTCGAGGCCCCCATTAACATCAACGGGACGGAAGTGGAGTGGGTAGAGAGTTTCAAGTTCCTTGGTGTCCACATCACCAATAAACTATCATGCTCCAAACACAGCAAGACAGTTGTGAAGATGGCATGACAACACATTTTCCACTTCAAGAGACTGAAAAGATTTGGCATCGGTCCCCAGATCCTCAAAAAGTTATACAGCTGCACCATCGAGAGCATCCTGACCGGTTGCATCACTGCCTGGTATGGCAATGATGTGAAACTATTTGTAATTTAAATGTGTTTTTCATGGTTGCAAAGGCAAGTTCCACTGTCATGTGCAGATGTTGTCATCCAGTCCTTGGCTTGGTTAGTTGTATTTGATCATATTTAAATTGTTAGTGTATTCATCAGGTTTTTAGTGAACCTGACACCTTGTTTGTGCAGAAAGAACTCTATCCATTCTATAATGAAATAATAGCTCCTACTCATCAACAGTATCCATCAATCCACTCAGGGAACATCAATGAGCACAACATGACATTTGTATCTGGACAGAACACAAATAACAACCATTGGCTTTCAACTACACTCAACTTGAGTTGCTTCATAAAAAACTAAAACAAAGGTACTCTCCATGAAATGTGGAGATGCAAATTTGGAATTGTGTGCCACTAATCATTCCCCTTCCTTACAAAATGACAACAACAGTATTCACGTTCCTGTAATAAAAACATACATATTTTTTAAAATATGTTGTAGGCTAGAAATGCCCCACAGTGATCAAAATCTAGGCCTGTTGGCTATGAATTGAACTTCTGTGACTTCACACTCCAGGAGCTCTTTCGTGATGATTATGAGTACCTTATTCATACGATTGGCAGAAATAAGAGTTCTGTTTACTCTGCCAGTGAATAATTAAACAGACTTACTCTCTCATGTTTCGCTTTGGAAGTGGGGTGGCAGTGCTACAACACTAGGCGCTGGAGTCGATTGAAGCTCACACACTGTCTCTGTGTTTCTTTCTGGCGATGCCACTGATTGCTCCCATCAAAGAAAGAGACGTTTCAGAGCCGAAGGTAAAATAAATCACTATCTGACTGACATGATGAGGGAGGAGGGTGGTTTCTTTCAGATGAGTGCATGGTGAACTGCAGGCAGTACATCTGCCGGTGAAGAGAGTCAGAGTAACTGTACAGAAAACCGCTATCTGGTAGGCATTACATGTCCCTTGTGGCTCAGTTGGTAGAGCATGGCGCTTGCAACACCAGGGTTGTGGGCTGGATTCCTATGGGGGACCCATATGAAAATGAATGCATATAAGTCACTCTGGATAAGAGTGTCTGCTAAATGACTCATATGTAAATGTGGACAAATGTCAATTAATAGTGATATTAAGTAATTGAATATAGAATAATGTGGTCAAATCAGTACATTCTGGATAATTTAAATTAAGGATAGGCATATGGATAGTTTCTTGATATGTTGGACAAGATGGAAACTTTTGATGAATAACATAGCAGTGTTGAGAGAGAAGGAGCTTGGAGAGTGATGATAGCAGTCATGGTTGGTTGACGGTGGCCTGTTTGGCAGGAGAGATAATTGGATCGTAAAACAGACACTTAAGGCCATCTTCCTACCAGAGATGCTAAAGACACTGGACAAATACAGAGATGTGCAAATGGCTCTAGACCAACAAATCTGTGACCTGTGATAAATCAACTGCTAGCACTCCTTTCCATAGACACAGCAGTTACAAATTGACACAGTAGTTACAAATTATAAAAGTAATTACATATTTTGATTGCAGACTCGTTGAACCTTTTATAACCTTGAACCCATGCCCAGTCCCCATACAGATAAGGACAGTTCTATTTCCAATGTCTGTTATTTCACCTGGTTTGCTGGTATTGGCATTTCACTTAGGTATACTGGATCAAACACTGATAAGAACATTCACTCTAACTAAAGTTTAAGCTTCTTAAAGTTACATGGCATGTTAAAACATTTAAAAATCCTGTTGATATGGTTAAACTCAGTTGTATAAAATAGATACAAATTAATTTGGTATTTGACTTAATACAGTTCCTCTACTGTCAGCCAGGCTAGGCATAGACGGGTCTGGTGTTTACAAATAATTAGGTAATTATCAGGATGAGAGCTTTGCTAAGCTTATCTCAAAATAAATCATTAGCATATCATTATAGTCTCCGGAGCGAGAGGAGAAAAGGAAGATCATTAGAAAATAAAGTGTAAGAGAAAGTGAGATGCAGAAAAAAGAACCTGGAAAATAATTTGTACAGTAGCCTAACTTTCACGCCTCCTCCCCTCTCTGATGCTCGAGGGTGCCAGGCTGCCCATCGTTACGCACACCTGTCACCATCGTTACGCGCATCAGTGCTTCATTGGACTCACCTGGACTCGATCACTTTATTGATTGCCTCCTCTTTATCTGTCTATTCCTCAGTTTGATTCCCATGTCAGCATTAATGTCGTTATGTTTCCTTGTCCAGACGCTGTCCGTGTTTTATTTCATGTCTGTTATTTATTAAATATTCACTCCCTGTACTTTCTTCTCGTCTCCCAGCGTCTGTCCTCACACTAACATGTCCCAAAATTCAAATTCCTAATTTACATTTAATAACATGGCAGGTGCAAAAGTTACATTTTGTAATGAGAAAATTAATGGGGATAAGAAATATACTGAACAAAAATATAAACTCAATATCAAATCAAATTTTATTTGTCACATACACATGGTTAGCAGATGTTAATGCGAGTGTAGCGAAATGCTTGTGCTTCTAGTTCCGACCATGCAGTAGTATCTAACAAGTAATCTAACAAATTCACAACAACTACCTTATACACACAAGAGTAAAGGAATGAATACGAGTATGTACATATAAATATATGGATGAGCGATGGCTGATCGGCGTAGGCAAGATGCATTAGATGGTATGGAGTACAGTATATACATATGAGATGAGTAATGTAGGATATGTAAACATTTTATAAATGCATTGTTTAAAGTGGCTAGTGATACATTTATTTCATCCAATTATAATTATTAAAGTGGCTAGAGATTTGAGTTGATGGCCGAACGGCATAGGCAAGATTCAGTAGATGGTTTAAAGTACAGTGTATACATTTGATATGAGTAAACATTATATACAAAATTGTTTAAAGTGGCTAGTGATACATTTGTTACATCCAATTCCTATTTTTAAAGTGGCTAGAGATTTAAGTCAGTATGTTGGCAGCAGCCACTCAATGTTAGTGATGGCTGTTTAACAGTCTGACGGCCTTGAGGTAGAAGCTGTTTTTCAGTCTCTCGGTCCAAGCTTTGATGCACCTGTACTGACGTCGCCTTCTGGATGATAGCGGGGTGAACAGGCAGTGGCTCAGGTGGCTGTTGTCCTTGATGATCTTTTTGGCTTTCCTGTGACATCGGGTGGTGTAGGTGTCCTGAAGGGCAGGTAGTTTACCCCCTGTGATGCGTTGTGCAGTCCTCACTACCCTCTGGAGAGCCTTACGGTTGTGGGCGGAGCAGTTGCCGTACCAGACGGTGATACAGCCCGACAGGATGCTCTCGATTGTGCATCTGTAGAAGTTTGTGAGTGATTTTGGTGACAAGCCGAATTTCTTCAGCCTCCTGAGGTTGAAGAGGCGCTGTTGCGCCTTCTTCACCACGCTGTCTGTGTGGGTGGTCCAATTCAGTTTGTCCGTGATGTGTACGCCGAGGAACTTCAAACTTTCCACCTTCTCCACTACTGTCCCGTCGATGTGGATAGGGGGGTGCTCCCTCTCCTGTTTCCTGAAGTCCACGATCATCTCCTTTGTTTTGTTGACATTGAGTGAGAGGTTATTTTCCTGACACCACACTCCGAGGGCCCTCACCTCCTCCCTGTAGGCCGTCTCGTTGTTGTTGGTAATCAAGCCTACCACTGTAGTGTCGTCAGCAAACTTGATGATTGAGTTGGATGCGTGCTTGGCCACGCAGTCATGGGTAAACAGGGAGTACAGGAGAGGGCTGAGAATGCACCCTTGTGGGGCCCCAGTGTTGAGGATCAGCGGGGTGGAGGTGTTGTTTCCTACCCTCACCACCTGGGGCCGGCCCGTCAGGAAGTCCAGGACCCAGTTGCACAGTGCTGGGTCGAGACCTAGGGTCTCGAGCTTAATGACGAGCTTGGAGGGAACTATGGTGTTAAATGCTGAGCTGTAGTCAATGAACAGCATTCTTACAGAAGTATTCCTCTTGTCCAGATGGGTTAGGGCAGTATGCAGTGTGATTGCGATTGTGTCGTCTGTGGACCTATTGGGAAAGTAAGCAAATTGGAGTGGGTCCAGGGTGTCTGGCAGGATGGAGGTGATATGCAATATGCAACAATTTCAAAGAGTTTTCTGAGTTACAGTTCATAAGGAAATCAGTAAATTTTAATAAATAAATTAGGCTCTAATCTATGGATTTTACATGGATGGGCCTGGGAGGGCATTGGTCCACCCACTTGGGAGCCAGTCCCACTCACTGGGGAGCCAGGCCCAGCCAATCAGAATTATTTATTACAGACAGAAATACTCCTCAGCACACCGCCCTCCCACCTCTGACAATCCCACAGGTGAAAAATCTAGATGTGGAGGTCCTGGATTGGCGTGGTTACACATGGTCTGAGGTTGTGAGGCTGGTTGGACATACTACCAAATTCTCGTGCAATTGGCTTATGGTAGAGAAATTAACATTAAATAATCTGGAAACAGCTCTGGTGGACATTCCTGCAGTCACCATGCCAATTGCACGATCCCTCAAACTTGAGACATCTGTGGAATTCTGATGTGTGACAAAACTTCACATTTTAGAGTGGCTGTTTATTGTCCCCAGCACAAGGTGTATTTATACAGTATTTTAAATAATTTAAGACAGTCTTGATGAAAGTTCAGTCCAAATGTCTAACCTTGCTTTTGTTTTCTATTCAACTTACATAAAGAATGTGATTGACACAATGATTCCCTGGGGACAGGAAATCTGCTTAGTGAGTCACTAGCCGTTGTTGGATGCCTCAATTAGGGATTTAGCATAGTTGGGGATAAGCTTTTAATTGGATTGCCTATCTGGAGCAATTGCTATGCATAACAGATGTTGTCTTGAGATTTCAAGGGCATCGATGATAAAAGGATCAGTTGGTGACAAAGGATCTGCAATACTATTGATTTGGTAATGTATTACATTATTTACACACGCTGAGTATACAAAACATTAGGAACACCTTCCTAATATTGAGTTGCAAACCCTTTTGCCCTCAGAACAGCCTCAATTCATTGGGGCATGGACTCTACAATGTGTTGAAAGTGTTCCACAGTGATGCTGGTCAATGTTGACTCAAATGCTTGCCACAGTTGTGTCAAATTGGCTAGATGCCCTTTGGGTGGTGGACCGTTCTTGATACACATGGGAAACTGTTGAGTGTGAAAAACCCAGCAATGTTGCAGTCCTTGGTACATTCAAACCGGTGCGCCTGGCACATACTACCATACCCCGTTCAAAGGCACATAAACCTTTTGTCTTGTCCATCCACACTCTGAATGGCACACATACACAATCCATGTCTCAATTTTATCAAGGCTTGAACATCCTTCTTTAATCTCTTCCCCTTCATCTACACTGATTGAAGTGGATTTAATTAGTGACATCAATAAGGGGTCATCGCTTCACCTGCTCTGTCTATGTGATGGAACGAACAGGTGAAAGCCTAATGTTTTGTACACTCAGTGTATACAGTACAAAGATCTTAATTGAAATGTACAAAGTCTGGAACTCTACTGACATAAATGGCCTTATCAGGATTCCAGACATCCTCTCCTCCTCTCCTCCATCAGACAACCCTCTCGTTCTTCTTTATTGTGTTCTGTTGCCTCTATAATCTGTTGCTGACACATGGGACCGCAGAGGGGGAATATTATTATGTGTGTCCAATGACTTAAAACAGGTTGGAACACACTTTTTACTAAAACATTTTACTAAAATTACTACTAACCAAAGAAGAGCAGAGTGACTGATATTCCATCTAAGTGTGCTTGAATTGGTAATGGCCAAATTGTTTTGATGATTTTATCATTTTCGCAAATTATTCTACATGTAATGTAGTATAATAAGAGTCAAGCTAGCATCTGCTATTCTATATCTTTTTGGATTTACATTTTAGTGTTTTGCTTTTTGGGGGACTAATACTAATAGGGTTTTTCGAGGTACAGTATACATCAGCCATCTCCCACACCATCACATCCTCCATGCTTCACGGATCATCTGTTCACCTACTCTCTGTCTCACAAAGACACGGCGGTTGGAACCAAAAATCTCAAATTTGGACTCATCGGACCAAAGGACAGATTTCCTCCGGTCTAATACCCATTGCTCGTGTTTCTTGGCACAAGCAAGTCTCTTCTTCTTATTGGTGTCCTTTAGTAGTGGTTTCTTTAAAGCAATTTGACCATGAAGGCCTGATTCACGCAGTCTCTTCGGAACAGTCAATGATGAGATGTGTCTGTTAACACTTTTTTGGTTACTACATGATTCCATATGTGTTATTTTATAGTTTTGATGTCTTCACTATTATTCTACAATGTAGGTGTGCCCAAACTTTTGACTGGTACTGTACATGTGGTGTCACATGGAGATTTGCCCTTTAATTTCCTGTCCCTCTGCTTCCTTAGTGCCAGGATGCAGCACAGAGCTGTTTTCCAAATCATCCCCACAAACTTCTTACTGCTTCTCCTCTGGTGGACCCAGTCACTCAGACGCTTCCAATCTCAGAATACAACATAGCTAAAATTGTAGTTGATAAACTTTTACATAATCAGAATTGCTTATGTCATAGTAAACTAATGTCAACAAATAGTGATTTATGGGGAAATTTGGTAACATTTTCATATGTCACCACTATATGTCAACATAATATGGCTGTACCTTTATTTAACTGGGCAAGAACAAAATCTTACTTACAATGATGGCCTACACCAGGCAAATTGTTCACTGCCCTATGGGACCCAATTACAGCTGGTTGTGATATAGTCTTGATTTGAACCAGGGTGTCTAATGACTCCTCTAGCACTTCGACCACTGGGCCACTCAAAGGCCTAGTTAAAGTTAATCTGACTATTCTGTTAACATTGATTTAGTTTTTTCAATTCAGCAGTTTGAGGGGTTCTCTGTATATTTGTCTGTTTTACTATTTCTCCTGAATCACTATGAGAAATATACTAGTTTTTCTTGAGTGCATTTCTAACAAAGCTGAGATTTAGTCCAAAGTGTAGGAATACAGGTGAAATCAGTTATAGACATGTTGGTGTAGCAGGAATATCAGAATGCTGTGAACCAATTGGTTGTGAGTTCAAATTCCAGGTACAGGACATGTTAAATAATAATTAATTAATTTTTACTGAGTTCAGTTCATATAAGGAAACCAGTCAATTGAAATAAATGCATTAGGCCCTAATCTATGGATTTCCCATGCCTGGGAATAGAGATATGCATCTGCTAGTCACAGATACCTTAAAAGAGAAGATAGGGGCGTGGATCAGAAAACCAGTCACTATCTGTTGTGACACCATTTCCCTTATGCAGCGTGACACATCTCCTTCGCATAGAGTTGATCAGGCTGTTGATTGTGGCCTGTGGAATGTTGTACCACTTCTCTTCAATGGCTGTGCGAAATTGCTGGATTTTGGCAGGAACTGGAACACACTGTTGTAAACATCGATCCACAGCATCCCAAACATATTCAATCGGTGACATGTCTGGTGATTATGCAGGCCATGGAAGAACTGGGACATTTTCGGTTGTGAAGCCGGTTCGATGTACTGCCAAATTTTGGAGGTGGCTTATGAAAGAGAAATTAACATTCAATTCTCTGGAAACAGCTCTGTTGGACATTCCAGCAGTCAGCATGCCAATTGCGTGCTCCCTCAAAACTTGAGACGTGTGGCATTGTGTCATGTGACAAAACTGCACACTTTAGTGGCCTTTCATTTTCCCATCACAAGGTGCACCTGTGTAATGACCATGATTTTTAATCAGCTTCTTGATATGCCACACCTCTCAGGTGGGTGGATTATTTTCCCAAAGATGAAATGCTCACTAACAGTGATGTAAACAAATTTGTGAACCAAAATTGCGAGAAATAAGCTTTACGTGTGTATGGAACATTTCTGGGATCTTCTATTTCAGGTGAGGAAACATGGGACTAACACTTTACAGTATGTTTGTTCAGTATATGTATGTTGTTCCTCTAATGACTCTTCTTCTTATCTCTCTCTAGGTTGTGTGGTTGGTTCACTAGATAGAGCTCTCTCTCTCTTTTTCTAACACCATCTTTCCCTCTCACCCCCCTCTCTCTCTTCAGTCAGGCCACCACTTCTCCTAATACCCAGTATTAATCCCCTCCCTGTAGCCTTGGCAACAGATGCCACTGAGGTGTTGACATTAATATGGATATTCCTCTGTTTCGCGAAACCCCTCTACCCTCACCTCGTCTTACTCCACCCTCAACCCTCTCCAAAACCCTGTTTAGACTGACAATTTATATTTCGTATTCTCTCCTGTCCTCTCTGCCAGATTGTGCCTTCTCTTTGTAAAGTGTTGTCTTGATTTTGTTGTTTTGCCGAAGCCATTTGGTGTTCCTCCCTCTGCTACACTTTGGGTTTGGCCAAGCACAGCATAAGTAATGTAGTCTAATGTCATCTGACACCAGAATCACCTTTATTTGCCAAATACATTTGACTCAGTGAAATGGTGCTGCCACAGAGTTACAGACAGACAATAGACAGAAAATGCGTACAAAATATAGAGTCGCAGAATTTTTTTTTTTTTACATTAACCTAATACAAACCGTTCTGTAGGAATGAGTTTTGTGCAGTAGGCCTAATACATTATCACGGCATATTGGCTTTATGCCTGGCCTGCCAATATTGCTCTTCTCAGACCATATTATATTTCAACACTCAAGCTTTGATACCAGTTGGTGTAGCACTTGTGAGGCACAGCTGAGCATATATTGAAATCATTTTCAAATAATTCCCTTATTTCTTTTTACTGGATTGATGCTACCTGCATTTGATGGTCGTAGTGCTTTTAAGAAAAGACATAATGATCTCAGTGATCTTCAGGTCAGAAATTAAGAACTCTAGAAAGTTGCCAAAGTTTCCGGATTGGAATTCCGAGTTGGATGACCGCAAAAAAAGAAATCTTGTTTTCCGAGTTCCCAGTTGTTTTGAACATGTCGTGGAAATTACCACCAGGGACTCAACGTCCAGTTTAAATTAAATCGCTGTGAATTATCAGCAAGCTGGAGAGGTTACAAACAAACGTAAAGCACCATAGCAGACGTCGGTCGGTAACTCGGCCGGGACAGTCCCATTAGTTCTGTTATATGCGGCTATACAAAACAGCTACGTACTGTAGGCATGGTTCATAGGGTTGGTTCCTGCATGTAACTTATAGAACATATTCTGGGCGTTCTGCCAAAATTCTGAGGAAGGGGTCATGACCTCTTTGATGGGGCCCATGCCCACCTCTCTGACGAGCAACTTGTCCACAAGTCCACAAGATTTCTTCCTCTCCCTTGCTGTCTATCCTGTTCCATGTTGAAAGAAATTGCAAGGGTTCACACACACCCTTTGACCAATTGTGGTTACCACTATGTGAAATCAATTAGCAAAAACAAGTAGTCATTATGTATGGTTATAATTTAGATGTTTATACTTTACAAACTTTGTTATTTCTGTAGTTCTGCGATTAACCATTAAGCGCAGTTGGATTAAGTGACGGTCAAATGTATTTAAACTAATGAGAAGAGAATCATATGAAATGCATTGTGAGCATTGCATTGTGAAAGGCAATTACTTTATATGAAAGGTATTTCTAGATGAAACACTGATTAGGTTTGGTGAAAAAGGTACTATGTGATTTTGTGTGTTGTATTTAGTCAATTCAAAAAGTGCTTAAAACTATGCCTGCAGTACCATGGTCTGCCTTAAACTTCCACGGCTTCAATGAGAGGGGGGCAGTCGTTCTCCCCTGGTTAGGGGGCAGGATGGGGGGTGGGGCGGGGGTAGTTTGTAATTTGTGATCTTCTAAAGACCCCTCCAGTCATTAGTGGAAAATTGTGACCCGTTTCACGAAACTAAGCGTATGTCGTGAGTCACTACGTCACTACATCACACGAGAACGTAAAGTGTTATTTGGCAGAAATGCCTTCTGGAACATGTGAACTTCCATGTGCCTTAATAACAAACTTGTATGCCATCTGTAAATATTAATCAAATTGTTAAATTACGAGCCTAGTTGGTTTAGCCACAGATAAAGTGAGCAACTTTCCGGCTAGCCATGATTGGCTGATATAATGAGTTGGCTGGACATGCCGAGAGATTCATTCGGATTGGTCTGCCATATAGCACGCTTCTGTCTATTTGAGCTGGTTAGTATGTGTAGGTAATCCTGTCCACAACTAACAGACTTGTTTACGTACTGCTATGCGTTTTGTTGCTAACTTCACTTTGTTAACTGCCAACTTTAAGGGTTTTAATTACCGTCTATATTTTTAGCTTTTCCATTGCTCGACTTTTTTTCATTAAACTTTGTCACTCCGGACGCTTTATCTGGATGTGTTTCGTCAGGACCTCCACCAATCGAAGCTAAGTAGTAACATTAACATGATGCCATCTAATTGCAGAGAACGATCGCCTTAAGGTGAGGACAGCTGTGCTGCAAGCCCAGCTTCAGACGCAATCGTTAGGCAAGGGAAATTTAAGTGTAGGAAAGGATGAAACAGCGTCTGTGCCACCAGTAAGTACAGATAGTAGTATAAATCCCCTCGCACAGTCCCCGCAGCCAGACAATTTTTTCATGGCTTCTGGAAGGAAATGCTGTAGCAACGCTCAAGCAGTGTTGCTCATTCAGCCGACAGAAACTTTCAACCGGTTCTCCCCATTAAGCAGCGGGTCGGAGTCAGAGGCCGAGCCTTCTCTGGTATCTACTCCTCCCGTTACGGGGTCTGAGACGCCGAGGCCTCCCACCATTAGCTCTGACAAATTGAAAACTTGAGTCATTGGCGACTCCATTACCCGTAGTATTAGACTTAAAACGAATCATCCAGCGATCATACACTCTTTACCAGGGGGCAGGGCTACCAACGTTAAGGCTAATCTGAAGATGGTGCTGGCTAAAGTTAAGGGGTGCTCTCATCTTATCTACGAACAGACAGGGCTCTAACTCCCCTAGCTCCAGCTTAGTGGAGTCTGCCACTAGCACAGTCAGTGTAGTCAGCTCAGCTATCCCCATGGAGGAGGTCTGTGCCTCGACCTAGGTTGGGCAAAACTAAACATGGCGGTGTTCGCCTTAGCAATCTCACTAGAATAAAGACCTCCTCCATTCCTGCCATTATTGAAAGAGATTGTGATACCTCACATCTCAAAATGGGGCTACTTAATGTTATATCCCTTACTTCCAAGGCAGTTATAGTCAATGAACTAATCACTGATCATAATCTTCAAGTGATTGGCCTGACTGAAACATGGCTTAAGCCTGATGAATTTACTGTGTTAAATGAGGCCTCACCTCCTGGTTACACTAGTGGCCATATCCCCCGCGCATCCCGCAAAGGCGGAGGTGTTGCTAACATTTACGATAGCAAGTTTATATTTACAACAAAAAAACTACGTTTTCGTCTTTTGAGCTTCTAGTCAGAAATCTATGCAGCCTACTCACTTTTTATAGCTACTGTTTACAGGCCTCCTGGGGCATATACAACATTCCTCACTGAGTTCCTGGAATTCCTATTGGACCTTGTAGTCATGGCAGATAATATTCAAATTTTTGGTGACTTTAATATTCACATGGAAAAGTCCAAAGACCCACTCCAAAAGGCTTTCGGAGCTATCATCGACTCACTCGGTTTTGTCCAACATGTTTCCGGACCTACTCACTTCCACAGTCATACTCTGG
Organism: Brachymystax lenok tsinlingensis; assembly: GCA_030435695.1. Lineage (NCBI taxonomy): Eukaryota > Metazoa > Chordata > Actinopteri > Salmoniformes > Salmonidae > Brachymystax > Brachymystax lenok. The sequence goes on from CM059801.1 coordinate 11,646,873, forward strand.
ACCTAGTTTTGTCCCGTGGAATAAATGTTGTGGATGTTAATGTTTTTCCTCATAATCCTGGACTATTGGACCACCATTTTATTACGTTTGCAATCGCAAAAAATAATCTGCTCAGACCCCAAACAAGGATCATCAAAAGTCGTGCTATAAATTCTCGGACAACCCAAAGATTCCTAGATGCCCTTCCAGAATCCCTCTGCCTACCCAAGGATGTCAGAATACAAAAATCAGTTAACCACCTAACTGAGGAACTCAATGTAACCTTGCACAATACCCTAGATGCAGTCGCACCCCTAAAAACAAAAAACATTTGCCATAAAAAACTAGCTCCTTGGTATACAGAAAATACCCGAGATCTGAAGCAAGCTTGTGCCGTGGCGGAGATCTTGTGGGCTATACTCGGCATTGTCTCAGAATGGTAAGTTGGTGGTTGGAGATATCCCTCTAGTGGTGTGGGGGCTGTGCTTCGGCAGAGTGGGTGGGGTTATATCCTGCTTGTTTGGCCCTGTCCGGGGGTATCGTCAGACGGGGCCACAGTGTCTCCCGACCCCTCCTGTCTAAGCCCCCAGTATTTATGCTGCAGTAGTTTATGTGTCCGGGGGCTAGGGTCCGTCTGTTATATCTGGAGTATTTCTCCTCTCTTATCCGGTGTCCTGTGGGAATTTATGTATGCTCTCTCTAATTATCTCTCTCTCTTTCTTTCTTTCACTCTGTCTCGAGGGGCCTGAGTATTAGGACCATTCCTCAAGGCCTACCCAGTCCACCTGGCCATGCTGCTTCTCCAGTTTCAACTGTTCTGCCTGTTTTATTAATATTTCAAAATCTTGTCCATGTTCTGTCATAATCTACACCCGGCACAGCCAGAAGAGGACTGGCCACCCCTCACAGCCTGGTTCCTCTCTAGGTTTCTTCCTAGGTTTTGGCCTGTCTAGGGAGTTTTTCCTAACCACCATGCTATTACACCTGCATTGCTTGCTGTTTGGGGTTTTAGGCAGGGTTTCTGTACAGCACTCTGTGACATCAGCTGATGTAAGAAGGGCTTTATAAATAAATGTGATTAATTTGGCTTTTTTAAATACATTGCTTAGCAGAACTGCATAAGTGTTGCTGTCCACTTGCTGGAGGACCGAGTTTTGAAATCAGTGGAATTAGAGTATGATAGCTAAATAGATGGAGAAAAACATTTGTCTCCGGATTACATCTTCAAACTAAGGGCAACCATGGCATCCGTGACAGGGAGAAGCATCCAAACATGATGTATACAGGTAAGATAGTCTAGATAGCTACATTTTCAGATATTACACGTTTCTAACTTTGACAAAGTTGTTTTCATTTCAAGTTAGTGTACTGTTAGCTAGCTAGCTAACGTTGGCTGGCTCACTAGCTAATGTTACATGCATGATCTTATTATTTGTATCTCAGAGCCATTTGCTTGGCTAGTTATAGCCTAATGTTAGCTAGTTAACATTGAACCTGGTTGGTTAGCTACCTGCAGATTAATGCGGGGTAGTAACGTCATGAGTTGGGATTATGGTTCATTGTTTAGCTAGCTAGCTACATGTCTTGACAAAAGACTCCACTATGCAAGTATCCATTTCAATAGAATGTCACTGCGACAACTGTTCATAGACGTAGCTGGTAAATTCGCTCTGGCTATCTACTCCGATTTCAGACCACCGGTAATATAGTCTAGATAGCAACATTTTCAGATATTACACATTTCAAATTTTGACATTAAGTATTTTCATTTCAAGTTAAAGTGTACCTGTTAGCTAGCTAGCTAACGTTACATGTATGATCTTATTATTCGTATCTCAGAGCCATTTGCTTTGCTTGTTATAGCCTAATGTCAGTTAGCTAACTTTGAACCTGGTTGGTTAGCTACCTGCAGATTCATGCAGGGTAGGAACGTCATGAGTTGTGATTATGGTTCATTGTTTAGCTAGATAGCTAGCTACATGTCTTGACAAAAGACTCCACTATGCAAGTGTCACTGCGACAACTTTTAGCCAGTTAGCTTGGGTGCTTGACTGCTGTTGTTAGGACAGAACGCTCAAATCAACCCTTAAGTAGATTGGTGGAGCTAAAGCATAAGAGGGTGTGAACGATGCTGAATGGGTGTAGATGAAGAAGAACTCTCTAGTAGGTACCAAAACGTGCAAAGGCCATTTTCTCAAAAGGTTACAAGTTTATCAACTTTCAGAGCAGAATTACTTTCCCATTGTTCCGCAAATGCAGTGTATGATATACAATTTTGCAGCTCTGTGTCTCTGCGTTTCTCCAATGTAAAAAAACACAATTTCAAGGCGTTTGGTCTCAATTGTTGTTCTAGCCTTTCCTTTAATCCCCTTATGTCCATGTTGCCACTCCTATGTGCCTCTTCCTTGGCAGAGCGTAGGCCTCTCAGCTCTGCATTGAACCAGGGTTTGTTGTTATTGAATGTAACAAAAGTACTAGTTGGAATTCATATTATATTATGGACAATGATGGTGGTCGATTTGTTTGTGACACCACAAAAGCAGAATGAATTTGCTCGCAACACAACAGCAAAGCCTAACACCTCAGAACCAGAAGTAGAATGAAAGTGCTGTGCAGGCGTAGGTGTAATCAAAATAATTAACAACCAAACAAAACCTGCCTCCCAAGGATTCAACACTGCAACCTCCTGAAGTTTAGAGCTTTTTGTTACACAGAGCAATGAGAAAATGACTTTGAAATTAAATCTATTGAGATGTTCGAGACTGTAAAGGGTTTACGTCATTATAGTGACATATAACCAAGAGTGATTTAATATCAAAAGTGACATATAACTAATATTTAAGTTTATGTAACTACAATAACACTGTACTGACATATTCTAATGAGACGATGTTGCAGTATTATGTATAACCGTACCTACGTACCATAAATAAGGAATAAATAAGAAATGTAAAGGTTAGCTTTGTACTCTTTACAGAGACCTCAGGCTCTCTGCCCTTTGTCCTACACTGCATCCTTGTAGGGTTTAAACACGAAAATGGAAAGAGTGGAAATGTGGAAAAGAAAAGACCCGCTTTTGTAATTTTCCTTCTGCCTTGATGGTAAAGGTGAAGTGTGGTTTGTTTTTAAGTGCTGTTGTTTGATTAGTCATTATGTTATTTGACAGATGGTAGTCTTTTCATTTACAGAGGCATCGGAGCAATATTTTTTTTTCAGAAGTCATCTATCCTCCATTCCCAAAGTCAGTCAACACTGCAATTCGATAGAGAGGTTTTGGATTAGAGATTTTATGTTGTTCAGTTTTGATGCCATCCAGACAGACAGCATACATGACTACAGTACCAGGTGAGTCTAGGTGAAATGATGCAGACAGACGCATCACAGTTTCAAGTCAAGAGTCTTGTGAGTGGCAATACTCACTTTGTTCGATCTTTGAATACCCACTGGATTCCTCTATACTTGATGCACTAAAAAATGTAACTCATACGAATCCAGGTGGAGACTTGATGTAAGAGACAACACAGTTTTAATTTGTAACTAAATTGGCTGCACAGAAGTAAAACAATGTAGAAAAGCTTTCGACCTTCAAATGAAACAGGAAAAAGTTTAATGGAATTAAAGTATTACTTATACAAAAATAAACAACTTTTCTTGTGGTGCACTGCTCTCTGAACCACTATTCAGAACCCACACAGTGATGTACCCTTGATTGAGACAAGTTTTTCTAGGTTTAATAAGCATCCTCGTTATAGTGAACCCAGACTGCTGGAACACACACACACACACACACACACACACACACACACACACACACACACACACACACACACACACACACACACACACACACACACACACACACACACACACACACACACACACACACACACACACACACACACACCACATACCACACACCTTAGTCTGTCTGATGATGCTACTCTGATGAAAATGCCCTCTAACTCAAAGGACTGTGCCCGGTCCGGAAAATGAGCTATCGATTTCAGGCTTGAAAAATAAAACATTGAATGAACTTCTACATCAATGGTTGCTGTAATGTAAGGAGTCATGAGAACAAATTGTTAAGGACATTAGATGTTAGCTGCCTCCCTGATCTTACGTTAAGGGTTTTCTTCCAGCTTTCTAGGGACTGTCACTTGCTTATAAATACATACAAATGATTGCACTTGTTGTAGGTGAGCTGTATTGTATTATCTTCAACCTGCTCTCCAACCCCATTTCTCTAGCTCTACAACCTGCCTCCACTGTGGTGGAACCTGCCCCTCCAGGTTTGGGCTCCTCAGTCACCTCCGAAATAACACACTGTATGTAACCTGACTGACGCCAGATTTGACTGCATGCGACCACCGCTGATTATCTACGTAAGAACAACAGAGATGATCCCATCAAAGAGGCCAGAGATAAGGTACCACCCTACAATCACAGCAAGACTCCAGCCTTTAAAATGTTATATCCCCCTGTCTTCTAACCTAACATCACACTCTTACACGCTGCCCAAACCGTAAGTGTCGCGTTTGCGAGCGTTGCAAAATAAAGTTACACATACATGTTATTCAATCATTGCACACACACTGCCCACACACGCCAACGAGCATCTGTGTTGCCAGGCGCTAAAATAGAAATTGCTTCTATTTGTGACGCAGAACGCAATGCAAGTCCTACCTCTTCCATATCCTCATTGTCTTTTAGAAGCATATACCCACGTGCCATCTCCTCATTGGTTATACCCACGTGGGTGATTGAAAGATGAACTGAGGTCGGTTGTGGTAATTCACCTTATTATCAAAGTTAGTTGCCAATTGCCATATAAAGTCCAAAGAACAAAAAAAGCCTGGAAGGAGGAGAGATGACTAGAATAATTTATATTGACTGTTTTATGTGTGGATTAATTGTCGGAGTAGAGGATCTTGTACATTTCATAACAACTCAATGTTTATATCCCAGGACAAATTAGATAGCAACAGCAAGCTAGCTAGCTAAATTGCCATAAATGTTTAATCCTTTTCGACCTGTCCCCAAATTAATATAATTGGTTCAGAGTTTGTTTTGATATTTCAACCCTTGGGTATGACACTACAATCTTGGCACACCTGTATTTGGGGAGTTTCTCCCATTCTTCTCTGCAGATCCTCTCAAGCTCTGTCAGGTTGTATGGGGAGTGTTACTGCTCAGCTATTTTCAGGTCTCTCCAGAGATGTTCGATCGGGTTCAAGACCGGCCTCTGGCTGGGCCACTCAAGGACATTCAGAGACTTGTCCCGAAGCCACTCTTGCGTTGTATTGACTGTGTGCTTAGGGTTGTTGTCCTGTTGGAAGGTGAACCTTCACCCCAGACAGAGGTCCTGAGCGCTCTAGAGAAGATTTTCATCAAGGATCTCTCTATACTTTGCTTCGTTCATCTTTGCCTCGATCCTGACTAGTCTCCCAGTCCGTGTTGCTGAAAAACATCCCCATTGCATGATGATGCCACCACCATGCTTCACCGTAGGGATTTTGCCAGGTTTCCTCCAGACGTGACACTTTACATTCAGGCCAAAGAGTTCAATCTTGGTTTCATCAGACTAGAGAATCTTGTTTCTCGTGGTCTGAGTCTTTAGGTGTCTTTTGGCAAACTCCAAGCGGGCTGTCATGTGCCTTTTACTGGGGCTTGGTCACCTTCCTGACCAAGGCCCTTTTCCCCCGATTTCTCAGTTTGGCTGGGCGGCCAACTCTAGGATGAGTCTTGGTGGTTCCAAACTTCTTCCATTTAAGAATGATGGAGGCCACTATGTTCTTGGGCAACTTCAATGCTGCAGAAATGTTTTGGTACCCTTCCCCAGATCTGTGCCTCGACACAATCCTGTCTTGGAGCTCTACGGGCAATTCCTTCAACCTCATGGCTTGGTTTTTGCTCTGACATGCACTGTCAACTGTGGGACATTATAAAGAAAGGTGTGTGCCTTTCCAAATCGTGTCCAATCAATGGAATTTACCACAGGTGGACTCAGATCAATTTGTATAAACACCTCAAGGATGATCAATGGAAACAGGATGCACCTGAGCTCAATTTCAAGTCTCATAGCAAAGGGTCTGAATACTTATTTAACTAAGGTATTTCTGATTTTATTTTTAATGCATGTGGAAAAATTTCTAAAAACCTGTTTTTCCTTTGTTATTGTGGGGTATTGTGTGTAGATTGCAGAGTAGTTTTTTTCTCATTTAATCCATTTTAGAATAAGGCTGTAACGTAACAAAATGTGAGTCAAGTCAAGGGGTCTGAATACTTTCCGAAGGCACTGTATCTGGTGAGAAACTTCACATCTTGTTTTTATGCAGATTTAGAATAATCACATGAAAATATTTTGCCAATTGGATGGAAACCTAGCTACTGATGACCATCATCAGTGCATTCAGCTGCATTAGTTCCCTCAGCCATGTCTAGTTGTTTTTTCATCAGAGATACCCCATTATAGAATGTGACAATAATTGCAGTCAATCCCAATATACAAGTCAATCATAATGCATTAATGTACACAGCCACCATCACATGAGGCTCACTCACTCCTGAAAGGAACAGCCCTTACAGAAAAAAACACATGATTTCATGTGAAATTTCACACCTGAAAACGTGTTTTTTTTCACATGTAAAATGTGATGGTGTCACATGTTGCTTTACGTGTTGTCACATGTTATCACATTCATTTCACATAAGATCACGTGATCACAAAAAAGAATTCACGTGTGAGATTCACATTTTTTTTTCCATAAGGGAGTGATACACACACTATAACGTATAGTCTAGTGTTCTAATGGAACTTATGGAATGTGGCATTCAGTTTCCAATTATGCAAGAAAGTTGCTTTAATGCTTTCTACCTTGTCTACCATTTGATTAAACTGTTGTCATGCATATACAGATGGGGTATGTTTTTTACAATATATCTCTTTAGTCCTTTAAATCATGCTTTACAACACCTCTTGTTTCCTTCTGTAGTAAATGGTGTTGTGAAGTCAGTTAACCATGCCAGTGAGTCAACAATGAATGGCTGGTCTTGTGTACACTATGTTCAAACAGAAATAGAACGGCACAATGCCTATCGTTCTTTAGCCATCTGCAGTGTTGTAGTCGAGTCACTAAACCTTGAGTCCGAGTCGAGTCCCTAGTCCCTGTGCTCGAGTCCGAGTTGAGTCCAAGTCCTAGTCCGAGTCACCAATGGTTGAGTCACTAGTCGAGTCATGAGTCAAGTCACAGGTCCTTATGGCTGAAGTATATTCTAATACATAGCCTAATGTTACTTTGCAGTCAGTTGGCAATGGGCTTCTCTTCTATTTTTCTGTTACGTATTTGACATTGCCCCACACTATTTGCACCAGGGGTGCAACTTTCACTGGGGATGGGAGGGACATGTCCCCCCCACATTCTGAAATATAATTTTTGTCCCCCACAGTTTTATTATTGGAGAGGTTTAGGACCATGCAGACACCTCCAAGTGGTTGGGTAGTCTATTTGAAGTTTTTATCCAACTGGATAAAACTTTTTTTAAAGTTATGTCCCCCCCACTTCTTAAACCAATGTTGCGCCCCTGCTTTGCACCATCTGCTGAAAAACCTTGGAAAGTAAAACTAATGATTCAGGGTTTGTTAGACCTTTTTGGTATTTTGGTTACTGCTGCTTTTTTTGCTATTTTAATATAATGTTCAACAGTTAGGTCTATGTCAAATCAGTAATGATGTTTTGAATGGATGCATGGTCTCTAGATGAAATTAGCTATTTCTCCAGTCAGATTGACCAGATTATTATTTTCAATAATTGTAACACGCTCTCAACTACATTTTTGTAAGTGCCCACTAATATTTGCGTATGTTTTTTTATTGCAGAGTAAAAAGTAAAGGGAGGTGTCAAAACCTGGCTATGGGATGCAAAGGGGAAGTGGGAGGTTAGAGCGAGATGACAAGTTCAAAGCCTACTTTTCTATAGGATACTCAAGGGGAGAGAGAGACAAATAGCCTGTTGTTTTACTATTAAAATCAATACTATTGTTTCTTAACCAGATAAAGCTACTGTAAATAGTAGGCTGGTGACTGGTGGTTAAGGAAAGCAAGAGTAGCCAGGCCCTCAGTGTCCGGTCTGGAGCTTGAAGTCACAAGCTCTGCTGGTGACTTCGTAGCAACCTAGTCCTGGTCTGCCCTAGAAAGCCTATGTAAATTACAATCACCAGAACAGCCAAACAAAATGTATTTAGGCTCTAGAAAGAGTTTATTATGATCAAGTTTGATCGCCAAGGTGAATTATTTTAAAGTTTGCTACAAATTGAGATATTTAATTAAATAGGGATCCATTCTGACTACTACATTTCACACAGGACCACGTGCTGACACAGAACAATCACAGGCCAGCAGGCTACGAGGAGGCTCACGCCCTCATGCCATAGAAGTTAAGGATGACTCTCAGGCAGGATGAAAACAACTTCATCGAACATGATGTTTTGCTAGTTACGGACACATATCTTTGGTGCCATTCAGCCCCATTCAGCAGCATGCTGCGATTCAAATTCAAATAGTTCCGGCTTCGTGCACCATCGGGAGATATCCATAGGAATAAGTGGATGACGCTACCACTATGTACTGGTTTTAATCAAATCAAATACAACATGCGACGAATACAACAGGTGTAGACCTTACAGTGAAATGCTTACTTATGAGCCCCTAACCAACAGTGCAGTTAATAAAAATATGGATAAGAATAAGAAATAAAAGTAACAAGTAATTAAAGAGCAGCAGTAAAAAATAACAATGCAAATAGTCTGGGTAGCCATTTGACTAGATGTTAAGGAGTCTTATGGCTTGGGAGTAGAAGCTGTTTAGAAGCCTCTTGGACCTAGACTTGGCGCTCCGGTACCGCTTGCCGTGTGGCAGCAAAGAGAGAACAGTCTATGACTAGAGTGGCTAGAGACTTGACAATTTTTAGGGCCTTCATCTGACTCCGCCTGGTATAGAGGTCCTGGATGGCAGGAAGCTTGGCCCCGGTGATGTACTGGGCTGTTCGCAACACCCTCTGTAGCGCCTTGCGGTCGGAGGCCGAGCAGTTGCAATACCAGGCAGTGAGGCAACCAGTCAGGATGCTCTCGATGGTGCAGCTGTAGAACCTTTTGAGAATCTGAGGTCCCATACCAAATCTTTTCAGTCTCCTGAGGGGGAATAGGTTTTGTCGTGCCCGCTTCACGACTGTCATGGTGTGCTTGGACCATGTTAGTTTGTTGGTGAGCACGCACCCCTGAGGGGCCCCTGTGTTGAGGATCAGTGTGGCGGATGTGTTGTTACCTACCCTTACCACCTGGGGGTGGCCGTCAGGAAGTCCAGGATCCAGTTGCAGAGGGAAGTGTTTAGTCCCAGGGTCCTTAGCTTAGTGATGAGCTTTGAGGGCACTATGTTGTTGAACGCTGAGCTGTAGTCAATGAATAGCATTCTCACATAGGTGTTCCTTTTGTCCAGGTGGGAAAGGGCAGTGTGGAGAGCAATAGAGACTGCATCATCTATGGATCTGTTGGGGCGGTATGCAAATTTGAGTGGGTCTAGGGTTTCTGGGATGATAGTGTTGATGTGAGCCATGACCAGCCTTCCAAAGCACTTCATGGCTACAGACGTGAGTGCTACGGGTCGGTAGTTATTTAGGTAGGTTACCTTAGTGTTCTTGGGCACAGGCACAATGGTGGTCTGCTTAAAACATGTTGGTATTACAGATTCAGACAGGGAGAGGTTGAAAATGTCAGTGAAGACACTTGCTAGTTGGTCAGCGCATGCTCGCAGTACACGTCCTGGTAATCCATCTGGCCCTGCGGGCTTGTGAATGTTGACCTGTCTAAAGGTCTTACTCACATCAGCTGCGGAGAGCGTGATCACACAGTCATCCGGTACAGCTGGTGCTCTCATGCATGTTTCAGTGTTATTTGCATAGAAGTAGTATAGCTCATCCGGTAGGCTCGTGTCACCGGGCAGCTCTCGGCTGTGCTTCCCTTTGTAGTCTGTAATGGTTTGCAGGCCCTGCCACATCCGACGAGCGTCAGAGCCGGTGTAGTACAACTCGATCTTAGTCCTGTATTGACTCTTTGCCTGTTTGATGTTTGTCGGAGGGCATAGCTTGATTTCTTGTAAGCTTCCGGGTTAGAGTACCGCTCCTTGAAAGCGACAGCTCTAGCTTTTAGCTCAGTGCGGATACTGCCTGTAATCCATGGCTTCTTGTTGGGGTATGTACGTACGGTCACTGTGGGGATGACGTCATCGATGCACTTATTGATGAAGCCAATGACAGATGTGGTGTACTCCTCAATGCCATTTGAGGAATCCCGGAACATATTCAAGTCTGTGCTAGCAAAACAGTCCTGTAGCTTAGCATCTGCTTTATCTGACCACTTTTTATTGATCTAGTCACTGGTGCTTCCTGCTTAAATTTTTGCTTGTAAGCAGGAATCAGGAGGATGGAATTATGGTCAGATTTACCAAATGGAGGGCGAGGGAGAGCTTTGTATGCATCTCTATGTGTGGAGTATAGGTGGTCCAGAGTTCTACAGCTTATCATAAGAAACTCTACCTCAGGCGAGCAATAGCTCGAGACTTCCTTAGATATCGTGCACCAGCTGTAGTTGACAAAAATACATAGACCGCCGCCCCTTGTCTTACCAGACGCCACTGCTCTATCCTGCCGGTACATCGTGTAACCAGCCAGCTGTATGTTGATATTGTCGTCGTTCAGCCACGACTCTGTGAAGCATAAGATGTTACAGTTTTTAATATTCCATTGTTAGTTTAATCTTCCCAGTAACTCGTCCATTTGAATGTCCAAAGATTGCATGTTTGCTTGCAGAATTGAGGGAAGTGTTTTTTTTTTGGATCGCCTCCGACTCCTCAGAAGACAGCCCGCTCTCCGGCCTCTCTTTCTCCGCCTCCTCTTCACGCAGATCACTGGGGTCGGGGCCTGATCCCGAGGGAGCTGTATATCCTCCGCCTCGGGCTCGTCAGAGTCGTGAAAGAAAAAAAAGGATTCTGCCAGTCCGTGGTGAGTAATCGCAGTCCTGATGTCTACAAGTTATTTTTGGTCATAAGAGATGGTAGCGGCAACATTATGTACCAAAAGAGTAAAAAAACAACAAACAATCAAAAAAACACAATCGGTTGGGGGCACGTAAATAAGTCTGCCTTCTGGTCCGGCGCCATCTTACAATTTCCATGTTTATGTGTGTAGCCTACATGGTCGGAGGTGGAGGCAGAGAGCATAGCCTGCCTGCCTGTCTGCCCACACTACAACACTGGCGCTCTGTTTCTGGTGCGAGACTAAACAGTATCAACGGCACAATAGTGAATATGTATTTGTTGGCCATAACCAGGGATGAACTCTCCTTAACCTCTGATTTGACTGCCAAACAGATGCGCGTGCTCTCTGAAATGTTATAGAAGATATATATAATTAATGCAAAGATGTTGAATCAGTGCCTCCTCTAAATGTCTTGGTGCATGACCACAATGCTGCCAAACAGGTTCAAATGGGCTGTGGTGGGCAGGATTTCAAAACGTATATGTACCGCTGTAGCTCTGTTCAACTGCAGTTAAACCAAAACATGATGTGGAAGACAGTTAAATAAATTTTTAAGTGGGGGGTAGATCAGCTTTAATAATGCAGATACATTGTAGCTTCCATCAATGTAATTGTCTGTATCACTTCCAATCCCCCATATATATTATTGCAAATACAGTTGAAGTTGGAAGTTTACGTACACTTAGGTTAGAGTCATTAAAATTAATTTTTCAACCACTCCACAAATTTCTTGTTAACAAACTATAGTTTTGGCAAGTCTACTTTGTGCATGACACAAGTCACAAGTCAACAATTGCTTACAGACAGATTATTTCACTTATAATTCACTGTATCACAATTCCAGTGGGTCAGAAGTTTACATAAACTAAGTTGACTGTGCCTTTAAACAGCTTGGAAAATTCCAGAAAATGATGTCATAGCTTTAGAAGCTTCTGATAGGCTAATTAACATCATTTGAGTCAATTGGAGGTGTACCTGTGGATGTATTTCAAGGCCTACTGTCACAAGGCTTGGTGTAGTTGGTACAAAAAGAGTCAGGCGCAGGACAGCAGAGATGAGCAACACAACGTAGTTTACTCAAAATATTAAAGTAGTAACAAATACCAAGCCCACCAAATGGACTGGGCAAAACAGAGGGTTAAATAATGAACATGTAGTAGGGGAATTGAAACCAGGTGTGTACAAAACAAAGACAAAACAAATGGAACATGAAAAGTGGATCGGCGATGGCTAGAAGGCCAGCGACGTCGACCGCCGAACTCCGCCCAAACAAGGAGAGGGACCGACTTTGGCGGAAGTATTGACAGTACCCCCCCCCTTGACGTGCGGCTCCAGCAGCGCGCCGACGCCGACCTCGTGGACGACCCGGAGGACGAGGCGCAGGGCGATCCGGATGGAGACGGTGAAACTCCCGCAGCATCGAAGGCTCGAAAACGCCCTCAACAGGCACCCAGCATCTCTCCTCCGGACCGTACCCCTCCCACTCCACGAGGTACTGAATGCCCCTAGCCTGACGCCGCGAGTCCAGTATAGCTCGAAATGCATACGCCAGGGCCCCCTCGATGTCCAAAGGGGGCGGAGGAACCTCCCGCACCTCAGACTTCTGGAGTGGACCAGCCACCACCGGCCTGAGGAGAGACACATGGAACGAGGGGTTAATACGGTAATCTGGGGGAAGCTGTAACCTGTAGCAAACCTCATTCAGTCTCCTCAGGACTTTGAATGGCCCCACAAACCACGGACCCAGCTTCCGGCAGGGCAGGCGGAGGGCCAGGGCCTCACTGCGGTGACGGTCTGCGCTCGCTTCCTAACGCCTCACGGCCCTCTGAAGGTGCACATGAGTGGCGTCCCATGTCTCCTCCGTGCGCCTAAACCAGTCGTCCACCGCAGGAGCCTCGATCTGGCTCTGATGCCAAGGTGCCAGTACCGGCTGGTACTCCAGTACGCACTGGAAAGGGGAGAGGTTAGTGGAGGAGTGGCGGAGCGAGTTTTGGGCCATCTCTGCCCAGGGAATGAACGCCGTCCACTCCTGGCTATAAGACCGCAGAAACATACCCATATCCTGGTTTACTCTCTCCACCTGCCCGTTACTCTCGGGGTGAAAACCCTAGGTAGGTAAGGCTGACCGAGACCCCCAGACATTCCATGAAGATCCGTGAGGAAGTTCACCGACAGGTGCGACCACAGCCGTTGTGGAATGGGTAAGGGCTGTAACTTCCCTCTGGGCAGGTGCCTAGGGGCCTAGGACTGAGCGCACACCGAGCAGGAGGAAACATAAACCCTCATGTCCTTAGCCAAAGTGGACCACCAGTACTTCCCACTAAGACAGCGCACTGTCCGACCGATGCCAGGATGACCAGAGGAGGGTGACGTGTGGGCCCAATAGATCAAACGGTCGCGGACAGCAGACGGGATGTACAGGCGCCCAGCTGGACACTGGGGGGGAGTGGGCTCTCCACTCGATGTCCGCGTCCAGCTCCCACACTACCGGTGCCACCAGGCAAGAGGCCGGGAGTATGGGAGCGGGATCCATTGACCGCTCCTCTGTGTCATACATCCGGGACAGTGCTTCTGCCTTCGTATTCTGAGAACCTGGTCTGTAGGACAGGGTGAAAACAAAACGGGTAAAGAACATGGCCCACCTTGCCTGGCGAGGGTTCAGTCTCCTCGTCTCCCGGCTGAACTCCAGATTGTGGTGGTCAGTCCAGATGAGAAAAGGGTGTTTAACCCCCTCAAGCCAATGTCTCCACGCCTTCAAGGCCTTGACGACAGCCAACAGCTCCAGGTCCCCCACGTCATAGTTTCGCTCCGCCGGGCCGAGCTTCCTCGAAAAGAAGGCACATGTGCGGCGCTTTGGTGGCGTACCCGAGCGCTGAGAGAGCACGGCTCCTATCCAGCCTCGGACGCGTCCACCTCCACTATGAACACCAAAGAAGGATCCGGATGAGCCAGCACGGGAGCCGAGATAAACAGAGCCTTCAGGTGACCAAAAGCCCTGTCCGCCTCAGCCGACCACTGCAAACGCACCGGTCCCCCCTTCAACAGTGAGGTAATGGGAGCCGCTACCTGACCAAAGCCCAGGATTAACCTCTGGGAATAGTTGGCAAACCCTAGAAACCGCTGCATTTCATTTACCGTGGTGGGAGTCGGCCAATTACTCACGGCTGAAATGCGGTCACTCTCCATCTCCACCCCTGAAGTGGAAATGCGGTACCCTTGGAAGGAGACGGACTGTTGAAAGAACAGACATTTCTCAGCCTTGACGTACAGGTCATGCTCCAACAGTCAACCAAGCACCCTGCGCACCAGAAACACATGCTCGGCACGTGTAGCGGAGTATATCAGAATGTCATCAATATACACCACTACACCCTGCGGTGCAGGTCCCTGAAAATCTTGTCTACAAAGGCCTGGAAGACTGATGGAGCATTCCTCAACCGTACGGCATGACGAGGTACTCATAGTGCCCTGAGGTGGTACTAAATGCCGTCTTCCACACGTCTCCCTCCCGGATACGCACCTGAGATCCAATTTTGTGAAGAAGCGCGCCCCGTGCATTGACTCGATCGCACTGGCTATGAGAGGTAGCGGGTAACTGTACCTCACAGTGATCTGGTTGATCACTCGATAGTCAATACACGGGCACAGACCTCCATCCTTCTTCTTCACAAAAAAGAAGCTTGAGGAGGCAGGTGAAGTGGAGGGCCGAATGTACCCCTGCCCCAGGGATTCGGAGACATATGTTTCCATAGCCGCCATCTCCTCTTGCGACAGGGGATACACGTGACTCCTGGGAAGTGCTGCATCTACCAGGAGATTTATTGCACAATCCCCTCATCGATGGGGTGGTAAATGAGTCGCCTTCTTTTTACTGAAGGTGAGAGCCAAATCGGCATATTCAGAGGGGATGGATTTCGCTACACTCGCATTAACATCTGCTAACCATGTGTATGTGACAAATAAAATTTGATTTGATTTGATTTGGATGCGCACGGTGTAGACCTGGTCTGGACTTTCCACCGTAGTAGCACCGACGGAAACCCCTAAATACCTCCCAGAGCACTCTCTTGACCACCCTGTGAGAGCCCTCTGTTGCCATGAAATAGTGGGGTCATGACAGGCTAACCAGGGTAGGCCAGCACCACAGGAAATGCAGGACAATCAATAAAGAAGAGACTAATACTCTCCTTGTGACCCTCCTGCGTCACCATGCCCATTGGAGCAGTGACCTCCCTAATTAGCCCTGACCCTAATGGTCGACTATCTAGGGCGTGAACTGGGAAGGGCATGTCCACTGGAAGAATAGGAATCCCTAAACTATGGGCAGATGAACGATCAATAAAATTCCCAGCTGCGCCTGAATCAACGAGCGCCTTATGCTGGGAATGTGGGGAAAACTCAGGAAAGTTTATATACAAAAACATATGTGCAACAAGGGGCTCTGGGTGAGCCTGGTGCCGACTCAGCTGGGGTGACGAGAGTGCCCTGCCTGCTGCCTCGACTCCCAGAGGGACCTCCCCTGCACCGACCGGCAGTGTGCCCTCTGCGGCCACAGATGGTGCATCGACCGGTCCCTCCTCCGGTCGCCCTAAGTGCAGCACCTCCCAGCTCCATGGGCGTCTGATCGGAGGTGCTGGGGGATGGAATCGACAGACCCCAATCTGGACGTCCGCGGGTAGCCAGCAGGTTATCCAGCAGGATGGACAGGTCCACCAGCTGGTCAAAGGTGAGTGTAGTGTCCCTGCAGGCCGAGACGTTGAAACAAGGTCCCATGCTGCTGGACGCGCTCCTCGACCGCCAACACTAGGTTGTCTGCTCCTGCTGACTCCATTCTTCGGGTGCGTTATTCTGTCTCAAGGCTTGGTGTAGTTGGTACAAAAAGAGTCAGGCGCAGGACAGCAGAGATGAGCAACACAACGTAGTTTACTCAAAATATTAAAGTAGTAACAAATACCAAGCTCACCAAATGGACGGACATAATATACACTGCTCAAAAAAATAAAGGGAACACTTAAACAACACAATGTAACTCCAAGTCAATCACACTTCTGTGAAATCAAACTGTCCACTTAGGAAGCAACACTGATTGACAATAAATTTCACATGCTGTTGTGCAAATGGAATAGACAACAGGTGGAAATTATAGGCAATTAGCAAGACACCCCCAATAAAGGAGTGGTTCTGAAGGTGGTGACCACAGACCACTTCTCAGTTCCTATGCTTCCTGGCTGATGTTTTGGTCACTTTTGAATGCTGGCGGTGCTTTCACTCTAGTGGTAGCATGAGACGGAGTCTACAACCCACACAAGTGGCTCAGGTAGTGCAGCTCATCCAGGATGGCACATCAATGCGAGCTGTGGCAAGAAGGTTTGCTGTGTCTGTCAGCGTAGTGTCCAGAGCATGGAGGCGCTACCAGGAGACAGGCCAGTACATCAGGAGACGTGGAAGAGGCCGTAGGAGGGCAACAACCCAGCAGCAGGACCACTACCTCCACCTTTGTGCAAGGAGGAGCACTGCCAGAGCCCTGCAAAATGACCTCCAGCAGGCCACAAATGTGCATGTGTCTGCTCAAACGGTCAGAAACAGACTCCATGAGGGTGGTATGAGGGCCCAACGTCCACAGGTGGGGGTTGTGCTTACAGCCCAACATCGTGCAGGACGTTTGGCATTTGCCAGAGAACACCAAGATTGGCAAATTCGCCACTGGCGCCCTGTGCTCTTCACAGATGAAAGCAGGTTCACACTGAGCACGTGACAGACGTGACAGAGTCTGGAGACGCCGTGGAGAACGTTCTGCTGCCTGCAACATCCTCCAGCATGACCGGTTTGGCGGTGGGTCAGTCATGGTGTGGGGTGGCATTTCTTTGGGGGCCGCACAGCCCTCCATGTGCTCGCCAGAGGTAGCCTGACTGCCATTAGGTACCGAGATGAGATCCTCAGACCCCTTGTGAGACCATATGCTGGTGCGGTTGGCCCTGGGTTCCTCCTAATGCAAGACAATGCTAGACCTCATGTGGCTGGAGTGTGTCAGCAGTTCCTGCAAGAGGAAGGCATTGATGCTAAGGACTGGCCCGCCCGTTCCCCAGACCTGAATCCAATTGAGCACATCTGGGACATCATGTCTCGCTCCATCCACCAACGCCACGTTGCACCACAGACTGTCCAGGAGTTGGCGGATGCTTTAGTCCAGGTCTGGGAGGAGATCCTCAGAAGACCATCCGCCACCTCATCAGGAGCATGCCCAGGCGTTGTAGGGAGGTCATTCAGGCACGTGGAGGCCACACACACTACTGAGCCTCATTTTGACTTGTTTTAAGGACATTACATCAAAGTTGGATCAGGCTGTAATGTGGTTTTCCACTTTAATTTTGAGTGTGACTCCAAATCCAGACCTCCATGGGTTGATAAATTTGATTTCCATTGATAATTTTTGTGTGATTTTGTTGTCAGCACATTCAACTATGTAAAGAAAAAAGTATTTAATAAGATTATTTCATTCATTCAGATCTATGATGTGTTATTTTAGTGTTCCCTTTATTTTTTTGAGCAGTGTATAACAATAATGCACAACAAACATGGGGAAAACAGAGGGTTAAATAATGAACATGTAATTGGGGAATTGAAACCAGGTGTGTAAAAACAAAGACAAAACAAATGGAACATGAAAAGTGGATCGGCGATGGCTAGAATGCCGGCGACGTCGACCGCTGCCTGAACAAGGAGAGGGACCGAATTCGGCGGAAGTCGTGACACCTACCTTCAAACTCAGTGCCTCTTTGCTTGCCATCATGGGAAAATCAAAAGAAATCAGCCAAATCCTCCGAATTTTTTAGTAGAAATCCATGTCTGGTTCATCGTTGGGAGCAATTTCCAAATGCCTGAAGGTACCACGTTCATCTGTACAAACAATAGTACGCAAGTATAAACACCATGGGACCGCGCAGCCGTCATACCACTCAGGAAGGAGATACGTTCTGTCTCCTAGAGATGAACGTACTTTGGTGCGAAAAGTGCAAATCAATCCCAGAACAACAGCAAAGGACCTTGTGAAGATGCTGGAGGAAACAAGTACAAAAGTATCTATATCCACAGTCAAACGAGTCCTATATCGACATAACCTGAAAGGCCACTCAGCAAGGATGAAGCCACTGCTCCAAACCGCCATAAAAAAGCCAGACTACGGTTTGCAACTGCACATAGGGAAAAATATCATTCTTTTTGGAGAAATGTCCTCTGGTCTGATGAAATAAAAACAGTACTGTTTGGCAATAATGACCATCACTATGTTTGGAGGAAAAAGGGGGAGGCTTGCAAGCCGAAGAACACCATCCCAACCGTGAAGCACGGGGGTGGCAGCATCATGTTGTGGGGGTGCTTTGCTACAGGAGGGACTGGTGCACTTCACAAAATAGATGGCATCATGAGGAAGGAAAATTATGTGGATATATTGAAGCAACATCTCAAGACATCAGTCATGAAGTTAAAGCTTGGTCGCAAATGGGTCTTCCAAATGGACAATGACCCCAAGCATACTTCCAAATTTGTGCAAAATGGCCTAAGGACAACAAAGTCAAGGTATTGGAGTGGCCATCACAAAGCCCTGACCTCAATCCCATAGAACATTTGTGGGCAGAACTGAAAAAGCGTGTGCGAGCATGGAGGCCTACAAACCTGATTCAGTTACACCAGCTCTGTCAGTAGGAATGGGCCAAAATTCACCCAGCTTATTGTGGGAAGCTTGTGGAAGGCTACCCGAAACATTTGACCCAAGGTAAACAATTTAAAGGCAATGCTAATAAATACTAATTGAGTGTATGTAAACTTCTGACCCACTGGGAATGTGATGAAAGAAATAAAAGCTAAAATAAATAATTCTCTCTACTATTATTCTGACATTTTCACATTCTTATAATAAAGTGGTGATCCTAACTGACCTAAGACAGGGGAGTTTAAATGTATTTGGCTAAGGTGTATGTGAACTTCTGACTTCAACTGTATATGCAGTACCAGTCAAAAGTTTGGACACACCTACTCATTCAAGTGTTTTTCTTTATTTTTACTATTTTCTACATTGTAGAATAATAGTGAAAACATCAACACTGTCAAATAACACATCTTGTGTAAAAAAGTCTTCAACAAATCAAATTATATTTTATATTTGAGATTCTTCAAAGTAGCCACCCTTTGCCTTGATGACAGCTTTACACACTATTGGCCTTCTCTAAAACATCTTCATGAGGTAGTCACCTGGAATGCATTAACAGGTGTGCCTTGGACTTTATTTCCTTCATAACGCGTTTGAGCCAATAAGATGTGTTGGGACAAGTTATGGGTGGTTTACAGAAGATAGCCCTATTTTGTAAAAGACCAAGTCCATATTATGGCAAGAACAGCTCAAAAAGAAAAGAGAAAATACAGTCCATCACTACTTTAAGACATGAAGTTCAGTCAATTCAGAAAATTTCAAGAACTTTTCTTCAAGAATGTTTCTTCAAGTGCAGTCGCAAGAACCATCAAGCGCTATGATGAAACAGGCTCTCATGAGGACCGCCACAGGAAAGGAAAGCCCAGAGTTACCTCTGCTGCAAAGGATACGTTCATTAGAGTTACCAGCCTCAGAAATTGCAGCCCAAATAAATGCTTCACAGAGTTCAAGTGACAGACACATCTCAACATTAACTGTTCCGAGTGAATCAGGGCTTTCTGGTCGATCTGCTGCAAAGAAACCACTACTAAAGAACACCAATAATAGGAAGAGACTCGCTTGGGCCAAGAAACACGAGCAATGGACGTTAGTCCGGTGGAAATCTATCCTTTGGTCTGATGAGCCCAAATTTGAGATTTTTGGTTCCAACCGCTGTGTTTTTGTGAGATCCAGAGTAGGTGAACGGATTATCTCTGCATGTGTGGTTTCCACCTTGAAGCATGGAGGAGGAGGCGTGATGGTGAAACACTGGGCCATTCGTGTTGGGCACTGATGTTGGGCGATTAGGCCTGGCTTGCAGTCATCATTCCAATTCATCCCAAAGGTGTTCGATGGGGTTGATGTCAGGCCAGTCAAGTTCCTCCACACCAATCTCGACAAACCATTTATATAAGGACTTAGCTTTGTGCACGGGGGCATTGTCATGCTGTAACAGGAAAGGGCTTTACCCAAACTGTTGCCACAAAGTGGAAGCATAGAATTGTCTAGAATGTCATTGTATGCTGTAGGGTTAAGACTTCCCTCCACTGGAACTAAAGGGGCCTAGCCCGAACCGTGAACAGCCCCAGACCATTATTCCTCCTCCACCAAACTTTACAGTTGCATTCGGGCTGGTAGCAATATCCTGGCATCCGTCAAACCCAGAGAACGCCTTCCACTGCTCCAGAGTCCAATGGCTGTGAGCGTTACACCACTCCAGCCACCACTTGTGCATTGTGATCTTAGGCTTTTGTGCGGCTGCTCGGCCATGGAAAACCATTTCATGACGTTCCCGATAAACAGTTATTGTGCTGACGTTGCTTCCAGAGGCAGTTTGGAACTCGGTAGTGAGTTTTGCAACCGAGGACAGATGATTTTTGCGCGCTTCACGCTTCAGCGCTCCGCGGCCCCGTTCTGTGAGCTTATGTGGCCTACCACTTCGAGACTGAGCCGTTATTGCTCCTAGACATTTTTACTTCACAATAACAGCACTTACAGTTGACAGAGGCAGCTCTAGAAGGGCAGAAATTTGATGAACTGACTTGTTGGAAAGGTGGCATCCTATGATGGTGCCACGCTGAAAGTCACTGAGCTCTTAAGTACGGGCCATTCTACTGCGAATGGAAATTGCATGGCTGTGTGCTCGATTTTATACACCTATCAGCAACGGGTGTGGCTGAAATAGCCGAATCCACTAACTTGAAGGATGTGTCCACATACATGCATTGTAGCTCCATTACAATCGCTGATAGGTGGCATGCACTGCTAAACCGCTTAACTGTGAATCTGTGCAGTACAGTAACAATGGGGTTGAGGCCCCCACGCATAACAAATTTGTCCTCGATGCTCGATTCAATTCATGCGTGACAAAGTGGATGATTCTAATAATGCATATAATACTACCTTATTACATTTCTATAGCGCTTATCATAGAATCTCAAAGCGCTTCAAGTGCAAAAACCAAACAAGCTATATATCATGACAAGTCAACCAATAGAGACCATGTCTTTGAAAGTTACATCCTCTGAAGATGGAGAGGGTGGCTTGAGTGGAGAGAGCTGGTCAGAGGATGGTAGATGATGGTGATGGAGTAGAGGGCACGTCTGGGAACCAGCCTGACTCTTGTAGCTACTGGTCTTCTTCTCTTCCAGTCTGTGTAGCACCCACTTGGGTGATGCCTCAGCAGCTCTGGGCACCTGAAAGTTCACCACACAAAGTTCTGAATAGTAGCCAGTCGTCCTCACTACGAGCGCTCTGTGTCAGCACTGCTGTATTCCTCCATCTCACATTCCTCTCACACTTCAGGTGACTTTTTGAAATGGCAGCCAGGTGAAACAAAAAATATGGTATTGTGTCCAGATGCATTTTTCAAAACATTAGCTAGCCAGCCGAGCCAAAAGGTGTTGGCTGTCAGTCAGTCAGTCAATCTGCAAATCCGTGGCTCAAAAACACCAAAGGTTATAAAACGTTATACATGTAAGTGTAGCCTACAAATGTATGTAATATATGTAGGCCTAATAATGTTTATTATTAGCAGTATGCTAGTCTACAAGGCTGAAGATGCAGCTCCTCATTACATTTATTCTGAATTTAAATCTTTAATTTGCACTGCCCTATGCAACCCAGTAACACAAATGTAATTCTACATTTCAAATGAAAACTCTATATCTCACCTGGGATTCGAACTTACCGCAAAGAGCAACATTTTGTTAGATTCACCACCACTTTCTTTTTGGTCTATTAACTAATTTACCGCCTGGTGACAAGTTTTTGACTGCACTGGGCCTTTAATAGGGACGCTCTCATTAAAAAGGTGTTCCATGACTTAAACTACATATTCATTCATTTTTTTAAATGTAACCCTTATTTAACTAGGCAAATCAGTTAAAAACAAATTCTTATTTACAATGACGGCCTACCGGGGAACAGTGGGTTAACTGCCTTGTTCAGGGGCAGAACAACAGATTTTTTACTTGTCAGCTCGGGGATTCAATACAGCAACCATTTCGTTTACTGGCCCAACGCTCTAACCACTAAGCTACCTGCCTCCCCAATTTGTAATTGGCTGATGCAGAATTTATTACAGGGAATAATCATGTACAGCTGGTGTAGTTAGCATAGGGCTAAGTATGGCAGGTTATCTGATGGGAAAAGCTAACATCACGTTTTTAATTGGCTGATGCAGATTTTGAGACAGAGAAACCTTTTCTAATGTTTGCAAGTATGGACCCCAGGTGACAGGTGTCATGGGAGCAGCTGAATTTGATGGCTGTTGTGGATTGGATGAGTATGTTGGACATTGGTGAATGGACCCAAAGACGAATTCAGCGTGCAGCAGCTGTTGCCTAGCCTATTCAAAGGAATTGATGAATGCCCTGCCAACTTCATATACCAACTTAATCTTATGCTTCATGGTCCAGTTAGCACACTGATACTTCTTTTATTAACAGTATTTATGTTTTCATCCAAATTAAATTTTGTGGCTTATGATGACGTTGGATATGCTTCATCTTGGCGGCACATTGGAAATCTTAGACTGATTTTGATGTTGATGTAAAGCTGACATCCAATTTCCCACAAAGCCTTGTTCCTGGAGCTGTCATGAAGCATGTTGGATCACTTCTTAATAAATTAGCTACACTTAAAACTTTTCTGTAATTTCAACAATAAAACACTGTAGAACAAACAGTAAAATACCTTAAATGTGTTTTACAGAATTAATGCTGCAGATTGTGATATGTTATGTGGGTAGTTTAGTGGTAGCACATGGTTAGGCAACACACTACCAGGTTTACCTTCCACACTCAACACTCCATCCCCAGATGGGTAGTGCTCTGGGCAGTGCTCTGCCAGGAATCCTTGATATATGCTGTTGCAGTGTGGCTATGTATTCAAGGCAGAATCCAAGATGGCAGCATGGCAAGTCGTTTGTTAGAAATACTAAGGTTCCTAAGACAAACCCATGCTTTATTCGTAAGATACATTTTAAGAGTTTTAATGAGCAGGCTTTCTTTCATGATTTGTTTTATTTTGACTGAAGCAAGATTGAGCTTATTCCTGATGTGGAAACTGCCTGGAAATTCTTTCATTATGTTTTTTTCCCAAATAGTAAACAAACATGCCCCATTCCGCAGGTTCAGAGATAAAGGGCGGGATAGTTCATGGTTTTCTTCTGAGCTGCCTTTTATTATTCACAAAAGTAATCTAGCCTGGGCTAAAGCAAGGAAATCATGTTCTGATGCTGATTGGCTTATTTTTAGGCAGCTACGAAACAACTGTTCTTCTCTTCTCAGGAAGGCCAAGTCTGAATATTTTATGTCTGTTACCACTGATAACCTGAATGACCCTAGAAGGTTTTGGAAGGCTATTAAGTCTATGTCTGGTAGCAGTAATGTTAATGAATTACCGTCAAGTGTATTGAAGGACTCTGTTGCTGTATATGACAAAACTGAAATGCTAAATTGTTTCAATGAGCAGTTTGTATCATCTGGAAGGCTGTTTGATTCAGTATCCTCTGTCTCTGTACGGTCCTGTGTGGATGAACCAGAGAGAGCTGGTCAAACTTTTAGCTTTTTCCATTCTCAGTGCAGGAGGTACATCAAGACGTGAAGTCCTTAGATCAGAGAAAACCTGCAGGTCCTGATCTTCTTGATCCCTGCTTTAAATAAAATAATTAACCCTGGAATGTAATGACATTCCAAAGATCTGGAAATCAGCATTTGTCCTACCACTTTTATAAGGGGGAGATCCTACTCTTTTAAATAATTATAGGCCAATCTCAAAGCTGTCTCCCCTGGCAAAAATACTTGAAACCCTTGTTACTGAACAGCTAAAATAGTTTTTCTATACTAACTCTATTTTATAAATGTACCAATCTGGCTTCAGGAAGAAGCATAGCACAATTACAGCAGCCATGAAGGTTATAAATTATATCACTGAAGCCCTTGACAAAAAACTGTCTCACTTTTTATTGATCTCTCTAAGGATTTTGATACAGTTGATCATGCTATACTGAGGCAAAGATTGTCGAGCGTAGGTCTTTCGGAGCATGCAGTTGCATGGTTGCTAACTATCTGTCTGATAGAACTCAGTGTACTCAATTTGATGGGCTTATGTCTGTTAAATTGTCTGTCTGTAATGGTGTGCCCCAGGGTTCTGTACTTGGTGCCCTTTTATTCACTATTTATATAAATAATTTAGACAATGTGCAAAATGCACTTTTGTGCTAACGATACGGTTATTTATCGTTGTGCCTCGTCTCCCAGGGAAATGTTTACTTACGGGCCCTTCCCAACAATGCAGAGAGAAAGAAAATGTAGAAGTAATAGATAAGTAAAACACGTAATTATTAAAGTCATAATAAATACAAAACGAGAAACGATAACTTGGCTATATACATGGGATACCAACACTGAGTCGATGTGCAGGGGTACAAGGTATTCGAGGTAGATATGTACATACTTTATCATTAGGAATAAAGTGACAGATAATAAACAGTAGTTGCAGCGTATGTGATGAGTCAAAAAAGGGTCAATGCGGATAGTTAAATAGTTAAACAAATAGCTACCCGGACTAACTCTGTAGCACCTTGCGGTCGGATGCCAAGCAAAATGCTCTCAATGGTGCAGCAGTAGAAGTTTTTGAGGATCTGAGGGCCCATGTCAAATCTTTTCAGGCTCCACTACAGCCCTGTTGATGTAAATGCGGGTGTGCTCGACACCCCATTTCCTGTAGTCCAAGATCAGCTCCTTTGTTATGTTGACGTTGAAGGAGAGGTTGTTGTCCTGGCACCACACTGCCAGGTCTCTGACCACCTCCCTATAGGCTCATCGTTGTTGATCAGGCCTTGTCTGCAAACTTAATGATGGCATAGGCAAGATGCAGTAGATGGTATAGAGTACAGTATATACATATGAGATGAGTAATGTAGGATATGTAAACATTATATAAAGTGGCATCATTTAAAGTGGCTAGTGATACATTTATTACATCCAATTTTTTATTATTAAAGTGGCTAGAGATTTGAGTCGATGGCCGAACGGCATAGACAAGATGCAGTAGATGGTATAGAGTGCGGATTTGTTGCCTACCCTCACCACCTAGGGGAGGCCTAAGCTGAACAAGGAGATGTTCAGCTAGTAGGGCACTATGTTGTTAAAAACTGAGCTGTAGTCAATGAACAGCATTCTCACATAGGTGTTCCTCTTTTCCAGGTGGGAAAGGGCAGTGTGGATTGCAATAGAGATTGTGTCGTCTGTGGATCTGTTGGGGCGGTATGCGAATTGGAGTGGGTCCAGGGTGTCTGGGATGATGGTGTTGATGTGAGCCATGACCAGCCTTTCAAAGCATTTCATGAGTGCTACAGGGTCATAGAAATGTAGACATGTTACCTTGGCATTCTTGGCCACAGGGACTATAGTGGTCTGCTTGAAACATATAGATCTGTAAAAAGATGTTTTTGGGGAAAAAATATGTAGTGTGGAGCATTTCCTAAAAACAAATGTTCAGGCTAGGCCTAATATAGTTTACTTAATAAAGATATATTTAAAAAATGAAGTAATTTGCCCCCTATCCCTTCTGTCGGCTCACTCTCGTGCCTCCAGTAGTACAAGGCTTGTAAAAAATACAGAGCTGGACAAGCGGCCTGGAGCGGCATAGCTGCTACTCACTTTACTGTCAAGCGCAATTGTTTGTGTATTTAACTAAACCTGTGCCATCTGAGGTGAAGAGTGAAATAAAAATAGATTGATTTATGCAGTACTGCCACTGAGGTAATTTTTTTAATGTTCATGTTGTAAATGTTCATGTCTTGCAAATGTTCATATGTGCGCAGTGCTCATCTGTAGACTTATGCCGGTGCTGTGCTGACAGACCATCGTTCGGGTCTCTGTCCTCATCCTCATTCTCCAGCTTTAATCGATATACATTTAGGTCACTTAGAATACGCTCTTACACAGAGAGATTTAGGCCTATTGTCAGTGCATTTAACTAAAATAGGTAAGACAACCACATATCATACCACATCTACATATTGGATTAAACAAACACAATAGCCTACATATTTCTGCGCGCATAAATGAGTAGGGGACAGGACAGGAGTGATTTTTATTGGGAAGGGACAGGGAAGTTCTGGGGTTATAGAACAGTTGCTGGATCAGGACAGTACAGGAAATTGACAGGACAAGACGGGACAGGAATATATATTAATTCCTGTGTCAACGGGGACCTCAAAGCCAGTTCCACTGCATTTTTTCATTGATCCCCTCTAATCAGGGACTGATTTAGACCTGGAACAGAAGGTGTGTGCAATTAATTATCAGATAGAACAGAAAACCAGCAAGCGCCGGACCTCATAGGGTAAGAGATAAATCTCTTATACAACGGGTTAAAGTTATGTACGTATAGTAACCCTAGGTGTAAAATAGTAAATAATGACTACTTCTCAGAAAGTATTAAACTTACAAGAGGAGTAAAACAAGGCTGTCCACTATCGGCATATACTATTTACTATGGCCATGTGTAGTTAACCAATAAAATGGTCTGAAGTGGATGTACTTGGTATTCATATCACTCCAATACATTTTAATAGAAAGTTAGCAAAAATAGATAAGATCTTGCTACCATGGAAGGGAAAATACATGTCTATTTGTGGAAAATCCCCCTGTTTAACTTTTTAGTCATATCCCAGTTTACCTGGGCAGAAAGTATAAAATATTAAAGCATTAGACCTTTCATTAAAGGCTTCAGTCATATAAAAGTTATACTTAAATCTGAACTGGTTTTCTAGCAGAATAGTAAGAATGTCTCACCCCATGTTCAAGAATGCCCTTTTTCCCTTTATTCAGATTACAACCTCTCACTTTTGGTTATCTGAAAATGAAATAATCTCCAAAATATCGCTATTTTTAAAACAAGCCATAGAAAGTTAGCTGCATTTTCAGTTTAATCCACCAGAAAAGACTGAACAAATAACAAAACAAATATTATGGTTAAACTCAAATATACTAATTTAAAACTGTAGAATCTTTGTAGATGGTATCATAAATAGGACTGGTGGAGTTATGTCACACGTGCAGCTAACTAAAATATATGGAAATTGCAGCATTACTGCAAAAATGAAAGAGGCAAGTGGAAGGGGGAGAGAGTAAGGATCTTGTCTGTTGGCCCTGCAATAGCAAAATTGGTTAAAGAAAATGATGATAAATACAAAACTATACCAGTTTCATTTAAGGACCAAAAAATTTACAGCTGTGCCATAGATTGCAAAATAGTTGGGAAGAGATTTTTGATGTACCAATTACATGGCACATGGTTGAACTGATATACAAAACAACGTCGGATTCAAACCTTAGAATTTTT
Organism: Brachymystax lenok tsinlingensis; assembly: GCA_030435695.1. NCBI lineage: Eukaryota > Metazoa > Chordata > Actinopteri > Salmoniformes > Salmonidae > Brachymystax > Brachymystax lenok. The sequence goes on from CM059801.1 coordinate 11,674,482, forward strand.
CAATGTAAATTATTATACAAATTATTGCAACCAATAGAATGTTATATATATGGGAAAAACAACCATCCCAGCACTGCAGATTTTGCTGCAAAGAGACCTAATCATTTGATTATTTGTTTTGGTGCTGTTCATATGTAGCTTGTTTTGGTTGCAGGTTCAGAAATGACTGAATAATTGCAACATTTACCTGGAGCTAACTCTGCAGATAGCATTGCTGGATGATTTGGAAATATAATAATACTATTTACAATTATTTAATTTACAATCTATGGAAACTATTAAAATAAAAAGGTTCAGAACTTTTGTGAAACATCACAGCACTGTTGAAAAATATTTGACAAATAGAAATCAAAACTGGACTGGATGGTGTTCAGAGAGAGATGGGAGGTGTTGAGTGGAGCTGAAGGATGGGACAAAAAATAACAAGATAACTAACGTAAAATATACTATGTCCATATAATGTACAGTTGAAGCTGGAAGATAACATACACCTTAGCCAAATACATTTAAACTCAGTTTTTCACAATTCCTGACATTCAATCCTAGTAACAATTCCCTGTCTTTAGTCACCACTTATTTTAAGAATGTGAAAAGTCAGAATAATAGTAGAGAGAATGATTTATTTCAGCTTATATTTCTTTCATCACATTCCCAGTGGGTCAGAAGTTTACATACACTCAATTAGTATTTGGTAGTATTGCCTTTAAATTGCTTAACCTGGGTCAAACGTTTCAAGTAGCCTTCCACAAGCTTCCCACAATAAGTTGGGTGAATTTTGGCCCATTCCTCCTGACAGAGCTGGTGTAACTGAATCAGGTTCGTAGGCCTCCTTGCTAGCGCACACTTGTTCAGTTCTGCCCACAAATTTTCTATAGGATTGAGGTCAGGAATTTGTGATGGCCACTCCAATACCTTGACTTTGTTGTCCTTAAGCCATTTTGCCACAACTTTGGAAGTATGCTTGGGGTTATTGTCCATTTGGAAGACCCATTTGCAACCAAGATTTAACTTTCTGACTGATGTCTTGAGATGTTGCTTCAATATAGCCACTTAATTTCCCTTCCTCATGTTGCCATCTATTTTGTGAAGTGCACCAGTCCCTCCTGCAGCAAAGCACCCCCAATACATGATGCTGCCACCCCCGTGCTTCACGTTTGGGATGGTGTTCTTCGGCATGCAAGCCTCTCCTTTTTCCTACAAACATAACGATGGTCATTATGGCCAAACAGTTCTATTTTTATTTCATAAGACCAGAGGACATTTCTCCAAAAAGTACACTCTTTGTCCCCATGTGCAGTTGCAAACCGTAGTCTGGCTTTTTTACTGCGGTTTTGGAGCAGTGGGTTCTTCCTTGCTGAGTGGCCATTCAGGTTATGTCGAGATAGGACTCGTTTTACTGTGGATATAGATACTTTTGTACCTGTTTCCTCCAGCATCTTCACAAGGTCCTTTGCTGCTGTTCTGAGATTGATTTGCACTTTTCACACAAAAGTACGTTCATCTCTAGGAGACAGAATGCCTCTCCTTCCTGAGCGGTATGACGGCTGCGTGGTCCCATGGTGTTTATACTTGCGTACTATTGTTTGTACAGATGAACGTGGTACCTTTAGGCGTTTTGAAATTGCTCCCAATGATGAACCAGACTTGTGGAGGTTTACACATTTTCTTTTGAGGTCTTGGCTGATTTCTTTGGATTTTCCCATGATGTCAAGCAAAGAGGCACTGAGTTTGAAGGTAGGCCTTGAAATACATCCACAGGTACACCACCAATTGACTCAAATGATGTCAATTAGCCTATCAGAAGCTTCTAAAGCCATGCCATCATTTTCTGGGATTTTCCAAGCTGTTTAAAGGCACAGTCAACTTAGTGTATGTAAACTTCTGACCCACTGGAATTGTGACACAGTGAATTATAAGTGAAATAATCTGTCTGTAAACAATTGTTGGAAAAATTACTTGTGTCATGCACAAAGTAGATGTCCTAACCGACTAGCAAAACTATAGTTTGTTAACAAGAAATTGGAGTGGTTGAAAAACGAGTTTTAATGACTCCAACCTAAGTGTACGTAAACTTCAGACTTCGACTGTAGGTTCAGAACTTTTGAAACAGCACAGTTAAAAATATTTGTCAAATATAAATCAAAACTGGATGGTCTTCAGAGATAGATGGGAGGGGTTGAGGGTAGCTGAAGGATGGGACTACAAACAAACAAAATATAACTATTGTCAAATATACTGTGTCTGTAAAATGTATATAGTATGTATAAGCTCAAAATGTAGAAGCATAAGTGTTGTCTATGTTGTAAACTCAATGCCATCGGATGAATCTCGGGAACATATTCCAGTTTGTGCTAGCGAAACAGTACTGTAATTTAGCATCCAATACGGTCTACTTCCGTATTGACTGAGTCACTGGTACTTCCTGTTTTGAGTTTTGGTTTGTCAGCAGGAATCAGGAGGATAGATATGTTCAGAATTGCCAAATGGAGGGCGAGGGAAGGCTTTGTATGCGTTTCTTGTTGTGTGGGGTTATTTTCACATCTAGTTGCACAGGTGACATGTTGGAAATTAGGTAATACAGATTTCAGTTTCCCTGCATTAAAATCACAGCCACTAGGAGCACCGCATTAGCGTTTTCTAGTTTGCTACCAGCTCGTTGAGAGTGGTCTTAGTGCCAGAATCTTTTTTTGGTGGTAAATAGACAGCTACGAAAAAGATATGGTCTACTGCTTATCATGGGGTATTCTAACAGAATACAGAACCTCGAGACTTCCTTAATATTAGAGATCACTCACCAGCTGTTGTTGACAAAAGACACACACACCTTCCCCTTGAGCTTACCCGACGCTGCCGTTCTGTCCTGTTGATGCATAGAAAAAACAGATAGATATACACTACATGACTAAAAGTATGTGGACAGATGCTCCTCGAAAATCTAATTCCCCTTTGCTGCTATAACAGTCTCCACTCTTCTGGGCTTTCCGGTAGATGTTGGAACATTGCTGTGGGGACTTGCTTCCATTCAGACACAAGGATTAGTGAGGTCGGACACTGATGAGGTCGGACACCAATTCACACCATAGGTGTTCAATGGGGTTGAGGTCAGGGCTCTGTGCAGGCCAGTCAAGTTCTTCCACACCGATCTCAACAAATCATTTCTGTATGGACCTTGCTTTGTGCATGGGGGCATTGTCATGGTAAACTGGAAAGAGCCTTCCCCAAACTGTTGCCACAAAGTTGGAAGCACAGAATCGTCTAGAATGTCATTGTATGCTGTAGCATTAAGATTTCCCTTCACTGGAACTAAGGGGCCTAGCCCAAACCATGAACAACAGCCCCAGACTATTATTCCTTCTTCACCAAACTGTACAGTTGGCACAATGCATTGGGGCAGGTAGTGTTCTCCTGGCATCCGCCAAACCAAGATTTGTGTGTCGGACTTGCCAGATGGTGAAGCGTGATTCATTACTCCAGAGAACACGTTTCCACTGCTCCAGAGTCCAATGGTGGCGAGCTTTACACCACTCCAGCTGATGCCTGGTATTGTGCATGGTGATCTTAGGCTTGTGTGCGGATGCTCGGCAATGAAAAGCGATTTCATGAAACTCCCGGCGAACAGTTCTTGTGCTGACTTTGCTTCCAGAGGCAGTTTGGAACTCGGTAGTGAGTGTTGCAACCGAGAACAGACGTTTTATTTGTGCTACACGCTTCAGCACTCAGCTGAAATTTGGCCCCAGGTCCCGTTTGGCCCCATGTCCCATTCTGTGAGCTTGTGTGGCCTACCACTTTGCGGCTGAGCCGTTGTTGCTCCTAGACGTTTCCACTTCACAATAACAGCATTTATAGTTGACCGGGGAAGCTCTAGCAGGGCAGAAATTTGACGAGTTGACTTGTTGGAAAGGTGGAATCCTATGACGGTGCCACATTGAAAGTAACTGAGCTCTTCAGTAAGGCCATTCTACTGCCAGTGTTTGTCTATGGAGATTTCATAGCGGTGTGCTCGATTTTAAACACCTGTTAGAAACAGGTGTGGCTGAAATAGCTCAATCCACTCATTTGGAGGGGTGTCCACATACTTTGTATATAGTGTATATCATCCATGTCCTTGTTCAGCCACGACATTACAGTTCTTCAGGTCCTGTTGATATGATAGTCCCAAACAGAGCTTGTCCAGTTTCTTGTCCAGTGATTGAACATTCACCAATAGAACGAAGGATACAGGCGATTTACAGTGCCTTCAGAAATATTGATACCCCTGGACTTATTCCACATTTTGTTGTGTTACACCCATCTACACACAATATCCCTTAATGATGAAGTGAAAACATGTTTTTAGAATTTTTTGCAAATATATTGAAAATGAAGTACAGAAATATATTTGATATACGTATTCACACCCCTTTGCTATGAGCTCAGGTCCATCCAATTTCCTTCCACTGCAACTTGTTTGGAGTCCTCCTGGGGCCAATTCAATTGTTTAGACATTATTTAGAAAGAAACCCACCTGTCTCTATAAGGTCCCACAGATGACAGTGCATGTCAGAGCAGAAACTATACCATGAAGTCCAAGGAACTGTCCGTAGATCTTCGAGATAGAATTGTGATGATGCATATATCTGGAGAAGAGTGTTGAACGTTTCCAAGAGCACAGTTGTATCCATCATTGGGATATGGGAAAAATATGGAACTTCCCAGACTCTTCCTACAGCTGGCCGTCTGACCAAACAAAGCAACCGGGCAAGAAGGACCTTGGTCAGGAGGTGACAAACAACCCAATGACCCCTCTGGTAGAACTAGAGTTCCTTGGCTGAGATGGACGAACCTGCCAGAAGGACAACAGTCTCTACATCCCTTTATTAATCTGGGCTTGATGGAAGAGTTGCCAGATGGAAACCACTCCTGAGAAAAAGGCACATGACGGCACGCCTGGAGTTTGCAAAAAGGCACGTGAAAGACTCGAAGCATAAGGCAAAAGATGTGGTCTGATGAGACACGTTTTATTTGATCTTTGGTCTGAATGCAAAGCGCTATGTCTGCAGAAAACCAGGCACAGCTCCTCGCCTGTCTAACACCATCCCTACCGTGAAGCGTGGTGGTGGCAGCATAATCTTTTTTTTACTGCATCAGGGATAGCGTACACAGACGTTTACGGCTTTACAACAACTCTAAAATCAACCGCCCCAGGTGTCCGCTCACCTAAATACATCATATCAATTAATAAGATAGCCCACCACAAAGGTTATCAGGCACAGCTGTTCTTAAATATATGGGGACAACTCATAAACTATATGCAAAATCTGATGTGAACAGTGTTCTTGTATAGCAATCTACATTTGGCTTATTGGAAGGAGGTGACATCTAATTCTTTGTTTAAACCGTGTAGAGATACTGCATTTAATTTATATATCCACATGGCTTCTCTCTAGAATAATTTGTTGTCATAGTAACTTCCTCTACGTGGTGGATTAACTTTTTTGATCCCGACACAACACAGTGAATGGAGCCAAATCCATCAAACCCTTGATAAGAACCTGCTTCAGAGTGCAAACGACCTTAGACTGGGGGCAAAGATTTATGTTCAAACAGGACAATGACCCAAAGCATACAGCCAAAGTAATGCTGGAATGGCTTCAGAACAATAATGTAAAAGTGCTTGATTTGCTCTGCCAAAACCCAGACTTGAATCACATTGAAAACATGTTTCAATTTGTCATTATGGGGTTGATCGATTGATTGAATTTATTAGATTGTACACTACACGTCAGCCTCTCTTACACTGTCTTTTTCTTTTCCGAATCTAGGGCCGCGTCCTGCGCCTCCGACTTGTTGAGGATCTTTTCAGTCATAGGAAATGATGGAGGAAACATTATGTACAAAATAAGTTAAGATCAGAACATAAAAACACACAAATACTGTAGCAGAATTGGTCAGGAGCCCGTAAAATGGCTGCTATACATTGCAGCACCCTTTCCTCACTTTTAGGCATAGGACCTCAATACTTTAGCGAGCATATCAATGTTAGCAGGCTGGGTTATGGGTTTCGTAACAATTGCACTGCATTATGGTTGAAATTCAGAAAAAATTCAGTCCCATTCAAAATCCTATTTTCCCTAACCCCTAAACCTAACCCTTACCCTAACCTGAAAACGTAACCTTAACTCTAAACCTAACCCTAGCTCCTAACCCCCTTACTCTGAAACTAACCCTAGCTAACCCTAAATCTAATTGTTTACTAATTGTTTACTATTCTTCTGGGGGCTTCTGGTCCCCACAAGTAGGGCTGTGGCGGTCATGAAATTGTGTCAGCAGGTGATTGCCAAGCAAATACCTCACTGTAATTGACTGTTAATGAACAAAAACACGTTTAGCATCTCCTGATTTCCTCACATAGCCTACAAGCCACTGATGGAGATCTTTGGACCATATACATTTTTAAAAGTCTAATAAATCCATGTAATATAGCCTATACCATCACAATAAATCCATTATTTATTTTAGACAGGTTTAGTTTAGGGCCGACTCTTTTCTCTGTATATATCAATGATGTCGCTCTTGCTGCTGGTGATTCTCTGATCCACCTCTACGCAGACGACACCATTCTGTATACATCTGGCCCTTCCTTGGACACTGTGTTAACCTGTTACATTTTTCCCTTCCTGTAGTCTTTCTTCTTCTATAAGGATCTGCTCAGGGCTATTTCCTCCAGACACTTTCCAGAGACTGTTGACATCCAGTGGAAGCCATAGGTACTGCAACCTGTGTCCTATTCCCCATTGATTTATATTACCAGGGCTTCAAAGTGAGAGGAGGGCAACAGAAAAAGGTTTTTGCCTGCTATATCTGTTCTGGTATACCCACAGACTATATCTTAATGGTTTTAGACACTTCAGAGTGTTTCCTATCCAATAGTACTAATTATGTGAATATCCTAGTTTCTGGCCCTGAGTGGCGGGCATTTAACTTTGGGCACGTCAGACAGGCGAAAATTCGGAAAATGGGACCCTAGCTGTAACAGGTTAACAAACCTCCAAACGAGCTTCAATGCCATACAACACTCCTTCCGTGGCCTCCAACTGCTCTTAAATGCTAGTAAAACTAAACGCATGCTCTTCAACCGATTGCTGCCCGCACCTGCCTGCTCGACTAGCATCACTACTCTTGACGGTTCTGACTTAGAATATGTGGACAACTACAAATACCTAGGTGTCTGGTTAGACTGTAAACTCTCCTTCCAGACTCACATTAAGCATCTCCAATCCAAAATTAAATCTAGAATCGGCGTCCTATTTCGCAACAAAGCCTCTTTCACTCATGCTGCCAAACATATGCTTAAAAACTGACTATCTTACTGATCCTTGACTTCGGCGATGTCATTTACAAAATAGCCTCCAACACTCTACTCAGCAAATTGTATGTAGTCTATCACAGTGCATCCGTTTAGTCACCAAAGCCCCATATACTACCCACCACAGCGACCTGTATGCTCTCTTTGGCTGGCCCTTGCTACATATTTGTCGCCAAACCCACTGGCTCCAGGTCATCTATAAGTCTTTGGTGGGTAAAGCCCCGCCTTATCTCAGCTCACTGGTCACCATAGCAACCCCCACCCGTAGCACACGCTCCAGCAGGTATATTTCACGCTAGGGGGGGGGTACTGTCACATTTGCTCCTGCCACACCCTCTAGTGGTCATCCGGTGTCTGCTTGACCTGCAGCCATTTCCCCAGTACACTCTCTCTCCCCCTCCCTTTCTGTTTGTGTGATTGTTTGTTGGAGACAGGTGTGCTGGAGTAAGAGCAGATCCCTATCAGCTGCAACTCGTTCCATTATCAAGACCTCTTCAAATACTCAGTCCTGTCACTTCTACTCTGCCAGGTTGTAATCTCTGCTCAGTCCGTTTATGCTTCTAGCTATTACTTTCATTATCTAAGATCCTGTTACCCTGCTGTACTGCCTGACGCTGTTTATCCTCTCAATGCAGTTTTGCCGCCCTGACTCTGGCTCCTGTCTCCTGTTCCACATCTCACCACCCTACTACCCTGTTCTGGACTCACCCCACCACCACTCCCTTCAATTCCCCTCCGGACCTGTTTACCCTATTCAAACCCAGCACACTCCAATCCTAGCTTCCACATCTGGTTTTCTACAACTCATCCGAGCTTCCCCGGATCTGCACTCCATATCTCCCTGTGCTACAATAAATCCCATGGTTCATTCATCTGTTTCCTCATCTGAGTCTACTCTTGGTTTCCTTGTTCGCTCCGCTTAACATTGGGTCAATGTCTGAATGTCCTTGAGTGTCCCAGCCAGAGCCCAGTCTTGAACCCGATTGAACATCTCTGGAGAGACCTGAAAATAGCTGTGCAGCGATGCTCCCCATCCAACCTGACAGAGCTTGAGAGGATCTGCAGAGAAGAATGGAGAAACTCCCCAAATACAGCTGTGCCAAGCTTGTAGCATCATTTCCAAGAAGACTCAAGGCTGTAATCACTGCCAAAGGTGCTTCAACAAAGTACTGAGTAAAGGGTCTGAATGCTTATGTAAATGTAATATTTCAGGTTTTTACATTTTTCATACATTTGCAGAAATTTCTAAAAACCTGTTTTTTGCTTTGTCATCATGGGGTATTGTGTGTAGATTGATTAGGGGAAAACCTATTTAATCAATTTTAGAATAAGGCTGTAACGTAAAAGTGTGGAAAAAGTAAAGAGGTCTGACTATTTTCCGAATGCTCTGTACCTGTTGATTCTTGAAGAATATAACTTATAAATGCCTCATGAGCTTAGTTCAACTGTCTAACCCTATCAGAACCCAAAATATAAGCTTGTTGTACTCCACTGTTTGTAAACAATGTAATTGTAAACAAACACTGAATAGCCTCAAAACATGGTTAAAGGGGTACTGAACTTCCTTATTTAGTTTCAATTCTCCTCATTAGGAAATTTGACTGAAAATGAGACTTGGGTCTTGGTGGCATACTTTGATGTGGGTGTCTCGTGTGTGTTCAAACCTTTGTACTTTCACTGCCAAAACAGTACACAGTTACAGTCACTCAACTTTCTAGATAACTTGAAACAATCTAACCAGGTTTTGTGTCTGGAAGTAGTCTTTAAGTTAGCCAACTTATTTTGCCAGTTAGCTTCTGCCGGCCGGTGTGCGTCAGTAGCAAAATTGGTTTGACTTTGGATAGCCTATCTCTGGGTCTAGTTAGGAATTGTCAATAAATTACATAATGTAAATGAGACATTTTCATGTTTCACATCTTTTAGTTCTCATTAGATGCTTTCAATATTCATATATGAATTTCTAGAATTTATAGTTAGTTTGAGGTTTTTAAGTCATTGAAATTTTGAGCTATTGACATTTTAAAATATTGTCCCATGTACAGTACATTTAGGTGGGTCTCTTGAGTCTCTCATTATGGTTTGTTAGTTTGTATGTTGTTACAAGACAGAAATCATACAACCTTATGTAATGTCTCACTTTGTAGCTCTACAATGTGATCTATTGAAACAGCTTCTAGTGAGATTATTCCACTGGTGTAGTACAAAATCAAACCCAAATCCTTAAACACAGATTAGTTTATCCACTTCAGCTGCTCACCGCACAGCAAGAGAAACCACTGGAGTTATTAATCACTCTGAAACAAGCGCACACACACACACACACACACACACACACACACACACACACACACACACACACACACACACACACACACACACACACACACACACACACACACACACACACACACACACACACACACACACACACACACACACACAGAGAAAGCAAGCAAGCAGACAAACACAACACTGGAAGCAAAAAAATTGTGTGCTGGACTTTGGAGTGTAGTCTTTGGCAGAATGTCCCAAGACCAGCTGATCACTGAGTGGTAGGTGAAAGCTGGGAAAAATGGGAGAGAACTATTTGGCCTCACCAGTTGATCTGATGGTCTCATTACACTAGAGCTCCATGTCTGAGATAACAATGTTTATTTTTGTTTTTTAGAAGCCGGTTAGATCAGATTCTGATTCCTGACAGAGAGTACATGGCGGCATGAGGACATGCATTTTTCTACAGTTAATATCTCAGTCTTTTGGTTGATCTTTTCTCATCTTTTATTTGTCCCTCTGTCTATGATACAATTGTGTTTTCTTTCATTCAGAAGTAAGTGATTCAGATTTGATGAAACTTTGAAATATGGGGTGTGACATAGACCACAGAAGATCTGCCTCTCTTTTTGGATTATGACACCTCCTAACATGAATGCTGCACATATTTTGTTACTTCTGATACTGTTGTATGTGAGTATTTCAATACTTTCTTAACTTAACTTTCCTGGGAGTTAAGACATATTGTGTGTATTTCAATACTTACACTTTATTTTGAAATTAAGCTTTTACCTTGACTGAAGGCATTACAAAAATGCCTTGGAATTATTTGACTCTTCTTTATTGGATTCCATTCCTCCTACCTTAAGATTCTAAATTGCTATACACACATACAGTACTTGTAAACAAACCAGGTACATGTTGAGGGACCACATGGATTGCTATCTGACAATTCACTGCCTGACCCTCTACTTCAGAGTGAGATCTTCTACTTCAGAATGTGACTTTAATTTCCATGTCCTTAGTTTATCTATTCTACATGCATGGCATGCAATTCTGTTTGAGTTTGGAGAAGTATACTTTTGTGAGACATCATGCTGTCCAGACATTATTAAACAAAACTCAACTTCATGCTTGAATGAGATCTAAATTGAATATATGTTATAGGCCTACATACATGTATGGGTTTAATTCTTACTAATTATGAATGGTTTTAAAGAACTGTAACTTACAGTAACATTAACATGCAGTAACAAATTCAAACCTCACTATGACTGCTCTATACACGGACGTGCAGATACACACAAACAAATACATGCATGTCATGGAAAATAAAATTAAAGTGTTTCCTAAGGAACTGTGTGGAAAGGTTTTCTAGAATTTATGGGTCATGTCGTGGACATTTCCTACATTATTTTACAAGTGGAGTAGAATATTTTTTAAGGATCCGCCCCTGTTTTTTAAATGTTGCCAAAAATGACATACCTAAATCTAACTGCCTGAAGCAAGGATATGCATATTCTTGATACCATTTAAAAGGAAACACTTTGAAGTTTGTGGAAATGTTAAATTAATGTAGGAGAATATAACACATTAGATCTGGCTCATCCTGACATGACCATCCAGCATGACAATGCCACCAGCCATACTGCTCGTTCTGTGGGTGTTTTCCTGCGAGACAGGAATGTCAGTGTTCTGCCATGGCCAGGGAAGAGCCCGGATCTCAATCCCATTGAGCACGTCTGGGACCTGTTGGATCGGAGGGTGAGGGCTAGGGCCATTCCCCCCAGAAATGTCTGGGAACTTGCAGGTGCCTTGGTGGAAGAGTGGGGTGACATCTCACAGTAAGAACTGGCAAATCTGGTGCAGTCCATGAGAAGGAAATGCACTGCAGTACTTCATTCAGCTGGTGGCCACACCAGATACTGACTGTTACTTTTGATTTTGACCCCCCCTTTGTTCAGGGACATATTATTCAATTTCTGTTAGTCACATGTCTGTGGAACTTGTTCAGTTTATGTCTCAGTTGTTGAATTTTGTTATGTTCATACAAATATTTACACATGTTAAGTTTGCTGAAATAAACGCAGTTGACAGTGAGAGGACGTTTCTTTTTTTGCTGAGTTTAGTTACTTACAGCAGGCCAAGGTAGGAGAGTCAGACACACAGACATGCAACAACATCACTCACACTTACTTCCGGTATTGGAGTTGTTGGTTCTGTGGGTTGGGCGGATGGGGCACCAGCATCCTCCTCCTGAATCCAACTCACGATGGATGCAGAAGCTGGGGTTCTTGCGATTTGTTGCCTCCTCTAGATTTTAGGTCTTACCAATACCTTGCCCAGCTCCTTGAGAAAGAGCCTTCTCTTCTCTGGAGCTTCCCTCTGTTCCAATCTGGGTTCAACGCCATCCAGATGACAAACGCGATGTACGACGAGATGTCCAAGCTGAGATGTCACCAGCTTGTCTAAATTGTCCACCCCTCATTTTGTGACATTGTAATCTGGTTTTTATGTTCCTGGCCACAGATTCTCCCATCTCTATGCAGGGTACTCATGAGTACCACATTTTTGCCTTTCTTTGGCACGTAGGACCCTAGGGACATGTCGGCCGTGAACACAAACTTTGATAGCTGTTGAATACACGGAACAGGCCTGAGGTGGGACCTCTGGCTTGTTTTTTTGGTACTGTTCCTACCATCGTCAGCTTCCTCTTGAGGAACTCCTGTCCCAGCTTGTGCGAAGTTAAAAAGTTATTGCATGTGATGTTGTGACCCCGGAGTCCCTGTGTCACGTCCAGGACAACCCGCATCCCTTGATTCTTCTCAGGGGCTCCTCCATCTGGCTTTCCCGTACACACTTGCAATTTCCACGCATATGATGAGGCAGATCTTGATCCCATATTTTGCGGGTTTAGACGGTATGTACTGCCTGAAGGGGCAGCGGCCCCTAAATGGCATAAGCTGTAAAACAGGGGAAGGTGGTCCACCCACTTGTCCCACACTGACCTGATTGCAGCTACTGTAGCTTGTCTCTCTGCTGCCGAGCTGGTCTGGTGTCTCGGTTATCGGAGCGGATAATCCTGGGAATAATGTGGAAGTTTTCAAGAGACATTGTTGCACGGAAATGTTATCTGCCAGTTTCCGCATCTCACAGGGATTCTGTAGATTCCCCATTGGATCTGAATACACCAGCAAGGATAAGAACACCAAAGTATGCATGTAAATTAGTTTGGTCCATCTCCTTCCATGTCTCTCCAAAAACACGCCTTCCCTCCAAATTAGTGCAGTCCAGAATGATTTTCTGGAGTTGAAAAGAAGACTTTATGTCCTGCACATGAGTAACCGCCATCTGCGTCGGCCCTGGTTGCATCCTTATCACATTGGCAGCCATGCGGGGTGGCTCATTCCTTGGGTAATAAGACCATTAAAATTCAAACATTTTTGACATCCATATTTCTCCTCCTGCAGGCTGTTGATGAGCTGGTTGCTGATGGGTTGGTCCTGGGGCTGGCTGCTGACGGGCTGGTCCTCGGGCTGGCTGAGGGTCAATCTCATCCTCTTCTTCCAACTCACTGTCAGACTCCAAATTTACAGAGACATGATCCTCATATTTGGAAAATTCTTAATCTTCCAAATTGGAAGGCACTCCTTCCACACTAGCCTCTCTGAGCAGAGATTATTTTTGACATACTGATTGATTGTGGTAAGGAGCCACACATGTAAAGCTATTTATTTGTTGTGTCCATCCCCCCAAAATGTATCGAAATAATGTATTGTAATAATATTTGTGCAGGTTCCCGCAAGTAGCCTAGTGGTAAGAGTGTTGGACTAGTAACCGGAAGGTTGCAAGATTGAATCCCCCGAGCTGACAAGGTAAAAATCTGTTGTTCTGCCCTTGAAAAAGGCAGTTAACCCACTGTTCCTAGGCTGTCATTGAAAATAAGAATTTGTTCTTAACTGACTTGCCTAGTTAAATAAAGGTAAAAGACATTGAGCAGTTTCACACACTACAAAGAGTAAAGACTGCGAGAAAAGCAGGAGACAGGCAGGGAGACAGACAGGTTCTTGGTGCTATGTTGAAACAGCAGGCCCAGTGAGGAGGAAGACAGAGTAAGGCACACAGCAAAACTTTTTGTTTCATTTTTCCTTGTTTTCACCTACACACTCACTTTTTCACACTTTTATTAACACCACATATGTTATATAAATGTGTAGGGGGGTGCATAGTGTGCAATCAATGAAAATATGTTATTTTACATGTCCTTTTACAGAAAATGAGCCAAGGCCAATGAGTCTCAGGTTGAAAAAATAATTATTTTAGTAAACATTGAAAAGGAGGAGTCATTGCATTACGTGGGGACAGGAGGGACACACTGTTGACCGCCTCTGATTAGAACCACTGCTTAATTAACCTTCAGGCCTAACTACCCTTATGGAAAAACCACATGATTTCATAAGTGGAAAATCACGACTTCACAGGTGAGGCCCTGCAAATTGTCATTAGGATGTCCCCGGAATGTCACAGAATAGTCGCAGTGTTTTCAACATACATATTTACATATTTAACATGATAGCATTGCATATGTTCAAAACAAAAATCTAATTTAATTTGTCACATGTGCAGAAAACAACTGGTGTAGACTTTACGGTGAAATGATTACTTATGAGTCCTTCCCAACAATGTAGAGTTTAAAAATAAAATATATAGTAACACAAGAGGAATAAAATAAAATACGCAAGAATAGAGCTACAGTATATACAGGGAATACCAGTACCATATCAATGTGCAGAGGTTTCGAGGTATTTGAGGTAGATATGTACAAGAAGGCAAGATAAAGTGAGTAGGCATCAGGATAGATAATAATAATAATAGTCAAATAAAGAACAGAGCAGAAAATGATGAGTGTAAAAGTGTGTTGGTCTGCATTATGTGCGAATGGGTTAATGTGGTTTGTATATATAGTATAATGAGTGTTGTATGTATGCTTATTTATACAATAATTATTATTAAACATGTCCTCACCTGGGATTTGAACTAACAACCTATCAGTTCACTGCATTCTGATCTTCCTGCTATGCCACCACATCTGTGACAGTGATTTATTTCACCTGTATTCTACATTGGACTTCAAAGTAAATGCCAGCCTTGTTAAAAATACCCTAAAGAAAAACTGTTATATTTATCAAAGTGATTCGGGAATAACATTAAAACAGAATAATATCCCCCACAACATTAGACAACTATACAGAAAACCCTCAAATTGCTGAAATAACTAAATTAAATCAATGATGAGAGAATAGTCAGATTAACAGATAACTAAAATAGCAGTGCAGATATCACTATTTTTCTGTATTATAGGTAATGAATGTGTAGGGGACTTCTGAGAAAACTACAGATTTTATGGCTTTTCAGAAAGATCAGTGCACTCAAAATCCAGATAATTTAAATTAAAATCCCAGTTGGGGTTATATTGAAAACTCTGAACTAAGTGATCAAGATTTTTACACTATTTTAGGTGAACAGCGTCCCACTTACCTTAATTCCCCCCACATTTCAATACTTCCTTTACAAAAACATGTGAAATCACATTTTCACATGTAAAATAGCTATTTTCACATGAAGTCCGTTGTTCACATGTTAAACCACTTTTTCACATGCGAGGAGAATAACATGTTTTCATCTCACATGTGAATTGCAGATTTACATGAAATGTGCAGTTTTACATGAAAAAAATCTAATTTGCATTTTCAAATTTGAAAATCTAACTCTCGCATGTGGAATTAGCATTTTCACGTGAAAATCCAATTTGCAGTTTTGCTTGTGAAATGTCCAAATGAAAAGGTCCAAACGTCCATGTGTAGTTTCACATTTCGCATCCCCATGTTGTCACATTTATTTCACATGTGCTCAAATGTTTTCACGTGTAGTTTCATGTCACCACATGTTGCTATTACATGTTGCCACATGTTATCACATAAACTTCACATAAGATCACGTGAAATTAATGTGCTTTTTCCATAAGGGTACTCTCTGTTTGGTTATTTACCATGGCTAGGTATCTATCAAAACTCAGGATATGACCCAGATTCAGACACAGGAGGCAGATAGTACGATTCTCTGAATATTTATTATAACAAAGGGCAGGTCGAGGGCA
Organism: Brachymystax lenok tsinlingensis; assembly: GCA_030435695.1. Classification (NCBI taxonomy): domain Eukaryota; kingdom Metazoa; phylum Chordata; class Actinopteri; order Salmoniformes; family Salmonidae; genus Brachymystax; species Brachymystax lenok. The sequence continues at coordinate 11,690,255 of CM059801.1, forward strand.
GGCAGAGGTTCGTAATCCAAGGCAGAGTCAATTAGGGACAGAAAGGCAGGCGGGCTCAGGGTCAGGACAGGCAGAAAGTTCAAAACTGGGAAGACTAGAAAACAAAATTTGAGACCAGGAGAAATGGGGAAAACGCTGGTAAAATCTTTGACCAGAGCCTGGAACACCGCGGGAGCGTTGGTCAGTCTGAATGGCCTAACCAGATACTCGTAGTGCCCGCTAGCTGTGTTAGCTGTGTCTTCCATTTGTCTCCTTCCCGTATCTGAACCAGATGGTAGGCGTTCCGAAGGTCCAACTCTGAGAATATAGTCGCACCCTGGAGATGCTCAAAAGCCGAGGAGTGGTAGCGGGTAATGGTTCTTTACTGTGATGTCATTAAGGCCCCGGTAGTCCATACACAAAAGGTACTTCCTTTTGGATAATCTTCTTCTACTCCCTTATTTTTCAAGATAAACGCATGAAACCTTGTCTAAAAACTGTTGACATCTAGTGGACGCCATAGGTACTGCAACCTGAGAGCTGGATTTAAGCATTTACAATAGCAACTCATTGGAAAAGGAGGCAGCTCACAGAATCACATTTTCTCGGATGGATTTTCCTCTGGTTTTTGCCTGCCATATCAATTATGTTATACTCACAGACAATATTTTAACAGTTTTAGAAACTTCAGAGTGTTTTCTATCCAATACTACTAATTATGTGCATATCCTAGTTTCTGGGCCTGAGTACCAGGCATTTTACTTTGGGCACGCCAGACTCTCCAAAACTCTGAACACTGATGCCGCTGCCTAACAGGTTTTAACATTGTTCATGTAATAGCAGATATGATGCCAGATTTGAAATATTTATCCAAATAATTCCGCATTTTAGCTGACTAAAGAAGCCTATTTGCATCATTATTCAAATTGCTGACATTGCTCTCTAAAATACTTTTTTCCTCTATCCAGCCCAGTACATTGTCTGAGCAGCTCTCACAGCTCTCGCTGCTTGCACTTCTACAGAAATACTGTGAGGTTCTCTCCACTCTCTACAATGTCACAGGTAATGTAAAATATTAATGAAAGTGAGGAACACAATGAGTGTTTGTTCTTTCCAGCCTGTTAATTACTTTACTTTATTTATTTGCTGAAGAATTATAGTGCTGCTCAGTCAGAGTACATACCAAAATGTAGCTTCATCATGCAACCAGACAAAAGTAACACTCATTTGTGTGCACAATGGGCTGATATTGAATGACAAGCACTGCTTAAGCCAAAGCAGATAATTGAACTTGAGGATGTGTATTGGCATAATTAGCTGGTATACATAATCACATCCACTTTCTCAGTCATACCCATTAAGATACTTGAGCAGCACTTATTCCAAAGCATTGGATGTGTGAGGTTTTACATACACTTGGTGTTCATTTGCGAGCGTGAAATTCGACAAGCTCCATAATGATGTGAGGAGACAGTGCTGCTGTACTATTTTTGGGACATGGAAACATGTCAATCCCAACAACTCTATTGTGTAATAAACACATTTTCTTTGAACAGTGGAAATAATAGGTGCAGCTGCAGTATTCTTTTAGGGAATATGGGAATAGTCTGGCCTCCTTGCACAACATGTACGGGATAATCAACGAGGGGCTATGCGATCTATGGAAAATAATGAACACTGTGGAAGGTGTGTTCTAGAGCTACAGTAGTTGTCATGGTAACCAAACAATCAGACTTGTTGGTTTAGCTAACCAAACCATCAGTCCTAGCTTGCTATTATGAAAAGCGAACTCAACAACACCAATACTGTTTTCAATTTGACTTTAGCTTTCAAAAGCACCTCAAACCAAAACATGTAAAAATGAACTGTAGCCATTGAATTCTACTGTGCAAAATAACCATGCGTTATAGGGAAATAATGCACACTCTAGAATACCCTTCAAGCCAATCAGAAAGGAGTATTCAACAATGCCATATAAGTCATCATATTTTCCAATGTACAGTGCCTTCGGAAAGTATTCAGACCCCTTGACTTTTTCCACATTTTGTTACGTTACAGCCTTATTCTAAAATGTATTAAATAAAATCCTCAGCAATCTACACACAATACCCCATAATGAAAAAGCTTTTAGAAATGTTTGCACATGACAGCCCGCCTCTGATTGCCTTTCGGAGGTCATAGCTGGTCTTATTGTACATGTCCATGTTCCCAGTTACCTTGCCGTGGTTTAATGCAGTGGTTTGCGCTTTCAGTTTTGCACGAATGCTGCCATTTATTCACCGGTTTTGATTTGGATAAGTTTAAATTGTACTATTCCCAGAGGCGACATGGAACATTTCCCAGTCTGCATGATCAAAGCAATCTTGAAGCATAGATTCCGTTGGTCTGACCAATGTTGAACAGTCCTTAGCACGGGTGCTTCCTGCTTAAGTTTCTGCCTATAGGCGGGAGAAGCAGGATGGAGGCATGATTTGATTTGCCCAAAGGAGTGCCTTGTAGCCATCCCGGGAAGGGATAGTAACAATGGTCAAGCGTGTTTTCTCTGCGTATAGCACAGGAGATGTGTTGCTAGATTTCGGGAGCATTTTCCTCAGATTTCCTTTATTAAAGTCCCTAGCTACAATAAATTGCTCTAACTGCTAGGCTACCTGTTCTACATGTGGATGTGGTACTAGTGTTGTTAAACACTTCTCCAATCGTTGTTGACATCTGATATTCTGTGCAGTGCAAGAGGAGACATAGGCCAGATAAGCAGGGGTTGCAACTACGGTACACCAGCTTAGGGTTAAAGCTAAAGTCTGGGTTCTAGGAACAATGGTCATCTCAATCATTGAACCATTGATTCTATTCTTGAATAGTATAATGCTTAAATGTACACCAAGGTAATTCTTTGTCATGCCTCATCTTACTCCGGAGGATCAGTTGTTGACGGGTCTCAGCAGGGTCAGCCAGCCAGGGAAGACTAGTCTGTGACGGAGCATAGGTACATTTGGATTGCCGACGTCATTGGATTGTGTAGAAATGCAGGAAATTAGCTTTAGATGCCCCAAAAAAGTCTGAGGGAGGAAAACCCCAAGATTTTTGGGGGGCATCTAAAGCTAATTTCTTGCATTTCTACACAATCCAATACGACCCATGGCCCTTCTAGCCATCTCTATTTAGAACAACAAAAAGTAATTTCAAGCTAGGTAAGAGATCATTGTTAAATATGTTAAATATGTTTAAGCCTGAGCTGCCTGCACACCCGATCCCACCAGTCTAGTCAATACCTCAACTCTCTCCCCCCAAAATTGTCCCCCATTTTTATTTATTTTATTCCCAAGGGAAAGGTTTGGTAACAGAAGTAAAAAAACAACAACAACAAAAACACATACACCTACACATGTACATTAACACACAGAAACAGCACATGTATCCATATGAAATCCATTGAGATCAAATGATTGGCATGCAGATGCAGTTCGTAAGTTTCACCGGTAAAATGTGTTTAATTATCATTTACGACTGATAGTGGCCTATTTTGAAATTACGTTTGCCTAAGGTGGTGTTTGAGAGTATTATAAATATAATATTTTCCAGACAATATGTGTGGGCATAGAGAAACATTGCAATTGGAGGATTAATATCAATAGGCTACACTTGTGGACAAAAACCACTGGTGCAAATTTTGAGATATTATGACAGCATATCAACTTGTATTGTGCTCCAGTACCTGGGGTATTTTAAATGTGGTCACCCTAGCTACACAGCATTTCATCATCACTCCTGCCTCGACGCCATTATTTGAAACAGGCAGCTTCTGCTCCTGTATTCTCACTATCATGTCAAAGTAACAGCTCCCTCTCCCTGCTTATTTCAGATCATGTCAAAACATGAGACCAGATGAATCATAAAAAAACAAAATCTTGCTTTCAGAGAGATTCTACCAGCAGATGTCCATTACAAATAAGATTAAGGACTGTGAAGCAAACAATAAAGTAACATACCGCAGGAAAAAATAGAGCATTTTCCAATTATAGTGTCTGACATTAAGCCAAGCGATACCAAACAATGACAATAACTCCTTCAGCTGCTTCTTCTTACTTCCTGCATGCTCCCACTCTTTTTTTCCAGTTCCTTGTGCCATTGCTCTGAGCAACACCTTACTGAGGGAGAGTCTGCAGATTTTTCCCTGTCTGCCGGGCCTGGCAGACTCAGTCTTTGTCATTCAGCACATTTTTCTCTTTGAACCAGCACAACTGGGCTTGCAGAAATGACAGTCAGTGTTTAAAATTAGGTCAGACAGGTTGACTTCAGAAGGAAGAATATATTACTATATTGCTAATATGTTTTGTTGTCCTCACTATTATGATGACATATAAAGAGTAACCAGGAAGACCTGTTATGAAGATACAAAAGTTACCAGAAAGTCAACACACTCAAGTCACCTGTTGTAGATATCCATGGCTGTGTAGAAGGTGAATGGGCAAATGCATTCTGCATCTGAAAATATGATGCTATGAACAAAAAAGACATCATAACATGATTCAGTCAATACTTATCAGCAAAAATAGTGCATCATTAAGCAATTCTAGAGGGCCAATAGTCATCACCAGAGAGAAAGCTTCCAGCTTTAGTACATGAGAGGTGAAAGCCTTACAGGCCCGGTTGAGAGCCTTGGGGTCTCAAGACGACTCTGGGATCCATTAGTCACCTATTTGCAAGTCTTTTGATCCACGTTGCAACCCTGATGTGATGTCCCTCATCTTCCCTTCAAGACTTCTGAAACAGAAAACCCAGGACGTGTTTACCTTTACCGTACTTTAGTAGGAACAAAAATCTGTAGAAGAAGAAAGGCTTCTAAAGGTACTGCTGTAAACTATGCCACCAAACTCCATTAGAGCACAGATAATTAATATATTATTGGTCCTGCACAGCCTACATTAAGGATGCAAATATTTGATTACTGCAAGTCTAGCCTATTGTCCCAAAGTTTACAGACTAAAATCCTTTTGAGGAGACAGAAGTTCAAAACTAATTATTGGTACTCCAACACGCTCTTGAAAAAGCAATCAAATGCATTGGTATTAGTTTAATTAAAACCGGAAGATAATTGTCTTATGCCACAGCCACTTTATTTTCTGTAAAGCCATATCAGTCAATACGCATAAAGCCTTCTTTATTCACTGTTTTGCATTCAGGTAATAACGCTGACAAACTCAAATTAGTGCTCACTTGGCAGTTAAATGACTCTCAAGGAAATGTCTAGGAAATAGCAGGCCATTATTAAGTCTCGCATGTAGTTAACTGATATGTGATGCCCCTACTGCGCAAACAACTGAGAGTGGAGTGTAAAGATGAAGCCAAAGTTCAGCATCATTAAGCCAAAGTTCAACATCTTAAAGACTTTCTTCTTTCTGAATTGTAAAGACTTCCTTTACAAATAGTCTGAACCTTCCACAGCAGAAGCACATGATATAGTATCACAGCCAATATGTGATTGCTGTCCTGTAGGTCTATAAACTGGATGTGCAGTGAGCACAATTCTGTTATTTACCGATTTGTTTACTTATCTGCTTTCTTCATCAGCCAAATGGAATATGGAGCATAACACATCAATTAATAATAATAATAATCATCATCATGATGGGGATAATGATACGCCAGTCTAATTTCATAGCTGGTAGGCTCTAAAAGCTTAGGACAGAGTCCTGCTCTAGGGGAATACATTAAACTTTAGCCTCGCCCCACTGCGTACAGAACGTCGGCATTTATCCCTTACTCAATGCCCATTCTAGAATGCCCTTCTAGCCAATCAGAAATGAGTATTCAACAACGCTGTGGGATACATTTTGATAAAGGTCAGGAGTCTAATTGAACAAATAAACAGATCACAAGAGTCTGTGATGACATACTAGGGATACATACATGGGTATCACAGAAAGCATTGGAAAAAGTGTTGCTTTACAGGACATTTATCAAAAGCTATCAAAAGCTATATCAAAGTTATATCAAAAGTGACGTGTTAAAAAGTTAGTTTGAGGTAGATTTTTCATACAATTTCACAACGCTTTTTATTAATGTTATGGCCTGGGTATAGGCTATACCATTCCTTTACTTTATCAATGTAACAGCTTCTTCATCCACATAAAAATAGATATGCCATTTCCCTGGACTTCAGATGGATAACATTATATTAGGGAATTCCTGCCATAACTCAGCGGTATGGAAAAGCTATTATGATAGATGCTTGACCAACTACTGTTAGAAATATTATCTAATTTGTAAAGGAATAAAATGTTATACATGGTCCCTTTGAGGGGGCGCTGAGAGGAAACCTGACTGTAGTTACTTTAAAACCATGTTCCTCAATTTCCATTTGTAAAACACTTTAGAAATGATAAATGGTCTGTGTTTTGGATGTAGCCTACATAGAGTGGTTATTTATATACTGTATTATCTAGGCTACATGCCACTGAAGGCTATTTATATCCAAATTTGAGTCTCTCACATCAAGTCTTGGATGTATGGCACGTTCACGTGCTAGTCAGAACTAGGAAATGTTCAACTTGCTAACTGGTTGAACTTGGCATGTGTATAACTACAAACAGTTAGCATGAAGGACATTTCAGTTTCCTAGTCCAGACTAGCACATGAACGCGGCAGTAGCATATCTATAACCCGTTTTAACCTCCCTCTCTGTAGCTCTCTCCCTACGTTCCTACCTACAGAAAATAACTCATATTTTTACTACAACATTTATGAGAAAAAAAATGAAAATATTGTTTCCAACCCCCATTGGTGTCAACAGTACATTGGATCAGTAGTTAGTTTACCAGATTGTTATTGTCAAAATGAGATATGTCTCAATAACACACACAACGGCTGCAAGAGACAGAACAGATGGACGATGGTTAAATTAAAGTTTTTTTTTAAATTAATTTAACTCACTTTCATATTTTTTGTATAATTCCATAGAGTGATGTTGAATTTGTGTAAATAGGCTGAGCCTCCGTGTGTCAATCTGATTGTACAGGGAGCGGTGCGAGAGCGAGAGAAGCGCTCGAGCACTTGGAGTCACTTCTGAGTGCACCAATTGGATGAGACGTTTCCATGGGTTTGAAAGGGCACACTCTTTCTTGCTGTTATAGCTTGGATGAAACACATGCACGTACTGTAGTGGGCTTCGTGTAGGGAACCTCTTGGACTTCAATTACAGTTTAAAATTATTTGATTTAACGTATCAATTAACCATGGATGCTACGATTTACCAAATCATCTTTGGGGAGTTTGGAGACCCAAACTGCAGTGTGATGGATTCATTTCAAGACAGTTTCTATGAAAACGCATCGTTCTCTTTGATGGATTTTGACGGTACGATTTGGGGTGATTTTGACACGGTCATCAATGGTTAGGCTAATGCTCTGTCTTGAGGTCTTGGACAAAGAATGATCATTATTTAAACGTATTTTTATTTATTTAAAGGTTTGTATTGCAATGCCACAACGGATGAGATTGGAACATGTTGGCCAAAGAGCAACACCGGACGGATAGTGGAGAGACCCTGTCCCGAGTACATCAATGGAGTGAAGTACAACACAACAAGTAAGAAATTAAACCATTTAATTCTGTTAACGTTTTTTTTCCCGCCGTGTATGTTTATCTTGTCAAAATTTGATAAAATTTTGGAGTTTGTCGCTGTCAATGCGTAATTGTTTGGCAATACTTTTCTGGTCGTAATTTGCAGATCATAAATTAAGCAATAACACTAAACTGTGCAATCGAAACTAATCTTCTAATATTAGCTACTGTAATAATATCATATTTAGTTTGCGCGTGGGTTTCTGGAATAGAGTCAGAAGACGCCACCACCATTTTTGCGAATACATTTATTCATGCAGTGTTTTCTCCAATTGCTCTACCAAGATGTGTGATGATATAGTAACACATTTTTAAACAGGAAACACTGTAATGAAATGAATTGTCATATACTAATAATTTTGTAATACACCCAGTATCTTTCCTCTCTGTTTTGGCTCTCTGACCTGCCCTGTGCTTTTGGTGGACTCAGTTTTCATCACCATACCTAACCTGCCAACATTTATTCATTCATTCATCTTTCATTCATTTCTCCAGATGGATTATTACACATGAGCAAGCAGCAACAACTTGATTGATAATGTAGAGAAACACCTGTGTCACTCCATGCATCATTGTTCACATCCAGAAGAGTAGTTATTGATGAGAGTCGCTAATTAAATAGTAGTGGCAGATGTCATAATGAAAATAATAGATCACAGATGATGGTGGAGCTGTCAACTCCAGAGATGGGGATAGAGATAGACATATTGCTTATTTATGAAGTCTGACAGAGAGATTTGAGCTGACATTTGAGCTGAGCATATTTAAACTGTACTTGTGCATGTGACAATAAAACGTAAAACTTGAAACTTATCTGTTGTACGATGACTGCCAATAACTTCAGATCAAAGTTGACTACAAATACAAAGTTCCCAATAGGCCTATTTAATTCATATTGAAATACATTTCAAGTTTAAACAATTGAGTTCTATTTTGCTACTGTCTATAATTTTTCTCAATGTGTAGTCAAACGTGTGCAATGCTGTGCCACATCTGTGATTTTATTGGGTAAGCATTGGTAATGGGGCGGCAGGGTAGCCTAGTGGTTAGAGTGTTGGACTAGTAACCGAAAAGTTGCTCAATTCCCCGAGCTGACAAGGTACAAATCTGTCATTCTGCCCCTTAACAGGTAGTTAACCCACTGTTCCTAGGCCGTCAATGAAAATAAGAATTTGTTCTTAACTGACTTGTCTAGTAAAATATACAGTGCATTTCAGACTCCTTGACTTTTTCCACATTTTGTACGTTACAGCCTTATTGTACAATGGATAAAATCAAATAAATATCTCATCAATCTACACACAATAACCCATAATGACAAAAGTGGAAACAGGTTTTTAGAAATGTTAACAAATTTAAACTCTTTGAGAGGATCTGCAGAGAAGAATGGGATAAACTAGTGTGCCAAACTTGGTGTGCCAAACTTGTAGCGTTATACCCAAGAAGACTTGAGGCTGTAATCGCTGCCAAAGGTGCTTCAACAAAGTACTGAGTAAAGGGTCTGAATACTTATGTAATTGTGATATTTTGCAAAAATGTCTAAAAAACTGATTTTGCTTTGTCATTATGGGGTATTGTGTGTATATTGATGAGGAAAAATACCTTTGGGCGATTTCCAGAACGCTACCTGCCCGAATGCATTGTACAAACTGTAAAGTTTGGTGGATGAGGAATGATGGTCTGAGGCGGTTTTTCATTGTTCAGGCTCCTGAGTTCCAGTGAAGGAAAATCTTAATGTTACAGCATACAATGACAATCTAGACGATTTTGTGCTTCAAACTTTGTGGCAACAGTTTGGGGAAGGCCATTTCCTGTTTCAGAATGACAATGCCCCCGTGCACAAAGCGAGGTTTATAAAGAAATGGTTTGTCGAGATCGGTGTGGAAGACCTTGACTGGCCTGCACAGAGCCCTGATTTGAACCCCATCGAACACTTTTAAGATGAATTTGAACACTTACTGTGAGCCAGGCCTAATCGCCCAAAATCAGTGCCCGACCTCACTAATGCTCTTGTGGTTGAAAGGAAGCACGTCCCCGCATCAATGTTCCAACATCTAGTGGAAAGGGGGACCAACTCCATATTAATGCCCATGATTTTGGAATGAGATGTTCTACGAGCAGGTGTCCACATGCTTTTGTCATGTTGTTTTAATAGCCTACAGTATAGGCCACATAGGCCTATATCATTCAATACTATTTAAATCAATTTGACATTCATTCAATTGAGTTAAAATATTGCTTTGTAAGCTAATGTCTGTAATTTTGCCTCAATATCCACTGAAAACAAATATACACGCAACATACAAAATGTTGGTCTCACATTTCATGAGCTGAAATAAAAGATCCCAGAAATGAAAACACAAAACACAATGGCAAAGATGTCTCATGTTTTGAGGGAGCGTGCAATTGGCATGCTGACTGCAGGAATGTCCACCAGAGCTGTTGCCAGATCATTTAATGTTAATTTCTCTACATTTCTCTTTCCACCTCCAACGTCGTTTTTGAGAAATAGGCAATACGACCAACCGGCCTCACAACCGCAGACCACGTGTAACCACTCCAGCCCAGGACCTCCACATCTGGCTTTTTCACCTGTGGGATCGTCTCAGACTGTGGCTTTGCACAAACTGTGGCTTTGCACAACCGAAGAATTTCTGAACAAACTGCCAAAAACCGTCTCAGGGAAGCTCATCTGCGTGCCCGTCATCCTCACCAAGGCTGTACCGGGCAGATGGCAGACTCCGTGTATGGCGTCGTGTGGGCGAGCGATATGCTGATGTCAAGGTTGTGAACAGAGTTTCCCATGGTGGTGGTGTGGTTATGGTATGGGCAGGCATAAGCTACGGACAATGAACACAAATGCATCAATGGCAATTTGAATGCACAGAGAAACCATGACGAGATCCTGAGGCCCATTATCGTGCCGTTCATCCACCGCCATCACCCCGTGTTTCCGCATGATAATGCATGGCCCCATGTTGCAAGGATCTGTAAACATTTCCTGGAAGCTGAAAATGTCCCAGTTCTTCCATGGCCTGCATACTCACCAGACATGTCACCCATTGAGCATGTTTTGGACTGAGTAAAACCTTTGAAATTGTTGCGTTACATTTATATTTTTGTTCAGAGTATTTCATGATGTGTTACAACATCTGTGCAATAATGTGCCAAATCTTGATTTAGTGTATTATTATAGAGTAAGCATTATAATAACCAGCCTCATTATTTGCAGCCATATGTGAGGATATCATTTTAGGAGCTGATCCGTCGTCAGTATTGTGGAATAATTCTAATGTTAAGGTAAGATTTGAATGAAGAAAGCTGATCTGAGAGCAATGCTGTCTTTCTTTCGATCCTATCAGTATCGACACATGACTCAACATCGCACTTGGCAAACGTTCTCTCTGCGTGGTGTTTTTGGAAAACGCATGTTACGTCTTCGGACATTGTAGGAAAAATGCATCTTTGAAACACTCATAAGCCTAAGTTCCATCGCAATCGGGAAACTGGGCCCAGGAGATCTTGTGCTAGCTCTACAAGCTAATGCCTAAGCTTTGGATCTGCAGGTTAAACATCTTTTTGGTGTGCAGGAAACCAAGATTTGAATCCAGTCTGTCACATTAGCCTAGAGAAGAAATACAGTGTATTAATAAATACCCCTATAGTCGATGTCCCAGCCCCCGCAAAAATGTTGTTAGCGTAATAATAAAAAATGTCCCCCTCTATTGAAATGAACACGATGGTGTCTTGGGAGTCATCTCAAGTCTGTACAACCAATCTGCTAACTTCTGTCCGTAGCGTCCGAACAGTTTTAGTCAAGATTTGAATGGAATAAGCTGATGCGAGAGCTGTGCTGCTTTTCTTTCAAATCGTATCAGTAACGACGCGTGGTCTAACGATGCACTTGGCAAATAAATAACGATGCATCTGGTACGATCATCGTAATGTTTAAGTTAAATCCAACTGGGAAACAAGGCCCACACCATTTCAATGATCAACAGATATTTGCTCGTCATTGAGATATAACCAGTAATCCTTGAATGTCTAGCTATGACGAATATGTGTGTGAAATCCCAGGGGTCAGGATATATATTTTTTTCCCCACAGTGCTTCAGGGAATATAGTTCTTTTAAAATAAAAAGCGGCACACTGCAAAAGATAATACCAACATTTTAACTTGCAATCGCTGGTAATATTGACAGTTCATGTGCTAATATGGCGCCGGAAGAAATGGCAGCAGTTTTACGACCAACTATGCGTTATCCAGACAGAAAAGCAAAATAGGCAAAATAACATTTCGATTTAGAGCAATAAAGAAATGGAATAAATTAACTGAGCAAACCAGAAACCTTTCCATATATACATGTAAACATTATTTTAAACCATTTAAATATACTATTTAAATATACTATTAGAAATGTTGTGGGACTATAGTAGATGAAGAATCAATATCTTTTAGATTGAGTATTTATCGGGTCAATATGTTAGTATATTATGTATGTTTGTAATAGTGTGTTATATGTGAAAATGTGTTTGTATTATAAATCGTATTTTAATGTTTAAGGACTCTTGGAAGATTAGTCCAAATAGGGACTAAAAGAGATTCAAATAAAATAAAATAAAATCAAACAGGCAAAGCGTCAATACAGGGCTAAGATTGAATCTTATTACACTGTTTCCGATGCTTGTCTTACGTGGCAGGGCTTGCAAACTATTACAGACTACAAAGGGAAGCACAGCCGCGAGCTGCCCAGTGACACAAGCCTGCCAGACGAGCAAAATCACTTCTATGCTCGCTTTGAGGCAAGCAACACTGAGGCATGCATGAGAACATCAGCTGTTCTGGACGACTGTGTGATCACGCTCTCCATATCTGAAGTGAGTAAGACCTTTAAAACAGGTCAACAAGGCTGCGGGGCCAGACGGATTACCAGGACGTGTGCTCCGGGCATGTGCTGACCAACTGGCAGGTGTCTTCACTGACATTTTCAACATGTCCCTGATTGAGTCTGTAATACCAACATGTTTCAAGCAGACCATCATAGTCCCTGTGGCCAAACACACGGAGGCAACCTGCCTAAATGACTACAGATCTGTAGCACTCATGTCCGTAGCCATGAAGTGCTTTGAAAGGCTGGTAATGGCTCACATCAACACAATTATCCCAGAAACCCTAGACCCACTCCAGTTTGCATACCGCCCAAACAGATGCAATCTCTATTGCACTCCACACTGCCCTTTCCCACCTGTACAAAAGGAACACCTATGTGAGAATGCTATTCATTGACTACAGCTCAGCGTTCAACACCATAGTACCCTCAAAGCTTATCACTAAGCTAAGGATACTGGGACTAAACACCTCCCTCTGCAACTGGATCTTGGATTTCCTGACGGGCCGCCCCCAGGTGGTGAGGGTAGGTAGCAACACATCTGCCACGCTGATCCCCTCCTGTACTCCCTGTTCACCCACGACTGCATGGCCAGGCATGACTCCAACACCATCATTAAGTTTGCAAATGACACAACAGTGGTAGGCCTGATCACCGACAACGACGAGACAGGCTATAGGGAGGAGATCAGAGACCTGGCCGGGTATTGCCAGAATAACAACCTATCCCTCAATGTAACCAAGACTAAGGAGATGATTGTGGACTACAGGAAAAGGAGTACCCAGTACGCCCCCATTCTCATCGACAGGGCTGTAGTAGAGCAGGTTGAGCTTCATGTTCCTTGGTGTCCACATCACCAACAAACTAGAATGGTCCAAACACTCCAAAACAGTCGTGAAGAGGGCACGACAAAGCCTATTCCCCCTCAGGAAACTAAAAGGATTTTGGCATGGGTGCTGAGATCCTCAAAAGGTTCTACAGCTGCAACATCGAGAGCATCCTGACTGGTTGCATCACTGCCTGGTACGGCAATTGCTCTGCCTCATACCGCAAGGCACTACAGAGGGTAGTGAGTACGACCCAGTACATCACTGGGGCTAAGCTGCCTGCCATCCAGGACCTCTACACCAGGCGGTGTCAGAGGAAGGCCACAAAGACCCCAACCACCCCAGTCATAGACTGTTCTCTCTACTACCGCATGGCAAGCGGTACCGGAGTGCCAAGTCTAGGACAAAAAGGCTTCTCAACAGTTTGTACCCCAAGCCATAAGACTCCTGAACAGGTAATCAAATGGCTACCCAGACTATTTGCATTGTGTGCCCCCCCAACCTCTCTTTTAAGCTGCTGCTACTCTTTGTTTATCATATATGCATAGTCACTTTAACTATACATTCATGTACATACTACCTCAATTGGCCCGACCAACCAGTGCCCCCGCACATTGGCTTACCGGGCTATCTGCATTGTGTCCCACCACCCGCCATCCCCTCTTTTACGCTACTGCTACTCTCTGTTTATCATATATGCATAGTCACTTTAACCATATCTACATGTACATACTACCTCAATCAGCCCGACAAACCAGTGCCTGTATATAGCCTCACTACTGTTTTAGCCTCACTACGGTATATAGCCTCGCTACTGTTATTTTTCATTGTCTTTTTACTGTTGCTTTTATTTCTTTACTTACCTATTGTTCACCTGTTGGTTAGAGCCTGTAAGGAAGCATTTCACTGTAAGGTCTACACCTGTTGTATTCGGCGCACGTGACAAATACACTTTGATTTGATTTGATTTGAAATCAATTCAAATCAAATTTTATTGGTCACATACACATGGTTAGCTGATGTTAATGCGAGTGTAGCGAAATGCTTGTGCTTCTAGTTCCAACAAGTAATCTAACAAATTCACAACAACTATCTTTATACACACAATTGTAAAGGGATGAATAAGAATATGTACATATAAATATATGGATGAGCGATGGTAGATGTCAGGCTATTGTGCGTACTGGAGCGAAATCAAGTGAAGGAGAGCAGAGAGTAGTGAACAGGCGCACACTTTAATAGACCGGAGGAAAGCAAACAGAAATAAATATAACTGTGTCAAAACCTTTCGATTACTGGCCCAACGCTCAAACCACTAGGCTATCTGACGTCGTTGTTGGTAATCAAGCCTATCAGAAAGTCCAGGACCCAGTTGCACAGGGCAGGGTCGAGACCCAGGGTCTTGAGCTTAATGACGAGTTTGGAGGGTACAATGGTGTTAAATGCTGAGCTGTAGTCAATGAACAGCATTCTTACATAGGTATTCCTCTTGTCCAGATGGGATAGGGCAGTGTGCAGTGTGATGGCGATTGCGTCGTCTGTGGACCTATTGGGGCGGTAAGCAAATTGGAGTTGGTCTAGGGTATCAGGTAGGGTGGAGGTGATATGATCCTTGACTAGTCTCTCAAAGCACTTCATGATGACAGAAGTGAGTGCAACGGGGCGATAGTCATTTAGTTCAGTTACCTTAGCTTTCTTGGGAACAGGAACAATGGTGGCCATCTTGAAGCATGTGGGGACAGCAGACTGGGATAGGGATTGATTGAATATGTCCGTAAACACACCAGCCAGCTGGTCTGCGCATGCTCTGAGGACGCGGCTAGGGATGCCGTCTCGGTCGGCAGCTTTGCGAGGGTTAACACATTTAAATGTTTTACTTACGTTGGCCACAGAGAAGGAGAGCCCACAGGCTTTTGTAGCGGGCCATGTCAGTGGCACTGTAATTTCCTCAAAGCAAGCTAAGAAGTTGTTTAATTTGTCTGGGAGCAAGACGTCAATGTCAGCGACGGGGCTGGTTTTCTTTTTGTAATTGACTGTAGACCCTGCCACGTGTCTCATGTTTGAGCTGTTGAATTGCGACTCTACTTTGTCTCTATACTGACGCTTTGCCTGTTTGATTGCCTTGTGGAGGGAATAGCTGCACTGTTTGTATTCGGCCATGTTTCCAGTCGCCATGCCATGATTAAAAGTGGTGGTTCGCTCTTTTAGTTTTGAGCGAATGCTGCCATCAATCCACGGTTTCTGGTTAGGAAAGGTTTTAATAGTCACAGTGGTTACGACATCTCCGATGCACTTGCTAATGAACTCGCTCACTGAGTCAGCGTATACATCAACTGCGTTGTTTTGGGTCGGCCTCTGGGATAAGATCCCATGTCCAGGGTGGAGGTCCAAACAAATGATCCGCTTCAGGAAAGACGTATTCCTGGTCGTAATGTTGGTAAGTTGACATCGCTTTTATATCCAATAGTTTTTCCTGGCTGTATGTAATAACACTTGAGATTTTCTATGCTAACAATGTAAGAAATAATACATAAAAAAAAACTAATAACTGCATAGTTTCCTAAGGACCATCATTTCCTAAGGACCTGAAGCGAGGCGACCATCTCTGTTGGCGCCAGCCTAACGTCTATTAGGCTGTTAAAGGCTTTTGGGTATGGAGAGACACTGTGTGTATTGCTTCTTTGTCTCAATACTGTACCTTTTTCCATTTAACCCCTAAAATTCTGTCACCAAGTTGCTAAATAATGCTTTTAATAGAAAAGAAAAAGCCAGCCATCACAGCCTCAAAGACAAGAAATTCAATGTGCTCAAATAATCTTTGCAATATGTGTAATATTACAGAGTCCCATTCTTTTACCATCTTGAGAGTCCTAGCAATACAGATGTTCAAGCTCAGAGATGGTAGGGAACAAAATCAGTGTGTGTGGATTAATTTCATAGATTCATGTTTAACATGCTAGAGAGGTCGTAGACTATATAGAGAGGGTTACTTCACTCAGAACAGCTTCAATGCGCCTTGGTATAGATTCTACAAGTGTCTGGAACTCTATTGGAGGGATGCTGCCCCATTCAGTGTTTTGTTGATGGTGGTGAAAAACACTGTCTCCAGAATCTCCCATAAGTGTTCAAATGGGTTGAGATCTGCTGACTGAGACATCACACAAACACACACACACACACACACACACACACTTTAAACCCCATACTCATTTGAGACCACTCTTTCAAAGTCACTGAGATCTTTTCTTCTAGCCATGGTAGCGAAATAATGGGCAACCGGGCATTTTTATACATGACCTTAAGCATGATGGAATGTTTTAATTGCTTTATTAGCACCTGCTTTCAATATACATTGTATCCCTCATTAACTCACGTGTTTCCTTTATTTTGGTAGTTACCTGTATATTTAATCCATGATAGAGACTTGCATTATATTTATTTTGATATGCCTTGCCTAAAGACACAACTTTAAAATTAGGATCTGTACATTTCTACTTTAAAAATAACTTTCATGACTGCTAATTTATGCGTCAGTATTTCTGTTAGACGCGTCGTGCGGACCAATAACAACTTTTCGACACTCCTAGGTGTTAACTTTATGTGAATGCACTTCATTAAAACACTTCTTATATAACTGTACCTGGCTTTAAATAGGTCAAGATTAAGCAAAAATTGCCTTGATGTAAACTATACATATTCTGTCACTGTAGATGCTCCATACACACATCTGGCATATGGAAGTCATAATGATTTCTATTCACTGAGAGATTGTCTCCTTGAGATTACAGTACTTTAAACAATATCAGACATGGAGTTACTGTAGGCCTGCATAGTAGAATTCGGGTTCAAATTCAGGTCATTGAATTGTTACTGGGAAGATTGAATCAAATCAAGTTTATTTGTCACATTCTTCTAAACAACAGG
The DNA here is from genome assembly GCA_030435695.1 of Brachymystax lenok tsinlingensis. Lineage (NCBI taxonomy): Eukaryota > Metazoa > Chordata > Actinopteri > Salmoniformes > Salmonidae > Brachymystax > Brachymystax lenok. The sequence goes on from CM059801.1 coordinate 11,707,494, forward strand.
TTTAGACTAACAGTGAAATGCTTACTTGAATATACTGTATGCCTGGCCTCACATAATATTTTCCAGCTCTTAAGATACTACTGTGACTGTCAAGTCTTGAGTTTGACCTTGTTGCACTCAAATGAACAGTTTAGTGGGCCGAAAGCCTGGGTTACGTAAGTTGGTTTTGGCAACAATTTAACGCAAATCAGATGTTTCCCTCAGCACTAGACCCTCTCAGGTAGGGTTCCGTACAGTAAATGGCTTCTTTCCTTTACTTTGAAAATGTATAAATATTAGTGTAAACTCTTTAAGAGGTTTATACATTTATTAAATTCCTCTGTCCCTTTTTTTCTGTGAGTACTCATCCAATTCCATGGCTTATTTAAAACATGCTTCACCAGTCTGTTTGGACGGAGTTTTTGAGTGTGCTCAAAGGTCCTACATTGTCTGTGTCACAACCGTGTCATTCAGTAGCTGCACTGGATGTTCCCATGACCTCTAGAGAGACAAATATATGAACACTTTGGTGTCACAATCGAGTGACCTCCCCCAGGTCTCATTCAGTAGCTGGCCAGCCTCTAGGGCACTGGATGTTCCCATGACCTCTAGAGAGACAAATATATGAACACTTTGGTGTCACAATCGTGTGACCTCCCCCAGGAGCCCCATTTACTTTCAGGCCACTCTTTTGTTGCCTCATGTGCTTTGTTAAATTCAGTGAAATCAAAACTGGAATGTGTGTAACTGATTAGTTAGAGTGAATCATTTTTCCTCTCCCCTGCCAACCCATCGTTCCGCCCAACGCTTTGCCCCTTTTATTTGTGTCCAGTGAGGCAAAGAATCTGCTGTGTCTCATAGGGTTCATAACCTTTTAAAGAGCAAATCCAAACTCTCAAGATTGTACCAATGAAGTGCTACTTATTGCTTCAGCTGCTAGCAATTAAGAGTCAGCTTGAACAAAATGAGTTTTGATCATGGAAGTAAAAGTTCAGAAAACACATTTGCTTACCATTTAAAAATAAATAGAACAGGCTAAAGTATGAGAAATAACGGCGTTTTGGCTCAGATACTGTCATCTAGCTAGCTAACATTAACTACATCGTTTTTTTGTAAGAATCGATACTTGGAGTCAGAATATCGATATAAAAATCGGCAACAATAATATTGTGATGCTCTACTGTAGTGATTTTTCCTCCATCACTATTAATAACCTGGTATGCTAAATATTCAAGTCAATTACGATAATAATTGTTAGCATTTGGTATATCGCAAATGTGATGGAGACTTGTGTCCTCAAAAAACTGACTGGAATCTATGGTTTGCCATGCATTACATTTGAATTAATGTGAATTGATGTAAACCTACATTGGACCATTCTACCTTGTAGGTACCAACAAGGCATGTCTCACTTGGGTGCTGTTTAATCTTTTGCCACTTAAGCAAATTAGTTACTATGATCTGACACTTAGTGTGACTGTACTTCAAATGTACACTGCTCTCCTCTCTCTCCCTCCACTTGTCAGTGAGTAAATCCGGGTCGAGGTGTGTTGTAATGCTTCACTGGCTTTCTTGGCCGTACAATCTGCCTTAAGGGACTGGCTGTCTAATCAGCACCAGTCTCCCTGTGCTGACCGCTGAACACTGAAATCTGAATACTGCCAGTTTCACTGTACTTTAACAGTAAACACTGAATGCTAAACACTGCCACAGTCTCCGTGTACATTAACACTGCCAGAACCCTGTACTTCAACACTGAACACTGACATTGTGAGTGCTGACAATCCACCATATAGTGTCAGGACTCCACAGGCAGATAAGGTTTATCAAATACTCCTTCAGCATTCAGCAAACACGAGATCTCCCAAATAATGGTATTACTCCTGGAGGAAGAAACTGTCATATTCTAAATATAACCACGCCACTTGGTATCGAAGCTTATGGGAGGCCTCTTTGTTTAATTGTTAATTATCTGGGTGTAAATACAGAAGATATACACAGTAGGTTGCTTTTAACACTTTTTTCCCCCCAATAATGAATGAAGAGATGCTAGTCTCAAATGAAATTATTTTTCTGCGATAGATTTTTATCCCCAAATGTAATGGAGAAATCCTAGTCTTGCAAACAGAAATGAATGCATCTTTTATTAATGTCATTATACCAGGTTCTGGACATAGGGGGGGCAGGACCGGGTTTGGGAAACCCCATGATAAGACTATGCAATTAATTTGACAAAGTCTATTAAAAAGTACATCTTGAACAGTGAAGAGAACTCGTTCAAACTATACCTATAAACTTGTCCAAGAACAATCAATCATTGATAATGTATCCTTAGGAACACTTTTATGTATATTTAGTATAATATTTCAACCGGAATATAAACTGGACGATAGGAAAGGAAAAAAACAGCGCGCGCAAGCCGGTGAACGCGCATTCTCTTCTGTTTACTTCTCTGTGACCACTTCCTGATTCTTCTTCTATTACCATCCTGATCAACTAAATAGAATCAAAACACTGTCTAGAGACTGTTGACATCCAGTGGAAGCAATAGGTACTGAAATCTTACTCCCTTATATGGGCATTCCCCTCCCTTATGAAAATGCCCATATAAGGGGAGTAAGATTTCAGTACCTATTGCTTCCACTGGATGTCAACAGTCTCTAGACAGTGTTTTGATTCAAAATGAGGCAATGTGTCAAAATCACTTTTTCCAGGACAGAAATTCCTCGGGTTTTCGCCTGCCATATCCGTTCTGTTATACTCACAGACAATATTTTAAGCATATCCCAGTTTAGGTCACCTAACAGAACAAACTCTGAAGATAGATGGGGGGCAATCAATTCACATATGGTGTCCAGGGCACAGCTGGGAGCTGAGGGGGGTCTATAACAGGCGGCAACAGTGAGAGACTTATTTCTTGAGATAATTTTTTTTTTTATTAGAAGATCAAACTGTTTGGGCATAGACCTGGAAAGTATTACAGAACTTTGCAGGCTATCTCTGCAGTAGATTGCAACTCCTCCCCCTTTGGCAGTTCTATCTTGATGGAAAATGTTGTAGTTGGGTATGGAAATCTCAGAATTTTTGGTGGCCTTCCTAAGCCAGGATTCAGACACGGCAAGGACATCAGGGTTGGCGGAGTGTGCTAAAGCAGTGAGTAAAACAAACTTAGGGTGGAGGCTTCTGATGTTAACATGCATGAAACCAAGGCTTTTTCGATTACAGAAGTCAACAAATGAGAGTGCCTGGAGACACGCAGGGCCTGGGTTAACCTCCACATCACCCGAGGAACAGAGGAGGAGTAGGATGAGGGTACGGCTAAAGGCTATCAAAATTGGTTGTCTAGTGCGTTGGGGACAGAGAATAAAAGGAGCAGATTTCTGGGCGTGGTAGAAAAAATTCAGTGCATAATGTGCAGACAGGGGTATGGTGGGTGCGGGTACAGTGGAGGTAAGCCCAGGCACTGAGTGATGATAAGAGAGGTTGCTTCTCTGGACGTGCTGGTTATACTGGGTGAGGTCACCGCATGTGTGGGAGGTGGGACAAAAGAGGTATCTGAGGCATGTTGAGTGGGACTAGGGGCTCCACGGTAAACTAAAACAATGATAACTCTCCTAAACAACAGTATACAAGGCATATTGACATTTGAGAGAGACATAAAGCAACATTTTAGCTTCTTGTAAGACAAGTAGCAAATAATTTGTAAAAATAGAGAAGAGTAACGGCCCAAGGCAACTGGCCTAAGAGATACCGCACTGGTGATATAAAGCCATAACAAGTTAGTTTTTTTCAATAACAAATAATGAACAATAACATCAAAGTCTGCACTGAAATCTAACAATACAGCTGTAACTATCATTATGTTTTCCATTTATTTTAGCCAATCATCAGTCATCTGAGTCAGTGCATTACAAGTTGAGTGCCCTTCCTATATGCATGCTGAAAATCAGCAGTTAACGTGTTCTTTAAAAAATAGCATTGTATTTGTTTAAACACAATTTTCTCAATCAGTTTACTAAGAACAGGCAGAAAACAGATTGGGCGACTGTTAGAGTCGGCAAAGGGTGCTTCACTGTTTTTAGGTAGTGGAATTACTTTAGCTTCCTTCCACGCCTGTGGACACACACTCCTTTAGGCTCTGGTTAAAGACATGGAAAATAGGGGTGGCAATACAGTCTGCTACCATTCTCAATAGTTTCTCATCTAGGTTGTATATACACCTGGTGGCTTATCATTATTGCTGGATAACAATCGTTTTCCCACCTCTTCCACACAAATTGACAAAATTCAAAACGGCAATTTTTTCATTATTAGATCTTCAATACGCAAATATGATGTTTCACTGTTCGATGTTGTCATTTCACTTTTCAGTTTCTTAAAGACTCACTGTCTTTAAGGAGCAAACTTCAGCTAGTGCACCAGAGCTCCCTGTTGACACCCCACAACAAAAAATGTTAAGTGCCAAGATGGCTTCCACAGAAGGTGTTTCAGCTAACATTATGGGCATCCTTGAGGGAATTGAAGTGTCTGCACTTCTTGACACAGAATCAACCATTTCCATCATCAGTGAGGATTTCAGAACTTTACATCCAGCTCTGCAAAAGTGCCCCTTGAAGACATCCTTTGTGCTCGCTCGCTCGCTCTGTCAACGGAAAATGTTTGGACATTCTTAGAACTTTGTCAGTAGTCATTCGCTTTGGGAAAGAACTACTCCAGTACGAATTTTAAGTTGTCATTTACTGCGACAGCACCATGCCCTACTGGATATTGACAATGGCTGCATCACTTGGAGCTCCTGGGTGGAGCAGTGGTCTAAGGCACTGTATATCAGTGCAAGAGGCATCACTGCAGTCCCTGGTTCAAATCCAGGCTGCATCACATCTGGCTGTGATTGGGAGTCCCATAGGTGTGGTGCACAATTGGCCTGGCCCATTTTTCTTTTTTTAATTGATGTTCTTGGAGCTCCCTACTCCCAAAAGGACATGCAGTTGGTGCTTGCTGCAATGTCTCAGTGCTGACTTCAATCTGGATTCCTGCTAGTAGTAAGAACATCATCACAGCTATATATGGCTGTGTCTCCTGTGCCAACGGACTATGTTGGTGTCCTCATGCCCAACACAAACAGTGATGGTGTTGTGGCCTACACACTAAGCAAAGTTCAAAATGGCATTACTGTGGTGCGTGTGGTGAACTCAACGGAGGACGACATTGAGCTACATACTGGCCAACACCTGGGGAGTTTCATGCCGTCTCATCTCTTGAAACCTCAGTTGATGAAGACATACTGTACCACATCACCTTCCCTGGATGTTGCTGCACCTCCTGTGAAGATAGATATGACTAACTTGTCTTCCGCTCAAGCGTAGTCACCGAAATTGCTTCTCACAAGTGCACAGACATCTTCAGCAAGAGTTCAGAAGACCAGGGTCAAACAGGCATAATCAAACATCGTATTCGTGCAGGCGGTGCAATGCCATCAAACAGCGTGCCTAGTGTGTGTCAGCAAACTAAAGGCAGGATTTACAGAACCAAGTTGAAGGCAGATGTAATCAAAGAAAGTTACAGTCCTTGAGCATGCTCACTTTCAACAAAAATGCAACTATGACATCAATGTCAGACACATTCCCTACAACCCAGGAGATCTTGTGTGGCTTAACAACCCTACGGCAGTACGTCAGAAGCTTTCACCACACTGGAAGGGTCCCTTTGAGGTAATGGAGTGCCTTGGATCTACAGAAGAGGACCCTGGTGTAAAATACAGGATCAGGTACCTACTGGACCAATCTAAATGATCCACTACAACCTAAGGCCGTATACATCACCTGTACCCTGACATGGAATGAATGAGCCTGTGGCCACCTGACCCCTCAGTAGGCTGGATATCTACACCCCAACCAGCAGTACTGGAGCAGTATTTATTTTCTTATTTAGTGTAGAAATGGGGACAAATCTCTACGGGGAGGGGGTAAGAAATATAGGATTATTTTCCGAGTTATTTTCTAAGCCACTGTTATTTGCTCTAAAATATGGTGAATCAGTTGTTTGAAATGATAGTTGATGATCTACCTAGCAACTACTTTGCTCTATTCTGATTGGTCAGATGTTTGTTAATTGTTGGAAGTGAAACAGGAAGTAGGGCTGTTCATGCATGGCTGTATCAGTGGTCAGTTGAAGATTACTCCTACAAAATAATAGTCGGTCTCCATCCAGTTTGTATGCACGTAGAAAGTCACCCATCCACCATTGAAAGAACCCTCACACTACATGATTGTAGTTTTAGGATGGCATTGTTATCATCTTGATCATGTAGCCTATTGGTATTTTAAAACAAATAATATGTGTATGTCGGCTTGTTTCCTTGAATTAGAGGTTGAAACAAATCAGCTATTGATTTCTTTGGGTTAACAGACAAATGATCCCTAGCGCCTGGACACACAAAGATCTGAAAGAATTTGTTATAGGTTCAAGCAATATGGTAATAGCTCCACCTTGCCCCCTGATAGGCTAGTGGTTGTTTTTGGACAGGGCCCTCAGTGTTGTCAGAAACAGTTGGTATCAATAATGTTACTTTCTAAATCTACTGTGACTGAATTAAGAAATCCCAACATAATTATTGTTTAAAGGGACATGTGCCACCCACATTCAACAAATTGATCTGCTAGTTTAAAAAATATGACAGGGTTTATCTTAATAAGCTCGACAGTACAGTACATTCAAGACAATTAAATGGCCTTGTCTAAGTTTAGAATTTGTCTATGAGAATTTGATCAAATTTTTCAGCATTTTTCCCAAAGGTAATTTCAATCAGATTAATTGAATAAAATAATATACTCTAAAATGTATTAAATTATCAAACAATAGTGTTGTTCAAGACCCTTAAGATAACATACATTACATTTTCACCTTCTGTGCCTTCCAGTTTTCCACATCTTTGACTTTGTCTTAGTTTCACGTGAAAGTATGGAGGCATCTCTGAGAATGCTGCTCTCCAACTGTGAGGCTTCAATGGATTCTGGTGATACTTTGAGGCCATGATTTATTCAAGTCAATAACAGCTTGTTCATAATAAAATAATCCATCATATTTAAATTGCTCTCGGTGGAATAGCAAAATGAAAGTATTCCGACGGAGACACTACACAAATAATGTGTGAATTATTTACAAAGGAGGAAAAGGCAAGCAGTTATTTCTCAAGTGAATGCGTTGATAGAATAGATGGAACAGAAGCCTAGCAACGGAACATGTACTGTAGGTGCAAGACAAAGAAACGATTTGAATACAGTAGAATTTTTACCATTATGGTAGAGGCTGTTTCTATTGGAACTATTGATGACTTGGAACATCTCAGCTTTTGAATGGTCACTCATGGTGCTTGAGGCCTGGTAAACCTTCTAAAAAGTTTGTCCCAGATACGGACATAATCTCAGCTGTGGCCAACCCTGGCCCTGTGTTTGTTTGAAGCCCGAGGTGGGAGCTTTAGACAACACACATGAGGACATTTGAATCCTTGCCCAAGTGTAGTAGTCTTTCTTAATGTGCTTTGGGAACATGAAGGGGAATGGGAAGCTTATAAGACACAGCTGTGAAACAGCTTAGTTTTGCCCAACACTTCTCCAGGCTCTCAAGGTTTGTCCCTTTTAGTGGCCATCACAAGGCAGGAATTTCGTAAAAGATATGCTCCGGTACTTTCGTGACTAAGGACGTTTTTTTTAAACCTCTCGCTTTGGGCTGGATGTGTCAATGTGTAGTTCATATATGGATAATTTATGAGCGGAATTACTCTATTACCTCAATTAGCCACAACATCCCTAGTTTGAAAGTGACTGTTTTCTTGAAACTGTGTTGCTCCATTGTCCCTCCATTTCCTCCCCACGTGGGCCAGCCCCCTAGGAATTTAAATTCTAACCAATGAGCTTCAGCCCCTCGCATTTGAGTGACCCCTAGCAAGAGGCCTGCCAGTGTTATCCAATTAGTTTACAGGGCGGGCCCAGAGGCTCAGTGGACACACCAGAGAGAGAGAGAGAGAGAGCAATGACGTGGTGAACATATCTGCACACACAGTACCAGTCAAAAGTTTGGACACACCTACTCTTTCAAAGGTTTTTCTTAATTTTTACTATTTCCTACATTGTATAAAAATAGTGAAGACATCGAAACTATGAAATAACACACATGGAATCATGTCGTAACCAAAAAGTGTTAAACAAATCAAAATATACTTTATATTTGAGATTCTTCAAAGTAGCCACCCTTTGCCTTGATGACAGCTTTGCACACTCTTGGCATTCTCTCAACCAGCTTTATGAGGTAGTCACCTGGAATGCATTTCAATTAACTGGTGTGCCTTGTTAAAAGTTCATTTGTGGAATTCCTTCCTTCTTAATGCGTTTGAGCCAATCAGTTGTGTTGAGACAAGGTAGGGTTGGTATACAGAAGATAGCCCTATTTGGTAAAAGACCAAGTCAATATTATGGCAAGAACAGTCAAATATGCAAAGAGAAACGACAGTCCATCATTACTTTTAGTCAGTCAATCCGGAATATTTCAAGAACTTCTAAAGTTTCTTCAAGTGCAGTCGCAAAAACAATCAAGCGCTATGATGAAACTGGCTCTCACGAGGACCGCCACAGGAAAGGAATTCCCAGAGTTACCTCTGCTGCAGAGGATACGTTCATTAGAGTTACAAGCCTCAGAAATTGCAGGCCAAATAAATGCTTCAGAGTTCAAGTAACAGACACATCTCAACATCAACTATTCAGAGGAGACCGTGTGAATCAGGCCTTCATGGTCGAATTTCTGCAAAGAAACCACTACTAAAGGACACCAATAATAATAAGAGACTCGCTTGGGCCAAGAAACATGAGCAATGGACATTAGATTTTTGGTTCCAACCGCTGTGTCTTTTTGAGACGCAGAGTTGGTGAACGGATGATCTATACATGTGTGGTTCCCACTGTGAAGCATGAAGGAGGAGGTGTGTTCGTATGGGGGTGATTTGATGGTGACACTGTCAGTGATTTATTTAGAATTCAAGGCACACTTAACCGGCATGGCTACCACAGCATTCTGCAGCTATACCCCATCCCATCTGGTTTGCGCTTAGTGGGACTATCACAATGACCCAACACACCTCTAGGCTGTGTAAGGGCTATTTGACCAAGAAGGAGAATGATGTACTGCATCACATGACCTGGCCTCCACAATCACTCGACCTCTACCCAATTGAGATGGTTTTGGATGAGTTGAAGAAAAATCTGCCAAAAAGTGCTCCGCATATGTGACCGACCGCCTTGAGTCGGTCTTATGTAGCAACATTTAAAATTGTGCTTTTTACATTGGATAAAAGCAGAGACACAGAGCTACAAAATAGTATATCATACACTGCATTTCAGGAACAATGGGAAAGTTATTCTGCTTTGAAAGTTGATAAACTTGTAATCCCACTTTTGAGAAAGTGAATGCCTTTGGATGTTTTGCCACCTACTGGAGAGGTCTCCTTTGTCTACACCCATTCAGCATTGTTCACATCCTCTTACGTCAGCCCTACCGATGTCTTTAAGGATTCAAATGTGAGGTCATGTGCTAAACAGTGAGTAGATTTAATAAGGATCGGACTCTTTTTTAAAATTTTTGCCTAAAACGACCCAAATCTAACTGCCTGTAGCTCTGGACCTGAAGCAAGGATATGCATATTCTTTTGGTGTAACCATCCTATTCTAACCACCTCTCGCCGGCTTTGTATTCATTACCTGATTAAATATGATCCTGTTGCCATCTAATGCACATTCAAATGTCATAAATCAACACTGCAGAGCTCTCCCTGTCCTCTGCCTCGCCTTGATTGTAATTACTGTTGATGATATCTGGAAATGTGCATGTACACCCTGGCCCATCTACTGTTGCTAGCCCCAATTCTGACTTGTGCTCTATCTGTTTCACTTGTTTATGCTCTTGTAAAAGCCTTGGTTTTCTGAAAGTGAACACTAGAAGCTTATTACCTGAAATTGATCAATTGAAAGTGTGGGTTCACAGCTCCAATCCAGATGTGTTGGTCATTACTGAGACATGGCTAAGGAAGAGTGTTTTGAATACTGATGTTAACCTTTCTGGCTATAACCTTTTTCTGCAAGACAGATCTTCCAAAGGTGGGGGAGTGGCAATCTTTACCAAGGATCACTTTCAGCGCTTTGTTGTCTCCACCAAGTCTGTCCTCAAACAATTTTATTTGCTGGTTTTAAGCATTAAACTTTCAAATAGCTCTTTGTTGACTGTTGTGGGGTGTTATCGTTCTCCATCAGCATCGGCCTGTACCCTACCTGCCCTAAGCTCTCTCCTGGCCCCTTACACTAAGTCTGAATTTGTCCTGCTAGGTGACCTAAACTGGGACATGCTTAAACCACCTGACCAAGTCCTAAAGCAAAGGGACTCCCTAAATCTTTCTCAGATTATTAACAATCCCACAAGGTATGACTCCAATCACCCAGAAAAGGCTACTCTCCTCAATGTTATCCTCACAAATAATCCTGATAGATACCAGTCTGGTGTTTTCTGTAATGACCTTAGTGATCACTATTTTACAGTCTGTGTGTGTAATGGCTACTCAGGGAAACGTCCTGTCCTGATTTGTCATAGATGCTTGCTAAAAAACCTGAATGAGCAAGCCTTCCTTCATGACCTGGCCTCTGTAAATTGGTATAGAATCAGCTTGATCCCCTCTGTCGAAGAAGCTTGGACCTTCTTTTTTTGATATCTTCAGTGATATTGTTAACCTCTTAGCGCGCCGCCGATCCCTTTAGCGGGATCGTTTTCAGAGCAAACATAACGCGCCAAATTCAAAATACATATTCGTAATACATATTCGTAATATTTAACTTCGATATACAAGTGTTGCATAGTGTTGCATAGCCATCAAAAGCTCTGCTTCTTGGCAATATCACTGCGTTGTCAGATTTTAAAAAGGCTTTACGGCGAAAGCACTACATTTGATTGTTTGAGGCTAGTACCTCACATATTTTCCACATTAGCATAAATTCATATCCAGCTCGGTTCTCAAAATATCCATATCACAGCTAATATAAATCGCTTACCTTTCAAATAACTTCTTCTGAGGTCTTCCCAAGTGTCCAAACAAGATAATCCATGGTTCTTTTGTTAGAAAAAGTAAATAATTATATCCATAAATATCCGTTGTTTTTGGCACGTTACGTTCAGCTACTCCACCAAGCATTGTCAGTCTACTCGCCCGTTTTACAGTGAAGGGATCGCGTTCAAATTATACCTCTCATCTTTTCACAAACAAATCAAATATCATTAATAATGCATCCTTATGTATTCTTTTATGAATAATAGCGATCATATTTTACAAGAACGGTAAGTGAAAGCGTTAAAAGATCGAAAAGAAAGTTGGTCGCGCTGGCGCGTTCACGTTCTCGTGAAGCGTGCACGCCTGTTTACCTTTTTCCCTACCCGTAGTAATTCTCTCTCTAAGGATCTGGTCAGAGCTTTTCCTCCATACCCTTTCCAGAGACTGTTGACATCTAGTGGAAGCCATAAGTACTGCAACCTCGGTCCTATTCCCCATAGAAAAATATTACATGGGCTTCAAAATGAGAGGAGAGCAACAGAAAAATAAATTCCGGACAGAAATCTCTCTGGTTTTTGCCTGCTAAATCTGTTCTGGAATAGCCACAGACTATATCTTAATGGTTTTATAAACTTCAGAGTGTTTCCTATCCAATAGTACTAAATATGTAAATATCCTAGTTTCTGGCCATGAGTGGTAGGCATTTAACTTTGGGCACGTCAGACAGGCGAAAATTTGGAAAATGGGACCCTAGCTGGAAGAGGTTAACAAACACGCCCCCATAAACATAATGAAAATTATAAACAGGTTCAGCCCCTGGTTCGACCGTGATCTTGCAGAGTTACTCCACCTCAAGAATTGCATTTGGCGAAAGGCTCAGCACACGCATATTCAGGCTGACTGGCTCTCGTTCAGGCAAATGAGAAGTAAGTGCACTCGGAAGGCCAAAGTTAGTTACTTTAATGAGCAGTTCTCTCTCTGTGGGGTCTAACCCCAATGAAGTTCTGGTAATCGGTTAAAGACCTGGAGAATAAACTCTCCTCCTCACAGTTTGCCATGTCCCTTAAAGTTGATGATGTGGTTGTTACTGACAAGAAGCACATGGCTGAGCTCTTTAATCACCACTTAATTAAGTCAGGATTCCTATTTGACTCCTTACCCATCCAACATTTCCTCATCTCCCACCACTTCTAATGCGACTAGCCCCGATGCTCCTCCCTCTTTTTCCCCTGCCCCGCTACAAAGTTTCTCCCTGCAGGCGGTCACTGAGTCCAAGGTGCTAAAAGAGCTCCTTAAACTTGACCCCAAAAAAACATCTGGGTCGGATGGTTTAGACTCTTTCTTCTTTAAGGCTGCTGCCCTATAATCGCCAAGCCTATCTCTCCTCTCTGGGGAGGTTCCCATTTCTTGGAAGGCAGCCACAGTTAGTCCTCTATTTAAAGGGGGAGATCAAGCTGATCCTAACTGTTATAGGCTTATTTCTATGTTGCCCTGTTTATCAAAAGTGTTGGAAAATCTTGTCAATAATCAACTGACTGGCTTTCTTGTTGTCTATAGTATTCTCTCTGGTATTCTCTCTGGTATTGGTTTCCAGGTTATGGATGTGTCACTGCAACCTTGAAGGTACTCAATGATGTCACCATTTCCCTTGATTCTAAGCAATGTTGTGGTGCTATTTTTATTGACTTGGCCAAAGCCTTTGATACGGTAGACCATTCCATTCTTGTGGGCCGGCTAAGGAGTATTGGTGTCTCTGAGGGGTCTTTGGCCTGGTTTACTATCTACCTCTCTCAAATAGTGCAGTGTATAAAGTCAGAACATCTGCTGTTTCAGACACTGCCTGTCACCAAGGGTGTACCCCAAGGCTCGATCCTAGGCCCCATGCTCTTCTCAATTTACATCAACAACGTAGCTCAGCCAGTAAGAGGCTCTCATCCATTTATATGCAGATGATACAGTCATATACTCAGCTGGCCCCTCCCCGGATTTTGTGTTAAACGCTCTACAGCAAATCTTTCTTAGTGTCCACAAGCTTTCTCTGAGCTTAACCTTTCCTGAACACCTCCAAAACAAACCACCTCAAGTGGTTTGGTAAGAAGAATGCCCCTCTCCCCACAGGTGTGATTACTACCTCTGAGGGTTTAGAGCTTGAAGTAGTCACCTAATACAAGTACTTGGGAGTATGGCTAGATGGTACACAATCCTTCTCTCAGCACATATCAAAGCTGCAGGCTAAAGTTAGACTTTGCTTCCTCTATTGTAATCGTTCCTCTTTCACCCCAGATGCCAAACTAACCCTGATTCAGATTACCATCCTGTCCATGCTAGATTATGGAGATGTAATTTATAGATCGGCAGGTAAGGGTGCTCTTGAGCGGCTAGATGTTCTTTACCATTCGGGCATCACATTTGCCACCAATGCTCCCTATAGGACACATCACTGCACTCCATACTCCATCTCTGTATACCCGTTGCAAGACCCACTGGTTGTTGCTTATTTATAAAACCATCTTAGGCCTCACTCCCCCTATCTGAGATATCTACTGCAGCCCTTATCCTCCACAAACAACACCCGTTCTGCCAGTCACATTCTGTTAAAGGTTTTTTATTTTTAATCCCATCCCCCATCCCCACAGTTGGCCTTTGAAGAGAACGTGTTCAACCTATACCTATACACTTGTCCAAGAACAATCAAATATCATTGATAATGTATCCTTAGGAACACTTTTATGTATATTTACTATAATATTTCAACCGGATTATAAACTGGGCGATAGGAAAGGATAAAACCACAGTGCGCTCGAGCCCGTGAATGCGCATCCTCTTCTGTTTACATCCGATGACCACTTCGAAATTCTTCTTCTATTACCATCCAGAGCAACTAAACATCAAACACTGTCTAGAGACTGTTGACATCCAGTGGAAGCAATAGGTATTGCAATCTTACTCCATTTTCAATAGGGAGGGGTTCAAAATGAGGCATTGTGTCAAATACACTTTTTCCAGGACAGAAATTCCTCGGGCTTTCGCCTGCTATATCCGTTCTGTTATACTTACAGACAATATTTTAACACTCTTAGAAACTTCAGACTGTTTCCTATCCAATAGTACTAATTATGTGCACATCCTATTTTCTGGGCCTGAGTGGAAGGCATTTTACTTTGGGCACGCCAGACTCTCCAAAACCGTCACCTCGGGAGCCGCTCCCTAAGAAGTTAACTGGCTTGCCTAGTTAAATAAAAATAAAATAAAATATTCATACAACCAGGGGGTAAAGTGGCTGAGCAGAAGGATAATTTTTTTTAAAGATTGTAGCAGCAACGTATGGTGTTTGTGTTAGGAGAGGGTCATTTGAATAGAGGCACTAAAAATAGTGCTGATGACTGGGAACTCACCCCCAGTGATGAACTGGTCTGTCCGAACCACGCATGAACAAGATAATCTATATTCAGAGATCCTGTTTCTGTTTTGCCCTTGACTTTGGTGCAGGGCATGTGATGTCCATAGCCTCTTTGTCGCAAAATTCCCTGATCTTCTCAAAAATATAGGTATTAGTCTAGCTGTGTCCAGTCCTGGTGGTGCTTGTACAGGCAGACCATCTATGGGAAGAAGGATGTCAGTGTTGGGAAGATTTATGTCAGCGTTGCGCTGCAGCTGAAACCTGGTCCCGACTGAGTCCGTATGCTCCTTTGCGACAACAACACCAGGCTCCAGAGCATCAAAGCTGTAAAACAGGAAATAACAAAAGAAATCTGTGAAATCAATAAAAGTAGTGCCAATCATGTTGGAGGTAAATTACATAATCAAAATGTGTTGTTTATGCTTTACATACCAAGTGTTGTCCAGGCTGTATAACATCTGACCGTGATTGGGAGTCCCATAGGGCGGCGCACAATTGGCCCATTATTGTCTGGGTTTGGCCGGAGTAGGCCGTCATTGTAAATAGGAATTTGTTCTTAACTGACTTGCCTAGTTAAATAAAGGTTAAAGGGAAAAAAGAGACACCTCACCGCTGCTTTTGTCACATGGGATGGCAGCAGCTTTCCACCAAGTGTTTGTGTCCTTGGTGGCATCCTGGTAACACTATTGCATTATCCTCTGCATAGTTGTTGATGAACTTCACAACTCACTGCAAGTCCTCAGCTCTCTTTTTGATGGGAGGCATTAGACCATTCTCCTTGTATGACTTTTGGAGGAGAGTCAGGCGTGTTCTACTGATGCTGAAAGACAAATTCCAGATACAAATATTTTGGAATTTTTATAGCAGTAATCACCATCAGACACACCTGGCTAACTTATATTTAAATATTTTTTTGTATATTTTTTACCCCTTTTTTTCTCCACAATTTCATGGTATCCAATTGGTACAGTCTTGTCTCATCAATGCAACTCCAGTACAGTCTCAGGGGAAGCACAAGTCAAGAGCCATGCATAGTCCGAAACACAACCCAACCAAGTCACACTGCTTCCTGACACAATAACCACTTAACCCAATGTGTCTGTGGAAACACCATACACCTGGCGACCGTGTCAGCATGCACTGCACCCAGCCTGCCACAGGAGTCACTAGTGCACAATGGGACAAGGACATCCCTGCCGGCCAAACCCTCCCCTAACCCGGACAACATTGGGCCAATTGTGTGCCGCCCCATGGGTCTCCCGGTCGCAGCCCGGCTGCGACAGAGCCTGGATTCAAACCCAGAATCTCTAGTGGCACAGCTAGCACTGCCATGCAGTGCCTTAGACCACTGCGCCACTCAGGAGACACTTGTCTAACTTGATGGGTCATACAGTGAGGGAAAAAACTATTTGATCCCCTGCTGATTTTGTGCGTTTGCCCACTGACAAAAAAATTATCAGTCTATAATTTTAATGGTAGGTTTATTTGAACAGTGAGAGACAGAATAACAACAAGAAAATCCGAAAACGCATGTGATAAATGTTATAAATTGATTTGCATTTTAATGAGGGAAATAAGTATTTGACCCCTCTGCAAAACATTACTTAGTACTTGGTGGCAAACCCCTTGTTGGCAATCACAGAGGTCAGACGTTTCTTGTAGTTGGCCACCAGGTTAGCACACATCTCAGGAGGGATTTTGTCCCACTCCTCTATGCAGAACTTCTCCAAGTCATTAAGGTTTCGAGGCTGACGTTTGGCAACTCGAACCTTCAGCTCTCTCCACAGATTTTCTATGGGATTAAGGTCTGGAGACTGGCTAGGACACTTCAGGACCTTAATGTGATTCTTCTTGAGCCACTCCTTTGTTGCCTTGGCCGTGTGTTTTGGGTCATTGTCATGCTGGAATACCCATCCACGACCCATTTTCAATGCCCTGGCTGAGGGAAGGAGGTTCTCACCCAAGATTTGACGGTACATGGCCCCATCCATCGTCCCTTTGATGCGGTGAAGTTGTCCTGTCCCCTTAGCAGAAAAACACCCCCACAGCATAATGTTTCCACCTCCATGTTTGATGGTGGGGATGGTGCTCTTGGGGTCATAGGCAGCATTCCTCCTCCTCCAAACATGGCGAGTTGAGTTGATGCCAAAGAGCTCCATTTAGGTCTCATCTGACCACAACACTTTCACCCAGATGTCCTCTGAATCATTCAGATGTTCATTGGCAAACTTCAGACGGACATGTATATGTGCTTTCTTGAGCAGGGGGACCTTGCGGGCGCTGCAGGATTTCAGTCCTTCACGGCGCAGTGTGTTACCAATTGTTTTCTTGGTGACTATGGTCCCAGCTGCCTTGAGATCATTGACAAGATCCTCCCGTGTAGTTCTGGGCTGATTCCTCACTGTTCTCATGATCATTGCAACTCCACAAGGTGAGATCTTGCATGGAGCCCCAGGTCGAGGGAGATTGACAGTTCTTTTGTGTTTCTTCCATTTGCGAATAATCACACCAACTGTTGTCACCTTCTCACCAAGCTGCTTGGCGATGGTCTTTTAGCCCATTCCAGCCTTGTGTAGGTCGACAATCTTGTCCCTGACATCCTTGGAGAGCTATTTGGTCTTGGCTATGGTGGAGAGTTTGGAATCTGATTGATTGATTGCTTCTGTGGACAGGTGTCTTTTATACAGGTAACAAACTGAGATTAGGAGCACTCCCTCTAAGAGTGTGCTCCTAATCTCAGATCGTTACCTGTATAAAAGACACCTGGGAGCCAGAAATCTTTCTGATTGAGAGGGGGTCAAATACTTATTTGCCTCACAACAATGCAAATCAATTTATAACATTTTTCACATGCGTTTTTCTGGATTTTTTTGTTGTTATTCTGTCTCTCACTGTTCAAATAAACCTACCATTAAAATTATAGACTGATCATTTTTTTGTCAGTGGGCAAACGTACAAAATCAGCAGGGGATCAACTACTTTTTTCCCTCACTGTATAATCATCTGGCAAAGTGGAGTCTTTTGTTTAGACATGCTAACTAAACATTTAACCATAATCCTAATCCATATAGTACTAATAATTAAAACCGATTGTCATAGCTAGGTAAAGTTAAACCAAATATGTTCAATGTTAGCTAGTTAGCTATCTAACATTAGACTATAACTAGTAATGCGAAATGTCATTCTGAGAACATTACTACACACAGATCAAAAACATAATGTTGGCAAGCATGCCAGCCAACTAACATCAGCTAGCTAGCTAACAGTAAGTTTTAACTTGCAATGAAAACAACTTTCTGACAAGATTAGAAACGTAAAATATATGAAACTGTAGCTAGACTCTTACTCGTATAACGTTACATGGATGAACGCTTCATGGCAGACTGCAACCCCTTTCATTAAATAAGACATCCTGTGTCGTTTCCGTTTTGTTTGTACAGCTTGCTTGTCCCGTTGTGTCAAGTCACTCTTGGTTCACACTTAAAAGGCTCCAGCTTTAGCCCCCACCCAAACTCTGACCATTTCACCCGCCCTAGCGTTGGTGACTGTAACTGTGCTCCTGGCAACAATTTAATTATGCTTTATTGACAAAGTTTTCCATATTCAACCGGTGTTGAGCATTCGTAAATTAATCAGTTATTCTGCGCTCTGGTACACTAAGACGAGAGTGCTCTGAAACAGTTGTTGCAGTGACATTCTATTGAATTGGATACTTACATAGTGGAGCCTTTTAAGTTTTACTACGCAATAAATTTTTTAAAAGCCGCGTTGGACAGGATTACCTACACATACTGACCAACTCAAATAGACAGAAGCGTGCTATATGGCAGACCATATACCGGGAAGGTTGCTCACTTTTTCTGGGACTTAACCAACTAGGCTCGTAATTTTAGATGGCATACACGTTTGTTGTTAAGGCACATGAAAGTTCACATGTTGGAGAAGGCATTTCTGCCAAAAAAAAGGTTTACATTCAAACGGCTCTCCTGTGAAGTAGTGACCCGCGACATACGCCTAGTTTCCTGAAACGGGTCACATATGTGGTAACTCCTTCAAGACTGTTGGAAAAGCATTTCAGGTGAAGCTGGTTGAGAGAATGCCAAGAGTGTGCAAAGCTGTCATCAAGGCAAAGGAATCTTACATCTGAAATATATTTGGTTTTTGTTTAACGACTCAAATACCAGTGGGTCGCTAGCGGGATCATCCCGACACTACCAGCTAAAACCTGTAGCGCCAGATTTAAAATCCGAAAATTGAATTATTAAACATCCAGCTATATACAAGTGTTCCATACTCATCAAAAGCTCTGTTTCTAGGCAATATCACAGCGTTGTCAGATTTCAAAAAGGCTTTACGGCGAAAGCAGCACATTCATTTGTTTGAGGGTAGCACCTCACATATTTTCCAATAGCCATGTATCGATTAGCAATCATGGCACACACATAACACATTTCACAGCGAAAACAAAGTAATTACCTGTTGAAGAACTTCTGCTGAGGTCTTCCTAAGTGTCCAACGAAGACAATCCATGGTTCTTTTGTTAGAAAAAGTAACGTCTTTTATCCATAAATCCTCCATTTGGTTCATGCAAAACGACAGCCTCCATTACTCTTTTGAAACGCGGCGCCAACTCGTTCAAATGTTACCTATAAACTTGTCCAAAAACAATCAAACATAGTTTTAAATGTATCCTTAGGAACCCTTTTACGTATATGTACTATTATAAATCAGCCGGAATATAAACTGAACGCTAAAAACGATAAATAAGGCACAGCGCCTTCTCATGCACGCAAGACTCTGAAGAGTTTTCATAAGGTGGTCTCTCGTTCCATGCTGTTTATCAATGGCGAAATTCCCCAAGATGGAGTAAAACACCGTCTCGTGGTTGATGACATCATAAGGAAGCGACGTGCACTGAGTTCACATGCCTATATATGGTCATTTTGGATAGGGAGGGGCTCAAAAATGAGCAATGTGTCAAAATGACTTTTTTCAGGACAGAGATTCCTCAGGGTTTTGCCTGCCAAATGCGTTCTGATTGACCCACAGACACAGTTAACAGTTTTGGAAAATTCAGAGTGTTTCCTATCCAATGGTACTAAATATATGCATATCCCATTTTCTGGGCCTAAATGGGAGGCATTTTACTTTGGGCACGCCAGGCTCTCCAAAACAGTCAGTTTTGCTGCTGGAGCCGGTGAAGTTAACAATTTTTTGGTTAATACTTGATTCCATATGTGTTATTTCATAGTTTTGATAGTTTATAGTTTTCATAGTCTTCACTATTATTCTACAATGTAGAAAATAGTACAAATAAAGAAAAACCCTTGAATGAATAGGTGTGTCCAAACCTTTGACTGGTACTGTATGTGACATAGTATGCAATTTATGGGGAACACTTTTGGCTCGTGAGTGCTACTTTTATAACTACTGTCTAAAAAGTATACAAAAGTACCGGATAATCTCTTTAAGGGGTTCTGGTGTGAAGTTGTTTTTGGAAGAATTTAAATTGGGGCTTCGTATATCAACTGTGTGGTTTACGTTATGCCTATTGTGGTGTTGTTTGCTGGACTTTGAGTTTCAAATAGCTAATCACATGCAGTGAGATTCCCAACACCTTCCCAGAAATCCTCCAAGTAATTCTGTTGAAATGTAATCTCTTTGCCATTGATATCACAAATACAAACATACCAGAATGACAAGGACTGAGAACATTTCTATTTCTCGAGACTAAAACTAATTGTGTTGATGTCACTGGATATCTTACAGAGCCTTTGACTTTATTGTCTGCCCTTTTTGAACTACACTGAACAAAAATATAAATGCAACAATTTCAAAGATTTTACCGAGTTAGAGTTCATAAGGAAATCAGTCATTTGAAATAAATGCATTAGGCCCAAATCTATGGATTTCACATGACTGTGAATACAGATATGCAGATACCTTAAAAAATAAAAAGTAGGGGTGTGGATCAGAAAAAACTATCTGGTGTGACCAACATTTGCCTCATGCAGCACAACACATCTCCTTTGCATAGAGTTGATCAGGCTGTTGGGTTGTGACCTGTGGATTGTTGTCCCACTCTTATTCAATGGCTGTGCGAAGTTGCTGGATATTGGTGTTAACTGGAACACGCTGTCATACAAGTAAATGCAGAGCATCCCAAACAGCTCAATGGATGACATGTCTGGTGAGTATGCAGGCCATGGAAGAACTGGGAAATGTTCAGCTTCCAGGAATTGTGTACAGATGGGGCCATGCATTACAATGCGGAAACATTATCATGCTGGACGTACTGCCAAATTCTGTAAAACGATGGAGATGGCTTTTGGTGGAGAAATTAACATTAAATTCTCTGGCAACAGCTCTAGTGGCCATTCTTGCAGTCAACATGCCAATTGCACACTCCCTCAAAATATGAGACATATGTGGCATTGTGTTGTGTGACAAAACTGCACATTTTAGAGTGGCCTTTTATTGTCCCCAGCACAAGGTGCACCTGTGTAATGACTATGCTGTTTAATCAGCTTCTTGATATGCCAAACCTGTCACTTAGATGGATTATCTTGGTAAAGGAGAAATGCTCACTTACAGGGATGTAAACAAATGTATGTACAACATTTGAGAGAGTAAGCTTTTTGTGTGTATGGAACATTTCTGGGATGAAACAACAACTCATGAAACATGGGACCACTTTACATGTTGCATTTATATTTTTGTTCAGTATAACATAGCCCATCTCTGAACGAGTTGAGGAGAGTTTGGTAATTGAAACACTGTTGAGATAATGAATCAACGCTATCTCTTATTCGAACATAAATGCATTTTTCTGTATTGGATATAGGCTTGGGGCAAAACAAGTCTGACTCATTACTTTATAGCCCTCCGTGATGTGGTATTTCCTTTATTACATTGTGCAGTAGCTCATTTTATCAGGCTATGTGTTTTCATGCACGAAAGTATTTAAATATTTTAAAATCTTCACACCACAGAATACTTTTTGTTGTGAGTTTGGGTTCTGGAAATATGGTTGAATGCACATGATCTCTACAAAGCAACAGTTTTTTTTGGCATCAATTGGACCTGACACATGCTGATGTTTTTTTAAATAGCACTTTCATGTTGCACTGAGAGGAATTCCTTGGGGAATTGGAATTGAAGCGATCACACTGAATACGTACATCTGTGTGTTTTCATGACAATGCAATCTCCAAAGACCAATTTGTAGGGTCAGTGGACACAAGACAGAAAGAATTTCAAAACATTTTATTTAATTATCTCTGTTTTTATTCAGAATCCACGGACGCTGAGACACTATATTCTGGCGTCCCATTGTGACATAGCTACGCTGCTCTGAGACCAGTCTGCTGGTTACGTACATCCTGACCACGCACCTCCCCAAAATTCCCAACCAATGCGGCTCCGCGTATGTGCCTACTGATTTGAATGTGTTGACAGTTGGAGAAATTGCTTGAGCCACGCTGAGAATTCGAAAAATATGAAAGCCAATGGTCCACTATTCTAGACCACTGCTGTGCGTACACGTACACATTTTGGACTCTAATAGGCATCTATATTTGAAACTTATTGCATCACCAAGTCAAGCCAATACGTAATCTGTGAGGGTATACAGTTTGTCCCTTACTATCAGATTGATTTTATTTAGAAGAAGAAAAACTAAGTAAACATAGGCCTATAAGACTTTTAAGGTGGGGGTTCACAAAATATTGTGTGTATATGTACAGTGTACAGTGACTTCTTGCAGTGATTCTAGACTATGTTGATCATGCTGTGAGCCCATAGTTCTCACAACTGTATGAATATCAGCATGTTGTCTGTGCAAATCTATACATGACATACTCATCTTGAGCTTTCTTGTGTGCTACAATACAAATAAAGACACTACAAAATCCAGGTTAGTGAGGGCTCGGTATAACCTATAGCCTTGTGAGAGAACCCTCGCGAGAGAGCCCAGAGGTTCCACGGATGGACCTACAGGAATGATGAATCACCTAGAGGACAAGCGTTCCAGTTAGTCCGCCTAGTGAAAGCCTGGCTGGGGTCCACCCGGTCCGTAGCGGAACTACTGGAGACAATCGCGGTCGACAAGTGCTTGAGAGAGCTGCCGCCGACCCAACTAAGATCAGTAAGCCAGAGCAACCCCCAGACAATGGATGCCCTCAGGGATATTGAGACCTGTAGGGCTACAGAGTCCCTTGTAGAGGCCGAATAGGCGTGGGAAGCCGGCACAAGAAGCCCTACTACGAGTGGAGAGGAAGAGAGAGAAGCTGCCACCAGAAAGGGAGAAAACGAGACATGAACCTATTCCCCCGCACGGTCCGGTGTTTTAAATGTCAAGCCCTAGGACACATCGCACGACACTGCCTGAAAACAGATGAGCCCATGCCCACTAACCCAAGCCCCGGTTCCTCCCAGGCAAGGGACACCCTGCTGGCAGGCAGAGACGGCCCCCGGCAGGCAGAGACGGCCCCCGGCAGGCAGAGACAGCCCCCGGCAGGCAGAGACGGCCCCCCCGCCCGTCACGTTCTGGTGAGAATAGGCGGAACTGAAACAGTCACGACTGCCCACTCTTCCACCAGTTGTGGGCCAATGTGGAGAAGCATGAGAAGGGCCGACAAGAGAATACCCGGTTGCCCGCCATAAACTGGGGCAGAAAGAAAGTAAACCACACAGGGCGACTAGATTGTCCACTAGGCGAACAGGAGAAGCTGCGAGATCCCGAGGTGCTAATAACTGGCCAAAGTTGGTGTTATTGATGGGAAGAGGCTACAATATGAGGGTGTTTCCCATATTTTGTGATAAATAACGGCCTATTATATTGTGTATGTAGGAGAAGGGAAAGTGTGTGTGAACTATTGGTAGTACCGAAGTCAAATCAAGACACTGTGTTGCACTTGGACCACTCCCATGTCTTGGGCGGACATTTAGGTTGGGAGAAAACGGCTGAGAGGGTACTCACCTGGTTCTACTGGCCGGGGGTGACCAGAGACTTAGCCAAATATTGCAGGTCATGCGACAGGTGTCATTTTCGCAATCCCCTGATACCTTTTCCCATTATAGAAACGCCATTCGAACGGATTGCCACGGACCTAGTGGGGCTGCTGCCACAGTCAGCCCGAGGACACCAATACATCCTCGTAGTAGTGGACTACGCAACCAAATATCCCGAGGCTATTCCATTACGCACCATGGCGACAAAAGGCATAGCCAAGGAACTGGTAATGTTGTTTTCACGAGTAGGATTACCCTCTACTATTTTAACAGATCAAGGCACTCCCTTTATGTCGCGGCTCGTGAAAGACCTATGTAAGCTATACAGTGTAGAGCAGATTAGAACGAGTGTTTATCACCCCCAGATGGACGGACTGTGCGAGAGGCTGAATAAAACCATAAAGAGCATGTTAAGACGTGGGACATGCTGTTGCCCCACCTTATGTTTGCCCTGTGCGAAGTTCCTCAAGCCTATAGCGGGTTCTCCCCCCTTCGAGTTGTTGTACGGGTGACCATTCAGAGGCATTTTGGATTTAGCAAAAGAAGCCTTGGAGAACCAACCATGTCCCTAACGCTCGTTAATTGATCACGTAGTCCTGATGCGGGATAGGATGGCCGCTATATGGCCGGTGGTTAACGAACACATGGGGCGAGCCCAGGCTGCGCCAGCACGGTCCTACAACCGGACAAGGCAGCCCGGGCGGCGCTGAGCCGTGCAGATTTACCACGTCAACCTGTTGAAGTTGTACCACGAGAGGGAGGCGGAAGTATTATATGGGGGAAAGGGGAAGGACGAGGCGACGCCAGTGGAAGTCCCCATGGGTACCAAGTTAACTTCACAACAGAAACAGGACCTAACAGCGTTGGTCAGACATAGCAGGAGAGTTCTCGCCCATTTCAGGTAGCACTAACCTGATACAGCTCCATATCAGGACAGACCCCAGGGCCAAAGTATGTTTAAGGCCGTATAGAATCCCCGAAGCTAGGAGAGAGATTGCGCATGCCGCAGTGGGAGAAATGGTACAACTAGGAGTGGTGGAGCCGTCCACAAGTGCCTGGTCTAGCCCAATCGTGCTGGTGCCTGATGGGTCAAAACGGTGTTGTAACGACTTCAGGGCCCCAAATGCCATCTCCCGATTCGATGCCTGCCCCATGCCACGCGTCGACGAGCTCCTAGAGCGGTTAGGAAAGCCAAGTACATTTCCACATCCTGTCTGAATTGGCCGTTTTTGTAGACACTGAGAATTCTCCTTCCAGTTCAGTTTGTTGTCTACTATTACACCCAAGTACTTATAAGAGTCAACAGTGCCAATCTCTCTCTTCACAATAAATGGGATTAAAAACATATTTATTTTTCCTAAAATCTACCACTAGCTTCTTGGTCTTCAGTACATACAGGTCCAAGGAGTTGGCCTCACACCATTTCACAAAGGACTCTGTTATATTCCTGTGATGAGCATCTCATGACACAGGTAATGAGCAATGTACATTGTACCAATCCCCCTGCAGGAAGGAAACACAGAACCAACTGGTGGAGGCTTGGTTGGTGGGTGGATGCAAAAAAAAAAAATGCAACCCCTTACTATCGAGCAACCAACAGCAGTAGAAGCAGCAGAGAATGAGTGAGTAAAACTGATCAGCTAATAAGACCGCCATATTAAGGTAGGAAGTGTTTGTAGAATATGGTTAATGTGACGTCAGCTGATGCATCGCTGAAGCCAATACTAGGGTTACCTGTATACAAGAGCTATATTTCTCCAGAATTTTACAGCTACCTCTTTAAGAATCTCATTCGTCATGTCATCATGGTGAAGCGTCTGGGTCAGAGGAAGAAGTCAATTTAATTTGATCACCAAATGCACTCACTCTGGGCACTTTTCCAAAGAGACAAATGCTTTTTGTGTGTTGCTCAGTGACCGAAGATAAAAAGGGCCTATCATATTACGTTGTGGCCTCAAATATATTCTCTGTCTTGCTATGAGCCTGTGATGTTGTGTTGTATTTGTGTATGTGTTTTTAGTGTATGTATTTTTTGATATTCTTCAATAAGCTGAAATCAGTGTCTCCTGTATTTCAGTAGATGCCTACTGAAATTAAACCAAGAAAATATAGGAATATTACAATGATTACACTATTTGTAAACAAAAAACATCTGCCCTGTCCTGTGTTACCTGTATGAACTAACGCTGCACTTGATTGTTTTCTGTGTGAACTGAGTAATTGGATGCTGGTTAGTTATCCTGACTGATCAGTTCAAATGAGAAATACCCAAAAAATGATATGCTGTTCATGTCTATTATTGTCCCCATTTTGCATTTTCCACCCGTAGAATGTGTGAGTGAATTTGCTGTAGAATATGCTTTTTCATCCCAACAGTGAAATCCACAGTCCCTGTCCTCTTTTGTTTAACCAAAGAGAGATTTTGGTATTTTGTCAGCAGAACAAAAGTCTCTTCAGACCATTTTGTACACTCTAAAATTATTTCCTGTCGACTTCCACAGAGGCATTGCATTTTTATTTTTACGATACCCCCAGTAGCCTTAGTGTGTTCACAAGAGAAAAGTAGGTCAATTCTGATTCTCCTTTCTTCTCAAAATGGTATCCTGCTGGCTCAAATTGTCACTTTTCATTTAGATTGCACTTGACAGAGAAACAATGTCTCCAAATGCCATATTCATCCATCCAACTGTTCCTGAAACCCAAATGACTAGGGGTTTAGGTTATTTATTTGGGCTAATCTCTGAACAGATGAGTTCCTTATCCTTCAATTGCAATTCACAGTTCCATCTGGGAGATGTTTTGACCCTCTACAAAATTACAAACTGTCAGAGATGACATATATTGATGTAGAAGGGATGTGCAATGTGCATGTTCACTCAAAATAACATCTTTTCAATAACCTTTTTTTAAGGGGTCAGCACGCCAGCCTAGCCTGAGTGACAGTGTGATTGTCCCCCAGCCATCTCTCTACAGGGGTTAGACTGTACTAAGCACCTCAAATTAACCTGCCTTTTATTACAATTATGTTCATTAAAGAGGCAATCAGCAGTTGAAATATTCATTTTTTGACATATAAATGAATGATATGTACCCATGAATTTAGTTAAACTGCCGTACCCATCAGAACCCAAAATATATAAGCTCGCTTTAATGTTTGCAAACAAAATATATGTAAACAAACACTATATAGCCTCATAACATGGTTAAAACTATAATTTTTATATCATGGATGCTCAGTCCTTGCATCATAGCTCTGTCAGTCAATTTAAGAGTGGTTACATTTCTCCAGCCCCATACCTCAGCTTTTTACCGAAATAAGGGTGGGGAGTATGCTTTGTTATTGTTTCTACTGCTGATTGCCACATTAACTCTAAATTCACTACAACAAGACTAGAAACAATATAACTAGATGTATGTGGCATAGTCAGTAGTCTTATCAATTTATGTCCATACAGACATGCAACCTTTACTTAATGCAGCGGTTTAACAGTGTTTGCAATTCATTCATTCCTCCACATGCTCCGGTTTTGCATGTGGAGCAACATGAAGTGATTTTATCTGTCATCATAGTTGGAGACAGATGTTAAGACAGATTGACAGTCAACTCTCCCTAAGTAAATTATATTTACTGTTCATTTGGTGGTGCTAATGTACTCAACTGTATTCAACTGCATACATTGTGTTTGTCATTGTACATTCTCACATACCTTTTTAATACCTCCAAGACCTCTCAATTATGTATTTTTTTACTTCCAGGTACAGTCTGGAATAGCAGATATTTCTTAATGCCCACAGTGTTTAGCCATCCTTTATGTATACAGGCTTTCCTTACTTCTTTATTCTCATACAAATATCAGATTTTATTAGTCACATGCACCAAATACAACAGGTGTAGACCTTACAGTGAAATGCTTACTTACAAGCCCCTAACCAACAATGTAGTTTTATAAAAAAAATATGGATAAGAATAAGAGATAAAAGTAACAAGTAATTAAAGAGCAGCAGTAAAAAATAATGCAATGCAAATAGTCTGGGTAGCCATTTGACTATATGTTCAGGAGTCTTTTGGCTTGGGGGTAGAACACATTCTTCTTGGCCATGGGCATTCTGAAGTGCCGGCCAGAGGGAAGCCTCTCAAACTGAGGGTGTAGAGGGTGGGAGGGGTCACCAACGACAGCCAGTGTCTTCTTTTTGGTTGCCTTGTGGAACAGAATGCTCAAATGTGCCTGTGGTCGACCAATTATTTTGCTGGCTGTGTTTACTATTCTGGTCAGTTTGCTTTTGCTCCTCACACTCAGATTACCATACCAGACTGTCATATTGAATGTGAGGATGCTCTCCACCAATCTGCTGTACACAGCAGCGTATGTCGTGTTGGAGGAACTTTTAGATTAGATATAATGCAGTAATTACTAGCCTTTAAAGTAACTTTCCAGATTTCTATGGAATATTACCTATAATAATTACAATAAGAGTGAAATACTGCATACATTTGCTCATCCATTTGCACATTTATGAGTGTATTGAATTGCAGTGGGGTGTAACTGTCTATATGTATACACCTGCCTTTGTGGGTTATTGTTTTCAGTTAGTGCATGTGTGCTACACTTGGTGTCCGATCCGGTCATCATTTTGTTGTTTTTGACGTTTTACATTTGTCATAAAGAATGTGGAACAACATGTCCGCTGCACCTTGGTCCTCTCCTTCCAGCGATTGTGACACCTACTGTCATGCGAAGGATTGATACAAATGTGAAAAAAACTGTCACTTGCTATTGTATTAACAGTGCACATATTTTACAGTGTATTGATTACACTATTTGTAAACAAAAAACATCTGCCCTGTCCTGTGTATCAAACACAAAACTCTTTGATAGCCATCAGTCATCGGCTGTGGGGCAGGAATCTAGAACTGTTTGACGTTGAATCTGCACACTGACCATACTGAGGTACTGGCAGAATTATACCTTTTTATTAGAGAGTATTATGTTTTCATTCGTTTTGGATCACTAGCAGTTAAAAGGGGGTATGGAAACCTCTTCAAACTTTGCGTAACCTCCTCCACTATAAACAAGACACTATATATACAAAAGTATGTGGACATCCCTTCAAATTAGTGGATTCGGCTATTTCAGCCATACCCGATGCTGACAGGTGTATACAATCGAGCACACAGCCATGCAATCTCCATAGTCAAACATTGGCAGCAGAATGGCCTTCCTGAAGAGCTCAGTGACTTTCAGCGTGGCACCGTCATAGGATGCCACCTTTCCAACAAGTCAGTTCATCAAATTTCTGCCCTGTCAACTGTAAGTGCTGTTATTGTGAAGTGGAAACAACTAGGAGCAACAACGGCTCAGCTGCAAAGTAGTAGGCCACACAAGCTCACAGAACGGGACAGCAGAGTACTGAAGCGTGTAAAAATTGTCTTTCCACGTTTGTAACACTTTCCTTGTTTCCAAACTGCCTCTGGAAGCAACGTCGGCATAAGAACTGTTAGTCGGGAGCTTCATGAAATGGGTTTCCATAGACGAGTAGCCGCACACAAGCCTAAGATCACCATGCGCAATGCCAAGCGTCGGCTGTAGTGATGTAAAGCTTGCCACCATTGGACTCGCAGTGGAGAACGCGTTCTCTGGAGTGATGAATCACGCTTCACAATCTGGCAGTCCGACGGACAAATCTGGGTTTGGCGGATGCCAGGAGAACACTACTTGCCCAAATGTATAGTGCCAACAAACATTTTTGGTGGAGTAGGAATAATGGTCTGGGGCTGTTTTTCATGGTTCGGGCTAGGCCCCTTAGTTCCAGTGAAGAGAAATCTTAACGCTACAGCATACAATGACATTCAGCATACAATGACATTCTGTGCTTCCAACTTTGTGGCAATAATTTGGGGAAGGCCCTTTCCTGTTACAGCATGACAATGCCCCTGTGAGGTCCATACAGAAATGCTTTGTCGAGATCGGTGTGGAAGAACTTGACTGGCCTGCACAGAGCCCTGACCTCAACCCCATTGAACGCCAGGCCTAATCACCCAACATCAGTGCCCGACCTCACTAATGCTCTTGTGGCTGAATGGAAGTAAGTCCCCGCAGCAATGCTCCAACATCTAGTGGAAAGCCTTCCCAGAAGAGTGGAAGCTGTTATAGCAGCAAAGGGAGGACCAACTCCATATTAATGCCCATGATTTTGGAATTAGATGTTCGACAAGCAGGTGTCCACATACTTTTAATCATGTAGTGTATACACAGACATCTTAGTTCCCCCTTACCAAGCTGAAAGTGAGCACTGAAACTACCGCTAGTACCATGGTTTGGAAAGAGAAACAGATATCTGATTAAATTATCATCATGCGTAATGTACAGATGGTTAGTCAGAGATCTGTACTCTTTCGCTGCACCAATGCTTCAAATTACTGCTGACTCAGTGGAATAGCTCACAGGCACAAGCGTCTGAACCTGCTCCCAAGCCCTCGTTTGTTCACTGAAAGCGCATACTATACAAAGACAGTATGATATTAACACAGAGAAATATTAACTATCTGGGAAAATGCTCCTTGTCTTACAAGTGTAGGACTGGGGGTGTTTGAGCTACCGTACAAAGCTGCCTGTATTGCTGGGAAAGTATTAGACTATTCCCAGAATGCCACCCAATTAATTTGGATTATAATTATACTCAAAATGTATTCAGTCAAGCTATCATCTGTGAAACAAGGCATTTGCCTTCCCCTACAGTACTGTGCATTACTTGCCCTTAGATGTGAGTAGTAGCATCAGAAGCTGCTGTATAACATGTCTCTGTCAGTGGATCAATGAACATGTCCAGTTAGTTTTATTGAAAAGGGTCAAATGAACAGGCTCAATGTGTTTGGTTTGGTAATGTCATTGATTGTTTTGCCTTGTCTCATGGGACTCATGTTGTCTGTTTGTTCCAAATTATTTAACTGAAGGTGTCCTCTGCGTTCAATCAAACCATGTTTCTTGTTGATTCTTTATTGTTAAATATACATTCACTGCTAAATACATTTTTTGATTTTGAGTGGAGGTCTTACTGTTGATTAGGAAATACCATTGAACTCAGAACAATTTGATTTAACCTGGGCTAACTAATAGTGTGATACCTGGTTTTGCATACATGTTAGCTGTATACATAATCAGGTGTTGAAAGATAATAAACAAGATTGCATGGTACTTCTGATTGTCCCTATTCATCCCCACTGCCACTCTTGTCCACTTACTCATCTAACCCTGCTCCTCTAATCTATCATCTTGCCAATATTTTTATAAAAAGGTCAGTGAATATTCCCCATTTTTGCATGTTTCATTCATTACCATACAAATATGCTAGTTGTATACATCATGATTTTGTACAACTTGTTATACAAAAGAGAGACAATCATACAGTAGCACAATGTTGAAAAGAAAATAATGTGCCAGTACTGTATACAAGAGCAACTATGATGCATTAAGCATAATTTTTCATTAAATGGACATGCAAATTATTAAAGAAGCACTATGCAGAAATCACTAAGCCATTTCCTGGTTGCTAAAATTCTAATAGTTTGCCCCAATTTTTTTTATGTGACAAAACAAACAAGTATAGTGTAGAGAATCATTGTATCATCTAAACCGCTGTGAAAAATATTTTCCATAACTGTTTGAAGCTGGTGTACAAAACCGAAAGTAAAAGACAAAACTTAAGACCACTCAGCATATAAATTGTGCACATAGAACAGATATACCGCTTTTTAAGACTTGCTTTCAATGAGCATGACAGATCTATACCACACATTTCTATGTGAATTTGGTCCAGTCACCAAAAAGGTTACACATTGCAGCTTTAAGAGGATTATAAAAAATAAATCAAATTCATGAAGTATCAAGGATATAAAAAAAAAGTACCTTGAAATGTAGAAAATTTGGAAATGCAGAAGGAAAATATTTAGTTCAAAGTCAATTAGCTACAGTAAGAGGTTTTAAAGATATGCTAATGTATTAACTGGAGGATTAAGAGGCTTTGCAAATCCCCTTTCATGAGTTAACATTGTTATTCCTAAAGTGTCAAGAGTGGCAGATTTTTTTTTTAAGTGGTAAACTTTGAACTGAGGGACGAGGTAACAATCTTTTCTCGGCTCACAGGAGAGTGCTAAGTGAAAGACTGTTGTGTCACTATTATCAACTTTATAACTGCTACTGCAAGTGAAAGATTGAACGACTTACGAATTGTTGTGTAACTATTATCAACTTAATAACTACTAGAAGTGGCATAATGTTATGTATCTATTATTTACCTAATAAATGAAGTATTATTGTTGTATCACTATTATAAACTTACTTCATAACTGCTACTACACATGAATGGTAGTTGTGTTACTATTATCTACTTTACTTAAATACAGCACATTAATGATTATTATGTAATATTGAACTCAACACAGATGGCAAGACTAAGTTCAAATAATCAAATCAAATCAAATGTTATTTCTCACATGCTTCGTAAAACAACAGGTGTAGTCTAACAGTGAAATGCTTTCTTACGGGCCTTTCCCAACAATGTAGTAGTCCTGTGTAGTTCAGTTGGTAGAGCATGGTGCTTGCAATGCCAGGATTGAGGGTTTGATTCCCATGGGGACCAGTATGAAAATGTGTGCACTAAATACTGTAAGTTGCTCTGGATGAGAGTGTCTGCTAAATGGCTAAAATAATACAAGGATAAAAATGTGAGGAATCAATGAGTAATGATGGCTATATAGATGGGCACCAGTACTGAGTTGAGGTACAAGGTAATGGGGGTAGTTAATGTGCAGAGGTACAAGGTAATTGAGGTAGATATGTACATATAGGTAGGGCTAAAGTGACTAGGCAACAGGATAGATAATAAACAGCAGGTCAACATAGTTTTTAAGGCCTTCCTCTGACACCGCCTGTTATAGAGGTCCTCGATGACAGGAAACTCGGCCCCAGTGATTTACTGGGCCGTACACACTACCCTTGTAGCGCCTTGAGGTCATATGCCAAGCAGTCAAGAAGCTCTCAATGATGCAGCTGTAGAACTTTGTGAGGATCTGAGGGCCCATTTTTTGCATTGGATGCATCTCAATCCACTTCACCCGTCAGTGTCGCACTTCCGCATCTGCTGTGAAAGGTGGCAGAGCTAGAGCAGTGTTTTTATCAAATCATTGTTTAATATTTTTTGATCTACCTAAAGGGGTCCTAAAATTCAAAATCAAACAGCTAAATGATCCATAGTATGACCATCTTAAAACAATTCCATATGTTATCTAAAGGAACCCTTTATTCTTTGGAGAGTTCTTCCTAGAACCCTCAATGAACGGGTAGAACCCACCTTATTAGCCTTACTAGTAATTATTTATGACAATTCATTACATAAATCATAAGGCCTTTCTTTGAGGGCCTAGTTACTATATACCCTTAACACAGTGGTGTTAAGAGTCTCCTAGTTTATAGGCCACATCAGGCCTGCAAGTCACATTATGCTGGCTTGCAAAGTGATGTGTAATTCCTGTTGGAATCCAGCCGGAGTATACTGAGACTACTTCAATCATCTAAACTGGAACAACCATCTCAGTAACGGGTGCAGTAAATCCATTTACAAACAGATTGGATTAGTTTAGAAAACTATGTTATTTATCTTTGTGTAGCATAACATTAATCAACTAATCAATGTACATTCAAAAATACAGATATTACAGTAAAACAAATATTCTGAAAATCTCCCTGCAATAGACCATGCTGGGAAATATTATCTATGGTTCTATGTAGATCCCTATTGCCTTCCAAATAATAATTTTTGCCTTCCAAAGAATCATCAAATAACCCTTTCTTCCAAAAATGTTTATTCTGATCAAAACGGTTCTTGGTGGAACCCTATTCCTTTTTTGTAAGAGTGAACTGTACCACCGTCGTGTCGTCAGCAAACTTAATGATGGTGTTGGAGTCGTGCACGGCCACACAGTTGTGGGTGAGCAGGGAGTACAGGAGGGGACTAAATACGCACCCCTGAGGGGCCCCTGTGTTGAGGGTCAGCGTGCCGGATTTGTTGTCTACTTTTACCACCTAGGGGCGGCCCATCAGGAAGTCTTGGTTCTAGTTGCAGAGGGAGGTGTTCAGTCCCAGGGTCCTGAGTTTTGTGATGAGGGCAATATGGTGTTGAAAGCTGTAGTCAATGAAAAACATACTCACATAGGTGTTTCTCTTATCCAGGTGGGAGAGGGCAGTGTGGAGCGCAATACAGATTGCGTGATCTGTTGGGGCTGTATGCAAATTGGAGTGAGTCCAGGGTGTCTGGGATGATGGTGTTAATTTGAGCCATGGCTAGCCTTTCAACGCTTTTCATGGCTACAGATGTGAGTGCTACGGGACGATAGTCATTTAGACAAGTTATCTTGGCGTTCCTGGGCACAGGGACTATGGTGGTCTGTTTAGAACATGTAGGTATTACAGACATAGATCATGCATTTGATCTTTGGCCTATTGGAGCGCAGTGGCATGTATTTAAGCATGCCAATGGAAGCCAGGCTTCCCCAAAAAATAAAACATTCAAATGTCTCTTTCGTATGTCTTTGTTTAATCATTTCCCTTAAATTTGCAAGTGGCTCAAATGTATCTCAACAGAGAAATCATCCGAGCGAGGGAAACAGCACATATACTGTCTCAGTATATGTAGCCCATGTCTTTGAACCTGTCTGGCCAAAAAGAGTATGACATGTTGCCATCCTTAGCATTGAATTCAATTGGAAAGCCAGCTAGAATTTGGCCTCCCTTTATAATTTTAATAGCCAATCAGCGTTGAGCTGAGCTAAGTGAGCTCAACTGCGAATGGTCCTGGCGTTTTCCTGCAGTAGCTAACTATGGATGGAGATCTAGAGTTCCTAGTTCAAAACATTTTGTAAAATTATAATTTGTGCACCAGCTGAAAATCAAGGGGAATGGAAGGCCGATTCCAAAATTGGATATTGTGCAGGGGAGAGGAGCACCTGCTCGGATCCAATCTTTCAACACTGAGAATTACAATAGGACAGACTTGGTAGCTGGGAGTGCTAGGCTAAAGAAGCTGTTTTGCTGGCCATGCCTTCTATTTGACAAGAGCACATGTTTGGTCAGGCTCAACAACTTGAAACTTCAGCTTTATGGTAGAGTCCAGATCAACAATGCTCTCGACCAGGCCGCAGTGACCAGTGTCCAGAGGCACAATGATCAGGTCAAGAAAAACAGAGACATTCTGAAGAAACTGGTCATCACAGTAATCTACATGGGATGGCAGGAGCAAACCTTCAGGGGGCACGATGATTCAACAACAAGCCTTAACAAAGGTAATTTTGTGGAACTCAATGCATTTGCGGAGTTCGATACTGCCATGGCCGAACACATTTGGAGAAGCACTGTATTTACAGGTATGTCAAACACCATACAGAATGACATCATTCAGAGCATCGCAGATGTCCAGAAGTTAGAAAGTTGGCAGTTAGATCGAGAAGTACATTTACATTTTAATAATTCTATCTGCATATTTTAAGACATGGCATACGTGTATCAGGTTGCAGTGAGAAACCCGATAGGTTGGACGCTGCTTTTCTCGTCAATCATCTTGAAAAACGCATACTTAAATTGGAAATCAACCAATACTCGACAGCAATTTGATGGACAGTGATGAGGGCGCTGGATATGGGGGTGTGAGCAGGTGGGTCTGGGCAGGGTGATGTTGATGTTCGTGTTTGTGTGTGTTTGTATGCTGTCGTTTGTATGTGTATATTTTGTATTGTTTACAATACAAATGTTTTACAAAAAAGCCAGTGAGATCAGTTCAGGACCCTTCATAGCAGTCCAGGTGGATGACACTACAGACATATCCTGCAAATGTCAATTGACAATCATAGCACGCTATGTCAATGATAAGGGTGTTATATGCGAGAAATTCCTGTTTTTTTGTTTTGTTTGTGAGCGCAGAGAGAAACGCAGAGGCGATCACTGATGTTGTAATGCAAACTGGCTGCAGGGTTGTATTTGCCAACAAACTAATCTGCCAGACTTACGACGGGGCAAGCCGCATGGGCTCCCGAGTGGCGCAGCGTTCTAAGGCACTACATCTCAGTGATAGAAGCTGTCGCTACAGACCCCGGTTCAATAAAAAATATCAATAAAAAAGTGGTCAGATGAAGCTAAGCTACAGGACTGTTTTGCTAGCACAGACTGGAGTATGTTCCGGTATTCCTCCGATGGCATTGAGGAGAACACCACATCAGTCATTGGCTTCATCAATAAGGGCATCGATGACATCGTCCCCACAGTGACCATACGTACATACCCCAACCAGAAGCCATGGATTACAGGCAGCATCCGCACTGAGCTAAAGGTTAGAGCTGCCGCTTTCAAGGTGCGGGACTCGGAAGCTATGCCCTCCGATGAACCATCAAACAGTCAAAGCGTAAATACAGGACAAAGATCGAATCGTACTACACAACTCTGACGCTCGTCTGATGTTTTTTTATTTATTTATTTATTTTATTTTTTATTTCACCTTTATTTAACCAGGTAGGCAAGTTGAGAACAAGTTCTCATTTACAACTGCGATCTGGCCAAGATAAAGCAAAGCAGTTTGACACATACAACAACACAGAGTTACACATGGAGTAAACATACAGTCAATAATACAGTAGAAAAAAAACAAATATATATACAATGTGTGCAAATGAGGTAAGATAAGGAACATAAGGCAATAAATAGGCCATGGTGGCGAAGTAATTACAGTATAGCAATTCTAA
Source organism: Brachymystax lenok tsinlingensis (assembly GCA_030435695.1). Classification (NCBI taxonomy): domain Eukaryota; kingdom Metazoa; phylum Chordata; class Actinopteri; order Salmoniformes; family Salmonidae; genus Brachymystax; species Brachymystax lenok. The sequence continues at coordinate 11,743,752 of CM059801.1, forward strand.
CACTGGAATGGTAGATGTGCAGTAGATGAATGTGCAAAGTAAAAATACTGGGGTGCAAAGGAGCAAGATACATAAATGACTACGGTAGGGGATGAGGTAGTTGGTTGGGCTATTAACAGGTGGGCTATATACAGGTGCAGTGATCTGTGAGCTGCTCTGACAGCTGGTGCTTAAAACTAGTGAGGGAGATGTGTCTCCAGTTTCATTGATTTTTGTAGTTCGTTCCAGTCATTGTTAGCAGAGAACTGAAGGAAAGGCGGCCAAAGGAGGAATTGGCTTTGGGGGTGACCAGTGAGATATACCTGCTGGAGCTTAGTGCTGACGGGTGGGTGCTGCTATGGTTACCAGCGAGCTGGAGATAAGGCGGGGCTTTACCTAGCAGGACTTGTAGATGACCTGGAGCCAGTGGGTCTGGCGATGAGTATGTAGCTAGGGCCAGCCACTGAGCATACAGGTCGATGTGGTGGGTGGTATAAGGGGCTTTGGTGACAAAGCGGATGGCACTGTGATAGACTGCATCCAGTTTGCTGAGTAGAGTATTGGAAGCTGTTTTGTAGATGACATCGCCAAGTCGAGGATCGTAGGATAGTCAGTTTTACTAGTGCAAGTTTGGCAGCATGAGTGAAGGAGGCTTTGTTGCAAATAGAAAGCCGATTCTAGATTTAATTTTGGATTGAGATGTTTAATGTGAGTCTGGAAGGAGAGTTTACAGTCTAGCCAGACACCTAGGTATTTGTAGTTGTCCACACATTCTAGGTCAGAGCCGCCCAGGGTAGTGATGCTAGTCGGGCGTGCTGGTGCAGGCTGCGAATGGTTGAAAAGCATGCATTTGGTTTTACTAGCGTTTAAGAGCAGTTGGAGGCCACGGAAAGCAGGGCTTGCAAACCATTACAGACTACAAAGGGAAGCCCAGCCGAGAGCTGCCCAGTGACAAGAGCCTACCAGACAAGCTAAACTACTTCTTTGCTCGCTTCGAGGCAAATAACACTGAAACATGCATGAGAGCACCAGCTGTTCAGGAAGACTGTGTGATTACGCTCTCCGCAGCCGATGTGAAGACCTTTAACTTCTCAGGGATCACTGGGGCGCGAAGCGCTGCTCCCTGACACTACCAGGTAAAATGTAAGGCGCCAAATTCAAAATCCAAAAGTTGAATTATTAAACATCCACCAATATACAAGTGTTCCATACTCATCAAAAGCTCTGTTTCTTGGCAATATCACAGCGTTGTCAGATTTCAAAAAGGCTTTACGGTGAAAGCAGCACATTTCATTGTTTGAGGGTAGCACCTCACATATTTTTCCCATAGCCATGAATCGACAGCCATCATGGCACACACATAACACATTTCACAGCTTGAAAACAAATCAATTACCTGTTGAAGAACTTCTGCTGAGGTCATCCTAAGTGTCCAACGAAGACAATCCATGGTTCTTTTGTTAGAAAAAGTAATGTATTTTATCCATAAATCCTCCATTTGGTTCGCTGTTATAATCAGAAACGACGGCTTCCACTCCTCTCCATTGAAACGTGACGCGAACTCCTTCATCTTATACCTATAAACTTGTCCAAGAACAATCAAACATAGTTTTAAATGTATCCTTAGGAACACTTTTACGTATATTCACTATTATAAATCAACCGGAATTTAAACTGATCGAGCAATTTGACGGTAAAAGACACTGCGCTGACTTCCTCGGGAGCGCTACCGGGTACTGTTGACATAAATGAGTTACTTCCTGGTTTGCTCTTATTCTCTGGTCTTATTCATCCAAATGAAAACTTACACTGTCTCCAGACTGTTGACATCTAAAGGAAGTGATGGGTACTGCATTCATATGCCCTTATATGGTAATTTTCATGAGGGAGGGGTGCCCAAATGAGCAATGTGTCAAAATCACTTTTTCCAGGACAGAAATTCCTCGGGGTTTCGCCTGCTACAGTGGGGCAAAAAAGTATTTAGTCAGCCACCAATTGTGCAAGTTCTCCAACTTAAAAAGATGAGAGAGGCCTGTAATTTTCATCATAGGTACACTTCAACTATGACAGACGAAATGAGAAAAAGAAATCCAGAAAATCACATTGTAGGATTTTTAATTTATTTATTTGCAAATTATGGTGGAAAATAAGTATTTGGTCAATAACAAAAGTTTATCTCAATACTTTGTTATATACCCTTTGTTGGCAATGACAGAGGTCAAACGTTTTCTGTAAGTCTTCACAAGTTTTTCACACATTGTTGCTGGTATTTTGGCCCATTCCTCCATGCAGATCTCCTCTAGAGCAGTGATGTTTTGGGGCTGTCGCTGGGCAACACGGACTTTCAACTCCCTCCAAAGATTTTCTATGGGGTTGAGATCTGGAGACTGGCAAGGCCACTCCAGGACCTTGAAATGCTTCTTCTGAAGCCACTCCTTCGTTGCCCGGGCGGTGTGTTTGGGATCATTGTCATGCTGAAAGACCCAGCCACGTTTCATCTTCAATGCCCTTGCTGATGGAAGGAGGTTTTCACTCAAAATCTCACGATACATGGCCCCATTCATTCTTTCCTTTACACGGATCAGTCAGTCCTGGTCCCTTTGCAGAAAAACAGCCCCAAAGCATGATGTTTCCACCCCCATGCTTCACAGTAGGTATGGTGTTCTTTGGATGCAACTCAGCATTCTTTGTCCTCCAAACACGACGAGTTGAGTTTTTACCAAAAAGTTCTATTTTGGTTTCATCTGACCATATGACATTCTCCCAATCCTCATCTGGATCATCCAAATGCTCTCTAGCAAACTTCAGACGGGCCTGAACATGTACTGGCTTAAGCAGGGGACACGTCTGGCACTGCAGGATTTGAGTCCCTGGCGGCGTAGTGTGTTACTGATGGTAGGCTTTGTTACTTTGGTCCCAGCTCTCTGCAGGTCATTCACTAGGTCCCCCGTGTGGTTCTGGGATTTTTGCTCACCGTTCTTGTGATCATTTTGACCCCACGGGTGAGATCTTCGTGGAGCCCCAGATCGAGGAAGATTATCAGTGGTCTTGTATGTCTTCCATTTCCTAATAATTGCTCCCACAGTTGATTTCTTCAAACCAAGATGCTTACCTATTGCAGATTCAGTCTTCCCAACCTGGTGCAGGTCTACAATTTTGTTTCTGGTGTCCTTTGACAGCTCTTTGGTCTTGGCCATAGTGGAGTTTGGAGTGTGACTGTTTGAGGTTGTGGACAGGTGTCTTTTATACTGATAACAAGTTCAAACAGGTGCCATTAATACAGGTAACGAGTGGAGGACAGAGGAACCTCTTAATAAGAAGTTACAGGTCTGTGAGAGCCAGAAATCTTGCTTGTTTGTATGTGACCAAATACTTATTTTCCACCATAATTTGCAAATAAATTCATTAAAAATCCTACAATGTGATTTTCTGGATTTTTTTTCCTAATTTTGTCTGTCATAGTTGAAGTGTACCTATGATGAAAATTACAGGCCTCTCTCATCTTTTTAAGTGAGAGAACTTGCACAATTGGTGGCTGACTAAATACTTTTTTGCCCCACTGTATATGCGTTCTGTTTCACTCACAGACAAATGGTTAACAATTTTGGAAAATTCAGAGTGTTTCCTATCCAATGGTACCAAATATGTGCATATCCTATTTTCTGGGCCTGAATGGGAGGCATTTTACTTTGGGCACGCCAGGCTCTCCAAAACCGACCCCTCAGCTGCCACTCCCTAACAAGTTAAACAGGTCAACATTCACGGATGATCGTGTACTATGAGCATGCGCTGACCAACTGGCAAGTGTTTTCACTGACATTTTCAACCTCTCCCTGTCCGAGTCTGTAATACCAACATGTTTTAAGCAGACCACTATAGTCCCTGTGCCCAAGAACACTAAGGTAACCTGCCTAAATGACTACCGACCCGTTGCACTCACGTCTGTAGCCATGAAGTGCTTTGAATGGCTGGTCATGGCTCACATCAACACCATCATCCCAGAAACCCTAGACCCACTCCAATTTGCATACCGCCCGAACAGAACCACAGATGATGCAATCTCTATTGCACTCCACACTGCACTTTCCCACCTGGACAAAAGGAACACCTATGGGAGACTGCTATTCATTGACTACAGCTCAGCGTTCAACACCATAGTGCCCTCAAAGGTCATGAATAAGCTAAGGACCCTGGGACTAAACACCTCCCTCTGCAACTGGATTCTGGACATCCTGACGGGCCACCCCCCAGGTGGTAAGGGTAGATAACATCACATCCTCCACGCTGATCCTCAACACGGGGGCCCCTCAGGGGTGCGTGCTCAGTCCCCTCCTGTACTCCCTGTTCACTTATGACTGCACGGCCAGGCACGACTCCAACACCATCATTAAATTTGACAATGACACAACAGTGGTAGGCCTGATCACTGACAATGACGAGACAGCCTATATGGAGGAGGTCAGACACCTGGCCGTGTGGTGCCAGGACAACAACCTCTCCCTCAAGGTGATCAAGACAAAGGAGATGATTTTGGACTACAGGAAAAAGAGGACCGAGCACGCCCCCATTCTCATCGATAGGGCTGCAGTTAAGCAGGTTGAGAGCTTCAAATTCCTTGGTGTCCACATCACCAACAAACTAACATGGTCCAAGCACACCAAGACAGTCGTGAAGAGGGCACGACAAAACCTATTCCCCCTCAGGAGACTGAAAAGATTGTTATCTTATCTCTGAAACATGCTGCAAACTCATCACATTTAGATGTGGAGGAAAGTTCACATAGGCTTGTGGGGGTAGGATTTATCATGCCATAAATGGTCGAGAAGAGCTCTCTCTAATTCTTCTGATTATTAGCGATCAAGTGAGAAAAATGAGCCCATCTGGCATTTCAAATTGCCTTGTTATATATGCCAAGTTGCTCTCTCAGAATATCAAAATGGACCTGCAATTTTGCCTTTCTGCAATTTCTGTTTAATTTATTAGTTTCCTCACTCATCCAAGGGGCTCCCCGTTTGGATTTGGACTTTCTTAACTTTAATGGAGCTATGGCATCAATGTTTGCTCTCCATTTGCTATTTATGTTATCAAATAAATCATTACAAGAGGAATGCAGAATAGGTAATGGAGTATTTTTCATACACTCAATAAAATCTGTAGCATCTTCCGAGGTAAGTTTCTTAATAATGCGTTCAGTATTACACACAGTGGTGATCAGATAAAGCAACATCAACAATAGAGGATATGTCAATAGAAAGCGCTTTTGGGCCCAGTAACATGTTTGGTAAAGTCCATAGAGCTCAAAATATTCCGAAATTAAATTGCCTTGGAGTCAGTCTCTTTGTCAACATGAACATTAAAATCGGCCAACACAATGATTTTATCATAGTTTTCAAAGACAATAGAGAATAGTTCAGATAAATCAGTAAAGAAAGTGGGGCAGTGCTTTGGAGGCCTATACAGGGTTATGGCCAGCACAGTTGGCTGACATTTAAACAGTATAAAATAATGCTAAAAAGACCCAAAGTGGCCAAATTAAATGTCCTTACAGCTGAGAGCATTAGGAAAAATACAGGCTGTCCCCCCACCATTTTTCCCTATGAAAAGCTGTAATCCAGTTTACATTCACGAGAAAGGTTTTACGGGAGATTGCTCTAACATTTAAAAGTGCCATATTCAATGAGTGTGGGCCACTCTGCCCGTGGGGCATCTGCCTAGAGGTAACCAATGGAATAAACGTCACAACCACGTTTTCTGAGTCTCCAATCTATCAGAATGGTAGATTAAAGTTTGTATAAACTCACTAGAAGGTGGAGTTAAAAGAACATAAATTAGGTTACTCACGATAACCATGGGGTCATTTGTATAGGAGTTGATCTGGTTTCTAAGTCCTCTGTTGCTTATTCTTACAGGGAGAACTGGAGCACTACCATATCCTGTCTGCCAGGCTCTAAAACAGTTTGCATTGTTGCTGGAAATAATCCTGGAATCCCTGTGGTTAGGGTGAATCCGTCTCTTTTAAAAAGTGCTGGTTGCTCCCACAGCAAATCAAAGTTGTCACAAAAATCATTGCAAAGTTTGTTCAGGCACTCGTTTAGGGCAAATAGTAAGGCTGAAACGTTCTGAATCCTTTCGGTAGCACGGCAGGGGGCCAGAGATAATTATTATCTTACCTGTGCTAGCGAGGGTCTTTAAAAATGTGTTGTGGTCCTCCTTCAGTTCCTCAGATCGCCTCAAATTAAGGTTGTTAAAACCTACGTGAGTGACGATGGTGTCAATATTGGAGTAGTTGGCCAGAACCGAGGGCAGGAGAGATTTGACATCATTGACACGGCTCCTGGGTGACAGCGGTCGGTCTGTGGACCGACCGAGGTCCATGGGTGGCCAGACTGCCTCCCCGATCTCCTACGCCTTGTGAGTGTCCAGTCTCCCATGGGCCGCAGAGTTGTCTGTTGGATTGGGACAGATCAACACTGCCTGACTTATCGACAGATTTTCGATAGGAGGCATTTAAAACTGAGATTGGGTTTGCCTGGGATACACCAAGGTCAGTGTACTTAGAAAGCAGGTCTTCTTTTTCTCTCAGCCGAGTTAACAGCCGGAGGATCTCTTTCCTAAGATACTTGATGGTGGTGCATTTAGGGCAGAGAAATCCCCTGTCCAATTTCCAGTTCCACCTTATCTTTATCTTGTGATTGTGTGAAAATCATCTCACACCTGAAGCATTTGTGCCCAGCTGTGGATAAAAACACCAGTGGGCTAGCACTGCTAGTGTTAGCCTGCTCCATTTTCTTGATGTCTAGAAGCTAACTGCTACTTAACAGGAAACCGGGACACAAACTTACAGTCCCAGCAGTAAAGGCTCACCATGTCACTGAATCAGTAGCAATACAAACTTTAGCTACTATTAAAAACAATTTAATGAAAATTATTTAATAAAAACAACAAACCGAGTGTAGGCAGTACACTGTTGCGCGTTCCTCCGGGGGGCTTCTACCTATAGTTAGCTTTCAAATTTCGCATTAGGCTATTTTAATCTTTCTGCTCCTGAGAAATATTTTAGGAAGGACATTATTGCATCTTGAGGATACAGATGGTGATATGAACTTTGCCAACTAACTTGAACTTACATTGGATCATGCTGTGTAGGTCATGTAAGTGTTTGTTACATTTTATTAGTGTACTTAAACAGGACGTACACTACATGACCAAAAGTATGTGGACACCTGCTCGTCTAACATCTAATTCCAAAATCATGGGCATTAATATGTAGTTGGTCCCCCCTTTGCTGTTATAACAGCCTCCACTCTTCTGGAAAGGCTTTCCACTAGATGTTGGAACATTGCTGCAGGGACTTCCATTTAGCCACAAGAGCATTAGAGAGATCGGGCACAGATGTTGGGCGATTAGGTCTGGCTCGCAGTCGGCATTCCAATTCATCCCACAGGTGTTCGATGGGGTTGAGATCAGGGCTCTGTCAAGTTCTTCCACACCGATCTCGACAAAGCATTTCTGTATGGACCTTACTTTGTGCACGGGGGCATTGTCATGCTGAAACAGGAAAGGGCCTTCCCCAAACTGTTGCCACAAAGTTGGAAGCATGGAATCGCCTAGAATGTTGTATGCTGTAGCGTTAAGATTTCCCTTGACTGGAACTAAGGGGCCTAGCCCGAACCATGAAAAACAGCCCCAGACCATTATTCCTCCTTTTTACATGCTACGCGCTTCAGGATTCTTGTATGGCCTACCACCTCGCAGCTGAGCTGTTGTTGCTCATAGATGTTTCCACTTCACAATAACAGTTTTGTTAACATGACTTGTTGGAAAGGTAGCATCCTATGACGGTGCCACGTTGAAAGTCACTGAGCTCTTCGGTAAGGCCATTCTACTGACAATGTTTGTCTATGGAGATTACATGGCGGTGTGCTGGATTTTATACACCTGTCAGCAACGGGTTGTGGCTGAAATAGCCGAATCCACTCACTTGAAGGGGTGTCCACATACACTATATATACACAAAAGTATGTTGCTCTCCAGTTTTAATTTGATGAACCACAAACTTATGTGGTTGAATTTATTCTGGCGCTGTGTGACACTTGTCTTTTGGAACTGTGTCTGTGAAACGATGTAGGCTATGGTGTATCGGTCTTATTGTGGCTATCACGGTGCTCTATAAATTTCTAATGGCTTAGAAACATAGATTGTAAAAAAATAATAATAATACCTTCTGTGGCTTCCCCATTGATTTTAACCACACACCCACACTCTTTCTGTAACTCTGTTGAATGTACTTTACATTGTATCCCATAAGTAATGTGACCATGAGTTTACAATCCTCTCACTCCTCTTTTCGCAGGGAGCGCATACAGAGAATGCATAGATAATGGAACGTGGGCTCTGAAGAGCAACTACTCCAGTTGTGAACCCATTTTGGAGGAGAAGGTTGGTAGGAGTTGTGTACGCAGATCAAACCCTATGCCCTCCCCTTCATTTTGCTCGATACAAGTAACCTGCTAGAGACAATGTTAACAACCTGAACCACATACTCAGATCAAACTGTTAGACGATGAAAAAATCCCTTGAATGAGTAGGTGTGTCCAAACTGGTACTGTACACTACCGTTCAAAAGTTTGGGGTCATTTAGAAATGTCCTTGTTTTTGAAAGAAAAGCTATTTCTTTGTCCATTAAAGTTGATCAGAAATACAGTGTAGACATTAATGTTGTAAAGGACTATTGTAGCTAGAAACGGCTGATTTCTTTAAATGGATTATCTACGTAAGAGTACAGAGGCCCATTATCAGCAACCATCACTCCTGTGTTCCAGTGGCACGTTGTGTAAGCTAATCCAAGTTTATCATTTTAAAGGCTAATTGATCATTAGAAAACCCTTTTTCAATTATGTTAGCACAGCTGAAAACTCTTGTTTTGATTAAAGAAGCAATAAAACTGGCCTTCTTTAGACTAGTTGAGTATCTGGAGCATCAGCATTTGTGGGTTCGATTACAGGCTTAAAGAACTTTCTTCTGAAACTCGTCAGTTTATTCTTGTTCTGAGAAATTAAGGCTATTCCATGCGAGAAATTGCCAAGAAACTGAAGATCTCGTACAACGCTGTGTACTACTCCCTTCACAGAACAGCGCAAACTGTCTCTAACCAGAATAGAAAGAGGAGTGGGAGGCCCTGGTGCACAACTGAGCAAGAGGACAAGTACATTAGAGTGTCTAGTTTGAGAAACAGACGCCTATTTAGGGAAGAAGCAGTCAGCTGGTATTCTGTCTATAATGGAGTGGCCAGCACAGTCACTGGATCTCAACCCTATTGAGCTGTTGTGGGAGCAGCTTGACCGTATGGTACGTAAGAAGTGCCCATCAAGCCAATCCAACTTGAGGGAGGTGCTGCAGGGAGCATGGGGTGAAATCTCTTCAGATTACCTCAACAAATTGACAACTAGAATGCCAAAGGTCTGCAAGGCTGTACTTGCTGCAAATGTAGGATTCTTTGATGAAGCAAAGTTTGAAGGACAACATAATTATTTATAACCTCGTCAACGTCTTGACAATATTTCCTATTCATTTTGCAACTCATTTAATGTATGTGGTGGCAGGTAGCCTAGTGGTTTGAATCCCCGAGCAGACAAGGTAATCTGTCGTTCTGCCTCTGAACAAGGCAGTTAACCCGCTGTTCCCCGGTAGGTGGTCATTGTAAATAAGAATTTGTACTTAACTGACTTTCCTAGTTAAAACAAGGTTAAATAAGTGACCCCAAACTTTTGAACGGTAGTGTATATAGAATCTAATTAAGTTACATCTATGAACTTTTTTTATATACTGTAGATACACCATCAGGAGATCCTAGCTTTTTGCAATGGTTGTTCATTGTTACTAATCCAGTCAGCGAAAGTATGTAATTTATTATCAGAATGTTCCACGTTTCCATATTTAGTTTTATTGATATCTTTTGAAGGCAAATTGTGCATTGCAAATGCATGTCTCTGTCAACGTGTATGTATAGGTAACTGCCAAAATAATGGAAACACAAGTAAATGAGGTATATAAAGTACACAGGTGTGGTTCCTAAATTAATTATGCAATTAACATCCCATCATGCTTAGGGTCATGTATAAAAATGCTGGGCAGGCAATTACTTGGACATTATTTTGTCTACCATGGCTATGCCCCCATAGGATGACAATGCCCCCATCCACAGGGCATGAGTGGTCACTGAATGGTTTGATGAGCATGGAAATGATGTAAACCATATGCCATGGTCATCTCAGTCACCAGATCTCAACCCGGCGCCTGAGACAGCGTTTTCCACCACCATCAACAAAACACAGAATTATGGAATTTCTCGTGGCAGTATGGTTTTGCATCTCTCCAATAGAGTCTCAGACACTTGTAGAATCTATACCAAGGTGCAGTTACCTGTCTAATTTTGTATGAATAATTTTGTCTTTTGAGATTTTGAAGTAGAACTTGTGATATTCTCTCCTCAGAGGAAATACCCAATGCACTATAAGATTGCTCTGATTATCAACTACCTAGGCCACTGTATTTCTGTGGGAGCTCTTGTCGTGGCCTTCGTTCTCTTCTTATGCTTAAGGCAAGTACAGAAATAGTACCCTGCTAAATTAATTTGCAGTACATGTGACCTCTTACAAAACAATGAGCGACATTTATTTGAACTGCAGGATTGCCCTCCATTAACACATTTAATGTAAAATGAAGAGGTCCCTCTCAGTTGAAACACTCAACATACTTGTGTTATCTCAAAACCTTCACTAATCATATATTTCATCTAGATTATTGATTTGTTTGTGTCTTCGTATGTAAACTGTGTTTTGATGCTTGTTAATCTAAAAAAATAAAATATATATCGATCAAGTAAATTGTACCCAAGAATAAAATGTTGTCTCCTACTATAGGAATATGTTTTTGATTGGAATATTGTAACTTTAGTGATGTAAAACAGTTGTTTTTATTTCTAATGTTCTATATATTTCTAGGAGCATAAGATGCCTTCGAAACATAATCCACTGGAACTTGATAACAACCTTCATTTTGAGGAATGTTATGTGGTTCCTACTTCAGTTGATTGACCACAATATACATGAGAGCAATGAGGTAACCATCGTTACATATTATTTGTATTTTTACAATTCACATGACTGTTAGGTATTAGTGCAATGAAAAGCTTAACTAATTTTGTTTTATGTCTTTCTACAGCCTTGGTGTCGCCTTATAACAACGATATATAACTATTTTGTGGTGACCAATTTTTTCTGGATGTTTGTTGAGGGATGCTACCTTCACACAGCCATTGTGATGACTTATTCTACGGACAAGCTAAAAAAATGGGTCTTCTTATTCATTGGCTGGTGTAAGTACTGTACATGTCAGACTATGACAAGTGATTGATAGGAACACAAGCTAGGAACACAAGAATTTCACTACACTCGCTATAACATCTGCTAAATATGTGTATGTGACCAATAAAATTTGATTTAATATCAATCATAAAACTCTAGATAGCAGCCATACACACAGCAGCATTAACATTGTCTAAATATGAAACATAAAATGGTAACAGTTTTTTTTGTCAATCTGTCAATCATATTGTCACCTCTATGAGCCATTATGACAGTCTGGTAAAAAAAACATGTTTGTAGAAATATTAATATCACTTTACTGTAGCTGTAAGAGGTAACTACAGGTCGATTTGTGCAGAGGGGGTTGAATCCCCACATATTACACAAAACAGACCATTAAATGGGACAATTGAAGAGCTACAGTGCATTCGGAAAGTATTCAGACCCATTTCCTTTTTCTACATTTTGTTAAGTTAGACTTATTCTAAAATTGATTGAATAAAAAAAATCTGAATAAATCTACATACAATACCCCATAATGACAAAGCGAAAACAGGTTTTTTGCTATGAGACTCGAAATTGAGCTCAGGTGCAGCCGGTTTCCATTGACCATCCTTGAGCTGTTTCTACAACTTGATTAGAGTCCACCTATGGTAAATTCAATTGATTGGACATGATTTGGAAAGGCACACAACTGTCTATATTAGGTCCCACAGTTGAAAGTGCATGTCAGAGCAAAAACCAAGCCATGTGGTCGAAGGAATTGTCCGTAGAGCTCCGAGACAGGATTGTGTCGAAGCACAGATCTGGGAAAGGGTACCAAAACATTTCTGCAGAATTGAAGGTCCCCAAGAACACAGTGGCCTCCATAAGAGAGAGGCCTTGGTCAGGGAGGTGACCAAGAACTTGATGGTCACCCTGACAGAGCTCCAGAGTTCCTCTGTGGAAGGACAACCATCTCCACTAATCTGGCCTTTATGGTACAGTGGCCAGATGGAACCCACTGACAGCCAGCTTGGAGCTTGCCAAAAGGCACCTAAAGGACTCTCAAACCATGAGAAACAAGATTCTCTGGTCTGATGAAACCAAGATATAACTATTTGGCCTGAATGCCAAGTGTCACGTCTGGAGGAAACCTGGCACTATCCCTATGGTGAAGCTGTCACGCCTGCTCCCACTCTCCCCCTCTGGCGCTCGAGTGCGCCAGGCTGCCCTTCATTACGCACACCTGTCACCATCATTACGCGCAGCAGCGCTCATTAGACTCCTTCCCTTTGTTGATTGCCGCGTCTATAACTATCTGCTCCCCCGTTTGTTCCCTGTGTTTGCATTAATGTCGTTATGTGTTCATGTCCAGACGCTGTCCTGTCCTGTTCCAATGTCGGTTGCCATTAAATGTTCACTCCCTGTACCTGCTTCTCATCTCTACCAGCGTCAATCCTTACAGAAGCATGGTACCACAAAGAGCAAATCAGATGGGATGGCGAATCACTGCAGAATGCCGTGGTAGCTATTTTTTTGTACACCTGCCCCTTAATAGCTCAGGGGTTTTCTGCAAGTTGTTGATCTATGGAGTGATCTACACTAGTTTGTGTAGTGTTTTTATTAATTCACCACATCAAAGCGTGAATGCTACAGTACATGCTTGAGTAGACAAACTTAGACAATGTAGCTAAATATTAGCAAAACAACTCTTCATTTCTCACAAAGCATCTTGTGAGATTAGCAGAAGTGTCTAATTTCAAGAAAAGAGAAAATGCTATTGGAGTGCGGGGAAGTCAGTTCAGGCCTGCGATTGAGCGAGAGCTTAATGGGACAGGCAGCAGATGCCCCCAGTCATCGCCACATAATTATCCACACTCGCCTAGAGCTGAAGTGTTAGTGAAAGCACATTGCATGTTAGAAACCAACTCCCACAACGGAGAGGCTCCTGAAACTGCACTGGAGCATGCTTCAGTCATTCAGCTCAGCTCACTGTCGAGCCATTTTGACGTTTTCTTTGTATAACATGTAATAAAGGACTATCTATGCAATCGCATAAAACATAGATCTGGATGGATCTGTATATAGGTCACATGTATGTGAGTCCTTTGAACATATTGTACGCTAGGGTATAGGATATAGTACAGTATAGTAACACACCCAGTATAGTTATTAGAAATCTCATCTTGGCCTCAAAATGGAATTAACCAAAGGTTGTTCATTCACACTTGTTAATTCAGGTGTGTAGTGGAGGTGATGTGGAATTGTTACATTCCATTGGTTTCACAAGTGGGAGGTACATACATTTCAGCAGTGGGATGACAGAAGAAGTTGATTTTATACATTCAAGAAGATGTCTTTATTGTGTTTAAGTAAATAACCTTGCACAGTAGGCTCATTTGTTATCTACACTGAATGTAGAACATCTTCCAAATATTGAGTTTACTCTCAGAATAACCTCAATTTGTCGGGGCATGGACTCTACAAGTTGTTCCACAGGGATGTTGGACCATGTTGATTCCGATACTTCCCACAGTTGTGTCAAGTTGGCTGGATGTTGTTTGGGTGGTGGACTATTCTTGATACACACAGGAAAAACCCAGCAGCGTTGCAGTTCTTGAAATAAACCGGTGTGCCTGGAACCTACAACCATAAAGCACTTAAGTCTTTTGTCTTGCCGATTCACACTCTGAATGGCACACATACACAATCCATGTCTCAATTGTCTCAAGGCTTCAAAATCGATTTTTAACCTTTCTCCTCCCCATAATTTACACTGATTGACGTGTATTTAACAAGTGACATCAATAAGGGATCATATCTTTCACCTGGATTCACCTGGTCAGTCTATGTCAAGGAAAGAGCAGGCGTTCTAAATGTTTTGTACACTCAGTGTATATCTGTTACAAATGAATAATGTAGCCTGACGTTTTGTGTTTTAGGGATGTCCTTGAGTACACCCTTCGGTAATTTACTCAGTCCGTCACAGTTCCACTGATGATCAAGTGGTTTTCATGCGCAGGTCTCAGCTTTGAAGTGGAATCCTATTTACAACATTGAAGTATGATTCAGACATTACAGTGACTAGACTTGGTTCTTTACTCTCGAGCGTTATCATTTCTAATAAGTATGTCTGGCATGTGGGTAACCTTAACATAGACTATCTTCTCTTTTTGTTGATTATAACAACTATGCGTTGTCTAGGTCAGTTGGTGCAAAGATCGACTTGTCATGCTTTTCATGTAGTCTTTTCACATCAAAGTATTTTTTTGTTCTCGAGAGGTTCATTTTAAAGTGAATTTGAAACTGATTACTGCCAATCTCTTAATAATCAGTAAATCAAGTAAACAAAAAGCTAATTAAATATGTTCTCCTTCACAGAGAGGAATTGCTTTGGTAAATTTTGTTACTTCCTTTGTACTAACAAATATAAAAAAAACTTTGTTTTGAGTAGTCATGGTGGTTAGTTTAAGTTAAATACTAATTGGGTCATGTATTTTACGTGTTGGTCTTCAAGGAGATAATAAAAACATAATAACATTTTTTGTAGATCCACTCCAGACAGTTTTAAAAGTTATCAATGTCATCAGTGCCCAGCTTTTTCAGATCCTTAGCGATCACTTATTAAGAAATGTAGGAAGTAGAACAGATTTCACTTTATCTGTCTAACACTGGGGACCAACAAGATAAGAAGTCCTTAAGCCAGATCAAAGTAGAACTGGAAGGATCCTACTGGCCTCAATGGATCCCTTTATTTCATCTCTGTAATAGCTTCTAAATGCAGCAGCCTGATTCTAATTAGCCTAGTTTACACTGCACTTAGCCCAGGGCTAACAGCCTCTTTATCCCTGGGCTAAGATACATTGCTCCAGAGCAGGTTTAGCACCGACTTTCACAATATTGGCAAATATGTAAATTCATTTTTGTATTTCTTTTAGGCATTCCATGTCCTATTATTGTTGCTTGGGCCATTGGGAAGCTTTATAATGAAAATGAACAGTAAGTGCACAATTTCAGTTTAAACAACAACAATGTAATCTCAAGTATTAATAAATTGTTTGTGTTGTAGATATTTTGTTGTATCTGACTAACCATTTTAAAAGCTGAGGGTCCATCAAAGATGAAGGTTAATGACCTTTGATGGAGTGCAAAGAAACCTATACAGATGCAGGTTCTTAATTTGAGCCAGTTTGCTACAGCAGAAAAATTATCCTTTAGCAACAAGAAATGTGAATTATTATGTGGGAAAAGGGAAAAGCAAGTCTGAAATTTCAAAGTGGAAATTAAAACTACACTTTTAAAATGTCCATTGCAGGAAGATTCTCCTGCAACATGGTGATCAGATTAAGATCCTACACCTGTACATGTATGCCATTGTAAATTTGTTAGTCACAGATAAACCTTTAAAGATGTCTTATACCCCCTTTGTAGTACTTGAATCCTTTTATTATTGTGGAAACACTACCAGTACTGATTCAAGGTGAATCAGCAGTTTACTGTATTGTAGGTGTCAAAGGGGCATTCACTGTAGCATTTACAAGAGGATAATATATGTTATCTAATGAGGTTATGAAAAGGCAATTGATAGCTCAGTTTATTTGAAAATGTAATAGAATAAAGTCAGACTTCTAACAATAGTTAAAGGTCATGTTGTATATGTTTTGACTGTGATGTTTATGCTGCTATTATCAAGGCACTTCTTGGCTAACCAAAAGAGTACATTTCATCTCCAATTTAATTTCAATTATAGCAATTTCTAACTTGGGAACTCTGGAAAGTCTTGATAATGCTACAAAATTGTTTTGCTAATAACCGAATATAGATTGATACAAATTATGTTGTTTAATATGCAACACTTCAAAAAGCCATTATTTTAATGTTTGTCAACAGATGCTGGTTTGGGAAAGAACCTGGAAAGTATATTGACTACATTTATCAAGGGCCGGTCATCCTTGTCCTTTTGGTAAGACCATTGTCTCTCACTGTTTTATTTCTTAGCTGCCCTAATGCAACCGCAACAAATTTCACTTCCTTTAGTTATTTTTTCATTACTAAAACATCCTGTAATGAACTCTTAATGAAAGTTTACCATCTGTATTCTCTGCTAGATAAACTTCGTTTTCCTCTTCAACATAGTAAGAATCCTTATGACCAAGTTGAGAGCTTCTACCACATCAGAAACTATACAGTACAGGTGAGTCACTACTCCTGTGGGGTTGTTATTTTAAATATCGCATGCCATATTATTACTTGACCTCCATTGAATATTCACTCGGGGGGGCTCCCGAGTGGAGTAGCGGTCTAAGTCACTGCTTCTCAGTTTGATTCCAGGCTTTGAGTTCCATAGGGCGGCGCACAAGTTTGATTCCAGTTTGAGTCTCATAGGGCGGCACACAATTGGCCCAGCGTTGTCCGGGGTAAGCCGTCATTGTAAATAAGAATTTGTTCTTAACTGACTTGCCTAGTTAAATAAACGTTAAATAAAAACAGTACTATATTCTGCATTTTGCCCCCATTGCTTCCCGTGATTTTAAGTGAGGAAGTGGAAGCGTTAACCATTGAACTCTGAGATTCTCTATAGCAAGTTTGTTATTAGAGTCAATTATTCAAACCAATCTCATTTAGACCACCCTAATGCCAAAGAAGGATTCTTAAATACATTTTGACTGTCTCAAAATGTAGCAAATATCAAGAGTCATCCAGACGTGACATTTTTCTAAAAGGAACAATCTCCTATCATTTCAGCAGACAGGCTATGTGACTGAATGGGAGAGAGGCATGGGACTTTATCACCACAGAACACCCGTATCTGGTTTTCTAACATGTTCTTATTCCCTCTTATTCCCTTCTTACACCTGACCTAAACCAATGCCTTACACTATAGGATTCACCAAGAGTTAAACTAATTCATAGAGAATAAGTGAACGCCTGCTCACTGTTTGGTTGCTCCATACACACACTTTTAATAAAGGTGACACAATAACATTTCAAACAACATAGGTATTTGTCCTAACATGGTCTTCGTCCTTAGTCTGATACATTGTATTGTGATGTGAGATTGCCAACCCACAGTTATTGCAGTTATTACAACCTCCCCTCAACATTCACAGTTTATGGAGCAATTAATGGGGCATTTGTTTAACAAATCCCTCCTGCTCAACGAAGTGATAATAAGGTCAGCTGCTTTATAAGGGGTGCTCTCAATCTGTACTCAACTTGCACACACCAAGACATAATATTCCGATAAAGATATGGCCACACACACACACACACACACACACACACACACACACACACACACACACACACACACACACACACACACACACACACACACACACACACACACACACACCATTTTCCATGATGATCGTTTCTGTTTGAAATAGAACCCCTCTTTTTCTTTACAAATTAACTGCTGATGTTGCGCAGTGAGAATAGCCTTGGGTATCTTATTCCTGGAACAACTTTCATCGTCCTCGATTCACATTGAAGCTTTTATTCATAGTGGATTATTTTAAAACTCAAAAGGGACATCTCAATTCCCAGCAAAGTCTGCAGACCTCTGTTCTGTAGAATAGGCCTATGCTACTCCAATGCTGATATTGCTGACATTGGGTTCCCTACTCAAAGTCAAAGAGTGGATTTATATCATACAATAGGTGCTATTTGATGTGTAAACAGGGCCATCAGCTACTTCACTGCTTATGTAGATTACCTGAAATCCCATCGTAATTCGAAGAAATGAAGAATGAAAGACTGTCTCCCAGGGAGATTTTCCATTTTCAACCTGATACTCAAATGGACCTCTTATATTGTCAGATTTTTGTTTTGGCCACAAAACCGTAAGCAATAAACCCCTTTCTATCATCAACCTGCTGGAGTCAAGCCCAGTTTGCAGAAATCTGCATTTTTATTTTATTAATCACATTTTCACTCTGAAACAAATACCTATTGCTAGCACACCTTGAGTGGCAATCTGATTATGAAAACACACACATGGAATCATGTAGTAACCAAAAAAGTGTTAAACAAATCAATTTTATATTTGAGATTCTTCAAATAGCCACCCTTTGCCTTGATGACAGCTTTGCACACTCTTGGCATTCTCTCAACCAGATTCACCTGGAATGCTTTTCCAACAGTCTTGAAGGACTTCCCACATATGCTGAGCACTTGTTGCCTGCTTTTCCTTCACTCTGTGGTCCGACTCATCCCAAACCACCTCAATTTGGTTGAGGTCGGGGATTTTGGAGGCCAGGTCATCTGATGCAGCCTTCCATCCCTCTCCTTCTTGGTAAAATAGCCTTTACACAGCCTGGAGGTGTGTTGGGTCATTGTCCTGTTGAAAAACAAATGATAGTACCACTAAGCCCAAACCAGATGGGATGGCGTATCGCTGCAAAATGCTGTGGTAGCCATGCTGGTTAAGTGTGCCTTGAATTCTAAGTAAATCACAGACAGTGTCACCAGCAATGCACCCCCACACTTTTAGGGCAATTAACAAACATAATGCTGTTGTTCATTTTGCTGGTATCTAACCTTGGCTTTTACAATGATTGTTTTTCCCTCGAGTATTGTGAGAAAACCCACGCTTTCTCCGGAAATGCACGTGAGAACTATGCACATTTCTCCCAAACAATATGGGAGAAATTGGACTCTTGCGCCTACATGTCAGGACTGTTCTCTTTGTACTTAACCATGTCTCTGGACTTTACACTTCTCCTGAAATATGTGGCGTTAAAGACTGGTGACTGTGGATTCTCGTTTAAGTGCTGTCTGTAAATCCACATGTTGTAACCCTCGATCTAGACTTGCCATTATCTTGCTACTTCTATTGTCTGGAAATGTGCAATCTAACCCAGGTTCTGACATTCTTACTGCTGCTGAATTAAGTAGTCAGAGTGGCTTGCATATTAATTTTGTGAATATATGGATAAAAACTGCAGACCCTGATGTATTTATGCTTTCTGAAACCTGGCTTAAATCTATTACAGACAAAAATATTGGCATAAATGGTTACAGTGTTGTTCGTACAGATCGTAAATCTAAGGGTGGTGGTGTTGCTGTATACGTAAAAGACAAGTTCTCGGTGGTCGTTCTGACTTCTATTACTAAACCTTTGCAATTTTAACCTAAACCTTGGCTCATCTTTAAATATTTGTTGTATCTTGTTGTTATAGACCTCTATCTGCTACTGTTGGCTCACTGGATTGTATTTTTGAATTGTTATCACAGAATGTCAGTTCTGAGTTTGTCCTGATGGGTGATCTGAATCAGGACTGGCTAACATTTTGCTCTGATGAACTCAAAATTCTATGCAATACCTATAATCTCACCCAGATTGTCAACAGTGTAACTAGGTTGAATATAAAATATCCTCTGAAATCCTCTTTGATTGATTTGATCTTAACTAATACTCCTCATCGTTTTAATGCTTCTGGTGTTTTTGCAAATGACATATGTGATCACTGTGCTATTGCCTGTGTGAGAGATGGTAAAATTCCTAAGAAATCTCCACGTGTTATTACGAAAAGAAGCTGGAAGCGGTTTGATATTCAAGGTTTTTTACATGATGTATCTAGCATTGAATGGAATAGAATGGAATTAATCCCTGATGTTGAACTAGCCTTTTCTTACATCCACAACGCATTCCAGGATGTAT
The DNA here is from genome assembly GCA_030435695.1 of Brachymystax lenok tsinlingensis. Lineage (NCBI taxonomy): Eukaryota > Metazoa > Chordata > Actinopteri > Salmoniformes > Salmonidae > Brachymystax > Brachymystax lenok. Next base: position 11,763,744 of record CM059801.1, read on the forward strand.
GCAATAGGCATGCCCCTTTAAAGAAATTCAGGATTAAGGGCAGAGAGAACCCTTGGTTTACTAAGGAACTTACAAAAATCATAAGGGAACGAAATGTTATGTGGGCTAAAGCAAGAGGGACTGGTTTGGCAGATGATTGGATGGCTTTTAAACGTCTTCGAAATATGGGTGTGGCTATGATCCGTAAATTGAAAGCAGACCACTACCTGAAATCTACTTACCAAAATTTTGATGGATTATTTACATTTTGTGAAGTAGATTTCAGGTAGTGGTCTGCTTTCAATTTACGGATCATAGGGTTTGGAGTGCAAAAAAGATACTCAGCTTCCTAAACAATTAATGGTAGATTCTGAAAGCCTTGCATCAGCATTTTTTAGATGCAGGCAGTTTATTTGAAAAGGTCAAAGGTATAATTGAGCCCCCTATGAATTTACCTGAAACCCCTGTGCACTCTTTCGCCAGGTTTTCCTTTTTATCCTTCTCTGTTTCAGAAGTGTGTAAAGCCCTGAAAGAAATTGATGGGAAAAAATTCCCTGGCCCTGATGAACTAGACCCCCGCCTCCTACACCTAGCTGCAGACATCATTTCTCCCCCCTTAACATGTATTTTTAACCTCACGCTTGATGTTAAGGAAATCTCCAAGTTATGGAAATCTGCTTTTGTACTGCCTCTCCTGAAACGTGGAGATCCTTTGCTACTTGACAACTATCGACCCATATCAAAATTGTCTGTACTGTCAAAGGTACTGGAGTCCTTAGTTAGTAGGCAGCTAAAGGCCTACTTCCAAGAAAACAACATCTTAAATGGAATGCAATCAGGTTTTAGGTCTGGCCACTGCACTGTTTCAGCAACATTGAAGGTTTTAAATGACATTCACTGTGCTCTTGATAAGAAGTTACATTGTGTGTCTGTCTTTATTGATTTGTCGAAGGCTTTTGACACCGTGGACCATGCTGTGTTAGTGCAAAGGTTAAAATGTTGTGGAATTACTGGTCATGCTCTAGATTGGTTTATAAATTACCTATCAAATCGTACACAATGTGTAATGGCAGATGGTTGTAAATCTGAGTCCATAGAGGTGTGCTCAGGTGTTCTGCAAGGTTCTATTTTGAGCCCACTGTTGTTCATTTTGTAAATCAACAACATTGGGGATCTTATTGAAACAGCGGGTGTTCATTTTTATGCAGATGATACTGTTCTTTATTCAAGTGGTAGTAGTTTATCTTTAGCTTTTGAAAATGCCCAAAGAGCATTTAACATCATACAACAGAATCTGTATGATTTAAAGCTGGTTCTAAATTTGGGTAAAACAAAATGCATGGTATTTTCAAATGCCAGGCATGTTACTAATCATGTCATTGCTACATTGGCTGGACATACTATAGAGCAAGTTAAAGTGTACAAATATTGGGGTGTGTGGGTTGATGATAAGCTGAGCTTCACTGTGCATGTAGAGAACTTGATAAGGAAGCTCAAGCTGAAAATAGGTTTTTATTACCGGCATAAGGCTTGTTTTTCTTTTGAGGCCAGGAAGGAGCTGGTACGATGTACATTGCTGGCGGTTTTAGATTTTAGTGATGTTATATATATGCAGGCCTCAGCCACTACCCTGAGAGCACTTGATTCAGTGTATCATGCAGCCCTCAGGTTCATTTCAAATCAAAAACGTCTTAAAAATAAAGAAAAGCCGCACACTCTAGGAGCTCAGATGCAAAGAATATTTTATGTCCAACGTTTCGACAGGCAAGCTGTCTTCATCAGATACCCTGCATCTGAGCTCCTAGAGTGTGCGGCTTTTCTTTATTTTTAAGTTTTCCACTCCGCTAGCCAGCACCTCGCCTATATAGGTGTGCGTTTCTTTTTCTTCTAAATCAAAAACGTCTAACACATCATTGTGAAGTCTACAGCACTGTTGGCTGGTCGTCATTGACCTTGCGTAGGCTTAAACACTGGTATACACTGATTTATAAGCACATATTGGGTAAAATGACATTTTATTTTTTAGTCAGGTCAGTAAATAAATATAAATTACGGTCCCATTCTCATTTGCTTCTAACAGTACCAAAAATTAGAACACTTACTTCATGGTAGAAATAGTTTTGGTTACTTAGCTCCGTGGTCCTGGAATTCTCTCCTGAACATTTACAAATTTGATGATCTAGTTTTGTTGGTGGAGTTTAAACACTTGATCGATGTATATATCATAGAAAAGTGTAATTGTTTTTAGGCCAGCTGTTTTTAGTCAAGACGTAAAATGGTTTTGTTGTACTGTATGTGTGTTTATAGTTTTGTTTAATGTTGTGATAGTGTATGTAAGTTGTTTCCCTGCTGCTATTGGACCAGGTCTCTCTTGGAAAAGAGATGTTATCTCAATGAGAAAAACCTGTATAAATAATGGTAAAATAAACAAATAAAATAACACCTCCTCTTCCATGCTTTACGGTGGGAAATACACATGCGGAGATCATCCGTTCACCCACACCACGTCTCACAAAGACACGGCGGTTGGAACCAAAAATTTCAAATTTGGACTCCTATGAGTGCACAGGGCGAGACCCAGATGCAGACACGGGAGGCAGATGGTTCGAGTCTCTGATATTTATTATATACCAAGGGGCAGGCAAGAGAATGGTCGTGGACAGGCAAAAGAACATAAACAAGGTCAGAGTCCATGAGGTACAGAGTGGCAGGCAGGCTCGAGGTCAGGGCAGGCAGTATGGTCAGGCCGGTGGGTTCAGAGTCAAGGCAGGCAAGGGTCAAAACCCGGGAGGACTAGAAAAAGAGAGATAACAAAAAGCAGGAGCACGGAAAAACATGCTGGTTGACTTGACAAGACGAACTGGCAACAGACAAACACGGAACACCGGAATAAATATCCAGGGACTAATGGGGAAAACAGGTGACACCTGGAGGTGGGTGGAGACAATCACAAAGACAGGTGAAACAGATCAGGGTGTGACAGACTCCAGACCAAAGGACAAATGTCCATTGCTCGTGTTTCTTGGCCCAAGCGAGTCTCTTCTTATTATTGGTGTCCTTTTAGTAGTGGTTTCTTTGCATAAATTCGACCATGAAGGCCTGATTCACACAGTCTCCTCTGAACAGTTGATGTTGAGATTTGTCTGTTACTTGAACTCTGAAGCATTTATTTGGGCTGCAATTTCTTAGGCTGGTAACTCTAATGAACTTATCCTCTGCAGCAGAGGTAACTCTGGGTCTTCCATTCCTGTTACGGTCCTCATGAGAGCCAGTTTCATCATAGCGCTTGATGATTTTTGTGACTTTCAACTTTCAAAGTTCTTAAAATGTTCTGTATTGACTGACCTTCATGTCTTAAAGTGATGATGGACTGTTGTTTCTCTTTGCTTATTTGAGCTGTTCTTGCCATAATATGTAAACATTATATAAGTGGCATCGTTTAACTACTTAGGGAGTAGCGGCGCGCTAGTGGGCCACTCCCGACACTACCCGGTGAAATGTAAGGCGCCAAATTCAAAATACAAAAGTTGAATTATTAAACATTCATCAATATACAAGTGTTGCATAGTCATCAAAAGCTCTGCTTCTTGGCAATATCACAGCGTTGTGAAATTTCAAAAAGGCTTTACGGCAAAAGCACAACATTTGATTGTTTGAGGATAGCACCCCACATATTTTCCATATTAGCATAAATTCATATCCAGCGTGGGTCACACAAAACCCATATAAGAGCTAAAGAATATCACTTACCTTTCGAAGAACTTCTGCTGAGGGCTTCCCAAGTGTCCAACGAAGACATCCAATGGTTCTTTTGTTAGAAAAAGTCATTTATTATATCCATAAATCTCTGTTTGGTTGGCGCGTTATGATCAGAAAATCCACCGTTGAGTCGCCCATTGAACCGTGAAGAGAACACGTTCAAATTATACCTATAAACTTTCTACAAACAAATCAAACATCATTTTTAATGTATCCTTAGGTATCCTTTTATGTATATTTACTGTAATATTTTAACCGGGCGATAACGTGAACAATAGGAAAGGAAAATAAAGTGGTGCGCGTTCACAATCTCGCGCCCGTCAAACGTTGTAAACAAAAGTGGTCCCCTGACTACTTCCTCTTCCTCTTCTTATCCGTTCTGCTTACTGCTACAGCTTCCAGACTTTGTAGAAAGACTGTTGACATCTAGTGGAAGCCATATGTACTGCAGTCTCAGTCCTAGTTAAAATACAAATGAATAGGCAGCCTGGAGAAGGTCATTTACAAAAAAAAACTGCAAATCCAGATGGATTTTCCTCGGGTTTTCGCCTGCTATATCAGTTCTGTTATACTCACATACATTATTTTAACACTTTTAGAAACTTCAGTGTTTCCTATCCAATAGTGCTAATCCTAATTTCTGGGCCTGAGTGGCAGGCATTTTACTTTGGGCACGCCAGACTCTCCAAAACCGTCACCTCTGCTGCCGCTCCCTAAGAAGTTAAAGTGGCTAGTGATACATTTAAAACATCCACTTTTTAATTATTAAAGTGGCAAGAGATTTGATTCGACGGCCGAACGGCATATGCAAGATTCAGTAGATGGTATAGAGTACAGTGTATACATATGAGATGAGTAACGTCGGATATGTAAACATTATATAAAGAAATTGTTTAAAGTGGCTAGTGATGCATTTGTTACATCCAATTTTTTAAGTCAGTATGTTGGCAGCAGCCACTCAATGTTAGTGATGGCTGTTTAACAGTCTGATGGCCTTGAGATAAAAGTTGTTTTTCAGTCTCTCTGTCCCAGCTTTGATTCACCTGTACTGACCTCGCCTTCTGGATGATAGCGGGGTGAACAGGCAGTGGCTCGGGTGGTTGTTGTCCTTGATGATCTTTTTGGTGTAGGTGTCCTGGAGGGCAGGTAGTTTACCCCTGGTGATGCGTTGTGCAGTCCTCACTACCCTCTGGAGAGCCTTACGGTTGTGGGCGGAGCAGTTGCCGTACCAGGAGGTGATACAGCCCGACAGGATGCTCTCGATTGTGCATCTGTAGAAGTTTGTGAGTGTTTTTGGTGACATGCCAAATTTCTTCAGCCTCCTGAGGTTGAAGAGGCGCTGTTGCGCCTTCTTCACCACGCTGTCTGTGTGGGTGGACCATTTCAGTTTGTCCGTGATGTGTATGCCGAGGAACTTAACTTTCCACCTTCTCCACTACTTTCCCGTCGATGTGGATAGGGGGGTGCTCCCTCTGCTGTTTCCTGAAGTCCACGATCATCTCCTTTGTTTTGTTGACGTTGAGTGAGAGGTTATTTTCCTCACACCACACTCCGAGGGCCCTCCCAGGTGACTAGCTCATGAATCTGGTTGAGAGAATGCCAAGAGTGTGCAAAGCTGTCATCAAGGCAAAGGGTGGCTACTTTGAAGAATCTCAAATATACAATATATTTTGATTTATCACTTTTTTGGTTACAACATGATTCCATGTGTGTTATTTCATAGTTTTGATGTATTCACTATTATTCTACAATGTAGAAAATAGTAACAATAAAGAAACACCCTTGAATGAGTAGGTGTTCCTAAACTTTTGACCGGTAGTGTACGTACATTGAAACATTTACACGTCTTCCCTTTAGAAGCAACCACTTTCACCAATTACTTTTGTAACTAAATTGGAGTACTGCTGTTTTTCTGTTTTTTCTTTCACAGAAAAGCAGTAAAAGCGACATTAGTGCTACTGCCTCTGCTGGGGATCACCTACATGCTGTTTTTTGTGAATCCCGGGGAGGACGACATCTCGCAAATAGTTTTTATTTATTTCAATTCATTTCTACAATCATTTCAGGTAAGATCGTGGAGTCTCTTTTTTTCTTTACCAAGTTGCTCCTTCCCAGGAACACAAAAACCTTGAACCTTTTAAATCTGTAATATTTTCTTTAGCTTTAATATGCTGTTCATTTGAGGTTTTATAGCCTGTGGAAGAAGGACCCTTTGTACTATTGTAAGGCTTTGTAAACCTGTCCCTCGTTGCTTTACTATCGAGTGTTCTGAGCTGTCAGGAGAATGTATGTGGGCGCGAGTTTGTCCACATTAAGTATTCTCAGTGTAAACCTTTGCTCCACAATGCAAGGCTGAGTGGGTGGGGAGAAGGCACTGTATGTGTTAATGGTGCTCAGTGAAGGTGTATAGAATAGGGGTCAGTTTTATAACAGTTTTAGACTATTCTTAAAAGGCTGTTCCATCATGAATCAGTACTCCTATTATTGCTGTGTTGAAATGGGAAATACAGACTTCCCTGAATGTGAAGTGTAGTGCAGAATTTTTCTTATAGGTTTGTGAATCATTGATTCAATTCCTTTTTTGTCATGTCTATACAAGTTACTCATTGGGGAAGAAAATATGTTGTAAACACCAGTGGAGGCTCCTCAGAGGAGGAAAACCATCCTCCTCAGTAAATAAAAAAAAATAAAATAAAAAAAAAAATATATATATATATTTAGATGTAACTATACTAACTATAATTACGTCACCAAATAATTAATTAAAACACATTGTTTTACAATGAAGGTCTACAGTAGCCTCAACAGCACTTGTAGGGTAGCACCATGGTGTAGCCGGAAGACAGCTAGCTTCCGTCCTCCTTTGGGTACATTGACTTCAATACAACATCTAGGAGGATCATGGTTTTAACCACCTTCCATAGACTTACACAGTAATTACTTCCAGAGGATGTCCTCCAACCTATCAAAGCTTTTGCAGCATGATCTGACATGTTATTTACCCAATCAAAGGATCAGAGAATGAATCTCGTACTGAGCATAGGCTACAGATAGCCAGCACTGCAGTGCATAACATGTTGTGAGTATTTGACTCAAAGACAGAGAAAGACAATAGTTGAACAGTTTTGAACCAAGCAAGAGAGATTTGATCTTTTTTTCCCACTTTAAGTTTACTTACTTGGCTAGCAAATGCAGCTAGCTATGATTACCCAACACATCACTGGAACTCTTCCAAGTCAAGGTAAGCTTTTGGTTATACAAATGTATTGCCACTGGGGCCCACCGGTGTAAGTGCTAAACTGCATGATTGTAGCGGGTTTACTAATGCGTTAGTTCTATATGCTATGTTGACTTTACTTTAGCTAGTATGTTGACATCTACGTAGGCTGTGTGTAGCGGTTGTGATATGGTTTGGCTTGGAACGTTTTTTTTGCCTAATGTGTTGTGTGTTGAAGTCCACAAGCGAAGGGAAAAGGTGAGAGGAGGAGAGAGCATAGATGCGGGAAGGACTAGAATGTGGCTGCTATGAAAGTGAATTGTGTTTACGGGTGATCAGGGGTGTATTCATTCCGCCGATTCTGTTGAAAAACAGAAGAACAAAACGGGGATAAACATACCTGAATTTGTCCAATTGAAACTCTCATTTGCAACTGTTGGACTAATGATTACACCCTACAGTATATCATCTGTCACCTCAAGTTGTTCTCTCAACCTGTGTGCACCTACTGTACATTGTAAACGTTTATTCATAGGCTAGGTTGTAGCAACCTCATTATGGGTATAAGGAAAATTAGAGTACTATTATCATGTAGTAGCCTAAACCTATCACTGTTACATTGAACTGAAAAAATGGATATGAATGACAGTCATCCAATATGCTTTCATAGAAATAAGGCCTTGCTCATGAAAAACTAAAACACTTAAACGGCACTGACCGCCACTGGTAAACACCCACTTTGCAGAAAGCGGCATTTTTATTACATTAATCACATTTTCACTCTGAAAAAAATGCCTATTGCTAGCCCACCTTGAGTGGCAATCTGATTATTTGGACTCACTATAAAATATCTGACCAATAGGTGATATTGTCCAGTATTGTACATCCCTATTTGAGTGACTTCACCCGTATTTTAGTGAATTGATTATTGTACATCCTTATTTGAGTGAATTAATAAAGATTTTACATATGAACAGATTTTACATATGACGTTACATTCTGTACATTCTAACGGTGTTCTCTCTTGTTTTCCAGGGGTTCTTTGTGTCAGTATTCTACTGCTTTCTTAATGGCGAGGTTAGTCAACAAGGATATTTTCACACGTGGCCTTCGCTGTGTGGCAGACCGTTATGAGAGGCAGTGGACAAAAAGTCCTGAGACCCTACTTTTACCATTATCCTGCAGGCTATTTTACAAACTTATGAAGATGAAGATGCTCTCTTTTTCTAGACCTATTTCCCCCTTAGTAGTCCAATGAAATTCATTCAAGTGCCATTAAAATGGTCATAAAAAATGTCTCCCTCCTGCTTCTGCTGTTCTCAACTGCATCTATGAAGCATTCATTGGTATATACACACTGTGGATAGTTTAGAAGCTTTTCACTGTATCTGAAATGTATGGTTCTGTACCGTTTTGTAAAGATTGTTTGTTGACCGAGTGGCGTAGCAGTCTAAGGCACTGCATCCCAGTGCTAGAGGTGTCACTACTGTCACAGCCGGCCGTGATCGGGAGCCCCATAAGGCGGCGCACAATTGGCCCAGTGTCATCCGGGTTAGGGGAGGGTTTGGCCTGGGTAGGCCGTCATTGTAAATAAGAATTTGTTCTTAACTGACTTGCCTAGTTAAATAAAATATGTCAATTTAAGTTCAAGAGATTTCCTGTGCCCTAGAAATTGTGTCCTACCAGATAGACTGGCTGCCCACCACTAATACAGTATTTCATTGTCATCTTCCAGGTGCGCTCAGCAGCCAGGAAAAGATGGCATCGTTGGCAGGACAACCATGCCCTGAGAGTGCGCGTGGCACGTGCCATGTCCCTCCCCACCTCACCCACCAGGATCAGCTTCCATAGTATAAAACAGACCACAGCCGTCTGACCAAATCCAAAGGTCACCTTCGGAAATGTCATTTTTCTAGGGAAGAGACTTGTCTTGAAGCACCTCTCCATAAACGTTGTCTATTTCCTTTATTTCGTACCCCAGCTGCATAAGGACAGATACAGAGAACTTTGAGGAAGAGACCATTAAGATTTCCGAAAAAGCAGTGTTAATGTCGAAAGAGACCCTAATCACTCTCAATACTCTACTGTACTTGTAGCAACATTTATTTCCATAACCCTTTGTTTCATGTCTATGAGAGGGCATGGATAAGCAGGAATGTGCATAAACAGTGCAGACACGGGATGCAAATGCTTTCTGTGTCTTTTGCAGACTGAGCTTGAAATGCAATGAGCGAGATCAAATGATACTGTTAATCACCAAGGAAATAAGGAACGTGCAGACTCAGTGATATCGTTTGGTTTGTCATCAGCACCACTTTTTTGCATTGTCAAAATGTCACCCTAGGAGCTATTCAATTGTATAAATGTTCCCTGCCAATCATTCTCAAATGCTTTTGAGCAGCACATCATCAATTATGTGTTTTTCTCTCTTCTGTATTAAAAACCCTAAGGCAGCTCTTAGTTTTGATTTATGATTACTAATCCAAATATCTTTCACTGGGTTTGAGTTCAGATTATATCCATTATCTTATTATGTTAATAATGGAGATGGGACTGTGATTCTGAGCCTTTTACATAACACTTATTTAAACACTGAACACTAAAACACTGTTTTAGTGTCGCAGACCCTGATTTCAGTCCACGCAATGCCACAACTGTCCCAAGTGAAGAGAAATAGGAGTAATTTAAAGGTACAGTACATTGTGCGTACATTAAATCCTTTTCAGATAGTTATTTTCTCTCTTTCAAATCCCAATGTGCCGTACCTAATCGGGTCAGTACTAAATGTTGGGTCCAAGAGCCAGAGAGAGAGAGAGCCTGATTAGTGAGAGCTTCATTTGGCTTCCTTAATGCTTTGCTCTGCTCAGGTCAACATGCCAAGCTCTGCCCCGGTGACTGACCGATGGTCTGACCTGCATGGTGTTATCCTCCTCTCTCTCCAGGCCTCCCCTGCAGTACCAATTCCAGACACTTAAGCATGCCTTTTTATTCATGAAAATAGAACAGTAGAACCCATGCACCCACGGAATTAAGTTCTTAAAATGTGGAATTGTAGAAATTATACAATTAGAAGGGTATCGAGTGCAAGCTCACTGATCTGGGGTATTTGTTTAATGCATTGTATAAATCTATTTAGGTTTATAAGCAACCATGTACCTCATAGTTTAGTTACTTTGGGAGTATACGGCTCTCCCGAGTGGCACAGCGGTCTAAGGCACTGCATCACAGTGCTTGAGGCATCACTATAGACCTGGGTTCGGTCCCAGGCTGTGTCACAGCCGGCCGTGAGTCGGAGGAAACATCATCCAGCTGGCGACCAATGTCAGCTTGCAGGCACCCACTAACCCGGGATGACACTGGGCCAATTGAGGCGGCACACAATTGGCCCAGTGTCGTTTGGCCAGCAGGGATTTGGCCGGCAGGGATTTCCTTGTCCCATTGTGCTCTAGTGACTCCTTGTGGCAGGCTGGGTGCCTGCATGCTGACTTTGTTCGCCAGCTGGATGATGTTTCCTCCGACTCATTGGTGCAGCTGGCTTCCGGGTTAAGCGAGCAGTGTGTCAAGAAGCAGTCCGGCTTGGCAGGGTCATGTTTCGGAGGATGCATGGCCCTCGACCTTCGCCTTTCCTGAGTCCGTAGGGAAGTTGCAGCGATTAGACAAGACTGTAACCACCAATTGGGGAGAAAAAGGGGTAAAAGGACAAAAAAAAACATTACTTTTGGAGTATATAGTAAGCAAGATGCTCAAAGTAAACTATATAACATCTGTTGAGAGTTGCTGTTTTTAAAAATAACGTGGGTACGGCTCAGTGACTAAGTCAGTATTAATTATTGCTTCACACATTTTCCTGGCATTGAAATTGGAGTAGAACCACATTTATGTTGTACAACAGCCAATTATAATTTATCAAATTGCTTGTAATGAAAGTTTTACTTCTAGAAGGTCAGTTATTTTTCTCTTCGTCATTCGGTAATTACTGTGAAAATAATATGGTACCATAGAATAAATGATGAACCTGTCATGTCCATTAGAGTTTGCACCCCTTGATTGCTTGATGTATAATTTTCTGGAAGAGTTGACTTTGTATATTATTATATTTTCATAAACGTGACTCACTCCATATGCGCAATTCCTCTCTTGAATACCACCAACTTTTCAAGCAAATAGTTTTCACGCAAACAGTCCCAAGATCTAAATAAATTGCCAATAAACTACTGTATGTGAAAAACTGTAAATATTTTAGCGTCCTAAACCACTAAACCCTGTTGGTTGAACATCATTTTGTTATTTATGTTTGGGAGGTGCCTCCAAGTTGAATGTTTATATTGGAGAAGTTTTAATCATTAACTCGGGGTTCTAGTTGAGAAGGTCTAAAAATAAGATTAAATATTCAAAGAGTGCGATAAAACACGTATAACAAAAATGTTTCGTTGTACTGTACATAAAAACAATTTTAAAGTTTGTTGTATATTGTAATTAATACAGTATTTGTACACATTTTATGAAGTAAAGATATGTTTTTTCCTCTTTTACTGTTAGTGACAGTAGTAATTCATTAATAACATTTAGAGCATTCAGGTTACATGAATACCTACAACCATCCAAAGCAATCATAGAAAGGTGTGAATATGTTAATAGCATTTTACTTGTTTGTATCACCATCTCTTATTTTACAGTCAAACAGTTTTACTGTTTTCCATGATGTGTTTAGTCTTGAATCCATCACAATTCTGGACATACATACTACAGCACTCCCATGAATGTTAATAAAAGGTAGTTTTAAATTCACCAATGGAAATCCAACTAAAACTTGGATTTATTTGTACATTTTTCTTTATAATGATTAATTCATTCAAAATTACATATTCACCTGTTTACCTGCATATGTTTACTTGTTGTCAGTGCACTTTTTCCAACCTTTTTAATATGTTGTATATCTCACCATTCTCTTATGTAGGTTTAAATTAATTCCGTATTAATGTACATAAATGCATTTTGGCTTTTTGTTGGAATACCAATGTTGCCTTATAGAAAAACATTGTGTAAAGAGCAAAAACTATGTTTCTACATTAATTGTTGTACTGATATGTGTGATTGATATGCATTTATACAAGTACATGTGGTAAAATCATCAGATTTGAAATAAATATTCTCTCTGGTTTGTAAGGCTGCTACCTACAATCTTGTCCAGCATTTCCAGACTTAGTCAGACTCATTCAATAATCAGTATTCACTGACGAGACAATGAGGAGAAGGATTGCATGTTGTGCATTGTATTCATTCTATTTCATTATACCTGTGCTCAATTTGGATTAGAATCTATTTGACCCAATAAGGGCTTAATAAGGGCTTAACATCTCTAACCACAGATTGCCATTAAAATGATTGAATAGAATAAATATTTGCATGATGAAGGACGCTGGCTTCACCGACTCCATGGCCTGCTAGCCTTACATGCAGACGCTAGACTCATTGGAGTATCTGAATATGGCCCAAGGAAGAGTGCCAGGTTAAATAATAGACTGTACTGTACATGTGGATTGGGTTTCCTACTATTCTTACTGTGGTTGGATGGAATGAGGTGTAGCAGATGCACAGACCCCTCAGCACTCTCACTGTACTCACTGTGAGTTATATAGCCCTAACAATTAGCTGCATCTCTGATTCAAGCCAATAAAGGCTTGTTGTGACAATTAATGATCATGTTGCTTGACAGACGAATAAAAGGCGTTTTGTGGATCTGATGTGGTTCTCGGGCTATAGTTGCATATCCTACTGGGTCCTCCTACAACTTGTAATATGTCCCTCAAGTTCCCTGTGATTATTTTCAGTCGCATTTCACCAATCATTATCTTGGCTAATAATGAATGATGTCATAACTGCATGTAGAGTAAAAGTTATGACATACTGTATGTTATGATTATATTTCTTAACATTAAATATATACTTTACTTAGTCATCATCTGACATTGCTTACCTCACACAAACTGAACTAGATGAGTATCACAGGGGTCCTTGTGCTTGCTTGTGTCACGCCCTGATCTGTTTCACCTGTCCCTGTGATTGTCTCCACCCCTTCCAGGTGTCGCTTATTTTCCCCAGTGTATTCATCCCTGTGTTTCCTGTCTCTCTGTGCCAGTTCGTCTTGTATGTTTAGTCAAATCAACCAGTGTGTTTTCCCCTCCGTACTCCTTTTCTATTCTCTTTTCCTAGTCTTCCCGGTTTTGACCACTGCCTGACTCTGGACTACTTTCCCGCCTGCCTGATCATGCTTGCTTGTGTCACGCCCTGATCAGAACAGGTTTGTTTATCAAGTAATTCAGGCTTAATGAATCTCAATGTTAGTTATTACAGAGAGCAGCATTCACTTTCAATGTCAGTTAGTACAGAGAGCAGCATTCAGGGGGTCTTCCTGTGGTTGAGCCATGGGGGCTGGGTCTAAAACAACATGTCCAAAGTGCTACAGTACATTAGGACAATGAGTTGAGACTGCTGTTCACTCTACTCTTCCTAGAAGTCAGATAATCAAATTGGCAAGACATTTTATCCACATGAAAGGTAAATAAGTTACAATGTATACTGAAATGGAAATATTGAAAAAGGACATAATGTGGACAATGGTGACTGATGTAGACCTACTGATCTGTAATCAGACCGTTATCCAATCATCTTAAATCCGATTTGTAATACCAGGTGATTATGGTGCGTTTTCCTGCTGAAAACAATCAATTAAACAAACCAAACTCAGCCGCTGAAATATCTCTGGTTTTCAGACCACTGGCTTAATATATTTGTTGGTAAGAAGCCAATTAATGTAATGTAGGCCTATACACTACATTGGAATATTTAAAACAAACTCTTTACTTTTTATAAACTAGCTTGTTTTTTTTTACAGTTTATATTTTAAATTAAGCTCTTATCCATCCTGATAATATATCAATTTGGTATTTTTCTGACATATTAATAGTAATTTTTCTTTCAGTACTTTCAGATACATGTCTGCAACCAGGAAAATCAAGTGGCATCATTAAGGTGCCATAGGCTGTGTGGTTTGATAAACCAAAGAAGAGAAGACTGGAGATGTAAAAAGGTGAACTTGTTCCTTGTGGACTGACAGAATTAATCAGCTCTGACTTTTGCTATAACTCTAAGCGGAGTTATTCCTTTCAAGTGAAATTGACTTAAGTAAAGCATGCAAAGATGTCTTGACAGACCAGACAATGGAAGAACAGTGACTTCACTTCTTGGCCACATAATTCATTAAACATAGTGTCTGCCTGGAATGTGAATGTATGTGATAGAGAGACTACAATGGCTACTGACTGTGTGTGAATGAAATATATTATTACATTACAGAACACACATGTCAAACTGAGTCCACCTATTTTCTCCATAAAGACATCCTTTGTATATTTCTTAAGATTGTTCATAAAGCTTAACTTGATCGAAGAATTGTCATTTTTGATGAATGAATATGAAGGACCTTCATATGGAGTTTGCCTGTTCCTTTTCTGTATATATTTTTTTGCAGTTTCTTTTCATGTATCACTGTGAGCTGGTTGTAAAGTATATTAGTTAGACCAATGGCACCCTCTATTGGATGCAGGCTACATTAGACCCCAATACAGTAAACCGTCATATGGCAAGGAAAATATCTGAGGACAATCAGTTACAGTAAAATTCGGAAGTAAAGTATTGCAAAATACTATAATAATGAATCATTCTGTTTAATCAAGTTTTGATCCACAAATGAATAATACAATCACATTTGTTATTTGAGTGAACAAGAAGGGGAACAAATGAAAACAATGAATAATTAGTTGAAGTTAATCGGTCCTGTCACCTGATGGAATAGTAATCCAATTGGGCACATAGGGATGAGCACATGGGGTCAGGGACATGGTGTGGACTTTCCATAAACATATGAACAATCACCTGTCTTCAACTATCGGGTGTCTTGGCAGCCTTTTTAAGATGCCATGACGTGTTTTACAAAAGCTGTGAGAAATAGACAAGGGAATTACATACAGAAATCTTGATTGATTTAAAAGCTATGTTTTGGAATGTTTAGTCAACGATAGCAAGAAGAGGGTATCATTTCTTACCTTCGTAGTTTACACAGCCGTTGGAATCCTCCTGGTTTGTCATGAGCTGCTCAACCTCATCCTCCTTCATTTTCTCACCTTCAACCAATCAACAATACTGTTAAATTCCCTTTTCTAATACCATTGAAATTGAGTTTGCCCTAAAACCTTTATAGCCTACTTTAGCCTGGTACCATAATGTATCTTCTAACGTTGTCAATGGTATGACAAAGAGTTGGCTACAGCACATACATTATGGGACCAGGCAAGGTCAAACTATTTTTGTCTGTATTATTGTATGATGTATGTTAAAGATGTCTTAGGCGTTGGACTCACCCAGTGAAGCCAGGACGTGCCTGAGCTCAGCGCCCATGACTGTGCCGTCGCCCAGTTTGTCGAATACCCTCAGACCCTCAACAAAATCTTCATATGTGCCTCGGTCCTTGGCTTTGCAGATGTGTTGATGGATTGGCAGGAAGCTGTCGAAGTCCAGCATCTTTGTCGCCATCTCTGTGAATGAAACAACAAAATCAAATGTCATTGAAACCGTCCATACTATCACCAATACAAGGGTTAGAAATGTATAACATTGACTTAGATTGAATAAAAATAATACATATTAAATATATGATTACCTCTATTAGATTTCAAATATAAAAAGTAATAATAGCTAAATGATAAAAGCTTATTGATGAAACATCAAAGAAAGCAAACTGATCTGTATGTTTTTATTTGAGAAAAACACTAATATAAAACTGATCATAGATTGTTGCATGGACTTACCCTCCGCCTTGGGCTTTCCAAGGACGTACATGATTTCAGCGTTGGTGGGATTCTGCCCCAGTGCCCTGATCACATCGCCGCACTGGCCGTATGTGATTTTCATCTCATTGAGTGGTGTCCTGTCAAACAGCTGGAAAGCATCCTTGAAATCTGTGGTAGAGAGCAACACGAAAGTATCATTGTGTGTCTAAATTCTATTCCGCTTAGCTTTCTGAGTGCAGTGAGTGTCTGGCAGGGCCCTAAAATCAGGCAGGTCTCACTGCACGCAGATCTCATTTTGAGGAGAGGCTGGAAATGACACAATCTGTGGTATGCTAACAGTGTGCCACGACGTATTGAAGTGGTGAGGAAATCAAAGGGTGATTGCCTCCTGCTTTCAATAAAAAACTTTATTCTGCATGTAATATACACCATTTAGCAGACACTTTTATCCAAAGCAACTTACAGTCATGCATGGACACTTTTTGCATGTGGGTGGTCCTGGGAATTGAACCCACCATCATGGCAATATAAGCACCATACTCTACCAACTGAGCTACAAGGACCCATGTCTTGCACATTCATATACATCTGTCCACTTAAAAACAATACTGTCAATGGAAAAAGGTCATTGTTGATCATTGTTGTCATCTGTCACACAACATTGTAAATTAATGTAAATTGATAGTGTTGCACTCAGAACACTTCCACAAACCATCAGTTTAGTTTGATAATGACTAGAGAACAAACTCTCAGCCTTTCAATTGCCAACAGTCTCCAATTAGTCATCTCAACTCTGAGGCATTTCTTGGTATGCTCATGTTCAAAAATACTAAAATACTGAAATACAACCCCAAAACAACCTCTATTATAATAAGTGCACCATTCCAGGTCACAACTGTAACTACAATCTCAATCTTACCCTCAATCTGCTCAGGACTGAATTCAACCTGAAAGGAAAAACAAAATAAACAATTTGGTTCGGAATGTGGACATAAAGTAGTGATTTAAAATGGCCAACAACATAGTTAACTGCATATTGTGAGCAACAGTGAAAATTACTTTAAAAAACTGACTCTTTGGCCTTGATGGTAGTAGTACCCACACTCTAAACGAACCTAAATGTAAAGTGAATGAAAAATGGAGGTGTATAGGAGGAGAAGGACTTGAAAATGTAATTGTGCTTCACCAACCTTTCAGGTTATCTGAAAAACTTCAAAGGTCTAACCTAAAACTGTATTAAAATCCTGTTTATATTAATTTGATATCCTTCATGTAATGAGGATAGGAAAGGAACGTCCCTCTTGCACATGTTCACAATCGTAACCTCTCTTGACAGTTTTCCAATTGTGTATGTTGTGCTAAAATATTTTCAAACCCTTAATTCTTGCAGGTTTTACAATATATGGCCTTGGTTAGAAATATATGTATTTATCTTTGCACTTTTTTCTTATTTTTATGCACAAATAAGGCATTCCGATTTGGGTGGACTGCTATGCATGGCCATAATGAAAATCACATTGAGCGGCTTTAACCACACTGCATAATACAGCTGTTCCCTCAACTATGAAAATGTTTACTTATATAGAAGAGGCAGAGTCAGCAAGAAACAAACTTTGTCTTGTGTAAGCCAATATTCTACCAACTTTAAGTTCCATCAAGTTCAAGCTACTGTTGCTTAACTACAAAATAATGTGACTTGTGATGATGTAAATAATAGTATGAAGATAAAATGCTCTATAAAGGTCTTGAAATGCATATAGATATTTGCCTGATGTTAATTATCATTGTTCCTCTTCAATCCGTCATCTTACTCGTATTATCTTATCTTTAAAGGACCAGTGCAGTCAGAAATGTTATTTTATATATATTTCCACAATATGAGATTGGAATAGTACTGTGAAATTGTGACAATTATGATAATGCCCTTTTAGTGTAAGAGCTGTTTGAAATGACCGCCTGAAATTTCAGACTGTTTTGGTGGGATAGGGCTTTGGGCTGACTTGTGACATCACCAGGCGGTAAATTAGTTAATAGACCAATAAGAAAGAGGGTTCCAAACCTCTATACCAATAACAGCTAGTTCAATTTCCCCCTACCCACTCCATCCGACTCTTTGCTAAGAAGCATTTAGATACATTTTTGGCCATTTAATTAAAACCAGTCACACTAGCTAGGTTTCCATTCAATTGGTGACAGATCTTCATGCGAATATTCTAAAATCTGCATAAAGAAAATATGCGCCTTTTCCCACCAGTGGTGTTTCCACCAAACTGACTTGATGCGGAAAAGTCAGTGAGTGATGATGTAGTGCACACAATTTGTTATTTTTTGCTTACGTTTTCATGTAACGAATACAAATCTAAAGTTCAATGTGTTTCCATCATATGTTCAACTCTTCCAATAGTTTTGTCACAAAAACTGTTGCATTAAATAGAAAACGTCTACTCTGGTCTTCGCATGTGCGCTTTAGCCAACAGTTCGCAGATATAGGGTGGTCTACATGGTGAGATTATTATGGATAAGAACGAGAATATGTTTACTTGTCAAACGGCAGTCAAGCATCAATCATTATGTCACCAGAATATGACCCTCGCTATTTATTGAAAATGAGCATCAAGCTCATTACCATGTACTTTCACCACCCTGTGAAGTTCATCATAATTTATGTAATCTGTAGCCTAACAAACTGCATGGTTTCCCGAGTCATAGTGGTAGGACCACACACTATATCCTTGCGTGACTCCAAGTTAACTTCGATATGATGGTTATTATGGTTATTATGTCAATATTTGCACATAAAAGGATTTCCACCACCATTTCTCGCACGTTTTACCTACACAAAAAGATCCCACCATGTCAAACGAACAAATTATCTGTCGGCATTTACAAAATTGTACCGAAACGACCTGTTTCCATCACAGCTGTTGTGACTTTTTTTTTTTGATCTACGGTGACTTTATTCACATAAACTGTGGATGGAAACGTGGTTAGTAAGGTACTTAATTGTTACACAGAAATGTTTTCAGTGACTTAAAAATGGCTGCATTGGAACTTTAATCAAACCATGTCCAAACTGCTGAACTGTAGGACTCCTATTTGCATGCACTGCTCACGTCACATGGTGTCTCTAATGTTCTTGAAAAACATAGATGACTATCAATGGAAGACCAAACTGTTATTACCATCTTCTTGAAAGGTCTGTTTTGTCCTCAAGTGGATAGATGGCTTGATGTTGAGATTAAGAGTATTACATTTTCCTTATCAATTTGATGAATATGAAAAGAATGGAACCTTACCTAAATGAAAGTGAAATGATGTGCTGTATGATAGCCCAATTACAATTTTAACACACCTTTTTAATCTTGAATAAATCCCTAATAAACAAATCATTTTAAACACATTCGAAGATAACAAATAACAAAAGAAAAACATTGTTATGTTGATGTTTCCCCCATCCAATACCCACATCCAAAGCTCATCATATTTTCCCTATTCCCTTCATGCAAACCAGTGAAAATAGGAGTTTTTCTGTACCACGACTTCTGTGGGGTTAAACTCCGGGATCTTGACTGGCTCAGGCTCTGGGGCCTTGGGTTTGGGTGCTTCTTTGGGCTCTTCCTTCTTCTTGGGCGCCATTGTGATGCACGACTATACTCAGGGGACACAGGAGGAATGACACTGCAGCGGGTAACACACTCTGGGTAGAGGTGTTCTGGATTGGCTGGGGCCCTTTATTCTTTCCTCACCCCCTCCCTAACTGCAATTCTGCCAACAATAGGGGGACTACTATAAAAGGCCATGCTTTGTGCTTCTATTTAAGACATACAACAGGCTGTGATTTGATCTACCAGTTAATTGAGCTAAAGGTGTTCACTGAGGGCAGGTGATCATCTGAGAAACAGACGGTGAATGCGACTCAAATTATCCTGCTAATATTGATAATACCCTGCAAATACTCTACACTCAGATTAAATATTGTCTAATGACTGAGTATTGTCTCCCAAGGATAGGACAGGACTGGAGGATGTGTGTGAGGGCAAGCATGGCGGGTCTGTGAGATTATTATATATTTATGGGACAGATGTTCCTATTTGCAGGGATTTACAGAGTGTTAGTGACAGTGGTGAGAGACATTTGAATAGTCACTCTGCGGGCAGTAGGCCTGACGGCACATACATTTCTCTTCGGCTGGACTTTACAGATGGCAGTTTATGGACTTGCTAGAATAAAACATGTCTTGCTTGATCCATGATAAAATGCTGTCACCATAACCTAAGTGGTTTACCAATAGTGATCATCTCTCTCTGAACAGCTTCAAAAATATATCCACAGCATCATGTATTTTCCCCTATACTATAGTTCACATGCATGATTCATCTGATTGAACTATTAGTTTGTTTCATACTGACTGCTCAGCTTGCCTAACACAAAAAGACAAGGAATAACTGCACTGAACAATATAAACTCAACATGCAACAATTTAAAAGATTTTACAGTTCATATAAGGAAATCAGTCAATGGAAATGAATTCATTAGGCCCTAATATATGGATTTTACATGACTAAGGAATATAGATATGCATCTGTTGGTCACAGATACTGTACATTAAGAAAAAAGGTAGGGTTGTGAACTAGAATACCAGTCAGTATCCGGTCTGCAGCTCCTTCGCATAGAGTTGATGAGGCTGTTGATTGTGGCCTGTGGAATGTTGTCCCACTCTTCTTCAATGGCGGCGGGGAAGTTTCTGGAACTGGAACACGCTGTCGTACATGTCGATCCAGAGCATCCCAAACTTGCTCAATGGGTGACATGTTTGGTGAGTATGGAGGCCATGGAAGAACTGGGACATTTTCAGCTTTGAAGAATTGTGTACAGATCCTTGTGACATGGGGCCATGCGTTATGCTAAAACATGAGGTGACGGCAGCAGAAAAATGGCACAACAATGAGCCTCAGGATCTCGCCACGGTATCTCTGTGCATTCAAATGGCCATGCTTAATTCTATAGCTAGAGGACTCCTGATATCTCCAGGAGTGATTACTATACTTTTTTTGTCTTTATCTGTTGTGGCCTAGTATTGTCTTTTTGCTAGCTAGGGCCATCTACTTTAAGCGCTGCCTGTCTTCCCAGTGGCCTACTTGGTGTGTGAACTGCTGACTGCTCATATACTGCAGATAGTTGTTGACACATCAATCAGGATCAACAGGCACAGCATTTTGTGACTTCTTTTGGTAATCAGTGGCTGTACTGGGGGGTTGGGGGTGGTTTCACCTCTCCTAGACAATCAGCAAATAGTACACAGAGGTGCGCTCTCCACCTCTGCTAAGCAATGAGCAATTAGTGTTCGTTTTTCAGCCTCCCCTGGTTTCTCTGCGGCGGCTGTAAGTGGTGGTCATGTCAGTAGCGGTTTTGTCGCAAAACTATGACAGTCTAAACAAAAACGGTTCTGTGGAGTTGTTCGAAGAAGGAAAGAGAGGAAGGCTCCACACCACTCTCTCACTTGAGTATCTTACCAAGTTATTTACAGGATTCTAATTTTGCTCTTTTGTTGCTTTGTCAATGATGTGTGTGTTTTCTATATCTGTTCGCAACTCTCCCTGTAGGCTTTACAGACATTCCCCACACCTTCTAATTTAGTGTACCCTGTGTACACAACTCGTGAATTCCAGGTCTCTGGCAGTATTTTGAAATGCCGATCTGCGGTAAAGAATGGGGAGTTTATCTTGCTACCCTTCCGTCCCTTGACTTTTTGGCACTGACGGGGACATCACCCCAGAGAACACTGCCACTCCAGCTGCGCTTTCTCCATCTGACTCTCATAGTCCGAGAGCATCTGGTCGTCGCAGTGGAGGCACAGGTCTACTTATTTCTCCTAAGCGGAGATTTTGTATTTTCTCCCTCTCTCACCTGTCCATCTCCTCATTTGAATTCCATTCTGTCACAGTCACTGTCCACTCAAACTTAAGATTGTCATCTATCGCCAACCAGGTTTCCTTGGAGAGTTCCTCAATGAGCTTGACACTTTGATAAGCTAATATCCTGATGATGGCTCACCGCTCTTCGTACTTGGCGATTTCAACCTCCTGACGTCTGCCTTCAATTTATTTATTTCCAACTCTCTCTTTCCCCTCCTTGCCTCTTGACCTCAACCTTTCCCAATCCCCTCCAACTCACAAGGCAGACAATACCCTTGACCTCATCTTTACTGGAGGCTGCTTACCTACTAATCTCAATGCAACCCCCCTCCAGGTCTCTGATCAATACTTTGTTTTCTTTTCTGTTTCCCTTTCCTCCAACCCAAACCACTCGCTTTCTCTCTCCCACTACTCCCCCCTTTTCTGTCCTATCCTCCTCCCTTTCCGCATCCTATGACCCACACTGTCCCCTTTCCTCCCGGGCGGGTCGGCCCTCCCCTCCTGCTCGGTGGCTGAGTGACTCATTGCAAGCTTATAGAACATGGCTGCGGGCAGCTGAGCAAAAATGGAGGAAAACTAAACTTCCGGAGGATCTGTTGTTCTTTCGCTCCCTCCTCTCTACCTTCTCTTCATCTGTATAGCTTCCAAAGCCACTTTCTACCACTGTAAATGTCAAGCTTCTACCTCTAACCTTAGGAAACTATTTTCCACCTTCTCCTCCCTCCTTAAAGGACTTGTAACTGATTGCCTTTAACTTGTGGGAAGTTTGCAAGGAAGCTCACTCTACCTGCTTGTCAAATAAAAGGCGAATAAAGTTAATAACATTTCAGAGCCCTGTGTGAAAGAGGCAAGGTAGACTTGAAGCATCAATCAGCAGAAGAAACAATAACAAAGAGTTTTCTCTACCCCCATTTTGGTAAAAAGCTGAGGGATGGGGTTGGAGAAATGTAACCACTCAAATTCATAGACAGAGCTATGGATGCAAGGACTGTCCCTCCATGATATCAACATTATAGTTTTAACCATGTTTTGAGGCTATATAGTGTTTGATTACATTCACTTTGTTACAAACATTGTAGTAAAACAAGTTTATATTTTGGGTTCTGATGGGATACAACAGTGGAACTAAGCTCATGAGACATTTATAAGATATTCTATAAGAATCATACCATTAAATTATAAGTCCAAAAATGTATGTAGCAACTGCTGATTGACCCTTTAAGGCCAACACTGCTGATTTCATTATCACCAGTTGTGATAACCCACAAAAAAGTGAATATGAAATATCATTTAATGTTTATAATTAATTGTTGCATTATTGTGTCAAACATTCTACACTGATGATGAACTGTCCTGTGTGGCTCAGTTGGTAGAGCATGGCACTTGCAATGCCAGGGTTGTGGGTTTGATTTCCATGGGGGACCAGTATGAATATGTCTGCACTCACTATTGTATGTCGCTCTGGATAAGAGCGTCTGCTAAATGATGTAATGAACTCTATTATTGTCATTGCTGGCTTGCACTTGCACTTGAACATAACCCCAGCCAGTCAATGAGTGTCAACCTACATAGAGACACAGATGGAAACTCAGTGTGTCAGTCGGGTTATAAATGGATCAAAGCCCTGCATAGCTCTAACTGCCATCTCATAAACATTATATCAGGTGATTGTCATTGAACAGGGCTAATGCAACCACCCCATGGGAAGCTCGTAAAACATTCAGGTCCTGTCATGTTTGCTATTTTGGTGCCTGCCCGTTGTTCGCTCTGGCATGTACCTTGGAAAGGCTCCAGACGATTTACAATGCCAATTGTTATTTGACCCCCAAACAAAGTGAAGCAACCTTCAGTGCAGCTATAAGAGGGGCAGTTTAGTTTAGCAAACTAAAGTCATAAGTAAGTATGGACACCTACACTTAGTTTGGACTTTACTGGTTGGATTAAATTACAAGAGAATGAAAATACAGTAACATTCCTTTAATCCAGTAAGGAATAAGGGTACTAACTAAGATTCATTCATTTATGAGATGTACACTGTATAATAACAACTGTACACTCTTCCAAAATGGTTATTCAGCTGTCCCTATAGGATAACCTTTTTTGGAACGAGTTCTACATGGAACCAAAAAAGGTTCTACCTGGAACAAAAAAGGTTTTTTCAAAGGGTTTGCCTATGGTGAAAGCCAAATAACCATTTTAGGTTCTAGGTAACATGTTTTTTTTTCTAAGAGTGTAGCACACAATTATCAGAGAAATTCAGAAGACTCAAATTAGTGTTCTGCTCTGCTGCACGCCAGGCTATAATTCTGTCCAAGTTCAGGATGTGGGTAGCCCTCTTCTCAGGGAGGAAGAGAGTTGATTATTTGTCAGGCCGGTGTGTGTAGCTGGTGCATAAAGTCAGGCACAGGAGAGCAGAGATGAGTGAACAACGTAGTTTACTCAGAAGCACAAAGAAAGCAATATACAGCCGTGCCCAAAAATAACGGTAATACAATTACCCTTAAGCGAAAATACCAGTACGAAAAGTACCGACAAATAACAAATAACAATCACGCACACAAACATGGGGGAACCAGAGGGTTAAATACATTAACAATTAATTGGGTAATGAAAACCAGGTGTGTGGAAAACAAAGATAAAACAAATGGAAAATGAAAAGTGGATCGGCGATGGCTAGAAGACCGGGGACATCGCCCGCCAAACGCCGCCCGAACAAGGAGAGAGACCGACTTCGGCGGAAGTCGTGACATTATTGTAAAGAATAATAATTTGCATAATAGTTAAATGGCCATTTCCTTCCCCGGAAATCCCAATTTTTTGAAGAACTATTTAACTGAAATAAACAAATTTTACTAATGTGAAACTCATGTTTTACATGTTTGTATATTGAAAGTCACAATGGTACACTAGAGGGTGGCATCTATAATGGAATCATAGGCGTCATACTATGCCATCCTACTGTGGCAATTTAATGGTAATAGTTAAGATTGATCCACTTTCAATGAACTTTTGTGAACATTTTGTAACCTTCACATGTGCAACCGCATCATGTTCAGAATGAAATTTATGTCTACTTCTGGAAAGATTATTCCTCCAAATTGACAACAACTGACTCATGGTTTAAGGCTCAGCTCCTCT
Source organism: Brachymystax lenok tsinlingensis (assembly GCA_030435695.1). Lineage (NCBI taxonomy): Eukaryota > Metazoa > Chordata > Actinopteri > Salmoniformes > Salmonidae > Brachymystax > Brachymystax lenok. The sequence goes on from CM059801.1 coordinate 11,788,601, forward strand.
GTGTATTGTCCTTTACTGAAAGAGAAGCAAATAAAATAAAGAAGCATATTTCAAAATAAAGAGGATGACACAAAAAGTAATTTCACATCCTGAGGGATATTTTAGGTTAACCCAACAAGCTGAACATATATTACTCTCTGAGTTTATCAACTTTCTTGTATATTTATTTGTCAGTGGGGTCTTTTATTTGGATTTGCTTGTTTCTGATTGGAGTAATTCAAAGTGTTCCAATTGCAATGTACCAATTGCCCTCGGCCTCTCCTATAGGACTGTTTTGATGGAACTCACATGTTATTCAGATTTATTGTTACAACATAGCATGGATGAATGTATATCATACACAATATGTATTTGCTGAAGACCTGCAGTGTTGAAAGCAATCTTGTATGCTGTCACTTAAAGAACATAAAACTATTATGGGCCAGCTCAATGGTCTAACGGTTGGCTAAATAGAGTCAGTTACCTAATACCGGATCACGTTACAGTTTCCTAAAAGGCATTGTCTTTTAGCAGTGCGTTGTAATATCTGAAAATAGCAAATGTGCTTATCATGCTACTGTACTTTTATTAAGAAATTAATTGGATCGAGAAACCAGTAACAAACACTGGTTATATAGATTTATGTTGATCCTTTTGAATCTTACTTTAACAAAGTAATTGTTGGATGGTAACACAAGGTAGATCATATTAAAACAAAGGCTACAGAATCCATTCAGCCATTCAGTTTTGTACCTAATGTTCTCCCAGCAAATTTGTCTGATGCTTCATCTGAGCTGCAAATTGTCTCCAGTCCACATCCCTAAGACGATCAGACATTTGGAAGTAAGTTGCTATCAGGCATACACTGACTGTACAAAACATTTGTAACACCTCCCTAATATTGAGTTGCACCCACTTTGCCCTCAGAACAGCCTCAATTCGTTGGGGCATGGACTACAAGGTGTCGAAAGTGTTCCACAGGGATACTGGCCCATGTTGACTCCAATGCTTCCCACTGTTGTGTCAAGTTGGCTGGATGTCCTTTGGGTTGTGGACCTTTCTTGAAACACATGGGTAACTGTTGAGCATGAAATACCCAGCAGGTTTGCAGTTCCTTTTTTTCTTTCTTTTTTTCTCCCCAATTTAGTGGTATCCAATTGGTAGTTTCAGTTTTGTCTCTTCGCTGCAACTCCCATACGGACTCGGGAGAGGCGAAGGTCAAGAGCCGTGCGTCCTCCGAAACACAACCCAACCAAGCCGCACTGCTTCTTGACACAATGCCCACTTAACCCGGATGCCAGCCGCACCAATGTGTCAGAGGAAACACCGTACACCTGGCTACCGTGTCAGCGTGCACTGCACCTGGCCCGCCACAGGAGCACTGGCTGTTCTGGGGGTGGGGCCAGGGGGGGCCAGTGCCCCTGTGACAACAATTTTGGACCCCCTTGTGGCCCCCCTAAATGTGGAGTATGAAATAATTTTTGCATAACAAATTTTTGCTATCGTTCTTTTTTTACATCCATTATTAGACAGTGGCAACGTGGAACACTAATTAAACCCACACATTTACTAGAGGGACATGGTCTTTTGCCTGCTAATGCCTGCAATGAAGTGAAGAAAACGATATGACAACAATAACGTCTAATGTAACTGGCCCCTCTAACAGTACAACTGGCCCCAGCTTGGCCCCCCCAGTTGAAAGGGTCTAGAACCTCCACTGCACAGGAGTCGCTAGTGTGCGATGGGACAAGGACATCCCTGCCGGCCAAACCCTCCCCTAACCCGGACGACGCTGGGCCAATTGTGCGCCGCCCCATGGGTCTCCCGGTTTCAACCGGCTGCGACAGAGCCTGGACACAAACCCAGAATATCTAGTTGCACAGCTAGCACTGCGATGCAGTGCCTTAGACCACCGCGCCACTCGGGAGGCCCAGGTTTGCAGTTCTTGACACACTCAAACCCATGCGCCTGGCACCTACTACCAAACCTGTTCAAAGTCACTTACATATTTAGTCTTGTCCATTCACCCTCTGAATGGCATACATTCACAATCCATGTCCCAACTGTCTCAAAGCTTAACAATCTTTCTTTAACCTGTCTCCTCCCCTTCATCTACACTGCTTGAAGCGGATTTAACAGGTGACATCAATAAGGGATCATAGCTTTCACCTGGATTCACCTGGTCAGTCTAATCTTTTGTACAGTCAGTGTATGTTTTCTACAGGAACTCTGTACTCAGATCTGATTGTCTCTTTGTTCCCCTCTGTTCCTCTCTGACCATTGAAGTCCACTTATGTCAAATATGGAGGTATTATCTATTCAGTGATAGGACTAGACCTCAGGATTCCTGATTAGATTAACATATGAAGAATACATTTTTTCTTTAGAAAAAATTAAATAAAAATTAAACTCCCTGAAAACACAGTGAACTGTATGGTATGTACGGTACATTGTCTGGTAATTATGAATATTTCAAACCATACAACATGGAGCAGCACTGAAAAGAAAAAAACATTCACTGAACTTGAACCTGCTACTATGAGGCAAGCTCCACACTGTCAAACTGTCACCAGGAAAACTGGACCACAGTGCCCTCCTTTGGCTAACAAGTTAAATACACGAGATGGAGTCAACACCCACTTACTTTCTGTGTGACAGACGAGGAACAAGCTGTACAATCTTATATGAATGAAAGCTGTTGAATAATTGAAAGTGTGATTAAATGACCGACTCATTATAATTATTGTAGAAAGTATCTGAAAACGTTACAAGAGCTCTATTCAGTCTTACTATGCCATCACTTGAACAAACTTTAATCTATATTAAACTTCAAAGCAAAGACTACCTGCACAACCCTCCCCTGAGAGCTCCAGAAACGTAGCAGGTATTCTCACTGTACTCAGATCCTTCTAGATGAGTGCTCTGATTGAAGCCAAAGTGGTTCCTTGATTGCAAGGGCCAGCCCTGGACATAAGCGTCATAATTGGCTGCTAGGAGGCCTGTCATGCCAAATAATGTCCTCCGGGCAAAAAGTGTCCCCCTCTGCGTCACAATGGGATTCTATGAACTATTAGCGTCCGTTGCTATATCAACGGTGTGATGACCTAATGATTAGAATTTTGGAGACCATTATCTTATTTTCATCATCGCTATGCAAACAAGGCTGATTTCTGCGACAATTTCGCTGTTTAAACAAGTTTTGTTTAGCTAATAAAATGAAAACATTACTTCAAACTACTTGTGGGTACCTTGTTAACATTACAACATGAAAACCATGTCTTAAATTTTGCTATGTTTCGGAAATGGCAAAGAAAACGTGTAATCTGCTCTACACATTAAAGTTACTTACCTTACAGATCACAAAGTCAGCTAATTTCCACTCCATTCTTATGTAAATCCATCTGATTCATACACAAGACTGTCTGGCTATCATGTTTTTATTTTAACCTGGCCTTCCCTTATCTACCCTGAAATAATATAATTTCAGTAGTCCTCAAAAAATCTATCTTGCATAGCTCATTAGTACACCCTTGTGGTTGAATATATATGTATCTATTGTAGATCCTAGGATACAATGAATAATGTGAAACAAATAAATACCATCTAAGGATACATTACAACTTACAATAACGAAACCTTGTGAAACAGCTGTGAGAACCAACTTGGCAATATTTAAGATTATTGTCACGCACCTGATCTGTTTCACCTGTCCCTGTGATTGTCTCCACCCCCTCCAGGTGTCGCTTATTTTCCCCAGTGTTTTTATCCCTGTGTTTCCTGTCTCTCTGTGCCAGTTCGTCTTGTATGTTTAGTCAAGTCAACCAGTGTGTTTTTCCCCGTACTCCTTTTCTATTCTCTTTTGCTAGTCTTCCCAGTTTTGACCACTGCCTGACTCTGGACTACTTTCCCACCTGCCTGATCATCCTGCCTGTCCTGACCTTGAATCTGCCTGCCCTTCGGTACCTATTGGACTCTGAACTGGTTTTGACCTTTTGCCTGTACACGACCATTCTCTTGCCTTCCCCTATTGGATTAATAAACATTGTAAGACTCCAACCATCTGCCTCCTGTGTCTGCATCTGGGTCTCGCCTTGTGCCTTGATAATTATAATACATAAACTTTGCTAGTTTTTGGTACAGTTGTCATTAATATATTTTTTTTCTACGCCCACATGGCAATCATAGACTAAAATACTGAATTCTGGTGTGTGGAATATAGAGGAGGTGGTTGCTGTGTGGGTTGGAGGTTCTGCCTGTCACTTGTTCTCAACAGACAGCCAGTCTCAGAAGGGGGACTTGAAGAGGGAGACTGCAAAGTGCAGGCACTACTGCTCTCTTTGTTCTGAATGTTTGCAGTGCTAGTGTTCTTGGTTAATCTCTGTATCTCACATATTGTGTGCCCAGTATAATAGAGCAAAAAAACTTTCTTAACAGATAATGACAACATGACAATAACAGTAGTTGTGGATGATGTAATGAAAAGTTGGAGGGTGGTTGGTAATGGAGGACATCAGGTGGATCCACATCTGGGTGTTGGGCAGAACCCCTAGGTCCTGGAGAACAGGATCAGAGTTAAAGGGAACAGGCTAGGAGACAGAGACGTAAACAAGCAAACACACAGGTTACACTTTACTGTGAAAATTTGATGGATTAGCCCAGTGTTATAAATGGGAGATATGTACTTTCCAACACTTTTGGAAGGTATAGCCTACCTCAAGCTGGTCCCCCTCCGAAACAGAGCACAGAGAATCAGACTGATCCAAACTCACTGGTTCTGTTGGATGGGATACCTCCTGGGGAGCTCGGAGAGTCGATGGTCTTAAAGTAATTTGGAGAGGTAAATCGAAGAGGTACATTTTTATAAGCTCAGCATAACTACCATTTCTTGCTATCTCAAATGTCAATCAAAGCTTACTTTCTCAAATGTCAACCAAAGCTTAAGCTTTTACCTGATAAAAAACCTCCACATCCTTCTCAGTCCGTGCCTGAAGGTGGTCCTTGAAGGCGTTCTGATCTGGTTCGACAAATTCCACCACATCAGGTGGGGCTTTAGTGATCTGAAAGTACGTTATACAAAATAGCAATAGACAAACAACACTAAGTCAATCACAAATTTGAAAGACAATGCAATAAATTGTATATACAATTGCATTGTTTACCTCAGTCAACAGCTGCGGCTCCCATCCATACTTGGTGGAGGCCTGGATGCTGCTGCTGTGTGCAAAAATAATTACATTCAGATTGTCCTTCCTGGTACAAATCAAGGGACTTGCCCATGGCAGTCTTGAGGGTCTGGTTGGTCCATTCACCAAACCTGGAGGAGGGGGTAGGAAAGCAATATCTATTGACAATGTAAGATACTGAAATATGTCTGATTATGCACCATGAAAAAAAAAAGCAAAAAAAAAAAAATGTAACAAACCATTGGTGACAGAATATAGCCTATCCTATAACATCCACACCTTGTTCCAGCGTTCATGACCTCAGTCACTCAAGATGACCTCAGGAGAACCGTGGGTGGTGAAGATATGAATTGGGACACTTTCCGATGGTGCCATGGTGAAACAACTTTGATGGGCTTCAACTCCGGCACCACAGTCTGGGCCCTCTCAAACTTCTGGCAATCTAGACAGGGTACTAACCTTTAAGCAAAAAGTGACAAATTGAAACATTGTGTGCTCTCTGATATGACATTTATTGAAATCATAATAATTTCAGATATAATAGAATGTGATTGGTAAACAAAAGGTTATTTAATTTGCCCAGCTTTCCACCTCCTTGACAATTCCCTGTCAGAAGAATCGTAGGTTGATTTTGGCAATCATACGCTTAACTCCGAAATGGCCAGCATGCATCTCGGTCAGCATGGCCTCCTTCTCCTTAGTAAAAATCACCCTCCTGTGTGGCTGGCCATCCTTCCCCCGTAGGTACATATGATTGCCTGTCAAGTTGGAAGAGAAGAGTGTTGAAATACTCAAGTCTAAGGACATTTGCACTGCTGGCTTTCTCTCTCTGTTTCTCTCCATCTCTCTCTCTGTCTGTCTCTCACTCTGTTCCCACCTCTCTCTCCCTCTCTCACTTTCATCCTTTTTTTCTTTCCTCTTCCTCTTTCTCTCTGTGTCTAGTGAAGAAACCTAGTAAAGAGAATTTTAAATCACCATAATTGCTTACACCTATCCATTTGATTGATCAGGTATAACTTATAGCTGGACACCTCAATATGACAGACATATAACTATATCAGTGGAGGCTGCTGAGGGGAGAATGGCTCATAATAATGGCTGGAATGGAGTCAATTTTTTTTTATATATTTTTTTTCACATTAATTTAACCAGGTATACCAGTTGAGAACAAGTTCTCATTTACAACTGCGACCTCGCCAAGATAAAGCAAAGCAGTGCGACAAAAACAACACAGAGTCACACATGGGATAAACATGTCAATAACACAATAGAAAACTCTATATACAGTGTGTGCAAATGCAGTAAGATTAGGGAGGTAGGCAATAAATAGGCCATAGTGGCGAAATAATGACAATTTAGCATTAACACGAGTGATAGATGTGCATATGATGATGTGCAAGTAGAGATACTGGGGTGCAAAAGAGCAAAAAAATAACAATATGGGGAGGAGGTAGTTGGGTGGGCCATTTACAGATGGTCTGTGTACAGGTGCAGTGGTAAGCTGCTCTGACAGCTGATGCTTATAGTTCGTGTGGGAGATAGAAGTCTCCAGCTTCAGTGACTTTTGCAATTGAATGGTATCACATTGAAACCACGTGTTTCAAATCAAATGTATTTATAAAGCCCTTCTTACATCAGCTGATGTCACAGAGTGCTGTACAGAAACCCAGGCTAAAACCCCAAACAGCAAGCAATGCAGGTGTAAAAGCACGGTGGTTAGGAAAAACTCCCTAGAAAGGCCAAAACCTAGGAAGAAACTTAGAGAGGAACCAGGCTGTGAGGGGTGGCCAGTCCTCTTCTGGCTGTGCCGGGTGCAGATTATGACAGAACATGGACAAGATTTTAAAATATTCAATAAACAGGCAGAACAGTTGAAACTGGAGAAGCAGCACGGCCTGGTGGACTGGGGACATCAAGGAGTCATCAGGCCAGGTAGGCCTTGAGGAATGGTCCTAATGCTCAGGTCCTCAGAGAGAGAGAGAAAGAAAGAAAGAGAGAGAGAGATAATTAGAGAGAGCATACTTAAATTCACACAGGACACTGGATAAGAGAGGAGAAATACTCCAGATATAATAGACGGACCCTAGCCCCCCGACACATAAACTACTGCAGCATAAATACTGGGGGCTGAGACAGGAGGGGTTGGGAGACACTGTGGCCCCGTCCGACGATACCCCCGGACAGGGCCAAACAGGCAGGATATAACCTCACCCACTCTGCCGAAGCACAGCCCCCACACCACTAGAGGGATATCTCCATCCACCAATTTACCATCCTGAGACATGGCCGAGTATAGCCCACTAGATCTCCGCCACGTCACAACCCAAGGGGGAGGGGGGGCAACCCGGACAGGAAGATCACGTGTTTGACTCCATTCAAGACTTTATTATGAGCCATCCTCCCCTCAGCAGCCTCCACTGAACTATATGTATAGCTAGCAACATGTAGATGGCCAACAAGCTAGATGAAAAAAGGTTGTTGAAAAATTGTTGTACATAGCTACAGTTGAAGTCGGAAGTTTACATACACCTTAGCCAAATACATTTAAACTCAGTTTTTCACAATTCTTGACATTTAATCTTAGTAAAAATTCCCTGTTTTAGGTCAGTTAGGATCACCACTTTATTTTAATAATGTGAAATGTCATAATAATAGTAGAGAATTATTTATTTCAGCTTTAATTTAGAGCGTTCTCTTTTCGGTCCTCTGAAGCAGCAGGTAGTCAGCAGGTTGTCACCGTCCTTGGAGAGCAATTCTGAAATAATAGTTTTGCACAGACTGAGTGAGCGTTTATGAGGTGAAATAGAACTAGAACTGCCCTTGTCCTCCTTCGTTCACGACCGCTACGAGGTAAAATAGAGCCAAGCAGCCAGCATAGCAACGGACGCTTTGGTTCATTACGTAATCCGGTCAGATTTTTGCAAGTTCTAGCAACAGCCCTAGCAACAGAAGCTAGAACTCATCAAATCCCATTGTGACGTGGGGGGGACACTTTTTTGGCAGAGGGACACTATGTGGCATGACAGGCCCCCAACCAAAGCTTAGTCGGGGTCTCAATTTACTGTTTAAAACTAGAATAGTAGTAATCAAATCAAATTTTATTTGTCACATACACATGGTTAGCAGATGTTAATGCGAGTGTAGCGAAATGCTTGTGCTTCTAGTTCCGACCATGCAGTAGTATCTAACAAGTAATCAAACAAATTCACAACTACCTTATACAAAGGAATGAATACGAGTATGTACATATAAATACTGTATATGGATGAGCAATGGCTGACCGGCATAGGCAAGATGCAGTAGATGGTATGGAGTACAGTATACACACATCAAAGTCACCATTATTAGTCAGTTGTACAACCAAATGCCTTCAACCGAAATGTGTCTTCCGCATTTAACCCAACCACTCTGAATCAGAGAGGTGCGGGGGGCTGCCTTAATCGACTTCCACGTCTTCGGCGCCCAGGGAACAGTGGGTTAACTGCCTTATTCAGGGGCAGAACGACAGATTTTATTTTTCCTTGTCAGCTCGGGGATTCAAACTTGCAACCCTCCGGTTACAAGTCCAACGCTCTAACCACTAGGCTACCTGCTGCCCATATGAGATGAGAAATGTAGGATATGTAAACATTATATAAATGGCATTGTTTAAAGTGGCTAGTGATAAATTTATTCCATTCAATTATAATTATTAAAGTGGCTAGAGATTTGGGTCGATGGCCGAACGGCATAGGCAAGATTCAGTAGATGGTTTAGAGTACAGTGTATACATTTGATATGAGTATGTCGGATATGTAAACATTATATACAAAATTGTTTAAAGTGGCTAGTGATACATTTGTTACATCCAATTCCTATGTTTTAAGTGGCTAGAGATTTAAGTCACTATGTTGGCAGCAGCCACTCAATGTTAGTGATGGCTGTTTAACAGTCTGATGGCCTTGAGATAGAAGCTGTTTTTCAGTCTCTCGGTCCCAGCTTTGATGCACCTGTACTGACCTCGCCTTCTGGATGATAGCGGAGTGAACAGGCAGTGGCTCGGGTGGTTGTTGTCCTTGATGATCTTTTTGGCCTTCCTGTGACATCTGGTGGTGTAGGTGTCCTGAAGGGCAGGTAGTTTACCCCCTGTGATGCATTGTGCAGTCCTCACTACCCTCTGGAGAGCCTTACGGTTGTAGGTGGAGCAGTTGCCGTACCAGGCGGTGATACAGCCCGACAGGATGCTCTCGATTGTGCATATGTAGAAGTTTGTGAGTGATTTTGGTGACAAGCCGAATTTCTTCAGCCTCCTGAGGTTGAAGAGGCGCTGTTGAGCCTTCTTCACCACGCTGTCTGTGTGGGTGGACCAATTCAGTTTGTCCGTGATGTGTACGCCGAGGAACTTAAAACTTTCCACCTTCTCCACTACTGTCCCATCGATGTGGATAAGGGGGTGCTCCCTCTCCTGTTTCCTGAAGTCCACGATCATCTCCTTTGTTTTGTTGACATTGAGTGAGAGGTTATTTTCCTGACACCACACTCTGAGGGCCCTCACCTCCTCCCTGTAGGCCGTCTCGTCGTTGTTGGTAATCAAGCCTACCACTGTAGTGTCGTCAGCAAACTTGATGATTGAGTTGGGTGCGTGCTTGGCCACGCAGTCATGGGTAAACAGGGAGTACAGGAGAGGGCTGAGAACGCACCCTTGTGGGGCCCCAGTGTTGAGGATCAGTGGGGTGGAGATGTTGTTTCCTACCCTCACCACCTGGGGCCGGCCCGTCAGGAAGTCTAGGACCCAGTTGCACAGGGCTGGGTCGAGACCTAAGGTCTCGAGCTTAATGACGAGCTTGGAGGGAACTATGGTGTTAAATGCTAGTCGATGAACAGCATTCTTACATAAGTATTCCTCTTGTCCAGATGGGTTAGGGCAGTATGCAGTGTGATTGCAATTGCGTTGAATACACAAGGTGCAATTTCAAAATCTGGTAGAGCATCAGCAGTTTTTCTCTTGTAAAGTCAGTCACTTAATTAGCCCATGTCAGCAATTATTTTGTTGTTGTTGTTGTTTAGTCTAGCCAGTTATCTACACCTGGTAGTAGTCATGGCCAAATTAATGACTAGGAATACAGGGCATGTGCGCAGGGGCCCTGGTATCATATGAGCATGGCATAAGTCATGGCCAAATGTGTAGAATTGCATGAAAGTCATAAAAAAACTGCAACATTTTGTCTCCACCCCATAATAACATATTTAGAATAGCAGGAAATTAGCTATAAAACTGCTAAATGTTCTGTCCACCCCATGGCTCAATGAGCAGAATTGCACAAAGTTAGTTTTAAAACATTTTAGAGCCAAAATGTGTAGAATTGCAGAACATGTACTTTAAAACTACCAAATGTTTTCTACACCCCATGGAAAACGCGGAGAATTGCAGGAAATTAACATCAAAACGTACATTTCTTCTCTCCGGTGTAAAGAGGGGGGGCCACCAAAATATTTTACCAGCAAGGTGGTGGGACCCAGAAACTAAATATAGTTTAGAGTCCCCAAAAAGCTAGGGCCGGCCCTGTTGATTGCCTTCCAACCTCAAACCATGCTCCTCCAGGTTCTCTATGTCATTTTACACTTGGGCAGTGCTCAGAAGGGACAAAACGCCCCTGCAGTGCTCTAATAAGGCCCATGCTCCTCCAGGTTCTCTATGTCATTTTACACGGGCAGTGTAAAGCTCTGATGGGGAGAGTATCCTTGTGGGTAGGCTACTAAGCTGTAGATTTGTCCAACAGTATACCATTTCCTAAATCAGGAAATATCCTGGATTGAGTTCATTTTGATTTAGATTTCTTTGGATAATTTTTTTGGGGTTCATCGTCGGTTTGTTTTTGTAATTACATTTGCCTATTTTTCCAACATTATTATCTATCCTAACCACTGCTACCGTCACTATCCTTATTTTGTGAAACAACAATTTAGCCTCATGCGTGCCTGCTGCATGCCCTTATTAAGACTATAAGACATGCTTACCTTTTCACATTGTGGGAATGAGACAAACTATGAACCCTTTAGATTTACATTTAGCCTATATTTTTGTCATTTAGCAAATGGTGTAGCCTACAGTTAGAGCGACTTATAATCGGTGCATTCATCTAGGTAAAACAACCCTGTGACCTGTGTGCAATTATTACAACTTAAACTTTGTTCAAAAGAGCAGCCATCTACAAAAGCAGTGCTAGACAAACTTCACAGCTTGCTAAATTGGGGAGGTGGGGGTTATATTTCTTCTGTTACACACTTGTACATTTCTTGCATATCCCAATTCCCCCTGAGACACCTGCAGGGAGTGGGGTCATGGCCAGGGCCACGTGTGCAGCACCCCATTGTGCAGCACCCCTGAAGCAATTGGGATTAAGTACATTGCTCAAGGGCAGAGCAACAGCTTTTTCACTTTGTCAGCTCTGGGATTCAATACAGCAAACTTTCGGTTACTGCCCCAACACTAACCTCGAGGCTACCAACCACCCCTGGTTTGGTTTGACAATTCAAGGCCCAGATGTCTGCTTCTCTGTCCAGGCGGCATCTAAACTGATTGCATGGCATGCATATATCCAGATGAGTGACACAAATCTGGATTTTTATTGCATTGCTTACATTGTGGCTAATGCTATTTTGTCTCATTTACCATCTGCCTAGTTTTCACAGCCTCCCTCCCTAAACTATAGAAAGGCCTTTAAAATGCACATGTATTGGGCACAACTCCACATGCCGTCGTTGTATCCATTTACACCATACTAATGAGCTATCATGTAAAACATTTCAAGCAACACTACTGCTGCAAATATCTAACATAGTGATGGGGACATGCGTGCCTGTGCGCACCACCCTTGGTTGCTCGAGGAGAGTGCACCCTTTTTCCTATGTCCTCTGTCAGTATTAGTCCAGTGTTCCATATTTTGTATGAAATATTACCCCAAATTAATTACAATATAAATTAAATAGATGTCCTTCCAGAAAATTATAATTAATGATCTTAAAAAGCTGTTTTTCTCGTTGCCCCTTCTTGGCCTGTTAGGATAAATCATTAAATAGGATCGCTATGTGCTTGGCCGTATACTGGTAAAGATATTTGATTTCTCAGCCAGTAAGACGTGCATACACTTGGATATTGCAAATATCTCCCACGTGTGGGCACTAAATTGGGCAAGTAAAATAGCATGGATGGATTCAGGATGTGGATAAGCACGATAGAACTACTAGGGCACCTGACAATAACAGCAATAAATGCAGACTGATTATTTCACAAGCGTAGGTCGTTGGTGTCCTTTGCTTTGTCACTATATTCCTGATATTTTTGTTGTTAGCTACCTAACTAGCTAGCTATATCAGCGGGAAGCTAGATAGCTATCTACTGCTGATACGTACAGTTGAAGTTGGAAGTTTACGTGCACTTAGGTTGGAGTCATTTTTCAACCACTCCACAAATTTCTTGTTAACAAACTATAGTTTTGGCAAGTCGGTTAGGACATCTACTTTGTGCATGACACAAGTAATTTTTCCAACAATTGTTTACAGACAGATTATTTCACTTAAAATTCACTGTATCACAATTCCAGTGGGTCAGAAGTTTACATACATTAAGTTGACTGTGCCTTTAAACAGCTTGGAACATTCCCGAAAATGATGTCATGGCTTTAGAAGCTTCTGATAGGCTAATTGACATAATTTGAGTCAATTGGAGGTGTACCTGTGGATGTATTTCAAGGCCTACCTTCAAACTCAGTGCCTCTTTGCTTGACATAATGAGAAAATCAATAGAAATCAGCCAAGACATCAGAAAAATTGTAGACCGCCACAAGTCTGGTTCAAAATTGGGAGCAATTTCCAAACGTCTGAAGGTACCACGTTCATCTGTACAAACAATAGTATGCAAGTACAAACACCAGGGGACCACAAAGCCATCATACCCCTCAGGAAGGAGACGCGTTCTGTCTCCTAGAGATGAACGTACTTTGGTGCGAGAAGTGCAAATCAATCCCAGAACAACAGCAAAGGACCTTGTGAAGATGCTGGAGGAAACAGGTACAAATTGATCTATATCCACAGGAAAACAAGTCCTATATCGACATAACCTGAAAGGCCACTCAGCAAGGAAGAAGCCACTGCTCCAAAACCGCCATAAAAAAGCCCGACTATGGTTTGCAACTGCATATGGGAACAAAGATCGTACTTTTTGGAGAAATGTCCTCCTGTCTGATGAAACAAAAATAGAACTGTTTGGCCATAATGACCATCGTTATGTTTGGAGGAAAAAGGGGGAGGCTTGCAAGCCGAAGAACACCATCCCAACCGTGAAGCACGGGGGTGGCAGCATCATGTTGTGGGGGTGCTTTGCTGAAGGAGGGACTGGTGCACTTCACAAAATAGATGGCATCATGAGGAAGGACAATTATGTGGATATATTGAAGCAACATCTCAAGACACCAGTCAAGAAGTTAAAGCTTGGTTGCAAATGTGTCTTCCAAATGGACAATGACCCCAAGTATACTTCCAAAGTTGTGGCAAAATGGCTTAAGGACAACTAAGTCAAGGTATTGGAGTGGCCATCACAAAGCGCTGACTTCAATCCTATAGAAAATGTGTGGGCAGACCTGAAAAAGCGTGTGCGAGAAAGGAGGCCTACAAACCTGACTCAGTTACACCAGCTCTGTCAGGAGGAATGGGCCAAAATTCACCCAACTTATTGTGGGAAGCTTGTGGAAGGCTACCTGAAATGTTTGACCCAAATTAAGCAATTTAAAGGCAATGCTACCAAATACTAATTGAATGTATTTATACGTCTGACCCACTGGGAGTGTGTTGAAAGAAATAAAAGCTGAAATAAATAATTCTCTCCACTATTATTCTTATTTCACATTCTGAAAATAACGTGGAGATCCTAACTGACCTAAGACAGTTTTTTTTTACTAGGATTAAATGTCAGGAATTGTGAAAAACTGAGTTTAAATGTAGTTGGCATAGGTGTATGTAAACTTCCGAATTCAACTGTATATCAGTTACCAACAGCCTGCTAGGTTTCCTTTTGACATAAAACGTTTAGCTACAAACCACAGGATTTAAAATTCAATGGAGTTATTTGCTGATGGTGGTTGTGTGGAGGATCTGCTTTGACTTACTTACTTGTTGGCTAGCTAGTTGTATAAGTTAGCCAAGAGAGCTAAATTGTGCATGCTTCTAAACCGTCAACAGGCCAACTCGTACTAACCACATACACTGAACAAAGATTTTAACACAATATGCAACAATTTCAAAGATTTTACTGAGTTACAGTTCATATAAGGATATCAGTCAATTGAAATAAATTCATTAGGCCCTAATCTGTGGATTTCACATGACTGGGAATACACACATGCATCTGTTGGTCACAGATACATGAGCCATGATTCGTTTTTATGAGTGACTCGTTCATTTTAGTCGTTCGTTTGACCTGCTTTCCGCAATGACTACAGCAGGCTCAGCGGCCAACAACTGTCTAAAAGATCATGCTGCAAGCAGTATAGAGAAGAAAAAAACATGTTTAGAACTGGCAATTGATCGCATGGTGAAAGAATGAATGCAATGATTTGATTATTGAATGTGATGATGGACACATCTTTGTAGAACCAAAACATACACACAGCATCAGCTCAACAAACTCGAACTCGAAATCGTTTGGGGTGCTGCAGTTTACGAACGATAGGCTATTGTGCTTATCACCCTCATGGCAGTCAAGAAATGCATTCCACCAAGAGTCGTTCACAATCTAGTCTGGTTGTGGCCACATCTAGACCTTGTTCCAAATGTATCAAGAAATAATCTTATTTGTAGGCCTATATCAACAAATGTACAATGTTTGAAGCACACTTTTAGTGTCTCAGCTAGAAATGAATAAGCTCCAATAAGCCCCTTATGGTGAATGACATGTGAACGGGAGGATTGTAGAATCATGACTCTTGAGTTTCAGTTCATCGTTCACCGGTAGGGGGGTCCTGCGTGCTCTGTGCATTACTTACTGAAATGAACTAATTGAGTCGAAAGATTCGTTCTTTTGGCTGAACGAATCGAAAAGAGGCAGAGAAGTTGGAAAAAAAGGAAAAAGTGTCTGGACCAATCACATTCAGACCTGTCACGGGCCAAAGTAACCTAACGTAGCAGGCTTAAAACAAATGTCTGAAACTAGATCCCCTACATACTGGCCTTGACGAGAAGACTTAAAAACTGTCATGGGAGGTTCTCTTCTGCACTGCTCAATCAATCCAGTAAATGTGGAGGAGGAGTTAAGATGGAGTGTCGCCTTAACGTCCAAATGCGGAAGTCACATCACAGGCTTCCACTGAAAACCGTAACAACTGGTTGTTGGGGACTAGGCATAGGCTACTGCCAAAGAGGATGATTTCAGTATCCAAAATGGTTTGTTTCAAAAACTATTTTGAGCTGGAGGTTTTACTGAATGTTTTTTATGAAATGTATTCTTTGGCCAAGTAAAGGACAATTGCTCAGGACAATATTACTTGGGTAAGAGCAAACAGAATATGAGCTTTGAAAAATGTCATTTTTACTGGACAGTTACTTTAAATGAGAACTCTAGTATTGAAAATACATAGGCCTACCGGTTGGATGAAGAAGAAACTGTAAATGGTATGTGATGTTATGATTGCGTCTGCTTCTATACGTTTGTATAGCCTTCAGCTTGTAAATTAAGTTTCAACCAGTTATAATTGGTTGAGTCAATGTGTTTTCCCCACGTAGTGGCACAAGGTAGGCCCTATTTCTGCCTGGCATTGCCAATGGTATCTTAGCTCTGATGGGGAGACTACTAGGCTGTAGATTTGTCCAACAGTATACCAACTCCTGGATTGAGTTCAGTTTAATTTAGATTTCTTTGCAGAAATATTTTCTTGTTCATCGTTAGTTTGTCCTTTTTGCTTAATTTGCCAACATTATTTTCTATCCTAACCACTGTTACCATTACTATCCTTATTTTGTAAATGAAACTACAATTTTTGCATCCATTGCCTCATTCCTGCCTGCTGCATGTCCTTATTAAGACTGCAAGACACATTCATCTTTTCACATTGTGGGAATGAGACATGAACTATGGACCATTTATTGTACATTATCAAACCAGGATAAATTATATTAAACACAAAGGAAAAAGACTTTGGAGTACCTTAAATTATATAATGGGCAGAAAACCCAATTCATCTCCATCCTTCATTGAAGTTGATGGGCCATTTATAACAAAACCGTTCAATAAGTGAAATGACAACATTGCCAATGATAATATTTTTGTATAAAATATCAAATAATAAACGAGACGGATTACTGTTTTGAATTTAGTCAAGTTCTTGTGGGAGAGGTGGAAAAACAGGCTTGGAAAAAATCGCAAGTAATTCCACTGCCTAAAAATAGTAAAGGACCCTTTGCTGGTTCCAACAGCCTTTGATGTTATTCATAATAAATTGTTAATGAAGAAACTCACTTTCTATGGTTTTACATCACCTGCCATCACATGGTTGGACAGTTATTTAGCCAATAGAACCCTGAGAGTGTTCTTCAATGGAAGCTTCACTAACATCAGATACTGCATGTTCAGTGTGGTGTCCCTCAAGGCAGTTGCCTTGGGCCGTTACTCTTCTCTGCTTTTACAAATGATTTTCCACTGGTCTTACACAAATCTAGAATGACTATGTATGCGGATGATTCCACAATCTACATGTCAGCACCCAAAGCCAGTGAGTTCACTGACATTCTAAATAAGGAGTTACAGTCAGTATCAGAATGGGTGATTAAAATAAACTGGTCTTAAATACAAATAAAACTAAAAGCATTGTATTTGG
The DNA here is from genome assembly GCA_030435695.1 of Brachymystax lenok tsinlingensis. Taxonomy (NCBI): domain Eukaryota; kingdom Metazoa; phylum Chordata; class Actinopteri; order Salmoniformes; family Salmonidae; genus Brachymystax; species Brachymystax lenok. The sequence goes on from CM059801.1 coordinate 11,805,609, forward strand.
TTCAAAACATTCTCCAAAACCCATACCTCAACTGGAGTCGTGTATAAAGTGTGTGACCATTGAACAAGTTGAGGAAGCTAAACTCCTAGGTATAAAATCGGATGGTCAATTATCATGGTTAAGTAATATTTCTAAAGTTGTTGTGAAGATGGGGAGGGGCATATCTGTTATGCAAAGATGTTCTGCGTCTTTGACACAAATCAACTGTACTAGTTGTTCAGGCTCTGCTCTTGTCCCATCTTGATTACTGTCTGGTACTATGGTCAAGTGCAGCAAAGAAAGACCTAGCAAAGTTGGCTCAAAACAGAGCAGCATGCCTTGCCCTTAACTGCACATACAGAACTAAGATCAACGACATGCATTCCAGTCTTTCCTGGTTGAGGGTTGAGAGATTAACTGCATCAAGTATTTATATAAATATATATATGTGTATGTATGTATGTATGTATGTATGTATGTGTATCCGTATGTGTATATGTATGTATGTGTATGTGTATGTTTGTATGTGTATACGTATGTACAGTATATGTGTATGTGTATATGTATATATGTGTATATGTATGTATGTGTATATGTATGTATGTATATATGTGTATATGTATGTATATGTATATGTATATATGTGTATATGTATTTTATTGTGTTGAAATGTCAAAATTGTTTGTATAATCATTTTACATTTTATATCTTACAGACATACTTACCCCACCAGAAATGCCACCAGGGGTGTTTTTACAGTCCCCAAATCCAAAATGAATTCAAGGCCATGATCACATGGAACTCCCTTCCATCTCAAATTACTAAAGCAAACAGCAAAATTAGCTTTAAAAAACAAATAAAACAACACCTCACAACACAAGACCTCTCCCTTAGCTGACCTAGTGGTAATGTATGTCAATTGATAAGTATTTTTGTCTGTAATGTTTGTTTTTGCTATGTGTCGGACCCCAGAAAGACTAGCTTCGCCATTGACGTTGGCTAATGGGGAGCCCAATAAAATAAAATAAATGTAATTCCAAATTCTGAGTTTATTTTCTCTCGCTGCTGCTACAACAATGGCCACCATTTATTTCTGGTTGCGTCATATTTGTTTGCATACTCAACATTGACGCTTGCATCGATGCATTCTTTAAAATATGTACAAACATAGTACGCATTCGAGAAGTGCCCTCTGTTCTCCGTTTCGTATACTTTGATTTGGACTCATACTCCGACTCTCCAATGCTCCAATATGAGTGCTCGGAGCACGGTAGTATGCATTTTGAAAAACATTCTTTATGTTCCTTATTATTTACTTAGTATTATCAAACTTCATCCAGATATTACACTGTTGATGTGTATGGAGTACAAAATCACAAGTTAGCTTGCATTCGCCAAACAATAACACCAGTGTTCCTATACCAGAATGTGTATACTTAAAAATAAAGGTCATAGCCAAGAGAGGGGGAAGTTGTGGCTTGTTAGAACACAGACATGGTTATAATTTCAGTGGTGCTCATGAGGATCCCCATAACAATTCAAATGTCAATGTGGCCCCCCTCAAACATATTGTAACATTGGAAACCCTCATGTGGTCAATGTGTGATAGGACCCTGAGCGCAGGAGTAGACTAAAATGAACATCTGGGCTTTCTGTACATTATACTCATTTATTTTCCATTCCATTGTTTGCTTAGCTTGTAATTGTAGTTGGTTATATAAACATGGACCATTCTGTGTTTATTTTTTTACAATTTCATCCACATCCTCCCTTTATGTCAATATTACAATATTGCTGCTTGCTCAGCCTCTGTGCTTGGTTCAGGCTATGTGCTTTGTCTGCATCACACAGCCCAGGAGTCCTCAGTCCTGTAAGACACATGAAACACATACAGTAGGTTGTTGAATTGTCATTATGTCTGTCATGGATCTTGTCCATACATGACTATTTAGCTGTTCTCAATTTAGCCCAGAGAACTGAGAATCAGGTTGGGATTCTTGCTCTCTGTATACAGTCAAGACAATGCTGTCGGATTCCTACCCACTGTGCCACCCATGATTGTGCAGCCTTGTCATAGTCCTGACTCTATTTTACTTCACCTAGGTGGTGTAGGGATTTTAACAGGGTTGGAAAATCATGGACGGTGACCTGATTTTTGGGAGAGAGAGAATCCTGGGCATGTGCGAGTTATGATGTTATTTACAGTGACATAGGCCTACCTTCACAATAAGCTACTCAAATAAAGGTGTACACTGCCTCTTTCTGGAAAAACTTTGGTGAGGATTAATTGTTTTTGTCTGTTGACTCCTGAAACACAGACACAAAAGGGGAGTTAGTGAATAGTCACATTGTAAGATGTGTCTGTCATGGATCAATGTACAGCCTAAATTATATGAACTTGACAATGGCATACAATGACATACTCAAACATTCTCAGTGGAGAGGAAGGTGTCTGTCTGGCCATGCAGAGCAGAGGGGGGATGGGTAGCCTAAGAGAAAATGGCAAATAGGCATCTACAATATTAGTTCTTACATTTGGTGCTTGTTGGATAGGACAGAATGTTACTCTGCTAAACACAGAAGTGCAAAAATTGAGGGATGAACACATTTCACTAGCTACATACATCCAATCTGTCAACTACATACATCCAATCTGTCAAAACTGAAAGGAGTCTCTACAGTAATAAACTTAGCTGTCAAAGGGAATGTGCTTACTGGCCAATGTGATACACAATGCTGCAAAGTAATATAAAAACTTGCAAACTAAAGTTCAGGTAAAGTTGTAAGGACAAAACATAATTATGAACTTTGCGTTTGCTAACAAAGCTAAGGCGATGCGGTAGTGTTAATACTGGTAAAACAGTGGTTTACTCACTGAGTTATAAATTAACTTAATTCATATGGATTTACTTCACTGCACAGTTAGCTATGCTAGCCAGCCAAACTTGTATAGTTAGCGAGCAACTGCTACTTGCTAGCTAGCTAGCTAGCTGCACTCTTGCTGTAGTGCCGCCATGCACAACGTGTCTACAGAAAAAATGAGGTGTCCCAGCTGTGTTGACATTTCACCGATCCACTTCATCCACTCATCAGATTAAAATAGCTACAGTGGCTTGCGAAAGTATTCACCCCCTTGACATTTTTCCTATTTTGTTGCCTTACAACCTGGAATTCAAATGGATTTTTGGGGGGTTTGTATCATTTTATTTACACAACATGCCTACCACTTTGAAGATGCAAAATATGTTTTATTGTGAAACAAACAAGAAATAAGACAAAAAAACAGAAAACTGGAGAGTGCATAACTATTTACCCCCCCAAAGTCAATACGTTGTAGAGCCACCTTTTGCAGCAATTACAGCTGCAAGTCTCTTGGGGAATGTCTCTGTAAGCTTGGCACATCTAGCCATTGGGATTTTTGCCCATTCTTCAAGGCAAAACTGCTCCAGCTCCTTCAAGTTGGATGTGTTCCGCTTGTGTACAGCAATCTTTAAGTCATACCACAGATTCTCAATTGGATTGAGGTCTGGGCTTTGACTAGGCCATTTCAAGACACACCAAATGTTTTTGCTTATTTTTTTCTTTAAGCAATGGCTTTTTTTCTGTCCGCTCTTCTGTAAAGCCCAGCTCTGTGGAGTGTACAGCTTAAAGTGGTCCTATGGACAGATTCTCCAATCTCCGCTGTGGAGCTTTGCAGCTCCTTCAGGGTTATCTTTGGTCTCTTTGTTGCCTCTCTGATTAATGCCTGTGAGATTTGGTGGGCGGCCCTCTCTTGGCAGGTTTGTCGTGGTGCCATATTCTTTCCATTTTTTAATAATGGATTTAATGGTGCTCCGTGGGATGTTCAAAGTTTAAGATATTTTTATAACCCAACCCTGATTTGTACTTCTCCACAACTTTGTCCCTGACCTGGAGAGCTCCTTGGTCTTCATATGCCGCTTGCTTGGTGGTGCCCCTTGCTTAGTGGTGTTGCAGACTCTGGGGCCTTTCAGAACAGGTGTATATATACTAATATCATGTGACAGATCATGTGACACTGAGATTGGACTTTCAAATCAAATCAAATTTTATTCAGATACACATGGTTAGCAGATGTTAATGCGAGTGTAGCGAAATGCTTGTGCTTCTAGTTCCGACCATGCAGTAGTATCTAACAAGTAATCTAACAAATTCACAACAACTACCTTATACACACAAGAGTAAAGGAATGAATACGAGTATGTACATATAAATACAGTATATGGATGAGCGATGGCTAACCGGCATAGGCAAGATGCAGTAGATGGTATGGAGTAGCCTTATTTAACTAAGTATGTGACTTCTGAAGGTAATTGGTTGCACCAGATCTTATTTAGGGGCTTCATAGCAAAGGGGGTGAATACATATGCACGCACCACTTTTCCAAGTTCTTTTTTTCACTTCACTTCACCAATTTGGACTATTTTGTGTATGTCCATTACATGAAATCCAAATAAAAATCCATTTAAATTACAGGTTGAAATGAAACAAAATAGGAAAAATACTTATACTGGCAAGGCACTGTATTTTCTTACTTTAAGTTCCCACTTCGGATTTCCCACTTCAAGCCCAAATATATCATACTTAGACTCAAATAATAACTTATTTTGTTGTGCAACATGATGGGTAAGCTCTAGGCATCGTTTTCCAGCTGAAAATAGATTTTAGCTGGTGTGGGCGTTTAACGCATCTGTCTGGATGTCTGGGCAGGATATGGTAAATGACCTGATGTCTCATTACTGAATACCACTAAATAAATATTCACTCTCTAGTATACAGTTTACTGGTTCAGTAAGCAATACGCATTCTGCCTCCAAATGAAGTTCACAGAGAAAACTACAATTAAATCAGTTTAGTTGAGGGTTGCATGTTGTACCCTATTAATGTTCTCCCTAATCATATTAATATTGCTGCTTATTTGGATATAATCAAGTTATAGTGCCAGGCTATTGGCTACAGCTGACCTCCAATAAGCCTGTGAGGAAAATGGTTGTTGGGTAAAAATCTATTATTGATGGGTAAAGAACTAAACAGAATAGGCTGCCATAATAAATTAATGAAGTAATCAGGTTGTTTGAAACACATAGTATTTTCTCCAGCTTGGGGGAAGATTCAGAGATTCCCTGTCAGGCTTGGATCTTATTTCCTGTTTCTTCATTTCCCATTGGGAGATCTGAGTGGTGAGCTGCCAAGGCAATACGAATTGCCTTCATATGAGATTGAGTTGACCTAGGTCCTCAGTCCCTGGAAGTGTGAATCAACTATTGTTCTGTGGTGTTCAGAGAGAGTGTCCCCTCACCTCGTTTGTTGTTCTGAAACAATAACAAAATCCTAATTAGAGAGATAAGCCAAAGCCAAAGTATTATGTTGTAATTAAGGGTGTATTACCATCTAGTACCTCATATTTCTGTGCAGAGAATTAAGGCCAAAACAAAGCATTAGAGGGGATGAGGGATGAAGGAAACTGGCAGACCGTGAGCTTTTACTGTAACTTCAACATAATGTACATTGGAAACATATGTACACTGGGGTCTGGAATTATTGACTGCCCTTGAGCTGTTCTTGTCTATTAATGTTCTGTATTATGTAATTATGTATTATGTTTAATGTTTTGTGTGGACCCCAGGAAGAGTAGCTGCTGCTTTTGCAACAGTTAACGGGGATCCTAATAAAATACCAAAATATCAATGTCATCGACAAAAAAGAGCGTCCTATTAGCCGACGTGTGGTAAGCATGATGCTTTAGTATGTGGAAAGAAAGCCTCAGGGTTGGATCAGAAGGCAATGTTTAGAAGATTAAAAGCCAATATTGGAGGTCCAATGACGAATTTTGAAAGATTGTGTTTTGCTTTTTGTGTATTGATGTGAACGTTGATGTGTATATTGATATGTTTCGAGTATATTGACGTGTATTGATGTGTATACAGGGTTCATATGTAAAAGAGATCTTGGTAGAAAGAATAAAGGAACATTTTCAGAGCATATTACTTCAAATCACTTTATTATGAGTACATCCTTCTGAACAAGACAACAAAAGTCATCAATTGATCAAATAAAGTGTAGAAATTAACTCTTCAACGATGATGAATTAATGTGAAAAGGCTATGAGTCTGTCAAGCTAATAAACTGTGCCTTGTATCACATTGTGCAGCAAGGGCATTAAAACAATTCCATATAGCATAGTAGAACCCGGCCAAATTCACATAGAAATGTAAGTTATAGATCTATCATTCTCCTTGAAAGCAAGTCTAAGAAGCTGTAGATATGCTCTATGTGCGCTAGGTCTATGCTTCCCGTTCATAAGTTTTGTTTTTGCATCTTTTACTTTTCCGTTTTGTACACCAGCTTCAAACAGCTGAAACAACAATATTTTTTCGTGTTGTTTATAACTTATTTTGTACTTAATGTTTTTGCCACCGTCTCTTATGACCAAAAAGAGCTTCTGGGTATCAGAACAGTTGTCACGCCCTGACCTGTATGAGCCTTTTTATGTCTCATTTTGGTTTGGTCAGGGTGTGATTTGGGGTGGGTATTCTATGTTCTAATTTGTATTTCTTTGTTTTGGCCGGGTATGGCTCTCAATCAGGGACAGCTGTCTATCGTTGTCTCTGATTGGAACCCTACTTAAGTAGCCCCTTTTTCCTCCTTCTGTGTGGGAAGTTAACTTTGTTTGTAGGTGTCTATGCGCCACACAGTGCATGTCTGATCTTTGTTTCTTGGTTTTGTTTCGGTGAGTTAGACTAATAAACACGTTTCACTCAACCCGGCACGCTGCGCCTTGGTCCGTTTTTGAAGATCGTGACAGAACTTCCCACCACCAAGAGACCAAGCAGCGTGGTCATCTGGAATCCTGGACATGGGAGGAGATCCTGGACGGTAAGGGACCCTGGAGGCAGGCTGGGGAATACCGCCGTCCCAAGGAGGAGCTGGAGGCAGCAAAGACGGAGCGGCGCTTGTACGAGGAGAAGTATGCAGGAACACCGCAGGCATTTAAGCCCGAGAGGCAGCCCCCAAAACATTTTGGGGGGGCACACGGGGAGTTTGGCTGGGCCAGGTTGGAGACCTGGGCCAGCTCCCCGTGCTTACCAGAGGGAGCATTGCACTGGTAAGGCACCGTGTGAGGGGGTGAAACGCACAGTGTCACCAGTGCGTGTTCACAGCCCGGTGCGCGACATGCCAGCTTCCCGCATCTGTCGAGCTAAGGGGAGTGTTTAGCCTGGAAGGAGTGTGCCGGCTCAGCGCTCTTGGTCTCCAGTACGCCTCCTCGGACCAGGATATCCTGCGCCGGCTCTGCGTACTGTGTCTCCGGTGCGTCTCCACAGCCCAGTACGTCCTGTGCTAGCGCGGGCGAAATTAGCGAAATTAGCCATTCAGCCAGGACGGGTTGTGCAGGCTGTACGCTCGAGACCTCCAGTGCGCCTCCACGGCCCAGTGTATCCTGTCCCTGCTCCACGCACCAGGCTCCCTGTGCGTCTTCAGAGCCCGGCACAGCCTGTTCCCGCTCCACGCATCAGGTCCCCTGTGCGCCTTCAGAGCCCGGCACGTCCTGTCCCTGCTCCACGCACCAGGTCCCCTGTGCGCATCGAGGGCCCGGCACGTCCTGACACTGCTCCCAGCACCAGATCTCCAGTGCTCCCCCACAGCCCGGTCCATCCAGTTCCTGCTCCATGGACCAGTCCTCCTGTGTGTCCCTCCAGTGACGATCCGAGGCACGAGGCCCCCAGTCCGGGGTCTCCAGAGACGGTCCCCAGCCCGGGGTCTCCAGAGACGGTCCCCAGCCCGGGCTCTCCAGAGACGGTCCCCAGCCCGGGCTCTCCAGAGACGGTCCCCAGCCCGGGCTCTCCAGAGACGGTCCCCAGCCCGGAGCCTCCAGAGACGGTCCCCAGCCCGGAGCCTCCAGAGAGGGTCCCCAGTCCGGAGCCTCCAGAGACGGTCCGGGGCCCGCAACGAGGGTGCCCAGTCCGGGGCCCGCAACGAGGGTGCCCAGTCCGGGGCCCGCAACGAGGGTTCCCAGTCCAGGGTCGGTGGCGAAGGCCCCCACCCCAGAGGCGCCACCAAAGCGGAGGGAGCCAGAGGTGGAGCGGGGTCTACGTCCCGCCACCGTGGATAGATGCCCACCCAGACCCTCCCCAATAGGTTTTGCGGCCGGAGTCCACACCTTTGGGGGAGAGTACTGTCACGCCCTGACCTGTATGAGCCTTTGTATGTCTCATTTTGGTTTGGTCAGGGTGTGATTTGGGGTGGGTATTCTATGTTCTAATTTGTATTTCTTTGTTTTGGCCGGGTATGGCTCTCAATCAGGGACAGCTGTCTATCGTTGTCTCTGATTGGGAACCTTACTTAAGTAGCCCCTTTTTCCCTCCTTCTGTGTGGGAAGTTAACTTTGTTTGTAGGTGTATCCCATCACAAAGCCCTGACCTCAATCCTATAGAACATTTGTGGGCAGAACTGAAAAAGCGTGTGCGAGCAAGGAGGCCTACAAACCTGATTCAGTTACACCAGCTCTGTCAAGAGGAATGGGCCAAAATTCACCCAACTTATTGTGGGAAGCTTGTGGAATGCTACCCGAAACGTTTGACCCAAGTTAAACGATTTAAAGGCAATGCTACCAAATACTAATTGAGTGTATTTAACTTCTGACCCACTGGGAATGTAATATACAAAATTAAAGCTGAAATAAATAATTCTCTCTACTATTATTCTGACATTTCACATTCTTAAAATAAAGTGGTGATCGTAACTGACCTAAGACATGGAATTTTTACTAGGATTAAATGTCAGGAATTGTGAAAAACTGAGTTTAAATGTATTTGGCTAAGGTGTATGTAAACTTCCGACTTCAACTGTACCTCCGGTAAGATGAGAGGTGGTGGTCTGTCTCTGTTTGTCAATAACAGCTGGTGCGCAAAATCTAATATTAAAGAAGTCTTGAGGTTTTGGTTGCCTGAGGTAGTGTACCTCATGATAAGCTGTAGACCACACAGAGGAGAAAACAAACTCTAGACCACCTTTACTCTACACACAGAGATGCATATGAAGCTCTCCCTCACCTTCCATTTGGCAAATCTGACAATAATTATATCCTCCTGATTCCTTCCTACAAGCAAAAACTAAAGCAGGAAGTACTAGTAGCTAAAGCTAAATTACTTATATGCGTGCTTCGAGGCAAGCAGCACTGATTCACACATAAGAGCACCAGCTGTTGCGGTCAAGCGTGTGATCACACTCTCCGTAGCCGATCTGAGTAAGACCTTTAAACAGGCAGGATGTGTACTCAGAGCATGCGCTTACCAACTGGCAAGTGTCTTCACTGACATTTTCAACCTGTCCCTGACTGAGTATGTAATATCTACATCTTTCAAGCAGACCAACATAGTCCCTGTGCCCAAGAATGCCAAGGTAACCTGCCTAAATGACTACCGACCCGTAGGAATCACGTCTGTAGCCATGAAGTGCTTTGAAAGGCTGGTCATGGCTCACATCAACACCATCATCCCAGAAACCCTAGACCCACTCCAATTCGCATACTGCCCCAATAGATCCACAGAGGATGCAATCTCTATTGCAATCTCTACTGCAATCTACACTGCCCTTTCCCACCTGGACAAAAGGAACACCTACATGAGAATGCTGATCATTGACTACAGCTCAATGAGTGTTCAAAGCTGTCATCAATGCAAAGGGTGGCTACTTTGAAGAATCTCAAATATGAAATATATTTTGATTTGTTTATCACTTTTTTGGTTACTACATGATTACATATGTGTTTTTTCATAGTTTTGATGTCTTCACTACTATTTTATAATGTAGAAAATAGTAAAAATAAAGAAAAACCCTGGAATGAGGAGCTGTGTCCAAACTTTTGACTGGTACTGTACATTGGGGTGATGAGATGCTCTATTACAGGTAGATGCAAAATATATGCTGTGCTACAATCTCTCTCAGTGTGACATATTGTTGAGAATTTCTGTGGCACAGAAGCATAATTCTCTCCCATTTATAATAGATATTGACTGGATGGCATCTTAATCCAAATCAACAGTCCCTCACAGCATGTCCCAAGACAATTACTTACTCACTACACACATTTCCTTGTCACTTTATGTGTGGTAGGCTACATGTAGCTTCTATAAAAATACGCTTTGACTCAATACTTTTTTTACCACATGAATTGGCAAGTTTTCTTATAAAGTGATACTGTAGTTATTTGCCTATCAGTACTAATGAGTAAGCAGTAAGATTTACGGTTGTGATCGTACAGTAGGCTGACTTAGCTACTGACCTTGACCAATGTAATATTTCTTTGAATTTGTCATCTGAATGTGTTGACATTCTAACAATGCAAGAGAACTGCCATAGATAGATTACAGATGCTCTTCTAACAAAACCATTTGATGAACCAAAAGTGTCAGACATTTTGCTTATTCTTCCTCCCCCTTTTTTCCCTGAGAAAAGCCTCAATTCGTTGGGACTTTACAAGGTGTTGAAAGCATTCCACTGGGATGCTGGCCCATGTTGACTCCAATCTTTTCCATAGTTGTGTCAAATTGGCTGGATGTCCTTTGGGTGGTGGCCTATTCTTGATACACATGGGAAACTGTTAAGCATGAAAAACCCTGCAGCGTTGCAGTTCTTGACACAAACCGATTTGCTGTTGATTTTGGTTGTGTTTCAGATTATTTTCTGCCCATAATAAATTAATTGTAAATAATGTATTGTGTCATTTTGGAGTCACTTTTATTGTAAATTAAAAAAGAATATGTTTCTTAACACTTCTATGATAATGTGAATGCTACCACAGATAGTCCTGAATAAATCGTGAATAATGATGAGTGAGATAAAATCACCTGCTGGCTGAATTTGGCTCACAGGCCGCGTGTTGGGGAACCCTGATGTAGAGGATATGTACAGTAGGCTACTAGCGAAAAAATAATGGTGTAAAATGTTTCTGGAACATTTTACTCCTCCTATGCATTATGTGTTGATAGCAAATACAGTTAAAGATGTTTGCGGAAATTAATTGGCAACACTCAGAAATCGGTTGAATGTGGAGATTGTGTGGAAGGGGTGACAAAATATGTCGTTTTAGAGTCGTGGTTAAATCGAACGCAAGAGAGCGCGGACCAATGAGATCCTTTCACGCGCCTGTCTAATACCTGCCTCTTTCCATTCCCCTTTTCATCCACAATACCCACAACTGATCTCGAGCCGCTGCCGTCAACATTTGGAGCCGCGTTGAATATTAGGGATAACTCTTGAAAGGAAGCGGCCTTTTTAGATGTAGGTGGATCTGAAATAGGTGAAATGAATAATTTTGTTTTCTCTCAAATAGCGTAAGTGTGATCTTGATAGCCTAGTTGGCGTTTTCCTTGGACTGTCTAAATCACCATGCGTAAATCGCGTTAGGTTTTGGGATTTGATACATCCACATAGACTGGCATAGCTGAAGTTAAACTTTTTATAGTTCGATACAATGATCATTAGCGTGAATGAGCCAACTATTCTGTTCCGAAATTAATGTCTGCTGGGGGCAGCCAACGATAAGATGTTTCGCCATAGCAATAATCTTATTAGGGAAAAGTTCATAATTTTATGACTGACGTGACGCTTTGTCTTGAGATGCACTTTGTATGCTAAAATCTGTCATTATAAGCAAGCGTCTTCTGTGAAATGATTATAGAATTCAATTGGCTATAGTTATTTTCTGTGATAGATGACATGATGAGCCATGCGTTTGTGCACGATATGCAAATTAACTTAGGACACATCTTTTAATAAGTTAGCAACATATTTTCGTATGATTTTGAACACTTACCAATTAACATTTGGACGGAGTTAGTGAGAAGGAACGTTTGGGATATGGCATAAAGGCGCACAGCTCCATACTGAAGTGTTTAAGTTAGTCTGAAGGACTAAAAATACCTAAAAATACCGTGCTGGTTTCTTCTCCACAAAGAATCATTTGAACTTCCCACCGCAGAACGAGAGCGACATAAATAGTTCTGACATGTGGATGTAATTTCTGAAGAAGAAAAAAACAGACAGATGCAGAGAAATAAAGTGAGTGGGCTCAGTTTGAACGTGTTGCGGATTTAAAAAGAGGGAGGGAAAGCGAAGAGTTTAAAGTTATGATTTTACAAGCCACTATCAAGAACATAATGAGAGGACAGATGGAGTGAAACATGACTAGCGCTTTTGGAGACAGTTAAAAGTAGATGAAGTCATTTTAACTGAAGCATCAACCTCTGTAAAAATTGCTTTCTGAAACGGGATGGGAGCCGCTCTAGTGTTCCACAGTTTTGGCTTTCTTCTCTTCAGCTTGGTCCTAAGTCGTGTCTGTCTGGTAAGTTATTTTCATTATAGAACATGTTCTGCATGTCATCTGTGTATGTAGGCGGCTAACTTCAACCTTACGAAAAAGATTGCGGTCAGAGTGCAGTATAACTGCAGTACATTGCAGTATACCGAGAGTATTCTGCAAATACTGCGTCCAAAATAACAGTTTCTTTACAGCAGTAATTTTGCAGTGCAGCAGTTGTTCTGCAATTACTCCGTCCAAAATACCACAGTAGACTGCAGTCACTGCACTTTTACTGCAGTTTCAGAACTGCAATATTTTTTTGCTCATGCTTTATGTCTACTCAGTCGTAATAGATTGAAGCTACTTTACTAACTGGGCTATATCTTTTGAAATAATTGTGTATTTAATTGAACATCCACCCCATTAAAGCTGGAATCATTTTGACAGATGATCAACCATCTGAATAAGCTGTCTAGAAAATGCATTTTCATGAATAGTCAATAATGGCACAAATAAAACAGACACATTCCTGAACATCTCTTCCCATAGCACAGGTAGAGCAAAGTGTTTCATAGACATTTTACCTGCAATATGATATTCTTAACTATTCCTCTGCCCTGAGGCAGTGTAGTAGGCTCCCCACCCTTCACAGAGGATGCTGTGGATAGATACCCACCCACTCATTGCATTGCATTCACTTATGGTTGTGCAATAAAGATAATAGGTCAGGTCATTCATTCTATGCAGTGCTATTTCCTTGAATTCATGCTATTAAAACACCTCTTACAAGGTAGACATTTACTTTATTATATGAAGAATTGTTTTACTACAGTCGACTATAATGTGTGTCATTTGAATAAAGCATGAATCATAAACATGGAGCCCCATCAGACTGAGCGATAGAGTGCTCGTGTTAAATCGCTATGCTAATCCTTAGTAATGTTGACATGTCTATACAGTACCTAAATACTTCATCAGTGGAGAGAGTCTAACCACAAATGTAGCTTTTTGTTACCATACTTTGCATCCGGCATGGTATCTATTATATTCAAAATAACATGCATTCACTTGTAATGACTTGCCGTGTAACTTCAGTGTGGCACTTTCTAAGTTAGAATGTTAGTGTACATGTACCACATAGGGGGCAAATGCTCATTAACATTTTATGTCTGTGTAATGTCATGCTCATGTAGGTATCTTATGTGGATAGGTAATGCTAACTTATATTGTAATGCCACAAGGTTGATGATGGTATTTACAAATGTCAGATAATGTCAGAATAACTGTAGCTCTACTCCATAGCTTACACAGTGGCCTTGCCGACAGCATTACAGGCAACTGCAATGAGCAGTTCTGGTCCTGGTTGTTCTGTGTTTTTTGGCTGAGTGTGTTGAGCGTTCAACAGGCAGTTGGCTGAGGCTGTCAGTGCCTTTCCCTAGTGATGTGGTACATCACTGTGCCGCAGTCACTGGACTGCTGGCCTCATTGGTTTAGATGGCAAGGGAAAACAATTATAACATAGCTAACTGTGTATTTATAGCTGATTCAACATTCAGTCGTTAAAAGGCTGTGTCTGTGAATTGTGTTTACCCTTACAGTTTTGATGTTTTGTTTGTGTTCTAAAAAGGTTTTTATAGTGTTTGACCAAAGATGACATAGATCCCCCAGCTTATGAAGGCGGAGTAATGAACCACTGAGAACAACATCTATAACTGTATTAGGAATGTCTAAATCCTAACTAATGAAGTTAGTATGTATCCTTCCATTAAAGAGACTTAGTAGGTCTCATTTGCGTAATTTGTGATTATGAAGTATCAGACTGTCGGGGTGACAAACCAAGGCAAGACATAATGTAAACAAACCCAGGCACGACATAATGTAAACAAACCCAGGCAAGACATATTGGAAACAAACCCAGGCAAGACATAATGTAAACAAACCCAGGCAAAACATAATGTAAACAAACCCAGGCAAGACGTAATAACATGCCCTATCTGAGACTTTTCAAGCGGCCGCTGGGCCAGCCGCCTACGATCAGTCAGTATCAGACAGCAGGTTTTCTCGTTTGCTTGTAGCCCATAACAAGCATGTAGACCACTATACTGTATTATAAAAATTACAATGTATAAGTGGAGTCAGCTATGAACGTTACAGCAGTAAAATGTAATTCTAATTTACATAGACAAGTTAAACAATATTGGTCGCCAACTGCGGTGCAACGGTAGAGCTGTATCAGCTTGATCTCTTGCGGTGCAAACACTTGCCTGGAAAAGTCGACACTCAGAAACTGTAGGGTTGAATTATAAAATAAATTAGACATCAAAAGGTTGCAATAGTAAATGCAACATCCAAGAGGAAAACAATTAGCCAGCTAGCAGCTCCAGCAAAGTTTGCATGTACCTGTAACGTTTATTTGTTTGTGGGCTAATCACCCACCGGTAGGCTATGCACATTTGCAAGCAAAGTGTGTGTGGATCTATCTGTTTGCTAGCCAGATAAATTAGCTAGTTAGTTTCTTCAATTACCAGTAGACAGAGCTGGCTTTCGTGCTTATTATCTATAGTGTCCAGCATGCGGGCACTGGTCGTGCTGAGGAGTCTCAAATATGGTCCAACTAGCAAGTGTTGCACTAGGAAAATATTCTCAATCCCTTGCTGAATTAAAATTGCCCACGATTCCAGTTTTCATTAAGAATCTCAAGCTAGCAACATCAAAGCAACTTTGTAACAAGAGACCAGCCAGTATTTTCAAATCTGTGCCCCTGTGCACAGTCAACTGTCGCACAGACAGGCAGACACACTGACAGCCAGGAGCCAATATTATTTACTAATAAGACATGCATTTGTCAGCTAAATTACACTTCTGTATCACTCAATTCTCATTTATAATGAGTCTTGTTTGTAATGAGATTGAGATAGCTAGATATGTATTGTTGATGTGTTGCTGTAGTCGTGGATGGATCAGAGGAACAGATAGAATGTGTGCGAGATAAATTATCAATAGTCCTATGTGTCATAATTACCTTTAGAAATCTGACCTGCAATTTGTAAACAAAGCTGTTGGACATATAATTTGTGAAACCTTAATTTTGTATCACTTTGAAGTGACCCAAATGACAAATGAATCTTTCATCTATACATTCAGATATATTAAACCAGAAAAAAGTGACATTTTATTTTGGACTTGCTAAGTCTGGCTTTAAGCTGTACTTTGTAATTTGAAATCCTTTAAAACAAATGTATACTGATGGTGCTTGCTGTAGTTTACATACAGTACATGTATCCAGTAGTGAAAAAAGTGCCCAAATCATACTTGAGTAAAAGTAAAAATACCTTAATAGAAAATGACTCAGGTAAAAGGTGAAAGTCACCCAGTAAAATACTAAAAGTAAAAGTCTAAAAGTATTTGGTTTTAAATATACTTAAGTATCAAAGTAAATGTAATTGCAAAAATAAACTTAAGTATCAAAAGTAAAAGTGTGAATCATTTCAAGTTCTTTATATTAAGCAAACCAGAAGGCTCCATTTTCTTGTTTTTAAAATTTACGGTTAGCTAGGGGCACACGCCAACACTCAGACATAATTTGCAAACGAAGCATGCGTGTTTAGTGAGTCCGCCAGATCAGAGGCAGTATGGATGACCAGAGATGTTCTCTTGTTAAGTGCGTGAATTGGATCATTTTCCTGTCCTGCTAAGCATTCTAAATGTAACGAGTACTTTTGGGTGCCAGGGAAAATGTATGGAGTAAAAAGTAACATTTATATAAATGTAGTAAAGTAAAATTTGTAAAAAAATATGTAAAGTACAGAAACCCCCCCAAAAATGACTTAAGTAGTACTTTAAAGTATTTTTACTTAAGTACTTTACACCACTGCATGTATCTATGGAGACATTGTCATTCTCTGTTGTTCTAACCCTGACACTCTTAGTTTAGTGACAATTCACAGACACGGCCAACGCACTGCTGCCTGCCTAGTAGGATCACCTGTCCTCTGACTGAGTGATTCAGAGTCCCTGGTTTATTGAATTTATTAAGAGGAAATTCTACTTTCAGGAACCATGGTCGGTGTGCATCGCCATCCAATTCCTACCGCATGACTGTGTTTTGGCTGTCTGATGACTTGCGCGTGTCATGTCTTCCTCCCAGAGTTAGAGTTAAACACAAAGTATCTATAAAACACAAGGTAGCCATGTCTGATGTGTGATTCAGTCAATATGTTCATTCAAGAAGCTCATTCGGGGTAAACACATTGATATAGACTTGTACATAGGGTAAGCATTGAGTAGTTCAAATGTCTATCACACTACCAGTTGCAATGGAGGAGACATCAGTTAGTCTGTTGAAGAAAGCTAAACACTTTGGATGTGTCTCAAGTTAACGCTTCTTGCCTTTTCAGTATAGATATCAACTTGCTTTTTTCAACACGACTGAGTATGTATCGCAAACATTTTATAAAATAGCACTTGTGAATTAGATTACATAAGGCATTCTATTTCTCACTAAGGAAAAATAACAATTGTCAGAAATAGGGGGTTTTCTCTTGTCTGTTCCCCCTGGCTAAGTGTAAAGTAATTGAATGGAGATAACGGTGCTTTCGTATCCTATCAGTGTTATCTACTTGCCAACTACATTTAGCCAAAACAATTAGCAACTGTCTTGTACAATGCACACAAGCCCCTAAGCTCTTAAGTAAATACCAATTTTCTCCACTTGGAAACCTTTTCTGATATTTTTGCGTGTCATTCAATTCTAGTCTAATAATCAATAATATCTGAGATTGATAGAGTTGAATGTTGTTGCTAACTATGTTGTTATTACTGTTTTAGAGCCTAGGCATCTCATATCCCTAGATTTATACCAAATACAATGCTCTTAGTTTAAGAGGTGTTCAAACCAGTTTATTGCTGGCCACCTATTCCAAAACTGACCAACTCCTTGTTAAGGGTTTCAATGATTTCATTAGCTGTTGTAACAATGTACGCTGAGAGTCGGGAAGCAAGTCCAGGGAGTGAATTCATTTAATAAATAAACAAACATGAACAAAACAAGAAACACTAACAGCGCTATGACATGAAACAGATACAGAAACAATAACGCCTGGGGAAGGAACCAAAGGGAGTGACATAAATAGGGCAGGTAATCAAGGCGGTGATGGAGTCCAGGTGAGTGTCAATAAGCGCTGGTGTGCGTGACGATGGTGACAGGTGTGTGTTATAATCAGCAGTCTGGTGACCTAGAGGCCAGAGATTGAGTATAAGTGACAGTACCCCCTCCCTTGCGCGCGGCTCCAGCTGCAGGAAGCCGACAACAGGGACGATCCCGGGGATCAGGAGCGGACCGGCCACCTCTGCCGAAGTGCGGGAACCTGTTGAAACTGGCTGGGGCGCAGGAGGCCGGCGACCTAGAGTGACAAAAGTAGGAGCAGACAAAACAGCACCCCCTCTCCGACGCGCGGCTCCTGCCGCAGGACGCCGACCAGAGGGACGTTCCCGGGGATCAGGAGTGGACCGGTCGCCTCCATAGAGGCACAGGAACCTGACGAGCAGCCTGAAGCGCCGGAGCCTAGCGAGCCAGCTGTGGCATGGGAGCCTGCCGAGTCTTGAAAACCTGACGAGCTAGCTAAGGCATGGAAGCCTGACGAGCTAGCTGAGGCATCCTCGGTAGACTCGGCAACAGACACTTGACCTGCCAACCGAGTCTTGACACCCAATGTACCGGCTGAGGCATGAAAGCCTGAAGAGCCAGCTGAGGCATCCTCGGTTGCTCTGGCAGCGAAACCCAGTCCCGACGTCACCTTCAACACAAAAACAAAAAACACTCCCTAATGCTTCCCTTTGATGAGGCATTACTCTGTAACGAT
Source organism: Brachymystax lenok tsinlingensis (assembly GCA_030435695.1). Lineage (NCBI taxonomy): Eukaryota > Metazoa > Chordata > Actinopteri > Salmoniformes > Salmonidae > Brachymystax > Brachymystax lenok. The sequence goes on from CM059801.1 coordinate 11,823,768, forward strand.
GTATGCTGAGCCAGGAAGCAAGTTTAGGGAGTGAATACATTTAATTAATAAATTAACATGAACTAAACAAGAAACACTAACAGCACACCGACATTAATTTTATTCAATGTATAGCTCTGAATCCACGATATGGCAGAGGTTGAAAAACCATGAAACATACGTTTTCTTAACAACGGGTTATAATATCAAAGGCTGCAGTACAGCTCCCTCAATGTTCTTATTGTCAATTTCTTTCAACCAATCATCAGTCATTTGTGTCAGTGCAGTACATGTTGAGTGCCCTTCTCTGTAGCGGAATGACTTTGGCTTCCCTCCAGGCCTTAGAACAAACACCTTCCTCTAGATTTAGATTAAAGATATGACAGATAAGAGTGGCTATAGAGTCTGCGACCATCCTCAGTAGCCTTCCATCTAATGCTAGGAGGTTTGTCAATATTGATCGATAACAATAATTTTTCCACCTCTCACCTTAACTTGACAAAATTCAAAAATAAAATGCTTTCATTATTTGTTTTTTTTATGCATGAATACTATGGCTAGGAAGTTTGTCAATATTGATCGATAACAATCATTTTTCCACCTCTCACCTTAACTTGACAAAATTCAAAAATAAAATGCTTTCATTATTTAGTTTTTTTATGCATGAATACTATGGCTCATTGTTGGCATTTTCTGCTTAAGTTTGCCCACTTTGCCAATTAAGTAATCATTAAAATAATTGGCAACATCAAATGGTTTTGTGATAAATAAGCCATCTGATTTGATGAAAGATGGAGTTGAATTTGTCTTTGAATTTGTCTTTCTGCCCATAATTTCATAATTTCAAGTACGTCAACGTTTTTCTTCGTATCATTGATCTTGGCTTCATAATACAGTACTAAAAGGGGATCCACTTGAGTGCTGAAATGGGATCCACTGTACAGCAGACGTATGATTGGCAAACTATGTTTCACTGTATTATATACAGATTAGCTACCTGGATTGGTTGTTGCCCTTTCATCTGATGCAGGAAGAGAAAACCGTATCGTCAGATGTGCATTAGACAGATATTATTGTCTCATAGCTTTTTGTGAATATGTCAACTTTTCAAGTGCATAAAGAAATAAAGGCGCATTCAATAACCTTTTGGGGTTGAAAAGATTGCCACTGTGGGGTAACTTTTTTTAAGGTCAAAAAGGTCCCTTGAGGAACCCGTCTGAAAAGGTTCTTAGAGGAATCGCTGTGACATTATGCAGATATTTTCCCAAAGTGTCGCAGATTGATGTTTATACGATACTGGTCCCTTTTTAATGGGAGGGGTTCAATTTTGAACCTTTTTAATAATATATTATAGCTGTGGCAGCCTATCATAAGACTGGAGGCGTGGCTTTCAGATAGTTAATTTGGCCCTCCGTGAGAGTAAATGTCATTCCTGTTCCTCATATTACGTTTTTACAATGCGAAATAAAATGTTCCTTGAATATGTATGCATATTACTGTACATTATTCTAATATAATATTAAATGGCTACTTCAGGATTTTAGCAATGAAGCCGTTTATCTACTTCCCCAGAGTAAAATTATTTTTGCAACCAAGCTTTAACTTCCTGACTGATGTCTTGAGATGTTGCTTCAATATATCCACATAATTTTCCTTCCTCACGCCATCTATTTTGTGAAGTGAACCAGTCTATCCTGCGGCAAAGCACCCCACAACATGATGCTGCCACCCCCGTGCTTCACGGTTGGGATGGTGTTCTTTGGCTTGCGAGCGTCCCCCTTTTTCCTCCAAACATAACGATGGTCATTATGGCCAAACAGTTCTATTTTTGTTTCATCAGACCAGAGGACATTTCTCCAAAAAGTACGATCTTTGTCCCCATGTGCAGTTGCAAACCGTAGTCTAGCTTTTTTATGGCGGTTTTGGAGCAGTGGCTTCTTCCTTGCTGAGAGGCCTTTAAGGTTATGTCGATATAGGACTCGTTTTACTGTGGATATAGATACTTTTGTACCTGTTTCCTCCAGCATCTTCACAAGGTCCTTTGCTGTTGTTCTGGGATTGATTTGCACTTTTCGCACCAAAGTACGTTCATCTCTAGGAGACAGAACGCGTCTCCTTCCTGAGTGGTATGACAGCTGCGTGGTCCCATGGTGTTTATACTTGAGTACTATTGTTTGTACAGATGAACGTGGTACCTTCAGGCATTTGGAAATTGTTCCCAAGGATGAACCAGACTTGTGGAGGTCTACAATTTTTTTTTCTGAGGTCTTGGCTGATTTCTTTTGATTTTCCCATGATGTCAAGCAAAGAGGCACTGAGTTTGAAGGTAGGCCTTGAAATACATCCACAGGTACACCTCCAATTGACTCAAATGATGTCAATTAGTCTATCAGAAGCTTCTAAAGCGATGACATCATTTTCTGGAATTTTCCAAGCTTTTAAAGGCACAGTCAACTTAGTGTATGTAAACTTCTGACCCACTGGAATTGTGATACTGTGAATTATAAGTGGAATAATCTGTCTGTAAACAATTGTTGGAAAAATTACTTGTGTCATGCACAAAGTAGATGTCCTAACCGACTTGCTAAAACTATAGTTTGTTAACAAGAAATTTGTGGAGTGGTTGAAAAACGAGTTTTAATGACTCCAACCTAAGTGTATGTAAACTTCCGACTTCAACTGTACCATAGACTTCCAGTAATTTATTGCATGCTAGTAGATACCATAGACTTCCAGTCATTGCGCTAACACTAGTTAGCTCTAATGTCCTTCATACTGGATGCAGAGAATAGTATCCATGAGTTTATCTGACTCTGGGGAAGTTGATGAATGGCATCATAGCCAAAATCCACAAGTATCCTTTTAACATTGCTGATTATATATAGTAATAAAGTGGTAACTATTCCAACATTGGGATTTGCATAGGCTCTTGAGGAACTCATAAACCTCTGTAAGCCGCATTACTACAAAACTGTTAGTGTTCAATCTTAACATGTGATGACAATACAACAGAACAGATTGTTTGGGAATGACATTTACTCTAACGTGTGGCCAAAAATAAATATCTGAAAGCCATGCCCCTAATGAGCCATGTCTCTAGTCTTCTGATCTGACCTGCTGAGTCATATTTTGATAACCCAGAATCAACAACCCAACCTGGATGTTTTTAAAGAAAACAATCCAAATAAGTGACCCGATTCCTGCAACCCAGCAGTTGGGTCATCCAAACAACCAAGCATTTTCAAGAGTGTAGGCTAGGTTGAAGATACTGTAGCTATTGTGTATGCGGAAAGTATTCAGACCCCTTCACTTTTTACACATTTTGTTACGTTACAGCCGTATTCTAAAATTGATTAAATATTTTTTCCCCCTCCATCAATCTACACACATTACCCCATAATGAATTTTGCATGTTAGAAATACAAAATTAACTGAAATATTAAATTTACATAAGTATTCAGAACCTTTAGTCAGTACTTTGTTGAAGCACAGCTATTTTCAGGTCTCTTCAGAGATGTTAAATTGGGTTCAAGCCTGGGCTCTGGCTGGGCCACTCAAGGACATTCAGAGACTTGTCCCGAAGCCACTCCTGCGTTGTCTTGGCTGTGTGCTTAGGGTCGTTGTCCTTTTGGAAGGTGAACCTTCGCCCCAGTCTGAGGTCCTGAGTGCTCTGGAGCCAGTTTTCATCAACGATCTCTCTGTACTTTGGATCTGTTCGTCTTTCCCTCGATCCTGACTAGTCTCCCAGTCCCTCCAACTGAAAAACATCCCCACAGCATGATGCTGCCACCACCAGGCTTCACCGTAGGGATGGTGCCAGGTTTCCTCCAGATGTGACGCTTGGCATTCAGGCCAAAGAGTTCAATCTTGGTTTCATCAGACCAAAGAATCTTGTTTCTCATAGTCTGAGAGTCCTTTAGGTGCCTTTTGGCAAACTCCAAGTGGGCTGTCATGTGCCTTTTACTGAGGAGTGACTTCCGTCTGGTCGCTCTACCGTAAAGGCCTGATTGGTAGAATGTTCTCCCATCTCCACAGAGGAACTCTGGAGCTTTGTCAGAGTGACCATCGGGTTTTTGGTCACCTCCCTGACCAAGGCCCTTCTCTCCCAATTGCTCAGTTTGGCCAGGCATCCAGCTCTAGGAAATGTCTTGGTGGTTCCAAACTTCTTCCATTCAAGAATGATGATGGCCACTGTGTTCTTGTGGACCTTCAATGCTGCAGACATTTGATTCCCAGATCTGTGGCTTGACACAATCCTGTCTCGGAGCTCTATGGACAATTCCTTTGACTTCATGGCATGGTTCTTGGTCTGACATGCACTGTCAACTGTGGGACTTTATATAAACAGTTGTGTGCTTTTCCAAATCATGTCCAATCAATTGAATTTACCACAAATGGACTCCAATCAAGTTGTATCAATGGAAACAGGATGCACCTGAGCTCAATTTCGAGGGTCTGAATACTTTTTTTTTTAATACATCTGCCAAAATTTCAAAAATCTGTTTTCTTTTTGTCATTATGGGGTTCTGTGTGTAAATTGATGAGGACATTTTTACACTTAATCAATTTTAGAATAAGGCTGTAACGTAACAAAATGAGGAAAAATAGAAGGGGTCTGAGTACTTTCAGAATGGACTGTATGTCTATCAGCGCAGCCGATTCACTATTCTAGTATTTTGTGATTGTCACGATCTTCATGAGTGACGGACCAAGACGCAGCGATGCTTCCAGTATACATATTTATTTATTTACGTAACTGGGAAAATAATAAACAAACGATGATCGTAACTACGGTGAACATATACACTCAAAACAACAATCAAACAATGACCCACAAAACCCCATAGAAAAACACAAACATATATATGGTTCCCAATTAGAGGTAACGACAATCAGCTGCCTCTAATTGGGAACCATAAACCCAACATAGAAATATAACACCTAGAACCAAAAAACCCTACTAAACAAAACAAACTAAACACGACAGCCTGAAACTCAGGGCTGGACGTGACAGTGATAGCCATAACGCAAAATATGCCAATTTCAAAGCTGATTGAAAAAACCTTGTTCATCCACATAATCAGTCTATCTCTTCCAAAGATGATCTATTCCCTCAACGAACTGAATGTGTGTGTGCGAATAGGGCTCTGACGGTGATGACGCTCTTGAATGATGCCATTACTCGTTAAACGGACAGCGCATATTTTTATAAAATAAGCTACTTCTATGCAAATGTTGTTGAATAGAAGTACAAGAAAACAAGTCCCAAATGGAAACAGATTATTTGTCATCTGTAGCCCCATGAAGTCAGCCAAAACAAGCACAATGCATACACACACTCCTATTGAATATGCATTCACCTGTATTGTGAATTGGCCTAGGTTACATCTTTATTTAGAGTTTAACAATAGATACAGTATTTACAATTTAAATAAATGGTTACCGTTATGTTATGTCAAATTGATTCTACGATTGTATAATTGATTCATAAATGCATACATGGATGTCTCTGAAAAATGTTGACATTAAAAATGTCTAATGTAATGATTTGAACTCAAAGATGCCCAACGATTGAACAGAGCAGTAGCTGAGTTACCTGTCTGGATCAAGTGCCATTCTATGACTTTGGCTAAAAATAATCGTTTTTTTTGCCGTGGTATCGTCTTTGTATCATTTTAGTGTGTAGTATCGTGATAATATCAAGTATCGTGATACTAAACCTGGTATCGGTATCAAAGTAAAAATGATTGTATCGTGACAACACTAAAGTGTACTAGCAAATGTCCTGGCTGGTACACAAATGTGTGTCACTCTATGTGTGTCATTCATTGCAGACACTTACAGTGCCTTCAGAAAGTATTCACACCCCTTGACTTGTTCTACATTTTGTTGTGTTACAGCACGTGTCAAACTCATTGTGTCTGCGGGTTTTCGCTCCATCCTTGTACTTGATTGATGAATTAAGGTCACTAATTAGTAAGGAACTCCTCTTACCTGGTTGTCTAGGTCTTAATTGAAAGGAAAAAACTAAACCTGCAGATACTCGGCCCTCTGCAATTTTTGTATTTTGTCACTGGCCTACACACAATACCCCATAATGTCAAAGTTGAAATGTCTTGAGTCGATAAGTATTCAACCCCTTTGTTTGGCAAGCCTAAATAAGTTAAGAAGAAATTTGCTCAACAAGTCACAGAATAAGTTGCATGGACTCAATCTGTGTATAATAATAGTGTTTAGCATTATTTTTTAACAACTACCTCATCTCTGTACCCAAGACATACAATTATCTGTAAGGTCCCTCAATCGAGCAGTGAATTTCAAATACAGATTCAACCACAAAGACCAGGGATGTTTTCCAAGGCCTCACAAAGAAGGGCACCTATTGGTAGATTGGTTAAAAAAAAAGACATTGAATATCCATTTGAGCTTGGTGATGTTATTAATTACACTTTGGATGGTGTATCAATACACTCAATCACTACAAAGATACAGGCGTCCTTCCTAACTTGGAAGAGGAAGGAAACCTTTCAGGGATTTCACCTTAAAACAGTTAAAGAGTTGAATGGCTGTGATAGGATAAAACTGTGGATGGATCAACAACATTGTAGTTACTCCACAATACTAACCTCATTGACAGAGTGAAAAGAAGGAAGCCTGTACAGAATACAAATATTCCAAAACATGCATCCTGTTTGCAACAAGGCACTAAAATAATGCTGCAAAAAATGTGGCAAAGAAATTCACTTTATGCCCTGAATACAAATCCAATACAACACATTACTGAGTACCACTCCAATTTTTCAACCATAGTGGTGGCTGCATATTGTTATGGGCATGCTTGTAATCATTAAGGACTGTGGAGCTTTTCAGGATACAAAATAAACGGAATGGAGCTAAGCACAGGCAAAATCCTAGAGGAAACCCTGGTTCATTCTGCATTCCACCAGACACTGGGAGAGGAATTCTCCTTTCAGCAAGACAATAACTTTAAACACAAGGCCAAATCTACACTGGAGTTGCTTATGAAGAAAACAGTAAATGTTACAGTGTCCTAGTTACAGTTTTTACTTAAATCTATGGAAAGACCTGAAAATGGTTGTCTAGCAATGATCAACAACCAATTTTACAAAACTTGAACAATTTTACAAATTCACAATCCCGGTGTGGAAAGGTCTTAGAGACTTACCCAGAAAGACACACAGCTGTAAGGTGCTTCTACAAAGTATTGACTCGGGAGTGTAAATTATACATTTCTGTATTTAAATTTCAGTACATTTGCAAAACCGTCTAGAAACGTGTTCACTTTGCCATTGTGGGGTATTGTGTGTAGACTGGTGAGAAAAATATATATTTTTAACTCAAGCTGTAACACAACAAAAATATGGAATATTTTCTAAAGGCACTGGATGTATTACCATTGTTAACATTGATCTAGTGCTAAATTTATATAGATTACTGCATTGTTGGGTTTGTAGCTTCCAAGAAAGGTATTTCACTGTACTTGTGCACGTGACCATAAAACTTTAAACCGGGACTGCTTCCTCACATTCCCTTCAGAAGTACCCCTTTTTTCCCAGTCACCAAGACGCGTTGAGACATTGTGTTGACATTGGAGGGTTTGGCGGGATGAGAAATGCCTAATATTGTGTGTGTGTGTGTGTGTGTGTGTGTGTGTGTGTGTGTGTGTGTGTGTGTGTGTGTGTGTGTGTGTGTGTGTGTGTGTGTGTGTGTGTGTGTGTGTGTGTGTGTGTGTGTGTGTGTGTGTGTGTGTGTGTGTGCGCAAGCGTGATAAACTACTGAGAAAGTGAAGAGGGCAGGAGGAAACAAGGTAGTCTTTAATGGATGTGACACTGAACCAGTACAATTATTTAATTCACACCCCTCCAGCCTAACATAAGTAACTTTCTTAGTTAACATGTAAATTCATGAATCATAATGAACCGTTATAGCTTATTGGTTCGTAATGTATGATCTTAATTTTAATGCATTTCGGTGATATAAATCTGAGTGCCAAATAGTGATTTCATACTGTATATTGAGAGTTAGTTGTGGGCTACTGCTGTAAACATACTAAATATTCATTTTTGAGGACTTTTCTTCTCATTCCAGTCGGTGTGAGAAGGTCAACCACTGTCGTCATTGCCTGGTCTCTTCATAAAGTGTGTTTGTGTGATTTTTTTTCTTCCTGGGATTAACTTGAGATTCCTCACACATAAGTACACTTTTAGGGGCTAAAAACACTCCTTACACATCATTATCCCAATCAAATAGTTTTTCATGCAGTTTCCTTATATTTCAAATTCTATATTAAGAAAATGTATCTTTGACATTTATTGTATTCGAAATGTATCTATCTATCTATTACCCATACATTTATTTTATGTTGACTGACACATAGCAGGGCTTTTGAAAAGGGCTGTGACTCATAACGGGGCCTGTTAATAGTCAAGTCTTTAGTTTCGTTGGCATGGTAAGGTTATACCATGGCTGTGTTTGACTCAGGAAAGAGCTTGTTTTCTTGACTTTTTTTGACCTTCGCTTTTTTTTCTCAACTTTTCCAGTTAAAGAATGCAGGAGTGTGAGTAACTCAATGCCACTTTTACACCTCACTGAAAAAGTTACACCACTAATCAGGTTTCCATCCAACCTTTTTATGCGAGTAACTTACATGTCGGATAAAAAAAATGTCATGACAGGCCTGATGGTAAACTTTCCAAATGTCGACAAAACAAAATACGCTAGACAAGGTGGGATCAAAATGAATTAATTGAGAAATATTGGTGGAAACACTTTCATGCGAAATTATTGATATTATAAGTAAACTTGGAGTCACGCGATGACATGTTGTGTGGTCCTCGCCACTACGACTCAGGAAAGCATGCAGTTTATTGGGCTACAGATTAAATAAATTATGATGAACTTCACAGGGTGGTGAAAGAGCAAGGTGATGAACTTGATTCTCCTTTCCAATAAATATTGATGGTCTTTTTCTGGTGACATGATCATTGATGCTTGGCTGCCGTTGGACAAATAAAAATTATTTTGCTCTTTTGTCCATAATAATCTCATCATGTAGGTAGCCTATCTGCGTCTGCGAGCTGTTGGCTAGATCACACGTGCCAATACCAGAGTGGGCACATTCGCTATATATATTGAACATTTGATGGAAACCCATTTAACTTGGATTTTTTTATTCAGTACATGGAAATCTAACCGCAAAAGGTATTTGTATGTGCACTACGTCATCACGCTCAGCCTTTTATCTGCAACAAGTCAATTTGATGGAAACACATCTCTGGTGGGAAAATGTCGCCAATTGGATGGAAACCTAGCTACTAACACAGATATTTTAATGATGTGTCTCTTTTTTGGCCTTTCTCTAATGCTCTTTCTAGCAAAGATAAACCTGTTATTTGGTGTTTTGAATGGACCATTTACATTTTATACAGGATTGACAGGATTACGCATAGCACCATGCTTTATTTTGGAAATAACTTACTAAATAACTGACTAAAAAGTGTTCATGAGCCAATGCAATTCATATCTTTTATTTCAGTATACATTTTGGGGAGATGTTGCTGCTGAAACCATTACAGCAAGAATAGTGCTGATGGTCTACCTACCAGAAAGTAAAGTTACTGAACTACTGTGCTTCCATACTGTGCTTCCATATTGTCATATTTAATTTCTTGTAATTCCACCGCCACTGACTGCACTGCACATAATTATGTTAAATCATGCCTGTTCTAATATTTTACATTCCCATAATCATAACTCTCTGCATGGGGTCATTTACGGAGTCAATACCTGAATCACAGTTTGAACATCATGCATTTTAAAGGCCAGGAAAGTCAACCATCTTTATTAATACCTGTATGAAGCAGAGTATGTAAATAGGAAAATATATAGTGAATATGACTGTACTGATCTTTTGTACAGACAACCTATTTGAGGTATGTTCTTGGTTTTTCATGAAGGCCTGGTAAAGAAATGAAAAGAGGGATTTTGTCACATGTGGGCAGCTGCCAAGTTTCAAATGCATATCAAGTGACAAAAATATACATGTGGGCGATGGTTGTGTTTGAAACTATAGGCGTGTGTCAAATGGTTTGACCAACCTGCAGGAATTAACATTGTTTTAGTGCCAACATTTGATAACACAGCCTATCAAATTGTATTTGTCACGTACACAGTTTACAGCAGGTATGACAGGTGCAGTGAAATGCTTAAAGTAGGAGCTAGCAACAGTGTCTGTCAGCACTATCTTGTTCTGTCACCTCGATCCAGGGTTGAATTACCTCAACATTGTTCCCAAGATACCTATGAACAGTGTTATCTTGTGTTACAAAATGAAACACAAGATATATGACATTTGTGTATTTGACCATGAAAAAAACATTTGATCAGTCTTTTTAAATCACTAAGCAAATGTCTTGTTGTTTGGGGTTCTTCTTCCCTCTATCCAGCGACTATATGAATATTCTGCTATAGAATTGTAGAATTCCATGTGGTGAGCATTCCACAACTCCCAGGGTACCTCAATTGCGTTGACTTGTGAAGATTCTCAGGCGTGTTACTGCCTTCCCCATTGACATAACATCCTGCAACGCCCTCCCTCACCAGCAGTGCAAGAGATAGCATTTCAAACACTCAGGGTGACCCATGACATATACTGACATATCCACCACACAGCCCTCATCACAACATCAAATGGGCTTTCAAATGATTTATTTCTCAGGTCAAGGTAGCTGCTGAGATCTGTCGTTACTAGGAATCCTCCTCATTTGTGATCCAGTTGTTGTTGACGTGATTTGCATGCAGTTCTAGTTTTGGGCAGGACCAACCCTCTCTCCTTGGCTAGTTCATGGCTTATATGCAGGGAGCATTTCTTAAAAGGACCTTTATTACTTTCATTGCAGACCTCTGGGGCTTATGGGTTTGTAAGTATGCAGTTCACAGCTCCAAGATTTTCCAGCAGTAGCAAGAGTAAGAAATCCTCTCTTTTCAGAACATTGAGCCTAGATTGCTGCAAAAGCTCCATGGCATTTAGTGCATGATCCAATGAGAACAGAAAATCTCCAAGCTGTTTCAAAGCTTACAGTCTGATCTGGTAATCCATGGTTTTGTCTGGGGAATATATTGTAATTTCTAGGGTTAAATGGTACTTACATTAGTCTGGCTAACACCTAACTCCATGTCCTCCTGACTTCAGAATCTGGAAAAGCTGTTTTGATGCATCGATAATGGAGGGTCTTTCTCACTCAAACACTCACACGCACAGCCATACACAGCCCCTGAGCTCCACCCTTTCCATTACAGCTGATGGATTTTCCAAACAATGAGATGTCTCACCCCCAGGAAAAAACCTTTGAGAGAACCAATCAATGCTTCAGCTAAATTACAGAGCAAATACTGCATTAACAATAGCCTCCTGTCCAGACCAGTTTGTCACAGCTCTTCCTCTGCTATGAGTCACAAGAGTCGCATCAGCTAGCCTGTACTTAAATAGCATTATGTTAAAAATATGAATGATCAGTATGGTGCATTGCATGACAAAGGTTCCAAACACAACTTGAAGTGCTCCCTCTCTGTGGGGAAGACACATAATCCCGGTGACAATGAATGAGTCATTGAATCAAAGGGAGCAACCACTTGTGATGCACACAGGTTTGAAAATACATTTGTCAATATAGTGGTTGTGTGGGTCGTGGTCGTGAGAAGGGTCGTTCCACCGATTCGGTGCCCTTTGAGAAGTGTTACTTGGTAAAAAAAAATACTTTGATTTCATGTCATTTTAACATTCTGTCATGAAGAGCACATGAAAAGTTTAATTACAAAACTTTATATATCCAAAATGCTATCCAAAATGCTATATATCCGCCTCACTCTCAGAGAAATTAGTAGTACTGCTAGGTTTTGCACAGTCAAATGTAAAAAATAACTTTTTTTTTTATAAAGAAATGTACAAATGATACATTTTTGACATCAATATAAAAAAAAAATAATAATAATAATAATAATTCAATACAGTAATATGAGATCTTTATCTAAACATTTACATTTGACATTTTGGCAATTTAACAGATGCTCTTATCCAGAGCGACTTACGGTAAGTGCATTCATCTTAAGATAGCTAGGTGAGACACCCACATATCACAGTCAACTATACAGGATACAAACATTCCATTTGAGGTAAACAATGCAAAAAACATAAAATAATGTACATCTAAAAGCTAGGAATAAAAAAATCTGAGAACAGCAATATTTTATACACACATGAAGGTACCCATAAGCAATAATTTCTGATGAAAAAACATGTGGGGAAAAGTTGGTGGATATAGCATTTTGGAAATAAACTATGTTCAACTTAATAAAAAAATAAGTGTTCCCATCTCAAGAGGTTCAATTAAAAAAAGACTAGTAAGTGCCAAATAAATTAACAGGGTTGATGACTTCATCTTAAATCAGCAATAAATCCCCTCATGACAGGGGAAATGGAAGCTTCTTGTGTGCAACAAAGAGTGGCAATTGAATGCAAGCTTCACAAAGAAATATGAAATTCATAAAACATTTCTAGCCTATGGATAACAGGGTTGACGTTTTAGGCTCAACCCACTCAGTTTTCCACGACAAAACACCAGAAAATTGCCAAACGTACACTGTGATTTGACTATTAGATAGATGTTCAATGTTTCTTAAAACAAATCTTTAAGAAGGAATAGTTTCACCATATTAAAACAAGAATTCAGTTCACGTAACAGGATTGACCTTACAGTAGAATGAGGGAAATACGTAAAGGACTCACTAGTCACATTAAATAAATAATAATCTTCAGAATTTTTTTTTGTCAAAGAAACAAAATAATTAGGGTTTTACCATGATGGTGAAAATGACACAGGGTTGAAGTGACACAGGGTTGACGTAAGGACATGTCAAAATGCTGAATTTTGGCACATTGTTTAATATTTATTTAAAATGCAATATCGTTGAACAATTTCTATTTAAATTATCAAAGTGACGCAAAAGGCACTCATTTCGTGGAACGACCCAGAAAGACCACATAGTTTGTGATGTTGTAGGAAAACACGGAGTCTCATTTATACTGGACAGTGGGAGGCTTCATGCCTAGACATGAATGTATGCTCAGACCCTACAGTGTACTGTAAATTTGTGTTATCAACTTGTCCAGTACCTTAAAGAACACATTCCAGCATACTGTTGCCTTTTGACTTAGACTCTGCTGCTTTTTCTATAGGAACCCTACTTATTTCTAGTCAATTATAAATACAAGGTTTCAAAGGCATCAATACCAGTGGCCTTGTAGTATATGGAAAGTGGAAAAGCCTATGCTGAAAAGACTATAGCAGAGCACTTAATTGGAATCTGCCATGTACAGTTCAGACATACAATGCTGTATGTACACTCTTAGAAAGAAGGGTTCCAAAATGGTTCTTCGGCTGTCCCCATAGGATAATCTGTTTTGGTTCCAGGTAGAACTAGAATTTAGCTGAGAAAAATGTTGAGCATAAAAGTGATAATTTGAAACAGGTCCTATATGCTAGATTTAGGGTTATTTGTCAACTTTAGTTGTACATTTATACAAACCTTTAGAATGTATTGGAAATCAAAACTGATATTGGTTGCATGATGTGACTATAGGCTATTGATGATTTGAGAAAATCTTTAAAGAAAGCTTGCGCTCTGTTCCTTGACTCAGGCTGCACAAGCTGTTCTCTCATCAAGTGATCATATTTTCACCCATCAATTTATTCTCAATTTAATCTTATCTTTACTAATATGTAAAATTAGTAACAAGGACCATGTGAAGATGCTGGAGGAAACAGGTACAAAAGTATCTATATTTACAGTAAAACGAGTCCAATATCGACGTAACCTGAAAGGCCGCTCAGCAAGGAAGAAGCCACTGCTCCAAAACCAGACTACGGTTTGCAACTGCACATGGGGAAAAATATTGTACTTTTTGGAGAAATGTCCTCTGGTCTGATGAAACAAAAATAACTGTTTGGCCATAATGACCATCGTTATGTTTGGAGGAAAAGGGGGAGGCTTGCAAGCCGAAGAACACCATCCCAACCGTGAAGCATGTGGGTGGCAGCATCATGTTGTGGGGGTGCTTTGCTGCAGTAGGGACTGGTGAACTAAACAAAATAGATGGCATCATGAGGAAGGAAAATGATGTGGATATATTGAAGCAACATGTCAAGACATCAGTCAGGAAGTTAAAGCTTGGTCGCAAATGGGTCTTCCAAATGTTTTCTTTATGTTTTCTTTATTTACCGGTTGGCTAGCTAATAATAATCTACTAATGGCCCTGTCTTCTTTGTTACGCTCAAGTTGGGTGACAGTGCATCTTCTCCCTCTATATGGTCGGCTGTTTCCCACCATCACATCTCTTCCATGTTTCAATGCCTGGCTGCAGTGCTGTGTGATCAGCACTTGAAAATAAATTATTGCAGTCAAACCAAAACATGACAGCCGTTGCACTCAGTTTACTGGCCTTCAGGGAGAAATTATCCCATGAAGATTCATCGAAGGCATCAAATAGTTTGAGTGTTACTGTTTGATAGCATGTCTGAAATGTTGTTTTCTATAATGTTTAATAACTCCATGCTTTCTCCTTATAGCCAAGCTATTTTTGCTGGCCCCTCTAGTAATGCCATAGGGCTGATGCAACATATGTAAATTTTGGAGTTTCTTGTCTCTGTAGAGCTTACATGCCACCCTGTCTTAACATTACTACAGTGGTTGTTTATCTTATTCTTGAGATAAAATGTCCTCTTCATCTGCTTCAACAAGAGCATAGGACTTAACAGGTGATTATCTGCAGTTTGCTAAATGTATCACAAATACATTCTAGTTTTAACTATGGATGCATCAATAAGGAAAATCCGGACATATAAGATAAGTGCACTGGTGGCAGATCATTTTGGTCATGTTGTACAATATTAACATAATTGGCTATAAAAATGACTTTTGACCAATACTTCCGATAATGAATAGCTGATGCAATGCATCTGTAATTGTAGCATTGAACCCCATTGTGTTTACTATCCACGGCCAGCATCTATTAAAGGGTCAAATATCAGAAATCGAATTGATCATAGCACACTGAGCTTTATTACGGGCGGAATACCAGAAAGTTGGTTGGCCCTCTTTTGATGTCACGTAGGTTGATACATTGCTATGTTTTCATTTATAAAGCCCTTTACAAAAAGTCCCACTGTACCTAACGTCTTTACTCAACTTTAGATATACAAGTTACCACAGTATAAACAGATACTGGGATGGTAACTCTGGAAATTCCTTTAATCTCTACTGATTTAGGTAAATCAACTTTTAGTTTCTTGCACCTTATTTGTCGAACATTCTTCAAAATCTTCTCACATTTTATGTTCTGGTTCCTCTAGGGCAAATTCAGAAAGCTGATTGAGGACCGTATTACTGATGAATGTGTTTGTTTTTTATGACTGTGTTTTTATTTCTGTATTTTCTGTAGTTTATGTAATTCAGGGCTCATCTGTAAAATAAACCTTGGTCTCAGTATGACTCCCTTATAAAATAAAGGGAAAACATTTCATAAAATAGACAACAGACTGAAGGAACATGCATAGCTGTCCTGCTGAGCTTTGCGCTCTTTCTCAATTTGAGCTTTCACATAAGTAAACCCTTTTTGATTTGTCTCCTCAGTTTTAGTGGATGTAGCACAGCACCTCTGCAAGCACTCCAGGCTCCGTTTGACCTTGCCATCAAGGTTCACTTGCAAAATACCCTTCAACAAGCTAATCAAAAGGGCGGGATGTTTGGGGAACAAGAGACACCTTGGATAATTAAGCAGACACTGATTATCCTCCAATATTGGATGCAGGCAGTCACAATTAGGGGCATTACACAAACGCCTGACCCTGCTCTGCTCCTTTGCTGGAAGTTGGGCACTTGTGCAAATTCCCAATTTTTCATGCAAGGGTTGGGGCGTCAAACAGTTTCAGGGAATTGATTGTGCCATGTACTTGGCCCATTCAGAGAAAGATATGGTGATGGTGAAGAAGTCTACAACATGTCTTGATTCATATGACGGTTTCATGTGAGGATTGTGGAGGATAAAGATAGATGGTGCAAATCATTCCAACACAGTCATTTTTCTCCATTATGGTCTTGGGCAATTTGGCATCGCACTGTTGGGTTTTGTGGGTTATCGCTAATCAAATATTCCACACAGACCGTTACTAATGTGTTTAGCACAAAATACATAATAGGGGGAAAAAGTTGAGATTGCCAATAAACTTTTGTATGTGCAAAAATCTTACTATATTATTTTAGTACTAGCTCAGCTATGGTGGCACTGCCAATATATTAACATTTTTCTATCCTGAATTCTACTTTTGGACATGTGTAATCCATGCATTCTGAGAAGCATGAACAAAGATAACATCGAACACATTCTGAGGAATGTTCTAATAAATATGAACTGAAACAGCATGCTTGAATTAAATCAACCTTAATGTACTGTAGGTAGTTGTTCATTCATCTGGAATCTTCTTTGGAGCATGACCTAATGCTCTCAGGGGGAAAATAGCTTAACATTTTAGAATGTCCTACAGTGTTCTTCCTCTGGTTAATCCTACCTGACCACACATGGTGTCTGTACCATCTTTTATAAACACTGACTGCACTGATTGCCCAAAGAACAGACAAAGCAACCTTTTGGATCACTTTAACACAACACTTTACTTAACCTCTTCCAGCTAGGGTCCCATTTTCCGAATTTTCGCCTGTCTGACGTGCCCAAAGTTAAATGCCTACCACTCATGGCCAGAAACTAGGATATTTACATATTTAGTACTATTGGATAGGAAACACTCTGAAGTTTATAAAACCATTAAGATATAGTCTGTGGCTATTCCAGAACAGATTTAGCAGGCAAAAACCAGAGAAATTTCTGTCCGGAATTTATTTTTCTGTTGCTCTCCTCTCATTTTGAAGCCCATGTAATATTTTTCTATGGGGAATAGGACCGAGGTTGCAGTACTTATGGCTTCCACTAGATGTCAACAGTCTCTGGAAAGGGTATGGAGGAAAAAGCTCTGACCAGATCCTTAGAGAGAGAGAATTACTACGGGTAGGGAAAAAAGGTAAACAGACGTGCACGCTCACGAACGGAACGCGCTTCAGCCGACCAACTTTCTTTTCGTCTTTTAACGCTTCACTTACCGTTCTTGTAAAATATGATCGCTATTATTCATAAAAGAATACATAAGGATGCATTATTAATGATATTTGATTTGTTTGTGAAAAGATGAGAGGTATAATTTGAACGCGATCCCTTCACTGTAAACGGGCGAGTAGACTGACAATGCTTGGTGGAGTAGCTGAACGTAACGTGCCAAAAACAACGGATATTTATGGATATAATTATTTACTTTTTCTAACAAAAGAACCATGGATTATCTTGTTTGGACACTTGGGAAGACCTCAGAAGAAGTTATTTGAAAGGTAAGCGATTTATATTAGCTGTGATATGGATATTTTGAGAACCGAGCTGGATATGAATTTATGCTAATGTGGAAAATATGTGAGGTACTAGCCTCAAACAATCAAATGTAGTGCTTTCGCCGTAAAGCCTTTTTAAAATCTGACAACGCAGTGATATTGCCAAGAAGCAGAGCTTTTGATGGCTATGCAACACTATGCAACACTTGTATATCGAAGTTAAATATTACGAATATGTATTACGAATATGTATTTTGAATTTGGCGCGTTATGTTTGCTCTGAAAACGATCCCGCTAAAGGGATCGGCGCGCTAAGAGGTTAACACTGAGAGGTCAGAACGTTATTACTTGTTCTTGGCATTTATTTATTTTTACTTTATTTAACTAGGCAAGTCAGTTAAGAACAAATTCTTATTTTCAATGATGGTCTAGGAACAGTGGGTTAACTGCCTTGTTCAGGGGCAGAACTAAAGATTTTTACCTTGTCAGCTCGAGGATTCGATCTTGCAACCGTTCGGTGACAAGTCCAATGCGCTAACCACTAGGTTACCTGCCGTCCCATTTATGAGCCTTTATAATGTATAGTTATGAGGCTTATAATAGTATGTCTATGTAGAACATTCTTTATAATTGTTGGCTTTAACACTTGAAAGTATTACCAAGCTTTTAAAACAGGCATCCTAGAAATGTGTAAAATCACTAGTCACTATGATTCCGCTCAGCTGCCATGGCCATTGGAGGCCTTTTCATAAGGTTAAAGGGTCGACACTGGATGACCTTTAGTCTTCTAAAAGGTGTTGCGGTGCTGCCTGAGACGCCTCTCTATTGTAGTATCTGGCACGACAACAATGCTGACAAACATTTCAGAATCACTTTCAGAGCGGCAGAGGTTATCAGGTATGAAGGTAAGACCCAGATGCAGACAACTTCGAATTAACAATGGTTTAATAATCCAACAGGGGAGGCAATAGACAGGTCAAGGCAGGCAGGGGTCAGTAAACCAGAGATGGGGCAACGGTACCGGATGACAGGCGGGGTCAGGGTAGGCAGAGGTCAATAACCCAGAGGTGGGGCAAAGGTACAGGTCGGCAGGCAGGCTCAGGGGCAGGCAGAGTGGTCAGGCAGGCGGGCTAAAAGTCAGGACAGGCAAGGGTCAAAACCAGGAGGGCAAGGAAAAAGAGAGACTGGGAAAAGCAGAAGCTGAGAATAAAAACGCTGGTTGACTTGACAAACAAGACAAACTGGCAACAGACCAACAGAGAACACAGTTATAAATACACAGGGGATAATGGGGAAGATGGAGACAATCACAAAGACAGGTGAAACAGTTCAGGGTGTGACAGAGCAGAGGTAGGCTATACATGAGATGCAGAAGTGCGACAAACTACTGTACAGTATGTCCGTTTAAACAAAGCAGCAACCCTCTCATTCAATCCATCGGGTTAAAACAAACAAATCACAACTAAGAGACTAACCTGGAATAATAATGGGATGTTAATGTATTTTTGACCCACGTACAGTTGAAGTCAGAAGTTTACATACACCTTACCAAATACATTTAAACTCAGTTTAAGTTAGGATTACCACCTTATTTTAGGAATGTAAAATGTCAGAATAATAGTAGAGAGAATGATTTTTTTGAATTTTGGCCCATTCCTCCTGAGAGCTGGTGTAACTGAGTCAGGTTTGTAGGCCTCCTTGCTCACACACGCTTTTTCAGTTCTGCCCACACATTTTCTATAGGATTGAGGTCAGGGCTTTGTGATGGCCACTCCAATACCTTGACTTTGTTGTCCTTAAGCCATTTTGCCACAACTTTGTAAGTATGCTTGGGGTCGTTGTCCATTTGGAGACCCATTTGCGATCAAGCTTTAACTTCCTGATTGATGTCTTGAGATATTGCTTCAATATATCCACATAATTGTCTACCTCATGATGCCATCTATTTTGTGAAGTGCATCAGTCCGTCCTGCAGCAAAGCACCCCAACAACATGATGCTGCCACCCCCGTGCTTCATGGTTGGGATGGTGTTCTTCAGCTTGCAAGCCTCCCACTTTTTCATCCAAACATAACGATGGTCATTATGGCCAAACAGTTCTATTTTTGTTTCATCAGACCAAAGAACATTTCTCCAAAAAGTACGATCTGATCTTTGTCCCCATGTGCAGTTGCAAACCGTAGTCTGGCTTTTTTATGGCGGTTTTGGAGCAGTGGCTTCTTCCTTGCTGAGCGGCCTTTCAGGTTATGTCGATATTGGACTCGTTTTACTGTGTATATAGATACTTTTGTACCTGTTTCCTCCAGCATCTTCACAAGGTCCTTTGCTGTTGTTCTGGGATTGATTTGCACTTTTTGCACCAAAGTACATTCATCTCTAGGAGACAGAACGCGTCTCCTTCCTAAGCGGTATGACGTCTGCGTGGTCCCTTGGTGTTTATACTTGGTAACTAATGTTTGTACAGATAAACATGGTACCTTCAGGCGTTTGGAAATTGCTCCCAAGGATGAACCAGACTTGTGGAGGTCTACACTTTTTTTCTGAGGTCTTGGCTGATTTGTTTTGATTTTCCCATGATGTCAAGCAAAGAGGCACTGAGTTTGAAGGTAGACCTTGAAATACATCCACTGGTACACTTCCAATTGACTCAAATGATGTCAATTAGCCTATCAGAATCTTCTAAAGCCATGACATAATTTTCTGGAATTTTCCAAGCTGTTTAAAGGCACAGTCAACTGTAAACTTCTGACCCACTGGAATTGTGATACAGTGAATTAAGTGAAATAATCTGTCTGTAAAAAATTGTTGGAAAAATTACTTGTGTCATGCACAAAGTAGATGTCTTAATCGACTTGCCAAAACTATAGTTTGTTAACAAGAAATTTGTGGAGTGGTTGAAAAACAAGTTTTAATTACACCAACCTAAGTATATGTAAACTTCCGACTTCAACTGTACAAAACCTATTGAATTAGAATTAGCTAGCAGCAGAATGTTGATTGGTCATATTGTAGACTTAGATTGCATTATGGGAAATCTGCTGGAATGAAAAAGCAAGTGAAAGACATTGGTCTCAAATTATGACAAAGCTGTAAATGTGAATGTTGAAAACAAGTCATGATGAAACTTGAACCAGGTAGGGATATTTTAAAGGGGATTGTGGTGAACCGTTTGGAGCTCCTCTGTCCTGGCACTAGACTTTCATTCACTGTCATCATTCATTTTTTGTATTTTTTATTAGGTAAAAAAAGACAGTACCCGTGGAAAGCTTTTTGACATTTCAGGAGTATTCCTTCCCCTCTTGATGTGTTATTTTTCTTATTTTTTTACATAACTAACTTTAGAAATGTATGAATCCATTAGAACACACTTGCAGTCCATCCATGATAAGTATTGTTGCGTCTGGCTTCCTGACTCACTTAGTTATTTTTCATAATAAGGTTATGGCAATGTGCAAGCGATTCAATGAGTTTGGTCCACAATAGTCTCTTTCCCCTGTTATATATATATTAAATATGACTTATTACTCATTCCATTTAAACAAAGTAACACATTACATTACAATATTACTTTGCGTGGAAAGCAACACGTTATATAACTTTGCTTTACTTTAATGAAAAAAAGGAGAAGAAAAATCTCACTGTTTGTTTGACTGTCGTAGGGAGCAAGGCGATAAACTTGCCAATAAAGATCACCAACCTAATACTAGTTTGATCACTAGTTTCTGGACTGCTTAATTAGCCATATACACTGACTATACCAAACATTTTGAACACCAACCTAATATTGAGTTGCACCCCACTCCTTTTACCCTCAGAACAGCCTCAATTCGTCGGGGCATTACAGTTCTTGACATAAACCGGGGGGCCTGGCACCTACCACCATACCCCATTCAAAGGCACTTAAATAATTTGACTTGCCCATTCACCCTCTGAATGGCACTAATATACAATCCATGTTTCAACTGTCTCAAAACTCAAGAAAAATCTTTCTTTAACCTGTCTCCTACCCTCCATCTACACGAATTGAAGTGGATTTAACCCATAACAGTCTAAGCCCTGCCTAATGCGGGGTGGGGGGGTTCTACTAAGTTATATAGAATTGTTTTTAGAAGGTCATACCAAGGATCATTTTGCTATTTGATTTAGAATTTTTAAGATCCCTTAAAGTATAAAAAATATACTACATGGCCAAAAGTACTGTATGTGGACACCCCTTCAAATTAGTGGATTTGGCTATTTCAGCCATACCCGTTGCCGAGGTGTATAAAATTGAGCACACAGCCATGCAATCTCCATAGACAAACATTGGCATTAGAATGGCCTGTACTGAAAAGCTCATTATGACACCGTCAAAGAATGCCACCTTTCCAACAAGTCAGTCTGTCAAATTTCTGCTTTGCTAGAGCTGCCCCGGTCAATTGTAAGTGCTGTTATTGTGAAGTGGAAACGTCTAGGAGCAACAACGGCTCAGCCGTGAAGTGGTAGATCACACAAGCTCAAAGAATGGGACCGCTGAGTGCTGAAGTGCATAGCGTGTAAAAATCATCAGTTCCAAACTGCCTCTGGAAGTATTGTCAGCACAAGAACTGTTCGTCTGGAGCTTAATGAAGTGGGTTTCTATGGCAGAGCAGCCGCAATCAAACCTAAGATCACCATGTGCAATGCCGAGTGTCGGCTGGAGTGGTGTAAAGCGATCAGGAAACATTTAACCCCTTATTTTTGTCAGTAAATGGTCTCCATACACACTTCCATACATTTTTTCAACTGGTACCATGGGACGAGTCTTGTGAGGCCTGTGTGTGTTGTAGTTCGTCTTCTCAGACGATTGTGTGAGAAGACCGATTTTCAGGCTGTCATGACAAACACCGCTCTAGCTCTGTCACCTTTCACCGCAGATGCGGAAGTGCGACATCGGCTGATATGGTGGATTGAGATGCATTATATCTGTATCTTAAATTGGGGCGCGGATATCGCGGATATCGACTATTTTCTTTACAAGTGACATCAATAAGGGATCATAGCTTTCACCTGGTCAGTCTGTCATGGAAAGAGCAGGTGTTCTTTATATTTTGTATACTCAGTGTATACTGTAAACTAAACATCTGTACAGATTTCCTATCTTTTCATTCAAAGTCTTCTCTCAAACCGTCAGTTCTGGTTATAGACCGCACATACACGGACCCATAAAGATGTATATACTGTACATGCCACATTCTCTCTATGGGCTTTGCTGTCAGAGATGCGATCAATGGCAAAGATCAGAGGTGCGCCCTCTATAAGTTTCTATGGACTGCAACTACAGTATCATGACATATCCCCAAACAGACTTCCTCCGCTCTCTCAAGAACTAAATGAGGAAGCAAGTCAAGATCGGATCATGGAAACGCGCCCAATTTTAAAAAGTAACACGTTACTCAATTACTCATAAAAGTGATCTGATTACATAATGCGTTACTTTTTTAACGTGTTACCCCCAAACCTATAAATGATACAACAGTGAACGATACATTAGGCTCTACAATGTACATCATATACATCTGTAACACTTTCCACTAAGTTTCTCTTATACTTATGTATTAACACTATACTTATTTCAGAATCAACATTACATTTGCTTAATTGCATAGTAATGGAGACTAGCGTTTATTTTATGTATCTTTCACACAGTGTTCATGATTTTTCTATAATGAATATTTGCATGGAATAGATATTAGATATTACTTGTTAGATATTTCTGCCCTGTTGGAGCTAGAAACACAAGCATTTTGCTACACCCGCAATAACTTCCGCTAAACACGTGTATGTGACCAATAAGATTTGATTTGATTAAAGTGTCACAGTATCAAGAATAAAATGAATAGGTTCTGTTGCAGTATCTCAAAATAGAAACCTCTTAGGAGAATTTAAAAAACACATATTTAATCCATAATCTAGATAATCTGGCATGTGTATGTCAAAAGAACCACTTCCCTTAACAACATACTTTGCATATACTGCATTCCCCAGATGCATGTAAATATAACCTCCACCCTCCATCCATCCCTCCCCATGTTAGTCATCTCTGAAACGTCCATTAGGATATTATGAAATGTCTGGTGTCTTTAAGTGTTATATAACCATTAGTAGTTTTTAAGCTTTTGATGAAAATTAAAATGCTGTCATCCTGGCTGGCATTGCTTTAGTAACAGTGAGACAGAGAACTCATGCACACTCTGTATTAAAGGCAAAGCACTTATATAACTTAAAAAATAAAATAAAAATAAGTGCTCATTTTCCAATTAGAGACAACACCACACATAGACAGACCTCTTCTGGTCCCATGGTCCCATGATATGTAAGGCTCTGCTGCAGCACACACAATGTTTCCATCAGGGACAAAAGTGCTGTTCTTCAGGCATATCTGGCCAGGCCGGGGTATAATTATGAGCTGAATGCTGCTTTAAGTCAGAATGTGGTTTGCTGCGCATTTCCAAAGGACAACCAGTTTTGTGGTCTGTGGTTTTTATCATCAAATGCAAATTGCACAGTTGAAGAGGAGTGGCACTGACTCATAGAGTTTATAATATCCAGGAACTCGCGTACGCTAAAACATTCATGCGGTGCAATATGTCAAAAGTAACATATTCATGTTTTTTTTCTAGATAGTGGACAGGCCATTAAAAACAAGATTCAGCGGAGCTATAATTTACAAGATCCCTCTTTTTTTTTTTTTTTAAGTGTGGAGGGAAAGTCATAAAAGCCCTTGGGATCTCATTTTGAAAATAAGCCAACAACAAGGAAGGAAATGTTAGGGTCTGGTGTAAAGAAGGGCAAATTACCAAAACAAGTACAAAAAACAAACATATACCTGTATTCCCATAATTCAGGCGTTTTACTGGTGCAACAGGGTAAATATTATCTGTATATTATTTATCATCTATTTGACGAAGTGTGATCTGGAGCGGAAAATCTCACTTTACGTTTAACCAAGAATCCCATCCTCAGTTATTTACTAACCAACAGAAGGAGGATTATTACTAGACTACTTAAGCATTCAGGAAATTGATCTGAAGCACGTTTTCAATCAAAACGCCTACTGATCAGGAGTTTGGTGTTGACAGGCAAATCACAGAAACTGGAGTTGGACGTCTGAAAGTGGACATAGGACTTTTGTGTCAATAATACACAGTGTTTGCCTTTTTCTCCCCCAGCATTAAAAATGATTTAATGGTTTGGTGGCCGGACTTATCCCTAAATGACCTACGTTTTTGAAAATCCATCAAGTGTAATTTGCCATGAAATGAAAAGCAACAGTGAGATATAAAAAAGTTCCCTTGTGTATGTTGGGATGTCGGTTATTCACACCTATATACTCTAAATCTTCAGAATGAGGAAGCCACTATTAACCTATATTCTTAACAATTTAAGGTTTAGGGGAGCAGATTTTCTTTTTCAAGAAAGCGAGCATTATTCTTACAAGAATACATGCATTTAACACTAATATAAAGTGTTCCTATAGTCAGTGTATGTTATATTTCACCCCAATTTCGTGGTATCTAATTGGTAGTAGTTACAGTCTTAGCACATCGCTGCAACTCCCATATGGACTCGAGAGAGGCGAAGGTTGAGAGCCATGCGTCCTCCAAAACACAACCCAACCAAGCCGTACTGCTTCTTGACAATGCCCATCCAACCCGGAAGCCAGCCGCACCAATGTGTCAGAGGAAACACAGTACACCTGGTGACCGTGTCAGCGTGCACTGCGCCCAGCCCGCCACAGGAGTCACTAGTGCGCGATGAGACATGGATATCCCTGCCGGCCAAACCATCCCCTAACCCGGACGACGCTGGGCCAATTGTGCGCCGCAAAAATGGATTCAATTAATGACCAAAGCAAAAACAGAAAATGTCACATTTACATAAGTATTCAGACCCTTTACTCAGTACTTTGTTGAATCACCTTTGGCAGAAATTACAGCCTTGAGTCTTCTTGGGTATGATACTACATGCTTGGCACACCTGTATTTGGAAGGTTTCTACCATTATTCTCTGCAGATCCTCTCAAGCTCTGTCAGGTTGCATGGGGAGCCTCACTGCACAGTTATTTTTAGGTCTCTCCAGAGATGTTTGATCAGGTTCAAGTCCAGGCTCTGGCAGGGCCACTCAAGGACATTCAGGGACTTGTACCGAAGCCACTCCTGCGTTGTCTTGGCTGTGTGCTCAGAGTCAATGTCATGTTGGAAGATGAACCTTAACCCCAGTCTGAGTTCCTGAGCACTCTGGAGCCAGTTTTCATCAAGGATCTCTCTGTACCTTGCTCAGTTCATCTTTCTCTCAAACCTGACTAGTCTCCCAGTCCCTGCAGCTGAAAAACATCCCTGCAGCATGATGCTGCCACCACCATGTTCCGCCATAGGGATGGTGCCAGGTTTCCTTCAGACGTGACGCTTGGCATTCAGGCAGAAGAGTTCAATCTTGGTTTCATCAGACCAGAGAATCTTGTTTCTCATGGTCTGAGAGTCCTTTAGGTGCCTTTTGACAAACTCCAAGCGGGCTGTCATGTGCCTTTTACTGAGGAGTGCATTCGTCTGTCCACTCTACCATAAAGGCCTGATTGGTGGAGTGCTGCAGAGATGGTTGTCCTTCTGGAAGGTTCTCTCATCTCCACAGAGGAGCTCTGTCAGAGTGACCATCGGGTTCTCCTCCCTGACCAAGGCACTTCTCCCCGGATTGCTCAGTTTGGACAGGCAGCCAGCTCTAGGAAGAGTCTTGGTGGTTCCAAACTTCTTCCATTTAAGAATGATGGAGGCTACTTTGTTCTTGGGGACCTTCAATGCTGCAGAATTTCTTTGGTACCCTTCCCCAGATCTGTGCCTCTACACAATCCTGTCTCTGAGCTCTACAGACAATTCCTTCAACCTCATGGCTTGGTTTTTGCTCTGACATGCACTGTCAACTGTGGGACCTTATATATACAGGTGTGTGCCTTTCCAAATCATGTCCATTCAATTGAATTTACCACAGGTGGACTCCAATCAAGTTGTAGAAACATCACAAGAATGATCAATGGAAACAGGATGAACCTGAGCTCAATTTCGAATCTTAAAGCAAGGGGTCTGAATACTTTTATGTAAATTTGATATTTCTGTTTTTGCTTTGTCATTATTGGGTATTGTGTGTAGATTGATGAGGGGGAAAAACAATTTAATACATTTCAGAATAAGGCTGTAACGTAACAAAATGTGGAAAAAGTAAAGGGGTCTGACTATTTTCCGAATGCACTGTATATGTGCATTTGCAACAAAACTAAAATAATCAATCTTTACTTTCTGCAGTATTTCAAAAGAAACCAAATCTATTCTCTCGTGTTACTCAAATAGCATTGATGACAACTTTGAGTGAGAAGTAAATGGGTGCAGTT
This sequence comes from Brachymystax lenok tsinlingensis, assembly GCA_030435695.1. Taxonomy (NCBI): domain Eukaryota; kingdom Metazoa; phylum Chordata; class Actinopteri; order Salmoniformes; family Salmonidae; genus Brachymystax; species Brachymystax lenok. Next base: position 11,850,654 of record CM059801.1, read on the forward strand.
TTATTTAGTCTATAAACTTAATAAAGCAAGAGTGGATCCAATTGTACTGTATATTCATCAACAGGCAATAGCCATAATGGTATGACACTGTTTCAATGGTCTTGTCCTTTCAGTCTATATGCAGCAAACTCAATATTGGTCTGCACAGTTCCTTGAAAATAGATTTTATTTAATTAATTTTCTTGAGTCTGTTCATTCAAGTAGTGTTTGTATTTAGAGGACCAATGTTGAAAACTCATATTTATATGGTGTGTACTTTCCTCATTTTCTTTTTGGCACGCTGTCAAAAATATTTAACAAAAAGAATACTGTATTTTTTTTATGAAATTCAGATAAATAAGAATGTGCAAAGCTTCTCCCTGTAAGAGTTATGTTTGCTTTGGTGGTTTGGAGCCTGGCCAGTGGAGAAGGAACAGTTTTTGAAAACTATCGTAAGGCACAGGCTTATTACCCAAGATCCTCCTCTAAAGGATGGCTCTAATCTGAAATGATATGTCATGATATCTTGACATTATAAAGAGGGGTTATTTCTTTACCAAGTTGTGTGCCAGCTGCACTGTCTTCTAGTAAAATATTATCTGGAGTCTGAGGGTAATTCCATTATACCTGGGGGCTTCTCATTCTCTTTGACCTATTTCTGTCTTAACACACAGCCCCAAATGTAACCCCCATTACTCTTCCATGCAACAGGGTCACAAAACTAAGCCATACCAGAAAGGTCAAGGTTTACAGTAGAATATAGCTTTATCCATTATATAGAGACAACATTTTAAAGGTGACAAATCTCCATGAATTCCTGGCTTGAAGGTATTTATCAAACTGTCATTTGTAGTTCAGGGGCAGACTTATATAAAATATATATATATTTAGATTAAAAAAGCTGTTTTCTTCCAGGAAGCCTTAAAAACACATTGCATGAAAACTAAAGTAAAACATTGTCCTCTCTTACCTGCAGAATCAAATTGCAAAGTAAAAATGGTCTATACAGGTATGTTTAAGATCTTTATTCTTCAACTTCCTTGTGCATAGTTTCTTTAAAGACCTCAGATGGCTACTTAATGTCAAACTTTATTATTTTCTGAATATGCCATCTTTAGACTTGGAACGAAGATGATGAAGACACCAGTCTTTTCAAGGGCTGACGTCAGCAAGCTCAGTTTTGTTGTTTTTCTGGCCTGTCACTGGCATTACCTCTGCATAAAGTAACATAAGTCAGCAGTGATTTAGATGTGAAAATGATCTTCGCTTCTTTGGAATAGACCTGTGGAATATTCTATATTGGCATAGCCAGTACAGTAAACAGGTTGTATCTATCCTTGTCGCTGTGTGGTGAAATGTTGTTCCATCTGTGGTTGTTTACCGTCCTAGGCCATAAATGTCTTCTTTCCTCTATAACCCCATTCAGCTCTCAAAATGGACATCCTTATTTCAAGCCTAAAACTAGTGAAAATATTGATGGATCGAGCATTATGGTTTCAAGTGCTGCAGTGCAACCCTGCTATTTGCCATTTAATATTATATCCCCTGAATCACATGGCTTCAGAGACAAAACTCACATATCTTATTTCCCTAATGATATAAGGTTGAAGTCACAATATGTTGTTTAGATATACAGACAACAGGAGTAGGCATTATAGACTGAACTCTGATACCTATTATTATTTAAAAAAACTAAGACTCAAGTTCACTTTCTCCTGGGAGTAGGCCTACATTAAGTCAAATGTCTCTTTTGGGTCAACTTGGTGGCCCATTGGAGCATGCCAGCTTTAATGGGGTTTAAATCGATATCTGTGTATGACGTATGCTGACATACAGTACCACATGCTGAGATTCTGACTCTGGTTGAGGGATGAAAGTTTTATCACTTCTTTAGTCACAGTATCTAGGTTTCCATCCAATTGGCGACATACTTTTATGTGAATATTCTAAAATATGAAAATTCCCCCGCCAGTGGTGTGTTTCCACCAAACGGACTGGATGCGGATAAAAATCAGCACGTGGTGATGTAGAGCACACAAAATTGACGTTTTTGCATAAGATTTCATGTACCGAATGCAAAACTAAAGTTCCATGTGTTCCCATAGCATTTTCAACTCCACCGATAGTTTTGTCACAAAAACGTAACTGTTGCGTTAAATAGCAAATGGGCCTACTCTGGACTTGGCCGATAGTCTTGATGCACTCTAGCCATTAACTCGCAGCTACAACGCAGGTAAGTTGTGCGGGTAGGCTACTCTACATGATGAGATTTGTTTGGATAACAGCGAGAATACTTTTGTTTGTTAAACGGCAGTCAAGCATTGATCATCATGTCACCAGAATAAGACCATCGATATTTAGCATCAAGATCACTGTGCATTTTCACCACCCTGTGAATCTCATCATAATTTATTTAATCTGTAGCTTAATAAACTGCATGGTTTCCTGAGTCGTAGTGGAAGGACCTCACATCATATCATCGCGTGACTCCAAGTTTACTTTGATATAATCTTTAATAATGGAACATTAGTTACTTTAATAATGTTTACATATTTTTGTATTCTATATTTTAAACCATGCAGTTTATTAGGCTACAGATTAAATATGTTATGATGAACTTCACAGGGTGGTGAAAATGCACGGTGATCTTGATGCTCCTTTCCAAAAAATATCGACATGATGATCGATGCTTGACAGCCAGTTGACAAATAAAAATATTATCGCTATTATACATAATAATCTCATCATGTAGACTATACCCGCACAGCCTACCCTCACTGTATCTGCGAGCTGTTAGCTAGAGCGCACATGCCAAGACCAGAGTAGGCACATTCGCTATTTAACACAACCGTTTTTGGGACAACACTATCCGTGGAGTTGAAAATGTGATGGAAACATATTGAACTTGATTTTTATTCGGTACATGAAAATTTAAGCAAACATTTTTATTTTTCAATTACATTTCATCACGCACTGATTTTTATTAGCAAAAAGTCAATTTGGTGGAAACACACCACTGGTGGAAAAACGTGCATATTTTCTTTATGCGGATTCTATAGTATTTGCATGAAAATCTGTCGCAAACCTAGCTATTGATCAGAATAAAAGAATCAAGTAAAAAATAACAAGCAATAGAAGAGGTAGTATGATGTAATAATGGAATGTATTTACAAAATAATGTTCTAATTTCACTGTATATATATTTTCTTTACAAATATATAGTGGGTAGTGAATTGGTCACACAGTAGAATAAATACTATACAGTATAATTGAAAAGCCTTTGAGTGTGTATGTGTGTGAGTTCTGAGTGTGTGTGTTTGTGTGTAAATTTGTGTGTAAGGGTTGGACGTATGGGTAGTCAGTGCAATAATCTCTAAAGTGCAGACATTTCATTGAATAGAAAACCACACCTGGGATATTATGGCTCTGTCTCCAGCACTGTGTTTGTAAGTTGAGCAAATGTTGTGAGGTGTAAGAGGAAAACGTTTGGTCATGTCTGATTAGTGCTTAATGGTACACCAGCCACAGAGTGACTAAAATCACAGGAGTACCAGCTGGGACTATAAACAAAGAGCAAAACTGATACTGTTTAGACAAGAAACAGAAACTGCAAGGTCTTTTATAACCCCTTGCCTTCATGGGCAGTTAAGACAGGAATAAAAATATGAAACCGACTTTACGTTTACCTAAACCCCCGTGACTTACAGTTGGCCAAATGCCTCTTATTTGGTTCATCTTAATTGTACTGTGAAAGAAAATGCTTTTTTGTGTTTTAGCAAACTGTTAGACTGGGACAATGAGAGTGATGGGGTTTTGATAATCGGGTTGCATTGCCATCTATGTACACATTACACATGCTACAAGTCTACCACCTACTGCTGTTGGCTAGTCTTGTTGTTTGTATACAGTATAAGGGTGGGGTGTGTGTGTGTGGGGGGGGTCAACCTCGCATAAAGTAATGCTGTCAACCTAGCATAAAATGCTTATTGATGGGAAATTAAATGTGGTTTCACAACAATGCATTCCTGCTCTGCTATCTGATGTTTGTTACAAACTTTTCCATTGTGTTTATGGAAGAACGATTGCTCCTCACTCTACTAACTCAGTGTCATTGTCCTTTTTTATGCAGGTAGAGGCAGATGATGTGCTCACCAAAGAGGAACAGATCGGCCTGTTGTTCAAAGCCAAACGCAAGTGTGAGGTAGCCATCAGGAACAAACACAAGCCTGGTGGTGAGTTTTTAAATGGATTTTTTAAATGGATAAAAGTTCTGTAAACCTGATGTATCAGCCTACCCTTTTTTTTATTGACATAAAAAGTGTCCTGTCATGTTGATATTGGATAAATGACATATGTGTCTCCCTGCACAGTTAAATCAATCTCTGTTGGTTCACTGCCTGCTCTGTTAACCAGGCACCAATGTAGTTATGTCACATTGACACATGAGGGCATATCAGGAATATAAGCATTATTGTGTCTACTACTGTGTGTTGTCTCAGCAGAAAAAAACACACAGAGCAGAGGAAACAGTCTATTAAGAGGCTGAGATGTATAGATTATTGAGGGAGTCAGAATTTAAATACATCAGACATCAAAACAAAACAGGCATTCTGTAGGAGTAATGACTTGGTGTAAGCTTATTTTTTAGAGCCTGTCACAAGATAATTCATTATCTTGTGGAGAAAATGGTTTTCTTTTGTCACTATTTGTATCAAATTAGTCAAATTAGTGTGAATGCTGATGGCATTGATCCAATCCCAGATTGTAGCTTTAATATGGAGCATTCATTCAGGACAATTACGGGTAGTACCATGGCTGGACTATAGTTTGAAATTAAGAGTGGAACATTTATTATATTTCTTCCTGTATGGTTAGGAGGTTAGGGTGGTCGGGGGGATTTTTGAGAGAAGCTGATCCGGTCTGTATTTGTTTACTTGTGGTTGTGTGAAGACCGTCACTTTCAGGCAGACCCCAGAATTCCCGTCTCTGTGGTCAGTATATTTTTTTCAGTTTGATTATTCTAAAGAGGTTTTGGATTCCATATCCAGACAGTCATATTATTTTCTCTTTAACCCCGGTTCATTGTGGTCTTCTTGTGTTCTTTCTGTGTTGGAAACAGACACATTCTTTCTCCATAAATGAAACACACCATTACAAATTTGTATTGTAGAACTAAGAAATACAAAGGGTATTGTTGATGGATTCCCAGTAGTTATATTATCTCTCACAATATTCCCCAAATGTGCACAGATTCTGCAAATGTTCACAGCTTTCAGGCTTAACTTGAAATAGAACTTAAAAGAACACCATTCTAAGATCATCAATCATCTAAAATCATCAAAAGACTTGTTTGTACGAGAGGGTTTCAGTGTTTAAAAGGGAAAGGGTAAAGCATGCATGTGGTTCCTCAAAGTGTATTGTACAGAACGATCCCAGACACTAACACTAAGCAGAGCACTTGGAGCCGCATTAGAGCTGTCTTACCCCCTCTGACCACCATCAGCCCTAATGCAGCTTGACATGTCTTGCGTGTCACTGTCGTGTGAGGCGTTATTCTTTTTCCAGGTAGCTGGGGGTACAATTCCAGGGTAGATTTCCCCCTTCAACAGCTTCCTTCTTCGTCATTTGGGAGTGTATTTGACATTTTAAATGAAATGTGTTGAGTCGGCCTAATATTTTATTACCATGGAGAATACACATCTTACTTCCAGTTTTGGTATTTTTTTTATTTTTTATTAGTCAATTTGTGAAATGGACAGAAATGCAAATCACAAATTGAAATAATTGTCTTTAAAAAGGATCAGACCCTTTTTTTCAATTTTCGCCTAAAATGACATACCCAAATCTAACTGCCTGTAGCTCAGGACCTGAAGTAAGGATATGCACATTCTTGATACAATTTGAAAGGAATCACTTTGAAGTTTGTGGAAATGTTAAATTAATGTAGGAGAATATAACACATTAGATCTGGTAAAAGATAATAGAAAGAAAAAAAACATAATCTTTGGAATGCAAGAGAAAGGCCATAAGGTATTATTCCAGCTCAGGTGCAATTTAGATTTTGGTCACTAGCAGTGAATGTGCAAAGTTTTGGACTGATCCAATGAACCATTGCATTTCTGTTAAAATGTTTGTATCAGGACTGTCCGAATGTGCCTAATTGGTTTATTAATAACTTTTCAAGTTCATAACTGTGCACTCTCCTCAAACAATAGCATGGTATTATTTCACTGTAATAGCTACTGTAAATCGGACAGTGCAGTTCGATTAACAATAATTGGCTTTCTGCCAATATCAGATATGTCTATGTCCTGGGAAATAATCGCATTAGCCTACGTTAGCTCAACCGTCCCGCAGGGGACCCACCGATCCTGTAAAGGTTGATACATACACACAACAAGTAGGTCACGTGGGGGAGAGGCGTTGTGCCGTGAGGTGTTTCTTTATTTGTTTTTTGAAACCAGGTTTGCTGTTCACTTGCGCTATATAAGCTGTAAGGCAGTTGCATGCACTCATGGCTCTGTATAGTACTGTACGTTTCCTTGAATCTGTTCTGGACCTGGGGACTGTGAAAAGAACCCTGGTGGCATGCCTGGTGGGGTAAGTGTGTAAGTGCTGTGTGTAAGTTGACTATGCAAACAATTTGGAATTTCCAACACATTAATGTTTCTGATATGCTGACCACACCACTCGTGTTGAAAAATAAATGTACACATACATGTTATTCAATCATTGCACCCGCACTGCTCGCGCGCGTCAATGAGCGTCTGTGTAGCCAGGTGCTAAAATAGAACTTGGTTCTAATCTCAGCAAAAAAAGAAATGTCCTCTCACTGTCAACTGCGTTTATTTTCAGTAAACTTAACATGTGTAAATATTTGTATGAACATAACAAGATTCAACAACTGAAACATAAACTGAACAAGTTCCACAGACATGTGACTAACAGAAATGGAATAATGTGTCCCTGAACAAAGGGGGAGTCAAAAGTAACAGTCAGTATCTGGTGTGGCCACCAGCTGCATTAAGTACTGCAGTGCATCTCCTCCACATGGACTGCACCAGATTTGCCAGTTCTTGCTGTGAGATGTTACCCCACTATTCCACCAAGGCACCTGAAAGTTCCCTGACATTTATGGGGGGAATGGCCCTAGCCCTCACCCTCCGATCCAACAGGTCCCAGACGTGCTCAATGGGATTGAGAGCCGGGCTCTTTGCTGGCCATGGCAGAACACTGACATTCCTGTCTTGCAGGAAATCACGTACAGAATGAGCAGTATGGCTGGTGGCATTGTCATGCTGAAGGGTCATATCAGGATGAGCCTGCAGGAAGGCTACCACATGAGGGAGGAGGATGTCTTCCCTGTAACTCACAGCGTTGAGATTGCCTGCAATGAGCTCAGTCCAATGATGCTGTGACACACCGCCCGAGACCATGACGGACCCTCCACCTCCAAATCGATCCCGCTCCAGAGTACAGGCCTCGGTGTAACGCTCATTCCTTCAACGATAAACACAAATCCGACCATCACTCCTGGTGTCCTAAGTTTTCATAACTGTGACCTTAATTGCCTACCGTCTGTAAGCTGTTAGTGTCTTAACGACCGTTCCACAGGTGCATGTTCGTTCATTGTTTATGGTTCATTGAACAAGCATGGGAGACAGTGTTTAAACCCTTTACAATGAAGATCTGTAAAGTTATTTGGATTTTTACAAATTATCTTTGAAAGACAGGGTCCTGAAAAAGGGACATATCTTATTTTGCTGAGTTTATTTGTAACGCTTGACGCGCTGCAAGTCCTGCCTCTCCCTTCTCCTCATTGGTTTTTAGGAGCATGTACCCACGTGGGTGATTGAATGATGAACTGAGGTCTGCACTCCAGTCCAGTTGGTGGTGGTAATGCACCATATAAAATCCAAAGAAGAAGAAGAAGCCTGAAGGAAGAGAGATTACTAGAAACAAACTTGGTTTACCCTTTTACCTGTCGATTAATTGTCGGAGTAGAGGACCTTGTGCATTTCAGGTAAAATAACAACCCAAGGTTTATATCCCAGGACAAATTAGCTAGCAACAGTAAGCTAGCTAGCTAAATTGCCATAAATGTTTAATGCTTTACGACCTGTCCCCAAATTAATACATTTGGTTCAGAGTTATTTTTGATATTTCAACCTGTGTGTCTGGTGTGGTTGGATGCACACACGCGAGCGGTCTGATCAGCATGTTTAAAAACAAGAAGTGATGCAGTCAGTCTTTCCTCAACTCTTAGCTAAGAGAGACTGGCATGCATAATATTAATATTACCCCTCTGATTACAATGAAGAGCAAGACGTGCCGCTCTGTGTTCTGGGCCAGCTACAGCTTAACTAGGTCTTTCTTTGCAGCACTTGACCATATGACTGGACAATAAGATAAGATAAAACTAGAGCCTGCAGGACTTGCTTTGTGGATTTATTTATTACTGGCCAACCCATTCCGAAACAGACTGCAACTATTTAAGGGCTTCAGTGAATTCATTAGCTGTGGTTGCTGATGCGTATATGGTTGAATCATGAGCATACATGGACACACATGCTTTGTTTAATGCCAGTGGCAGGTCATTGGTAAAAATAGACAACAGTAGAGGGCCTAAAGAGCTGCCCTGCGGTACAACACACTTTACATGTTTGACATTAGAAAAGCTTCCATTAAAAAACAACCTCGGAGTTCTGTTAGATAGATTGCCAAATCATGGATTCAGAGCTGAGGTTGAAAATACATAATACATAAGTTTTCTTAACAACAGGTTATGTTCAATAATATCAAAGGCTGCACTGAAATGTAACAGTACAGCTCCCACAATCTTCTTATTATAAATGTATTTTAACCAATGATCAGTCATTTGTGTCAGTGCAGTACATGTTGAGTGCCCTTCTATATAAGCATGCTGAAATTGTTAATTTGTTTACAGTGAAATAGCATTGTATTTGGTCAAAAAAAAAATCCAACAGTTTGCTAAGTGCTGGCAGAAAGCTAATAGGTCTGCTGTTAGAACCAGTAAAGCCGCTTTATCACTCTTAGGCAATGGAATGACTTTGGCTTCCCTCCAGGCCTGAGGACAAAGACATTCCTCTAGGCTCAGACTAAATATATGACAGATAGGAGTGGCTATCAAGTCAGCTACCATCCTCAGTAGCTATCCATCTAAGTTGTCATTGCCAGGAGGTTTGCCATTATTTATCGATAACAATCATTTTCCCACCTCTCCCACACTAACTTACAATGCTCTTTTTTCATTGTTAGTTTTTTTATGCATGAATTAGGATGACTCACTGTTCATTGTTGGCATTTCCTGCCTAGGTTTTCCCATTTTGCCAATGAAGTAATCATTCAAATAATTGGCAACATCAAATAGTTTTGTGATTAATAAGCCATCTGATTTGATGAGTTGAATTTGTCTATCTGCCAATAATTTCATTTAAAGTACATAATTCATTATACACTACATGACCAAATGTATGTGGACACCTGCTCATCGAACATCTCATTCCAAAACCATGTGTATTAATATGGAGTTGCTCCCACCTTTGGTGCTATAACAACCTCAACTCTTCTGGGAAGGCTTTCCACTAGATGTTGAAGCATTGCTGCTGATCAGGCCTGGCTCGTAGTCGGCATTCCAATTCATCCCAAAGGTATTCAATGGGGTTGAGGTCAGGGCTCTGTGCAGGCCAGTCAAGTTCTTCCACACCGATCTTGACAAACCATTTCTGTATGGACCTCGCTTTGTGCACGGGGGCATTGTCATGCTGAAACAGGAAAGCCCATTCCCCAAACTGTTGCCACAAAGTTGGAAAACAGAATATTCTAGAATGTCATTGTATGCTGTAGCGTAAAGATTTCCTTTCACTGGAACTAAGGGTCCTAGCCTGAACCATGAAAAACTGCCCCATACCATTATTCCTCCTTCACAAAACTTTACAGTTGGCACAATGCATTGGGGCAGGTAGCGTTCTCCTGGCATCCGCCAAACCCAGATTAGTCCGTCAGACTGCAAGATTGTGAAGCATGATTCATCACTCCAGAGAACGACTGCTGCTCCAGAGTCCAATGGCGGCGAGCTTTACACCACTCCAGACGACGTTTGGCATTGCGCATGGTGGTCTTAGACTTGTGTGCGGTTGCACGGCCATGGAAACCCATTTCATGAAGCTCCCGACTAATAGTTTTTATGCTGACGTTGCTTCCAGAGGCAGTTTGGAGCCTGTTCTGTGAGCTTGTGTGGTCTACCACTTCACGGCTGAGCCGTTGTTGCTCTTAGACCTTTTCACTTCACAATAACATCACTTACAGTTGACCGGGGGAGCTCTAGCAGGGCAGACATATGACGAACTGACTTGTTGGAAAGGTGGCATCCTATGACGGTGCCACTTCAAAAGTCTTTGAGCTCTTCAGTAAGGCTATTCTTCTGACAATGTTTGTCTATGGAGATTGCATGGCTGTGTGCTTGATTTTATAGACCTGTTAGCAACGGGTGTGGCTGAAATAGCCGAATCCATTCATTTGAAGGGGTGTCCACATACTTTTGTATATACTGTATAGGGTGTCATTGATATTGGCTTCATAATACAATTTCTTCTTTTTGTTTTGTTTAGTCACATCATTTCTTAATTTGCAGTAAGTCAGCCAGTCAGATGTGCAGCCAGACTTATTAGACACTCCTTTTGCCCAATCTCTTTCAACCATAAAGTTTTTCAATTCAATCAATGGAGTCTTAACAGTTCTAATTAATAACCTCTTAAATGTAATGTCAAAATGTAGATTTCCGCCTAAATAGACATACCCAAAAGTAACTTGTATTCCTGTGTAATTACATGATTCTGACATGGTATATTTGGAAAGAAGACATCTGGGAGATGAAAGAAGACATCTGGGAGATTATGAGGAAATGATCAGAAAATAGATTGGAGTTACATAGTTCAGAAAACACAAGATCAAGCACACACAAAAGCACACACCGTTCTTTTGTTATTTTATTTGAATTATTGATGACTAGAGCTGGAAACACATCAGATGGCTTCCACAACATGTGAACAATATCAGTAAAAAAATGGGATTGATAGATCTAACAACTAGACATGGGCAGATGTTTTAGTAAGTGGTGTCAGGTGTGGTCACAGGACGTTTCCAAGCGTCCCTAAACCTCTCCAAAGCGGCATATGTCTGTAAATTAGATAATTCCAGTGCTATTACATATTTGAAATCACTAAATGCAATTTGTTCAGTATAAAAACACAATATCTACCATATCAACCTCACTCAAACATTGTGGTGGTGTTATGGGGTATCCAGGGTACATTCAAGTGTCCTTTCAGCCTCTCCAAAGTGTCCAAATGTGGTAATTGAACTGTTTTTGCACACTGGATGTGCCTAAACGTTATTGTTCACTATAGAAAGTTCTACAGCGCCAACCTCTCTCAAACATTGTGGCGGTGTCAGAGGACATACAGGGGATATGGATGCCTACATGTCACGTCCAGGCCTGAGTTCAGGCTGGCGTGTTTAGTTTCGTTTTTGGTTTAGGAGGGTTTTGAGTTCTAGGTTGTTCATTTCTATGTTGGGGTAATGGTTCCCAATTAGAGGCAGCTGTTTGTCGTTACCTCTAATTGGGAACCATATATATGTTTGAAGTTTTCACTAGGGGTTTGTGGGTTATTGTTTGATCATAGTGTAAGTGTTTAGTTCATGTTATGGTCATTGTTACGAACGTCGTTCATTTGTTTTCACAGTTTGCGTCATTTAATAAATATGTATACTGGATACCTCGCTGCGCCTTGGTCCGTCCCTTTAGAAGATCGTGACACTACATCGCATAAGCAGGCAACATATTTTTGATGCGCAAAGATATAGTCACTCAGTGGACATTCGATGTTGCCATTATGTCATACGTCATCAGATAACATAGAATAGATTTTTCCTACCAACCTAAGGATTAATTTGAAACCCCCCATGTAGCTATAGCTCAAACACAGACCAAATCTAAGCTTACCTTGTAAGATGTTTGCTGTTTGGTGAAAACGTTGTGTAATATAAATATTTTGATTCTCGAGGCTGATGATCAATAACGGTAGGTCACAGGCAGACAAATAAGATATCGTCATGATCTGTGATGTCCTGGCTTTCAGTGTGTATTAACTGAAAGCTGCACCATCGAGAGCATCCTGACTGGTTGCATCACTGCCTGGTATACCAACTGCTCGGCACACGGCACTACAGAGGGTAGTGCGAACGGCCCAGTACATCACTGGGGCCAAGCTACCTGCCATCCAGGACCTCTATACCAGGCGGTGTCAGAGGAATGCCCTAAAAATTGTCTAAGACTCCAGCCACCCTAGTCATAGACCGTCCTCTCTGCTACCGCACGGCAAGCGGTACCGGAGCGCCAAGTCTAGGTCCAAGAGGCTTGTAAACAGCTTCTACCCCCAAGCCATAAGAGTCCTGAACATCTAATCAAATGTCTACCCAGACTATTTGCATTACCCCCCCTCCTCCTCTTTACACCACTGCTACTCTCTGTTGTCATCTATGCATAGTCACTTTAACTCTACCTACATGTACTGTTGAAGTCAGAAGTTTACATACACCTTAGCCAAATACATTTAAACTCAGTTTTTCACAATTCCTGACATTTAATCATAGTAAAAATTCCCTGTCTTAGGTCTGTTAGGATCACCACTTTATTTTAAGAATGTGAAATGTCAGAATAATAGTAGAGAGAATTATTTATTTCAGCTTTTTCATCACCTTCCCAGTGGTTCAGTAGTTTACATACACTCAATTAGTATTTGGTAGCATTGCCTTTAAATTGTTTAACTTGGGTCAAATTTCGGGTAGTCTTCCACAAGCTTCCCACAATAAGTTGGGTGAATTTTGGCCCATTCCTCCTGACAGAGCTGGTGTAACTGAGTCAGGTTTGTAGGCCTCCTTGCTCACACACGCTTCTTCAGTTCTGCCCACAAAATTGAGTTCAAGGCTTTGTGATGGCCACTCCATTACCTTGACTTTGTTGTCCTTAAGCCATTTTGCCACAACTTTGGAAGTATGCTTGGGGTCATTGTCCATTTGGAAGACCCATTTGCGACCAAGCTTTAACTTCCTGACTGATGTCTTGAGATGTTGCTTCAATATATCCACATAATTTTTCTTCCTTATGATGCCATCTATTTTGTATAGTGCACCAGTCCCTCTTGCAGCAAAGCACCCCCACAACATAATGCTGCCACCCCGTGCTTCACGGTTGGGATGGTGTTCTTCGGCTTGCAAGCCTCCCCCTTTTTCCTCCAAACATAATGATGGTCATTATGGCCAAACAGTTCTATTTTCATTTCATCAGACCAGAGGACATTTCTCCAAAAAGTACGATCTTTGTCCCCATGTGCAGTTGCACACCATAGTCTGGCTTTTTTAATGGTGGTTTTGGAGCAGTGACTTCTTCCTTGCTGAGCGGCCTTTCAGTTTAAGTCGATATAGGACTCGCTTTACTGTTGATATACAGTGAGGGAAAAAAGTATTTGATCCCCTGCTGATTTTGTACATTTGCTCACTGACAAAGAAATGATCAGTCTATAATTTTAAGGGTAGGTTTATTTGAACAGTGAGACAGAATAACAACAAAAAGATCCAGAAAAACGTATGTGAAACATGTTATAAATTGATTTGCATTTTAATGAGGGAAATAAGTATTTGAACCCCTCTCAATCAGAAAGATTTCTGGCTCCCAGGTGTCTTTTATACAGGTAACGAGCTGAGATTAGGAGCACACTCTTAAAGGGAGTGCTCCTAATCTCAGCTTGTTACCTGTATATAAGACACCTGTCCACAGAAGCAATCAATCAGATTCCAAACTCTCCACCATGGCCAAGACCAAAGAGCTCTCCAAGGATGTCAGGGACAAGATTGTAGACCTACACAAGGCTGGAATGGGCTACAAGACCATCGCCAAGCAGCTTGGTGAGAAGGTGACAACAGTTGGTGCGATTATTCGCAAATGGAAGAAACACAAAAGAACTGTCAATCTCCCTCAGCCTGGGGCAAGATCTCACCTCGTGGAGTTGCAATGATCATGAGAATGGTGAGGAATCAGCCCAGAACTACACGGGATGATCTTGTCAATGATCTCAAAGCAGCTGGGACCATAGTCACCAAGAAAACATTATGTAACACACTACTCCGTGAAGGACTGAAATCCTGCAGCGCCCGCAAGGTCCCCCTGCTCAAGAAAGCACATATACATGCCCGTCTGAAGTTTGCCAATGAACATCTAAATGATTCAGAGGACAACTGGGTGAAAGTGTTGTGGTCAGATGAGACCAAAATGGAGATCATTTCAATGAAATTGAACGTTGAACCACGGTCAGTGCATCAGAGATGACTACTTAACATGTATACCTGGTGACACGGTCAGAGAGTGGTAGAATTGACTTAGCCTGATGGCTGTATCCTGACCCCTTTTTGACAGGTTGCACGCTCTCAAGGCGAGACCCAAATGCAGACACAGGAGGCAGATGGTTGGAGTCTTACAAATGTTTAATCCAAAAGGGTAGGCAAGAGAATGGTCGTGGACAGGAAAAGGTCAAAACCAGATCAGAGTCCAGGAAGTACAGGCTCGTGGTCAAGGCACACAGAATGATCAGGCAGGCTTGTACAAAGTCCAGAAACAGGCAAGGGTCAAAACCGGGATGACTAGAAAAAGGAGAATGCAAAAAGCAGGAGAACAGGAAAACCGCTGGTTGACTTGGAAACATACAAGACGAACTGGCACAGAGAGACGGGAAACACAGGGATAAATACACTGGGGAAAATAAGCGACACCTGGAGGGGGTGGAGACAATCACAAGGACAGGTAATACAGATCAGGGCGTGACACATACGTCTTTACAATCATAGCTTAGTTGAAGCTGAAATTTGGGTATGCATATTACCTACCTCTCAAAGAGAGAGGAAAGGCTCTGGTGTACTTTCTGCCTGAATAAACGTTCAATACCTTATTTGGTATGCTTGATTAATTCAGTATTCTTTTTACTTCATAATTTGAGCGTTTTCATTTGAACTTCATTTCAACCTAATGTGCACATTGTTTATTAGGTGGCAAATACTTTGATACTTTCATTATGTTCTGTACAGTATATGATGACCCTGTAGTAATTTGTAACGATGTACAGTGAGTGTCAGGAAGCAAGTTCAGGGAGTGAATACATTAAATGAATAAATGAACATGAACAAAAAAAAGAAACACTAACATCGCACCTACAGATACAGAAACAATAACGCCTGGGGAAGGAACCAAAGGGAGTGACATAAATAGGGCAGGTAATCAAGGAGGTGATGGAGTCCAGGTGAGTGTCAATAAGTGCTGGTGTGTGTGACGATGGTGACAGGTGTGTGTTATAATCATCAGTCTGGCGACCTAGTGGCCAGAGAGTGAGTATACGTTGCAAAATCATGGTGGAAACTTTTGCTGTTAACTGGCCATTTATATTTTATTAATAGTTTTTATTTTTGTAATGTTGACGACATTGGCTAAGAAAAGTGTGCCCTTTATTTGGAATAGGCTAAAGCTCATTTTGGTCTCCTCTATTGTGGAAAAACCTTAACTTGCATGCTGACTCAAACTCAAAGAATAGCAACTGAATACATTTTTGAAGCGTTTGGCTTTTCTTCCAGATTTGTCTTGACCATGTCTTATGTGAGCACCCCTTGGTGTTATGTGCCACTGTAAACTTGTGGTTAGCCAAACTATTATTAGAACTGTGGAGTGATGACTGTTTCAAGTGGTTTGCACTGTGTGGTGGTAAAATTAGCAAATAGTAATGAACTGATCTTTCTATTCTAGCTATTTTGAAAGTGGTGGCTGGTAGGGTGGTGGGCCAACCTCAGCCCAAGGCCTGGGTCTTGCTTAGTGATGCAGTGTTTCACTGTGAAGTCCCATCTATTTGTTATTATTTCTCATTTGTGCCTTTAAATACACATGAGTTCTCCATTACTTCCCTGAGACAACGTTTTCATTGAGGGAGACACTAAGGTTTGCCTGGTTAGGTCAGTGGAGGGATGTGGCCTCAAGACCCCAGACCTTGCAGTGTGTGAAAATAGCTCAGCCTTCAAACCTGTGGTCTTGGTGTAAAATAACATCAGCAATCATCATAAAAGCTTGCAACTATCAAAACTCTACTGCGATATATGTTTTGACATCTGCAAGACCTGACTCAAATAACTGGAGGGAAAAGAAAGCGTTATTATAAACCTCAATTACATCACCAATACCAAAGTCCCCCATAGTCACATTTATATTTAAATCATGGTCATGGAATTTATAGGAAATTATATATGTGTGTGTTCTGTGTTTAATTTGAGCCTGTTGGTAGGTGGTCCGACGGGTTATAAAAGTACAGTGAAAAAAACTAAAACCTAAGACCGATTTCACTCTCACTTCACTCCCAGGACATGTGGTCATTGATATAGAAAAATGTGAAGCATCTTAGGCTACTCTCTCTTCCCAAACATCTCTCTCAATCCAAAACCAGTTGAAAAAAAAAGTGTGCTCTCTAATTATGATATCTGAATGACAGGCGATTTTGAAGGCACATAAAAAGAATGTCGTCATAGCCTCTTTGTGACATTGAATACATGAATGAGAAAGTAATAGATTTCATAGCAAAGAGAAAACAGATTTAGTTTTATCCTTATCTAGTTATTAGTGGTGAGTGTGGGGAAGATGTTTTCAGTAATAGAAAATAAAAGCGTAGCCAGAAAGTGGCTTCTGCCAGGGATCTGTGGAGAGAGGGTACTACATTCCCACTGTCGGAGGGCTAGGGTTTCTGCACCATTTGGTATAGCTAACAATTAAGAATTATTTAGTTCTAAAATGGTACTGCTGCCCGTATGTATCAATGAACATAAGGTCGCTTGACATCTATCTATGGTTTGTTCTGTTTGCCAAAGCAACAATTCCTTGTGAGTTGGAAGGCTTTTTGCAAACTTGCTTAAAGTGTACAAACAGCAACTTTACCGCGCTGTACGCACACCCAGGGGGTGAGGAAGAAGGATTTTACAAGAGGGTGGAAATAAGAGAGGTTAGCAGAACTGCTAACTGATTGACTCTGCTCTTCCACTGTGGTGAACTAGACTCAGTCTTCAGTGGTGTACAATAGTATCTTTGTTTTTTTCCCAAGGGATCCAGAACCCTGCACTATTGTTGCTGTTGTTTTCTTGATTTTGCATGGAATTTCCACAAATAAGATCCGTATTGAAACCACTAACAGAAGAGATGCGCTTTATGTTGAAGTGTATGAGTGCTGCGGTGAGATCATAAACATTCAATAAATTGTGCATTTAGGCCTATGCCACTCCTATGGATCATTAGAAACATGCCTGCATAGGCCTACTCAGTTATTTCATGACTGCAACATTGCAAGTCTCCTTTTCATGTAGAGGAAGCAACATAGACTAACAAGCATGTCTTTCTTGTGAGGTGGACGTAAACAGTGGAAACAGATTCATGCCAAAACAAAGGACAATAAAAACATTGAAATATGACACAAATTTGCTTAGAAATGTTGACATTTTGAGGTATTTTGGGAATTGTTTAGCCTTAATTGTAGTTTTGATAGAGAGCAGCAACCACAAATCTCTGGACGATGAAACATATCCAGCAGACAGAAGACATCACTGCTATTGATGACTGGTGTTGTGAACATTATATCCATATCCTACTTACCCACCAATTAACAGGCTACTGGGGCCATCTTTCTCTACATGCTATTTATGATCATGACATTAGGTTAAAGTTCATTTGTGTATCCTTTTCAGGAGACAACACAATCTAAAAACAGCTACATATTGGGGTCTTGAAATGTAACAAAGAAGCCTAATGCGATGTAATGTTGGAGCCAAGGCAGTAAACAGTCAAAGTCACTAGGCTTAAATGTCACCACTGGTTTGGCTCTATTCCTGCAGATGGTTACTGCTCGCCAGAGTGGGATGGCATTGTTTGTTGGCCTGAGGGGTCTCCTGGAAAGCTGGTGTCCACTGCCTGTCCAGAGTACATTTACGACTTCAACCATAAAGGTAAGACAGGCCTGCAGTTCAACATTTGTCTTTCACTGAGCTCATTTTCAGTTTTACGTGAAATGTACGCACGCAGAACTGTAAGTCATGGATAAAAGCGTCTGCTAAATGGCATGTATTATAGGTAATGGTGCTCACATGAGTAAAATCTGAAAACAGCCTATTGTATCTGCTTTACTCTGTAAGACAGCATGGGGCGTTGCTTTAGAATACACTTCTATAGTTACATCGAAGCAACAAGATTTGATCTTTTTAAAACTTGAGTTCTTCATCTAACAAGGCTGTTACACTGGAAAACATACACATGATTTCCGATGTGATAACATTCTACCAAACTCCTAACATACTATTCACTTTGTTTCTTAGAAAATGCCAACAGCATGTTTAAAAGAAAATGGGCATGGACATTTATTCTAGGAAATTGTCACGTAGAGTTTATCCTAGTATACAACGCCAATATGCACTTACAGGTGAAAAGAAATGACATGTGCATTGTCATTCTGTTGTATTCTATGTGTGTTCTATGTATTCTACAGGACTAGCCTATCGTCGCTGTGACAACAATGGGACGTGGGAGCTGACCACTACCAACAACAAGACATGGGCCAACTACAGCGAATGTGCAAAATTCCTCTCGCACTATAACCAAAATAATGAGAAGGTGAGGGTCATGTCTATCCTAGCAAGCATTTCTTCACACCATTAGACAATGCCAACTTTGTCAGAGACGTGACACACTAGCAGTGGACAGGGACAATGGCCATTGTGTGTCTTTTCTGAAAAAAAGTGTGACATTTAAGTCTATTTCAATCTATTCTATTGTTTGAGGGCAGTTCTAGCAATAGCCTACACAATCAATGTGCAGGTATTGGAATGTGTATGATATTGGACGTGTGATCTGATTGGTAAGAAACTAGGTCCTTTTTACTGGTGTAGGCTAGGTCGCTTTTCATTTCTGTCACAATTCAGATGGAGCTGTAGGGGGATTTGTGTGTGAGTATACTGCAGGAGCTAGCTAGCTACTGCTCTCTGAGGGCTCAATCATTCTCTAACCTCACTTCTGTAACTTATTGAACATCTACAGTGTTCATTGTCTGTCTGCCATCCCCATTGTTAGACTTGTTTACATTCTGATTTTTCTGATGCTTCTATTCATTTGCAGGAAACCTAACAATAACAAAAGATATTTAGAAGATCAACATAAAAACCCTGTTTACCATTTAGATGAAGAATGTCACCAAATGGAACAAAAGACGTGTCCCCTCAGAAATGTGAGGCTACTTCAAATGAAAAGCAGACAGCGCAATTCTATACTATTGACTTATTTCCCCCTTGGAGATTATGTGAACAATGTTTGAAATGATTATACTTGTGTTTGGACCAAAGAATATATTGCTAGATTAAGCAAAGCATTACCTCCATTGAACCCCTTCTTACAATCTGATATGATAGGCTTCTTCCTCTGACTTAAATGTTTTGGAGCTGAATTGGATATCGGAATAAAGTCTATATGACTGGCACATCTCTCCAAAAATGTGTCCTCTAGCCAGGATTTCGAGGAAAAGATTCAACATGTGGAAAATTTAAGAAAAATGTCATAAACACTTTAGAGTAACTTTAATCAGAGAAAGATTGCTGATACTGTTACGTCTTTACTTTGCTTAATTCCGTTATCATCACAGAGGTCATTCCAGTTCCATTCATTCAAATATTTCCTCTGCCCTCAACAATATTTCCTCTGCCCTCAAAATTTGAGGTGCTCATTAATCAAATGGATTGCCTGTTACACTCAGTTCTGGGCCAATGGACAACAAGGTTGGGCTCAATTTGAATTGAAGGCAGTAAATTCAGGAAGCAAACAAAAATTACAATTCAATAATCGAAAAAAAAGCATTTATTTTCAATGACTTCTCAATAAACTGAAAAGTAGAAGCGATTTCAAAAGTTTAGACATTTCTGATGTTAAATTTAAATCACTTCCTGAATTGACTGCCATCAATTCGAATTGAGCCCAAGGCTGGTGGTCAGCAGGTTGCCATGGGTAACAGGTTGCCATGGGTAACACTGTGCCATGAAAAAGGAGGCAGTAAGTAATCAGTCCCTGAATGACGAGTCGAGGGCGCTAAGCAGGAAATGTGTGAACCGCTACTCCCCACTGTTAACCTGAGCAAGGTTACTTGGCGGTTAGCCTAGGTTCAGAAAAGGTCATCCTGAGTACTGTAAGTTGGATGGTGACGGGAGCTGCTCAGCTGACAAGAACAGGGGAACAGAGCACAGGGAAAGTGGACCAACAGATTGGACAAACACTGCGTTCAGATGAACAAACAGCAAAGATTCTGCCAGCGATTTTTACTGTCCATAATTTTTTTGTTTTCTCCTCAGTGCTGCTCAATGCTGTGTTTTAGCCTGTTAAACCCAGCATTCAGACTGGTTTAACCAGGCTATCTGCTTTTGGGCTTACTTCCATAATAACGTGCATCAGAGAACGCTTACAGCAACCCAAAATATCTGGTCTCTCCCCACACGTGCATTCTTCTCTCCTCCTTTTAAATGTGGGTCTCAACATTACGGTTGTATGCGGAGGATGACATGGGTATCCTTCCATCCACATTTTGAGGAGAGGGCCCCTGGTTTATTTCTTCTTAGACTTCAAATGTTTATGTTGATGGTCTCCCGGTCCCAGGACTCATAGCAGCAGCAGCTATAGTTAATGAAAACTGCATATGCACCAAATTAAACCCTTCAGTTGCGCACCACAACTTAGGAACCCTTGGGTTTGGCACTGGGTCCCCATCCCTAAATGATAACAGCAGTGGAGAAAGATCTGGTTACAGCAGGCCCCAGAGGAGCCTCTCCACTAGGCTGTGTTGATCCAGCAACCACGGGTAGCTAGCTAGAGGCCAGACCTGGATTCAAACAGTATTTCAAATACTTTGAGAGTTTAATTGAGTCCTGCCTGGAGTGCCAGGTGAACAGGATTTATTTAAGCCAGGCAAGCTCAATCAAGTGCAGCAAAGATATTTGAAATAAAACAAATCCTATTTGAACCCAGGTTTTTTAGCGTCTCACATCTCCAGCAGTATGTCCTCTGGTTGCCTGCTCTGTGCTGTAATCTCCAGCTGGAAGCCCCAGCACACACCACACCCCACCCCAGCCAGGGCTTTTGTCAGTGCGGCACATCTCTCAAGCCAAATATTCTGTTTATTAGAAACCTCCATCTCAGTCTGACTCTTGGCGGGCAGCCCATTGCCTGGTAGGCGTCAGTCCTCTGGTGGGCAGCTCATTGTCAGAAGTAATGCACCATATTTTATTCAGAAACTAATCAGAAGCCTGGAATGGTCGCACACCATGAAATGACCTTAGACCTTGGAATGGTCACACACCATGACAGCCCCTTCTTTGAGCTTTAAGATGCATGGGTTTTGCTTTTAGTCCGCAGCAGTTTTCTGTTTAGTAATGTGTAGCCTGCAACTGTTAGTCATTTTGTCATGAGTAACATTCTCCTCAGTGCTTCTATAAAGGTTAAACAGTGAGGCACAGAGACCCTATGATAGCTTTCTGCAGATTTATGGGGACAATATTGTGTAATTGGTCCTGGGTCAATGACTTATATGTTGTAAAACAATCAATGTAGCACACCAGACACACTTATCAAACATCTATCACTTCCTCAAACAGGCTACTGTAAGTAGGCTAACACCTCTGAGTAGACAGTTCACTCCTGACATGCCACCTGATATGACTAACAATATCTCTCCTTCATATGTCCTTGTCTCTTTTGTCCCAACAGGAGGTGTTTGACAGAGGGCTACTCCCATCTCTCTAACATTTATCCTTCATATGACCTTGTCTCTCTCAACAGGAAGTATTTGACCGTTTGTACCTCATCTACACAGTGGGCTACTCCATCTCTCTGGGATCACTTATGGTGGCTGTGATCATCCTGGGTTATTTCCGGTGAGTAGTACTTGTTGTCATTGGGAAAATTCCTTCCTCAGTCAATATTTTATCTCCCACCAAATCTCTCATCAAAAGTTTTGTGTGGTGAAACAAGGGGACAAAGCCTGCAAAGTGTGTTTGTATAATGTTTTACCTTTGCGTTTCCATGAACGCTTGACTTTTAAAAGGATTAGAGGTGGCTGCCTTTGAGGTTATTGCCTTGGAGCCAGCGTGTAATTGTGAATTGTGCCTCATCTTGCTGGCGTTTACAGTATATTCTTTGTTATTTTCATACTTATTCATCTCATTCAGAGATCCATAGGATAGCCGTGGTTAGTGCATATTGTTATTATGTTTACTTGGTGGTATGTTTACATTAAGATATGGGTGGCAGGTAGCCTAGTGGTTAGAGCCTTGGGCCAGTAACTGAAAGGTTGCTGGATCGAATCCCCGAGCTGACATGGTTAAAATCTGTCATACTGCCCCTGAACAAGGCAGTTAACCCACAGTAGGCCATCATTGAAAATAAGAATTTGCTCTTAATTGACTTGCCTAGTTAAATAAAGGTTAAGAAAAAAAAATATCACTATTATATTGGTGTGCAGTTTCAGCCTAATTAATATTCTGTCATGTCCGGGCAGAAGCCTTTAAGGCAGGCTGAAAGAGAAATAATAGTCAATTTGATATGGATTTTCTAGAGACAGTTACTTTCTTATCGTTGCCTTAGCCAAAAAACAAATTACTCAAATTCAGCAGCATGGACACTAATCCTTGCACACAAGGTGGAATTTGTTTGACATTGAATCGTTTCATTTTTCTTTCATGTGATTAATGCAAGGAAACCTCCCCATTATTTACAAATCTTTGTTTAGCGGAGGGAGAATGTCAAGTCCAGGAATTGGTGTAAAGTCGTGTTTACAAACATTCCGCTCAACGTGACTTAGAGCCTAACCCAGGCTTCTCAGAAGGGAGTAAATGTTTTAAGAGAGAGGGACCCTAAACTGGCACCAGGAAATCTACAGGCCAGATTAGTTTAATCACACGTCTCAGGGGTCCCCGGGGGTCTGGGCTGACGTCCCAGCAGTGCATTCAAGAGCACTCCAGCTACGTCTCCCTCTTCTCTTTAACATGTCAGGCTTTTGAAACCCTCAGACACAGGAGAGGCAGCTTCATAAATGTTTTCTGTGGAGAGACCGAGGAATACATACTGCACATTAGCAGTGATGTTTTTCCTTTTCCACCCGATGCACTTGGACTGTTCACAAATTAGTTTCCCTCACCACTTCACAACTCAAAATTCCCCAAAGGAGAGCTTGTCCAATATCTTAATAGCCAGTTTAGAGGTGGCAGGTAGCTTAGTGGTTAAGAGCGTTGGGCCAGTAGTCCCTAAGCCAATTAGGTGAAAAATCTGCCGATGTACCCTTGAGCAAGGAACATAACCCTAATTGCTCTTTTAAGTCGGTTTCGATAAGTGTCTGCTAAATGACTAAAATGTAGTAATTGGTTTGACTGCAGAGGTTAGACACAAGCAAATAATGAGGGAATAATGATTAATGAGTTTTCTGCAATTACTTGTTAATATATAGTCACTGCTTGCCAGAGTAATACACTGTTGGCCTACACTGATATAGGGCTGGGAATTGCCAGGGACCTCACAGTACGATATTATCACGATACTTAGGTGCCGATACATATATATTGCGAGTCTCACGATTATCACAATTGTATGTGTATTGCGATTCAATACTGACATGTTATTACGATTTGATGTTCCAACAAGAATGCTCACTATATGTCTGCTGCAGAGAGACAAGAGAACATGAGGAAATTAGTTTTGACCAGTCATGGAAATATGAAAACACGATGGCTCGCTATTTAAAGAAGATGGAGAACAAGCTGTGCGATGAAAAATACCTGAGTTTTGGTGCAGGTACAGCCGACTTGGGCCAAATAACGCTACCTAGCAATTGATACTTGGAATTACTTAAAATGTAATTGTGTCGATTTGTTCCCCCATCACTACACTGATAAGGGTTTTTATAATATTCTTAGCCAAGTTGGCTTCATGATCAATAATAATTGTATATATCGCTGGAGGTTAACATTTGTTGCCAACATTGGGTGTCTGAGAAATGCTTGGATTTACATGAAAGCAAATGTCAGGATATACAGTGAGGGGAAAAAAGTATTTGATCCCCTGCTGATTTTGTACGTTTTCCCACTGACAAAGAAATGATCAGTCTATAATTTTAATGGTAGGTTTATTTGAACAGTGAGAGACAGAATAACTACAAAAAAAATCCAGAAAAACGCATGTGAAAATTTATTTGAAGTATTTGACCCCTCTGCAAAACATGACTCAGAGGTCAGACGTTTCTTGTAGTTGGCCACCAGGTTTGCACACATCTTAGGAGGGATTTTGTCCCACTCGTCTTTGCAGATTTTCTCCAAGTCATTAAGGTTTCAAGGCTGACGTTTGGCAACTCGAACCTTCAGCTCCCTCCACAGATTTTCTATGGGATTAAGGTCTGGAGACTGGCTAGGCCACTCCAGGACCGTAATGTGCTTCTTCTTGAGCCACTCCTTTGTTGCCTTGGCCGTGTGTTTTGGGTCATTGTCATGCTGGAATACCCATCCACGACCCATTTTCAATGCCCTGGCTGAGGGAAGGAGGTTCTCATCCAAGATTTGAGGGTACATGGCCCCGTCCATCGTCCCTTTGATGCGGTGAAGTTGTCCTGTCCCCTTAGCAGAAAAACACACCCAAAGCATAATGTTTCCACCTCCTTGTTTGACGGTGTGGATGGTGTTCTTGGGGTCATAGGCAGCATTCCTCCCCCTCCAAACACGGCGAGTTGAGTTGATGCCAAAGAGCTCCATTTTGGTCTCATCAGACCACAACACTTTCACCCAGTTGTCCTCTGAATCATTCAGATGTTCATTGGCAAACTTCAGATGGGCATGTATATGTGTTTTCTTGAGCAGGGGGACCTTGCGGGCGCTGCAGGATTTCAGTCCTTCACGGCGTAGTGTGTAACCAATTGTTTTCTTGGTGACTATGATCCCAGCTGCCTTGAGATCATTGACAAGATCCTCCCGTGTAGTTCTGGGCTGATTCCTCACCGTTCTCATGATCATTGCAACTCCACGAGGTGAGATCTTGCATGGAGCCCCAGGCCGAGGGAGATTGACAGTTCTTTTGTGTTTCTTCCATTTGCGAATAATCGCACCAACTGTTGTCACCTTCTCACCAAGCTGCTTGGCGATGGTCTTGTATCCCATTCCAGCCTTGTGTAGGTCTACAATCTTGTCCCTGACATCCTTGGAGAGCTCTTTGGTCTTGGCCATGGTGGGGAGTTTGGAATCTGATTGATTGATTGCTTCTGTGGACAGGTGTCTTTTATACAGGTAACAAACTGAGATTAGGAGCACTCCCTTTAAGAGTGCTCCTAATCTCAGCTCGTTACCTGTATAAAAGACACCTGGGAGCCAGAAATCTTTCTGATTGAGAGGGGGTCAAATACTTATTTCCCTCATTAAAATGCAAATCAATTTATAACATTTTTCACATGCGTTTTTCTGGATTTTTGTTGTTGTTATTCTGTCTCTCACTGTTCAAATAAACCTCCATTAAAATTATAGACTGATCCTTTCTTTGTCAGTGGGCAAACGTACAAAATCAGCAGGGGCTCAAATACTTTTTCCCTCACTGTAGATAACCATTTCTAGTTGGGTATAGTCTGTCTATCGACAACACAATACAAGCCGACTCCAACTTCATCAAATGCTCCCTTCAATGTTGGCAAGGGATGTTTTGAGGATAATGTGACAGATAAAATTTTGCTTGTCTGGGAGGAAATACGCATGCTCTCGGATCTGCTCAACACATGCTTGCAATTTTGTTTTTACAGCTCACTTTGAGCCCTGCAATTCAATATTTGTGCTTTTCAAGCCCCTAAATCTCAAGAATGTGTTATAGTCAGCGTGGAATTCATCTGGCTCTAATTAGGATGAGTATTGTTCTGAAGAGTGTGAAAATACAAACACACATATATATACACACGTACGTACGCACGCACACACATCAAGCACACGTACAGTAAAGGTTTGGACACACCTACTCATTCAAGGGTTTTTATTTTTACTATTTTCTACATTGTAGAATAATAGTGAAGACATCAACTATGAAATAACACAAATGAAAAAGTGTTAAACAAATCAAAATATATTTGAGATTCTTCAAAGTAGCCACCCTTTGCCTTGATGACAGCTTTGCCACCCTTTGCCTTGATGACAGCTTTGGCATTCTCTCAACCAGCTTCACCTGGAATGCTTTTCCAACAGTATTGAAGGAGTTCCCACATATGCTGAGCACTTGATGGCTGCTTTTCCTTCACTCTGCGGTCCAACTCATCCCAAACCATCTCAATTGGGTTGAGGTTGGGTGATTGTGGAGGCCAGGTCATCTTATGCAGCACTCCATCACTCTCCTTCTTGGTCAAATAGCCCTTACACAGCCTGGAGGTGTGTTGGGTCATTGTCCTTTTGCAAAACAAATGAAAGTCCCACTAACCTCAAACCAGACGGGATGGCGTATCGCTTCAGAATTCTGTGGTAGCCATGCTGGTTAAGTGTGCCTTGAATTCTAAATAAATAACCGACAGTGTCACCAGCAAAGCACCCCCGCACCATCACACCTCCTCCTCCATGCTTCACGGTGGGAACCACACATGCGGAGATCTTCCATTCACCTACTCTGCGTCTCACAAAGACATTGCAGTCGGAACCAAAAATCTCAAATTTTGACTCATCAGACCAAAGGACAGATTTCCACCAGTCTAATGTTCATTGCTCGTGTTTCTTAGCCAATAGAAGTCTCTTCTTCTTACTGGTGTTCTTTAGTAGTGGTTTCTTTGCAGAAATTCGACCATGAAGGCCTGATTCATGCAGTCTCTTCTGAACAGTTGACATTGCGATGTGTCTGTTACTCGAACTCTGTCAAGCAATTATTTGGGCTGCAATCTGAGATGCAGTTTACTCTAATGAACTTATCCTCTGCAGCAGAGGTAACTTTGGGTCTTCCATTCCTGTGGCGGTCCTCTTGAGAGCCAGTTTCATCATTACGTGTGATGGTTTTTGCGACTGCACTTGAAAAAACGTTAAAAGTTCTTGAACTTTTCCGTATTGACTGACCTTTATGTCTTAAAGTACTGATGGACTGTCATTTCTCTTTGCTTATTTGAGCTTTTCTTGCCTTAATATGGACTTGGTCTTTTACCAAACAGGGCTATCTTCTGTATACCACCCCTACCTTGTCACAACACAACGGATTGGTCCAAACGCATTAAGAAAGAAAGAAATTCCACAAATTAACTTTTAACAAGGCACACCTGTTAATTGAAATGCATTCCAGTTGACTTACCCATGAAGCTGGTTGAGAGAATGCCAAGAGTGTGCAAAGCTGTCATCAAAGCAAAGGGTGGCTACTTTGAAGGACCTCAAATATAAAATTTGATTTGTTTAACACTTTTGGTTACTACATGATTCCATATGTGTTATTTCATAGTTTTGATGTCTTCACTATTATTCTACAATGTAGAAAATAGTAAAAATAAAGAAAAACCCTGGAATGAGTAGCTGTGTCCAAATGTTTGACTGGTACTGTACATACAAACTCACTCACTGTGGGAAACTCTCCCCTCTCCACACACTTACCAACTTGATAAGATTTAAACATGGGTTCCTAGTGTATTAACGGCTTAGTAGTGTCAGATTCTCAAACGTTTTGCACAAGGATTTATCTATTTTTTTCAATGATTGTCTTTGGTTTGAGTAAGCCAATAGTATGGCCTAGTATTACCACAACACGACTATTGCTTATCCCAGTGAAGATGATATCATCTTTTATATGATATTTATCTCCTCCTCTCCACTCATCCAGGCGGTTGCATTGTACCAGGAACTACATCCACATGCACCTGTTTGTGTCTTTCATGCTGCGAGGTATCAGCATCTTCATAAAGGATGTGGTGCTATACTCTGGTTCTGCCCTAGAGGACATGGAAAGAGTCAGTGTGGAAGATCTCAAGTCCATCACTGAGGCTCCTCCAGCTAACAAAACCCAGTTTGTAAGTACCTAACATTGTCTCCAGACTATAAAAGTTTTAATACGTGAGAATAGTAAGTACCAGGCTAAGGTAGTGAAGTTATTGACCAAGGCACCTGTGTAATTATTTACATAGAACATATTTTCATGAATAAGGTTCTGATTGTTTTTGTGAAACGTCTGTTCTAAATTTGTTGGATCATTGTTAAAGGCCGTCCTCTAAGGACATAGTGATCAATGTAATCCAGCGACTATTCAATATGAGTTGCTAAAGTCATTCCAGCATTCAGTACACATGACTCTTGAGGCTTTTCATTATGATTGTATTATTACTGTCTCTCGTAGCATTTCTAAATAAGCTAAATCAATGCTATTGGTAAAGACTTGCCACAAAGGAAGTCTGATTATAAAACTGGATAAGAAAGAGAGGGGAGTAGGAGAAAAAGCTAAGAGGATAAGTCTCTCCTGGCTCGCGCGTATTATCAATCGTTAAGAGTATGCAAGCCAAGCTGAAGGAAGCAGCTACATACAGTACCAGTCAAAAGTGTGGGCACACATTCCAGGGTTTTCCACTCATTCCATTTGCATCAGATGACCTGGCCTCCACAATCACCCGACCTCAACCCAATTGAGATGGTTTGGGATGAGTTGGACCACAAAGTGAAGAAAAGCAGCCAACAAGTGCTCAGCATATGTGGGAACTCCTTCAAGACTGTTGGAAAAGCTCTCATGAAGCTGGTTGAGAGAATCCCGAGAGTGTGCAAAGCTGTCATCAAGGCAAAGGGTGGCTACTTTGAAGAATCTAAAATCGATTTTTTTTGATTTGTTGAAAACATTTTTGGTTATTACATGATTCCATATGTGTTATTTCATAGTTTTGATGTCTTCACTATTATTCTACAATGTAGAAAATAGTAAAAATAAAGAAAAACCCTTGAATGAGTAGGTGTGTCCAAACTTTTGACTGGGACTGTACATCAAAGTATCCTGGTAGAGGATTAGGACCAGTAGTGTAGTGGAGGCCTTATCAATTGATAAGCCTGATGGAACAGATCAGAATGTTTAGCTTAAAATGTTGATAAACTTTTATTTCTTCACATTTTCCAAAATGCAATTTGCGGGAAAATTGCAGTCTGTCATGGACAGAGATGGACATTTAGAAAGAGGGGAGATCTAACGATGCAACAATGGGTTATGGGTTGCTAATATGACAAAGATAATATATTTGGCTGCCAGACAATGAAAGAAAGTTGATTTGAAAAACAATAGAACAGGAGAGCGGATATGAGACGTCTTTATAAAATAATTGCCTCCACGTTTCTATGGTGGGATTTTGGCTTTAGGCTACTTTTAAAGCATAGTAAGATATGCCTCATAATATGAAGTAAAACATCCAGGTTTCATACAGTTAAGGAACCGGAAAAATATAGAGGCTTCAACATCTTCGGGCGGGCCGTTTGGGAAAGAAATCTGCATAATTTGAGTATACCCACTTCTCCAGGCACCACTACACCAGTGAATAGGACAGACAGAGGCATAGAGGTTGGCATCCCTTGGGGAATACACAGGCTAAACTACCAGGAATTGCCTGTTGTTAATTCCCTGTATATTTTATCAACCTCTCCAGGTTTGAGCAACACACAGTATTAATTGGATTAGAATAAATCTTTCATTGTACAAACCGTGCTTGGAACCTAGAAGTTTCATCCTGGAGAGGCTTGGATGTTGGTTTACTCACTGCAAAGTGAATACACATTTGTCAATGTACACACTACCCTTGGTGTTTCTGTACTCCACACAAGCCAAGCAGTATAACTATATAACAGTGCAAAGAAAGAGTGGATTATAAAGATTCAAAATGTATGGCTTCAGGTCACTACAAGAAGAACCTTGTGCATGTGACCATGAAATAGCCTATTGTATTTTAGGGAATTTAGTAAATTCAGTATATTAGATGTATTTGTCTGTTGTATTTCCTTTAGATTGGCTGTAAATTAGCAGTGACCCTGTTCCTGTATTTCCTGGCCACCAACTACTACTGGATCCTAGTAGAGGGTTTGTACCTCCACAGCCTCATCTTCATGACCTTCTTCTCAGACAGGAAGTACCTCTGGGGATTCACTTTGATTGGATGGGGTATGTGATGTCATAGAAAACACATTTTTACTGCAGATTCACTGCTACTAATGAAATCAATAAGCTTAAATGAAGCGCTTTAAAAAAAACTTTAGTTGAAGTCGGAAGTTTACATCCAGCTTAGCCAAATTCATGAGAATGATTTATTTCCGCTTATATATTTCTTTCATTACATTCCCAGTGGATCAGAAGTTTACATACACTCAATTAGTATTTGGTAGCATTGCCTTTAAATTGTTTCACTTGGGTCAAACATTTTGGGTAGCCTTCCACAAGCTTCCCACAATAAGTTGGGTGAATTTTGGCCGATTCCTCCTGACAGAGCTGGTGTAACTTGAGTCAAGTTTTTAGGCCTCCTTGCTCGCACACACTTTTTCTGTTCTCTCCACATATTTTCTATAGGATTGAGGTCAGGGCTTTGTGATGGCCACCCCAATACCTTGACTTTGTTGTCCTTAAGCCATTTTGCCACAATTTTGGAAGTATGCTTGGGGTGATTGTCCATTTGGAAGACCCAGCTCCAATTGACTCAAATTATGTCAATTAGCCTATCAGAAGCTTCTAAAGCCATGACATCATTTTCGGGAATGTTCCAAGCTGTTTAAAGGCACAGTCAACTTAGTGTATGTAAAATTCTGACCCACTGGAATTGTGATACAGTGAATTATAAGTGAAATAATCTGTCTGTAAACAATTGTTGTGTCATGCACAAAGTAGATGTCCTAACCGACTTGCCAAAACTATAGTTTGTTAACAAGAAATTTGCGGGGTGGTTGTAAAAACAAGTTTTAATGACTCCAACCTAAGTGTATGTAAACTTCCGACTTCAACTGTATTAATCAATTTATTTGAAAAGCATTTCCTATGTCTTCATGTTTCGTATAATATTTCAGACAGCTGATTTTTGAGTGATAAACAATTATTAACTATTCAATGGTTTCACGCATACGGTGTGAATACTGTTATAAGCAGAACTCAAGAATAGTTCAGAGAGCTAGGCTGTACGGCTCCTGCATTGTACACACTGTGCGTAACGGTTATGTAAGCACAGCGCATACAATGTGGATGCTGTGTCGCCCAATTGCCTCGCTATATTAACAGTATATTACAAGGCTACTATAATAATTGGAAGAAAATTGCTGTATTTTGTGTTTAATCATTATTTGTGTGATTATAGTTCATTATCTGTTTTGCAGGGGTCTCAGCTGTTAAGTTGTTTTGAGATCTATCTTGATGTTCGTTGTTGATTTGCAGGAGTCCCAGCTATGTTTGTGACAGTATGGGCAAGTGTGAGAGCCACCTTGGCAGACACAGAGTAAGTATTGCGCTGTAATCCCAATTTGTCATCATTGATGTTGGCTCTGAACACAAAGTACTGTACATTTGCCAGAATCTTTCATGGGAATGTGAGACAGAAATTTAGAACGTGTTCAAGAATCCACTTAGGTTCATAAAATGTTTAAAGGCAGAGTGTACGTCTTCAATTTAATCGAAACCCACATTGCAGTATTTACACAGTAGTAACTATTTCCACATGGTTATATAAAATGACTTTGAGTACTGTAGAAACATACTACTACTAGCCTATCGCATTGACTCCACAAAAAGGTAGATTCTGACCGTTTTCAGAATAAGAATTGTGTGCACGCAGGCAGTAGCTTGTACACAAGGACCATGCGTAAAACATTGCCATGGCAGGTTGGATTGAATTCCAGGCAAGACTTTAGAGCCTAGGACCAGTCTGTAAGGGTTGCCAACTTCCCCATGTGTTGTTGTTACACTAGAATATACCGAAATAGATTAGTTCCTGAAAGCGATTAGTTACACAATCATATGTATCTATATTAGTTTTTCATAAATGCCCTGTTTATCACTTACAGGTGCTGGGACCTAAGTGCAGGCAATCTGAAGTGGATTGTACAAGTGCCCATTCTAACAGCAATAGTGGTAAGTAAACATGTCAATTGAAAATGTTAATTGGCATAATGGCATTTAACATTTTCAATTGACACGTTTAATTAGCACAATTACTGACCACTATTACCACTATCCGCTTTCTGAGAGAGTTAGTAGTTGAGATATTGGGCATCGGTGTGCTACATTGTGTCATTGTCTGTTATCGAAGGTGAATTTTATGCTGTTCCTGAATATAATCCGAGTTCTGGCCACTAAACTTCGAGAGACAAATGCTGGCAGATGTGACACAAGACAGCAGTACAGGTAAGAAGCCATTCTCTGACTGTTCCTTCCCTGACTGCTTTATCATTATGTGTATGCCCAAGCCCTACCATTGTGTCTCTGAGTTGTCATAATGCTTCAGCAAATGTACATTATCCCAGGGGTGTTGGTAGACACAATGTAAGTAACCTAATGTACAGTGCATTCGGAAAGTATTCAGACCCCTTCCCTTTTTCCACATTTTGTTGTGTTACAGCCTTATTTTAAAATGTATACAAAAATGTTTTTCCCTCATCAACCTACACACAATACCCATAATGACGACCTGAAAACAGGTTTTTGAAATGTTTGCAAATGTATTAAAATCATAAAACAGATACCTTATTTACATAAGTATTCAGACCGAAATGTAGCTCAGGTGCATCCTGTTTCCATTGATCATCCTTGAGATGTTTCTACAACTTGATTGGAGTCCACCTTTGGTAAATTCAATTGATTGGAAATGATTCCTGTCTATATAAGGTCACACAGTTGACAGTGCATGTCAGAGCAAAAACCAAGCCATGAGGTTGAAGTAATTGTCCGTAGAGCACCGAGACAGGATTGTCTGCAGACAAAAAATGTCTGCAGCATTGAAGGTCCCCAAGAACACAGTGGCCTCCATCATTCTTAAATGGAAGAAGTTGGAAGAACCACCAAGACTCTTCCTAGAGCTGGCCGCCCGGCCAAACTGAGCAATCGGGGGAGAAGGGCCTTGGTCAGGGAGGAGAACCCGATGGTCATTCTGACAGAGCTCCTCTGTGGAGATGAGAGAACCTTCCAGAAGGACAACCATCTCTGCAGCACTCCACCAATCAGGCCTTTATGGTAGAGTGGACTGACGGATGCACTCCTCAGTAAAAGGCACATGACAGCCCGCTTGGAGTTTGTCAAAAGGCACCTAAAGGACTCTCAGACCATGAGAAACGAGATTCTCTGGTCTGATGAAACCAAGATTGAACTCTTTGGCCTGAATGCCAAGCGTCACGTCTGGAGGAAACCTGGCACCATCCCTACGGTGAAGCATGGTGGTGGCAGCATCATGCTGTGGGGATGTTTTTCAGCGGCAGGGACTGGGAGACTAGTCAGGATCGAGGGAAAGATGAATGGAGCAAAGTACAGAGAGATCCTTGATGAAAACCTGCTCCAGAGCGCCCAGGACCTCAGACTGGGGCGAAGGTTCACCTTCCAACATGACGACAACCCTCAGCACACAGCCAAGACAACGCAGGAGTTGCTTTGGGACAACTCTCTGAATGTCCTTGAGTTCCCCAGCCAGAGCACAGACTTGAACCCGACCAAACATCTCTGAAGAGACCTGAAAATAGCTGTGCAGCGACGCTCCCCATCAAACCTGATAGAGCTTGAGAGGATCTGCAGAGAATAATGGGAGAAACTCCCAAAATACAGGCGTGCCAAGCTTGTAGTGTCATACCCAAGAAGACTCAAGGCTGTAATTTCTGCCAAAGGTGCTTCAACAAAGTACTGAGTAAAGGGTCTGAATACTTATGTAAATGTGATATTTCTTTCATTTTTTTCATACATTTCAAAATAATAAAAAAAAAAGGTTTTGCTTTGTCATGGGGTATTGTGTGTAGATTGTTAAGTGTTTTTTTTTCATCCATTTTAGAATAAGGCTGTAACGTAACAAAATGTGGAAAAAGGCAAGGGGTCTGAATAGTGAAAAAATGATTGTTGTCTATCAAAAATGACAAGCCACCGGGGTCTGAGAATTAATGGAAAATTACTGAGGATAATTGTGGACGATATTGCCACTCCTATTTGCCGTATCTTCAATCTAAATCTACGAGAAAGTCTTTGCCCTTAGGCCTGGAGGGAAGCTAAATTAATTCCGCTACCCAAGAATAGTAAAACTCCCTTTACTGGCTCAAATAGCCAACCAATCAGCCTGTTACCAACCCTTAGTAAACCTTTTGAAAAACATTTTTTACCAGATAGAATGCTCTTTTTCTGTTAACAAATGGACAACAGACTTTCAGCACGCTTATAGGGAAGGACAGTCAACATTCAGCACGGCACTTACACAAATGACTGATTGGCTGTGAGAAATTTATGATAAAAAGATTGTGGGAGCTGTTTTGTTAAACTTCAGTGCGGCATTTGACATTATGGCTTTGAGTAAAGTGGATGACTCAACACTACACATCAGCAACTGAAATGACTGCGACACTTAACAAAGAGCTGCAGTTAGTTTCAGAATGGGTGGCAAAGAATAAGTTAGTCCTAAATATTTCAAAAATTTAAAGCACTGTATTTGGGAAAAATCATTCACTAAGCCTCAACTAAATCTTGTAATAAATAATGTGGAAATTGAACAAGTCGAGGTGACTAAACTTCTTGGCGTGACCCTGGATTGTAAACTGTCAAAATATTTTGATACAACAGTAGCTAAGATGGGGAGAAGTCTGTCCATAATAAAGTGCTGCTCTGCCTTTTTAACAACACTATCAACAAGGCAGGTCCTATAGGCCCTAGTTTTGTCAAACCTGGACTACTGTTCAGTCGTGTGGTAAGGTGCCACGAAGAGGGACTTAGGAAAATTACAATTGGCTCAGAACAGGGCAGCACTGCTGGCCCTTAAATGTGCACGGAGAGCTAACATTTAATAATATACATGTAAATCTCTCATGGCTCAAATTCGACTTCCTCACTACTTGTTTTTGTAAGAACTGTTGACATGATGAATGGACCAAGGTGTCTGTTTAAACTACAAGCACACAGCTCAGACACCCATGCATACCCCACAAGACATGCCACCAAAGGTCTCTTCACAATCCCAAAGGTCTCTTCACAAGTCAAGAACAGACTATGGGAGGTGCACAGTACTACATAGAGTCATGGCTACATGGAACTCTATTCCACATCAGGTAACAAATGCAAGCAGTAGAATCAGATTTAAAAAACTGATAAAAATACACTTTATGGAAGCGAGGACTGTGAAGAGACGCACTTTACACACACGTACACATGGATTTTGTATTGTAGAAATGTGATAGTAGAGTCACTGCCTGAGGGAACACACTTAATGTGTTGTGAAAAGTGTAATGTCATGTAGTATTTTAAATTGTATATAACTGCCTTGATGTTGCTGGACCCCAGGATGAGTAGCTGTTTCCTTGGCAGCAGCTAATGGGGTCCTTAATAAATACAAATACAAATGTACTGTAAGGTAGCCTACAGATGTATTCTGTATTATCTCCAGCATGCTGATAGAAGTATTTAATCTTTATCACACCAAAACAATGTGTGTAGATTAATATTTCCATGTTGAAACCAATAAAAACTACATCTTTGTTTTAACTAGGCCTATTGTAGGGTTACAGTTTATTAAATAGTATGCTATCTTGGATAGGACATCAATTACTATCTTGGATAGGACACCTCCTGACGAAGAGCCCTTAGGCCTACATGTGCACACATTGCCTTATGCTCATGGAACGAGAGATACGATTTATTATATCATTCTTCTGACCCGATCAAATTTAGGAATATTGTTGTTTAAAAAAACGGATAATTATTTATTTTTTGTTTAATTTGATTAAAGACTAAACTAATTAGAGAGATTAACGGTCCATGTGTTTTTGTTAAGAACTCGAAGGCAATGCAATTTTGGCTATTTCTGGAGTAATGCACATTAAATAGACATAGCCTATTTAAGACAGGTTGTTGTTTCATTATTATTAGGATTTGATTATAATTATACACTGTATTTCTAGGCCTTATCAATAGCTTAGTGAATTTAATGTAGCTTATTAACTACGTTTGGCATGTCCAGACTGCAATTTACAGTAGGCCTAGCCCCTATATCAGTGTGAATGCTATAGTCTGTTCAACAATGTATTCCCATATTGAAGCAATGCAATTAGAAAAATGTGTACTGCAAACATGTTCAATATATTTAGCAAATATGAGGCAGGCTATTTAACAAACTGGGCTATAACAGACTAATATTCAAATTGGTGTTAATGACAACACAATACATATAAGACCGTAAATACACATCTACACAAGCATCCACATATTAAGCCATGGACCACGTTCTGATTGGCCAGTGAGGTGTTAAGCCCCGACACAGCCACAACTTTATTAATCAAATCCCAGCCCTTTCGAGCCACCGCCAGCTACTGCACCCATAATTCCGGTTGTGAAATTAGCTAAAATATTTCTGACACACCCCTGAAGCTATAGCGCTACCGCCAGCGCTAAGATTTATCTATGCGTTAGGTTTGTTAAAATAGAGCCATTAAGGTTTCAAGCTTTGGTTGATTTCAAATGTAATATACAAGTTTATAATATAATGAATATGTTGGATTCACATCTCCATCTCAACCAAAAGTCAAAGATAAAGAATAGGACTACAGTAAATCAAATCAAACTTTATTTAAAGTGAATTTTAAGTTTTCTTTGATTTAGTCCTATTTTTTAACGTTGATCTTTGGTTGAGATGGAGAAGTGAATCCAACATATCAATTATTAATTTGAAGACAAACTGGATGTTGAATTGTGTTTGGTTGTCAACGCAACCAAATATGAACATTTGAAGGAAATGTACTGTGTCCTCTGCTTTGATAGTTCCATCTGTGCCACTGACTTTGGCTGACTTTAATTCCAGTTTGTCTACACATTTAAAATATGTTAGATTTATGTCTCCATCTCAAACAAATATCAAAGTTAATGAATTGGACTGGATAATCTAAAATCAAACTTTATCTAAAATGTACTTTACCTTAGATTTGTGGTTGAGATAGAGATGTATGGGGTCAATTTCACACCATATGTATTGAATTCAAATTTAAATAAATTGTGAACATGAAAATAAAGTTGAGAATATAAACATTATATTTTCGAGGAGGGGTGAAATAATAGATGTTGAAATTAAAAACCAAACAATTGAAAGCGTAGGCAAAATCTATTCAATAGGATTGGTTGCTGGGAAAGTTTAACCGAAAAATATTTTATTTTCAAATATATTTTTTTAGCATTTGTCATAAAGTTTTGCTCTCGCTTTAAAATTATTTGCTTACAAGTTTTGGGGTTTTGCTTTTGATGTCTTCATTTTATATACAATTCTAATCATTTTGCTTTCAATTGTTTGGTTTTTGATTTCAACGTCCATTATTTCACCCGTCGTCGAAAATATGATGTTTTCATTCTCTACTTAATTTTTCATGTTCACAATTTATTTTATTTTGAATTCCATACATATGGTGTGAAATTGACCCCATAGAGATGTAAATTGCCTATTAACGTGTCAACAACAAAAAAAAATGATATGTTGGATTCACGTCTTCAACTAAACCAAAAATAAAAGTTAAAGAATCCGATTAAGCCTGTGGCTCAGATGAAACTAGTCAATCATTAGATACATCTCCTTTAAATGTTGATATTTGGTTGAGTTGTCAACCAAACACAATTCAATACTACTTTTTAATAATAGTTAATAGACTGTTAAATGTTATCTTAGAAACTAATGTAACACTATTTATAAAATTGTAAAATGAATAACACATCCATGGCCACATTGTGAGGTTACTGTAACTATATAAGTATTCTGTAATCATAGAAAGTGTGCATGTTCAAGATATCATGCAACAGTTGCAGGTCTGTGGAGATATTCACAATTGCTATAATAATCTGTGCAGAATCTCGAACAGGATTGATCACTTGCACTGAACATTAAAATTAATATCAGCTGCAATCCAGGTCATTTGGTTGTGCTATTAGAGCAAGCACATTGATTAATTAAGTTGTATAAATACAAAATATCTGACATCTGAACATATATCTGAACTGTGTTGTGCTTTTAAATGGTTGAAAGCACAATGATAAAACATTTAATGACAACTAAACAAAAAATCTTACATTGTTTTTCCATTGGAATTTGATTATGCATTTAGTTGGTTGAAAGCAGTGATAAACATGATAATTCAACAAACTGCTGGATGTCTTTTTGAATGGGTGAATAAAGTTTGACATCTCATTGATCAACGTCTCAACCAAATATTACCCAAATATCCACGTTGAAATGACGTGGTGTGCCAAGTGGGGCAGTCATGTCAGTAATACAGTATGTATGAAAATGAATAATACAGTGAATGTCCATGATAATATAAAATTGAATCTCCCCATCACAACTGTCACACAGTAAATGTAAAATTAGTCACTGCTTTTATTCATTCCCTCCACAGGAAACTGTTGAAGTCTACTTTGGTCCTGATGCCACTGTTTGGCGTTCACTACATAGTGTTCATGGCCATGCCTTATACTGAGGTAACTGGAGTCCCCTGGCAGATACAGATGCACTACGAGATGCTCTTCAATTCATTCCAGGTACTGACTGGTCTTGTACAGCATGGATGAATGAACGAACAACCAAATTATGTTTTACTGCATGTGGGTTTAGTCACAGGCAGCCAGCAATGGATCTGAAATGATGAGCTGCTACAGTACTGTAAAAAGGAGCTATATCAATCGGCCAAAGTCCACTATGGGGGCACTGCATATGCTGTAGTGGTGTGCTACACATAATTAAGTATTGAGTTGTGATGAAACTTTTATGAGTAAGATTAGAGAGAGCTGTACAGCTCAGTGTTTTGAGAGTAAGCAACTGATGTCAGTGACTTGAATAGTTTCTTTAGATTGCATGACATTCTTCTAAAGTGCTCTGGATAGATGCTCAGGTCAACTTGTAAACTTTGAGTCATACGCAAAATTGTAATAATGGTTCTTCTTTTCAGGGATTCTTTGTGGCAATTATATATTGTTTCTGCAATGGGGAGGTAAGGACAACGTTGAACAATTGTATTAATATTTATCTTTGAAAATGTCTTCAAGGAAATCCTAATAGATTATAGTATATTATTTAAGACACTATGTAATCCTGATATATAATATTATGCTCATGATTAATTGCAGTCACAGCATGCACACAGTATGCACACAAACAAACCTGAGACTCAATTATTGTATGCAGGGATGTGCACAGACCTTTCAGGGGGCAGGTTCTCAAAATGAAAAATGTCTTATTTATTTATTTATTTATGCAACACACCTACTCGTCACACATTGTAAGCAAGCTAGTTACAGTGCCTCGTGAAGACATGATTGATATTGGGAAAAGAGGGTACGATATCAGCTGATCGTTGATGATTGATGTAAATCTGCTCGTTTTTTTTTTTTTTACTGATTGTGATTTATATCTTCAATGCTCTTAAATAATAACTTCATAATATAGCCTAATGTTCATTGTTATTTTAGTTTATGGTGGTTAGCTAGAGTCTAGACTACCTGTGTTCAGTGCTTCATTTGTTCATTTGGGAGGAACAAAAAGTGACCGAGAGAGGGGGGTCACCTAGGGAGCTCTGAGGTACCGGAACGCATAAAAAAATGACTATAATAAAGCATTGCGTGCATATCATCGCA
Organism: Brachymystax lenok tsinlingensis; assembly: GCA_030435695.1. Classification (NCBI taxonomy): domain Eukaryota; kingdom Metazoa; phylum Chordata; class Actinopteri; order Salmoniformes; family Salmonidae; genus Brachymystax; species Brachymystax lenok. The sequence goes on from CM059801.1 coordinate 11,890,573, forward strand.
TTTGCATAGTGGCATAGAGAAGTAGCCTAGAGTAGAGGTGCACACAGAAGTTGCACATATGGGGAACATTTTTAGTAGCCTAGGGTCAGAAAAAAAGTTTGTGCCTTTTCTAAATGCATTTTGTGCAATTCTACATCATTTTACATGACTGGAGACTTTATCAGAATTGTTTTTAATACCGCACAAATGATCAAAATGACAAGCTACTTTGACAGTGACAAACTGAGAGGCCTAGGTGTGTGGACACACACATATGGTACAATATGAGGAGGAAATTTGTCTTAAAAAAGCTTTCCAGTTTCACTGACACACCCAATGACGTCTCTTGTAAACAATGTTCACTCAATAGGCCCATTTGGAAGTTGAAAGATTACTCTTCTCTTTTCAGCAGGAGCCATTTGCTTTCCAACCTGTGTTTTCCCACGATTGTATTTGAAATATTATGAAAAGCCTGTTTTGACTGCATGCTGTTCACTGGCAGATTTGCTGTGTGTTCCTGACTGCCTTGTTATTGAGCTACACACAAGCCACAGCTAGGCTATTTTTTTTAAAGAAGCTATTGATCCTCTGTGGCTAAATTATAGGCCTACTCATGGTGTATTAGGCTATGGAGAATTATTTCATTAATTTCTGTACAGACAGCAGTAATAAAACTTTTACAAATTTATTTCAATTTATCGAGGGTGCTGCAACACCGCCAGCACCCTTCCTGCGGCTATGATTCTGTAAGGAAATTAAATTGTGAAGGGCTGCTGCCAACTAGACAGATATTGATGATGATGATGATGTAAATCTAGTGTTATCAAGTGTTAATCAAATGTTATGCAGTACTGTTGATATTTAAACTAGGAAGCTTGCTACACACACACTCAACCGGTGACCTGCATCACAAGCCATGCATGTTTGGTTATCGGGTGCACGTGAGCTCCGTACAGGGCAGACATGACGACGTCTCAACTACGTGGGGGCAGTGGGTTCAGAACAACAACAACTAAAACTGTATTAAAAAAAAAGTTAGACCATCACCCAAAAGGGTACTTGACGAGTGGGAGGGAAAGGGGAAGATGCTCGGCCACAGGTAGACACATATCTGTGCACGTGCCGGATTATATGCCACAGTCGATTAGATGTACTTAGTGACAATCTTATTTCTTTCCATCTTCCTTTAGGTTCAGGCAGAAATTAAGAAAACCTGGAGCAGGAGGACACTAGCGCTGGACTTTAAACGTAAAGCCCGTAGTGGCAGTAACACGTATAGTTATGGACCTATGGTGTCTCACACCAGTGTAACAAACGTCACTGCCCGGGGGCCCCTGGCCCTCCATCTCACCACGCGCCTTGGGGCCCCAGTCACAGTCAACGGGCACCGGAACCTCCCGGGGTATGTGAAGAACGGTTCCGTCTCCGAGCACTCTATCCCTTCCTCGGGACAGGAGTTACACATTCCTGAGGAAGAGCAGCCATCCAATAACACGCCACCGCATTCTGTTGAGGAGGAGAAACCCCTCGCCTGTGGTGGAGGAGGAGCGAGAGACCGTTATGTGACGTTCATGTGACCTCTAGTGAAAGACAGTCATGTCAATAGCCCCTCCGTTGTTTGTACGATCTCTGTAGGAAGGAGTCATGGAACATAGCACCAGTCATTATTCTCAGGATGTTATACAGTAGGAGGATGGCTGCCTTTCGTTGACACTGCCAGTTTTTCTCCTGTGAATCGAGCCAGGATTTTAGTGGGTGGATAAGGACTGGAGGACAAAGGCTCAAGGCTAAAATAGTACCTCAGTGTTTGAGGTGAGCCTCCAACACAGACAATCACCTTCTCTATTGTACTGTAGCAAACACCACCGCTCTTTCTAAGACTATTTCCACCTGCCATAGGGACAAAAATTGATATTTGTTTTGTTTTATTTCACTGACTTCAATGAGTTGCAGCAGGTACTTTTATAATTGATGAAAACCAACTTGCAGATTTAGCTTTTTCACATTCTAAAGCTGTTATAAAACTTGTGGATCATGAATGGTCTGTGGATGGACAGTAGGCAAATGTGTCTGTCTGAAACCTACAGCATTGATTGTCCACAGGTCCTGTGGTTGAAGGTGTCTAACAGTATATGTAGGTCCTCATTCTGGCAGGAGCATGTTAGCTTATGTTAGTGTAGAGGATGGATAAGTTAGCATACAGTTCACTAGCTTACATATGTTACGTTAGGAACTAGTGATATGAGGAAATGCCTGGCTGCAGTTGACTGCCTGCATGGTTGGGGAGATCTCATTACATTTCGATTGGTTTGAAATATGGATGTCAATTCAGAAAACCTAACCCACTTTGATGTAAAAAGAAATAAAACTCAGGTACTCCAAACCCACCATTCTAGTGCATCAGTTTGAGCTAGTCTGTACTGTAGTTTCAGAGGTGTGTTGGCTTCTAGTGTTGATTTATATGGAGGAAGGCCAATGGAATACTTTTCTCCGTGATTATCAACTTTTTGTACAGTTTTTATTTTTGCTATTTAAGAGACTATCCTGATATTCAACAGTGTAATGACTATGGAAGGTTATGTTGTTTCCATGATGTGCTGATGATTAAATTCTTCAATGATAATATTCTGTTTCACAATATATAATGCCACAAAAGTAACCAAAACATATCAATGGAGTGGGAGAGACAGCCTTAAGAGGATAAAAAAATAAGCTTTTATATACTGTACAGAGCCTTCCGAAAGTATTCATACCCTTTGACTTATTCCACATTTTGTTGTACTTTAAAATGGATTAAATAAATACAAAATCTTACCCATCTACACAATATACCCCATAAATACCCCATACAACTTTATAAAATGTATTGTTGATCATTGCTACACAACCATTTTCAAGTCTTGCCATCTATTTTCAAGCAGATTTAATGATTACAAGCATACCCATAACATGATGCAGCCACCAGTATGCTTGAAAATATGGTGAGTGGTACTCAGTAATGTGTTGTGTTGGATTTGCCCCAAACATAACACTTTGTATTTAGGACAAAAAGTTAATTGTTTAGCCACATTTTTTGCAGTATTACTTTAGTGCCTTGTAGCAAACAGGAAAGCATGTTTTGGAATATATTGTATTCTGTAAAGGCTTCCTTCTTTTCACTCTGTCAATTAGGATAGTATTGTGGAGTAACTACAATGTTGTTGATCCATCCTCAGTTTTCTCCTATCACAGCCATTAAACTCTGTAACTGTCTCAAAGTCACAATTGGCCTCATTTCTTCCTATCCGGCAACTGAGTTAGGAAGGCCACCTGTATCTTTGTAGTGACTGGGTGTATGGATACACCATCCAAAGTGTAATTAATAACTTCATCATGCTCATAGGGATATTCAATGTCTGCTTTTGTTTTTACCCATCTACCAGTAATTTGTAACATTTCTAAAAACATGAGTCCACTTTGATATTATGGGGTATTGTGTGTGTGTGTGTGTACGCCAGTGACAAAAATAATCTACATTTAATCCAGTTTAATTCAGGTTGCAACACAACAAAATGTGGAAAAGGTTAAAGGGTATGAATACTTTCTGAAGGCACTGAAATTATAGCAAACTACTTTATTAACGTTTCAAAGGGAGGCACCCTCTCCAAAACTCAGGGTGCAGGAAACAGTTACATTTTCTAAACAAAATGTTATTTAAATGAGGAATTCCAAGTAATTCTCAAATTTCACAGGAAAATTCCAAGGAAGAATTCCAAAGGGGACTTGTGAAGAGACGGTATGAAGGAACACCAGAACTAAATAGCACACAACTGTTATGTTTTATATGGTCAAGTGTTATGCTGCTCTTTTTGTATATACAGTATGTATGCATTTGCATAGAAGTCACAATGTTTACAATGATAATTAAAATCCATTCTAGTTGTGAGCTAAAATAGCATCAAGGGTCATGGAAATGAATTCTAAATATAATTTGATGTTTGTACAGACTGTTCAACAATGTAAGGGACGTTTGATATTTGGAATATGTTATATTGTATATAGTCTAAAATATATAGAAACTGTAGAATATACTGTAGGTGAGGGACAATACTGTATGTATCAGGACCGTTAAAATAAGATTTCAGTAGAATGCCTAACAAAGGTATTGACAGAACATTAGACAGTTATTTACACTCACATATAATTATTTGATTCAAGAACTAAATTACACATTGACCCTACAGTTTCCTCTCCCACCACTATATATCAACATTTATACACTCAAGAAACGTTTGCGAAAATATGTCTAGCTACACTTTATAAATATATATACTGTATATATTTTTTTTTAAATCCTTCTATCTGCATTGTTGGGAAGGACCCGTAAGTAAGCGTTTGACTGTTAGTCTAAACGTGTTGTTTACAAAGCATGTGACAAATCAAATTTGATTTTGATTTGAAATACCCCAGCTTTACAAGTTCAGTTCCATCACACAGCAGTTTGTTTTCCAGCCAATGTTCTCAGAGGGAATTGAAGGGTTAAAATAATTTGCTTGTTAGTTAGTTTGTCACAGAACCAGTATTTGTGTCTTTACGCTCTATAAAAGTAGCCTCGTCCTATACTCTACGTGCTGTAGCCAATGTTTCTATCATTGTCATGCCTTACTTATGTTTGGCATGAAAATAAACGAACAAATAGAGGAGTTTACTAAAGCACAAACAGACTGGAGCACCAGGCTATGTGTAATGATGTCACAGTTCCAATACTTAGTGTATGTTTCAACCTTATCTGTCCCGATAGTTAATGTGCGGTATGTTTCATTCCTATCCATCCCAATATTTCAACGTTGTTTCAAAGGTTGACTTAACATAGTAAACGTCAATTTGTGTTCCTCCATTTAGTATGATACAGTTGAAGTCGGAAGTTTACATACACTTAGGTTGGAGTCATTAAGACTCGTTTTTCAACCACTCCACAAATGTCTTGTTAACAAACTATAGTTTTGGCAAGTCGGTTAGGACATCTACTTTCTGCATGACACAAGTAATTTTTCCAACAGTTATTTACAGACAGATTATTTCACTAAATTGACTGTGCCTTTAAAAGGCTTGGAAAATTCCAGAAAATGATGTCATGGCTTTAGAAGCTTCTGATTCTCATTTGAGTCAATTGGAGATGTACCTGTGGATGTATTTCAAGGCATACCTTCGAACTCAGTGCCTCTTTGCTTGACATGGGAAAATCAAAACAAATCAGCCTCTACAAGTCTGGCTCATTGTTGGGAGCAATTTCCAAACGCCTGAAGTTACCACATGCATCTGTACAAACAATAGTACGCAAGTATAAACACCATGAGACCACACAGCCGTCACACCCCTCAGGAAGGAGACGCGTTCTGTCTCCTAGAGATGAACGTACTTTGGTGCGAAAAGTGAAAATCAATCCCAGAACAAAGTCAATGGACCTTGTGAAGATGCTGGAGGAAACAGGTACAAAAGTATCTATATCCACAGAGTCCTATATCGACATAACCTGAAAGGCCGCTCAGCAAGGGAGAAGCAACTGCTCCATAACCGCCATTAAACGGTTTGCAACTGCACATGGGGACAAAGATCGTACTTTTTGGAGAAATATCCTCTAGTCTGATGAAACAAAAATAGAACTGTTTGGCCATAATGACCATCGTTATGTTTGGAGCAAAAAGGGGGATGTTTGCAAGCCGAAGAACATCATCCCAACCGTGAAGCACGGGGTGGCGGCATTATGTTGTGGGGGTGCTTTGCTGCAAGAGGGACTGGTGCACTATACAAAATCGATGGCATCATAAGGAAGAAAAATTATGTGGATATATTGAAGCAACATCTCAAGACATCAGTCAGGAAGTTAAAGCTTGGTCGCAAATGGGTCTTCCAAATGGACAATGACCCCAAGCATACTTCCAAAGTTGTGGCAAAATGGCTTAAGGACAACAAAGTCAAGGTATTAGAGTGGCCATCATAAGCCCTGACCTCAATCCCATAGAAAATGTGTGGGCAGAGCTGAAAAAGCGTGTGCGAGCAAGGAGGCCTACAAACCTGACTCAGTTACACCAGCTCTGTCAGGAGGAATAGGCCAAAATTCTCCCAACTTATTGTGGGAAGCTTGTGGAAGGCTACCCAAAGCGTTTGACCCAAGTTAAACAATTTAAAGGCAATGCTACCAAATACTAATTGAAATTGAATGTATGTAAAATTCTGATGGAAGTCACAATTTTGATGAAAGAAATAAAAGCTGAAATAATAATTCTCTCTACTATTATTCTGTCATTTCACATTCTTAAAATAAAGTGGTGATCCTAACTGACCTAAGACAGGGAATGTTTACTAGGTTTAAATGTCAGGATTTGTGAAAAACTGAGTTGAAATGTATTTTGCTAAGGTGTATGTAAACCTCCGACTTCAACTGTAGGTGTTTATTAGGAGAACCCTTTTGGATAACCTTTTTTGGTTCCAGGTAGAACCCTTTTGGTTTCCAAGTATAACCCTTTTCACAGAGGGTTCTACCACATAGAACCCAAAAGGGTTCTACCTGGAACCAAAAAGGGTTCTCCTATGGGGACAGCAGAATAACCCTTTTTTGTAGTTGCAAAGTTACTAATTAGCTAAAATGCTAAAGTTGTCTGTGATATGATTGGAACACATCACAGATGTTTGCATTATACACTTACATCTTTCCCTTTCATTTTTAGAGTAACACATTTACATTTACTATGGTACTTCTAGTCTGAGCTGCCAGGGTGAATAGTTCAAACCTTCCCTCCAAATGCACATTTCATTCCTAATCTTTGTGGTTTCCTATTTATTGTCATGGTCTTATATGTTTAGGGCACATTACCTTTTACACCAAAAAGTAGAGCTAAATATAGAGGCAGAGTTCATTTTCTGCCTTACAAAGTTCTGTTGCGTGATATACATGTAAGCGTGATATAAGGATACTATTAGAGGTGTTACCAAAAGAAGCCATCTAAGCCAACTAGGAAATGAAAAATAAAGTAGAATATCCACATTTTCTTATACAGTGGTTATCTAACACCCCCTTACAGCCAACGAACATGCCACTAGTAAATTAGCTTGGTAGTATTGTGTATAGTAGATACGCTTGTCTGGCCTTTAACTGTCCGTGTTTGTTTTGGAGGGGGCGACACTAGAACCAGTGTTGATAGGAAAATATAATTTCAAACAAACATTTGTAGATTTATGCGCACTTTAATACCCTATTCCATTTCATATTGATTGTATCATGTAAATTGATTGTGTTTTTGAATTCGATATGTAAAAAGGCCATTACTTTACAGAGATAATATTGTACAAATGTTTTTTATTACCTCTCATGGAAGTATATAAAATCACCTATGATATTTTCGTTGTTTTTTATTTATCTCATATTGCAAATGTATCTGTCTTCAGAGAAATAGGAGTTGGTATTTTGTGTTAATAGTCTACTGTATATGCCATGTGTGGAGAGGGTGTGACTGTTTTGTGTTTGAAATAGGACACCATACCTGGTTGATTTCACTCCATGTCGGTTGTGTGAAGTCAATGTTGTAAATGTAAACTTTGGTTTAAGAGGAAAATGTTTTTCAGTCTGATGTTCATCATTGTATTGTGAATAAGACATTAAAATTTACAATTCTATTGTAGATTAAGTGTCCATTGAATTTGCACCATGAATCCAATCCCATACTAATTATGTTCTTGTTGATGAAGAACAATGTATGTAAATACAGTTTAAAGATTGTTTTATAGTTAATATGTACTTTTTATCATTATATACAATAGTTTTTACAAAAACAAAAAATACAAAATGTAATACTAAAAAAATTACTTATGAAAAGTTGTTTAGCACAATTTGTCTTTCCGACCCAGTGTTTACTTTTTCGAAGGAGGTTTCTTGGCTCCCCCCTTAGCACCTCCTTTTGCACCTCCTCCTTTATCACCTCCTCCTTTCTCCCCTTCTCTACTCTTCTTCCCTTTTCCTTCACTTGCTTCTCCTTTCTTCCCTCCCCCTTTTTCACCCTTTTCCCCTTTTTCTCCTTTTTTGTTAGCATGTCCATCCTTTTCATCATCCTTTCCCTCCTTGGCACCCTTGCCCTCTTTCTTCTCCTTGGTCTTCTTTTCCCCCTTTTCACCGTCCACTTTTCCTGAGACTGTTGTCACCTCTTCTTTTTTCTCCACAACTACAGCTGGAGGAAGAACAAAAACACAAGGGGAAACAATCACTTGGAGGCCGCGACAACAACATTTGTTATCACCAAGAACCCTTCCTGCAATAATATGTGGTAAGGAAAATACATAATCCCGGCAAAGTGGGTCATAGTATTCTAATGAATGTGCATCTGTCTCTCTACATTCTAATGAACATAGCCTATTTTTTATACTAATGAGGTTTCATAAGTGTGCTAGGCTGGTAGGGAAACAAATTATGGGGATTTGAAATCGACAAATATTTGATGAAGGCTGTGAAGGCACGCTGCTATAGGCACGCTGCCCTCCAGAGGATTTCATAATCCTGGTAACTGATAATGACAAACATCACAATCAAGATGGCGTCTCCTGCGCAACATCAAAACAACCATGTTTGTTCTATGCAATGAGTTTTGTTTGCTCCACCTCTGAGAACAAATTGAAATGTAAGGTGAACACAAGTCAAGGAATGAGACTTTACTGCAAAGCAAATAGATCTAAAACACATGGAAATAATTGAAATCCAGCATATCCATACATATGTACAGTGGAAGTCGGAGGTTTACATACACCTTAGCAAAATACATTTAAACTCAGATTTTCACAATTCCTGACATTTAATCATAGTAAATATTCCATGTCATAGGTCAGTTAGGATCACCACTTTATTTTAAGAATGTGAAATGTCAGAATAATAGTAGAGAGAATTATTTCTTTCAGCTTTTATTTCTTTCATCAAAATTGTGACTTCCATCAGAATTTTACATACATTCAATTTCAATTAGTATTTGGTAGCATTGCCTTCCACAAGCTTTGTTTAATTGTTTAACTTGGGTCAAACGTTTTGGGTAGCCTTTCACAAGCTTCCCACAATAAGTTGGGAGAATTTTGGCCTATTCCTCCTGACAGAGCTGGTGTAACTGAGTCAGGTTTGTAGGCCTCCTTGCTCGCACACGCTTTTTCAGCTCTGCCCACACATTTTCTATGGGATTGAGGTCAGGGCTTATGATGGCCACTCTAATACCTTGACTTTGTTGTCCTTTTGTTGTCCATTTTGCCACAACTTTGGAAGTATGCTTGGGGTCATTGTCCATTTGGAAGACCCATTTGCGACCAAGCTTTAACTTCCTGACTGATGTCTTGAGATGTTGCTTCAATATATCCACATAATTTTTCTTCCTTATGATGCCATCGATTTTGTATAGTGCACCAGTCCCTCTTGCAGCAAAGCACCCCCACAACATAATGCCGCCACCCCGTGCTTCACGGTTGGGATGATGTTCTTCGGCTTGCAAACCTCCCCCTTTTTGCTCCAAACATAACTATGGACATTATGGCCAAACAGTTATATTTTTGTTTCATCAGACCAGAGGACATTTTCCAAAAAGTAAGATGTTTGTCCCCATGTGCAGTTACAAACCGTAGTCTAGCTTTTTAATGGCGGTTATGGAGCAGTTGCTTCTCCCTTGCTGAGCGGCCTTTCAGGTTATGTCGATATAGGACTATGTGGATATAGATACTTTTGTACCTGTTTCCTCCAGCATCTTCACAAGGTCCTTTGCTTTTGTTCTGGGATTGATTTGCACTTTTCGCACCAAAGTACGTTCACCTCTAGGATTACTGAGCGTTATGACGGCTGCGTGGTCCCATGGTGTTTACACTTGCGTACTATTGTTTGTACAGATGAATGTAGTACCTTCAGGCGTTTGGAACTTGCTCCCAAGGATGAACCAGACTTGTGGAGGTCTACAAAACATTTTCTGAGGTCTTGGCTGATTTCTTTTGATTTTCCCATGATTTCAAGCAAAGAGGTACTGCGTTTGAAGGTAGGTCTTGAAATAAATCCACAGGTACACCTCCAATTGACTCAAATGATGTCAATTACCCTATTTTTTATTTATTTTATTTTTATTTCACCTTTATTTAACCAGGTAGGCAAGTTGAGAACAAGTTCTCATTTACAACTGCGACCTGGCCAAGATAAAGCAAAGCAGTTCGACACATACAACAACACAGAGTTACACATTGGAGTAAACAAACCTACAGTCAATAATACAGTAGAAAAAAACAAATCTATATACAATGTGTGCAAATGAGGATAAGGAACGTAAGGCAATAAATAGGCCAAGGTGGCGAAGTAATTACAATACAGTGAAGGAAAAATGTATTTGATCCCCTGCTGATTTTGTACGTTTACCCACTGACAAAGAAAGGATCAGTCTATAATTTTAATGGTAGGTTTATTTGAACAGTGAGAGACAGAATAACAACAAAAAAATCCAGAAAAACGAATGTGAAAATTTTTATAAAATGATTTGCATTTTAATGAGGGAAATAAGTATTTGACCACCTCTCAATCAGAAAAAAGTCTGGCTCCCAGGTGTCTTTTATACAGGTAACGAGCTGAGATTAGGAGCGCACTCTTAAAGGGAGTGCTCCTAATCTCAGTTTGTTACCTGTATAAAAGACACCTGTCCACAGAAGCAATCAATCAATCAGATTCCAAACTCTCCACCATGGCCAAGACCAAAGAGCTCTCCAAGGATGTCAGGGACAAGATTGTAGACCTACACAAGGCTGGAATGGGCTACAAAACCATCGCCAAGCAGCTTGGTGAGAAGGTGCCAACAGTTGGTGCGATTATTCGCAAATGGAAGAAACACAAAAGAACTGTCAATCTCCCTCGGCCTGGGGCTCATGCAAGATCTCACCTCGTGGAGTTGCAATGATCATGAGAACGGTGAGGAATCAGCCCAGAACTACACGGGAGGATCTTGTCAATGATCTCAAGGCAGCTGGGACCATAGTCACCAAGAAAACAATTGGTAACACACTACGCCGTGAAGGACTGAAATCCTGCAGCGCCCGCAAGGTCCCCCTACTCAAGAAAGCACATATACATGCCCGTCTGAAGTTTGCCAATGAACATCTGAATGATTCAGAGGACAACTGGGTGAAAGTGTTGTGGTCAGATGAGACCAAAATGGAGCTCTTTGGCATCAACTCAACTCGCCGTGTTTGGAGGAGGAGGAATGCTGCCTATGACCCCAAGAACACCATCCCCACCGTCAAACATGGAGGTGGAAACATTATGCTGTGGGGGTGTTTTTCTGCTAAGGGGACAGGACAACTTCACCGCATCAAAGGGACGATGGACGGGGCCATGTACCCTCAAATCTTGGGTGAGAACCTCAGCCAGGGCATTGAAAATGGGTCATGTATTCCAGCATGACAATGACCCAAAACACACGGCCAAGGCAACAAAGGAGTGGCTCAAGAAGAAGCACATTAAGGTCCTGGAGTGGCCTAGCCAGTCTCCAGACCTTAATCCCATAGAAAATCTGTGGAGGGAGCTGAAGGTTCGAGTTGCCAAACGTCAGCCTTGAAACCTTAATGACTTGGAGAAGATCTGCAAAGATTAGTGGGACAAAATCCCTCCTGAGATGTGTGCAAACCTGGTGACCAACTACAAGAAACGTCTGACCTCTGTGATTGCCAACAAGGGTTTTGCCGCCAAGTACTAAGTCATGTATTGCAGAGGGGTCAAATACTTATTTCCCTCATTAAAATGCAAATCAATTTATAACATTTTTCACATGCGTTTTTCTGGATTTCTTTGTTGTTATTCTGTCTCTCACTGTTCAAATAACCCTACCATTAAAATTATAGACTGATCATTTCTTTGTCAGTGGGCAAACGTACAAAATCATCAGGGGATCAAATACTTTTTTCCCTTACTGTATAGCAATTTAACCCTGGAATGGTAGATGTTCAGTAGATGAATGTGCAAAGTAGAAATACTGGGGTGCAAAGGAGCAAGATAAATAAATTAATACGGTAGGGGATGAGGCAGTTGGTTGGGCTATTAACAGGTGGGATATGTACAGGTGCAGTGATCTGTAAGCTGCTATGACAGCTGGTGCTTAAAGCTAGTGAGGGAGATAAGTGTCTCCAGTTTCAGTGATTTTTGTAGTTCGTTCCAGTCATTGGCAGCAGAGAACTGTAAAGAAAGGCGTCCAAAAGAGGAATTGGCTTTGGGGGTGACCAGTGAGATATACCTGCTGGAGCGCGTGCTACGGGTGGGTGCTGCTATCAGAAGCTGGAATTTTCCAAGCTGTTTAAAGGCACAGTCAACTTAGTGTATGTAAACTTCTGACCCACTGGAATTGTGATACAGTGAATTATAAGTGAAATAATCTGTCTGTAAAAAATTGTTGGAAAAATTACTTATGTCATGCACAAAGTAGATGTCCTAACCGACTTACCAAAACTATAGTTTGTTAACAAGAATTTTGTGGAGTGGTTGAAAAACGAGTTTTAATGACTCCAACCTAAGTGTATGTAAACTTCCGACTTCAACTATATGTGTATATGATTTCTTTCTAAAGTCAAACATCATTTGGAGGTTTACATGCAATCAGTTACAACCAAGTATGTGAAACAGCATTAACTTCTTAGGGAGCGGCAGCTGAGGTGTCGGTTTTGGAGAGTCTGGCGTGCCATAAGTAAAAGGCCTGCCACTATTGTCTGTGAGTATAACAGATCTGATATAGCAGGGGAAAACCCGAGGAATTTCTGTCCTGGAAAAAGTGTTTTTGACATATTGCCTCATTTTGAACCTTTCCTTATTGAAAACAGCCATATATGTAAGATTGCAGTACCTATTGCTTCCACTGGATGTCAACAGTCTCTAGACAGTGTTTGGTGCTCTGGATGGTAATAGAAGAAGAATTTCAAACTAGTCACCGGATGTAAACAGAAGAGGAGGCGCGTTCACAGGCTCGCGCGCTCTGTGTTTTTTTCCTTTCCTATCGTCCAGTTTATAATCCCGTTGAAATATTATAATAAATATACATTAAAATATTTCTAAGGATACATTATCAATGATGTTTGATTGTTCTTGGACAAGTGTATAGGTATAGGTTGAAAGTGTTCTCTTCACGGTTCAATGGACGAGAACATAACGCGCCAACCAAACTGAGATTTATGGATATAATAAACAACTTTTTCTAACAAAAGAACCATTGGATGTCTTCGTTGGACACTTGGGAAGCCCTCAGCAGAAGTTCTTCGAAGGGTAAGGGATTTTATATTAGCGATTTTATGCGTTTTATGAAACCCGCTTTGGTTATGGATTTATGCTAATGCATAAACTATGAGAGGGGCTATCCTCAAATAATCAAATGTTTTGCTTTCGCCGTGAAGCATTTTTGAAATCTGACAACGCTGTGATATTGCCAAGAATCAGAGCTTTTGATGACTATGCAACACTTGTATATTGATGAATGTTTAATAATTCAACTTTTGGATTTTGAATTTGGCGCCTTACATTTCACCGGGTAGTGTCGGGAGGATTGCCCCACCGCTAGCGCCCCACTGCTCCCTAAGTAATTAAGACAGAGACTGTGTGCATGTCTTACAGCATCCCCTGCAGGCATGAGAGGACTTCTATAATGAGATATTCAACAGCTCCCACTTGTCACAATCTAGAGCTGTGAGGATTGTTCCGCCGAAGTTTGTCCCTCTTCTTGTTCTGGCGGTGTTTGGCGGTCGACGTCACCGACCTTTTAGCCATTGCCGATCCTTTTTTTCTTTTTTCCATTGGTTTTGTCTTGTCTTCCACACCTGGTTCCAATTCCCTCAATTACATGTTGTGTATTTAACCCTCTGGTTTCCCCATGTCCTTGTTCGTAATTGTTTATTTGTAAGTGCATGTGCACATGTGTTTTGGTGCGCGTCGGGTTTTGTACCCAATTTTGTTCTGGTGTCATTGTATGCCGTGGGTTTGTTTATTAAACTGCTCTGGCTATCACCAAGTTCTGCTCTCCTGCGTCTGACTTCCCTGCCACCATATACACACCCCTTACAATTGTGAGGATTTCCTCCCCATGCCTCCCTTCCTCCCGTCCATGACACCCATGGTGAACCCCCAGTGTGCTAGTTCCTGCTCTAGAGAGAACCACTGCTGAGAGGGAGATGATACTGCTGCTTTTTACCACACCTTCTTAGTACAATAGCAGGGGCAGACATCTGTAGACACTAAATAGACCAGGCAGGCAAGGGAACCGCAGAAGCAGGGGTGATCACCAGAGCAGTGGTTCCCAACTCCAGTCCACCAGTACCCCCAACAGCATACATTTTTGTTGTAGCCCCAGACAAGCTCACTTGATTCAACTCATTGAGGGCTTGATGATTAGTTGACAAGTTGTCTGGGGCTACAACAAGGGTGAGGGTCTAAGACACACACAAGAACAGGAGTTGGGAAACATTGCACTAGAGTGTGTAGACATAACTCTTTTGGGTAACGCTTCACATTTAGGTGTCTCTATTAATTATGTGTTTATACTGTACCTTACATAGGTACAGGGTAGAGTAAGTACATTGTTAAATTCTGACTTGAAATTTTTATCTGTAATACCCATCTGTGGAATGTGGAACAGACATCATTAGATTCATGAACACACTCAAAGGAATTACCGCCTCCTCTCAACCCAGGATTATTGCTTTAGATTTCAAATGAATGAACTACAAAATCCATCAAATTGTGCAAACAGGCAAATAAAATCCACTGTGTGTACCCAGCAACCACATGTTCAGTTCCACTGTACTAGCCAATGTAATTACCATGTAAATAGAGTCAAGCCACTTGATGTCAATTGTGACCACTTTATCTTCCTCCCTCCCACTGTGACGTCCCATGGCTACGACTCCTCTCGCTGATGGTGTTATTTTCTCAATCCGATAAAACACACACTCACACAAAACACACCCTCTCTTTGGTGGTGATATTCAGTCTGGCGGAGGCTGAGGTGCAACATGCACACTCACACTCCTGACCCCTCTTTGCATGAGGATATTGTTTAGCAACCAGAATAACCCTCAGAATTAGTATTTTATTAGGCTCCCCATTAGCTACTGCTAAAGCAGCAGCTACTCTTCCTGGGGTCCACACAAAACAAAAAACATGACATAATACAGAAAATGTGTAGACAAGTACATCACAAGGACAGAACTACATACATTTTAAATACAGTTAAGTATACACGCTTTCATACATGTATGGCTTCATAATCATGTTGTTCACAGACGCTACTGAATCCAAGTGGAACACACAACAACTAAAATAGAAATGCAATAACAAGGAGATGCATTGAAAATAGGCTGACACTTTTAGCTAAATTCCCCTGACATGAATATAGCAACCTTGTTTCTATAGTTACCACAGCCCGTAATGGGTACCCTGGAGTATAGACTTTTTACACCTGCATTGGGTTTCCTGGGGTAACATGTAATCTCTCTCAGATGACCCTACGCCTCTGTGTGGGACTAAGATGTGTAAGGAATGTGTGCGTGTGGATCTGTGACTATGCATGTGTGCCTGCGTGTGTTTGTGCTTGTGCATATGTATGCGTGTGTGTCCGTCCTTCCTGCATCTCTCTTACTGTAATAGAGAAAGGTGTGAGGAAGTGAGAAGTTTGTATCAGTCAGTTCCAAGTGGACCCTGTCTGACAGCACGCCTCAGGAGGCTCTTGAGCCACCAGAGAACTGACACAACTCAGAGCATGACAGATCAAAGTGTGCTGGAACAATGTCTACTTTTCATTTTAATAGCTTTATTCATATGACAAAGAATTGGGAGTGGGAAGTTGCACTTCGTCCCTAGTCCTCCCCTCAGCGTTGCCTCCTGTCCGGTATTTGCTCTACCATCTCCTGCGAATGTCAAATGTTCTCACAGACGTGGTTATCTTTTTCATTATCACTTTTATCCAGGCTGTCTGAAACAATATTGTTTTTAGGTCATGTAGGTAAAGTGGTGAGTAAAACTTATGAGAGTGAAGTTATGTCAGTATTCTCAGAGACACTTTGCTCTGGATGATTTTTTCAGTTAAACATTGTTGTCAATGCCCAGATTGGAATCTTATAGATCAGGAGATCCAATAACCACACGTATATAGTAATAACTAATTCATATTATAGTAATAACTGTTTCTAACTGAATATATTCTCAATAATATGTTGGATTATGTGGCCAGGAAATGTGCATACACTCTCTCCACAAATACTTACACACAGCAGCACATAGCTATCAGGTCAGGCGTTACAGAGTTGCATATTTGAAATTGCATACTTCACTCATTACTTTATTAGTGGAAGGCGGCCCTGGAACACTTACTATTTTCTGGCAAACTCACTATCTCTTGTGGATGAATCCAGGGGTAAACAGCTGTGTGGGGTTCATGAGTCTCCACGATTATAAAACATACAGTGGGGCAAAAAAGTATTTAGTCAGCCACCAATTGTGCAAGTTCTCCAACTTAAAAAGATGAGAGGCCTGTAATTTTCATCATAGGTACACTTCAACTATGACAGACGAAATGAGAAAAAGAAATCCAGAAAATCACATTGTAGGATTTTAATTTATTTATTTGCAAATTATGGTGGAAAATAAGTATTTGGTCAATAACAAAAGTTTATCTCAATACTTTGTTATATACCCTTTGTTGGCAATGACAGAGGTCAAACGTTTTCTGTAAGTCTTCACAAGGTTTTCACACACTGTTGCTGGTATTTTGGCCCATTCCTCCATGCAGATCTCCTCTAGAGCAGTGATGTTTTGGGGCTGTTGCTGGGCAACACGGACTTTCAACTCCCTCCAAAGATTTTCTATGGGGTTGAGATCTGGAGACTGGCTAGGCCACTCCAGGACCTTGAAATGCTTCTTATGAAGCCACTCCTTCGTTGCCCGGGCGGTGTGTTTGGGATCATTGTCATGCTGAAAGACCCAGCCACGTTTCATCTTCAATGCCCTTGCTGATGGAAGGAGGTTTGCACTCAAAATCTCACGATACATGGCCCCATTCATTCTTTCCTTTACACGGATCAGTCGTCCTGATCCCTTTGCAGAAAAACAGCCCCAAAGCATGATGTTTCCACCCCCATGCTTCACAGTAGGTATGGTGTTCTTTGGATGCAACTCAGAATTCTTTGTCCTCCAAACACGACGAGTTGAGTTTTTACCAAAAAGTTCTATTTTGGTTTCATCTGACCATATGACATTCTCCCAATCCTCATCTGGATCATCCAAATGCTCTCTAGCAAACTTCAGACGGGCCTGAACATGTACTGGCTTAAGCAGGGGACACGTCTGGCACTGCAGGATTTGAGTCCCTGGCGGCGTAGTGTGTTACTGATGGTAGGCTTTGTTACTTTGGTCCCAGCTCTCTGCAGGTCATTCACTAGGTCCCCGTGTGGTTCTGGGATTTTTGCTCACCGTTCCTGTGATCATTTTGACCCCCCGGGGTGAGATCTTGTGTGGAGCCCCAGATCGAGGAAGATTATCAGTGGTCTTGTATGTCTTCCATTTCCTAATAATTGCTCCCACAGTTGATTTCTTCAAACCAAGCTGCTTACCTATTGCAGATTCAGTCTTCCCAACCTGGTGCAGGTCTACAATTTTGTTTCTGGTGTCCTTTGACAGCTCTTTGGTCTTGGCCATAGTGGAGTTTGGAGTGTGACTGTTTTAGGTTGTGGACAGGTGTCTTTTATACTGATAACAAGTTCAAACAGGTGCCATTAATACAGGTAACGAGTGGAGGACAGAGGAGCCTCTTAAAGAAGAAGTTACAGGTCTGTGAGAGCCAGAAATCTTGCTTGTTTGTATGTGACCAAATACTTATTTTCCACCATAATTTGCAAATAAATTCATTAAAAATCCTACAATGTGATTTTCTGGATTTTTTTTCCTCATTTTGTCTGTCATAGTTGAAGTGTACCTATGATGAAAATTACAGGCCTCTCTCATCTTTTTAAGTGAGAGAACTTTCACAATTGGTGGCTGACTAAATACTTTTTTGCCCCACTGTATCTGTTTATCCTTTTCCTTTATAAATGCCAGACACCCTCTTTCTCGCTCTCTCCACTCTCTCTCTCCCTTTCACTCTCTCCCTTTCGCTCTCTCCCTTTCTATCTCTCCCTTTCTCTCTCTCTCTCTCTCTCAGCACATGGTTGATACTTATAAGTTCACGGCAGAGGTTTTGCTGCGGAAATAAATGCATATTAACTCCAGTATCCCCTGATGCTGCATTATAATATACAGCTGGATGTGACATTATGTACTCTTTCACATAGATTATGATTTCTCTAATGGATTAAGCTTGTCTCTGACTGACACACTCATTATGGTAGTAATCCCAATACACAGTCAGTCCCAAAATACATTTTATCCATAATAATTGTAAAAAAAATAATACAGTCCCCTCCTGTACTCCCTGTTCACCCATGACTGCATGGCCAGGCACGACTCCAACACCATCATTAAGTTTGCCGACGACACAACAGTGGTAGGCCTGATCACTGACAATGATGAGATAGCCTATAGGGAGGAGGTCAGAGACCTGGCCGTGTGGTACCAGGATAACAACCTCTCCCCCAATGTGATCAAGATTAAGGAGATGATTGTGGACTACAGGAAAAGGAGGACCGAGCACGCCCCCATTCTCATCGACGGGGCTGTAGTGGAGCAGGTTGAGAGCTTCAAGTTCCTTGGTGTCCACATCACCAACAAACTATTATGGTCTAAACACACCAAGACGGTCGTGAAGAGGGCACGACAAAGCCTATTCCCCCACAGGAGACTGAAAAGATTTGGCATGGGTCCTCAGATCCTCAAAATGTTCTACAGCTGCACCATGGAGAGCATCTTGACTGGTTGCATCACTGCCTGGTATGGCAACTGCTCGGCCTCATACCGCAAGGCACTGTAGAGGGTAGTGCGTATGGCCCAGTACATCACTGGGGCCAAGCTTCCTGCCATCCAGGACCTCTATACCAGGCGGTGTCAAAGGAAGGCCTTAAAAATTGACTCAAGCCACCCTAGTCATAGACTGTTCTCTCTGCTATCGCATGGCAAGCGGTAGCTGAGCGCCAAGTCTAGGTCCAAAAGGCTTCTACCCCCAAGCCTTAAGACTCCTGAACAGCTAATCAAATTGCTACCTAGACTATTTGCATTGCCCCCCCACCCCCCTCTTTTACACTGCTGCTACTCTCTGATTATTATCTATGCATAGTCACTTTAACTCTATCTATACGTACAGATGACCTCAATTACCTCTACTAACCTGTGCCCCTGCACATTTACTCTGTACCGATACCCCCTGTATATAGTCTCGCTACTGTTATTTTACTGCTGCTCTTTAACTATTTATTTTAACTTTTTACTTATCCATTTTTTACTTAAACATATTTTTCTTAAAACTGCATTGTTGATTAAGGGCTTGTAAGTATGTTGTACTCGGCGCATGTGACAATCATATTTGATTTGAGGGACCGACTTCCACCCGAAGTCGGTCCCTCTCCTTGCTCGGGCAGCATTCGGCGGGCGACGTCAACGGTTTTCTAGCCATCGCTGATCCACTTTCCATTGTTTTTGTCTTGTTTTACACACCTGGTTTCAATCCCACAATTACTTGTTCATTATTTAATCCTCTGTTCCCCCATGTTTGTTTGTGAGTGATTGTTTGTTTGGTAACAAGGTCCGTTATTGTTGGGCTCGGAATTATTGAGTTGTACTTGTTTTATTGTTGAGTAAATACGTTAATTACTCATATCTGCTGTCCTGCGCCTGACTCCGCTACACCAGCTACACACAGGATCTTTTACAATTTGATATTGTGGTGTATCTCATTCTAGACCTATGCATGTCCATTTAAGCCTGTGTGATACTTCAAGAGGACAGATGGCATGTACAGAAACACGCACTCCTGGATCAGACAGAAAGACAGAGATAAATGACAAGTACCCTGTCAGTGACCGCCAACCTTAGACATGGATGAACTATACACGGTGTGCAGGCCTTTTTTTCCCCGTACTAAAACATGCGATTCAACTAATAATGAAGACATTGTTGGTTGAGAAAAAAGCCTGTATACCTTTTAGCTCTCCAGGACCAGGGTTGGTTGTCATGGGTGTTACTGTATAAGCTTACATAAAATATAATATATATTTATACAAAGCCAAGATTACAGATTGAGTCAGAGAAGGAGAAAGAGAAAAACAAAAAGAACGAATGACAGCCGTAGACATGACAGCCGCAGACATGCAACATCAACGACAGAAGCCTTAAGATGAATCTCTACTTTTTCATCATCCAAATACTGGACTTATACTACACAGTTCTGTGTCAATGTGTGATTGACAAGGATGAGTATATCAACAAAGAGCATTTTAAGTACGTAACACATACAACTATTACTCTTCAGCAGGCAACATTCTCCACAATGTCCATGCCATTCTTTCTAGGAAGTAGCGATGAACGCTGATCTATTAAATTAACTATTCTATTCAACTATTCAATGCTTTTCTGTGATTTACTGAATGCTGAGCTGCATGTTCCAATGTTCCCTCTAGTGGATTGCACTCTTTGTCAGAATATAAATAGGAATGTGGAGAGAGGGAAGGTGAGAAGAGATAAGGAAGAGGAGAAGGAGGGAGGTAATCCAGTCTCAGGCTGAGTGAGGGGGAAAGGAGAGAGGTGGAGGAGGGAGGAATGTCATCCCATCTCGGGCTGAGTGAGGGGGCCAGTGAGCTCCTCCTCCTCCCTCACCACTGGGAGCTGGCTGCTGTTGGCGCTGCGAGCCTGGACTTGCTCAGAGACCGTCGGGAGGGACGCAGTGTCCGAGAGGGCTGGAGGGACAGGATGAAGAGGAAGAGAGGGGGTGAAGAGAGGGAGGAGAGTGAGGAGGAAGATGAGGAAGGAAAGGGAAGAACACAAGGAAGAGAGGATGAAAGAAAGGGTTTTGAGAGGAAGGTACAGGTAAAAGGGAAGGGATAGGGTTGGAAGATGAAAGATTGAAGGAGGAAGAAGCCAAAGAAAAGGCATGAAAGTTAGAACCGTTGAAAAGGAAGAGACAGACACTGACATAGAGGCCCAATAATTAAAGTTGTACTGTAAAGCCAATGGAAATTTAGATATCCTATATTCCTGTGGTCCTCTGTAGCTCAGTTGCTAGAGCATGGTGCATCAGGATAGTTGGATCGATTTCCGGGACCACCCATCTGTAAAATGTATGCACGCATGACTAACATGCTGACCACACCGCTAGCGTCGCGTGCGCAAGCGTTGCAAAATAAATGTACACATACTGTACATGTTATTCAATCATTGCACCCACACTGCTCGTGCCGCGCCAACGAGAGTCTGCGTTGCTAAAATAGAAGTCAGTTCTATTTGTGACGCTGAACGCGGTGCAAGTCCTGCCTCTTCCATCTCCTCATTGGTTTATAGAAGCAGATACCCACGTGCCATCTTCTCATTAGTTATACCCACGTGGGTGATAGAAAGATGAACTGAGGTTGGTTGTGGTAATTCACCTTATTATGAAAGTTGCCAATCGCCATATAAAGTCCAAAGAAGATAAAGCCTGGAAGGAGGAGAGATGACTAGAAACGATTCGGTTGACCGTTCTATGTGTGAATTAATTGTCGGAGTAGAGGACCTTGTGCATTTCAGGTAAAATAATAACTCAACATTTATATCCCAGGACAAATTAGTTAGCAACAGTAAGCTAGCTAAATAGGACAAATTAGATTGCCTAAATTGCCATAAATTTTTTATGGTTTTCGACCTCTAACCCAAATTAATATAATTGGTTCAGAGTTTGCTTTGATATTTCAACCTGTGTGTCGTGATCGCGTTTGGTGTGGGGGGACAAAATCAACACCGCACGCGCGTGTCCGGTCTGGGCATGGTATAAGTCACTTTTGATAAAAGTGTCTGCTAAATGGCATATATTATTTATGCACAGTTTACAAAACATTAGGAACACCTTGTTAGTATTGAGTTGCACCCCCTTTTTCCCTCAGAACAGCCTCAATTCATCTGGGCATGGATTCTACAAGGTGTCGAAAGCGTTCCACAAGTATGCTGGCCCATTTTGACCCACTGTTGTGTCAAGTTGGCTGGATGTCCTTTGGGTGGTGGGCCATTCTTGATACACACAGGAAACCCAGCAGCGTTGCAGTTCTTGACACACTCAAACTAGTACAAACTGATAAATTATTTGTCTTGCCCATTCACCCTCTGAATGGCACACACAATACACAATCCATGTCTCAATTGTCTCAAGGTTTAAAAATCCTTCTTTAACCTGTCTCCCCCCTTCATCTACACTGATTGAAGTGGATTTAACAAGAGACATCAATAAGGGATCATAGCTTTCACCTGGATTCACTGGGTCAGTCTATGTCATGGAAAGAGCAAGTGTTCCTAATGTTTTGTACACTCCGAGTATATTTTACTGTATTCATTCATCCAGAGAGTGTTTTTTTTATCTCCCTGTGAGGCCAAGACTATTTATCTGAGTATGTTGACTCAATCTACATCTTCAATCATATAAGACAGGGAAAATATGTCACATTAAACTAATTCAAAACACTGTTTGCATCCAGAGTGTCAGACACAGATCTGTGTTATCCGTTGGTAATAAGAGAAAATATATCTTAGCTCTGCATGGTTAGAATGTGATGAACCATTAGCATAATGTGATGAAATCTGAGAGAAACATTCAAACTAATGAATACAAAGCTGTCAGGGGCCCAGTCGTGTTAAAACCGTGTCAAGCCGCTATTGATCTCCTACTTTATCAAAAGGCCTAGCAGGTGACATTTCATCAATAGCATATAAAACTCACCCAGCAGTTCCCTGTCTACTCTCCTTTGAAAAACTCTCTGAAATCAAAACAGGGTAGTTCTTAGAGTAGAGTAAGTCAATTAAAGGTGAACACACCTCTAGTTGAGGTGCTTACTAATGGAAGGTAAATGTTACAAATTAAAAATAAAGTCTCACACTTTAATCTTGCTGTGGATTGTAAAAAAGTGCTAAAGTTCATTGGAAGTTGAGAGGAGGGACCTTTGTCATAGGGAGTAGGGATGTTCTAAAATGTACACCACACCTACCTCCTAGGAACTGTTGTCATAGGCAATAGGGATTTCCTAAAATGTACACTGCACCTACCTCCCAGGGACTTCTGTCATAGGCAGAAGGGATGTCCTACAATGTACACCACACCTACGTCCTAGGGACTGTTGTCATAGGGAGTAGGGATGTCCTAAAATGTACACCACACCTACGTCCTAGGGACTGTTGTCATAGGGAGTAGGGATGTCCTAAAATCTATATCTCACTGTTGTTGAGGTAGAGAGGGTCTGAGAAGTGCATCACTTACCTCCTGGGATCTCTGTGAGCTCATTGAGAGGAGGCACAGTCTCCAGTGTGTTGGCGTAGTCCTTAGCTGCTACTCTCTGAGCATGTCGTGCCTCAATCTCCTTCTTCGTCCTGGGGATACGGCATTTGAAGATGCAGCATAGGGTGATGACTTGCAAATGCAGAAGGTGGGCGAGAAAGAGAGAGATAACAGATAAATGTTTTTCTCATGTGGAATATTATTTGCTTGTATCTGAAATACATATGAATATGTATTGAACTAGACACTATTGTCACAACGCTGTCACATTACAGTTTTACAGCTATTAGCAATTACAGTGAGCTACAAAAGTTTTGGGACAGTGAAACATTTTCTGTTGCTTTGGCTCTGTACTCCAGTACTTTGGATCTGAAATTATACAATGGCTATGAATTTATGGGGTATGTTCATCCATATCTGGTGAACCATTTGTATTTAGTCCTTTCATTTTAGGGGACCAATAATATTGGGACAAATTCACTGATGTGTTTTAAAGTAGTCAAAAGTTAAGTATTTGGTCCCAAATTCTTAGCCCGCAATGACTACATCAAGCTTGTGTCTCTACACATTTGTTGGATGCATTTGCTGTTTGTTTTGGTTGTGTTTCAGATTATTTTGTGCCCAATATAAATGTAAATAATGTATTGTGTCATTTTGGAGTCACTTTTATTGTAAATAAGAATATAATATGTTTCTAAACACTTCTACATTAATGTGGATGCTACCATGACTACGGATAATCCTGAATGAATTGTGAATAATGATTTTGTTACAGATGCACAAATATCATACCCCCCCCCCCCCAAAAATGCTAACCTCCCCTGTTATTGTAATGGTGAGAGGTTAGCATGTCTTCGGGGGTATGATATTTGTGTGTCTAACTTTCTCACTTATCATTGTTCACGATTCATTTAGGACTATCATTTCAAATCCAAAGTTCTGGAGTACAGAACCAAAACAACAACAACAAAAATTGTCACTGTCCCAATACTTTTGGAGCTCACTATATATTACTGTATAGTGGCACTTCAATATCAGCTATTATCAGACTTCTTTCCTTTTTGTTGATTCAGTCTCTGTCATGACATGGTTTAGTTATTACTGTTTAGATGTCCGATGAGTTATGACTAAAATAGAATGTCATTTTTGTCTTGTGTAGTGTTTTCCTCCTCCTCCCCTTATTGAACCATGCATCATGTGGTCGATAAAGCAAACATAAACAGACAATACCATGACCATTCGGAGCCCTCCCTCACAATAACCATCCTGACAATTCAGCAAATTATATGCATTTCCATGTATCATGCGATCTATCTGTTCTGTATGCAAACTAGTTGGACTATGCAAACAAATAGCTGAGCTGAAGCACTGTACCTTGAATGACTGTCTGACTGTCTGATTTGTACATTAATTTTACTCATGTGATTTATATAAATAGAATTGGAAGATGGAGGATTGATGTGAAATGAATAGGTATTTGTATATTTATGTAAATATTTATTTCATAAATAGTCTTGAATGTCTGGCAGATATACTACTATGACAAGTTTAGAAAAATACTTACTGACTGCTAGAATAAACATAGAGAAGATACCAATGACTTGCCATAACCGCAGTCCCCAGAATACGACTGTTTCTGAAGTGACTGGGTCTGGCTTCTTTGGGGGATCTGTCGGTAAAAGCTGTAGGGGGGAAAAAGAGACAATATTTGCATGAGTACATTATTGTGTCATCTAGACAGGTACTCTGCAAATCACTCTTCTGTTTGATAGTCTTCATGAAGGTTAGTTAAATGCTATTTGGACAAATACCGCAATTGATGCAAATATCAATCTGATTGAGAGAATAATATTTTTCTCCTCTTCTCAGTTTCTGAAGAGACACACGGTGGCAAGACAATTGGAGGAAATACAGAAGTGTAAAAGACAAATTTATGTCACTGTTTGGATATGGAAAACCCTGAAACAGGGAAGAAGGGCTTGACTTGGAATAAAACTCTGAAATAGAGGATTTCGTAGATCATGCGGAATGTGAAACATGTCAGTCGGGTGTTACCACTCACCACTCGGGTGGCAGGTGGCCTAGTGGTTAGAGCGTTGGACTTGTAACCGGAGGGCTGCAAGTTCAAATCCCCGAGCTGACAAGGTAAAAATCTGTCGTTCTGCCCCTGAACAAGGCAGTTAACCCACTGTTCCCCGGGTGCCGAAGACGTGGATGTCGATTAAAGGCAGCCCCCCGCACCTCTCTGATTCAGAGGGGTTGGGTTAAATGCGGAAGACACATTTCGGTTGAAGGCATTCGGTTGTACAACTGACTAATAATGGTGACTTTGACTTTGATGACCTCTTAGTCCTCTGAATATGTCAGTCAACCTGAGGACACTAGTGGGGGAGTGCTATCACCTTAAGACTAAAAAATTCACTTAAATCTGCCTCAAAAACCATCTCAACAATGGAGAACAATGGGTTGAAATAGAAAGATGACTATCTGAAAAATAAAATGGGAAAACTACAGCATTGAACTGAGCAAGAACAACAAACAACAAAATAGACCAATCTCTTTGAACACTGGACACTATCTCCTGTCTTGTTCAAATTTGTTATGTTATGTTGACTCTTCCACCTTTTTCACAACTTTGGCTGAAAAACTTGTAGTAAAATGCTGGAAAGCCACTGAATGCTGAGAAATACTGTAAGAACATAATGAAAACAAAATAATTGCCTCACTGAGTAAATGGCAATGATCGAGGAAAATTAATCACACATCTTGGCACAGAGTGAAGGTAAAAAAAAAGAAAGACTTTAATGAATATTGTCTACCCCACACATACAGATGTTAGATCTTAATTTGACCAGTTTTGTTGCAGGAGTAAAATGATCTTGCAGAAGGAAGATTTGATTCTTCAACAAAAAAAGTGAGAATTTCTAATGGGAAATTTGTTTTGCTAGGCTACAGTAGGCTATAGTTTAGGTGTGAGATCAAGTGAGAGAAAGAGAATTGCAGTTTCTTCGTGAATATATGTAAATCATGATGCTCATTTACATTTCCTAGGGATGATTTAAATAAGACTGACTGGGGTTTTGTACTGTAGGTCAAATTATTCATACACAGTACAAGACGCATTATGAAGAAACTATAAATATTAAACAACAAGACATTAATCAAGAAAGATAAGATATCAACGCTCTTAGATCTGCTTCAAAGTTTGTAGTCCACATCCTTGACATCACAATTAGGCTACAATCCGAGGTTTTGCTGTATTATTAATAGTCATCATTATGATGAAATCAAAGCCCTGGTGATAAGCCTTAGATCTCCCATGCAGTTTTTTTATTTTATTTTTAAATCATCACTAATACATTTCAAATAAATCACTGTGTGTATTTATTTCATGAAAGAACCTCAAAATGTTTTTGTATCATTTCCTTGAGCCTTTTATTGCCATTGAAATCCTCAGTCTGATCGTGTGGGCGTGTTGTTACAAATGTAAATATATTTACATACACAGCCCTGATCGGCAGATGGTTCCCAAACGTTTTATAGTCTCGTACCCTTCAAACATTCAACCTCCAGCTGCTTACCCCCTCTAGCACCAGGGTCAGCGCACTATCAAATGTTGTTTTTTCCATTATTGTAAGTCTGCCACACACACACTATACAATACAATTATTAAACATAAGAATGAGTGAGAGATTTTGTCACAACCCGGCTTGTGGGAAGTGAAAAAGAGCTCTTATAGGACCAGGGCACAAATAATAATATAATAATCAACATTTTGCTCTTTATTTAGCCATCTTACGTATAAAAGCGTATTTGTTCATCAAAAATGGTGAATAACTCACCACAGGTCATTTTCCACACACAGTCTCTGCCTGTATTTAGTTTTCATGCTAGTGCCGGCCGAGAATCCACTCTCAAATAGGTACGTGGTTGCAAAGAGCATCAGTGTTTTAAAAGCGCGATTTGCCAAGGCACGATACTCTGAGCGCAGCCCTATCCAGAAATCTGGCAGTGGCTTCTGAATAAATTACATTTTCACAGAACCGCTTGTTGCAATTTTGATGAGGCTCTCTTGTTCAGATATCGGTAAGTGGACTGGAGGCAAGGCATGAAAGGGATAATGAATCCAGATCAAATCAAATTGTATTTGTTACATGCGCCGAATACAACAGGTGTAGACCTTACAGTGAAATGCTTTCTTGCAACCTTTAACCAACAATGCCGTTTAAAGAAAATACCTACAACAAAAAAAAAATACAAAAAAGTAAGAGATAAGAATAACAAATAATTAAAAAGCAGCAGTAAATAACAATAGCGAGGCTATATACAGGGGGTACCGGTACAGAGTCAATGTGCGGGGGCACCGGTGTCGAGGTAATATGTACATGTAGGCAGAGTTATTAAAGTGACTATGCATAGATAATAAACAGAGAGTAGCAGCAGCGTAGAAGAGGGTGGGTGGGGGATGGGGTGGGTGGGGGGCAATGCAAATAGTCAGAGTTGCCATTTGGTTAACTGCTCAAGAGTCTTATGGCTTGGGTGTAGAAGCTGTTTAGAAGCCTCTTGGACCTAGACTTGGCGCTCCGGTATCGCTTGTCATGCGGTATCAGAGAGAATAGTCTATGACTAGGGTGGCTGGAGTCTTTGACAATTTTTATGGCCTTCATCTGACACTGCCTGGTATAGAGGTCCTGGATGCCAGGAAGCTTGGCCCCGGTGATGTACTGGGCCGTACACAATACCCTCTGTAGTGCCTTGCAGTCGGAGGACGAGCAATTGCCATACCAAGCAGTGATGCAACCCGCTAGGATGCTCTCGATGGTGCAGCTGAAAAACATTTTGAGGATCCGAGGACCCATGCCAAATCTTTTCAGTCTCCTGTGGGGGAATAGGTTTTGTCGTCCCCTCTTCACGACTGTCTTGGTGTGCTTGGACCATGTTAGTTTGTTGGTGATGTGGACACCAAGGAACTTGAAGCTCTCAACCTGCTCCACTACAGCCCTGTCAATGAGAATGGGGGTGTGCTTGGTCATCCTTTTCCTGTGGTCCACAATCATCTCCTTTGTCTTGATCACGATGAGGGAGAGGTTGTTGTCCTTGCACCACACGGTCAAGTCTTTGACCTCCTCCCTATAAGCTGTTTCATCGTTGTCGGTGATCAGGCCTACCACTGTTGTGTCATCAGCAAACTTAATGATGGTGTTGGAGACGTGCCTAGCCGTGCAGTCATGAGTCAACAGGGAGTACAGGAGGGGACTGATCATGCACCCCTGAGGGTCCCCGTGTTGAGGATCAGTGTGGCAGATGTGTTGTTACCTACCCTTACCACCTGGGGGTGGCCCGTCAGGAAGTCAAGGATCCAGTTGCAGAGGGAGGTGTTTAGTCCCAGGGTCCTTAGCATAGTGATGAGCTTTGAGGGCACTAAGGTGTTGAACGCTGAGCTGTAGTCAATGAATAGCATTCTCACATAGATGTTCCTTTTGTCCAGGTGTGAAAGGGCAGTGTGGAGTGCAATAGAGATTGCATCATCTGTGGATCTGATAGTGTGGTATGCAAATTGAGTGGGTGTAGGGTTTCTGGGACAGTGGTGTAGATGTGAGCCATGACCAGCCTTTCAAAGCATTTCATGTCTACAGATGTGAGTGCTACGGGTCGGTAGTCATTTAGGTAGGTTACCTTAGTGTTCTTGGGCACAGGGACTGTGGTGGTCTTACAGACTCAGACAGGGAGAGGTTGAAAATGTCAGTGAAGACACTTGCCAGTTGGTCAGTGAATGCTCTGAGTACACGTGCTCGGAGTACACCTGGTAATCCGTCTGGCCCTGTGCCTTGTGAATGTTGACCTGTTTTAAGGTCTTACTCATATCGGCGGCGGAGAGTGTGATCACACAGTCGTCCGGAACAGCTGATGCTCTCATGCATGTTTCAGTGTTACTTGCCTCGAAGCGAGCAAAGAAGTTATTTAGCTCGTCTGGTAGGCTCGTGTCACTGGGCAACTCTCGCCTGTGCCTGCGTCATTGCGCACCCAGCTCACTCAGGTGCTTTGCTATATCACATTTGACATTGTCTGTAAGCTTGAGTAGGCCCCTTTTTTCTCCACTTCCTGTCTGAATGTCGTGCCCAAAGTAATCTGCCTGTAGCTCAGGCCCTGAAGCCAAGATATGCATATAATTGGTACCATTGGAAAGGAAACACTTTGAAGAATTTAGAAATGTTAATGTAGAAGAATACAACACAATAGATATGGTAGGAGAAAATCCAAAGAAAAACCAACCAGAATTTTTTTTTTGAGCGAGAGCTCCCTGGATGCAATTCCTATGTCTTCCACGGGGTGTCAGCAGTCTATGTTCAAGGTTTCAAGCTTGTAACTTCAAAAACGAATAAGAATATCAGTTAATGCAGAAGGACACAGTCTTGGAAATTTGTGTTTGCGCGCGCATGAAGACATTACGCACCTGTTCAAATCGGTTTCCTGGAACATACTTCTTTCCGTAAGAAATATTATAGTTTGATTACATTTTAGGGTATCTGAGGAGTGAATAGAAATGTATTTTGACTTGTTGAAACAAAGTTTAGGGGTAGATTTTCGGATTCCTTTCTCTGCATGTTGAACGAGTGGATTACTCAAATCGATGGCACCAACTAAACAGACTTTTTGGGATATAATGAAGGATTGTATCTAACAAAATGAAACTACATGTTATAGCTGGGACCCTTTGGATGACAAAGCAGAGGAAGATTTTCAAAAAGTAAGTAAATATTTAAACGTTATTTGTGAATGTATGAAACCAGTGCCGGTGGAAAAACATTTTGATATGGGGCGCCGTCCTCAAACAATCCCATGGCATGTTTTCGCTGTAATAGCTACTTTAAATCGGACAGTGCAGTTAGCGGGAATCCTATCCCTAAGAAGTTATTAATTTGCAAACAAAAAAATCATACAATGATGGAAAGACCAGTGTGCTGTCCTTGTTAATGCAGACAGAGAAGAGCTCCAACTTCTTAATCATAGCCTCAATTTTGTCCCGCACATTGAATATAGTTGCGGAGAGTCCATGTAATCCTAGATTCAGATCATTCAGGTGAGAAAAAACATCACCCAGATAGACCAGTCGTGTGAGAAACTCGTCATCATGCAAGCAGTCAGACATGTGAAAATTATGGTCAGTAAAGAAAACTTTAAGCTCGTCTTTCCATTAAAAAGAAATTGTCAATACTTTGCACCTTGATTACCAGCGCACTTCTGTATGTTGTAAAAGCGTTACATGGTCGCTGCCCATATCATTGCAGAAAATACACGAGAGTTCAGGGGCCTTGCTTTAACAAAGTTAACAATTTTCACTGTAGTGTCCTAAACGTCTTTCAAGCCGTCAAGCATTCCCTTGGCAGCAAGAGCCTCTCGGTGGATGCTGCAGTGTACCCAAGTGTAACGACGCTAAGAGCGGTGGGTGTGGAGTCAGGCGCAGAGAGCAGAGTAACGGAACAACCGTCTTTAATGTGTTCACACAAATACAATGTCCAACGGCCAAAACACACAGGCGAAAATAAGACAGTATACAACAAACAAAATAGTAGCCCAAAACATGGGACATGTACATGCGCTCTCAAGTTCAGCAAACAATCCCGCACAAAAGGAGGCGGGCTTAACCGGCTTAAATAGTCCCATTAACCAAAACGAAAACAGGTGCAAACAATCAGAATAATGAACAGAAAGAAAATAAATGATCGGTGGCAGCTAGTAGGCCGGTGACGACAACCGCCGAACGCCGCCCGAACCCGGCAGAGGAGCCACCGTTGGTGGAAGTCGTGACACCAAGTGGAGTCGGGAGCAACTGCTTGCATGCACTTTCCACTCCACTATGTCTCCCTGTCATTGCTTTTGTGCCATCAGTACAGATACCAATGCATCTTGACCACCAAAGTTAATTATTTGACTAGGCTACCTGTATTTGAGATTATTTCAATGAACACCAGATGGTTTCATTTTATTTTTGGCTGTGAAACGAGGCTACTCAGGTGAGAAAAAAAAATCGAAGTGGACTGTTTGAAAATATGAATCACATTTTTATTTGGCGTACCTCTGGGGTAGATACGCATTGCGCGTATCTACCCCAGTTTGTGAATAGCCGATCTAGAGCATACCCCGCTTACCCCTTCAAAGTAGAAGGATACATAAGCAAATGAAAGATGACTGGTCATTGATCCGAATGATCAGATTGTGATGTCATGCTGTGGGACAAAAATTCCATCCCACCTGTTTTTTTCTTGTTTTTTCTCAAAAGCTCTTACACTAAAAAGGCATTATCCTAATGTTCACAATTTCAGAGTGTTATTTTGTCATAGTGTGGAAATATCATTAACAAAAAAAAAAAAATCTGATTTTTTACTACACTGCCCCTTTAAATGATCTATCATGTGTGAAATGTGTGTTAAGTGAATGAGTCTATTAAAAAAGTGTGATGTGATTACAGTGTGTTAAGGAAGGTTTTGTAATTTCACCTCAAAATCAATACCGAGCTGCATGGTGTTCTGCAGACAATCAGAGCCATCACCCTTTCTCCAGAACACACACACACCACACACACACGCACAGGTCCTGGCCGGCACAGTGAGGTATCCAGGGCCAGCCCTGGGCATGAACGACATAGGCGGTCAACCTACTCTTGAGTGTTAAAGAAGTAGTATACACAAGGAGGAATTTCAAATGTAGTTGTGCATCAGCAGGTTTCCTCTTGTTATGTCAGTCACTGACAGTCACTCAATTAGCCCATGTCAGCTAAACATTTTTAGATTGGTAAGTTAGTCTACCTAGCCATCTAAACTTGTTGTAATCATGGCCGAATTACCAACCGGGCACGAAGGGCATGTGCCTAGGGGCCCTGACCTCCAGGGGGCCCCCATTGATTTTATTAGTCACTCTCACTCATATTAACATGCCAAAAGTTATGGCAAAATACGTAGAATTTCAGGAAATTTGCTTTACAACTGCAAAAAAATTATCTCCACCCCATTGCAAAATGTGTAGAATTGTAGGAAATGAACTGTAAAACTGCATTTTCTCCACTCCACCGTCAAGAGGGGGACCCCCAACCAAATCTCACCTAGTGCCCCCAAAAGGCTGGGGCCAGCCCTGGAGGTATCCTTCCAAGCCTTGTTTTGAAGGAACAACAAGCAGGGGTTACATCTAGCAGCCCTATAGTTAATGCATACAGATCAATATATGATGGGTCAGGATATGGACACTTATTAAGTTTCCTGACGTTGTAAACAATCTCATCTCACAGAACAATACATCTGGAAAGAGGGCCAAACAACACTTGTGCATTAGTCAAGATGACTTTCAAGCAAATGGGGCTTTTATGTGAAAAATGAGATAACTATTTATTTTTTGAAATTCAGAGTGCAATAATTGAAACATTCACAGAAGGATATCCTTTCAGCAAAAACAATTTCTATAGATTTTTTCAGTAAAATTTGATTGAACTTGGCAAGGAGGATTCAAGTGTCTGTGCTTTTCCAATAACAATCAGAATGGAATATTATAGTAAACCATTTTACCAGTGCAATGTCATGTAACGGTCAATGAAACCATATGGGAACAATGTAAACTTTGACCTTATCAAAACATTGATTGACTATCGTCCTGTGGCGTTAACTTCAGTCATTGTGAAGTGCCTTGAGCACTTGCTACTCACACATCTCAGATGTGTGCATCTTTTTTTTCTGGACTTCTCTGCTTTTAACTGCATGCAGCCTCACCTTTTCTGTGACACTCTCCCACCTACAGGTGGACCCCAGTATTACCTTGTGGGTGCTGGACTTCCTGCTGAACAGGGGGCAGTATGTCAAGTTGAACAGCACAACATTTGTACATCTACCGGTTCCCCCCAAGGAACTATCATCTCTCCAGTGCTATTCTACATATACACCTATGACCTGAGAGGCTCTGACAGGGACTGCTTGGCAGTGAAATATGCAGATGACACCTCCCTTGTCAACGGCTCAGATAACACACTGCATTTCCAAACAGAAGTCAACAGGGTTCATCACTGGTGCAATAACAACTACCTCACACTCAACAAAACAAAATAACTGGTCATTGATTTCTAGAGGAAGGCAGACCCAGTAAGCCATCTAGTCCTGGGTGGTGAAGAAATAGAGAGAGTGGGGAGTTTTAACTACCTGGGAACCATCATGGACAGCACACTCTCTTTTAATGGCAACACTCAGAAAATCAATAAGAATGCCAACAACGGCTGTACCTCCTCTTGGTTTATCTGTTTCTCACTCTCCCTCTCTCTCTGATAGAGGAAACTTTCTGAATGGTCAAAGAAATCATAGTCAAAGCTTTTCTTTTAGGCTTTTTGTAGAAAAATAAGTTGTGGATGCTTTGCTAGCAATAGACAACAAGAAATTCACAGGGGCCGACCAGTTGGATCCTGGTCTGCTTAAGTGTGCCGCATCCATCATTGTTGGCTCAATAACCCACATTTTCTATTCAACATTATTATCAGGAAATATTCCAAAAGTATGGAAATCAGCTCTTGTGCTGCCACTCCATTAGGGCGGAGATAGTAGTGATCTTAATAATTATCGTCCCATTTCAAGACTTCCTTGTCTAGCTAAGATTCTTGAATCCTTGGTAAATGTACAACTTTGCTCTTTTTTATCTGAAAAATGTATTTTGATGTTAACCAATCAGGGTATAGGCCTGGGCATAGCACTATAACAGCAACCACTTTAGTTGTTAATGACTATTCAACGCTTTAGACACTAAAATGAAATGTGCTGCTTTGCTTGTGGACCTTTCAAACGCTTTTGATTCTGTTGATCATGCTATTTTATTGAATAAGTTGTCCTCAATAGGCCTGAGTTCTGACGCCTGTTCATGGTTTCATGACTATCTTAGTTACAGAACTCAGGCCGTCGTGATTGATGGGGTTAAGTCTGAATTTCTTGAAGTGCATAAAGGTGGGTCGATTTTGGGACCTGTTCTCTTCACTATTTAGATAAACACCATTGGTCAATCTGTAAAAAAATAAAAAATAATCTGTATGCGGATGACGCTATTATGTATGCTATTGTATGCTACGACTTTTGATCTGGCTGTGTTAAAACTACAGTTAGATTGTATAGCTATGCAGGAATTCCTAGCTGATTTAAAACAAAAATCGAATTGATTTAATTGACTTATTTCAGAAATTTGAGTTTAGGTTTTCAGTATAGTTGTCTATTGTTGGTGGGACATATTATTCTGTTTTAATGTTACCCCTAAATCACTGCAATAAATATACTTTTTCTACAGTGTATTCTTTACAGAGCTGAGATTTACTTTGAAGTGCAAAGTGTAGGAATGGGTCTACAGGTGAAATTAGTGATGATACAGACATGGTGGCGTACCAGGAAGATCGGAATGCCGTAAACCAAGATGTTGAGAGTTCAAATCCCAGGTTACATAATCATTTCTGCATGAATGAACACACTGTAAACATGTCAAATATGTAAGTTGAAA
Organism: Brachymystax lenok tsinlingensis; assembly: GCA_030435695.1. Taxonomy (NCBI): domain Eukaryota; kingdom Metazoa; phylum Chordata; class Actinopteri; order Salmoniformes; family Salmonidae; genus Brachymystax; species Brachymystax lenok. Next base: position 11,925,504 of record CM059801.1, read on the forward strand.
ACACTTTGGTAAAAGCACTGTGTCTCTTGCATTGCCTAAAGACAAAGAGCTGTGCCTGAATCAGTGGTTCACCAATCAGGATCATGACCCAACATCCCAAGAAAGTCCTACAAATGTCCCTGGAATCAACTGGGAACTAGACAAAACTTCCAGTGGACCATGAGACTATGTCTCTATACCAAGTCCCTCATGTGTACATGCCGCTCCAATGGCCTCACGGTCACCATCCCACTTCTGACACCAATGTAGTGAATTTGGGGGTTAGCTTCGACTTGGACTAGAACCCAAGTCCAGTGACTGTCGTCAAGCCAACACCTTAACTGTTACGCCAAGAGGTTGCTAGGTCTTGGATTAAGGTTGTTTCAATATGATGGCAATGGGTACTTTAATACAATTATTGTGAATACTCAGATTAATATAATAGTTTGATTAATTAAAATGTTTACATGCGTCGCAAGAATAACGATTTCCCTTTAATTCCTGTTTACATGGACACATATGAAATCAGGCTTCCAGGATGGGACTTTGATAAATGCAGAAAATCGGCAATCAAAATAAATGTTCTACCACAGCAGCCATGTGTTCGGACATTATGTGAAAACTATTTCTAATATGCATACTTTACGTTTTTCCAGACTTACTTCACTTCTACAAAAAAGGGAGGCTTGTTCTGCTGGTACAAGCACATGTGCAGATCAAATACACTGCTGAGACTCTGATAAGGGGGTTTATATGTCCTTGTAATTTTAAAGATTGCTCAGAAATCCAGTTTTTTTAATTGGTGTATGCTTACTTCGATTATGACCTAATGCCGATTAAGATAAACAGAGTACGGTTGTCACGCTCTGACCTGTTGGAGCCTTTTTATGTCTCATTTTGGTTTGGTCAGGGTGTGATTTGGGGTGGGCATTCTATGTTATAGTTTTTGTATTTCTTTGTTTTGGCTGAGTGTGGCTCTCAATCAGGGACAGCTGTCTATCGTTGTCTCTGATTGGGAACCACACTTAAGCAGCTATTTTTCCCTCCAGCTTTGTGGGAGGTTGACGCTGTTATTTGTGTGTATGCTGTTGAGTGAGTTAACGAAATAAATATGTTTAACTCAACCCGGTACGCTGCGCCTTGGTCCGTCAATGAAGATCGTGACAACGGTCTTCACACGACTAATGCCATAGTCAGTTTAAACCTCAACTACCAACATATTTTACATACATGGATTACCAACTGCGATAATTTTGACCCCAAAAAGAAAATATTGGAAAAAGCAACAATCATAGCAAAATATCAACTTAATCATTAAGCATGTAAATAATGTTATCTGAAAAAAATATATATGAAAACCGTTATTTTATCAAAATGACAGTTCATTTTGATACCCGGTAAAACTAAATATAATTTTTCACTTATATAATGTGCATCTTCTTTTCAAAGTACAATCCACGTTAGTACTAAAATCCAGATTTAACATAATTTATTTATGGTAAACACGACTGCCATTTAAAGGGGCAGTACACCAAAATGTTTAATATACTTCATTTTATTGACAAAAAGTGGTTCATCCACTGATCCTGAGACAATGACCAAAAATATGGCTTAGTTTTCTTTATTTACTTACCCCACAGTGAGCATTAGCATCGCTGCAAGTGAAACAATGGGAAGGGTAGGGCCTAGGCAGGATGCTTACAAAAGCATCAACAAGCATGCCCAAAATACCATAACAAGTTGCACATATAGAATATAGGAGGGTATTATTGTTATTTTCCGTAGAATAACTCTTTTACGGAGACTGCACACCAATACAGCACTACTGTATGTGTACATTCAGAGGTTAGCTGGTTTCTGTATTACAGTTTAACCAAGTATTTATACCACTGACTGACATTTCTGAGCTGTTTTGACTGCAACTACGCATTTATCTAAGGTTATTTCGATTTTATACACGATCATACCTAGTTATAACCAGTTAAAGGCAAGTGCTCCATCTGTGCAGGTGATCTGTCTATCAGGTCAAGATCACTCTAATAGGTCCCTTTCCACCCGCTGAGGATATGTAAAACTTAATGTCTCCAAAGAAACCTGGATTCAAATAAATACTTTTTTATATTTGCCCTATAATAAATACTTGTTGGAGAGTACACACCAACACAGCTCTCTGTTTAGATTCAGAGCTTATCTGAGTTCTGTATTGCAGTTCTATCACGTATGTATACTATTGGCAGACTGTATACCATTGGCAAATTTCTATATGCACAAAAATAAGGTAATTTCATTTTTGTTACACAGTCATATGATAGATGGTATAGAAAAATACAATCTTAGGCAGGTACATGGGGAGCTATATCTGTGCAGATGATCTGTCTATCTAGTGGAAATGACTGATACAGGTCCCCCTCCACCCTCTGGTGGTATGGTTAAGTTGTTACTGTGTCTCCAGAGAAAACTAGATTCAAATAAAGGTCCTATATATCAAATTACTATAGGCAGAATTAAGTGTTTTTGACTGGGGTCAACATGACCCCAAAGTCTATATTGATACAGTAACATTAAACAATGATTTGATAATAAACAACTTTTGGGCTATATGATCAAAAATATCCCTATGGGGTCAAAATGACCCCAGTTGGTAGTTTGAGGGTTAATATTGAATTATTAGTGTGCATGTAAACGTACTCAATAAGGCCTCGGTCAAACTCTTCTGGGCAGTGTACGTTTCTTTTAGACATTTCTTTCTTGCCATGAGGTTTGTAGGTCAACTACTAAAAGACCATTGCCTTGATGTACTGTATATTTTGTAAGAAAATTGGGCTTCTTGGAATTGTAATGTTTCTCAGTGTTTCTTGTGTCTTGGTATGTTGTCTCTCATTTACAGTGTGACAGACAGGGGTGGTTCTGAAATGGCACAGAATTAATACAAGGCACTACTTTTGACAAAAGCTCATCTACACTGTATTCCATACAAATTGTACAACTTTTAACTAGGGCCCTTGGGCTCTGTACAGAGAATAGGGTGCCATTTTTGACACAGCCAGGGCTGAGTGTTAGAGTGGGCTCTGTTGCGAGCTGTGTGTCAGAGCTGATTGGCTTTTGTGAGTCAGCATGTTAACAAGGGCCTAACCTTGGCTGACTTCTCACCAAATCTCCACATTTCAGTGTACTGTATGAGTATGTACTCCGTCTGCCAAGGCCATCAGGGGCATAGGGTGTTGTTGCCAAAAAACAAAAACAAATCATGCATTTTTGACTAAGATTGTTTGTAGCCTGATATGACTTTACTCTCAAGTGTAATGGCACTTTAGCAGGGGGGGAGGTAATATGTTGGCCCAGGGGACAACAGATTGTAACTCTGCTGCCCTTTAATACAAAATAGTGAATGCATAGCATAGTTCAACATGATTATGTAATTCTTGATGTCCTCCCTCGCTCTCCTATTTTATGTGGTGGGATTAGTGGATAAGCCAGAACTTTGGTAAACATATTCAAACAACTCAGATCCAATGGGAGAGTTGACTCTGGCTGAAGCTTCCAGTTGCTATGGTTGTTGAAGTTTCAGTGTCAAACCTGCCTCGAGACACATAGGCTTAGTTGAGATAATTCTGTCCTAATACAAATATTAAAACCAAACCAGATGTCTTTCGTCTAGCACGTACACATCACAAAGGTCAAATAGGGAGATTATTATGTTTGTCCTGTTTCATTGCATGTACAAGTGGGAAACCTGTACATGTGTGAGATGGAAATGTTTAGTTTTTTTGCATATCCCAACTCCCTCTGAGAGTGGGGTCACATCCAGGGATCAGCCATTATTGGTGGCAGCCCTGGATAAATTAGGGTTAAGTGCCTTGCTCAAGGCCAGATCGACAGACTTTTCACCTTGTCGCCTCAGGGATTCAAACTAGCCCTGTGCATGCCATTTCTCTTTCTCTGTAATGTATCTAAATAAAAATAATATATCTCCAAGATTTTTCATTACTTAACTCCCTCTCAGAAACATAATGAACTCTCCCTCCTAAGTCAAATTCGTTTTAACAATCGGAAAATAAGACAACCCACAAACTATACTGGAACCCACAATTCCAGTAATTGCTTTCAAAGACAATTATGATAGACCTTGGTTCCAATTTCCAATTTCATTAGTATAATCCATTCCCCCCATAATTCAGCTTAAAACAGTTATTTTATTGCAGTCCATGAACCAGCTTTTCTTACTGGATCTGTCACTCCTATATAAATCCCTCTGCTGAAATCTTCTGAAATCAACATCTGAATATTAGAGACTGTGATAAATGCAGATCAATGCAGCTGACCACCTTGGGAAAACTATGAGAGAACTCTGGAGATTTCTGAATTTATTTATCCTTTGAAGCAAAGTCAGGGATATACTGTACATCAATATCCAAGCTGCACTTCCTCACCTGAGGATTTCATCACTAAACGCCCACAAACTTCCAATGTTGCTGACCCTGCTGGTGCAGCATATTAACACATATTAACACAAATTATTCAGTCTCATCTTTCTCTCTTACTAATTGTGAGTCTGGGTATCCATCAGAGAGAACAGTGCACGTGTTGTCACTATTTCAAGACAGATGTTTCTGAAACGTTCATGTATATTCTCTGATCTAGCATGGAATACTGTTTCTTGTTTTGTACAACACCCTGTTTGCAGTACAACATGAGGTTTCACATTTCAAAACAATGCATTAGCGCTCTTAAGAGCCTGCCACAGTATTTAATTTCTGACACCGGGGATTATGGCATTGCTCCTGGCTTCCGAAAATACAAATGGCGGCACATGGTGATCATTACATCTGCACATGCTGTAACAACTCGTCCATGCTACTCTGGGAAGAACACTACACCATAAAATATTGAGCTACTACACATGTAGATTGACTATTGTCTATGGGGCTGCCCAACACAATAGCTCTATAGCGAATAAGCCCCATTTACTAATCACATGAAAACAAGCAACCATCCTTTAAACAGTGGAGGGAACGAGTGGGACAGACACCCACACCTCCGTAAGCAGGAACCCGATGATGAGCCTCTGTGGACAGAGACCTGTATGAACAAACGCGTTCTTACCTCTGGATCCGGGACCTGGGAGAGCACAGCGGAGATGCAGAAAGAGAGCAGAGCTGCCCACAAGCCCAGCAGTGACGGCTGGGGAGAGGAACACGAAGAAGGCCGTTCCCCGGCTGCCATTCTTTCCCTCTTACTTTCGCCCTGCAGGCTACAACTCCCTGCCCCCTCTCTCCTTTCCTCTCCTCTCCTCTGCCTGGCTGGCTGGCCTGGGTGGCTGTGCCGTAAGCTACCCTGGATAGGACCACAATGGCCCTGGGTGATTGATGGTCAGTGAGGGCTGCTGGCCGTGACAGGGGGCGTCCTCTCTCCTCTCATCTGGTGCACTGCCTCTGCCTCTCCTACCCTGTTGTCTTCCCTCCAAACACAGAGCACCATACACCACTAAATACATCACACAATCTTCCTGTAGGCAGTTCCACTAGCCACTAGCCAGCGCCTACAGTCAGGGTCATTAATTAATTAATAGGACTGGTGTAGTTTACAGCCTGTTCTGGAAAGGGAGGTAGCTAGGTTATAGCACTACTCTGTGTGGGGGATGGGAGGGAGCTGCCTGCTTGTGAGGGCAGTGGCTTGTGTAGGACGGTCAGGGGAACATAGAGCGGTGAATGACAATCTTTCAGTTATATTGTCCTTGTCCTCTGTGTGGCAGGATGTAATACAGAAGCATAGGTGTCTTGCTTCAGAATACAGTGTTCGAACGGACATTGTGTTTGCCAATGAGCTGATGACAGGTACGTTGTGCTGAAATTACAGAAGGACAAATATAATCAATCACTTGGGCAATATACTGACCTCAGTGACCAGATATTCACACAAACCAGACTTTTCCATTTCAGAGGTTTGGTTGCTGTGTCTATAGCTAAAAGTTATGTCAAATCAGTCCAAGCTACTGTATATGCTGTTATGGCCATATGTTTACTCCAACACCTCCACAGGAAGTAGACAAAAGTGGTTAGCTTGTTCTCATGGAACAGACTGATGATGGCTTAGTTACACAAGAAAACTGAGGCAGAGTGACTGTTACTGAAGCAACAGTATGAAGGAGGATCCCTTTCCCATAACTCCCAGGCTCACATCCACATCACAGGAAGACATCTTCTGGTTCATTTAGTTGACTTTATTAAGATATCCATTAGTCCAACAGGGATACAGTGGCTTGCGGAAGTATTCACCCCCCTTGGCATTCTTCCTATTTTGTTGCCTTACAACCTGGAATTAAAATGTATTTTTGGGGGGGTTGTATCATTTGCCTACCACTTTGAAGATGCAAAATATTTTTTATTGTGAAACAAACAAGAAATAAGACAAAAAATTGAAAACTTGAGTGTGAATAAGTATTCACCCCCCCAAAGTCAAAACTTTGTTAGAGCCACCTTTTGCAGGAATTACAGCTGCAAGTCTCTTGGGGTATGTCTCTATAAGCTTGGCACATCTAGCCACTGGGATTTTTGCCCGTTCTTCAAGGAAAAACTTCTCCAGCTCCTTCAAGTTGGATGGGTTCATACCACAGATTCTCAATTGGATTTAGGTCTGGGCTATGACTAGGCCATTCCAAGACATTTATATGTTTCCCTTTAACCACTCAAGTGTTGCTTTAGCAGAATGTTCAGGGTCATTGTCCTGCTGGAAGGTTAACCTCCGTCCCAGACTCAAATCTCTGGAAGACTGAAACAGGTTTCCCCTCTATAATTTCCCTGTATTTAGCGCCATCCATCATTCCTTCAATTCTGACCAGTTTCCCAGTCTCTGCTGATGAAAAACATCCCCACAGCATGATGCTGCCACAACCATGCTTCGCTGTGGGGATGGTGTTCTCGGGGTGTCGAGAGTTGTTGGGTTTGCGCCAAGCGTTTTCCTTGATTGCCAAAAAGCTCAATTTGAATCTCATCTGACCAGAGTAACTTCTTCCATATGTTTGTGGAGTCTCCCACATGCCTTTTGGCAAACACCAAACATGTCTGCTTATTTTTTTCTTTAAGCAATGGCTTTTTTCTGGCCACTCTTCTGTTAAGCCCAGCTCTCTGCAGTGTATGGCTTAAAGTAGTCCTGTGAACATATACTCCAATCTCCGCTGTGGAGCTTTGCAGCTCCTTCAGGGTTATCTTTGGTCTCTTTGTTGCCTCTCTGATTAATGCCCTCCTTGCCTGGTCCGTGAGTTTTGGTGGGCGGCCCTCTTATGGCAGGTTTGTTGTGGTGCCATATTCTTAAATTATTTTAATATAGATTTAATGTTTCTCCGTGGGATGTTCAAAGTTTCTGATATTTTTTTATAATCCAACCCTGATCTGTACTTTTCCACAACTTTGTCCCTGACCTGTTTGGAGAGCTCCTTGGTCTTCATGGTGCCGCTTTCTTGGTGGTGCCCCTTTCTTAGTGGTGTTGCAGACTCTGGGGCCTTTCAGAACAGGTGTATATATACACTGAGATCATGTGACAGATCATGTGACACTTAGAATGCACACAGGTGGACTTTATTTAACTAATTATGTGACTTCTGAAGGTAATTGGTTGCACCAGATCTTATTTACTGGCTTCATAGCCAAGGGGGTAAATACATATGCACGTACCACTTTTCAGTTTTTTTTGGACTATTTTGTGTATGTCCATTACATGAAATCCCCCCAAAAATCGGTTTAAATTACAGGTTGTAATGCAACACAATAGGAAAAACACCAAGTAGGAATACTTTTGCAAGGCACTGTAATACCCCTGAGTATTTATTTGTCTGCCTAAGCCACTGCTTCTCTTGTCTGGCTAAGGAGTCATTTACAGTACACTGAGTATACCAAACATTAGGAACACCTTCCTAATATTGAGTTGAATGTGATGCTCTTAGTTTTAAATAGGTTGCATCTTGCCATGTAAGACAAGTCACAATTAAAGATTTCATAAAGGTGTCCAACAGTTTTTTTTCTCAGTCTTTGTAATGATCCAATACCTCTCTCTGACATGCAATTAGCTTACAATGTGGTAAAAAACTGCAATAAATTACTCAATCCCTTTTGAGTGTTTTGTGTCCTAGGACATACCAATGAGCTTATCTTAATGATCTTCTTGGGGTTTGGGAATGTCAAATGGCCCAACATCGCTGCCGTGTTAGCTCTGACACCAATGATTATCCATGCCTGTGACTGCATCAATACCTCTGGACAGCCACCTGGAACACAAAAAGAAAGAGGTTTACAGACGTCCTCCAGCTGTTAGTTAACATTTACTGTAGGAAAGTTTATCTCCCAAGTATCAATACATTAAAGTGCACACGCTAAAGGGTACAAAAAATATGTTTTGAGCTAAATTGTTTTTTTTTACACAACTGCAAACTTCAAGGAGTAGGGCATTCAAGTTGGTCAGATGGGAATCCATGATGTCGTTGGCCTCCCATCCTGCTTGAGGAACAATAGAGGAGGAATAGAGAACAAAAAAGGAAAGGCCCACCTCCCACTTGTGTTATGTCATGACTTACCTGGACCACTTATTGAGATTGGCATCAGGTTTTCTGTTGCTCATTACAAAAACGAGATTTCTGTCATGGAGGTGTTAAGTTAAAAGATGTGACACGTGTTGTCTTATGTAAACAATGTCAGAGCTACTGGGCAGGTCTGTCTCACTGTCTATGCTATTGGATACAGAGCAATCACAGCAGCTGTTCACCCAATGTTAGAGGGCAAATGGACATTGTAAAATCAAAACCCATCCTTCATTTACCTGCACGGATGTTCCAAATTCCATTTTAGACATGACTGACTTTATGACCAAAATGATCCTATTTACACTTTGTAGTCAATTTTGACACTAGAATAACTGTTTCTGACTCGAATCAATGCCACATAAGCCATTTTCAAGATGAAATAATAGTCTAAAAGGCACTTCAGGTCAAATAAATCTGATTTGACCATTCACATACGTCACATGGACAGGAATCAGATTTATATCTGGCTTCAAACCCCCTACGAAGGTGGTTTGAAATGTAGCTAGAAATATCTGATTCCATGTGCTTTTTGGGTGTTCAGATTGCAGGAAAAATATCAAATTAGAATCGAATATGCTGAAAAAATTTATTTTAGTCATTTTAAACTGAAATGTGAACAAGGCTTTCGATGGGAGAATGATTGGATTAAAATAACCTAAACGACACCAGTAAATTGGTTGAAGGGTCATTACCGGTTATTTTCTTTTGTGGGGCGGGTCAAAAAACCACATCACTACTATGATCCAGTGAACACTTCCCAACCCCATAACCCATTGTGTTCGATTCTGAAAACTGAAATAGATTTAATCAGATGAAACATGTAAAAGTATTACAGACATGAAACACCCTGCTACCTGCTATTGTGGGGCTGTTATAGGTGGATAAGCAAAAGGACAATGACAGCATGTCTGCCTGCTTCTCTCCCATCACCTCCTACTAACACTTCCTGATAATAATTTGCCGCTTGTCTACCTCACTTGAACTCAGACTGCATCTCTCACAAAGGCTATACACTGGACATACGAACATTTCACAATGATTAGTAGGCGTACTGTAGCCCAGCTGATTTGATGTGTTGTTCCCAGTAACGCCAGCATGCTGAAGACTCCTTCCATCAAATCAAATAACTTTTTTTGTCACATGCTTTGTAAACAACAGGTGTAGACTAACAGTGAAATGCTTACTTATGGGTCATTTTCCAACAGTGCAGCGTTAAGGATAAATAAAACATTTAAATAGAAATACTGACACGAGGAATAAATACACAGTGAATAACGAATAACAATAATGATTCTTTAATGAACCATGTGTTTAATGAGATCGAAACCAATCCATTGATTCCGTTCCAGCCATTAGTATGACCCCGTCCTCCCAATTAAGGTGCCACCAACCTCCTGGTGTGTGTGTGTGTGTAGTGTCAGTATGCATGTGAGAACACGTTATCTGTGTGTGTGTGTGTGTGTGTGTGTGTGTGTGTGTGTGTGTGTGTGTGTGTGTGTGTGTGTGTGTGTGTGTGTGTGTGTGTGTGTGTGTGTGTGTGTGTGTGTGTGTGTGTGTGTGTGTGTGTGTGTGTGTGTGTGTGTGTGTGTGTGTGCGTGCGTGTGCATGTTGGGGTGTCAGTGTAAGTATGTGTGAGTGTGTGGGTAGAGTCAATGGAGGTAGGCCGGGTAGCCATTTGATTAGCTATTTAGCAGTCTCGTTTAGCAGTCTTATGGCTTGGGGGTAGAAGCTGTTCAGGGTCCTGTGGTTTATTAGTATCAGCAAGTTAGATTCCGCATGCTACGGGGAATAGACTTGGGAAACCTATAGAATACAATAAAATGTAATTTCATTAGTCACAGCTGTGATAATCAGAAACCTTTTTTTCAAGGTTAGAAATGGAATCTTTAGAATGCTATCAAGAACCCTTTTCCCAAGGTCCTATAAAGAACCATGAATATAATGTTCTATATAGCACCAAAAAAGGGTTCCGCTATGGTTACAATCCTTTTTAGGGCTGTATATTTTTAGGGCTGTATATTGAACCCTATTTAATGGTTCGTTATAGAACCATTATGAAGAATGGTTCTATATAGAACCTTTCTCAATCTCAAAGGTTCTAGAAATAACCTTTTGAAGAACCATAAAGGGTATTTTTTTCTGCTTAGCCATATTAAACAGTATTGTTAAAATTCTATAGGCTATATTATGTTTTAATTGACAAGTTGAATCAGGTGTGCTAGATCTGGAACTGCTGAAGGTCCCTGAGGAGAGATTTGAGAACCACTGATTTAGACATCAGTTCTTAAATGACACAAGGTCATATATGTCTTTCTCAATATACTGACACTGGCCATAGTCATATTTAACATGTAACGGCATAACACAACAGATTACATTAACTGGAATGACATTCTCACGCACTGTTGAACAAATAGAGCTGTGAGCAAACCACACCCAAAATATGCTAATGAGACGCCATCCCTACATTTTCATTATCACTAAAAGAGCAAAGAACCCTTTTGTGAACTGCAAAGAACCATTGAGGGGCCCAAAGTGTTCTTTGAGTCATTATTGTTCCACATAGAACCGTTCACCCTTCCCAAAGAATACTGGAGGAATCCTATGAAAAAAAGGTTGATGACATCCACCCCTCATTCCCTCAGACTACTGAGTCCACAGGTCCCACTCACACAGAACTACCCTACGACTTGACCTTTTTCTCCCCTCTCTCTATCGTTCTCCAGACTACCTCTGGAGACCTTCTCCCATTCATCACTTCCCTCATCAACTCATCACTGACCCTCTGACTTCTATATGGCCAGAGTTGCTCCACTCCTCAAGAAACCAACACTCGACCACTCTGAAAACTACAGACCGGTATCCCTTCTTTCTTTTCTTTTCTTTCCAAAATACTTAAGCGTGCTCGGGATCAGGTATTCCCAAACTGGGGCAATGCCGTTGGGGGGACGCCAAATAAAAATGTGATTCACATTTTTTTATTTATTATATATATATATATATATTATTATTTTTTCTTCACATTTTAAAACAGTACATTTATTTTTTCCAACTGGGCTATACATTTGGGTGAGGTTTTTTTCTCGCCTGAGTAGCCTCGTTTCACTGCCAAAAATAAAATGAAACCATCTAGTGTTCAGCGAAATAACAACACAATATCAAATGCAGGTAGCTGAGTCAAATAATTAACATCCAATCACATTAACCGTTACTCTCTTGCAGGAAACCTTCATTCCTGCACAGACATTTAGAAACAAAACATGACAATTAGAAAAATTAGCCACAGAGTTTTTTGAGTGAGAATGAAGACGACTTTCGAGTAGTAAGACATGTATAAAAGCAACAGATACCATTAATAAGAAGGGGCTAGAAGCATCTTATATGGTAAGCTACCGAGTGGCTAGCCCGATGCTATTTTTATTTTTTTATTTCACCTTTATTTAATCAGGCAGGCTAGTTGAGGTGGGTGGGTAGTATATAGGACTTTGATGACAAAACGGATGGCACTGTGATAGACTGCATCCAATTTGTTGAGTAGAGTGTTGGAGCCTTTTTTGTAAATGACATCACCGAAGTCGAGGATCGGTAGGATAGTCAGTTTTACGAGGGTATGTTTGGCAGCATGAGTGAAGGATGCTTTGTTGCGAAATAGGAAGCCAATTCTAGATTTAATTTTGGATTGGAGATGCTTAATGTGAGTCTGGAAGGAGAGTTAACAGTCTAACCAGACACCTAGGTATTTGTAGTTGTCCACATATTCTAAGTCAGAACCGTCCAGAGTAGTGATGCTGGACCGGCGGGCAGGTGTGGGCAGCGATCGGTTGAAGAGCATGCATTTAGTTTTACTTGCATTTAAGAGCAGTTGGAGGCCACGGAAGGAGAGTTGTATGGCATTGAAGCTTGTCTGGAGGTTAGTTAACACAGTGTCCAAAGAAGGGCCAGAAGTATACAGAATGGTGTCGTCTGCGTAGAGGTGGATCAGAGAATCAAGAGTGACATCATTGATGTATACAGAGAAGAGAGTCGGCCCGAGAATTGAACCCTGTGGCACCCCCATAGAGACTGCCAGAGGTCCGGACAACAGGCCCTCTGATTTGACACACTGAACTCTATCAGAGAAGTAGTTGGTGAACCAGGCGAGGCAGTCATTTGAGGCTGTTAAGTCTGCCGATAAGAATGTGGTGATGTGAAAGCCTTGGCCAGGTCGATGATTCAGCTGCACAGTATTGTCTCTTATCGATGGTGGTTATGATATCGTTTAGGACCTTGAGAGTGGCTGAGGTGCACCCATGACCAGCTCGGAAACCAGATTGCATAGCGGAGAAAGTACGGTGAGATTCGAAATGGTCGGTGATCTGTTTGTTATTTTGGCTTTCGAAGACCTTAGAAAGGCAGGGTAGGATAGATATAGGTCTGTAGCAGTTTGGGTCTAGAGTGTCTCCCCCTTTGAAGAGGGGGATGACCGCGGCAGCTTTCCAATCTTTGGGGATCTCAGACGATACGAAAGAGAGGTTGAACAGGCTAGTAATAGGGGTTGCAACAATTTCGGCAGATAATTTTAGAAAGAGACGGTCCAGATTGTCTAGCCCGGCTGATTTGTAGGGGTCCAGATTTTGCAGCTCTTTCAGAACATCAGCTATCTGGATTTGGGTGAAGGAGAAATGGGGAGGCTTGGGCGAGTTGCTGTGGGGGGTGCAGGGCTGTTGACCGGGGTAGGGGTAGCCAGGTGGAAAGCATGGCCAGTCGTAGAAAAATGCTTCTTGAAATTCTCAATTATCGTGGATTTATCGGTGGTGACAGTGTTTCCTAGCCTCAGTGCAGTGGGCAGCTAGGAGGAGGTGCTCTTATTCTCCATGGACTTTACAGTGTCCCAGAACTTTTTTGAGTTTGTGCTATAGGATGCAAATTTCTGTTTGAAAAAGATAGCCTTAGCGTTCCTAACTGCCTGTGTATATTGGTTCCTAACTTCCCTGAAAAGTTGCATATCACGGGGGCCATTCGATGCTAATGCAGTACGCAACAGGATGTTTTTGTGCAGGTCAAGGGCAGTCAGGTCTGGAGTGAACCAAGGGCTATATCTCTTCCTTGTTCAACATTTTTTGAATGGGGCATGCTTATTTAAGATGGTGAGGAAGGCACTTTTAAAGAATAACCAGGCATCCTCTACTGACGTGATGAGGTCAATATCCTTCCAGGATACCCGGGCCAGGTTGATTAGAAAGGCCTGCTCGCTGAAGTGTTTTATGGAACGTTTGGCAGTAATGAGTGGAGGTCGTTTGACCGCAAACCCATTACGGATGCAGGCAATGCGGCAGTGATCGCTGAGATCTTGGTTGAAGACAGCAGAGGTGTATTTGGAGGGCAAGTTGGTTAGGGTGATATCTATGAGGGTGCCCGTTTTTACGGATTTGGGGTTGTACCTGGTTGGTTCATTGATAATTTGTGTGAGATTGAGGGCATCAAGATTAGATTGTAGGATGGCCGGGGTGTTAAGCATGTCCCAGTTCAGGTCACCTAGCAGCACGAGCTCTGAAGATAGATGGGCGGCAATCAATTCACATATGGTGTCCAGGGCACAGCTGGGGGCAGAGGGTGGTCTATAGCAAGCTGCAACGGTGAGAGACTTGTTTCTGGAAAGGTGGATTTTTAAAAGTAGGAGCTTGAATTGTTTGGGTACAGACCTGGATAGTAAGACAGAACTCTGCAGGCTATCTCTGCAGTAGATTGCAACTCCATCCCCTTTGGCAGTTCTATCTTGTCGGAAAATGTTACAGTTAGGGATGGAAATGTCAGGGTTTTTGGTGGTCTTCCTAAGCCAGGACACAGACACGGCTAGGACATCCAGGTTGGCAGAGTGTGCTAAAGCAGTGAATAAAACAAACTTAGGGAGGAGGCTTCTAATGTTAACATGCATGAAACCGAGGCTTTTACGGTTACAGAAGTCAACAAATGAGAGCACCTGGGGAATGGGAGTGGAGCTAGGCACTGCAGGGCCTGGATTAACCTCTACATCACCAGAGCAACAGAGGAGGAGTAGGATAAGGGAACGGCTAAAGGCTATAAGAACTGGTCGTCTAGTACGTTCGGAACAGAGAGTAAAAGGACAGGTTTCTGGGCACGATAGAATAGATTCAAGGCATAATGTACAGACAAAGGTATGGTAGGATGTGAATACAGTGGAGGTAAACCTAGGCATTGACTGACGATGAGAGAGATATTGTCTCTAGAAACATAATTTAAACCAGGTGATGTCACTGCATGTGTGGCAGGTGGAACTAAAGGGTTAGCTAAGGCATATTGAGCAGGGCTAGAGGCTCTACAGTGAAATAAGACAATAATCACTAACCAGAACAGCAATGGACAAGGCGTATTGACATTAGTGAGAGGCATGCGTAGCCGAGTGATCATAGGGGTCCAGTGAGTAGTTAGGCTGGATGGAGACAGGACGATTCAGACAGCTAGCGGGCCGGGGCTAGCAAGCTAGCAGAGGGACGTTGCGATGGAAGAAGTCTGTTGTAGCCTCCTCGTGCGAAGCCTCCTCGTGCAGTTACATCGGCAGACCAGTCGTGATGGATTAGTAGGGTTCCGTGTAGTAAAGGGGTCCAGTCCAATTGCCAAAACAGGTATAGTGCCCAAGAAATTGCCCGATGGATCTCTTCAACTAACAGTCCAATATGCTCTAGACAGCTAGCGGGCCCCGGCTAGCTTGCTAGCAGATGGGCATTCAGGGGACGTCGCGACAGAGGGGCCTGTTGAAAACCCCCCTCGGGCAAATTACGTTGGTTGTCCAATCGTGATGGATTAGCAGGGCTCCGTGTAGTAAACGGGGTCCAGGCCAATTGGCAAAATAGGTATAGTGGCCCAAGAAATTGGCAGAGGGACCTATTCAGCTAACAGTCCAATATGCTCTAGACAGCTAGTGGGCTGCGGCTAGCAGGCTAGCAGATAGGCATTCAGGGGACGTCGCGAAGTAGGAGCCAGTTGAAGAACCCCTTTGGGCAGATTACGTTGGTAGTCCAGTCGTGAAGGCTCGGCGGGGCACCGTAGCGGCAGTAAAAGGGGTCCAGGCCAATTGGCAAAATAGGTATTGTAGCCCAAGGAGTGGCTGATGGACCTCTACAGTTAGCCGGGAGATTGGCCTAGCATGGGCTGCTCCAGGCTAATTGGTGCTTGCTTCGGGACAGAGACGTTAGCCATTGTGGAGGACTTAATTATTCCTGCTGCCGCGGAAATGCCTGGGACAATGCTGGGGGAAAAGGGCAAAAAACTATACAGACAATGACTTCATCAAACAACACTGTTTCACAATGCATCAGTGACATGGCAGGAGATGTTTTGAAACAATTACTGCTTCATATACAAGCCAGTGAATTCTATGCGTTACAGCTGGATGAGTCAACAGACGTGTCGGGCCTGGCACAGCTCCTGGTATATATCCGTTACATTTATGGGGGGTCAATTAAGGAAGACATCCTCTTCTGCAAACTACTGGAAACAGGGACAACATGAGAGGGTATTTGTGGAAAATGATTTAAGACTGAGACTCTCTCTACTACAACCCAACATTGCAGTTATGTGTATCCTTTCAAGCACATCCTTCTCATTAACCTGTGGTGAGTTATTCAATTTTTTTTATATACAAATAAGGTTTTATATGTAAGATATCTAAATAAAGAGCAAAATTATTGATTATTATTATATTATTATTTGTGCCCTGGTCGTATAAGAGCTCATTGTCACTTCCCACGAGCCAGGTTGTGACAAAAATTCACACTCATTCTTATGTTTTTAATACATTTATTGTATAGTGTGTGTGTGGCAGGCTTACAATGATGGCAAAAAACAACATTTGAGAGTGTGCTGACCTTGGTGCTAGAGGGGGTACGCAGCTGGAGGTTGAATGTCTGAAGGGGTACGGGGCTATAAAAAGTTTGAGATAATATCTTCTGCTAAATGACTAAAATATAAACATAAAAAAGAGAGTATTCCCTCAATGGTTCTCTTCCTGTCATAAACAATACCCCTGTATCTGTTTTGCCATGGCACCGTGATATAGCACAACACCAGTCATACCCGCCAGACATCTGTCGGTGTGGTGCCATGGAGCAGTGTGCGGAGGAGTTGAGCGAAAACGGTCGCTAGGCCTGATTCCCATCTACCCTGCCTAACTTGATAAGAGATGACTCTTGGCTGCTTTCAGACATCAACTGGGGTAAAAAGGACTTCTGCGTCAGTGGCTATGGCAATTCCTGTGGCAGACATAAAGAAGTCAGTGATTCAGACTTCCAGGCTGCTTGATCATCCTTAAATCCTCAGCCATGAAAAGAACATGCCACTTTGACATGAGTGAGATTATTGGTAATAACGTGTGTGGAGTTTGCTCAGTAAAAGGTGAAATAGGTTAAATGGTCATTTTCCATAAAGATTGCTATGATAGTAGCTTCTGTCACAGGCTACTATGATAGAGTTGGGTTTAGCTGACAAGGTGTGCGCCCACTGCCAATTTGACCAAATTGGTAAATCACACAAAATGTTGTGCTTCCATTCATTTTTAGAATAAATGTGTTTATTTGTAGGCTGGCACATTTGCCATTAGGTGAATGCTCAGAAAACATCGAATCGTTGATTAGTCTGGAACACAAAGCCCACTGGGCACACACTGGTTGAATCAATGTTGTTTCCAAGTAATTTGAATGAATTTACATTGAACCAACGTGGAAGAGTTGCTGAATTGACATCGTGCCCAGTGGGAGGCTATGAATAAAAAGTGACAACTGAAGGTATAATCATTTTGTTTAGAAAATAAAGCTGCACAAATTAATGTATTTTGTCTGTAGTGAAATCAGATGAAATGTTAATTACATGAAATTTAATGATAATTCATTGTCAACCTCATTTCATCAGGGGTCGAAAATGGAAACAGAATTGACCATACTGCCATCTAGTGACATGCACTGAACGTAAATTAGGACATTGTCAGCTAACCCATCTATACATTTTAAATTGAAGGGGCACTATAACCACAGGAGGTAAATTGGTACAGCATACTGACTCACGGGTGCAACAAATATATTATCTTACAAGGCACACCTTAAAATATATTAATGAGCCAGAATCAACAATACCATGCACCCACTATTGGTCAAAATGGTTTTGCCACTCCAAAGATAAGGTACAGTACTGTTATGTGTGGTGGAATTGCAGTACCATTCGAAATACAACAATCTTCCCACAATGCACCATAATTTACAGTAATTTACAGTTGATAATACCTAACATTACTGTATAAATTAGTTTTCCGATACAGTGTAGCCTACACCTTTGTTGTAAAACCACAGCCTTGGCTTGCTTTCCTCCCTACTTACTGTAAATGAACAGATTAGGAGTCAGCTGAAGAAGCGTGTTTATTTTCTTTCCATTGCATGTAAATGAGAAAGTTGCTACAGTGGGAATGAATGGACTCATAGAGGGGCACACATACTGTCCATTCGTTTTCAGGGCCTAGAGAAATGTTCACACACACACAGTATCCCTCAAATACTGATGGCTAACTTTAACCTCTGCGTTCACAGCTTGGGTTGTTGACTTTAGTTTCTGGATGCAGTCAATGGTCTGGAGGTAGCACTGGTCCAGAACGAGGGGGAATACCTCTGAGGAGAAGGATGGAGAAAGGAGTCATTGAAACCTGGAATGACAAATCGGTCAGCCTGTTTATGTACTGCTGTGTTTACACAAGTTTGTGTTTGGCTTGGTGGGTTATTGGGCATTTTGGAATAAATCTACACCTTTCTGCGTAATCCAACTTTCATTCAACAATATAAAAACTGTTTGGTTTAAATGTAATTTATTTGAAAGTGATGACACCCCTTTAATTTCGAAAGTCATCAGGAATAGGCATATTAATACTAAGACTACATGGGGCTTTGTTTATTCCTTGGTGACACAGGATTGACTGACAGCTCATTTCAGTTACATATAATTGTATTCATTAGCAACTTATATGAGCTGTCAGTCACTAACTGAAGTGAGCAACAACTGTAGAGGAAATGATGGTTTAATTTGTGCAGATTGACTTGAAAAGAGATTCCAATCATGATCATGCATGTTTGGTACAGCACAAGTGTCAAATGTAAATTGGTTATTGAGGAATACTCAGAATGCACACATCATCCATTGAGTAGTCACATAATTGGAGGATGTTTCTGTATTGTTGTGATGTATTTATTGGATATCACAACTATTTGGTCCATCAACAAAAGCTGTGAAGTTTATTTCATACAAAACCAGCACCGTTGCAGTGAGAGCCAAAAGTAGCAAGTAAAGCCCTTTGCTTTCTTTGCTGTCTTACCTAGTCAAAGTCACAGCTAACTAAAACGCTGGTAGTAGAACACTACATAGAGAGAGTGCCTCACCTTCAATCCTAGGAGGTGTGCATTGCAACACAAGCAGTTTTTTGTTTCTTGCAGTATAAAGGCTTTCTTCATCACGTCCCAAAGTCTGATATTTTTGTCTTGTGGCACTTTTTCTCTCTTTCGCTCAGTCCAGCCGGGACCCGCCAATCTCCCACAGGGTTCTGGGAGAAATAGTGTGGTATTTCAAGCAGCACACTAACTCAGCCATGGGTTTAAATTAAGCGTGATGTGGAGGGGTGGAGGGAGGGGGAGTAGAGGGGGGAGCAGGGGGTTCTGCTGAAATCCTTTTGGCTAACATAGTAAGAAAATAACTTGGATGTTAGGTTAGGGGTAGGGGGCCACTCCCACAAGGATACACAGTCCAGTAGACAGCTTTTTGGAATCCACTAGTGGAATGAGATGCACAGGTCATATATTATATATACAGTGAGCTCCAAAAGTATTGGGACAGTGACACATCTTTTGTTGTTTTGGCTCTGTACTCCAGCACTTTGGATCTGAAATGGTACAATGATGATGAGGTTAAAGTGCAGACGGTTAGGTTTAATTTGAGGGTATTTTCATTCATATCGGGTGAACTTTCTCACTCATCATTATTCACGATTCATTCTGGACTATCCATAATCATGGTAGCATCCACATAAATGTAGGTGTTCAGAAACATATTCTATTCTTATTTACAATAAATGATACAACACATGATTTATCATTAATTTCTATTACACACAAAATAATCTGAAACACAACCAAAACAAACAGCAAATGCATCCAACAAGTTTGTAGAGTCACAAGCTTGATGTAATCATTGCGGGCCAAATTCTAAACTTTTGACTACTTGAATACACATGAAATTGAATTTGTTCCAATACTTTTGGTCCCCTAAAATGGGGGGACTATGTAAAAAAATGTCCAATGGTTCACCCAATATTGGTTGAAAATACCCTCAAATTAAAGCTGAGTCTGCAATTTAACCTCATAGTCATTGTATCATTTCAAATCCAAAGTGCTGGAGTACAGAGCCAAAACAACACAAAATATGTCACTGTCCCAACAGTTTTGGAGATCACTGTATATACAATAAGCATTGGGAACATGCTCTAAGGAACCAACAGTATAGAGTGGCAGAGTGGGGAGTTTGTGTAACTTAAAGTCTGCATTCGTTTTCAACCACTATTCCCCCACATCTGGTTTTAAGTCAGAAGTGATTAGCCGCGACAGCTTTGAATAATGTTAAACTATTGAGGGACATACGTTTATTTACTATTTGGTTTGGGGCTGTCAAATATTTATGTGTGATACTTTAACCTGTACCCCCGCACATTGAATCGGTATTGGTACCCCCTGTATATAGCCTCGTTATTGTTATGTAATTTTCTTTACTTTTTTTTATTTCTTTTTTTACTTTAGTTTATTTACTAAATATTTTCTTAAATCTATTTATTGAACTGCATTGTTAGTTAAGGGCTTGTAAGTAAGCATTTCACGATAAGGTCAACACGTTGTATTTGGCGTATGTGACAAAAAAAATGTGATTTGATATGCAGCGTTTACCGTGAATGCAGCCTATGAGACCGCAGGGAACATTGCCTTTAATTGTCAATCGTGTTATGAAGCAGATCTTCAGCGCTATGGATTTGAATAGAGCACTAACTGAACATTAGTATCTTAGCTGTGATGGTGAATTTTTTTTTTTTATATTTCATTGCACATGTTGATGACTCTACTAGTGGAATGTAAACACACTGCGGCCCTCTATACTATATCTTACAAACACACTGCGGCCCGCTATACTACAGTATATCACAAAAGTGAGTACACCCCTCACATTTTTGTAAATATTTGAGTATATCTTTTCATGTGACAACACTGAAGAAATGACACTTTGCTACAATGTAAAGTAGTGAGTGTACAGCTTGTATAACAGTGTAAATTTGCTGTCCCCTCAAAATAACTCAACACACAGCCATTAATGTCTAAACCGCTGGCAACAAAAGTGAGTACACCCCTAAGTGAAAATGTCCAAATTGGGCCCAAAGTGTCAATATTTTGTGTGGCCACCATCATTTTCCAGGACTGCCTTAACCCTCTTGGGCATGGAGTTCACCAGAGCTTCACAGGTTGCCACTGGAGTCCTCTTCCACTCCTCCATGACAACATCACGGAGCTGGTGGATGTTAGAGACCTTGCACTCCTCTAGCTTCCGTTTGAGGATGCCCCACAGATGCTCAATAGGGTTTAGGTCTGGAGACATGCTTGGCCAGTCCATCACCTTTACCCTCAGCTTCTTTAGCAAGGCAGTGGTCATCTTGGAGGTGTGTTTGGGGTCGTTATCATGTTGGAATACTGCCCTGCGGCCCAGTCTCTGAAGGGAGGGGATCATGCTCTGCTTCAGTATGTCACGGTACATGTTGGCATTCATGGTTCCCTCAATGAACTGTAGCTCTCCAGTGCCGGCAGCACTCATGCAGCCCCAGACCATGACACTCCCACCACCATGCTTGACTGTAGGCAAGACACACTTGTCTTTGTACTCCTCACCTGGTTGCCGCCACACATGCTTGACACCATCTGAACCAAATAAGTTTATCTTGGTCTCATCAGACCACAGGACATGGTTCCAGTAATCCATGTCCTTAGTCTGCTTGTCTTCAGCAAACTGTTTGCGGGCTTTCTTGTGCATCATCTTTAGAAGAGGCTTCCTTCTGGGACGACAGCCATGCAGACCAATTTGATGCAGTGTACGGCGTATGGTCTGAGCACTGACAGGCTGACCCCCCACCCCTTCAACCTCTGCAGCAATGCTGGCAGCACTCGTGCGTCTATTTCCCAAAGACAACCTCTGGATATGACGCTGAGCACGTGCACTTAACTTCTTTGGTCGACCATGGCGAGGCCTGTTCTGGAGTGGAACCTGTCCAGTTAAACCGCTGTATGGTCTTGGCCACCGTGCTGCAGCTCAGTTTCAGGGTCTTGGCAATCTTCTTATAGCCCAGGCCATCTTCATGTAGAGCAACAATTCTTTTTTTCAGATCCTCAGAGAGTTCTTTGCCATGAGGTGCCATGTTGAACTTCCAGTGACCAGTCAGTATGAGGAAGTGTGAGAGCGATGACACCAAATTTAACACACCTGCTCCCGTTCACACCTGAGACCTTGTAACACTAACGAGTCACATGACACCGGGAAGGGAAAATGGCTAATTGGGCCCAATTTGGACATTTTCACTTAGGGGTGTACTCACTTTTGTTGCCAGCGGTTTAGACATTAATGGCTGTGTGTTGAGTTATTTTGAGGGGACAGCAAATTTACACTGTTATACAAGCTGTACACTCACTACTTTACATTGTAGCAAAGTGTCATTTCTTCAGTGTTGTCACATGAAAAGGTATACTCAAATATTTACAAAAATGTGAGGGGTGTACTCACTTTTGTGATATACTGTATATCTTACAAACACACTGCGGCCCTCTATACTATATCTTACAAACACACTGCGGCCCTCTATACTCTATCTTACAAACACACTGCGGCCCTCTATACTATATCTTACAAACACACTGCGGCCCTCTATACTATATCTTACAAACACAAGTGCTAAGACGAGGACACTATTTTGATATGACAGTGACATTTAGAAAAGAAAAACACCTATGGACAAGTCCATACATAGACATCAAATCATGCAGACACATTCTATATGCACTGACCAGTCATGCAATCAACAGTAGGAACCACTGTGTGACATCTTCATGTCAAAGTTGATAAACCTTTTGGTCCGCAGGTGCCAAGTTGGCTTTGATTGGCTTGCTCATATTCACTACATGGGGGCAATCAAAGCAGGTTTTTGTCTAATCGTGGTCAACAGAGTTAGCAGGAAGCAGTCAGGAAACCAGGAACCTGTAATTACATTGTATTTCTGAAATAGACAGGCCTGCTCCATTCCTGTCCTTCCTCAGAGTTGATATGACTGGACAAGATGAACTTAAGGTTTTTGGGGACGTAGTTGAAGTCCAGCAGGTTCAGCAGCCAGGGCCTTTAATACAGCTAGCTAACTAATTCTCCTGGTTTGTGTCTCTGTCCTGCTTGTGTTGTCGCAGCGCCTGCAGGAAGACGTGCTTGACTTGGTTAATCATGTCACTGCAGAGCTGCAGGTCCTCAGCCTTGGCCTGGAGAGTGCTCCTCAGCTCAACCCTGAGAGCCTCGTTCTCCCCCTGCAGCACCGCCAGCCTGGGGGACAGATGGAGAGAAACACACAACAACATGTCAACATTTAGGAGTTTGTAATGTATGAATAAACTCTGCGTTTTTCGAGCTGTTCTTATTCTTCATAGAAAGTAAAACTCCAATGTATACATGTACAATGTATCTGACTCCCATTTGGGCTTATACAGTACATGTACAGTATTTCTAGTATGTCATACTCAGTATTCTTGTGAGTTTCTAGTATGTTATATTCTCTATTCTTGTGTGTGATCTCACTGAAGACTTTCAGTCTTATTAGAATTTAACATAGATTGACAGTTTGTATCTCCAGACTGTGACAGACAGGGTCACCCCCCAGGAGTTCCAGGAGTGACAGAACAGAAGACAAAAAAACACTGTAAGTCAGACTCACTGGGTACTTAGTTCAATGACTTGGGCCTCCCTGGAAAGGTCAGGAGGGCTTCGAGGGGATGATGATTCCCACTGTCTCCCACTAGACGAGGCTCCTGGGATGGTCGAAAAAAAATAACAACAAAAATAAGACAGAAATAGCAATTATGGATCAATATAAATCCCATTCTCAGTCTTGTGTTACTGTTATACATCAGTGTGCCTACCCTGAGACTTACCTCCAGTACCCTTGTTGCTAGTTGTTCTGGGAGTCAATCCTTTGCCCAGATCCAGCTTTGCCTTCTCTAGCTGCTGCTCTAGGGCTACGGCCCTTCTGCGTTCTCCTTGGAATTTTTGCTCTGCCCCTAGGCATCTCTGCTTCACTTCCTCCTCCCTGTCACATCAAACACACCAGCCCAGTCTCTTACTACTATATCCCATTCATACCAAGACAAAAACCTGCCAATTTTAAAAAGCTGTGTTCTTTTTATATATCTGAAAGGTGAAGCCAGTAACAAAGCCTGTACTTTTATTTCCGCCAACCGAGGTAGTCATGATTGCGGTATTATGTTTAAAAACTGCATGATCATCATGAAAATTCCCATCAGGTACTGCAATCTGGTCATTACAAAGTAAGGAGGCTTACATTTCCATGCCGGAAAGATGTAAAAACACAAAGGTTAACAGAGAGGTTGAGAGAAAACACTCATGCAACGGTTTGAAAGCAGTAATAAATAAAAAATTACAAAAGGCACACACCCAATATTAGCAATCTAAACACCCACCCATTTGATTTAGTAAAGGACAGGAAAAGAAACTAAACTAACGTAATGTACACAATACACCCGGAAATGTGTGTTGCAGAAAAGAAATCCATTGGTAGTTGCTGTATGTAATACCTGGATTGCTGGAGCTTGACTAGCTCTAGGAGCCTATCTCTCTCAACACAGGCAGCCTCACAAAGGGTCCGAGACTCTGTACACTCTGCCTTCAGGTACCTCACCTCCTCTGAACAGTTCTGACAACTCGAAGGAGCTCCTGCATCTCTGAGATAGTAGTGGTAAATTGCATCAGTAGGTGTAGTACACCACAAAAAGGTTTTTATTGTACATTGAATAACAGTTATAATCAAAGGACAGTTTTTGAGAAAGGTAGGATGATTTGTACCAGATGTTATGGAGGCTAAGACTTACCTGACCTCTAAACTGATCCCAGCTGCTGACTCCACTAGTTTATGTCCAAGTTTAGATACTGAACTATATCAGAGAGAAAAAAAACATACATTTAGATAAATAATATAGCAATATAGTCATTGCGCAATCAATGACACTATCAACTGATAATTGAATAATTTGTTGGCAAGGTAGATGAGTCATATATTCATGAATGTACTATAATATTTGACATTTATGACACAAGATTATCTTATATTTATGACTTCCACTTGCACACATACCGGGCTGAGCTAATCCTCTTACTGCTGTCTCCCCCTGCTGTCAAAGGCCGGAAACTGCCAGTGGTAGTCTTGGGGCTTGATTGACCGCCTTCCTCTCTCTGCAACACATGTACAAAATCCATTCTGTTTAAATTCCAGTCCTGAATTCCATAGGTCAGTTGCATTTGAAAAAATGCTACCATAAAGCATTGTTTATACATTTTTCTATATTGGAAGCGACTGGAAATAAATTGAACCAGCCCAAAACGCTAAAGCCAAAACTCTCAGTCAATAGCACTGACATCACTAGAAGTATTTTTATCTCCTTGCAGATTAATTTACCTTTAAGGACAGTTGCTGTATCTCGTCCTCCAGCTCTTTGACTTTGGCCTCCCTCTCAGAGACCATGTGTTTGAGCTGCTGGATGAGGGATGTGTGTCTCTGGGCCTCGCTGCTCAGCTGCTGCCCCAGGTTCTGCTGGCTCTCCTTGGTCTGCGCGTCCTGCTGGCTCAGTCTGCCCAGCACCTCCTGCAGCTGGCTCTGCTGCTTCTACGGTACTCACGACAGGACAGACAGGGGGACAGGAGCAGGAGAGGGGACAGGTGGAGAGGGAGACAGGATTAGGGAAACAGGGGACAGGGTTAGGGGAAGAAAGGGGGGGGACATGTCAAGGGACACTTCACTCTACAAACTTATGTGTACTACTGTATGTGTTGGTAAGTGAAGCATCAGCATCAGTATATTACTAACTAAAGAGTAACTGATGCATCAAACTGATTATTCTGTGATATGTATATGTACCAACAGCATTATTTATTTACCTATATTTAATCATCAGGGAGTCACCATTGAGACCAGTGTCTCTTTTACAAGGGAGCCCTGTATATTTCATAAAATACAATATCAAACAAATAAAATACAGCACAACACATATTGCACAGACAAACATAAATATACACAATATACATAAAACACAACTAAAACAAACACATTCTTCATTCAAAAAATCCTCTGTCCCCTGCCTGAACTGCCCTAGGACACTAACGCATCTATTTGAAATGTATTTTGGAGATCATTCCAAACATGTGGAATAAAGAAAACTAAAGGCTAACTTACCTAACTCTGCAGACACCAAAGGAGTCTCCAGACTTAACCAACCCTGTAAACGGGTTTGATAACTTGTAATTTTAAATCTTAATAGTGAAGTTAGGTAAGTCGGAAGATTGTGCAGCAGGGCTTTGTAAACAAAAAGAGAGTAATGATGTGATCTACGGGACTTCAAAGAGGTCCAGCCAACCTTTTAGTAAAGAATACAGTAAAGAGTAATAAAACGCTCCTGTGATAAACCAAAGGGCGCTATGAAAAAGGCAACTGCACTTTGATAGATAGAATCACCATAATCAAGAACAGGTAGAAAGGATGACTGCTTCCTGCTGACTAGTGAGAGACAAGGTCTGTTTCTGCAACAACAACAAAAATAAATATATATTTCAATCTAACAAGGTCCTTCGTATTTTTTTCAAACGATAAATCATTGTCAATCCAAATACCAAGGTATTTGTATGCAGGGACTCATTCAATTATAGATCAATCTGATGAGTGAAGATGTAATCCATCTGAGACAATGTTACGAGAACTTGAAAATATGAGATCCTGCGGGATTTTGGCAAATATATCTACTTCCCCAGAGTCAGATACCATAGACTTCCAGTCATTGTGCTAACACAAGTTATCAATTGCACTAGCGCTAGTTAGCAACTTCCTTCAAACTGCCCACAGAGACATAAAAATGGTATCCAACGAGTCCACCTGACTCTGGGGAAGTAGATAAAGAGAGAACGGTTCAGAATATTAGCGATCAATGAAAGAAAACCATGAAAATACATATCTCCTTTTTAGATGTAAAAATACTCTGATCACGTATATTACTAAGGGTTAGGAAAGTATTTATGAATAATAAAAAAAAAAACTGGGTTGGTGTCACGACGTCAGCCGAAGTTGGTCCCTCTCCTTGTTCGGGCGGCTTTCGGCGGTCGACGTCACCGGTCTTCTAGCCGCCACCGATCCATTATTCATTTTCTGTTGGTTTTGTCTTCCTTTTTCACACACCTGGTTTACATTCCCATGATTACATGTTCCTTATTTAACCCTCTGTTTCCTCCCATGTTTTGTGTGTGATTGTTTGTTTGTTTTTGATTCCGTGTTTCGAGTGTTTGTTTTACACTCGTATTGGTATATTTAAGTAAACTTCATGAACACTCATTTTGTTGTCCTGCGCCTGACTCTGCCTTACCGGCATCACGAATTTGCATTACAGTTGGAGAGCCTTACTCACAAAATATGTTATTGAAAAAAAAAATACAGTGGTTTGATTCACCCTGAAATTGCCATATTTAATTGTTCAATCCATGAAATATTGGAAGGTAAGAAAAGTGTACAATAGGGTTTGAACAGTAGTCCTATAAATCTACCATAATAATCCTCACTAATCATAGAACTGTGATGACAATGATGCAGTTGTCGTGAACCGTGCGCCAGGGTCCAGGTTTAAACTGCTACGCATGTTGTGCGTTCCATAATTATTCAAATAGGCTACATGTCCCAAATTACTGCTTGTAATGCGTTAGCCTAATGTGACCCACTATTGCTAGAGATCCTCAGGAACAACTACACAAACGTGACAAGAGGAAAGAAAGGTAAACTAACGATGTAATGGAATGATGCAAAATGTAAGGATACTAACACTAAAGTGAGTTATAAATGTATATAATAATAGTATTTGGGTATAACTGACGGTGGCTACCGATAGTGGGTGATACTTAACATGATACAAAAAGTAAAAAATACAGTGAAAAGTCTGGGCATATAATTAAAACATTCTAGAAATCATAAATCAAATAGGTAGGTTTGGCGCTTTACTGTCATATGCGTATGCATAAGCCTATAGATTGGGTCTCCAAATTTCATCCTTGCAAGTTATAAAGCCAGCATTTCATAAACTTCACTGTGGAAAAGGTGATATGTTGATATGCTTCAGTCTCCAGCGATCATAAGGATCTAAAACAGTTGTCATATATATTTACAATCACCTTAGACAAACGGCTTACTCATTTACCTAGCTTTTATCAATTTGTAAACTACAATGCATGGAGAATTGAGTAGATGTTGTTCCACTTAGAACCGACAAGTTGCTCGACCTTGTTCATGTCACGACTTCCGCCGAAGTCGGTCCCTCTCCTTGTTCGGGCGGTCGACGTCACCGGTCTTCTAGCCATCGCCGATCCACTTTTCAAATTCCATTTGTTTTGTCTTTGTTTTCTTCACACCTGGTTTCCATTCCCCAATTACATGTGCATGTATTTAACCCTCTGTTTCCCCCATGTTTGTGTGCGTGTTTGTAATTCAGTTCATGTTTGTTTGTTAGAGGCTGGTAGTGGTTGCCGGGTGTTTGATTGTGTACGCTCGTGTATTTTTCGTGTGACCGGTAGTATGTTGTTGTATACTGGTGCTTTGTTTGATAAAACACTTGTCCACGCATCACTGATATCCTGCGCCTGATTTCACCTTACCAGATACCCAAAACCTGACAGTTCATTGTTTCATTGCGCGTGAAGGTGGTGGAATTATGAGGGAATTAAGTCAAGGTCAGAATACGGCGTATCAGTAGACACACCTCCACCACACCTTCATTTCTTTGATCTCCACACCAAATGAATAGTGGGTGAATAGCATGCTATTCTCATGTTCAAGTTCAAGGTCAGAATACGCGTAGAGAGAAAAGTGCATAAAAAGGCAATTATGTTCCATTTACGCACGCTTAACTCAGGTTGAAATTCCCCCCATGATGCACTCAAAGTTCTAATATGATACACGAAAATATAGCGTACATGGGTTCATACTAGTATTTGAAACGTATCTTTTCCAATGGAAAAGTTGCAAAAGTACAAACCATGCCCATCTGGCACTTGAGACAGGCTCAATCAAACGCTCAAAGCAGTTCAAAGAAAGCTATTTGAACCCAGGTCTGTTAACATACCAGTAAGGCATCCACCAGCTCATCATCATGCTTTCCTTTGTCCAGCAGGGTGGAGATCTGGGCCTTCAGTAATTTCACCTCAGTGCTCAGGTTTTTGTTTCTGGCCTTGGAGCCCTCCAGCTTCTTCTTCCCATCCTTGTGGTCCTTCATGAGGGATTCATAGTCCCCCGTCATCCTCTAACCACACATGCCAGGAGAGAAGCAGAACTAAGGCTGGAGTTCAATTAAACCTCAATCTCAAAAGCGCTACTGTGTGAATACCACAATGCAGGTTTTATTGAACTGTCAATCAATTGTCAATCAATCCTGGCTCTTCCTACCTCCAGAGTTTCTCTCTTCTCCTTCTCCATATTGCGGATGTAGCTGAGGTTCCTGTCCTGGGGGGGTGTCTTCTGCAGGGCCCCGCCCCACAGTAGCTCCTCTTCCATGCTGACGACAGACGGCTGCTTCCTCTGAGCTGATTGGCTCAGCTGCTGCTCCAGGTCCCGAACCTGGGGACAAAAAAACAACAGAGAAACATTAAGATGGCTACATTGCAGTCTACAAATCACCTATGTATTTTAACAGCTTATTATGTGATCAATATTCTGTGCCTTGAAGGTTCTTCCAATGACAGCAGGCAGTCAGCTCACCCTAATCTGGAGAGCCAGTATCTGCTGGGAGCGACCTCTCCAGTTCCCTGGGCTGGTCAGTAGCTGCTGGATGCTGACTTCCTCACCTACCTCACTGGATAACACCTACAGTAGGAACCAAAGCATGCCTGGAACAGTATGCTATAGACATTGAAATGTTTGAACTTTTAACAAACGGCTCTATACACACCTTCTGAGCTATTTTCAATTCCTGCTTGACAGCTTGAATCTGGTTTCGATATTCTGTCATCTTGAATTGGGCAGCAGATAGTTTTTCCTGTAGAGATTTTACCACTGGACTGTTCTATTGGTGAGAAGAACACAGTCATAGCTGCTCCTTGGAGGAAAAGTCACAATATTGACACAAATACAATTAGCCAGGTTTGCTTAGAATAAACAAGTACAAAAGTTTTTGCTAAACTGCAATCACAGCTACAACAACATAAGAATGTCTATGTGGCAGAGTTCCCTTGAGTACTGGCTCATATTTGTTCATGGCTTAAAAATTATGATCAGTCATTAAGACTAATTACCTCCTGGAAGTCCTGAGATGACCTCATGTCTTGTGGCTTTACATCCATCTTCTTCCCAGGAGGACTAAGCAACAAAGCAGCCTGGAGCTAGAGGATTTAGCATAATTGCAATTATTTTAATGACTTACCCATTCAGTCAAGAGCTTACATCATCAGTCTATGAAGCAATACTGCTGACAAACGGCCGATTGGGTCAACAAGTGGAAAGTCTCTGGCATTTATGTATAAAATTTAGATTTTGTATCCAAATTTCATTGTCAATTAACAGACTGGATATGAGATGGAATTCGGGTTTGTTCCATTTGATTCTTTGTTATAGCAATGTGAAATGACAAGTTGTTTAAACATCCCATTTACCTCTTTCTCAAGCTCTTTCACTCTGTTGCCAGATTGTTTTGCTTTAACTTTTTCTCGTTCCATTTCAGAAGCAAACTCTCGATTCCTCTTAGAAAGCTCAACAATCTTGGTAGCTGCCGCATCACCCGCCAAGCCAGATGTGCCTTGGACAAGATAGTCATAAAATCAATAAAAAAGGACATATGCCACTTTAGACAACATTCCCAAAGTCAAATGGAGCTCTGAAAGTAAGAATAAATCAAAGATAAAAACATGTATCATAATTTTACTCTGAATGTAACCAAATCCAATGTTTATCAACCCTAAAGATGAATTGTTCATTCATTTTTTTTCATATACTGTACAATACCTGCTAAGGCCAGCCTGTCTTCTTCCCTCTTCTTCTTCAGATGTTTAATCTCAAAGTCTTTCTCGCTCACTAGTTTGAAAAGTCGTCCATTTTCATCCCTCAGCTCCCTAACCTGGTCCTGCAACTGTTCATTTTCATTCTGTAACAGCCTGTGGGGATTAAAAACCTATTAAAGTCAACATTTTAATACGGTGGATGATAAATTTCCTCCAATTACAAACCACTATAACAACAGTCATATTTAGGTTTATGAAAGTTCTCCCCTAAAGACCCACAACTACAATTGCTATTCCAAAGCTAATGAAAGCCTTAGTCCAAAACAATTGCTCCAAACACTAACCCATTTGGGTAATAATGAGATAGGTACATACAATTAATTCATAATGTTACAATGCCTACGGTAAGCATAATGTTAGGCTGTATTGGGGGAGGAAACTTTGTCTAACTTTAATAATAAAGACCTAACCTAATAATATTTCATAAAGCTCACTTTTTACTACAATCATCCGCGTGATGAATGTCTAGCTGGGACAGGTTCAGATTGTCCTGGATCTCAGTGGCCTTCTGCTCCTTCTGTTTCTCAAGTCTTCTCTGGAGACGCTTCTCTTGCTGCTCCTGCAGAGCCTGGAACTGTAGACGAAGGTTATCCTTGAGTCCATCATCTTCTTCCATGTTGTACAGAAATGTCCAACCCAGAAATTGCAGTCCCTTGGTGTTGAAAATAAATGTTAACACTTAATTTGGCTGACATAACAAAAAAGGGTAGCTAGCTAACTAACACTGTTATTTTGGGGCCCATTTAAATTATGTAATGCATTCTTAATGATATGTATTTACATGGTAGTTACATAGGCAGGTACAGTTGAGATAGACCTGAATTTGAAATGTCAATGTGTAAGGTTACAGTTACATGCTAATTTCCATGAAACACAAACAGGAGCTAGAACAGATCAAGGTAACATTAGTTTTATACTGGATATCCGGTAGATATTCGGTTTTCTCTCATCAATAGCTATTGAATCAAGCATGTCATGACTATGAAGATGGTAGATTCTGAATCAGGGGTTGATGGAGAAAAATCCACAGCTTTGTTTTGGTTTCAATTATAATTTTTTGTATTATTTGTAGCTTTCAGTCTTCAAATGCTCTTACACAAAGTGTGCCATGACTATGAAAATTATATATTCAGAATAAGGGGATGGACAAAAATCCACTACTTTTTTTTGGTTACAATGTCGTAAATGGTATTTTATTTTTAGATTTCAATCTTCAATAGCTCTTACACAAAGAGTGCCATGACTATGACAATTATATATTCCGAATCGGGGAGGATGACAAAAATCCACGGCTTTGTTTTGGTTGAAATGTATATTTGTATTATTATTTGTTGCTTTCAATCTTCAGTAGCTCTTACACAAAGTGTGCCATGACCACGACAATGATATATTCAGAATGAGGGGAGGACGGACAAAGCTCCCTTGCTTTTTTCTCTCTAGAAATTGCATTTGTATTTATTTTTTTATGTTCAATTACACAAAGCATGCCATGACTAAAAAAAGCATACAGTACATTCGGAAAGTATTCAGACCCCTTCCCTTTTTCAACATTTTGTTATGTTACAGCCTTATTCTGAAATTGATTAAATGAACTGTTTTCCTCATCAATTTACACACAATACCCTATAATGACAAAGCGGAAACAGGTTTTTAGAGATTTTTGAAAATTACAAAAAAATATATGAAATACACATGGCACATAACAATCTCTCCTTTGTGTAAGAGCTATTGAAGATTGAAAGCAAAAAAAAAAGGAAGATAAAAAATCTACCTAAATAAAGCTTTGGATTTTTGTCCATCCTTCCCTGATTCTAATTTTAATAGCCATGGTACACTTTGTATAAGAGCTATTGAAGATTGAAATCCGAAATCGTATTATTACAAAAGTAAAAATAATAATAAAGGTGTGGATATTCCTCCATCCAGCCGATTCAGAATATACCATCTTTATAGCCAGGTATGCTTTGTTCAATAGCTATTGATGAGAGAGAACCGAATATTCACCGAATATCCAATATAAAACCAATTTTACCTCGTTCTAAAACGGTTGTATAAACTGTAACTTAGTGGAGAGGAGGGGTGGGGTGGTTATGGTTACAAGACGCTAGACCTACATCCAAACAAAATATGTTTTAATAATTAACAATTCACTTCGTGTAACGTATGCTTAAGCCTAGTCTCGGAGGTTTTAAACCTCACTAGCATCATATTTTAAGATAGCCCGGCGTTGGCTAAGGACGTTATTAAGGTTAGCCAACTAGTTCAGCTAACTTAGCTAGCTAATGTTAGCTGTTATAACAGGCAGGGTATATACATTAATAGTGTCAACTCACCTTTGTAACAGCGTTCTGCGTTGAGCTACAACATAACAACACACATGTTGTTGAACAATTGAGATAGCTGTGGTTATAAGCTTGACATGTCACAGTTCACGAAACGTTTGTAGAGCTGTTTTGGTATTGGTACACTTCCTCGTCCGATCGAACGCAAGTGTATCCATGGCAACGTGTTCCTCCTTGGAGGCATGCACCGAGCAACAGGTGGGGGAGCATGGAGGTGGGGAGAACGCAAGCAGTGGCACATGCAAGTCTACCCCATAATGAGTAAGTGAAAACATGTT
The DNA here is from genome assembly GCA_030435695.1 of Brachymystax lenok tsinlingensis. NCBI lineage: Eukaryota > Metazoa > Chordata > Actinopteri > Salmoniformes > Salmonidae > Brachymystax > Brachymystax lenok. The sequence goes on from CM059801.1 coordinate 11,959,076, forward strand.
TTTAGAAATATTTGCACATTTATTGAAAATGAAATACAGAAATATCTAATTTACATAAGTATTCACACCATTTAGTCAATACTTTGTAGAATCGCCTTTGGCAGCCATTACAGCTGTGAGCATTTCTTGGTAAATCTCTAAGAGCTTTCCACCACTGGCGGTTCTGGGGGCAGGGGGCCAGTGCCCTGTGACAACAATTTTGGACCCCTTGTGGCCCCCCTAAATGTGGAGTATGAAATAATTTTTGCATAACACATTTTTGCTATCCTTCTTTTTTTACATCCGTTATTAGACAGTGGCAACGTGGAAAACTAATTAAACCCACACATTTACTAGAGGGACATGGTCTTTTGCCTACTAATGCCTGCAATGAAGTGAAGAAAACGATATGACAACAATAACGTCTAATGTAACTGGCCCCTCTATCAGTACAACTGGCCCCAGCTTGGCCCCCCCAGTTGAAAGGATCTAGAACCTCCACTGCTTTCCACACCTGGATTGAGCAACATTTGACCATTATTCTTTTCAAAATTCTTCAAGCTGTGCCAAATTAGTTGTTGATCATTGCTAGACAACCATTTTCAGGTCTTGCCATAGATTTTCAAGTAGATTTAAGTCAAAACTGTAACTCGGCCTCTCAGGAACATTCACTGTCTTCTTGGTAAGCAACTTCAGTGTAGATTTGGCCTTGTGTTTAAGGTTATTGTTCTGCTGAAAGGTGCATTCATCTCCCAGTGTCTGGTGGAAAGCAGACTGAACTGGGTTTTCCTCTAGGATTTTGCCTGTGCTTAGCTCCATTCCGTTTCTTTTTTATCCTGAAATACTCCCCAGTCTTTAACAATTACAAGCATACCCATAACATGATGCAGCCACCACTACACTGGAAAATATGGAAAGTGGTACTCAGCAATGTGTTACTCGGCAAAGTTAATTGCTTTGCCACATTTTTTTGCAGTATTACTTTAGTGCCTTGTTGCAAATAGGATGCATGTTTTGGAATATTTGTTATTATGTACAGGCTTCCTTCTTTTCACTCAATTAGGTTAGGATTGTGGAGAAACTACGATGTTGTTGATCCATCCTAAGTTTTCTCTTATCACAGCCATTAAACTGTAACTTTTTTAAAGTCACCATTGGTGTCACGATCGTCGTGAAGAACGGACCAAGGCGCAGCGTGCCCGGGTGCAGTTAAACATATTTATTTGGTTAACTCACTCAAAACAAAAATAAAGAACAAACTGACCGTAACGAAGGTGTAGCACATACAGGTACTCACACCTAAACAATGACCCACACCGCAAGTGGGGGAAAGAACAAACATATATATGGTCCCCAATTAGAGGTAACGCCACTCAGCTGCCTCTAATTGGGAACCATCCACAAACCAAACCTAGAAATAAAAACATAGAACAAAAAAACACCCCTGCTCACGTCCTGACCAAAACCACCATAGAGCAGCCAAAAGGGCTATCTATGGCCAGGACGTGACAATTGGCCTCATGGTGAAATCCCTGAACGGTTTCCTATTCAAATATTCAAAGTCAGATTTTTTTTTACCCATCTACCAATAGGTGCCCTTTGTGAGGCATTGGAAAAGCTCCCTTGTCTTTGTCGTTAAATCTGTGTTTGAAATTCACTGCTCGACTGAGGGACCTTACAGATCTTTATATGTTTTGGGTACAGTGAGTCAATACAAGTTATTATGTGACTTGTTTAGCACATTTTTACTCCTGAACTTATTTAGGCTTTCCATAACAAAGGGGTTAATACTTATTTACTCAAGACATTTCAGATTTTCATTTTTAAATATGTTGTAAACATTTCTAAAAACATAATTGCACTTTGACATTATGGGGTATTGTGTGTAGAGCAGTGACACAAAATCTAAATTTATTCCATTTTAAATTCAGGCTGTAACACAAGAAATTTGGAAAAGGTCAAGGGGTGTGAATTCTTTCTGAAGGCACTGTAACAACATGACATGGCTGTAACTTCAGCAGTTGGTAGACAAAAGTGTCTTGACAATGCCGTTTCACAAAAGGATTCAACCCTGAAGAGCATTTAGTGGGCAAAACCAAACGTATAATTTCTGTTACAGAATATCCATTGACAACATTTCTACAAGACTAAAAGTCATATAAAGTTCTCTTTTAAGTGACTGATTTCGGTGTCTGAGCCTCTCTTATAGTCACTGGATGGATTGAAAAGATGGCGCTGAAGAACTTGTCTGACGTTTTAAATTCTCCCAACCAATTGTGCTATTTTGTATATTTTTTTTTGTGTAACTTGTTTTTTTTACTTATTGTGTAAATAATGTTGCTGCTACCGTCTCTTATGACTGAAAAATAATTTCTGGACATCAGAAATCGATTACTCAACGCTGACTGGAAGAAACATTTTCCTTTAACGAGTCCAACGAGAAGGATATCCTGCCTTCACTGGAACAGGCCCAGATCCATGCCTTTTGCGTGAAGAAAAGACGCCCGAAAAGGGGACGCAGATCGGGGATCCTTCGGAGAATCCGGAGGCGAGTGAGTAAACTCCCGAAGCCTTCCATTCTTCTTGCTAACGTCCAATCATTGAAAAATAAAATTGATGACCTACTATTAAGATTATCCTACCAACGGGACATTTAAAAACTGTAACATCTTATGTTTCACCGAGACGTGGCTGAACGGAAATACGGACAATATAGAGCTAGCGGGATGTTCCATGCACCGGCAGAACAGAGACGCTACTTCTGGTAAGACGAGGGGTAGGGGTGGGGGGGTGTGTCTTTTTGTAAATAACAGCTGGTGCGCGATGTCTAATATTAAAGACGTCTCAAGGTATTGCTCACCTGAGGTAGAGTACTTTATGATAAGCTGCAGACCACATTATCTACCAAGAGAGTTCTCATCTGTATTGTTCGTAGCCGTCTATTTACCACCACATAACGAAACTGGCACTAAGACCACTCTCAACCAACTCTATAAGGCCATAAGCAAAGACGAAAATGCTTACCCAGAGCATTTTCACTCATAGTGGCCGGGGACTTTAATGCAGGCAAACTTAAATCAGTTTTACAAAATGTTTACCAGCATGTCACATGCGCATCCAGAAAAAGAAATCCTAGACCACATTTACTCCACACACAGAGATGCATACAAAGCTCTCCCCCGCCCTCCATTTGGCAAATCTGACCTTAATTCTATCCTCCTTATTCCTGCTACAAGCAAAAACGAAAGCAGGAAGTACCGGTGACTCGCTCAATACGGAAGGGGTCAGATGACGCGGATGCTACACTACAGGACTATTTTGCTAGCACAGACTGGAATGTGTTCCGGGATTCATCTAATAGCATTGAGGAATACACCACCTCAGTCATCGGTTTCATCAATAAGTGCATCGATGACGTCGTCCCCACAGTGACTGTACATACATATCCAAACCAGAAGCCATGGATTACAGGCAACATCCGCATCGAGCTAAAGGCTAGAGCTGCCGCGTTCAAGGAGTGGGAGACTAATCCGGACGCTTATAAGAAATTCCACTATGCGCTCAGACGAACCATCAAACAAGCAAAGCTTCAATACAGGATTAAGATTGAATCCTACTACACCGGCTCTGACGCTCGTCGGATGTGGCAGGGCTTGAAAACTATTATGTACTACAAAGGGAAACCCAGACGCGAGCTGCCCAGTGATGCGAGCCTACCAGACGAACTAAATGCCTTTTATGCTCGCTTCGAGGCAAGCAACACTGAAGCATGCACAAGAGCACCAGCTGTTCTGGATGACTGTGTGACAATGCTCTCGGTAGCCGATGTGAACAAAACCTTTAAACAGGTCAACATTCAGACAGAGTACCAGGACTGTAGTCAAAGTTTCTTCACTGACATTTTCAACCTCTCCCTGACCGAGTCTGTAATACCTACAGTGAGGGAAAAAAGTATTTGATCCCCTGCTGATTTTGTATGTTTACCCACCGACAAAGAAAGGATCAGTCTATAATTTTAATGGTAGGTTTATTTGAACAGTGAGAGACAGAATAACAACAAAATAATTCAGAAAAACGCTGTCACGTCTGCTCCCGCTCTTCCCTCCCCCTGGCGCTTGAGGGTGCCAGATTACCCTGCATCACACGCTCCTGCCATCATCGCTCACACCTGCCCTCCCTCGTCACTCGCATCAGCGTTATTGGACTCACCTGGACTCACTTATCACCTGTTAATTTCCTCCCCTATATTTGTCTGTTCCCCAGCTCTGTTCCCCGCTGCTGCATTATTCGTTTTTGTCTGTATTCTTTTGCTGACGCTGTTTCTGTCTTGTCAGTTATTTATTAAATGTTTACTCCCCGTTCCTGCTTCGTCTCTCCAGCGTCATGTTCCGTGACAGAATGCAGCAGCCAACATACGAAGCATCGGGGAGTACTGGCGTTCCGGTTGGTATGGTGGCATTGGCTCTGGGTCGCCACCGATGGAACCGGGGGTGCCTAGCCAGCTCGTCGGGCTCCCACGCCCTAGCTGGCTCGAGAGGTTTCCTTGCCCCGGTTGGCTCGGATGGCGCCCATCCCACATCGGGCCTCGGCCGGATCGTCAGTTCCTGTTCGCCCAGCCAGTCCAGGAGTTTATTTTTGTTTGTCTTTTGTTTTGTTGGTGACGTCGGGGTGGATTCCGCCGCCGATAGAACCGGGGGTGCCTAAGCCAGCCTGTCGGGCTTCCACGCCCTGGCTGGCTCGAGAGGTTTCCTTTCCTCGGTTGGCGCGGCGGCTTCCCATCCCACGTCACTCTCCACCGGATCATCGGGCTCCCTCTCTGCAGCGGGATCGACAGACGTCTTGCCTCAGCCGGATCGTCAGGCTCCCATGCCTCAGCCGGCTCGCCAGGCTCCCACGCTCCTGCTGGTTCGTCGGGCTTTCACGTCCAAACCAGCTTGCCCAGCGCCCAAGTCTCGGCCGGTTCGCCCAGGTGGGACGCCGGGTGGCGTCCCAAGAGGGAGGGGTACTGTCACGTCTGCTCCCGCTCTTCCCTTCCCCTGGCGCTTGTGGGCGCCAGATTACCCTGCATCACACGCTTTTTGCCATCATCGCTCACACCTGCCCTCCCTCGTCACTCGCATCAGCATTATTGGACTCACCTGGACTCACTTATCACCTGTTAATTTCCTCCCCTATATTTGTCTGTTCCACAGCTCTGTTCCCCGCTGCTGCATTATTAGTTTTTGTCTGTATTCTTTTGCTGACGCTGTTTCTGTCTTGTCAGTTATTTATTAAATGTTTACTCCCCATACCTGCTTCGTCTCTCCAGCGTCATGTTCCGTGACAAACGCTTGTGAAAATTTTTATTAAATTATTTGCATTTTAATGAGGGAAATAAGTATTTGACCCCCTCTCAATCAGAAAGATTTCTGGCTCCCAGGTGTCTTTTATACAGGTAACGAGCTGAGATTAGGAGCACACTCTTAAAGGGGAGTGCTCCTAATCTCAGTTTGTTACCTGTATAAAAGACACCTGTCCACAGAAGCAATCAATCAATCAGATTCCAAACTCTCCACCATGGCCAAGACCAAAGAGCTCTCCAAGGATGTCAGGGACAAGATTGTAGACCTACACAAGGCTGGAATGGGCTACAAGACCATCGCCAAGCAGCTTGGTGAGAAGGTTACAACAGTTGGTGCGATTATTCGCAAATGGAAGAAACACAAAAGAACTGTCAATCTCCCTCAGCCTGGGGCTCCATGCAAGATTTCACCTCGTGGAGTTGCAATGATCATGAGAACGGTGAGGAATCAGCCCAGATCTACACGGGAGGATCTTGTCAATGATCTCAAAGCACCTGGGACCATAGTCACCAAGAAAACAATTGGTAACACACTACGCCGTGAAGGACTGAAATCCTGCAGCACCCGCAAGGTCCCCCTGCTCAAGAAAGCACATATACATGCCCGTCTGAAGTTCGCCAATGAACATCTGAATGATTCAGAGGACAACTGGGTGAAAGTGTTGTGGTCAGATGAGACCAAAATGGAGCTCTTTGGCATCAACTCAACTCGCCGTGTTTGGAGGAGGAGGAATGCTGCCTATGACCCCAAAACACCATCCCCACCGTCAAACATGGAGGTGGAAACATTATGCTTTGAGGGTGTTTTTCTGCTAACGGGACAGGACAACTTCACCGCATCAAAGGGACGATGGACGGGGCCATGTACCGTCAAATCTTGGGTGAGAACCTCCTTCCCTCAGCCAGGGCATTGAAAATGGGTCATGGATGGGTATTCCAGCATGACAATGACCCAAAACACACGGCCAAGGCAACAAAGGAGTGGCTCAAGAAGAAGCACATTAAGGTCCTGGAGTGGCCCATCCAGTCTCCAGACCTTAATCCCATAGAAAAAATCTGTGGAGGGAGCTGAAGGTTCGAGTTGCCAAACGTCAGCCTCGAAACCTTAATGACTTGGAGAAGATCTGCAAAGATTAGTGGGACAAAATCCCTCCTGAGATGTGTGCAAACCTGGTGGCCAACTACAAGAAACGTCTGACCTCTGTGATTGCCAACAAGGGTTTTGCCACCAAGTACTAAGTCATGTTTTGCAGAGGGGTCAAATACTTATTTCCCTCATTAAAATGCAAATCAGTTCATAAAATCTTTCACATGTGTTTTTCTGGATTTTTGTTGTTGTTATTCTGTCTCTCAATGTTCAAATAACCCTACCATTAAAATTATAGACTGATCATTTATTTGTCAGTGGGCAAACGTACAAAATCATCAGGGGATCAAATACTTTTTTCCCTCACTGTACATGTCTCAAGTAGACCACCATAGTCGCTGTGCCAAGGAAGCAAAGGTAACCTGCCTAAATGACTACCGACCCATAGCACTCAAGTCTGTAGCCATGAAGTGCTTTGAAAGGCTGGTCATGGTTCACATCAACACCATCATCCCAGAAACCCTAGACCCACTCCAATTTGCATACCACCCCAACAGATCCACAGATGACGTAATCTCTATTTCACTCAACACTGCCCTTTCCCACCTGGACAAAAGGAGCACCTACGTGAGAATGCTGTTCATTGACTACAGCTCAGTGTTCAACACCATAGTTCTCTCAAAGGTCTTCACTAAGCTAAAGACCCTGGGACTAAACACCTCCCTCTGCAACTGGATCCTGGACTTCCTGACGGGCCGCCTCCAGGTGGTAAGGGTAGGTAACAACACATCTGCCACACTGATCCTTAACACTGGGGCCCCTCAGGGTGGTGTGCTTAGTCCCCTCCTTTACTCCCTGTTCACCCATAACTGCGTCGCCAAGCACGTCTCCAACACCATCATGACCCTCAACGTGATCAAGACAAAGGAGGTGATCGTGTACTGCAGGAAAGGAGGGCCGAGCACACCCACATTCTCATCGATGGGGCTGTAGTGGAGCAGGTTGAGAGCTTCAAGTTCCTTGGTTTCCACATCACCAACAAACTATCATGGTCCAAACACACCAAGACAGTCGTGAAGAGGGCACGACAATGCCTATTCCCCCTCAGGAGACTGAAAAGATTTGGCATGGGTCCTCGTCCTCAAAAAGCTCTACAGCTGCACCATTGAGAGCATCCTGACTGGTTGCATCACCGCCTGGTATGGCAACTGCTCGGCCTCCGACCGCAAGGCACTACAGAGGGTAGTGCGTACGGCCCAGTACATCACTTAACTTTAGTTTGTTTAGTAAATATTTTTCTTAAAACTGCATTGTTGGTTAAGGGCTTGTAAGTAAGCATTTCACGGTAAGGTCTGCACATGTTGTATTCGGTGACAAATTCAATTTGATTTGATTCATGGCCAAATCTCTTTTAGGGCATACACTACATGACCAGAAGTATGTGGACACCTGCTCGTTGAACATCTCATTCCAAAATCATGGTTATTAATATGGAGTTGGTCCCCCCCTTTGCTGATAATACAGCCTCCACTCTTCTGGGAAGGCATTCCATGACATGTTAAAACATTGCTGCGGGGACTTGCTTCCATTAAGCCACAAGAGAAATTAGTAAGGTCAGGCACTCATGTTGGGCGACTAGGCCTGGCTCGCAGTTGGCGTTCCAATTCATCCCAAAAGTGTTCGATGGGGTTGAGGTCAGGGCTCTGCGCAGGCCAGTCAAGTTCTTCCACACCGATCTTGACAAACCATTTCTGTATGGACCTCACTTTGTGCACAGGGAATGGTCATGCTAAAACAGGAAAGGGCTTCCCCAAACTGTTGCCACAAAGTTGGAAGCACAGAATTGTCTAGAATGTCATTGTATGCTGTGGCGTTAAGATTTCCCTTCACTGGATCTAATGGGCTGAGCCTGAATCATGAAAACAGCCCCAGAACATTATTCCTCCTCCACCAAACTTTATAGTCGACACTATGCATTGGGGCAGGTAGAGTTCTCCTGGCATCCGCCAAACCCAGATTCGTCCATCGGATTACCAGATGGTGAAGCGTGATTCATCACTCCAGAGAATGCGTTTCCACTGTTCAAGAGTCCAATGGCAGCGAGATTTACACAACTCCAGCCGACGCTTGGCATTGCGCATGGGGATCTTTAGGCTTGTGTGCGGCTGCTTGGCCATGGAATCCCATTTCATGAAGCTCCCGACAAACAGTTGTTGTTACTTCCAGAGGCAGTTTGGAACTGGGTAGTTAGTGTTGAAACTGAGGACAGACGATTTTTACACGCTACGTGCTTCAGCACTCGGCAGTCACGTTCTGTGAGCTTGTGTGGCCTACCACTTCACAGTTGAGCCATTGTTGATCCTAGACATTTCCACTTCACAATAACATCACTTTCAGTTGACCGGGGAAGCTCTAGCAGGGCAGAAATTTGACTAACTGACTTGTTGGAAAGGTGGCATCCTATAACGGTGCCACGTTGAAAGTCACTGAGCTGTCAATGGTTGTCTATGGAGATTGCATGGCTGTGTGCTCGATTTTATACACCTGTCAGCAACAGGTGTGGCTGAAATTGCCGAATCCACTCATTTGAAGTGGTGTCCACATACTTTTGTATATAGGACACACCTACTCATTCAAGGGTTTTTCTTTATTTTTACTATTTTCTAGATTGTAGAATAATAGTGAAGACATCAACACTAGCGCCCCCACTCCCGACACTACCCGGTGAAATGCAAGGCGCCAAATTCAAAATCCAAAAGTTGAATTATTAAACATGCATCAATATACAAGTGTTGCATAGTCATCAAAAGCTCTGCTTTTTGGCAATATCACAGCGTTGTCAGATTTCAAAAAGACTTTCCGGCGAAAGCACCACATTTGATTGTTTGAGGATAGCACCTCACATATTCATAAGCCATCACGGTTCACACATAACACATTTTACAGCGAAAACAAATCAATTACCTTTTGAAGAACTTCTGCTGAGGGCTTCCCAAGTGTCCAACGAAGACAATCCATGGCTCTTTTGTTAGAAAAAGTAATTTATTATATCCATAAATCTCTGTTTGGTTGGCGTGTTATGATAAGAAAATACATCGTCCACTCGCCCATTGAAACGTGAAGAGAACTCGTTCAACCTATACCTATAAACTTGTCCAAGAACAATCAAACATAATTGATAATGTATCCTTAGGAACACTTTTATGTATAAATAGTATAATATTTCAACCGGAATATAAACTGGGCTATAAGAAAGGAAAAAACCACACAACGCGCCAGACGGGAACGCGCCTTTTCCTCTATTGACATTCTGTGTGACCACTTCCTAATTCTTCTTCTGCCATATAAAGCATCTAAACAGAATCAAAACACTTTCTCGAGACTGTTGACATCCAGAGGAAGCAATAGGTACTGCATTCATATGCCTTTATATGGGCATTTTCATAAGGGAGGGGTTCCAAATGAGGCAATGTGTCAAAATCACTTTTTTCAGGACAGACATTCCTCGGATTTTTGCCTGCCATATCCGTTCTGTTATACTCACAGACAAAATGTTAACACCTTTAGAAACTTCAGAGTGTTCCCTATCCAATGGTACTAAATATGTGCATATCCTATTTTCTGGGCCTGAATGGGAGGCATTTTATTTTGGGCACGCCAGGCTCTCCAAAACCTTTGCACACTCCTGGCATTCTCTCAACCGGCTTAACCTGGAATGCTTATCCAACAGTCTTGGAAGAATTCCCACATATGCTGAGCACTTGTTGGCTGCTTTTCCTTCACTCTGCAGTCCAACTCATCCCAAACCATCTCAATTGGGTTGGAGGTGTGTTGGGTCATTGTCCTGTTGAAAAACAAATGATAGACACACCTACTCATTCAAGAAAAACACTTGAATGAGTAGGTGTTTTCCAAACTTTTGACTGGTACTGAATATAAAAAACAAAAATATAAACGCAACATGTAAAGTTTTGGTCCCATGTTTCATGAGCTGAAATAAAAGATCCCAGAAATGTTCCTTACACACAAAAAGTGTATTTCTCTAAAATGTACACAAATTTGCTTATATCGCTGTTAGTGAGCATTTCTCCTTTGCCAAGATTATCCATCCACTTGACAGGTGTGGCATATCAAGAACCTTGTACCTGTGTAATGTGTGGTTTTGTGTGGTTTTGCCACACAACACAATGCCACAGATGTGTCAAGTTTTGAAGGAGCGTGCAATTGGCATGCTGACTGCAGGAATGTACACAAGCTTTTGGCAGTATGTCCAACCGGCCTTACAACCGCAGACCACCACATTGGCTTCTTCACATGCGGGATCGTCTGAGACCAGCCACTCGGACAGCTGATGAAACTGAGGAGTATTTCTTTCTGTAATAAAGCCCTTTTGTGGGGAAATCCATAGATCCATAGATTACAGCCTAATGAATTTATTTAAATGGACAGATTTTTTTTCTTCAATAACCTTCAATAAGGCAAGTCAGTTCAGAACAAATTCTTATTTACAATGACGGCCTACCCTGGCCAAACTCGGACGATGCTGGGCCAATTGTGCGCCGCCCTATGGGACTCCCAAGCATGGCCGGATGTGATACAGCCTGAATCTGAACTGTAAATCAGTGAAATCTTTGAAATTGTTGCATATTGCGTTTATATTTTTCTTCATTGTGTAAATATACAGATTTTAAGTTTAATACAATTGGGATGTTCCAGAAAGCAGGATCATTATGTTAGCCAGCTAACTTTGAAAGCAGTCAAATATATATTTTGATTTTCAGATTAATTTTGACAGCTAAACTTGCAAATGCATTGTTAGGATGTCGAGTCAATTATACCTAATCTCGGAAATCCAGAACTAAAATATTGCGTAAATGCATCAGGTGCTGGATTAAGTTCTGGGAGGAAACCTGTTAGAAAAGATACTAGAACAAGGAGCGGAAGCAACGCGGTAGCTCCACCCTCCTCTCTGTCCAAGTTATGGGCAAGTCTATGTGCCCAATCAGATTTTTCGGGACAGCTGGCTAACTCATTGATCCTACTTCCTCAAACAGCCCCCATGTGTCAACGGGGTCCAATGGCATGTACAACTGTACATACCAATGGTCATAGCTCCCACCACAAATCCTTGATCCATTACACCCATGTGGATAAGGTACACTGACATCTTCATGCCTCCACGGCTCTTCAACTTGAACAGTCTGTAGCCCACGATGGTAAAGAATCCTGCCATTCCTTGAATGCAAAAAACAACAACAGATAAAGTAGAGTACAGAATATAAAGGACAACTGGGCCTATAAGACAATGACACTTGAAGACATACAGTCAATATCAACATCAATACAACATTACAAAATGACAACACATGTTGACTGTGTATAGTAGGCTACTGTATGTGCAGGTCCATATCTTGCTTTCATTTGGTGATGTAATCATAGAGGTGCATGAGATCGCTAAACATATGATGGACCTGTGTGTGTGTGTGTGTGTGTGTGTGTGTGTGTGTGTGTGTGTGTGTGTGTGTGTGTGTGTGTGTGTGTGTGTGTGTGTGTGTGTTGTATACTAATCACTAATTTGCAACAAAAGGATTTCCTTTCCCTTTCGCATACATTTTGACTCTCCATCATATTCAACTGCAGACATCTTGGCTGAAATCAGAAAAATTATGAGAATTACTAAGAGTCACTTTATAACATAAATCTAGAAAATATGTTATTCACAATGATTGTCTCACTACATCAATGACATTAAATAGGCTGCAAATCATATTCTTGGAAAATATTGGGGCGTAGGTCTCAGTATTTGAGTTTGTAAAACCTACAACACTAAATTAATGATGAATGACTTAAAGTATAACTTCAAATATCAGTGACATGGTGTTCTATTGGAAAGTACAGTGAAACCTTGACTTCATCTTTACATTAGAAAATATATTGGAGATTGTAGCAATTTAACAATTCTTATCAGAGCTTGTAACAATGTAGCAATAAATATATATCATCATTCAACCATAGCCTATAAAATATAAGTCACAGACACTTTTTGAATGAAGGTCAAACAAAGGGAACTGTCTCTTATGAAAAATAATTCATAGTTATTAGAGAGGGATATTTGAAATTAAAATAAATATATTTTGTTACTGTTTAATTTTGTCAAACTTCTACTGAAGATAATGGACCAGGAAAAATGATGTAGGTCTACACAGAGAGCAGACGCCGTACTGTCCTTTCATTGAGCAACTCAGTAATCCAACATGTGACATAAGTAACATTCAACTTTTTCCAATGAATTATAGACAATGAATTATAGACAAGAAAAACCTCAAACGTCTCAAATTAATTGTTAAATCTATTTATTTTATTATCCCTTATTTATGGAACACTATCATGTCTACTCCCCCTCCCTCCAGCACTCAACATCGCCAGTCTATTAACCACCGGTCCTGGCAACCAATCTTTATGCACACCTGGCAACCTTCATTAGGCACACCTGGATTTCATCACTTCCCTGATTACTCCTCCTTTATCTAGCACTCTGTTGTTGTCACCCATCAGGCAGAATTGTTTCTGGTTTATGTTCTTATAGCTACACTTGTTCTTATAGCTACACTTGTTCTTATAGCTACACTTGTTCTTATAGCTACACTTGTTCTTATAGCTACACTTGTTCTTATAGCTACACTTGTTCTTATAGCTACACTTGTTCTTTTTAAACTTACCAACTGCACCTGCTTCCTGACTCCCTGCGTCTTTGTTACAAACACTTTATTATGCCTTTCACTGGAGCTATTGACCTCGCTGTGCAAATAAGGCCAGTGTCCTCAGAGGAAAACCCACTACTCAATGATTAACGGTAGTTCGGGGGGAAATTACTAAATTGATTTTGACAGAGCTCATGCCTCCAAATAAAACCTATTTTACCCCATGAGATACGTTTTTGTACGCATTTCAAGATCAGGTTATAGATTCATTTTTGAGCTAATACAATTTCAAACATTTTAATTTTCACTGGAACACCATTTCCCAGAGTGCAAAACGATACACGGAGGGAGCGGGACAAGGGAGGCGTGGTGTTCAATAACCAGTTGGCTCCAGGTTGGCTCCTCCAATGTCCGGCATCCACACAGAGAATGATAGAGGCCTCTAGTGGCCAAAAGGCTGTTATAGCATGGGCAGCGCCATTAAGGGCTTCCACCACACTTCCGCCATGTTGAAGTAGTCAATTGGGTGGGCATTCCTATGAATTCTAGCCTCAATGGAGCTCCCCATGGTGTCACAGGTGCTATAATGGCACAGATATAAATATGAGTCCTCTATCTATCTCTATGGGCACTGCTTGCTGGAACATAAATGGTTAGTGCTATAAGGGATCTTTGGGATGTCCATACCCTAAACTCTAACTTTAACCATAACCCTTAACTAACCTTAACCATTTTAAATGTCAACTTCAGTGATGTCAGAGTTGGATGTGCCAAGGACATCTGATAGCAAGGACCGAACAGAATGTACCAGAGTCAGTCGATTCGGATCTCGTGATATGAATTGATTTTCATGAATCTGATTATTTTATACAACTCACCTATCTATACTAGACCTATATATTCTACGTAGATGGAGCAGACTAACAGACAGACACACTTGGTTCATTAACAGTAAGCATTTCAATGTTAGTCTACACCTGTTGTCTACGAAGCATGTCACAAATAAAATTAGATTTGATTTCATGCTATAATATTCTGAAATATCTATTTCTAGGCTGTTTCCTATCCATAAATACCGTTTAGGATTAGAGGTCTATATAGATAGGCTATAGCCTATAAATAGGTATATAGGTCAATTAAGTAACATTTCATAAGCCTCTATATGAGTGAAGTCTATTGAGTTCAAACCTAACTAAAATGTTAATTCAGATTAATTCAGACGTTTGCAAGAATATTTAGAGTGGCTTTAAGGGATATAGGGTCAAAATGATAACCAGATATGAGATTGACCCAAGGCCTAATGAAGAAAAGAGCCGCCAACTGGTGGTGGACTCCGATAGAGATGCTGGTTTAATATATACAGTTGAAGTCGGAAAGTAGGAAGTTACATACACTTAGGTTGGAGTCACTAAAACTCGTTTTTCAACCACTCCACAAATTTCTTGTTAACAAACTATGGTTTTGGCAAGTCGGTTAGGACATCTACTTTGTGCATGACACAAGTAATTTTTCCAACAATTGTTTACAGACAGATTATTTCACTTATAATTCACTGAATCACAATTCCAGTGGGTCAGAGTTTACATACATTAAGTTGACTGTGCCTTTAAACAGCTTTGGAAGCTTCTGTTAGGCTAATTGACATCATTTGAGTCAATTGGAGGTGTACCAGTGGATGTATTTCAAGGCCTACCTTGAAATTCAGTGCCTCTTTTCTTGACATCATGGGAAAATCTAAAGAAATCAGCCAAGACCTCAGAAAAAATTGTAGACCTCCACAAGTCTGGTTCATCCTTGGGAGCTATTTCCAAACAGCTGAAGGTACCACGTTCATCTGTACAAACAATAGTACGCAAGTATAAACACCATGGGACAACGCAGCCGTCATACCGCTCTGGAAAGAGACGCGTTCTGCCTCCTAGAGATGAACGTACTTTGGTGCGAAAAGTGCAAATCAATCCCAGACCAACAGCAAAGGACCTTGTGAAGATGCTGGAGGAAACAAGTACAAAAGCATCTATATCCACAGTAAAATGAGTCCTATATCGACATAACCTAAAAGGCCGCTCAGCAAGGAAGAAGCCACTGCTCCAAAACCGCCATAAAAAGCCAGACTACTGATTGCAACTGCACATAGGGACAAAGATCATACTTTTTGGAGAAATGTCCTCTGGTCTGATTAATCAAAAATAGAACTGTTTGGCCATAATGACCATCGTTATGTTTGGTGGAAAAAGGGGGATGCTTACTAGCTGAAGAACACCATCCCAACCGTGAAGCACGGGGGTGGCAGCATCATGTTGTGGGGGTGCTTTGCTGCAGGAAGGGCTGGTGCACTTCACAAAATAGATGGCTTCATGAGGAAGGATAATTATTTGGATATATTGAAGCAAAATCTCAAGACATCAGTCAGGAAGTTTAAGCTTGGTCACAAATGGATCTTCCAAATGGACAATGACCCCAAGCATACTTCCAAAGTTGTGGCAAATGGCTTAAGGACAACAAAGTCAAGGTATTGGAGTGGCCATCACAAAGCCCTGACCTCAATCCTATAGAAAATGTGTGGGCTGAACTGAAAAAGCGTGTGCGAGCAAGGAGGCCTACAAACCTGACTCAGTTACACCAGCTCTGTCAGGAGGAAAGGGCCAAAATTCACCCAACATATTGTGGGAAGCTTGTGGAAGGCTACCTGACACGTTTGACTCAAGTTAAACAATTTAAAGGCAATGCTGCCAAATACTAATTGAGTGTATGTAAACTTCTGACCCACTGGGAATGTGATGAAATAAATAAAAGCTGAAATAAATCATTCTCTCTACTATTATTCTGATATTTCACATTCTTAAAATAAAGTGGTGATCCTAACTGACCCAAGACAGGTAATTTTTACTAGGATTAAATGTCAGGTCTTGTGAAAAGCTGAGTTTAAATGTATTTGGCTAAGGTGTATGTAAACTTCCGACTTCAACTGTAGATACAACTGTCCCTACAGTTGAAAGATTATGACGCATACCAGGAAATGGAGGAATGCCTAATAACTACAGACTAAATGCTGACTTTATCATAGTGCTTACTCAAAAGCAGGTTTGCTTTGCTAGAATAGCACATTTATTACTGGGTTTTAGGATTTCAGAAACTCTTTTTTTCCAGAGTTAAGTCTACTCTAATGCATAATACATCATACAGGAAAGTTGTTTATTCTTCTTGATAATAACATATACAGTGAGCTCCAAAAGTATTGGGACAATGACAATTGTTGGGAAAATTGAAATGATACAATGACTATGAGGTTAAAATGCAGACTGTCATATTTTCATCCATATTGGGTGAACCGTTTAGAAATTACAGCACTTTTTGTACATAGTCCCTCTAATTTAGGGGAACAAAAGTATTGGGACAAATTCACTTATGTGTATTAAAGTAGTCAACATTTTAGTTTGTTTCCCCATTAAACAGGAAACAACTTTGACCGATCAAACTTTCACTCTAATTCCTGCCAGGACAGGACATTGATAAGTAGACTCAGACAGATTGGACTACTTAAAAATACCCCTAGAAGAATGTCAATAGGCAAACAACATGGACCATTTTACTGTGACCCATTTGTCAAGAAGAATGTATGGTTAGTAGTGATGGGTCGTTTGCGAATGAACAGCTCTTTTTGAACAGATCTTTTTGGTGTGGGGAACTGAATCGTATCAGTGAAAGAGCCATTAATTTGGCTCCCTTATTTGCATACTGCTATTGCTTACAAAATTATTATCCAAAGAGGGTGAATCCACACTGCAGAAACAATAAATTGTGAGAAAAGCACATCAATCTAGTCCAATGCGGTAAAAATATATTTGAACGTGCACTTCACAATCTGTCGTAATGGTCTGTCGTAATCTTTTAGGCTTTGCATTGGATATTTGAAAAAGATTCATGTTTCTAGGCCGACTTTTAAGCATTTTGAAGGAAAGACTCGGAATGCCCACTGACTAATGGTCAGTGGCGGTATATAAAACAAATGCATACTACTATTATTGGCCAGATGGGGGCGGCATGAGGCAAGAGAAATTAACACAGTTTTCCTGTAGTACACAGATCATTTAAAAAAATGTGCTTCTAGGCTTCTCAGTGACAAGATAAGGGATAGTATGTGCTTAGTACTGTAGTAGGTTGATGTCCTACAGTAATCAAGCCCATGGACCCATACAAATGATTCCATAATACGTACACTGTAGTGAAATGTAAACGTTTTCCCAAATTACTGTTTTTAGATCCAAAATATTTAGACTTTGTTACTTTTCCTGTCTCCATTTCAACAACACATCAACTACTCTTTATTGTTACACTGACGTTTTTGAGGTTCTGAAAGACATTGTGGTATTAGAGACGCTATTAACAAATATCCAGAATATCCATCAATGCGTCATGAATAGTTTATTCTTGTGCACCACCTGAAAGTTGATGTCAATGGCCTAGAGTTAGTTGCCCTTTAGAAGGATAGCAGACAGTATTTCACAATACTCTTATCTTTTAGATGAAACATAGTATACCTTAAAGCAGGGATGTCAAACTCACGGGGGGCAGAGTGTCTGCGGGTCTTAGTTTTTTCCTTTCAATTAAGACCTAGACAACCAGGTGAGGGGGGTTCCTTACTAATTGGTGAACTTAATTCATCAATCGTGTACAAGGGTGGAGCGAATACCCGCAGACACTCTGCCCTCCGTGGAATAAGTTTGACACGTGCCTTAGAGTTCACTTTTACAGGCCAATTAAATGTTCAGAAGATGAAATAGAACATATCATACACAATATTCTAATCATTAGATCTTTATCACTGACCTCTGACGTAAAATGGCAACAATTTAATTAAGCTTTTTTGCCAACGTTTACTGACACCGGCCATATTCAACAGGTGTTGAGTGTTCGTAAATGCATCAGTTATTCTGCACTCTGGCACATTCAGATGAGAGTGCTCTGAAATTGAACGGATTGAATCTAGCCCAAAAGCTACTTACTTATATCCCTTTCATACACAGACCAAAATCCCACTAATTGACCATGCCTGCATTTTTATTATATTTTTTGTATATCTGAAATGGGTAGAGGGTAAAAAACATTTAAACATAAAATCAACATATTCCTAAATCATTGTGGTATGTTGTGTGAAAGGCATTCACTTTTTATATTACCATTGCTTTTGCTGGGATGGAACAAGATACATACAACTTTGACCATGTTGTTATGATACTTGTCATGGTAAACTGAGAGACAGCAAGCTTGTGATGCAGCGAACAAGAATATTCCTTCGGAGAAGCTCCTAAGCCATCAAGACCCACGCCCTACTCTATTGGCCGCTCAATAGCCAATGTGCTCTCAGCAACGCTTTCACCACTGCGTTTGAGTAGAAGCAGTCTGCCTGCCACAGTGCCGTGTGCAACCAGCTAGTACAGATTTTTATAACTAAACCAAGAATAGACCACAGGCTGTCGTTTTAACCTGGAACAAATTAGCCATAGTGGCAGAACAAGCAAGGAGGTTAGGCAGAGCCAAACAAGAACTGGTCTATTGTCGCATTTTAGCATACATTTGCATATTTCTGTTGGGGAACGTCAACTCTGTGAAGTGCGCGTGTGCAATAACTCAATTCGCCTATGCGCTCGTAACGGGTTGTCATTGTAACGACGCTAAGAGCGGTGGGTGTGGAGTCAGGCGCAGAGAGCAGAGTAACGGAACAACCGTCTTTAATGTGTTCACACAAATACAATGTCCAACGCCCAAAACACACAGGCGAAAATAAGACGGTTAAAACAAACAAAATAGTAGCCCAAACCATGGGACATGTACATGCGCTCTCAAGTACAGCAAACAATCCCGCACGAAAGGAGGCGGGCTTAACACGCTTAAATAGCCCTACTAACCCAAAACGAAAACAGGTGCAAACAATCAGAATAATAAACAGAAAGAAAATAGATGATCCGTGGCAGCTAGTAGGCCGGTGACGACGACCGCGAACGCCGCCGAACCGGGCAGAGGAGCCACCGTTGGTGGAAGTCGTGACAGTACCCCCGACACGCAGCTCCGCGCAGCGCCAACTCCAGCCTCGAGGACGACCCGGAGGGCGAGGCGCAGGGCGATCCGGATGCAGGCGGTGAAACTCCCCCAGTAGTGAAGGATCCAAAATACCTTTCACCGGTACCCAGCACCTCTCCTCCGGACCGTACCCCTCCCAGTCCACGAGGTACTGCAGGCCCCTCACCCGGCGCCTAGAGTCCAGAATGGAGCGGACTGTGTACGCCGGTACGCCGTGGGCCCCTCGATGTCCAAAGGGGGCGGAGGGACCTCCGGCACCTCACCTTCCTGCAGGGGACCAGCTACCACCGGCCTGAGGAGAGACACATGAAACGAGGGGTTAATATGGTAGTAAGATGGAAGCTGTAACCTATAACACACCTCGTTTATCCTCCTCAGGACTTTAAATGGCCCCACATACTGCGGCCCCAGCTTCCGGCAGGGCAAGTGGAGGGGCAGGTTCCGGGTCGAGAGCTAGACCCGGTCCCCCGGTGTGAACACGGGGGTCTCACTGCGGTGATGGTCAGCGCTCCTCTTCTGCCGCCCACCAGCCTGTCTCAGTGATTCCTGGACGGCTTTCCAGGTCTCCTTGGAGCGCTGCACCCACTCCTCCACCACAGGAGCTTTAGTCTGGCTCTGATGAAACGGTGCCAGGACCGACTGGTAGCCCAACACGCACTGGAACGGTGACATGTTCGTGGAGGAGTGACGGAGTGAATTCAGAGCCACCTCCGCCCATAGGACGTACTTCGCCCACTCACCGGGCCGGTCCTGGCAATATGACCGCAGGAACCTGCTCACTTCTTGGTTCACTCTCTCCACCTGCCCATTACTCTCAGGGTGAAAACCCAAGGTCAGGCTGATCGAGTCCCCCAGACGCTCCATAAACGCCCTCCACACTCGGGACGTGAACTGGGGACCCCGATCAGAAACGATGTCCTCAGGAACCCCGTAATGCCGGAAGACGTGGGTAAATAGGGCCTCCGCAGTCTGCAGGGCCGTAGGGAGACCGGGCAACGGGATGAGACGACAGGACTTAGAGAACCGATCCACAACGACCAGGATCGTCGTGTTCCCCTGGGAGGGGGGAAGATCGGTGAGGAAATCCACCGACAAGTCAGACCACGGCCGCTGTGGAACGGGGAGGGGCTGTAACTTCCCTCTAGGCAGGTGTCTAGGAGCCTTACTCTGAGTGCACACCGAGCAGGAGGAGACATAAAACCTCACGTCCTTCGCCAACATGGGCCACCAGTATTTCCCCCTAAGACCCCGCACTGTCCTCTCAATCCCCGGATGACCCGAAGAGGGTAGCGTATGGGCCCACCGAATCAATTTATCCCGAACACCAAGTGGCACGTACTGGTGGCCCGCAGGACACTGAGGAGGCGCAGGTTCCAACCGCAGTGCCCTCTCGATGTCCGCGTCTACCTCCCATACCACCGGCGCCACTAGACATGACGCAGGAAGGATGGGAGTAGGTTCGATGGACCGCTCCTCGGTGTCATAGAGACGGGACAGCGCGTCGGCCTTAGTATTCTGGGAACCTGGCCTATAGGTGATCGTGAACCGAAATCTGGTAAAAAACATGGCCCACCTAGCTTGCCGCGGATTCAGTCTCCTCGCTGCCCGGAGATACTCCAGGTTACGGTGGTTAGTCCAGATGAGAAAAGGGTGCTTGGCCCCCTCAAGCCAATGTCTCCATACCTTCAGAGCCCTGACCACAGCTAACAACTCACGGTCCCCCACGTCATAGTTAAAAAACCTCCGGTAGTAATAAACCTCCGGTAGTAATTGGCAAACCCTAAAAACCGCTGCACTTCCTTTACCGTGGTCGGAGTCGGCCAATTACGCACGGCTGTAATGCGGTCACACTCCATCACCACCCCAGAGGTGGAAATGCGATATCCCAGGAAGGAAACGGCTTGTTTAGAAAACACACATTTCTCTGCCTTGACGTACAGGTCATGCTCCAGCAGTCGCCCAAGTACTTTGCGCACCAGAGACACATGCGCGGTGCGTGTGGTGGAATAGATAAAAATATCATCTATATACACCACCACACCCTGCCCGTGCAGGTCCCTGAGAATCTCGTCAACGAAAGATTGAAAGACGGCTGGAGCATTCTTCAACCCATACGGCATGACAAGGTACTCATAATGGCCAGATGTTGTACTAAACGCGGTCTTCCACTCATCTCCCTCCCGGATACGCACCAGATTATATGCACTCCTGATGTCCAGTTTTGTGAAAAAACGCGCGCCGTAGCGATTCAACCGCCGTGGGATGACTCGGAGGCAAGGTGGAATCCCTGGATGTGTGAATGAAATCGAATGTTCTCTCCATCCGTCATTCCCGCAGTCGACCATCGATGCGGATGGTCAAAGCAATGAGGGAGTCAAGATCCGTGAGTAACTCCAAGGCAGCAAGCTCGTCCTTAACCTCCTCCGAGACGCCGTGCAGAAACATGTCGAACCGTGCTTCCACGCAATCTCCACTGCCAACTGCAGAAATCCACAGCACTCTGCGGGCGTCCTGCCAGAGCTGGATTAGTTTACGGGCAACTTCTCTCCCGGAAGGAATTTCCTCCTGACCCATTCCTCCTGACAGAGCTGGTGTAACTGAGTCAGGTTTGTAGGCCTCCTTGCTTGCACACGCTTTTTCAGTTCTGCCCACAAATATTCTATATGATTGAGGTCAGGGCTTTGTGATGGCCACTCCAATACCCTGACTTTGTTGTCCTTAAGTCATTTTGCCACAACTTTGGAAGTATGCTTGGTGTCGTTGTCCATTTGGAAGACCCATTTGCGACCAAGCTTTAACTTCCTGACTGATGTCTTGAGATGTTGCTTCAATATATCCACATAATTTTCCCTCCTCATGATGCCATCTGTTTTGTAAAGTGCACCAGTCCCTCCTGCAGCAAAGCACCCCCACAACATGATGTTGCCATTCCCGTGCTTCACAGTTGGGATGGTGTTCTTCAGCTTGCAAGCCTCCCCTTTTTCCTCCAAACATAACGATGGTCATTAACTACTTAGGGAGTAGCGGCGCGCTAGCGCTCCCGACACTACCCGGTGAAATGTAAGGCGCCAAATTCAAAATCCAAAAGTTGAATTATTAAACATTCATCAATATACAAATGTTGCATAGTCACCAAAAGCTCTGATTCTTGGCAATATCACAGCGTTGTCAGATTTCAAAAAGTATTTATGGCGAAAGCACAACATTTGATTGTTTGAGGATAGCACCCCACATATTTTCCACATTAGCATAAATTCATATCCAGCGCGGGTCTCACAAAACCCATATCAGAGCTAAAAACAATCCCTTACCTTTTGAAGAACTTCTGCTGAGGGCTTCCCAAGTGTCCAATGAAGACATCCAATGGTTCTTTTGTTAGAAAAAGTAATTTATTATATCCATAAATCTCCATTTGGTTGGCGCGCATTATGTTCAGAAAATCCAACATCGAATTGCCCATTAAACCGTGAAGAGAACGCGTTCAAATATACCTATAAACGTTTCCTAAACAAATCAAAGACCATTTATAATGCATCCTTAGCTATCCTTTTATGAATATTAGCGATAATATTTCACTCGGATGGTAACCTAAACGTTATGAAAGGAAAATAAAGTGGGGCGCGCACACGGTCTCTCGCCCGTGAAATCATGTTGACATCTGAGCTCCCTTGACTATTTCCTGTTCCTATCCGTTCTGCTCAGGGCTTCCAAACTCTGTATAAAGACTTTTGAAATCTAGTGGAAGCCACAGGTACTGCAATCTCAGAGCTAGATACCATTAAAATCAATAGGAAGAGTATCAAACAGAGCAAAGGTCACACAAAAAAAAAAATTCCAGACAGAAATTTCTCGGGTTTTCGCCTGCTATATCAGTTCTGTTATACTCACAGACATTATTTTAACACTTTTAGAAACTTCAGAGTGTTTCCTATCCAATAGTACAAATTATGTGCATATCCTATTTTCTGGGGCTGAGTGGCAGGCATTTTACTTTGGCAGGCATTTTACTACTCTCCAAAACCGTCACCTCTGCTGCCGCTCCCTAAGAAGTTAATGGCCAAACAGTTCTATTTTCGTTTCATCACACCAGAGGACATTTCTCCAAAAAGTACGGTCTTTGTCCCCATGTGCAGTTGCAAACCGTAGTTTGGCTTTTTTTAATGGTGATTTTGGATTAGTGGCTTCTTCCTTGCTGAGCGGCCTTTCAGGTTATGTCGATATAGGACTCGTTTTACTGTGGATATAGATACTTTGTACCTGTTTCCTCCAGCATCTTCACAAGGTCCTTTGCTGTTGTTCTGGGATTGATTTGCACTTTTCGCACCAAAGTACGCTTATCTCTAGGAGCTCCTTCCTGAGTGGTATGATAGCTGCGTGATCCCATGGTGTTTATACTTTCGTACTATTGTTTGTATAGATGAACGTGGTACCTTCAGCTGTTTGGAAATTGCTCGCAAGGATGAACCAGACTTGTTCTGAGGTCTTGGCTGATTTCTTTTGATTTTCCCATGATGTCAAGCAGAGAGGCTCTTAGTTTGGAGGTAGGCCTTGAAATACATCCACCGGTACACTTCCAATTGACTCAAGCCATTACATCATTTTCTGGAATTTTCCATGATGTTTAAAGGCACAGTCAACTTAGTGTAAGCTTCTGACCCACTGGAATTGTGATACAGCGAATTATAAGTGAAATAATCTGTCTGTAAACAATTGTTGGAAAAAATAATTGTGTGAAGCACAAAGTAGATGTCCTAACCGACTTTCCAAAACTATAGTTTGTTAACAAGAAATTTGTGGAGTGGTTGAAAAACGAGTTTTAATGACTCCAACGTAAGTGTATGTAAACTTCCGACTTCAACTGTATAAATACACAGGGGGATAATGGGGAAGATAGGTGACACCTGGAGGGGGGTGGAGACAATCACAAAGGCAGGTGAAACAGATCAGGGTGTGACATATACGAGACAAAATTCACAAATTCTACAGCACAATGGCAGTCATGTCTTGATTTTAAAACTAACAATGACTCAATGATCCATTTCTTTCGGGAATGTTATAAAGTCCTAAAGTTAAACGAGGAGTTTGAAAGTTGACTGTCAGAAGTATTACAATGTACATTTACAATTAATCAATTTTTTACACTACTATTTGGCTATGCAATGTTTATTTTTTATATTTTAAAGGAATAGTTTCACCATGTTAAATAGAAAGTTCAGTTCTTGTAACAGGGTTGAACTTAAAATGAGAGAAATACGTAAATTATTCACTAATCTCATTAAATAAATAATAATCTTCCGAAATGACTTTGTCAATACAACAAAATAACTAGGGATTTAAACTGATGGTGAACAACAAAGGTTTTGGGGGTTAAGTGGGTCAAAATCTTCCTAGAAGTCACAGAGGGTGCACGGAGGGACATGCGGAAATTTGGCACTTTAGCAAGTCTTTATTCATATTAAAAACAGATTTATTGAATTCTCAATGTGGTCTATATTAAAGGGCACTTCATTTAATATAACAGGCTTTTAAAATTCAATATTGGTGCACAATGTCTACTTAACATATCAAAGGGACGCACAAGGCACACTTTTTCGTGGAACGACCCATGTATTTACTCATCGTCGCATACCATTCGGCACGCACCGTTTAGTAAACAGTATGCAGTATGCCGCGGGCCGCAATGCAGTAGCGAATCCTGATTGGCTGAGTAGGTGGGTCAGGGCAGAGTGTGGGTGCATTTTGACAAATTCAACAGATATGCATCGCATTAATCAGCCTTATAATAGCTAATTGCCAATTTGATACATTTCTCTAAACGCTGAATAGAATAGGAATGGAATTATAGGCCTACTTGGGCTGTCTATAGGTAGACTATCACATTCAACCTATACCGTAGAATACCATATTCTTTATTTAACCTTTATTTAACTAGGCAAGTCAGTTAGGAACAAGTTCTGAATTTGCTATGCTCCTGACTGTCAGTGTTTCTGTGCAATAGCCTTTTGATTTGAAAGTTTGAAAAATGTTGCTGTGTGTACTAGGCTATATGATTTAATTTATATGTTACAACACTTTGGTTTTACTAATAAATATGTTTAAATGGAACCAAATTATGTTTCTGTCTTTACTACTTTTTAAATAGGACAGTAGCCTAGTGGTTAGAGCGTTGGGCCAGTAACTGAAAGGTTGCTGTATCGAATCCCGAGCTGACAAGGTAAAAATATGTCGTTCTGCCCCTGAACAAGGCAGTTAATCCACTGATCCCCAGTAGGCTGTCATTGGAAATAAAAATTTGTTCCTAACTGACTTGCCTAGTTAAATAAAGGTTCAATAAAAAATATGGTCTTCTACGGTATAGGTTGAATGTGATGGGTTGTCTATAGGTAGACTATCACATTCAACCTATACTGTAGAAGACCCTATTTTTTATTTTATCTTTATTTATAGACACTGCAGATCCTGTGTCAAGCTCCATTTTGAGGGGTGTGCCTTTGTTTTCTGGTGCCGCCCATATTATGCTACTGCTGGGAGAAGTCACCGGTCGGGTCCGAAATACCCATACTTGCGTCCAAATTGTTTTTGCTGTGTGTCCATCGCAAATTCAGAACCGCTGGACATCAACATAATAAACTAAAGCACTGAACACTGGGACCGAGATCAAAATGACTGCTATGTCTTGATCTATAAATGTAATAATTAAATAGGTAGCCTAGCCTACTAAATTCAAACAATCCTTATGTTCAAATCAAAAAACCTGTTTAACATGACATCAAAAAACGCAACCACATCCCGAGTTCCTGGTGCCGACAAATTCAGAAATCATAAGATGGTTTAATAAAAGCTCTAACGAAGGTCTACAGAACAAGAAACACTTTTTAGTGAGAAAACAGAAATCCACTTTAGATTAAAATACATTTAAAATACTTCTGTTTTCAAAACTGTGGCCTATGACACGTGATAATTTTAAGGTGAACAAAAACTACTTAGCCTGCATTTGAACAACACTGCAGAAGCGTTGGGCATCTTCCCAATTAAGGAGACTTAGTTTTGTTGTTTAGCTACTTCAAGAGATCTAGGGTCTATCACTCGAAGTCCACCTCTTCCAATGCATTGTGGATAAGTGTGCCAAAATTAGTATGACATCTGGGCATTTCAAGTATACTCGATTTTCTAAATGTTGCATACTATTAAACATAATGTCTTCACATACTCAAATGGACTACTATTTAGGATGCAAGTATGGGTATTCGGACCCGACCGGTGACTTCTCCCAGCAGTAGCATAATATGGGCGGCACCAGAAAACAAAGGCACACCCCTCAAAATGGAGCTTGACACAGGATCTGCAGTGTCTATAACTGTCTACAATGAGCATTTCAAGGATATCAAGCTGAAGAAAACGTATGTGTTGTTGAAGACCTACTCAAGAGAGAGATTGATCCCAATGGTGGTTTTGCAGGTCAGAGTGAGCTATGGAGAGCAAAAACAGCAGCAGTATGTAGTGCCTGAAACTATTATTTGTCAGGGAATGGCTGTCCAAAATAAAATGTAACTGGTGTGACTTGAAAATGCACAATTAACATTTCCCAGCGTAGAGAGAAAGGCACAGACCAAACACTGCTGAAGAAATATGACAGTTTTCAGTAATCAGATGGGAACGGTCAAAGGATTCACAGCCAAGCTCGTACTGAGAAAGATGCAAACCCACAATTCTGCATAGCAGGATCTGTTCCATATACCCTGAGACAAAAGCAGACATTTTTTTCTTTGCTGAATTCCTGTAGATTTTTGTAGGAAGAGGGCGGGGGCGTTAGTTGCCGAGAGGCTGGTGTGTTTTGTCTGTGACTCAAGTTACACATCGCTCAGAATGTCTGTGTGGTTTTCTTTGTAACGTTGTGTGGGAACGAGGTCTTTACCACAAAAGGGAGAGTAAAACAACAACAGATGTAGAGAACTGTAGCCTACACAACAAGGCTTGAATGTTACAAAAGTCGTAGGTTGAGAAACATGGTTCTGACTAGGTAGTATACAACTAAGACCAGAAGTGGCTTTTTCGTAGCAGGTTAGAAGAATTAATGTAGCAGGTTAGAAGAATTAGCGTAGCAGGTTAGAAGAATTAGCGTAGCAGGTTAGGAGAACTTACGCAGCAGGTTAGAATAACTAATGTAGCAGGTTAGGAGAACTTACGCAGCAGGTTAGAAGAATTAACGTAGCAGGTTAGGAAAACTTATGCAGCAGGTTAAAATAATTAATGTAGCCCGTTAGGAGAATTAGGTTGTTAGGAAAAGGGTTAGCTAAAATGCTCTCCTAACCTGCTACGAAATGTCACTTCTAGTCACAGTGAAGAAACAACAAAAGTCTATATGAATGATGGATGGTTTGAAGGAGCATGGCCATTATAGTTTTATGCCTCTATCCATAAAATCATCAGATTTCATCAAAGGCTGTAGATAGTTGCAAATATATGGCATGACCACTTTGGGGTTATTGTTTTGTTTTTGCACTTATGTCTCGTTAGGGATTCAGGAGGACTTGGGTATATCTTGGGTATGTGCATGTCTTCTTCAGTCTTACCTCTCTTCTCAATTATCTTGTTTTGGGGCTGGCTCCAACGCTCTTTATGGTATGATGTAGCATAAAGGCCCAAAATGCAACACTATTACAAATCTGAGAGGTTCTCTCTACACGTGATCTATTACGTTTTTACTATCACAAAATCTCTCTGTAGGCTCCTGACTGAAACCAGCTGAAATCTGCAATGGCCCTGGCCCTGAGCCATCCAAATAAATATGCTTGAGGCAGAGCTATGTATAAGCAATGCTTTTCCTTTCCTTAATATTCTAGACACGTTTCATGGGAAAGTGCAACATATCTGAGCATTTTGCGCTATAAAATGAAGTGTCAACAAAACAAAACAATGCTTACATCCTTACTGAGTCTGTAAAAGTTCTTAGTGCTTAGAATACTAATGGCACTCTCACTGTGAAAAGAAAGGGGGAGGAGCATGAGTCATGGGTATCTTAAGCACAAAATACATTTCAGCTGGGGCGCAGATGTGCTCTGAAAGAACGAGGAAAGGACAATGGGCTTTCTGCTGCCGATCCTTCTGGCTCTGTTAGCCTCTGTATTGGGGGGACTCTACCTCCTGGGGGCCTTCAGGTGGTGTCGACCAGGGGAACCCCCTTTGGACCGGGGCCCCATTCCCTGGCTGGGCCACGTCCTTGAGTTCCGTAGGGATACAGTAAAGTTCCTGGAGAGGATGAAGAGGAAGCATGGGGATATTTTCACCGTGCAGCTAGGAGGATTCTACTACACATTCCTTATGGACCCTCGGTCCTTCGGGACGATTGTGAAGGAGGCCCGCACCAAACTGGACTTCAGCAAGTTTGCACAAAAGCTGGTTCAGAAAGTGTTCGGTTATCACTCTGACCACAAGTTTCCGCAGATGTCCAGCAACAAGCACCTGATGGGGGACGGTTTAGTGGTCATGACACAGGCCATGATGAGCAACCTACAGAATCTGATGCTGCACAGTGTAGGGACGGGGGATAATAACCATATACCCTGGAATGAGGACGGTCTGTTCATCTACAGCTACAACATTGTCTTCAGGGCAGGTTACCTGGCTCTGTTTGGTAATGAGACACCCAAATCCACAGGGAGCGTGGAGAAAGCCAGAGAGGTCGACAGAGTGGAGTCCCAAGAGCTCTTCCGTGAGTTCCGTAAGTACGACCAGCTCTTCCCCAATCTGGCCTATGGGGTCCTGCCTCCAGGGGAGAAGAGAGAGGCAGAGAGGCTGAAGAGGCTGTTCTGGAACATGCTGTCAGTGAAGAAGGTGAGAACCAAGGAGAACGTCAGTGTCTGGGTGCGCGAGCAGCAGCAGGAGAGGGAGGAGCACGGCATGGAGGACTTCATGCAGGACAGGTACATGTTGCTTCTCCTCTGGGCCTCACAGGGCAACACAGGCCCTGCTGCCTTCTGGCTCCTCCTCTACCTCATGAAGCACCCAGACGCAATGAGGGCCGTGAAGAAGGAGGTGGAGGAGGTGCTGAAGGAGACGGGCCAGGAGGGGAAGCACGAAGGCCCCTTTATCGATCTAACACGGGACATGCTGCAAATGACGCCCATCCTGGACAGTGCCGTGGAGGAGACCCTCCGCCTCACCACCGCCCCCGTCCTCACCAGGGCCGTGCTCCAGGACATGTCCCTCAAGATGGCCGACGGAAACGAGTACTGCATCAGAGAAGGAGACAGAGTAGCCCTGTTTCCTTACACTGCCGTCCAGATGGACCCAGAGGTCCACCCCGACCCACTCACCTATAAGTATGACCGCTTCCTGACCGCAGAGGGGGGAAAAAAGACTGACTTTTACAAAGGTGGGAAAAAATTGAAGTACTACAGCATGCCGTGGGGTGCTGGGATCACCATGTGCCCAGGACGCTTCTTTGCCACCAACGAGCTGAAGCAGTTTGTCTTCCTCATGCTCACATACTTTGACTTTGAGCTCAAGAACCCAGATGAAAAGATACCTGATATTGACACCAATCGCTGGGGCTTTGGGTCCATGCAGCCAACCAGAGACATCCAGTTTAGATACAGACTTAGGTTTTAAAACTGAGTGACTGACAAACCAGCCTTTGACAACGCTTTGAGTGTAAACTTCCATCTCACAAGCTGTTAATATGATTTTGATTATTATAAACGTTCTTGTGCCTAAACATAAATGTATCTAGAGTACATAGTACAGCAACAAGTGGTACAGTATTAAAATAACTGCATATAATTGTTTTGTTTATTCAGAGAGGAAAAATTATCTACTTTTTCTGTATTTGAAAATGGCTGGAATGTTTATGCTTAGAGTTAGCTGGAAATATGACAATAGTAATGAGTGATGAGGAAATGGTTTGCAGATAGTATTATAAACACAAACATGTTCAAAACCATGTAGGAGACGTATTCTACAAGAAACAATATCACTCCCTAAAAACACAATCCTTGGTAGCTTTTCTGAATTCACAGATAAATTGGTCCACATGGAACATTTCAGGCATTGAATCCCTAAATGACTAGGTCATAGGAAATACATTTATTTCCATGACTGCATTAAAAAGCAATTTTGGATTGACCAATGTAGATATTTTCAAATACATGCAACTTAAAAGTTTTATATCACAAAATCCATATTTAAAATCTTTTGGGCATCAAAGCAATCTTGAGGGAATCCTATTTGAGTCAGAAAAGGATATTCATATGACAGGTAAGCTATATAAAACCTTGCAGAGAGCCTATCCAACTGACAATCTCTTCGAAAAAAAAAAATGTAAACTATTGGATCCAAGACTTAAAAGGAACTGATATTGGCAAAAGATGGAGGGAATTTTGGAACATAGCTTACGAAATTACAGTTAATGAAAATGTACGCTTCATTCAGTATAAACTAATGTATAGAATGCATTATACAAGAGACAAAATTCACAAATTCTACAGCACAACGGCAGAGTCATGTCTTAATTGTAAAACTAACAACGACAACGATCCATGCTTTCTGGGAATGTTATGAAGTCCAAAAGTTATAGGAGGAGTTTGAAAGTTGACTGTCAGAAGTATTACAATGTGCATTTACTTTTAATCCGTCTGTCACCATATTTAAAGACATGGCATATGAGGGTGCAGTGAGATACCCAGTGATGTACTTAAATACAAATATTTTAAAGTACTACTGACAACCAAAAGTACTCGCTACATTTTGAATGCTTAGCAGGACAGGAAAATGGTCCAATTCACACACATGAAAATGGTCCAACATTCCTGGTCCTTCCTACTGCCTGTGATCTGGCACATTCACTAAACACACATGCTTCGTTTGTGATGTCTGAGTGTTCGAGTGTTCTCCTGGCTATCTGTGAATAAAACAACTAGAAAATGGTGCCATCTGGTTGGCCTAATGTAAGGAATTTGAAATATTTTATATTTTTACTTTTGATACTTAAGTATATTTGAGCAATTACATTTACTTTTGATACTTAAGTATATTTAAAACAAAACACTTTTAGAATTTTACTCAAGTAGTATTTTTTCCTAGGTAACTTTCACTTTTACTTGAGTCATTTTCTATCAAGGT
Organism: Brachymystax lenok tsinlingensis; assembly: GCA_030435695.1. Taxonomy (NCBI): domain Eukaryota; kingdom Metazoa; phylum Chordata; class Actinopteri; order Salmoniformes; family Salmonidae; genus Brachymystax; species Brachymystax lenok. The sequence continues at coordinate 11,990,385 of CM059801.1, forward strand.
ATCTTTACTTTTACTGAAGTATGACAATTGGGTACTTTTTCCACCACTGGAGATACCCAATGCGTTGGACAATACTTTTCTTGTCAATCTTCTTGAAAAAACATGCTTAACTGGAAATCAACCAATCCTCCATCCTTAACACAATGGGAATGTCAAATGCTTTCTTATCTAAATGTTGAAAGTGTGTGGGCAATGGAGAGAAACAAAATGGTGCAGTTGGAGGCCATGTTGCCGGAGAGTGATGCTGGGGGATGAGCATGTGGGTCTGGGCAGGTGTGATATAGTTGATTTGTGTGTGATGTTGTCATTTGTATGTGTATATTTTGTATTGCTAAAAAAAAAAATCATAAAATCTTACAACAACAAAAAAAGAAACACACAGATGTTCAAAACCAATTCCATGTAGGAGATGAATGTACATGTATTTAAAGCTACTGTGTGTACTGTATTCTGGCTTTTATTCACTTTTTAGTCTGGTTCACTCATATTCTGACCCTCAAGGACAGCCTATGATTGTGCCAAAAATGTGTACTATAATAATCATTGTTGTTGTTCTAACATTGTATTGCCAAGTATTGAATCTTTGTGTTTTTCCTCCTGTCAAATGTAATAAAATATCCTTATAAGGCCTTGATTGTGGTATAAGTGTTTTACCCCTTTCATACACAGACAAAAATCCCACTTTATTTTTACCATCCCACCTTTATTTTTTACCTGCGTTTTTGTATATCTGAAAGGTGTACGGGGTAAGAAAACATGAGTCCTAGTCATGAAGCCTGAATTTTTTGACCTTGTAACAAAAATACAGGTTATCGGGTCTTATTCCAACATAGTGTGGAAATATATATAAAACATAGGAAAATCATGTTTTTAACTGCACCGGGCCTTGAATTTTTTATATATTTTTGCTTGTCTATAGGCACCCTCTGCCAGTCGGAAACCACCTCATGCTTCTGGTTTTCAGGGGAAATAGAAAGAGACTTCCGCTTTTGAACATAAACAAGGTGACACTCCATCTTAACTCCTCCTCCACCTTTACTGGATTGGTTCAACAGTGCAGAAGAGAATCTCCCCCGACAGTATTTTTTTCTCGTCAGGACCAGAAAGAAAGAAACACCGCTCAGGCCTTTCTTTTACGCCTGCTATGTTAGGTTAATCTATAGATAACAGGGTAGACATGTTATGCTTGACCCACTTAGTTTCCGCCACAAAACACCAGAAAATTGTCAAAAAGAGTAGAACCAGCTCACCAGCTTTTACACTACTATTTGACTATTCAATGTTTCTTTAAGAATTATTTTTTAAAGGAATAGTTTCACCATTTTAAATAGATAGTCCAGTTCATGTAACAGGGTTGAACTTAAAATGAGCGAAAGATGTAAATTATTCACTAATCACTTGAAATAAATAATAATATTCTGAAATGACTTTGTCAATACAACAAAATAACTAGGGATTTAAAATAATGGTGAAAACTTTGAAAAAAATGTTTGGGGGTTAAGTGGGTCAAAATCTTCCTAGAAGTCACAGAGGGTGCACAGAGGGACATGCGGAAATTTGGCACTTTATCAAGTCTTTATTCATATTAAAAACAGATTTATTGAATTCTCAATGTGGTCTATATTAAAGGGCACTTCATTTAATATAACAGGCTTTAAAATTCAATTTTGGTGCACAATTTCTACTTAACATATCAAAGGGACACAAAAGGCACTCTTTTTGTGGAACAACCCAGGTAAAGTATCTTTAGAAAGTATTGACAACCCTTGACTTTTTCTTTTTAACATGTTTTTTACTAATGAATAATAAATCATTGTAAAGCCCTAATTATTTTGTTGCTTTGCCGAAGTCATTTCGGAAGATTATTATTTATTTAATGTGATCAATAAATAAAAAAATGCTTCAAGCTCTGTCAAGTTGGTTGTTGGTCATTGCTAGACAGACATGTTCAAGTCTTGCCATAGATTTTCAAGCAGATATAAGTCAAAACTGTAACTAGGCAACCGAGTTAGGAATGACGCCTGTATCTTTGTATTGACTGGGTGTATTGATACACCATCCAAAGCCTAGTTAATAACTTCACCATACTCAAAGTGTCTGCATTTCATTTTTTTAAATCTACCAATCAGTGTCCTTCTTTGTCAGGCATTGGAAAATCTGTCTGGACTTTGTGGTTAAATCTGTGCTAAAAATTCACTTATTGATTAAGATAATTACAGATAATTGTATGTTTGGGGTACAGAGATGTGGTAGTCATTCAAAAATCACGTACTATACCACATCTTCTGTCTGAAATAGGTATTATTGTCAATGCTTTGGTAGAGACTGTCTGTGGCTATTTGGGGTTGAAGTATCCCCAAGATTCAGCAGCTCCCCAAAGCTAAACTAGTAAGCTACATAGAAGGAAGCTTTGTGGTATGCAATGCTACTGTGCACATAAAAGGGTGATGTTTACTCCTACAAATGTTGTAGGCCATCTTGTGGACACAAAGGGCAAATGTCGAAATCAGTCTGAGGTTACTAAAGGTGCTTTCAAATGCACACTCTATATGAACTGCTCAGGGGGGGAAAGTAGCTAGAATGACATCATTTGGTGGCTATGTCTAATCCACCCTGAATGACATAAACAGCTACTAGGGCTAACATTGTTGAGAGAAAAAAAGAACATACTATACTTTTACTTTTGTCACACCAAAAATAGAGATTGGAATGTACTGTGAAGCTAATTATCTACTTTGCTACCGTTTCTACTTTGGGAGTATAGGCCATCAATGATTCCTTTCCATCGCACTCTGATCTGGGCTGTATTCTCCCGATTATGAAACATACAGACTCTAAATGACAAAATATTTAGCACATCCTTTAATATACAATTTTAATATTTGAATTTTTCTGACCTTTATACGTATTAACATTTGTTTAAACTGGAAACATCAAAGACTGTTCTGTACCGTTTGTGGGTGGTTTCTGGTTATTGTGCAATCTAGTTAGTCATTAAATGCTGACAGGAATGTCATAGTTTCATCACGCCATAAAAAAGCCAGAGCTCAGATTGTCTGTGTGTGAACGAAGAGGAAAGGACCATGGGCTTTCTGCTGCTGATCCTTCTGGCTCTGTTAGCCTCTGTCCTGGGGGGCTTCTACCTCCTGGGGGCTGTCAGGCAGCGTCGACCCGGGGAACCACCCTTGGACCGGGGCCCCATCCCCTGGCTGGGCCATGTCCTTGAGTTCCGCCGGGACACAGCGAAGTTCCTGGAGAGGATGAAGGGGAAGCATGGGGATATTTTCACCGTGCAGCTAGGAGGATTCTACTTCACATTTCTTATGGACCCTCGGTCCTTCGGGATGGTTGTGAAGGAGGCCCGCACCAAACTGGACTTCAGCAAGTTTGCACAGCATCTGGTGCAGAAAGTGTTCGGTTATCACTCCGACCACAGGTTTCCTCAGATGTCCAGCAACAAGCACCTGATGGGGGACGGTTTAGTGGTCATGACACAGGCCATGATGAGCAACCTACAGAATCTGATGCTGCACAGTGTAGGGACGAGGGATAATAACCATATACCCTGGAATGAGGACGGTCTGTTCAACTACAGCTACAACATTGTCTTCAGGGCAGGTTACCTGGCTCTGTTTGGTAATGAGACACCCAAATCCACAGGGAGCGTGGAGAAAGCCAGAGAGGTCGACAGAGTGGAGTCCCAAGAGCTCTTCCATGAGTTCCGTAAGTACGACCAGCTCTTCCCCAAACTGGCCTATGGGGTCCTGCCTCCAGGGGAGAAGAGAGAGGCAGAGAGGCTGAAGAGGCTGTTCTGGAACATGCTGTCAGTGAAGAAGGTGAGGACCAAGGAGAACGTCAGTGTCTGGGTGCGCGAGCAGCAGCAGGAGAGGGAGGAGCACGGCATGGAGGACTTCATGCAGGACAGGTACATGTTTCTTCTCCTTTGGGCCTCACAGGGCAACACAGGCCCTGCTGCCTTCTGGCTGCTCTTCTACCTCATGAAGCATCAAGATGCTATGAGGGCCGTGCAGGGGGAAGTGGAGGAGGTGCTTAAGGAGACGGGCCAGGAGGGGAAGCACAAAGGCCCTTTCATCGACCTGACCCAGGACATGCTGCAAAAGACGCCCATCCTGGACAGCGCCGTGGAAGAGACACTCCGCCTCACCTCCGCCCCCGTACTAACCAGGGCCGTGCTCCAGGACATGTCCCTGAAGATGGCAGACGGAAACGAGTACTGCATCAGAGAAGGAGACAGAGTAGCCCTGTTTCCTTACACTGCCGTCCAGATGGACCCGGAGGTCCACCCCGACCCACTCACCTATAAGTACGACCGCTTCCTGACAGCAGAGGGGTGCAAAAAGACTGATTTTTACAAAGGTGGGAAAAAAATTAAATACTACAACATGCCGTGGGGTGCTGGGAACACCATGTGCCCAGGACGCTTCTTCGCCACCAATGAGCTGAAGCAGTTTGTCTTCCTCATGCTCACATACTTTGACTTTGAGCTCAAGAACCCAGATGAAAAGATACCTGATATTGACACCCAGCGCTGGGGCTTTGGCTCCATGCATCCAACCAGAGACATCCAGTTTAGATACAGACTTAGGTTTTAAAAAGGGTTGACTGACACAAACCAGCCTCTGACAACGTTTTGACAACTGTTAATCTGATGATGATTATTATAAACTATGTGCCTAAAGATTAATTTATCTAGAGTACATTGTTCAGTAAACGTGGTACAGTATTGCAATAACACGACATAATTGCTGTGTTAATTTAGATGAAGAATCATTTACCTTTTTCTCTCTTTGAAAATGCTTAAGAGTTAACTGGAAAGTAGATATTGCATAATTGAAAGCTGACATGGACATAAAATAATCTGTCCTGTAAAGCCGGTGAGTAATAGGAAAGGGTTGACAGATAGTATTAGAAATGCACATATGTTATCTTTAAGTGAACTACAAAAAATATGAAATACTTAGGATGCTTAATAAGTGACAAAAAATATATAAAGTTAACTTTATCCCATTACTCAACGATATGAAAGCAGACCTTATTAAATGGAACAATCTTCTTGTACAGTACATCTAACAAGTACACTCTTAGAAAAAAAAAGGTTTCAAATTGGTTCTTCGCTTGTCCCCATAGCAGAACTCCTTTTGGCTCCAGGTATAACACTTTTTGGTTCCAGGTAGAACCCTTTTGGGTTCAATTTAGAACCATCTGAGGAAAGTGTTCTACATTGAACCCAAAAGGGTTTTACCTGGAACCAAAAACAGTTATTCAAAGGGTTCTCCTATGGGGACAGCCAAAGAACCCTTTTAGGTTCTAGATAGCATCTTTTTTTTTTTCTAAGATTGTAGAATACACCTCTTCAGAATGGCATGGCTCTCAAAGTTTTAGTACGTATTCTAGGTAATACCAATTACCCCCAAAAAGTATACTCGGTCACAACAGACTTTATATGGGCAAATAAAACTCATAGAATGTAAACAAAAGTCTTCCTTGAGGGTGGTTTTAACCTTCCAGACTTGGAATTGCATCAACACGCTGAGGCTTTTACTTGTCTTATTTTTATTTATTTTACCTTTATTTAACTAGGCAAGTCAGTTAAGAACAAATTCTTATTTTCAATGGCGGCCTAGGAACAGTGGGTTAACTGTCTTGTTCAGGGGCAGAACGACAGATTTTTACCTTGTCAGCTCAGGGATTCAATCTTGCAACATTTTGGTTACTAGTCCAACGCTGGAACCACTAGGCTACCTGTCGCCCCGTTAAATGCACTAAAGAGGAAGATGCGCCTGCATATTGAAGATGCGCCTGTTCATCCCCAGAATCTTTTCATGCATCTATTTTCAATGGACACAGCTAAGAACATTAATAACTTCATAGTTAAGAACACTAAAACAACATGGAAGAAAATGTAACGTAGTCTACAAGGAAATATATCACTTCCTAAAAACACAACCTTATAGAACAATCATTGGATAGCTTTTCAGAATTCACAGATAAATTGGTCCACATGGAAAAACTGAAGGCATAGAAACTGTAAATGACTTGGTAATAGGAAATACATGTATTTCCATGACAGCATTAAAAAGCAATTTTGGATTGACCAATGTAGATATTATCAAGTACATGCAACTTAAAATTTCTATTTGAAATCAGAGCAATCTTGAGGGAATCCTTTTGAGTTAGAAAAGGATATTCATATGATATAAACTATTGGAACCAAGACTTAAAAGGAACTAATATTGGCAAAAGATGGAGGGAATGTTGGAACATAGCTAACGAAATTGCAGTAAATGTACGCTTAATCCAGTATTAACTAATGTATGGAATGAATTATACAAGAGACACATTTTACAAATTCAACAGCACAATGGCAGAGGCATGTCGACGGCAAGAAACAAAATATTGCAGTTGAAGGCCATGTTGCCGGAGAGTGATGCAGGGGGTGTGAGCATGTTGGTCTGGGCAGGTGTGATGTAGTTGATGTGTTTGTATTGTTTCAAAACATTTGATAAAATCTTTTAAAAAATAAAATAAACGCACAAGTGTTCAAAACCAACTCCATGTAGGAGATGAGTTGACATGTATTTAAAGCTGCTGTGTGTACTGTATTGTTGCTTTTATTCTCTTTTTAGTCTGGTTCACATGGGAAGTTATTCATTACACTTTGTATAGTGTATCAATACACCCAGTCACTACAAAGATACAGGCGTCCTTCCTAACTCAGTTGCCGGAGAGGAAGGAAACCGCTCAAGCATTTCACCATGAGGCCAATGGTGACTTTAAAACAATTAGACTTTAATGGCTGTGACAGGAGAAAACTGAGCATGGATCAACAACATTGTAGTTACTCCACCATACTAAACTAATTGACATTGTGAAAAGAAGGAAGCCTGTACAGAATATAAATATTCCAAAACATGCATCCTGTTTTCAACAAGGCTGTAAAGTAATACTGCAAAAAATGTGGCAAAGTAATTTTTGTCCTGAATACAAAGTGTTATGTTTGGGGCAAATCCAATTCAAGACATTACTGAGTACCACTCTCCATATATTCAAGCATAGTGTTGGCTGCATCATGTTATGGGAATGCTTGTAATCGTTAAGGACTGGGGAGTTTTTCAGGATAATAAATAAACAGAACGGAGCTAAGCACAGGCAAAGTCCTAGAGGAAAACATGGTTCATTCTGCTTTCCACCAGACACTGGGAGATGAATTCACCTTTCAGCAGGACAATAGCCTAAACCACAAGGCCAAATCTACACTGGAGTTGCTTACCAAGAAGAAAGTGAATGTTCCTGAGTAGCTGAGTTACAGTTTTGACTTAAATCTAATTGAAAATATATGGCAAGACCTGAAAATGGTTGTCTAGCAATGATCAATAACCAATTTGACAGAGCTTGAAGAATTTTGAAAGGAATATTGGGAAAATGTTGCTCAATCCAGTTGTAGAAAGCTCTTAGAGATTTACCAAGAAAGATTCACAGCTCTAATCGCTGCCCAAGGTGCTTTTACAAAGTATTGACTCAGGGGTGTGAATACTTATGTAAAGATATTTCAGTACTTCATTTTCAATAAATTAGCAAACATTTCAAAAATCATAGTTTCACTTTGTCATAATGAGGTATAGTGTGTAGATGGGGGAGAAAAATATATATTTAATATATTTTTAATTCAGGCTGTAACACAACAAAATGTGGAATAATACTTTCTGAAGGCACTGTATGTCCTAGGCCACAGTGTGGTCACAAAAGGCAGATGTCTAAATCAGTCAGAGGTTACGAAAGTTATTCCCAAATGCACACCCTACATGGACTATTCAGAAAAGGTAGCTAGAATTATATCATTTGAGGGCATTCAGTTTAATCCACCCTGAACCACATAAAAAGCTACTAGGCCTATTCAGTGAGACTTGTACCCATTTGTGCACTTAAAGAGAGACTGCCTTTAAAAAGCAATGAATCCTTTTGAAAAATGTCTATGTGGCATCGATATGAGTCAGAAGCAGTTATTCTAGTGCCAAAATTGACTACAAAGTGTAAATAGGATACTTTTGGTCATAAAGTCAGTCTTGTCTAAAATGGAGTTTGGAACATCCCGTGTGTCACAATGGGTAAATGATCGTTGGGTTTTGATTTGCCCACTAACATGCGGTGAACAGCTGTGGTGATTGCTCTCTATCCAATAGCATAGACAGTGAGACAGACCTGCCCAGCAGCTATGACTTTGTTTACATAAGATAACACGTTGTGCATTTTTTTAACTTGAGAACTATTGCACCAAACACCTTAGTTACATGTAAAATTGCTCAACTAAAACATCCTCGGCAAAAATGTCAAAATGAAATTGTCACGCCTACTCATGCTCCCTCCCTCCGGCACTCGAAGTCGCCGTTCTACTAACCACCAGCCCTGGCAACTATTAATACGCACACCTGCTTCCAATCATTAAGCACACCTGGTCATCATTTACACTGTGATTATTCCCACTTTATTTATCCCTCAGTTGACATCAGTCATTAGGTAGTATTGTTTTCTCTCTTTCTGTATGCTGCTCATGTTTGCTCATCAACATTGTTTCTTTATTAAACTCACCTACTGCATCCTGACTCCCAGTGTATATGTTACATGAATACAGATTTCTTGAGTTATCTTAGATTCATTCTGGGGATTTTGAGGAAGTGAAATAGGCTTCCATGTCTATAGTTTCTCATGGAGGACAAACATCATTAACCAAACATGGAATTGGTCAGGAAACACACCTCCAAGACTGATATCTTGTTTTTCCTAATGAGCAACAGAAAAACACACGTGCCAATCAAGGCGTGTTCAGTGGCTCTTTAAGAGCAAAGGCAAATTGGAGATTTATCTCTACAACACCTGTATGTAAAACTGAAATCCCCAGAATGGTTTCATATAGTATATATTAATTTGTGGATGTTCAACACCCATTTCATATGATATGTTACGAATTACAATACATATTATATGTTCTGAATTTACTAAACATATATGTTCCGAATTTGCTAAACATATTATATGTTACGAATTTTGAAAACGTGTGATATGTTATGAATTCTAGCTAGGTGGCTAACGTTAGCTAGCTGGCTAACGTTTTCTAGGTTAGGGGTTAGGATTAAGTTTAGGAGTTAGGTTTAAGTTTCGATTTAGGGTTAGCTAAAAGCGTTAAGGTTAGGGTTAGGGGAAGGGTTAGCTAACATGCTAAGTAGTTGCAAAGTAGCTAAAAAGTATTAAGTAGTTGAAAAGTTGATAATTAGCTCAAATACTAAAGTTGTCCATGATGAGATTCAAACTCGCAACCTTTGGGTTGCTAGATGTTTTCATTTTACGCCAACCCATCCACCCTGACAAACACCCTACTTACGTGTTTGCTTGAAGTAACCATCTGTCTTATTTAACCGTACCAAAAGTAACATATCATACTAATTTGAGTGTCTTGGATTTTACACATACTATGGTACCTCTAGTCTATGGGACCAGGCTGTGAATCAACATGGAAAACAGATTCGCAAAAAGTCAACAACATAAGGGCATTTGTTCTTTTTTTCACAACTTTTTTACCTAAATCCAATGACATGGATGTTTTGTTTTGTTGAATTCACGTAAGTTGACAACTTACCAAATGTAAATTGAAACTAGATGTGCTCAGTGGCCGAGCTGTGCTCAGTGGCCGAGATATGTGATTAAATCTGAACTTTCAAGTTCACATCATACGTAGAGAACTTGTGAACGGCAACCAAAAGTGTATGGGTCTCTCTCACAGTCTGATACATCCACAAATTATTTGTAGAATAGGAATAATTTTGGTTGAGAAGGTGGCATGGTAATATTACCTCATAAATAGCTACAATGAAATTAAATGTCTTAAAATTACTTGCACACACTATTTGGCTATACCCAATGAGAGGTTACATTCCCAATTGTATATTGAGAATTATTTGTGATTAACATTATGGTCTGTTTGTATTAATTTAATTAATTACATGTATTATTTTCTTATATGGGGTTTCCTGTGATACATAATTTGGGGGAAAGAAATACAAATATATCCCACAACTGGCCAGTAATATGGTTATACCTAGCAGTCACCTTGCATTAGGCTTCTTCTTAACGTTGGGTAGCCCAAGATGGCAGGGAAATATACAGCACTTCAGCTTCCATAATGCTGCCTGCATTTTGTTCAACAGTGTGGGCCATGGTTACTGAAAACAGCACATACAGTGTGATTGTGCTGTGATGCCTGGGGCAAGATTATCATCTGTTCCAACGTGGAATATTTACTCCCATTTTTCCATTGGCACCTTACAACTGAGCACTGGCAACTAGGCCAGGTACTGTAGAAGACCTGTTTACAACAGTGAATAGCTTGAATTTGATTTACACTAGCAAACATAATAAACAGCATAACAATCTTGGACGCATGTTGTTCCATTTGAAAGACACACTGTCATTTATTCCAGTTTTGATTACCTTTGTTCTGGATAAATCCACACTCTGACATGTTCTAATATTTCTGACAGCCCTGTCTAAACCATAAGAGAAAAAGGTTTTGTTGGTTGATACTTTTACTTGGATAGGGCTTACATTTGATTCATTTTAATGGATTGTCTTATGGCCAAACATGTATGTATCTTATGTATGAAATGTATACATTGTTTATTCTAGAAACTGTAGAAACTATACCTTGGAGAGAGAGATGAAAATTCCACAGTATTCATTTTAATACAATTGAAATAGAACCTCCTCATTTGCATATGACAGATGACTATTCACATTTTATGTTTCTCCACATTAATACGTAAAGGTTATCTATTTTACTGTACATATTTAGAGAAAACTGTAGAGGTTATTCTTTCCATCTGAGTTGCTTCTGTGAGACACACATACACACACTGTTAGTTAAGTCACAAGGCTCTGTACTCGAGGTTCAGAGTAGCATCAGTAAAAACGTTCTGGGTGAATGAATGGCTGTGACAGAACAGAAGTCATCCTGGATGAAATAAACAAATAGTAGAGCTACAGTAGTAGAGCTAAAGGACCAGTCATGAAGGCGACTGATTGACCGAGCCAGGGAACAATGGGGCCATTGGCAGAAGTCCTGAGTGTCCTGCCTGTACTTGGTGGTGAGGAGTTTTTAAGAAAAATGAGCCATTGTCTCTCTGTCATCCTGCTTCCGAGCCTCGGGGAAGCTAAGCAACGTCTCTGGAAGCCATCCCAGAATGCTCCACTGTGAAGAATACTAGTCTGGTCAAACCTAGCCGGCCCCATGGAAAGGTAGGTGCTTTTTCTATTATCCATTTGCGATGCTCTTGTTTTACCTCAGGGGGCTCTTGTGATATATGTATTTTAATGTAATGCTATGTACTGTAGTTAGATGTGAGTGCACTAAAGCATATGGGAGGAGAATCAATCTCCTTGTGGAGAATCGTTTTGTATTGTCCCATCAGCCCATCTTGCATGTAGTACTTGTATGGCAATGTAGATTATAATAATGCAATAATCACATAATCACACTACGTAAAAAAACATGTTATTTCCAACAAAACTTTCTTGTGTTCTCAAAGACCAGACAAGGTCACTTACAGTTGAAGTCGGAAGTTTACACTTAGGTTGGAGTCATTAAAACACGTTTTTCAACCACTCCACAAATGTCTTGTTAACAAACTATAGTTTTGCCAAGTTGGTTAGGACATCTACTTTGCATGACACAAGTAATTTTTCCAACAATTGTTTACAGACAGATTATTCACTGTTTCACAATTCCAGTGGGTCAGAAGTTTACATACACTAAGTTGACTGTGCCTTTAAACAGCTTGGAAAATTACAAAAATGATGTAATGGCTGTAGAAGCTTCTGAGAGGCTAATTGACATAATTTGAGTTAATTGGAGGTGTACCTGTGGATGTATTTCAAGGCCTACCTTCAAACTCAGTGCCTCTTTGCTTGACATCATGGGAAATTCAAAAGACATCAGCCAAGACTTCAGAAGAAAATGTGTAGACCTCCACAAGTCTGGTTCATGCTTGGGAGCAATTTCCAAATGCCTGGTGGTACCACGCTCATCTGTACAAACAGTAGAACACAAGTATAAACACCATGGGACCACGCAGCCATCATACTGCTCTGGAAGGAGACGCATTCTGTCTCCTAGAGATGTAGGTACTTTGGTATGAAAAGTGCAAATCAATCCCAGAACAACAGCAAAGGACCTTGTGAAGATGCTGGAGGAAACAGGTACAAAAGTATCTATATCCACAGTAAAATGAGTCCTATATCGACATAACCTGAAAGGCCACTCAGCAAGGAAGAAACTACTGCTCCAAAACCACCATAAAAAAGCCAGACTACGGTTTGCAACTGCATATGGGGACAAAGACTGTACTTTTTGGAGAAATGTCCTCTGGTCTGATTAAACAAAAATAGAACTGTTTGGCCATAATGACCATCGTTATGTTTGGAGGAAAAAGGGGGAGGCTTGCAAGCCGAAGAACACCATCCCAACCGTGGAGCACGGGGGTGGCAGCATCATGTTGTGGGGGTGCTTTGCTGCAGGAGGGACTGGTGCACTTCACAAAATATATGGCATCATGAGGAAGGAAAGTATGTGGATATATTGAAGCAACATCTCAAGACATCAGTCAGGAAGTTCAAGCTTGGTCACAAATGGGTCTTCCAAATGGACAATGACCCCAAACATACTTCCAAAGTTGTGGCAAAATGGCTTAAGGACAACAAAGTCAAGGTATTGGAGTGGCCGGCCATCACAAAGCCCTGACCTCAATCCTATAGAAAATGTGTGGGCAGAACTGAAAAAGCGTGTTCGAGCAAGGAGGCCTACAAACCTGAGTCAGTTACAGCAGCTCTGTCAGGAAGAATGGGCCAAAATTCACCCAACTTATTGTGGGAAGCTTGTGGAAGGCTACCTGAAATGTTTGACCCAAGTTAAACAATTTAAACGCAATGCATGTAATCTTCTGACCCACTGGGAATGTGATGAAAGAAATAAAAGCTGAAATAAAATCATTCTCTCTACTATTATTCTGACATTTCACATTCTTAAAATAAAGTGGTGATCCTAACTGACCTAAGACAGGGAATTTTTACTTGGATTAGTTTAAATGTATTTGGCTAAGGTGTATGTAAACTTACGACTTCAACTGTACATTAATAAAGGGTGCCTTGGGTCATCAGCCAGTTAACGGGTACCTCAGGTTATCCTCCAGTTACCTGTTGGCACAATACAAAAGTACATACTGTATATTAGCAAAGCAACAAGGTCATTGACCTGACACTCTGGGTCATTGACCTGACACTCTGAAGCACACTTGAAATCAAACAGAAAGTTCAAAAAAAAATGTATCTTCTCTTAAAACACATTACTATTAAAATATTTTCAGCCAGACATTGCTGCTATAAAGTATTAAGGCATTTCAGTATTATTATGCACATGTTCAATGACTTCATTGGTAGTCTGTATGTAATCAGCATTCTCAGTATCGCCAACCTCTAGACGTGCCGTGTGTTGACAAAGTAATAGTTACTCAATGGCAATAAAAGATTCAGATGTATTATTCTGCTGGCATTTCTACACTGGCGATTGCAGGTGTCTAGGCCTTCCTTGCTCATAGTATTGCATGCAGTGTCCTACTGTACAGCTGAATATGCTCAGTGTAGGCTGTGAATCTGAACCTACAGGTCAGAAAATATGCGTAAACAATATCTTCTATATTCTCAGTTTGCAAATGGGAAAATAGTTGGACTTTTGCTATGCAGGAACAAACCCACTGGGCACAAACTGGTTGAATCAACAAAAAAAATACATCCTTTGTCAAAGTATTGATGTGGAATCTACGTCAAAAATACATTGGATTTAAAAAAGTAATCAACGTAAATTATTGTTTTTTCAGGTGAAACTTCAACCACAGTATTCTGTCACCATGGTAACCAACTTTCAATGAAGATGCACATCTGCATCTCAACCAAAAATCTAAGTTAAAGAATAGGACTGAATCAAATCCAACTTTATTTAAAGTGAATTTAAAGTTTGATTTGATGTAGTCCTATTCTTTAACTTAGACTTTTGGTTGAGATGGAGACGTTATTCCAACATATCAATTATTAATTTGTAAACAAAGTAGAATTAAAGTTAGACTAAGTCAGTGGCACAGATGGAACGATCCAAACGGAAGACAAATTTCCTTGCATTGAAAACCAAACACAATTCAATATCACTTTTGAAATACAATAAATAGCCTATTGTCGACAAGTTAACAAATTATATGTTGGACTCAAACAAAAATAAAAGTGGAAGAATGGGGTTAAGCCAGTGGCTCAGATGGAACTATCCAAGCAGTAGATACATCTCCTTTAAATGTTGATATTTTGTTGCATTGTCAACCAAACACAATATGACCTCTACAGTAAATAGCCTAAAGTTAAGGCTATCTTACACACTAATGTAACATTCAAATCAAAATCAAATCAAATTGTATTGGTCACATTCACATATTTAACAGATGTTATTGTGGGTGTAGCGAAATGCTTGTGTTGAGGCCTAATACTGTTATGTAGTCTGTAAACTTAATGATTGAGTTGGAGGCGTGTGTGGCCACGCAGTCATGGGTGAACAGGGTGTGTAACGTCTGCTTCCAACGCACACCCTCAAACATGTAGATGCCCTGAACGCAGCTCACTTTCCAGCCCACTTTCCAGCTCACACTCTCAAACCCCTAGATCCCCTGAACGCAGCTCACTCTCCAGATCCCAACCACCTGTTCACACACCAGTATGTCATTATCACACACTGTTTAGTTCAGTTCTTTGCACCCCATCACTGTGAGGTATTGTTTGTTTTGTGACACACGGCTTTTGGAACACTATTTTTCCCCGTGATTTACTCCTCCAGTGTATGATAGTTTTTACCTGCCTCACTAATGTCGCCTTTTGCCTATTCCCCGCCTGTACTTTAGCCTTATCGGATTGAAGTGGGTTTAGGGTGTCAGGTAAGCTAGAGGTGATGTGATCCTTAACTAGCCTTTCAAAGCACTTCATGATGACAGAAGTGGGTGCTACAGGGCGATAGTCATTTAGTTCAGTTACCTTTGCTTTCTTGGCAACAGGAACAATGGTGGACATCTTGAAGCAAGTGGGAACAGCAGACTGGGATAGGGAGAAATTGAATATGTCCGTAAACACTCCAGCCAGCTGGTCTGCGCATGCTCCGAGGACGCGGCTAGGGATGCCGTCTGGGCCGGCAGCCTTGCGAGGGTTAACACGCTTAAATGTCTTACTTACGTCGGCCACGGAGGAGTAACATCCATGGTCATCATTTCTATATATAAAGTGTGCATGTTCAAGATAGCATTCATAGGTCATCGCAGGTCTGTGAGATCTTCACAATTGCTGTAATAATCTGTGCAGAAACGGCATTGATCACTTACACACTGCAATCCAGGTCATTTGGTTGTGCTATTATAGAGATGCATAGTGATAACACATTAATACTGTATGTTGTATAAATTAACTAAATATCTGACATTGTATACCCATTTGAATTTTGCTATGCTTTGGTAACAGTATAGCTTCCGTCCCGCCCCGGGCTCGAATCAGAGACCCTCTGCACACATCGACAACAGCCACCCTCGAAGCATTGTTACCCATCGCGCCACAAAAGCCACGACCCTTGCAGAGCAAGGGGAACAACTACTTCAAGGTTTCAGAGCGAGTGACGTCACCGATTGAAATGCTGTTAGCGCGCACCCCGCTAGCTAACTATCCATTTCACACCGGCTACACTTTTACATGGTTGAAAGAGCAGTGATAGACATTTCAGTGACAGCTAAACCAAAAATCAGACCCTGCGTAGTGATAACGCATTGGAAATTCAACAAGCTTTTGGCTGTCTTTTTGATTGGGTGAATATAGGTTGTAATCTCATTGATCAATGTTTCAACTAAAAATTATCCACATTGAATTGACGTGGTGTGCCCATTGTGAAGGCTCTGACTGTGTGAAAGATGCACCATAGACTAATCTATTAGATTCAACACATTATTTAGGTATAGCTAATGTGTTTCTATATCCAATTTGCATAAACATCTGATGTAGATGTGTAATTAGTGACCAGCTTTCAATTGCGTCCCATGAATCTCAACAACACGTACGTTTGAAACTCTACGGTGTAGCTACAGTCCAAGCAGAATAAAAGCTTGTTAGTTATCTTACTAAGTAGGCTTGATATGATCTGATTGCCTAATTCTGACCAAACGTTTACTGTAGCATTTGTTACAGGCTAGGCTAAGGGTTGAGTAGTGATACAAGGTAGCCTTTTGTCATATTGTTGCAGTGGACTGCTATCCTGAGACAGCAATGCATGCATAACCATTCAGATACATGGATGCCACCTAGTGGTTTAAAACCTCCAGTGGCGAAAACAGATGTGATGGGGAAATTGCATACTGTACCATTAACAATGAATATGACCTCTTGCATTTAAGAATACGATTTTATTATTTTCATATAGCACATGGTGTATTCTCTCCCTACCTGTGAATACAATATATTTTGTTTGACCAATCAAAATAAAAAATGCAAAACATGCAACAATGCATTAGTAAGTGGATTTCAATTAGGTTATACACCACAAAAATATTGTATTATCATGTATTTTCTGGCCTCTTATCTGTATCGAAGTATTTTGTATGAAATCAGCATCTTTTTATAATTTAGTATTATCTAACTATCAAACATACTCCATATAAAACCATAAACAGGCCCTAACGAGCTGACATCAACACCTTGATCTCATTACTGCACTAGTCATGAAATATCACTTAGACGGTGGCAGGAGCAAGAGTCATAGATATACAATTCTGCTGTCAGCTATTGTTGCGTAAGACAATACGGCATGGAGGAGCTAGGGAGCGTTGGCTGATGCTATCATATTAGGCCTGTGGGAGCGCTGCCAGTGGCTGAAGTTCACTGAGTTGGTGGTTCTGTCTCTTACACTGCAGTAAAAGGCTAGCTTACTAAGAGCTCTAGGGGTGGTGCTTTACTAAGCATTTCTCTGCTACTGAAATCCAAATGACCCTGAATAGGTCTGCTGCTCTTCGGGCCAGGCCTGGGTCTACCCCGTGACATGGTCAGTTATGACAAGATAATGTCAAAGTTTAAGGACCTCCAGCACTCCAAGCAAGCTTTGTTGTTTGTTGCTTGGTTTGTTTTAAGGGGAAGTTGTGTGGAGTGATTCTTATCTTGACCTGATAACCATGCAGTGTATTTCAGAGCACACTGATATTAGAACATTACAGTATTCTTTTTGCTGTATAAATATGAATGTAATAATTCTTTTTATATGTGGATCGCATGGCAGAATCATGTTTGGGTGTTCTGTATGGAGGGCATCATTATATAATCCAGAATGTGATTATTGCACATTTATAACAGAGAGTACTTGGTAATCTTCTTAAATTAGGGTAAAGCAGGGGCTTGAAGAAATTTTAAATCGAGTTTTAGTCTATGATAGGCAATGTAGAATACAAAAACGTGAAGTGCGAAAAATGTGTGTGAGAAGAGCAGGGAAGTGTGAAGTGACCAAATGTTGTGATGTGGACTATATGGGTTGCATAAGGATGACATGAAGTCAGCTAGTAACTTCACAAACATCTAATCATCTTGACAGACAGCATATTAATTGTGAGCTGCCTTTCTCTTGCTTGCTGCCTTATTGAAAGTTTATAACAATGCCTGGTGCTTTCACCTCAGAACGCAGGTGAATGGAAAATGTGGTGCTCTTCTGGCATTTTTCATGCATTTTTACATGAAGCGGCTTAGAGTGTCTTTGATAAGAGCGAAAGACATGGTCCATGCCAAGTAGACAGTACTCGGCACTCTTTAGAACATATATGGGTGAGGAAAGATACTGTACATAAATGCTTTTTAGATATTCCAGAGCAAACAGGAAACATTCCCACAACATTAGCTAAGATTCCCATTAAGATATAGTTAGGGTTTTACCTAACATTAGGATGATAACCCCAAAACATTCAAAGAATGATAAAAAATATATATTAAATAACATTTTCAGAATTAAAAAAAAATGAAATATCCTTGGAATGTTCTAACATTCACTAAAATGTTGTGCACAACAGCTGTAATAACCACCACAAAACATTCCCAAACGTTCTGATTAGGTTTCCAGGTAATGCAATAACAGAATATACCAGTGATGTTTTTCAACATACTGCCGCAACAAAGTGTGAGAGCATTAGAAATGTTTCTGAGAAAACATTACGAGAATGTTTTGCTAATGTTGATGGAGATTCTATTAAAAACACCCATAACAACAACCACCATGCTCTCAAAAAATGATAGTGTGACGTTGTGTCATGATTGTTCCAATAACATTCTCTAAACATTCTTCAGCAATCATGTCTGGATTCAATTCAATTGGTTCTGAGAAAAAAGTACTGGAACATTCCGCTAACATTAATGGAGATGTCAA
Source organism: Brachymystax lenok tsinlingensis (assembly GCA_030435695.1). Lineage (NCBI taxonomy): Eukaryota > Metazoa > Chordata > Actinopteri > Salmoniformes > Salmonidae > Brachymystax > Brachymystax lenok. The sequence continues at coordinate 12,008,920 of CM059801.1, forward strand.
GCATTTTTAAACCTTGAATACACTACAATTTTTTTTTTACTGTGGTGCAGGAACATTTGTCCTGCAACAGGGTGGTCTAATTAAGATCCTGTATAGGCCTAACAACCTATGATGTATATTGATAACAACAAACAGCCCAGCAAACCGGGAACATTCCCAGAACATTAGCTAACATTCCAATTAAGTTCCAGTTAGGGATTGAGCTAACATTAGGATGATAACATCCCACAAACATTCAAAGAATATTTTTGATCACCAAGATATATTTTAAGAAAACATTTTAAATTAAATGTTCTCCTAACATTCATTAAAATGTTGTTCACAAAATTTGTAAAAACTACTACAAAATGACATTACCCTAAGGTTCTCATTAGGTTTCCAAGGAATGTAATAACATGTTCTTAGAACATACTGCCGCAACAAAATGTGGGAGCAAAAGTTGTTCTGGGGAAACATTGCAGGAACGTTCTGCTAATGTTGATTGATATGTTAATCAAAACACCCATAACAACAATCAGGGAATATTCCTAAAATGGTCTCAAAGTTTTAGTGACATTATAACATGATGGTTCTAATAATGTTCCCTGAACACACAGCGCCCTGCAAAAATACGCCCCCTTGGCATTTTTCCTATTTTGCTGCATTACAACTTGTAATTTAAATGAATTTTTTATTGGATTTAATGTAATGGACATACACAAAATTGTCCAAATTGGTGAAGTGAAATTAAAAATATTACTTTTAAACAGAAAAGTGGTGCGTGCATATATATTCACCCCCTTCGCTATGAAGCCCCTAAATAAGATCTGGTGCAACCAACCTTAAGAGGTCACATAATTAGCTAAATAAAGTCCACCTGTGTGCAATCTAAGTGTCACATGATCTGTCACATGATCTCAGTATACATACACCTGTTCTGAAAGGCCCCAGAGTCTGCAACACCACTAAGCAAGGGGCACCACCAAGCAAGCGGTTATAAAAAATATCAGAAACTTTGAACATCCCACGGAGTACCATTAAATCCATTATTAAAAAATGGAAAGAATATGGTTCCACAACAAACTTGCCAAGAGAGGGCCGTCCACCAAAACTCACGGACCAGGCAAGGAGGGCATTTATCCGAGAGGCAACAAAGAGACCAAAGATAACCCTGAAGGAGCTGCAAAGCTCCACAGCGGAGATTGGATTATCTTTCCACAGGACCACTTTAAGTCGTACACTCCACAGAGCTGGGCTTTACAGAAGAGTGGCCATAAAAAAGCAATTGCTTAACTCTTTAGGCATCATCAGCAGTGGTGACGGTTTTGGAGAGTCTGGTGTGCCCAAAGTAAAATGCCTGCCACTCAGGCCTAGAAACTAGGATATGCACATAATTATTACTATTGGATAGGAAACACTGAGGTTTCTAAAAATGTTAAAATAATGTCTGTGAGTATAACAGAACTGATATAGCAGGCAAAATCCCGAGGAATTTCTGTCCAGAATTTCTTTTGTTGTTGTGACATTTCCTCTGTTTGATAGGCTTCCTATTGAAATCCAATTATAATAGCTCCCAGATTGCAGTACCTATGGCTTCCACTAGATGTCAACAGTCTCTGGACAGTGTTTGGAGAAGAAATAGTGAAGGCACCTCGGATGTCAATAAGTTTTCCTGGGCACGAGACCGTGAGCGCGTCCCACTTTATTTTCCTTTTATATCGTTTAGGATATCATCTGTGTAAAATATAATCGGTAATATTCATAAAAGGATACCTAAGGATGCGTTATAAATTATGTTTGATTTGTTTGGGCAAAGTTGATAGGTATAATTTGAACGCTTTCTCTTCACTGTACAACGGGCGACTCGATGGTGGATTTTCAGAACATAACACGCCAACCAAACGGAGAATTATGGATATAATAAATTACTTTTTATAGAATAATAACCATTGGATGTCTTCCTTGGACACTTGAGATGCCCTCAGCAGAAGTTCGAAAGGTAAGTGATTTATTTCAGCTCTTATATGGGTTTTGTGTGACCTACGTTGGTTATGAATTCATGCTAATGCATAAATATGAGAGGTGCTATCCTCAAACAATCAAATGTTGTGCTTTCGCCGTAAAGCCTTTTTGAAATCTGACAACGCTGTGATATTGCCAAGAAGCAGAGCTTTTGATGACTATGCAACACTTGTATATTTAATAATTCAACTTTTGGATTTTGAATTTGGCGCCTAACATTTCACCGGGCAGTGTCGGGAACGGGTAGTGGTTTTAAATAAAAAAAATAAGCAAACACAAGGAAAACGCTATGTCTGGCGCAAACCCAACACCCTGTCATCACCCCGAGAACACCATCCCCACAGTGAAGCATGGTGGTAGCATCATCTTCCAGCAGGACAATGACCCTAAGTAAACTGCTAAAGGAACACTTGAGTGGTTTAAGGGAAACATTTAAATGTCTTGGAATGGCCTAGTCATAGCCCAGACCTCAATCCAATTGAGAATCTGTCGTATGACTTAAAGATTGCTGTACACCAGTGGAACCCATCCAACTTGAAGGAGCTGGAGAAGTTTTGCCTTGAATGGGCAAAAATCCCAGTGGCTAGATGTGCCAAGCTTATAGAGACATACCCCAAGAGACTTGCAGCTGTAATTGCTGCCAAAGGTGGCTGATGGAGATAATTACTTGTAACACCTATAACAACAAACAAGACACATTCCTGCGAGACTCTTATACATTTATTCTGTAAGGTTATGACATTATGATCCAGAATTTTTCTAAAAACATACTTCAACGATCGAAGTAGTTCTGAAAACATTGCTGCAATGTTCTGCTAATATTGATGTGCAATGTAACATTATTATATAAAGTTACTAAACTTTTAAAAAAGGACACCTACGTCATTATATTTGATAAGGGTATTGTCATACATAGCTGTAGTTTTTTTTAAGAATGATAATCAAGTAGATTTCTAGGGAGTTTTTCCTAGCCACCGTGCTTCTACACCCGCATTGTTTGCTGTTTGGGGTTTTAGGCTGGGTTTCTGTACAGCACTTTGTGACATCAGCTGATGTAAGAAGGGCTTTATAAAAATTTTTATGATTGATTGATTTGATACTGCGTTCTACCATTTTCAAGCCCTGTAGGATACTTAGTCTGCTGCGCAACAAGGATCCTAATGTTTCTATTGGGATTTCCATTTGTACTGAAATCCTTAAATGATGATCCAAACTATGGCTACTATATATGTCTTCTGTGTACACCTCACAACAATATGCCAGGCAATAATTTAACATGATTTCTGAAATCAAGTTTGTAGGGAAAATAAAAGTAAAAACATCCCAACTTTACAATATATACCGTAAACAGGATTGGTAGAGTAAGAAACAATAGAGGATACTTATTTTTCTACATTTAGTTATCCTCTCTTTTGCAAAGACAAAAACCACAACCTGGAAGTCAGAGTAAAGATGTAAACAGCTTTTGATTTATATTAGGCCTATTCCAGTGGCACAACGGTGTGATGGCCACCGGCCCGAGGAGAGACACATGGAACGAGGGGTTAATACGGTAGTCTGGGGAAAGCTGTAACCTATAACAAACCTCGTTCAGTCTCCTCTGGACTTTGAAAGGCCCCCCACAAACCCGCGGCCCCAGCTTCCGGCAGGGCAGGCGGAGGGGCAGGTTTCGGGTCTAGAGCCAGACCCGGCCTCACTGCGGTGGCGGTCGGCGCTCGCCTTCTGCCGCCTCATGGCACGGTGAAGGTGCACGTGGGCGGCGTCCCAGGTCTCCTCCGAGCGCTTAAACCATTCGTCCACCGCAGGAGCCTTGGTCTGACTCTGATGCCACGGTGCCAGAACCGGCTGATAACCTAGCACACATTGAAATGGAGACAGGTTAGTGGAGGAGTGGCGGAGTGAGTTCTGGGCCATCTCTGCCCAGGGAATGAAAACCACCCACTGCCCCGGCCGGTCCTGGCAAAACGACCTCAGAAACCTACCCACATCCTGGTTGACTCTTTTCCACCAGTGCGCGATCCATTGCAGTGCCGAGATGTTGAAGCATGGTCACGTGCTGCTGCACGCGCTCCTCTACATGAAGAGGAGGGCTGTATTCTCCTGCTGATTCCATTTTTAAGGTCTGTGATTCTCTGATGGCTCTTGTGATGCAGGTCTTGCGGATTCAAGCGCAGGAAACAGAGATGAGACGAAAACTTCTTTACTAGAAGAAAACGCACTACTAAACAACCAGTAGTGTACACACTGCTCATAAAGCAACAGAGCCACAACGTAACAGATAAATAATCACGGACAAAACCCAGGGGGGAACAGAGGGATTAAATAAGGACACATGCAATTAGGGAAATGGGAACCAGGTGTGGATGAGACAAGACAAACAGAAAATGAGAAATGGATCGGTGGTGGCTAGAACTCCGGTGCCATCGACCGCCGGTAGCCGCTCGAACTAGGAGAGGAACCGACTTCAGCGGAAGTCGTGACAAACTGATTAATTTCAGGGATAACACTCCAAAGCTCCCAGGGTCGATTCCCGCTTTGGATTATATATAAAATACGGCAAAACTATGTTTGTACTATAAATGTCTTATATATTGTCATGTGATTCCAATTAAATGCCATGTGTTTAAACTTCACTGTGAATCTACACCTATTGTTCATGAATTATGTGACAAATAAAATTTGATTTGAATTACATGAATTATTGTAGAACTAACTTCCTCAACAATAAGATAACACTAACACATGAAACAAACCTCTGTGGACTGTTCAAAACTTAATTGTATCATTCTGGGAACATAGGAATAACATTCTAAGAACATTGAGGGAATGTTTTGTGCACCCTGATGTAAATATTGTAAGAATGACATCACAACTGGACAGATTTTGTGTTTTAGGAACCTTTCTCTTGTGATGTACCCACACTGTTCCCACAACCTAATTAAATGTTCTGGGAACCTTTAAAGAACGTAAAAAAAATTCTAATAACACTTAATCTGCATCAACTACATTTAAACCAGAGTCCTTATCCTTACATCCACCTCACGCCAAGAGCAAAATAGTAATGATACATTACTTCCTGATACATCACCCCAGAATAGACACAGCAATATATGCTTTTCATTACATTTCCGCTATTTCTCTCAACTTACATAAACAGTAATGGGACATTAATGTCTGCTCATCATGTTCTACCTAAAGGCAATGTCAGTCTTGAGGCGAACAGTTCTGTCTCAGTGTACTGTATTACAGAATGTCTGCGTAGAGAATACTTAATTCTTAGTGTGTTTATACTATCTGAACACAGTAAAACCAAAACCTCCAGTTAGATAGTTAGCAGGCCTAGTGTTCTCATGGAACATATTTTTTGGCTGTATGTAGAAATGCACTCTTGGTCCATTTTTGTTCTAAGAAATGTTGTTACGGTGTATGCAGGGTCCTTCCGTAAGGATAAGCAAGGGTTTCTATGGAGCAAGAGTATTTCAACAATTCCACTGCATTCTGAAATTGTTTAGGGCAGTCAAACTTTACAGGCAATTTACGATCTACATCAGATGTACATTATTTTAAGTTATATAAATATATAGCAAAATGCCAGAGAGCTTTTGCAGTATGTTACATTTGTTAAAGTTTGAGTCCACCTGCTTTTTATAGTTGGACCACGTCCACGTCCTACACAGCTATACTGCAATGCCCTTGTTGACAAAGAGTAGACATCCAAGCTCAGCTGAAGGAAGTTTTTCTTGGATAATGTTGGCATCCACCTCTAGGCTCTTCACCCCAATCGCTTCGGTGGACTTGAGCCTCTGTCAAACTGGCACGGGATGCACAGACCCAAGGGGTAGGATAGGATAGGCTTGGCTGAAAAACTGAGAGAAAAGTGAACAAATGAAAGAGGACTGCCACCACTCTCAGGCAGCCTATAGGCTATACCCTACCCTGCTCTGCACTGCCTGGTAAGGGCAGTTGGATGATGTGGGGGAGAGGAGAACAGGGGAAAGCACCGGCCAAGTTGCATGCTTTTCTCTGGTGTCTTGTGTCACTCTTTTCTCTGGGGGCCACGTCCAAGTCACATGGCTATGCTTGATCTGTTACATAAACACAGACCTCCATGGCCCCTAGTTGGCTCCCATCAACTTTGTTCTGCAGAGAGGAAAAACTCTCTGGGAAAGTGACATTGGCAAGGAGCTGAGGAGAGGAGAGCTGTTGAGATGTTCACTTCTCTTCTTTCCATGTGTCCTTGTTGTTGCATCATTCGAACTCCACTGCAGACAGACAGCACAACGCTCATTGACCTCTTCAAGGTGACAACTGACTGACTATGAGCAAATCCTTTAGAGCTGTCGTTTGAACAGAATGTACCATTTTGTGCAGCAACAGATGACTATAAAAGGAATGTGCAGGTGGTTTATCAACTCAACAGATCATTGAATAAATATTAACTAAATGAACCTAATTTATTATATAATGACTAACTTATTATAACCAGAAAATAACATAAATAGATTAGGCTAGTTACTTGACTATCTGTGTCTTTTGGGTGGCAGTAAGATTTTAGAGCTGTGTATGTAATCCGACTAGGAGAAGAAGCCACGTGATGGTCTGACTGTGTTGCTCCCCCCTAGGGACAGCACAGCACATGGCTGTCTAGATGAACCCCAATTGCTCCAGTCATTCCAGCAGCATCCCATCTCCTCCTTCCCTTGACCCCCAGTAGGGGTGCATGCAATGCCAGAACTCCTCAGTCAGATGCAGGGATGGGGGAAGGGAGGGATGGAGGGAGGAGGGGATGTTTGTAGGCAAAGCCTCTGGAGGATGGGTGGATCCTTCAGGTCCAGCTGGCTTGGTTTCAGAGCCAGCACCCACTCAGTCCACTCATTCACACACCCTCACGTCTCAAAACTAAAATGGCCAAGATGCTCATCTTGCACACTCTCACAGAGCTCTCCACACTCTCTTCAGCCTGCTCAGTTTTACTGGACTCTCATATCACACTCTCATGATTGAATGTTTAGAGAAGTGTATATTTCATGATGAAGTGTTAAATACTGACTCTTTTTGGAAAATACTGGTCTTTAGGTGAAAAATGATAAGTTAAATATGACCAGTAACCCTAATTCTGTGTCAGAGGTTTCCAGTGATGTCTGAGCAGAAATAAAATGGCCAAGTTAGTGAGATATTAGCAAAGGAATCATCCAAAATACAGGTGATAAAAGTGACATTTGTTACCCACACTCCCCAGTTTGCTAATGAAAGAGATTGTACCTGCTTGTACCCAGATATACGTAATTTAATTATGATTCTTGACTTCTGAGTATCTTTCTGAGGAAGACTAAGTCACTCCACACCACAGTCATATGGTCTTTGTAACACTGGCATTAGCCAAATACTGGTCTCTTTACTGTTGTGCACCAATTTCACTTTAGCTGACGGTCACTTCCAGTAGTAAACAGCAGTACTATGGATATCAGCTCAGATTTCTTCTTGGAGACAAATATTTATGGGCAATGAACCATATGGTATGAATGACGCACAGTGTTTTCCTCTACTGTACTCATAGATGCATTTTAGTCATATGAAAATAGCCGTCACATGCGCTAAGTAACATTGTGCTTCCAGTTCTACGGCCTGACAATAAGCCTTGAGTGTGAACACCATGTCGGAAAAGATGTGGAGTGTAGTGTGGAGTGGGACCTGTCCACCAGTCCCATCTCTGGCCATTCGCCTGGATGGAACATCTAAATATTTGGACACTTGATATGACTGAGTGTACCTGTTGGATACATTAAAGCGGATCTGCTCTAAGGCAATGTGTTTTTTATCTCTGTGTGGCACTTTGGAGAGTGTATATCCCAGCAGGCTAACCCTCTCTCTCTCCATTGTTGTTTGTTATAATCAAGGACATCTGTTGTACTGTATATAAATATACAATTTCAGTAGGTGTTGGTCTGTTTGAGTGTTTGTGTATTTAAATGACAGAGAGAAAGAGAGCGAGAGAGAAGAGAGAGAGCACTCATACTTATATGCGCGACCGTCCATATGCCAACTACTATGCAGATGCATCTACTTTCTACATTGTGTATTTTCAAGGCAAGCTATCACATCCACAACTAGCTTTACAGGTACCCTAGGCATAGGGAAGTGAGGAGAGGCATTTGTGTGGTGCACCATGTCTTGCTGAGATCAGAGAAGTGGCAGAGAGAGGAAGAGATGTTATCATCTGTGTTAAGCTACAGGGGGGAGTGAGTGTTGAGCAGTGTTGAGCTACAGGGGAGTGAGTGTTGAGCAGTGTTGAGCTATAGTGGTTGGTTGTTGAGTAGTGTTGAGCTATAGGGGTTGGTTGTTGAGCAGTGTTGAGCAGTGTTGAGCTATAGGTGGCTGAATGTTGAGCAGTGTTGAGCTACAGGGTGGTGAGTGTTTAACAGTGTTGAGCTATAGGGAGTGGGCGGGGGAGGGGAAGGCTGGAGGTGTTGCCACCAACAAGCCTCCCTCAGCTGGGTGGGTGTTCATTTCAATCTGCAGTCAGATGTCCTTAAGTTTGACCCTCTGGTCAGGGTCATATGCCAGGGTAGGGAGGGAGAGATTTTTTCCTTGTCTTTCTCCTTCTCTTTTTTTATACCTCCTTCTTGGGCAAAAGGCTGGCGTAATAGAAAACAGACACGAGTCAGAATGTGAGGCATTCACAGGAGAAAGAGTTCAGTTCCGTCCTCACTGAGTGGATTAGTCAGGAGAGGATAAACAGAAAAGGCTAAGTAGTCTTATTATACAATATTTGTTGTTTTTACTATGTGGGGGAGATTATGTTGTTGTTAGCTAGTGTGTCACAGCATCAGATCAAGATCAGGATGGACCCTACATGCCATTGGCATGGACTTGGCACGGGATGGCTGTGAAAATGTGGACAAAGTTATGTCTGAACAGAGCGTACAGTGCAACTTCTTCTCCAGGTGGGTTTTGTCTGTTCTCCCCCAAACCCTAGGATGCGTAGCTCTTTCCTCTGTCATACTGTAGGTGTTGTAGACTGAACATTTTAAGTGAGATTACAATAATTTTATGCAAAATTCAGGTGTAGAAAGTTACATTTTAATGTTATGCCAAATGCAGCATGGTTTTAAATCAACAGGGTAAAAGTATGGTGCAGAAATATGTATTGAGATGAGCCCAATATGCCTCCTCGGGTACCAGTTTTATTTCAAAACGTAGGATATTATTATTTTGCAGCAAATAAAGTAGTTCAACTTGAAATACACCTCTGACACCAGGTCATTTGTAATTCTTTATCATGCATATTCTCTCAGGCCGCTACAACCTAAACATTTGTTAATTTCTCAAATTGGTTGTTCTCAGTTGGCCATAGATGGTGATGCTGACACTGCAGCATTGGGGATAGAGAGAAAATGTTGAGTTATGGACTAATATTAAGAGAACTGCTATGATATCTTCAATAAACGTGGTCCTATGTGGGTTGGGGAGGGGGGATGGGTGGGTGGGTGGGTGGTTTGTATGTTTTCTTTAATCCTTACTGTCTTGGCTGTGTTACCATAAATAAATAAAAATGTAATAAAAAAATATATACATTCGTGATAAGAATTCCACGCAATTACGACAAGGTGTTACTGCAACTTGTTTACACCAGGCTAATAAATACTTGTTCTATAAGATATAGAGGTGTAGTTTTCATTATTGTTTTCTTTTTTAAACAGATTTGTACCATTTGAAATATATTTTACATGTGTTCAAAATATTGGGTTAGATTATGTTTAATGATGAATAAAAGTGTTCAACTATAGCTTTACAAAAGTTATTCATATTAGGTTACAGGTCAAAGGTCAGGTAGCCTAGTGGTTAGAGCGTTGGACTAGTAACCGGAAGGTTGCAAGATTGAATCCCCGAGCTGACAAGGTCAAAATCTGTCGTTCTGCCCCTGAACAAGGGAGTTAACCCACTGTTCCTAGGCCGTCATTGAAAATTAGAATTTGTTCTTAACTGACTTGCCTAGTAAAATAAATGAAAATAAAGATCTTGAGGGCAAGTCAGGTGGGATCACCTTCAGTGGGAGAACAAAGCTTATGTTTTAACACGGAAATGGAAAGATAGCCTACATAAAAACAGTGCATTTATTTTGTCAATCACACAGTAATTATTTTGCTTATACTGAAATCAATATTTACAAGATTGATTGATATTAAGAATAGGTTTGCAAAGCTTGTACTTCAATAACTTAAAAAAAACTGTATTCATGTATCATTTTCATTTTTTATATCTGTGTCCATATTGTCCATGCGTTTCAAGTAGATAGACCATATCGTTTAAGTGAAAATAGACTTATTTTCAATTAAATGCAACTCTTCTAACTATTGACTTTTCTTCACAACTGCCACCAGTTTGATGCCAACAGATTGACAACAAATACATGTTGACATAATAAAATAAATATATATAAAGTATATTTCATGTTGAAAGCCTCATATTTAACACCACTCATATTCACTGACTGAGTTCATTGTTTATATTTAGGATAATGTTTTACAGATATGTCATTCTATTATTTATTTAAAAATCCTCTAATTTAATTATTTCAAATATTGTACATGTGGTAAGGCCACACAGAGGGACAGAGATAGTTACAGACACCTGTGATAATCTGAAGTACCCAAAAGGGTCTTGAGATTACATCATATCCTTGAAAGATACCACAATTCTGGTAGTTTACTGGTAAACTTTCCAGTAATATACCTCCATTTGCAACCCATATTAAGGGAATAAAAAAAACTGTTAGTAGTGCCTACAATTAAAACTCACACATGCATATAGTAATTGCATTCATTAATACAACGTTCTCAAATTAATTTGTTCTATCATCATTTTTCCAATATTATTGTTAAAACATGTTGTTTACAGAAATGAAATATTTATATTTAGTAATCCCAAAAGGGCCTGAGCATGAAACATGTTTATTGCTTTCTTGCATGGGTAACTTCTGACATCTAGCATGGAAATAACATGTAGAGATCCTCATTTAAAACATGACAATATCACACAGCGAAAGAGTAATGTTAACAAGTTACACACAAACATTTTCTCTTTTCCAGTTCCAGTTCAACCAACTGCATAAACTAATGTACAAAACTATCCACAAACCACTGAATTGCTGTACACAGCAGCCTACCACTTCCAAAGCATGCCCTCATGGGACACCCTTCATAATAAAGCCAAGCCATAATCCTTATTGGGCTTCAATTAAACAAACCTGCCTATCCTCAAGTTCTGGGCAGGGATGTATTGTAGTAAAATGTAAACTCAGTTTACCCACCTTTATTCATTTTATGAACAATTTACTAACTTATAATACTAGATACGTGTTTCACATGAGGGCTTACCCACCATATTTTGCACACTGTAGCTGCCGTCTGTGGCCTGGCCATGTGGTGCTAGCTGCCCCTCTCTCCCCAGTGTGAGACAGCAGCAGCACAGGGTCTGGTGAGTCTGGAGGGCAGGCCTCGTGGCCTCGTGGTAGCTAGGCAGACGAACAAGCCTCTCCTGTTCACAGTTTTCACTCAGATGGCTGCTATACAGTCATGATACTATCAACTCACAAAGCAGGCAGTCAGTCTGCTCTGTGTGTGAGGGGAGTAGGGACACTAGTGGGAGAACATCCTGGGAGAAGCATTAGATGGCCTACTTCTCTTCCTCTAAACTCAATCTGAGAGTCCCAGGTCAACATTCAGGGGAACCTAGATTATAGGGATTTTCTCTCAGAATAAGAGTATAGCACACAGAGACACCTCCACATCTGCGTTCTCTCTCCTCCCCCATATGCCTCCTATCTTGATATAGCCCAGGTGTGTCACTCCTTTAGCTTGGAGAGAATTCATCTGAATATCCCTTCATTCAGTCATCGAGAAGCTGCATCATTAATCATTAAACAGTATGAGAGTAGTAGAAGCTTATGAGTAATCTTTACACAAGGTTATGTACAGACCCTCTCACTATTTATGCATATGCGTTACTTGTCCGAGGTAACGCTCCCGATACTTTTAATGCATTTTTCCACAAAAAGGTGGGTAAACTGTTGCGCAAAATGAAAAAGTTGGGAACAAAACTGTGTTTACTTGCTTTTACACCACTATACCACTGTGTGTGATACAGTATGTCAGCAGTTTTTTTTTGTATTTTGCTAAATTGTAAAAAAAATTAAAAATAATGCACTCCAATAGTTTTATTTGTGTTTTATAATTATAGTGTATAAGAAAAAAGATACAAGAAAGCTAATTTAGAACCAATTTGTTTGCACATGGAAGCAAGTGAGAACAGTCTGTTTATTCATTTCAAATGGGTCCCAGGGATTATGTTCATAGTTGTTGCTTTTAATTAACATTAGTTGGTTGTGTTGCTTTGTCATTATGTACTATTATAGCAAAAGTTGTGTGCAAATATATTATTTTAATCTATTTTGCCTACATGTTGGGATTAGAGTGGAAATGTTAATCTCAAATAAATATTTTAATGTTTGCAAAAAGTACACAAACATATTTTATAGGAATATGAGGATCATAACACAATTGCTCTGTATCATGTAATTTGGTAAATTAAAAGAAAGCAAAACATTTAATCAACTGATTAAGGTAAATCTGCAGTAACAAGTTGACTTTGAAAAAGGTAAATGAAGAGACTTGACTTCTAGAATCTTGTCGAAGTAAAAATGTTAAAGTAACTGTCTAGTGTTTCCAAAATGAGTGAACAAGTTTTCCTTCCAAAAACATGGAATTCACTATGTTAAAAAGCAGCTTTTCTGTGTTGTAATGGTGTGGGCGTACCCCAAAAACAGAATGTTGAGGGCGACTTGGCTTACACATATTAATTCAAGTAGACTGCTGATTGGACAGCACAGCCAATGAGCCAATATGACATCATGTTATTTGAGGAAATAGCAAGCATTTTTTTAAATGGTCTGTTTGAGGTGTGGTTTTTTGAGTGTATTTTTCTCCAATTTATGCTTTGGCCACAAATACGAGAATAGGACGAGTCAGCAATATTATTTGGGAATGAGTTAACAGAATACTACGTTTTAAAAGTGAGATTTTCACTGGACAGTTACTTTAATACAGAGCTTAGGAGTACAGGTGGTCATGTGAAAATGCAAAGGCAAAAACCCTCTGGTTTGGGTTGTCCTCCGTCAGCAATAAACTCTGGGTGGGACAGACAGGGGTGTGAGTACATGTAGGTGGTACCAGTGTTTTGAGTATTTGAGTAAACTAATAGACATGGTGCATAGGCCGGGTGGTCTTGATTGTGGTGTTGGGATAACTATAGACAGTGTGTATATATCATTCTTATATCATTGATCTTGGCTTCATAATACAGTTTCTTCTTCTTTTTGTTGAGTTTAGTCACATAATATCTCCATTTGCAGTAAGTCAGCCAGTCAGATGTGCAGCCAGACTTATTAGCTACTCCTTTGCCCCATCCCTTTCAACCAAACAGTTTTTCAATTCCTCATCAATCCATGGAGCAAGGATCTGACCCTTTTTTTAAATGTTTGTCTAAAATGACATACCAAATCTAACTTCCTGTAGCTCAGGACCTGAAGCAAGGATATGCATATTCTTGATACCATTTGAAAGGAAACACTTTTAAGTTTGTGGAAATGTGAAATTAATGTAGGAGAATATAACACATTAGATCTGGTAAAAGAGAAAAGAGAAAGACCATACTTTCAGAAAGGAGTCTGGGTGTAATTTAGATTTTGGCCACCAGAAGGCAGCGGTGTGTGCAAAGATTTCCTTCACTTTGTCCTAAGACTCCGTCCAGGTCTCATGTGGAGATTCTGCAACTCCGCCCACAACCATATTGTTCCGCCTTGATTGTCCCTCGAGATAATCTGATTTCTCCATCATTGTCATCATGGATTCGCACACAGAACTGATTTCCTCTCTCAATGACTTCACCTGTGATTTAGAGACACCACTGTCTTCAACATTACTCCTGCCAGGTTTGTGCTTTGTCATGGTAGCAGTTCCAGACAGGGCAGGTTGCAGGGAAGATTGAAAACAACATCAAACAGCAGGGATCTAGACAGCTGCAAGCCCAGTAAAATCCACAGTCCCAGCCACAATGGCTAACCGTATTGCAAGCTGCGTTCAAGCCCTCAAGAAAACTCTGCTAGCTTGATAGGCAGCTAGCTAGCAGCTAGGGTAGCTACTATGCCAAATAGCTCCTCAGACCTTGCCTTTGGTCGGCAGGATCACTGGACAGAGAGTAGCAGTCCCAGCATCTGATGCAACCTGTGTTGCGGGATCCATACTCAAAAAGGTAGCTAGCTACTAAGAAACTTTTCATTACACTTTCAAAACAACAAACCGAGCTGTTCTGTTGGTGCTGTGTATGGTCTGTGACTAGTTCTGTTTATCAGGAATCAAGACCCAAGTGCAGACTGTGTGAAGTAACAATGTTTATTGTAACAACAGGGGCAGGCAAACGACAGGTCAAGGCAGGCAGGGGTCGATAATCCAGAGTAGGAGCAAAGGTACAGGACGGCAGGCAGGCTCAGGGACAGGCAGAGTGGTCAGGTGGGCGGGTACAGGGTCAGGACAGGCAAGGGTCAAAAACCAGGAGGACGAGAAAAGGAGAGGCTGAGGTATAAATACACAGAGGATAAGTGGGGAAGATGGCCAACACCTGGAGGGGGTGGAGACCAGAACAAGGACAGGTGAAACAGATCAGGGCGTGACATTGTTGGTGTTGTGTATGAGCTGTGACTAGTTCTGTTGGTGTTGTGTATGAGCTGTGACTAGGACATATTCAATCGCTCCCTACCCCAGTCTGCAGTCCACACTTGCTTCAAGATGTCCACCATTGTTCCTGTAGCCAAGAAAGTAAAGGTAACTGAACTAAATGACTATTGCCCCGTAGCACTCACATCTGTCATCATGAAGTGCTTTTTTAAATTTACTTACCGCCCCAATAGATCCACAGAAGATGCAATCGCCATCGCACTGCACACATACAAACTCATGATTAAGCTTGGGGCCGTTGGTCTGAACCCCACCCTGTGCAACTGGGTCCTGGACTTCCTGACGGCCACCCCCAGGTGGTGAAGGTAGGAAACAACACCTCCACTTCGCTGATCCTCAACATAGGGGCCCCACAAGGGTGCATGCTCAGCCCCCTCCTGTACTCCCTGTTTACCCATGACTGCGTGGCAATGCACGCCACAACTCAATCATCAAATTTGCAGCCAATACACAACAGTAGCAGGCCTGATTACTGACAATGACGAGACAGCCTACAGGGAGGAAGTGAGGACCCTGGGAGAGTGGTGACAGGTAAATAGCCTTTCACTCAACGACAACAAAACAAAGGAGCTGATCGTGGACTTCAGGAAACAGCAGAGGGAGCACACCCCTATCCACATCGACGGGACCGCAGTGGAAAAGGTGGAAAGTTCCTCGGCGTACACATCACTCTTGATCTTGATGGTCCACCCCCACAGACAGTGTGGTGAAGAAGGCGCAACAGCGCTTCTTCAACCTCAGGAGGCTGAAGAAATGTGTTGTGGCCCCTAAAACCCTCACAATCTTTTACAGATGCACAATTGAGAGCATCCTGTAGGGCTGTATCCCTGCCTGGTACGGCAACTGCACTGCCAGCAACCGCAGGGCTGTCCAGAGGGTGGCGCAGATCACCGGGGGCAAACTACCTGCCCTCCAGGACACCTACAGCGATCACTAGCTACTTGCAATCACTAGCTACTTTAATAATGGTACACTAGTCACTTTAATAATGTTTACATCCTGCTTTACTCATCTCATATGTATATACTGTATTCTATTCTACTGTATTTTATTAAACAATGCCAATCCAACATTGGTCAATCAAATATTTGTATATTTCTTAATTACATTCTTTTACTTTAGATTTGTATGTATTGTTGTGAATTGTTAGATACTACTGCACTGTTGGAGCTAGGAACACAAGCATTTCGCTACACCGACAATAACATCTGCTAAATATAGTTGAAATCGGAAGTTTACGTACATTTAGGTTGGAGTCATTAAAAATCGTTTTTCAACCACTTCAAATATATCTTGTTAACAAATTATAGTTTTGGCAAGTTGGTTTGGACATCTACTTTGTGCATGACACAAGTAATTTTTCCAACAATTGTAAACAGACAGATTATTTCACGTATTATTCACTGTAGAACAATTCCAGTGGGTCAGAAGATTACAAACACTATGTTGACTGTGCCTTTAAACAGCTTGGAAAATTCCAGAAAATTATGTCATGGCTTTAGAAGCTTCTGATAGGCTAATTGAAATAATTTGAGTCAATTAGAGGTGTACCTGTGGATGTATTTCAAGGCCTACCTTCAAACTCAGTACCTCTTTGCTTGACATCATGGAAAAATCTAAAGAAATCAGCCAAGACCTCAGAAAAAGTATTGTAGACCCCCCACAAGTCTGGTTCATCCTTCCAAACGCCTGAAGGTACCACACTCATCTGTACAAACAATAATACGCAAGTATAAACACCATGGGACCACGCAGCTGTCATACCGCTCAGGAAGGAGACGCGTTCTGTCTCCTAGAGATTAACATACTTTGGTGCGAAAAGTGCAAATCAATCCCAGAACAACAGCAAAGGACCTTGTGAAGATGCTGGAGGAAACAGGTACAAAAGTATCTATATCCACAGTAAAACGAGTCCTATATCGAAACAAAAATAGAACTGTTTGGCCATAATGACCATTGTTATGTTTGGAGAAGAAAGGGGGGAGGCTTGCAAGCAGAAGAACACCATCCCAACCGTGAAGCGCAGGGGCTTGCAGGATCATGTTCTGGGGGTGCTTTGTGCGTTGCTGTAGGAGGGACTGGTGCACTTCACAAAATAGATAGCATCATGAGGAAGGGAAATTATGTGGATATATTGAAGCAACATCTCAATACATCAGTCAGGAAGTTCAAGCTTGGTCGCAAATGGGTCTTCCAAATGGACAATGACCCCAAGCATACTTCCAAAGTTGTGGAAAAATGGCTTAATGACAACAAAGTCAAGGTATTGGAGTGGCCATCACAAAGCTCTGACCTCAATCCTGAAGACAATTTGTGGGCAGAACTGAAAAAGCGTGTGCGAATAAGGAGGCCTACAAACCTGAGTCAGTTACACCAGCTCTGTCAGGAGGAATGGCCAAAATTCACCCAACTTATTGTGGGAAGCTTGTGAAAGGCTACCCAAAACGTTTGATCCAAGTTAAACAATTTAAAGGCAATGCTACCGAATACTAATTGAGCGTATGTAAACTTCTGACCCACTGGGAATGTGATGAAAGAAATAAAAGCTGAAATAAATCATTCTCTCTACTATTATTCTGACATTTTACATTCTTAAAATAAAGTGGTGATCCTAACTGACCTAAGACAGGGAACCTTTACTAGGATTAAATGTCAGGAATTGTGAAAAACTGAGTTGAAATGTATTTGGCTAAGGTGTATGTAAACTTCCGACTTCAAGTGTATGTGACCAATAACATTTGATTTGGTGTTGTGTATGAGCTGTGACTAGTTCTGTTCGTGTTGTGTATGAGCTGTGACTAGTTCTGTTGGTGTTGTGTATGAGTTGTGACTAGTTCTGTTAGTTCTAGTATCTCTTTTATTCAACTAAACCCTTAATTATACTTTTTATGTGTTTCCAGATTCTAGTTGAAAAGCCTCTATGACCACAATGAGCTGGAGCTTTCTCACACGTCTTCTGGAAGAGATCCACAACCACTCCACCTTCGTGGGGAAAGTGTGGCTCACGGTGCTCATCATCTTCCGCATTGTGCTGACCGCCGTGGGGGGCGAGTCCATCTACTCTGACGAGCAGACCAAGTTCACCTGTAACACCAAGCAGCCTGGATGTGACAATGTGTGCTACGATGCCTTCGCCCCACTCTCACATGTCCGCTTCTGGGTTTTCCAGATCATCATGATCTCCACCCCCTCGGTAATGTACCTGGGCTACGCCATCCACAAGATAGCCCGCACCTCCGAGTTGGAGCGCCGGAAGTTCCACCGCAGGAAGAAGCTCATTCATGCTCGAAGGTGGACGGAAAGCCACCCGCTTGAAGAGGCGCTGGAGGAGGATGAGGACAACGATGCAGAGCCTATGATCTACCAGGAGGAGGTGGTGGAAGCCCAAGAAGTCAAGCCTGAGCTGGCCAAGCCGCAGAAACATGACGGCCGCCGGCGGATCATGCAAGAGGGCCTGATGAGAATCTATGTCTTGCAGCTACTGTCCCGGGCCGTGTTTGAGATCGGCTTCCTGGCGGGCCAGTATCTTCTCTACGGCTTCCGTGTTAATTCATCATATGTGTGCAATAAGGTGCCCTGTCCCCACAATGTAGACTGCTTTATATCTCGGCCGACGGAGAAGACCATCTTCCTGCTCATCATGTATGTCGTCAGCTGCCTCTGCCTGCTCCTCAACGTGTGTGAGATGTTCCACTTGAGCATTGGAACATTCCGAGACACTCTCCGCAAGAGGAGGAATCAGGGGGGTCAACGGCCCTCGTACAACTACCCATACTCCCATAACATACCCGCCTCTCCCCCCGGGTACAACCTGGTCATGAAGTCAGACAGGCCCAACCGGATTATCCCCAACAGTCTAATTATGCACCATGAGCAGAACATGGCCAACGATGTCCAGGAACATAACCAAGAGTGCACCAGTCCAGATGACAACATCCCCTCGGACCTGGCCAGCCTGCACCGCCACCTACGGGTGGCCCAGGAGCAGCTCGAAATGGCCTTCCAGACCTACAACACCAACAAGAACCAGCCCACCTCGAGGACAAGTAGTCCTGGAAGCACCATGGCAGAGCAAAACAGGGTCAACACAACACAGGAGAAACAAGGAGCCAGGCCGAAATCAGCCACTACAGAGAAAGCTGGGACCGTTGTAAAAAATGGCAAGAGTTCTGTATGGATTTAGGAATTATTAACTTCACGTGGTACAGTAATCTTACTGAAAAGTAATTTTCAATCTCCAGGACCATATTCTGTGGATAATGGAAGATGTGAAATGAGACAAGATAGTTAAAAGCTTTGGAGCGTGAATCGATTGCACTGCCTGAATAGATTTTGCTTTGTCACAAGGAGAAACCAGCAGTGTGATGTGTCTGATCAGGAGCACACAAAATAGGCACTATTTACATGTGATATCAAAACAATGGTAAACAAAAAAAGGAAAAACAAACATGAAGATATCACTAAATACAGTAGTAGTGTATCCTATTATTAGGGTGTCTTTTTGTGCTTTAAATACCATAGTTGAACATAGTTAATATATGCATATGTTGCTTAGTCAAACATTTCTTATTTTAGCTACTTACGTATATAGGGATATATAAAATGAACCATGATGGCAATATATTTTGAATTATTTTTACTGAGATTATTCATTTACCCTTGCTATTGAACTGGATTAATTTGACAGGATATATTTGTAATGTCTTTAAAACTATAACAACATGCAAGTGAGTCATTTTTAAATGGTGGTCTAGTTAAAAGCAGTACCGTGGTAAGCACTGTTTAATGGCACTACGATTGAATCCTGATGATGTTTAAGAAAAGAACAGTGAACTAAATGGGAAAAGTAATCTAGAAATTCCTAGCTGTTCAGATGTGCACTTGGAATCTTCTAACTCATTATGAGTTGTATTATGACATTTAAAAAAATATGCATTAATAATTTATTTGAGGAAGAAATGCTGGATATGTATGGGTTATGTTGAAAGATAAGATGTGAAATGTTATAGGACAAATGGTGTTTCATCAGCACAAGTTTGAGCAACACTGTTCTCCGTAGAGTAAGATTTTATTTTGTTGTGTAAGATAAAAAAAAATATTTTGCATTCTGCAGTGTCGGAATAAATTAGTTAAAGAAGACATGAAAGAAAAAGGTAAGTAGGTTGTTGTTTTGAAAATTTGAATGACCAATTTCTGATAATTTCTGCTGTTTTTGTGGGGCAGATAATGAACTAATTTACTTTGCTACATTTGTACACTTTGTACATATACAGTACACTACACATAGTAGAAGATGTACACTGAGTGAACAAGACATTAAGGACAACTTCCTAATATTGAGTTGCACCCATTTGCTAAATGACTCAAATGTAAAAATGTAAATGTGTCGAAAGCGTTCCACAGGGATGCTGGCCCATGTTGACCCCTATGCTTCCCACAGTTATGTCAAGTTGGCCTTTGGGTGGTGGACCATTCTTTTTACACACAGGAAACTGTTGAGCATGAAAAATCCAGCAGCGTTGCAGTTCTTGCCACAAACCAGTGCGCCTACAGCACCCCCTACAGCACTACAGCACCCCGTTCGAAGGCACTTAAATATTTTGTCTGAGACACATACACAATCAATGTCTCAATTGTTTCAAGGCTTAAAAATCCTTCTCTTCCCCTTTCACCTACAGTGGCTTGCGAAAGTATTCACCCCCTTGGCATTTTTACTATTTTGTGCCGTACAATCTGGAATTAAAATAAATTTTGGGGGGTTGTATCATTTGATTTACACAACATGCCTACCACTTTGAAGATGCAAAATATTTTTTATTGTGAAGCAAACAAGAAATATGACAAAAAAACTGAAAACTTGAGCGTGCATAACGATTCAACCCCCCCCCCGTTCTTCAAGGCAAAACTGCTCCAGCTTCTTCAAGTTAAATGGGTTCCGCTGGTGTACAGCAATCTCATACCACAGATTCTCAGTTGGATTGAGGTCTGGGCTTTGACTAGGCCATTCCAAGACATTTAAATGTTTCCCCTTAAACCACTCAAGTGTTGCTTTAGCAGTATGCCTAGGGTCATTGTCCTGCTGGAAGGTGAACCTCTGGCCCAGTGTCAAGTCTCTGGAAGACTGAAACAGGTTTCCCTCAAGACTTTCCCTGTATTTAGCGCCATCCATCATTCCTTCAATTCTGATCAGTTTCCCAGTCCCTGGCGATGAAAAACCTCCCCACAGCATGATGCTGCCACCACCATGCTTTACTGTGAGGATGGTGTTCTCGGGGTGATGAGAGGTGTTGGGTCATCTGACCAGAGTACCTTCTTCCATATGTTTGGGGAGTCTCCCACATGCCTTTTGTCAAACACCAAACATGTTTGCTTATTTTTCTATTTAAGCAATGGCTTTTTTATGGACACTCTACTGTAAAGCACAGCTCTGTGGAGTGTACGGCTGAAAGTGGTCCTATGAACAGATACTCCAATCTCTGCTGTGGAGCTGCTGCTTCAGGGATATATTTGGTCTCTTTGTTGTCTCTTTGAATAATTCCCTCCTTGCCTGGTCTGTGAGTTTTGGTGGGTGGCCCTCTCTTGGCAGGTTTGTTGTGGTGCCATATTCTTTCACATGTTTTATAATGGATTTAATGGTGCTCCGTGGGATGTTCAAAGTTTCAGATATTTTTTTATAACCCAACCCTGATCTGTACTTCTCCACAACTTTGTCCCTGACCTGTTTGGAGAGCTCCTTGGTCTTCATGGTGCCGCTTGCTTGGTGGTGCCCCTTTCTTAGTTGTGTTGCAGACTCTTGGGCCTTTCAGAACAGGTGTATATATACTGAGATTATGTGACAGATCATGTGACACTTAGATTGCACACAGGTGGACTTTAAGTAATTTTGTGACTTCTGAAGGTAATTGGTTACACCAGATCTTATTTAGGGGCTTCATAGCAAAGGGGGTGAATACATATGCACGCACCACTTTTCCATGTTTTTTTTTGAAACAAGCTACTTTTTTCACTTCACTTCACCAATTTTGACAATTTTGTGTATGTCCATTACATGAAATCCAAATAAAAATACATTTAAATTACAGGTTGTAATTCAACAAAATAGGAAAAACGCCAAGGGGATGAATACTTTTGCAATTGATTGAAGTGGATTTAACAAGTGACATCAATAAGGGATCATATCTCAAAGTCAAAAGTCAAAGTCACCATTATTAGTCAGTTGTACAACCGAATGCCTTCAACCGAAATGTGTCTTCCGCATTTAACCCAACCCCTCTGAATCAGAGAGGTGCGGGGGCTGCCTTTAATCGACATCCACGTCTTCGGCGCCTGGGAACAGTGGGTTAACTGCCTTGTTCAGGGGCAGAACGACAGATTTTTACCTTGTCAGCTCGGGGATTTGAACTTGCAGCCCTCCGGTTACAAGTCCAACGCTCTAACCACTAGGCTACCTGCCGCCCCTTTCACCTGGATTCACTTGGTCAGTCTATGTCATAGAAAGACCAGGTGTCCTTAATGTTTTGTTCACTCAGTGTATATCCTCATAAGTTTAAGTTGACTCCATATTTTCTTATATTTAGGAATCTGTCTTAAAAAAGAAAATCATTTTTTATTTTTTTTTACCCCCATTTTCTCCCCAATTTCATGATTTAAAATAAAA
The DNA here is from genome assembly GCA_030435695.1 of Brachymystax lenok tsinlingensis. Taxonomy (NCBI): domain Eukaryota; kingdom Metazoa; phylum Chordata; class Actinopteri; order Salmoniformes; family Salmonidae; genus Brachymystax; species Brachymystax lenok. The sequence goes on from CM059801.1 coordinate 12,031,369, forward strand.
TATATATTTTATTATTAACCCATCTTTGGAGGACACATATCTTTTTCTTTTTTTTACAACATTTCTGCTATATAAACATTCATTTTACATTTACATTTTACATACACATTTTGTATACACATTTTACATACATGGTACTTTTATATAAAGCAATCACATAACAATAATACAATAATAATTACCAAACATAAATTCTTTAATCAAACCCCTCAGCCACTCTCAGCCCATCCCATCTATCACCATAGACCACCCTTGATTGGTTTCGATCTTGTCTCATCGCTGCAACTCCCCAATGGGCTCGGGAGAGACAAAGGTCAACTCATGCGTCCTCCGAAACATGACCTGCCAAGCCGCGCCTCTTAACACCTGCTCGCTTAACCCGGAAGCCGGCTGCATCAATGTGTCAGAGGATACACTTTTAAACTGATGACCGAAGTGAGTCTGCAAGTGCCCGGCCCACCTAAAGGAGTCGCTAGAGCACGATGAGTCAAGTTAAGTCCCACTTTTATAGTCTTGAGTTTCATCAGCTGTTTTACGATATAATATAAAACATAGGAAAGTACGGAATTTTGACTGCACTGGGCCTTTAAAACTTTCAGAAGGCAGGTTTCCATTTACCCAGATTTATTAGACAAAAGCAATGTTGCAACAACAACAAAAACATTGCGACACATTTAATGGTAACGGCAGCCATAGGAGAAATGTTCGAAAGATCGACAACATTTTTAGTAGGGGTGTTAATCAGCCATAGAATTATGCAATATATGTCACAACAGGTGTAAATATTTATTTTTATTTTTTATTTTACCTTTATTTAACCAGGTAGGCTAGTTGAGAACAAGTTCTCATTTACAACTGCGACCTGGCCAAGATAAAGCACAGTAGTTTGATACATACAACAACAAAGAGTTACACATGGAATGCATTGACATACAGCCAATAATACAGTAGAAAAATGAAGAAAAAAAAAGTCTATACACAGTGAGTGCAAATGAGATAAGATAAGGGTGGTAGGGCAATAAATAGGCCATGGTGGCGAGGTAATTACAATATAGAAATTAAACACTAGAATGGTAGATGTGCAAAAGATGAATGTGCAAATAGAGATACTGGGGTGCAAAGGAGCAAGATAAATAAATAAATACAGTATGGGGATGAGGTAGTAGGATGGGCTGTTTACACATGGGCTATGTGCAGGTGCAGAGATCTGTGAGCTGCACTGACAGCTGGTGCTTAAAGCTAGTGAGGGAGATATGAGTCTCCAGCTTCAGTGATTTTTGTAGTTCGTTCCAGTCATTGGCAGCAGAGAACTGAAAGAAAAGGCGGCCAAAAGAGGAATTGGCTTTGGGGGTGACCAGTGAGATATACCGTCTGGAGCGCGTGTTACGGGTGAGTGCTGCTATCGTGACCAGTGAGCTGAGATAAGACAGGGCTTTACCTAGCAAAGACTTGTAGATGACCTGGAGCCAGTGGGATTGGTGATGAGTATGAAGCGAGGGCCAGCCAACGAGAGCGTACAGGTCGCAGTGGTGGGTAGTATATGGGGATTTGGTGACAAAACGGACGGCACTGTGGTAGACTGCGTCCAATTTGTTGAGTAAAGTGTTGGAGGCTATTTTATGAATGACATCGCCAAAGTCGAGGATCGGTAGGATGGTCAGTTTTACGAGGGCATGTTTGGCAGCATGAGTGAAGGATGCTTTGTTGCAAAATAGGAAGCCGATTCTAGATTGGAGATATTTAAAAGGAGTCTGGAAGGAGAGTTTACAGTCTAGCCAGACACCTAGGTATTTGTAGTTGTCCACATATTCTAAGTCAGAACCGTCCAGAGTAGTGATTCTGGACGGGCAGGCAGGTGTGTGCAGCGATCGGTTGAAGAGCATGCATTTAGTTTTACTTGCATTTAAGAGCAGTTGGAGGCCAAAGAAGGAGAGTTGTATGGCATTGAAGCTTGTCTGGAGGGTAGTTAACACAGTGTCCAAAGAAGGGCCAGAAGTAAACAGAATGGTGTCGTCTGCGTAGAGGTGGATCAGAGAATCACCAGCAGCAAGAGCGACATCATTGATGTATACAGAGAAGAGAGTCGGCCCGAGAATTGAACCCTGTGGCACCCCCATAGAGACTGCCAGAGGTCCGGACAACAGGCCCTCCGATTTGACACACTGAACTCTATCAGAGAAGTAGTTGGTGAACCAGGCGAGGCAATCATTTGAGAATCCAAGGCTGTTGAGTCTGCCAATAAGAATATGGTGATTGACAGAGTCAAAAGCCTTGGCCAGGTCAATGAATACGGCTGCACAGTAATGTCTCTTATCGATAGCGGTTACGATATCGTTCAGGACCTTGAGTGTGGCTGAGGTGCACCCATGACCAGCTCTGAAACCAAATTGCATAGTGGAGAAGGTACAGTGGGTAATCTGTTTGTTAACTTGGCTTTTGAAGACCTTTGAATGGCAGGGTAGGATGGATATTGGTCTGTAGCAGTTTGGGTCTAGAGTGTCACCCCCTTTGAAGAGGGGGATGACCGCGGCAGCTTTCCAATCTTTGGGAATCTCAGACAATACGAAAGAGAGGTTGAACGGGCTAGTAATAGGGGTTGCAACAATTTTGGCAGATCATTTTAGAAAGAGAGGGTCCAGATTGTCTAGCCCGGCTGATTTGTAGGGATCCAGATTTTGCAGCTCTTTCAGAACATCAGCTATCTGGATTTTGGTGAAGGAGAAATGGGGAGGCTTGGGCGAGATGCTGTGGGGAGTGCAGGGCTGTTGACCGGGGTAGGGGTAGCCAGGTGGAAAGCATGGTCAGCCGTAGAAAAATGCTTATTGAAGTTCTCAGTTATAGTGGATTTGTCGGTGGTGACAGTATTTCCTAGCCTCAGTGCAGTGAGCAGCTGGGAGGAGCTGCTCTTATTCTCCATGGACTTTACAAAGTCCGAGAACTTTTTTGAGTTTGTGCTACAGGATGCAAATTTCTGCTTGAAAAAGCTAGCCTTAGCTTTTCAAAAATATATTGGTCATGTCAGTGTTATGACCATATTACGACAGGTTATAAGCTGTTATGACATATTATGACATGGTTATGACCATGTCATAATGTGTTATGACACTGGCTGTCAAGTTAAGTATCACCATCCAATATTTTTTTTCTACAAGATTGCAAGTTTTACCATTGCACGGACCGTGGCGATACGTTGGCAAATTAGAATGATTAGAAATGGCAAATATTAGTCAATTCTTGCATACTATCCATGCTAGGTTTTGCGGGCTACCTGAGACATGAAACAGATAGATGGAAGGGCATACAGGCAATTTCTTAATGCACAATTTGCCTAAATGGATAATGGAAACACTTCAACCATTTAATTTGTGTTCGACACTCTAGGTCAGGGGTACTCAACTCTTACCCTACGAGGTCCGGAGCCTGCTGGTTTTCTGTTCTACCTGATAATTAATTTTACACATCTAAATCAGTCCCTGGTAATAGGGGAACAATGAACAAATGCAGAGGAACTGGCATCAAGGTCCAAAGTTGAGTTTGAGGGCTCTAGGTTGTTTTTTGTGTGTGGCGTAATTACGTCAAGCTGTTTTAATCGATGCAAAACAGTTCAATGGAAGCGCACCATAGCAGCCAATTGTTGCATTTATTTTTTATGCAAACTTTCTAAATGTCGACCCAAAAAAATCTCTGGCCAAGTTGATGGAAACATAGCTAGTGTAAATTCATCGAGTTGTTTTCTGCATTGTTTATTATAGATACACAATTCTGCCTTTAGCATTATGATACTCCAAAGTGACTCAAATGGTTAAGATTGTTCCTGTGTTTAATTTAAAAAATAATAAACCTAGATGAAAATGCTTGGTGTGTCTCTAATTATGTCATTGCATAGAAATAATCACACACACACACATACACACACAGAGACACACACACAGACACGCTATAAGTACGGAGTACAGAATAACATGAGGTCCAATAACTGCAATCACATTTTTTGCTTTCCTAACCAATTTTAGTAGATATCCTTGGAGAGATGAAGGCCTTATTGTGACAGCCAATGAAAAAATGAAGAAAATTGAATACTTTTGGTGTGATCACATGTTCATGTCCTTGAACTCAGGAGGATAACAAATGAAAATGAAATATATATATATATATATATACATACATTTTTTATATAAATGTAATTTAGAATGCCATGAAATATGTAATGATGAATGAGTTCTCAGGTTTTGATTTCCTGATATAAATGTGATCCAAAACCATCAATGTCTAAAGCATTTCTGTTTGCTAAACCAGAAAAAAAATGTTTATGTAGCTGACCATATTGGCAAGTCAAGCTCATAATGGAATGCCAACACAATAAGTAAGTATTACTTCCCATAAATCATTACTAAAATATCAATGCCTAAGGAATGTGTACCATAAAGCTGAAAATGAAACATGACATTGTGTTAAGTCATCAGACATGTAAACCAAAACAAATCAATGCCACATTTGACACTTCATGTCAATCTACACACAATACTCCATAAAGACAAAGCGAAAACATGTTTTTAGAAATGTTTGCAATACTTTATTTGCATAATTATTCAGAACCTTTGATATGACACACGAAACTGAGCTCGGGTGTATCCTGTTTCCATTGATCATCCTTGAGATGTTTCTACAACTTGATTGGAGTCCACCTGTGGTAAATTCAATTGATTGGACATGACTTGGAAAGGAACACAACTGTCTATATAAGGTTGACGGTGCATGTCAGAGATAAAACCAAGCCATGAGGTCGAAGGAATTGTCCGTAGAGCTCCGAGACAGGATTGTGTCGAGGCACAGATCTGGGGAAGGGTACCAAAAAATGTCTACAGCATTGAAGATCCCCAATAACTCAGTGGCCTCCATCATTCTTAAATGGAAGAAGTTTAAACCACCAAGACTCTTCTTAGAGCTTGCCGCCAGGCCAAACTGAGCAATCGGGTGAGAAGGGCCTTGGTCGGGGAGGTGACCAAGAACCGAAGGTCACTCTGATAAAGCTCCAGAGTTCCTTACGTGGAGATGGGAGAACCTTCCAGAAGGACAACCATCTCTGCAGCACTCAACCAATCAGGCCATTATGGTGGAGTGGCCAGATGGAAGCCACTCCTCAGTAAAAGGCACATGACAGCCCGCTTGCCAAAAGGCATCTAAAGGAATCCCATGAGGAACAAGATGCTCTGGTCTGATGAAACCAAGACTGAACTCTTTGAATGCTAAGCGGCACGTCTGGAGGAAACCTGGCGCCATCCCTACGGTGAAGCATGGTGGTGGCAGCATCATGCTGTGGGGATGATTTTCAGCGGCAGGGACTCTTAGTCTAGTCAGGATCGAGGGAAAGATGAACGGAGCAAAGTACAGAGAGATCCTTGATGAAAACCTGCTCCAGAGCGCTCAGGTCCTCAGACTGTGGCAAAGGTTCACCTTCCAACAGTACAACGACCCTAAGCACACAGCTAAGACAATGCAGGAGTGGCTTCAGGATAAGTCTCTGAATGTCCTTGAGTGACCCAGCCAGAGCCCGAACTTGAACTCGAACGAACATCTCTGGAGAAACCTGAAAATAGCTGTGCAGTGACGCTCCCCATCCAATCTGACAGAGCTTGAGAGGATCTGCAGAGAAGAATGGGAGAAACTCCCCAAATACAGGTGTGCCAAGCATGTAGCGTCATAGCCAAGAAGACTTGAGGCTGTAATCGCTGCCGAAGGTGCTTTAACAAAGTACTGCGTAATGGGTCTGAATACTTATGGAAATAAAAAAAAAAGTCCAAAAAACTGTTTTTGCATCGTCATTATGGGTTATTGTGTGTAGATTCATGAGGGGGAACAATTATTTAATACATTTTACTATAATGCTGTAACATAACAAAATGTGGAAAAAGTCAAGGGGTCTGAATACTTTCCGAATGCACTCTATGCAGTGGGTGAGTTACAAGTTTGGGGAAGATAATTTTCACCATAAAAATATACCTTTATAATAAAAGCATTACATGCAATATTGCTTTTGCAGTCACTTTTGAGAATGGTGTTTTCTTGCCAATTGAACGTTTGTGCTTATGTCATGCCATATACAATATGGACGAGATGGCTGCAGGATACGGTATGGGATATGGCTAGCATGGCTGTTGAATTGAAGTTATTCCTTTAATAACCCTATAATATTTGTCTCTAGTGGTTTCTCCTAGGACTTCCCGAGGGAGTTAAGGACCTTCCTCCCGGGGTGGCTCTTCCTCTGGAGTTCAACCTGGTCTACATGCAGGGCATCAGCTTCAGTAAGAGCTGTTACATCGGCCAGGACTCTGAAGCATCTGATGCCGTAGGATTGTCACTACAGATCCAGTCTGGCAAGTCAGCCGGGAAGCACAGGGCCGGGGTTGGAGATCGACCAAAGAGCCATTAACACTCAAGGCTTCTGAGGACAACACAGTCTCTGGAGGCATCCGTGCAATACTGATGGCCCAAAGACTCTAAAGCCAAATAAAGATAGAGGTATTTGACCCCAACAATATGAAACGCACACCTGTTGAAATGGGCCATATCATATTTACATGGATAGGGTACATAAAGTTAAAATGTTCTTATTCCAAATCACCTAGTACAGTATTTCACTGGTAGCACTACCAACCATGTCTATGAATAGTTTTACTTTGAAGTATTGCGATTGCCTTGAATATTGAGTTCCTTGACACTGTGCTGTTTGCCAGTTGTGCACTGTTTGCCAGTTGCTAGCTATTATGTGAAATATTACTTATGTATCTCTGGCGTAATAAACATACGAGGACACAAAGTATGGACATTTGTCATTTTATCAACATCTCATTCACAACATACAAAAACATCCATAAACTCACACAGGATTACTTTTTTTTTTTTGTGGGGGGTTCAAGATAACATCAGGCAAGTCATTTAGGCTACCTCTGAAACCAAAGCCTTATCAACTAAATGTATTGATAAAGATGCTCATAAAGGATACTGAGTGGCCTATTCCTGGTAAAGGGAGTGCTGCCCTCTAGTGGAGAGCATGGTCTCTCGAATCTGCTGCAGCAAACTTTCAGGTTGCGAGCTCAGAGTTGAATGATCAAGTCTCTTAAAGTCTTCGTTGCAGAGCATGCATTCTAGAATGTGAGCCACCCTCTGCAGGTCAAAGGCAGCATGGTGAAGCCCCAATGTGGCCAGGGTCTCTGAAAGATGACGTGGGTAATTTGAGGAGTTGTTTCCGGAACAAGAACTCAAGAAGGACATGCGGTTGTCAGCGATAATCTTCAGGAAAGAGGCAAACTCCCCATAATCAATCCCAGAGCAAGACTTCATGATGACCTGCAAAACAAAACACCAACTCAGATACTACAGATTACACAGCTTTTTAAAATACATCTGCTTTGTCATACAGTGCCGTTGGAAAGTATTCAGACCCCTTGACTTTTCCACATGGAGTCCACCTGTGGTAAATTCAATTGATTGGACATGATTTGGAAAGGCACACACCTGTCTATATAAAGGTCCCACAGTTGACAGTGCATGTCAGAGCAAAAACCAAGCCATGAGGTCAAAAGGAATTGTCCGTAGAGCTCAGAGACAGGATTGTGTCAAGGCACAGATCTGAGGAAGGGTAACAAAAAATGTCTGCAACATTGAAGGTCCCCAAGAACACCGTAGCATCCATCATTATTAAATGGAAGAAGTTTGGAACCACCAAGACTCTTCCTGGAGCTGGCAGCCCGGCCAAACTGAGCAATCAGGTGAGAATGGCCTTGGTCAGGGAGGTGACCAAGAACCAGATGATCACTCTAACAGAACTCCAGAATTGGTCTGATGAAACCAAAATTGAACTCTGGCCTGAATGCCAAGCGTCAGGTCTGGAGAAAACCTGGCACCATCCCTACTGTGAAGCGTGGTGGCAGCATCATGCTGTGGGGATGTTTTTCAGCGGCAGAGACTGAGAGACTAGTCAGGATCGAGGCAAAGATGAAGGGAGCAAAGTACAGAGAGATCCTTGATGAAAACCTGCTCCAGAGCGCTCAGGTCCTCAGACTGTGGCAAAGGTTCACCTTCCAACAGTACAACGACCCTAAGCACACAGCTAAGACAACGCAGGAGTGGCTTCGGGACAAGTCTCTGAATGTCCTTGAGCGACCTAGCCAGAGCCCGGACTTGAACCCAATCGAACATCTCTGGAGAGACCTGAAAATAGCTGTGAAGCGACACTTCCCATCCAACCTGACAGAGCTTTAGAGGATCTGCAGAGAAGAATGGAAGAAATACAGGTGTGCCAAGCTTGTAGCTTCATACCCAAGAAGACTTGATGCAGTAATCACTGCCAAAGGTGCTTCAACAAAGTACTGAATGAAGGGTCTGAATACTTACGTAATGTGATATTTTAATAAATTAGCAAAAATGTCTAAACCTGTTTTTGCTTTGTCATTATGGGGTATTGTGTGTAGATTAATGAGGGGGAAAGAAACTCATTTTTTAGAACAAGGCTGTAATGTAATAAAATGTGGAAAAAGTCAAGGGGTCTGAATACTTTCCGAAGGCACTGTATGTCTATCTCCAAGTGTTTTATACACCTGGCAGTGCTGATGCCATGAATCCATAGTATTCCTCCATTCCTCTATTTCCCTCTGGACAGCAGACAGCTCATTCTGAAGGAACTGCCACATAATGTCCACATTGCAGCCATTCAACCAGTTATGGTTGATGGAGATGGTGTCTTCCTGCAGGATAATGAGACAGAAGTCAGGTTACATAGTTCAAAATTAGCCATATGAACCATATAGGTGCTTAACTGATAATGATTTGTAAAAAACCTATTGATCAAGTGTATCACTTACATTTGTCCCACATCCAAACTGCAGTACTTACCAAATTATAAACCTGATGGTGCCAACCACTGGGCACAAATATGATCTCCCCTGCTTCCTGAATGATCTCTAGTGGTTGGCAGGCCTCATCACAGCGTGGAAATTGCACCTTGTCTTGAATCTCAGGGGCAGTGACGTCATAAGCAAGGTTGCCATGGCTGTCTCGTAGAAACTCTTCTTGGCCAGGGGGATACAGGAGCCATTTCTTCCTGCCACAGATGTTCGCTGACCAGCTGTAGGAGCGGAACACATCAGCGTGGAATGGCGTCCTATAGCAAAATGAGAAAAAAGCAAGCACATGATGTTAGAGGAGACAGAGATTTAAGAGAATATCCATTATAGACTCTATAATGAAATGTTTTGTTATACCATGAGCCTTTGGGCCCCATGTAGACGAACCGGTAGTCGTCCACCTCCAAAGTATCCCAATACTCATTAAGCCAGTCAGAAGAAAAGAAGACTGGGGTCGTGTAAACATTGTGTTCAGGAAAATCCCTGTGAAAGACAGGACGGAACCATTGAGCCATGTTTAGCTTATTCTTGATACAGCTACCTTCAGTATATACATTATGTACATACTGTAAAAAACTTGCTGCTCTTAGAGGCAACATACAGGTGAATTCAATACCTTGACATGTGCCAATCTTTCAGATAGAGACATCCTTTTGGTGACGAGTGTCCATTCTGTATGTACTCTCTCCAGTAGTGAATAAATTCCTTGAAAGGAATAATTTGTTTGGGGTTCGCATTGTATTCTTTCGCATTGCAGTTTGCAACTGGAACCGGAGTTTCATCTGCAAGGGGAAAAAAGAGAAATACTTTGAAAACACAATTCACAAAAATGGGTTATTGATTCATCATAACTGCAACGCATGTTTCATTACCAAATATATATATCAGATAATTACACAAACAATGAGAAATGGTTGTCAAATCACAGATCAGAACAGCCCATCCATAGGCTAATCAAACTCATTCACTTGACATCAAAGTTACTGGACATTGTAATAGATATGTAGCTAACAACATTTATTTACCAAATTGCTGCAGCAGTTTCTGGAAGTTTGGCTTCCCCTCTTCAGTGACCCACTGTTTCCTACATTTCCAGTCTTCAGTAAATTTCCTCGAGAACATGCATGGGTGGTTAGGAAGTAAGTACTTTTTAAAGAATTTGGAATAACTCAAATCCTTCTCTATGTAATCCACAAAGTGCGAAGACCAAAATTGTTCATAGGATTGCCTTGATATTTTAACGAGGCTGCAGCAGTTATGATAAGACTCCCTGTCCATGATACTGAATGATGTAAACAAGTCCTGGGTGTAACGTTAACTAGCCAACTAATTAGAAAGCAATCGAAACAAGCGACGTACCTAAACTATAGTGACATGATATGTCATATTAATTGCTTTTCCACCATTATTATTGGATTTGTATTGCAAAGATAAGTAAAAAATGTGAAGAAGCTGGTTGGTTCATTCGAGCCTAAAAATAGCTTTTTATGGCTATGCTATTTAGCATTTTAGGGGACCCCATTTATAGATGCACACGCCCAATATTTGCTTTAATTTGTTCGTTTTTATTGCACATGTTTGTTTCCGTACTGTTTGATAATTCAACGTTGAATGTATTTAGTAAATATACACTTTGAAATTAGACATTAATAATTTTAATCTACACATTTCAAATAGCAGGATCATTGTTTCTAGACGGACTGTAAACATGTCTGTACTGAGGAAGTGACGTTTCTCACGTCCAAATAAATTACTCGCTTGGGAACCAATCTGCGAAAAGCTATTTTTCTTACAATTATTATTATTATTTTTTACAATTATTAAAGTAGCACCTTAAAATATATATTAACAGTTTCCACGCAGAGCAACTGTGCTCAAATAATGACTACTAGCTTTTGTACAATCGATAATATAATATTCTCGTCTTACGCAACATTACAAAACTGTAGCTACTGATTTCCTGGAATAGTCATAACCCTGCAGGAGCTCAGGTGCCAGGTTTGTTTAAAAAGTAAACATAAACATCAAACAATGTTGAATGCTCGCTAGTTACCTATTTTATATGTTTGAACATGAATACATTTTACTCCAAATACACATGTTGTTATCTTCTTTTATTTTAGAGGAAAGCTTATGAAGAGGGCTGCTAGCTAGCTAGCTTCCTGACATGTTATGATTTTGCATGTTTTGCTAGTCAGCTAGCAAGCTTAGCATAGACATAGTGGCACTCTAATAAAGTAGCTAGTACACAGTAACATATGTATCTAGTTAGCTGTACTGTCCATATAGTAGGTCTAAATAGTTCGTCCAAAATACCTTGATTACCATGACAGCTTGCTACTTACATAACATAGCTTTACTGCCGGGTTGATTGAAATTCCTAGCTAGCAGTTCCAAAGTTTTACTCTCTAATCTTTTATCTCGATTAACATATTGACCTTGATTCAAATATTATTTACAATACAACATTTTAACATGTTCAACCCTCTCTTCCTAGGTGAGCATCTGAAGCCAAGCCAAAATGACATGCCCAACCAGAGACATCCCCATCCACAGCTGGCCAGGCTCCTACTACATCAACAGTGAGAAGCGCTGGGATGCCGGCACCCTGTCCCTGACCCGCACCATGCTGCTCTTCACCTCAGACCAGAGCAAAGAGAACCTGCTTGGCTTCCGCCTCTCAAGGATCATGGAGATCAAGATGGAGTCGTCCAGCTTCATCTTCAGCACTCTGACCGTGTTGGAGCATGGGAATATCAAGCACTGGTTTGGCTCGCTGAGGCCCAACCGGGTGGTGGTCTACAATGTCCTGGAGCATTTCTGGAGGGAGAGGTTGTTGTCCCCATCTGCTGAGGTTCAGGGGGCCGAGGCACAGCCGACCAAGGGGAGGGAGCTGATTAACCTGGTTGCGGGGGCTCAGAGACGGCTAGAGGACACAGGGAATGTCCTCCACCACCAGGGAGAGCAGTTTGATAACATAATGCATGGCCTAGGCAAGATCGACTCTGATCTGGGCGTGGCAGATAGGTAAGGAGGATATTGATATTGTATTCTACCTCTGGGCCCTGTCAGTCCATTGTTTTATTGTTTTCAAATATTGTAGATAATCATGGAGATTTTCCAAAGTTTTTAAGCCTTTCTATCCACATAATGATTAAATATACATTAATCTATAGTAGTGGTTAATTATTTGAGATTGGATAGCTATTATCCAGAACATGTTCACCCTTCTTGATTTGTGTGAACCGTCACTGAATTGGGTGCATTCCTCTAACTTCTGTCACCATTATCTCTGCAGGCTACTGTCTGAACTGGAGTCTCCCCCTTGGTGGCCTTTTGGCAAATTACCCTGGAAGAGTCAGCAGGATGTCAAGGCTGAGCATGCTGCCAGAGAGGCTGCTTGTAAGGGAACAGGAACAGGCAAGCACAGAGTGATCACCAGCGTACCAGCCATCGTCTCCAGAGGTGGAGACTCAGACCTGAAGCCTGGCTGCTTGATGGTGATGGTCTCCTCATTAGAAGTCCGAGACACAAACTATGTGCTCCTCCACCGCTTTCAGAGGGATGAGGTGGATGACATCCGGGTGCACAATCCGTATGAGATCAGTGTGAGGCAGAGGTTCATAGGGAAGCCAGACATATGCTTCCGACTCCTGTCGGCTAAGATGCCGGAGGCCATGTCTGTGCTAGAGATGCAGTATAAGAAGAAGGTGGAGTACACAAGTGAGTACTCTGCCTTCATGACGACCCCGGCTACGACCCCATGTGACCAGGATCAAGGTTCAATATGGAATGCAGGTAAGAAGTTTAGATTACCCTCTGTGGTCCCAGTCGGGGGTTCTTCTTTGTTTATTTTGCTCTGTACAATGGTTTGTGTTTGGCCACCAAGTGGCAGTAAAGATCTGTGGGTTTTAGCACAGCATATTGTTTAATACACATCTTTGAAATTACTTTAGGCTCTCTTGAGGCTGAAATCTCCTTATATACTCTAGCTTATTGATTTATTACATAGCTTATTGATTTATTACACAATTCTGATGCATGCCGTGTGTTGTTGTTGTTACAAGCTTTCCCCATTACATTATCATAGGGTTACTGTTACGCTCATAAGAAGATAATGTGTTTGTTTGAGGGGCCTTCTCGCTATATCTCTGTCCCCCTCCCGTGGCAGCAGGCCTGCTGCAGTACCAGGAGACAGAGGTCCCCATGACGGTCCCAGCAGGAGAGCTGTCCCAGGTGCAGGTGCATGTCCTTAAGCCAGAGGTCACTCAGGCTGAGGCTCAGGAAATCAGACAGGTGAGATACAATATCGGAATCTGGCTTCTAATGTCACTTCCGGTATACTCAAGCATTTTATCCTGTGGATCAAATACTTTATAACAGTCTGAAGTTATACTGCCCTAACATTTTCTCTATTTTGCGTTCAGATAATGTTTACCTGTCTTGTAGACATCTGTTTTGAATTCAGAGGAAATGCATGATTGAACATCCATGTTATGATGCGTTAAATGTATGCCATTTCAATACAGGTTTTAAAGAACAAGTGTAACTTGTCCTATGTGCTATGCAAATCATGGGAAGATAAATGCTCTATTTCTAGTCCAAACCAGAGATTCACTGTAATGATTTTTATTTTACGTACTATATATTTTATATGTTAGTCGGTAAGACCACAAACCAAACTCCCATCGGGTTACAAGAGAGAGGGGAGAGGGAAAGAGACATGGCCAGTTATTTGGTTAGACTTCTCTGGTCAGACAGTGTATAAAGTATTTCCATTCAAAGTCTCATAATGTTGAACAGTGAGCTCCATGCATGGTCGATGGCTGCAAGACATAAACAGTGACGCAAATGCAGTCAATCATTTTTCGTTTAAAACATTATGGGTTGCTCAGAATGGTGTTTTCCATGTTAAACCTCTTCAAAACACATTTTGTCTATGTCTTAGACCACATATGTAATTGGTTTGTAATCCGTTACAGGTATGCTGTCATTTTCAGAATCCTCCTGAAATGCAGGCTACCGTCCCTCGAGGCTTGGGTGTTTCTTACAGTCCCATAAGCAGTTCTGTAAAGCTGATTGAAGTTGAATGAGGCTTTTGTGGAAATTGCGTTTACAACGGCATAGTTAGTTAGATATTACAAGTTAAGTATTGACTACTTCAGAATGGTATCAATACGATTGTATCTCAATATAATTGTATATATAATCATTTTCAAACAAATTGATCATGTTAGTGACATTTTTCGCAGTTAGTCTGTTTACAGTTCAGGGACATGTGTTTTGTTTCTCTATCAATGGCTTATTATTTTGTGCTGATAAGTCATAATGGGTCTTTTGAACTACAAAGATTACCGCTTTCTAAAGTGGTAAAGTAGTGCGCTTTATGACGCACCTAATTTATGTAATGATTAGTGAGAGCCCCTCGTTGAGAATCACTTTTAACCGGATTTCCTACCCAAGTGTACAGCAAATAGCCCCTTTTGTCAAAAGATATTTGATAGCTGCAGATTATCAGTCGGTTTATTGTTCAAATCAGTTGAATATTTACAGTTCTTTATGTCCTAAACACATTTCCCACAACTCACCTTTCATCAGTTTAATTAGATTATTAACTTACTTTTTTAACTTGAGTGGATTTTACCTACATATCTGACTGTGTATGTTGAAGAAAAAAAACAACCAAATGTTCAGCAGTGGTGTGATTAAAATTGACCTTCAACAGTAGAATTTAGTCAATTTTACAGTAAATGGCACCAGAATCCCATAATTACACTACAGTATATTTTGAAGTATTGATATCAGTCTATTTATCATATTTTCCTCCCAAACTGAAGAAACATTAGAAAGTGAATGCATGCAGTTGTCATTAAGGAGTGTGTTGAAATACTATCTGTCTGCTCGTTGCTGTCTGAAGCAGTTCCTGTGCACTGTTGCTGTGTCCGCGAATACTGGCCACTGAAAACTGACATAATGTCAATGGGTGTGTGTGTGAGCATGTGTAGGATAACATAATATTAGTTTAGAAACCACGTGTTGGGGTGTGGAGTGAGTGTTTATTAAGTTTTGCTTGGCACAACAAGGTTGATTTAAGTTGTTCCATTGACCATAACGTACACAGTTGTTGGAGCGTGGAGATGGAGTTGCAGAATTCCCTGAACACACAGAAAGTTGAAATAACAAAATGTCATTGACTTGTCTGTTATCGATGACCTCAGGAGACCAGAGACCTCTGTATAACCACCATGTGCTTGAGTATTGTATACTAGTCACATGAATATTGTGTCACATGGCGATTGTGTCATGACCTAATGATGGAAGTACAGTTATTGTAGATCGTTTTGGTTTTGTCGGCAGTCCCTTCATCGTTTTTAATTTTACAGCTAACAGCCATTCTGTCTTCTTGGCTCCGACAAGCAGTGGAAGAATAATTATGGCTGAGAAAAAAAGTGTTATTCCTCCTCTCTGCTCATCTCCCCTGTCTTTTCCACTGACTGACTCACTCACTCCATGTCCTCTCGGGACATAACCCTAGACAAGACACTTTTCCCCACCACTACAAGAATCAAGAGATTACTCCCACAGACCTGGGTCAAATACATATGTCAAATATTTGAGCTGAGCTTGATTTACTTTGCCCTGTACAATGGAACAGAGGAAATAGATTCAAAAGGGCCAACCACAAGCTAAATCAAGCATGTGTGTGTGTGTGTGTGCGCCTATATGGCTCTCTGCCTACTCTCTCAGATGCTGATGCAGCTGAAAAACCTGGCTCTGGAGGCTGAGACTGAGCTGGAGAGGCAAGACGAGGCCCTGGATATTCTGACCAGCTCTACGGACCGGGCCACTATGCACATAGACAAACACACCTGCCGCATGAAGAGACTGCTGTAGTTCACACACCAGCCAACCGGCTCACTACAGCGCAATCCAGAAATGCACTGTGAGTTGCTGTTACCTTACGACAAATGAATTCTCTAAGAAAGTTTTTGTTCTGAACCTCTACATTTTTAACAAATGTCTGAGTCTCAAGTGTAATCATACACCCTTACGTCATTGTAATGTGTAAAATATAGAAATCAATGTTCCTCTCAATGTGGTAATAACCGACCAGTCCACTAGATGGCATTTACACCAAGGTAAGGAAGTGTTCACTCCCGTCAGCACGTTGTGGAGATATTGTCCTCGTAGCACTGTGAAGAACCATGAATAGATCCATACCTGGTTGTTGTTGTTGACGGATGATCGAATCCCTGGGTCTGTCACATAAGTATAGAATGGTTTCTGGTCTTGTACTTAAATCACTGTGAGGAACGATTGTCACACTGCTGCTAAATGTGTTTTTTCCTTCTTATTTTTCAGTTGCAGGTGTCAGTAAAGCCATCCCCTCCCTCCCTGTACATGGTTTCCCTCCAGCTCCAAGTGTTGCATGTCCCCATGTTGCTGCAGAGTAAGTGATGCATCGAGTGGGATCACTGTATTATAATCCAGTTTGCAGTGGGTATGTAACAAAGTCCCTTGAAACTGTGTCCCTTGAAATTCACAGAATATTATTCGGTCACTACCTATTCTCTAATGTACAGTACAAGAAAAAGCAGACGGCAACTCACAATCTTGCTAACATTGACACTGGATTTGGGGATATCTGTATAATCTTATTTGTATGAATGACTTGCATACTTCTATGCTGTACTCTATGTTGTACTGTAATTTATTTATCATCTATTTATCATTGATAAACTGTGATTTAAACCCGAAATATCTGGTAAATCATGTTTTTCTCTGTACATTTCATGCCTAAAGTTCCACATACTAATGTACTGTAGAGAGTAGAGTAAGTATTTGAGTGGTGCCTAGTTATCCAATAAAACACTTTTACATAAAAGACAGACAACTGGCTTAAGTAGTACAGTACAACCCGCCCAGGTCATAAAAGGCAATATAGTTTCCTTTATGAATTAAATAATATTAATGAATAGAAAACAACAAAAATATCTTAATACTCAGAGAAATGCAAAGCAAGGCAACACCCAATAATAACAAGGTTCACATGTGACAAATTGGCGTGGAGAATGTCAGAACACTGGTGAACGAAATGGAAGCGGAAGCTATTTGCTATTGAAAGCAGTGCTGCATGCGAGTGGGTCCCTGGCCTGTTGAATGAAACCGAGTGCAGAGTCCCTTTGTAAACATTCCTGTTATTATAACATCTTGTTGGCAACAGGAGTTGGTTTGGCATCTGCTCACCACCCCTGTTGGGGCTGCGGGCAGGGGCCGCTAGCTTTCACGAGAGAGGGGGACCACCAGGAGCCAAGAGCCCAGATTCATTTGATTTGGCTGCAGGCGATGGGGTGGCAGAGCTCTCAATTATGACTCCAGACGAAGTTGAACTGCTAAACTGTTTTTTAAAGAAGACTGATGACCTCTCAAATGTCTCTGCCTGGGTCAGTCACTGGGACTTGATCCTACAGTAAAGGTGTAATAGATTTAGAATGAACACTTGTCATAAGCGTTACATGACAAGAAAAGTGTTGCCAGAGAAAAGGAGGGTTATACCAAATACTTCTTCAAGTCTGATCAAAGATGGTAAACTGGAGATTGTTTATTTCTTTGATGATTTGAGCGATAAACCAATTCATTCATTTCGGAGTCCTTGTGTCCCGAACACCAGAAGCATACCACATGGTTATGTGAATTCCTAGCCTCTACAAAAACGTGAGGAGGGGAGTGAATACATTCTGCCGTGGTTTTGAAGCAGCCTTGCAATGAAAGGAAGTGGGTTTGGTCTCGTTTGACCACAGATACATGAGATCCGGCTTTGCCTTCCTAGCGGATGGTATGGAGAGTGGAGACACCATGCAGGCCTTGACATCCACGTCTGTTTACTAGATAGTCCCTGTGGTGAGGTTGTTCTTTCCAACAAGGAGCGTGTCTCATTTGATGGCCAATCAATCGAGTTTGTCTGGGAAAGAGCTATGCAAAGGCTGTGGGATTCTGTCAGGGCACATGTGGGTTGTTCTATGCTCTCCAACTCTAAATTAAGGAGCCATGTGATTGTTATACAAAGTCAGAGTTGTCATTTCCCATTTGGCTTTGAGGTGGATGTTTTTGCTTTTTGGAAAACGTCTATTTCAATTCAGAAATGCGTTAGACATCTCATGACATCCCTTGCTATTTACCATTATAATGTGTCTAGCTGGGCAAATTTACCCCTAATTTCACAACGTAATAACAATGATTATATTCATCTGACACGTTTTCAGTTTATCATGCACATTAAACTCTGTCAAGGTTGGTAAAGGTTTTTATGTTTATCTTCATTAATGTAATTCATGGGAATGGATTCCAAGTTCTCTAATTGGAAATGAGAGAAATACACTATTAGAGCATACACTATTATTTTATTCCTGTGTAGCAATACACTATTAGAGCATGTCTGTGTGTCTGTCTGTAACGGTTGGACTCTTGACTCACTTCCTGGCTGACCTCTTACTGGTGCAGGTGTTGCTGCTGGGTTCGTTTCCACATGCAGAGGGAGGTTCCAGTTTCAGGAAATCAGGCCTGTTGGTTAATCTTGGAACTGGGAGGAAAAGTTACTGGAAGGTGGTTGAGTCCAATATATAACACTTGCTTCTTATAGAATGCTTTGGTTGAAAGTGGATTCTGGTGTACAAGTGTTTTTATTCATTTTTTATTAAACATAAATAAATGAATAGGTCGACTGGTATTGATACATACACTGGTGTACAAGTTCTACAATAAGTTGTGTTGTACTTCTATGAACACTTACAATACATAAATTACATTTTATGTTTTTTCCATCCATTATTATAATATCCCTCTACAACCAAGTTTACTTTGATTGTTAATGTGATAAGCATTGTCTAGAGCGTTGCTCTTTTTGTGTACATGTTGTTGAGGATTTGGCTCTGAAGGAATTTCACTTCCCGTTGGAAGATGCCCTCTGTTTGACTGTTTTGTGGTACTTTCCCAGATACTGAGAGACAGAATGATATCACACGCCACTTGCATATGTTATTGTTGTCTTTCCTTTGGTCTTCGGACAGAGATGCACTTTGTTGGATTTCTGTTTCTTTTTATTCAGAGAGCAACTCCTCTCATCTCTGCTAGAGGGAGTCAACTGCGAGTCGCCTTGGCCAAAGTAAACTCCAACTCAACTCAGATGAGGGGTCTAGTCTATTACTCCATAAGCATGGGTGTGAACAGCACATGTCTACTGTATTGAGCAGCTGAAATAGTTGTGTCTGTCCACTGTCTTTCATGTAGCTCACTATTTGATGAATATTAATCTCATTGACTTCAAATCGTATTTGTCACATGCGTCGAATACAACAGGTGAAATGCTTACTTACAAGCCCTTAACCAACAATGCAGTTTTAAGAAAAATACAAAAAAAATAAGAAATAAAAGTATCAAATAATAAAAAAACAGACTTGCACTGAATGTAGTGTCAGGTAGTTTTTAGCTAAAAAGTGAAAAACCAGTCTGGGATTGGTAAACCATGATTAAATATTTTCACAGTAAACACCTTACAGCGTACATGATTCTGATTGTTCTCAAGGACCTGTGCCAATGTTCATGATTTAAAATAAGGAAAGTTAATCATTGTTTTTGAAGTCTGATAACGGGTAGATTTCATTTGAGATAGGATCCTTAATGACTGTCCCCACTGGGCACAGACGTCATTTCAAAGTCGAGTTTTGATTTACATTTGGTTGAGTTGTCAACTACGGTGAATTCAAGGTAAAATCATTGGATTTAGGTTAAAAGTTGGGTGAAAAAGACTAAATTCCTTTACGTTGATTACTTTTTGTTAATCCAATCAGTTTTCCACGTTGATTCAACATCCCATTGATTTTGTTTGTTGAAATTACATGGAAACAACGTTGATTCAACCAGTTTTTGCCCAGTGGGTCTCCGTTATTAATGATCATGACACTTGTTGGCTGTGAAAAGAGGGCAAGCACCCTGATATTCAGTGGAGGGCAGCAGTGAGTTTGTTATTCAAGGTCATATTGGGCTGAAATTGTTAATTGATAGACAATTATTAGACCTACTGAAGTTTCAGTATTTGGGCCTGGTGCTCTAATGTAGTTTACATCAGTAAGGCTGGTCTGAAAGTTCGATGCCAGCTGCCCCGCATAGGGATACCTGCCATTAAAGCATCTGGCTCTAAGGATCTTCCCTCAGAGACGAGGCCATTCCCCAAACTGTTTTAATAAACTTTCATATTGTGTTTTGCTGTATCTCATGTTGAAGTTGTGATAGATTTTTGTAACCTCACAGAGTATATATGATAAAACCGCTGCTTCACTCTGAACTAGATTTTTCAATTGGCCTCTTATTGAGTTACCCTTATTTGACCAGTTTCAGGAAGCTAGGCGTTTTTTGGGCAGTAGTGTCTTCTCCTAACGTGAAATTATGAGCGTAGGTGGTTTAGCCACGGAAAAAGGCAGGACTCTTACCGCTATCTATGATTGGCTGAGATAATAGATGGGCAGGACATCCCGCAAAATTTCGGGAAGTTCGGATTGCCATGTAGCATGCTTCTGTCTATACATGTGCTGCTCTGTATGTGTAGATAATCCTTGCTACCACAGCTTTTTGAAAGATATGACGTTAGCTATGGAGAACTGCAAAAGTGTTGCTACTGGTCTCAACAACATTGCTGCCCTGAATTTAACAGCCACTATCGACAAAGATCAGTGGGAAAGTTGCAATGGACTACTTTCTGCACACGGTCAGTGTGAACCGGAGTGACTTGACACAATGGGCCAACCAAGCTGTAGGTACAAATAAAACATAAACGATACAAGATGTCTTACTTAGTTGAACTGGGGTTCCAGTCTGCCGTGAAGCGCGCATCCATGTATAAGGGTAAGGGTCTAGCTACAGTTGAAGTCGGAAGTTTACATGCACCTTAGCCAAATACATTTAAACTCAGTTTTTCACAATTCCTGACATTTATTCCTAGTAAAAATTCCCTGTTTTAGGTCAGTTAGGATCACCACTTTAGTTTAAGAATGTGAAATGTCAGAATAGTAGTAGAGAGAATGATTTATTTCAGCTTTTATTTCTTTCATCACGTTCCCAGTGGGTCAGAAGTTTACATACACTCAATTAGTATTTGGTAGCATTGCCTTTAAATTGTTTAACTTGGGTCAAATGTTTCGGGTAGCCTTCCATAAGCTTCCCAGAATAAGTTGGGTGAATTTTGGCCCATTCCTCCTGACCATTCTGTGCTTCACGGTTGGGATGGTGTTCTTCGGCTTGCAAGCCTCCCCCTTTTTCCTCCAAACATAACGATGGTCATTATGGGCAAACAGTTCTATTTTTGTTTCATCAGACCAGAGGACATTTCTCCAAAAAGTACGATCTTTGTCCCCATGTGCAGTTGCAAACTGTAGTCTGAATTTTTTTATGGCTGTTTTGGAGCAGTGGCTTCTTCCATGCTGAGCGGCCTTTCAGGTTATGTCGATATAGGACTTGTTTTACTATGGATATAGATACTTTTGTACCTGTTTCCTCCAGCATCTTTACAAGATCCTTTGCTGTTGTTTTGGGATCGATTTGCACTTCTCACACCAAAGTACATTCATCTCTAGGAGACAGAGCGCATCTCCTTCCTGAGCAGTATGACGGCTGCTTGGTCCCATGGTGTTTATACTTGTGTACTATTGTTTGTACAGATGAACGTGGTACCTTCTGAGGTCTTGGCTGATTTCTTTTGATTTTCCCATGATGTCAAGCAAAGAGGCACTGAGTTTGAAGGTAGGCCTTGAAATACATCCACAGGTACACCTCCAATTGACTCAAATTATGTCAATTAGCCTAACAGAAGCTTCTAAAGCCATGACATATTTTTCTGGAATTTTCCAAGCTGTTTAAAGGCACAGTCAACTTAGTGTATGTAAACTTCTGACCCACTGGAATTGTAATACAGTGAATTATAAGTGAAATAATCTGTCTGTAAACAATTGTTGGAAAAATTACTTGTGTCATGCACAAAGTAGATGGCTCGCTAGCTAATGTTATGTGTATGATCTGTGTAGGAATAGTATTTGTAGCTAGCTAACATTGAACCAATTCTGAACAAAAGTATAAAAGCAACGTGCAACAATCTAAGATTTTACTGAGTTAAATTTCATATAAGGAAATCAGTCAATTGAAATAAATTAATGACTGGGAATACAGATATGCATCTATTGGTCACAGATACCTTAAAAAGGTAGGGGCGTGGATCAGAAAACCAGTCAGTATCTGGTGTGACCACCATTTGCCTCATGCAGCATAACATCTCCTTCGCAAAGAGTTGATCAGACTGTTTATTGTGGCCTGTGGATTGTTGTCCCACTCCTCTTCGAAAGGCTGTGCGAAGTTTCTGGATATTGGCAGGAACTGGAACACGCTGTCATTCACGTCGATCCAGAGCATCCCAAACATGCTCAATGGGTGACATGTCTGGTGAGTATGCAGGCCATGGAAGAACTGGGACATTTTCAGCTTCCAGGAATTGTGTACAGATCCTTTCGACATGCTGAAACATGAGGTGATGACAGCGGATGAATGGCACGCAATGGGCCTCAGTATCTCATCACGGTATCTCTGTGCATTCAAATTGCCATAGTTAAAATGCAATTGTGTTCGTTGTCCGTAGCTTATGCCGGCCCGTACCATAACCCCACCGCCACAACGTTGACATAAGCAAACCACTCGCCCACACAACGCCATGCACGTGGTCTGCGGTTGTGAGGCCGGTTGGACGTACTGCCACATTCTCTAAACCGACGTTGGAGGCGGCTTATGGTAGAGAAATGGGAATTCAATTCTCTGGCAAGATCTCTGGTGGACATTACTGAAGTCAGCATGCAAATTGCAATAACAGGGATGTAAACACATTTGTGCACAAAATGTGAGAGAAATAAGGTTTTTGTGCATATGAAACATTTCTGGGATCTTTTATTTCAGCTCATGACACATGGGACCAACACTTTACATGTTGCATTTATATTTTTGTTCAGTGTAGTTGGTTAGCTTTATCTACCTGCAGATTCATACTACAGCATTTCATGCATGGTGGCTTGCTATGACAATCCATTTGTACTGTATAGTTTGGGATTATGGTTCATTTTTTACCAAGCTAGCTACATGTCTAAACAAAAGACTCCAATTTGAATACAGCCATCTATTGTATTTAATGAACATGTGTACATGTCTAGACAATACTGACTCCTCCGCTTAGCTAGATGTGGCTGGGGGGTGGTTATAGTATTTATTTCACCTGACCCATCAATTTAGACAAGTGTGTCTGGCTAAGCATTATCTAATAATTCTAAAATATTTATACAAAGTTTTTATCTGGACACAATTTTTATATTGCTACTATGCAAATATGCAAGTAACCATTTCACTGTACCTTTTACACCTACTGTATCTTTTTATTTATTTTATTTTATTTGATATAGTGTGGGTTTTCCAGTGACGGTAATGAGAAGAACAACATGAACTGCACCAAATTCAGATTAGGATATATATATATTTGGACAGTGACACAATTTGCATAATTTTGTCTCTGTACGCCACCACAATGGATTTGAAAGGAAACAATCAAGATATGCTTTAAGTGTAGACTTTGTTCTTTAATTTAAGAGTTTTGTCAAAATTATTGTATGAACAGTGTAGGAATTACAACCATTTTTATACATAGCTCCCCAATTTTTGTGGCTCAAAAGTAATTGGACAAACGAACATAATCATAAATTAAATTGTGAGTTTTAATACTTGGTTGCAAATCCTTTGCAGTCAATGACTGCCTGAAGTCTTCAGTTCTATCTTCAGTTCCTGCTTGTTCTTAGGGTGTTTTGCCTTCAGTTTTGCCTTCAGCAAATGAAATGCATGCTCAATTGGATTCAGATCAGGTGATTGACTTTGCCATTGCAGAACATTCCACTTTGCCTTAAAAAAGTATTGGGTTGCTTTCCCAGTATGCTTCGGGTCATTGTCCATCTGCACTGTGAAGCACCATCCAATGAGTTTTGAAGCATTTGGCTGAATCTGAGCAGATTATATAGCCCTAACACTTCAGAATTCATCCTGCTACTTTTGTCAGCAATCACATCATCAATAAATGCAAGAGAACCAGTTCCATTTGCAGCTATACATGCCCACAACATAACAATACCTCCACCATGCTTCACAGATGAGGTGGTATGCTTCGGATCATGAGCAGTTCCTTCCCTTCTCCATACTCTTCACATCATTCTGGTACAAGTTAATCTTTGTCTCATCTGTCAATAGGATGTTGTTCCAGAACTGTACAGGTTTTTTTAGATGTTTTTTGGCAAACTTAGATCTGGTCTTCCTGTTTTTGAGTCTTACGAATGGTTTACATCTTGTGGTAAACCCTCTGTATTTACTCTGGTGAAGTCTTCTCTTGATTGTTGACTTTGACACAGATACGCCTACCTCCTAGAGGGTGTTCTTGATCTGGCCAACTGTTGTGAAGAGGTTTTTTTTCACCAGGGAAAGAATTCTTCTGTCATCCATCACAGTTGTTTTCTGTGGTCTTTTGGGACTTTTGGTGTTCCTGACCTCACAAGTGTGTTCTTTCTTTTTCAGAATGTACCAAATAGTTGATTTGGCCAAACCTAATGTTTTTGCTATCTCTCTGATGGGTTTGTTTAGATTTTTCAGGCTAATGATGGCTTGCTTCGCTGGACAGCTCTTTGGACTTCATATTGAGGGTTAACAGCAACAGATTCCAAATGCAAATGCCACACTTGAAATCAAGTCTAGACCTTTTATATGCTTACTTGTAAATTAACTAAAGAAAGAGAACACACACACCTGGCCATGGAATAGCTGAGCAGCCAATTGTCCAATTACTTTTGTTCCCTTAAAAATGGGGGGACCACATATAGAAAGTGCTGTAATTCCTATACCGTTCACCAATACCCTCAAATTAAAGCTGAAAGTCTGCACTTTCAGCTCATATTAATTATTTAATTTAAACTCCAATATGCTGTGGTAGACAGGTCAAGTGTATTATTGTATTGTATCCGTATTGTAGGCTACTACTTTCACCACTTTTAGTCTTGAAATCTTAGTGTAGTAAACAATCTTACTCACTCTGTTTAGCGCATGGCCTCACATGTGAATCCTTAAAGAGATAGGTAGGTTTTAGGCCTAAGAGGGTGTGAACGATGCTTAATAGGTGTAAAAGAAGAGCTCTCCAGTAGGTGTACCAAATGATTCAAGGGCCATTTTCTCAAAAGTGGGGTTATAACTTTCAAAGCAGAATTACTTTCCAATTGTTCCTCACCTTTGCGAGATTCAACTCAGCCATGGGAGCCCCCTGACAATGGCAGAGGGTCCCGCCACTGGTCCATGGCCAGTAGGCCTGATGGAGAACCTGAAGCGACCATCCTAGGCTGCGAGATGCATCCAGGTGAGTGGCTAGCACTCAGCGCCGGAAGGGCCGTATCAACTATAGCCCCACGGGAAGGACTTCCATCACAGAAGCCATCATCACCAATAGGCATAGGCACTGGCGAAAACGCACTGTGTGAACCGGACTAAATTTGGCTAAGCAGAGCCAGAACCCGGACACCCTCCGTGGGGATAGAAAGCGTGATACGTGAGTGAGTCTAGCTCGAGACCCAGGTATGGAATGCGCCGAGATTCAGTTTCTGGTTTCTTATGAAGCCCAGAGACTGAAATTGGACAGTAGCATGAATGTGTGTAATACCGCTTGTCCCCTCAACTCAGCCGCCACCAGCCAATCGCTGTAATAGCCGGCAGCTATTATTTCATGAGCATTCTGAGTTTGTAAAATATGAGGTGCTTGCTGAGGGCACATAGGTCCCTTTTCGTACCCAGGAATACCGGCTGTACCAGCAGTCCCGGATCTTCGACATAGGAACCACTTGGATTGCCTGCTTCTTGAGACAGGAGGATATTTCCGCCCTCAAAATGGCCACTGAGGCCTCGGAAACAGTCAACTTGATAACGCTTCAGAAGCCTAGGGCATGCACAACAAATTGTAGTCTGTACCCTGTTGTCACTTTTCGCATGAACCAGGGTGACACTGCAATTGTGCGCCATTGGTCGGAGCAGACAGGGAGACTCCGGTGAAATGCTGACTGGGAGAGGTTGGTTCCTCTTCCATTTACACCACTCTTGACAACCGTGTGTCTGAACATGGAGAAGGAACACTTTTAATCAAACTCACATAAGGGAGACATCACTTTTAACACACGATCAGTGATGTACCCCGATTGGCCGTGCGACTTGGGGGTACTGTTGTCACAACAAGCTTTCATTGGTTTAGAGGGGAAGATGTGTTTCGGTAACCAGCTGGCACCCAGCTCTGGACCGCATGGATTAAAAATAGACCCAGGGAAAAACCTTTATCATGGAGGTTACTATACTGACCAGTCATAGGTACTGGCGACAAAGCGCCTTGTAACCTAGCTGCGAACGGGACAGAGCTCTGAAAAACGGACCCCTTCTGTTCTAATTTGATTCCCATTAATGAAATTGTTGAGCTGGAGACAGCTCATTTGGAGGCTCATATGAACCACAGAGACTATGTGTGGGATAATACCGTTGTCATGTCCAACCCTGCTCGTTCCCGCAACTCAGCTACCAACAACTAATTGCCTATAGAGCCCATAACTTGTATCACTAGACACCTCATAGGGACTCGTGAGCTACAGGCAGGAATCAGGAATGATACCAGCAATTAGCCACCTATGGGGGAAGGGCACCCCCTTGTGGTCAGTGACCCGTCTTTTCACTCTCACCCTGGGGAGATTGATATACCCCTTGAACACCGTGGAACGTGGGGTAACATAGCGGTCAGCATTAAACATGGACAAGCTTCCAACATACATTGTGCTTCCGTGAGACTGTATAGCCTGCATGAGGCCTTCAGCACACAACGTCCAGGGGGTGAGCATGCTCTACCACTATAGGATGGTTTAGATGGCGCGACTTCTCATTTTCCAATTGTTTGTTTTAGTAGGGTGAATCGAGGTGAAGAGCGTAATAATTGAAGGAATTATTCCAAGCCTCGCGCTTATCACCTGTGGAAGGCGGGGCTTACAGCGAGGTGCGGATTTCATTGGCCTTATCAGGCGTGATTGTAGATCCTTTAACCGAAATCGTGAGAGTGCGACTCCCCATAGTATGTTGTACTGAAGTTGACTGACTGAAAGGGAACGCCTCATACTTTTCCTTGTGACTGCTGAATGAAAACACAATGGTTGGGGGTGTAGCCTACATTTGGCACAGTTTGAGAAGCTAGGGACAGGGTATTTTTGTGATGACTGGATTATGTATTCATTAAAATCACATCTATACTGCTCCCCAAACAAGTTGTCAGGCTGGGAGCCAGCTTACACCGCATCAGTACTTTTACGAGTGGGCCCCCCAGAAAACTTCAGCGAGACTGTTTTTAGTGGCTCTGCTGCAAATGGAAACACTTAGCTCTTACAATAAATTACCCTGCAGCCAATGATGGTGATGCCACACTGCACAGACCCCCAGCCCTGCCACTTTGCCCGGTCAGAGAG
This sequence comes from Brachymystax lenok tsinlingensis, assembly GCA_030435695.1. NCBI lineage: Eukaryota > Metazoa > Chordata > Actinopteri > Salmoniformes > Salmonidae > Brachymystax > Brachymystax lenok. The sequence goes on from CM059801.1 coordinate 12,058,868, forward strand.
ACACGCACACATAGCAGCAGTGTTTGGATTGCGCAAAGTAGCCATTGTGGATGATGGAATGATGATGTGCAACATTAGGTCTTCTCAGAGGCAGAGATGGACAGAGTTTAATGGTAACTGTGCTACTACAGTACAGTACATTTTCAAATGAGTTTTCAAATGCAACATGAGAATGGGGTTGTTGTACTAGGGTGTAGTGTCTTTTGGTGAAGTGTGATAAAGGCAAGAGATAACATAGTCCTCTCTCTGGCTTCCCCCCCGGGTTGAGATTGGGTTCGTGTCAGGATAAAGTTGAGTGTTTGGCTCTTGATTTTCTGGAAGAAAATAGATAAACAACCATTAGTGTTGGTGGAGGTCACTACTCTAGGGCTCTCAAACTCAACTCTGGTCCTCGAAGCCAGTTCCACTGTGTTTTCCCATTGTTTTCCTCTAATAAATGACTGATTTAGACCTGCGACACCAGGTGGGTGCAATTACTTTTCAGGTAGAACAGAAAATCAGCAGGCTCCGGAGCTTGAAGGGTAAGAGTTAAATATCCCTGCTCTAGGGCAATAGCCCTATCTCACCAAAGTACTGCTATTCAATATAGACACTACTATTCTGAATCTGCTTTGTATGATTAAAATATACATGATAAAACTTCTATACACTATTGTCACATTGAGTGGCCCTTTTTCAACCAACCAATGCCACGCCCTCTTTCTGCCAGACTCAGATGGGGTCAAGTTCAAATATAACGACAACACACTTAAAGGTACTTTACTTTAAACTGCTGTATTAGATGTCCAGGTGCAAAAGGAAATAATAGTTACCAAATAAGTGTTGCCTTTGCCTAAGACCACCTACCAAAATAAATAATCATAATTATCATGCCTGCTGGGGTTAACTTGTTTGACCACCTAGTGATGTACACTGAACAAAAAATATAAACGCCACATGTAAAGTGTTGGTCTCATGTTTCATGAGCTGAAATAAAAGATCCCAGAAATGTTTCATACGCACAAAAAGCGTATTTCTCTTGAATTTTGTGCACAAATTTGTTTACATCCTTTTAGTGAGCATTTCTCCTTTGCCAAGATGATCCTTCCACCTGACAGGTGTGGCATATCAATAATCTGATTAAACAGCATGATCATTACACATGTGCACCTTGTGCTGGGGACAATAAAAGGCCACTCTAAAATGTGCAGTTTTGTCACACAACACAATGCCACAGATGTCTCAACTTTTGAGGAAGGGTGTAGTTGGCATGCTGACTTCTGTAATGTCCACCAGAGCTGTCGCCAGATAATCTTATGTTCATTTCTCGACCATAGACCGCCTCCAACGTCCTTTAAGAGAATTTGGCAGTACCTCCAACCGGGCTCAACCACAGACCACGTGTATGGTGTTGCATGAACGAGTGGTTTTCTGATGCCAACGTTGTGAACAGAGTGCCCTTGTTGGTGGTGGGGTTATGGTATGGGCAGGCATAAGCTACGGACAATGAACACAATTGCATTTCATCGATAGCAATTTGAATGCACAAAAATACTGTGACGAGATCCTGAGGCCCATTGTGAGGCCTATTTTTTTTTAGGTTTCTGTGACCAACAGATGCATATCTGTATTCCCAGTCATGTGAAATCCATAGATTAGGGCCTAATGAATTTATTTCAATTGCCTGATTTCCTCATATGAACTGTAACTCAGTAAAATCAATGTGTAATGGCCTTGGGTATAGCTAAATATAAGATCCTTTTATCTGTAGGTTCTTTTCAATGTGTTACCAGATGTATTAACATAAATGCCAAGTAACAAACGACATGTGACTGTATGCTAAGTTGCGATGTTCCCAACTGCCGTCATGCTCTAGCTCATGCGCACAAGTAACAATATGAATTAACCCATTCATCACACAATGAAATTGTTGCATGTTGCGTTTATATTTTATAGTTAAGTTCAGTTTAATTGCAGCTGACCAAACAGATTGTTGTTGAAATATTGCCCCGCTGTTATAGCTACGTTGTGTTTTCACCGAGAGGGCCGGCGGCGCAACCATAACAAACACAGCTGAATGTGGGGTTTACATTTCAGCTGGATGACGGTGCACGCAGCATCTGGGTGGGACTTGGGAAAAAGGAGCTTGGCCATCCGCTGTGCTATGTCTGGCCACCGGCCAGCATGGTAAGCAGAGCCCTGACAGTACGACCGACCTGTGAAGTCATTGTCCAGATGCACTTAAAAATGTCCAAATGCAAATAATACATAAAGAGACAGACAGAATAATTTACAGGTTGTGCACAACATAATGAATGTAGGGACTACAGGAGCGTGTTTGACAATGTAAAGCCATGCCAGACAAAAGGGTTTCAAATTAAATGAGGGTGTGGACCGACAAGGTCAGGTCAGAGAGACTGTGACGTGGCCCTTTAAGAACTTCCAGAAGGAAGCTGCTGGCCTGGGCCTCACACTGTTGGCTCTGAGGTGCAGGCCTGGGTTCAAATTGTATTTGATTTCATTCAAATACTACCAGCATTTGATCGAGCCTTTCTGGAGCGCAAGATGGGGAGGATTTTGCACTTTGGAGACTTATCCATTGACTCCATTGTGCCAGGCAAAACCAATTAAGCGCAGCTAAAGTATCTGAAAGTAAACAAACACTATTTGATCCCAGGTCTGTGAGGTGTCTACGGTTGCATCGAGCCAGCCTTCAACAAGAGGCTAAGGATAAACACCAATCACTGTTATACCAACAACAGGTTTATTTGAGGAAATGTAGTGACACTCCTGCTATGATAGTTGTGGGAGTTATTTGTTTAGTTGCACTTGGGCCTTGGCTCAGAATCTATTGGCACTCTCATTTTCCTTCGTCAGATTTTTACAAATTAGCTTGTTGTAATCTTTTGACCTTATTCCCCCCTCCCTGAGTGTTTCTTTCCATGGTTTTCAGAGTTTTCTTAGAAGCTCAGATGATGAAAATATTCCCATTACTGTAACTTGCCATATATTTGTGAAGAACTTTCAAGTTTTAACACGAATTGTGACAGAGGACACAGTAGGGTGACCATTGACCAAGTTGCTCAAGAAGGAGATAGCAGAACACATGGTACACAGATGGGTTCCGTTTAAATCAGAAGATTTCCAAAATTGAATATACCACGCAGGTCTTTCTCTGTCCTTCTCTCCTTCTTTATATGATTAATTTTATTAGTAGTCTCTTTTAGCACTCATTTGGACTAATCTTCCAAGAATCCTTAAACATTCAAATAAAATGTATAATACAATCACATTTTTACACATAACACACTGTTACAAACAGACATAAAAACTGCATATTGACCAGATAAATACTCTGACAGTCTGAACAGATAGATTGATTCCTTCATCTACCATAGTCTTGCACAACCTTCCAATTTATTATATTTAAATGGTTCTAAAGTATTGTTAGAATTTATATATTGAAAGGTTTCTGGTTTGCTAGATAAATTATTCAATTTCTTTATTGCTCTGAATCGAAATGTTATTTTGCCTATTTCTCTTTTCTGTATGGATAACGCATAGTTGGTGAACAATCTATTCCTAGTGTTTACTGAATGTCTGTCTCTTAACAACTGAATACTGTTGTCAATGGAGTTTGGCCGTTTTAAGTGGTGTACATTGTGAAATAAAATAAGCATGTTCTTCTAAATTATCTTGTTGATTGGTGACCAACCAAGGGCATTGTGCATGACTAAAACATAAGAATCATATCTCCACCTTAAAACAATCCTTGCTGCTTTGTTCTGTACAATCTGCAGCCTCCTAATTTCACTTGCTGATGCATTTCCCCAGACCACAGAACAGTAGTTCACCTGACTCACAATTAATGCTTGGGTTGTTGTCTTAAGTTAAATATTTTGCTATCCTTCTGATCATGCATGCAGTTGTAATATTTTACACAGATTAGTTATTTTAGACGACCATTATAAGCAGTTATCTAGACGCACCCCTAGTAGTTTGGTTTCTGCCACTTCCCCAATTTGTACTCCCCCCATACTTCATTGCATCCCATGCTGTGTTGGCCTTTTCCTGGTGGAACAGAGCAACATAACCTTGGTTTTCTTGGTGTTCAAAACAAGATCGTTCCGGCAAATCCACTCCCTGATATTTTCAAGATCTACTTGTAGAGCTTGCTGTACCTGTTGAACCGATTGTCTTGCTGTATAATTTGCAGTATCATCTGCAAATATAGTTGCTTGAGTTTCAGATAAGGCATAAGGAAGGTTGTTGGTATATATTAAGTAAAGAAGTGGACCAGTGCACCTCCCCTGAGGTATTCCACAGTTTAAAGCATGAGGGGGAAGAAAACAACCCATTGATATACAGTACCAGTCAAACGTTTCGACACACCTACTCATTCAAGGGTTTTTCTTTATTTTTACTATTTTCTACATTGTAGAATTATAGTGAAGACATCAAAACTATGAAATAACACATATGGATTCATGTAGTAACCAAAAAAGTGTTTAACAAATCCAAATGTATTTTATTGTGTTGTGTTGTTTTTTAGTGTTGTGACTTTACTTTCATTAATCTGATGACTGTTATTTATTTAATTCACTATGTTTAATTGTTTCCCGATTAAATTAATAATGTAACAATTAACTCATAAGGAATTTGGGGCACCACAAAAGAGGTTGTTTAAAGATTAATGAATCATGACCTCTTATCATCATTCTGAACAGTCGTAACCTCATGCATCTGCAAAAAAAACAGCCTCACTCATGATTCAGTACTACACAAATTGGTTTTACTAGCTAACTAAATAATAACAGAATAAACATACACCCTTTACATGAGACAAAGGTCCCTAGTGGACTGACAAAATATTGTGGCGAGAGAGAGAGAGAGAGAGAGAGATTGTCCGAAAGGGGTCTTCTACTGTTGTTCACTCTGGAAGATAGCCAACCATGTCGACGGATCCCATTGGTGATGAGTGTAGTAGGATAGTCTCACTTAGATTCGCTTTTCTCGATATCTGTCTTAGGACAGATAATCAGCTGTACCAGGGATTGTCTGAGGTGAGCTTCTCGCCCTTTCCTCCTCGTGTTGATAGTCAGGATTTAAACCACTTTAGATGTGGGCTACAGCTCCCCATCTTTCCTGGTCTAAAAGAAGGTGAGTTTATTTCTTCACCTCGTGTTGAGGTTCAAAGTTCCAAACATTTAAAATATGAAGCTACCGCCTCATGTTTCCTGGTCGAATGTTAATTTTGTTACCAAGGCTTTGTCCTTCTGACACGCTCTCCGACCTCACTCGGGCCGTGGCTACTTATGCACAGTTTATAGGAGATAGATTCTCTTATACCTCCTAAAATCACATTCATATCTTAACAAAAATACTTGTATTGGTGAAAATAATGTTTCATCCCATACAATTTTTTATGACATCACAAAATGAAAAGCAATATTACATTAATTTTCTATAGCTCCCCACTGACCATTCCCCACATTGTTATGTTAGAAATGTTGTTCCATTATCCACATTTGACTGTGTTAGAGTTTCAAATGGAAAACTGTCTGTGGAACAAAGATATTCCTTTGGTTGATACTAAAGGCGGAGAAAGAGCATTAAACTTACATTTACGACAGGGTGTGGAGGTGTCAAAACCCGCACACCAGTTCCCTCCTCCCCTCTGCGGGTCAGAGAAGGTTTGGTTATTGTCAGCCATTGCCAAGCTGATCTGACCCAAAGTTATCCTCACAGGACAGTCATGATAGTAGCCACCCTTTGCCTTGATGACACGTTTGCGCACTCTTGGCATTATCTCAACCAGCTTCACCTGGAATGCTTTTCCAACACCAGTCCTCACGTCATCGGGAACTAAGGTTGACTTCCATCAACAGGCTTTTGTACTGGGGGAGAGAGGTGCATGTTTCATAGTTCTCAACCAATGTCTGTTCACTTGGGCGTGGCCACTGAGTGAGCATAGTTTACTTATGAAAACTATTCTCTAATTTCGAAGCTAAAATTACATTTTATTTTTCACAAATAGTTTCATATTTAAACTTTTAAATTGCGAAACAATTCCATGTGAATCTGATAACTAGAATGTGTAGACTTTCCAAGATACATTTTATGTCGTCCTGTCATCAGATATAATGTCCCAGACACCAACTGATCTGACATCATATTCTTTAAGTACCAACGGACACTTTCAACTGGTGGAGAAAGGGAAATATTGTTCCATTCCCCAACCTTTTGATGTTACCATACTCTCTCTATGTTAAACAAAGGGCTTTCCAAGACCCATTCTGTAGAGTGGAGAGAAAAGGGGAAAGTGTTTATGGGGGGGGTCATAAACCTCACCCAAAAGGGCAACGTCATAACACTAGGCATGATGAGATAGATGTACCAAGTAAGCCCTTAACTGTATTCCATACCTTAAATAATGTTTACAATCAAAAAAGCATTTTTGTAAAATAACGTTTTTTTCTTACGATTTAATTTAACTGCATAATTACATAGATTTCTGTTAATCAAGTTCTAGTTTAGATTTGGCTGCTAAGACTTTGACATATTTCTTTGAGAAAATGCCTCACCCAGTTCATCAGTTCTTTCTTTATCTCCTCTCTCTCTCTCTCTCTCTCTCTCTCTCTCTCTCTCTCTCTCTCTCTCCCATCTGAACCTCCATCCATCTGTCTTTCTCTCTCTTTTTCTCTCTCAGTATCTCCACAATCCATCTCCCTCTTCTTTTTTTGCTTTTTTCTCCTTCTGTGGGTTTATTTCCATAACTGCAAGGAATTTTTGGGCAACACCTATTTTGTGGAAACCCCTTCCGCAATCCCAAACGGTTTGTCCACGTAACCTCAGGGGAGCAGCCAGTAACTATGTAATTGGAGAAGATTGAGTACACACACTAGACTAGCCTGGTGAGCCTATTGAGAGGCTGAAATAAAGATGACCAGATGTTTACCCAGTCCAGTCCTACCATATGTGATGTGGAGGATACTGTGTGCAAATGTGGTGGAGAGTGGTTGCAAGAGAGAGAGCGGGAGAGAGAGAAGAGGGGTGTGAACCTTTGACCTGGAGTGTTCATTACAGATTGAATATTTATTTTTTTAACCCTCAATGTCTATTGACCATAAAGCTAATGGAAAACAATGACGTCCTACGTCATCTGTCGGTTGGTTGGTTTTCCTCCTGAGGAAATGTAGTGTTCCTCTCAGGATATCAGTCAGGAATCCCCTCCTTCACTGATGGAAACCATGGAGCCATCAAAACAGTTGCTCTGTAATTCCGCATGCGGCCTGGTTTCAATTAAAGCATTGAATATCAAAGACAATCACTCCCATTTTTATGTGATTTTGTTATGTGTATCCAGTTTATTTTAATGGAAAATATGTGGGTGGAGCACTTGCTAATTGGTATGGAAAACTTGCACCTGTGGTAGACCAATGTTTTGAGAGTCAGAAACATTGAATATTTGTGCTCTTCTGGTCTCCTTTGAGGAGTAGTTTATCCCAAAACATTTTCAGACAGCAATCACATCTGACCATGTTAGGAAGTCAGACAGACTAGGGTGCTCCAGCTCAATTTTACCTGTCAGATAACCTACTATATACACTAATTATACCAAACATTAGGAACACCTTCAATTCATCGGGGTACGGACTCTACAAGAGTAGAGTCCATGCAAGCGTTCCACAGGGATGCTTCCTTCCTAATGTTGACTCCAATGCTTCCCACAGTTGTGTCAAGTTGGCTGGATGTCCTTTGGGTGGTGGACCATTCTTTTTTCTTTTTTTTCCTTTTTTTTATAAGGGGTGGATCAGCTTAATATTGCAGAAAGATTGTTGCTTCCATCAATGAAATTGTCTGCATCATTTCCAATCCCCCATATATATATTTTTTGGTAAATATATATATATCCATATACATACACATATGCATACATTTATACATATATACATACACATACCTATATAGACATACATACTTTTTTTAGAATATACCTTTATTATTCCCCGCAAACCCTACCACCCTACCCCAATTGGAGTAAACTATCTTGTTATTAGTCCCACCCTTCAGCTCCATTCAACCCCTCCCATCTATCTTTCAACACCATCCATTTTGGATTTCTATTTGCCATATATTTTTCAACTGCGCTGTGATGCTTCACAAAAGTACTGAACCTTTCTATTCTCATAGTTTCTACAGATTGTAAATAAAAAATATTTTTTTGCTAAAATAATTATTATATTATTGATTGACTATGGCTTTTCAAATTACCCAGTATTGCTATCTGCAGCGTTAGTGGTGGACCATTCTTTATACACATGGGAAACTGTTGAGCATGAAAAACCCAGCAGCGTTGCAGTTCTTGACACAAACCGCTGCGCCTGGCACTTAGTACCATACCCTGCTCAAAGATATGCATTTGCCTTGCACCAAGTTCTGGAACAAAACATGAAAACAAACATAGAAAACTACGGTAATCAGGGATGATGGCCACCTGCCATTAAGGGACAACTGTGCTGTCAGTCTCCCATTTTTTCCCCTTGTGCTAAGCCCCGTCCATAACCACATTTGTGGTAATAATTAATGAATGAAAATGCCAAGTTCTTCTTGATTAGATCATTTCGTGTCAGAGTTGAGTAGTAGCAGATTGAGGAAAGATATTATGTCACTGTTTTCATAGCTCAAAACAAACTTGCGAGCAAAACATTTTGACAGCGGCATTTTAAAGTAAGTTTGCTGCATCGGTGGAGGGATTTCACAATTTCATAACACATTTCATGTAATTCTACTCATGTTGCCATGGGGCACAGAGAAAAAAAATGGGAGTTTTACAGAGAATTTCCTGCAAATCTACTAATTTTGCCATAGGGTGGAGAGAAATGTTTACAGTTTTGAATATGCAGTCTGAGTTTGAGTGACTAACAAAATTAAGTTGAGATAGCTGACTAGACTAGCTGACTAGACTAACTTACCAATCTTAAAATGTTTTGCTGACATGGGCTAATTGAGTGACAGTCAGTGACTGATATAACAAGAGATGATAAACTGCTGATGCACAACCACATTTTGAAATTGCACCTTGTGTATTCTACTATTCTAACTCTCAACAGTAAGTTGAAACCCCGACTGAGTTCCTAGTTTTTGGAAACTGATCCACGAGCCACTCCTGCCAGTTGCCCATCCCTGGTCTAGTACGTTCATTTTGAACAATAGCAACATGTGCATCCATTACTAGTCTAATAATGGGACACTTAATATAGTCTGTATTGCACAATACCATTGACATTAAGTCTACTTATGTCATAAAATAAAACAGAAATCTGCAACTCTACCTCTTCTACGGAGGTTGAGTGAATTGTTTTTGTTTTCTTCCTTTGTATGTGTTCGACAGTGAAGGTTCCATCAAGACATTCTTTCCATTCTGGGGGAAGAAGACGTGGAATCACTCCATATAAACAGTATCAGTATGGACACACCTACTCTTTATTTTTACTATTTTCTACACTGTTGAATAATAGTGAATATATCAAAACCATGAAATAACATATATGGAATCATGTAGTAACCAAAAAAGTGTAAACAAATCAAAATATATTTTAGATTCTTCAAAGTAACCACCCTTTGCCTTCACGACAGCTTTGTACACTCTTGCATTCTTTCAACCAGCTTCATCTGGAATGCTTTTCCAACAGTCTTGAAGGAGTTCCCACATATGCTGAGCAATTATTGGCTGCTTTTCCTTCACTCTGCGGTCCAACTCATCCCAAAACATCTCAATTGGGTTGAGGTTGGGTGATTGTGGAGGCCAGGTCATCTGATGCAGCACTCCATCACTCTCCTTCTTGGTCAAATAGCACTTACACAGCCTGGAGATGTGTTGGGTTGTTGCCCTGTTGAAAAACAAATGATAGTCCCACTAAGCGCAAACCAGATGGGATGGGGTATCACTGCAGAATGCCATGTTAGCCATGCTGTGTGTGCCTTGAATTAAGTGTGCCTTGAATTCTAAATAAATCACTGATAGTGTCACCAGCAAAGGACCCCTACACCATCACACCTCCTCCTCCATGCTTTACGATGGGAACCATACATGCAGAAATCATTTGTTCACCTACTCTGCGTCTCACAGAGGCACAGTGGTTAGACCCAAAAATCTCTAATTTGGACTCCTCAGACCAAAGGACAGATTTCCACCAGTCTAATGTCCATTGATTGTGTTTATTGGCCCAAGCAAGTCTCTTCTTCTTATTGGTGTAATTTCTTTGCAGCAAAATTGACCATGAAGACCTGGTTCACGCAGTCTCATCTGAACAGTTGATGTTGAGATGTGTCTGTTACTTGAACTCTGTGAAGCATTTATTTGTCTGCAATTTCTGAGGCTGGTAACTCTAATGAACTTATCCCCTGCAGCAGAGGTAACGCTGGGTCTTCATTTCCTGTGGCGTTCCTCATGAGAGACAGTTTCATCATAGCGCTTGATGGTTTTTGTAAATGCACTTGAAGAAACTTTCAAAGTTCTTGAAATGTTCCATATTGACTGACCTTCATGTCTTAAAGTAATGATGGACTGTCATTTCGATTTGCTTATTTGAGCTGTTCTTGCCATAATATGGACTTGGTCTTTCACCAAATAGGGCTATCTTCTGTATACCCCCCCTACTTTGTCACAACACAACTGATTGGCTAAAACGCATTAAGAAGGAAAGAAATTCCACAAATTAACTTTTAACAAGGCACACCTGTTAATTAAAATGCATTCCACTTCATGAAGCTGGTTGAGAGAATGGGAAGAGTCTGCAAAGCTGTAATCAAGGCAAAGGGTGGCTACTTTGAAGAATCTCAAATATAAAATACATTTTGATTTGTTTAACACTTTTTTGGTTGCTACATGAGAACATTTCTCCAAAAAGTACGATCTTTGTCCCCATGTGCAGTTGCAAACCGTAGTCTGGCTTTTTTATGGCTGTTTTGGAGCGGTGGCTTCTTACCTGCTGAGCGGCCTTTCAGGTAATGTCTATATAGGACTTGTTTTACTGTGGATATAGATACTTTTGTACCTGTTTCCTCCAGCGTCTTCACAAGGTCCTTTGCTGTTGTTCTGGGACTGATTTGCACTTTTCGCACCAAAGTACCTTCATCTCTAGGAGACAGAACACGTCTCCTTCCTGAGCGGTATGACGGCTGCGTAGTCCCATGGTGTTTATACTTGCATACTATTGTTTGTACAGATGAACATGGTACCTTCAGGCGTTTGGAAATTGTTCCCAAGGATGAACCAGACTTGTGGAGGTCTACAATTTTTTTTCTGAGGTCTAGGCTGATTTATTTAGATTTTCCCATGATGTCAAGCAAAGAAGCACTGAGTTTGAAGGTAGGCCTTGAAATACATCCACATGTACACCTCCAATTGACTCAGATTATGTCAATTAGCCTCTCAGAATCTTCTAAAGCCATGACATCATTTTCTGGAATTTTCCAAGTTGTTTAAAGGCACAGTCAACTTAGTGTATGTAAACTGGAATTGTGATACAGTGAATTATAAGTGAAGTAATCTGTCTGTAACAATTGTTGGAAAAATAACTTGTCATGCACAAAGTAGATGTCCTAACCGACTTGCCAAATCTATAGTTTGTTAACAAGAAATTTGTGGAGTGGTGGAAATGACTCCAACCTACAGTGGGGCAAAAAAGTATTTAGTCAGCCACCAATTGTGCAAGTTCTCCAACTTAAAAAGATGAGAGAGGCCTGTAATTTTCCTGAACATGTACTGGCTTAAGCAGGGGGACACGCCTGGCACTGCAGGATTTGAGTCCCTGGCGGCGTAGTGTGTTACTGATGGTAGGCTTTGTTACTTTGGTCCCAGCTCTCTGCAGGTCATTCACTAGGTCCCCCCGTGTGGTTCTGGGATTTTTGCTCACCGTTCTTGTGATCATTTTGACCCACGGGTGAGATCTTGCGTGGAGCCCCAGATCGAGGAAGATTATCAGTGGTCTTGTATGTCTTCCATTTCCTAATAATTGCTCCCACAGTTGATTTCTTCAAACCAAGCTGCTTACCTATTGCAGATTCAGTCTTCCCAACCTGGTGCAAGTCTACAATTTTGGTGTCCTTTGACAGCTCTTTGGTCTTGGCCATAGTGGAGTTTGGAGTGTGACTGTTTGAGGTTGTGGACAGGTGTCTTTTATACTGATAACAAGTTCAAACAGGTGCCATTAATACAGGTAACGAGTGGAGGACAGAGGAGCCTCTTAAAGAAGAAGTTACAAGTCTGTGAGAGCCAGAAATCTTGCTTGTTTGTATGTGACCAAATACTTATTTTCCACCATAATTTGCAAATAAATTCATAAAAAATCCTACAATGTGATTTTCTGGATTTTTTTTCCTCATTTTGTCTGTCATAGTTGAAGTGTACCTATGATGAAAATTACAGGCCTCTCTCATCTTTTTAAGTGAGAGAACTTGCACAATTGGTGGCTGACTAAATACTTTTTTGCCCCACTGTAAGTGTATGTAAACTTCCGACTGCAGCTGTATGCGGCAACGTGTGTCAATCTCCTCCCTTCTCTCCTGCCATGTGGTTTTCTGGACCAGAGAGATCTACATTTTATGATGTTAAAGTTATTGTGGTGGTCTCTCATTTGTGATGGAGCCCTAATCCCTTAATTACAGGGGCAGTATCATCAAATATTACTTACATCTGCAAACGGAATGAGAGAGCGGTTTCCTTTCTAGATAGAAGACGGACAGAGGCTTGATATGGCCCACTGGGTAAGTTGTAGCGTACACTGTGAAGACAACATATTTACTGTTCGTGATAGCTGCATCAGTGAAGTCTTTGTGGCTTGTGAGTTATGATGTAGGGGAGATACCTAGAGAGGAACCAGTCCTCTTCTGGCTGTGCCGGGTGCAGATTATAACAGAACATGGACAAGATTTAAAAATATTAATAAAACATGCAGAACAGTTGAAACTGGAGAAGCAGCACGGCCAGGTGGACTGGGGACATCAAGGAGTCATCAGGCCAGGTAGACCTTGAGAAAAGGTCCTAATGCTCAGGTCGAGAGAGAGAGAGAGAGAGAGCGCATACCCTCTTAAGGAACAGTGGGGCGCATATTATGGCAAGAACAGCTCAAATAAGCAAAGAGAAACGACAGTCCATCATCACTTTAAGACATGAAGGTCAGTCAATACAAAACATTTTAAATTCACACAGGACACCGGATAAGAGAGGAGAAATACTCCAGGTATAACAGACGGACCCTAGCCCCCCGACACATAAACTACTGCATCATAAATACTGGAGGCTGAGACAGGAGGGGTCCGGAGACACTGTGGCCCCATCCGACACTGTGGCCCCATACCCCCGGACAGGGCCAAACAGGCAGGATATAACCCCACCCACTCTGCCGAAGCACAGCCCCCACACCACTAGAGGGATATCTTCAACCACCAATTTACCATCCTGAGACAAGGCCGAGTATAGCCCACAAATATCTCCGCCACAGCACAACCCAAGGGGGGGCGCCAACCCGGACAGGAAGATCACGTCAGTGACTCTACCCACTCAAGCGACGCACCCCCCCAGGGATGGCATGGAAGAGCACCAGTAAGCCAGTGACTCAGCCCCTGTAATAGGGTTAGAGGCAGAGAATCCCAGTGGAGAGGGGAACCGGCCAGGCAGAAACAGCAAGGGTGGTTCGTTGCTCCAGTGCCTTTCCATTCACCTTCACACTCCTGGGCCAGACTACACTCAATCATAGGACCTACTGAAGAGATGAGTCTTCAATAAAGACTTAAAGGTTGAGACCGAGTCTCCGTCTCTCGCATGGATAGGCAGACCATTCCATAAAAATGGAGCTCTATAGGAGAAAGCCCTGCCTCCAGCTGTTTGCTTAGAAATTCTAGGGACAGTAAGGAGGCCTGCGTCTTGTGACCGTAGCGTACGTGTAGGTATGTACGGCAGGACCAAATCGGAAAGATAGGTAGGAGCAAGCCCATGTAATGCTTTGTAGGTTAGCAGTAAAACCTTGAAATCAGCCCTTGCCTTAACAGGAAGCCAGTGTAGAGAGGCTAGCACTGGAGTAATATGATCAAATGTTTTGGTTCTAGTCAAGATTCTAGCAGCCGTGTTTAGTACTAACTGAAGTTGATTTCGTTTTTTTACCCGTTTAGACTAAGCTTTGCAGTAGTCTAACCTAGAAGTGACAAAAACATGAATACATTTTTCTGCATCATTTTTGGACAGAAAGTTTCTGATTTTTACAATGTTACGTAGATGGAAAAAAGCTGTCCTCGAAACAGTATGTTTGTCAAAAGAGAGATCAGGGTCCAGAGTAACGCCGAGGTCCTTCACAGTTTTATTTTAGACGACTGTACAACCATCAAGATTAATTGTCAGATTCAACAGAAGATCTCTTTGTTTCTTGGGACCTAGAACAAGCATCTTTGTTTTGTCAGAGTTTAAAAGTAAAACATTTGCCGCCATTCACTTCCTTATGTCTGAAACACAGGCTTCCAGGGAGGGCAATTTCGGGGCTTCACCATGTTTCATCGAAATGTACAGCTGTGTGTCATTCGCATGTGTGTCATCCGCATCCGTCTCCCCTTTGCTGCTATAACAGCTTCCACTCTTCTGGGAAGGGTTTCCGCTAGATGTTGGAACAATGCTGTAGGGACTTGCTTCCATTCAGCCACAAGAGCATTAGTGAGGTTGGGCAATGATGTTGGGCGATCAGGCCTCGCTTGTAGTCGGTGCTCCAATTCATCCCAAAGGGATTTGATGGGGTTGAGGCCAATCAAGTTCTTCCACACCAATCTCGGCAAACCATTTCTGTATGGACCTCGCTTTGTGCACTTGGGCTTTGTCATGCTAAAACAGGAAAGGGCCTTCACCAAACTGTTGCCACAAAGTTGGAGTCACAGAATCGTCTAGAATGTCATTGCATGCTGTAGCGCTAAGATTTCCCTTCACTGGGACTAATGTGTCTAACCTGAACCATGAAAAACCGCCCCAGACCATTATTCCTCTTCCACCGACATTTACAGTTGGCACTATGCATTGAGGCAGGTAGCGTTCTCCTGGCAAGGCTTGTGTGCGGCTGCTCAGCCTTGCAGTTTGGAACTCGATAATGAGTGTTGCAACCAAGGACAGTCGATTTTTACGCGCTACGCACTTCAAAACCCGGCGACCCCATTCTGTGAGCTTGTGTGGCCTACCACTTAGCGGCTGAGCTGTTGTTGCTCCTAAATGTTTCCACTTTACAATAACATCATTTACAGTTGACCGATGCAGCTCTAGCAGGGTAGAATTTTGACGAACTGACTTGTAGGAAAGGTGGCATCCTATGACAGTGCCACATTAAAAGTCATTGAGTTCTTGAGTACCGTCCATTCTAATGCCAATGTTTGTCTGTGGAAATTGCATGGTTGTGTGCCTAGATTTTATACACCTGTCAGCAACGGGTGTGGCTGAATAACCGAATCCACTAATTTGAAGGGGTGTCCACATACTTTTCCCCGATAGTGTATTTACCATAAGGATGTACAGTGCGGATGCAGAAAACATAATCTCTTAGGTAAGAGAGATACTGAAATTAACCTTGCGTAGGTAGGCCTGTTATGATCTCCCCCTAAAGGTTTAATCTTTATTGGAGCAGTGAATAGCAGGTCTACCGGCCGAGAGACCAGGGTTTGAGACCTACGTTGCACTGTCACCTTTCACAAAATTTCTACAATACTGTACGAGAAGAATTTGGATCTCTTATTGGAATGTTAGTCAGCTGATGCATCTGTCATCATCTTGAGTTGACTGTAATTTTAAACAGGCTTAATACATCTGCATATTGGCCGTTTCATGTGCACAATGGGGATATAATGTGCTTGGATATTTTATTGCATGACTCAAAGCTTGACCAACAACTACATTTATAGACCTGACCTTTTCACGATGCTTGAAAAGAGATCTGGCTGTTACAACATGTTAGTCTTTTCTGCATACTGAACATGATTTGAATGATAAAATAACACTCAGTTAAGCCCTCCATGAGTGAGACGTGATTTATTTGAATAGGAATTTAACGGCATTAAAACAATGCTATTTGTATGCCATCAACTGTTCCTTCAAGGAACCCCATCCAGTTAAAATACAGCCTGGAAAAATGTAAGTCAACAGTATTAGCATAGTGTTTCGACTGATAGAGCACTGCTCTGCTCAGCGCACTACAATAATGGAAGCTCGCTGTGGCCTAGGGATAGTGACACATGTTTGAGGAAAACATGATATTACAGTACTGTTAGCAATAGTACAAGTTGTCTCAAGAGTGTGCAAAGCTGTCATCAAGGCAAAGGGTGGTTACTTTGAAGAATCTAAAACATATTTTGACTTGTTTAACAGTTTTCTGGTTACTACATGATTCCATATGTGTTATTTCATAGTGTTTATGTCTTTACTAATATTCTACAATGTAGAAAATAGTCAAAATAAATGAGTAGATGTGTCCAAACTTTTGACTGGTACTGTACATAAAATGGCAGGAGTGTTGCTCGCTCCTACATTTAGTGAGTATATTAGAAGATGTCTCTTAGATTGCCGTCTGAGCCAACATTTATTTTTGCGGCAGTGCTGCCTGCCAATAGTAATTGTCATTTATTGTGGCTGGGGATTTTAATAAGGCTAATTTGAAAACAAGGCTCCCGAAATTTTACCAACATATCGAATGTGCCACCCGGGCTGGTAAAATCCTGGATCATTGTTATTCCAACTTCCGTGATGCATACAAGGCTATTCTCCGCCCTCCTTTCGGCAAGTCTGACCATGACTCCATTTTGTTGCTCCCAGCCTATAAACAGAAACTAAAACAGGAAACGCCCGTTCTCAGGTCTGTTCAACGCTGGTCCGACCAATCTGATTCCACGCTGCAAGATTGCTTCGAGCACGTGGACTGGGATATGTTCCGACAGCATCTGACAACAACATTGATGTATACGCTGATTCGTGAGCAAGTATATTAGCAAGTGCATTGGTGATGTTGTACCCATAGCAAATGTTAAAACCTTCCCAAACAGAAACCGTGGATTGATGGCAGCATTCGCAAGAAACTGAAAGCGCAAAACACTGCTTTTAACCAGGGTAAGGCTACCGGAAACATGACTGAATACAAACAGTGTAGCTATTCCCTCCGCAAGGCAATCAAACAAGCTAGCGTCAATATAGAGACAAAGTAGAGTCACAATTCAACGGCTCAGACACAAGAGGAATGTGGCAGGGTCTACAGTCAATCAAAAAGAAAACCAGCCCCGCTATGACCATGACGCCCTGCTCCCAGACAAACTAAACAACTTCTTTGCTCGGTTTGAGGACAATACAGTGCCACCGACACGGCCTGCTACCAAAACCTGCGGGCTCTCCTTCACCGCAGCCAATGTGAGAAAAACATTTAAATGTGTTAACCCTCGCAAGGCTGCCGCCCAGATGGCATCCCTGGCCGTGTCCTCAGAGCATGCGCAGACCAGCTGGCTGGTGTGTTTACGGACATATTCAATCAGTCCCTATCCCAGTCTGCTGTTCCCACATGCTTCAAGAGGGCCACCATTGTTCCTGTTCCCAAGAAAGCTAAGGTAACTGAGCTAAATGACTATCGCCTGCAGCACTCACTTCCGCCATCATGAAGTGCTTTGAGAGATTAGTCAAGGATCATATCACCTCCATCCTGCTAGACACCCTGGACCCACTCCAATTTGCTTACCATCCCAATAGGTCCACAGACGACGCTATCGCAATCACACTGCATACTGCCCTAACCCATCTGGACAAGAGGAATACTTATGTAAGAATGCTGTTCATCGACTACAGCTCAGCATTTAACACCATAGTTCCCTCCAAGCTCGTCATTAAGCTCGAGACCCTGGGTCTCGACCCAGCCCTGTGCAACTGGGTCCTGGACTTCCTGACGGGCTGGCCCCAGGTGGTGAGGGTAGGAAACAACATCTCCACCCCGCTGATCCTCAACACTGGGGCCCCACAAGGGTGCGTTCTCAGCCCTCTCCTGTACTCCCTGTTTACCCATGACTGTGTGGCCAAGCACGCATCCAACTCAATCATCAAGTTTGCTGACGACACTACAGTGGTAGGCTTGATTACCAACAACGACGAGACTGCCTACAGGGAGGAGGTGAGGGCCCTCGGAGTGTGGTGTCAGGAAAAGAACCTCTCACTCAATGTCAACAAAACAAAGGAGATGATCGTGGACTTCAGGAAACAGGAGAGGGAGCACCCCCCTATCCACATCGAGGGGACAGTAGTGGAGAAGGTGGAAAGTTCCTCGGCGTACACATCACGGACAAACTGAATTGGTCCACCCACACAGACAGCGTGGTGAAGAAGGCGCAACAGCGCCTCTTCAACCTCAGGAGGCTGAAGCAATTCGGCTTGTCACCAAAATCACTCACAAACTTCTACAGATGCACAATCGAGAGCATCCTGTCGGGCTGTATCACCGCCTGGTACGGCAACTGCTCCGCCCACAACCGTAAGGCTCTCCAGAGGGTAGTGAGGACTGCACAGCGCATCACCGGGGGTAAACTACCTGCCCTTCGGGACACCTACACCACCCGATGTCACAGGAAGGCCAAAATGATCATTAAGGACAACAACCACCCGAGCCACTGCCTGTTCACCCCGCTATCATCCAGAAGGCGAGGTCAGTACAGGTGCATCAAAGCTGGGACCGAGAGACTGAAAAACAGCTTCTACCTCAAGGCCATCAGACTGTTAAACAGCCATCACTAACATTGAGTGGCTGCTGCCAACATAGTGACTTAAATCTCTAGCCACTTTAAACATAGGAATTGGATGTAACAATGTATCACTAGCCACTTTAAACAATTTTGTATATAATGTTTACGTATCCGACATACTCATATCAAATGTATACACTGTACTCTAAACCATCTACTGAATCTTGCCTATGCCGTTCGGCCATCAACCCAAATCTCTAGCCACTTTAATAATTATAATTGGATGAAATCATGTATCAGTAGCCACTTTAAACAATGCCATTTATATAATGTTTACATATCCTACATTACTCATCTCATATATATATGTGTATATACTGTACTCCATACCATCTACTGCATCTTGCCTATGCCGGTCAGCCATCGCTCATCCATATATTTATATGTACATACTTGTATTCATTCCTTTACTCTTGTGTGTATAAGGTAGTTGTTGTGAATTTGTTAGATTACTTGTTAGATACTACTGCATGGTCGGAACTAGAAGCACAAGCGTTTCACTACACTCGCATTAACATCTGCTAACCATGTGTATGTGACAAATAAAATTTGATTTGATTTGAACTCAGTTAAATCTTTGAAATTGTTGCATGTTGTGTTTATATTTTTGTTCAGTGTATAATTCCCATCATTTGATGGTTTCGATAGTTTCCCAAGAGACTCCATAGGCCAGCAAAACATTGTAGTAGTAACTTTGTTTTGAGCACATCACCAGGAAATAAGCACTATACTGTATCTAAAACACAGTTCTTTAATATATCTCAACATAACTCCAATAAGTGAAACAACAGTCTTTGGTGGGTCACTCAACTCGCTCACACCCATTGTCACAAGTCTCTTAACGTGATTTATAGGGGTCTAGCATTTCACGATATATAAACTAGAATTTATTAGTTTGGTCCTCGTCAATTTGTTTTCCGCCAGAAATCTGACCTTTATGAGAATATGAATTATAAATTTTGGGCTTGTTTAGATCAGTTACAAAACCGTTAAGCAGCTTCCTCCCAATAGGGTCCACAGACTTCAGAGCATACAAAGACGTTGCTCAATGATCGCATGAGAACATGACCGTATACTGAGCTGCTATCAAATCTCAATCCACCACATAGTCATAATTAGGCCTAGGTCTAGATCACATCTCTGGTACCATTGGGCCAAGAGATAAGTCATAAGCAGTTTTGGGTCAGCAAGCTCTTGATTATCCTGTAGAAAATGTATCCTTTTGTTCTCTAGACTAGACATCTAAAGGCACCTGAACCTGTTGGAGCACCTTTCTATAATATTTCTCTTACGTTCATAGACCCCTATCACACCATCCTTTTCATTTCATATACACACTGTGCTTTACTATTATAATATCTTCCAGGTGTTGAATAAAGTTATTTAATCTCCTCAGTTTTGCTGCAAGCCATATTGCTGCGATTTAGGAATATTTTTTATAATGTGTGCACACCTGCTCCAGATACATTGTCTGACTCTAGGTCTTTGGGGAGGTAATAACGACTGTCGATATTATGGGAATTCATGGGAAGGACAAATACTGCTTTTTTACAATCCATACAAGAAGTGCTCAGAGGCATAGATGCAGTTAATGAGTGATCTCAACTATGAAACTACTATGTCTGGTTTTGTTATTACAAACGTAAGTCATAACCTTTAACTTTTCCATTCACATTCAAGGTCTGTGTAATCATTTTTGGGGTATTTTAGATTACCTGGTGGAACTTTAATTAGCGTGTGTCCTCATAATCTTGATACCCCAACCCAATGGTATTTCTTGCCTTTTTGAAAGATGAGAAACCATTATTCCTATATCTCTGATCAGTGCCAGGAATTAGTTAAGTGTCTTTCTCTTAAAAACCACCCAGGGACATCATTCATTCCAATAAAATTAATTCAACACAGTACCATTAGTACTCCTGAGAATTGGGGGGATTTTTTTAGAGTAACTTCCTTCTGGTTGACTCCTCAAACTAAAGACACATCTGGGGCTGTTTCTCTGCAGTGAGTGTCACCCCAGGCCCGTAATTTAATACCTGTGACTGACTGTTGGGGATGGTGACCTGTGTGTGTGAGTAAGCCTGTGCAGGCTGCTAGCGCAAGGCTGACCAGAGCCAGAGAGAGGGGGACAGGACAGGGGTTTTAATAGGCCCACCCACTAGGAGAATGCAACTATTTCCTCTCCGTGAATCAAAATGGACACAGTCTGTCTTGGGGGATTCAATAAGAACAGACAAGAGAATGTCAATTTTCCTTCATAGCAGGGATGTCAAACTCATTCCATAGAGGGCCTACTGTCTGCAGGTTTTCCTTTCAATTATGCCCTAGACAACCAGGTGAAGGGAGTTACTTACTAATTAGTTACCTTAATTCAATCAAATACAAGGGAGGATTGAAAAGACAGTTTTCATCTACATTTTCGTAGCTGTCTATTTACCACCACAATCTGATGCAGGCACTAACACCGCACTCAATGAGCTGTATAAGGCCATAAGCAAACAAGAGAATTCTCACCCAGAAGTGGCGCTCCTAGTGGCCGGGGACTTTAATGCAGGAAAACTTAAATCCGTTTTACCTAATTTCTACCAGCATGTCACGTGCAACCAGATGGAAAAAAACTCTAGACCACCTTTACTCCACACACAGAAACGTGTACAAAACTCTAATTTGACCTCCATTTGGCAAATCTGACTTTAATTGTATCCTCCTGATTCCTGCTTACAAGCAAAAACTCAAGCAGGAAGTACCAGTGACTCGCTCAATACGGAAGTGGTCAGATGACACAGTTGCTAAACTACATGACTGTTTTGCTAGCACAGACTGGAATATATATATACCAGTATACCACATCAGTCACCGGCTTCATCAGTAAGTGCTTCATACGTACATAACCCAACCAGAAGCCATGGATTACAGGCAACATCTGCATTTAGCTTAAGGCTAGAGCTGCCGCTTTCAAGGAGCGTGACCATAATCCGGAAGCTTATAAGAAATCCTGCTATGCCCTCCGACTAACCATCAAACAGGTAAGGTGTCAATGCAGGACAAAGTTTGAATCCTACAACATCGGCTGTGACGCTCGTTGGATGTGGCAGGATGTGGCGAGCTTGCAAGCCATTACAGACTACAAAGGGAAACGCAGCCACGAGCTGCCAAGTGACGCAAGCCGACCAGATGAGCTAAATGCCTTCTATGTTCGCTTCGAGGCAAGCAACACTGAACCAATTATGAGAGCACCTGCTTTCCCGGATGACTGTGTGATCACGCTCTCCGTAGCTGTTGTAAGTAAGACCTTTAAACAGGCCAACATTCACAAGTCCGCACGGCCAGATGGATTACCAGGATGCGTACACAGAGCAAGCGCTGACCAACTGGCAAGTGTCTTCACAGATGTTTTCAACCTTTCCCTGACCAATTCTGTAGTACCTACATGTTTCAAGCAGACCACAATAGTCCCTGTGCCAAAGAACGCCAAGGTAACCTGCCTAAATGACTACCACCCCGTAGCACTCACGTCTGTAGCAATGAAGTGCTTTGAGAGGCTGGTCATGGCTAACATCAATACCATCATCCCAGAAACCCTAGACTGACTACAATTCACATACCACCCTAACAGATCAACATATGATGCAATCTCTATTGCAGTCCACACTGCCCTTTCCCACCTGGACAAAAGGAACACCTACGTGAGAATGTTGTTCGTTGACTACAGCTCAGCGTTCAACACAATAGTGCCCTCAAAGCTCATCACTAACTTCTCTGGGAGCAGTGCATGATGTGACCGTTTTGGAGAGCCTGGCGTGCCCAAAGTAAAATGCCTCCCATTTAGGCCCAGAAAATAGGATATGCATATATTGTGAATCAGAACGCATATAGCAGGCAAAACCCTGAGGAATCTCTGTCCTGGAAAAAGTGATTTTGACACATTGCTCATTTGGGAACCCCTCCCTATTGAAAATGACCATATACAGTGGGGCAAAAAAAGTATTTAGTCAGCCACCAATTGTGCAAGTTCTCCAACTTAAAAAGATGAGAGGCCTGTAATTTTCATCATAGGTACACTTCAACTATGACAGACGAAATGAGAAAAAGAAATCCAGGAAATCACATTGTAGGATTTTTAATTTATTTATTTGCAAATTATGGTGGAAAATAAGTATTTGGTCAATAACAAAAGTTTATCTCAATACTTTGTTATATACCCTTTGTTGGCAATGACAGAGGTCAAACGTTTTCTGTAAGTCTTCACAAGGTTTTCACACACTGTTGCTGGTATTTTGGCCCATTCCTCCATGCAGATCTCCTCTAGAGCAGTGATGTTTTGGGGCTGTTGCTGGGCAACACGGACTTTCAACTCCCTCCAAAGATTTTCTATGGGGTTGAGATCTGGAGACTGGCTAGGCCACTCCAGGACCTTGAAATGCTTCTTACGAAGCCACTCCTTCGTTGCCGGCGGTGTGTTTGGGATCATTGTCATGCTGAAAGACCCAGCCACGTTTCATCTTCAATGCCCTTGCTGATGGAAGGAGGTTTTCACTCAAAATCTCACGATACATGGCCCCATTCATTCTTTCCTTTACACGGATCAGTCGTCCTGGTCCCTTTGCAGAAAAACAGCCCCAAAGCATGATGTTTCCACCCCCATGCTTCACAGTAGGTATGGTGTTCTTTGGATGCAACTCAGCATTCTTTGTCCTCCAAACACGACGAGTTGAGTTTTTACCAAAAAGTTCTATTTTGGTTTCATCTGACCATATGACATTCTCCCAATCCTCATCTGGATCATCCAAATGCTCTCTAGCAAACTTCAGATGGGCCTGAACATGTACTGGCTTAAGCAGGTGGACACGTCTGGCACTGCAGGATTTGAGTCCCTGGCTGCGTAGTTACTGATGGTAGGCTTTGTTACTTTGGTCCCAGCTCTCTGCAGGTCATTCACTAGGTCCCCCCGTGTGGTTCTGGGATTTTTGCTCACCGTTCTTGTGATCATTTTGACCCCACGGGGTGAGATCTTGCGTGGAGCCCCAGATCCAGGAAGATTATCAGTGGTCTTGTATGTCTTCCATTTCCTAATAATTGCTCCCACAGTTGATTTCTTCAAACCAAGCTGCTTACCTATTGCAGATTCAGTCTTCCCAACCTGGTGCAGGTCTACAATTTTGTTTCTTGTGTCCTTTGACAGCTCTTTGGTCTTGGCCGTAGTGGAGTTTGGAGTGTGACTGTTTGAGGTTGTGGACAGGTGTCTTTTATACTGATAACAAGTTCAAACAGGTGCCATTAATACAGGTAACGAGTGGAGGACAGAGGAGCCTCTTAAAGAAGAAGTTACAGGTCTGTGAGAGCCAGAAATCTTGCTTGTTTGTATGTGACCAAATACTTATTTTCCACCATCATTTTCAAATAAATTCATAAAAAATCCTACAATGTGATTTTCTGGATTTTTTTTCCTCATTTTGTCTGTCATGGTTGAAGTGTACCTATGATGAAAATTACAGGCCTCTCTCATCTTTTTAAGTGAGAGAACTTGCACAATTGGTGGCTGACTAAATACTTTTTTGCCCCACTGTATAGGCATATGAATGCAGTACACGCCGCTTCCTTATGATGTCAACAGCCTCGAGACGGTGTTTCCTCCATTTTGGATGAATTTAGAGCAGAGAAAAACACCAAACAATGAAGACCCTCTTTCTGAAAAAGTTCCGTGGCGCTGCACGAGAAGTCACGGAGTGTCTGTTTTATCGTCGTTATTGATCAGTTTATATTCGCTGATTTATAATAGTAAATATACGTAAAAGTGTTCCTAAGGATATATTTAAAACTATGTTTGATTGTTCTTGGACAAGTTTATAGGTATAATTTGAACGAGTTCAAGGCCAGTTTCAATGGAGTAGTGGAAGCTGTCGTTTCTGATTATAACGCGCGAACCAAATGGAGGATTTATGGATAAAAGACGTTACTTTTTCTAACAAAAGAACCATGGATTGTCTTCGTTGGACACTTAGGATGACCTCAGCAGAAGTTCTTCAACAGGTAATTGATTTGTTTTCTCTGTGAAATGTGTTATGTGTGTGCCATGATGGCTAATCGATACATGGCTATTGGAAAAATATGTGAGGTGCTAGCCTCAAACAATGAAATGTGCTGCTTTACTGTAAAGCCTTTTTGAAATCTGACAACGCTGTGATATTGCCAAGAAACATAGCTTTTGATGAGTATGGAACACTTGCATATTGGTGGATGTTTAATAATTCCATTTTGGGATTTTGAATTTGGCGCTTTAGATTTTTCGCTGGTAGTGTCGGGACGAGTCCGCTAGCGACCCAGCAATCCCTGACTGGCTAAGCTAGGGTCCCTAGGACTAAACACCTCCCTCTGCAATTGGAAACCCTGGACTTCCTGATGTGCCGCCCCCAGGTCTGCCACACATCTGCCACGCTGATCCTCAACATGGGGGCCCTTCAGGGGTGCGTGCTTAGTCCCCCCCTGTACTCCTTGTTCACCCATGACTGCGTGGTAACGTTTTCACTTTAGCTCATTTGTATTTATTATTACAGGAAAATAAACTCACAACAAGATCATTATTTACAAGTTAATGGCGAGAAAGTTAGAAGAAATAGCTTACAGTTGTAGGTGTGACAAAATAAAAGCAGGGAATTCTACCGGATAATTTTAGAACTGGGACACTGTCTTGTTGGCCTAACGTTATATACTAATTTGACTTTGGTGCTGGTCATGTTGTTCTTCACATTACCGTCTCTGGTAAACACATACTATATCAAATAAAATCAATGTTTATTTGTCACATGGTACAGAAGGTGTAAACAGTACAGTGAAATTGTTACTTGCATAGTGGAGTCTTTTGTTTAGACATGTAGCTAGCTAGCTCGCTAAACAATGAACCATAATCCCAACTCATAATGTTACTACCCTGCATTAATCTGCAGGTATCTTACACACCAGGTTAAATGTTAGCTAGCTAGCTTACTTGCAATGCAAATGGCTCTGAGATACAAATATTAGCTTGCTAACAGTACGCTGTAACTTGAAATGAAAATGACTTACTGACTAAATTAGAAATGTTTAATATCTAAAAATGCAGCTAGCTAGACTCTCTTATCTGTATACATGGATGGACACTTCTCCCTCTCTGTCACGGATTCCATGGTTGTCCTTAGTTTGAAGATGTAATCCGGAGACAGGTGTTTTATACAACAGCCTTCCATGTGTGCTTTTTTGAACTCCCTCTACATTTTTGCAATGAAACGTCAGAATCTTTTCCATCTGCTTAGTTATCATACTCTAATTCTACTGGGCATTCCACTGATTTCAAAACTCGGTCCTCCAGAAAGTGAAGAGCAACACTTTTGCAGTTCTTCTACGTGATATCTTTAAAAAAAAAAGCTGCATTAGAAAGGATTACCTAAAAAACAGACCAGCTCATGTTATAGACAGAAGCGTGCTACATGGTAGCCCATCCATTATCTCAGCCAACCATGGCTAGCTAGAAAGTTCCTGTCTTTTTCCATGGCTAAACCAACTCGGCTCATAATTTTACAATTTTATTCTTATTTACAGATGGCATACAAGTTTGTTATTAAGGCACGTGAAAGTTCACATGTTCCAGAAGGCATTTCTGTAAAACAACACGTTTTGATAAAAAAACATAATATATGATGCAAAATGATAAACATGATAAAAAAATGTTTACATTCAAATGTCTTTCCTGTGAAGTAGTGACATGTGACATACGCCTAGTTTCCTAACACAAGTCACATTCGGCATAGGTCCTCAGATCCTCAAAAAGTTCTACAGCTGCACCATCGACAGCATCCTGACTGGTTGCATCACCGCTTGGTATGGTCTAGGTCGAAAAGGCTTTTTAACAGCTTCTACCCCCATGCCATAAGACTCCTAAACAATTATTAGAATGGCTACCCGGACTATTTGCATTGACCCTCTTTTTTACACTGCTGCTACTCGCTATTTATTATCTATTTATAGCACAGGAGGCTGCTGAGGGGAAAATGGCTCATAATAATGTCTGGAATGGAGCAAATGGAATGCCATCAAACACGTGGAAACCATGTGTTTGATGTATTTGATATCATTCCACTTATTTCCGCTCCAGCCATTACCACAAGCCCACTCTCCCCAATTAAGGTGCCAGCAACCTCCTGTGATGCATAGTCATTTTACCCATACCTACATTTCCAGTAGACGAGGGCCCCATAGCAGCTTCATGTACAAAAGTGTGTCACTCAAACCTAATCCGATTGATCTCACTGTTATTAATGACGATTGATTTTGTAAAGTGTATATGTCTTAGTTTACGTCACCACTGTTCCGCCAGCCCCTCTCACTGGTTGTGTTTGGTCATTAATAGGTCTTGTCATTTCCAACATGGAGTATTTGTCTTGACATATCAAAATGTCTCCTCCCGTCATAAAAACAGTAAGAGCCCTTGTACTTGATAAATGAGGTTCACTATTTAGTAAGGAACTTCCCTCACCTGGTTCTTTAGGTCTTAATTGAAAGGAAAAACAAAATACCGGCAGACACTCTGCCCTCTGTGGAATGAGTTTGAATCATTCCACCAAGCTGTGTGTGTGTGTGTGTGTGTGTGTGTGTGTGTGTGTGTGTGTGTGTGTGTGTGTGTGTGTGTGTGTGTGTGTGTGTGTGTGTGTGTGTGTGTGTGTGTGTGTGTGTGTGTGTGTGTGTGTGTGTGTGTGTGTGTGTGTGTGTGTGTGTGTGTGTGTGTGTGTGCGTGTGTGTGTGTGTGTGTGCATGTGTGTAAACCAACTAGTAAATGTCACGCCAAAACAAAAGTAAGGCATAGACTGCTAAGCAACAATATCAGTTTAAGTCGGACATAGAGCCGCTAAATTGGCATGTACAAAATCAATCTCAAATGCCCACCCTACCTTGTCTCCTTGCCTTCTTTTTGTAAGTATCGGTGGTAAAATGGAATAATTTCAGTCCTTGGCAGGCCATATTTCCAATGTAAACCCACAGGAGGATGTGCTGGAACAATTCACCCTGCAAGGCGTCTGGCTGAGAATCCGCAGGGCTGTGTATGTGCATGTGTAATTGGTCCAGCAGCAGAGGAATGACCTTAAGTTTAGATTCAAGCAGTTGGGAGACCTTGGAGACAGACGGCCTGGATTCCAAGTCCCTCGGATCCCTTGCATGCTCTCATTCTGAGGCTCTAGTAGAGTAGTAATACTACACCGCTGGGGAACACACATGCACACGTAATAAGGCTGCCTGGCGTGCCTGCACAAATATAACATCATAATATTCTGAAATAATGTATTTATATATTGTAAAACGTGTTTATTCTCCAAATCTCTGAATGAAATCTCTGTACGATACTGTAAATGTCATGGAGTATCTGTAATGGCTATACTATCAATGGTATGGGATTTTTGTGTGTTTTCACAGAAACAGGCATTGAGGTTACATGGAAATGGAATATATTTGTGTATGTTTATGAAGTAGACAGTCAAGTGGGATGTGTTAGCTTGTGTATATTTACAGTGGGAAGAGGGCAGAGAAGGAGAGACATCCAGACCATTGAAAGAGGAGGCAAGCAAGTAACGCCCCAGCCCGGCGAATATGTCTGCAATGAGAAAACCATGTCTTCAGCCCGACCTTGGGTGTGAGGCCTTCATACAAACGCACGCCACTTGCACCAGGTCCAAGTTTGTGCGGTACATCTGGCTGGTGCTCACTCGGAGCGTAAGGAGGGTTGTTGAAGCAGAAAACCTGACCCCCACCCTCCCCAAAACACACACACTCACAGGTACACATACACACACCCGGCATTTTTATTTGTAAAATATACATAACCAGTGGTCGTTATGGAACAGAGGAGCTCCCCACTGATCAGGCCAGGAGAGGAGTGGAGCCGGTCCGGGGAGGGATCCAAGCAGCTGAGGCATTTATCTAGCTGGAGCTGGGGAAGCCTCTATGTTCTCCAGCGTGAGGTGAGGTAATGCTTCAGACATCTGCAGCACTTTCTAATTATGCCAGACGGTCGTACGCTGTGCAACTACTCTGTGTGTCTGCTGGCTGCACTTCGCCAACCGGTGGAGGAGCCAACACAAGCCATTTTAACTCTGTTGAGTGGGTGAGACAGACACAAAGGGCCAAAGGGATGTCCTCATCATGCCATCATGCTCTTGTTAGAGTTTGACAAATGGCAAAGTTGATTCTCTTTAAGAAGCATTTACTGTCTCGCCTCAGATAAACTGTTAGATTGTGTAGATATTAAATCACAATTAATCAACTTTGTCTTTCATGATATCTGTACAGCTATGATTTCAGACATTTGTCGAAGTGCATCATGATACATCTAGGGTTGTTATATTATCCTGCATAATACTCATTCAGATTAGGACAATGGTGGCATACTGGGCCACCTCAACAAATCATTCAAAGTGTCACTCAAAGTAAAATAACATGCAGATGAACGTAACAAAGCTCATAATTATTGTCACAACACAAGGCGGTGCAGTACAGTCCTGTTGGCCAGCAGCATACCACCCTGCATCCCACTGCTGGCTTGCTTCTGAAGCAAAGCAGGGTTGGTCCTGGTCAGTCCAATGAATGGGGACATTGCCATGTGTAGGGTGCTGTCTTTCGGATCGGACGTTAAACGGGTGTCCTGACTCTGTGGTCACTAAAAGATCCCATGGCACTTATTGTAAGAGTAGGAGTGTTAACATTGGTGTCCTGGCTAAGTTCCCAATCTGTCTCTCATACCATCATGGTCACCTAATCATCCCCAGCTTACAATTGGCTCATTCATCCCTGTAACTATTCCCCAGGTCGTTGCTGTAAATGAGAATGGGTTCTCAGTCAAATTGCCTGGTAAATTAAGGGTTAAATAAATAAATAATGCATAGAGGACAGGACACCTCCTGGGGAAGGGCATGTGTTTAAGGTCAGCATTGTTTTATGACCTCACTAACAGTGCTGACTTCCTGTCAGGTGGATAGCCGACAGTACAGTGTGATTCAGTAAGACATAGGAGCCAACTCATATTTGAAAGCCCATGAAAATCAGCGCATTTACCTCCGCCTTTACTGTATCTACCTGCCCAGTGACTATTTGAAAAATCGCCAGCTGGCTCAATCTGGCTAATATACAGACATTGATGTATGTGCATTGTCCCTGTCAAATTAACTCAAAAGTCAGGTAAAGTAAAGCTACTTGTGCATCAGTATGTTGAAATCTTGAGATCTCTCAGTTTTTGTCCTTTTGTTGTCACCACTCGGTTTCCAGATTGCCTCAGAAAACATTGCATATAAAATGTCTTCTTCATAAAATCAACATACAATTTCCTCCATGACAACATTGTGTGTTTGTCAACCGAGCTTGGTCTTAAATAAGGTGCAATTAGACCAAAGCATTGCTTAGACTGAAACCGTTGATTTGAGTAAGCTGTAAACTGTAAGTAACATAAACCATTTGCTGCTATAGTAACGTGTCTGGTATACATTAAAACAGAGATCAGTGTAGCAGGTCCTCTACTACAGAGATACAGTACCTGGTAGTTATGTTTAATCTGTCTTAATTATTCCACTGAAAGGGATATAATTCTACTTTATTAAAGAGATGGAGATTTTCCATCTGTCAGTTTGAGAATTTATGTAATCTGGGGAACCTTACATCACTGAATTGTTACACTTTTGCTCTCCTTGAAACTTCATTCCTCCTCATTCCTCCACATAGAACTTTGCCACTGTTTGCAGTCCACTGGCGGTTACAAATATAATTTTGAGCTTTGACTACAAACAAAATCTGGGTGAGTAATTTAACTCCAGAAATCTCATCACTACCTATGCTGCAGGCAAGGCTAGAGAGAAGAAAAAATCCCCAAGTAGTCCCACCTCAGAAATAGAGTGGTGACAGTTTAATGGTCTCAGAGCTCTGAGCACCACACCCTTGCCACTCTATATAAAGGACCCCATTTCCAAGCCAGCACATCAAACGACTAATCTCATTGGTTCGAAGGGAAGGGGGAACTGGAGTTGGAACTGAGTTGGATATGGCCGCTGTGGTGTTGTGATGTCAGGTGCTTGAACCCCTGGGCTACTCTAGCTCCAGCCCCAGCCCCAGCTCTCCTCTCTTTTCTGTTCATGGCCAGTCAATTTACAGGGGGTGTAATTCCCTCAGAGCAATGACATTACTGTGCGTGACTGTGAATGGAACACCAACACCACTCCATCTCTGTCAGGGCTCCCAATGCTACCATTTATTTCTCATTTGTTTATAATAATCAGTAATACATTAGATTTTTTTTGCCTCTTCTTAGCTGCTGAGTGAGGTGAGGTGATGTTGCTGCTTAAATCATTAAAAACGGGAAGGAGACATTAAATTTAAGCGTTTATCATGTTCCCAAGGGATATTCTAGCTACTCTTGCAGGCACCTATTCAAAAAGGCTAGCTGAAACAAATTATCTTTCTCTGTCCTCACTTACTTCTCATATTAACAAACTATTCCTGAGGTGAAGTCCCAATTTTCCCTTTGACTGTTTTCTACGTTTTTCTTATTTTGCTACCCTAATTCAGATACACACAGATACTTAGAGATGCACGGAGATCCACATTCATAGACTCCTTGGCTCCCCCATGCCACATTCTATAAGGTTGGAACTTTGGTTGAGTGGAACTGTTGAAAGTTTACTGGAGCCCGAGCAACCTCTGTGGTCTGTCAACGAAGGTTTTCAATGTGAGACACTCCAGATGGAATCCCACACTTTGAGCTGCCATAACGAACGGCATCACAAGAACACATAAGTGAAAACTGCTGATGTGGAGAGAGAGAGAAAGAGATAGAAAGAAAAGGAACATCATTAATAAAGATAATGAAGCAGATGGCTCTGTCTAATGGCTCTGTTGGGACACATTATGCTGAGAAGTCAGTGGGGGGTTCGGGGGTAGGGTGGGCCTCAGTGAGAAAGCCTCTAATGTAGAAACAGGCTGCTTACCACAGCATGTTTTTGACCTCAAATAGCCATAATAAACAAATACTTCTTGGGCCACAAGAAGGCCCTCCATTGCCAAAAGAAGTGCAGAATAATATCAGTTGGGGCCTAGGAGTTCCAGGAGCCATGTGTGACGGATTTGGTGTCAATGTGGAGATTTGGATGTAATTACAATGACATTATAATGCCACATTGACATTGCACATTCAAATAAAGACCATTCTTCATAGTTCTCCCAGATGTTTGCAAGATTTGAGTTTTGGTCTTGGAAATGACATGGAATGGGTCTTCTTGGGAGTTTGCTATTTGTCAAGATTTGTTTTTCCTAAAGTCACTTTAAAACCCACTAGAGTTAGATTGGGTAATTAGCATAATAACAAAACCCACATCAAACTACATCTGATTAAGCTAGAAATATATATCTAACCTGGAATGCATTTCAATTAACAGGTGTGCCTTATTAAAAATGTATTTGTGGAATTTCTTTCCTTCTTAATGCATTTGAGCCAATCAGTTGTGTTGTGACAAGGTAGGGGTGGTATACAGAAGATAGCAATATTTGTAAAAAGACCAAGTCCATATTATGGCAAGAACAGCTTAAATAAACAAAAATAAATGACAGTCCATCATTACTTTAAGACATGAAGGTCAGTCAATGCGAAACATTTCAAGAACTTTGAAAGTTTCTTTAACTTCTTAGGGAGCAGCGCATGAGGTGACCGTTTTGGAGACCCTGGTGTGCCCAAAGTAAAATGCCTCCCATTCAGGCCCAGAAAATAGGATATGCACATATGTAGTACCATTGGATAGGAAACACTCTGAATTTTCTAAAAGTGTTAACCATTTGTCTGTGAGTAAAACAGAACGGATATGGCAGGCGAAACCCCAAGGAATTTCTGTCCTGGAAAAAGTGGTTTTGACACTGCTCATTTGGAACCCCTCCCTTATGAAAATGCCCATATAAGGGCATATGAATGCAGTACCGATCGCTTCCTCTGGATGTCAACAGCCTCGAGACAGTGTTCAGATTTCTTTTGGATGCTATTAGAGCAGAGAAGAAGAGAAAACAGGAAGTGTCCCCCTCAGATGTCAATAGAAGAGGACGCGCGCTCTCGCCAAGCGCGCTCTGTGTTTTTTTCCGTTCTTATAGCCCAGTTTATATTCCGGTTTAATTATTATAGTAAATATACGTAAAGTGTTCCTAAGGATACATTAAAAAGGATGTTTGATTGTTCTTGGACAAGTTTATAGGTATAAGTTGAACGAGTTCTCTTCACTTTTCAATGGAGGAGTGGAGGCTGTAGTTTCTGATTATAACGCGCGAACCAAACGGAGATTTATGGATATAATACATTACTTTTTCTAACAAAAGAACCATGGATTGTCTTCGTTGGACACTTAGGAATACCTCAGCAGAAGTTCTTCAACAGGTAATTGATTTGTTTTTGCTGTGAAATGTGTTTTGTGTGAACCGTGAAGGCTAATGAATTCATGGTAATGAGAAAATAGTGAAGGTGCTACCTTCAAACAATCAAATGTGGTGCTTTCGCCGTAAAGCCTTTTTGAAATCTGACAATGCTGTGATATTGCCAAGAAACAGAGCTTTTGATGAGTATGAAACACTTGTATATTGGTGCATGTTTAATAATTCAACTTTTGGATTTTGAATTTGGCGCCTTGCATTTCACCTGGTAGTGTCCAACCACTCCCTAAGAAGTTAAGTGCAGTCGCAAAACCATCAAGCGCTTTGATGAAACTAGCTCTCATGAGGACCACCACAGGAAAGGAAGACCCAGAGGTACCTCTGCTGCAGAGGATAAGTTCCTTAGAGTTACCAGCCTCAGAAATTGCAGCCAAAATAAATGCTTCACAGAGTTCAAGTAACAGACACATCTCAACATCAACTGTTCAGAGGAGACGTGAATCAGGCCTTCCTGGTCGAATTGATGCAAAGAAACCACTACTAAAGGACACCAATAAGAAGAGGGCCAAGAAACACAAGCAACGGACATCAGACCGGTGGAAATCTGTCCTTTGGTCTGATGAGTCCAAATTTGAGATTTTCAGTTCCAACCGCCGTGTCTTTGTGAGACGCAGAGTAAGTGAACGGATGATCTCCGCATGTATAGTTCCCACCGTGAAGCATGTAGTAGGAGGTGTGATGGTGTGGAGGTGCTTTGCTGGTGACACTGTTGGTGATTTATTTAGAATTCAAGGCACACTTAACCAGCATGGCAACCATAGCATTCTGCAGTGATACGCCATCCCATCTGGTTCACGCTTAGTAGGACTATCATTTGTTTTTAACTACTTAGGGAGTAGCGGCGTGCTAGCGGGCCGCTCCCGACACTACCCAATGAAATGTAAGGCGCCAAATTCAAAATCCAAAAGTTGAATTATTAAACATTCATCAATATACAGTGGGGGAAAAAAGTATTTAGTCAGCCACCAATTGTGCAAGTTCTCTCACTTAAAAAGATAAGAGAGGCCTGTAATTTTCATCATAGGTACACTTCAACTATGACAGACAAAATGAGGAAAAGAAATCCAGAAAATCACATTGTAGGATTTTTTATGAATTTATTTGCAAATTATGGTGGAAAATAAGTATTTGGTCAATAACAAAAGTTTATCTCAATACTTTGTTATATACCCTTTGTTGGCAATGACAGAGGTCAAACGTTTTCTGTAAGTCTTCACAAGGATTTCACACACTGTTGCTGGTATTTTGGCCCATTCCTCCATGCAGATCTCCTCTAGAGCAGTGATGTTTTGGGGCTGTCGCTGGGCAACACGGACTTTCAAAGATTTTCTATGGGGTTGAGATCTGGAGACTGGCTAGGCCACTCCAGGACCTTGAAATGCTTCTTACGAAGCCACTCCTTCGTTGCCCGGGTGGTGTGTTTGGGATCATTGTCATGCTGAAAGACCCAGCCACGTTTCATCTTCAATGCCCTTGCTGATGGAAGGAGGTTTTCACTCAAAATCTCACGATACATGGCCCCATTCATTCTTTCCTTTACACGGATCAGTCGTCCTGGTCCCTTTTCAGTAAAACAGCCCCAAAGCATGATGTTTCCACCCCCATGCTTCACAGTAGGTATGGTGTTCTTTGGATGCAACTCAGCATTCTTTGTCCTCCAAACACGACGAGTTGAGTTTTTACCAAAAAGTTCTATTTTGGTTTCATCTGACATTCTCCCAATCCTCATCTGGATCATCCAAATGCTCTCTAGCAAACTTTAGACGGGCCTGAACATGTACTGGCTTAAGCAGGGGGACACGTCTGGCACTGCAGGATTTGAGTCCCTGGCGGCGTAGTGTGTTACTGATGGTAGGCTTTGTTACTTTGGTCCCAGCTCTCTGCAGGTCATTCACTAGGTCCCCCGTGTGGTTCTGGGATTTTTGCTCACCGTTCTTGTGATCATTTTGACCCCACGGGTGAGATCTTGCGTGGAGCCCCAGATCCAGGAAGATTATCAGTGGTCTTGTATGTCTTCCATTTCCTAATAATTGCTCCCACAGTTGATTTCTTCAAACCAAGCTGCTTACCTATTGCAGATTCAGTCTTCCCAACCTGGTGCAGGTCTACAATTTTGTTTCTGGTGTCCTTTGACAGCTCTTTGGTCTTGGCCATAGTGGAGTTTGGAGTGTGACTGTTTGAGGTTGTGGACAGGTGTCTTTATACTGATAACAAGTTCAAACAGGTGCCATTAATACAGGTAATGAGTGGAGGACAGAGGAGCCTCTTAAAGAAGAAGTTACAGGTCTGTGAGAGCCAGAAATCTTGCTTGTTTGTATATGACCAAATACTTATTTTCCACCATCATTTGCAAATAAATTCATTAAAAATCCTACAATGTGATTTTCTGGATTTGTTTTCCTCATTTTGTCTGTCATAGTTGAAGTGTACCTATGATGAAAATTACAGGCCTCTCTCATCTTTTTAAGTGAGAGAACTTGCACAATTGGTGGCTGACTAAATACTTTTTTTCCCCACTGTACAAGTGTTGCATAGTCATCAAAAGCTCAGATTCTTGGCAATATCACAGCGTTGTCAGATTTCAAAAGGCTTTACAGCGAAAGCACAACATTTGATTGTTTGAGGATAGCACCTCTCCTATTTTCCATATTAGCATTTAAGAGCTAAAATAAATCACTTACCTTTCGAAGAACTTCTGCTGAGGGCTTCCCAAGTGTCCAACGAAGACATCCAATCATTCTTTTGTTAGAAAAAGTCATTTATTATATCCATAAATCTGTTTGGTTGGCGCGTTATGATGAGAAAATCCACTGTCGAGTTGCCCATTGAACCGTGAAGAGAACACGTTCAAATTATACCTATACACTTTCTCCAAACAAATCAAACATCATTTTTAATGTATCCTTAGGTATCCTTTTATGTATATTTACTGTAATATTTCAACCATAAGATAACGTGAACGATAGGAAAGGAAAATAAAGTGGGGCGCTCACAATCTCGCTCCCGTGAAACGTTGTTGACAAATGTGGTCCCTTCACTACTTCCTCTTCCTATCTGTTCTGCTTAGTGCTAGAGCCTCCAGACACTGTATAAAGACTGTTGACATCTAGTTGAAGCCATAGGTACTGCAATCTAGGAGCTGGTTCCCATTAAAATCAATAAGCAGCCTGGACAAAAAGGTCATCTACAAAAAAAACTGCAAATCCAAATGGATTTGCCTCGGGTTTTCGCCTGCTATATCAGTTCTGTTATACTCACATACATTATTTTAACACTTAGAAACTTCAGAGTGTTTCCTATCCAATAGTACTAATTATGTGCATATCCTATTTTCTGGGCCTGAGTGGCAGGCATTTTACTTTGGGCATGCCAGACTCTCCAAAACCGTCACCTCTGCTGCCACTCCCTAAGAAGTTAAACAGCAATATGATCCAGCACACCTTCAGGTTGTGTAAGGGTTATTTGACCAAGAAGAAGAGTGATGGAGTGCTGCATCAGATGACCTGACCTCCACAATCACCCGACCTCAACCCAATTGAGATGGTTTGGGATGAGTTGGAGCGCAGAAGGAAACGCATCCAACAAGTGCTTAGCATATGCGGGGAGGGCTTCAAGACTGTTGAAAAAGCATTCCAGGTGAAGCTGGTTGAGAGAATGCCAAGAGTGTGCAAAGCTGTCATCAAGGCAAATGGTGGCTACTTTGAATAACTACTTTGATTTGTTTAACACTTTTTGGGTTACTACATGATTCCTTATGTGTTATTTCATAGTTTTGACTATAATTCTACAATGTAGAAAATAGTAAAATATAGAAAAACCCTTGAATGAGTAGGTGTGTCCAAACTTTTGACTGGTACTAAAATTCCAAATCAAATTGCTAAATGTGTGTAGAACAAGTGCTTTGTTTAACTGGCTCATGTCCTCATATGCCCCCTATTGGTAATGGGTGGGTTGTCTTACTGCATGCATTGCACAAGAGAATATGTTGAACTAATATTGCCCCATGTACAGCTGAGGAAGGAAAGACTGTCAGTCACTGAAACATGAGCAGTCTGCAGTTATGGAGCTTTATTGTTGTTGATTATCCATGATTCGTTGTGAATGACGATTCCAATATATGTTCATTTAAAATATCACATTACGTATCACTCTGCATGATTTATTTTTGAATCGACCCACACATTTGTATGGGGGCAAGTCTTTCTCCAGCACTGTTTCTATTGAAAGCTGAAGCAAGCCTTGCTTGGAGAAAGATAGTCCTCTGAGAAGGGAAACTGGGTGTTGATACGCCCAGGGGCAGTGGAAAAAACTCTCTGTGTGAACTGTCATCACCAGATAGCCACAAGGCCAGCTAATCTGCTCCCAGGCCGCCATCCACTGCCATGTGCCACTTGCTCTCTCCCTGGCCAACTTCCTCAGTACGCAGGCAGGAACTCACAAGGAGGTGGAAGGAGAGGGCTTGTGTTGCGTGTACCCACAGTTGAGCTTGAAATCCTGAGCTGGGATAGGACATATACAGTTGAAGTCGGAAGTTTACATACACCTTAGCCAAGTACATTTAAAACTCAGTTTTTCACAATTCCTGACATTTAATCCAAGTAAGTAAAAATTCCCTGTCTTAGGTCAGTTAGGATCACCACTTCATTTTAAGAATGTGAAATGTCAGAATAATAGTATAGAAAATTATTTATTTCAGCTTTTACTTCTTTCATCACATTCCCAGTGGGTCAGAAGTTTACATACTCTCAATTAGTGTTTGGTAGCATTGCCTTTAACAAACTATAGTTTTGGCAAGTCGGTTAGGACATCTACTTTGTGCATGACACAAGTAGTTTTTTGTTTATCTTGGGTCAAACATTTCGGGTAGCCTTCCACAAGCTTCCCACAATAAGTTTGGTCAATTTTGGCCCATTCCTCCTGACAGAACTGGTGTAAATGATTCAGATTTGTAGGCCTCTTCGCTTGCACACGCTTGCACACGCCCACAAATTATCTATAGGATTGAGGTCAGGGCTTTGTGATGGCCACTCCAATACCTTGACTTTGTTGTCCTTAAGCCATTTTGCCACAACTTTGGAAATATGCTTGGGGTCATTGTCCATTTGGAAGACCCATTTGTGACCAAGCTTTAACTTCCTGACTGATGTCTTGAGATGTTGCTCCAATATATCCACATCATTTTCCTTTCTCATGATGCCATCTATTTTGTGAGGTGCACCCGTCCCTCCTGCAGCAAAGCACCCCCACAACATGATGCTGCCACCCCCTGCTTCACGGTTGGGATGGTGTACTTTCGGCTTGCAAGCCTCTACCTTTTTCCTCAAAACATAACGATGGTCATTATGGCCAAACAGTTCTATTTTTGTTTCATCAGACCAGAGGACATTTCTCCAAAAAGTACGATCTTCATCCCCATATGCAGTTGCAAACCGTGGTCTGGCTTTTTTATGGCGGTTTTGGAGCAGTGGCTTCTTCCTTGCTGAGCAGCCTTTCAGGTTATGTCGATATAGAACTCGTTTTACTGTGGATATAGATACTTTTGTACCTGTTTCCTCCAGCATTTTCACAAGGTCCTTTGCTTTTGTTCTGGGATTGATTTGCACTTTTCGCACCAAAGTATGTTCATCTCTAGGAGACAGAACGCTTCTCCTTCCTGAGCGGTATGACGGCTGCGTGGTCCCATGGTGTTTATACTTGCGTACTATTGTTTGTACAGATGAACGTGGTACCTTCCGGCATTTGCTCCCAAGGATGAACCAGACTTGTGGAGGTCTCCAATTTATTTTCTGGGGTCTTGGCTGATTTCTTTGGATTTTCCCATGATGTCAAGCAAAGAGGCACTGAGTTTGAAGGTAGGCCTTGAAATACATCCACAGGTACACTTCCAATTGACTTAAATAAGGTCAATTAGCCTATCAGAAGCTTCTAAAGCCATGACATTATTTTCTGGAATTTTCCAAGCTGTTTAAAGGCACAGTCAACTTGTAAACGTATGTAAACATCTGACCCGCTGGAATTGTGATGCAGTGAATTATAAGTGAAATAATCTGTCTGTAAACAATTGTTGGAAAAACTCCTTGTGTCATGCACAAAGTAGATGTCCTAACCGACTTGCCAAAACTATAGTTTGTTAACAAGAAATTTGTGGAGTGGTTGAAAAACTAGATTTAATGACTCCAACCTAAGTGTATGTAAACTTCCGACTTCAACTGTACGTATGGGATTCTAAAACATCAAATATGATTTGATTGAACCTTAGGAGGGAGACACATTTCCTGCATGGAGGAGGGACAGATAGCTCTTTTTGGCACATCAGCATGAGTTTTCAGTAGGTTACATAGGCACATGTTACACTTGAAACCATTTGGGCATGTCTGTCTGAGGGACTGTATTATGTCATACTGTAATGTGCGGGGGAGGTGTTGACTTGAAGCCTGTAATTGAATATTCCATCTTCCAGACAATGGAAACTATATCATTGAATCAGCCTCTCCCTGCTAAATGAGAAGACAAATAGAGGAATTGTTTGCACAATGACGGAGTTGGGATGGATGGAAACGTCTCAATAAACGGCTAAGATGGAGACCCTGCCCCATGATTTCATATCCTTCCATGAAACCCCTTGGAGGTTCCCCTTACTTTATTGCTGTGGCGAAGCGTTTGTCTTGTCATCAGGGTTGCATATGGAACCTATGACCAACCCTGTTTTCTCAATGAAGAAGTTTGTGTTTGACTGTGATACTATATCCCTTGTTGTTTTCATTTGACTAACGTTGACCATTCTTTTAACCCATATATAACCCATAAGCTAATTTAACTTTCATTTTTACAGATAAGAGCTTTTTTGTTTTATAAAAATTTGAGATGAAAACCTCCAAGAGTTTGACTGGGCTTTTATATAGACAGGTGTTGCAATAAGGCATCCCCTTATAATCTCTTCAGGTGGCAATGGGACCCTGGCCTCCGCACTGGTCCTGCTCCTGCCAGGATCAGTTAGGGAGTTGGTCAGTCCGTCCATTGGTCAGACAGATCAAAGTGGGAATCATGCCCCACCAACAGAGATAAATACACACTTCCTCTCTTCCCTTTCATACTGCTTTTTCCCACACCCCTCAAACCCCCGTTCTGTATAACAGCCAGCTCAGAGGAAATGACAGACCACATCAAGAGGTTCTCTGTTGCTTCGACAGGAACGCCCGCGCCAACTTTTAGGAGAGAGGGGAGATGCTTGGTTGTGTGCTATTTGTGTGCATTCTATGCCAACTTTCACAAGTTTTAACACAAACGTAATATGATTTATACTCATTTTGACCCATAATTTTTATCGGTAATTCCCACACCTGCTACTCTGAAGGTAGCTTGTTCTTTTCTATATTTAAATAAAGTCTAATTGGCTTTGAATGTGCTTACTCTACACCGTTAGCCCATTAACAAATGTCAAGTTAAGAACCCAGTTTAACACACACAAATACATTCAATAGACTTCCACAATAAAAATAGTACTGGTTGTGATTTACTGTACATTGTCATTTGTCATTTTACAAGCCAATGAACACAGACGCGAATAAGTCCAACATTCAGGATGACCTGCCTTTGACCTCAGTGAACTGCGCACACTGCTGGCATCGCTTGTAAACCACTCTCTCTGTTCATCTTTAACCTACTTCCTCCATCCATCTCAGTTCATCATCTTTTTTACCTCTCTTTTATAGACTTCCAGTCTCGTTTCATGAGTACTGTATGTGATGATGCCTTTCAGTGGTGTTAAGGTGGCAAAACGTCAACATTAACACTAAGAATATTGGCTTCATAATATACTCCCTCTCCTGCTTTATTTAATGCAAAACCACAAAGTTTAGACCTGCCAAGGTGCATACTGTACCTTTTGACAGCCATGACCCACTCACCCGGGTTGGGGTCAACTCCATTTCAATTCAGGAAGTAAACTAAAGTATAATTTCAATTAAAAGGTAAATGAGGAATTGAGGAAATGCCACTGCTTAATTGAAATGGAATTTACCCCAACCCTACCACACACCTCTAGGTGACTAACTTTGACTGGCGATTCCTTCACGCTGAATGGCACGTCTGAGACAACTGCCCTTTAATTGCTATGTTTTACATCATATTAGAGTGTTGGCTGCT
The DNA here is from genome assembly GCA_030435695.1 of Brachymystax lenok tsinlingensis. Classification (NCBI taxonomy): domain Eukaryota; kingdom Metazoa; phylum Chordata; class Actinopteri; order Salmoniformes; family Salmonidae; genus Brachymystax; species Brachymystax lenok. The sequence goes on from CM059801.1 coordinate 12,100,265, forward strand.
CCTGGGTACAGTCGCAGGCTAGAGTCACTTAAAAGTCATGTAAATCTAATACTACTGATCTCACACCAGTGCTCAGTGGGATTAGCTAGAAATTGATCAAATGCACCAAACACATACATTAAACAGTAGACAGGAATCTATAGTAAATATTGAAATGACGATATAACCAGTGATGTAGTGGTAAAAAAATAGGTGGGTAAACTCTGATCGTCAGTCACGGTGAAGAAAGTAACACTCCCTATACTTTCAATGCATTTTTCCGCAAAGGGTGGTTAAACTGTCGGGCAAAAAAAATAAGTGGGTAAACTGTGTTTACTTGATTTTACCTTCCACTACACCACTGAATATAACTGCCCAAACAGCCCAAACTCATGGCGCTGTTGACCCTAATCATTGTCCTCTCTCCCAAAATGTTCCACTGAGGACAGTAAGTTTAATATTTACAATGTTCTCCCAATCTCAGTTTACTATGTAGGCTATAACTGTCAAAAACCCTTGGTGTAGTTGGTGCAAAAGAGTCAGGCGCAGGACAGCAGAGATGAGCAACACAACGTAGTTTACTCATAAAGATACAAAGTGGAATACAATACCGAGCCCACCAAGAATGGACTGACATAAAATCAGAATAATAACACACAACAAACATGGGGAAAACAGAGGGTTAAATAATGAACATGTAATTGGGGAATTGAAACCAGGTGTGTATAAAACAAAGACAAAACCAATGGAAAATTATAAGTGGATCGGCAATGGCTAGAAGGCCGGCACCGCCGACCGCGCGCCCGAAAAAAGGAGAGGGACCGATTTCGGTGGATGTCGTGACAATAACCTTGGAAAACAGGAGCTTACACATATTATTTAAAGTTGCTTTAATAGGTTTGGCCCTGACGTTCACCTGTTTCCTCAATCTGTGACTAACACTAAAAAAGCCCCTTTCATTTGGACAACCTGAAGGAGTAAATCAACAATGTTTTTCTGGCCAGGCCTTTCTTGCAGGCTCCCTTCTGAGACATGTTCTCATCATGGCAAAAAATGGCAGATGCTTGAAAAATCGACCTGGGGCAATGAATTATATTCAGCCATTCCCTAAACACTGCCTGTTTTTATTTTAGGGGATGGGGATTACTCAAGGCCACCCAAATAATATTGTGTAACGTTAGATTATTCCACTCGCTTTTCTTCAAATAAGAGGAGAGCATTTCAGACCAGGTGAGCCCAACTAATAGGACCGTATACTGCTTTTCCATTTTTCTTCTGCACTATTTTATTTAATGCCTCTCCTTCTCAGGATATCCACCCAAGTCTCATAAGTTTCTCCACCTGTTTGGAAATAGAAACATTTTGGGTCCTTGTGAAATATGATAAACAAGCCACTTAACGAGCAAATAAAGTTTGGCCCTAGGTCAGAAGCACTCCATTCTAGAGAATATAAATCATCTTGTAGATTCATCTTTGGGTAACACATATTGTTTGTGATTCATGCAGATATGTCAGAGCTACAAAAAGACTCATTGGGAGGATGGTAAGAATTGAACCAAGCTCATTCCAACTCTTTTACATCTCATTGTAGCCATCTCAAATGGGTCCGCCCAATCATAAGCACCTTCACGGGACTTAAGCCTCGGTCGATAAAGTGTGGTGAAATGTATGGAAACATACTGTACTTCTCATGCAACATAACTGTGCAATGATTCATATTTTATCTGATAATATGTGTTACTGATCATATGTGTTATTGATAATCATAAGCAGGTAGACCATCAAGCACAATATAGAATACAGTGTTCAAACATTATAACATTGTCATCACATGTGGGTCAACTCAAATCTGAAAACAACACTTATCACACCAAGAGATACAGTATGTTTTCAATTGCAGGCTAGGCTATAGTGTTTACTCCTTGCAATACAAATGTAAACTAGATTGGTGTACTAGATAGCAGAGCATGAATTCCTTTTGGGTCCTGCAAAGTGTAAGAAAAGTGCTGTTGAAAACCACCCGGAACTATACCTATGTCTGCCAACCCCATTCCCAGTCGTACTATTAGAGCTTGCGTTAGCTAAGAGATGTGGAGGGATACCAGAAGTATGTCCAGCCAATGAGAAACAGGTGGCTGCTTGGCCAGAAGTGAATGAATTGTAAGAACAAGTGTAAATTGGTGCTGGCAATAATTGAAGGAATTTGACGGGAGAAAGTGGATTTGGAGGAATGATGGCACATGATAGGAATCAGCCTTGCAAGTGGGAGAGAAAGAGATACAGGATCTGCTAACCAAAGAGTATATTGTTGCTGTTAGCGGGTCCACTCCTTAGCTAGATAACTAGCAAGAAGAAGGAGGAGACAGTAGCACAAGTTGAACCGGTGAAGTGGGTTTTAATGCCCTCGAAGTACAGGCTAACAGAGGTTTAGGAGGGCTGCTCAAAACAATACAAGCATCTGGTTAGTCTAATAACTTGGTGGAACTCAGAGGAGACGTTATTTTGTGGTCCATTCAGTCACCGTCTGACTCGTTCATGCTCAGATCCCCCTCCACCCCCAAAATTAGTGGCCTATCAGCTATCTGACCTAGCGGCTACTCCTCCCCCCATACTTTTCCCATGAGCCCCCCGCATGATAGAGCTAGTGGGTCGCTACAACATTATGATTACTGACAGTCCAGCTCTCTGACAGTCCAGCTCTCTGACAGTCCAAGTCTCTGACATTCTCTCACGTCAGCGACCACAACCCCAACCACTTTTGCTGTCTTTTGTATTGTCACTGTTTATCATCAACGAGATTCCAACACCACTACCACCACCACTGCCTCGGCTGCATTCCTGTCCAGGGAAAGTCACAAACAATTTAGCGCAGCACAGTGCGTTCGTTGCGTTTTAACTTCTAACCTGACTTTTCAGTTTGAGCTATCTGTTTGTTTATTTTATTTCAGTTCCCATGTGGGTCTTTGAAGCTCCTTGGCATGGGTCTGATTCAGCCTGCAGCCCCTCTTCACCACACACCTTCCCTCTTGCCATCCATAACTACCACACTGGTTGAGTCCTGGCCCTGTCCAAAAGCCACTGCATGTCTGATTTTTGTTGGCTTGGCTCCCTTCTGACATGCCTGGGAAGGGCAAGGAAAGGAAATGGGTGGACCAGCACCTCTGCTCTCTCCCTCCCTCCTGTTTGTTCCCCCAGAGCTAGGCCTGGCTGGGCTGGGAGAAGCTAGTAGCCGAGGGTTTTTTGACTCCCTCCGCCGAGCCCAGCTTGTAAGGGAGCACAGCCCATCTGGTTCTAATAAATCCTCCATGCATGTGGCCAAGGCTGAGGCTGAGCTCTGAGCGGCTGAGCAACTGGAATTGCCTGCTGACCTGTTTGGCAGTAGTGTAAAGTACTTAAGTAAAACTACTTTTATGTACTACTTAAGTAGCTTTTTGGGGTATCTGTACTTTACTATTTATATTTTTGACACCTTTTACTTTACTACATTCTGACACCCAAAAGTACTCTTTACATTTCAAATGCTTAGCAGGACAGGAAAATGGTCCAATTCATGCACTTATCAAGAGAACATCCCTGGTCATCCCTACTGTCTCTAATTTGACGGACTCATTAAACACATCATTTGTAAATTATGTCTGAGTGTTGGAGTGTGGCCTTGGCTATCCGTAAATAAAAAAAAAACAAGAAAAGGGTTCCATCTGGTTTGCTTAATATAAGGAATTTGAAATTATTTATACTTTTACTTTTGATACTTAAGTATAGTTTAGCAATTACATTTACTTTTGATACTTAGGTATATTTAAAACCAAATACTTTAAACATTTTACTTACGTAATATTTTACTGAGTGACTTTCACTTTTACTTGAGTCATTTTCTATTAAAGTATCTTTACTTTTACTCAAGTATGGGATTTGGGTACTTTTTCCACCACTGCTGTTTGGGACGTGATTGCCTGGCCCGCCGATGCAGTCATTTTTTTTGTGTGAAAACAACAAGGGGAAGAAGAATGTGAGAGGGCTGGGTGTGCACGTCATCAGACTATAGAGTCCCTAAACACTCAGGTCAACAATGCTCACACAAAGCAGACCCCTCGAACCCCCTGTTGGGGCTTGGTGATGGATATGGGGTGTAATAGTAAAGGTGTATTGTAATGATACATTCTTACCAATGGTGGGCAGTGTATCACTGTGTCTTCCATTGGGCCTCTCCAAAAGTGTCTGGAGAAAATAATATTGGTTGTTTCACAGCTGGTCAAGGCCAGACAATGCAGGGCTGAAAGAAAACATGGTCAAACCAATTTCCTAATTAAGGTTGTGGCGTACAGAGTAGTTCAACATGTCATTGTTATTTGTTATTTCATTTGTATTAGGTCAAGGATATTTGATGAAATTGAAGGAACGATACTAGTCCCTTTAAGTACTGGTATAGAACAAATTTCTCAACTAACAGGCCTCCAGACTTAACTAAGCTTCCTATCTTTTCAGTCAAATACCTTGACAATAATTAATTAATTACACATCATGGGAATGCTTTCTGACCAAAAAAATTGTTGAAGGGTTTGTTGGGGCATTGTTGGGAAAATAGTTGTGTTTGAGCTTACATGTGTGTTCATGTATAACATTTTACATAACATTTCACTTATATCTGTGCAGTACACAATAGCACACCTGCCTGAATGTGTATTGAGCGATTAAATCAGCATAGCACACAGAGTTGCAGTTACAGTGAGAAAACGAGCAGCATGGGCATTGGGCACAACCAAAACAACACGCAACTGAGTCGACTGCCTATACCCAACCTTGCCAGATTAGGTAATTCACTCAGTTGGTAATGTCTGTCTCTGAATCCCAGGCCTGTATTTATGACCTTGGCTGCTGGGTCCTGCTGACTCGTGCTTATGAGGTCAAAGTCATCAAGGTGACCTCACCATGGGAGAAAACATAACATCTGTCCTCCTCTTTCACACCTTTGCTGTGTGGTGGAGTTTCTTCCTTTGCTTCCTTTGCTTAGCTCTTCTCTCTCTCGCTCTCTCGCTCTCTCGCTCTCTCTCTCTCTCTCTCGCTCTCTCGCTCTCTCTCTCTCTCTCTCTCTCTCTCTCTCTCTCTCTCTCTCTCTCTCTCTCTCTCTCTCTCTCTCTCTCTCTCTCTCTCTCTCTCTCTCTCTCTCTCTCTCTCTCTCTCTCTCTCTCTCTCTCTCTCTCTCTCTCTCTCTCTCTCTCTCTCTCTCTCTCTCTAAGGGCTTTATTTAAGGGCTTTATTGGCATAGGAAACATATGCTTACATTGCCAAAGCAAGTGAAATAGATAAACAAAAGTGAAATAAACAATACAAAATTAACAGTAAACATCACACTCATAAAAGTTCCAAAAGAATGAAGACATTTCAAATATCATATTATGTCTATATACAGTGTTGTAATGATGTGCAAATTGTTAAAGTACAAAAGGGAAAATAAATCAACATAAATATATGTTGTATTTACAATGGTGTTTGTTCTTCACAGGTTGCCCTTTTGTGGCAACAGGTCACAAATCTTGCTGCTGTGATTGCACACTGTGGTATTTCACCCAATAGATATGGGAGTTTATCAAAATTTGATGTTTTTACATTTTTTGTGGGTCTGTGTAATCTGAGGGAAATATGTGTCTCTAATATGGTCATGGATTTGGCAGGAGGTTAGGAAGTGCAGCTCAGTTTCCACCTCATTTTGTGGGCAGTGTGAGCATAGCCTTGCTTTTGAGAAAGGCCTGGGAAGGCAGACCTGGCTCTCAAGAGAAGACAGGCTATGTTCACACTGCCCACAAAATGAGGTGGAAACTGAGTCAACGATTTCCTTCATTTTGGGTCAGTCACAGTGTTCAGGTATTCTGCCACTGTCTACTCTTTGTTTATTTCCAAGTTATCACGTTTCAGGAGAAGACCCAGATGCAGACAGTGTCGAAGTAACAAAAGTTTATTACTAGAACAGGCAAAACAACTGGTCAAGGGCAGGCAGAGGTCAGTAATCCAGATCAGAGTCCATAAGGTACCGAACGGCAGGCAGTCTCGGGGTCAGGGCAGGCAGATATCAATGTGGCAGGCAGAATGGTCAAAACCGGGAAAACTAGAAAACAGGTACTAGAAAAAGACAGGAGCCAGGGGTAAATCGCTGGTAGGCTTGACGAACAAAACGAACTGGCAACATAAACAGAGAACATAGGTATATATTCACTGGGGATAATGGGGAAGATGGGTGACAAATGGAGGGGGGTGGAGACAAGTAAAAAGACAGGTGAAACAGATCAGGGTGTGGCACAAATAGCATTCTAGTTTGCTATGTTTTTTTGTCTCAGATCGTTCACAGCTTTGTGGAAGTTACCTGTGGCGCTGATTTTTAGGCCAAGGTATGTATCGTTTTTCTGTGTGCTCTAGGGCAACGGTGTCTAGATGGAATTTGTATTCGTGGTCCTGGCAACTGGGCCTTTTTTGGAACACCATTATTTTTGTCTTACTGAGATTTACTGTCAGGGCCCAGGTCTGATAGAATCTGTGCAGAAGATCTAGGTGCTGCTGTAGGCCCTCCTTGGTTGGGGACAGAAGCATCAGATCATCAGTAAACAGTAGACATTTGACTTCAGATTCTAGTAGGATGAGGCCGGGTGCTGCAGACTGTTCTAGTGCCCTCGCCAATTCATTAGGCAAGGTGCAATAGATGTGCAATAGATACATGTGATATGAGTAATGTAAGATATGTAAACATTATTAACCTCTTACGGATCCGATTCTAAATAAAAATGTGTAATATTTAACATTCATGGATATACAAGTGTTGCATATGGTTGCAAAGATTAGAGTCTTGTTAATATCACAGCGTTGTCAGATTTCAAAAAAGGCTTCACGGCGAAAGCACAAGATTTGATTGTTTGAGGATAGCACTTCACATATTTTCTACATTAGCATAAATTCATAACCAACACGGGTCTCACAAAACCCATATAAGAGCTAAAATAAATCACTTACCTTTTGAAAAACTTCTGCTGAGGGCATCCCAAGTGTCCATATAAGAGAATCCATGGTTCTTTTGTTAGAAAAAGTAATTTATTATATCTCCGTTTGGTTGGCGCGTTCTGTTCAGACAATCCATCAAGCATTTCCAGTCTACTCGCCCGTTGTACAGTGAAGAGAAAGCCTTCAAATTATACCTATCAACTTTACCCAAACAAATCAAACATCATTTATAATTTATCCTTAGGCATCCATTTATCTATATTGGCTATTACATTTCACTTGGATGATAACCTACACGATAGAAAAGGTAAACACCGAGCTGCGCGCTCCCGGGTATCTCGTGCACTAGACAGACAGGATTTCCTGGTATGTCATACAAATTTGTCTTCCTTTTGGCTCTCTTCCACTATAAACACTTCAAAACACTGTCCAGAGACTGTTGACATCTAGTGGAAGCCACAGGTACTGCAACCTGAGTCCTATTTCCCTGAAAATTCTATAAACAGGCATTCAAAGTGAGGAAAGGTCAAAAGAAAAATGATTTCTGGACAAAAATGTCTCGGGTTTTCGCCTGCTATATCAGTTCTGTTATACTCACAGACATTATTTTAACTTCTTAGGGATCGGATCCCGTTAGCGGGCTCGCTTTCAGAGCAAACATAGCGCCGCAAATTCAAAATATAAATTCGTAATATTTAACATTCATCAATATACAAGTGTTGCATAGTCATCAAATGCTCTGCTTCTTGGCAATATCACAGCATTGTCAGATTTCAAAAAGGCTTTACGGCGAAAGCACAACATTTGATTGTTTGAGGGTAGCACCTCACATATTTTCCACATAAGCATGAATTCATAACCATTGCGGGTCACACAAAACACATATAAGAGCTAATAAATATCACTTACCTTTCGAATAACTTCTGCTGAGGGCTTCCCAAGTGTCCAAACAAGAGAATCCATGGTTCTTTTGTTGGAAAAAGTAATTTATTATATCCATAAATCTCAGTTTGGTTGGCGCGTTTCGTTCAGTTAGTCCACCAAACATTTCCATTCTACTCGCCAGTTGTACAGTGAAGAGAACGCGTTCAAATTATACCTCATAACTTTTCCAAAACAAAACAAACATCATTAATAGTTTTAGAAACTTCAGCGTGTTTCCTATCCAATAGTACTAATTATGTGCATATCCTAGTTTCTGGGCCTGAGTGGCAGGCATTTTACCTTGGGCACGTCAGACAGGCGAAAATTCGGAAAATGGGACCCTAGGCCTAAGAAGTTAAAGTGTCATTATTTAGAGTGGCATTGTATAAAGTGACTAGTTATCCATTTATTAAAGTGGCCGGTGATTGGGTCTCAATGTAGGCAGCAGCCTCTCGGAGTTAGTGATTGCTGTTTAGCAGTCTGATGGCCTTGAAAGAGAAGCTGTTTTTCAGACTCTCTGTCCCAGCTTTGATACACCTGTACTGACCTCGCCTTCAGGATGGTAGTGGTGTGAACAGGCAGTGGCTTGGGTGGTTGATGTCCTTGATGATCTTTTTGGCCTTCCTGTGACATCGGGTGCTGTAGGTGTCCTGAAGGGCAGGTAGTTTGCTGAGATGAGTTGTGTAGACCGCACCACCCTCTGGAGAGCCTTGCGGTTGAGGGCGGTGCAGTTGCCGTACCAGGAAGTGATACAGCCCGACAGGATGCTCTTGATTGTGCATCTGTAAAAGTTTGTCAGGGTTTTGGGTGACAAGCTACACTTCTTCAGCTTCCGGAGGTTGAAGAGGCGTTGTTGTGCCTTCACCACACTGTCTGTGTGGGTGGACCATTTCAGTTTGTCTGTGACGTGTACGCCGAGGAACTTAAAACTTTCCACCTTCTCCACTGCTGTCCCTTCGATGTGAATAGGGGGGTGCTCCCTCTGCTGTTTCCTGAAGTCCACAATCATCTCCTTTGTTTTGTTGACGTTGAGTGAGAGGTTGTTTTCTTGACACCACACTCCGAGTGCCCTCACCTCCTCCCTGTAGGCTGTCTCGTCGTTGTTGGTAATCAAGCCCACCACTGTTGTGTCATCTGCAAACTTGATGATTGAGTTGGAGGCGTGCATGGCCACGCAGTCATGGGTGAACAGAGAGTACAGGAGGGGGCTGCGCACACACCCTTGTGGGGCCCCAGTGTTGAGGGTCAGCGAAGTGAGGTTTGTTTCCTACCTTCACGACCTGGGGGCGGCCCATCAGAAAGTCCATGACCCAACTGCACAGGGCGGGGTTGAGACCCAGGGCCTCCAGCTTGATGATGAGCTTGGACGGTACTATGGTATTGAATGCTGAGCTGTAGTCAATGAACAGCATTCTTATATACTGTAGGTATTCCTTTTGTCCAGATGGGATAGGGCAGTGTGCAGTGTGATGGCGATTGCGTCGTCTGTGGACCTGTTGGAGCGGTATGCAAACTTAAGTGGGTCTAGGGTGGCTGGTAAGGTGGAGGTGATATGATCCTTGACTAGTCTCTCAAAGCACTTCATGATGACGGAATTGAGTGCTACAGGGCGATAGTAATTTAGTTCAGTTATCTTTGCCTTCTTGGGTACAGGAACAATGGTAGCCATCTTGAAGCATTTGGAGACAACCGCCAGCTGGTCTGCACATGCTCTGAGGATGCGGCTAGGGATGCTGTCTGGGCCAGCAGCCTTGTGAGGGTGAACACGTTTAAATGTTTTACTCACGTCAGCCATAGAGAAGGAGAGGGGGCGCTGTCCTTGTTAGCGGGCTGTGACGGTGCCACTGTATTATCCTCAAAGCGGGCAAAGAAGGTGTTTAGTTTGTCTGGAAGCGTGACGTCGGTGTCCGTGACGTGGCTGGTTTTCTTTTTGTCGTCCGTAATTTCCTGAAGACCCTGACACATACGTCTCGTGTCTGAGCCGTTGAATTGTGACTCCACCTTGACCCTGTACTGATATTTCACTTGTTTGATTGCCCTGCGGAGGGATTAACTACACTGTTTATATTCAGTCATATTCCCAGACCTCTTTCCATGATTAAATGCGGTGGATCAGGCTTTCAGTTTTGCGCTAATGCCGCCATCCATCCACAGTTTCTGTTTAGGGTAGGTTTTAATAGTTACAGTGGGCACAACATCTCCAATGCACTTCTTTATAATCACACTCACCGAGCCAGCATAAAGGTCGATGTTGTTCTCTGAGGCTGACCAGAACATATTCCAGTCCACGTGATCAAAACAATCTTGAAGCGTGGCTTCTGACTGGTCGGACCAGCGTTGAATGGTTCTCGTCACTGATACATCCTGTTTGAGTTTCTGCCTATAAGACGGTCGGAGCAAGATGGCGTCGTGGTTGTATTTGCCGAAGGGAGGGCGGGTGAGGGCTTTGTATGCATCGCAGAAGTTAGAGTAGCAGTGGTCGAGGGTATTGGCCAAGCGCATAGCGCAATCAATACGCTGGTAGCATTTAGCCTTGTTCTCAAATTTGCTTTGTTAAAATCCACAGCTACAATAAATGCAGCCTCAGGATGTATGGTTTCCGGTTTGCATATAGTCCAGTGAAGTTCCTTGATGGCCGTCTTGGTGTCTGCTTGAGGGGGATAGTCAGTTGTGACTATAACTGACAAGAATTCTCTTGGTAGGCAAAATGGGCGGCATTTGATTGTTAGGAATTCTAGGTCGGTTGAGCAGAAGGACTTGAGTTCCTGTATGTTGTTATGATTACACCATGAGTCGTTAATCATGAAGCATACGCCCCCGCCCTTCCTATTCGCAGAGAGCTGTTTATCTCTGTCAGCGCGATGCATGGAGAAGCTTGGTGGCTGAACCGATTCAGACAACATATCCCAAGAGAGCCATGTTTCCGTGAAACATAGAATGTCACAATCTCTGATGTTAAATAAAAAAAAAACGGTGGGCGATGTGCACGTCTACGGAGCCTGACCAAGTGGCCGCTTCTTCTGCGGCGTCGTTGTTTTGGGTCGACTACTGGAATTAGATCCATTGTCCCGGGTGGTGGTCCGAACAAAGGATCTGCTTCGTGAAAGTCATATACCTGGTCGTAATGTTGGTAAGTTGACATTGCTCTTTTATCCAATAGTTCTTCTCAGCTGTATGTAATAAGATTTCCTGGGGTAACAATGTAAGAAATAATACATAAAAAAAAACACAATACTGCATAGTTTCCTAAGAACTCGAAGCGAGGCGACCATCTCTGTCGGCGCCATCTAAGCTCTGTATTGTTTTAGTGATTCATCATATTGAAGGTGTAGGCTCAGGTTATCTGGGTCTCTATGTTTTTGGTTGGATAGGTTTCGCAATTTCTTTCTTAGGTTTTTTGTATTCTTCATCAAACCATTTGTCATTGTTGTTGATTTTCTTCAGTTATCTGCTTGACATTTTTTATTTTGATAGGGAAGCTGAGAGGTCAAATATACTGCTTAGTTTTTCTACTGCCAAGTTTACACCTTCACTATTACAGTGAAACCTTTTGTCCAGGAAATTGTCTAGAAGGGATTGCATTTGTTGTTGCCTAATTGTTTTTTGGAAGATTTCCACACTATGTTGCTTCCATCTATAGCATTTCTTATTATTATTCAGTTCCTTTGGCTTTGATGCCTCGTGATTAATCATATCTCTGTTCAAGTAGAGTGTGATTTTGCTGTGATCTGATAGGGGTGTCAGCAGACTGACTGTGAATGCTCTAAGAGACTGGTTTGAGGTCAGTGATAAAGCAGTTTACAGTACTACTGCCAAGAGATATAGATGTACCTACCATAGGAGTTCCCTCGAAGCCTACCATTGACTACATACCCAGTGTCCGACAGAGCTGCAGGAGTTGTGACCTGTTTATGTTGTCGTAGTTGTGTCTAGAGGGGCACATGGGGGAGGGAATGCTGTCACCTCCAGGTAGGTGTTTGTCCCCCTGTGTGCTGAGGGTGTCGGGGTCTTGTCCAGTTCTGGCATTTAGGTCGCCACAGACTAGTACATGTCCCTGAGCCTGGAAATTGTTGATCTCCCGCTCTAGGATGGAGAAGCTGTCATTGTTAAAGTATGGGAATTCTATTGGGGGGATATAGGCAGCACACATGAGGACATTTTTCTCTGTTGAGATAATTTCCTTATTAATTTCTAGCCAGATGTAAAATGTTCCTGTTTTGACTAATTTAATAGAGTGGGTTAGGTCTGCTCTATAACAAATTAGCATACCCCCTGAGTCTCTTCCCTGTTTCACACCTGGTAGTTTGGTGGATAAGAAACAACCAGTTCTCTGTAACCTAGAGGGCAACCAGTGGGTCCGTCTTCTTTATACCATGTTTCTTGTAGGATGACAATGTCTGTATTTCCAATTTCTTTGACAAAGTCTGGATTCGTGCTCTTTAGGGCAAAGGCAAATGACCTCAGACCTTGTATATTCCAGAATGAGATAGTCAAAGCTTTGTGTTCCATAGTGTCTAGTGTTGTTTTTGTATGGTTTAGGCCATCACAGTAGATGTGAGCAGAGCATGTTGCACTGCTCATGGCCTGGGCATATATATTTTCTCTCTCTCTCTCTCTCTCTCTCTCTCTCTCTCTCTCTCTCTCTCTCTCTCTCCATGCTGGGAGTTTTTTGGAGTTTGAGTGTTTGGTGTGGAGGGCTCTGTCCTAACTAACTTTCTTGATTCTGTTCTTGGTCTTTTCTTTACATTTTATTTTCTATGGTGGAGGGTTAATGCAATATTTGTTTTAGCGGTATCTCAGCCTAGCGCGGAGGAGATGCTGTCGATACGGCATGGATTCAGGTGTGTTCCTGAGAATGGAGTTAAAGTGGAGAAGGTTCTGCTCGCAGTCGGTGAACAGGTAGGAGCAGAATTTATACATTCCGCTTCCAGAATGAACAAAGCTGTGGTTGTGTTCATGAAAAGAGCAAATTTGGTTGGTAGGCTAATTGCTAGTGGAATATTTGTAAGGGGTGTGTTGGTGTCAATTTTGCCTCTTTCTACCCCTTCAACAAGGGTGGTAGTTGCAAATTTGCCTCTGTTTATTACGGATATCCTGTTTATTACGGATATCCGTACGGATATCTGCCATATCCGTTCTGTTATACTCACAGACAATATTTTAACACTCTTAGAAACTTCAGAGTGTTTCCTATCCAATAGTACTAATTATGTGCATATCCTATTTTCTGGGCCTGAGTGGGAGGCATTTTACTTTGGGCACGCCAGACTCTCCAAAACCGTCACCTCGGGAGCCGCTCCCTAAGAAGTTAACTTGTTAGGGAGCGGCAGCTGAGGGGTCGGTTTTGGAGAGTCGTGCATGCCCAAAGTAAAATGCTTGCCACTCAGGCTCAGAAAATAGGATATGCACATAATTAGTACTATTGGATAGGAAACACTCTGAGGTTTCCAAAAGTGTTAACATTTTGTTTTGTCTGTGAGTGTAACAGAACTCATTTGGCAGGCAAAAACCAGAGAAAATTCCATCCGGAAATGTCATTCTGGTGGCTTATGGCTCACTTAGAGAGACTGCCTATTGAAAAGTGTTTATACCAGGACACTAAATGTAGTACCTATTGCTTCCACTGGATGTCAGCAGTGTATACGTAAAGTTTCATGGCAATCGGAACCAATGTGTTCAATAGGTAGGGTTTTTTTGGTGACAGGAGCTCTTTTTCAGTTGCACGTTTTTGGGCGCACGTTTGGCTGAGCGGTCCACTTTATTTGACTTATATAACGTTTAGGTGACCATCCAAGTGAAATATAATCACTTTTATTCATAAAAGATAAGCTAAGGATGCATTTTAATTGTTTTTGGTTTTGTTGAGGAAACGTTTATAGGTTTAGTTGAACGCGTTCTCTTCACGTTGGATTTTCTGAACACAAGGCGCCAACCAAACAGAGATTTATGGATATATTAAATTACTTTTTCTAACCAAATACCCATGGATTGTCTTCGTTGGACACTTAGGAAGACCTCTGCAGAAGTTCTACAAAAGGTAAGGCACAGGTTTTCCCTGTGAAATGCATTTTCTATCGACCGCGCTGGCTAAAGATTTCATGGTTATGGAAAATATTGAAGGTGCTACCCTCAAACAATCAAATGTAGTGCTTTCGCCGTAAAGCCTTTTTGAAATCCGACAACACTGTGATATTGCCAAGAAGCAGAGCTTTTGATGAGTATGAAACACTTGTATATTGGTGCATGTTTAATAATTCAACTTTTGGATTTTGCCTTGCTAGCGCCCCACCACTCCCTAACAAGTTAAGCACGTTGTTTCATTCCCGGAGGCAAGTGTTTATGTTTATGAATAATAATGAGCAACAGCTAAATGTGCATTTTAAAGTGAGGCATGGGGAGGGGCTCTACGCAGGGTTTGCCAGCACAGATAGTCTACGGTGTTTTGAGTGTGGGGATTTGGGGCATAAGAGCTTTGCGTGCCCACATAAAGGCCATAGACAAGGTGAGGGCACAAGTGCCAGTGGGGGAAATCAAGGTCAAAGTGCAGGGGGCAATGAAATGCAGACAGCAGAGTCTGGGCCTAGTCATGGCAAGGATGGTGGTGTAGATGAGGCTGGGCCTAGTCATGCCAGAGATGGTGGTGTAGATGAGGCTGGGCGAAGTCATGCCAGAGATGGTGGTGTAGATGAGGCTGGGCCTAGTCATGCCACAGATGGTGGTGTAGATGAGGCTGGGCGAAGTCATGCCAGACAGAGATGGTGGTGTAGATGAGGCTGGGCCTAGTCAGGCTAGAGATGGTGGGGTAGATGAGGCTGGGCCTAGTCAGGCTAAAGATGGTGGGGTAGCTGAGGCTGGGTCTAGTCATGCTATGGATGGTGGTGTAGCTGAGGCTGGGCCTAGTCAGGCTAGAGATGGTGGGGTAGCTGAGGCTGTGCCTAGTCATGCTATGGATGCTGGTGTAGAAGAGGCTGGGCCTAGTCATGCTATGGAGGGTGGTGTAGATGAGGCTGGGTCTAGTAAGGTTATTTTTCTTTTCAGACTCCTCTTCAATGGGTCCGGAGCTGACAGCCAGTCAAGCAGAGGGGCCAAAGTACACATTGAGGGAACTGACAAGGTTCCTGAATGAGACCAAGGGGAAAAAAGTTAAACTTTAGACTTTTTTTTCTGATCCGAGAAAGTTTGTAAGATCAGCACAACATGCTATGAAAAATGAGGGACATGGAGTCCTCTCACCCAGGAAAAGGTTTAGGTTGAGGAAGTGGGTCACAACCGTGCGTAAAAGGCCTAACTTCAGACGCTGTTTAGATGAATAGTTTCTTTCTGGCACTGGGGCTTTTTGAGCTTTACTATTGGTCTCTTTCTTGGCTGGCTTTTCTCCCACTTCTTATGGAGACTCTTCGGGTAGGCTCGCTCAATATAAATGGCGCCAGAGATGCGGGAAAGAGGAGTGTCTTGGGTGAATATGTAAAACCAAATAAAGTACAGTTGTTGTTTCTGCAGGAGACGCATAGTGATGTGGTGAACGAAGTCGATTGGGGGCTCTGGTGGAAAGGGGCAAGTGTGTTGAGCCATGGGACAAATTTGAGTGCAGGGGTGGCAGTCCTTTTTGTACCTGGTCTGTCTGTTAAAATTTGCTCCTCAAAGGAGGTGTGTAAGGGTAGGCTGCTTGTTGTAATAGCAGAAATTAACAACATGGGTTTTGTCTTTATAAATGTGTATGTGCCTAACACAGGGAGAGAAAGGGGGTTATATTTGGGTGTCTTAGACAGGAACTCTCACAAGTAGCGCCTGAGGAGACGCTGGTGGTCGGCGGAGACTGGAACTGTACCATGGATTTTACAAAAGACAGAAATGGGGAGGAGCCTCATTCAGTGTCAGTGGGAGTGTTAAGGGACATTATTAACCTCTCAGGGATTGCTGTGTTTCCTATCCAATGGTACTAAATATGTGCATATCCTATTTTCTGGGCCTGAATGGGAGGCATTTTACTTTGGGCACGCCAGGCTCTCCAAAACCGACCCCTCAGCAGCCACTCCCTAACAAGTTAACTTCTTACGGAGTGGTGGGGCGCTACTCCCGACACTACCCGGTGAAATGCAAGGTGCCAAATTCAAAATCCAAAAGTTTAATTATTAAACATGCATCAATATACAAGTGTTTCATAGTCATCAAAAGCTCTGCTTCTTGGTAATATCACATCGTTGTCAGATTTCAAAAAGGCTTTACGGCGAAAGCACCACATTTGATTGTTTGAGGGTAGCACCTAACATATTTTTGCCAATACCATCATTTCATTAGCCTCCACGGTTCACAGAAAACACATTTCACAGCGAAAACAAATCAATTACCTTTTGAAGAACTTATGCCCTTATAAGGGCATTTTCATAAGGGAGGGGCTCTAAATGAGGCAAAGTGTCAAAACCACTTTTTCCAGGACAGAAATTCCTCGGGGTTTCGCCTGCCATATCCATTCTGTTTTACTCACAGACAAAATGTTAACACTTTTAAAATTCAGAGTGTTTCCTATCCAATGGTACCAAATATGTGCATATCCTATTTTCTGGGCCTGAATGGGAGGCATTTTACTTTAGGCACGCCAGGCTCTCCAAAACGGTCACCTCGTGCGCTGCTCCCAAAGAAGTTAATCAGTTCGACCTAGTGGATATTTGGAGAACTAAACATCCCAACACAAGACAGTATACATGGGTGAAGGTCTTTGGGGCTAGGGTGAGTGCAGCCCGACTTGATCGTTTTTACATGTCCAGGAATCAGAGCAATAGGCTGTTGGGCACTACCATTCTCCCAGTGGGGTTTTCAGATCACCACATAACCATGGCTCGGCTGTCTATTTCACCAGGGCCCCGGCAGGCATCCTATTGGAAGTTGAATGTAAAGCTCTTACAAGATGCCACTTTTTGCTCAGGTTTCCAGATTTTTTGGGAAAAGTGGAGGCAGCAAAGAGAGGAGTATGAGTCTCTGAGTCAATGGTGGGATGTGGGAAAAGTCCAAATTCGGCTTTTCTGTCAACAGTATACTGCTCTCTCATCCTTAGAGGCTAGGAGAGTATTGGGAGAACTCGAGTGTAGTATTAGTGAGTATTAGTGAGATGGAGGTAGAGATGGTGGGGCAAGGCAATGTAGGCCTCCAGGCTAATTTAGCTGAATTACGTAGGGACCTGGGTAGTTTTTTCCAGGTTAAAGCAAAGGGAGCACTTGTAGGAGCTAGGTTCTCCATGCTCAAAGAGATGGATGCTCTCAGCTCCTTCTTCTTTGGGTTGGAAAGACAGAGCGGTGAAGCCAAGGGTATGCATTGTCTACGGCTTTCTGATGGGCGGGTGACCTCTGTGGTGGGAGAGATGCGGGAGCGAACTGTGGAGTTTTATACTGAGTTGAATAGGGCAGAAATGTGTGATCCTGTGTGTGCTCAGGTCTTGTTCGCAGGACTCCCCTAAGCTCTCTCTGGCACAGAGGGATGAAATGGACATTCCTCTGTTGTCCCATGAACTGGCAGAGGCAGTAACCCAGATGTCCCCCGGTCGAGCACCAGAGGTCGATGGACTCCCAGTGGAGTTTTATAAAAATTCTGGGGAATAATTGGACAGGATTTATTTTGCGTGTTGCGTGAATGCGTCGGGGTAGGAGTGTTGCTCAATCACGGACAACTTGTTCTTAATCAGGGACATGTTGGACTTGTCGAAAGGTTCTAATGTGAACTTTGGACTGGTCTCTTTAGATCAAGAGAAGGCTTTTGATAGAGTGGACCATGAGTATCTGTTTAATGTGATGTCTGTGTTTGGGTTTGGGAAGAGTTTTTTGACCTGTGTGAAGCTGTTGTATGCTGGGGCGTCATGTATGGTCAAGGTGGGAGGGGGGGCTCAGTAGGTCAGTCTGGGTGAGACGAGGCATTAGACAAGGCTGCCCTCTATCGGGGCAGTTATATACACTAGCCATTGAGCCTTTTTTGGGCCTGCTACGCAGGAGACTGCAAGGAGTGTGCTGGACAGGCATGGGTGTGGTGACAGGCATAGCAGTGTCAGCATATGCAGATGATGTTTCTGTGATGGTCAGAGATGGTCAGGATATGCAGGCACTAGAGACCAGTCTGAAGGTGAATGAGGGAGCTTCGTCAGCTAAGGTAAACTGGGGCAAGAGCAAAGCTCTGTTATGTGGGGCATGGGGGGATAGGCCCTTCCTCTGCTTCCAGGGGGTTTACAGTGGGGTTGTGAAGGGCTTAAAGTGTTGGGGGTGTACCTGGGCTCGGAGAGGTGGGTCAGGAAGAACTGGGAGGGGCTGTCACAGGCAGTGGTGTCAAGACTGGCCAGGTGGAGGTGGCTCCTGTCCCAAGTGTCATATAGAGGGAGGGTGCTGATAAATCAACAACCTGGTGGCATTTTCCCTGTGGCATAAACTGGCTGTCCTCTACCCCCCCGCTGGTCTGCTCGCAGACCTGCAACGCAAGCTGGTGGACTTTTTCTGGTCGGGCCATCACTGGCTGAGGGCAGCAGTGTTGTACATGACCGTTTACAAAGGAGGACAGGGCCTGGTGGAACTGGAGAGCAGGGTGGCTGCATTCCGACTAAAGGTGGTGCAGAGACTGCTGTACCATACTGATGTCGGATGGAGGGAACCAGCATGCGCGCTGCTGAGGAGAGCTGGTGGCTTAGGGCTGGACCGGCAGCTGTTCCTCATGAAGCTGGAGAGGATGAGTACAGCAGGTCTCTCAGACTTTTATACCGCAGTGCTGAGGGCCTGGCAGCTGCTAAGGCCCACACGAGAAGGGGGTGTAGAGCCTGGACTGTGGGTGTTGGAGGAGCCTATCTTCCACAACCCAGCCATCCCTTTGAGATCGGTTCAGTCGGCCACCCTGCAGAGGCAACTGATGGCAGCGGGTTTACTAAGGCTGGGTGACCTGCGACTGCTGGGAGAGGAGGGGTGGAAAACCGCGTAAATCCTGGCACAACAAACAGGAATAACGTATCTTAGGCTGCTGGAGAGATTCCTGGAGGAGGTCCAGGAGGCACTGTTGGAGCCGGTAAAGGGGGGTGTTTGAGAGGCCAAAGGGGGAGGGGCCACCAATGTTTCCGCCACTGCGGGTGACGGCAGAGACTGGGGACTGGCAAGGGGGTCTGGAGGACTTGTTAGATTTTAACACTCCGAGCCTGGGGGAGTTTGAAGGGGTGGGAGGTAAAGCCCTCTACAACCTCTGCGTTAAGGTAAGGAACATTAGGAGCCTAACAGGAGTGAAGGCACATCAGTGGCAGGGGGTATTTGGTAGGTTTTAGATGGAGGGGGCTTTACAAACCCCCAGTACCAAAGAGGTCAGGGGACCTCCAGTGGAGGGTTCTTCATGGAGCCTTGGCCACTAACAGCTGGTTGGTACGGGTTGAACCGGGAATCGGGCAGGGGTGTCCTTTCTGTGTTATGAAAGAAACTGTGATTCATGTGTTTTCTGTGTGCACCAGGTTAATGCCAATAATGTCTCTGTTGGAATGTCTGTGTGAGAGGTTGGGGGTGGTTTTTACTGTTGGGATGTTTATAATGGGGTACAGGTATTCGAAAAATGAGAAGGCTAAATGTGTTTTGTTGAATTTTCTGTTTGCTCAGGCAAAGTTGGCTATTTGGCTAACAAAGAGGAACAGGGTCAAAGGTGGGGGGATAACAGACCCTTTACTATTATTTAATGGGATGGTCTCTGCGC
Source organism: Brachymystax lenok tsinlingensis (assembly GCA_030435695.1). Taxonomy (NCBI): domain Eukaryota; kingdom Metazoa; phylum Chordata; class Actinopteri; order Salmoniformes; family Salmonidae; genus Brachymystax; species Brachymystax lenok. The sequence goes on from CM059801.1 coordinate 12,119,852, forward strand.
GCCTTAGGGTAGAATTTGAGTTCTATAGAATGATAAAAAGCGTGTAGATGTTTCAGGGGATATGGTGTGTTGGGGGTCTGTCTGTATAGTTGGGGAAGATGTTTTGGAAATACGGTTGTAGAAGTGGTAAGGTTTTTTGGTTATTGTGATGTGTGGTGTTGTTTTGAATTGTGTGGTATAGGGAAAGGTGACTGGTGCATGCATGCAGTACAGGATATATTTTGGTGTTTTATTTTTTTAAGGGGCGGGGGGGTGGTGAGTTTTTAATGAAATTAGAATGTTTCATTAAAGAAAGACCAAAAGTCTCTCTCTCTCTCTCTCTCTCTCTCTCTCTCTCTCTCTCTCTCTCTCTCTCTCTCTCTCTCTCTCTCTCTCTCTCATCGTTAGCAAAATTCACAGTCTACTGCAGATCAGTAGACACTGATTGACAGCCAAAGGCTAACAATTACATGAAAGCTTTTTTAAACCCTTGAGTCCAAATGTAGGCCTCCTACTGTTTTTACTGTAGCGTGGCCTGACCAGGCATTCCCCAATGTTTTGCTTGGTGTAAAAGGCAGCACACATGCAAATCATGTGCCTCAGCCATCAGTCACTTCGATGTTAATATGTTCATGTTACGATATCCCACAGGTATTATCCTGTAATCAAAATGTGGAATAATAGGATTTAATTTGGAGTTGGGGTAGGGAGACCACACAAGTGGGTCGTCTAAGCATGTATTGTAAATGCTGCTTAATCTGATTAAATCTTTAAATGTGATTATGAAAGAGAATGACACAAACTTTCATCAAAGGAATTTAACATCTGCTGGTTCCAAAACTTGTTAGTGTCCCTCTCCAATCCAAGTGGCCAGAAACTATTCCACTATAATTTCATCACATAGCCACAACTTTACGAGATACTCTTGCATTGTTTTGCCTGCTTTATACCCAATATGGCTGACATAACCAAGTGCACTGGCCACTGATATGCAGACGCACACACATCTGTTAGATGATCTGTTGGATCTGTTACACCATGTATGTACAGTACGCACTGTACTTCAGGATAAGGGAGTCTACAGACATCTAGTCTGGTGAGAATAGATCAGTGTTATTGTTGAATCTGGGGTGAATCATATTCGTTGGTGTTTAGCCTGCACCTACAATATGCCGTAAAATAGTCTAATGAAACGTTACAAGGGCTTTTCCTGGCAACTCGATCAGGTTTTCTAAACACATTGTGTAATACAGTCCTGCACTTCAAACCAGGCACTCTGGCAGCCTCTGATCTATAGGGACCCTGCTGGGATGAGAAATGATGTCTAAAAGGGAAAATGAAATTTTTCCATACATGAGGTAAAACATGGTTGCTATGGCGGTATCGTTTTGACACATTGAAAACACCTAACATCACACATCTCGTTCCCACAGTTTCAATGCCTTATTATCGGAACAGACATCATATTAAAAATACTTCTCAAAAATAGAAAACATTCTGTATCAGTGAAGTGAGTGAAAAAAAACACCTGCGTTTAAACAATTGGAAGGTAAAGGTGTAGAAATACCCAGCACATCTCCCTTGTATGTATGAAAAACATATACAGTTGAAATTGGAAGTTTACATACACCTTAGCCAAATACATTTAAACTCAGTTTTTCACAAATCCTGACAATTAATCCTAGTAAAAATGCTCTGCCTTGGGTCAGTTAGGATCACCACTTTATTTTAGGAATGTGAAATGTCAGAATAATAGTAGAGAGAATCATCACATTCCCAGTGGGTCAGAAGTTTACATACACTCAATTAGTGTTTGGTAGCATTGCCTTTAAATTGTTTAACTTGGGTCAAACGTTTTGGGTAGCCTTCCACAAGCTTCCTACAACAAGTTGGGTGAATCTTGGCCCATTCCTCCTGACAGAACCAGTGTAACTGAGTCAGGTTTGTAGGCCTCCTTGCTCGCACACGCTTTTTCAGTTCTGCCCACAAACTTTTCTATGGGATTGAGGTCAGGGCTTTATGATGGCCACTCCAATACCTTGACTTTGTTTTCCTTAAGCCATTTTGCCACTTTGGAAGTATGCTTGGGGTCATTGTCCATTTGGAAGACCCATTTGCGACCAAGATTTAACTTCCTGACTGATATCTTGAAATGTTGCTTTAATATATCCACATCATTTTCCTGCCTCATGATGCCATCTATTTTGTGAAGTGCACCAGTCCCTCCTGCAGCAAAGCACCCCCACAACATGATGCTGCCACCAATGTGCTTCACAGTTGGGATAGTGTTCTTCGGCTTGCAAGCCTCCCCCTTTTTCCTCCAAACATAACGATGGTCATTATGGCCAAACAGTTCTATTTTTGTTTCATCAAACCAGAGGACATTTCTCCAAAATGTACGATCTTTATCCCCATGTGCAGTTGCAAACCATAGTCTGGCTTTTTTATGGGGGTTTTGGAGCGGTGGCTTCTTCCTTGCTGAGCGGCCTTTCAGGTTATGTCGATATAGGACTCGTTTTACTGTGGATATAGATGATTTTGTACCTGTTTCCTCCAGCATCTTCACAAGGTCCTTTGCTGTTGTTCTGAGATTAATTTGCACTTTTCTCACCAAAGTACGTTAATCTCTAGGAGACAGAACGCGTCTCCTTCCTGAGCGGTATGACGGCTGCGTGGTCCCATGGTGTTTATACTTGCATACTATTGTTTGTACAGATGAACGTGGTACCTTCAGGTGTTTGGAAATTGCTCCTAAGAGTGAACCAGACTTGTGGAGGTCTACACATTTTTTCTGAGGTTTTGGCTGATTTATTTAGATTACCCATGATGTCAAGCAAAGAGGCACTGAGTTTGAAGGCCTTGAACTACATTCACAGGTACACCTCCAATTTACCCAAATTATGTCAATTAGCCTATCAGAAGCTTCTAAAGCCATGACATATTTTTCTGTAATTTTCCAAGCTGTTTAAAGTCACAGTCAGCTTAGTGTATGTAGACGTCTGACCCACTGGAATTGTGATACAGTGAATTATAAGTGAAATGATCTGTGTCATGCACAAAGTAGATGTCCTAACCGACTTGCCAAAACTATAGTTTGTTAACAAGAAATTTGTGGAGTGGTTGAAAAACGAGTTTTAACCTTTTACGGATCCGATCCCGTGAACGGGCTCGTTTTCGGAGCAAACAAAGCGCGGCAAATTCAAAATAAAAATTCTTAATATTTAACATTCATGGATATAGTGTATATAAGTGTTGCATATGGCTGCAAAGATTAGAGTCTTGTTAATATCACAGCGTTGTCAGATTTCAAAAAGGCTTTACGGCGAAAGCACAACATTTGATTGTTTGAGAATAGAACCTCTCATATTTTCCACATTAGCATAAATTCATATCCAGCGCGGGTCTCACAAAACCCATATAAGAGCTAAAATAAATCGCTTACCTTTCGAAGAACTTCGGCTGAGGGCATCCCGTGTCCAAGGAAGACATCCAATGGTTCTTTTGTTAGAAAAAGTCATTTATTATATCCATAAATCTCTGTTTGGTTGGCGCGATATGTTCAGATAGTCCACCAAGCATTTCCAGTCTACTCGCCCGTTGTACAGTGAAGAGAACACGTTCAAATTATACCTATCAACTTTACCCAAACAAATCAAACATCATTTATAATTTATCATTAGGCATCCATTTATCTATATTGGCTATTATATTTCACTCGGATAATAACCTACACGATAGAAAAGGTAAACACCGAGCTGCGCGCTCCAGGGTATCTTGTGCACTAGACAGAAAGGATATCCTGGTATGTCATACAAAATCGTATTCCTTTCGGCTCTCTCCCATTATAAATGCTTCAAAACACTGTCCAGAGACTGTTGACATCTAGTGGAAGCCATAGGTACTGCAACCTGAGTCCTATTTCCCTGAGAATTATTTTATCAGCCATTCAAAGTCAGGAAAGGTCATAAGAAAAATGATTTCCGGACAGACATTTATCGGGTTTTTGCGTGCTATATCAGTTCTGTTATACTCACAGACATTATTTTAACTGTTTTAGAAACTTCAAATTGTTTCTAAAAGAGTTAAGTGACTCAAACCTAAGTGTATGTAAACTTCCGACTTCAAATGTACATACAGTATGTCTAACTGTTTGTTATTAAAGTGATTTTCATGGATGCAAAGGCAAAGAACTCAAATGGCACAGCAAAAGAACAACCCTTTTGTAACATAAATCGCGTCTCCTTCCTGCGTCTCCTTCGCGTCTCCTTCTCCTTTCTTCAGTGGTGGAAATTACTAAATTGTCATACGTAAAAGTAAAGATACCTTAATAAAAAATTACTCAAGTAAATGTAAAAGTTTCCCAGCAAAAGACTTGAGTAAAATTCTAAAAGTTCTACAATTCTAAAAGTACTTTACAGTGATGGAAAAAGTAAATATTTTAAAAGTAAAACCCACTGAGAAAACATGAGTTGAATCAACGTTGTTTCCACATCATTTCAATTAAATTATGTTGAACCAACGTGGAATAGATATTAAATTGACGTCTGTGCCCAGTTGGAAGTAAATGCTATATATTTATTTCCTTATATGAAATATATACAGTGAGGGAAAAAAGTATTTGATCCCCTGCTGATTTTGTATGTTTGCCCACTGACAAATAAATGATCAGTCTATAATTTTAATGGTAGGTTTATTTGAACAGTGAGAGACAGAATAACAACAAAAAAATCCAGTTTTAATGAGGGAAAAAAATATTTGTCCCCCTCTCAATTAGAAAGATTTTTGGTTCCCAGGTGTCTTTTATACAGGTAACGAGCTGAGATTAGGAGCACACTCTTAAAGGGAGTGCTCCTAATCTCAGCTTGTTACCTGTATAAAATACACCTGTCCACAGAAGCAATCAATCAATCAGATTCCAAACTCTCCACCATGGCCAAAGAGCTCTCCAAGGATGTCAGGGACAAGATTGTAGGCCTACACAAGGCTGGAATGGGCTACAAGACCATCGCCAAGCAGCTTGGTGAGAAGGTGACAACAGTTGGTATGATTATTCGCAAATGGAAGAAACACAAAAGAACTGTCAATCTCCCTCGGCCTGGGGCTCCATGCAAGATCTCACCTCGTGGAGTTGCAATGATCATAAGAACGGTGAGGAATCAGCCCAGAACTACACGGGAGGATCTTGTCAATGATCTCAAGGTAGCTGGGACCATAGTCACCAAGAAAATAATTGGTAACACACTACGCCGTGAAGGACTGAAATCCTGCAGCGCCCGCAAGGTCCCCCCTGCTCAAGAAAGCACATATACATGCTCTGAAGTTTGCCAATGAACATCTGAATGATTCAGAGGACAACTGGGTGAAAGTGTTGTGGTCAGATGAGACCAAAATGGGGCTCTTTGGCATCAACTCAACTCGTCGTGTTTGGAGGAGGAGGAATGCTGCCTATGACCCCAAAAACACCATCCCCACCATCAAACATGGAGGTGGAAACATTATGCTTTGGGGGTGTTTTTCTGCTAAGGGGACAGGACAACTTCCCCGCATCAAAGGGACGATGGACGGGGGCCATGTACCTTCAAATCTTGGGTGAGAACCTCCTTCCCTCAGCCAGGGCATTGAAAATGGGTCGTGGATGGTTATTCCTGCATGACAATGACCCAAAACACATGGCCAAGGCAACAAAGGAGGTGCTCAAGAAGAAGCACATTAAGGTCCTGGAGTGGCCTAGCCAGTCTCCAGACCTTAATCCCATAGAAAATCTGTGGAGGGAGCTGAAGGTTCGAGTTGCCAAACATCAGCCTCGAAACCTTAATGACTTGGAGAAGATATGCAAAGAGGAGGGGACAAAATCCCTCCTGAGATGTGTGCAAACCTGGTGGCCAACTACAAACGTCTGACCTCTGTGATTGCCAACAAGGGTTTTGCCACCAAGTACTAAGTCATGTTTTGCAGAGGGGTCAAATACTTATTTCCCTCATTAAAATGCAAACCAATTTATAAATTTTTTCACCTGCGTTTTTCTGGATTTTTTTGTTGTTATTCTGTCCCTCACTGTTCAAATAAACCTACCATTAAAATGATAGACTGATCATTTATTTGTCAGTGGGCAAACATACAAAATCAGCAGGGGATCAAATACTTTTTTCCCTCACTGTATATATTTCATATAAGGAAATAAATATATAGCATTTACTTCCAACTGGGCACAGACGTCAATTTAATATCTATTCCACGTTGGTTCAACATAATTTAATTGAAATGATGTGGAAACAACGTTGATTCAACTCATGCTTTCTCAGTGGGTTTTACTTTTAACATGTTACCAGAGCCGAAAGGTTTCTGATTGGTTGTATCAGGCAACCAATGAAAATTGAGGCGGGAATACCAAACAAAGCAGGCGGGAGTAGACGTATCACATGACAGGATTTTAAAATATTTGAGGGAAAAAAGTGAGGTAAGAGGAGGAAAAATAAAATTCTGCTGGAGCGAGCAGCAAGATAGTTGAATTGAACATAGTTAGCAAGTTCTTCATTTTGCACATTCATGTCCTTTTTTCAGCTAGTCTAAATAATGAATTAGTAATGAATAATATGTTATTAATAATTAATGCTAAATGTGATGCAATCCAAAGTTAGTTAGCTTGCAAACTGTTGGGCTAGTTAGCTAGTTTAACCTTAGTTTACTAGCTTGCTAGTATTTAATAAGCCTGCAGGCTAACTACTGTAGCTGGTCAGCTAAACATGTTGCTGTTCTAGTAGCAGCATGAATGAAACAGGGAGCGCTGCTGCACTTGGAACAGAATTGTGTCAACCACAATAGACTCTGCTGCTCTAAGAGAAGAACTGTACTGTGTTATCTTCAGTAGTGGTGCGTTGGTAAGATCACTGGAGAAGCCAAGCCAGAAGAAAAAGCCATATTACATCCTGTGTTGTGATAATTGAGTTGTTTGCCTGTTAGTTCATATGCCTTGCAACTGTGATATATAGGCCTAAAGGCCGAGACAATAAGAAGACACAGTGGCATAATAAATTCAACCTTTGTTTCATCACAAAACTGGAGGGTAACCTCTGTCCGGTGAATTACACAACGCATATTGCATGTAAAAAACAGTTACATGAACTACAGTACAGCATGGTCAAGCAACTTAATGTTTCCGACATTTTCAGACTACTAAATCACTATTGATTTAGAACCCTGCTCACCTCTGCTTTGTCTAATACAGTGACAACTAAAAGATACCAAAAACAATTTAGTCCAATCAAAGTAAGCTAAATGTGATATGGATGTCCATGGTTCTGATTTCTGTGTGTTGTGTTGTGTGTGTGTGTGTGTGTGTGTGTGTGTGTGTGTGTGTGTGTGTGTGTGTGTGTGTGTGTGTGTGTGTGTGTGTGTGTGTGTGTGTGTGCGTGTGCGAGGGTGTGTGTGGTGTGCGTGTGTGCGTGCGTTCGTGCAAGTAGAAAAAATGTTGACTCACCTTACTTATAGGGAAACGTCAATGCCATCCTAATCTCTTTCATGTTGACAAAACGGTCTATGACTCATACAGTACATGCTTTTATTTTTTGTTGTCCTAGGCTACCTGGCTAAAATGCTTGCTCGCTAGCCTAACTTCCTTTTATGGGCAACATTAGCAAGTAACATTAGCATTCTACATCTAGCTACATATTGAACTTCCATCCTCTCAGGCCAGGGGCATAGTGTATTTTATTATTGTTCGTTTTTTCATTTAACTAGGCAAGTCAGTTAAGAACAAATTCTTATTTACAATGACGGCCTACTGGGGACAGTGGGTTATCTGCCTTGTTCAGGGGCAGAACGACAGATTTTTACCTTGTATAACGATGTGCACTGAGAGTCGGGAAGCAAGTTCAGGGAGTGAGTGTTTTAAAGAAAAAACACAACATAAACCAAAACAAGAAACACAAACAACGCACAGACATGAAACAGAAACAATGACGCCTGGGGAAGGAACCAAAGGGAGTGACATATATAGGGCAGATAATCAAGGAGGTGATGGAGTCCAGGTGAGTGTTATATTGCGCTGATGTGCGTAACGATAGTGACTGATGTGCGCCTTAACGAGCAGCCTGGTGACCTAGAGGCCAGAGAGGGAGCACACGTGATACCTTGTCAGCTCGGGATTCGATTCAGCAACCTTTCGGTTACTGGCCCAACGCTCTAACCACTAAGGCTACCTGCCATTGTATCAAAATCGCTGTTATAATCATTGGCCAGTACAGAGAAATAAGTAAAACCACAAGTCCAAATCCCTATCTCCATCCATGGCTAATTTAGGAAAGGACTAATTTTAGCTAGCCACTGGAGGACAACAACACAACGAGATGCAACAATTCAAGTTTCTGTCAATTACATATTGCTCTAGATGTGATTGGAGTGAATCCAAATCCAAACTGGCTTCCCTTGACACTTTTTTGTGGTGCGACAGGACCATTCATAGTTGAGCTTGTTCAGTTTCGCTCAACACTGATATAATTATTATTTTTTAATTATCAAGGGAGAACAAATGCTCGCTGGCTTCCCTTGCATTCAATGCTACGGGCGGCAACAATGTCATACTCTTTTTGACCAGACAGAATCAGATAGATGGCTTACACATACATAGACAGGGGCACTGTTTCATTCGTTCAGAGGCTTTTTCCACTGTTCAGTGCATTCAGAAAGTATTCAGACCCCTTGAATTTTTCCACATTTTGTTAGGTTACAGCCTTATTCTAAAATGGATTACATTGTTTTTTCCGTCATCAATCTACACACAATACCCCATAATGATAATATCACATTTACACAAGTATTCAGACCCTTTACTAAATACTTTGTTGAAGCACCTTTGGCAGTGATTACAGCCTCGAGTCTTCTTGGGTATGACGCTACAAGCTTGGCATACCTGTATTTGGGGAGTTTCTTTTATTCTTCTCTGCACATCCTCTCAAGCTATGCCAGTATTTTCAGGTCTCTCCAGAGATGTTCGATCGGTTTCAAGTCCGGGCTATGGCTGGGCCACTCAAGAACATTCAGAGACTTTTCCGAAAGCCACTCCTCCGTTGTCTTGGCTGTGTGCTTAGGGTTGTTGTTCTGTTGGAAGGTCAACCTTCACCCCAGTCTGAGGTCTTGAGCACTCTGCAGCAGGTTTTCACCTGCTGCAGAGAAAATAACTGTGCTGTGCCATCTTTTATGTTGCTGCTTTAAGAGCAGCTCATGTAAACTAGCAGCACTTCTCTTCAACTAGACACAGATTTAATTGCTCTTAGAGCAGAACTGTACATTGCTATCCTTATGTTGCTTTTCAGGTCCTCATGAATTTCTCTGAGATCTTGCATTGTGAGTGGTACTTGAAATCCCTAAACATTTGCAACTTCTGCTAACAAAACCAGCACCTGTCTGAGCAGAAGAAACACAGTCTGTTCCACAAGGCCATGGAGATGAGGCGCAAGGTGGAGTATTACAGGGAAGTGAGGAGGGTGAAGAGATGGAAAAACTGGAAGCCATTCCAGGAGTGTTGGAGTTGACTGCAGAGATGGGCTTCCTGTGACTCTGATTTATTTTGTAGAAGTAGTTGTAAGATAAGATTGAATAAGGATTGTTAGGCATAGTAAGTGTAGGCTTCCCATTTCATATTAAAAAAATGAAGGATATGTTTTGTGTGTATGTGTGTTTTCATCTATGTCTGTGTGTGTTTGCACTCACCTGAGTACAGTATATTCTTCAGCGTCTCTTCAACCCATGACTGTCCTCATTCACTCTCAGAGCCTGTTCATATAAGAGAAGCGCATCACTGTGCTTTTTCTGTCAGACACACCACACAAAAACACACAGTCAGACCAATGGCCAGACACAATATGTATGGAGAAACAGTCTGAATGTCAATTTGAAATCGAATTAATCAAACCATAGAAAGCTGTATGCTTTCCCAGCAGTTCCCATCTTTCCCTAGTACGCATGCACCGTACTGTACGGCTGCCGTCTTGTGAGCTTCGACCCAATTTTGCTATTTTGTGATTTGGCCTGTATCTTTTTTTGCATGAAATGTATCTGCTATCATTTCTAATGATCAACAAGAACTTTTGAACTTCACATCGGCAGTCTTAGATTTTTTGTTGTTATTCCGACCCAACTTCTGAGCTATCCAAGAGGAAACGCAAGCGAAGAAGAGGCGGAGCCCTGGTGAGATTAAGGCGGAGGGAAAACCAGCCACTTCTTCCCTCCATTTTATTGGCCAGTCTCTTGATAATTAAATGAATGACCTCCGATCGCAGATTTGCTATTAACGGGACTCTTGTAACTGCAATTTTCTATGCTTTTATGAAATATGTATTTCGGACAATATACCCCCCCACGGCTATCCAACTCAATGGATTCTCCATTCACCAATGAGACAGGACATTGGATTCAGGAAAATTGAGGGGTATGCCTCTTCATAAACAGCAAATGGTGTGTTGACTCTAGCGCAGTGGAAGTCTTAACCCATTGTTCACCCATCTTGGAATACCTGATGGTCAAATGCCTACCCTTCACTTTCCGAGAAAGTTTTCAGCTGTTATCATAACTGCTGTATATATTCCACCTCAGGACAAGAAAAACAACCAGATTGGCACTAAACTGTACGAGGCTATAAACAAGAGGGAAACAATGCACCACAGGGCTGCTTCCTTTTTGCTGGTGATTTTAATTCTGCGTCATTAAGACACATAATGCCCAACTTCCAGCAACACGTCTCCTTCACCACTAGGGGTGATAAAGTCCTAGACCACTGTTACTTTACCCACAAGCACACTATACTCCTGCTTCCTGTCTACAAGCAGAACCTCAAACAGGAAGTACCTGTGATGCACCTGTTGAAAACGCATTTCATGAAGCTCCCGACAAACAGTTCTGACATTGCTTCCAGAGGCAGTTTGGATCTCGGTAGTGAGTGTTGCAACCGAGGAGGTGCTTCAGCACCCAGCGGTCCCGTTTTGTGAGCTTGTCGGGCCTACCACTTTGCGGCTGCTGTTGTTGCTCCTAGACGTTTTCACTTCACAATAACAGCACTTACAGTTGACCGGGGCAGCTCTAGCAGGGTAGAAATTTGATGAACTGACTTGTTGGAAAGGTGGCATCCTATTACGGTGCCACATTAAAAGTCACTTAGCTCCTCAGTATGGGCCATTCTACTGCCAATGTTTGTCTATGGAGATTGCATAGCTGTGTGCTCGATTTTATACACCTGTCAGCAACAGGTGTGGCTGAAATAGCCGAATCCATTAATTTGAAGGGATGTCCACATACACTACATGGATAAAAGTATGTTTCACGACTCCTCCGATCGACGAGCTAACCACATCCATCCCCGGCTTTATTAGGAAATGCATCGCCGACGTCCCCACAGTGACATTTTGTTGCTTCCCCAATCACACCAAGGTTGGCGCGAAGCTAAAGGACAGGGCTATCGCACACAGGGCTATCGCAGCCAACCCTGAAGCTATGGCTGAGGACATGAACAAGAAGTCCCGCTACGACCTCAGCAGAGCCATCAAACAAGCAAAAGGACAATATAGGAACAAGGTGGAATCCTATTACACAGGCTCTGACGCCCGCTGCATGTTGCAGGGGCTATAGTCCATTACGGATTACAAAGGAAGCCCCAGCCATGCCCAACGATGCCTCTCTACCAGACAAACTCAATGCTTTTAATGCACGCTTCGACAAAAACAACACCGAGCCGTGAATGAGGGCCCCACTGACTCAGGGGACTGGGTGATCACGCTCTCTTAGTCCGACATGAGTAAGGTAGTGGTGTTGGTCGAGAGGTTCAAGGTCCTAGGTGTCCAAATCACTAAGGACTTAAAATGGTCCACACACGCAAACAGTCGCGAAGGAGGCACGACAATGCCTCTTTTGAAAAGATTTGTCATGGGCCCTCAAATACTCAAAAGGTTATACAGCTGCACCACTGAGAGCATCTTGACTGGCTGCATCACTGCTTGGTATGCAATTGTACCGGCCTCGATTGCATGGCACTACAGAGAGTGGTGTGGACTGCCCAGTACATCACTGGGGCCCAGCTCTATGTCAATCAGGACCTCTATATCAGGCAGTGTGAAAGGAAGGCTCGGAAAATTGTTAAACACTCCAGCCACCCAACCAATAACTTGTTCTCTCTGCTTCCACATGGCAAGTGGTACCGGAGCAACAAGTCTGACAGCAACAGGCTCCTGAACAGCTTCTACCCCTAAGCCATAAGACTGCTAAATAGCTAACAGAATGGCTACACAGACTATGTGCATTGACCCTTCTATTTTATATTTGCACTGACTCTATGCACACTCACACACTCTATGCACACTCTACGCATTCACACACTCACACTGACATTCCAACACACACACACACACACTTCATTTACTCTACACACAAGCACACACATTCACACACAGTCATCATATACGCTGCTGCTACTCTGTTTATCATTATATTCTGATGCCTAGTCACCTTACCCCTATACATATCTAACCCTACCACTCCAGTATCACATTGTAAATAATGGTATTGGCATTGACCCTGGAACTTACTCTGTATATAGCTTACTTACTTTCCTGTGTTCTTATTTCTTTTTAAAAAAATGTTTTATAGTACTACTGATATTGATTACTGCATTGTTGGGAAAGAGCAAGCAAGAAAGACATGTCACTGTACTTGTGCACATGAGAATATAAACTATTTGAGTTTGCCTGTCTTAATAAATCAATACAAAAGTCCCAAAAACTGCAAACCCGCACAGCACAGCTGGCACTCCCGGCAGACTCAAGCAAACGCTCAAGTATTTGAAAGCGGTGAACTGTTTGCAGTGTTGGTCCTATCACCAGTTGGCATTAGAGTACAGCCAGGTTGACCAATGCTGTTGGCACACTGGGGTGTTTGGGTCCAAAACACTTATCCCTGATGTCCAGAGCCAGCTCATACAGAGAAACAGCCTTCTCCAGCTCCCCCTGGACAACACACACATCACACATGCACATCTCCTCTGTCAGCTTAACAAATCAGGATAACACACAAGCTACAAGCTAATAGTGTACTGTAGTATCATCGAAAACAAGGAGGCACGACAACAAGGTTCTAGCTTCAGCATGTTTACTAGCCTAGTCTGTGCATGTCAGACATAGGTACAGATACCCAAAATGGCCATCCTACTACATCTTCCCCTCTCCAATAAACAATAATTCAACATGCATAACCACTGAATCATAACTGAAATGCGATTTGGAAACCAAAACTGTATTATTCTCTTTAACATGCTACTTCACATCCTGACAACGATGAGACAGCCTATAGGGAGGAGGTCAGAGACCTGGCCAGGTGGTGCCAGAATAACAACCTATCCCTCAACGTAACCAAGACTAAAGAGATGATTGTGGACTACAGGAAAAGGAGGACCGAGCACGCCCCCATTCTCATCGATGGGGCTGTAGTGGAGCAGGTTGAGAGCTTCAAGTTCCTTGGTGTCCATATCACCAACAAACTAGAATGGTCCAAACACACAAAGACAGTTGTGAAGAGGGCACGACAAAGATTTGGCATGGGTCCTGAGATCCTCAAAAGGTTCTACAGCTGCAACATCGAGAGCATTCTGACTGGTTGCATCACTGCCTGGTACGGCAATTGCTCATCCTCTGACCGCAAGGCACTACAGAGGGTAGTGCGTACGGCCCAGTACATCACTGGGGCTAAGCTGCCTGCCATCCAGGACCTCTACACCAGGCGGTGTCAGAGGAAGGCCATAAAAGTTGTCAAAGACCCCAGCCACTCCAGTCATAGACTGTTCTCTCTACTACCGTACGGCAAGCGGTACCGGAGTGCCAAGTCAAAAAGGCTTCTCAACAGTTTTTACCCTCAAGCCATAAGACTGCTGAACAGGTAATCAAATGGCTACCCGGACTATTTGCATTAATCTAACCGGTGTCTGTATGTAGCCTCACTACTTTTATAGCCTCGCTACTGTATATAGTCTCGCTACTGTTATTTTATTCACTGTCTTTTTACTGGTGTTTATATTTCTTTACTTACCTATTGTTCACCTAATACCTTTTTTGCACTGTTGGTTAGAGCCTGTAAGTAATCATTTCACTGTAAGGTCTACACCTGTTGTATTCGGCGCACGTGACAAATAAACTTTGATTTGATTTGAAACAACATGAAAGCATGAAATGACACAGTCTGAACCCCTGTGTAATAACAGTCTCTTTTTGCTGGGTATGGTCCCCAACTGTATGTATTCTATTCACGTAACATAGTCTTTCAGCCGCTCTGGTGGCTTCTAATCCCTTTTTGGACAAGCTTGTGGCTCTGTGAGAATGCATTTTGGGCGAGCTTGTGGCTTTGTGAGCATTCTCTCTCCCCTCTTTTTGTACGTTGTCTACGACTGGTAGATCTGGAAGAGCTCTGAGGTGTGTTTCGTTCCTCCGTACCTCCTCCGAGCCTGTGTCCACCACATAGGAGCGTGGGGCATCCGCTTTCCTCAGCACTATTGCTGGTGTCTTTGAGTTTGTAATCCACACACATTGACTTGTCAGCTCTGGCCTCTCCGTAGCATGGTGTCTCTGATTAAAGTCTCCAGTTTGTGTATGATTCAGCCATTTGTTCCTCTCAGCGAAGGCCTTCCTGTTAGGCCATTGAGGTTTAAGCTGAGCCGTTGAGACAGGCAATGGGGAGCGCAGACTCCAGTTAATCAGGAGCTCGGCAGGCGACGGCTCATGATGCAGTGGTGTAACTTTTGTAATCTAACAGAGCCCTGTACGGATCCATGTTATTTTTCAGCAGTCCCTTGACTGTTCTGACAGCTCTGTGCATGGTAGGGGTTACTGGTCACATGTGTAAAGTCATATTCTGCGGCAGAAGCAGAATTGAGCTCGCAGAGAACTGGGGAGCGTTATCTGTAACCAAGACTGCAGCAACCCCTTGCATGGAAAACATTGACTTTAATCCATTGATAACACCAGCTGATGTGGCTATGGGTGTCTTTGTTATTTCAATGTATCTTGAATAGTAATCTACCACTAGGAGATAAATGTCCTTTTTCCAACGTACACTCTTTAGATGAGGACTTGACCAAAGTATTTATTGCATTGTCTTTTTCTTTTTTTGTGTTTGATTTATCATGGGCGGGAGCATTGTGTGGTGTTCACTGTGTTTATTGGGTCTGTTCTGTTTGTGTGTGTGTGTAATCTCAATAGCAATGTAAAAAAATATATAAAAAATATAAGAAAATGTCTAGGACTTGGCTTACAGTCTCCAGACCTTAATCCCATAGAAAATATGTGAAGGGAGCTGAAGGTTCGAGTTGCCAAACATCAGCCTCGAAACCTTAATGACTTGGAGAAGATCTACAAAGAAGAGTGGGACAAAATCCCTCCTGAGATGTGTGCAAACCTGGTGGCCAACTACAAGAAACGTCTGACCTCTGTGATTGCCAACAAGGGTTTTGCCACCAAGTACTAAGTCATGTTTTGCAGAGGGGTCAAATACTTATTTCCCTCATTAAAATGCAAATTAATTTATAAAACTTTTCACATGCGTCTTTCTGGATTTTTTTGTTGTTATTCTGTCTCTCACTGTTCAAATAAACCTACCATTAAAATGATAGACTGATCATTTCTTTGTCAGTGGGCAAACATACAAAATCAGCAGGGGATCAAATACCTTTTTCCCTCACTGTAATGGGATTATATGCAACAGCCATATCTGTGGTGGCTTGGTTAGAAACGTCCCATCTCCTCAACCTACCCTGAGTTTGTAGAGTATGGCCAGGTGTTTGTGTGTAGGTCAGGGAGGGGTGGTCAGGGGACACGGCTTTCTTCCTGATCCCCAGGGCTCTCTCGTACTGTACATGTTCTCTGCAGTCTTGTACTCCCTCCTCTCATTGTGGACACACACACTAAAGTCATGCTGCAGAGATAGAGTTAATACACATACACCCACACGTTTGATTTACTATCTTTGTGGGGACCAAACAATTGATTCCCATTCAAAATCCTATTTTCCCTAACCCTAACCTTAACCCAAATCCCCTAACCCTAATTGTAATCCTAACCGTAATTGTAACCCCAACCCTAAACCTAACCCCTAAGCTTAAAATAGCCTTTTTTTCCTTTTGGGGATCAATGAAATGTCCCCACTTGTCAGAATTGTCCTTGTTTTACTAACCTTGTGAGGACTTTTGGTTCCCACAAGGATAGTAAAACCAAACAAACACACTTATTTTGAGTAAGTAAAACTCAGATGAGACAAACTGGTCTGAAACCAGCAATATGTAGATGACACAACTCTGTTCTAAGAGCAGCAGCTGTCCCAGTTTACTTGTGGTGCTCCTATAACACAGTACAGTTCTGGTCTTAGAGCAAAAGAAGACCCAGTTGACTCAAACTGCTCTTAGAGCAGCAGAATCTAGGCCTAGTTTAGCAGCAGCACTGCTAGTTTATTTCAGCTGTTCATAGAGCAGAAACATCAAGATAATGATAACAGTACAGTTCTGGTTTTAGAGCAGCATAAGACCCAGTTGACTCAAACTTCTCTTTTAGCTGCAAAATCTAGGCTTAGTTGAGCAGCAGTGCTGCTAGTTTACCAGAGCTGCTCCTAGAGCTGCAACATCAAGATAACACACTACAGTTCTGCTCTTAGAGCAGCAGAAGATCCAGTGGACTCAAAATGGTCTTAAAGCCACAATATGTAGTTGACACACTGTTCTTAGAGCAGCAGATACAGTTTACTCGTGCTGCTCCCAGAACAGCAACATAAAATAGCACAATACTGTTCTGCTCTTGGAGAAGCAGAAGACAAAGTTGACTTAAACTGGTCTTAGAGCAGCAATATCTACTGTAAATGACACAGTTCTGTTCCAAGAGCAGCAGCGCTCCTTCTTCATTCATGCTGCTAACGATACTAGAACAGCAACATATTTAGCTGGCTAGCTAGTTAGCATGCAGGTTTAAATTGTTTACTGGCAAGCTAGCTTGGTGACATAAGGCTAAAACTGTTGAGCTAGCTAGCTAAGGCTAAATTGTAACAGTTTAGCCTTAGTTGCCAAGAAGTTTAGCCTTAGTTACCAAACTAGCTCGTTAGCTAGCCCAACAGTTGGCTATCTAATATTAGCTAGTAAAACACATTTTAGCAAACTAACTTTAGCTTGCATCACCTTTATTATTGAATCAATTATTTAGACCAGCTGAAAACAAGACATTAATGTGCAAAATTAAGAACTTGTTTGCTATGTTCAACTTACATTATTTGGCTATCTTGCTGCTCCCTGGTGCAGAATGTTGTTGATCTTTCTCTTCCCTCACTTTTCCCCCTAAAATATTTTCAAATCCAGTCACGTGACATGTCTACCCCACCTGCTCTGTTTGATATTCCTGCCTCCTTCCACCTCAGCAGCACCTCCTTTCCATTTTCATTGGTTGCCTGACACAACCAATCATAATCCTTTTTGCTCTGAGAACATGTTTGATTAAGTAAAACTCCCATGAGCACCAGATCAGAGGCCATATTGCTGTCCTGTCAGTACATTTGAAATGTAATGAGTACTCCATGGGAGTAAAAAGTAAAAAAAAATATTTAGGAAGTAGAAGTTGTCAAAAATAGAAATGGTAAAGTACAGATACCCCAAAAAACTATTGAAGTACAGTAGTACTTCAAAGTGTTATTACTTAGTTACTTTACACCACTGCCTTAACACCTCTCTAATAACAGAAACATCTGATGAGCACATGGGGTTGAACCGACCTTTGGCTTTCTGAACAAATTCTTTAGAAAACATTTATTTGACATGACAGTACTTTCCATTTTCAAACAAACCCTGTCGCACTGTTGTACTTCAATATTTATTCTCCAAGACTGAATATATTATCCATAGATAAAGCACCATGAAAAGAGAAACACCTGGTACATACAGTGGGGAAAAAAGTATTTAGTCAGCCACCAATTGTGCAAGTTCTCTCACTTAAAAAGATGAGAGAGGCCTGTAATTTTCATCATAGGTACACTTCAACTATGACAGACAAAATGAGGAAAAAAAATCCAGAAAATCACATTGTAGGATTTTTTATGAATTTATTTGCAAATTATGGTGGAAAATAAGTATTTGGTCACATACAAACAAGCAAGATTTCTGGCTCTCACAGACCTGTAACTTTTTCTTTAAGAGGCTCCTCTGTCCTCCACTCATTACCTGTATTAATGGCACCTGTTTGAACTTGTTATCAGTATAAAAGACACCTGTCCACAACGTCAAACAGTCACACTCCAAACTCCACTATGGCCAAGACCAAAGAGCTGTCAAAGGACACCAGAAACAAAATTGTAGACCTGCACCAGGTTGGGAAGACTGAATCTGCAATAGGTAAGCAGCTTGGTTTGAAGAAATCAACTGTGGGAGCAATTATTAGGAAATGGAAGACATACAAGACCACTGATAATCTTCCTTGATCTGGGGCTCCACGCAAGATCTCACCCCGTGGGGTCAAAATGATCACAAGAACGGTGAGCAAAAATCCCAGAACCACAAGGGGGACCTAGTGAATGACCTGCAGAGAGCTGGGACCAAAGTAACAAAGCCTACCATCAGTAACACACTCGCCGCCAGGGACTCAAATCCTGCAGTGCCAGACGTGTCCCCCTGCTTAAGCCAGTACATGTTCAGGCCCGTCTAAAGTTTGCTAGAGAGCATTTGGATGATCCAGATGAGGATTGGGAGAATGTCAGATGAAACCAAAATATAACTTTTTGGTAAAAACTCAACTCGTCGTGTTTGGAGGACAAAGAATGCTGAGTTGCATCCAAAGAACACCATACCTACTGTGAAGCATGGGGGTGGAAACATCATGCTTTGGGGCTGTTTTTCTGCAAAGGGACCAGGACGACTGATCCGTGTAAAGGAAAGAATGAATGGGGCCATGTATCGTGAGATTTTGAGTGAAAACCTCCTTCCATCAGCAAGGGCATTGAAGATGAAACGTGGCTGGGTCTTTCAGCATGACAATGATCCCAAACACACCGCCCGAACGAAGGAGTGGCTTCGTAAGAAGCATTTCAAGGTCCTGGAGTGGCCTAGCCAGTCTCCAGATCTCAACCCCATAGAAAATCTTTGAAAGTCCGTGTTGCCCAGCGACAGCCCCAAAACATCACTGCTCTAGAGGAGATCTGCATGGAGGAATGGGCCAAAATACCAGCAACATTGTGTGAAAACCTTTTGAAGACTTACAGAAAACGTTTGACCTCTGTCATTGCCAACAAAGGGTATATAACAAAGTATTGAGATAAACTTTTGTTATTGACCAAATACTTATTTTCCACCATAATTTGCAAATAAATTCATAACAAATCCTACAAATTGATTTTCTGGATTTTCTTTCCTCATTTTGTCTGTCATAGTTGAAATGTACCTATGATGAAAATTACAGGCCTCTCTCATCTTTTTAAGTGAGAGAACTTTCACAATTGGTGGCTGACTAAATATTTTTTTCCCCCACTGTATCATTGCAATTTCAAGGGAGGAGAGTCAAAACCATATACACAGTACCGATCTTCAAAATAAGTTAGAATGCATATCTAAATGCATTTGAAGATTCAAACAGTTCTGCAGTAAACGTATCACTGAGCTGAAATACCTCTTTACCCTTGACATTAGTAAACACTGGATAGTTTCAAGGCAATACCGTTTTCACCAAGCATCTGCAGAATTTGACAGTTATTCCCCATGGCATGTCATGTGTGTTTGCACACCTTTTTAGTTGTGGTATAGGGATAATTGCTCTGTTTGATCCCAGCTGAACAAACTAGAGTCATGTCAGTAACCACTGGAAAGACTGGTAAATATGTGTGACCTTTGTCATATTGTTAAAGCAGGCATTTGCACTAAAATGACACGTAAATATGAATATTCTTTTTATGATATTGGGTTTTTGTTGTCACAAATCACATAGCAATTTAGTGTTATTAATAGAAATGTATTTTTTTGATAAAGTTAATGTGATAACTATGTCTCTAGTTTTACCAAACAACTCTAATGGTAGTCCACTAACATCAATCATGATTTAATAGTGAAATTGAATCTGCAACAATACCAATGAGACAGTATTTTCTGTACTGTGAATCGAGTCAAACAGTGCAGTAGTTTCCTGGCCCTGCACACAAAGGTGTCATTTCATAACAAATAACATGTACGGTGGGTGGGATGATAAGTAGGGAGTATTCACTCTCCTTGGGAAAAGGCAAAACACATGGAAGTTAGATAAACTTCAAACAAGGCCTAGACATCCTGAGTGGTAGATAGTGGTCTGGCATGTCTCTTTGGACCAGAGGGGAAAGAGAAATTTGGCTGTGTTTAGAAAGGAGAAGTCCCTGCTGATAAGATGTATTTGTGATTTCTAAACAGGGATGGAGATATTTGTTGTGTTTCACTGCTTTCAATGAGCCAGTCGGCAATGTAATCTTTAGAAAATTGTTGTTGCAGTTTAAATATTTATCATGGTGAATTTGCAGTCATTTGCAATACTTGGATTTCCCAGGCTTTTTTTTATAGCCGTACCCAACAGCATGATTGGTTTACTGTCTTGAGATCCTCACTCTGCAGCACCTAATTTAAGGATGGTGTACTGTACTTTTGTCTTGGTAAAGATACATTTTTGACATTATGATTGATTATGGCACTGTGAGTCTTGTTAAACTACTATAGGGGAAAGTGGGGTAAGTTGAGACATTTTTACATTTAGCATCACGCCGATAAGGGAAATATAGTATTCTTTCTAACAAAGATATATATTTCAGGATGTTGTTTTATGCCTGGAAGTAATCAGAATTCATGTAAACATTACAGTTTTGAAAAACATATCTTGTCCAACAAAAGTGGACTCTTGGCAAAGTTGAGCCACGGGACGAGATAAGATAAGCCGCCTACACATTTCTGTACTGAATTAAATATGAACACTACTTTTTTAAAACCATTGTGACGCACACAAATATTTTGGTCACAATTTGGTGTTTTGAGAAAGAGATATATATTTTTTCTAAGCTATACTGAACAAAAATATAAACGCAACATGTAAAGTGTTGGTCACATGTTTCATGAACTGAAATTAAAGATCCCAGAAATGTTCCATTCGCACAAAAAGCTTATTTCTCTCAAATGTTATGCGCAATTTGTTTACATCCCTTTTAGTGAGCATTTCTCCCTTGCCAAGATAATACATCCACCTGACAGTGTAGCATATCAACACAGGTGCACCTTGTGCTGGGGACAATAAAAGGCCACTCTAAAATGTGCAGTTTTGTCACACAACACAATTTGTGTGACAATTTGGCAGTATTTCTAACTGGCCACACAACCGCAGACCATGTGTAACCATGCCAGCCCAGGAGCTCCACATCCAGCTTCTTCACCTGCTGGATAGTCTGAGACCAGCCACCCGGACAGCTGAGGAAACTGTGGGTTTGCACAACCGAAGACTTTCTGCACAAACTGTCAGCGAAGCTCATCTGCGTGCTCGTAGTCCTCAACAGGGTCTTGACCTGACTGCAGTTTGGCGTCGTAACTGGCTTCAGTGGGCAAATACTCACCTTTGATTGCCACTAGCACGCAAGTGAAGTGTGCTCTTCACGGATTAATCCCGGTTTCAACTGTACCGGGCAGATGGCAGGCAGCGTGTATGGTGTTGTGTGGTCAAGCAGTTTGCTGATGTCAACGTTGTGAACAGAGTGCCCCAAGGTGGCGGTGGGGTTATGGTATAGGCAGGCATAAGATACGGACAACAGAAACAATTGCATTTTATCAATACCATGACGAGATCCTGAGGCCCATTGTCGTGCCATTCATCCGCCACGATCACCTCATGTTTCAAAATGGTAATGCACAGGCCCAAGGATCTGTACACAATTCCTGGAAGCTGAAAATGGCCCAGTTTGTCCATGGCCTGCATACTCACCAGACATGTCACCCATTGAGCATGTTTGGGATGCTCTGGTTCGAAGTGTATGACAGCGTGTTCCAGTTCCCACCAATATCCAGCAACTTCACACAGCCATTGAAGAGAAGTGGGATGACATTACACAGGCCACAACCAACAGCCGGATCAACTCTATGTGAAGGAGAGGCAAATGGTAGTCACACCAGATACTGACTAGTTTTCTGATCCACGCCCTACCTTTTTTTAAAGATATCTGTGGCCAAGAGATGTATATCTGTATTCCTAGTCATGTGAAATCCATAGATTAAGGCCTAATGAATTTATTTCAATTAACTGATTTCCTTTTAAGAACTGTAACTCAGTAAAATCATGTTGCATGTAACGTTTATATTTTTGTTCAGCGTAGTATCTTTTTGTATTTGTTATTTGAGTTTTTTCCATATACCTCCAAAGGGAATGATATTATCCAGTGTTTACAAATAGGGAGAACTGCAGGAGCGCTAGGGTACAGACAAAAAGAGGAAGAAACTTCCTGACTGAAAAACAAACTTATCTCCTGTTTCTTCTTTCTCCCTGCGTAAAACAGGTAAGTAATTTACACAAATGCAAAATAGGACTTGAATTATTGAGATAACAAGTTCATCTCACTAGCACTTTATTTTGGTGTCAATGTTTTGTGTATAAACGTTTTTGACCTAGTGAAACTATGTTAGCATTTCCTCCATTGGTAACTAATGGGTCAGTGTTTTTCTAAGCAATGTCTACTGAATGTGAATGGTCAAATATGCTACGGTAAATTAGCCTTTTCATCGAAATAAGATGCTGCTCCTATTAAGTTATATTTTCTATATATATGTTGCGCTGACTTACTAAGGGTTACTGAAATTATATACTACTGTGTTTGGGATTTAAAAGTCAATTTGTGCGTTTCATTTGCTAGGCTATGGAATAGTACTGTTCAGGGTTAGCATTAACTTTTGGTCAACATGCATCCTCACTCATAGGTTTTCATTGTTTGATTTATTTGTAATGAAACAGTTAATCTGTTTAGAAATTGTAGATATATTGACAATAACTTAATACATAACAGAACAGCCTAGTAGGTACATGTAATTACTAGTTTATATGTATGTGAAAGGGATACTATGTGACAGATTGGATTTATTGTGGATATACTGGTCTATATGTTTGAACTTTTATTGTATGACATTTGAAAATGGACTGAAAATGAAAAAAAGATAACAATATTCATTATTGGAAAAGTAATATGACTTTATTCTCCTGTGTCTTCTTTCTCCCTATGTAAAACAGGACGTTATTATCTGTTGTGAGATCCAATGTTCCCTGTAATTTATTTTGGCACTGAGCAAATTTCAGGTCTGCTGAGCACAAACTGGAATGTGGTGAAAATTCTGTGCAACTTCTGGTGAGCGTTTATTGTGAACACTGAGGCTGTACCCGCTTTAAGTTACAGTTATATTAGTGGCCAAGTAGAGTACTCTGGATATTGTATCATAATGTAGGCCTACCAGAGTGGCCTACCATCAAAAACCATGGAGAAAACGCATCCCATAACATTTTGACATGGAAATAGCTGTTCTATAATTCAGCCTACAGTAGCAGCCAATGTGACGTGTATAATGTAGGTATACATTCTGTGAGACATTTGGAAAAAATACGCAGGGCTTGACATTAACCTATTTATCCACTTGTCCTTCAGACATGAAGGTGACTGAGAATGTGTTGTTTGATGCAAGAAACAGCTTTACATTATTATTCCCATACTATTATTCAAGCCTGTCTCAAAATACAACACTGCCCCTTTAAGACAGAAAAAAAGCTCTTTATCTGACTTGCTTTTCAAAGATGGCTAGAAATGCCCACCTTTTGTGCTATTGTAGGAAGCAACCACTCCCCCATTGCTGACTAGAAATTAGCTATAACTGAGCTAATACTTGACTTACTAACAAAAAATATGAACAAATGTGCACACGTAATTTTGTAACAAGACATTACAAACAGTTTATGTAAAAAGGGCTTTATAAATAAATTTGATTTTTGATTGGGTTAGAGCAATGAAGAGATAATCTGGCAGCCCTGTTTTGAGCCATTTGGAGCTTTTTTTATATATTTCTTTGCTGCAGATGACCATATAACTGCACGGTACTCTAAGTGTGATAGGACCAGGGATTGAAAACCTGTTGGCTACATGCAGCTCTTGCTTTAATCTCAAAACAAGCGCATGCTGTAAACACAGTCCAGATCAAAGTGAATGGCACAGATTCATATATGGCAATGATTTATTTGCAAATAGGGATACTGATAGAAGGGATGTAGCCAACAGGTTTTCACTAAAAGGGATGTAAACAAATTGCGCATAACATTTGAGAGAAATAAGCTTTTTGTGCGAATGGAACATTTGTGGGATCTCATGCCCAGGGCCTGTTACAGATTCTTGGGGGCTCGACCGGGATCGGCTTCACCTGCTGAAGGACGCTGATCCAGTGATTCAGACATACAGTCTGTAAAGTCGTATGACCTGCATGAGTGATAAAGAGAGGCCAAGTTGGACGGTGCGAGGAAGGGCCTGGTGGGACATCAGGAAGAGCCTGCACGTGCTGACAATGGATGAAGTCTATCAGATGACGAAGAGGGTTGTTTTGAGAATATCCATCCTTTCATGTAGAGTAAGACCTTTTCTTTATTATAAGAATGGGGGAATGGTTGAACTGTTGGTTTTGAATAGGGGTGTGCTGAGTAGTCAGACAAAACTAGTATCCTAACAAAACTAGTATCGTAAGGTCTTTGGATACGAATATGCAAGCATCTTTCTCATGTCAGTCAGTCACAGAGTTTCTAAACCATACTGTACTGTCTTTGAGTCAGTCATGTGCGAGGTTCGATTTGGTTGAAATACCTCCACTGGCTAGTTTGCCTGTCTGTAAAGACAAGGGCGGCTTGTAAGTTGATCCTGCTGCTCTGGTTGGATAGGGTGAAGTTGTAGTTCTCCATCCACTCGCTTCATAATTTCACCTGATCACTTTTCATTGTATGTTTTCGGTCTGATCATTTAGATTGCTTCTGCCTGCTTGTATGATAAGTTACATGGTGAGGAAGTTTGCTATGAAGCCGTCAATGTGCATAATATATGACAAGAGGGGTAAGGGTATGGAAAAAAGATGAAATGCTGATGCGCATTCTGACTGAGTGACAGTAAACTAGGCTTCCTGCTGCAAGTTGAGGACACACAGACACACACCCACAGACCCACCCCTCCGCGTGCTGCTGCTAATCTGCAGTTTTCTTTGCAGTGAGAACGTGCAGGGAGGTATTTTGCCAACATCTATTTAGGCATAATACATTTCTTCTGTTTCTTCCAATCACGAGTATCGTCCGGTCCAACTATCACCTGTCAACTTACAGATACGATTACGAATACCAGTATTGCCCTGTCGGCGCACCCCTAGTTCTGAAAGATGCAATGGATCTAGCTATACAGAGTTGTAATCTAAGTCTTGTACCTTCACCTGATAGCCAAGAGGCTAGCGATCAGTCTGAAAACACACTTCCTTCACCAATGACCATCAGATACTGATACTGAGTACCAGAGAATGCTTTCTAACTATGAGGATCTAGGCAGGAAACTCAATATAGAGTTACCCCTAACCCACCCACAGCCGAGAAACATAGCACTGTAGTGTAGTCTCCCTAAGAGATATCTCTTACCTGCAGCCTGCAGTGGAGAGAATTCAAGATTCATGGGGGTCAAATAAGCGACCACCCGTCAGACACAAGCTACAACAATGTGTGCAAACAGATAGAAGAAAGGATTAAAGAGAACGGCAGTGAAAATGAGAGTCAGAAGCATGTTGCGGATCATAAACCCTGGAAACTTCAAGGACATGCACATTAACATAGACGACTTGACAATAGCGGAGCTTAAACAGTTTCTCCAGAGTCACTGGAACAGTATCAAAGTATTTGAAAAGATTGTGCGCTCTACAAAGTGAACAACAGACACCGCAACAGTTTCTCTATAGGATGATAGTGCTGAAACTGACAAGCAAACACAGACACAAGATATGATGTAAAGAGAGTGCAAGATGTATTCTTACACACCGTTTACCAGGGGCTTGGACACAAACACAGCCATATTCACAAGGAGTTGAGAACCCTCTTTTCTGTCAGCAAAATGTCTGACGAAGTAATACTAAGGCATGTGATGAAAATAAGCGCGAGAGTATCAAAGAGGAGGAGGTTGCTGACCGTAAACACCAAAGTAAGACCATACAACAGCTCAGTGTGCAGGTTGAAGCTTTAATCAGCATGATAGCGTCCGTGCCACAGTCAAGACAACCAGAACATACATGCCAGTGTTCCCCAAGCCAACCGTCTGGGCCCAGAAGAGAGAAACCATATTGTTGCCCCCAATGTGTTGAACAGGGTGTGCCGAACTGTAGCCACTGTTTCTTCTGTGGTAAGGAAGAACAAAGAGCATTAGGCTCTGTGCAGGGACAACCAGTGATCGGGCCGCAGCTACAGTCCCAACCGGATGGTTTCACAGGCTTAAGACCTCAAAGTGTAAATCCCAAGAGTACGGTCTCACAACATGCACCCGCCGAGACAGTTGGTGTAAAGAAAAGAGGCAGGACCGGAGGTGCTTCTCCCAAGTTACACTCACAAGGCTAGCTGGCCGCAGAAGATGGTAAAGCAGCCAAGCTTATAGGAAAGAAATGCCTGCTCATGTGTAATATGAATGGCTTGACAGCAATCGTCTGACTTGATACAGGAGCCCAAGTGAGCGTCTTAGATCATGCCTGGAAAGAAAAATACTTAACTGGTCAAAATGTGAGGCTGCTCACTGAGCTCATGGGAGCCAACGAGGTTTTGATGTCTATGCTGTGAATGGAGATACTGTACCATACACTTCAATGGCTGGGGTGAAGTTACTGTCAACTTACCTAAGAATGACAACCCTGATCTATCCATTCAGCTGACAATTTAGAGGTTCTTGCTTGAGTTTAAAGTGATATAGGATGTAGGTCAAATGACCTAGTAGCCTCATGGGTGGAATGTTATGAATATTTTTCATAACCAATAAACATTATTCCAAAAAGCTGCCGAAAATCGGGTGTTTTGTATGCCAAACAGTTTTGTTATGTTTCAGTCTTCTGTAATTTACAGTATATGAGGTGTAGTATTGGGATGCAAACTCAAATTGTAATACATATCAACTCTATATCTGACATGGTACAGGTATCTTCTTTTTTGTAAGTTGAAAGTTACCAAGCCAGTCGATGTGGTTACGAGTACATCTTGGTTATTGTTGACAACTTCAAGCTTACCCTATGAAGAACAAGTTTGTCAAGAAAGCAGCGGAACAAATATTCAATGATTTTACCCCTCAGTTTGGATACCCCTTGAAACTACATCATGATCAGGGCCGCAAGTTTGAGAACCAGCTCTTCAAGACACTCCAGCAGCTTTCAGGAGTGGACCATACAAGAACGTCACTGTACCACCCCCAAGGAAATCCAGCTGAGAGGTTCAACAGGACTCTGTTGCAGATGCTAAGGACACTCGAAGAGAAGGAGCAATACTAGTGGAAAGTCCATCTCCCACAAATTGTACATGCATACAATGTCAACAGACACGAAGCCACTGGGTTTTCTCATTTTTACCTACGTACTCTATGGCCGCCATCCACGCCTGCCAGTGGACCTGTTGTTTGACTTGATGACAGAAGAAGAGACAAGTTCACCCAGAGGCTATGCCGAGACATGGGCCAACAGAATGGCTGAGGAATACAAGATCATGTCAAGGAACAGTAAGCAATCCAGCTTGAGAAATAAGACGTACTATGATAAACAGATGAGAAATGTAGCCCTTCATCCAGGAGACAGGGTGCTTGTGTGAATCTCAGTAAGTGATGAGGTCCTGTGGAACTAGGATCATGCTGGGATATACATTGTGAAGGAACAAGTTGGAGACAATCCTGTGTACAAGGTACATCCAGAAACGAAGATGGATACTTACCAAATCCTGTTCAAGTTATATTTTCTCTCTTTATATGTTGCACTGACTTCCTAAGGGTTACTAAAATGTTATACTACTGTGTTTGGTAATTGTGTATTTTCATTGCTAGGCTATGAAATAGCACTGTTCAGGGTTAACATTTACTTTTGGACATAGAGCAGGTATCCTCACTCATGGGCTCTCATTGTTTGATTTATTTGTAATGAAACAGTTTATATGTTTACAATAACTTTATACTGTTACTGTATATGTAACAGTACAGCCTAGTAGGTAATTACTAGTTTCTATGTATGAGAATAATTTGTATTTTCTTTTGTATTGTGGACATACAGGTCTATATGTTTGTACTTTTATGGTATGACATTTCAAAAGGGACTGAAACTGAAAAAAAGACAACAATATGCATTTATTAAAGAGACCGACAAAAAGAGGAAGAAACTGCCTGTGTCTTCTTTCTCCCTGTGTAAAAACAGAACTTTGTTATCTGTAGTTGGATCTCAAGCCCGGGGCCTGTTACATATCTATCTTGTTTACCCAAACACAGGGGTGTAAAGTACCTAAGTAAAAATACTTTAAAGTACTACTTAACCTAGGCCAGGTCCTGTTGTTACCTCATATCCCAGCGATAATGGCTTGCATTATGTCTGAGAAGAAAACACTACAATTTGCTCAACTTGCCATTGTCTCAACTTACTCCAAAGCAAACATTAAGACAATATTAGCCCATACAGCTACAAGGATGCTAGGTTTAGGACCTTACATTGAAGCCTATAGAGACCCCAACTGGTGGATATAACAATCTTAAAAGTATGTACTTTTGTTTAGATACACGCATCATTAAACCTCTAAAACAATACATTAATTTGACATGGTGAAAACAAGTCGCTCAACTTACCCCTCTCTCCCCTACTGTACCGTTTATGTGGTCTATCACTAGAACTCTGCACATCTCAATTTCAATCAGTCTTGTTTATAACAGTGTCAAAGACTGTTGCTTGATTGCTGTTCAATCTATTCACAGTGGAAATTGGTATAGGCCTCTCTTTAGGGCAAAGGAAAATGAAAGGTTCACAATAATAATCCTTTCACACAAGAGAGTAAATACGTGCAAAGATTGAATATAAACATCAACTTAAATATTGAGAAGGTGAATCATGAGGCCAGTCAAAAGTCATGAATCAGTCACAGCAATAAAAAAAAAATATCCCATCAAAATATCCCATCAACGATCATGAATATTAATTCAACATGAAAAGCGATATGAAAGGGAAGGGTAAGGTATTCCTATTTTTCCAAAGTCAAAGTTTCCACTTTATGTTTTATTTGGCCTTGTGAGAAAGGGCGAGGACATGAAGCAATGGCTCCGTGTTGAGATTAAATTAGAAAGGTTTTTCCTCTCTGTTTTGCTCTCTGCTTCCCTAATCATGCCAAATGATTCAACAGCAAGCCTGTCCCAACTGCATGATTAATGCAGAACCAATGTCTACAGGCCTATAATCATATTTCAGTATATTATACTGCACTGCAAGTGTTGTGTTTGTATCCACTACTTAGAGGCAAAACACATGACTTAAGTTTGTTTACTGATTTAGATTTTCAGAACTTCAAAACAAAGAAGTTGGGAAAAAATAAATTGGTTAAAGTGGCCAATCATTGCATGACCTATCAATATTTTAATTACAATTTTGTACATAATGACTAAGGAATTACCCGTAATGACAGACCATATTGTAGTTCCTTGGGTGGCTTTGTGGAGGACAATTCATATTGAAACCACATGCCTGTCATTAAGTCAATGTTAAATGATCATGATTAAGGGTGTACATGCCACCATTTAGATGGGGGAGTGAGATGTGTTTTCATAGCCGCTGTGTTTCCCTAAGATAGAAGCACTAATCATTGTAACCCAGGCAGCGGCACCCTGCTCCCCCCCAGGTGCCCAAAATTCTAGATATCATAACTGGATACACAACACTCATTCATTGAGGCTAGCTAGCATGTTGTTTAGCCAGCTCAGCTTGAAGTGGCGGCCATTGTTGCTATGTTTGCCATCTTAATTGCCTTTCAGTGGATGGTTTGCTGTAGTTTTTTTCAGATTTGCACATCCCACTTCAGAATTCCCAAATCTTTTTTTAATTAAGCAGGTACGATGCATCAAGGAAAAAGCTTGAAATTAACACTTAACTGGGTGTCTCAGATTTATGGCTATTGCTAACCGGAAGTTCATTAACAGTAGTCAACCAGAAACTTCTACATTTGTCCGTTTGTCTTTTTAACATGTTTACTGTGAACCACTGAGTTCAACTTGACACCATTAAGTAAAGAACTCAAAATGTTTCCCTTTTCTGGCAATAACTCAATCGAGAGTCAGAGGGCAAGCAGAGAAATAAACAAATAATTTATTGGTCAAGCAAATACATAAAAAAGTTGATAGACAGGCCTCACACACTCCCTATTTTCATGTTTATGTAAAGTGTTTTGCTTTGCATCATGCTCACCTACTGCGCTAGCACAACCTCTCTCTCTGAGGCACACAGTCAGGGAAGGGCAGGCTAACGTTCATGCATAGCCTCCTCGACCCTCCACCCTAACAGAATCCATAGCCTGTCAAGCTTACACCAACAGATAGCGTCATAGCAACTGTGACTGCAGCACAGACAGTGAGTTATCATTTCCTTTCCACTGGAGATGGTGTAGTGTTTGGCCCTGGAGAAACGGCAAGTGCTGCTTAACATGGAGAGAGAGGGGATTTTGGTGTACATTTTATGACACCCCAGACACCCTGTGTGTATTGAGGCTGAGGGTGTCCTAAAATATGACCAACTATGCGTATGTCTCAAGTCACGACTTCACAGGAGAGCCATTTGAATGTTTTTGTTGTTGTTGTTATGTATCAAAATGTTTAATGTTTTTGCAGAAATGCATTCTGGAACATATGAACTTTCATGTGCCTTAATAACATACTTGCATGCCATCTGTAAATACGAATACAATTGCAAGCCTTGTTGGTTAGGCAACAGAAAAAGGCAGCAACCTTCCCACTATGAGTGGGCTGGACATGCCGAGAGAAGAGTTAGGATTGGTCTGCCATATAGAAGGCTTATGTCTATTTTAGCTGGTCAGTCTGTGTTGGTAATCCTGTCGAACGTGGCTTAAAAAAAAGGGTAGTGGAGCTGCGTAAGTGTTGCGCTCCACTTTCTTGAGGATCCGTGACAGGGAGACGCGCCCTTCATGCATGATGATGTATACTGGTAAGATAGTCTAGCGTTAGCTAGCTACATTTTCAGATATTGCATGTTTCTAATTTTGACAGAAAGTGGTTTCATATCAAGCTAAAGTGTACTGTTAGCTGGCTAGCTAGCTAATGTTAGCTGGCTGGCTCCCTAGCTAACGTTACGTGTATGACGTTATTATTCGTATCCCAGAGCCGTTTGCTTTGCTAGGTATAGCCTAATGTTAGCTAGCTAACATTGAACTTGGTTGGTTAGCTCCCAGCAGATTCATGCAGGGTAGTAATGATATAATTTGGCACTATGTTCATTTTTGTTCAACTAGCTAATGATAGCTGGCTGGCTCGTTAGCTAATGTTACCTGGTGTGTGTGATCTTACATGTTGTTTACCTAGCTAGATTCATTGTTTACCTAGCTAGCTAGCTACATGTCTTAAGCTAAAGTGTATAACACCCACTGAATATGGCTGGTGTCAGTAAACGACAGCAAAAAAAGCATAACGAAATTGTTGCCAGCAGGGCCAGTTAGGCTGTTTTCATGTTATCCAGAGGTAAACAAATCATTGGCCAGAGCGTCAAGTGTGTGCTCTGAATGCTCCGAGAGTGAAATGAGATGGGTGGGGCTGTCACGTCCAGGCCAGAGTTTTAGGCTGGCGTGTTTAGGTTTCTTTTTTGGTGTAGGGTTTTTTAGTTCTAGGTGTTCTATTTCTATGTTGGGGTAATGGTTCCCAATTAGAGGCAGCTGTGTGTCGTTGTCTCTAATTGGGAACCATATATATGTTTGGGCTTTCATTTAGGTTTTGTGGGTTATTGTTTAGACATAGCTTTGTTCGTGTTGTCAGTCTATGTTACGATCTTCGTTTCGTTCATTTTGTTATTTTGCCCAGTTACGTGAGTTTCGTTTATGTTAATAAACTTAACATGTATACTGGTATACTGGTCTGTCCCGCATGAAGATCGTGACAGGGGTAAAGCTTAAGAGGGTGTGAACGATGCTGAATGGGTGTAGACAAAGAAGAGCTCTTCACTAGATACCAAAACATTCATAGGCGATTTTCTCATAAGTGAGTTTACAAGTTTATCATCTTTCAAAGCAGAATTACTTTCCCATTGTTCCTCCAAAATGCAATGTATGATATACCATTTTGTAGCTCTGAGTCTCTGCTTTTATCCAATGTAAAAAACACAATTTCAAATGTTGCTACATAAGACCAAATCCAGGTGGGGAGTCAGAAATACCATAGGGGAGATCCCCCTGTTGACTTCAAGGGATTGGAGACCCCTATAAAATACTGTATGTTGTTTCCCTACAGTCACATGGACATAAGGGAAAAGGTACTACATCCTGATTCTTATGACGTCACAACCATCACCTCAGAGCAGGTTTGACCACAGAACACAGTCTTAGATGAGTTTTCAAACATTAAGCTTAGTTTAGACTGTGGGTAACAAAATACACTGAATCATAATTTTCTCATATTTCACCCTTACATCCATCCGTCGTGCATCAGCAACATGTATAGTAAAGCAAACAACTGGGATTGCTTGAAGAGCTGGGTGGGTTTTTGCTTTGGTTTCAAACCTTGGCTCCTCTCTCCTCTAAGGTCGGGGAAAAAACTGAGCCTGGGTAGGGACGGTCACGCCCGTGTAGTCAGTGTTAGGTGAGTCATTTTATGTGGTAGTTCAGGTTGAGGTCAGTCCGAACCAGATTTGGGTTCAAATACTATTTGAAATAATTAAAATACTTTACTTTGGCTTGATTGAGCTAGAACCAATAGAATAGCCACAACACTGCAAACCCCACCCATCTAGCACTCCAGGCAGGCTAGAGAAAATGCTCAAAGTATTTGAAACATTTCCAATACTATTTGAACCCAGGCCTGGTCTTAAGTGTCTGGCTCGTCTTGCACCCGCAGGGGATAACGGATCATACCATGCAGGAGTAAAGCACATTTTCAGTGTAACATTTCTAGTGTTGATACAAGTGTTAAATTAACACTGATTGGTGTAAAATAATCCCAGTGTTGGTGTTAATAAAGTGTTAAACCAAAACAAAGCCCATCATTATCATATTTCACAGTATGTTCTATTGCAGGTAGATTTTTTTTTGAATGCAGGTTGCAGCTGAATATACATTCCAAATGTTGGACATCCCAACTCTGGCTGTCTTAGAATAGGAATTACACATCACTTTTCAAACCAGCATAATGTGACATGCAGGTCTGATGTTGCCTGTAAACCATGAGTTTCAGGCCTATATGTGTTGTTGTATTCTGTTAAATAATTTTATTTTAATGATAACATATAAGGCTGCAGGACTGAAAATAAATGAATGCAACAACCATGTCTCAGTCATGGGCGTTAACTCTACAATTCACTTGAAAGGCAAGGCATTTGGGGAAATATGCAAATAAGGCTTTACACTAAGCAATGTGTTAATTTGACACTGAAAAATGTGGAGACTGAACAAGTGTTGAAGTGACCCTACCTCTTCAGTAAGGCCTCTTAGTTTTTTTTATAATTCAGGCAACCTGTTGGAATGCTGTCATTTTGTAATACAATATAATATATGCCATTTAGCTAACACTTTTATCCAAAGCGACTTACAAAAGTAATGCGTGCATATTTTTACTTTTTACGTATCGGTGGTCCTGGGAATCTAATCCACTAGTCTGACATTGCAAGAGCCATGCTCTACCAACAATGCTTTTGAGGGTATAATTAGGCTGTTCATTCTGTATAACAATTCACATTCATAATTCAGGGTCAGTGTTTACTTGGTTGCATACACAAAACAGTGCCTATACACAATCAATCTCCAAAGAGTAACAAGTGAATAATTCCACAGTATCTGATTTTCCCACAGATATTACACGAACCTGTAAGGTCTCAGAGTGAATGGGGGATACCATTAAACAGGAATTTTCATGCAGATTATCAAGTGCTGCAAACCAAGAGGTGGCAGAAGGAGGAGGAGGACGATGAGGAGAAGGAGGTGGAGGAGGAGGAGAGGAAAAAGTAGGGGTAGATAGCGGGGGTTGCATGGGAGAATTTACAGCCATGTGTTTTTGTTTTAAAATACATTTACAAAACTCTTTGTTTTGTTATCCAGGGGTTGACCTGTAGTATACCTCCCCACTTCTCACCCTCTTCAATCTCGTTTAAGCCTTTAATCAAATGCACATCTGGATTGCATTGTGCGGCTGCAGAGAGAGAGGCCTGATTGCTGTTTAGCAGACCACGAGATGATGTCACTTCTCAATAATAACAATGCTACCCGAAGCAGTCGCATTTATCTTCCTGTCTGAAGATACAGGACCACATGCTGAGGACATGGCTGCAAGCTGGGTCACCCATTTGGTCAAACTCAGATGCTTGAGGAACGTGAATTGAACCTGTGCTCATGCGCAGATACTGTACTGTGTGTGACTGTGTGAGAGCGAAGTGTTGCATCTCGCTCATCTCAGTATCTCTTGTGCTGCTTGTGGCAACATCATTTTGCTGAGTCTACCTTTAATACACGTATGTGAATTAGTGAATTTGTCAAAATACTTGACACCTTCATATGGGGGGACTAGATACCATTTAGAAATTAAAACACTTTATGTAAAATAGATATGTATGAAAATACCCTCAATTAAAAGGTGCCATTCTGTACTGTCACCTCATATGAAACATTCAGTGGCATGTATTCATGGATACCAAGGGAAGCCATGCTTCCCCCAATGTATCCTTCATCTCTCTGTGTCTCATACATTTCCTTCAATTCACGGGAGGTTGAATGTATCTCACCGGAGAAAACATCCAAGCAAATGAAACAGTGCCCCTCTGTCTCTGTGTGTGTAGCCCATCTATGCTGTCTGTTCAAAAAATGTATGACATTGTTGCTGCCCGTAGCGTTGAATGCAAGGGAAGCCAGTGAGCATTTGGCTTCCCTTGATAAAAATAATAGCCAATCAGCATTGAGCTAAATTGAGTGAGCTGTGAATGGTCCTGGCACACCCAAAAAAAAGTGTCAAGAGAAGCCTTTTCGGATTAGGCTTCACACCAATCAAATCACATTAGAAGCCAAACGTCAGTAACATAAAACTTGAATTGTTAGCTAGCTAGCTAGCTAAAATCATCCCTTTCCTAAATTAGCCATGGAGGAGATAGGGATTTGGACTTGTGGTTTTACTTAACTCTCCATACTGGCCAATGATTATTACAGCGATTCTGATCCAACCATAAGTTCATACATTGTGCCCCTGGCCTGAGAGGATGGAAGTTCAACATGTAGCTAGATGTAGTAATGTTAGGCTAATGTTAACTAGCTGGCCTGGCGCATCGTTGCCCAAGAAAGGAAGTTAGGCTAGTGAGCAAGCATTTTAGCCAGTCATAGACCGTTTAGACAACATGAAAGATGAGGATGGCATTGGCGTTTCTCTACAAGTAGGGTAAGTCAACATGTTTTTTTTTCTACTTGCACACACACACACACACAAATCAGTACCCTGGACAGCATATTTAGCTTACGTTGATTGAACACAAGAGTTTTTGTTATTTTTTATTTGTCACTGTACTAGACTAACCATACAGTAGGTGATTAGATTATGTTGAAATGGTACTGGAATAGTGGAGGCATCACCTATTTTCTTTTCGACTTGCCGTAACTCTTCTAAAACCAACAGTTGTTTAGTAGTCCAAAAATGTCAGAAACGTTAACTTGCTGTAGTTACATGCTGTAGGTCATGTAACTGTTTGTTACATGCAATAGGCTTTGTGGACTTCCCCGGACAGATGTTGCTCTCCGGTTTCGTGATGAACAAAGGAGTGGTTGAATTTATTCTACTACTGTGTATTCTTATTGTCTCTTCCTTAGGCCTATATATCACGGTGTCAAGGCATATGAACTAACAGGTTATAGAGCAAACACTGCCATTATGTGTTGTAATATGGCATTTTTTTCCTGGCTTGGCTTACCCAGTGATTTACCCATGCACCGCTACTGCAAACATTTGATCTCAAATCCAAAATGCTGGAGTATAGAGCCAACTTAAACATTTTAGCTTTACTGTCCAAATAAATACATAGGGAAGTGTAACATTGTTCAGCAGACATGTATTCACCACTCTGCAAGTTGCTGAGGATCCAGGAATTTCTAGGATTACTATGACATTTTCTGTGTCAGAAACTATCCCACCAACCAACACCTCCAGAGGAGGCTGGTGGGAGGAGGTATAGGAGTATGGGCTCATTTTAATGGCTGAAATGGATTAAATGGAACGGTATCAACTCCATTCCATGTAATCTATTCCAGCCATTACAATGAACCCATCCACCTATAGCTCCTCCCACCAGCCTCCTCGGAACTCATCAATAGCAACCTAGGCCCCCCACACAACACTGGCATTCCCCTTCCTCAATAGAGCTGAATTAGATATTCTCAATTTCTAAGGAACCCGTGGAAGTCGAGAAGTTGTGGACAAAACACTGAGTGACTTTCAATACCAAAGCCTCCTCCAAGCAACTGGGCACCAGTCTCTGACAAAAGACAACTCATGCGGATTAAGACCACACAGCGGTGATGAGATAAAGGAAATAATAATGCTGTGCTACACTTTCCTAGCATAACACACACAACTGGTATAATGAAACTAAATCTTTTTAGTAACTGGCTAAATGCATCAACACCGATGTTGTGAACATTTGCAGGATATTGAATGCAGTTTCAACCTATCTAGTATTGTGCATCAGTGATATAGCTAGCATAGTCTATTTGACATTTGCCCAACATTCAGTCCATAAGTATTCAGAGCTTTGGTTGTATTTTCATTTGTCTGAATGAGAAAAAGAGAGATATCATCAATTATTGCCCATGGTCATGGTAATGTCAATTATTATTTCCTGTTTATGTCCATGATTGATGATTTAAGTAACAGGTGTAATTCCTCCGCACACTCTTCTTTCCGACATGGTCTTGAACTTGAACTATTTGATTAGACATTTTTCAAATGACCCATTAATGCAAGCCAAGAGAGAACTTGACGACACAATTAGTAAGTGACAAAAAAAAAGTGACATTGGCCTCTTGTTCTTTTCTTACTTTGATTCAGTAAAAGTTTGTCATCTGTCTCTTGAAACGTATGAGTTTGATACCCATGCATGTTACATGCAAACTTAACCCACTCAGACAAACATTCAAGCAAGGTGACCGATCAAAGACATCGGACCTCAGATCCAACATCACTGATTGTTTGGGGATTTTCTATGCATACTGTAATCATGATCTGAGAGCCTTTACCTGTCATCATGGAAGTAACTGCAATTATTAACAACGTGCCTACACATTAGATGTCCATGATTACTCTGTTGCTAATCAAGTGTACAAAGTGTTTATGGTTAGGGTTTCACTATTCGAGATTCCTGTGGATGTTATTACAATCCCCCAAGGACTCAGTAAAGAGTGAAAGAGTAGACTTCAGGCTTTTTATCTACATAGACTGAAATGTAGATATGTAAACTGTACTACAAGTTAAACACAGGTCTGTCAAATGAATGACACATCAAAAGGGCAAAAAAGTGACTCCCCGCAACAACAAAAAGAGTTAAATACACAACATTATCAAATAGACTCGATTCACATTACAATGTTAAAGCACATGCCTTTAAAGTTGGTAGGCCATACCCTTCCCCGACCCAACAACCACAACACAGCGTCAAAGCCACTTCTCCTAAAACAGTTTTGAACGTCACTGCAACACAAATCAATGTTTTAGATGGGCTAAAGCATCAATTGAGAAAGAAACAGAAGTTAGCAGACTTTTACAAACAAATCCAACGGCCTGAACAGGGAATGTGCACTGTTCACTGTCCTCTGGGACAGAACCAACACTGTTACCTGAGAGTTCTGCTTCAGGCTTAAAATTCTCACCTCATCTCATCTCATGCCAGCCACTAGGTGCCACTGGCTACAGATATGAAGCTGTTTTTATGAAGAATAACCCACTTTTGAATGTGTTAACATGCTTTATTGTCTGAAGTGGCTGTAATTGAGAGAATAACCCATTATAGCATGACAGGAGATGAGAAAAACAGTCAAAAAATATATATTTGAAGTCCATTATATTATTACCTGTGTGGAAACCAGTTATATGACCTACTTTTAACAGGACCTAAACAGGTATAGTTTAAATAAAAACTCAAGTATAGTCTGTTTTTCGAGCAGCAGTGATTTGAATGCAACCACGTGGTTATTTGTTCAGCTACTCTGGACAAATGTATATTAAAAGGCTGTGGCTATGAATTTACGCACACTCTCTTTACTCACCCTCTACTGAACCATGATGATGTAACATCTCTGCCTCGTATTTCTGAACAGCTGAAATAAAAACCCTGCTGCGATTTGAACAAACATTGGCCAAAATATTTATTGAAGGCCATATAACCTACTACAGTACCAGTCAAAAAATTGGACACATTTACTAATTCAAGGGTTTTTCTTTATTTTTACTATTTTCTGTCACACCCTGGTCTGTTTCACCTGTCCTTGTGCTTGTCTCCACCCCCTCCAGGTGTCGCTCATCACCCCCGGTGTATTTATCCCTGTGTTTTCTGTCTCTTTGTGCCAGTTCGTCTTGTTTGCCAAGTCAACCAGCGTTTATCTCCTAGCTCCTATTTTTTCCCAGTCTCTGTTTTTCCTAGTCCTCCTGGTTTTGACCCTTGCCTGTCCTGACACCGTACTCACTTGCCTGACCATTCTTCCTGCCTTGACCTCGAGCCTGCCTAACGCCTTGTACTGTTTGGACTGGGACCTGGTTACTGAGTCCCTGCCTGTCCTGACCCTCGAGACTGTCTAACGCCCTGTACTGTTTGGACTCTGACCTGGTTTATGAACTCTCGCCTGTACCCGACCTGCCTTTTGCCTACCCCTTGTGTTATAATAAATATCGGAGCTCAACCACCTGCCTCCTGTGTCTGTATATGGGTCTTGCCTTGTGCCCTTATAATTTTCTACATTGTAGAATAATAGTGAAGACATCAAAACTATGAAATAACAAATATGGAATTATGTAGTAACCAAAAAAATATGAAACAAATCAAAATATTTATGAAACAAATCAAAATATTTGAGATTCTTCAAAGTAGCCACCCTTTGCCTTGAGAGCTTTGCACACTCTTGGCATTCTCTCAACCAGCTTCATGAGGAATTATTTTCCATCAGTCTTGAAGGAGTTCCCACAAATGCTGAGCACTTGTTGGCTGCCTTTCCTTCACTCTGCGGTCCAACTCATCCCAAACTATCTCAATTGGGTTGAGGTCAGGTGATTGTGGAGGCCAGGTCTTCTGATGCAGCACTCCATCACTCTCCTTCTTGGTCAAATAGCACTTACACAGCCTGTAGGTGTGTTTTGGGTCATTGTCCTGTTGCAAAAATAAAATGATAGTCTCACTAAGCGCAAACCAGATGGGATGGTGTACCACTGCAGAATGCTGTGGTAGCCATGCTGGTTAAGTGAGCCTTTAATTCTAAATAAATCACTGACAGTGTCACCAGCACCCCCACACCATCACACCTCCTCCATGATTCACGGTGGGAACCACACATGCAGAGATCATCTGTTCACCTATTCTGCGTCTCACAAAGAGATGGCCGTTGGAACCAAAAATCTCAAATTTGGACTCATCAGACCAAAGGACAGATTTCCACCGGTCTAATGTCCATTGCTTGTGTTTCTTGGCCCAAGCAAGTCTGTTCTACTTATTGGTGTCCTTTACTAGTGGTTTCTTTGCATCATTTCGACAATGAAGGCCTGATTCACGCAGTCTCCTCTGAAAACAGTTGATGTTGAGATGTGTCTGTTACTTGAACTCTGTGAAGCATTTATTTGGGCTGCAATCTGAGGTGCAGTTCACTCTAATGAATTTATCCTCTGCAGCAGACGTAACTCTGGGTCTCCCTTTCCTGTGGCGGTCCTCGTGAGAGCTAGTTTCATCATAGTGCTTGATGGTTTTTGCGACTGCACTTGAAGAAACTTTCGAAGTTCTTGAAATTTTCCGGATTGACTGACCTTCATGTCTTAAAGTAATAATGGACAGTTGTTTCTTTTTGCTTATTTGAGCTGTTCTTGACATAATATGGACATGGTCTTTTACCAAATAGGGCTATCTTCTGAATACCACTCCTACCTTAATGTAACTCCCCACTTGAGTTTGCATTCCGACAAAAGAAAGATCTGCATTTAAACCACTCAATGATCATGCAAATACCACACGAGTAGGCTACCTAGCTGTTCCATCTCTGGGCAGCCAAAAGTTATAGACAGCTTGAGCGCGCCATTATTCCTTGCATAGTTTGTCAGCTACTGCTTTAAACGGCCTCCTATTTGTGATAATTTTCATAGTTATCAGCCATGGCAAGTCGGGCTCCAGAAAATCCGGAACCGGTGCCACTCCGATATTAAAAACAGCAGGAGAGCTTATGCTTGGTGCTTTGTGATTTTGACACCACTTGATGATTTATTTTAGTGGAAAATCCTTATCCTCATTTAATTAAATATCTCAAAGGAATGTGTGTTTAATAACGTTTAACAATTGGCAACAGTGATGAAAAGGCAGCAGCGATTTATTCTTTTTTTTTTTTTTTTTTTACAGGAATTTAGAGAGAAAATTAAACGCTGTAGATGCAAACACCTATTTGTAAGTACAATATATTAATAATACTGTACATATTATGCATCCACAGTGTAGTTAAACTGTATCTACTTGTGTTCATGTTATGTAAATACATAGTTCTATGGAAAGGATGACCGTTTACGTCTGCAACCATATGAACTCTGCTGAAAAAATGTAGGAGATGAACATTGGTGTTTTAACACGTTGCTTATTGCTCAAGGGAAGTAGCTATGCTAGCTCTAGAATTTCAGGATTTCTTTAACATTCTACTGCTGTGATACTCACATAGCAGCCAAGAGGCATATCCCGCCACCACACACTTCTTTTTAATTTCCCCCTTGCTAATATAATTGCGTGTCAGGGTTATACTATAATAATTGGTGATGAAAGACCACAAGTACCTATACATTGTCTCATACCTTGCAAGTACTGGGCCTTCACTGATTTGTGAGGTCCTATTTTACACAGACAAAGCTTTAAAGCGGATGTAAAGGCAATACATTACAGAAGTTTAGTGAGAGTAGGAATAGAGAGAATTTGATGTCTTTTAGCAATTTTAGGCATTCCATTAACATCTGCTTTCGATGTTTATAAAGTTCTGTATTCAGTCTCAATGACGCCGTGTCGTTTTTCCTCTGTCTGCTGCATGTCTTTGAAAAATGTGCACATCCCAAGCTCCACTAGATTGCATTTATTTCAAACATGTGAAACGTGCAGCTGTGGATAAAACATTAAAACACTGACATAAAACATTAGCTTAGTTACAAAGCAGTGGTACTTTTAAGAGCAATCTGTTGTGGTTTTAAAGCTTTAGATTCAAGATTGTAATCAGACAGGGGAATAAAAAAACATTGTCAGTATATCTGAACCTGATTTTCCTCATCAAAGAAGTACAGTTCCTTCAGAAAGTATTCATACCCCTTGACTTATTCCACATTTTGTTATGTTACAACCTGAATTCAAAATTGATTCAATATATTGTTTTTCTCACCCATCTACACACAATGAAAACATGTTTTAGAAATGTTTGCACATTTATTGAATATTAAATACAGAAATATCTAATTTACAGTGCATTCAGAAAGTATTCAGACCCCTTGACTAATTTCACATTATGTTACGTTACAGCCTTATTCTAAAATTGATCATCAGTCTATACACAATACCCCATAATGACAAAACAAAAACAGGTTTGCAAAACTTTAATACCACATGTACGTACGTTTTCAGACCCTTTACTCAGAACTTTGTACAAGCTTGGGACACCTCTGTTTGGGGAGTTTCTCCCATTTTACTCTCCAGATCCTCTCAAGCTCTGTCAGGTTGGATGTGGAGATTCGCTGCACAGCTATTTTCAGATCTCTCCAGAGATGTTCGATCTGGTTCAAGTCCAGGCTCTGGTCGGGTCACTCAAGGACATTCAGAGTCTTGTCCCGAAGCCACACCTGCGTTGTTTCGGCTGTGTGCTTAGGGTCGTTGTTCTGTTGGAAGATGAACATTCGCCCCAGTCTGAGGTCCCGAGCTCTCGGGAGCAGATTTTCAAGAAGGATCTCTCTGTACTTTGCTCCTTTCATCTTTCCCTCGATCCCGACTAGTCTCACAGTCCCTGCCACTAAAAAAAATCCCCACAGCATGATGCTACCACCACCATGCTTCACCATAGTGATGGTGTCAGGTTTCCTCCAGACATGATGCTTGGCATTCAGGCCATAGAGTTCAAACTTGGGTTCATCAGACCAGAGATGGTGAGTTTTGGCCCATT
The DNA here is from genome assembly GCA_030435695.1 of Brachymystax lenok tsinlingensis. Classification (NCBI taxonomy): domain Eukaryota; kingdom Metazoa; phylum Chordata; class Actinopteri; order Salmoniformes; family Salmonidae; genus Brachymystax; species Brachymystax lenok. Next base: position 12,162,466 of record CM059801.1, read on the forward strand.
CCTCCTGACAGAGCTGTGGTAACTGAATCAGGTTTGTAGGCCTCCTTGCTCGCACACACTTTTTCAGTTCTGCCCACAAAGTTTCTATAAGATTGAGGTCAGGGCTTTGTTATGGCCACTCCAGTACCTTGACTTTGTTGTCCTTAAGCCATTTTGCCACAACTTTGGAAGTATGCTTGGGGTCATTGTCCATTTGGAAGACTCATTTGCGACCAAGCTTTAACTTCCTGACTGATGTCTTGAGATGTTGCTTCAATATACAGTGGCACAAAAAAGTATTTAGTCAGCCACCAATTGTGCAAGTTCTCTCACTTAAAAAGATGAGAGAGGCCTGTAATTTTCATCATAGGTACACTTCAACTATGACAGACAAAATGAGGAAAAAAAATAATAATGAATTTATTTGCAAATTATGGTGGAAAATAAGTATTTGGTCAATAACAAAAGTTTATCTCAATACTTTGTTATATACCCTTTGTTGGCAATGACAGAGGTCAAACGTTTTCTGTAAGTCTTCACAAGGTTTTCACACACTGTTGCTGGTATTTTGGCCCATTCCTCCATGCAGATCTCCTCTAGAGCAGTGATGTTTTGGGGCTGTCGCTGGGCAACACGGACTTTCAACTCCCTCCAAAGATTTTCTATGGGGTTGAGATCTGGAGACTGGCTAGGCCACTCCAGGACCTTGAAATGCTTCTTACGAAGCCACACCTTCGTTGCCCGGGCGGTGTGTTTGGGATCATTGTCATGCTGAAAGACCCAGCCACGTTTCATCTTCAATGCCCTTGCTGATGGAAGGAGGTTTTCACTCAAAATCTCACGATACATGGCCCCATTCATTCTTTCCTTTACACGGATCAGTCGTCCTGGTCCCTTTGCAGAAAAACAGCCCCAAAGCATGATGTTTCCACCCCCATGCTTCACAGTAGGTATGGTGTTCTTTGGATGCAACTCAGCATTCTTTGTCCTCCAAACACGACGAGTTGAGTTTTTACCAAAAAGTTCTATTTTGGTTTCATCTGACCATATGACATTCTCCCAATCCTCATCTGGATCATCCAAATGCTCTCTAGCAAACTTCAGACGGGCCTGAACATGTACTGGCTTAAGCAGGGGAACACGTCTGGCACTGCAGGATTTGAGTCCCTGGCGGCGTAGTGTGTTACTGATGGTAGGCTTTGTTACTTTGGTCCCAGCTCTCTGCAGGTCATTCACTAGGTCCCCGTGTGGTTCTGGGATTTTTGCTCACCGTTCTTGTGATCATTTTGACCCCACGGGGTGAGATCTTGCGTGGAGCCCCAGATCGAGGAAGATTATCAGTGGTCTTGTATGTCTTCCATTTCCTAATAATTGCTCCCACAGTTGATTTCTTCAAACCAAGCTGCTTACCTATTGCAGATTCAGTCTTCCCAACCTGGTGCAGGTCTACAATTTTGTTTCTGGTGTCCTTTGACAGCTCTTTGGTCTTGGCCATAGTGGAGTTTGGAGTGTGACTGTTTGAGGTTGTGGACAGGTGTCTTTTATACTGATAACAAGTTCAAACAGGTGCCATTAATACAGGTAACGAGTGGAGGACAGAGGAGCCTCTTAAAGAAGAAGTTACAGGTCTGTGAGAGCCAGAAATCTTGCTTGTTTGTATGTGACCAAATACTTATTTTCCACCATAATTTGCAAATAAATTCATTAAAAATCCTACAATGTGATTTTCTGGATTTTCTTTCCTCATTTTGTCTGTCATAGTTGAAGTGTACCTATGATGAAAATTACAGGCCTCTCTCATCTTTTTAAGTGAGAGAACTTGCACAATTGGTGGCTGACTAAATACTTTTTTGCCCCACTGTATCCGCATAATTTCCCTCCTCATGATTCCATCTATTTTGTGAAGGGCACCAGTCCCTTCTACAGCAAAGCACCCCCACAGCATGATACTGTCCCCCCCGTGCTTCACGGTTGGGATGGTGCTCTTCGGCTTACAAGCCTCCCCCTTTTTCCTCCAAACATAACGATGGTCATTATGGCCAAACAGTTCTATTTTTATTTCATAAGACCTATTTCATAAGATTTCTCCAAAAAGTACACTCTTTGTCCCCATGTGCAGTTGCAAACCGTAGTCTGGCTTTTTTACTGCGGTTTTGGAGCAGTGGCTTCTTCCTTGCTGAGCAGCCTTCAGGTTACGTTGATATAGGACTCATTTTACTGTGGATATAGATACTTTGTACCTGTTTCCATCACCAGCCTCTTCACAAGGTCCTTTGCTGTTGTTCTGGGATTGATTTGCACTTTTCGCACCAAAGTACGTTCATCTCTAGGAAAGCGTCTCCTTCCTGAGCGGTATGACGGCTGCGTGGTCCCATGGTGTTTATACTTGCGTACTATTGTTTGTACAGATGAACGTGGTACCTTCCGGCATTTGGGAATTGCTCCCAAGGATGAACCAGACTTGTGGAGGTCTCCAATTTATTTTCTGGGGTCTTGGCTGATTTCTTTAGATTTTTGGTACCTTCAGGCGTTTGGCACTGAGTTTGAAGGTAGGCCTTGAAATACATCCACAGGTACACCTCCAATTGACTCAAATGATGTCAATTAGCCTATCAGAATCTTCTAAAGCCATGACATCATTTTCTGGAATTTTCCAAGCTGTTTAAAAGCACAGTCAACTTAGTGTATGTAAACTTCTGACCCACTGGAATTGTGATACAGTGAATTATAAGTGAAATAATCTGTCTGTAAACAATTGTTGGAAAAATTACTTGTGTCATGAACAGAGTAGATGTCCTAACCGACTTGCCAAAAGTATAGTTTGTTAACAAGACATTTTTGGAGTGGTTGAAAAACGAGTTTTAATGACTCCAACCTAAGTGTATGTAAACTTCCGACTTCCGATATGCACATAATTATTACTATTGGATAGAAAACACTCTGACGTTTCTAAAACTGTTAAAATAATGTCTGTGAGTATAACAGAACTGATATTGGCAGGCAAATACCCGAGCAAAATCCATCCAAGAAAATCTGATTTTGTGGCATGCCTCCTTTTCCAATGGGTTGCAATAGGACATACTTTAATCCAGCTCCCAGGTTGCAGTACCTATGGCTTCCACTAGATGTCAACTGTTTTTAGAAAAAGGTTTAAAGAGTTTACCTTGAAAACTAGACGAACACAGCAAGTTTTTCCAAGTGGAGTGAGGAAATAATTTCGATCTGTGGCGCGTGGGACCATGGAGCGCGCACCTCGGTTTTTTACTTTTCACGAGATACCAAAACATTCAAAGGCGATTTTCTCAGAAGGGAGTTTACAAGTTGATCAACTTTCAATTATTTTCCCATTGTTCCTCAAATGCAATGTATGATATACCATTTTGTAGCTCTGAGTCTCTACTTTTATCCAATGTAAAAAACACCATTTCATATTTTGCTACATAAGACCGAATCCAGGTGGGGAGTCACATTTGCTGCTTGTTCTTGTTGCTTTGCTGCTTGTTCAGTAAACTGATGGAAAGAATTGTGTTTGACCAAATACAAGTAAACTACTGACTCAGATGACAGATGATTGGTTAAAAGAAATGGATAATAAGATGATTGTTGGAGCTGTATTGTTAGATCTCACAGCTGCCTTGATGTTATTGATCATATAAATTGTTATTGAAAATACTCACTTGTTATGGCTTTACATCACCTGGCATCACATGGTTTGAGAGTTATTTATGAAATAGAACCCAGAGTGTTCTTCAATGGAAGCTTCTCTAACATCAGATATGTACCGTGTGGCTGTTACTCTTCTCTATTTATTTGTTTTTTTACTAACTATTTGCCATTGGTTTTACAAGAAACTAGAATGACTACGTATGCGGATGATTCCACACTCTACATTTCAGCAACCAAAGCCTGTGTGCTCAGTGAAATTCTAAATAAGGACTTACAGTCATTATCAGTGGGTGATTCATAATAAACTGGTCTTAAATACATCTAACACTAAAAGCATTGTATTTGATTAAAAACATTCTGTAAGACCTAAATCTCAAATGGAGTTGATCATAAAGGGTGTGACCATTGAGCAAGTTGAGGAAGCTAAACTCCTAGGTGTAACATTGTATTGTCAATTATCATGGTCAAGTCATATTGACAAAGTAGTTGTGAAGATGGGGAGGGGTATGTCTCTTTGATGACAGATACTGAAAATGCAATCAATGACTGGCGGACAGTGGAAAAGAGAATTAACGTACACTGTGGATGTGTGACTGTCCTAATATGGACAGCGTATCGAATGGTCCTTGCACTCAAAGGTGATGGTTTAGCATTGACTGTGTCCACACTGACCTTGGAGGCAAAGAAAAGCTGTCCTCCTTGGAAGAGCAGACCTAGCATTGAGGGAAATGGGTTTTAAAGAAAATATTTTTCTGATTACGCTGCTCATCCAATGAGGAGTATAGGACATTTCAAAAGAAGAAGTCACTTATCTGTGCAGGGACAGCAGAACTGGCCTCACTGTTTTAGCTTTTATCACCAAAAGCCTGAGAATCAGTGCATAATGGCACTCATTTGATCTCCAAGGATGCATTAGACTGTCTACTGTCAACAACTAACCTTGGCTGCACTATATCCACTCACCCAAATGTACATATTGTCAGGGAGTTTCACTATTCTAAATATTGGATAAATTAGACAATTACTATTTTGCAACAACTCTCACACAGTGGTTGGCTGTAAAGAACCACATGCAGATTCGACTTGGACAGGACAGTTGACCTGCGTGAGAGAACTTGACAATAACACTATGAGTTGTATCACCCCAGAAACCAGTAGAAAATACTTTCATGAAATACCTTCTAGATTTGGGGGAAGATAACACACATCTCTATCCCTGGGCAACAGCCATGCTATGATCATACACAGACCTTCTGCAGGACTGATTTCTCACAAGAGTGCAGGTCGTTCTCCATCATCCTCTCTGTTTGAAGACGGGAAGGTAACATATTCTTTGAACTGTTGGTGGCTTTGGAGAGATTACTTTGTGCACATAGGCCACTGAAATATAGCCCGGATATTCCAATGGCCTATGTGCTTTTAATTTCCTATTTGACAGCTTTATGGTATAGTATGATTTATGTATATATATATATATATATATTTTTTTAACCCTTAATCTACCAGGTAAGATGACCGAGAACGCAATCTCATTTACAGTAACGACCTGGGGAATAGTTACAGCCGAGGGGAAGGGGGATGAATGAGCCTATTGTAAGCTGGGGATGATTAGGTGGCCATGATGGTATGAATTTAGCCAGAACACCGGGGTTAACACCCCTACTCTTACGATAAGTGCCATTTAGTGACCACTGAGAGTCAGGACACCCGTTTAACGTCCCATCTGAAAGATGAGAAGTGGGATCATATGCATAATTGTTGTTCTTTGCAGTGTAAAGGAAATTCTCTTTGTTCATCTTATCATTGGTGTCATAAACAATCCTTGGTTCCTGCCTGTGTCTGGTCAAGAGATGGGGGGCTCAGAATATGTTCTTTATGTTAAGATAGGAGACGGAGCCAGTCACACGTAGGAACCGATCCAATGAATCATGTTTATGTAGGTTTAGATAGCAGTATATAAGGCTCTGTATTTGGAGCTCACTTCAGATCGGTACTTATGCATATAAGTTTGACAGCTGGCTGACAATAAAGAGTGATTATTTTAATATTGGCTTTGAGTGTCCTGTGTAAGAATTTCCACAACAATTTGGCGTCGACGAACAGGATCAGTGATTCCACCTGTGGAGCATCCCAGTCAAGGTCTGTGAGGGAGACACCGGTGCCGCATTCCCTAGTGGGAAAGCTTAACCTCTCTGCGCACGGATCCCGCTAGCGGGATCGTTTTCAGAGCAAACATAACGCGGCAAATTCAAAATAAATGTTTTTAATATTTAACATTCTTCGATATACAAGTGTTGCATAGCCATCAAAAGCTCTGCTTCTTGGCAATATCACTGCGTTGTCAGATTTCAAAAAGGCTTTACGGCGAAAGCACCACATTTGATTGTTTGAGGCTAGTACCTCACATATTTTCAACATTAGCATAAATTCATATCCAGCTCGGTTCTCAAAATGTCCAGCTAATATAAATCGCTTACCTTTCAAATAACTTCTGCTGAGGGCTTCCCAAGTGTCCAAACAAGAGAATCCATGGTTCTTTTGTTAGAAAAAGTATTTAATTATATCCATAAATCTCTGTTTGGTTGGCACGTTATGTTCAGCTACTCCACTAAGCATTGTCAGTCTACTCGCCCGTTGTACAGTGAAGAAAATGCGTTCAAGTTATACCTCTCATCTTTTCACAAACAAATCAAACAAACACTTGTATATCTACTTCGGCGCCGACAGAGATGGCAGCCTCGCTTCACGTTCTCAGGAAACCATGCAGTATTTTGTTTTTATGTATTACTTCTTACATTTGTTACCCGGAAAATATTAAGTTTTATTACATACAACCGGGAGGAACTATTGGATATAAAACAGCGTCAACTTACCAACATTACGACCAGAATACGACTTTCCCAAGAGATTCTCCTTTACGTTAACCCAAACACAACAACAGACTGGATATACGTGGCTACTCAAAACAACGGCGCCGGAGAGAAGCAGCGCCGGTCTTTTGGTCAAGCTTCGTCGTAGGCGCATCGTGCACCTCTCCCGAGTATTTTAATCGCCAATGTACAGTCTCTTGACAACAAGTGAAGGCGAAATCCGATGAGGTTGCCTTTCAGAGACATTGAGACTGCAACGTTCTTTTGCTTCGGAAACATGGCTCCTCAGGACACGTTATCAGAGTCGGTACAGCCACCTGGTTTCTCCACGCATCGCGCTTGACAGAAACAAACATCTCTCTGGTAAGAAGAAGGCGGGGTGTGTGTCTTATGATTAACGAGGCGTGGTGTGATCATAACAACATACAGGAACTCAAGTCCTTTTGTTCACCTGACATAGAATTCCTTACAATCAAATGCAGACCGCATTATCTACCAAGAGAATTCTCTTGATTATAATCACAGCCGTGTACATCCCCCTCAAGCTGATACATCGCGGCACTGAAAAGAAATTCATCGGACTCTATGTAAACTGGAAACCACATATCCTGAGGCTGCATTTATTGTGGCTGGGGATTTTTAATAAAAGGCTAATTTAGAACAAAGGCTCCCGAAATTTTACCAGCATATCGAATGTGCCACCGGGCTGGTAAAATCCTGGACCACTGTTATTCCAACTTCCGTGATGCATACAAGGCTATTCTCCGCCCTCCTTTAAACGGCCAAGTCTGACCATGACTCCATTTTGTTGCTCCCAGCCTACAAGCAGAAACTAAAACAGAAGCGCCCGTTCTCAGGTCTGTTCAACGCTGGTCGACCAATCTGATTCCATGCTGCAAGATTGCTTGAGCACGTGGACTGGGATATGTTCCGGATAGCATCTGACAACAACATTGATGTATCGCTGATTCGGTGGCGAGTTTATTAGCAAATGCATTGGTGATGTTGTACCCATAGCAAATATCAAAACCTTCCCCAACCAGAAACCATGGATTGATGGCAGCATTAGCGCCAAAACTGAAAGCGCGAACCACTGCTTTAACCAGGTAAAGGCTACGAGAAACATGACTGAATACAAACAGTGCAGCTACTCCCTCCATAAGGCAATCAAACAAGCTAAGCGTCAATATAGAGACAAAGTAGAGTCACAATTCAATGGCTCAGACACAAGAGGAATGTGGCAGGGTCTACAGTCAATCACGGACTACAAAAGAAAACCAGCCCGTCGCGGACCATGGCGTCCTGCTCCCAGACAAACTAAACAACTTCTTTGCTCGCTTTGAGGACAATACAGTGCCACCCGACACGCCCGCTACCAAAACCTGCGGGCTCCACCTTCACCGCAGCCAATGTGAGAAAAACATTTAAATGTGTTAACCCTCGCAAGGCTGCCGGCCCAGATGGCATCCTGGCCGTGTCCTCAGAGCATGCGCCAGACCAGCTGGCTGGTGTGTTCTGGACATATTCAATCAGTCCCTATCCCAGTCTGCTGTTCCCACATGCTTCAAGAGGGCCACCATTGTTCCTGTTCCCAAGAAAGCTAAGGTGACTGAGCTAAATGACTATCGCCCCGTAGCACTCACTTCGTCATCATGAAGTGCTTTGAGAGATTAGTCAAGGATCATATCACCTCCATCCTGCCAGACACCCTGGACCCACTCCAATTTGCCACCGTCCCAATAGGTCCACAGGCAGCCTTGTCGCAATCACACTGCATACTGCCCTAACCCATCTGGACAAGAGGAATACTTATGTAAGAATGCTGTTCATCGACTACAGCTCAGCATTTAACACCATAGTTCCTCCAAGCTCGTCATTAAGCTCGAGACCCTGGGTCTCGACAGCCTGTGCAACTGGGTCCTGAACTTCCTGGCGGGCGGTCCCAGGTGGTGAGGGTAGGAAACAACATCTCCACCCCGCTGATCCTCAACACTGGGGCCCCACAAAGGTGCGTTCTCAGCCCTCTCCTGTACTCCCTGTTTACCCATGACTGCGTGGCCAAGCACGCATCCAACTCAATCATCAAGTTTGCTGGCGACACTACAGTGGTAGGCTTGATTACCAACAACGGCGAGGCGGCCTACAGAGAGGAGGTGAGGGCCCTCGAGTGTGGTGTCAGGAAAATAACCTCTCACTCAATGTCAACAAAACAAAGGAGATGATCGTGGACTTCAGGAAACAGGAGAGGAGCACCCCTATCCCATCGAGGGGACAGTAGTGGAGAAGGTGGAAAGTTTTAAGTTCCTCGGCGTACACATCACGGACAAACTGAATTGGTCCACCCACACAGACAGCGTGGTAAAGAAGGCGCCAGCCTCTTCAACCTCAGGAGGCTGAAGAAATTTGGCTTGTCACCAAAATCACTCACAAACTTTTACAGATGCTGTCCGAGAGCATCCTGTCGGGCTGTATCACCGCCTGGTGCAGCAACTGCTCACCCACAACCGTAAGGCTCTCCAGAGGTAGTGAGGACTGCACAACGCATCACCGGGGGTTAAACTACCTGCCCTCCAGGACACCTACACCACCCGATGTCACAGAAAGGCCAAAAAGATCATCAAGGACAACAACCACCGAGCCACTGCCTGTTCACCCCGCTATCATCCAGAAGGCGAGGAGGTCAGTACAGGTGCATCAAAGCTGGGACCGAGAGACTGAAAAACAGCTTCTACCTCAAGGCCATCAGACTGTTAAACAGCCATCACTAACATTGAGTGGCTGCTGCCAACATACTGACTTAAATCTCTAGCCACTTTATACATAGGAATTGGATGTAACAAATGTATCACTAGCCACTTTAAACAATTTTGTATATAATGTTTTACGTATCCGACATACTCATATCAAATGTATACACTGTACTCTAAACCATCTACTGTATCTTGCCTATGCCGTTCGGTCATAGACCCAAATCTCTAGCCACTTTAATAATTATAATTGGATGAAATAATGTATCACTAGCCACTTTAAACAATGCCATTTATATAATGTTTACATATCCTACATTACTCATCTCATATATATGTGTATATACTGTACTCCATACCATCTACTGCATCTTGCCTATGCCGGTCAGCCATCGCTCATCCATATATTTATATGTACATACTCGTATTCATTCCTTTACTCTTGTGTGTATAAGGTAGTTGTTGTGAATTTGTTAGATTACTTGTTAGATACTACTGCATAGTGAACTAGAAGCACAAGCATTTACTTACACTCGCATTAACATCTGCTAACCATGTGTATGTGACAAATAAAATTTGATTTGATTTGATTTGAAATATCATTAATAATGCATCCTTATGTATCCTTTTATGAATAATAGCGATCATATTTTACACGGATGGTAACTGAAACGTTATAAAAGGAAAAGAAAGCTGGGCGCGTTCACGTTCTCATTTTTCCCTTCCTGTAGTCTTTCTTCTTCTATAAGGATCTCCTCAGGGCTATTTCCTCCAGACACTTTCCAGAGACTGTTGACATCCAGTGGAAGCCATAGGTACTGCAACCTGTGACCTATTCCCCATTGACTTCTATTACCAGGCCTTCAAAGTGAGTGGAGGGCAAAAGAAAAAGGATTTCCGGACAGAAATTTCTCTGTTTTTTGCCTGCTATATCTGTTCTGTTATACCCACAGACTATGTCTTAATGGTTTTAGACACTTCAGAGTGTTTCCTATCCAATAGTACTAATTATGTGAATATCCTCGTTTCTGGCCCTGAGTGGCAGGCATTTAACTTTGGGCACGTCAGACAGGCAAAAATTCGGAAAATGGGACCCTAGCTGTAACAGGTTAACTTCTTAGGGATCAGTGGTGTGCTAGCGCCCCAATCCCGACACTATCAGGTGAAATGCAAGGCGCCAAATTCAAAATCCAAAAGTTGAATTATTAAACATGCACCCATATACAAGTGTTTCATACTCATCAAAAGCTCTGTTTCTTGGCAATATCACATCATTGTCAGATATCAAAAAGGCTTTACGGCGAAAGCAGCACATTTGATTGTTTGAGGGTAGCACCTCACATATTTTTCCCATAGCCATGAATTCATTAGCCTTCACGGTTCACACATAACACATTTCTCAGCGAAAACAAATCAATTACCTGTTGAAGAACTTCTGCTGAGGTCTTCCTAAGTGTCCAACGAAGACAATCCATGGTTCTTTTGTTAGAAAAAGTAATGTATTTTATCCATAAATCTCCATTTGGTTCGCGCGTTATAATCAGAAACTAGAGCCTCCACTCCCCCATTGAAACGTGAATAGAACTTGTTCAACTTATACCTATAAACTTGTCCAAGAACAATCAAACATAGTTTTAAATGTATCCTTAGGAACACTTTTACGTATATTTACAATAATAATTCAACTGGAATATAAACTGAGCTATAAGAATGGAAAAAACACAGAGCGTGCCTTCTCGGGAGCGCGCGATCTCTTCTGTTGACATCTGAGGGGGCACTTCCTGTTTTCCTCTTCTTCTCTGCTCTAATGCATCCAAAACAAAACTGAACACTGTCTCGAGACTGTTGACATCCAGAGGAAGCGATCGGTACTGCATTCATATGCCCTTTTATGGGCATTTTCATAAGGGAGGGGTTCCAAAAACCACTTTTTCCAGGACAGAAATTCCTCGGGGTTTCGCCTGCCATATCCGTTCTGTTTTACTCACAGACAAATGGTTAACACTTTTAGAAAATTCAGAGTGTCCTATCCAATGGTACCAAATATGTGCATATCCTATTTTCTGGGCCTGAATGGGAGGCATTTTACTTTGGGCACGCCAGGCTCTCCAAAACGGTCACCTCATGCGCTGCTCCCTAAGAAGTTAACCTGTTACAGCTAGGGTCCCATTTTCCGAATTTTCGCCTGTCTGACGTGCCCAAAGTTAAGGGAATTTCCCGTCTGAACAAAGACAATGTGGATCCGCCCAGACCAGACTTTTACTGGGAGCTGCCCGGGGGAAAATACCTGATGTCTTCTGAATTTCAGTAAGTCAATTTCAATTAATCTGTATGAATTTTTTTTTATAAGAAGTGTAATTAAAGCAAGTAACGCATATAAAGGTACCCATAGTCTTATTGAGAGAAGATAATTGACTAGTTTTATGAGAAGACTGGAGCGAGGGTGTAGCGGTACCATGGAAAGCCCCACTGACAGCTGTCTGTAGGCATTTATAAGAAATGTCTATGTGGTCTGCAGCCACTACAAAATAACACAAGGTATTTTTGAATACGGGGTGTTATTTATATGTAAAGGAAGTAGCGGCAAGAGAACCGTTGACGATACATATGGTGCATAGCAAGTAACAACGAGAATCGTTGAAGATGCACATGGGGTAATGGGGAGATTACCAAGTGTGTTTGGGATAGTGTTTAGGAATAGTTTTGGGGAATAGTAAGTGAAAGTGGATGTGAAGAAGTGAGATATGACGTATTAACTACTTAGGGAGTGGTGGAACACTACCCGGTGAAATGCAAGGCGCCAAATTCAAAATCAAAAAGTTGAATTATTAAACATTCATCAATATACAAGTGTTGCATAGTCATCAAAGGCTCTGCTTCTTGGCAATATCACAGTGTTGTCGGATTTCAAAAAGGCTTCACGGCGAAAGCACAACATTTGATTGTTTGAGGGTAGCACCTCCAATATTTTCCATTAGCATGAATTCATAAACCATCGCGGTTCACACAAAACACATTTCACAGCGAAAACAAATCCCTTACCTTTTGAAGAACTTCTGCTGAGGGCTTCCCAAGTGTCCAACGAAGAAATCCAATGGTTCTTTTGTTAGAAAAAGTCATTTATTATATCCATAAATCTCTGTTTGGTTGGCGCATTATATTCATAAAATACCGTGTCCACTCGCCCATTGAACCGTGAAGAGAACGCGTTCAACCTATACCTATACACCAAGAACAATCAAACATCATTGATAATGTATCCTTAGGAACACTTTTATGTATATTTACTATAATATTTCAACCGGATTATAAACTGGGCGATAGGAAAGGAAAAAACCACAGCGTGCGTGAGCCCGTGAACGCACATCCTCTTCTGTTTACATCCGATGACCACTTTGAAATTCTTCTTCTATTACCATCCAGAGCAACTAAACATCATCAAACACTGTCTAAAGACGGTTGACATCCAGTGGAAGCAATAGGTACTGCAATCTTACTCCCATATATTGTCATTTTCAATAGGGAGGGGTTCAAAATGAGGCAATGTGTCAAAAACACTTTTTCCAGGACAGAAATTCCTTGGGTTTTCGCCTGCTATATCCGTTCTGTTATACTCACAGACAATATTTTAACACTCTTAGAAACTTCTGAAAATTTTTGAAATCTGACAACGCTGTTTGGCGCCTTGCATTTGGCGCCTTGCAATTGAATTTGGCGCCTTGCATTTCACCGGGTAGCGTCCCAAAAAAATAAGCAAACATGTTTGGTGTTCGCCAAAAGGCATGTGGGAGACTTCCCAAACATATGGAAGAAGGTACTCTGGTCAGATGGGACAAACATTTAGCTTTTTGGCCTTCAAGGAAAACGCTATGTCTGGCGCAAACCCAACACCTCTCATCACCCCGAGAACACCATCCCCACAGTGAAGCATGGTGGTGGCAGCATCATGCTGCGGGGATGTTTTTCATCTTCAGGGACTGGGAAACTGGTCAGAATTGAAGGAATGATGGATGTCGCTAAATACAGGGAAATTCTTGAGGGAAACCTGTTTCAGTCTTCCAGAGATTTGAGACTGGGACGAAGGTTCACCTTCCAGCAGGACAATGACCCTAAGCATACTGCTAAAGCAACACTCGAGTGGTTTAAGGGGAAATATTTAATTGTCTTGGAATGGCCTAGTCAAAGCCCAGACCTCAATCCAATTGAGAATCTGTGGTATGACTTAAAGTTTGCTGTACACCAGCGGAACCCATCCAACTTGATGCAACTGGAGCAGTTTTGCCTTGAAGAATGGGCAAAAATCCCAGTGGCTAGATGTGCCAAGCTTATAGAGACATACCCCAAGAGACTTGTAGCTATAATTTCTGCCACTGTAATGCAGAGAATGTCATGGGGTCAGGGTTACGTGGCATTTCCGCTAAGAATAAAAATCCATTTGCATAGTCAAATTTACCTCTATGGGAACTCCCACAAGTGGTAAACCTGCTCCTACCTTAACTAGCCCCAAACCACACACCCAACGCTTTTTTTTGTCCAGATGTAAGATTAGCAACCATTTCTGCTGTAGCTAAGAAATTGTCCTCATTGTTGTGAGGGCCCAGCAGGGCTCTCTTTCAACAATGACAATCTACTTCTGGGCCTCTACTCTGGGCCTGCGTTGGCCCCTTTCGCTCAGGGCTCCTTCTACCCTCTGGCAAGTTTCCCACAAGTGGACAACCTACTGTTCTCATTAGCACTTCTGTGCTAATGCAGAGGGGGGCCACACTGCACCACTGGAACTGGCGAGGACCCATCATCTTCTGGATCAGGAACTCATCTGCATTGCGACACTTGGATCAAGGTATCTCTCTCAGCAACCTTCACTGCAGTGGGGGTGGTCAGAAGAACTTGGTACAGGCCTCTCCTGAAGTCTTTCACCACCACGAAATCACCTGGGTTCAAACAGTGTTCAGCTCCACCTGCTAGATTTGGCAAAGAAGCCTTCACCCGGGGAAGATAGTCTTAAGAACACTGCTAAGGGTGACACAACACCCAAACATGTCTTCCTCCATTATTTGCAGGGACAACCTTTTCTGTGGAAGAGGTGTATTTGTCATCCGCATGGGACGGCCAGTCAGCACTTCATGTGGAGAGAGACCAGTGACTGAATGGGATCTGCTTCTCATACTCATCAGTGCCAATGGAAGCTCTTTCACCCATGGCAGGCTTGTTTCACCAATCAATTTGACTAATTACATTTTCAGAGATTGATTTGCCCTTTCCACCGCAACCACAGATCGGGAATGATAGGCACAATTAATTCTCAAATCAATCTGCAAAGCCTCTGACAGGGATTGAACAATCTCATTTTCCAAATGTCGACCATTGTCAGAAGATATTTTTGACGGCAGACCCCACCTGGGTATGATCTCTCTCACAAGTGCGTTTGCACATGGCTCTCCTGCAAGGAAAACTTCAATCCATTTAGAAAACATGTCAACAATCACCATACCTATTCCACTTACAAGGGGTCAACTGTCTCTACTCTTTCCATGCAGTCACAACATTTTTCATCAGTTCCCTGTTTGGTAGAATGGATTTTCCCATTTAATAGCCATGCATGAGACGCTTCTGAAGCTGATGCCTAGGCTTTAGCTTAGAAGGCTAATGCACTTTTGAGTTGTGTAGATAACCCTGGTTCAAAACCTAGTTTGGTATATCAATACTATTAGTGGTATGAGGGTTGTTTCCAAAATGAGTGACATTATCCCTTTGATATTTTAAGTAGAAATTGTGCATCATTATTGAATGTTATATTCACTGAAGTAGCCTTTAATATAGACTTATAATGATATAATATACTTTTTTATATGAATAAAGTTTTAATATGAATAAAGACTTGCCCATAAAGAAAATATGCCACATTTTTCACCAGTGCTATGTTTCCACCAAACTGACTTGTTGCGGTTAAAAATCGTTGTGCATACAAAATGTACTTTTTCGCTTAAGTTTTCATGTACCAAATAAACATTTTAATGTTCAATGTGTTTCCATCGCATTTTCAACTCTACCGATAATTTTGTCACAAAAACTGTTAAATAGAAAATGTGCCTGGTCTGGTCTTGGCACATGCGCTCTAGCCAACAGCTTGCACAAACAGTGCGGGTGGACTCTGCTGGTAGATTAGTCTACATGATGAGATTATTATGGATAAGAGCGAGAATATTTTGACTTGTCAAATGTTAGTCATGCATTGATCATCATGTCACCAGAATATGACCCTCGATGTTTATTGGAAAGGAGCATCAAGCTCATACTGTGCACTTTCACAACCCTGTGAAGTTCATCATCATTTATTTAATTTGTAGCCTAATAAACTGCATGGTTTCTTGAGTTGTAGTGGGAGGAGCACACACCATATCATCACGTGACTCCAAGTACTTCGATATGATGGTTATTATATCAATATTTGAGCATAAAGGCGTTTCCACTGCCATTTCTCCATAATGAATTTTACAGACACAAAAAGATTTCACCATGTCGAACGAACAAATGGCTTATAAAATTGTACCAAAACGTCCTGTTTCCATCACAGCTGTCGTGAGTTTGTTTTTATAGAGTACCAGAGTATGAGTCATAGTACCCATAAAACCTAGAGGTCAAACAGGGAAATGGTTCAAATCATTTTTCCACCATTCATTTTTCCCATAAGGGATTTACAAACCTTAAAATAATGACTGTGTAAATCACTTTAGGATAAGGTGACTAATATCAATATATTCACCTGTATTTACCCCCCAAAATGAAACGCTAATTAGCTGCTAATGTGGCTATCATAAAGAGCTCCAAATGCCATGATGATCTAGACGAGACTGCCGAATCGAGGCAAAGGTAAAAATCGCTCTGGATTAACCATCTAATGTTAGTTAAATTTAATATTTAATAAATTGGCAAAATGTATTTAAACGGACAGTTCTGTATATTCTGTGCAAGTTTAAAATTGACAAAACACCTGTCAGCAAAGGTGTCAGCTAGAGATTTGTAGACTTGCATGATGTCTACTTTGATGCTAATTAGCATTTTTGATATATGCATATCCTAGCTTCTGGGCCTGAGTAACAGGCAGTTTACTTTGGGCACGTTTTTCATCCAAACTTCAAAATACTGCCCCCTAGCCCATAGAGGTTAATAGGGACTTGCTATAGTAATTGTTTAATTTAACCTCTTTAGATGGGAAAACGTGTGTTTTATTAAGTTGAACATGTGCTCTTTATGACAGAATGTTAAGATTAGTTGAAATCGAAAGTTACACATCTCAAAAGGCACCGATTTGGTGGAACGACCCATGACATTTCCAAAACATTTTGTCATTGTTTCCAAATTATGTAATCATTTTAGAGGCCAATTTTCACTACATTGTATGATTCATGAGAAAATAACTGCCAAGTTTGTTATTAACAACTTCCCTCCCACAAATGCAATCCTCATAATCACACAGTTGATCTGGCATGCCACCAGGGCTGTAGTAAATAAGCCTGGTGGGTGAGAAATCAGTCTTTCATGATCTGCTAAGACTACTTATGATGAGGTAAATTAGATTTCGTTTTGGCCAGACAAAACATAATATATACATAAAATCTGAGCTCAATTTCCTATGTTAGTTGTACCAAGAGCCTCCTTTACCCTACACCATGACCATATTCCAATGACTTAGTAAAAGACAGAAACCTGACTAACAAGGCACCATGTATACATACATTACAATTAGTCATTGATCTGTTACTGACATGAAACAAGAAACAGTATACAGTATCCTTCCCAATAACATGAGCATTTTAATAAACATAAAGGAGAAAAGAGAAGGAACCCACACACTGCTCTTTAATACGCTTTACGTAAAGCTTATTAAAGAGCAGTGATACTATCAAGAGCAGTGTATTATTTTTTCTCATTTTACTCAACTGTTACCATTCACCTGCAAAAAAGTTAGCTCAGATGTGCGAGTGCCTTTTTGAATTTTGAGTAAACATAAAGGAGAAAGCAGCAGGGTCTCCTCTGAACCAAATTTTTGTAATTCTGACACTGACATGCTCACTCATTCCTATTACCACCAGCATGGTACAGGTGTCTTTCATCAGGGAAAATGAAAGCCAATGTTGTGATTTCAACCGGGCTCTCCCAAGGTCTGTCTGCCAGCACCTCTCTCAATACCCCTTGGCATCTTCTCTTTTCTGTCACTCCCTTGGCTTTACCTGTTTCCCCCACCAAACCTACAGTGTGTAATACTGTTATCTCTCTGGAGCCCTTTCCTGACTCCCGGCAGGTTGGCAGAAGGGAAGTATTTAGTAACTGGTTAATAATTGGTTCCCATTAAGAGGAAACAGTTAGGTCCCGGTGCTAACAGAGGCCTGCCAGACACTGACTGACTGCATGGTGGTGCTACTGTCGAGGGAACCCCTATAGCAGCTAATGTCTGTATGTCTCCCACTGTGGGAAGTCTATTCTACAGCCCTTTCACCTTTGAGACCTAGCCAAAGTACATGACTCAATATTAATTGATTTAGTAATTAATGGCCCCAGTACAAAATCTGTTGTATATTGTTTTAGTAGAGGAGTAATAGTGACGCAAGGAGGGCGTTTTCTGACGTCTCTAAATGAAGTGGTGGGGGAGGAAAACAAGCTCGAACCTAATGGATAATTGAAGCACCAACTGTGTTGCATGTAAAGTGTACATTTGCGTGACTTGTTGTTTATTGCCCACATTCGGTTTGTGACTGAGACCATATTCTTAAATCTCTCTCTGCTTTTATATTCAAAGAGATGTATATATTTTAGAAATATCCATCCAATGGAAACAATATGTGACATATGCTAGAATTATATAAAAGTGTATCCAAAAAGATACTTTTATGCTCACACATGATGCGAAAATACAGATTTGTCAGCTCGTGTCAATACCCAAACGGATCTACTTCCCTTTCATCACCATGTCACTAACATAACTCTGTCTATATAGGTAGGCCTATAACAGATCACAGCACATATTAGAGCATCACCATTCTCCATCATATATACTATATTATAAATTGAAATGAAACTTAAGTTCAGTTTAAAGTAACTGTTGATTGTAAATGAAGTTGGCCAGTGGTCATTATCATGGCATTATCATGGATGCAAATGAACACTGCTCATCTTCTAACTTAACACGTCTAGAGGTGACCTGTCTTTGTCTGCTCTCACACACAACTAATACACAAAGAAGAGAAGGGTGGAACCCTGTGAGCTCCCACAGGCATTGAACACATTACAAACGACAGTCCACACATTTTATTAATTATGTTCATTATGAACGTTTTTCAAAATAAAACATTCATAATGGAATTTATGTTAGGGTTTCCACAGTGATGTGCAGCCTCTCTCTCCCTCTCTGATCTATGAGTTGTCTTTGGCATGGTGGCCGAACACGTAAATGTCTTTGGCAAATGGAAAGTGTGGTAAAGTGACTCATTCTCAAGTGTTACATGTTAGGTATGGTGGGGTAAACTCTGCCAATTCTCAATTTGTCAAAGATGCCCTTGCCAATAGATTCTTTTTACATTTATTGAGGTGCCAATCAAATATATTGCATTACAGTGGGGACACCAAAACGCATACGTGACCACTTACTTATGGGGTCAGTCTTAAAAAATGTAGTGCCTTAAAAACTGATGACATTTAAATCTGTCCTTGGAGGTCTGTGCTGTTTCCTTTAGCCTCTTGCATTAACAATGTGCTCTCACGGAAAAGTGTGGCTCCTGCTCGAATTCTGCCAAATCTGAAACCTTGGAGGTTAATGGAGCATGATTATTATATTTTCTAAGAATGGAATATGTATTCCACTTAGACTAAGGAACAACATTCATGTACTATTACACAGCATTTAATTGTGAAAAATGAGCTGACGAGCCCACAATGTCCATAAATGTAATAAATGTTGCACAATCGTGTTATACTTTAGAATCAGATCCTATGTATTTCATAAATCAAGCAGAAAGAGAGATACTTCACCTTCAGTTGATGGGGACACCCCCTTTTGTATCTGAACTTTAACTTACACAGTAAAATTACAAACCTGTGATCAACAAGCGTAGGTCTACCAGTATGCGTAGGCCTTATAGGTCAGCAAGCAATTACAAGACAGCATTATACTGTATCAGATGGCAGTCTCTCTAAGAAGACTGGGAGGGGGTGTTCAGGGACAAATAATTACAGTCCTATCAGAAGGGTGATCATAATTTTACTGCCACTTTTATATACTTTCCCACGGCCTGTCCCTGTTGTCCCCAGTCCAGGGGGAAACCAGTGACGATGCTATCTGTGACCGTATTTAAAATAGGAGAAGAAAAACATGAAAATTAAATAATGGCAGACCACACAGACCATGGTAGAAAGTTGGCAATTATGGGGACCAGAACTACATGATCTTAATTAACACCATGCCATGTGTTTTTGTGATTTTAATGTAAGGCATATTGAAGCGATATGACACAAGTAAGGACGCATTATCTGATACAAGAGGAGCTAATCCAAACACTGACCCACCCAGCGATTTTAAGTAATTGCAGATTGTCTACCTTTCCCATGTCCCATTCTCTGTGGTGGCTAGAAACATGAATTAGAGTAAGACATTCAAGCGTGTTAACCCTCACAAGGTTTCCGGCCCAGATGGCATCCCAAGCCAGGTCCTCAGAGCATGTGCAGACCAGCTGGCTGGAGTGTTTACGGACATACGGTATTCAACGTCTCCCTATCCCAGTCTGTTGTCCTCACTTGCTTCAAGATGTCCACCATTGTTCCTGTACTCAAGAAAGCAAAGGTAACTGAACTAAATGACATCATGAAGTGCTTTGAGAGGCTAGTTAAGGATCATATCACCTCCACCTTACCCGACACCCTATACCCACTACAATTTGCATACCACCCCAACAGATCCACGGACGATGCAATAGCCATTTTTATCGATTACAGCTCAGCCTTCAGCAAACACCATAGTGCCCTCCAAGCTCATCACTAAGATCAGGGCACTGGGTCTGAATCCCTCCCTGTGCAACTGAGTCCTAGACTTCCTGATTAGCCGACCCCCCTCCTTCAACGTCAACAAAATGAAGGAACTGATTGTGGACTACAGGAGACAGCAGAGAGAGCACACCCCCATCCACATCGACAGGGTCGCAGTGGTAAGGGTCAAAAGCTTCAAGGTCCCCCTGGATCTACATCACTGAGGACCTTCAATTGTTCCTTCACATCGACAGTGTGGTGAAGAAGACGCAACAGCGCCTCTTCAAACTCATGAGGCTGAAGAAATTCAGCTTGGGCCGTAAGACTCTCGCATACTTCTACAGATACACCATTGAGAGCATTCGGTCGGCCTGTACCACCGCCTGGTACGGCAACTGCACCACCCGTAACCGCACAGTTCTCTAGAGGGTGGTGCGGTCAACCCAATGCGTCATCGGGGGTACACTGCCTGCCCTCCAGGATATCTACAGCACCCAGTGTCACAGGAAGGCCAAGAAGATCATCAAGGACCTCAGCCACCCGAGCCATGGCCTGTTCATCCCACTACCATCTAGAAGATGGAGACAGTACACGTGCATCAAAGCTGGGAACCGAGAGACTGATAAACAGCTTCTATCTCCAGGCCATCAGACTGTTAAACAGTCATCACTAGACAGCCCCTGCCCAGTACCCTTTCCTGAACCTTAGACACTGTTGCTGGCCGACTACCACCCGGTACTCTACCCTACAGCTTAGAGACTGCTTCTATGTACATAGAGTCATTGAACGCTGGTCACTTTAATAATGTTTACATACTGTTTTACCCACTTTATATGTATATACTCTATTCTAGTCATATACTGTCCATACTGTCATACACACCATTCACATACATACAGTATATATTTTTTTGACATTGCTCGTTCTGATATTGCTTATTCTGATGTCTTCATTTCTTGTTATTTTTTTTAATTTTTATTGTATTGCTAGATATTGTTGCACTGTTGGAGCTAGGAACATAAGCATTTCGATGCACCTGTGTTAACATCTGCACAACCGTGTACGCAATCAATAGACTTTGATTTGATTAGCTTATCTTTGGTTTCCAAATGACATTTAATCACTGAGACTAGCTGAGTATAGAGTCAATAGAGTCAAATATAGAGTATAGAGTATAGAGTCAAAAAATGGGATCTCTTTATGGCAAACATTGAAATATACTGTACCTTTTGCCTTTTTGGTGAACTTGTCTGTTTAGTGAACTTAACAACTGTGGATTATATTGTCACTGCAGGCCAAAACGAAGCATAAACTTAAAACTACTGACTGTGGCCTGGCATTTCTGTCATTAATGCTGTACCACTACAATTTTTTGCAAGTGTTAGGACACCGCAACAATGATTTAGTGATAGGGCTCAATACAAGTCAAGAGGTTGCATCCGTACATATTTGTCAAGTTGATATACTTTAGGCAACCTAATTGAAAGGCAGTAGCTTAGAGGGCTGGCAGTTAGGGTATTTTACAGACGCATGTGTTGTTGTTTTTGGGTGTATGGGGAAACTTGAAACTGCATGATATTTTCTATTTTCCTGTATGGATTTCACATTTGCATGGAAAAATCTTTCTTGTGTGTTTGGATTTCCATTGTGTGGACAACATAAAGGGCTCTGGGATGGGATGTGGGGAAAAGGGAGTGTGCAGTTCGCTTAAGTACATGTTTGGGGGTCTAGTTGACAGCATTGGCTGATGTCAGTGGATACACAAACTCAATGGCCCATCCTTTCCCTCTGTATGTTTTTCTCCTTTTTCTTTTCATCTTTTTTTTATCCACTAAAGGAAACCCTTGAAGAACTGCCACTGTATATATCCCAGCTCCCCACATTGTGGAAATGTGACTTCCCTCCAACACATACAATTTCCAATCACTACGTTTAGCATAAGGCATTTTAAACAAATAAGAAATTAGAGCTTTGTGGTTCCTGTGAGAAAAAACTATTCAAGACAAGGATTAACCAAGTGTCTTTTTTGATGTGCACTGTGTCTGCCCTTGCTCTCTCTCTAAAAATTAAGATATTGAATTTCTTATATGTCTGAGGCTTCCTTTTCACTATTTTGGGAGGAAGTTTCCCAGTCATAGATAAAAATGTTCCTGATAAAATGTGGTAGGCTAGCCTAGCCATCCTTGTTGGCGCAACACTCTTAATGTAGATCTCTATTCACAAGAATATTTAATATTCCATACAAAATATGATGGAAATCTGTTTAAATTGTTTTGCCGACATTAACTGTAATTCTTGTTTTTTTCTACAGAAACATCTCATTTACATAAGTATTCACACCAGTGGAGGCTGCTGAGGGGAAGGCGGCTCATAATAATGGCTGGAACGGAGCGAATGGAATGGCATCAAACCATGTGTTTGATGTATTTGATACCATTCCGCTCCAGTCATCCTCCCCAATTAAGGTGCCACCAACCTCCTGTGATTCACACCCCTTTTGTAGAAGCTCATTTGGCAGCAATTACAGCTGTGAGTCTTTCTGGGTAAGTCTCTAAGAGCTTTCCACAGCTGGATTGTGCAACATTTCTTCAAGCTGGTTGATGATCATTGCTAGACAACCATTTTCAGGTCTAGCCATAGATTTTCAAGTAGATTTAAGTAAAAACTGTAACTTGGTCACTCAGGAACATTCACTAGCTTGTTGGTAAGCAACTCCAGTGTAGATTTGGCCAAGTGTTTTAGGTTATTGTCCTGCTGAAATGTGAATTCATCTCCCAGTGTCTGGTGGAAAGCAGACGGAACCAGGTTTTCATCTAAGATTTTGCCTGTGCTTCTCTCCATTCCATTTATTTTTTATCCTGAAAAGCTCAACAGTCCTTAATGATTATACGCATGGTGCAGCTACCACTATGCGTGAAAATATGGAGAGTGGTACTCAGTAATGGGTTGTATTGGATTTTCCCCCAACATAATACTTTGTATTTAGGACAAAAAGTTAATTGCTTTGCCACGTTTGTTGCAAAAAGGATACATGTTTTGGAAAATGTTTAATCTGTACAAGCTTCATTCTTTTCACTCTTTCATTTAGGTTAGTATTGTGGAGTAATTACAATGTTGTTGAGCCATCCTCATTACAATGTTGTTGAGCCATCCTCGCTAGGACCCATTTCTCAATACTAGGTCACTTTTTCAAAACTCTTCTCACAGTTCTCCTAACCAACTTTCAGCTTGGCACAGAAGTTAACACTAGCAAAGTTATTTTTTCACCTTTATTTAACCAGGTAGGCCTGCTGAGAACAATATCTAATTTACAACTGCGGCCTGGCCAAGATAAAGCAAAGCAGTGCGACACACAGAGTTACACATGGAATTAACAAACGTACAGTCAATACAATAGAAAAAGTCTATATACAGTGTGTGCAAAAGGAGGTAAGGCAATAAATAGGCCATAGTAGCGAAGTAATTACAATTTAGCAAATCAACACTGGAGTGATAGATGTGCAGATGATGATGAGCAAGTAGAAATACTGGTGTGCAAAAGAGCAAAAAAAAGTAAATAAAAACAATATGGGGATGAGGTAGGTAGTTGGATGGGCTATTTACAGATGGGCTGTGTACAGCTGCAGCGATCGGTAGGCTGCTCAAATAGCTGACGCTTAAAGTTAGTGAGGGAGATATAAGTCTCCAACTTCAGCGATTTTTGCAATTGTTTCAGTCATTGGCAGCAGAGAACTGGAAGGAAAGGCGGCCAAAGGGGGTGTTGGCTTTGGGGATGACCAGTGAGATATACCTGCTGGAGCGCGTGCTACGGGTGGGTGTTGTTATAAGATAAGGCGGAGCTTTACCTATCAAAGACTTATAGATGACCTGGAGCCAATGGGTCTGGCGACGAATATGTATCGAGGGCCAGCCGACGAGAGCATACAGGTCGCAGTGGTGGGTGGTATATGGGGATTTGGTGACAAAACGGATGGCACTGTGATAGACTGCATCCAGTTTGCTGAGTAGAGTGTTGGAGGCTATTTTGTAAATGACATCGGTAGGATAATCAGTTTTACGAGGGTATGTGTGGCAGCGTGAGTGAAGGAGGCATTGTTGCGAAATAGGAAGCCGATTCTAGATTCAATTTTGGATTGGAGATGTTTAATATGAGTCTGGAAGGAGAGTTTACAGTCTAGCCAGAAACGTAGGTATTTGTAGGTTGTCCCACAACAAGCACACTTTGTCACTCATAAAACAATGACCTTAAAAACACTAACAACAGGTAGCATTACACAATGTTTTCTTTTGTAAAATGTCTTTACAAAACAAGAATGACACCTCTCTACTGTTTAGAATTCACTGCAGTATATGTTACAGGAATGAATAAGACATGATGTAATATGCTTCAATATGTTTTATGTCATTTCTTGGCATTGAGTGATTCCAAAATACAAGAACTTGTATATATACCATCTACCGATACAGATACAGTAGCAATGCTAGTCAACCCTGTCTTCTGCATTTGGCCACAGGTTATCATTCACATCACATCTTATGTCATCTTGGGCAATGCACCTAGAAAATAATATTTTGGCATGCCTGGTCCATCCCTGGAGATATGTCTAGGCATCCAGCATTAATTGCGTCCAGGAGGGACATTTGATCATGTGGATGGTGGCCTTCCCCCTCCATGAGGAAAATAATTCCTCTATGGGGTTGAGGAGTAGAGAGTAAGGTGGGAGGAAAAATGACACCATCCTGGGATGGGCTGCAAACCACTGCACGGGAGTGGTGAAATGCCACATTGTCCCAAACAATTAGAAACGTTGGCCGATTTCGACTCACTGCAAACCTTTCCTCACCTGGCACAACTCTTCCATAGTGGTCATCCAGGATTGAAATGAGACGCTCGGCCCAATTAGCGGTTTGTGTAACAGCAATCCATCAGAGGATATTGCTGCACACATTATGATGTTGGCACCCCTCTGGTTCGGGACATCCACTGTGGCTCTTTTCCCAATCACATTCCTTTCTCGCTGCCTGGTTTTGGCCAGGTTGAAACCAGTCTCATCCACAAAGACGAATATGTGGGGTGTTTGCCTGGTTTCAATCTCCATGACTCTCTAAAATGAATCCAAAAGGAAACATAAGAGTTAGGCTATTACGGTAGTTTACATTATACCTAAAAACATGCCATTGTGTGCCTCTGCCCTGTTTGGTTTTGTTCAAAACCAGTTCTGTATTTTATAGTCATCTTACCTGGACATATTGGTTCCTGAGTTGCTTGACTCGTTCAGAGTTCCTCTCAAAGGGGACAGTGTACAACTGCTTCATCCTGACTTGATGTTGTTTCAGGACTAGTTGTTATGCTTACATTGTGAATATTTCCAAATGTAACGTTGTCTGCCAACAATCTCTGTGAGTTTTATGCCATTTTTTCTGATGACCATATCAACGATTGCAGTTTCCTGCACAGTAGTGAAAATCCTACCTCTCCCACCTGTGGCAGGTAACTGTTGAGTCCTAAGCAGAAATACAAAAACAATTACACACAAGGCTTTGGAGGCTTTGCTCAATTTACTTCTGTAATGTGCAGTTCAGTCAGATGCCCTTGCAGAATGCACATCTTACCTGTTGTTTTTCCGGAAATGTCTCACAATAGATGCCACTATTGAGGGTAGCAGATCTGGCTGCACTCTCAGACCAGACTCTCTCATTGATAGACCAGAATTTATTACATTATCAATTATAGTAGCACTAATCTCATCTTAGACTTCAGCTCTTGATATTCCTCTCAGTCTTCTTCCACCACGCATATGTACTTCTCTCCCTCTCCCAGCCACTGTTACTGTAACATTACAGTACATCATCATTCCTAAGATGTCCCCTTTTGTATAGATGGTAATGAAATTGAAAGGTGTTCAGCTACAATGGGAATCAGCTGTGGTTGGTCTAATTATTTTGATAGTATTTAATTTTTTATATTTGGAATATATTTCAATATGGTATTACTGTAGAAATGTAGCAAATTGATGTCTTATTCAATTCTGTGTTGTTAGGTTTTGAACTTAAGTTTAACAGTTTTGAAAAGAGTATGTAAACATGTGCAAATTGGCCTGTAGGTACATGGTGGTGGTGGTTGTGTCTGAGTGAGAAAATAATTCATGAAATTTGAAAGATGTAGTTATTGAATGCATTTTGTGCCAAAGCAATGAAAAATGATCCCCAGTTTAGCCCACATAGACTGCTGTTGTGCTCACTGTGTGGAGAGTTTTGAAAAAGTGACCTAAGTATTGAGAAATGGGTCCTAGCGATTGTCAAAAACTGTTAAGTCACCATTGGCTTCGTGAAATCCCTGAGCGGTTTCCTTACCCTCCGGCAACTGAGTTAGGAAGGACGCCTGTATCTTTGTAGTGACTTGGTGTATTAATACACCATCCAAAGTGTAATTAATAACGTCACCATGCTCAAATGGATATTTAATGTCAGATTTGTTTTACCCATCAACCAATAGCTGCCATTATTAGTGAGGCGTTGGAAAACCTCCCTGTTCTTTATGATTGAATCTGTGTTTAAAATGAACTGCTCGACTGAGGGACCTTACAGATAATTGTATCCTTTTTGCATCCTGTTTGCAACAAGGCAGTAAAGTAATACCGCAAAAAATGTGGCAAGGCAATTCACTTTTGTCCTTAATACAAAGTGTTATGTTTGAGGTACAGTTATGAGGTAGTCATTAAAAATAATGATTATTATTGCACACAGAGTGAGTCCATGCAACTTATTATTTGATTTGTTAAGCACATTTTTACTCCTGTACTTATTTAAGCTTGCCATAATGAAGGGGTTAAAATACTTATTGACTCAAGACATTTCAGCTTTTCGTTTTTAATAAATGTGTAAAAAATGTGATAAACACCATTCCACTTTGACGTTATGGGGTATTGTGTGTAGGTCATTGACCAACAATCTAAATGTAATTAATTTTAAATTCAGTCTGTAACACAACAAAAGGTGGAAAAAGTAAAGGGGTGTGAATACTTTCTGAAGGAAATGTACTTGGACAGTGAAGCTACATACATTTGTCTCTATACTCCAGCATTTTGGATTTGAGATCAAATGTTTCATATAAGGCGACAGTACATAACCTCACCTTTTATTTGAAGGCCTTGAAGGCCTTCTTCTAAAATGAATGAAATAAAAAATATTCCTGATCAATCTACACACAATACCCCATAATGACAAAGCGAACAGCAAATGTATTAAAAATAAAAACAGTAATTTCACATTTACATAAGTATTCAGAATTAAAATACAATTTAATCCATTTTAGAATAAGGCGGTAGTGTAACAAAATGTTTAAAAAGTGAAGGGGTTTTAATACTTTTAGAATGCACTGTATTTCTTTTACCATTTAGAAATGAAAGCACGTTATGTATCTAGTCCCCCCATTTGAAGAAGTAATAAGTGTTTGGAACATTTCACTTAGTGTATTAAAGTAGTCAAAAGTTTAGTATTTGTTTCCATATTCCTAGCACGCAATGACTACATCAATGACTACATGCAGTTTGTTTTGGTTGTGGTTTTTGTTATGTTTTGCCCAATATGAACTGAATGATGACTGTAGTATTTTTTTTTTCTTTTTCTAATTGAGTGTTTTTGAACACTTTAAAACTATTCCTGACAATGCCATAATTAACAAAAATCATGTATGAATCATGAATAATGATGAGTGACATGCCATTCAGAGACTACAACCAGGGGAAGGAGGTTTCTCACTTATCATTATTTACGATTCATTCATGATTATCCATAATCATGGTAGGATCCACATTAATGCAGTGTTCAGGAACATATTTTATTCTATTCTATTCTTACTTACAATAAATGTGACTCCAAAATAACACATTACGTCATTCACCATTCAGTTCCTATTGGACAAAATATAATCTGAAAAACAACCAAAACAAACTGCAAATGAATCCAACAAGTTTGTAGAGTCACAAGCTTGATGTAGTCATAGAGTGCTAGGAATATGGAACCAAATATTAAACTTTTGACTACTTTAATACACTAAGTGAAATGTTCCAAATGCTTATTACTTCTTAAAATGGGGGTACTAGATACATAACGTGCTTTCATTTCTAAATGGTAAAACAGATTTGTATGAAAATACCCTCAAATAAAAAGTGACATTATGTTCTGTCGTATCATATGAAACATTTGATCTCAAATTCAAAATACTGGAGTATAGAGCCACATAACACATGTTAGCTTCACTGTCCAAATACATATGAAGGGGAGTGTATGTTAACCATTTCCTCTGCCACCTTCTCTATGCCATGTGAACGTGGGTCATGGGGTCAGGAAAATGACTTTCTCAGACTATTTTTCCAAAGCAAGAACCATCGAGGCATAGCGAGTATATCCCCTGCAGTGATCCAAATTCATTGGCCGGATCCCCTTTTTCGGTTTGAGGTGATCTTGCCAAGGCTGAGCCACATTCCAAAGGGCTGGCCACACCACATCCCATCCGCTCAGTACACCTGGGTTCAAACTGTTTTTGTTTTCTTTCAAATACTTTGAGCATTTGATTGAGCCTGCCTGGAGTGCCAGATGGGCAGCGTTTGGCCTTTTTGGTCATTGCTTCCATGCCCTCCCCCCGCCAGGCAAGCTCAATGAAACTCAGTTAAAGTGCTTGAAAGATTTCAAATGCTATTTGAACCCAGGTCTACCTCTTAGTGTGCATGACAAAGCCCTGGACTGTGACACATGCCACCTCATCAGGGTTAGCACAGTGATCGCATAGGTGAAGCATCTGTACCATGAAAGGTGTTGTCTGTCCCTCATCTAAAATTCCCTAAATTAATTGGCCTCCTTCCCTCAAATCATTCCTGTTTGGGAGCGATCCTGTCTTTGTTGTTAAAATAAATGCCTGGGGAATTCTTAAGGTTTTAACGAGTGTCCACATTTCCTGGTTGACAAGAAATAATAATACATTCTGATACATTACATTCATAAACACAATGTATTGCTATTGATCAATAGTTTATCGAGTGTGTTTGGAGTGGGGCTGGCTCATCACTGAGATGTGCCAAGTGCCTCTTCTGTCACTGAGAGAATCTGGAACGCAGACCACCGGCAGCAGTTATATTTTCACATGATGTTTAGCAACAGAGTGTTAGTCGGGTGCATTTTGTTCAGAGTTTAAAATAGGGACTGACCTTGTAGTCCGGGGGGCTATGTGGAGTATAACATTGGGCAGTGAGGTAAAGTTGAGTAATGCGGGGTTAAAAACAAACGTCATCAGTCCAATTGTTCTTATACACTGTTCCGTGGTTGCGTCAACGTTCAGGATTCCTCGCCATAACTCAGATATGCCAGGGCATCTGCCTCTCTACAGAATGTCACCCCGACCGACCACATCAAAAATATTGTGGTGTTGGCATGAGGGATTTAAATACCTTTTTACATCCCTGTGACTAATGTCACCTTCACAGGCTAAATAAAGCTGCCGTAGACAGTGTACCATGTTACACAAACAAGTTATTTTGGCAATTAAACTTTTCCCCACTGCTCACGAGGCTACAGAGAGGTGTAGTGTTTCTTGACCTTTCATTTGCAATAAAGTCTTGTTGGTTTTTGCAAATTAAACAGCATTTCAATGCAATTAACAGCACTTGTTTAGACATTTCTGGGATAGGTAACAAGCTTGTTATTTGCTAAAATCAGAATAGTATTGCCAAGTGGAAAACGGTGTTGGCACAGGTAAACAAAGCAAAATTGTTTACATATTCATTCATATTCATATTACATTATAATAAATTAATTTCGAATCTGGTTGTCAATCACAAAGTAATTCAGAATTTTGACAAATCAAATTTACTTCACTATTGAAGCTATTGAACTAAACTGACATAGGCAGACAAATGGGGGCAACAGCAGCATGTTAGATTAAAATGTATTTTAATTTACATTTTATTTAACCTTTATTTAACCAGGCAAGTAAGTTAAGAACAAATGCTTATTTACAATTTACATTGACGCACAGTTTGTGGCAACATCTCCACAACCCACGCCTTCAACGTGAAAGTGACTCCTGGTCCCCTGTGCCAAGCACAATAGAAAATATGACATGGGAACATCTCAACTGTCTAGTTCTCCAACATTAGACACCATGAGTCAGGTCTGAGAGGGGAGCCCCAGCCCAGGTCTAGCCCAGTGGCTGCAGAGAGCCGTTCACATGAGTCTGGAAATTAACAGGGCCTCTCTGCCCCTGCCCTGTATCCTGTTTTTCCTCATCTCTGTGCCTCTACAGCTCCGCTACCAGGGAGCCACACGTTCTGGGATGGAACATTATGGTCCTTGTGTCATGTTCTCAAACAATAAGGGAGTCCACACTGTTGATGGGAAAGATAATTTCCAACAGGTCGGCAGACGAGGGAACACTCCGTTCTTGCCTGAAGCATGATGCTCATAAATACTTCACATCTGCTAGTTTATTCACCTCTGTGTCATCATAACTGCATCCACCACAATCAATCGCATATGGAAAAATAATATATTGACATGTTTTAGCAACGTATATGTACAAGATCAAGCATTATTATGAAACTGGCTCTGAGGACCGCCACAGGAAAGGAAGACCCAGAGTTACCTCTGCTGCAGAGGATAAGTTGTAGTTACCAAACTCAGAAATTGCAACCCAAGTAAAGGCTTCACAGAGTTCAAGTAACAGACACATCTCAACATCAACTGTTCAGAGGAGACTGCGTGAATCAGGCCTTCATGGTTGAATTCCAGCAAAACAATACTACTAAGGACACCGATAAGAAGAAGAGACTTACTTGTGCCAAGAAACCCAAGCAATGGACATTAGACTGGTGGAAATCTGTCCTTTGGTCTGATGAGTCCAACTGCCGTGTCTTTGTGAGATGCAGAGTAACTGAACGGATGATCTCTGCATGTGTGGTTCCCACCGTGAAGCTTGTAGGAGGAGGTGTGATGGTGTGGGGGTGCTTTGCTGGTGACAGTCTGTGATTTATTTAGAATTCAAGGCACACTTTACCAGCATGGCGACCACAGCATTCCATCTGGTTTGGGCATAGTGGGACCATCATTTGTTTTTCAACAGGACAATGACCCAACACCTCCGGGCTGTGTAAGGGCTATTTCACCAAGAAGGAGAGTGATGGAGTGCTCCATCAGATGACCTGGCCTCCACAATCACCCGACCTCAACCCAATTGAGATGGTTTGGGATGAGTTGGACCGCAGAGTGAAGGAAAACGAGACAACATTTGCTCAGAATATGTGGGAACACCTTCAAGACTGTTGGAAAAGCCTTCCATGTGAAGTTGGTTGAGAGAATGCCAAGGGTATGCAAAACTCATCAAGGCAAATGGTGGCTACTTTGAAGATTCTTTGTCTAACACTTTTCTGGTTACTACATGATTCTAAACAGCAAAAAAAGAAACGTCCCTTTTTCAGGACCCTGTCTTTCAAAGATAATTTGTAAAAATAACTTCACAGATCTTCATTGTAAAGGGTTTAAACACTGTTTCCCATGCTTGTTCAATGAACCATAAACAATTAATGAACATGCACCTGTGGAACGGCCGTTAAGACACTAACAGCTTACAGACGGTAGGCAATTAAGGTCACAGTTATGAAGACTTAGGACACTAAAGAGGCCTTTCTACTGACTATGAAAAACACCAAAAGAAAGATGCCCAGGGTCCCTGCTCATCTGCGTGAACTTGCCTTAGGCATGCTGCAAGGAGGCATGAGGACTGCAGATGTGGCCAGGGCAATAAATTGCAATGTCCGTACTGTGAGACGCTTAAGACAGCGCTACAGGGAGACAGGACGGACAGCTGATCATCCTCACAGTGGCAGACCACGTGTAACAACACCTTCACAGGATCGGTACATCCGAACATCACACCTGCGGGACAGGTACAGGATGGCAACAACAACTGCCCAAGTTACACCAGGAACGCACAATTCCTCTATCAGTGCTCAGACTGTCCGCAGTCTGTCGGCTGGACTGAGGGCTTGTAGACCTGTTGGCAGGTCCTCACCAGACATCACTGGCAACAACGTCGCCTATGGGCACAAACCCACCGTCGCTGGACCAGACAGGACTGGCAAAAAGTGCTCTTCACTTTTTTTCACAGTTTTGTCTCACCAGGGGTGATGGTCAGATTCGCGTTTATTGTCAAAGGAATGAGCGTTACACCGAGGCCTGTACTCTGGAGCGGGATCGATTTGGAGGTGGAGGGTCCGTCATGGTCTGGGGCGGTGTGTCACAGCATCATCGGACTGAGCTTGTTGTCATTGCAGGCAATTTCAACGCTGTGTGTTACTGGGAAGACATCCTCCACCCTCATGTGGTACCCTTCCTGCAGGCTCATCCTGACATGCCCCTCCAGCATGACAATGCCACCATCCATACTGCTCATTCTGTGCGTGATTTCCTGCAAGACAGGAATGTCAGTGTTCTGCCATGGTCAGTGAAGAGCCCGGATCTCAATCCCATTGAGCACGTCTGGGACCTGTTGGATCGGAGGGTGAGGGCTAGGGCCATTCCCCCCAGAAATGTCTAGGAATTGCAGGTGCCTTGGTGGAAGAGTGGGGTAACATCTCACAGCAAGAACAGACAAATCTGGTGCAGTCCATGAAGAGGAGGCGCACTGCAGTTCTTAACGCAGCTGGTGGCCACACCAGATACTGACTGTTACTTTTGATTAATTTAATTGAACTCTATATTTTTTAAACTGCATTGTTTTTGGCGCATGTGACAAGTACAATTTTATTTTATTCTCAATCATTACCGACTTTATTTGTGTAAATTACATTTGTTGAATAGAAGAGAAAGTTTTGCTTTTTCCTGGGTCCGAGGGTAGTTTTGGCCTTCCAGACTTGGAATTGTGTCAGCTCGCCACCTAATTATTTTACTTGCAACTCAGGAAAAACAATGGGTACATATTGAAGATGTGCATGCTCATCCCCAGAATCTTTTTGCGTGTCTATTTTCAAAGGATAGAGCTGGGAACATTACCAGCTTCATGGTTGGGAACACTTTGGCAATATGGAAGAAAATGAAGCATATTCTACAAGAACAAATATCACTCCCTAAAAACACAGCCCTATGGAGCAGTCCTTAGATATCTTTTCAGAGTTCACTGATTAATTGGTCTACATAGAAAACTAGAGGCATGGAAGCCGTGAATGACTTGGTAACATACATTTGTTTCTGTGACAGAATTAAGAAGCAATTTTGGACTGACCAATATAGATATTTTCAAGTACATGCGGCTTGGAAAGTTTCTATCACAAAATTTTGATTTAAAGTCTTTTGGACGTCAGAGCAACCTTGAGGGAATCTTATTTGAGTCAGAGAGGGATGTTCATATGATGGGTGGGATGTGCAAAACCTTGCAGAGAGCATATCCAACTGACAATCTCTAAAAAAAGATGAAGGGAATGTTGGAGCATGGCTGGTGAAATTACAGTTGACAAAAATGTGTGCTTAATCATGTATAGACTAATACAGTTGAATACAGTTGAAGTCTGAAGTTTACACACACCTTAGCCAAACACACTTAAACTCCGTTTTTCACAAATCCTGACATTTAATCCTAGTAAAAATTCCATGTCTTAGGTCAGTTAGGATAACCACTTTATTTAAGAATGTGAAATGTCTGAATGTTAGTAGAGAGAATAATTTATTTCAGCATTTATTTATTTCATCACATTCCCAGTGGGTCAGAAGATTACATACACTCAATTAGTATTTGGTAGCATTGCCTTTAAATTGTTTAACTTGGGTCAAACGTTTCGGGTAGCCTTCCACAATCTTCCCACAATAAGTTGGGTGAATTTTGGACAATTCCTCCTGACAGAGCTGGTGTAACTGAGTCAGGTTTGTAGGCCTCCTTGCTCGCACACGCTTTTTCAGTTCTGCCCACAAATTATCTATAGGATTGAGGTCAGAGCTTTGTGATGGCCACTCTAATACCTTGACTTTGTTGTCCTGAAGCCATTTTGCCACAACTTTGGAAGTATGCTTGGGGTCATTGTCCATTTGAAAGACCCATTTGCGACCAAGCTTCAATTTCGTGACTGATGTCTTGAGATGTTGCTTCAATATATCCATATAATTGTGCTTCACGGTTGGGATGGTGTTCTTCGGCTTGCAAGCCTCCCCCTTTTTCCTCCAAACATAACGATGGTCATTATGGCCACAGTTCTATTTTTGTTTCATCAGACCAGAGGACATTTCTCCAAAAAGTATGATCTTTGTCCCCATGTGCAGTGCAAACCGTAGTCTGGCTTTTTTATGGTGGTTTTGGAGCAATGGCTTCTTCCACACTGAGCGGCCTTTCGGGTTATGTCAATATAGGACTCGTTTTACTGTGGATATAAATACTTTTGTACCTGTTTCCTCCAGCATCTTCACAAGGTTGAGTTGCACTTTTTGCAACAAAGTACGTTAATCTCTAGGAGACAGAAAGCGTCTCCTTCCTGAGCGGTATGACGGCTGAGTGGTCCCATGGTGTTTATACTTGCAAACTATTGTTTGTACAGATGAACGTGGTACCTTCAGCCGTTTAAAAATTGCTCCCAATGATGAACCAGACCTGTCTACAATTTTTTTCTGGGGTCTTGGCTGATTTCTTTTGATTTTGCCATAAAGTCAAGCAAAGAGGCACTGAGTTTGAAGATAGGCCTAGAAATACATCCACAGGTAAACCTCCAATTGCCTCAAATGATGTCAATTAGCCTATCAGAAGCTTCTAAAGACAATACATAATTTTCTGTAATTTTCCAAGCTGTTTAAAGGCACAGTCAACTTAGTGTATGTAAACTTCTGACCCACTGGAATTGTGATACAGTGAATTATAAGTGAAATAATCTGTCTGTGAACAATTGTTGGGAAAATTACTTGTGTCATGCACAAAGTACATGTCCTAACCAACTTTCCAAAACTACAGTTTGTTAAGAAGAACTTTGTGGAGTGGTTGAAAAACAAGTTTTAATGACTCCAACCTAAGTGTATGTAAACTTCCGACTTCAACTGTAATTGATCATGAACTACATTGATTGAACTGTATTGATAGGTAAATTCAAGTGTTTCACATCCACAGCTCTATCCTAGATGGAAAGCTATCTATCCAGGAAAAGACAAAGAGTTTGCTTGAATGGAAGTTTCTCAGACAGTATGTCTAAGCTTTGGTATTCCACAAGGCAGCTCCCTAGGCTCACTCCTCTACAACATTTTTACTGATGATTTACCATCTCTAATTGAAAAAGCAACAGTGGTTGTGTATGCTGATGACTCAACAATATATAGTGCCGCATAAGCACATAATGAGTTAACTGATGTACTGAGCAATGACTTAAGAACTGTCTCTGAGTGGGTTGCTGAGAACAAATTGGTGTTAAACATTTTCAAGGCCAAATATATTGTGTTCAGCCATAGAAATATGGGTGCTTGTAGAACAAGTGAAAAATACCAAACTATTTAGCTTGATGTTGGACGCATTGCTCTGCTGGTCTGATCATATCGACAACATTGTAATTAACATGGGGAATAGTATAGCTGTGACAATAAAATGCTCAGAGTATTTAACGTTCTCTGCTCTTTGTAAGGTGATTCAATCTTTGGTCCTGTTACACCTATAGTAGTATCCAGTCATACAGTATGGTTCAAAAACTTCAGCAAGCTCAAAACAGAGCTGCCAGACTAGCTCTTCACTGCTCTGCAGATATCAACCGAATACACCATAACCTCTCATGGCCTTCTGTTGAAAGTAAATTACTATCCAGTCTTTAGATTTTTCTCAGAAATGCAATCCTATTAAAAATATATATATATTTCTCAAGCCAATTGGTGTATACCGACAAGAGACATAATCACCAAACAGGCGAGACAGGCGAATTTGGGGCATCGGATATCCCCCAGACCAAGAAAAAAACTCCTCAAATCAACAGTTATATACAGTACATCGCCATCGCTGAATGGAACTCCTTGCCAACTCATATTTCCCAAGCGAATAGTGAATTCATATTCAAGAAAACATTAAAAGTACATCTAATAAGATGAACCGTATGACTGGACAGATACTGATCCCTGAATATGCTTTTTGAATGTTAAATGTTACCTTTCAGGTATTTTAAATGTATGTACTTCTCAATGTTTTTTAAATGTTTTTAAAGTATTTTTGTCTGACCCCAGGAAGACTAGCTGTCATCATGGCAGATAATGGGGATCCTAATGAAGTAAAAATTAAATAAATTACTTTCGTAAGTACTTTAGAGATTGGGGTGTTTTCTTGACTTTTTAGAACCTTAGTTATAGGAAGTATCTACAAGGCATGATATGCTGTCATAAGAAATGGTTTTGGTAGAAGGTACAAGGCTGAAGACATGTCATGTACCTTTTCAATGGCAAAGCGAGCAGTTTTCACTTTAAAACAATTTAAATTACCTTTCATCTGACACAGTTTTCACATAATGTTAAAATCACTGTGAAGTGAATGTAAATTCCATTGGAGCCCCGCTCAGTTTTCTCCAAGCTAATCCCCATCACATAACCAACCCTGAGGTTTCCCACTGATCTAACTGTTTGTTGACCTCTGACCTCTCCTGGTTCCCACCAATGCTCTGGGGATTATATAACTTGTCACAACCCTGGGCTATACACAGAGGGCGCACAAGTACTGCTTTCCTCTGCAAATGTTTTTCCCTCTGAAAAACGGTCTAGCTTGTGTTAGCTTGCGGTGGCTAACTGTGGCTAAGTTTTGGTCTTTGTCCAAACTGTTCAGATGCTGCTTTAATTTCCTTAAAATTCAATGTGATACAAATGTGTCATTAGAGGCCACCTTAACTCCCCCTTCATTTCCACAGTTTGACCTCTTGCTCAATGTACTGTAGCCAACTACACCTCAGCTTTAAATGTAATGGGAACAAGATTTTCCAAGTTACTTTATTAGGAAGGTCCTCAGTCTCTTCTCCTCTCTTTTCTCATTCTCTCGTCATCTCTTTGAATTGGACTAAAGCCCAATTGTTCTCCCAATGCATCAGGGGAACATATCTTTCATCATTGTCATCCTATCAGAAGTTCAGGGTCTAGTATGAGTGTTGTGTGTCTGTAGGGTCATAGTGTAGGCCAAGATACAAATATTCCACCCATGTATACTCTCCTCCAACTATTTCTCCTCTAAGACTCGTACAAAGCCCCATCACCCAAAAGAGTCAACCTCCAGCAGACCAAACCGCAAGAAAGGGAGGAGAATAAACAATAAAACAAAGTAGTGGATCAGCAGTGGGATCAGTAGTCTAGTGTCAGGAGGACTGACTGGCATTCTAGTTTCCCAGGCAGCCTCCAGCCTGGCCCGGCTCTGCTGGGCTCCGTGCTCAGAGGGGGCAGCTCCAACCAACTCCTGCTGGCTTCTTATGGGCTTAGGCCACTGGACTGGTGGCACCTGTCTCCTCTTCAACGCCAGCCAGGCCGGGGAGACTGCCCCGCTAGCCCTGATCCCCGCACTAATTACGCTCAAAGCAGTCCGGATTTATTGCGCTCTTCTACAGGCGCCAATGGAGCCAAAGCGCAGCAGCTCACAGCTCCCCCAGGCAGCCAGGCAGCAGATTTAATTCTCCTCTCTATTTGGCCCGGAGGTGGGCAGATGGATGTGTCGGACATGTGGAGGACACCAGAGAAATGGCTTTGTGCTGCTCATCTTCGATCGTCACTTGGATTTGGATGGTCTGTCTTGTCTAGAATATGTGAATGTTATTCTAATGACAGGACACAATGATACCCTGGTTCATCACATATTTTGAGAACCCCATACACCTCCATGTCATATTCTGATGCTACTGGGGGGATTCAACAAAATACAATGTATAACATGAAATAAATTAACTTATCTGAATTCATTGTGAGGCAGAAATTTGCACAGATCTTTCAGTAGCTACATACACATACTTTACCTTTGGAATAAGAATAGCCTGAACGTTAATAACCAATTATACCAATAATAACTGAACAAAGCGTCAGCTAATACATTATCTTAGTCATGTCACATTTTTTTACTCCCTTTCCCTGGAAAGAATTACCACAAAGACAATAGCTAAAAAGCAGCTAGTACTTGCTACTCATGCACCAATCTCAAGACTAGAGATTGGCTAATCAGGCCTTTGAAGGTATTCAAGTACCTTAATGGGACGGGGAAAATCACATGAAATGCTGCGACAGCTTGTGACTTTTGTAGATTGACATATAAAGATTAGTATACACCCATACATGCAATATGCATACTTATTTCTCCACTTCCTTGTCGTACCATTATTACCATTATTACTATACAGTATTAGGGCCAAGTCAATGACACCTGACGTCTAATCTCTGTGTGTAGAAAGGAACGACTGACATGCCACGGACCATACATTTATGGGTAATCCATCCCACTGTGATATTATGATGCACAGCCAGCTATACATCACT
Source organism: Brachymystax lenok tsinlingensis (assembly GCA_030435695.1). Taxonomy (NCBI): domain Eukaryota; kingdom Metazoa; phylum Chordata; class Actinopteri; order Salmoniformes; family Salmonidae; genus Brachymystax; species Brachymystax lenok. Next base: position 12,201,239 of record CM059801.1, read on the forward strand.
GACAACACATATGAGCCACACATTTTTTCAGATTGTAAATAGGATATGCAAGCAACATCAGATTACATCTCCAGAGGCAAGTAGTGCATTTGATGGATTAATCACATCCAGGGCTTTGAAAAGTAAAACATAATGTTACTACACTGGAGGAAAAGTGGAGGAAAGGCTCCCTGTTCTTCAGAGACTCTGTTACATCATAACTGGGAAACAGTGCGGCTGATACATTTTAGTGGATAGTTATAATTATACTAAAATAAGGGGGAAAAAACATGGAATCATCACTTGACTTACTGAGAAAACCTAGTTGGAATAGGGAAAGCTGTGTTGACTAAATCAGGTCACTTTATACTAATGTGATTATCGCTTATTAGTAGTTAGGCTGTGAACCCTAATACAGCAACCACCTGTGGACTGAGACCAATTCAACACAGCAAGTAGATGCTGTCGACAAAAAAAACTATGGACAATTTACTGTACTATAGGGGCATCTTCTCTTTGTGGATGTTCCATGGTTTATTGTATTTTTTTATTGATATCAATGAACCACTATTATTATTTTTTTTACAGCTGTGTGTATTCTATGCAAATAACCACACAGTTCCGGATATACTGTACATGCTCAAGCCCTACACCCCAACCCGAGCCACCTCTGGTCTCTTGGCTGTTCCACCCCAATGGTAGAACCAGCTTCCCCCTGAAGCTAGGACAGCAGAGTCCCTGCCCATCTGCAAAAAAAGACTGACCTTGATGATAACTACTTTTTTGAGGGAAAATGTCCTACGACTGTGACATGTGGTTGTCTCACCCAGCTATCTTAAGATGAATGCATGTACTGTATGTCACTCTGCATAAGAGCGTCCGCTAAATGACTAAAATGTAAAATGTGCAGTATTTGCCTGATTATAACCAGGTGAAGTATTTGTTCCACTTCCTAGGCAGCTGACCATAAAACACACAGACCGTGTGCAGTGACCCTTTCATACAGTAGCCTATTCTCTCCAACTCTTTGTTTTGCCCTGAAGTCAGACTGGGTCATTCATTTTACTAGTTCCCTATGGCTTAATACATTCTCTGATGTTTCCAACACACTGCACTTAACATTCCTGATGTACTTCTGGTCACTTGTGTGTGTTGAAGTGACAAAAAAATAAGTTATACCCATGTAACGTGCACTTATCCAAACACCATACAGGGCAAACGTTATAAAAACAAACCTGTAACTCTTGGCCCTCTGCCATCATATACTGCTGAGATAAGGTCCTTGTTCAATGAAGTCATCGGAATGAGGCCAGCTCTGGGAGGTCAGTGTACTCTTAACCCGGCAGCACTCATGCAACCAAACCTACTGAATATAATGGGCCAATTGACACAGGTTCCGGTCTGTGGAATGCTAAATATTCCTTCCTTGCCTTTTCAGTGACAGCACCCGAAGTGGACCATATGCCAAACTTTTTCAAATAAATAACCTGAACAAAATCATATTAATAACATTACATACAGTTGAAGTCGGAAGTGTACATACACTTAGGTTGACTGTGCCTTTAAACAGCTAGGAAAATTCCAGAAAATTAAATAATTTGAGTCAATTGGAGGTGTACCTGTGGACGTATTTCAAGGCCTACCTTCAAACTCAGTGCCTCTTTGCTTGACATCATGGGGAAATCTAAAGAAATCAGCCAAGACCTCAGAAAAAAAATTGTAGACCTCCACAAGTCTGGTTCATCCTTGGGAGCAATTTCCAAACGCTGAAGGTACCACGTTCATCTGTACAAACAATAGTACGCAAGTATAAAGACCATGGGACCACTCAGCCGTCATACCGCTCAGGAAGGAGACGCTTTCTGTCTCCTAGAGATTAACGTACTTTGGTGCAAAAAGTGCAAATCAACCTTGTGAAGATGCTGGAGGAAACAGGTACAAAAGTATTTATATCCACAGTAAAACGAGTCCTATATCGACACAAATAGAACTGTTTGGCGATAATGACCATCGTTATGTTTGGAGGAAAAAGGGGGAGGCTTGCAACCCGAAGAACACCATCCTAACCGTGAAGCACGGGGGGTGGCAGCATCATGTTGTGGGGATGCTTTGCTGCAGGAGGGACTGGTGCCCTTCACAAAATAGATGGCATAATGAGGGAGGAAAATTATGTGGATATATTGAAGCAACATCTCAAGACATCAGTCAGGAAGTTAAAGCTTGGTCGCAAATGGGTCTTCCAAATGGACAATGACCACAAGCATACTTCCAAAGTTGTGGCAAAACTGCTTAAGGACAACAAAGTCAAGGTATCGGAGTGGCTATCACAAAGCCCTGACCTCAATCCTATAGAAGATTTGTGGGCAGAACTGAAAAAGCGTCTGCGAGCAAGGAGGCCTACAAACCTGACTCAGTTACACCAGCTCTGTCAGGAGGAATGGGCCAAAATTCACCCAACTTATTGTGCGAAACTTATGGAAGGCTAACCGAAACATTTGACCCAAGTTAAACAATTTAAAGGCAATGCTACCAAATACTAATTGAGTGTATGTAAACTTCTGACCCACTGGGAATGTGATGAAAGAAATAGAAGCTGAAATAAATCACTCGCTGTACTGTTATTCTGACATTTCACATTCTTAAAATAAAGTGGTTAATCTAACTGACCTAAGACAGGGAATTTTTAATAGGATTATATGTCAGGAATTGTGAAAAACTGTTTTTAAATGTATTTGGCTAAGGTGTATGTAAACTTCCGACTTCAACTGTAAAATTGAATTGAATAATATCATGTCATAATTCAAGGGGAAACTCCTAGCTTGATGCATGCATACAATACATTTCTGTTGCAGCAAGACTCAGTTAATGCCAATTCTTATATATTATCAAGACCTGATTTTTTTTATATCTACATAATGAAATATGTGATTTTGTTTCTGTACAGTAAAAGGAATAAATCATGTTTCCTATAAAGGTATGCCATCTTTTAAATTGGGTATGGGCCTTGTAACCTCCAGATTTTAATTTCAACATGATATGAGTTGTTTACACTCTTCAGATTGGCAGGCTGATAAAGACCAGCTTGTTTCTAATTGACCAACTGGCAGAGGTGATATAGCTCCTTATTGCTCACAGGTAACAGGCCTTCAAGACATTAACCCAGCATCCCAAAGGGATCCTATAAAAAAACAAACCACAGTGTTTGACCTTTTCAAGAGACTCTTGTACCATCAGGCTCCCCTTACAACTCATATCAGCTTCCATTGAAGTCCAAACAAAGGCTCAGTAATAGTAACCAAATAAGAGACAAGCTCTGAGCAAGAGGCCTGCCACTACAGCCAAGACACCGAGACATTGTGGGACGTGTGAATGTTGCAATGATGCAGAACCAGCCACCCAGAGCGAACATTTTGCAGTCAGACAGTCTATACAATAGAATACACTATGTCAATTCAATTGGTGTTCTCATTCTTCATCCTCACACAGTATTCATACACAGACGCCACAGTACACTATAGGAGAGAGAGAGAGAGAGAGAGAGAGAGAGAGAGAGAGAGAGAGAGAGAGCAAGAGCTGTCCTATTTGGATATTATAATTGATTGCTTCTCAGATATACTCAGTTCTGTACTATAAAATTTGCTGGCCAGAAATGTGTGACTTAAGAACCTCCTTTAACACTGTACAGTATTAGTGGTCTTTGTGATGTTCTTTGTGATGTCTGCTGGATCCTCTCTATTCTTATACATTATATATTACATTGACACCAAAGGATGGTACTGCCAGGGGAGTAGCCCATTATGACTGATTTTGTAAATATTTAGGCTTAGCCACATTAAGCTGATTTGGGTACTTTACTCTGCTGGTCTGCCATGAACAGTTAAGGCTAAATCTCCTTAAATTTGTACTGTGCCACTCCGCGCGAGCTTCACATCCCCACTGGGACAATATAAATGCTTGATTTGGCAAGTTACATCATCAGGATTTTTTAATACTTAATAGGGGATTTATGGACGGTTTATGATTTTATGTGGCTTTTTAAACTCTCTGCCTTGGCGACAGTGTCAGGGGTATGGCGATTTCTTTTGGAATTGGGTCTGGTGTTTTTGGAGATCATCATACGAGACGAGAGAGAGGAACGCTTTCTTTCTTTCTTAGAAAGCTGGGAAAGTCTGGGCAGACCTGTAATAATTGATTTGAGGAGCCAAGGAGCCGAGGGTTTCTGTCTGAGCGTCAATCGACTGGTCTATTTGGTAAACGAGAGATCCAGTACCAGGTTCTTGTGGCGAGACAGCGGAGATGTTGTGGTGAAGGGCTAGGCTAAGCTCTTTGGGTGAAGTGCAGCTATCCCTGTGGTTAGGCTCTGAAGGAACAATTACTGGAAGCATTAAAAAGAGTTTAGAGAAAACATGATGAGCGTTAGGCTAGAAGTTGAAAAAGAGATGTTTGTTTTTCCAAAACACTGTAGTCTGTTTTAAATGTTGAGACATTTTTGTGGATCTCAATCAGAAAGTGGAATGCAGAAAAAGAAAGTATGCCTGTGGTTGAATCTTTGATCCCTTCTTTCAAGGTGCAGCCGCAGACCACAACGTCCAAAATAAGGGAAATGGAATTAAATTATGAAATTATCCTAAAGGGTTTTGTTTCCTCCAAAACATGAAACAAGACTGACGTTTTGGGGAATACAAGATAAAAGGGTTGTCAAAACGTAATCCTGGGAGGGTTTCACCATCCGTGATTTTATTTGCAAAGAAGATGAAATATGCAGTAAATGAATGGGTGACATCAGTGTTAATTTCAATTGTGGTGTCGCCTATCAAAAGCTTTGTCCCCTTCCCATCGACCCCATGTCCAAACATCACGTGTGTAGTGCAACACAAATTAATTGGTTTCTGTGATTCCATCTCCAACGTTAGGAGGGCTGTGTTACCCCAGTAATCCCTGCACTGAATCTTCTATCTCGGGCAAAATTCTTAGCACAAGCCAGCCTGAAGAGCCAATGACAAGCTGGTCACACAAGTATTATGTTTTATGTTTCCCCATTACTGTCTACTGTTTCACATCGAGGTTAGGACCATCAAGCAAACTGCAGCTTACAAAAGAATGGGCCCATTGATTCCCCAAGGAATAATTTTAGTGGAGGGAGAATTTAGCACAGGCCAGCTAAGAGAGGGCTATTAGCTTCTTCTACAGCTCTGTGATCCATGACTGGGGAGCCTCAGTCTCAGTCAGAAGGGAGAAAGGGGACCCCAGCCTGGCACTGATTCATTCCCGTCAGCTCACTCTCCAAGCCAACAGCCAGTGTGTGGGAGTGGTGGTGAAGTCATGTTTAGTGCGGTGTTTGTTTGTTTCATTATCGAGCATACAATGGATATATGGGCTGCCTCCTACCTGGAATTCGATACAAGATAATTAATCAGAGTCTGTTTTCAGATATGCCAAAGATAAGCAATACCTGTGAGATAAATAGATATTAAATAGTTAATTTCAAAAAGCTATTATCAGTATTCAGACTGTGGTATTGAATAGGCTATGTATTCACATGCTATAACACTTCCCTGCTGTCAACTTAACAGCTTTATTACACATACAATATACACGTACATTACAATCACAATGTGTCCCCTTAACTCTCTCAGTTTGGTCCTGCTGTGTGTCCTAGGTCTCAGAGTCCAATGGAGAGCCTCATCTGTCAGGGTGGGGCTGTTGAATTCCTCTTTCTCAGGAGAAATCAAAGTGGTCCATCATTACCTCTCCAGACTCCCCCTTTTCCCATTTCAGCACCACACTGAACTGAGATATCAGCTAACACATTATCCTCTTAGCCCCTGAGACTGATAGCCAGCAAGGGCCTAGAGCCAGGAGCGGCCATAGATGCCGGTGAATAGAGCAGGCGTCACAATCACAGAGACTGTCAATTGGTCACAAATAAGGTTTTCCATTCACACTTCTTGGCCAATTGCAATCAATGCATGTTCATATACTGTAGCCCAATAAATCTTACCCATAATTGTGGATAGGCTTTAAACCAATGGTATGTCAATTTTTATATTTTTGTGCATTATTTAAGAGAGTATTTAGTGTACTACTGTGATCCTCACTGTAATTATCACCCAATGGTCAAACAATTTTATGTGACTATAGCTGCGTTTACACAGGCAGCCCAATTCTGATCTTTAGCCGGATTATTGGTCTTTTGAACAATCAGATCAGATTTTTTGCCAATTATTGGGCAAAAGATCAAAATTGGGCTGCCTGTGTAAATACAGACTTTGAAGGATTATACAATTATTGTGCCATATTAATTATCCCGAAAATGGATCATCTATGTATTCATGTCACTGAAAAAAGAAACAGGTTAAATGGATTTCCCATATTAATATGAAATGGGGGAGTTTTGCACACGTCGGTTAAGTTGTCACTTATTGTGAATTCATAAATAACTTCTCTGGTCACCTGTGGTGGATTACGACAATTAGTGGTAACCCATACATTGCAACACAACACGAACAATGAATAACAAAAACACCATTAGTATCGTATTGTTACTACAAACCATTACCCCAAGGCATTAAACATTGGGTGACATTGTCCCATTAGTTTTGCCTGCCTGGACTACTTTTTCAGGAACATTTGATTGAATACCTTGGCTCACTTCCCCCATGTCAATACAGGAAGCCAAACCCACCAGGTTTTTATGATTAAATGGAGAAATTTGGTGAGGGTCCTATTCCAGACACCTTGCCAAGTCATTTTATATCACTCAAAAGGTGCCAAAGAAGACGGAAAAAAACAGTTTACATGTAAAGGACTAACATTAATAGCTTTCAATGTAAAGTCTTCTAATAGCTGTGAGATGTTTTTACAAGTAAATCTGGCGTTTCTCATGGTGCGTTGTCATTCAAACAGGGTTAGCCTAGTGGTGTGAGGTACTTACTTTATGTAATAGCTTATCTGAAGCCCAAAAAGTGAGATGTCAAGAAGCAAAAAAACATTACAGCAGCCCCAAGTGCTGGCACCTACCCAAGATGCACCTGCACATTCAATTACTCAGAGGGCAAAGGGGGGAGGGAGCGAGGGAGAGTTACTCTGTTACTCCTCTCTCTTTCTCTCTGTAATAGTCTAGACACCCAGCACCTGCTACACATTAATCTCTAATAGCCCTAGCTGCTGGATACAGCTGGATAACATGACAACATGGACATCTGATTGGCGACACCTTTTCCGTCAGCTCCGTTAAGGCCCTGCAGGGCCGGTGGCATACTCCTCAGCTTTCTCTGTGAGAGTTAGCATGCAGCACCAGCCAGCAGCATGGGTTTAGCCTCTGCAAAAACTAGCCCGGGCAGGAGGAGGGATGTTTGGGGCTTGGGGGTGCTTGGTGGTGTACTCATGGGGAATCTAAAAGGGTGCCAGTTCTGCTTCACACGTTCCCGTTCCTGCCATCTTTGCAGGTGCATTGCAGACTTGTTGGCAGAAGTCAAACACTGACATATTCTTTACACAAGAAAAGAGTGTGGTTCTGGAAGTTGTCCACCCACTGCAGGGTTGGGGTTGGTTCTCACCAGCCACCTCTTCACCAGCCTGCAGTACCAACATCATTGTTTCCTACAGCCAGAGCAGACCCAGGCACTAGCCCACCCCATTGTAAGTAATCATTCTCACCCGACCTACTCCCAGTTTATGGGATACTGCACATTTATTTTGAAAGATCTAGTCATGGATCACACTTGATCTAGGTTTATCTTTGTATATGCACAACATGAAAATGATTAGTGTGCTTATAAATAAATCCAATGCATGCTCTATAATTTACAATTCACATACTTTAATGAACAGTGAAACATCATATGTGTCTAACCCTATAACCCTCCTGCTGTGTTCCGGTCGAATTGGACCGATTTACAAGTTTTCTCTCTGAAAAATGTAGTTCATTTAATCTGATTGTCATAAGGTTCCATGACTTTGTCCACATAGGGCATCTGAACACAGAAAATACATTTTGATGATTTTCATTACATTTTGGGTGTTTTCTTTAACTTTTGTACACCTGTGGTGTTCCCGGTCAAAAATTACCGGTCATTAGAAATGAATGGGTGAGACTACAATTAGTGTATAAAATTGACACATGCCCATTCATCAGATGGACACACTTCCTCTCCTAGACCCCCACATGCACGTGTGTTTGAGCGCGCACACACACACACCTCATGCCCCTTCATGGCTTCCATGGCAACCCCCACGGGAACCTTTCCCCAATATAACCTTTCCCCCACGGGAACCACACCTGTTGGCATTCTCACAAACAATCGCAACATTGTTTTTATAATATATAGAACTTTCTTGCAGCTCTGATGTATAACACTTTTTGAGGCCTTGCTCACAATTCATTCTGTGGCACAATGACCAAATGATATACTGTATGTGAGGCTCTTGATCATATCTTTGATCATGACACTGGTGAGGAGAGAGGCCAGGAAACTGACAGTTAAGATGCATTAGAGGAGGAAGTGTCAGAAGTTGAAAACAACACAGAATATGATCCAGACCAAGAGACAACCAATGTGGAACAATCCAGTGATGAGGAAGAGGGCCTTTGCTGAGGTTGTTGTTACATTCCGGTCAAAGAATGGGAATTTGTTGTCACAACTTCCGCCGAAGTTGGTCCCTCTTCTTGTTCGGGCGGCGTTCGGCGGTCGACGTCACCGACCTTCTAGCCATCGCCGATCCTTTTTTCTTTTATCCACTGGTTTTGTCTTGTCTTCCATCACACCTGGTTCCAATTCCCTCAATTACATGTTGTGTATTTAACCCTCTGGTTTCCCCATGTCCTTGTCCGTAATTGTTTATTGTAAGTGCATGTGCACAAGTGTTTTGGTGCGCGTCGGGTTTTGTACCCAAATTTTGTTCTTGTTACATTTTATGCCGTGGGTTTTGTTTATTAAACTGCTCCGGGTATTACCAAGTTCTGCTCTCCTGCGTCTGACTTCCCTGCCACCGATCACGCACCCCTTACATTTGTCCTGGTCTTCGTCCCCCCCTGAGAGGAGAGGTCGGCTGTCGGCTGAAAATGTTATCAGGATGACCCCAGGGCCAACGAGATACGCCATATCCCGAGTTGATGACATAAAATCCTGCCACTATTTAAAAATTTGAAATGGTTTCAAAACAAATTTCCTTGTTTAACTTTGACGCAAAGTATTCTGTGATAAATAGCACAGACTACTGTTTCATCTGAGAATTAGTTATAGTCAAAATAATCCATACATTATGCTTTTTTACCTAAAAAATGTGTTGTATGAGCTCAGGTCAATGAGGCCTACAGGCCATAAATAGCAAATAGAAGTTCAAAATGTGTAATGTTCACAAGAACTTAAGTTGATAAAAAGATCTAACACAACATTAGGTGATAATATATGTGTTATTATGGATTTATAATCAGCTATAATGGGGTGGTCATTTTGGACCGGGAACACAGAATTAATTAACAGGAATCGAACACAACAGGAGGGTTAAAATCTACACGATTTAAACAGCTGCAGATTAGGAGAGCCACTTCTAGTGGCTGTAACAGTACAATGTTGTTAGCAGTCAGACAGGTCATGATCGTTGGAGTATGCAGCACTCCAAAACAACTCTGTGACACTCCTGTGCAGCAGGTTGTACTCTAGTGAACTGTCGACACCTGACTAGGGGAGATATGTGCTTTCTGTTTGCTTAGTGTCATCCAGTGGAAATGTCAAACAACGTTTTTGAAATCCCCCCTCCTCTACATCACACTTGAAACATCTTGGATTTCAGAGATCTTTTAAGGCAACATTTTTCAACTAACACCAGTTTAACCAGTTAACAGGTAAATAATGAAACCGTATGTTGAATATCTATAGTAGATATTCAAAAGTGTCATGCCTGCCAGGCTGCCCTTCATTACGCACACCTGTCACCATCATTACGCGCATCTGTGCTCATTGGACTCACCTGGACTCCTTCACATTGTTTATTGCCCCCTCTATATCTGCCTGTTCCTCAGTTGTGTTCCCCGTGTCAGCGTTATTGTTGTTTTGTTTTCCCCTGTCTAGACGCTGTCCGCATCTGTTCCTGTTCGTGTTTCATGAAATGTTCACTCCATGTACTTGCTTCTCGTCTCCAGCGTCTGTCCTCACACAAAGTATAGGCCTATTGTATTCAGGGTTCATAGAGTGCATAGATCCAGAATTAATTATGTAGTCCTAGATGCCTTTTAAAAACCAGTCCTCCAACAGTGTTACATTGAGGCATCATCAAAACTGTAGCATCTTATGCTTAATGGAGTCGTGGCTGAACGACGACAATATCAACGTACAGCTGGCTGGTTATACGACGTACCAGCAGGATAGTCTGGTAAGACAAGGGCCGGGGGTCTATGTTTTTTTGTAAACAACAGCTGGTGCAAGATATCTAAGGAAGTCTCGAGCTATTGCTCGCCTGAGGTAGAGTTTCTCATAATAAGCCTGTCCGAGTCTGTAATACCAACATGTTTTAAGCAGACCACCATAGTGCCTGTGCCCAAGAACCCTAAGGTAACCTGCCTAAATGACTACCGACCCGTGGCACTCACGTCTGTAGCCATGAAGTCTGGTCATGGCTCACATCAACACCATCATCCCAGAATCCTAGACCCACTCCAATTTGCATACCTCCCCAACAGGTCCACAGATGATGCAGTCTATTGCACTCCACACTGCCCTTTCCCACCTGGACAAAAGGAACACCTATGTGAGAATGCTATTCATTGACTACAGCTCAGCGTTCAACACCATAGTGCCCTCGAAGCTCATCAATAAGCTAAGGACCCTGGGACTAAACACCTCCCTCTGCAACTGGATCCTGGACTTCTAACGGTCCGCCCCCCAGGTGGTCAGGGTAGGTAACAACACATCCGCCACACTGATCCTCAACACAGGGGGCCCTCAGGGGTGTGGGCTCAGCCCCCTCCTGTACTCCCTGCTTACTCACGATTGCATGGCCAGGCACGACTCCACCACCATCACTACATTTGCCGATGACACAACAGTGGTAGGCCTGATCACCGACAACAACAAGACAGCCTATAGGGAGGGGGTCAGAGACCTGGCCAGGACAACAACCTCTCCCTCAACGTGATCAAGTCAAAGGAGATGATTGTGGACTGCAGGAAAAAGAGGACCGAGCACGCCCCCATTCTCATCGACAGGCTGCAGTGGAGCAGGTTGAGATCTTCAAGGTCCTTGGTGTCCACATCACCAACAAACTAAGCACACCATGACAAGCACACCATGACAGTCGTGAAGCGGGCAAGACAAAACCTATTCCCCCTCAGGAGACTGAAAAGATTTGGCATGGGTCCTCAGATCCTCAAAAGGTTCTACAGCTGCACCATCGAGAGCATCCTGACTGGTTGCATCACTGCCTTGTATGGCAACTGCTTAGCCTCCGACCGCAAGGCACAACAGAGGGTAGTACATCATCGGGGCCAAGTACATCATCGGGGCCAAGCTTCCTGCCATCCATGACCTCTATACCAGGCGGTGTCAGAGGAAGGCCCTAATTGTCAACGACTCCAGCCACCCTAGTCATAGACTGTTCTCTCTGCTACCACACGGCAAGCGGTACCGGAGCGCCAAGTCTAGGTCCAAGAGGCTTCTAAACAGCTTCTACCCCCAAGCCATAAGACTCCTGAACGTCTAGTCAAATGGCTACCCAGACTATTCGCATTGCCCCCCTTCCCCTCTCCACACCACTGCCACTCTCTGTTGTCATCTATGCATAGTCACTTTAATTAACTCTACCTACATGTACATACTACCTCAACTAACCAGTCCCCCGCACATTGACTCTGTACCGGCACCCCCCTGTATGTATTGTTCTTTTATTTTTTACTGCTGCTTTTTAATTACTTGTTACTTTTATCTCATTCTTATCCATATTTATTTAACTGCACTGTTGGTTAGAGGCTCGTAAGTAAGCATTTCACTGTAAGGTCTACACCTGTTGTATTCGACGCATGTGACTAATAACATATGATTTGATATGATCACTTCATTCCACACAATTGTTTTGACAAAATGGCTCCACAAGAGCTCATTCGTCAGCCAGATAATTTGACTAGTGTTGTGTGGAGCTGACCCAAATCATGACCCGCTGTCATTGTGATCAGAAAATGCAAGGTGCTCCCAGCTAACTCCCCCGGTCCCGGTCCCAAATAGTTACAGCCAGAGGAATGGAGAGCACAGAGAGAGAGAGAGAGATTGCACTGACAGCTGTGGAATAGTGATGAGCAAAAGTGAATACATAGGAACACACAGCGAGGGAGACAGTTGCTCGACCTGTCAACAGAGTCTCCATAATTCAATAAGTCAAGGTGGAGGACCATTCCTGTGTGACTGCAGCACATCCATAAATAGCTGTCAGGCTTGTGTGTTTTTTTATGGTAATCTCACCTGTCTCTCTCAACAGGTCTGCTAACATAATTGAAAACGTTGTGAAGGAAAACGAGAACCACTGACACAAGGAATGTATCTTTGTCCTGGTCTGCTATGTATGTGTTTGCTCTCCTGTTTTAACACGTTGCAAGAATCTCCCAATCCGTCTATGGGTCAATGTGTTTGACAATGTACCCCTTGTTCCTAACATTCTCTCCAAATGAAATTATCTGTCATTATGTTTGTGTTTGATACAAATTATGACAATGTTTGAATGTTTAGCATCGCTATGGAAAATATTTTGGTGTGGTATGTTTTGACAATAAATATTTGTAAGAAATGGCAATGTTTGAGTCAATTTGTCTTTTTGACAATTCATCTAGTCCAGTGGTTCCCAAACTTTTTATAGTCCCGTACCCCTTCAAACATTCAACCTCCAGCTGCGTGCCCCCTCTAGCACCGTGGTCAGCGCACTCTCAAATGTTGTTTTTTGCCATCATTGTAAGCCTGCCACACACACACTATACAATAAATGTATTAAACATAAGAAATTAAGAATGAGTGTGAGTTTTTGTCACAACCCGGTTCGTGGGAAGTGACAAAGAGCTTTTATAGGACCAGGGCACAAATAATAATATAATAATAATAATAATAAATCATTTTGCTCTTTATTTAACCATCTTACATATAAAACCTTATTTGTTCAGCGAAAATTGTGAATAACTTACCACAGGTTAATGAGAAGGATGTGCTTGAAAGGATTCACATAACTCTGCAATGTCTCTCGGAGAGAGTCTCAGTCTTAAATCATTTTCCACACACAGTCTGTGCCTGTATTTAGTTTTCATGCTAGTGAGTGCAGAGAATGCACTCTCACATAGGTGCATGGTTGCAAAGGGCATCAGTGTCTTAACAGCGCGATTTGCCAAGGCAGGATACTCTGAGCACAGCCCTATCCAGAAATGTGGCAGTGGCTTCTGATTACATTTTCACAGAACCGCTTGTTGCAATTTCGATGAGGCTCTCTTGTTCAGATATCGGTAAGTGGACTGGAGGAAGGGCATGAAAGGGATAACGAATCCAGTTGTTTGTGTCATCCATTTCGGGAAAGTACCTGCGTAATTGCGCACCCAACTCACTCAGGTGCTTCACTATATCACATTTTACATTGTCCGTAAGCTTGAGTTCATTTGCGCACAAAAAATCATAAAATGATGGAAAGACCTGTGTGTTGTCCTTGTTAATGCAGACAGAGAAGAGCTCCAACTTCTTATTCATAGCCTCAGTTTTGTCCCGCACATTGAATATAGTTTGGGAGAGTCCCTGTAATCCTAGATTCAGATCATTCAGGCGAGAAAAAACATCACCCAGATAGGCCAGTCGTGTGAGAAACTTGTCATCATGCAAGCGGTCAGACAAGTGAAAATGATGGTCAGTAAAGAAAACTTTAAGCTCATCTCTCAATAAAAATATATTTTTCAATACTTTGCCCCTTGATAACCAGCGCACTTCTGTATGTTGTAAAAGCGTCACATGGTCGCTGCCCATTTCATTGCATAGTGCAGGCAATACACGAGAATTCAGGGGCCTTGCTTTAACAAAGTTAACCATTTTCACTGTAGTGTCCAAAACGTCTTTCAAGCTGTCAGGCATTCCCTTGGCAGCAAGAGCCTCTCGGTGGATGCTGCAGTGTACACAAGTGCCGTCGGGAGCAACTGCTTGCACGCGTGTTACCACTCTACTATGTCTCCCTGTCATGGCTTTTGTGCCATCAGTACAGATTCCAACATGAGCAGCAGCTACGTTTGTCTACATTCGGACCGTTAGTGAAATTCCCGCGAGAGAGTAACGGTTAATGTGATCGGATGTTAATTCTTTGACTAGGTTACCTGTATTTGACATTGTGTTATTTTTTCACTGAACTCTAGATGGTTAAATTTTATTTCTGGCAGTGAAACGAGGCTACTCAGGCGAGAAAAAAACCTAACCCAAATGTATAGCCCCATTGGAAAATATAAATGGACTGTTTGAAAATGTGAAAAAAATTATAATATATACACTACCGTTCAAAAGGTTGTGGTCACTCAGAAATGTCCTTGTTTTCAATGAAACATACATGAAATGACTTCCAAAATATATACTCAAGACGTTGACAAGGTTATAAATAATGATTTTTTATTGAAATAGTAATTGTGTCCTTTTGTCAAAGAATCGTCCATTGTCAGCCTTGCAGACCTTTGGCATTCTAGTTGTCAATTTGTTGAGGTAATCTGAAGAGATTTCACCCCATGCTTCCTGAAGAACCTCCCTCAGGTTGGATTGGCTTGATGGGCACTTGATGGGTATCATACGGTCAAGCTGCTCCCACAACAGCTCAGTAGGGTTGGGATCCGGTGGCTGTGCAGGCCACTCCACTATAGACAGAATACAAGCTGACTGATTCTTCCCTAAATTGTTCTTGCATAGTTTTGAGCTGTGCTTTGGGTCAATGTCCTGTTGTAGGAGGAAATTGGCTCCAATTAAGTGCCGTCCACAGGGTATGGCATGGCATGGCAAAATGGAGTGATATCGTTCTTTCTTCAAGATCCCTTTTACCCTGTACAAATATCCATGCTTGACAGATGGCGTCAAGCACTCCTCCAGCATCTTTTCATTTTTCTGCATCTCACGAATGATCCTCGTTGTGATCTGAACACCTCAAACTTAGATGTGTCTGTCCATAGCACTTTATTCCAATCTTCCTCTGTCCAGTGTCTGTGTTCTTTTTCCCATCCTAATCTTCTATTTTTATTTTCCAGTTCTTTGCAACTCTGCCTAGAAGGCCAGCATCCCGGAGTTGCCTCTTAACTGTTGACGTTGAAACTGGTGTTTTATGGGTACTATTTAATGAGGTTGCCATATGAGGATTTGCATTGATCAGGTGGAGGAGATGAGGAGGAGTATCCATGGAGTTGGTTTTGGAGTGAAACAAACCTACCGCAGGCCATCGTTCTAATTTCCTCTTCAGATTGATCTTCAAATTCCCTCTTTTTCTCAAAGAAAAGCAGCATTTCAACTTTCCCACCATCTCCTCTCAATATCTGTCCTCCACTCTTCATTGTGACTTAAGTCTCACTTGGACCCGGGCCAGTGTGTTAACTCCTGAAAAATCAATGGATTAACACATTTCACCCCCTAATCTTAAGGGGCCGACCTCAGTCAACAAATGACCAAATTCACACAAAATGGAGATCCGCCCCCTCCCTCCATGTTTTTTCTTCTTCTAGAATAGTTCCCCCTTTTTCATGAGAGGCTCCCATTGAAATCAAGCAAGCCACTCTTGTTGAGCTCTTTGTGACAGATCTTTAAGTGCCTCTCGGTTAAACAAGACCCCCCTATCCACTGGGATTCAATTTGGTTGGCAAACACGGGCCTGGCTGACAAAACCAGCCAGGGTGGGAATTCACACTAAGGCAAGCTATCTAGCATTTGTGGTTGGGATTACAACAGTAGCTAGGGCTGGAGGGCTGTAGGGCTCAGTGCATTCCTCAAACTCAGTCACACATCTACCATGTTTCATTATGCCATTCACTATTGGCATGTCTTAAGGTGTTGAAATACTCGGGAAAGAAAAATGTACTCACAGGGACGGACCCTTATTTGCACAACAACATAATTAATTATAAGACTGTTGGTTGAAGATGAATAAGACACCGTTTTATTCAGTAAATTGAAAGTGCTTGAATTGGCATCATGGACTTTGACGTTGACTCGAATGAGTACAAATGTGACAGTGCTCCATGAGACACTCTATCAATGAAGGTAGCTAAATAGACTGTTTGATTTGCACAGCTGGTGAGACAGAGGGTGTCTGCCCACAGCCTCTCACCCCCGACAGTAAATGTCTGTTCTGCTGCAGCTCTACAACGGTTTTCCTTATACAGTAAAACTGTTTTATATCGTTTAATACTGTTGATAGACCACCAGAAAGATTGTGTCATCGAGAGAGTGAGAGAGATAGCGAGAGTGAGAGAAAGAGAGGGAGGAAGAGAGAAAAAGAGAAAGAGAGAGAGAGAACGAGAGAGGAAGAGGGAGAGAGAGAGCAAGCAAAAGTTAGCGGCACTGCACATTCACAGGTTGAGCAGAGAATATTTGTGTTAGAATATCTGATTTTACGGGCTACTCAAATGCTTTCACTACCTTACTTTAGCTAACGCTGGTTATGACCCATGAGGTCAGCGTTTCTGTTGACTCTGTGCCATAGTGTCTGGTAGTGTGTGTGGACTTCCTCCACCGTGTGCAGCTGTGCAGGGCTCTGAGCTGGAGGGATGCGGCGCTCACAGCACACACCGTGCTGTCACACTGTTTGTCATTCCACATGTCAGTCAGAATTGAGCTCTCCTCAGCCAACATTAACTCATTTCGGGAAGAGGATACAGGGGGAAAGCTAGAGTTCTTCCCGTAAACATCAATGTTTGCCATGTTTTATAACTTTCCCATGCTTCCCATCAGGACCTTTGTCGGTTGTTATTTTTGTAGAAATCAATAACTTCACAATAATTACTCTTCGGTGAGAACATGTATTAGATGTTTAATTGTATGCAAAGGGGACTTGTCATTTACGGTCGTTTGGACTATATTAGAATCAAGACATTCATCTGGGTGATTTCTCTGCCTGCACAGGCTGCGTCGTTCTTGAATTACGGTCACATTTGAGCATAGCATTTTGAAAAAGATTTGCCTCATTTTTCTAGATGTATTTTACTTAAATGTATTTAGGTACAGTATGTCTTCCCATTCTAAATAAACTAATATGTTAGCTTAATGACTTTAAAATATTGTTACCATTATGATGACATTGTGCCATCATTGTGCCATATTGTAACATTAATGACAGTAACACCAATGACACATTTTTGGTAAATAAGGATTTTCTGAAATAGAAGCCACAAATGCTTAAATCTAAGGTCATCAATCCTTTATAAATAATTTGCCAAAGTGATATGATTAAAAATTTTGCCACAATTGTTATTTTTATTAATTTAAATTGACACTTTGCATTTAAACAAACCAAATTATGAATGGAAGCCTCAAATTTATGACATACTAAAAGAGTATGATTAGCTAATAGACCCCTCCCCCAGTAACAGAGAATGCTGAAGCTCCTTGTGTATCTTTGCAATGAGTGACTTGCATCTCAATGTTAGGAAAGTTATTTTTTACTTATCTATTTTTTTACATATCACTTATTTTTCTTGAAACTGCATTGTTGGTTAAGGGGTGGTGAGTAAGCATTTCACTGAAGTCTACACCTTGTATTCGGCGCATGTGACAAATACAATTATATTTTATTTTATTTGAGGTGTTCTTAATGTTTTGTACTCAGTGTATTGAATACTTCTGTTCAATTTCTGGCATTCAAAATAATAGACAGATATCTCTAAATCCCCAAAACATGTCACTACAACTCTAAACATCACTACTGGTACAAGCCATCACCCATCCCATGTCCCATCACACATTCCCCGGGTGGGCCAGAGGCGCCTGGTCTAGCCACGGTGCCATGTGGCCTAATCACATAAGCACACAGCCTAATCCTTGGGACAGCTGGGGAATCTTTACTGGACAAACGCTAGCAGGATCTCACCATCCCCATCCCACAGAACCCCCTGTTTCATCAGGCTGTACAACAGGCTGCAGGCAGACACCCCCCATATAGACACAACCTGATATCCCATAGTCAATGATCATGTATGTAGAGAGTAGAGCCACGTTTACTAATTGGCTACATGCTAAAGTGGGTATAGAATTTCACTAATGTTTCTGTATTTTATTTTGACTAGATGTTTGCAGTAAATTGTGTTATACAGTATTAATGTTTCCCATGTTGAACCTTACCACACCCTTATGTACCTAATTCGTCCAGGCCTGTCATGTCATTGAATGTACTGTACAGTACCTGTGAATTTTGTGAGAAAGCACAGCCTCTCCAACTAGTCAATATTTCATGTTTCCCTGATGCAAACAACATATGTTAGGTCCGGTGAAGGGAGTTTTCCCTTTCGTGATAGTATAGTCCTTGTTTTTCAATACTTATCCCAGATACCTCTATGCTGTTGGTACATTCACATCCTCTGAAGAAGGCACTGTACAACTCTTGAGTGATGAAGTCAATAGGAAGTGTGTATCCCATATATCCTTCAGCTCTGACAAATAATATGCACTACTTTCCTGGTTGGATATCCATGGGGATGAAACGTTTTTATTCTGACTCGTCTCTGCTACAGCATTTAGGGAATCCAACCCCTCAGAGAATGGGATGAATAACGGAGTAATAGAAGGAATTTCCTCTCAGGAAAAAAATGTTGCTAACCCTGCACCTCTCCTGGCAAGTGCACCAATTCCCCCTGTGCAATCGCGAGCACATCAGCCCTGCCAAACGCAAAGGCTTCTACACAACTCTATGTTTATCCAATCCCCCTAGAAACCCCGCTATGGGATCTCCAGGGCTTTCCTCACTCCCCAAGTATGTATGCCAATGAAAGAAACACATGCTCCATTATTATTTATAGATTTATTTGTTTATTTATTATGATTATAGTTTCCTGAAGGAAAATGTTGACTTAGGCCCATCTGAATATGATGGAATTTATGTTCTATATTGAATTGTTCTCCTGGATTTGGGTAGGAGTGGGAGCATGTGAAAGAGTTGGCGATTTTGAGAAATTGGCTTTGTCATGTGAAGTTGACATTTTTATGATTGTGAACAACGGTTGAAAACCTCCTGAGCCAGTTATAATCATTATCCATCTCATCTTGCCTCAGACAACGTCTGCTAGGGTTCTCCTCACGGTGGGAAAGAAAGTGCTAGCAGACCTTCTGACTAGTGGCAGAGCAGTTACAAGTGGAAACACGAAAGGCTGTTTTCAATCTGTGAAGCTGAAGTGTTACAGATTCCGCGCTAGAAATTTGAAGGCAATTTCCAGATTGAGCCGACGTAGGCAGCGTTTACCATGAATGCAGCCTCAAGCTAAAGCGGGAACATTGCCTTTCAATTTCACTCATGAGAGTGCCCTTACTGTCTAGACTAACTGTGTTGAACACAGCTAAAAGAACGTTGCTAAGCATCTTTAAAGTAAATTGTCTGTTGACTTGCCTTGGACCTTTGTCTCTCAACATACGACGAGTAAAGGCAACAAAAAAAAAACACCCATCATCAATCATACGTGTTTACTAACTATTGATCCTCATCACCATGGTGTCATGTGCAATGAGCGATATAGGCTGGTAGTAGCTTCAAATTGCCGAGTATTTACCAGTTTGCTCATTCCAATTCTATCACATAACACGCCAGCATTTGAGCTTAAACAAAGGAATCCTTGTCTTCACAGCAGATACCTTAGCACGAGTCACAACCAGATGCGCAAGTATTTTTCCTCCACCTGGTGCATTTTATTTTGCTCCTGTTTTGAGAGATGCTGAGCTCACATGTTTTTCCAGGCATGAGGGACAAGTGGGAACCTTGACAGATACTTAACAACAATCAAAAACAGTTGTAAACAGGGGGCGTTATTGGGCAGGGTGCAGGAAGTGAGCGAGCTAAGGCAGTACTGCCTAGCAGAGACCCCTCCTATCACACTTTCCAGACAGGAACTAACTTTTTCCCAAAGAGCTAAAAAAGAAGAAGAAAAAAAATCTAAATTCACAGACCTGTATGAGCTAAGGTGTTTTTACAGGGCAGGGAACTCACTCCCTGTTTCATCCTGAGATCGTCCTTGGGCAAAAATGTACAGTTGAAGCATTCTGATGAACGGTCTGAAGTCATATGCACTGCTGTGCTTTTGCCTACTGGTAAAACTCTGCATCTCTCAGGTAATTGTGAAATGTCTGTCACTGGCCAGTCTTGACAGTCACGTTAAGGTTGCGTTCTAGTTCATCAAGCAGCAGTAGCACACTTAGTAGTAATAGCACCTCCTAGGCCTCAACACTGAATTTAATTACAGAGGAATCAACTAAACCACAATCAACAGCAAAACATCTACAAACTATAAGAAGTACGCTATCCTCTTGTAGGGTGGGGGCGGGCGTGATGGGATGTAAGCATTTAACAATTTTATGCCGTTTTCAGCAGTTCAATGGTTTCAGTTAACATTATCTCATAGCCTTCTTCACTAAACTTTGACCATCTTGGGCCTATCCGCCTATCCTATTGTGTGCCTCAGCAGACAAGAAGGATGAGAACGAGAGAGAGAAAGAAGGGGGGTGTATTTGAGGCGTGTATTCGATTTTTGCTCTTTTTTTTGTTAGTCTGTGCTCTAGTGGCACCCACTTCCTATATGGTAACAGCTGTCAAAACGTTGCTGGATTACAGCACACCACAGAGCTACGGCTCGTATTAGAGCCTGGTACTAGGCAGGAAGTATTGAGGGGTGGGGCCGAGTGGGGAATATTCAGGCCACACTGTTCCTCAGGGCAAGGTGAGTAGGACCCTGGGGAGGCATATCTAACACCAGGGCCCTCCTGCTTGTAACTTTAGTGGCTGGGTAATACAACTACACGTGTTTAGGATATCTCTGGGCTTTTCCAGTGATGTTTTAGGTATTAGAACAGATACACTCCCTGTAATTGAGTTTTTTTTTCGCAATCTGATGTGAGTTTTTTTTTCACTGACGCTGATTCAGGGACTCAAGGCCTCTTTCTTTTGGATTAAGTCAGGGCTTCCAGGCATGTGCGCATTGAGCCATGAGAAGCTTCGTCCACGTAGCTTGTTGAGAAAGAAAACTCCCTTAATTCTTTACACATCTGGTAGGGGAATTGATTTTGTTTAAATGATTCTATTTCGACAGGGAGATTGTATCAGTTTTGGCAAATGTCTCCCGTACTGTCTAATCCAAAATAGAGTGACATTTTTATATTGATATCCTATAGTAATGAGCTATAAAATACATGTGTTTGACTTTCTGGTAAGCAGACACCATGACAGATTGAAATGTGTACTGTACGATGAAAGAATATGGTTGTAGGGCTTGATAATCTAATGCTACCCTTGGGCGTCGAAGGAAGACATTTGAAATGTCATAGCAAATAGTGGGTGAGTCTCCCTGATGTATATGGTAATCCAGCAAGAGTCGGTATCAGATTCTAATAAACACTTATCTCAACATGACATAACACGTCACAGACATGGCCTTCCTTGTCTTTGACATCACTCCACAACAGGGGATGTACAGCCATTTTCCAACTGAGAGTGGCTCTAATAGTTCGGACGTGCATGTCTTTAATTTGATGACAGAGGTGTGTACCTCTCCCTCTATTTAGCTCCACTACTCTCAACCCCTTAAGTCTCCAAAAATCTGAACAGCTTGGAAATGCTATCGCATAGCATATTGGAACCTATATCAACAAGTCGCTTTCAGTTATGGGTAGAAGGAAATGTGTATTATTAGTAGTGTAGAACTTTTACTGTTTGCTTGCTTAGACTTGGACCAAGCTCCTCTTAGCAATGGCTATATAACCACTGGGTATGAATGAGAACAAACATTCAAATAATTTAAAAATTTTGTTTATTATTTCAGGTTTTCTTGCCTTTGTTATACAAAGATGTTAAATAACTTAAATACATTCTTACCAGTCATTCGTGATCTGTTTATACCTACAAGCTATACACATGAGGTAGAGGACAATAATTTAGGTTCCCATAAGACATGAATAAGTGAACATGGACAAAGCTTTGCTGGTATAGTATTATCACAAAGAGGAATACATGTTTGTTTTGTTTATTGGCAAGCACAGCACAAATCCTAATACAAATGTTCACAGTGAATGTGACCCTCTCATTAGAGTATACCAAAAGTTTAATGAGTTCACACCAATACCACTCTGTGTTTGGTCAGTATGTTTATCTGCACAGATGGCTATGTTACCGGGTACAGACAGAAACCCATATACCTCTCACCAACCCCTCAAACAAACTGATCACGCTACAAATTGGAATGCTAGAAAAATACTTGCGCAGTACTGTGCTATGTCAATTACATAAAATAAACCAGCTGATTATGATCTATTTAATTGCTTTTGGAATTGCCTTCAGATGTGTTGTATATGTGTTGTATATAACAGTTGAAAAAGGTAATAGAAGTGTTTAGTTACTAAATGTGTAAGGATTTGTTTTGTGCTTAGGAACTGCAAATGTTAGAGTTATCTATAGAAACTGGCATTATAGAATACACTGCCTCTTGAAGCCTCCACCCCAAAGAAGCAAAACACCCATACAAGCCTAAAGGAAAAAAACAGAGTAAAAAATACAGGTATATAAAATCAGTTTTGACTTTATGTTATTTACATTAAACACATGCTCATAAAATGTCTCAAAATAATTTATCTTTCTTTTATTTTCATTTTTTTCTACAAAATAGATTTTTTTATACATGATCCACTGACAACTACACAGTGCAGAGCTATGAGTTCAAAAATAGAATATGAAGGACTAAGACAATGACATTGAAAAACAACCGTTGTATCATGCCGTCCTTTGTCTTGAAAAAAACATGTGTATATGTACAATATAAAACATACAAAATACATGCAATGTGCATACTGTATTCCTCTCGTCATGACTCTGTTGACCTTGTGTATACGTTCAATAAATTACCACTAGAGAACCAGTCTTGTGCAGAGGAGTGTGTGTAGAATACACTCACCAGAAGCTGTGGGAAGCAGGCATTTATGCTCAGACTCTCAGCATAGCCATTATGGTTTCCATGTAACGTGCAAAGTTCTATGTATGTTTTGACCATTCTTTATTTGGCATGTTTGGAATTCAGCTCTAGAGGACGAACCAACCTTCGCTAGGCTAGACTCCCTTCTTAAAGCATGCTGCTTTTCCTTGATCAGTCATGGTGTGTTGAATCATATATAAATCCTGTGAGTGTCACTGCTTCTTACATAGCATGCCAATGCCCTCGAAAATAGCTTGGATCACAGCTATCTACTAATGTTTTTCAATTACTGATGATCACCTACAATCAAAAGTTTTCAGCAGCAATGTACTCCATTTTCATGATTTATGCATCAACTTTCCAGCATCAAACGTCTTGGTCCTAACCTCCTTATTGCTACCAACTTCCTATTTACTTGCCTGTGAGATTTTACCATGTGCCTCACTCTTGTCTCTATACCACAGGAGAATAAACCATTGTTATTTACAACAAACAAAAGGAAAATAAAAACAAATGCACTGTTTATATTCATAAATACAGGATCTTTAAATACTTTAAAGGGAAATGATAAAGGGCTTCTGGGGCTTCAGTGCGTGAATGGGGCTATCTTACAATGTTGGGTTCCTCACTCAGTAGTTCATTCTCACCCACCTAAAACAGGCAAAGGTTGTATATCTGAAGGGAATCTAAAGATGACTTTGCATCTCATGAGTTATTGAAGGTGTTTTAGAGGGTTGGCTCTGCCTTTTGCAACAGAAATTTGAAGCATCAAAGCATCCACTATTACATTTTAGACATGTACAACAGTAACCTGCCTGAGAGAGAATTACTGTCAAAACAACACAACATGAGATTGTACCTTTGCAGTCGTGGAGTTGTGGTAGCCATGCCCAAAACAATGGATAGACAATGCATAGACGTACAGCTAGAGCATACATTTGCTTTGTTGTCGCAAACACATTTTGTCACCTCACTATTGTGAGCTTCAGCAGGACTATATCTAAAATACCAAATTTGCTTCAGGGTGTAAATGTTTAAGCCATTTTTTCCATTGGACCATACTGTTCATTTTCAACCTCAACCATGAATACTTTTCAATGAAATGGGGGGTGTAGAAAGAGGAAGGAAGGATATGAGAGAGTAGGTATAGGGGTTACATCTCTTCTGTTCCCCACACTTTGATGTTTTCTTTGCAACTTTATAGTATTATTACTAGCAAGATTTGCTTTTCTTTTTTTAAATAGAGGGCTAACTAAGTACCAAGAAGCTGTTATAGTTAGAGCACTATTCATCTGATTGGAAGATGCATTCTCTACTGGTCAGGCGGTCTCCTGTTGTCACGGTGACAGTAATAGACACTAAACTAAGAAAAGCACGTCCATTCTCTCATTGAACTTTCATTACATACAGTTTCTTTTCTTTTTACCATAAGTCCAAATAAGATATAGTGGTTTCAGTTATTCCCTGAACATTAGTTGAGTTCGCTCAAAGCCAAGAGTAGCCTAAAATGACTGGCAAAAAGTATTCACCAACAATTTCACTCTAGTGTAAAAGAATCAAAGACAAATGAATGTGTTTTCTCTCCTCGTGAAGGAGTAGTCCCAAAGGGTCCATAAATGATCCACAGAGTGAGACAAAGGACACACGTGCTGCTTTCCAAAGGGCCTTGTCAAAACAAAATAAAAAGCAGAAGAGAGCGAGAACACACAAACAACAAAACATTTGTGTGGTTAGTGGTTTGTTGAAACATATTCAGATAAGTAGCAAGTGTATATAATATCATTATAATACAATTTAATTTATTTACATACATATGCATACACACATTGGTGTGTGCGTGTAAATATGTGTGTGCAGAATAAATCTTACACCCTGTCTTCTTAACAGTTTCTGAATATGGTTACCATGATTGCCATATGAGTTGTAATTTGACCCCCCTACACCCTCACTCGCCAACACAAACACATTTCTACATTGGGCAAGGCCCAAAAGCCAGTCTTTTACCATTACGGTCATTCTATTGGATCCTCATTAACAGCATGCTAGCCGGAGACAGCTGCCAAGTGCTGCTTTTTCTCACTGACACATCTGACTGCATGTTGAGTAGGTGAGGTAGCCTTTCTGCAAAGCTCCAACTCTGCAACAAGAAAACATGAGACCCATGTTGACCCTGTTGTCAGACAAGGCCAATCTCCTCCTGCAACCCCAACCACCATTGGCTGGGGCCACAGGGTATTAAAACAAAACCCACAGAACAGAAAATCCCTCAAAGTGCTTATAAAGGTCCTCCATCTCCATCGTTTCGCTCTCTCCTCTGCCGCAGAACTCTCTCTCTCTTTCTGACAGCCACAAGGGGGGTGGGTGAGAGTCAAACCTCCGTCCTAGAACACCATTCAACCCCCTCCCTTCACTACCAACAACCACCCTCCACTTGCTGAGTCCGGTCAGAGGCGCAAGGGGCGAGCAGGAAGCTAAGACTGGGCTAACCTTTACAGGTGTAGACCTCTTCTCTCTGTGTACACTGCTTGCATTCAACGTAGCAGCACCAGCGCACCTGACACTGGCATGGGCGGGTCACCACGCGGCTCTGGGTGTTGTGGCCCCTGCCGCAGCATATGGCGTCGCAGTTCTTGTCCTTGTAGCATTTCCTGGCCGAGGTGCCCGGCGAGTACTTGCTGGGCCGGCAGAAGCTGGGTGAGTCCTCAATGTGGAGCATGTCCATGGTGCGTGGGATCGGGTCGTTGCTGGGGCCCGGTGGGGGCTGCTGCTGCTGGGGCCGGGCCTGGGAGATTTCCCCCTCCCCCGTGGCCTCGTTGGTAGAGCTGCCCACCTTCAGTGAGGTCTCATAGCGCTGTTTCAGCTGCTTGCCGATCTCGTGGAACGGCGAGAGCTGCCTCCAGCACGTCTGGACGGTGCAGGAGCCCGAGACGCCATGGCATTTGCAGGTAGTCTCCACCCCTGCTTTGATCACCTGATGGTGGGAGAAGAGAGGAACATACAGTCAGCCATCACAGGGCATCAAAGGGACTGCCTGAAACGACATAATATTAACTTTGACCCATTTTGTACTTTGTATGGACAGCAAGGTTTCAAAGAAGATGAAAATGACCTATACACCCCTGTCCTAATATCATAAGGAATGTATCCAATATGAAGCCTTTACACACACAGGACATCAATGTATTAAAATGTGATGAGAGAGGCCATAATTATATTTTTAGATGAGCCTCTAATTATTGCTGATAAACTGTCATTAACATAATAAAACATTAAATGACAACAATGTCACATTGTTGTCACTTCCCAACCAAAGACTCTTAATAAAAAATGTGCTACACTATAAGCAATAGTTTCAAAGATAATGTTTGTGGGTGGGAAGGTGTCGATACGGACTGTTACGATAACATTCGGTAATAGAGTTTGATTATAGTCCTCATGGTTATTACTAATACTAAGTGGAGGACACGCTGAGAAGCACTTTTTCTGAAGAAAAGATCCATTGAGTTCCTCGGCCATGGGAAAGAATGAGACAGAATACTCAGATCCTGGCCCGTTCTTGGTCCATCTCTTTCACCAGGCCAACTTCATAACACTACAGTTTCGATTCAGTAGGGGGGAAACTTTAGGCTAGCAAGTGTAAAGCTAAACAAATCCATTTTACGTCAAATATGTTGAGGCCTGAATATTTCTCATAACGCATATAACGGATGACATGGAATGTGGACTCAGTTGAACTTGAGAGAACACCTCTGACCATTAATGTTCGACAAACTTTAACTTTTGGGGGGTGAACGGGTGTGTTTAAGGCTCCTTGTTTGGTCAAATACAGCACAGCAGTGAATAGTACACGTTGCGACATTGCTTGAAATCTCTGTGGCTGGGAATGGTTCATTTGTGTACAGCTCAGTCAGCATCAGCCGACCACAACGGTAAAAAGTTATGTGTTAAAATCCATAACGTATATTCTCCAGAGCAGACCTGGAGTGGACAGACAGTCTCTCTCCGGTTCTGTTCTCACACACCGGGAAACAGATCAGGGAATAAGAAAGAAGTGCTCCATATTCGCAACACTTGCAGTTTAGTTCAGGAAAATGTGAAATGTCAGCTTTAAATGTTCTAGGGATGCAGAGGCTGGCACATTCCAAGATTTGTGCTCCATATGGGACGTGGTACACCTCACTAAATCTGCAAATAAGAAAAAACCTGGACGAAAACAGTGTTGTAAATCTTTTAGCACAAATAAAATAACCTGAGAATGGATTTGGAGAGCCAAGCTGAAAAGGAAGAGCACACCACAGGTCTTCGGGGAGAGGTTTGTGTCTGCTAACATTTGGGGAAGTGTGCTTCTGCTATAATTTATATTCATACTAAAATTAAAATGGCTACAATATGAGAAAATCTGAGTAAAGGTAGCAAATGCCAGGACCTTGAGTTTGCTTTGGCTTGACATTTTAAGACATTCTCTTCTTTTTGTTTTTACTATTAAAATCACGTCCAAGCCGAATAAAAAAATCTCACTCCCTCACCTCAAACAATTGTCGAATCTCGCTAAGGCACAAACAAAGACAATTAACTCTCTAATTTGAGAGGGTAAACCAAAGGTTGATTAACGTGTGGCCTCTGACTTTAAGCAGTCAATTTAAGTGATTTAGGCTGGCCTTTTATCTCACCATTAAGTGGGATGCTTGAGGATCTATAGTATTTGTTTAATAACCACAGCATGTGGGTAAACGATTCTCTGTCGACCATGGGAATATAGCTGTAAAAACTCTGTCATTGTTATTCCTCTCGTGGTCACATTAAATTACTCTCTGGTCATTTTCACTGGTTCTGGTCATTTTGCTGTGTCTTTAGACTGAGGTAAATTTGGAGAACAGTAATTTACCAACCCTACATTATATAGTTGTCTGTAAGAGATTCAGAAAATATTCACCCTAGAATACACCCACGGATCTTAACCATCTCAAGAGAGGATAACATAGGCCTGCGTACTTAAAGTAGCTGTACAGGGCCCAGGTATAGCAAACTACACTGTGAGTCAGTCAATCAATCAGTCAACCAGCCAACCCCAAAATATTCATCGTTTTTTTTTAAGGAAAAGTTGTGACAAAAGGGCTATTAGCGGGTTACACTAATTACTTTTTCCCATAATTCAACAAGATGAAATCTACTGTGTCATCCAACACGGCTCCCCTCCACACTCACCTTCATGCCCACGTTAGTGTTGTGCATGTCCACGCGGGCACGCAGGTCCTTGTTGGAGCGTTTGCCAAGGAAGTCCTTGACAAACTTGTTGCTGTACTTGAGATTGTCACCACAGCCGCCCCACTGCCAGGCCTTGCGGTTCTCCAGGTCTGGGGCTTCATCGCAGGTGCAACGCTCCATCCTCCCAGCGCTGCATGCCTTGGCCATGGCGTGAGTCAGGCCTGCTGAGGAGACGGCATACAGGAAGGCTGTCTCCTTAAAACCTAGAGTGAGATGTGGAGCAAGGAAGGATATCAGCTACCAGCTTCCTAATGGACACTCAAAATGAGCAATTGAAAGTTGCCATTATTGGGAAAATACACTTCAGCTTTCTACTGTACTATTTACTATGGCCTCTCTCTACTGTACCTACTATGGTCTCTCTCTACTGTACTATCTACTATGGTCTGTCTCTACTGTACTATTTACTATGGCCTCTCTCTACTGTACCTACTATGGTCTCTCTCTACTGTACTATCTACTATGGTCTGTCTCTACTGTACTATCTACTATGGCCTCTCTCTACTGTACTATCTACTATGGCCTCTCTCTACTGTACTATCTACTATGGTCTCTCTCTACTGTACCATCTACTATGGCCTCTCTCTACTGTACTATCAACTATGGTCTCTCTCTACTGTACTATCTACTATGGCCTCTCTCTACTGTACTATCTACTATGGCCTCTCTCTACTGTACTATCTACTATGGTCTCTCTCTACTGTACTATCTACTATGGTCTGTCTCTACTGTACTATCTACTATGGTCTCTCTCTACTGTACTATCTACTATGGTCTCTCTCTACTGTACTATCTACTATGGCCTCTCTCTACTGTACTATCTACTATGGTCTGTCTCTACTGTACTATCTACTATGGCCTCTCTCTACTGTACTATCTACTATGGAATTACAAAAATGTATCTCCACCTCCACCCATGAATGTCAGAAACCAGTTATATGTAAGTTGAAAACATATTACATTTATACTTCTATATGAAGTTGGGATGCTTTTCTTTCCCTACCTCTCTTCAAAAGGTTGGCTCTGTAGCGCCCCTCTAAGGTGCAGTTCCACCTCTCAAAGCGGAACTGGTACTGGCACTCCAGGGCGCTCATGCTTATGGCCTCCATGAGGGTCTCGGCCACGCCCGGGTCTCGTCGACACATCCGCCGCTGCTTCTTCTCCAGTTTGAGCCGGTCACACAGCTTGTAGTGGGCCCGTCCCACGTTCTCCTCAGGTTGAGAGCTCAGCGGTAGAATGGACAGGGGTTCATTACCTGTCAATCTGGGGAGAGAAATAGATACCCCTTAGATACTGCTGCTGTACCCAAAGGTATACCTAACAGGCTGATTACACCGCTCGCGTCGCGAGCGCGAGCGTGGCAAATAAAGTTTAGAAATCTATATTATTCAGTTTTGGCACCCACACTGCTTGCGCGCCTCAACGAGCATCTGCGTTGCCAAGGGATAAAATAGAAGTCAGTTCTATTTCTGACGCAGATCGCGCTGCAAGTCCTGCCTCTCCCATCTCCTCATTGGTTTAAAGAAGCAGATATCCCACGTGCCATCACCTCATTGGTTATACCAACGTGGGTGACTGAAAGACGAATGAGGTCGGTGGTGGTAATGCACCTAATTTATGAAAGTTGCCAATCGCAAAATAAAGTCCAGAGAAGAAAAAGCCTGGAAGGAGAAGAGATGACTAGAAATGATTCAGTTTATTGTTTTATGTGTGGATGAATTGTCGGAGTAGAGGACCTTGTGCATTTCAGGTAAAATAACAACTCAATGTTTATATCCCAGGACAAATTAGCTAGCAACAGCAAGCTAGCTAAATAGGACAAATTAGCTAGCTAAATTGCCATAAATGTTTAATGCTTTTCGACCTGTTCCCAAATTAATGTAATTGGTTCAGAGTTTGTTTTGATATTTTAACCTGCGTGTCGTTATCGTGTTTGGTGTGGGGGGACAAAATAAATGTATGCACACGCGCAGCCGGGTTGGGTTCCGTGTTAGGCTTATTTTTTATTTATTACCTTTATTCTTATTTTCAGTGATGGCCTAGGAACAGTGGGTTAACTGCCTTGTTCAGGGGCAGAATGACAGATTTTTACCTTTTCAGCTCGGGGATTCAATCTTGCAACCTTTCGGTTACTAGTCCAACGCTCTAACCACTAGGCTACAGGCATTACCTGTCAATCTGGGGTTGAGAGAGGGAGATGTTGTACTGTAACACACTGTTTGGAGGGTTC
The DNA here is from genome assembly GCA_030435695.1 of Brachymystax lenok tsinlingensis. Lineage (NCBI taxonomy): Eukaryota > Metazoa > Chordata > Actinopteri > Salmoniformes > Salmonidae > Brachymystax > Brachymystax lenok. The sequence goes on from CM059801.1 coordinate 12,231,844, forward strand.
GGAGAATGAAAAATAATTTATGGGAACACTCAGTCAGTACAGTAGACTGAAAATATGAGGAAATGGTATGCTGACCTTTATGGTCTAAGTCAGAGCTGGTTAATGTTCGAGGGAATTTGGCTGCAATTGTTTGAAGGCTGCAATCGACTTAATGGTTAATGTGCAGGGGAATGCAACGCTTTCTAAAGATAGAGATCAACATTCGCCATATGATAGGTGAGTCCCAGGCTGTGTCACAGCCGGCCGTGACCGGGAGACCCATGAGGCAGCGCACAATTGGCCCAGCGTCGTTCGTGTTTGGCCAGCCGGGATTTTCCTTCTATCGTGCTCTAGTGATTCCTTGTGGTGGGGTGAGTGTCTGCAAGCTGACCTCAGTCACCAGCTGGATGGTGTTTCCTCCGACACATTGGTGTGGCTGGCTTCTGGGTTAAGTGAGCAGTGTGTCAAGAAGCAGTGCGGCTTGGCAGGGTCATGTTTTGCAGGACGCGTGGCTCTCGACCTTCGCCTCTCCCGAGTCCGTAGGGGAGTTGCAGCGATGGGACAAGACTAATTACCAATTGAGGGGTAAAAGTAAAAAAAATGGCTGTGTATATAGCACATTCTCAGCAGGTGAAGAGCGTTCTGTGCTGATTTGTCTCTTTTAGGGTAGCTACCAATAAGGTTGCTCATCATAGCATCGCTGGCTAGCCAGCTAGCTAAATTGACACAGGTTGGATAAAGGACATTAAGAGTGAGTTTGTAAATTCACTCAAGGGTGAGCTCAGAGTGCGCTCTGGGCGTTCGTAAATTCAGAGTGTTGTCAGATTGTCCGTTAGTAAATTCAGCGTGTTTCGCTCTCAGAGTTTTCAGAGCGCACACTGGACACTCTGGCGGAGTAGGGTTGATTTGAACGTTCTGACCTCACAACTGAAGACAAGCACCCAAGCTAACTGGCTAAAGTTGGCTAGCCTCGTAGCTAATTCCAGACACAAATGAGAATACCACTCTGAACATTTTACTTGCCATACAGAGCTGGTTAGAGTGTTTTCATGTTATCTAGAGTGTTAGTGACTATAACTTTGTATTTTAATTACGTTTTTTTTGCCAGTACAGAGCAGTCAGATGATATGACAGATTTAAAACAACGGTCCCACACATTCAATTTGATCGTCACATCACAGGCATGCTAAACAGTAGCCAACCAACAGATACATTGATTAATATTTATATCATATCCCGGGGGCTACTGATCGTCACTCACAGAGACCAGCGGTGTATAGATGTAAACATGATCACACAGCAGGCTTTACACTCATTATAGAATCCCCATACAAACTTCCAGTATTCAGGACCTTAAAGCTGCAATTCATTTGAAATATAATGAGTATAAGCTTAGTTTCTAAACACGGTATAGGAGAACATGTGGTAGAGTTGCACTACTTTCGTCAGTTTATTTAAAGGAAGTGTATATAAAACACACAAGCTAGCACCGGGTCTGCCACATAGCTGGCAAAACCCTCCCTGACCAACTAGTGTTCTGAGGTTGCGATGGATGGGGAAAGCAGAAGCATTACTTTCACAAAAACATGCAGGGGACATGACTGTCAGCCTGTGACCATTTTGGTCACACCATTTGACAGGATTGGCAGGGTAGTTGTTCATTATGTGCAATTTCAGGGCCTCTTTTACACTGTTAAAGTAAAAGAGAAGAATAAATGGATTTACTGAAGAACTCACAAACACATTCCTGCAACGGGCCCAGGCACATAATGCCATTACTGCAAGAGTTTGATGCCTTTTAAGTGTCAACATTTCCCTGCTAATATTGACACCTGCTAACAATCTGAGGTTGTCCTGACAACAACCGTAAACAAGGGATAAACATATTAGATGTACTCTGGAGGTGACAATGAGAGGTTGTTTCTTCTTCTCTCCTCTATATAACTTAACTGCTCTGCTCAGTGCCACACTGTGACCTGTCTCTGGCCTCTGCCATCAAAATGTTGACATTTATGTTGTTGAGCTTAAGTGAACATCCCTTCTATCAATCTTGATAAAACAGCAGAGGTTTACTTTATCTGCTTTAGCATGTTATCAGGAGAGCTGAGGAGGAGAGGATCCTATTCTAGTTTAATTGTCATGTCCAAGTGAATCTGCTGTGTCTCATTTACAAAACAATGCTCTGATTATGCCATGTTCAATGAGAGGCCCATGCAGACGTCACCACTCACATGGCCAGAACAGGAAGTCATAGCTAGTCTAATAAGTAACTATGAACCAAACAGTAACTTTTCAGTGAAGAAGGATTCAGGCCTGGTCTGCAAGAGTAGGACACAAGCTAATGAGAGAGAGAGTGAACAAGACACAGCCAGCCAGTCAGACACTATTAGCATTTAGCTAGCGTGCTACTGCTGCCAATGAACCAGAAACCTATTCAATTCCATTTCCAGCCCATGAGTCATTTGGGTACAACTATTAACCAAATCACAGCCATAGAGCTTCCTTCCAGATGTCCCAGGCATAGACCGTGTCGCAGTGAACGTAAACGCTGATTGATTCACTGTCTGTACCTCAAGAGAGTTACTGTGTACTTCTCCCGTCTGTGTACTTCTCCAGTCAATGGTGCTACATGTTCACTTATGACCTAATTTGTCTTCTGTCACCATTCAGAGCCAAACGGCCTCAATGAAGAGGTCACAGAGGCAATGGAGGTTCTAGACCCTTTCAACTGGGGGGGCCAAGCTGGGGCCAGATGTACTGTTAGAGGGGCCAGTTACATTAGACGTTATTGTTGTCATATCGTTTTCTTCACTTCATTGCAGGCATTAGTAGGCAAAAGACCATGTCCCTCTAGTAAATGTGTGGGTTTAATTAGTGTTCCACGTTGCCACTGTCTAATAACGGATGTAAAAAATGAACGATAGCAAAAATTAGCTATGCAAAAATGATTTAATACTCCACATTTAGGGGGGCCACAAGGGGGTCCAAAATTGTTGTCACAGGGGCACTGGCTTCCCCCCAGAACCGCCAGTGCACAGAGGTCATGTTACAGAGAGAGAGAAATCTTTCAGAACTGATAATAACTGATTGTGAAGTGTTTCCCCTGATCTCAGATGGCAGCGTACCTTTAGGGAGATATTGTGTTGGATATAAAGTTGGATATAAACAGTTATTTTCACACATTGTATAGCCGGAAATGACTGGTAAGGCATTCCAGATGATAGATTTGTCTTCGGTGAAGGGAAAAGTTTCTGGGAATCAGGTACTCCAGAGGGCTGGTAAATATGTTTTTGGGTACGAGATGTCGTCTTCAGCGAGGGAAGATCAATGTGTAACATTACAGGTCTCCCGGAGTGAAGAGGCTAGTCAAATGGCTTGTCTCTCTTTTTTGCCTTTCCTAACTTGTGTGACCACTATAGATTTTTTTTAATGGAAACCTGGCAAGCTGTGTCTTGACAGAAATGGTTCTCCTGGCTGGCTTTAGGGTGGAAAAGAGCTGAAGTACATAGTAGGGTACTCTGGCCTGACTGTGCCACATTCTGCACTGTATGTATAGAGACACTCCATACATACAAATGCTATATTTCTCCATCTTAATTGTTATTCCTTTTGATACTATGTGTATCCACTATGTATACAACACCGTGAGGAGAAAAACAAGGGACTCAAGAGCAAATTGTACCAGTTGACGAACTGTTGTAATCGTGATTGACGAACTGTTGTAATCGTGATTGACGAACTGTTGTAATCGTGATTGACAACATTTCCACAACATTTCTCCTGTGGGCTGAGCCTCAATATTTGATTGATTGCAACACCATTTAGAGTACCTGGCTAATTCATTTTGACATGTCATCAGGAGAGCCAAGACAATGTAAACTCCAGCCATGATAAACTCAAGTCCTATGATTGATGCCTGAAATGCAACAATATACAAACTTAACTGAATGTAGATATCACTGGAGAAATTAAATCAGCAACGTTCCCCAGGAGATGCAAAGTGGAACAGATTATTTGTGAAGCTTGGCAGCCACAGTAAATTAAGCATAATTGTTTTGGTATGATTTAAAAATTCCTAGAGATTTTACAGTTGTATGCATCATGCTTCTGAAGAATGTAAGAGCAATAGCAACAGCAACCGGGCGCTGACATAAAGTCTCTGCGTTGTAGAGTACGCAGCAATTCAATTATGTTAGGTACAATTGTTGCTAATAACTCTAGAATGTTTACTACCTGTTTCACTAAATATACATGGGTGTGCCATTATTATGAATAACAACAGTCATGAAACTCCACAGACATAAAGGTTGTCTTAATTTTCCGAATCCTATCACCATGACGTCACTATCACAGTCTCCTTAGTGTTACCTCTCCATAGATCACAGATGGCTGCCTGCCTGGCCCTCCAAAACAAGAGACAAATACAAAGCTATTTCTCAAAAGCGTCTTTGTGCTGTGACGTCTGTCTGAGACAAAAAGATACTCTGAAGCTGGAGGGAGGCCAGAGACAACATGAATCCTTCGGACTACTGCTCTGCCTGCCTAGCTGTTTCTGACTTCCACACAAAGGCACATTTTTGGCCAGTAACCAAGAAGGCTGGGGGGCAAAGTGTGGATAGGAGGAGAAATTTCAGAGAATGGAGAAACACTTCTTCAGGTCTCGGGAGAAGAAGATACTGTGGCTCCACTCTTGTGCATGTTTCCGCTCTGTGGTGTATAGTCAAATGATATCACAGATGTGCTTTATTTCAGTTTCCTGTCTTCTGAAGGATTTCTTATATCTAGCTGAGGGGAGGCTGTATTTTAAAGGTTTTACTTTCTTGGCTTTTAAAACACTGATGTAAATTATTAATTTACTTCTTAAAGCTATCCTAAATATGCACAATGGTAGTTATAGTGCTTTGATTAATTGTGCTACTGCATATTTCCTAACAAGCACATTTGAAGAAGTGTAAGACGAAGAAGGAGAACACAAAACCATACAGGTAAACTATCTAGCTGGTACTGGGTCCCTAAAGATCACTTTACCTCCATAATGTGACCCAAAAGAAACCCAACGTCACACACACTCGGACAATGCTGAGCAGAACCCAGCGTCACACACTCAATAGGAGCACTGCTGGCTTTTGCAGAGTGAACTAATCTAATTAAACTCACTTAGAGCAAAGGATGGAATCAAAAGGAGAGTACAGTGCACATCTTTGGTCAAAAAGTATTTATTCTAAATCCATTTTGGACACAGGACCTCATAGCTTCTGATTAGGAATAGTGGAAAGCCTAACCACAATGCCTTAATCTCTATGGTCCTGTAACACAAACTACAGTGTGTACAGTACATGTTGACAATGTGAGGCACTAAAGGGAGTATAGGTTGCAGTGCACGGAGCTACTGCTTGGTCTAGGTCTTACACATTAGAATGTACGAGCATGTAGACCTGTGTTTTTCTATCATGAAGCGTTTTAGGAGGCTGTTTTTGTTTGAGGTGTTGGCACTGCAACACACATGGAACATAACACCAACAGAGACATAATAAAGTTCACTATTATCCTACGTGAGGTAGGATTCTTACTGCTGTTTGCTCAGCTTTGCTTTTTAAACTCACTCACTCACACACTCACACACAGACATCATCGACCGAGACTTCAAACGAGAATAATCTCACTCATTGCCTTTTCCCTCCCTGCATGCACCTTTCACTGGGTAAACGAATGGTGGCGTTTGTTTAGGCATTTCTCTCCACCTGTCAACGCTTCCCATTGCCCGAGACATTAACTTTATATAAATGTTTCAATGCACAGGATGGCTGAGTGAAAACAGCTCAAATCATCAAATCAAATAAAAGTTTATTGGTCGCGTACACAGATTTGCAGACGTTATCGCAAGTGCAGCGGAATGCTTCAACAGTTTAGTAATAATATATAGCAATACAAAACAATATGTACATAATCAAGAAATTAAGAAATATCAGAACGAGCAATGTCTGAGTCAGGAATATAAATATACATACATACACTATATATACAAAAGTATGCTGACACTCCTTCAAATTTGTGGATTTGGCTGTTTCAGCCACACCCGTTGTTGACAGGTGTATAAAATCAAGCACACAGCCATGCAATCTCCATAGAAACATTGGCAGTAGAATGGCCTTACTGAAGAGCTCAGTGACTTTCAACTGCCACCGTCATTAGAATGCCAATTTCTGTCCTGCTACAGCTGCCCTGGTCAACTGTAAGTGCTGTTACTGTGAAGTGGAAACTTCTAGGAGCAACAACAGCTCAGGCGCAAAGTGGTAGACCACACAATCTCACAGAATGGGACCGCTGAGTGCTGAAGCACGTAGATGTCATCTGTCCCGGCAGCCTTGCGAGGGTTAACATGCTTAAATGACTCACGTCGGCCACAGAGAAATAGCGCACACAGTTCTTGTGAGTGGAGGGGCCCCAAGTCGGAAGCTCAATGTAGTTTTCCTTGAAGGTGTTTAGTTTATCCGGGAGCGAAGCGTCAGTGTTGGCGACATGGCTGGCTTTCCCTTTATAATCCGCGATTGTCTGGAGTCACTGCCACATACTGTACGTCTCGTGTTTGAGCCTTTGAATTGCGACTTCACTTTGTCCCTGTACTGTTGTTTTCCCTCTTTGATTGCTGTACAGAGGTCATAGCTGGTTTGTTTGTATTTGTGTCTAAGTGTCTAAGGTTCAGGGCAGGGTACTGGGCGGAGGCCGGCTAGTGGTGACTGTTTAACAGTCTGATGGCCTTGAGATAGAAGCGGTTTATCAGTCTCTCGGTCCCAGCTTTGAATCACCTGTACCGTCTCCTCCTTCTAGATGGTAGCGGGGTGAACAGGCCGTGGCTCAGGTGGCTGAGGTCCTTGATGGTCTTCTTGGCCTTCCTGTGACACCGGGTGCAGTAGATGTACAGTGTGCCTCCGAATATGCGTTGGGCTGGTTGCACCACCCTCTGGAGAGCCCTGCGGTTGCGGTCGGTGCAATTGCCGTACCAGGCGGTGATAAGGCCCGACAGGATGCTCTTGGTGGTGCATCTGTAGAAGTTCGTGAGGGTCTTAAGGGCCAAGCTGAATTTCTTCAGTCTCCTGAGGTTGAAGAAGCGCTGTTGTGCCTTCTTCACCACACTGTCTGTGTGAAGGAACCATTTCAGGTCGTCAGTGACGTGCACGCCCGGTTACTTGAAGCTTTTCACCTTCTCCATTGCAGCCCTGTCGATGTGGATGGGGGCGTGCTCTCTCTCTGCTGTCTCCTGTAGTCCATGATCAGCTCCTTCATTTTGTTGACGTTGAGGGTGAGGTTATTTTCCTGGCACCACTCAGCCAGGGCTCTCACCTCCTCCCTGTAGGCTGTCACATCATTGTTGGTAATCAGGCCTACCACTGTTGTGTCGCTTAGAGATTAACTTGGGGGGCGGGCACTACGGTTTTGAAGGCTGAGCTGTAGTCGATGAATCGCATTCTTACATAGGTATTTCTCTTGTCCAGGTGGGATAGGGCAGTGTTCAGTGCAATGGTGATTGCGCTGTCCGTGGATCTGTATGCAAATTGTTGTGGGTCTATGTTTTCGGGTAAGGTGGAAGTTATATGTTCTTTAACTAGCTTCTCAAAGCACTTCATGATGACAGACGTGAGAACTACGGGGTGATAGTCATTTAGTTCAGTGACCGTCGCTATATTGGGGTACAGGAACAATGGTGGGCATCTTGAAGCAAGTGGTGACAACAGACTGGGATATGGAGAGATGTATTATGTCTGTAAACACTCCAGCCATCTGGTCTGCACGTGCTCTGAAGACCCGTCTTGGGATGTCGTCTGTGCCGGCAGCCTTGCGAGGGTTAACATGCTTAAATGACTCACGTCGGCCACAGAGAAATAGCGCACACAGTTCTCGTGAGTGGAGGGGGCCCACATCGGAGGCTCGATGTAGTTTTCCTTGAAGGTGTTTAGTTTATCTGGGAGCGAGGCGCCGGTGTCGGCGACATGGCTGGCTTTCCCTTTATAATCCGTGATTGTCTGGAGTCACTGCCACATACTGTACGTCTCGTGTTTGAGCCTTTGAATTGCGACTTCACTTTGTCCCTGTACTGTTGTTTTGCCTCTTTGTTTGCCGTACGGCTGTCATAGCTGGTCTGTTCTTACTCGTCCATGTCCTCAGTCACCTTGCCATGGTTAAATGCGGTGGTTGGAGCTTTCAGTTTGGCGCGAATGATGCCGTCTATCCACGGTTTTTGGTTTGGATAAGTTCTAATCGTCACCATGGGAACTCCATCTTCTATGCTCTTCCTGAAGAACACAGTCACCAAGTCAGTGTATACGCCGATACTATTCTCAGAGGCGACCTGAAACATTTCCCAGTCCACGTGATAAAAACAATCTTGAGGCATAGATTACGATTGGTCAGACCAACGTTGAACGCTTACTGTTTAACTACTTAGGGAGCAGTGGGGCGCATATCGATAATATAAAATCCCTTACCTTTCGAAGAACTTCTGCTGGTGGCTTCCGAAGTGTCCAACAAAGACATCCAATGGTTCTTTTGTTAGAAAATGTAATTTATTATATCCATAAATCTCTGTTTGGTTGGCGCGTTATGTTCATAAAATACAGCGTCCACTCGCCCATTGAACCGTGAAGAGAACGCGTTCAACCTATACCTATACACTTGTCCAAGAACAATCAAACATCATTGATAATGTATCCTTAGGAACACTTTTATGTATATTTACTATAATATTTCAACCGGATTATAAACTGGACGATAGGAAAGGAAAAAAACACAGTGCGCGCGAGCCCGTGAACGCGCCTCCTCTTCTGTTTACATCCGGTGACTAGTTCGAAATTCTTCTTCTATTACCATCCAGAGCAACCTAACATCACCAAACACTGTCTAGAGACTGTTGACATCCAGTGGAAGCAATAGGTACTGCAATCTTACTCCTAGATATGGCTGTTTTCAATAGGGAGAGGTTCAAAATGAGGCAATGTGTCAAAAACACTTTTTCCAGGACAGAAATTCCTCGGGTTTTCACCTGCTATATCAGTTCTGTTATACTCACAGACAATATTTTAACACTCTTAAAAACTTCAAAGTGTTTCCTATCCAATAGTACTAATTATGTGCATATCCTAGTTTCTGGGCCTGATTGGCAGGCCTTTTACTTTGGGCACGCCAGACTCTCCAAAACCGACACCTCAGCTGCCGCTCCCTAAGAAGTTAAGTTTCTGCCTATAGGTGGGGAGGAGCCGAATAGAGTCATGATCTGACTTGCTGAAGGGAGGGCAGGGGAGGGCCTTGTACCTGTCCCGGAGGGAGGGCAGGGGAGGGCCTTGTACCTGTCCCGGAGGGAGGGCAGGGGAGGGCCTTGTACCTGTCCCGGAAGGGTGAGTAGCAATGATCAAGAGTTTGTTATGTTCGTGTAACACAGGAGATGTGTTGATAGAATAGCTACAATAAATGCGGCCTCAGGATATGCCATTTCCAGTTTGCACATAGTCCATTGTGCATATAGTCCATTGTAGTTCCTTGAGAGCCATCGCAGTGTCGGCTGGGGGAAAAGTATCTCGGTAAAGTATCTCGGTAATGCGGTCAGCATTTGATGGTGAGGTATTCCAGATAGGGAGAACAAAAGGACTTGAGTTCCTGTATGTTACCACAATCACACCATGAGTTGTTAATCATGAAAAAAAACTCTGCCTTTCTATTTCCTGGAGAGTTTTTTATTTTGCGCAATGGACTGGGAGAACCCCACAGCTAATGGATGGGGACAATATATCCAGAGAGAGACATTATTCCGTAAAACACAGTATGTTACAGTCCCTGATGTCTCTCAAGAAGGAGATCTTCACCCTGAGCTCGCATACTTTATTGTCCAGGGACTGAACGCTAGCGACTAATACACTCGGAAGCGTTATACTCTCCGGCATCTGCATTTTTGTGCAGCACCCAGGATGAATAGAGCTGCCTCAGGAAGTTCCAAAAAATGGTCCAGGTCAGGGAAGTCGAATTTCTGCTTGAATTTCTGTTGAGTGACCACCAATCTAATGTCCAAAAGTTATTTTTGGCTGTAAGTAATTATACAAAAAATTATGTAAGAAATAACACACCAAAAAAATAAATACTGGGAGCTAGAAACAGGGCGACTTTGTCTGTCGGTGACATCTTGTTGACTCATTACGCTGGGTGTGTTTGTGTGTGTGTGTGTGTCTGTGTAGCCACACAGCCCTGGGTCCCTGGTGGAAATAATGTATTCAAACTAAACGTTGCCGTCATCACCCTTCTGTGTTTGTGTCAGAGCCCCTACCATGACCCTGGCCTGCACTGCTGCTGCACTGGTTTATATTATGGCTGTTAATGTTGCTCTTCATCTGGGGTTTACAAAGGGTTTTTGAAAGTTTATTAAGGGTTACATGTGAAGGGGTAGTATACACACATTCAACCACATATTAGCAGCTTGATAATCTTTGATATCACATAATCTTTGACCTAATATAATTGTTCATCTTAATGAGTATGTAATCACTAGGGATGTCAACGTTAATGTGTTAACGTGCGACATGTTTATTGACGTTTATTTTGTTGACGCCGTTAATCGTGTCTCCATTTCTTCACTGCATGGAAACTTTTAAGCACACGTCTTTCCGCATGGACCCATTAAGCACAGAACACGACACGGAACACAGCTACAATCAATGCTAGTCCCTTTCCATCGCTGAAGACCGTGTGCCTCTAGCTAAAATCAGTTATGCCCAATATTACCGGAGCTTTGGTATATTATCAGACGCAGATTTTTTAAATTACTCGCGGGATGCTATTCTTTGGTTTGATAACAAACAACATTGTTTAGCTAGTCATGTTACCTACTTAGCCAGCTAGCTAGCAACCTGAATGCACACATTTGGATGGCACAGGAAGAACTGAAAAGGAATAGGCTACTCAAAGAGATGCTTCATAGAGTGGAGTGTGTATGTATGTGTGTGCAGGAGTAAGTGAGACAGAGAGAGGGTGTATGGGGGATGTAGGGTGTTGTAGGCATATGTGTGTAATGTTATCTGAGCAGTAAAGATGGTTACAGTGTTTTCATAACATTGTTGGACAAGTTTAAATGCTCTTCGTATTCATAGAGCCAGTTCTTTTTTCCTATAGTCACACTCATTTAGAATGCCTGAAGCTTTAACAGTGTGTGTGCTGTGCACAAGTGTTAAACTTCAAGGACATTGATAAGAGGGAGTAGGCCTACTTAAACATTGGGAGCATTAATAGCTGTATGTTACAGTGACTTTTGTGTCCTTTATGGTGAAAACGCTTTTAAAACATTCTAATATAGATCATTTTGTGTTTCCGTCCCTTACAATCAAAGTATGCCTGTAACTCAATGCACTGCTTTTTAAATGTAAAAATCTTTCTTTAGAGACAAATTTTAGCTAATTCAAAAAATGCAATTAGCTACAGAAAAGCATGCGATTAATCTGAAATATGCAAACACATGCATAGATTTTGGCTCGTTAGTCACTTCACAACAACTGTATGTAAAAAGGGCAGCTCAGTCCAAATTCTGCAGAGTCACATAAAAAACACATGCTGTGACAGAGAGAGCTGCAATGCAACACACTGATCGCTCTGTAACAAATATGCTCTTTCTGTTGTGAACTACATGATGACTGATGAACGTAAGACAACAACAATGACTATTGCTATTTAAATCTCCACAGATTGTTCAGTAACAGTGTCAGGCTGTGTTGGATTTGATTGGCATCCAATGATGCTGAGAGACACAAAAATATAACTGACCCCCCTACTCCAATCAGATCAGTGCTTTTTAGACTGCACACCATTGGTTGTTTTGAGAGTTCCAATTGAGATTTGGGACAAGGCATTGCATACTACACTTGAGTATCATTATCTCCATTGCCCATGCATGGTTATTCTGGTTGCACTGGTTGGTCAGCAACATTGGTTGAATGTTTTGTAACAAAGCTGACATGTCAGACAATTCTACATGTATGTGTGTGGGAGTTTGTTTTGTGAGGAGCACAATATCACAAATAATAATAACTGGGGCATATGTTAAAGGTTTGTTCTTAATCCTTCTGCTTATCTTTAGTACTTCAATACTTCACTGCTTTTCATAGTTGAGGTCAGGTTCACTACAGCTTCTATACTTACCTCAAACATAGGCTACTGAAGGATTGACAAATGTGCAGCTAGTGTGTACCCTTTCACCATCTCCACCCCACTTGACCAACAGGTTCTGTGTACGTACATGTGACTGCGTTATTTCCAAATATATATACAGTACCAGTCAAACGTTTGGACACACCTACTCATTCAAGGGTTTTTCTTTATTTGTAAATTTTTCTACATTGTAGAATAATAGTGAAGACATCAAAACTATGAAATAACACATATGGAATCATGTAATAACCAAAAAAGTGTTAAACAAATACAAATATATTTTTATACACTCTTGGCAATCTCTCAATCATTTTTTTTGGGTGGGGGCAACAATAATTTAGGCAACAGGGATCTTGATCCAGGAGGGAATTAAATGTTTCTGCTGTAACCAAGAAGGTTGATCTTGACATCTAGCCACTTAGTTAGCAAGTTAGCAAACCAAATGTAGAGATAGAGCCCTGAGCTGGATTTAATTTATTTGACATATCTTAGATTTCTTATAGTTATACGTAACTTAAAGCTATAAGCAGTGGCGTAGCACGCACTCCCGTCAGTATTTCGAAATACTCCGGTACACGTATAAACGGTATACCATCCAAGCCTAGTCTCAACTTGCTGGTGTCTCAAAGGTCAACTCCCTCCCTCGTCTCTCCCTCCCTCTTCCTTTCCTTCCCTACCCCCTAGCTCCCCCTCCTCTCCCCCACTTCTCTTTCCCTCTGCCTCCCCCTCTGCTCTCCCATCTCCATCTCCATCCCCTATCCCTCACTCCCCCCTCACAGGGCTGCCTCCCCCCCTCCTCTCCCCTTCCTCCTCCCTACCTACCCCCACAGACAAATTTACTCTAAACAAATGTCAATCAATCTCTCCAGCTGTTGGCTCAAAACAAAGCCTGTTCCCAGACAGAGCAAACCACCCAGCTGTCTTACTAAAGGTAACCCAAAACAATGGCAGCCAGCCAGACAGACGTGTGAAAAGTGTGCAAGGCTAGCAGACACAACCATTGCCCATATTTAAGCACTCCCCTGTCCATATAATCTTATTCAAAAAAGGCCAAACTGATCCTATATCAGCACTCCTGTAAGACTATTCGTAAATACAAACCCTTGGTTAGTTTACCTTTCTCCCTTGTCTGTTAGGGACAAACCACCGTGCTCACCTCAGAAACGTTTAAATGTTGTCCAACCCTATGGTGGTAGCCAGGCTATTGTAAAGATGTAAGGGGGAGTTTTGAAAATAAAATCTGGGCTGGGTGTGACCTTGCCCTGATCCATGTGTGTGCCTGTTTTTTCCTTCCTTCCCTTCCTCCCTCCTTCCCTCCTACCATTCCCCTGCTTGGTTTTCCCTTCCCTCCTCCACAGTATGCTCTAGCTAAATGCTCCCTGCAGGAAAATAAGTGTCCTCCTCTCCTCAGAAAGAAGGTTTTGGATTAACTTCAGACCACCCTGCCCAAGTCCTCGTCCCATCTGGTGTTTCACAGGCCAGGCCCTGCCAGAGGTAGTAGGAATGTCAGTGTGGTATACTCCTTCTGGCCCAGCCTATGCACTACTACTGATTGAACTGAAGCTTGAGTAATAGTAACCTAAGTTTTGACTGTGACATCCACGTCATTGAAAATGTTTAGGTCCACATTTGATCTGTACTGGTGGAGATTAACAACACTTGGTTCATTACAACTTGACAAACTCTACCAATTAATATTTGTACTTTGTAGTTGTTGTCATCATACTTTGCATCATTATGTCCAAGTTGAGTCACAGTTCTGACATGTCCCATATAGGAAAGTGACTAGAGGGTCAGAGATGACATCATGCTTGGTCACGTCCTTTATGGGTCAGCTGTTGAAGATTCCGCCCTCACCCCCTCTACGAGTTAGTGAACAAGATTGTGTAGTGTTAACAGACTATGCGTCATATCTTCCTCATTCATTACTCAAACGATAATGACTTACTGAAATGTGAAGTTATATTGGTCTGTTTTGGCACATAGAGGATCTGTCATGTGTCCTGTAAGTGTACAGTATCAATCTCAGGCTATAACCATATCACTCAATCCTCTCTCAACCAATGGCTAATCTTAGCTTTACCTTCTCAATAACCATTTACTCTTTCCCACATATCTGGCTGAAATTACATGTGAAATGTAAACCGTGTCACTAAGGTTGGCAAAAGAAGGTTGCATATCTCCATTCTCAACAGGGTGCAGCACTGCACAGGCCTTCCCGTCCCTCTACACAGATGTAGGATCTGTATACAGCACTCTTTTTGTTTTTTATTTCACCTTTATTTAACCAGGTAGGCCAGTTGAAAACAAGTTCTCATTTACAACTGCGACCTGGCCAAGATAAAGCAAAGCAGTGCGACAAAAACAACAACACAGAGTTACACAGAGTTACAAATAAACAAACGTACAGTCAATAACACAAAATAAAATAAAAATAGGAAGATCTATGTACAGTGTGTGCAAATGTAGAAGAGTAGGGAGGTAGGCAATAAATAGGGCATAGAGGCGAAATAATTACAATTTAGCATTAATACTGGAGTGATAGATGTGCAGATGATGATGTGCAAGTAGAGATACCAGGGTGCAAAAGAGCAAGAGGGTAAATAATAATAAGGGGATGAGGTAGTTGGGTGTGCTATTTACAGATTGGCTCTGTACAGGTACAATGATCAGTAAGCTGCTCTGACAGCTGATGCTTAAAGTTAAAGAGCGAGGCATAAGACTCCAGCTTCAGAGATTTTTGCAATTCGTTCCAGTCATTGGCAGCAGAGAACTGGAAGGAAAGGCGGCATAGAAAGTGTTGGCTTTGGGGATGACCAGTGCAATATACCTGCTGGAGCGTGTGCTACGGGTGGGTGTTGCTATGGTGACCAGGGAGCTGAAATAGGGTGGGGCTTTACCTAGCAAAGACTTATAGATGACCTGGAGCCAGTGGGTTTGGCGACGGATATGTAGTGAGGGCCAGCCAACGAGAGCATACAGGTTGCAGTGGTGGGTAGTATATGGGGCTTTGGTGACAAAACGGATGGCACTGTGATAGACTGCATCCAGTTTGCTGAGTAGAGTGTTGGGGGCTATTTTGTAAATGACATCGCCGAAGTCAAGGATCGGTAGGATAGTCAGTTTTACGAGGGTATGTTTGGCAGCGTGAGTGAAGGAGGCTTTGTTGCGAAATAGGAAGCCAATTCTAGATTTAAATTTGGATTGGAGATGCTGAATGTGAGTCTGGAAGGAGAGTTTACAGTCTAACCAGACATCTAGGTATTTGTAGTTGTCCACATATTCTAGGTCAGAACCGTCCAGAGTAGTGATGCTAGTCGGGAGGGAGGGTGCGGGCAGCAATCGGTTGAAGAGCATGTAATTAGTTTTACCAGCATTTAAAAGCAGTTGGAGGCCACAGTAGGAGTGTTGTATGGAGTTGAAGCTCGTTTGGAGGTTTGTTAGGACAGTGTCCAAAGAAGGGCCAGATGTATACAGAATGGTGTCGTCTGCGTAGAGGTGGATCAGAGAATCACCAGCAGCAAGACCGACATCATTGATATATACAGAGAAAAGAGTCGGCCCAAGAATTGAACCCTGTAGCACCCCATAGAGACTGCGAGAGATCCGGACAACAGGCCCTACGATTTGACACACTGAACTCTATCTGAGAAGTAGTTGGTGAACCAGGCGAGGCAGCCATTTGAGAAGCCAAGGCTATTGATCACTTTTTTGTTGCTGAGAATTATTCTGCACAGCAGCAAATGCAAACTTGTAGTGTATTCAAGTTTTAAAAAGGCTCTAAAGTTTGTAATTTCCACTTTAAAATGTTCAACTTTATTTGCCCTAACAGAAAATGTATCAACTCCTACAAATCAACTCCTGCCCATTAATTATAATCCTCATAATAATTCTTGTTGCTGCAGGATTATTTTCCTGCTGTAGCAAACTGGCTCAAATTAAGATCCTACATCTGTAGGATGTACTGTACAGCAGTCAGGACTCTTCCTACCAGAGAATCATTATGAACCTGACCTACTGTATACTTTTTAATCCAGCAAATTAAACACATCACCGTATTCTTTCCTCACCTTTTATTCAAAATGCTACCCTGATCTGAACTGTTGGCTCTGTTCAACATGCAATGCTGAGTGCTGACTGCACTGTAGACCCTAGCCATTGAGCGGTCGGTAATGTATTAATAAAGGGTTGGTTGGGGAATGGGAGCATGGAGCTTGGTAAGAGGTTTAACTACAATGTGAGAACTCAAGTCTCCTAGGGTCAGCGGCTCAATTGTAGTCACTGTGTGACTGGCACAGATTGGGCGCAACGCAACAGTGTCCGCATGACTCCTCTGTTCTAGCCTACGCCATGGTACAGAGCAGCGCAGAGCACCCCTGTACCAGCACACCAACCGACCGACGCACCAAACACGTTCAGTTACGGCACACATTCATACACACCCACCCCATTCAGACACACACACCACAAACACACGCACACACACACACACACGAGCCACGAGAATCAGATAGAAAGGGAACCAGTGTATTTTAATAGTGTACTTTTAAATAGGTTGTACATACTCTGTACAACAAGGTTGTACATACTCTGTACCACAAGTCATTGGTTATGTAGGTTATAGATTTGTAACGCACACATTTATTAATTTACTCTTACTGTAGAGTGAGCAATTCCCAGCGGTAATCCAAGCATGTAAAGTCAAACCACTATCAAAAACACAGTATCTGCGGGCCTCCAGAGTGGCACAGTGGTCTAAGACATCACAATGCTAGAGGCGTCACTACAGACCTGGGTTTGATCCCCGGCTGTATCACAACCAGCCGTGATCGGCAGTCCAATAGGGCGGCGCACAATTGGCCCAGCGTCGTCCGGGTTAGGGGAGGGTTACGCCGGGGGGCTTTACTTGGCTCATCGCACTCTAGCGACTCCTTGTGGCGGGCCGGGCACCTGCAGGCTGACCACGGTCGTCAGTTGAATGGTGTTTCCTCAGACACATTGGTGCGGCTGGCTTCCGGGTTAAGTCGGCGGGTGTTAAGAAGCACAGTTTGTCTGGTCATGTTTTGGAGGACGCATCGCCTCCCGAGCCCATTTGGGAGTTGCAGCGGTGAGACAAGATTGAAATTGTAGAGAAAAAGGGGGTAATAAAAAATTATTAACAGTAGTTGTTTTCAACCATGCATTAGTAACTGCAAGTGGCTGAGTTTAGTCATATTATTAACGATTATTTACAGTTGCTAAAGATTACAAGGTTTCCTTTCTTCTCTCTCTCTCTCTGGGAATTCAAATTAGAATGTCTGAAAAGCCAGCAGAAGGAAATGCAATACTCAAGCTGTAAAGCCACCAAGGGTGGTAGTGGTACAGTATATTGTTTGCACTGCAGTCTTAGTAGAAACATGAAATGAATGAATGAAGGTGATAAACTACCATCCTGTAGCTACACACTGGTTATAACATCAAGGTACTAACCATTGGTTACAACTGGAAGATATGTAATTTTGGCTCACCTTACATACATCCGCCTGCATTCAATCTAGCCATAATGAGATTCTTATGGTGTTCCATATGGGCAAGAATCATCACACACTGAGACTTTATCACCCAATTAAATATACATCTCCTCTGTGCTGCCTGCCTGCATGGCACGACTGCATGTATCACACACACACCAGCATGCTCCCACAGACTAGGGTAAGGGAGGAAATTGGCCTGTGGTTAAGGACAGACAACATATGACATGGCAAACCCGCTAATTAACGTCAGATCATCAATCTCAGACCAATAAAAGTATTATGATTCTATATTGGCTTTCCTGTATTGCAAATTATCCTTGTCAAGGCTATGTCCCAAGTCCCATCTGTAAAGAAAATCATGTGTCTAACTCTGTATACCTTCTCTTACCAATGAGAATATGTTTCCATTCCATATCTGTGGACTACCCAGCCATGAAGTACACAGCTGACTGGTAAGGGCTGGATAGGAGCAGGAGCCGCTCCCTCCTTTTAAAAGCCAATATTTCTTAACTGTGGTCGGTCTAGGCATGCTGACGATACCAGAACCTTAAGCCCTTCGGATGTGAGTGGGCCAACACACATTTTAAAGACCTTCCCAAATGCAATAACAATGTAATCTTCAACATATACAGTTGAACCATATCATTATACGGCACAGTGTGTATCCAGACTATCCACTGCCCAAGCCACTGCAGACACCATCCATTAAAACCTTCACAACAAAGGTATGTGAGTATATAAACCTCCAAATAATTCATCTCTAAAAAAAATATAATTATAATCTCACTCCAACAGGCAACATTTGATAGAGGAACCATTTCCATGGCAGACTGTCTTAACCTGCTATTTAAGAAGCAATCGTGGAGTGAAATTAATTATTCCTTTCACAGCACAATACGGCAAGGCCCTGCTATGAGTGAGCTGAGTTGAAAGACATTGGGCATTCAAGTGGATCAAATAATGCATTTTGTCCACAACTAAGCATACATGAAACCATTTTATCCAGAATTTGAATTTACACAGTGTCCGGGGCCTTTAGATTTGGCTGTTTTCACATCTCATTTCCCACTCTCCTAAGGTTACACAAAGTGGCTATAAAGTGCTGATTGAGACCCATCCTGGGCTCCACAAAGAGGCTGCTCCCCCTTGTGGCGGCTAGCACTCTTTTCACCAGGTTGACTGAGCGGACATAGACCTAACACTACACAGTGCAAACTCTAACTCATAAGACAAGCTTGAAACAACACTGTGCAAATTTATCAAGACGGACAGAAATACAAAGATAACAAAGCTCCCTCTCTCTGTATTCACAAAGGGCATAACACAAAGGGTTTTAGCTAAGCCTCCAGCAGTTTTGCGTGGTGTGATCTCACCACCAGCCAGACTCCATGTGATCACAGCTAACCCCAGGCAGCCAGCGGTGAGAGAGAATCCTATCTTCTTGGCTCACGGTAAAGTGATACCCTTTGAGGTGTGGCTGCAGCCACAGGATATCCTCTGATGTTGGGAAATCCCTCTATCCCAGGCAGGGAGCCGCTCCCCACCCTGCCTGCGAGCTAGCCTATCGTCAGGGCTAATCAGTGCTTAAGGCATCTGTAATGAGAAGCCCGCCACCACTGTCTGCCAGCCTAGCCCCACGCCAACGTCAGCCCTGAGCCTACACTCACTCTTAATGACTGGTAATCACCCGGCATCTCTCCACAAACCACTGGGATACTAGCAGCAGCACTCCCATTAACCAGTAGCCTGGGGTGGGAGTAGGAGGGAAGTGTTTAAATGGAGACTGACTGTTGAGTAGACTATAACCTCTTGTTTCATCTCCATACAACAGTGAAAACCAACCAACTAGGGTTCGAACCCGGGTCTTCCGCCCACCACAACTGTTTTAGCACGCTGAGCTAAAGCCTAGGCAATAACACTGGAGACCGTAGAGAAGCAGCACAGTGAATCTATTGCAGGCTATAAATGAATCTGCTTTATGGCATTGTATTAGGCAAACTATAGGTGGACATGACCTTTGGTAGCTTGAACTGAGGGCAGGGTACATGAAGCTGTAGTGATATAGTGATTGGTGATTCACCATACATAGCATAGCTGTGGGTAGGTTTCCTGTATATGCCGCAGCATGTGAACTAAATAAAAACAATGTCTGTTTTAGTCAGTTTAAGACTTGCATTGAATGCAGTTAACAAAACCACAAAATGCCTTTATATGGGCCAAAAGTAGCGTATAAATGAATGAGTTCGCTTGTTTAACAGCATCTTGCTGAAACTCCTTAACATGAACCCTTCAGTCGGGGTTAACTAAGTGAACAATCTCACTCTTTCCCTTCCTTCTTGATAATGTCACCCAACAAAGAATATTCCCTCAAGGTACAATTCTGTCAAAGCCAAAGAATGAAATTGCAGCAAACTTCCCCAATAATAAGCCTAATGATACTGGGCTGTGAGGGAGAAGCAGCACCTGCCACAACAGGCTGAACAGGGGAAAGTAAATGAGTGCTCACATTCTTGTGGCAAAGGATGACAATTTGAGCGGGTGCTTGACTACGCTAGGAATCCCGCCCCGCCCTCTGCCGCTGCAGACTACGGGCAACAGAGACGGGTGTTTATGTTACACTTACGCTCCACCGCACTCTGGAAATTGGGTATGCAACATCGACCATCTATTTTGAGTAAATCAGTACCCAGAAAGAGGGCCGGAGGATGTGCTGTCCTCGTGCTCATGGCAGATATTTATTTGAACAAGTGTGTGTTAGTATGTATACTTCACTCAATGTCAGCCAGCTCAGGGCTGCATGTGTGTGTGTGTGTGTGTGTGTGTGTGTGTGTGTGTGTGTGTGTGTGTGTGTGTGTGTGTGTGTGTGTGTGTGTGTGTGTGTGTGTGTGTGTGTGTGTGTGTGTGTGTGTGTGTGTGTGTGTGTGTGTGTGTGTGGCACAGTGTCAATGGTGTCTGGTTTCTGGCTTGGCTTTGGAGAAGTAGCAGTAACATTTTGCATGTATCTATGTCACCTGGGCCGGGTCTCTCTGTTTGTCTCATGATCTCTGGCTTAAAGTGCCAAATCATCCACTGACAATCATCTCCATCATATTCTCCCTCTGTCCCCAGGACATAACTCTGGACTTGTATCCTCATACCAGATTACCCTTTGCACTTCAAAGGCCACAGACCAGATTGATTAGAAGGAATTGGACAGCTCTAACTGGATAAGTACATATGCTTTAAACAGAGTGCCAGTTTTGCACTTCTTAATTGTATGCAACTGGTTAGTTACTGAGGGCCATTGGTGGTGTTTCTGGATGGTTAAGATCTACCACTATCACTGAGTCTCTATGCCTCTACAAGTGTGTGAGTGAGTGAGTGAGTGAGTGAGTGAGTGAGTGAGATACAAGTGTGATTTAGAGATTAGGTTTTTTTTGTGACACTGGGCTGCTGAACCACTCTCATATATATCATTTTCACGCATCAAGACAGCATAGCAGTCCAGATCCTTCAGTCAAAACTAGAATAGGTCTGAACACCACAGTAAAAAGTAAAAACACAAAGTAATGACAGTTACCCTAAAATGAAGAGGTGACATATGTTTATTATCTGTAATTACATGTCTGATTTATGGTGATAGTAACTTCCTCTAACAACATACTGTACCTGTCAGGGGACTTAACCTTTTGAGAAGTGACACATTAGGACTAAATGGACACCCCTGTTATTTCAAAAAACTTCTGGCAACTCAAACCCTGAACGTTATCCAAAAAGTAATTATTTCCAAACAGAACTATTCCTTCCACCCTAATCCGCTTTGTCCAGTCCTCCCTGATCGATTGGTTTCCTTACATGAGATCCAATTCAGCTGCCCCGGAGGCCTAATAAACCAGTTTACAACTTCATAATGTCCACAACAGGTCCTGGGGGGCTCGTCTCTGTGTTCCCCCACTGGTTCACAGCTAAATGCTGTCCGTATCTAATACCCCTGGAACTACTGCTGGTGTCATCACTCACTCTCATCACTCTACAATTAAAACAGCCACAATATTTCAGTGCTGCCAGTAGTTCCAATGTGTTTGGGTGCATGACTCACCTCAACTTCATAACAAGTATTGTTTGCAACACAAGGGGGTATCGATTACTTCCATCATCAACATTGTCTGCATACTGTAGACAGAACGTGAGAATGATATCTGTGTTCATTGGTAGAATAAAGGATCCATAAAAAGAACATCAAGATTCTGACTGAACTCTCTCATAGTTGCTGTGAGATTGCAGGTGCCACTGAAAATAGAACACAACCCGGGAAGGAGCCTTCTGTTATAGCATATATAAGCTATAACATGCCTGCTGTAGGCTACTTGTATACTTCACACAAGAGCTTGGAAGGTCCTGTTGATATTGCATTAAGGGTTCATTGACAGGTTAGTAGTCTTCAAAAGAAGTCTGAAGGATAATGAATGAAATTTGTCAGAAAGGACAAAGGCTGCCAGTAGCCTCGATGTATTGAGGTGCAGACTACACCTTAAAAAAACAAGGCGTTCCGTGGGAATAACGTTTTTAACTGCTTTAAAAAAATACTGTCCTTGACATGAGATTATCTCATAAGATTTGGAAACAAACTATACATTCAGGACACATTATTTAATGTGTTTTAAACTGTTTTTAAACTTAGTGGGTGTGTGAACCCTACACCAGAATTCTCTCTACCCTGATGTTTATGCTGGATGGGGAATTTTCTCTGCAAGCTGAAGAGACGTTTCAGCCACCGGTTGAGCTGCATTTCTTTATTGTTACCAGCTGTTGCGACTGAAGCCTACACTCACCTTTCGCTCCATGTCTGTTTTCAGAACTTACAATAGTATTACAAGTGTTTCAACAAAATATTCACACAGATGTCTGCTACCAGTCATTTAAATATGCCTGGTATCAATGTCTGAGCAATGAGCATACCTGTATCTCTCGCTTCCGGGATCACCTTTCTGTTGAACAACACTTAGGGCCTAAATGGGTTATCAAAACTAGTCTTGAGGAACCCCTCTGAAAAGGGTCTTCGAGGAACCCCTGTGTGAAGGTTCAAACCGGAACCTTTTTGTGATGGGTGAGATTCAATTTGGAACTTTTTTAATAATATATTGTAGATGTGGCAGCCTATCAGAAGATTGGAGCCATGGCTTATTTGAGGCGTGGCTTTCAGACAGTTATTCTTGGCCACCCGTTAGAGTGAATGTCATTCCTGTTCACTATGTTAAGTTTGTACACTGCAAATTTGAATATTAATGCATATGACATATTCTAATATAGTATTAACAATGCTGATTACATATAGTAACAAAGCATTAACCATTCCAACTGTGGGATTTGCATAGGAACTCATACACCTCTGTAAGCATCAAGTTACAAAAGTGTCAGTGTTCATCATTAACATGTAATGACAATACAACAGAACAGGAATGACATTTAGTCTAACGGTTGGCCAAAATAGATCTATCTTAAAGCCACACCGCTACTAAGGCAAACCTCCAGTCCAGGGTTACTCCAGGAACACCCTTTGCCACATTAAAACATTAAAGGTTCCTCCAAGAACCACTCAACTAATGGAAGATGCAAATGTGAACCACTGACCAGCAATTGTTCCTTGCGGAACTCCAGGGGTTCCTTGAGGATCTCCAGAGTTCCTCCAGCCACCACTAATTCTAAGGGTGTAGAGAACCCCCAACCCCTCCCTATCCCCTTAGAAATCTGCTTTAGCATATAACCCAAAACAAGGGAAAAAAACTTTCGGTAGCCTGAGCTACTATACTGGTCAGTCAAATCAACCATTTCAACGCGACGGAATCATCTGACGTCAACCTGCTCTCACCACCGGTTGTGACAGCCTACTGCGCTACACAGGTGCTGCTGAACTGACAGTTCTATGCAACAACGTTGCAGATACTTGAAACAAATCACAATGTAGCTAGAAGGACACCAGTATCTGATTCATTTGCACCGCATTTGATATTAGAGGAAACATCAACAGTGATAAATGTGAGTTTCATTGGATACTTATTATTTTCTGCCATATTTAGGAGCCATATTTAGGACTACGCGATACGAAAGTAGAAACATTTCAATGAACGGTAGGCTAATATGAGTAACGTAATTTATCCGGTCTATCAAAGTTGATCTAAGAGCGGGTGACATATCTCGTAACAAACTCAAATCAATGACAGTGTCATGAACATGTGGATGGATCCAGTGCCTACCCGAAATACGCTGTGGTCGGTCCGGGCAAGTTGAAAAGGTACACTATAACTGTGAACGATAACCATCCCAGGAGTAGGTGTCCATCCAGCATTTTGCTGCGGCTCCAAGGCAGATCATTTCGTTTCTCCTGAGTAGCTGTGTAAAATCCCTTGTTGTACGTTCGGCACTTCTTATACAGAGAAGAATTTTGCGCTCCTCCCATTAGCAGAGAGCAAGTCTGAGTGAGGGAGAGAGGAGTGGGTAAAGGAGAGATACAGAGAGAGAGAGAGCGCTTGCTTTGTGTAGCTGATTGTTAGAGATTATAATTATACATTATTTTCAATATTCAGTATTTTACATTATGAAATAGTTGTATATCATTGATGTTGTCAAATGTTTCCAAATGTACGCAGGATTGAGCATGCACACACAAACACAGCCTTACTTTACAGACTGACAATAGACCTTCTAATTTAAAAGCATTTGTTATAACCCAACAATATTATTTTTATGGAGTAATTTCCTTGCATACAGACAGTAGGACTAATGAACTCTGTGAAACTGGGTGAACTTGTCAAGAGCATGTTTAGGACCTTTGAGGTATAGGCTAGTGAAGTCAACAACACCTGATTTTGACATTCATGAGCTGTCCCTGTGTTGGATGGTGTCCAGTAGTCGTTGTGCAGCATGCTAACTGAGGTCAGCTGAGCAGAGGTGTCAGTCTGCTATATCCTTTGTTTTTACTGCCAATTGGTCAATGACATGTCATTTCTGGAATGGCAAGCTAGCCTTTAAGGGCTAGGGGTTGTGCAATAGTTGCATGTAGCCTAGCCTACGCTACTAAATGGCTTGGCTTGGAAAAGTTTATGCATTACCTATTTTTCACTGAATCATCACTTCTATTGCTACAGTATTCTGTGTAGCAGTGACTACACTGAGTATACCAAACATTAGGAACACCTTACTAATATTGAGTTGCCCCCCATGTTGCTCTGTTCCCAAAAGTGAATGTATTGTCTACATGGAGAGAAACACTGTTTAGATCACCTGCAGAAGCCTGCAGCTGGCCTGCATATGTATAGCGAAAACATAAGATATCACAGACAGTGTAACCATTTTTCATTATTTTTGGTTAAATATTCTCCACCCTACATCAAAGATCAGTGTATGTGCCTATAGCATTTGTGGGATATCCTTTTCAGTGTTATTTCTCACAAGAGAAAACATAACTAAGTTTGAACCGAACTAGGTACAAACTGAACTAGGTACGGTTCATTTGTAGTTCACAACTGCATGTGCAAAGCATATTTCTTTAGGCTAATATTTCGCAAGAGGAGAAGATGGAACCTTTAATTAGTAAGCACAAATTCATACTCAAAGCCATAAATCAGTATGATTTTGGCAAGCATGCTTAGGAAAAGATTGTCTATGCTTGTTCTGGTACTAGTATTCTGGTCTATAGTATTCGGTTGCATAATAAACTTTCATGGTCATAATTTTACACATATAATCAATACATTACAAAGATCTCTGAAACTGTAGACACTTATCTCCCTCACCAGCTTTAAGCTCCAGCTGTCAGAGCAGTTCACAGACCCCTGCACCTGTATATAGCCTATCTGTAAATTGCCCAACCAACTACCTCATCCCCTACCATATTTATTTATTTATCTTGTTCCTTTGCACCCCAGTTTTTCTACATTAAACACATTTCATCTACTGCACATCTACCATTCCAGTGTTTAAATGCTATATTGTAATTACTTTGCCACCATGGCCTATTTATTTATTGCCTTACCTTCCTTATCCTACCTCATTTGCACTCTTTGTATATAGATTTACTTTATTGACTGTATGTTTACTCCAATGTGTAACTCTGTGTTGTTGTATGTGTCAAACTGCTTTGCTTTATCTTGGCCAGTTCGCAGTTGTAAATGACAACTTGTTCTCAACTTGCCTACCTGGTTAAATAAAGGTGAAATAAAATAAATAAATAAATAAACATTGCATGATTTTCAGACACATTAAGATCATTTAAAAAAAATTAGCAGTAGCCTGCTGCCTGACATCTTGTGCGCACACACCTTAATCTATGAAGCAAGGAGTAAAAGATAGATATGGATCTGGACTTGGGAAGGATCCAGCTTTCTTCTCATAGCCTGCACTTGGGGAGAACTCATGCCAGAACCAGGAATGAAGTCTATTCATCCCCCAAGTTAAACAATACATCACCATTCATCAAAGATCACAGTAACGTTCACACCTGTACCAGGAACAGCCAAGCTTCTGCCAAGTTTCTGTTTACCGAATGGCAAGTTCTGCTAGATAGACAGCATAACAAATAGGGGATAAGAGTGAATGAGAAAAGGAATTACCGAAGATCAGCATCATGCTGAAGACAGGACTTCCACATCACCCATGTGATCTAGAGGCCTACTGTATGTCGCTGTGCTTCATAAATCATAATGTAGTGACTGGGGTTGCCCAATTTCACGTGAGACAATTTGTGCTGTGTTCACCTCAGTGATGGAATAGATTACTGTGATGCTCACGGGTTGTACAGTACTGTACATGTGTAAGAATTGGTCACCATTTTAGTTGTTGCATATTTGTCTGGCAACAAGCATTAATTAGTCCAAGGAATTGTTGTGCTTGGTATGATTACGTACAGGTGTCCACTTGCATCCCACTTTGTCAGTCAGTTCAGTTCTGAATCTGCGCCCCATTAAGAGAGAGGTCCCTGGTCTACTTCTTATTAACACCTGGTTTAAAGGAGATCAGCTGGAGGGTTCGTCAGCTACAGTACATGACAAGAATGAACAGTAATCCTGGCAGGCATTACCCACTGGTCCTGCATGTCTGGTGAGTGGGGTAATTGATTCCCACACCCTGCTTAAGTTAAATGATCGCCCTTCTCATTACACCAGGCTGAGAAACCAGGAAAACCGTCCTTCTCTGGTGTGTATTTGTGTGTGTGTCAGTACTTTTCCCTTAAACTTGTTGCTACTACTCTACCCTACTCCTCTGTTCTTTACTCCTCTTGACTTTAATCTCTCTCTCTCTCACACACACACACACACACCTCTGATATGGTGGATATGATGCCTGACTGAATTTTTCATCAATTTGTTATGCCTTTTGCAATGTGGAACGTGAATAATATCACGTGAAAGGTATCCGTAACTAAATGCGGGTGTAGCTTTGTCTTTTCTTGCGAAAAGGCCAACCTGGTCTCAACTCATAGTGTGACTACAATACTCAGACAGGATTAGGAGTTAGCCTGCAGTGTCGCATTTCTTTGCAATTACAATAAGATTCCTCTGGGCATTGAGGTTATGAGCACATCTGAGCGCAGACTATTCAAATGAGCTGGAATGTGCTGTAGGATGTTGATGAAGTTCAAGGTATTTCTTTCAGCACAGGCTAAACCTAAACCCAATGGCCAGTGTATGCATGGCCCCATATATCTTAACATGTGTAGACTATATGCACCTTTTTCAGACACAATTGATGCCCACAGTAGATGCCCTCAACAGTTTGTCCTTTGTCAGTCCTGTAACTGAAACAGTGAGCTCAGGACACGCCAGAGAAGTTCTAACATAGGGTTCTAGTACTACTACAGTACTTCCAGTCTCTTGCGTATTAGCCTTACTCTGACCTTGTCTTGATACCGTATCCGTCCAATCCGGCTCTGCTACCACCACCACCAACCTCCTCTCTTGCTCTCACCACCCTTACTCTGCCCGGCCAGCCCACAATATCTTTTCCATGCCCCAGACATCATTTGTGGCTTTGGGATGTAGGCTGACGGTGCGTCTGCACTCACTGCTGTTTCAGGCGTCCGGTTGTTCGGGTCGCACCATGTGCACTGTGCAGTTCTCAGGACCAGCCAGCCAGTCACTCTTCCTTCGGAACCGGATAAGTAACTGTTGTTTTTGAAACGGCCATACATGCACTGTCAATCCCTGGATTGTTTTGATTGTGTCCCTGGGTACACTCTAAATGACATAACTCATCCACTTACCCAACACTGCTAACTGAGGAGAAGTGAGGTAACTATGTGGGGGGAAGGGAGATACCCTCATAAACTCTGTTAATTACACATTATTTAACCACAGACCTGCAGACTTGATTGGATATCATAACAAATACTGTAATCAATCTAGGGGGCCTGGATTTGGAGTAGTGTAACCAGGCAACAGGTATTTAGTTCTGTTGTAAATTAGTGACATCACCAGGATCTCCCACATGCAACTTCACCTCATCATCTCAACTCCCCAATGATGTACTTATTCACAGTACAGGTTTCTGGCATGTATTACATAATGAAATAAAGGTAAAAAGGAAATCTTACAATAACAAATACTGGAATTAACGTCAGAACTGTAGCTCACTATACATGTAGTATACAGATTATCCTGAGGTCTTTGTTGATATTTTTCAAAATGGGACAGTACTGTATAATCTGTATACTACTTAAAGTCTATCACATTTATTTTATAAAGCCCTTTTTACATCAGCAGTTGTCACAAAGTGCTTATATACAGTAACAGTCAAAAGTTTGAACACACCTACTCATTCAAGGATTTTCTTTATTTTTACTATTTTCTACATTGTAGAATAATAGTTAAGACATCAAAACTATGAAATAACACATATGGAATCATGTAGTAACCAAGAAAGTGTTAAACAAATCAAAACTGGCATTCTCTCAGCCGGCTTCACCTGGAATGCTTTTCCAACATTCTTGAAGGAGTTCCCACATATGCTGAGCACTTGTTGGCTGCTTTTCCTTCACTCTGTGGTCCAACTCATCCCAAACCATCTCAATTGGGTTGAGGTTGGGTGATTGTGGAGGCCAGGTAATCTGATGCAGCACTCCATCAATATCCTTCTTGGTCAAATAGCCCTTACACAGCCTGGATGTGTATTGGGTCATTGTCCTGTTGAAAAACAAATGATAGTCCCACTAAGTGCAAACCAGATGGGATGGTGTATCACTGCAGAATGCTGGTTAAGTGTGCCTTGAATTCTAAATAAATAACCAACAGTTTCACCAGCAAAGCACCCCCACACCATCACACCTCCTCCTCCATGGTTAATGGTGGGAACCACACATGTGGAGATCATCCGTTCACCTACTCTGCGTCTCACAAATACATGGCGGTTGGAACCAAAAATCTCCAGTTTGAACTCATCAGATCAATGGACAGATTTTGACTGGTCTAATGTCCATTGCTCGTGATTCTTGGCCCAACCAAGTCTCTTCTTATTATTGGTGTCCTTTAGTAGTGTTTTTTTGCAGCAATTCGACCATGAAGGCCTGATTCACGCAGTCTCCTCTGAACAGTTGATGTTGAGGTGTGTCTGTTACTTGAACTCTGTGAAGCATTTATTTAGGCATCAATTTCTGAGGCTGGTAACTCTAATGAACTTATCCTCTGCTACAGAAGTAACTGTGGGTCTTCCTTTCCTTTGGCGGTCCTCATGAGAACCAGTTTCATCATAGTGCTTGATGGTTTTTGCGACTGCACTTGAAGAAACTTTCAAAGTTCTTGACATTTTCCAGATTGACTGGACACACCTACAGTACTCATTCCAGGGTTTGAAAGTTTCTTAAAGTGCAGTCGCAAAAAACTTCAAGCGCTATGATGAAACTGGCTCTCATAAGGACCGCCACAGGAAAGGAAGTTTTTGCAACTGCACTTGAAGAAACTTAAAAAATTCTTGAAATTTTCCAGATTGACTGACCTTCATGTCTTAAAGTGATGATGGACTGTCATTTCTCTTTGCTTTTTTGAGCTGTTCTTTTATACAATTTTATTTTTTTTCAGATGCTCATTTTGTTTCTTTAATTTGGTGTTGGTATTTTAATTATGAATCTCTTAATTCTAGTTCCCAGCGTAGACTCCTCTTATTTTGGAGAGTAAGAGAGGATATCATACATACATACATACATACACACATACAGTGGTGATTTTAGCATGTAAATCTTGGTGGGGCCCTCCCAAAAATGTGGGATGCATGCCATAAAAGCCACTAAACAATACATTAATTGCACTATAACGGTGACAAACCGTGCCCACAAACTGTTAGGGCCTACATAAAGCTGTCCCAACAGCAGTCCCAACATCTTACAACTGCTACACCTGACTATCAGCGGAGCCTTGTCTGGCAGCAAAACAGTTCATTCAGCCTAATTTTCTGCCTTTTAAAAAAACATGGCTGATATGGCTGACTTGCTTAAACAAATGTGGTTTCTACTGACAATGATGTACAAACTATGGCGTAAGGGGACGACAAGCAGATAAGAGGCAATCTGTAATTTAGATTAAGACATTAATGAGCGAGCGACGACGGACACAGTCAATATAACTATTTGGTCAGCACTTTTGAAATGTACAGCGTCAGAATTCAGAACATGGGCCGTTCTTACAATGTACTCTCTGCACACCAAGTCAGAACCGTAGGATAAATAAAGGGGGTGTATAAGGGGGCATATGGGCTGCAAACGGAGGTGCAGTTAACTCTAATGAACTTATCCTCTACAGCAGAGGTAACTCTGGGTCTTCGTTTTCTGTGGCGGTCCTCATGAGAGCCAGTTTCATCATAGTGCTTGATGGTTTTTGCAACTGCACTTGAAGAAACTTGACATTTTCCGAATTGACTGACCTTCGTGTCTTAAAGTAAGACGTTTCTCTTTGCTTATTTGAGCAGTTTTTTTTTATTCTTATTTTTTTATATATTTTTTTTTACATATGTTTGTGTGCATGTCTGGCACTATTATATGTATGTGTGTGTCCTTGTATGTGTTTATTTGAATGAGATTGTGTGTATATGCATGTGTACAAACAACTGCACCGCATCAGCCTCATGCAAACCGGCATTAGTTGTAAAAACACTGCCACTTAGTGTCATTCAAATGTAGTTTTTATTATGTTTTATTTTGCCTTTTTTATTTAATTTTTTTTTACTTTTAACTTTGACCATCATTCTATCTCTCACACAGCAACTCCACTCCCACTTGTCTCCAATTCCACATCCCAACCCTCAGCTTCCCTCAGCCCATCCCATCTATCTCTGCTGGCCACCCACTTCGGGTTTCTACGCAACACATATCTTTCAACTATGCTGTGATGTTTAACATACAATTTCAATCTATCTAATTGAATAGAATCCACAGATTGCGAGTTGAAGATCAATTATTTTACTAAGAGTATTAGTATATTAGTAATTGACTGACCCGGTCTCTCCAGATCTTCTAACAGTACTATTTCTAGGGTCAATTTTAGATCTTTGCTATGCATTTTCAGCCATTCCTGAACCTTAGTCCAGAAAGAGGGCAATACCAAAATAAATGGTCTATTGATTCTGTATCCTCACAACAAAATCTGCAAAGCTTCGATGATTTTATGCCCCAAATATTCAACATTTTGTTGGTGGCAAGAATTCTACATAATCATTTTTGCTGAAAAGCAGAAAGTCTTGAATCATGCGTTGTTTTATATATCAACTCATACACCCTGTACCATGGAATCGGTACATCAAAAATCTCTTCCCAACTACAGTTGTCAAGATCCAGGTCCTCAAATGAAACTGGTATACTTTCCTATTTATGCTGTTTTTATTCCTTATTCCAGTTTTGATCCTTTATATTGGGCAGACAGACCAGTTCCTACCTCCTCCCGCTGCTACCTGCCTCCTCCATTTTTGGGGTAATGTTGTAATCAATTGGTTGTACTCTTGGATTGAGCAGACCTTCCCATACAATTCTGATAACTCCATGAAGGACATAACTCTACCATTCCAATTTACAATATCATTCAAGAACAAAATACCCTTTTTAAACATCTTTCACATAAATACAGGTATTTTATCAACCAGCACATTTGAGTTCAGCCATAATATTTGTTGTAATATTGAAATTGTAGCCAGCTCTGCAATGCTTATTTGAAAAAGAGAGATACTTTGAAAAAAAGTATCATTTTCAAATAATCGAAAATGAGACATGACAATCTGCACAAAGGCAAAAAAGGCCATTTTTAAACAATGGATGAGCTTTTCTTAGTAATCTACTTGAGAACCATTTAGGGTTCAAATAAAACTTTTGAATGAGTGAAGCTTTTAGAGAGAGGTTTAGTGCTTTTATATTTAATAATCTCAACCCACCCAATTCATATTCATTATATAGATAGGCACATATTATTTTGTCTGGTTTAGCGTCCCAGATAAAATGAAATATTTTTTGCTCATATGATTTGAAAAACGAATCATCAGGAGTAGGCAGCGCCATAAGTAAGTGAATAAACTGAGATATGACTAAGGAGTTAATCAGGGCAATTTTTCCATAAATAGACAGGTATTTACCTCTCCATGGTTGCAGGATCTTGTCTATTTTTACAAGTTTTCTATTGAAATTCATTGTGGAGAGCTTATTTCTATATTTTGTGATATGAATACCGAGTATGTCTACTTCACCATCAGCCCATTTTATAGGTAAACTGCAGGGTAATGTAAGAGTTGTATTTTTTAAGGATCCAATACGTAATATTGTACACTTATCATAATCAGGTTTTAGTCCAGAGAGTACAGAAAAGTTATATAGCTCTTCAATGAGACATTGCAGGGATCTAGCTTGCAGACTTAATATAAAAATTGAGTCGTAAGCATTCATGGACACCGTAGTTTTTAAGCCTTGGATTTCTAATTCTCTAATGTTGTTATTGGATCTGATTTTAATAACTAGCATTTCGATGGCCATAACGAATAGATATGGTGACAGCAGACACCCTTGTTTAACTCCTCTTGACAATTCAAAACTCTCTGAGAAGTAGCTGTTATAGTAGCTGTTATTTACTATTTTACACCTGGGGTTGCTATACATTATTTGTACCCATCTTATAAGAAAATTACCGAAATTGAAAAAATCCAGGCATTTATAAATAAAATCCAGTCTTACTTTATCAAATGCCTTTTCAAAATCCGCTATAAATACCATTCCTGGCTTCTTATATGTTTCATGATGTTCTATTATTTCTAGTAGTTCTCGTATATTATCTCCAATGTGTCATCCATGTAAAAAACCTGTCTGATCAGGATGAACAATACCTGGTAAAACCCTTTTAATTCTGAGTGCTATGCATTTTGTTAGTATTTTTGCATCAAAACATTGAGGTGTAAAGGGCCTCCAGTTTTTTAGATAGACTGGGTCTTTATATTTGCCATCTGGGTCTTGTTTTAATAATAGAGAAATCAGACCTTCTTGCTGAGTACCTGACAGACTACCATTTCTATAGGAGTAGTTAAAACAATTTAACAATGGAGCTTTTAGTATATAAAAAAAATACTTGATATACCTCTACCGGTATGCCATCAAGCCCAAGGGTTTTTCCAGACTGAAAGGATTTAATAGCCTCAAAACGTTATTCCTCTCTAATTTGGCCTTCGCACTGATCTTTCTGTGCATTTGTTAATTATTTTTTTTAAATATTATTTGGAAAGAATTCCTTACCATAATCTTCATTCAGTGGGAAAGGATGAGACAGAAAAGAGAACATCTGCCTAAAATAATTAGCTTCCTCTTTTAAAATATAGTTTGGGGAATCATAAATGACTCCGTCTTCAGTAACGAATTTCTGCACATTATTTTTGTTAGCGTTCCTGTATTGGAGATTTGGGAAGAATTTTGTGCATTTTTCTCCATATTCCATTCAATTTGATTTATTTTTGTAATAGATTACATTAGATCGTTCTTGAATAAGTTCCTCAAGTTCTTTTTGTTTTTCCTCTAACTTATTTTGTATCTCTGTAGTATCGTTTTTATTGCTATCTACCTGTACAATTAGTTCATGGATTTCCCTTGTTAGTCTTGTCTCTTTAGCCAGAAACTGCTTTTTTATTATTGATGAATATTGAATTTAATGACCCCTGAAGGTGCATTTAAAGGTATCCCAAACAATAAGGGGATTTGCTGAACCTATATTATACTGGAAAAGTTATAAATTATTTTGTCTTAGTTAAAAATAAGTTGTCCACCAGTAAACTTTGATAAAATTTGGAAATATCCCTGTCCACGTGGAAAATCAATATGAGTTATGTGAATGCCAGTTAGATGATGATCCGATCGCATTTTGTCACCTATTAAAACTTTTTTAACATTTAATGAGCCAAATCTCTTTTTCGTCCACTTTCATATTTAAAAGGATCCACCATCCTTGCGAATAATTCCTGACTATTTGCACATTCAGATCGAAATTTTTGTTAATTAATATCATCACAGTTCCTTTGTCCATGACAGAAAATTATTTCGCCACCCCATTCCCTTTTCCACACAACTTCATCTAAGGATGTAGAGTGAGTTTCCTGTAAACAGTATACAGTATGTTATATTCCTTTTCTTTTAGCATGTAAAGACTGATCTTATTTTTTATAATCTGCTAAACTGTTACAATTATAACTGGCTATACTTATTTCACCCCTCACCTTAACTAGATACTATTCTCAGCCTAAATTGACCATAATTAGTGCTTGCAAAGTTAATGCCATCAGAGGCTATTATGAAGGTCAAAACCAGAGTTTTCAAATGTCTGATATTTAGAATTCAAGAAATAGGTTCTAGCAATATTTGTTTTATTCCCTTGCCTTTCTCTGCCTTGTTTTTCTTCCAAAGCAAAGAATAACAACAACAACATTACGACATTAAAAATTTCCACAATGATAAAGGCACACCTACCATCCTCCCTCTGTTGTCTTTGTACAGGATACAGTCTCTTATGACATTCGTTTATCTCCCTTGGAAATTGGTCATTGAGACTACATGATTCCATATGTGTTATTTCATGTCTTCACTAATATTCTACAATGTAGAACCTTTGAATGAGTAGTTGTGTCCAAACTTTTGACTGGTACTGTATATAGAAAAAGAAATATATATATATATATATATATATATATATATATATATATATATATATATATATATATATATATATATATATATTATATATATATATATAGTATATAGATTGTCTATAGCTTTAAAGATAATACAGTAGGTTATATGGCAGCATAAAGTGGGAGCTCTCCAGTCCAAGGTATACCTAAATGGAGCTTAATCCCAATACTTCATTTGTGACATGTAACTTATGGTCCATGCACATTTCCTAGTGAAATGTTATGACATACTTGAGCCAAATTGTATGTGCATGTAGTGGCATGTCCATTCTCGAAAATCCCTGTTTAAATGACACCTTGCTATGGAGACTTCGCTAATGGAGTACTGCAATGTTTTTGAGTGAGGGTTGAGTTCAACTGAAAGTGCTAGCCTTTCTCTGCCTTGTTTTTCTTCCAAAGCAAAGAATAACAACATCAACATTACGACATTAAACATTGTCCACAATGATAAAGGCACACCTACCATCCTCCCTCTGTTGTCTTTGTACAGGATACAGTCTCTTACGACATTCGTTTATCTCCCTTGGAAATTGGTCATTGAGACTGAATTTGGTCCCTTTAAGCTCCCTTCCCCTGCTTTTGATCAGCTCCTTTTGTTGGTGGTGTTCAAATTTTGCGATGATCGGTCGGGGACCCTTGGTGTTGTCGCTCCGAGCTCCAAGTCTGTGTACTCGGTGGAAAGCCACCTTGTTTACAGTCTCTATAGAAAGTTTCAAGGCGGATTGCATGAATTCTCTGATCGCGCCCTCTGGATTATTGGATGCGTTCTCAGGAATCCCAGAAAAAATAATTTTCATGCATGCTACGACTTTGTATGTCTAGTAGCAACTCCTTCATCACCCTGTTTTCCCTGAGTAGACAATCCATGTTGGAATTGTGGATTTTTACCTTGGCTGTGAGTGTCTTGTTTTCTCTTTGGAGTGTGAGAATTTCACTCTGGCTGAACTCAAACTCCCCCTCAGCCCTGCTACCTCCTCACACAACTTTTCCAGTGTTGCATGGATTCCAGCCAGTGCACTAGCATCTACCTCAATGGTAAGTAAATCGTCCGTGTCTGTAGATTAATCTGTTTTTATTTTTAAAGTTATTTTGTGAGGTGGTCGGATCTTTCCATGATGGAGTATGATGTTCCTCCATAGTGTAAAGCTGTTGGTACTCGTCGATTTCCCTCTGGATCTCCTTAGTATCCAGATTGGCTCTTTACTCCAAACCGTTGTTTTACGAAAAGGTAACAATGAGTCTTTCCCACGGCGATGACAGGTGTCTATAGTACAGCCAGCTAGCACTCGTGAAATCCAGGTGAAAAAAAGGAACACTAACTTGCAGTCCCAGCCGTAAAGGCTAACCGCGTCGTGGATTCCATAGCAACAAAACGTTAGTTCGGATTAAAACCGATTTAATGAAAATGTTTTAATCTGAACACCAAACCTTGTGTAGACAGTTAATGCGCGCTCTGATGACGTATCTGGGAAGGGTGGCTACTTTGAAGAATCTCAAATATAAAATATATTTTGATTTGTTTAACACTTTTTGGATTACTACATGATTCCATATGTGTTATTTCATGTCTTCACTAATATTCTACAATGTAGAACCTTTGAATGAGTAGTTGTGTCCAAACTTTTGACTGGTACTGTATATAGAAAAAAGAAATATATATATATATATATATATTTATATATATATATAGTATATAAATTGTCTATAGCTTTAAAGATAATACAGTAGGTTATATGGCAGCATAAAGTGGGAGCTCTCCAGTCCAAGGTATACCTAAATGGAGCTTAATTCCAATACTTCATTTGTGACATGTAACTTATGGTCCATGCACATTTCCTAGTGAAATGTTATGACATACTTGAGCCAAATTGTATGTGCATGTAGTGGCATGTCCATTCTCGAAAATCCCTGTTTAAATGACACCTTGCTATGGAGACTTCGCTAATGGAGTACTGCAATGTTTTTGAGTGAGGGTTGAGTTCAACTGAAAGTGCTAGCCTTTCTCTGCCTTGTTTTTCTTCCAAAGCAAAGAATAACAACATCAACATTACGACATTAAACATTTCCTCACAATAGTAAAGTTTGATCTTAGTTCAACAAAGTCCATATTTCAGTACGCTATCGTAGACAGTAGAGAATTACACTGTATGCGGGTTAGCCTAGGAAGCACAACAACAAAGTATATTTGACAAGTTGATGTCGTATTTCAAAGGTCTATTTATTAACGAAACATTATATCTTAATGTTTGGCTGTGTTTAAATGGACAATTCACTCAATTGACTACATTGCGTTTCAAGCAAGTGTTACTCGTTGTACATTATAAACCCAGAACACACAGTCTGTAATTTGCATTGACCCCCAACGGACTTAGATATTATTCAGTTTTGAAACAAAACCACAAGATATGATCAGTCCAGTGGTTGCCAAGTAAACAGTGAACACTCAGGGTTAACCATGTATACAAAATCTCCAGAATCTGCTATTTGCCTTTACTCTCTTGAGCACCCAAGTACATTTTTTAAACAGGAAAAAGCATTGAACATTGCGGGCTGTTAAACAGTAAGTCATTTTATTTTATTTTATAGAGTTAATGTGTATCCATTGAAATGTGTTATGGTGTTTTATTTTTCCTTTTTGAATAACTAAAGGAACAGCTGTGGTCATTGGTGTCTCTCTTAGTCAGAAATTATGACCTGGGATGACCCGGAGATAGTGTCATTGTCTGTAGGGAGGGAGGGAGAGAGGGAGGCCAGAGTGAGGGAGGGAAAGAGAGAGAGGGAGGTAGAATATGTGGAGGAGAGATCCCTGTGTCCCTGCTCCCTGTGTCTGTCCTGACAAGCTGCAGTTGATGAAAGCCATTCTGTCCTGAGTTGACAGGGAGGGTGTTCCTGTAATGTCAAAACCTCCACTGATTGACTCTCCTGTTCAGACACTCCACTGATTTATCTGTGACCTCAGCTCTGACACAAATGTCCAAGTGCCTTAGAGGAAGAGCACAGTGATCAAAGGCCAGGGCTAAGGCGACACATGCAGATAAAGGGCATAGCAATGGGTTAAGGCCAGTTGCAGATGAAGGGCACAGCAATGGGTGGAGTGAGGCTATACAGGCTACCTACAGCTTCCCTCCCTTCCCACCCATCCGGATCATAGCTCATCCTGACACATACACACATGCGTGCGTACACACACACGCCTGCCTGTCAATTTGTGTCTTTAGTCCTCAGAAACTGGAAGTACAATGGCCACGACCTTGTCCATCTGTCCTGACATAGTATGATGTCATACACATCCAGTCCACAGATTTTGGTGACTCTACTGTCCTAGAGACTGTCCAGAGACGATGTGTCCAGAGTGGAGGTCACCTTCAATGATGTGTCTTATTAATGTTATGTCAGTCACTGACAGTCACTCAATTAGCCCATGTCAACAACAAAAAAAGATTGTTTGGTAAATTAGTCTACCCAGCTACCTAAACTTGTAGTTATTATGGCCAAATTACCGATCGGCGCGAAGAGGCCCTGACCTCCAGGGGGCCTCATTGATTTTGTTAGTCAATCTCACTCAGATATCATTATTAAATGTGTAGAATTGAAGGAAATTTACTTTAAACTTAAAACGTTTCTCTCCTCCATTAAGAGGGTAGCCACTAAAATGTTTTGCCCGCAAGGTAGTGGTGCCCCCCGACCAAATCTCGCCTAGGACCCTCAAAATGCTAGGGCCGGCCCTCAGAGGGAGACATAGTGGTGTCAAAACCAATGGCAGCGCCTATCCTGCCGAGAAGGAACAGCGTTTCCCATGTCTTTAAATGAAGTGGAAATTAATGGGTAGTTTCCAGGTGTGAGCTGAGCTTCTCCTGGGGTGTGTCCTGACTTAGACTGACACTTATCAAGGCACAGCTAACTCCCTTCTCTCTTTTCCTTGGGAACTTTGTAATGTAAACAGAGCAGCAGCACTGGAGGGATGGCTGGCTGTATTTAATCAATAGGTTGTGTCTCCCTGGCCTGGCCCGCTGCTATGTGTTCCTGTTGACTGCATTTGAACTCACTCACAGTCAGGACACAGTGGAATTCTGTTCCAGACAAGAAACATTTGACCATGCCGTTACAGCTCAGATGAGACACTGTACGCACAGTGAAACCAATTTTTGGGAGTTGGTGATTGACATGCAGTTTGTCTGTAAAAAGCATACTTTAATATCTCTTTGTTAGAGAACACATACTGTTGCAGGAAATGAGCAAATACTTAATTATCCACTTTTGATTGTCAGATCTGTTTGTTTTATGTCTGATAATTGTTGCCAGTAATCTAAATATAGTCTATATAACAAAAGGAGACAAGGAAACACAACAGAACAATACTCAATGAAAGTAAAACTATAATTTCATTACACAATGCTGACATCTAGTGGTTGACATACTTGCACAATTAATCTTATTCAAGGGCGCTACAAAAATACTCAGATCGCCCACCCAGCTATCGGGTTATTTTCCCTGGATAGCAAATAAAGCAGCTATTCCAGTCTATGAGTCAATGTAGACTAAAACATGAACATTAATAGACCGTCAAACTGCAGAGAGAAATGAAAACCGGGAAAAGAAAGAGAAACATGTCCTCCCTGCAATCATTTCTTTTTTACTTTTTACACTTTGAGTTATAGTAAAATAACAGTGGCATGTCACTGTTCTGTAAATGCATAACGGATTGACTGTAGGCACTCTGAATGAATGCAAAGAATCATGTTGTTGGAATAAACCAATGATGTGTATGAACATATGTACAGTGCGTCTATGGAATCGTCTAACACGCGTCTAAATCTCCATGTCTGAATAACACAGTGTAATCGTTTATTTTCATGCCTCAGCTAAAGAATCACATTAGTAATGAAAATAAAAAAGTATGATTGATTCGAGTTTTCTAAAGTCATGTCATTATAGTGTGCACTGCTGTCTTTTGTCAACGAGAGGCTGAATGAGCCATGTGCAACCAGGGATACATATAGGGCTGGCTGGCCAGGGTCACTCACAGCTATGGACATGGCTTGGCCTTGACATCATGCTGGATGACATCATCATGGCAGTGAGGTCACCCTGGCCACATAGAGGTGCCATGGTGGCCAACTGACACAATGTCCCTCTGTTTCCCTCTGAGGAAAAACTGAATGGGCTAGCACTGCTGCTGCGGGAAAAGTGGCAACAAAGACGGATGTAACACCCACGGAAGAGAGGACAGGGTCACACTTTAAATCATCTTGCACAGATACTGTTTATGTATATTTGTATTATATTGGTGTGATTAAAAAGTAACTACATAGTAGCTAACTATACTAAGAACTACTGGTAATCTGGAACATGATTTGATCTGTTATTTCAACTCAGTAAACAATCATCATTCTTTAGTAAAGCTGAGAGGCAGCTAGGGTTCAACACTTCAACCATGACATCAATCTGACATTTAGCTGTGCTTGTATGCAAGCTGATTCTTAAAGACTAATAATGGCAAAATCCTATCACACAGACTTCACGCAATATAAATGGTGTGATTGTCACCTCCTGGCTGGGCAGTTACACTGCACAGACATTCACATGACATGCCATACTATTACTGTAAACTGAGAAGACATGTGTTTTCCTCACCAGCCATGACTTAGCCCGCATGCCAATGCTGACAGCAGTTGGAAAAAAGGCATCGTTCACACTTACTCCCTGCCAGTACCCATTGACATATGGTCAGTACCCCCTTCCTTCTGCCTGCTTCCAGATTTTCCCTTCCATACTAGGCAGGTTTGGCACCTGGTTCTCTCTGCACCTGTAGCCCTCTCTAGCTGCAGCTGCTGAACACCTTGGCTCCAAACTACATTTCAAGAGAGACTATTTATAGATGTATTGCAAAGTATTAGAAATCTGGTGTTTAATCGCGTATTCATAGATAAATATAACTCACCAAGAACAAGAACGACACTTTTCAACATGAATTATTTTGTCTTGATACATAGTAGTAAAGGAAAGAATCCCTTTCCTGTGAATAAATTGTGACCTATTGTCTTGTCTGTCTATCAACAAAACCCCCTTGCCTCATCAGTCCCGGACATATTCAATCAGTCCCTATCCCAGTCTGCTGTTCCCACATGCTTCAAGAGGGCCACCATTGTTCCTGTTCCCAAGAAAGCTAAGGTGACTGAGCTAAATGACTATCGCCCCGTAGCACTCACTTCCGTCATCATGAAGTGCTTTGAGAGATTAGTCAAGGATCATATCACCTCCATCCTGCCAGACGCCCTGGACCCACTCCAATTTGCTTACCGTCCCAATAGGTCCACAGACGACGCAATCGCAATCACACTGCATACTGCCCTAACCCATCTGGACAAGAGGAATACTTATGTAAGAATGCTGTTCATCGACTACAGCTCAGCATTTAACACCATAGTTCCCTCCAAGCTCGTCATTAAGCTCGAGACCCTGGGTCTCGACCCAGCCCTGTGCAACTGGGTCCTGGACTTCCTGACGGGCGGTCCCAGGTGGTGAGGGTAGGAAACAACATCTCCACCCCGCTGATCCTCAACACTGGGGCCCCACAAGGGTGCGTTCTCAGCCCTCTCCTGTACTCCCTGTTTACCCATGACTGCGTGGCCAAGCACGCATCCAACTCAATCATCAAGTTTGCTGACGACACTACAGTGGTAGGCTTGATTACCAACAACGACGAGACGGCCTACAGAAAGGAGGTGAGGGCCCTCGGAGTGTGGTGTCAGGAAAATAACCTCTCACTCAATGTCAGCAAAACAAAGGAGATGATCGTGGACTTTAGGAAACAGGAGAGGGAGCACCCCCCTATCCACATCGAGGGGACAGTAGTGGAGAAGGTGGAAAGTTTTAAGTTCCTCGGCGTACACATCACGGACAAACTGAATTGGTCCACCCACACAGACAGCGTGGTGAAGAAAGCGCAACAGATGCACAATCGAGAGCATCCTGTCGGGCTGTATCACCGCCTGGTACGGCAACTGCTCCGCCCACAACCGTAAGGCTCTCCAGAGGGTAGTGAGGACTGCACAGCGCATCACCGGGGGGGTAAACTACCTGCCCTCCAGGACACCTACACCACCCGATGTCACAGAAAGGCCAAAAAGATCATCAAGGACAACAACCACCCGAGCCACTGCCTGTTCACCCCGCTATCATCCAGAAGGCGAGGTCAGTACAGGTGCATCAAAGCTGGGACCGAGAGACTAAAAAACAGCTTCTACCTCAAGGCCATCAGACTGTTAAACAGCCATCACTAACATTGAGTGGCTGCTGCCAACATACTGACTTAAATCACTAGCCACTTAAAACATAGGAATTGGATGTAACAAATGTATCACTAGCCACTTTAAACAATTTTGTATATAATGTTTACGTATCCGACATACTCATATCAAATGTATACACTGTACTCTAAACCATCTACTGTATCTTGCCTATGCCGTTCGGCCATCGACCCAAATCTCTAGCCACTTTAATAATTATAATTGGATGAAATAATGTATCACTAGCCACTTTAAACAATGCCATTTATATAATGTTTACATATCCTACATTACTCATCTCATATATATGTGTATATACTGTACTCCATACCATCTACTGCATCTTGCCTATGCCGGTCAGCCATCGCTCATCCATATATTTATATGTACATACTCGTATTCATTCCTTTACTCTTGTGTGTATAAGGTAGTTGTTGTGAATTTGTTAGATTACTTGTTAGATACTACTGCATGGTCGGAACTAGAAGCACAAGCATTTCGCTACACTCGCATTAACATCTGCTAACCATGTGTATGTGACAAATAAAATTTGATTTGATTTGATTTGATAAGAACTGAACCACAAAGCATTCTATGTCAATCAAGTGGACAACTGTAGTGTACTGGATAAAGACAGTTTAGGATGCATACAAGAGCAATCGTTGAGAAGACAAACGTTTCTGTAGCCCGTTCTAAGCAGTGTATGTCTGGAGGTCCTACTACAGTGACATTATCTTCCTGATAAAAGCTGTTTATCCGTTTGGTCCCGTCTGTCTGGTGAGTGGTTGTGCCCCTCCTGCTCCTTATAAAAAATGCACTGGGTTCATAGCACGCTCAATGTCCACAAGATGGCGATAGAACCAAATGTTTCACGCTGAGAATGTAACGTAGCTGGGGGTTAGTGCTTCTTCAGACGGCTCTCATCCTACTTCTGATGGCTCAGGGTTTGGGGGCTTTTGAAATGATAATGAAATACTTTTATGAGTGAGTGAGTGAGTGAGTGGTGGAGTTAATGAATTCGTGAATCAACTGATTGATGAATGTGATTGTGTACATTATATTAACCAACATACATTTTCATAAGGCAACACATCCATAAAAAACATATTGATGAACAAGAATTAAGTCCGTCATTTAATTTAGTTGGATTCACAACAAAAAAGTGTATCTTATTACGGTTTATTGGGTATAGAAAATGTGTTAAACGGGATAAAACTGCTGCAGGAAATATATCATTTAAATGGATGACATTGGATTTGAGTTTAATCCATTTGCTTGCCATTTTAGCCAGTTGTAGCCTACTACAACTTGGTTCCCCTTGCTCGTCAATTCAAAGCTTATTTCAGTGTGAGTTTACTTTAACATGACAGTCCGTGCAACTATAGGTCGATGGTAAGCTATTTAAACAATCACCGCAAGAATATAGTTAGAACGAAGATATGCATCAGTGAGTGCATATCAATGGGGAATGAGGACTAGTCCACTTCCTATTAGATCACATATCAACAGCCACTTGACATTGAGAGAGAGGAAATACAACACCATGTCATTTAAACTCAGCACAGCTAGGGACAGGCAACCATATGTACTTCATGTTGCAAAGACATGAAGTACATAGATAGCCCAACATACGCGTATGGACAGTTCATTTAAAAAATATATGGTTTATCTCGCCAACAGTACAAATTATATTCTAATCTGTAAAGTGAATAATATTCGATTCCAGATTAGATGGTTCCTTATTTGCAGATATTTGATGATACTATTTGTACACCCGACATGAATTTCTCTCTTGTCTCTTGCTTCTACTTTTGTCATTATAAATTAGATAAATGGCATTAATTATGTGAAAGTGAATCGATAAGAACCAAAAGCTTTCAAGCAACCCTAACATCGCAATTTCAACAGATATCAATGTGTAAAAAGTAAGCATGTTGTCAAATGCTGCAGAAAATGACAAAATATAGTCACATAAAATGGATCATTGACGGATATAATTACATATAACATCTTTCAAAAATAACCCAAATTCGTCACATCATTTTTTCTGTAACCTAGGCTATTTGAATGGGTATAATAGTTTAAGGAACATTCTAAGGATCATGCAAATATGCTTTGAGGTACTAAATTGGGAGTAATGATATAACTACATCTGCAAGTTAAAGTTCCACGTTTTTACTACTCAGCTCATCACTTACAAAACAACTTATCAGGTGCATGTAGATGCATCCATAATGACATACAGGGGACAAATGAAGGATTAGAAAACTGAATGGCGGGGCTCAAGCAATTCACACATATTTATTTCTGCATTTTAGCAGCTTCAAACCAGGGAGTGAAATCCGGACAGGTTGTTATAGCTACCCAATCCACGGGGGTTCCGATGTCTATTTAAAAGACCTCGGACCCTCCCTCTTCTCCTTTAAACAACATTATATATCACACACAGCATGCCAATGCGACCACGTCTTAATGAGCACTAAAACATTATCTTCTTAAAATGGGCTCATTCTTGTGTTTGCGTTCAGCCTAACTGACTCAGGCAAAGAGCGCGCGCAAGGGAACGAACAGCT
Source organism: Brachymystax lenok tsinlingensis (assembly GCA_030435695.1). Classification (NCBI taxonomy): domain Eukaryota; kingdom Metazoa; phylum Chordata; class Actinopteri; order Salmoniformes; family Salmonidae; genus Brachymystax; species Brachymystax lenok. Next base: position 12,276,544 of record CM059801.1, read on the forward strand.
ATCACCAGAATTTCCCCTTTGGCAGTACCTGCTGATTGGGTCCTAAAAGCAAGCTGGTTTTAACTTTTAATATTTGGCTCCTGTGTTCTGCCATGATTAGTCGCAAAATACTGGTTCTCTAGCCTATCACTAGTTTTAGGACAAGGTGAGACATTTTGGTAAGCAGCGCAGATTGTTTCGTGTTTTCTCTCATTGAAAAAAAGAGTGTGCGCGTATGAGCGCGCGTGTATCTGGTGAAGATGTTTAGCGAAACTTTTTTAAGGATGATATACCTTGGATGTTTCCTGTCTCTTTGTGGGCTTACGCATGCCATTCCAAGTTACCCTATCTGGTGGTAAGTTTACTTTTCACTCTACTTTTAACTTAAATTCTGCAATGCCATATGATAGTTATGCCTACCTATTATTTCAACAATATACAGTACTTTATGTTAATTTATTGTTTTTTTGAAAGGATAGGCTAATATCAGCATGTGGTTTCCAATGCTGGGCACCCTGGCAATTAAGTTGTAGCCTATCATACCGGTCTAATTGGCCCTCTCAACGGACAGTCGATATCGACGTTAACAAGCTGAGACGGAGTCGAAGCTAGTCAAGTGAAATTGTATGAAGAAAAAAATGGCACGTGAGTCAATGACACTGTTTATTTCAAAGTGCACACAGTGCTGAAACAAGGGTATAATACCGACACAGACTGGTTATGCAAAATAAAACATTTGAAGAGATTTTTGTGTAAACTAGTTTCAGCATGATTTGATTAACTTAAAAAGAGGTCATGCTCCATTCTACTTGATTCAATATTCGATAATAGACATAGGCCTAATGGCAGGTGCAGAATACATTCGTTTATGAGAGAGGCAGCGGGAAAAGGGAAAGGTACATTTTTGCTAATCAAAATGAATTATGTTATTTTAATGAGACTAATATCTAATAATAATAATGTGAAATAATTCAACTAAGTACGTGCCGTTTACTTTCCTTCCCATTATTACTTTAATCAGAAAATGTATATGCAAAATGTACATTTCCTAGTAATCTCAATGATTTTTTCGATATCATGTAATGAATCCTTTATACACAAATTTAATAAACGGATTTCACTATTAAGAATATTGATTATTTCCCACGTATTCAATTGAAATTGGCCTATCAGTTATGTTATCCAATGCAGTTGTGTAACCCCATGAGATAGCGGCTACAATTATTTGGATATAGCCTCAGCCACTTTCAACGATGCTTCATAAACTGCAAGTTTTATTTGGTCTCCATAGCCAAATAATCAAATGTAATTTATTTGTCTTCTTATAGCACTGTCATTTCCCAAACAGTCAATTTCCCTTTGACATCTTATTGTGTTAAGCAGTAGGCCTAAAGAGAATGAGGGATGGCTTCAAGCCTTGAGTTGGGGGTCAGTTGAAAAATGAATGAAACCCAATTGCCCATTCCCAGACTGTGGAAATTAGGGTGGAAGATTTTCAACTGGAATTTCCTTTTGATTCCAAATAATCCATCATTGACCGAATGTCTTATATTAAAGGTAAGAGCTGTCTGTTGTCATCTCTTGACAAAATATGAACTGTTTTCTGAGTTATTGAGTAGGCCTATTGCATGTTATAATATTATCGTGATTGAAGTCACATTTGGAATTTATGTTGACTGACAGGCCATTAGAGGAGCTTTAATTGATAAATGATTGATTTCTGTTGAACAAATTGCTGAAAGAAACGAGTGGCATTTGAGCCAACTGGGCATTAGGTGGACTGTTAGAGTCAGCTGATCAAACTGAGAACGAACATTTATGGAAAGGTGCAGTTGGAGGATGGAAAATTGGATGAATGTAAATTCCATTCACTCATCTTTAGTATGGATTTCGTAGAAAGGCTTGTGGAGCCCTCTTGTTGAACAACTTATCTTCCCTTGAGAGGGCAGACATTTGTCAGATTCTGCAGCTCAGAGGCATTAGAGCCAGAGGATAGGGGATGCTACAGACTAGACACAGTCCTAGATCAGAGATCCTCAGTCCCAAGAAATTCACTACAGGTTTACATTTCTCCAATCACACACCGCATCCTTCAACAAATCAATTTTTTCCTATGAAATATTAAAGATGCTGTGTCCTGCACTTATTTCAGCTAATAGGTCTCCTGGGGGTAATACTGATGAGAATCTAATTACATGCTCAGCTGGACAGAAATCCATCATAAACAGTGGTGGGCTCTCTAGTCCTAGATCAGCACTCCTACTCTTAGACCCAGGGCTGGGAAAGACTGGCCTAAATCAGGATGGGTTCATTCTGTGGGGAGAAACTTAATGGTCTACTTCTGTTTCTCGCAAACTTCTCTTTGAGTATCCCCCCAGATGTTCCCCTATTTGATCTATACCAGTACCAGTACTCGATTCAACTGGTGATAATCATCAAGCCATTGATCAGCCGTTTTTATCTCAATATCAAATCATTTCTGGGTAACAATTAAGTTCCGTACAGTGATTGCTTTCAATTAAAATTGTCAAAAAGAAACAAAAATAGCTTTTTAGCATTGGGACATTTCTCAAACAATAATTTTGATAGGAATGTCTGGGAGTGGTCTGAGTGGGGAAGGGGAAACTGAAAATTAGCTGTTATTGGCAGAGAGGTTTGGAACTGCCTTTCTTATTGGTCTATTAACTAATTTACTCATAATGATGTCACCATGGAAGGCCAAAACAAAATCCCACCAAAACAGGCAGAAATTTCAGACTGTCTTTTCAAACAGCTCTTACACTAAAAGGGCATTATCATAATTTTCACAATTTCACAGTATTATTCCAACCTCACAGTGTGGAAATATATTATAAAACACAGGAAATCAAGTTTTTGTTTGCACTGGGCCTTTACTGTGCCTTCAGAAAGTAATTATACCACTTGACTTATTCCATATTTTGTTGTGTTACAGACTGAATTAAAAATTGATTAAATTGTTGTTGTTTTTTCTCACCCATCTACAGACAATAATGGCAAAGTGAAAACATATATTTAGAAATGATTGCACTTTTATTGAAAATTAAATACAGAAATATCTCATTTGCATAAGTATTCACACCCCTGAGTCAATACTTTGTAGAATCACCTTTGGCAGTGATTACAGCTATAAGTCGTTCTGGGTAAGTCTTTAAGAGCTTTCCACACCTGGATTGTGCAACATTTGCCCATTATTCTTATCAAAATTCTTCAAGCTGGTTGATGATCATTGCTAGACAACCATTTTCAGGTCTTGCCATATATTTTCAAGTAGATTTAAGTCAAAACTGTAACTCAGACACTCATTCATGGTCTTCTTGGCAAGGAACGCCAGTGTAGATTTGGCAGTGTGTTTTAGGTTATTGTCCTGCTGAAAGGTGAATTAATCTCCCAGTGTTTGGTGGAAAGCAGACTGAACCAGGTTTTCCTCTAGGATTTTGCCTGTGCTTAGCTCCATTCCGTTAATTTTCTATTCTCAAAAGATTGCAAGCATACCCATAACATGATGCAGACACAATTATGCTTGAAAATATTTAAAGTGGTACTCAGTAATGTGTTGTATTGGATTTGCCTCAAACATAATGCTTTGTATTCAGGACAAAAAGCTAATTGCTTAGCCAATTTGTTTGCAGTATCACTTTAATGCCGTGTTGCAAAAATGATGCATGTTTTGGAATATTTGTATTCTGTACAGGCTTCCTTCTTTTCACTGTGAATTGGGTTAGTATTGTGGAGTAACTACAATGTTGTTGGTCCATCCTCAGTTTTCTCTTATCACAGCCATTAAACTCTGTATGTTTTAAAGTCCCATTGGCCTCATGGTGAAATCCCTGAGTGGTTTCCTTCCTCTCCAGCAACTGTTAGGAAGGACACCTGTATCTTTGTAGTGACTGGGTGTACTGATACATCATCCAACGTGTAATCAATAACTTCACCATGCTCAAAGGGATGTTCGATGTCTCCTTTTTTCTATAGGTGCCCTTCTTTGCGAGGTATTGTAAAATCTCCCTGGTCTTTGTGGTTGGATCTGTGTTTGAAATTCACTGCTCGACTGAGGGACCTTACGGATAATTAATTGTATGTGTGGGGTACACAGATGAGGTAGTCATTTAAAAATCATATTAAACAATATTATGAGTATTGTTTGACATTATGGTGTATTGTGTGTAGGCCAGTGACACAAAATCTTCATTTAATCCATTTTAAATTCAGGCTGTAACACAATAAAATGTGGAAAATATCAAGGGGTGTGAATACTTTCTGACGGCACTGTAAGTAGAACTGGCTGTGGCTATTCAAGGAGAGGTTTGGGAAACACTGGTCTAATACAATGCTGACAGAGAGAGTTGTTCACTGAGCTCCACCAGAATCAAAGTGACACAGTTATGTACAGCCCACAGTACATAGTCATTCACCCTCTCTTTTTCGATCATAAAAGAGCTGTCTTTTGAGTTTCTTTTTTGTGGGGCCAAGATTGTATCAAAACACCAGAACCAGTCATGATGACTGACAGAAGATGGCAGGCTTCCATTTGGTCACAGCAAACAGCCTCTGGCACCAAAATAAAGTCATCAACTTGTGTGTTTATGATTTGCTATTGGTGGGTGGGTCAGAGCACTGATTCAATCTGGGCAAAAGTACAACGACGAAAGCAAAACAGAGGCGAGCAAGTCCAAAGACGCCGCTGAGCGTTCTCTGGGCTTATTGTGTCACCCCTACCAATACAAAGCTCAGCTGAAGCTGCAGCACCAGGCTATAAGAAGCTGAAGTGAAGTCACCATTGAACTCTGCATACTTTATGTTATGTTGAGTTTTGATTCATTCTGGCTTAATGGAAACTAGATACCTCGCTAAAGAGTTAGATAAGAAGCTAAAATAGGCTTGTGTTTCATGGTACTGTAACTTAACCCTCCAGCTGTGTTCCGGTTGAATTGGACCAAGTTTTTCTCTCTGACGAATGTAGTTCATGGGTGAGACTACAATTAGTGTATAAAATTGAGTTCAGGCACATGCCCATTCATCAAATGGACACACGCACACGCACACGCACACACACACACACACACACACACACACACACACACACACACACACACACACACACACACACACACACACACACACACACACACACACACACACACACACACACACACACACACACACCTCACTCCCCTTCTTGGCTTCCATGGCAACCCCCATGGGAACCTTTCCCCAATAGGATCTTTCCCCCACGGGAACCACACCTGTTGGCATTCTCACCAACAATCGCAACATTGTTTCAATAATATATTGAACTTTTCTTGCAGCTCTGGTATATAAAGCTTTTTGAGGCCTTGCTCACAGTTCATTCTGTGGCGCAATGAGCAAGTTATATACCGTATGTGAGGCTCTTGATCGTATCTTTGATCATGACACTGGTGAGGAGGAGAGAGTCCTTGTTAAACTTTGACACAAAGTAGTCTGTGATATATAGCACAATATGTTTAATCTGAGTATTAGATATAGTCAAAATAACCCATACATTACGCTGTTTTTTACTCCAAATCGAGTTGTATGAGCTCAGGTCAATGAGGCCTACAGGCCATAAATTGCAAATAGAAGTTCAAAACTTGTAATGTTGATAAAAAGATCTAACACAACATTAGGTGATAATATATGTATTATTATGGTATATAATCAGCTGTAATGAGGCGGTCATTTTGGACTGGGAACACAGAATTAATTAACATGAAATGAACACAACAGAACGGTTAACCCAATGTTTTACATAACACCTTGCTGTTGAACAATAAGTGCCTTTTAACTCCTCTCACTAAACGTGTCTTTACTTTTGCAAATAATTGTCAATCCTCCAAGAACTGACAGATATTATTATGATGAAAAGTAGCTTTGTGGAGGTTTGTTGACAGAAGCTGGTGCCTGAATGCTGCTTGGAGTTAGAATGGACACCAGAGGTATTTCGACTTCAATTTCTGTACAATGGCGGAGGATTGGCTGAGGATATGGGTCTCGACCAAGACAGGTTCATGTCTTTCTAACTCCTCGACCTGTCATGGCTCAGCCTGACTGCATCCCCACACACACACCACCCCACCCCACCCCACCCCACCTTAAAGATAAATACCTGGAGGTGAAAGCTTGCCGCACATTCCTTTTCCCAAACGTGCTCTCTTGATGTCAAAGTCGGCTCCAAAGCCCCAGGGCCTGCAAGAGTAAAGTGGTAATTCTACGGTACCCTGCTTGGGCTTGCTGAAATATGCATTAAACCTAGTCTGGATACACTTAAATGAGAGGAGGAAAGATCTATACTGACGAAGACTAGAATCAAACATGATATCTATTATTTTCTCTTGTGTGTGTATTTCTGATGATAACATGCAGCTACTGTTTATAGAGATGACACAGGCAAGGTTTATATGAATCCTCAATCGTCTTGCTTTTGTTTGAGTTTGTGTATCACCTAGAGGAAATGTTTTTCTCTTCTCAGTGGCAAGTGGTAAGTAACAGTAAAGGAATCTGGTATAAGACACATGATTCATTCTTTACCTATGAGAAAATAAAAATAACCTTCTTAATCAGAATCACTTTTATTCGCTCAGCACATTCACACATACCCAGAACTGTACTTGGTGATATGGTGCTGCGGCAGCACACATAACCAGGTCTCATAGCAAAACGAATGATATTTGACTAAAATCTGTGCCACTCCATTTAGTATGATATGTTACATGTTACTACTATTTTATGTTACATTACATTGGCCTACCAATGTAATAGCAGTCGTACAATATAATATGAATTGTAGGACATATAGTATGTTAAGAATTACAATTCGTATGATAAAGTTGAAGTCGGAAGTTTACATACACCTTAGCCAAATACATTTAAACTCAGTTTTTCACAATTCCTGACATTTAATCCTAGTAGAAATTCCCTGTCTTAGGTCAGTTAGAATCACCACTTCATTTTAAGAATATGAAATGTCAGAAATTTGGATTAATAGAGAGAATGCTTTGTTTCTTTCATCACATTCCCAGTGGGTCAGAAGTTTACATACACTCAATTAGTATTTGGTTGCATTGCCTTTATATTGTTTAACTTGGGTCAAACGTTTCGGGTAGCCTTCCACAAGCTTCCCACAATAAGTTGGGTGAATTTTTGCCCATTCCTCCTGACAGAGCTGGTGTAACTGAGTCAGGTTTGTAGGCCTCCTTGCTCGCACACGCTTTTTCAGGTCTGCCTGCAAATTTTTTATAGGATTGAGGTCAGGGCTTTGTGATAGCCACTCCAATACCTTGACTTTGTTGTCCTTAAGCCATTTTGCCACAACTTTGGAAGTATGCTTGGGGTCATTGTCCATTTGGAAGACCCATTTGCGACCAAGCTTTAACTTCCTGACTGATGTCTTGAGATGTTGCTTCAATATATCCACATAATTTTCCATCCTCATGATGCCATCTGTTTTGTGAAGTGCACCAGTCCCTCCTGCAGCAAATCACCCCCACAACATGATGCTGCCACACCCGTGCTTCATGGTGGTAATTATGGCCAAACAGTTCTATTTTTGTTTCATCAGACAAGAGCGGTTTTGGAGCAGTGGCTTCTTCCTTGCTGGGCGGCCTTTCAGGTTATGTCGATATAGGACTCGTTTTACTGTGGATATAGATACTTTTGTACCTGTTTCCTCCAGCATCTTCACAAGGTCCTTTGCTGTTGTTCTGTGATCGATTTGCACTTTCGCACCAAAGTACGTTCATCTCTAGGAGACAGAACGCATCTCCTTCCTGAGCGGTATGACGGCTGCGTGGTCCCATGGTGTTTATACTTGCGTACTATTGTTTGTACAGATGAACGTGGTACCTTCAGGCGTTTGGAAATTGCTCCCAAGGATGAACCAGACTTGTGGAGTTCTACAATTTTTTTCTGAGGTCTTGGCTGATTTATTTTGATTTTCCCATGATGTCAAGCAAAGAGGCACTGAGTTGGAAAGTAGGCCTTGAAATACATCCACAGGTACTCAAATGATGTCAATTAGCCTAACAGAAGCTTCTAAAGCCATGACGTAATTTTCTGGAATTTTCCAAGCTGTTTAAAGGCACAGTCAACTTAGTGTATGTAAACTTCTGACCCACTGGAATTGTGATACAGTGAATTATAAGTAAAATAATCTGTCTGTAAATAATTGTTGGGAAAATGACTTGTGTCATGCACAAAGTAGATGTCTGACTTGCCAAAACTATAGTTTGTTAACAAGACATTTGTGGAGCGGTTGAAAAATGAGTTTTAATGACTCCAACCTAAGTGTATGTAAACTTCCGACTTCAACTATATGTTATGAAATTGCCATTTTGTACAATATGTTACAAATTTGCAATACGTATAATATGTTACCAATTCCAATTTGTTGTGGCTAACGTTAGCTAGGTGAGGTGGCTAATACTAATGTTAGCTAGGTGGCTAGCGTTAGCTAGGCAAGAGGTTAGGGGTTAAGGTTAGGGTTAAGGAAAGGGCGAGGAGTTAGGTTAGGGTTAGGATTAGATAACATGCTAAGTAGTTGCAAAATAGCTAGAACATGCAGTGTTGCTAAGTAACTGAAAAGTTCATATTGTCTGTGATGAGGTTCAAACACACAACCTTTGGGTTGCTAGAAGTTTGCATTGCCTGTGATGAGGTGTGAACACTCAACCTTTGGGTTGCTAGAAGTCTGTGTTATTCACCCACCAAACCACCCTCACTCCTTTTGTTTCTAACCTACTGTCTTATTGAACATAATATATCATACTAAACAGATCAAATCATGTAACCTAATGTAAAGTAACATATCATACTAAATGGAGTAGCACAGATTTTTTTTAAATATAATATGTTTTGCTCAGGCTGGTAGACATATTATATTATAGAGACAGAAACAGAGAGAGGAATTTCAGTTCATATTAGAAGTTAGATCTATGGATTACAAGGATGAACAATTTACTAATAAATAAAAACATTTTGCATTCAACTTTAGACCACAAACTCCATATATCTTAAATGGAGTTGTACGGCATGTAAATATGTATTTGTTAGTACTCAATAACACCATGTACTCTGTCTTAGGTCAGTCTACCTCGTAATAGTCTACCTCTGTAATAAATCCATAAATCATATGGTTGAAGCTTTCCCCACTTCCTCTCCTCCTACTTCCTAACAGTAATAGAGGTGACCTGAATCACTCAGCCTGTATAGGACGTCCTCAGAAGCAGAGCTAGCGTGAGGGCCATGGGTCTGACCGCCCTAGGGCCCACACCTATAGGGGCCCTGTAAGGGGCCCCCTGTTCTTGCAGATAAAAAAAAATTGAAATAAAGAAAATACATTATTTAACACTATAAAACATGGCAAAATTGATAAATAATATATAATTTTATCAAATCCTGGAATTTGTCTGAGCTGGTGTTGGTTATTTTATAAAGCAATGTACAGCTGTGTCTGTCGTTATACCCCCTTGAGGGGCCCCCCTGCATGGCCTTGGACCAAAACGCAATTATCGGAAAAACACCATTCTAAAGCTCAACTGATACGAGTGGTTTCATGTGACAGAGGTGAAAATCTCCATTAGAAACACTGAAAGAGGTGAAGTCTAAAGATGCAACTAGGATGGGTTTCTAATATGACTAAGATTGTGCCTTTAGTTTAGTTTAGTATATTAGTTTATAATGACGTGGACAGTCCCTTTTGATAAAAAGAGCAGCTTTAGCCTCTACGGCTAATTTCCAGCTGTAGTCCCCGGCCAGTTGTCAATAGGCATATTGGACAAAGAAAAACGTTGATATGAAAACCAATAGAACATGAGAGGAATATTGCTTTCAATGGCATGTCAGGAAGTCTTTATAAAATACGGAGTGGGGTTCCAGATTTTTGGGAACCAGATTTGCCATAGCTAAAGTTACTGAGATTTCTGCGCATGTGCGTGATTTATTTTACATAGCTGCTGTCCACTCCGTACCGTCTCCCCCTCCTTCCAGATTGTTTTATGTAGCTGAGCTCACAATGCTGACTACATACCTGCTGCTTCCCCCTTCTTGATCAGCAATGTACGCCTTTGTCTGGTGTAGCCTACAATCTCCATGTTGTACACAAAAGACATGGTCAACATGTTCAAACTATTGTAGAAGAGTAGGCTATTAAGCATAAGCATGATTCCATGTTATTTTTCAGGAGGGGAGTTAGGCTAAATGCAGAGCTATTTACATGTTGGGGGACCAGGCAATGCAAAACAAACTTGCCCATTGTCAGACACTGGTTACCAGTCCAGATACATGCTTGGCTGCCTAGAACCTTCGCTGCCCAGAGGTGGAACAGCTACAGTAGGTAGCCTACTCGTGCTGTACTTCCATGATCATTGAGAAGCTAAATCAATTTAGAGCCTGTGTGTTGCTAAAACACAGATAGTTTTTAACCCAATGCAAAACTCAAGTGGGGAGTTACATGACACCTAATTATTGTTTTAATGTTATTTTTTCATCATCATTGCAAACATTCGCTAAGCAGGAGGCAGACAGGCAGTCAAAGTAATAGTGTTCTTTTTTGTGGCTAGTGGCTACAATATGGCAGCAACTATAGCCTACGTCATCACACAAAACAATCCATTGCAACAGACAGAGAAGGTTGTAGCCTTCATAATAGGTTATATATTTTTGCGAATGTTCATTCAAATTGCTGCAGGGTTTTTATTTCAGCTTAGAAAGATAAGGCAGAGACATAGGCTACATCATCATGGTTAAGAAGAGGGTAAAGAGAGAAACGGCGAAGGATTGGGGGAGTGTCAGCAGCAGCTACGTATAAAAAAATGTGTGCGAAAAATAACACATGCGCAGAACATGATCCGGATCCTTATCTTTGAGAAAGAGGTTTCTGGAGTGGCTAAGGCCTATACAATAATTCCCTAAATGTTTCAACGGTTGGTTTTTGGCTAGGGTACTTTAAAGCAAGGTAAGACATCCATTGTAGTAGGCTATGAAGTTAAACTTCCAGGGTTCAAACAATTAAGTATATCTTCTCAACATGCAGACTGCCTTCAACCAAAGCCAACCCTAGCCGTTAGGGGGCCCTCAGTGAAACATTTTAGTGGCCCCCCTCTTGATGGCGGAGAGTAAAAAGTAAATTTCCTGCAATTCTACACATTTTGCCATGGGGCGTAGACAGGGCTCTAAAGTGCGACCAAAAATGTTGCTGTGCGACCTGAAGTTTTCATTTGGGAGCAACAGTTTCTAAAACGAAAATCGGATAAAAAATTCAGTGAGTAACAATATTTCGCCACAACAATCTTTTCTACTCTGCTCAAACAATTAGATTTTGCTGCGAAGAGACAGAATCATTATATAATTTATTCTGATATTGCCCCTATGTAGCTAGTTTTTGGTCACAGGTTCAGGTTAATTTCAAATGAACCCTACAAATAGCAGTGTTGGGAAATTTGGAAAGCCATAGTCAATCAATCAACAATATAATAATACTCTTAGGAAAACATTAATATTTATTTATGTAACCTTTATTTGACTAGGCAAGTCAGTAAAGAAGAAATTCTTATTTACAATGACAGCCTACACTGGCCAAATACGGACAATTGTGCACTGTCCTATTGGACTCCCAATCACAGCCGGTTGTGATATAGCCTGGAGTCGAACCAGGGTGTATGTAGTGACCCCTCTAACACTGAGATGCAATGCCTTAGACCGCTGCGCCACTCATGAGCCCAACTAACTAGCTTACAAACTGTGGATACTTTGCGATTAGAAAGATTCAAAATTAATGTAAGACATCACAGCACAGTCGTTTTTTTGCCCATATCGTGCTGCCCTACTAACAACCTGGCAACTTTAGCAGTATATGCAAACATTTGGTGGCACAGAAACAAAGGTAAAGTGATGTCTTTTAACAGGAGATATGCTTCAAAAGTAAGTAGGATTATTTGACTGTCTTTACACAGGCAGCCCAATGCTTATATTTTTTATTTTGACCAATCATATCAGATCTTTTCACATACGATATTTTTCAGAGGTTATCTGATTTTTCAAAAGAAAAAAAAGATCAGAATTGGGCTGCCTGTGTAAACACAGCCATGTACAGTGCCTTCAGAAAGTATTCACACCCTTAACTTTTTCCACATTTTATTGTGTTACAGCCTGAATTTAAAATGGATTAAATTGAGATTTTGTCACTGGCCTAACACAATAACTCATAATGTCAAAGTGGAACTGTTTTTCTAAATTTTTACAAATTAATAAAAAATGAACAGCAGAAATGTCTTGAGTCAATAAGTATTCAACCCCATTGTTATGGCAAGCATAAATAAGTTCAGGAGAAAAATGTGCTTAACAAGTCACATAATAAGTTGCATGGACTCACACTGTGTGCATTAATAGTGTTTAACATGATTTTTGAATGACTACCTCATCTCTGTACGCAACACATACAATTATCTGTAAAGTCCCTAAGTCGAGCAATGAATTTCAAACACAGATTCAACCACAAAGACCAGGGAGGTTTCCCAGTGCCTCACAAAGAAGGACACCTATTGGTAAAAATAAAAACGCAGACATTGAAGTTATTAATTACACTTTGGATGGTGTATCAATACACCCAGTCACTACAAAGATACAGGTTGACGGAGAGGAAGGAAACCACTCAGTGATTTCACCATGAGGCCAATGGTGACTTTAAAACAGTTAGAGTTTAATGGCTGTGATAAGAGAAAACTGAGGATGGATCAACAACATTGTAGTTTCTTCACAATGCTAACCTAATTGACAGGGTGAAATGAAGGAAGCTTGTACAGAATGAAAATATTCCAAATGCATCCTGTTTGCAACAAGGCACTAAAGTAATACTGCAAAAAATGTGGCAAAGCAATTCACTTTATGCCCTGAATACAAAGTGTTATGTTTGGGGAAAATCCAATACAACACATTGCGTGTTTGAGTACAACTCTCCATATTTTCAAGTATAGTGGTGGCTGCATCATGTTATGGGTATGCTTGTAATCGTTAAGGACTTGGAATGAATGGAATTAAGCTAAGGACAGGCAAAATCCTAGAAGAAATCCTGGTTCAGATTGCTTTCCACATTAGGAGATAAATTCACATTTCAGCAGTACAATAACCTAAAACCCAAGGCCAAATCTACACTGGAGTTGCTTACCAAGAAGACAGTGAATGATCCTGAGTGGCCGAGTTAGTTTTGACTTAAATCTACTTGAATTCTATGGCAAGTCCTGAAAATGGTTGTCTAGCAATGAGCAGTGACCAATTTGACAGAGCTTGAAGAATTTTGTTTTTTTGTTGTTGGACAATCCAGGTGTGGAAGGCTCTTAGTGACTTACGCAGAAAAATAGTGACTAAGCGGTGTGAATACTTATGTAAATTAGATATTTCTGTATTTCATGTTAAAAAATGTCTTAAACATGTTTTTACTATATCATTATAGGGTATTATGTGTAGATAATTGAGAAAATAAATCATTTTAATACATTTTGAATTCAGGCTCTAACACAAAATGTTGAATAAATCAAGGGGTATTGCTTAGTTGAGGTCAAAATAGCTCTTACAATATTTCAGTGGTATAAATACTTGGTAGAACTGTATTGCAGAAACCAGGTACCCTCTGAAAAAAAAAAAAAATATTCTATGGAAAATTTTATATAATTCCAGAATTCCAATCGTCCAATATTCTATATGTGCAACTTATTATGGTATTTGGGTTGTTTTAACGTTTGGTGTGAAGTGACTGAGGATTTGGGCATGCTTTTTGAAGCTTCCTGCCATTGGCCCTACCACCATTGTTTCACTAGCAGCAATGCTAATGCTGGCTGTGGGGTAAGTAAATAAAGAAAAACTAAGCCATATTTTTGGTCATTATCTCTCAGGATCAATGGATGAATAATTTTTTGTCAGTAAAGTATATTTCAAATGTTGGTGTACCGCCCTGTTTTTAACTCATAAATAAGACACAGTTAATATTTATTTCAAAATTCAAAACAATTAATGATACTACAATCAAATTATGGTAAATCAGCTTCTTTTTGGGGTCAAAATTATCCCAGTTGGTAATCTATGTATGTAAAATAGGCCCAGTAGCAACAGAAAGGTCGGTTCCTCCTATTTTTAGAAATCAGAACTCAGTTTCCTCGCACGATTGTGTGTAGAAATGTTGTGCAAAGACTGGGTTTATCAGAACACATGTTTGAGGAGCTGCGCAGTGTGAGCGCTCACTACCAGACAGGGTTTTTCCAATTTTCCAATCGCTCTGTATGCGATAAATAAGAAACATGACGAACTAACAAAGATACACACATTTAATTCCACAAAAGTATGCAAATTAACCTGTAGACCGATAAGCTTGACCAGTCAAATTGATTTTCAGCAGTTAACCAACTAACGGTTAACTGTTGACATCCCTAGTGATGATGCCTAATTTGCGTTTATGATAGGCCATATCAGCTATTCATGTTTTAAATGATTTGGTCAGAAGGGCGCTTCGAGAGCACCCCACTCCCTCTGTGCTGAGACTAGCTCCACGCCTGTACGTCCTGAGACTTATGACTGTGTGTATTGTCCAGGCAGGTTCTGTTTGTCTGTCTGGCCTGTTCTGATCGGATCATCTACAGTGTACACTCACACAGTAGTCATACAATACTAGCTTTAACCAGCTCATACATGGTCAAACATGAATCACAGGTAACACCTAAAATAGTATAACCATATCATAAGGCATGGGGAACAGCATAATGCAATACAAAATAAGCGCAGCACAATGGTGAGATAAAAACATATACAGTAGTACAGTATCTATGTAGCTAGTGGGATAGGTTGGAACCATGCCGCTGTTTGTTTTCTTACACCTGCTGACCTCACTCAACACCCACAGAGACATTCACAAGTTCTTCCTGGCAGAACAGAACGTCTACAGGTCAAATTAAAAGCCGTGCCACTTGTTTTCCGTTCTTCCTCCCTCAGTCTTTCCCAGACAAGATCTTATCTGCTCACACTTGCGGAGGGGGCTGTACTTGTGTTGCTGGTTTCACTTGGCATGGTTCAGAAGTCATCACATTCCTGCTCTACATGTTATGGCTATTAGGAGCAAGTGTCTGCGGTGGGTTGTGATGTGGACTCAGGTTTCTGTTGTGCGAGGTCTGCTGTGCTCAGCTTAGCGCCTTAGGGTGCGGATTGACAAGCGCCAAAGAGAGGTCAATTTGGAATAGAAGTTTCCTTGTTTACTGATGTGCTTGCTTTCATTCATATTTATTGCAGACAAAATGCAGGCCGTGAGGACTTGACATCCTCTCAGACACTTTTAGAGCCTGTTTCTCCCTGTCTTTCTTTTTGTATTTCTCATATATGATTAACCAGAGGTCTAGTCATGTCTCTGAGCCAAAGAAAATAATATGGGAAAGCCTTTTAAGTGAGCATGACACATTGCTCCGCCATTTGCTCGGGGATATACTTTGGAAAGTACTAAATGGCTACACTTACTAGGTAACCCATTGACGCATGTAGGCTACAGACAAGAGGTTGAAAGCAGACGCATGAGACTAGGTGTATTCAGTTAAGCTTCATTTGTTCGAGCAAACAATATATTTGCTATGTTGACTTGATGTGCGACACAAACGTCTGGTACACAAGGTCAGCCTGTCTCTCAGGGATGGCCTGGGTCTCGTTTTCCAGTTGCGATGTAACTTAAGCATTACGGTGATCGTACCAGTTGCATCGTAGGGAGAACGTTCACTAAGTGCGTCTTTAGCCATTTGTCGACACTGATAGAATCGAAAGAAAAGCAACACTGCTCTCGGATCAGCTCTTAGAGACGTATTATAACCTATGGCTACAAATATTGAGGAGGCTTAACATGCTTTACCCAATAATAATGCATTAATTGCACACGTCATGAAGCATATTGAGGCAAAAATGACAGGCTGTAGCTTAGTGGCAGAAATAAAACTCAATATGATTTTAATATGATTGAAATATATAGGCCCATGTAGCCTGTTTATCTTTCAACTCAGTTATCTCGGTTTTCATTTGAAGCATTATTTTATCTGTCACTTGTTTGTAATAATTGCAAATACTTTGGCACTTTGTATTTGTAGTCAACTTTGTTCTGACGTTATTGGAGCTTACAGTCAGACAGATGCCTAGCCTAAACATCTTGATTATATGTTTAACCGAGATCTTCTGTGAATAAAGTGATGCGGAAGGGCAAAAAGCATCTAACGATGCACTTTAGCTGCGCTACAAGTGTCTGGATCACTCGTAGATGTGTGAACGTTTTTTAAGAGCAACGTTACTAACGAAGCCTCTGGGAAACAGATCGGCTACTAAAGAAACATCGTAAGATGGTTCTAATGAAGATCTCAATGCTACGAAGTCTCTGGTAAACCTCTCAGTGTAGAGTGGTACGGTTAAATCATTTGTTTAGAGTGCAATTTAGAAATGCCTGGGGTGAGACTCTGGCTCCGTATGATAATCTTGTTGTTGTGATCACAGAGTGATTACTTCTTTAACATCGTTGCCCAGGTCAACAGATAGTGAGATAATTGAGCTGCACAAGTCCTGCCTGCTCCCACCTGCTCTGGCTTGAGGCCTACTGTCGGAGCCACGTTTGGGAGTGTCAAAAACAGTGAACGGATATCCCTTCTTTCTATGTACTTGATCTTCTTTTTGTCCAGCTCCTGTTATTTTGGATGAGTGTAAAATTCCCGTATTCTACTGTTGGAGGTTGGAGCAGATCACTGTGCAAACAAACACTGCACTGTCTGTCTCTGCCATAATGGCCAAATCACTCAGACGTGGATCGCCAGATTACTGTCATCAATAGCAGCTTCAGTGAGGACTGAGTTTACTGCGGAAGGAGCTGTTGACTGGAGTGCCAACAAGGAACTTGTTGCTACTATGCAGTAGCTGCCTTGCCAATGACAATAGAAAGTCAGTTATTAGATCAAATGTTATGTTACGGTTGTAATATAATACGTTTTTATTCATGGTGAATTTAATAATATAACAATGCCAATCATAGAATGAGGTTTATCCAATCCTATCGTCTCTATGAGCTGTATTTACCTGAGCTGACAACGATGGCTAGTAATTGGAGAGGAATTAACCCTAACTGTATGTAGTACTCTGGGAGAGGCTGAATGGAAATAAATGCATGGTGGCTAGATGAAAACAATGTGATGGATTATGAGGAGCAGAGCAGAGGAACAGGAGTGAAGGAAAATACTGCATGTTAAAAGCTTTATGTGGAAGTGCATGAGTGTGGTCTGAATGTATCTTATTAATATATTGTAATACATGGGTGAAGTACAGTAGGATATCAACCAAGCACCTATATTGTGGAATGGATAATCAAAGTGAAACATATTTGCTATCAATGTGTCCAAAATAGTTCCCCCCTTGGGAACAATAACGTGTACCAGCTGTTGTTAAAACATAGTGGCCATCATGTAATCTCATGTCATGCTCATGTACATGCTTCCTTTCATCCTCATTGGATGGTTGTCATCCTCCCACTCTCGACCCTCCCACTGACGGTAGTAGGCCACTGTACAAAACAGTGGAAATACAAACTGACTGGAGCCAGATTGACTGGTGTGTTCTTTAGATCAAACAATTACAATTACAGCATGCTGCTTCAAAAGTCTTCTTCAAAAGTACCACAATGACATAACATGAGATGACACAGCACAGAGATAGTGGTCACGTTTCCATGGTTACGAGCGATGTTAACACCTTAATTGAAAGACACACACACACACACAGAAAGACGTAATCAGAGAACAATCAAGTTTGCACTTGTTGCATCCCAGAATATCCGTCCTCAAAGAGAAAGGGGGATGGATGGATAGATATGTAATTAATACATCCGTCTGAAGTCTCATTGTACAGTTGCACTCTCATTACCCTAAGTCAACGGCCTGTTTAGCGTGTGGACACTTAAAAAAAGTTGTGGTTCTCTGTAATAACAAGGTGCAGTTTCCACGTTGTCAACCTAGAGGTCTATGAACCACTTTGGGTTCACGGGGGGACTTTCATCTTTCCCCGTGGCGCGGTTACCTTTGTGGAGTATAGCACTGGGACTGCGGTTTAAATCCACACAAAGGCCAGGTGGCTACAGAGGGGATAGATAGAGGGATAAGGCATAGATGCTTAATGGTAACATCTGATACACACACACACACACACTGCACGTACACACATAAGCACAACATACAAACACACAAAGAAAGAGAGACACACACAAACAGTCAATATATCATGTCACTGCCTCCTCTCTCCCCATGCAGGTCCCTAGCGGTGGGCCACCAGTACTCGTCCCTGGGCTCCCAGCCCATCCTGTGCGGCTCCATTCCTGGCCTGGTGCCCAAGCAGCTGCGATTCTGCCGGAACTATGTGGAGATTATGCCCAGTGTGGCAGAAGGGGTGAAGATCGGCATCCAGGAGTGCCAGCATCAATTCAGGGGCCGTCGTTGGAACTGCACCACCATCAACGACAAGGCCATCTTCGGACCAGTGCTGGACAAAGGTAATGTATGATAATAGAATTAAAAGAGAAGACAGGATACACTCATAAACACTGGTGTAAAGCACTTAAGTAAAAATACTTAAAAGTACTAATAAAGTAGTTTTTTGGGGGTATCTGTACTTTACTATTTATATTTTTGACTACTTTTACTTTTAATTCACTACATTCCTTACGAAAATATTGTACTTCTTACATTTTCCTTGACACCCTAAAGTACTCATTACATTCTGAGTGCTTAGCAGGACAGGAAAAGAGTCAAATTCACGCACTTATCAAGAGAACATCCCTGGTCATCCCTACTGCCTCTGATCTGGCGGACTCACTAAACACACATGCTTCGTTTGTAAATGATGTCTGAATGTTGGAGTGTGCCCGTGGCTTTCCATATAAACACGAAAAAATGGTGCCATCTGGTTTGCTTAATATAAGGAATTTGAAATTATTTATACTTATACTTTTGATACATAAGTATATTTTAAACCAAATACTGTTTGACTTTTACTCAAGAAGAATTTTCCTGGGTGACTTTTACTTTTACTTGAGTCCTTTTTTTATGAAGGTATCTTTACTTTTACTCAAGTATGACAGTTGGGTACTTTTTCCACCACTGCTCATAAAACACTGCAAGCTAGCCATCTTTGGACCAGTGCTTGACAAAGGTAACAACATATCTTGAGAGAAAAGGGCATTATAATAAAACAGTGCAGCCTTGGCATTTCTCCTACTGGGCTACTCATCCACAGAACAGGACGACTATGGGTGACAGCCTACATTATATGTTTAATAACACTTGAGAACCAAGTCTTAACTGTGAGAACCAAAGAATACTAGTGTACTATAATCATTTTCTTGCCTGTCAATGTTGGTAATGCTTGGCATTTCAAATGAGAAACAATACCTAACCCTGTCTCGACTAAAACTCTACCACTCACTTTAATCAGGGCTGCAACTGGTGTTGATATTGAGAGGATAGAATACGACCATTGTGTTGTAAGTTGTTGTTATATTATGTTGTTAGTTGACAGATCAAACAAACAAACAATCCTGCCTCAGTCAGTGGTGTGTGTGTGTGTGTGTGTGTGTGTGTGTGTGTGTGTGTGTGTGTGTGTGTGTGTGTGTGAGAGAGAGAGAGAGAGAGAGAGAGAGAGAGAGAGAGAGAGAGAGAGAGAGAGAGAGAGAGAGAGAGAGAGAGAGAGAGAGAGAGAGAGAGTATGCAATTAAAATCCTTGTTCAAATAGACTTGTGAGAGTCACTCAGCTATGAGCTGTTTGAACAGATGAAATGATGTGTATACACACTTTGGGTGGAGAATGTTGTCTTTTGTTGGAATTTTCTCTGGAAGGGAATCCCTTCAAGCCCCCTTCCCCTCAGCTTCTATGAGGTGTGTAAAATAAGGATGAAGTCAGACCTTATAAATTAAATTCAAGCAGAACATTTCTGTTCCATCATCTCTATTTGAGATTAAGTTAACCGAAGAAGAAGCACCCATATTTTACTCAAAAAATGCTCATCCTTGTATTATACAGCTGTGATATCATGAAGCTAGTGGATTCTCTGTCTCCACACTATTGCACTGTGACCCTGGGATTAGTTGCCAGTAGTCAAGGGTAGAGGGATGAGCAGAGAGGAGCATGGAGGGGTAATGGAGAGGAGAGGGGGAAGAGGAAAAAGAGAGGGGGGGGTCTAAACCTGTCAACTGGGTTTGGAAAAGACTGATGTTTACTATAGTGGGATGTGGGGTTAGTTGGGGCAATTGCTTTTAATAAACTCTTGAGCCAGTTGTTACATTGATGGAGAAGGCTTGCGCTCAAGTAGGTGGGTAATGATAGGGGTTCACAGTCCCTGGCCTCATTGTGGTGTAAATACCTCCACATCACCCCCATGGCTTCTCTCCCTCCTTGTCTAAATTGCAGAGGCACTGGGTGGAAAGGGGAGGTTGGGAGAGAGGCAGCCGGGCCAGGCTACTCTTGGGGTCTGGGGGGGCTTTAGTAAATCATTTTGATTGGATTAAGGTCAGTGAAGCCCTTAATAACGTGAGAGGTCAAAGTGGTTGGATTAAGTGTCTTTGTCAGGGTCCGGGGAGAGTGACTGGCTGGGGCTTAGGGTCTTTTGATAGGGCTTAGTAAGGGAGAAGTTTCTCATTTCATTTGCTTTGATTGATGCTTGTATTTGTCTGTGCATCGGGTCCATTGTCCCCCGGCAAGGCTAGTGTCTGTTCTGTTTGTCTGCCGAGCAGACGGATGTGTGTTTGTTTCCTCCTTAGGCCTTTTTATTGGGAGAAAGGCTGAAAGGAACCGTAGGCCTCAAAAGCTTTGCACCTATCTGTTAGTTAGCCTATTAATACCAATCCCTTGTCTTAACCAGTTTATTGGCAGGCATCCCTCTGAACAGCTTCCAGGCAAAGCTGAGGAAAGAGCAGGACTCACGTTTGCTTTTTCAGATACATAACCTACTGTATATGGCATCACTTAGGTAGGAAACAACGGATGACTGAAGGCAAATATGTGTGATTTAGAATGGGATGTATACACTGAGGTTACAAAACATTAGGAGCATCTTCCTAATATTGAGTTGTACCCCCTTCTACCCTCAGAACAGCCTCAATTTGTCGGGGCATAGACTCTACAAGGTGCCGAAAGCGTTCCACAGGGATGCTGGCCCATGTTGATTCCAATGCTTCACATTGGCTGGATGTGCTTTGGGTGGTAGACCTTTCTTGATATACACATGGAACTGTTGAGCGTTAAAAACTGCAGCGTTGCAGTTCTTGGCACACTCAAACCGGTGTGCCTGGCACCTACTACCATACCCCCTTCAAAGGCACTTACATCTTTTGTCTTGCCCATTCATCCTCAATCCTTGCCCAATCACCCTCAAGCCAGACAATCCTTCTATAACCTGTCTCCTTCCCTTCATCTACACTGATTGAAGTGGATTTAAGGTGACATCAATAAGCGATAATAGCTTTCACCTGGATTCACCTGGTCAGTCTATGTCATGGAAATGTTTTGTACACTCAGTGTATGACAGAGAATACACTTATTTGAATAGACACACAGGTTATAGAATGCCTTGAAACACTGAGTGGGAAACATGTTTGGATTTTATTGCTGGTTCTGGCAACAACCCGTTGTACTGATCACACCCTCTCACTCACACAATCTCTCCTTTTGTTCAGTACACATCAAACAAACAGTATCATGCAGATGTGCTATTATGCAAAGGTTCTACACAGTATTCGGGTCTATTTGGTTTTGGGACAGTTTTCCACCATTTGTTTACATGAATGCTTGTGGAACCATCCCTATCAAATAAGCATGACAGAGATTATGGGCAGCCAGTGATCTTTCTCCCTCACGTTATTCTGGAGCTTTTCCTGAGCTCTCTTCCTGAGCTCTCTTCCTGAGCTCTCTTCGTCTCTCTCTCTCTCTCTCTCTCTCTCTCTCTCTCTCTCTCTCTCTCTCTCTCTCTCTCTCTCTCTCTCTCTCTCTCTCTTGCTCTTTCTCTCTCTCTCTCCCTCTCTTTCTCTCCACTCTCCACCCGCCCTGCCCTTGTCACAGGGCCTAGCATACCTCCAGGCTATGTCTGCGTCAGCACTCATTAATTTACATTAACCAAAGTGTCAAAACATGTGCCGCTGGAATCTGTCTGTGATGAAAGGGGAGGCAAACTGTGCAGGTGTTCTCAGTTTGTGTGTGTGTGTGTGTGTGTGTGTGTGTGTGTGTGTGTGTGTGTGTGTGTGTGTGTGTGTGTGTGTGTGTGTGTGTGCGTGCGTGCGTCGGACAGGACAGGGACATTCGTTGGAGAGCTTGTTTGGCGCACTTGGAGTAGGAGAAGTAGCCAAACCCTAGCCTAGTGTGACTGATAGAGTTGCTTAGAACAGGGAAGGCCAACAAGAGTGGACAGACAGTCACACGAACACAGACACAAAAGCTCAGTCTCACAGGTATAAACATGCACTGTTAGTCACACCAGTGGATTAAATGGATAAAAAAGATATTGAGTGTCTTTCTGATTGGCTAGGTCTCCATTATGTAATACCTGTAAGTGAAAATGATATGGACTCACAATTAGCAATAATATGTGGTATTGTCCCGATTGTGAATTATAGTTCAGGTAGTCATTTCACAGTTGGACTTTATAGTACTGCAATACTCTCGAGAATAATGTGCCACTGACAACCATAGTCACAAGGGTTGGAAAATCAGGATATTTTTACTTGATTGATGGATGATATATATAAAAAGAACTGTCTTAGATGGAAAATAAAGGCAGTGCATCTGCTTCTATATTCTAGGTGTTCAAATTTCAACGCGTTCAGATTATGCACTTTATATGCTTCTCCTAGGTGCTTAATGCCTCAACTAAACCAAGCAGTGACAAGGTCAGTCAGGGAATTCAGGTTATGACCCCTGACCTCAGAATGAGAAAGTGTTACAGTTTAGGATGTGCTAAGAGGGCCCTGCTTTTCATAAAGTGCATGTTTCGCCATGCTGGGGGAGGTGAGGTTATCGCACCATAATATCATTAACTCTGGCTAAGAAAGAAAGAATGGGTGTGGTAAATGGAGTTGATGGGGGGACCTTAGCCCCGCACCCCACTGGGCGCTGCTCGGAGCACAATATCTCTGCAACCATGAGATTAAGCCGGGAGAGAAAGCGCTTTTCCCCATTCACACGCCCTTTAGATTGTTTTATTAAACCATTTGAATAGGGATTTCCCAGTCTGCCGACATGCGGGGTCTGGCCAACGCATAGTTCTCTGTTGCTATGACTTAACTTGGTCCCCACTAATCACTGGCGAGGGCAGAATTCATATAAAATATCTGGGGCCATTGTGGGGCTAACGCGGCGTGACAGTGGCAGCACAATAGGGGATTCAGCCCCCCAGCAGGTCGTTGGGACCACTTGCCATGCCAGGGTCCGGCAAACTATGGTAGGGGGGGGGTCACAAGTAATCAGTCCACTTAGGCTAGGCACCCCCCGACACATTCTGTTCCAGGTAAGCCCTGGTCTGTCCCACCCACCACCCACCCCTAGATGTCAGGACCTAGTTCTTTTTTCTCTGTCTCTCCTCTTTTTCTCATCTTGTCCCCAGAGATCTTATTTTCCTTTCTTTCGGTCTCATCCCTCCATTTCTCCCTCCTCTCTCCTATTTCTTTGCTCTGCGGCATCATTGTCAGTAAGCCATAAGGGTTTGACCCGTGGTTTATTGGCTTCCTGATAATAAAATAGAAAATACACCCTCCCAAGCTTTAGACCATTCATACCTCCAACTACCAACCACCGCCTAGTGACTGCTTCAGGGTAATGGAATAAGAAGATGTTTCAAAGGAAGACATTTTATGATGGGGTTCAAGCAAATAGATTAGCCCTTTATTCTGTTCTTCTGTTTTCCCAATCTGCTGTATATATATATCACACAATTTCAAAACATTATGAGCAAGGAGCAGCAAAGGATATTAGAGATACTGGGGATAAGGTTGGGTAACACTTCTTTGGATAGTCCATCTATAGATACTCAATAAACTCTCAGTAACATGTCAACTGGACTATAGACGTTCAACTAAACTATACTAGACTGTTAAGTCGTCCACATCCATCCCTTCCGAAATAGTTCTGAACAGTTTGTGCATAAATTACGACGACATTTTGGTCACATTTTGTGACACATTTTGGTATTAGGTATGTTTTTTTTTATGCTGTTCGTGCACACCCCAAAACATTATTGAGGCAAGCCGAAGTTCGGTAGCCGAAGTCTACGCCCCTTCATCGGTCATTGGTCAACAGTAGGGATTCTTCAATAAAGTGATTGTTGTCGTTTAATGATAGACGACTCGTTTTCATGCAAAAAAAAATCACTTAAGAAACACTGCACCAA
Organism: Brachymystax lenok tsinlingensis; assembly: GCA_030435695.1. Classification (NCBI taxonomy): domain Eukaryota; kingdom Metazoa; phylum Chordata; class Actinopteri; order Salmoniformes; family Salmonidae; genus Brachymystax; species Brachymystax lenok. Next base: position 12,300,977 of record CM059801.1, read on the forward strand.
ACATCTTAGTTAAATGAAAAATTGCACGACTAACATATACTGGGCAAAAACCTCAAAATGAATGGCAGATTTCTTGACTTATTTACGATTAATTCTGACTATGTTGAGGAAGTGTATACTGGCTACGGCGTCCAACCAATTGAAATAAAATGAATCTCGTTTTTCACACTCATTCGGTTCGCCTAGCTGAGTTCGTCTAGGTACCAGCCAAACCGAAGCATGCGGAAGCCTTTAGTTTCAATGCTGATATGCGACATCCCAGAGTAAACCATAATAGTGCTTGGAACAGTCTGCTAAGGGAGGGTGTGATGGAGAATGGATGCCAGTAAACCTCTGTTGCATCACTGTTCTTAATGCCCCTTATTCCTCAAACTGGTTGAAACCTGCAGCCTGGGAGGAGCTCACACAGTACCTACTCCCCCTAGTCATTTACTTATCTCTCTCTCTCACTCTCCCCTCCCCCCCAACTTGTTCACTCTTTCTCTCCCTCCCCAACTCCCTCCCTTTTTCGTTCACTTTTTTCCTCTTCTTGTCCAACTCTCTCACTCTTTCTCTCTTTTTCCCTCCTGACATCCTTTTGCTCTCCTTCTCCCTGTTCCTCTCGCTCTCTTCCCCTTCTACTACCCTCTCTCCATAGCTGTCTCTCTGTTCTTGTCATTGTGCAAGACCATACAAGACCTAAGCACATATATCCAGGGAATCCTTCCTGTCATAAGGGATCCTGTAAAAATCAGGGACCTCTGTGAAACATTGCACCTCATATTAAATGGTTATAGTTTGACATGTACGACACATCCCTGAACCTTCCCTCTCTTTATCTCTCTCTCTCTCTCTCTCTCTCTCTCTCTCTCTCTCTCTCTCTCTCTCTCTCTCTCTCTCTCTCTCTCTCTCCTCTTTCTCCCTGTTGTGTCTCGGCTTAGTCTTATAGTGTGAGGCCATTTTCCTAACCTTTCAAAAGCTTAATTGAGTCTGTTAATTATAGTCCTGTCAGGCCTGTCTCTTCCTCTCATCTCCCTGGAAGTTCCTGATGATGAGTCATCAGTAAACTATGTCAGACAGACAGAGACCTCCCTCCCTCTATCGCTTGCTCTCTCCCTCCCTCTCTCCCGCACGCACACACACCCAAGACAGATGACTGTCCTTGATTGCTCAAGCAGATCAGATTGGATTGTATTGAACTGTATTGGCATGCTAATCAACATAGTCATACATTGCAGATGTCTATGACACTGTCTATGGAATGTGTATGGCTCGGAGCTTGATGGAGCATTGTTTGTGTGGAGCATTGCTTCACGAACAATCGTGGCCTAATGATTACGTAAATGGAGTATTTGCTTCGGTAGGGTTGATGTGTGACATTTACAGTATTATATAGTATTATACAGGACAGCACAGAAAAGTAGCAGGTGCCAGCATTATCGTTCTGTAGACACTGACGTGAATTCCTACGTGCTTTTTGAGATACATTAATGGGTACATTCCAGCAAAGTTGGTAACAATTTATCCTTCTCTGCACTGCCATGGCTTCAGATGTATGGACCTGTATGTAGTAAACCATATAGATGTAGGATCATCATTTGAACTGGTTTGCTACAGCAGGAAAATAATCCTTCAGCAACAGGAAATGTGGATTATTATGTAGATAATTAATGAGCATGTTTGTAGGGGTTGATACATTTCTCGTTAGGGCAAATCAAGTCTGAAATTTCAAAGTGGAAATTACAAACTTTAGAAGACTTTTTAAAACTCAAATACACTACAAGTTTGAATTTCCTGCTTTGTGGGAAAATTCGCTGCAACAAAAAAATGATCAAATTTAGATCCTACATCTGTATGAACTATACTCATTCACAAACAGAGGTCCTTCACACAAGAACTGAGATTCTTACAAGCAGCGTTGCGTAAAAACCTATGTGGTTGTTCACGTCTGTAAAAATGCACCCACATCCATACGATAGATATATAAATCTGACATCTTCTTCTCCCTCTCTTTACAGCTACGCGTGAGTCAGCATTCGTTCATGCCATCGCATCAGCTGGTGTGGCGTTCGCGGTGACGCGGTCCTGTGCGGAGGGTTCGGCCACCATCTGTGGTTGTGACACGCGTCACAAGGGTCCGCCCGGCGAGGGCTGGAAGTGGGGCGGCTGCAGCGAGGACGTGGAGTTCGGCAGCATGGTGTCCCGGGAGTTTGCAGACGCCCGTGAGAACCGGCCCGATGCGCGCTCCGCCATGAACCGCCACAACAACGAGGCGGGACGAACAGTGAGACATTTTCTATCTCTCTCTCTGCATCACTGATAATATCAGCCTTATGGATTAAACATTCATAAAGATCCACAAGTGTTAGTAAGACTTGACTTGACATTCATTAAGCTAATTGCATCCCTGCGTCTATCTCTCCCTCAGTCTCTGAATGACAACATGTTTCTGAAGTGTAAGTGCCACGGCCTGTCCGGCAGCTGTGAGGTGAAGACATGCTGGTGGTCCCAGCCTGACTTCAGAGTGATTGGAGACTACATGAAGGACAAGTACGACAGCGCTTCAGAGATGGTGGTGGAGAAGCACAAGGAGTCCCGTGGCTGGGTGGAGACGTTGAGAAGCAAGTACAACTTCTTCAAACCGCCCACGGAGCGAGACCTGGTCTACTATGAGAGCTCGCCCAACTTCTGCGAACCCAACCCAGAAACAGGCTCGTTCGGGACACGCGATCGCACCTGTAACTTGACGTCGCACGGCATCGACGGCTGCGACTTGCTGTGCTGTGGCCGGGGACACAACACCCAGACGGAGAAACGGAAGGAGAAGTGCCACTGTATCTTCCACTGGTGCTGCTACGTCAGCTGCCAGGAGTGTGTTCGAGTCTACGATGTTCACACCTGCAAATAGATAGGGCCTCTGGCACCACTCTTTCTGCACCTCACCCCAATAATTTTTTTTTAAGACTTCAACGCATAAAACAAGAAGCTACTGTACAAGTCGGGCTCAGAGAACTTGAGAGGCTTTGATTTGACTTTGATCAAGCATTAACTGACTCAGCTATAGTACAGTCAGCTAATAGGCAAAAAAATATAGTCGCCTGTCATGTGATGCTGTGGATTCAGCCTCTGTCTTAGAATGCTGAGGTAGTTCTAGAATACAGAGGTGCACCCATGGAGGCTCCATTCAGACAAACAACATGACTATGTTGATGATGTTGATGAACACCATCTCATTGAGAGAGGCAAAAGAGGAGACCATTACAGAGTGGGCTGAGTGTAGCCAAGGAGTGACTTCCAGTGATTTCCAGAAAGGTGTTTCAAGGTATTGGTTTCCTGATACAAGAAAAGAGAAGTGTAGGTTTTATACAGGCTATATAAACTGTGCTGTTGACAAGCACCATATTGGTGAATTATCTGTGTTGTCACCTTCATGTAGAGCAGAACAGCACTGTGTAAACCTTTGGGACACCATACAATCTATGATGAACATGTCATATCTTCTTCTATTCCCACTAGATAGGCCAGCAGCAAAGTAAAAATTGGATATATTGTAAAAATGTATGAAAACAAAATGTATCTTTTTTTATCTTAATTCAAGGTTATGGTTAGGCATAAAGTTAGCAGCATGGTTAAGGTTAGGGTTAGGTTTAAAATCAGATTTGAAGAAGATAAATTGTAGAAATTGGAGGGGTTTACGGCTTTGCCGCTTGCCCAGATAGTGACAAAAATATTTTTCATAATATTCTGTGGTACTCTCTGCTCTCCACCCTCATGGTGTTATTTTTTTAAATAAAATGCGTATGAGTTTATATATCTACAAAAAACAGCATTTCTGAGCTATGTTCTCAACTTTGTATTACCATAACCAGGTTTCCATCCAACCTTTTTGTTTGCATAAAGTTCATGTCGGATATAAAAATGTAATGAAAGCCCTGATGGAAACAGCAAATTTGCCGGTAAACTTTCCAAATGTCGACAAAACAAAATACTTTAGACAATGTGCAAACTTTTTGTGTTGGTAAAATTAATAATGCAAAAAATGGCAGTGAAAATGATTTTATCTTGGAGTCACACGATGACTGGTCGTGGTCCTCCCACTACGACTTGGAAAATAATGCAATTTATTAGGCTACAGATTAAATAAGTTATGATGAACTTCACAATGGGGTGAAATTGCACTGTGATGAGCTTGATGCACCTTTCCAATAAATTTCAAGATACTTATTCTGGTGACATGATGATCGATGCTTGGCTACCGTTTGACAAATAAAAATTATCTCGCTATTTTGTCCATAATAATCTCATCATGTAGGCTATACCCACATTGTATCTGCGAGCTGTTGGCTAGAGCGCACGTGCCAATACCAGAGTGGGTACATTCGCTATATATCTCACAATTTTATTTGTGACAAAACGATCAGTAGAGTTGTAAATGTGATGGAAACCCATTTAACTTGTATGGGAATTCAACCGCGAAAGTATGTTTTATGTGCACTACGTCATCACGTACAGACTTTTATTTGCAACAAGTCAATTTGATGGAAACACATATCTGGTGGGAAAATTTGCATATTTTATTTATGCATAGTTTTGAATATTCGCATGAAAATCTGTCGTCAATTGGATGGAAACCTAGCTATTGATACACTCAAAAGTACATATTCTACTCAACATTTGTGGTATATAAGTGGTAACTAACTTTCGACTGAGTGAATGAGATTTTTTATGTTAAATATAGATCTAGTGTTAACCTGTTACTAATGTTGGGGTTAGAATGCAATTGTACCTAAGTGAATGTTGTTTTTACATTTCATGTATTCTCAAATCCTTTGGCTTTTTATCTGTGGTATTAATTGGGATTATTCTGATCTCAAAATGCACATGAGCACAAATCAACCAAACAACAGGTTAAAAATTAAGAATATTTAGAAAGCATTTGACGTTTATCCCTATACAATGTACTATAGATGTCTCATCGGAACCTTGCTACAAGAGGTTTGGCCACAGTACGATCGATGATAAAACAAAGTTTAGCCCAAAGACAAATTACTTTCAGCTGGAGGAGCATGAGGTGGTCAGTCTACAGTGAGTTTGAAAGTTCAGCACTTGTGTCTAGTTGAAGAGTATTAAGCTTATTCTCCTCGTTTTTATCAGTGTTAGTAACGTTCACCGAAACACAGTGTGTGTATCACCACGTGACCCGGTGCAGACAAACCCATGCTATTTAGTGTTTGAGAATGAACGTTTGTGAAAGGGAATTGCACACTAGAATAATTATGTTTTTGTTATGCCCATGAATGCACGTATGCTATGTTATCTGTAAGGTATTACTTATTGTAATCTGAAATGCTCCTCAGAGTATACTTTGTATGTCATGAACAGCAATCTGATGGCAAGTGGTAACCCAGCTGCAGTTGCTGTAAAACAATGACCAAAAACTATGTAATTGATTCTGATTCCTGGCTTATTCTTTCTCCTCCAACCATACAAATAGCAGCATCACTGAAACTATCAAGACTTTCCCCTTTGTATGCTGCTAATTATTAACATGTATGTATGTACAGTGCCTTCAGAAAGTATTCATGAGTCTTGACATATTCCACATTTTGTTGTGTTACAGCTTTCTCACCCATCTACACACAATACCCAATAATGACAAAGTGAAAATATATGTTTTAAATGTTGCAAATTTATTGAAAATGAAATACTGAAATATCTAATTTCCATAAGAATTCTCAACCCTTAGTCAATACATGTTATAATCACCTTTGGCACTCGATTACAGCTGTGAGTCTTTCTGGGTAAGTCTCTTAGAGCTTTGCATGCCTGGATTGTACAATATTTGCCCATATTTTTTTTCAACATTCTTCAAGCTCTGTCAAATTGAATGTTGATCATCGCTAGAAACAAATATTTTCAGGACAGAATTTCAAGCAGATTTAAGTCAAAATTGTAAATCGGCCACTGAGGAACATTCACTGTCTTCTTGGTAAGCATCTCCAATGTAGATTTGGACTTGTGTTTCAGGTTATTGTCCTACTGAAAGATGACTTAATGTCCCAGTGTCTGTTGGAAAGCAGACTGAATCAAAGGCGAGTTCAACATGGCTTCTGTTTGTAGGGGAACAATTTCAGTTGAATGATTTTAATGAACATTCAAAAATGTTATGGTGAAATATCAAACAGCTACTTTTTGTAAGGATTACTGTGGCTTTTTAGCAACAATATTCAAACTGAAAACGACTTAGCTATTCCTACTAAATATAGTAGAAAGTCTACATGGCCTCTTCATTATTTTAGCGGCATTTTAGACCTGAAACAGACACTTATGTTCGCCGCACATTATCTTCTCAGACTGTTAGCTAACGTTAGCAAATGGTCGCGGCTAACACAAAACAAATGGAATATGTTAGCTAACGTTATCCAACATTTGCAAACTATTTCCCTTGTTGAATACACCACAGCTTTTCCTCAAGGAAAACCACTATGCATGAAAACATGCAGAGTAGTACTCAGTAATGTGTTGTGTTGGATTTGCCCCAAACATAACACTTCGTATTCAAGACAAAAAGTTAACTGCTTTGCCTCATTTTTTGCAGTATTACTTTAGTGCCTTGTTGCAAACAGGATGCACGTTTCTGAATATTCTGTACAGGCTTCCTTCTTTTCACTCTGTCAATTAGGTTAGCATTGTGGAGTAACTACAATGTTGTTGATCAATGCTCAGTTTTCTCGTATCACAGCCATTAAACTCTGTAACTGTTTTAAAGTCACCATTGGCCTCATGGTGAAATCCCTGAGTGGTTTCTTTCCTCTCCAGCAACTGAGTTAAGAACGACGCCTGTGTCTTTTTAGTGACTGGGTGTATTGATACACCATCCAAAGTGTAATTAATAACTTCACCATGCTTCACCAATGGGTTGGATACTCATTGGCTCTAGACATTTCAGCTCTTAATTTTTTATGAATTGGTAAAAATGTTAAAAAAAACTTTATTCCACTTTGACTTTATGTGGTATTGTGTGTGACAAAAAAAATCTCAATTTAATCAATTTTAAATTCAGGCTGTAACACAACAAAATGTGGAAACAGTCAAGCGGTATGAATGCTTTCATAAGGAACTGTATGTTTATGTATGTTATTATTCTTTCTATGAAAGAACGTGTTTAGACTTAGTTTGAACAACAATGTGAAGTTTTCTACTAATTAATTTTGCATATAGACAGCATAGACATGTATGTACATTAACCAAATAGACATATTTTGATGAGTATTGTTTGCTATTCTTTGTTTTGGTTGGGGAATCATGCATTGACTGGTCCAACTGTTGATTCACAATTATGAAGAGCATTTGCTTAGATGAACTACTCATTGCTTGGACAAATCTGACACCTGTTTCACAGGTCTACTGTATATCAGTACACCTATATTATGTGAGATCAAATGCAAAATAATATTAATACCTTTTGTAGGAGAAAAATTACTCTACTGAACCTTGAATCAAGAGTTATGAATGCCATAAGGAGCAAAGAACTTCAGCAATAGTGTTGCTGGTTCCAGAAGCTCTTGAGAAATAATACAGGCTGATGGTTAATGAAATAGTAAACTATATATTTTCTGTCTCAGGCATGTGTAGCTCTCACCATGTCCATCTTCCATAGACTTAGACATTCCTCATACATTGACTGCTGTAATACTGTATAAATTAAAGGCCAGCCCCAGAATGACCCTATCATGTTCACATTATATTACTTTTTGACCATGATAAACTACTGAGCAACCGTTGTTGATACAAGATGTGCTTTTCTGCATTTATATATCATTTAATGTTCTGTCTGTATGTCTGTATGTCTGTCTGTCTGTGTAAACAATTTTCTGATGTTCTAAACGTTTTCTTATAGCCTTTAAATCCAAAGTTTTGTACAAATTAGTTTTTATGTTTTTATGGATTTCTAAAGTCTGATGTTTTTATGATTATTTATTTTACCGTAAATGTATATATTAGTAAGTAAGAGTATATATTTGCAGATAAAATTCTTTTTCGAGACAGTGTTGTTACTTGTAGCACTGTAACAGTTTTACCTCAATGTCTGTTTTAAAACTGATTGTACACAGGATACTGTTTGTCCTATTGTCTGTACTAGATTGATAGATGTTAACTTTATAATAACATAATAAAACAACATAAAAACTACAAACATGGAGTCACTTTAAATGTATTTTTTCTATATAGGCCTAGTCGCATAAGATACAAATGTCCATGCAGAATGATAGGTAACAGTGTGTGGTACTTCCATGTCACCATCCTCTTTCCATGTTTTAATGTTAATTTCTCTACCATAAGCCACCTCCAACATTGTTTTAGAGAATTTGGTAGTACGTCCAACCAACTTCTCAACCGCAGACCACTTGTAAACCATCCACATCCAGCTTCTTCAAATATATTTTTCAAATTTATTTATAAAGCCCTTCTTACATCAGCTGATGTCACAGAGTGCTGACTAAAAGAAACCCAGCCTAAAACCCCAAACAGCAAGCAATGCAGGTGTAGAAGCACAGTGGCTAGGAAAAACTCCCTAGAAAGGCCAGAACCTAGGAAGAAACCTAGAGAGGAACCAGGCTATGAGGGGTGGCCAGTCCTCTTTCTTGAGGTGCCGGGTGGTGATTATAACAGAACATGGTCAAGATTTTAAAATGTTCATAGATGACCAGCAAGGTCAAATAATAATAATCACAGTGGTTGTCGAGGGTGCAACAGGTTAGCACCTCAGGAGTAAATGTCAGTTGGCTTTTCATAGCCGATCATTCAGAGTATCTCTACCGCCCCTGCTATCTCTAGAGAGTTGAAAACAGCAGGTCTGGGACAGGTAGCACGTCTGGTGAACAGGTCAGGGTTCCATAGCCGCAGGCAGAACAGTTGAAACTGGAGCAGCAGCACGGCCAGGTGGACTGGGGACAGCAAGGAGTCATCAGGCCAGGTAGTCCTGAGGAATGGTCCTAGGGCTCAGGTCCTCCGAGAGAGAGAAAGAAAGAAAGAGACCCAACACTTGTTGGCAATCACAGAGGTCAGACATTTCTTGTAGTTGGCTACCAGGTTTGCACACATCTCAGGAGGGACTTTGTCCCACTCCTCTTTGCAGATCTTCTCCAAGTCATTAAGGTTTTGAGGCAGACGTTTGGCAACTCGAACCTTCAGCTCCCTCCACAGACTTTCTCTGGGATTAAGGTCTGGAGACTGGCTAGGCCACTCCAGGACCTTAAGGTGCTTCTTCTTGAGCCACTCCTTTGTTGCCTTGGCCGTGTGTTTTGGGTCATTGTCATGCTGGAATACCCATCCACGACCCATTTCAATGCCCTGGCTGAGGGAAGGAGGTTCTCACCCAAGATTTGACGGTACATGGCCCCGTCCATCGTCCCTTTGATGCGGTGAAGTTGTCCTGTCCCCTTAGCAGAAAAACACCCCCAAAGCATAATGTTTCCACCTCCATGTTTGACGGTGGGGATGGTGTTCTTGGGGTCATAGGCAGCATTCCTCCTCTTCATGCCAGGGAGCTCCATTTTGGTCTCATCTGACCACAACACTTTCACCCAGATGTCCTCTGAATCATTCAGATGTTCATTGGCAAACTTCAGACGGGTATGTATATGTGCTTTCTTGAGCAGGGGGACCTTGCGGGCACTGCAGGATTTCAGTCCTTCATGGCGTAGTGTGTTACCAATTGTTTTCTTGGTGACTATGGTCCCAGCTACCTTGAGATCATTGACAAGATCCTCCTGTGTAGTTCTGGGCTGATTCCTCACCGTTCTCATGATCATTGCAACTCCACGAGGTGAGATCTTGCATGGAGCCCCAGGCCGAGGGAGATTGACAGTTCTTTTGTGTTTCTTCCATTTGCGAATAATCGCACCAACTGTTGTCACCTTCTCACCAAGCTGCTTGGCGATGGTCTTGTAGCCCATTCCAGCCTTGTGTAGGTCTACAATCTTGTCCCTGACATCCTTGGAGAGCTCTTTGGTCTTGGCCATGGTGGAGAGTTTGGAATCTGATTGATTGATTGTTTCTGTGGACAGTTGTCTTTTATACAGGTAACAAGCTGAGATTAGGAGCACTCCCTTTAAGAGTGTGCTCCTAATCTCAGCTCGTTACCTGTATAAAAGACACCTGAGAGCCAGAAATCTTTCTGATTGAGAGGGTCAAATACTTATTTCCCTCATTATAATGCAAATCAATTTATAACATTTTTCACATGCGTTTTTCTGGATTTTTTTGTTGTTATTCTGTCTTTCACTGTTCAAATAAACCTACCATTAAAATTATAGACTGATCATTTCTTTGTCAGTGGGCAAACGTACAAAATCAGCGGGGGATAAAATACTTTTTTCCCTCACTGTACTTAAATTCACACAGGACACCGGATAAGAGAGGCGAAATACTCCAGATATAACAGACTGACCCTAGCCCCCCGACACATAAACTACTGAGACAGGAGGGGTCAGGAGACACTGTGGCCCCGTCCGACGATACCCCCGGACACTTGCAGGATTCTCTGAGACCAGCCACCCAGACAGCTGATGAAACTGTGGGTTTGCACAACCAAAGATTGTCTGCACAAACTGTCAGAAACTGTCTCAGGGAAGCTCATCTGCATGCTCGTAGTCCTCACCAGATCTTGAACTGACCGTAGTTCGGCATCGTAACCGACTTCAGTGGGCAAATGCTCAACTTCAATGGCCGCTGGCATGCTGGAGAAGTGTGCTCTTCATGTGTGAATCTCGGTTTAATCTGTACAGGACAGATAGCAGACAGCACGACACATGTCCTTTTCATAGAGTTGATCAGGCTGTTTGTTGATTGTGGCCTGTGGAATGTTGTCCCACTCCTCTTCCATGGCGCTGTGTGGGAGAGCGGTTTACTGATGTCAACATTGTGAACAGAGTTCCCCATGGTGGGAATGGGGTTATGGTATGGGTAGACATAAGCTACGGACAATGAACACAATTGTGTTTTATCGATGGCAATTTGAATGCACAGAGATACCGTGACGAGATCCTGAGGCCCATTGTCGTGCCATTGTTCTGCCACCATTTCCTCATGTTTCTGCATGATAATGCATTGACTGATTTCCTTATATGAACTGTAACTCAGTAAAATCTTGTTGCATGTTGCATTTATATTTTGGTTCTGTGTAGTTCTAGAGATGATATAGTCCTCACTGTAGATAAAGGTAACCACATCACAGGTAAGAACAGTGAAGGCAGTCCTGTCACCACTCCATTCCTAAAGACTATGTTGACTCATGTAGAGGTGATATCATGCATGACTGATGAAAACTATAAAAACAGAGAAAATTATCAAAAAATAAATATATTCCTTTTTCAGGCGAGATCAAACTGTTTTCTTTCTCGCCTTAAATCTTACCATGTGGAGGATGGATGCATCTGGCATTACAAAAACAACAAGACAGGTCTCCAGAATACTGTTTTTTCATTCAATCTATTGCAGCATTGAGCATAGCGATACAGGAAAAATTCCAAAGTTTGGAGAGAGGAGAAGATTGATACATTTTATGAAACAACAAAGAAATTCCCCGAGTCAACATAATTTTTTGCCAAGCTGAAGCTACAGACGTCTATATCGGTCCACTAATACTAGTCAAGTAAAGTTTAACCAATTATTGTTATCCTAAAACATTGTCATTCCATTATAAATTCAGTGTATACAGGTTTTGTAAAAAAGGTCTGTATAAAAAGAATAAAATATATGTCATAAGACCTTTCATGTCCATTCTATTATTCTAATTCCTAATTCCTGGATGAAACTATCAAAACAGAAGATAGTCTCCTTCAAATGTTGCTATTTGGTTGCATTGACAACCAAACACAATTCAATATCACTTTTGAAATACAGTAAATAGCCTATTAACTTGACAATAAGTTAACAAATGATATGTTGGATTCACATCTCCAACTCAACTAAAAATAAACGTTAAAGAATAGGATTAAGCCGGGGGCACAGATGGAGCTATCCAAGCCGTATAGATACATCTCCTTAATTACTGCAGTGGGCTAAATGAGGGTCACACAGAGTGATTCTTGGTAGTCTTAAACGAATTGACTTTGAAACACAAGTATACACCTCACACACGTGGTTATGGGCTCAAAAAAAAGAAGAGACGTGTACCATGTCAGATATAGAGTTGAAATGTATTCAATCTTGACTTTGCATCCCAATATTACACTTCATATACATCACATAATACTGAAATTTAACAAAACCGTTTGACATAGAAACACATTATCTTCAGCATATTTAAACATTTGTTTTATTAATTATGAAATTATGAAAAACATTAATAACATTCCAACCAAGAGGCCACTAGAGGGCGAGTTGGTCATTTGACTGCCTGGAATGGGCTTCATGTTGATATTCGGTTGCGTGGTCAACCAAACACTGTTTGGTTAAGGCTACAAACGGAAGTCAGAGTTTTATTCAACCTTAAAATGAGTAACATATCCATGGCCACATTTGGAGGTTACTGTATAATGTCTTCTTAAGTAATCATTGAAAGCATGCATGTTCAAGATCTCAGGTCTGTGGGGTTCTTCACAATTGCTTTAATAATCTGCCCAAAACAGCAGATGTACTTTTAATGTAATCTCAACTGCAATTCAGGTAATTTGGTTGTTATTAGATGTGTACATTCAGTTGTTGTATTCATGAACAAAATATATGTCATTGTATCCCCATTTGAACTGTGTTGTGCTTTTAAGTATTTAAAGTGCAGTGATACACATTTAGGTGACAACTAAACCTAAATAAGACGGTTTTGGTAATCAGGCCTTCCACTGTCGTGTCGTCAGCAAACTTGATGATTGAGTTGGAGTCGTGCGTGGCTTCGCAGTCATGGGTGAACAGGGAGTACAAGAGGGGGCTGAGAACACACCCCTGGGGTGCCCCCGTGTTGAGGATCACCATGGCGGAAGTGTTGTTGCCTACGGTCACCACCTGGGGTCGGCCCGTCAGGATATCTAGGACCCAGTTGCTAACCCAGTCTTTTGCATGGGCTGCATCTTAATAATCCACTGCATCCGCCGATGTCGGCCTTCCCGATCTGCGGTGGAAGGTGGCAGAGCGACAGCGGCGTTTGTCAGACCGGGAGACATCCCAAAAATCTGTCTTCTCACGAAAACGTCTGTAGTGACCGAACGGTTTGGACTAGAAACTATTCTCTAAAGCAAAGACTCTCACAAAAGTATTATCTGTTTTGCTCTACGACAGTCACAAGCTTTACAAGACTCACCTCAAGGTAACCCAGTAACAGCCGGTAAAAAATTTATGAAAACTATTGGATTTTTTGGGACAAGGGTTACACATGTAAAAAATAAAAAATAAACATCCTGATGCTTTCCTATGTCTGTCAGATAGATTTCAGACACCTGAAACCATACTTCCTTTTGATAAATGTTCTGACTATCTGTTTTGGCGTGTATGAATGTGCTATTCAATATCGGCTAAGAGCAGTAAGGCCAAATGTAATCATTTTTTATATAATTTTTTTTTTACCTACAGGGGTCATAAAATTCAAAATCAAATAGCTAAAGGATCTCTTTGGTATGACCATTTTAAAAAGACTATATGTTAGCTTAGTAGACCCCCCACGTCATTTCATAAATATAATTCAATGTGATGTCGATAAAATCAACGTGGAAAACTGATTGTACAGTACATCACTGGGGCCATGCTTCATGCCATCCAGGACCTCTATACCAGGTGGTGTCAGAGGAAGGCCCTAAAAATTGCCACCCTAGTCATAGACTGTTCTCTCTGGTATCGCACGGCAAGTGGTACCCCCTCACCCCCATTTTTACGCTGCTGCTACTCTCTGTTTATTATCTATGCATAGTCACTTTACCTACATGTACATATTACCTTAATGACCTCGACTAACCTGTGCCCCGCTCATTGACTCTGTACCGGTACCCCCTGTAAATAGTCTTGTTACTGTTAATTTATTGTTGCTCTTTAATTATTTGTTGTTTTTCTATTTTATATACAGTGGGGCAAAAAAGTATTTAGTCAGCCACCAATTGTGCAAGTTCTCTCACTTAAAAAGATGAGAGAGGTCTGTAATTTTCATCATAGGTACACTTCAACTATGACAGACAAAATGAGGAAAAAAAATCCAGAAAATCACATTGTAGGATTTTTAATGAATTTATTTGCAAATTATGGTGGAAAATAAGTATTTGGTCACATACAAACAAGCAAGATTTCTGGCTCTCACAGACCTGTAACTTCTTCTTTAAGAGGCTCCTCTGTCCTCCACTCGTTACCTGTATTAATGGCACCTGTTTGAACTTGTTATCAGTATAAAAGACACCTGTCCACAACCTCAAACAGTCACACTCCAAACTCCACTATGGCCAAGACCAAAGAGCTGTCAAAGGACACCAGAAACAAAATTGTAGACCTGCACCAGGTTGGGAAGACTGAATCTGCAATAGGTAAGCAGCTTGGTTTGAAGAAATCAACTGTGGGAGCAATTATTAGGAAATGGAAGACATACAAGACCACTGATAATCTTCCTCGATCTGGGGCTCCACGCAAGATCTCACCCCGTGGGGTCAAAATGATCACAAGAACGGTGAGCAAAAACGGGGGGACCTAGTGAATGACCTGCAGAGAGCTTGCCCAGCGACAGCCCCAAAACATCACTGCTCTAGAGGAGATCTGCATGGAGGAATGGGCCAAAATACCAGCAACAGTGTGTGAAAACCTTGTGAAGACTTACAGAAAACGTTTGACCTCTGTTATTGCCAACAAAGGGTATATAACAAAGTATTGAGATAAACTTTTGTTATTGACCAAATACTTATTTTCCACCATCATTTGCAAATAAATAAATTAAAAATCCTACAATGTGATTTTCTGGATTTCTTTTTCTCATTTCGTCTGTCATAGTTGAAGTGTACCTATGATGAAAATTACAGGCCTCTCTCATCTTTTTAAGTTGGAGAACTTGCACAATTGGTGGCTGACTAAATACTTTTTTGCCCCACTGTATATATATATATATATATATATATATATATATATACATATTTTTTTACTTCAGTTTATTTAAGTAAATACTTTCCTAGCACTTATTTTTTCTTAAAACTGCATTGTTGGTTAAGGGCTTGTAAGTAAGCATTTCACTGAAAGGTCTACACCTGTTGTATTCGGCGCAAGTGACAAATGTAAATCAAAAACGTTGAACTGATGTCTACGCCCAGTGGGACGCTTAGATTCATCGTGACATCTCTGATTTAATGATTTGCAAACAGCGACAGTTTAGTTGCAAACAAGACACGCTGATTTACAGTGCCTTCAGAAAGTATTCATTCCTCTTGGCTTCTTGCCCATTTATTGAAAATTAAATGCAGAAATATCTCATTTACATAAATATTCACACCCCTGAGTTAATACATGTTAGAATCACATTTGGCAGTATATTACAGCTGAGTCTTTTTGGGTAAGTCTATAAGAGCTTGGCACACCTGGATTGTACAGTATTTGCCCATAATGTTTTTCAACATTCTTCAAACTCTGTAAAATGTGTTGTTGATCATTGCTAGTAACCATTTTTACTGTCTTCTTGGTAAGCAACTCCAGTTAAGAATTTGGCCTTGTGTTTTAGGTTATTGTCCTGCTGAAAGGTGATTTAATATCCCAGTGTCAGGTGGAAAGCAGACTGAAGAAGGTATTCCTCTAGGATTTTGCTTGTGCTAAACCGTTTCTTTTTTATCCGGAAAACTCCCCAGTCCTTAATAATTACAAGCATACCCATAACATAATGCAGCCACCACTATGCTTGAAAAGATAAAGACTGGTTCTCAGTAATGTGTTGTATTGGATTTGTTTATTGCTTTGCCTATTTTTTGCAGTATTACTTTAGTGCCTTGTTGCAAACAAGATGCATGTTTTGGAATATTTTGTATTCTGCAAACCATCCTTCTTTTCACTCTGTCAATTAGGTGTAGTAACTACAATGTTGTTGATTCATCCTCAGTTTTCTCCTATCACAACCACTAAACTCTGTAAGTGTCATCATTGGCTTCATGGTGAAATCCCTGAGCGGTTTCCTTCTTCTGCAGCACCTTAGTTAGGAAGGACGCCTATATCTTTGTAGTGGCTGGGTGTATTGATACACCATCCAAAGTGTAACTAATAATTTCACCATGTTGAAAGGAATATTCAATGTCTGTTTTTTTTACCCATCTACCAGTACGTGCCCTCCTTTGCATGACACTGGAAAACCTTCCTGGTCTTTGTGGTTGAATCTGTGTTTGAAATTCACTGCTTGACTGAGGGACCTTACAGATAATTGTATGTGTGGGGTCCAGAGATGAGGTAGTAATTAAAAAATCATGTTAAACACTATTATTACAGTCCATGCCACTTATTGTAATGAAACAGCAGGGAGCAGGTCTCGAACCCTCGACCTTCTACCCCGAGGTCCGGCGCGCTATCGACTTATATCCGCGCTTATAAACCAGGATCGTTACATTATTATGTGACTTGTTAAACACATTTTTACTCTTGAACATATTTATGCTAGCAATAACAAAAAGGTTGAATACCAATTATCTCAAGACATTTCAGCTTTTTATTTTGAGTTAAATTGTAAAAATTATGAAAAACATAATCTCACCTTGACATTATGGGGTATTTTGTGTAGGCCAGTGACAGAAAATCTCAATTTATTCCATTTAATCCGTAACACAACAAAATGTGGAAAAAGTCAAGGGGTGTGAATACTTTCTGGAGACACTGTAGATTTGGAGAAATACGGTAAGATGAACGCATAGGCCTATCTGCCCATTCTAAGCCTGTCATTTTGGTAATTTGTGTGGTATTAAAAAAATATTCTGCTAAGATCTCCAGACGTGTAAAATGACGTAGAATTGCATTTTTCTCTGACCCGCAAATACGATAATAGATTTATCTAATGCAAAGGAAATATTTTCACCCCTGCTCTTGTCTGTGGTGGTCTGCGAACCCACAACCTTCTGGCAAGCAGCCCTGCACGCTATCAGTTGTAACTAACCTGGTTCAGCTTATCAACCAGCTAGTTATTAGAATCAGGTGCGCTAGATTTGGGTTGGAGTGAAAACCTACAGGACGGTAGCTCTTCAGGAACAGGGTTGGAGAGCCGTGCTCTGGTCTCTCCTAGATGTGAGGGTAAACGGTAGGATGTTCTCTGATGTCCACTTTATGTTTTAATTATTATTTTGGGTATAGGAGAGGGTCACTTGTTATTTTTTAAAGCATTCAGAGAGGGTTTAGTGAAGGGGTGATCATGGTAAACCTTTATTTCTCATTTCTAACAACGGTAGACAACGTCTCTGGTCCTCCTCAGCAGTATCTTACCTGGTCACAGTGAGGACAACACTGCCTGAGAACTATGGAGATGATATGTCTACCCCCACCCCCCCACCCCCACCCCCCACCCCCAAGGCTTTGCACAACACTGCCTTTTGGCATGCCAACTGCCAAACTACCTGTTCACTTGTAAAGGGGATAAGATGGATGAGATGCCTCACTGCATCGATGCACTGACTGGCTGGACAGACAAATGCAGCCTGCCTCAGTGGGTCCTTCACAATAACTATCTCAACAGGCAGACAAAAGTACATTGAGACTGAATGGACCTAATCCCTTGAGATGCCCTTTCATACGCCTGAAGGTCATTGTATCATCCATGGTCATCTCCTGCTGATGGGGGAGACTATAGACAACACAAAACAAATTAATAAAGTTGAATGCTTAAAATGCCAGAGATTAAAATCCGGATGAGTTGGTACAATTAGAATCTGGGAAAAGTCCACAAGCGGAGGGACAATGCTGTCGTTATCCTTGGCTTTTCACAGGAGAGAGAGAAAAAGAGAAGCAGAGAGAGGCAGAGAGAGAGAGGCAGAGAGGCAGAGGGAGAGAGAGAAGCAGAGAGAGAGAGAGAGAGAGAGAGAGAGAGAGAGAGAGAGAGAGAGAGAGAGAGAGAGAGAGAGAGAGCGCTTTGGGAGGAGAGAGCGCTGATCTGATCTGGGGGTAGATAGATTAGAGAGGGTGATCTGATGAATAGAGCCCACCAGTGCTCCAGCTCAGCCTCGAAGCCCCGACCGGACCCCTGATACTCTTTCATACCCACAACAATGTCACCACCAGAGGCCAGGGCTCAGTGCTATCTAACCCCATTATAAAATAATAAGATTGATACACAACCCCCCACTGAGAGGAATGGCTACAATATAGCCAGGCAACTATGATACCTATTCCTTTCTGTTCTTATTCATGTGGATTCATTTGTCTCCTAACTCAAACTGTATAGCTGGCTGTCATTCACAAGTTCTTCATAGGCCTGGGGGTCCAGCAATACATTAACGAAGGAATGATGGCAGTTCATGAAGATTCAAGGAAGCGCTGTTGTTTGTCTCCTAACATTCACTTGTGTGTGCCCCCTCAAGACGATAGCAGTTTTGCAGCTAGAGACAGAGTAGATGACATCCAGTCCAGACCAGTATAGCTCACTCATTCCACACACTTTGATTCTTCCACTTTTCACATTGACTGAAAAGGACCAGAAAACCCAATACAAAACATGAAACAACCAAACAACAGAGAGATCAGAGGACGGACAGAAACTCCCCTGCAGCAACACGGAGGGGGAAATGGGCCCTTCCCTCCCTTCTCTTCCACCAGAGCCACCTAACTGCATTGTCACCCACGTGAGACGTACCTTGTTAGCAGATAGTTGCCAGAGGAGGATACAGCGGCTCCAGCTATGAGAGCTGGCATCCTGACTGTGAGAACTTTGACACGGCTAGACCCTCAAGTGGCACCACCCAATAACCATATAAATGGGAGACAATGGCCCTAATTGCAATCAATGCCCTCCACCTGATTTGATTTCCTGTTTTTGCTGTTGTTGGATACAGAGAGAGATAGAGAGAAAAGCCAAGGATTCACAATAGAGGGAGTCCCGTCCCCATCCCATGCATTTCAATATAGCTGTGGTATTCTGGAGGGGTAGGTAGACTGGGGCATGATATATAGTGGTTGGTGTGCTGTGGTTGTCTGACACAAAGCCTGTTCTCTACAAGTGACATGATGCCAAACACTCCCAATGTCTAAAGTCACACTTTACTTTCAACAGTCCCAGGCCTTGTCTCACTTTCTTAAAACCTTTTGATGTCCAAACAATGTAGTATGGATTCCTTCATGTCATATTTGCATACAGATCACATTGAGATGTTGTTATTGTTGTTGTGGTTGTCCTGGGGATGGTGATCGGTGGCTATGGCTTTTGACAATTTTGTATTTATTGTTTTGCTAACACTGTACATCAGTGGAGGCTGGTGACTCGAATAATTGAGGAGGATGGGAGACCCACAGTATAGGCGCGGAACGCACAGAGACTAAAAAGGGTTTCAAGAATTGTCAAAGACTAACTATTTTAACCTAAAGCATTTAATAAAGACATTTATAGTACAATATTATGGGGAATGAGAGGGCTACTTACACAGTGTTGGGAAGGGATCACAGCAGTGGTTGAATGAGAGTATGAGGCATGAGTTGAGGTATTCAGGGGCTTGACTTCAGTGCAGGACAGGCTCATCATGGATGGATGGTGTTGGAGAAGAGCCCAACTCTTCCACTGAGGGCCGAACAGGATTTTAATGGGAAGACAAAAATTCAATAACACAATACACTACACAGTTAGACAAAAGAGCTAAGAATGAGTTAGTCCAAGCAAGGAGTAAAATCATTGATGTGTAATAATGTGATTGTGTTTGTGTGTGTGATTGACTTTACACACAGCAATGAGAGAAAACTAATACGAGTGCTCACAGTGCTTGGAGAGGAAACATTCAATGTGCCAGTGGATGAGCGGGCACATGAGACGTGGCTTCAGTTCATGTCAGGAGAGAGTTGACAATGGTAGTAGAGTGGAGTGGTCATTACCTCTTAATCAGGGAACAAGAGGGGACTTAGCTGTAAATACAAATAGCAGATACATTCCATTACAGCAGTGCCATCGTAAGTTTCTCCATGAAGTTAAACTCAGACATCTCAAAATTCACAAAATTAAACACAGAATGCTCATCTCCCTCACTTGACAAATCAAAGTAGCCCAATAAACGTTCCTGAATCAAGCCCTGATCATCCACATACCTGACAATAACTGACAACTGCAAGTAGATTGGTGGCACCATAGGTCCCAGAGTGGTGGGGCAATTTTGAATTGATTACGACATCCCAGAAAAGACAGAAAGTTCCATGTGTTCAGCAAGGAAAGCAACCTGCAATTACCGCTGCAAGATTCTTGTAGTTGCACTTGTTAGCGGAACTTTCCCTCTAGTAATGTCCTCTAAAAGCCAATTCTTGCACACCCAAAAACGCAGTGGTGTTAATAATCTTCTTGACAACAACCCTGTTTCCTCTTACTTTCTCGTTGTGTTGTGCAGTTTGAATACGCAGATTTTCGTCATGATATATGCTGCTTTTTCTCAGAAGCTTGAATCTGATGTGAACATTTATATTCTCCCTGCTTTTGTTTTGCAGTTTAACTGAACAATGTTCTTCAGGTCACTGTATTCCCCTTTTGCCCAAGACTCAGACTTTCCAAAAAGCAGGCAAGGCAAGCAATATAGGTGGCTTTGACACCAGATGGTATTGAATGCACTCACCTTTTCATCCTTCTTCATGAAACTGATCTCAGGCAAAGGTCGATCCTGGTTTTAATACGCACCTTTTCCGTGTACCCCAGAGAATAAAAGGGGTTCTTCAACAAAAAGTCAACCAAATTTGTGGTGGTGTTGGCGGCAGAAACTGCACACTCGAGCTGGTAGCTAGCTAGCTACTGAAGTTAGCAAGGCAAATTGAAATAACACAAATATAACAATCTAAAACAAAGAAAACAATGTATAATCTACCTCCTCAGTCTTCTGTAATTTGAAGAAACTAATTTTCATTTAATAATATCACAAAAATGCTCAACTATCCTTTTTCAATCTCTATTCAATAATGTCACCAACTCACCAAACTTCTCAACAAATAGAACCCCCCCATAATGATCTGCGGCACAACCCCGATACAACACACTAGGTTCATTCTCTGATCCTAATGTTATGATTGGATGGACAACATGTCATTTCATATTGCAAAAGCTTTAATTGGTTGGAGGTTGTCCTCCGGAAGTGGTAATAATTACCATGTAAGTCTATGGAAGGGGGTGAGGCCTATGAGCCTCCTAGGTTTTATATTGAAGTCAATGTACCCAGAGGAAGACAGAAGCTAGCTGTCCTCTGGCTACACTATGGTGCTACCCCAGAGAGTGCTGTTGAAGTTACTATAGACCTTCATTGCAAAACAGTGTTTTAATCAATTATTAGATAGTTGTATCTAAAAAGGATAACTTTTTTAGTGTTTCACATTTTTTTTAAATTAAATTTCACTGAGGAGAATGATCCTCCCCTTCCTCCTCTGAGGAGCCTCCACTGCTACATATGTAATAGCTAGTATCCTAGTGCACTTATAATTCATACGAGTGTCAAAGAAATTTTGATTTGATCATCTAAGAGCCTCTTCACACTTATTATACTTTTCGTAAAAATACTGTCTGCTACACATATAACTCAAATGTAAACTTGCATACTTGCTATGGCGGTAGCGCATGCCACTAGCTAACAATTGCCCCCCTTGAAGCGACGTAGTGTAAACAGTATTGTCTGGTTGAGCCAACACTCCTACAGTATAAATGGTAATAGCAGAGCAAAGTTTTTTGAAACAGCTGAAATGTATTGACATTTTCCTAATATTTGAGACTTGTTTTAATAAGTTTTTACCTGAAATTGCAGTAACAGCCTGTTACATTCTGAAATTGTCACAGTAGCTGCCAGCTGCACTGAGCCACGTAAAACCATGGAAGCTCATCCCCGCCACCAAAAACATGTCAAATGTAGATCATACAAACAGGATATGTTTTTTAATTTGTAACATTGTGTGGTGATTTCAGAGGTGGCGCCACAGGTCCTGGGGTGGTGGGGTGGTGGGGGGGAATTGTTATCCTGGGGCCCAGAGTTTTTCCTGCATCCGGACCTTAGTTGTAGCATATGACATAGTATTAAATCAGCTGTAAAAATATATATAAAATAAAATGTATATGGGCTATGATCAGGTCATATGTTGTTAGTTTTTATTACTCCTGGACACATTTACACAAACAAAGAGACAACAACTGGGATTTGACAAAAACAAGCAGAGCTTGCTGTTTGCAGGGTTACATCATGTAGGCCTTTGCATCAGTAATTAAAAAGATACTCATACTGTATGTCATCACTATTGTGTTGTTGTTGTTTTATTAAAAAGGTCTAGGTAGACTAGTCACTTGAAGAGGGAATATACACCAAATTTGATCAAATTTACATTTTCTCAGATCACAAATGAATTGGCCTATTTTAGGCTATGAACACGTAGCTTAGGTTATAAAAACATGATGGTATGTTTCTCCTGGCCAGGCCCAGATGGAATTAGAGTAGGCTACCTGCAGCATAGTGTATCTGCAGCTGTGGTTGTTATCAGTAGGCTACAGTTGATCAGACTGAAGCACAGACTAATTGTGCAAGTTGACAAATCATGAGGTATGTTATTTTGGTGGCGGGAATGAGCTTCCATATAAAACAGCTCCTTGGGGTGAATTCACTTATACTCATGTTTTCAGCTGCAATAGGCTTTTACCACATGTAATGATTTGCATGATATTGATAAAAAGGAAGCCTGGTTTGTTGTAACGTTGTAAGGTACTTTTAGAAGGTTAATTGTTCATTTTTAAAAGGTTAATGTTACTTGATGAAGACCTTCTGTTATAAAAACTCTGCTTTTGTCTTGAAGCTCAAATGTAATGAGTGTAGACTTCAGACAGGAAAATAAACCCTGTAATTGTCTGCACATACTGTACATGCTTGTGAATTGTTGCATTATTCAATAGTGTAATATAGTTTGGTTACATTATTCAAAAGTGTAATTTGTTTTCCAGAAAACTTTCTGACATTAGCTAGGTTTCCATCCAATTAGCGACAGATTTTCATGCGAATATTCTAAAATCTGCTTAAAAACAATATGCGCATTTTCCCACTTGAGATGTGTTTCCGTCAAAATGACTTGTTGCAGATAAATGTCTGTGCGTGGTGACGTACTGCACATATAAATACATTTTGCAGTTATATTCCCATGGACAGAATAAAGAATAGAAGTTAAATGGGTTTAAAACACATTTTCAACTGATGGTTTTCCAACAATTTTTTGGGGGGGCTTATATAGCGTGTGCCCGATCTAGTATTGGCGTGTGCACGCTAGCCAACAGTGCTATCGGCGCTCTGTTGGCTAGAGGGTATTTATAGCCTACATTACGAAATTATTATTGAAAAAAGAGCGAGATTACTGTTATTTGCCAAACGTCAGCCAAGCATCGATGACCCTGACACCAGAATAAAACCATCTATATTTTTGGGAAAGTAGCATCAAGCTCATCACCTTGCTCATCACCACCCTGTGAAGTTCATCATCATTTATTTCATCTGTAGCCTAATAAACTGCATGTGTTTTCTGACGACACATAGGACCACACAACATGTCATCGCATGATTATATCAACATTTGCTCATAAAAGCTTTTCCACCAACATTTCCTGCATAATTCATTTTATGACACAAAACCATCCTACCTTGTCTAGCATATCTTGGTTTCTCAACATTTTGAAAGGTTACCGAAAAATGTTTATATCAGGCCTATCACTACATTTTCTATCCCACATGTACTTTACTTGCATAACAAGGTTAGATGAAAACCTGGTTATTATGGAATAGTTTGTCCTTACTGGCTAGTGGCTACTGTATTTAAGGTCAATTTCAGCTGTGGACCAAGAATGTCACTGTTGCCAGCCACAACGAAAGGTAAGGCAAGGATGTCATGTGAATTGAAAAGTAGAAGTCACTTTTGCCACCCTGCTCCCCAGACTCTCCTTCATATCTCCTGTTTTATATATTTTTTTATTTAACTGTGATACAGCCTGAGATCAAACCAGGGTCTGTAGTGACGCTTCTTGCACTGCGACTCAGTGCCTTAGACCACTGCGCCACTCGGGAGCCCCTAGTGGGAATGGGGTTTAACCAAATCAACACTTCTACCTAACTAGATTAGATTTGAAACCTTGCTGATGGCATTTCATAGCAATGGGACTAATTCCTGACATTGAACAGCAAGTTGGGAAAGAATGTGGTAGTCAAAGCATTATTTGTATATCATATGTCCCGAACATTTGGCACAATAATGGATGTACAGAGCAAGCTACTTGAACGTGTGGGCATTTCATTATGGTTAGGACTTTGAAGTAAATCTTTTGATGTGCATGTGTGTTTCATACCCAGTGCAATATTGCTCCACATTCACTAAACCTCCACACACCAGCTTGGAGCAAAGCAATGAGTGACATAACGGCATGATTATAGACTAACTCATTATTCTACACTTGTTAGGTAAACTATGTTGATAATGCTAGATTGACGTGTGAGTATTATTGAGGCCTACAGTAAATGTCTTTAGAATACAGAAGTGCAAAAGATTATCACTTGCAAGTAATATATATATATATCCAGTTGCCACAAGTCAAAGATGTGATTTCAAACACTTTCTTTAAGTTAAACATAGACATGTGTTGCTTCTCACACAAGCCTGATTACTGAGAGTTAACAGTACTTTAAGATAAACATTCAACACAATCACATTCCACCATTAAATCTAGACTAGGCCCAGGGCCGAAATATTATAGAAGTATCTTCATTTATTTAGGTTTATATGGTAACTTTTTACTGGGTGGGGACTCAGTTGCTGATACGAATGCCTCTGTTCTGTTGCTGTGAAATATCTTATGGCTTTAGTTGTGGCAATCACGGCCTTAGCCTATTTAATATTTTACAGCCATGGAGGGGAAACATGAGAAGTGTGTCACCTGCCCTGAATGAGTAGGTTGGGGCTATCCCCTGGCTTTCTACAGATGAGAGCCACCATCAGGAGAGCTGTGGCACCTGTAGACCACTCTTCTTCCCTTTGAAGTGCTTGTTTGTGAACAAAGGAATTTTGCCACCTTTGTACTTTACAAATGTGGAGGATAATAGCAGGGGGGATGCTAATGATGTGAGATGTGTGTGCGTTTATGCATGTGTGTGTGTGCTACTGTAAAGGCAGTCTGGCGGTGGGGGGGGGCGGTTGACAAAAGGTCAGCTAGGACCAAGGTAGGATGCGGGGCAGGGAGGTGGGAGCAGACATGATCAGTCACCTTTTCACCCCCTAACCTGAAGCAGTTCAACAGGTATGACATGCATGGACAGGGTTGGGGATTAACTGATTACGTGTAATCTGATTACATTTTTTTTTACTGCAATCAGTTACAGCATGTCACCAGCAAAAAGTATTGTAATCAGATTACAGAGATTTTTGAAAAACTGATTGAATTACTTTTCAATTTAGAAAGGATGTTTGCATTGAAAAAAGGTGCAAGTTTAAGTTTGTCTGACCATAAGTCTGAGACCAATATGATGAAACACCAAATGTGTTGGATGGATCCTTTTTGTCTTCTTCTAAAGGCCTCTTAAAGGGAAAATAATCAGATTACATTACTGAGTTTGGGTAATCCAGAATTTTGGAAAGGTAACTTGTAACTATAATGTATTACATGTATAAAGTAACCTACCCAACCCTGTGCATGAATTTCCTCTCAGTTGATCTTATCAATGTGGGACAACATGGGTTCATTCATGTATTCAGTCATTCATTGCTGTACTGCAGCTCATGGCAGAGATATATTATTAAGATCACTTGCATCTGTAGAAACTGGACAGGTTCAGATGTAGGATCTCTTTTGTTGGTGATCATTTTCATGCAAAGCAGGAAATGCTAAGTTTTAGTGTATTTGAGTTTTTAATAGCCTTGTAAAGTTTGTAATTTCCACTGAAAATTCAGACTTGATTTGCCCTAACAGAAAATGTATCAACCTGTACAAAAATGTCTATTAATTATTATCCACATGTTCTGTTGCTGCAGGATTGTTTTCCTGCTGTACCAAACTGGCTCAAATTAAGATCCTACATCTGTAAAACAATCAGTTACAAAAATACACTGCGTAAAACACAACTAAGAGATACATTTTCTGTGCTCTAAATCACCATACGAGACTACTTACAATACTACAGCAGGATTTACGTCAACAACATTCTTTTAAAAATGTCGTCAACACTGATTTTGTGTGGGAGCATGCATGTGAGCGTGCACGACTGTCCTTACGGCTGTGCGTGCATAAAGTGTGTGTGCATGTGTGCATGTCTGTGTGTGTGTGTGTGTGTGTCCGATAGGGTGTATCAATGACAAGGTAACTAGCATGGGGAGTCCCCCAGTAGAGGGGTTATCATTAGCAGGGACTGGCGCTGGCCTCTGCTAGTTCCAGTAATTACCTCACAAAGGGCGCTGCCTGCCTTCCCACTGCTTTTCCCACACAGGCTCAGAATTCCAAGCTGCCCCAGACCTGCAATCTCCTTGGTTTTAGGCAGCAAATTACTGACAAGTCCCATTCTTCACAGCGCTGTAATTGCATTTTAGTGCTGTTTTTATTGGGGTGCCCCTGCCAAACCACCCCCTCCTCACCCCTCCCATGTCCATTGGGGTGCCCCCCTCTGCAGTCCCCATTAAGGAAGGGGAGAGGGGTTAACATAGATTGCATTATTTCTCATATTGGAAAATCTAAGAATGGAGGGAGGTACATAACCAAAAAGAGTCTTATTTTTCTATTTCTCTCATCTCTTCTCAATGCCCCAGTATCACTGATCGTCTTTCCACCATTGCCGGTTCTGATATCATGACATCACTGCTAACTTAACTATTCATCAGTTGCATATTTTCTGTCTAGAAAGTAATTGAAATGGTCATAATTTTTGTACGTTTTTTTTTCTTCAAATAAACTTTTTGCCATTTTTAAAACTGGCATTTAAATGTTTATGTTCTGGAAGTGTATGGGTCAGTCTGCTATTGAATGACTTCTTGTCTCATATCAAGTGATATAGTAGTAGTTGAGCATCTTGGCTTGTCTACAAGTGTAATCACTGCGTGTTGTCTTTCCCAACACTCCACATTATTCCCTCAGTGTTTTACTGTGTGGAAATCAATAGTCTCCATGTCAATACAAGCTCCGAGCAGAGAAAACACCTCATTATCACACTTAAACAGATCCAGTTGCATTCTTAGCTCTGCCAAGCTGTTCCTCTCTTTTCCCTTTTTTCTCTTCAATATAGTTACTTTTCTTTTCATGATAGAGGGGACAAATACAAATTCTCAACGTTCCAATGCCGGACAACCAAACAGTTGCTCGTTTGAAATGAGAAAAGGAGAAAGGGATAGAAAATGGCTGGAGGATTAGAGGATCTACACAGGATAAAAGAATAAGAGATTCTTGGTGTGATCCAGTTTAGTTTGAAAGATGGAGGGTCTTAACAAGGATTTGAGACTTTAGACTGCTTTGTGCCATTATTTCCATCCAATGCAATTTCATCTAAATTGTCTGCAGTTTGGTGGTCCGGACCGTGCAACACACACACGGCCTGTTGTCATACCTGAAATCATATGCTAATTAGTTGCTCATTTTCACTCTTAAATGGATTGAAAAAACACACACGCACAAACACAAAATTGCAAATATGTTTGCGTTCCTTTTTTATTTGTTGTCCTTCTTTTGAGATGCAATTATAAAGGATAACACTAAATCAACAGGAATGTAAGGCCACGTTGCACTGCCCTATGTTCTACGTCTAACGCTATATAACACTGTAAGTATTGTATGACTTTGTTTTCCATTTTCTGTGCCAAAAAGTGGAATAAAATGTGATACAAAGTATGTCCAGCTCTCCAGATTGTGTGCCGAGGTGCCCCAGGGTAGGAGCTGGTAGTTGACTGGTAGTTGATTGGAGCAGACCAATTCGTCTCTGCCATAATCTGTCCATCCCTCCCGCCATCCACCCTCCGTCTGTCAGTCAGAGCAGGTTGACACCTCTGACCCTGCTAAGTGTCTAATGGGTTGTCAGAGGGCTTCAATAAAGCAAAATGACAAGCCCTCTAATGCATTACTACTCTAGCCAGCAATGAGAGGCTGCTCACTGTGGCCTATTTAGCCTTGAGGTAGACAGGTGTGCTCCGCTCTGGAACAACACACACACACAAAGTGGGAAAAATGCATCAAGCAACTGAACTCACTGGGATTGGGAGAATACAGGTGAGAGCGAGAAGTCCACTCATGATAACAAAAAATTCTAGTGCTGTTGATTCCACAAAGTACACTGGCTGGATGACATGCTGGTAAGAACCCCTGATTCAACTTCTGTCAGATAATTATAGGTGTATTTTCTGCGCTAGCGCAACTATTTTGATTTTTCTTTTTTTATTACACTAATTCCATCACGGTATACTGTCCAATTACCAAGATGACATACCAGATGTACTAAGGCTATACAATTGGCCCAGCGTTGTCCGGGTTTGGCAGGTGTAGGCCGTCATTGTAAATAAGAATTTGTTCTTAACTGACTTGCCAAGTTAAATAAAAAAATATATATATATACACAAACAATAATCACATTCCAAACACAATTTGAAATAATCTATAGCCTCTGGCTTTATTATATCACTGATGGACATACATACACACCAAGGAAACACAAGACCTCCAGCAACACAGACCCTTACCCCAGTCAGCCCAGCCCCAGACCACCTTAGAGTGATATGTTGTGAGCGTGTTGGCTCTGTCAGCGTCTCTCTCTCTCTGTCCAGACACACTCACATTCACCCTGTCAGTCTGACGGAGGCTTGAATGAGGGTCGGTTACAAATAATTTGCCATCGATGTTGTTGAAGGTGGTAGGTACCTTTGACGCCACAGGTTTTCAATTGGCACTGGGTCTCTCTGCCCTCCTCAGTCTGTGCACCGACATGCTGTTACATTCCAACAAATTATCTAGCCCAAGGTGGAACAGGTTAACATTTTACCTTTGATGCCTCCTATAGTCGGATAGAGTCTTTGATTTTAATCACGGCAAACTGAAGGTACAGGGTGGGGTATCCTTTATTCTTTCTTTAGTCATCGTTCAGGTACTGTTCATGGCAGACGAACAGGGAGAAACTTCAAACGGAGACCACTGAGAAGAAAAAAACAAAATTCTCCCTCTCTTTGATTAACCTAAACTACTGTTGATAGTATTGTCAGGTTTATGAGTATTGGCCCCATGATGGCCTGAGTGCATGTTCTCAAAAACAGTACATTTCTGCACACCGCAATGTAGGTCAAACAGAGTCTGAAAAACTACTCCAAGAAATCTGACCCCTTTGGCCAAGAAATCTGACCTCTTTGGCAATGACACAGAGTGCCATGTGAACTCTCACACATCGCTCGCCAACACACACATCTTACATCGTGGCCCACAATGCCCATGCATGGTTGATAATACATGGCCCCACTTCTCCCTGAGGAAGTGCATCATTGAAGTGCTTGTCTCAGTCATCTGTCACGCATGTCCCTAGTAGATATCCCCCAATGGCCCACACAATCACCACTCATTCCCCCATTCAGAACCAATGTGGAATTAATGTGGACCAAATTGGCGCCAACAAGCAAATGTTACTGATTAGTAGATACATTCTACAATATATTGTTTTTGCAATCTGCTATATGGAAGCACTTCCTCATATATTCGCAGAAGTTAGGTTGGATAATAGGCTGCTGTCTTCAGTCCACAAACATGATTTAGAATAGGTACTATTGTTTTATTGTGCTGTGTGGTCTGCAATGGCTTCTAGTTGTAACTGTGATAATCTTATCCAAACCCCTAAAGTCCCAATTACTTTTGATGACAATATTACATTTACGGTGGTACTTGTGTCCAGCAATTGGTTTACTTCATCAAGTCTTCTTCTTTGCACAATTCGTCATCAAAATCTCATCGAAGATGAGGGTTCTCTGTGCAATGGAGAACCCTCAACGTGGTACCACACATTTCGTTATGCACTCAAGGCGGAGTATACTAAATGTTATGTAAATCCCCTTAACGACCTTTTCAGGCCACCGACAATCGCCACACAAAGGTGATTGGCAGCCGACACCATGGTGCACATTTATCCTTTGCCCCGCACCGCCTCTCTCTATGGCGCCCCCTACTGTGAGAGGCGTGGGGTAGGGTGCCCAGTGGCGGTCGTTGCCAACGGGGTAAAGCCAGCATGGATCCTCTCACGGCAACCATGAGGGTCGTGGTAATAATGTTCGGTTTGTTTCCTGTCCCACACACCCCATTCCCTTTCGGGAATTGGCCCGGGCCGATATTCCGGCACATCAGGCGCAGAGGGAGGCATCCAATGCCTGTTTGTCTGTATCCAGCATGGATTGGCCTTCTCTCGCTCCATTGTACGGCTCACAGGGAAGCCTATTGGTGGCCCCATTGGACCACTCCACCCCATAATGTTTCTATTGTCATCATTATTATGATTTTAATCATTTGCCCCAACCTCCATCCTCGAACCCATGTCCAGCCCTCCCAGAGAGGGATATGCATGGGCTCCATCCATACACAGACTGTCTCTCTTCTCTAATGTCTCAAACTCTGAAGGACTACTATGCATCTGCTGCAACGATGACAAAATCCCCCCCTGTGACACACACACACACACACAGACACAAAAGTCCACTGTTCCCAAGCCCCTTACTGAGATTGTTTATTCTCTCCAGGCCTCATCTCAGAGGGGAGTACGGCTGCCCCCTACTGAGTCCCATACCCACTTCCTACAGCGAGGGAAACCTGTTCTGTTCAGCCCGCTGGCCACCTTCCTCCATTCAGACACTGCTGACTAGCCCTGCCGACTCCCTGCCTGGTCACCCATAAATTTGCTTTGATTTGGGCATGAATGACTCAGCTACATGAATAACACATCCAGGGTTGATGACCTAAGCTGAAGATGCTACTTCAACATTCCCATGGTCATATGTAGCCTACAGCGTGTGTTTAAGACAGTAACTCTTGGGGGCCTTACTGTCCATGCTGGGGCCCAATCTCCTGTCACAAAAGGATGATATGGGGAAGACATTGACGAGTGTGTGTGTGTGTGCGTGCGCAAATTCGTATTTGTTGGTGTTTGTGAGTGTGTTTTTTTCCAAAGGGCGGGTGTAAGATATACGCCCTGTATTATCTCAGTTGTAACAGGCTGTCCACACATCTGAACTGTCACTCTTTAGACAGTTATGAAGCGATGAGGAAGAATCCCAACATATGGATGCTACCGCTCTTATGGACCTGTATGACTGGATTATGGGAGGATGTCTGCAGGATCTCGCCTACTGAAACCAGGTCATGGTATGTTGAAAATGAGCGTTATAAACTTTTTTATATATCTTTCAGATGACTATGTTTATATGATATGAATAACTTTTCATCAACATACAGTTAGAAAATTAATAGATTTTACCCAAACAAAATAAAATAATTTAGCACTGTCTGTGGCATTTTGGTATTTCTATTCATGATGCAGTGAGTAATATTGATTAACACTGTTGATACACATGTTTTGATTGAACAATTGATTGAGGGATAATATTAGATTGAAAAATACATTTTAGAAAAATGAATGTTGTAATAAATTGAGAATGAGGCTCATGCAGAATGAGGCACCAGTGGTCCTTTAGTGCTCAGTTGGTAGAGCATTGTGCTTGAAACGCCAGGGTAGTGGGATCGATTCCTGGGACCACCCATACATATAATGTATGCACGCATGACTGTAAGTTGCTTTGGATAAAAGTGTCTGCTAAATTACATATATATCATAACATACATAATCCCCAATTTAAATACTAGCTTTACAGAGAGTATTTCAAGCATCAACTGCAACTTGTTATTTCAAAACCTGCAGGGAAAAAGTGATTGCTCTGCTCTCACGTCCATCCTTGTGGCATCTTGGCTTATTGACAAGATGAAAAAAACAAGGGAAAAAAATGAAATATGTATATTTGACTGGATGCAATGGAGTTGTTTCCCCCTTACCCGACCTGTCAAACAGCATCACCTGCACCTGTGCTCTGTCTTACTCACCGTGTCTGTAGATCAACTGACTGGGGATACAGTGTATTCAGACTCCTTGACCTTTTCCTAATTTTGATATGTTACAGCCTTATTCTAAAATTGATTAAAATGTTTTTTCCCCTCATTAATCTATGTACAATACCCTTAATGACAAAGCAAAAGCAGGTTTAAAATGTTTGTATAATATCACATTTACATAAGTATTCAGACGCTTTACTCAGTACTTTGTTGAAGCACCTTTGGCAGCAATTACAGCCTTGAGTCTTCTTGGGTATGACGCTACAAGCTTGGCAAACCTGTATTTGGGGAGTTTCTCCCATTCTTCTCTGCAGATCCTCTCAAGCTCTGTCAGGTTGGATGGGGAGCGTCGCTGCACAGCTATTTTCAGGTCAATCCAGAGATTTTCGATCGGGTTCAAGTCCGGGCTCAGGCTGGGCCACTCAAGGACATTCAGAGATTTGTCCAGAAGCTACTCCTGCTTTGTCTTGGCTGTGTGCTTAGAGTCGTTGTCCTATTGGAAGGTGAACTTTTACCCCAGTCTGAGGTCCTGAGCGCTCTGGAGCAGGTTTTCATCAATGATCTCTCAGTACTTTGCTCCATTCATCTTTTCCTCGATCCTGACTAGTCTCCCAGTCCCTGCAGCTGAAAAATATTCCCACAGCATGATGATGCCACCACCATGCTTCACCGTAGGGATTGTGCAAAGTTTACTCCAGATGTGACGCTTGGCATTCAGTCCAAAGAGTTCAATCTTGGTTTCATCAGACCAGAGAATCTTGTTTCTTATGGTCTGACAGTCCTTTAGGTGTCTTTTGGCAAATTCCAAGCGGGCTGTCATGTGTATTTTACTGAGGAGTGGCTTCCGTCTGGCCACTCTACCATAAAGGCCTGATTGGTAGAGTGCTGCAGAGATGGTTGTCCTTCTGGAAGGTTCTCCAATCTCCACAGAGGAACTCTGCAGCTCTGTCAGAGAGACCATAGGGTTCTTGGTCACCTCCTTGACCAAAGCCCTTCTCCCCCAATTGCTCAGTTTGGCCGGGCGGCAAGCTCTAGGAAGAGTCTTGGTGGTTCCCGAACTTCTTCCATTTCAGAATGATGGAGGCCACCATGTTCTTCATAGCAAAGGGTCTGAATACTTATGTAAATGTGATATTTCTGTTTTTTATTTTCACTAGATTTGCAAAAATAAACTTTGCTTTGTCATTATGTTGTATTGTGTGTCGATTGATGAGGGAAAAAACTACTTGATCCATGTTATAAAAAGGCTGCAACATAACAGAATGTGGAAAAAGTCAAGAGGTCTGAATACTTCCCGAAGGCACTGTATGTGGAGGGTGCGACTGACTGACTGTCATTGGTTCCATTTGGAAGCAAGCAAGACAAACAATCAATCAATCAATCAAATGTATTTATAAAGCCCTTCTTACATCAGCTGATGTAACAAAGTGCTGTACAGAAACCCAGCCTAAAACCCCAAACAGCAAGCAATGCAGGTGTAGAACAGTGTTTTGTTGCTGGATGTGCTAAATTTGGTCCTGGGGTGGGAATTAGGAAATCAGGCAAACTCTACAGGCTAGGAGGATATAGGAGTCACAGAGCATACATTGCAGTTGAGGCCTCTGTTCGTTCCCTTCCCTACTATCTGTCTAATCACACTCCTGCGTGCTAGTTCTGTGGAGGACCACACAGTAGCAGACTGAGGCTAACCGATTGACTGCTTTTACTGTACTGAGGGTGTTAGAATCACACTGTATTGATGCATGGGTTGGGAGGGAGCTTGAATGCAAGATTAGCATTGACGAGTTGTTCAAATGTAAGCATTGTGAAATTCAAGCATTGCGATAGTATTCCTTATTCAGCCTGGTTTGGTTAATTAGAACCCCAATAACTGACCCATAGTATTGATGGAAGTAGTTTGCAAGACTGTGTACTACAAAGAAACATAGCCTGTATAAACTTGAGTTGGTGGACTTTTACATAAACCGCATTGTAAAGAGGAATGTTGGCTGATTTTCGTGTCTTTGAATATAGCCTTTCTATTCTGGCATTACAGAATGTTTGGATGTAACGACCAAAGTAATTGTAACTAATTAAAGCTGAATATTTCACTTTAAATGAACACAGTTATGACAGAAACCAAAGACCCCAGTACAGTACAGTACAGTACAATATATTTTACTGTTCTCTGCTGTACTGAACAATAATCAACTGTACTGTACTATACTCTACTGAGCTCTAATCTACCCTTCCATACTCTACTCTGCTCTGCTGTGCTGTATTGTCTTGCACTGTACTCTACTGTGCTCTGCTGTGCCGCCCTGTGATGTCCAAACTTGTGACACATGAGAATGACATTAACTTCCATTAAGCATTTCTGTGTAGTACAGATCAAGGACCCATGATGTATTCTGTTACCGTAATTGCGTTACAGGATGTAAATCCACTTCACTTACTGTAGTTCAATAACCTCATGGTGTCATGTCATAGCTGACACCCCACTGTTTCTGCAGGAATCTATGAATATTAATTTGGAGTAGATATTTAAGTCTTTGGAAAACGTGGTTACATAAAAACCTGAGGGACATTTTACCATAATTGATTTTCTAATGTTTGCATCTGCACAGTTCTTCCACTAAATATTTATTTATTTATTTTGCATTAGAAATTGTTCAAAAGTAGTCCTTGTGCATAGAGTTGTATGGTTTGTTAAACTTTGAAATATATATTTTTTTGTGTAATTCCGTTACCGTGGAATTGCCCATAAGCAGTAAGGAAAATACTAATTAATTTACCTGAATCAGTGTCTCACAATAAAAATAAAAAGATCTGAGTGCCCAGTAGTCTTAGCTAGTATTTCTTTTTTAAATAAGTGTGCTTTCCATTTTTTCATCTAGGTAGTCAACAGTAGCCTATTACTTGGGAAATCCCTGTCACTTTTGAAGACCATCGCTTATGTATGCAGTCTATGTTTGATCCATAGAGGGTGTTCCCAGTGCTGGGTTTATACCAGTAGGCTACCTACAGCAGATGAATTTACACTGAGTGTACAAACATTAGGAACACCTTCTTAATATTGAGTTGCACCCCCTTTTGCTCTCAGAACAGCCTCACATTGTCAGGGCATGGACTCTACAAGGTGTTGACAGCATTCCACACGGATGCTGGCCCAAGTTGGCTGGACGTCCTTTGGGTGGTGGACCATTCTTGATACACACAGGAAACTGTTGAGAGTGAAAATTCCCAGCAGCATTGCAGTTCTTGACACACTCAAGCCAGTGCGCCTGGCACATACTATCATACCCCGTTCAAAGACATTTTGTCTTGCCCATTCACAATCCATGTCTCAAGGCTTTAAAATCCTTTATCAACCTGTCTCTTCCCTTTCATCTACACTGATTGAAGTGGATTTAACAGGTGACATCAAAAAGGGATCATAGCTTTCAACTGGATGCACCTGGTCAGTTTATGTGATGGAAAGAGCAGGTGTTCCTAATGTTTTGTACACAGTGTATAGCCAATGTTTTTCACTTGTTGTGATCTTTCAAATTCTTCCAGTGCCACTGCCAAAATTAGTTAATGTCATCTGTCAAAAACAAATAAGCTCTAATTACAAACACCTGTGATGCTAACAATTGAAATCATCATGTTTGTTTTTGATAAAGCTTTAGGCCTAAACCTGATCTTGAAACATGTGGATTGGACCTACTCCAGTTTGCAATTTATCCTGTTGAAATCATGCAGACAAAATTCAATATATAAGGCAAGTAGATATTATTAGTTGGTCACTAAAGAAAGAGAGAACTTTTTGAACATATTAGTGTCCAATTTGAATGGGAATACATATGGGCTTAACTGTATAAAAAATGGCAGAGTGGACATGTCCCCTGAAATAAATAGTAATACTCTTGATCTTGGTCTCAAAAGTAAAACTGAGATAAGAGGAAAGGAACAAAAGGAAATTAATTGCAAAATTAGAAAAATATTAGATTGATTTGGCTCAGTCCTGCATAATTAGAACAGTCAAACCACAACCATTCGGAAGAAAAACATATTGCAGACAAAACACAGCACTCCTTTACAAGTGAAGACCACGGTAGTTGCCTGCAAAACAAAAATATGCTGAAAGGTTTACTTCCCCAGGCATTTGGCAGGGCAAAACCACAAATTAAGGTTCCCGTAGTGAGAAAGCATTATGAGGAGGCTTCGCTGTGTGGTCCTCCACCAACCACAGACACACTTTCTCCCCTGCTGCTCTCTCCCTTAGTCCCAGGCGCTGCCCTCTCTATTGGGGAAGAGGCAGACATGGTTGACCCTGGTTATATGACCGTGAATCTGAGGAAGTGAATTTGAAATATTGTTGGGGACCACATTTTTGGAATTCCTGTCACATAAATATAGGCCTATGTGAAATGCACAACAAACTACAATCACAATAGTGTGAATTTAATTATCTTTAGCAGACCTAGAGAATATCCCTATCCCGTCCCTTGGAAACCTGCAGCCTGAATTAATTGTATTTTATTTAATACGTTTATTTGGACAATGTACAACAAAAACATAAGTCTCAGAATTGAGAAGTGCTACGTTGCACCAGATTTAAAAAAAAGTATAAAAAAGGTAAAAATGACAAGGCTACTTGCTGCGTTAATTGCAAAGCGTATTTACATCTGCAGTTCCCAGGGAGGAATTGGTCACGCTACCCTGCTCAGACGTTGCATGCATCAACCATTGGTTGCGACTGTGTCATGTGACAGTTTTCTTTTAACATATGTTGTTAGCTGATACGTAAAATACCTATCCAGGTGTTGTAAGATCTGGCAGGCTTAAGCAACCCCTTGGCAGAGCAGCATGCCCATTGTCTTACGTCAGATGGCGTCACTCCTACACGACACTCGTCCCTCAGGCAGAATCAACGCTCTGTCAGACGCAAGACAGTGCCCATGCTGGTGACTCTATAAACATGAAAACATAATATACAAACAGACAACATACTGTGCATACATCTGAATGTACAGTGCCTTGCAAAAGTATTCAACCTCTTGGCATTTTTCATATTTTGTTGCATTACAACCTGTAATTTAAATAGATTTTTATTTGGATTTCAAGTAATGGTCATACACAAAATAGTCCAAATTGGTGAAGTGAAAAAAAAGTTGTGGAGAAGTACAGATCAGAGTTGGGTTATGAAAAAATATCAAAAACTTTGAACATCCCACGGAGCACCATTTCAATCCATTATTAAAAAATGGAAAGAATACGGCACCACAACAAACCTGCCAAGAGAGGTCCGCCCACCAAAACTCACAGACCAGGCAAGGAGGGCATTAATCAGATGCAACAAAGAAACCAAAGATAACCCTGAAGGAGCTGCAAAGCTCCACAGCGGAGATTGGAGAATCTGTCCATAGAACCACTTTAAGCCGTACACTCCACAGAGCTGGGCTTTATGGAAGAGTGGCCAGAAAAAAAGCCATCGCTTAAAGAAAAAAATAAGCAAACACGTTTGGTGTTCGCCAAAAGCCATGTGGGAGACTCCCCAAACATATGAAAGAAGGTACTCTGGTCAGATGAGACAAAAATGTAGCTTAATGGCCATCAAAGAAAACGATATGTCTGGCGCAAAACCAACACCTCTCATCCCGAGAACACCATTCCCACAGTGAAGCATGGTGGTGGCAGCATCATGCTGTGGGGATGTTTTTCCTCGGCAGGGACTGGGAAACTGGTCAGAATTGAAGGATGGCGCTAAATACAGGGAAATTCTTGAGAGAAACCTGTTTCAGTCTTCCAGAGATTTGAGACTGGGACGGAGGTTCACTTTCCAGCAGGACAATGACCCTAAGCATACTGCTAAAGCAACACTCGAGTGGTTTAAGGGGAAACATTTATATGTCTTGGAATGGCCTAGTCAAAGCCCAGACCTCAATCCAATTGAGAATCTGTGGTATGACTTAAAGATTGCTGTACACCAGCAGAACCCATCCAACTTGAAGGAGCTGGAGCTGTTTTGCCTTGAAGAATGGGCAAAAATCCCAGTGGCTAGATGTGCCAAGCTTATAGAGACATATCCCAAGAGACTTGCCGCTGTAATTGCTGCAAAGGTGGCTCTACAAAGTATTGACTTTGCGGGGTGAATAGTTATGCTGTCACGATCGCTGGAAGGATTGGACCAAAGTGCAGCGCGGGTGTAGTTCCACATGTTTTAATCCAGAAGTAAAACTTACAAATACAAGAAACAACGATCTAAAGAAATGTGTGAAGTGCAACACACCACACAACAATGACAATAAGCAATAACCCACAAGACAGGTGGGGAAGGGAACAAACTTAAATAGGATTCCCAATTAGAGGCAACAACATACAGCTGGCTCTAATTGGGAACCAACACAAAAAACCAACAGAGTCCCATAGAAAATCCTAGTCACACCCTGGCCTAACACCCCATAGAGAAACCCAGAGGGCTCTCTATGGGGCGTGACAGTACGGACTCCGACCGCAACCAGAAGTCAATGGGGGGATTCG
Source organism: Brachymystax lenok tsinlingensis (assembly GCA_030435695.1). Lineage (NCBI taxonomy): Eukaryota > Metazoa > Chordata > Actinopteri > Salmoniformes > Salmonidae > Brachymystax > Brachymystax lenok. Next base: position 12,339,669 of record CM059801.1, read on the forward strand.
GGTGGGCCTTCGTTGTCGGTGGCGGCTCCGGTGCGGGCCATACCGGCCTGAGAATGCACACTGGAGGCCCGGTGCGTGGAGCCGGCATTGGATTCACCGGGCTGAGACAGAGCACTGCAGGTCCAGTGCATGGGGCCGGCATAGGTCCCACCGGACTGGTCAACCGCACCTCTGGGTGAGTGCGGGGAGCTGGTACTGGTCTGATGCGTGGAGCTGGCACTGGACGCACCGGGCTGGTCTCACGCACCTCTGGGCGAGTGCGGGGAGCTGGCACTGGACGCACCGGACTGGGGAGACGCACAGGAGGCCTGGTGCGTGGAGCCGGAACAGGACATACTGAGCTGGGACGACATCCTGGAGGCCTGGGGCATGGAGCCGGAACAGGACGTACTGGGCTGGGACGACACCCTGGAGGCCTGGGGCGTGGAGCCGGAACAGGACGTACTGGGCTGGGGATGCGCACTGGACGCCTGGTGCGTGGAGCCGGAACTGGACGTACCGGACTGGTCTCACGCACCTCTGGGCGAGTGCGGGGAGCTGGCACTGGACGCACCGGGCTGGAGAGGCGCACTGCAGGTCTGGTGTGTGGAGCTGGCACTGGACTCACCGAGCTTGTCTCACGCACCTCTGGGCGAGTGCGGGGAGCTGGCACTGGACGCACCGGGCTGGAGAGGCGCACTGCAGGTCTGATGCGTGGAGCTGGCACTGGACGCACCGAGCTGGAGATGCGCACTGGACTCAGAGTGCGTGGAGCCGGCGTAGGTCTCGCCGGACTGACGATCCGCACCTCAGGACGAGTGCAGGCAGCTGGCACAGGACGTACCGGGCTGAGAGAGCACACTGGACGTACCGGGCTGAGAGAGCACACTGGACGTACCGGGCTGAGAGAGCACACTGGACGTACCGGGCTGAGAGAGCACACTGGACGTACCGGGCTGAGAGAGCACACTGGACGTACCGGGCTGAGAGAGCACACTGGACGTACCGGGCTGAGAGAGCACATACGACATACAGCTGCCTCTAATTGGGAACCAACACAAAAAAACAACATAGAGTCCCATAGAAAACCATAGTCACGCCTTGGCCTAACACCCCATAGAGAAACCCAGAGGGCTCTCTATGGCCAGGGCGTGACATATGCACGATCAAGGTTTCTGTTTTTTTGTCTTATTTCTTGTTTGTTTCACAAAAAATATATAATTTGCATCTTCAAAGTGGTAGGCATGTTGTGTAAATCAAATGATACAAACACCCCTAAAATAAATTTTAATTCCAGGTTGTAAGGCAACAAAATAGGAAAAATGCCAAGGGGGGTGAATACTTTCGCAAGCCAACACATTCACAATTTTCTCTTTTTTGAAATGGAACCAACTCAATTGGGTTATGAATAGAATAGCAAGTAATGGAAAATGAACTCATAGATCTATTCTCGAAATCAACCCTGTCGCAGAGGCATTATGTTCTCATTGCTTTTTCCATTGACACCATGACATATTTTTGCTTGCTCACATTAGCCTCTATTGTCAGTGCATGCACACCTGTCTCACAGGCACACAGAGGACATTGTTTTGTAGTAAGTTAGTAAGTTGGACAAGGTCTTGCCATGACAAAAAGAGAGGGGCAATTCTGGGCTGGGTTGGCTGGCTGGGCCTCTGTACTCCACCCCCATAATGGCAACAGCTGAGCTACCCTGGTCTCACCCTGAGACCGTGAGAAGACAGACATGATGAAAAGCCAAGTGTCTGGAAGACAGCCCTCAAATGCCCCCGATTGGCACTGCAGATCTGCCCACATGAAAAGGCCTATGTGCCATTGTATTGTAAGCAACAGTGCCGACAATATCAAGGGTAAAAGGGAGGTTCATTTCTCTACTCACTCCAACACCTGGGAGGCAAGACAGGGAGGGAATGTACAGAAAGAAACAAGGATGTTTTGTAGCGACAGCACCACCACCCCATGGCTTTCTTCTGAAAGTGCTTATATTATTATTTGTACACTCGAGTAACAGGAAAACCAACGTCCATCAGTCTGATAATGAAAACATTGAATTGGATTAATATTCATGTGTTTATGACTGTATATGTTTTATAAACAGTGTATGTCTTGGTTAGAGTTACATAATCGTGTTCTGCCTTATCAGACATGTCAGAGTTGTAACTCAATCTGCCCTGTGGCTAAGCTTTCAAGGAATATAGGAGGATTTGCAATGGCCTAGAATGGAAATTTTGAAACAAAACCTGTTAACACATGAACAAACTGATAGTCTTGCATTGTGCTGGGTGTGAATAAAGATGAGCTGGGTCTCAGATATGTCTTTTTAACCTTGGTCTGGATCTTGAGGGCACAGTAGGCCTATCTGGCCTTTAGTGAAGTCACTTGAAGTTCTGTAGGCCTAGTCTACTGAAGTCTACGGCAGAATGAATTATGTCAGAGTCACAGGAGGTTGGTGACACCTTAATTGGGGAGGACAGGCTCAAGGTAATGGATGGAGCGGAATGAGTGTAAATGTCTCAAATACATCAAACACATAGGTTCCATGTGTTTGATGCCCTTTCATTCACTTTCCATCCATTATTATGAGCCGTCTTCCCCTCAGAAGATTCCACTGGTCAGAGTGAATTATTGCCCAATGCACTGAATGCAAACTTATTATATTCTTATTATTATGACCCTTTTCAAAGTTGATGGGGTGCTGGTGTTGTGTGCATAGTTTCAAAGAAAAATGTAATGTTAGCTAGTAGTACTAGCAGTCCAGGAAGAGGACTTGTTTATAAAATACATCTAAACACTTCTAAAATGGCACATCAATAGGTAAAATAATGTGATTCAATACAATCCACCACAACCTTTAAAGGGACAGTTCATCCAAATTATAAAATTACATATTGGTTTCCTTACCCTGTATGCAGTCTATTGACAAGGTAGAACAGTAATCCATGGTTTAGTTTGCCTGGTTTCCAAACGCTAACCGTTATGATATACGGGGGAGGGGGTGTAGTTTAGTGAGGGAGTTCTATTAACCTAAGCCGTGGTGCACCAGTCTATGGCCTGTGACATGAACGGGCAAAAGCGGTGAGGGAGGACAAAAACAGCATGGTGCATCGCCCAGAAACATACAACATCTCTTTTCCATAAAATGTATGTTTGAATTTTCTAACTAGTTTTCTTTGGTAGGCAGATTTTTTTTATCAAAAGCAATCACTTTTGCATGTGAAAAAACAGAATCCAACTCATTACTCCACGTTCTTAAACTAGTCTAGTCTACATAATTTTTGTTTTGAGACGACTTTGCTGCAGGCTTTGAACGGGGCACCTTGCTCAGGCGTTGGGAGGCAGCCCGGTTCCAAAATGAATGCAATCACCCAGTGAAAACTCCTCCCACCCAGTGGCGTGTATTCATAGCTTCAAAAGGAAAAAAATGGCAACACTTTACTTGACACCCAGCATCATAACACATTATGACAAGGTCATAACCATGTCATAATATGTAATAACAGCTGACATAACTTTTCATAACCTGTTATAATTTGGCCATAACACTGTCATGACACATATATTTAGATCTGTTGTGGCATATATTGCGTTATTTTATGGGTGGTTATGACACCTACATAAGAGTGTCAAAACCCACAAAATCACCTCATAAGGCAAAACATTCCATTAAAACATAGCCTACGTGACAACAGTATGTTTTTTATATACATTCTTTTTTAATTGACCATATTAAATTATCATTGTAATTGCGTAGACTGATGTCAGACATGCACCCACCACAATGCTCTGTTGCTGATGACTTTGACGAATGCAGGAGCAGATTTCATAAGCAGGACAAGACACCCACTGATATAAGGGCGTGTACGTAATAGCCCTATCTGGCTTTTATGATAATGATGGTCATAATGCTTCTTGACAGTGTCATAAAGTGCATTTTCTTTGTCCAAGTAAAGTGACACAGAATGGTCATAACGACTCAGCTGTAGAACTTTTTGAGGATCTGGGGACCCTTGCCAAATCTTTTCTGTCTCCTGAGGGGGAAAAGGCGTTGTCGTGCCCTCTTCACGACTGTCTTGTCTTGGTGTGTTTGGACCATGATAGTTCGTTGGTGATATGGACACCAAGGAAATTGAAACTCTCGACCCGCTCCACTACAGCCCCGTCAATGTAAATGGGGACCTGTTCGGCCCGCCTTTTTCTGTAGTCCACGATCAGCTCTTTTGTCTTGCTCACATTGAAGGAGAGATTGTTGTCCTGGCACCACACTGACAGGTCTCTGACCTCCTCCCTATAAGCTGTCTTATCGTTGTCGGTGATCAGGCCTACCACTGTTGTGTCGTCAGCAAACTTAATGATGGTGTTGGTGTCGTGTTTGGCCACGCAGTCGTGGGTTAACAGGGACTAAGTACACACAGCTGAGGGGCCCCAGTGTTGAGGATCAGCATGGCAAACATGTTGTTGCCTACCCTTACCACCTGGGGGCGGTCCGTCAGGAAGTCCAGGATCCAGTTACAGAGGGAGGTGTTTAGTCCCAGGGTCCTGATTGAGCTTTGTGGGCACTATGGTGTTGAACGCTGAGCTGTAGTCAATGAACAGCATTCTCACATAGGTGTTCCTTTTGTCCAGGTGGGAAAGGGCAGTGTGGAGTGCAATTGAGATAGCGTCGCCTGTGGATCTGTTGGGGCGGTATGCGAATTGGAATGCGTCTAGGGTATCCGGGAGGATGCTGTTGATTTGAGCTATGACCAGCCTTTCAAAGCACTTCATGGCTACCGACGTGAGTGCTACGGGGTGGTAATCATTTAGATCGTCTGGTAGGCTCGCATCACTGGGCAGCTCGCGTCTGGGTTTCCCTTTGTGGTCGGTATAAGTTTTGAAGCCCTGCCTCATCCGACGAGCGTCAGAGCCGTTGTAGTAGGATTCAATCTCAATCCTGTATTGACACTTTGCTTGCTTGATGGTTCGTCTGAGGGCATAGCAGGATTTCTTATAAGCATCCGGATTATTGTCCCGGTCCTTGAAAGTTGCAACTCTAGTCTTTAGCTCGATGCAGATGTTGCCCGTAACATTTGTATTTGTATTTTTGTGTCCAGCAAAATTAAGGCAGTTTATAACATTTTAAAAACATTACAATACATTCACAGACTTTGTGCCCTCGGGCCCCTACTCCACCACTACCACATATATACAGTACAAAATCTATGTGTACGTGTGTGTATAGTGTGTATGTTATCGTGTGTGTGTGTATGCATGTGTATATGTTTTTGTTGCTTTACAGTTCCCGCTGTTCCATAAGGTGTTTTTTTATCTGTTTTTTAAATCTAATTTTACTGCTTGCATGAGTTACTTGATGTGGAATAGAGTTCCATGTAGTCATGGCTCTATTTAGTACTGTGCGCCTTCCATAGTCTGTTCTGGACTTGGGGAATGTGAAGAGAACTCTTGTGGCATGTCTTGTGGGGTATGCATGAGTGTCCGAGCTGTGCGTCAGTAGTTCAAACAGACAGCATTAAACATGTCAATACCTCTCATAAAGACAAGCAGTGATGAAGTCAATCTCTCCTCCACTTTGAGCCAGGAGAGATTGACATGCATATTATTAATATTCGCTCTCTGTGTACATCCAAGGGCCAGCCGTGCTGCCCTGTTCTGAACCAATTGCAGTTTTCTTAAGTCCTTTTTTATGCCACAGTAGTCCAGGTGCGACAGAACTAGGGCCTGTAGGACCGGCCTTGTCGACAGTGCTGTCTAGAAGGTAGAGTAGCGCCTTATCATGGACATACTTCTCCCCATCTTAGCTACTGTTGTATCAATATATTTTGACTATGACAGTTTACAGTACAGGGTATCTCCAAGCAGTTTAATCACCTCAACTTGCTAAATTTCCACATTATTTATTACAATATTTAGTTGAGGTTTAGGGTTTAGTGAATGATATTTAAGACTAACTTATTCCTTGCCACCCACTCTGAAACTCTTTGTTAAGTGTTGCAGTCATTTCAGTTGCTGTAGTAGCTGACATGTATAGTGTTGAGTCATCCGCATACATAGACACTCTGGCTTTCCTCAAAACCAGTGGCAATTCATTAGTAAAGATTGAAAAAAAGTAATGGGCCTAGACAGCTGATTTGGGGAATTCCTGATTCTACCTGGATTATGTTGGAGAGGCTTCCATTAAAGAACACCCTCTGTGTTATGTTAGACAGGTAACTCTTTATCCACAATATAGCAGGGGGTGTAAAGCCGTCACATAAGTTTGGTCAGCAGCAGACTATGATCGATAATGTCAAAGGCCGCAATGAAGTCTTACAAAACAGCCCCCACAATCTTTTATCATCAATTTCTCTCAGCCAATCATCAGTAATTTGTGTAAGTGCTGTGCTTGTTGAATGACCTTCTCTGTAAGCATGCTGAAAGTGTGTTGTCAATTTGTTTACTGTAAAATAGCATTGTATCTGGTCAAACACCATTTTTTTCCAAAAGTTTACCAAGGGTTGGTAACAGGCTGATTGGTCGGCTATTTGAGCCAGTAAAGGGCCTTTACTATTCTTAGGTAGCGGAATGACTTTTGCTTCCCTCCAAGCCTGAGGGCACAGACTTTCTAGTAGGCTTAAAATGAAGATGTGGCAAATAGGAGTGGCAATATCGTCCACTATTATACTCAGTAATTTTCCATCCAAGTTGTCAGACCCCGGAGGCTTGTCATTGTTGATAGACAACAATAATTTTTTCACCTCTTCCACAACTTTACAGAATTTAAAATGACAATGCTTGTCTTTCATAATTTGGTCAGATATACTAGGATGTTTTTGCTGGCATGTTATGCCTAAATTTGCTAATCTTGCTAATCTTGCCGATGAAAAAATCATTAAAGTAGTTGGCAATATCAGTTGATTTTGTGATAAATTAGCCATCTGTTTCAATGAATGATGGAGCTGAGTTTGCCTTTTTTCCCAGAATTTAGTCTGGATGTTGCCTGTAATGCATGTGTAAATATATGGGTCCTGACAGTATTATAACCATATTATGACAGGTTATGACAAGTTATGCCAGCTGTTATGACATTTTATGACATGGTTATGAAGTGCTACCAAAAATATATATAGTAAATAATTCATCTTTTGTGTCTCTGTGTTTCATAATTTTCTTTCAATTTGCAAGAGGCTGAATGTATCTCACTGGAGAAAGCACAAGCGAGTGAAATAGTGCCTCCCTTTCTCTGTATGTGTATGCCATCTATCTGATGGTGTCTTGTCAAAAAGAGTATGATATTGTTGCCGCCCGTAGCATTGAATGCAAGGGAAGCCAGTGAGCATTTGGCCTTCCTTGATAAAAAATATTAAATAATAGCCAATCAGCATTGTGCTAAACTGAACATGCTCAGCTGTGAATGGTCCTGGCGCACCAAAAGAAAGTGTCAAGGGAAACCAGTTTGGATTTGGCTTCACTCCAATCACATTGAGAAGAGAGCAACACGTTGTAGACAGAAACAACTTGAATTGTAGCATCTTGTTGTGTTGTTGTCCACCGGTGGCTAGCCATTGAAGGAGATAGGGACTTAGATCTAGACTTGTGGGTTTACTTAATTCTCAGTACTGGCCAATGATTATAACGGCGATTCTGATCCAACCATAAATTCATACATTGTGCCACTGGCCTGAGAGGATGGAAATTCAGCTAGACGTAGAAGGATAATGTTAACTAGCTAATGTTGCCCATGAAAGGAAGTTAAGCTAGCGAGCAAGCATTTTAGCCAGGTATAAAAGTGTGTACTGTATGACTGAGTCATAGACCGTTTAATCAACATGAAAGAGAGAGGGTGGCATTGGCGTTTCTCTACAAGTAGGGTGAGTCAACAAGTTTTTCTACTTCCACGAACGCACGCACGCACGCACATACACACACACCACACACACACAGAAATCAGAACGAACACGGCTCAGGAGAAGACTCAGATGCAGACAGTAAAAAAAAAAACAGTTTATCACAGAAAACAGGGGGCAGGCAAACAACAGGTCAAGGGCAGGCAGAGGTCTGTAATCCAGAGCAGAGTCTGAAACTAAAATATACCAAAAACTATTTAGTTCAATCAATGTAAGCTAAATATGATGTGGCTGTCGATGGTTCTTGAATGGCAGGCAGGCTCAGGGTCAGGGCAGGCAGAGGTCAGTAATCCAGGTCAGTGTCACAAGGTACAGAACGGCAGGCAGGCTCAGTACGGGAAAAACGCTAGTAGACTTGACGAGACAAGACGAACTGGCAACAGACAAACAGAAAACACAAGTACAGTATAAATACACTGGGGATAATGGGGAAGATGGGCGACACCTAGAAGGAGGTGGAGACAAGCACAAAGACAGATGAAACAGATCAGGGTGTGACAAGAACCATCGACAGCCACATCATATTTAGCTTACATTGATTGAACTAAATAGTTTTTGGTATATTTTAGTTGTCACTGTATTAGACTAAGCATAGGTGATTTGATGATGTTGAAATGTTGAAGTTCAAAGTCACCATTATTAGTCAGTTGTACAACCAAATGCCTTCAACCGAAATGTGTCTTCCGCATTTAACCCAAACCCTCTGAATCAGAGAGGTGCGGGGGGCTGCCTTAATCGACATCCACGTCTTCGGCACCCGGGGGAACAGTGGGTTAACTGCCTTGTTCAGGGGCAGAACTACAGATTTTTTTCCTTGTCAGCTCAGGGATTCAAACTTGCAACCCTCCGGTTACAAGTCCAAAGCTCTAACCACTAGGCTACCTGCCGCCCTGGTGCCGCCCTGGTGCTGGAATAATTCTCTGTGGTTCTAAATAAATAGTTGTTTAGTACTTGCTTGACCATGCTGTAAGTCAAGTAGCTGTTTGTTACATGCAATATGCTTTTTGAACTTCACTGGACAGAGGTTGCTCTATCGTTTTGTGATGAAACAAAGGTTGAATTTATTTTACCACTGTGACATCTTATTGTCTCGGCCTTTAGGCCTATATATCACGGTCGCAAGGCATATGAACGAGCAGGATTTATAGAGCAAACAATTATCACAACACATATGTTGTAATATGGCTTTTTTTGAGGGGCTTGGCTTCCCAGTGAATTTACCCACGTACCGCTACTGTTCCCACCGGGGTTAACCCTGGCCAGATAATCTAATCCCTCACTGTTAGCATACAGTTAGGCAAATCAGCGTCTCAGCTGGCATAGGCATGAGGCTGCTGTTTTTTTTGGTGGCCATGAGGCCTTTAATTTGTTTTTGAGTCTTTGGTTTGTGCATGTCTTCTTTACTTTTCCTTTTTATACATATTTATGTATCATCACCACCTGAACAAATAATAATCAGTGTTGGGGAAGCTACTCAGAAAATATAGTTTACCAAGCTTCCAATTACTTCACACTGGAAGAAGTTTAGCTACACTAAAGCTACCCTTAGGTAAAATATACCGTATAAAAAAGTTATCTTTAAAACTATTTAGTGAATATTATATGTAAATCTGAAATGTCATAGACTACAAATTGCACAACAGAATCATATCAGAATCATATCACCTCCATCCTGCCAGACACCCTGGACCCACTCCAATTTGCTTACCGTCCCAATAGGTCCACAGACGACGCAATCGCAATCACACTGCATACTGCCCTAACCCATCTGGACAAGAGGAATACTTATGTAAGAATGCTGTTCATCGACTACAGCTTAGCATTTAACACCATAGTTCCCTCCAAGCTCGTCATTAAGCTCGAGACCCTGGGTCTCGACCCAGCCCTGTGCAACTGGGTCCTGGACTTCCTGACGGGCCGGTCCCAGGTGGTGAGGGTAGGAAACAACATCTCCACCCCGCTGATCCTCAACACTGGGGCCCCACAAGGGTGCGTTCTCAGCCCTCTCCTGTACTCCCTGTTTACCCATGACTGCGTGGCCAAGCACGCATCCAACTCAATCATCAAGTTTGCTGACGACACTACAGTGGTAGGCTTGATTACCAACAACGGACGAGGACGGCCTACAGAGAGGAGGTGAGGGCCCTTGGAGTGTGGTGTCAGGAAAATAACCTCTCACTCAATGTCAACAAAACAAAGGAGATGATCGTGGACTTCAGGAAACAGGAGAGGGAGCACCCCTATCCACATCGAGGGGACAGTAGTGGAGAAGGTGGAAAGTTTTAAGTTCCTCGGCGTACACATCACGGACAAACTGAATTGGTCCACCCACACAGACAGCGTGGTGAAGAAGGCGCAACAGCGCCTCTTCAACCTCAGGAGGCTGAAGAAATTTGGCTTGTCACCAAAATCACTCACAAACTTTTACAGATGCACAATCGAGAGCATCCTGTCGGGCTGTATCACCGCCTGGTACGGCAACTGCTCCGCCCACAACCGTAAGGCTCTCCAGAGGGTAGTGAGGACTGCACAACGCATCACCGGGTTAAACTACCTGCCCTCCAGGATACCTACACCACCCGATGTCACAGAAAGGCCAAAAGATCATCAAGGACAACAACCACCCGAGCCACTGCCTGTTCACCCCGCTATCATCCAGAAGGCGAGGTCAGTACAGGTGCATCAAAGCTGGGACCGAGAGACTGAAAAACAGCTTCTACCTCAAGGCCATCAGACTGTTAAACAGCCATCACTAACATTGAGTGGCTGCTGCCAACATACTGACTTAAATCTCTAGCCACTTTATACATAGGAATTGGATGTAACAAATGTATCACTAGCCACTTTAAACAATTTTGTATATAATGTTTACGTATCCGACATACTCATATCAAATGTATACACTGTACTCTAAACCATCTACTGTATCTTGCCTATGCCGTTCGGTCATCGACCCAAATCTCTAGCCACTTTAATAATTATAATTGGATGAAATAATGTATCACTAGCCACTTTAAACAATGCCATTTATATAATGTTTACATATCCTACATTACTCATCTCATGTATGTGTGTGTGTATGTGTGTATGTATATATATATATATATATATATATATATATATATATATATATGTGTGTGTATGTACTGTACTCCATACCATCTACTGCATCTTGCCTATGCCGGTCAGCCATCGCTCATCCATATATTTATATGTACATACTCGTATTCATTCCTTTACTCTTGTGTGTATAAGGTAGTTGTTGTGAATTTGTTAGATTACTTGTTAGATACTACTGCATGGTCGGAACTAGAAGCACAAGCATTTCGCTACACTCGCATTAACATCTGCTAACCATGTGTATGTGACAAATAAAATTTGATTTGATTTGATTTGATTTAATTCACTACTCCTCAACACTGATAATAATCCGCTTGGACTGGCTGACCAAGAGGTCAAGAAGGAGCTGGCCCTGGACCTAAGGTAAGGTGGCTAACTTTTGGGTACATACATTCAGCACCTAGTCGCTCACATTTACTTTCCACATTTATGCACACATCACATCAGGTTACAGACCATGTACAGTTGAAGTCGGAAGTTTACATACACCTTACATACACCAACTCATTTTTTCACAATTCCTGACATTTAATCCTAGTAAATATTCCCTGTTTTAGGTCAGTTAGGATCAACACTTTATTTTAAGAATGTGAAATGTCAGAATAATAGTAGAGAGAATGATTTATTTCAACTTTTATTTCTTTCATCACATTCCCAGTGGGTCAGAGGTTTACATACACTCAATTAGTATTTGGTAGCATTTCGGGTAGCCTTCCACAAGCTTCCCACAATAAGTTGGGTGAATTTTGGCCCATTCCTCCTGACAGAGCTGGTGTAACTGAGTCCGGTTTGTAGGCCTCCTTGCTCGCACATGCTTTTTCCGGTCAAGCCCACAACTTTTCTATAGGATTAAGGTCAGGGCTTTGTGAAGGCCACTCCAATACCTTGACTTTGTTGTCCTTAAGCCAATTTGCCACAACATTGGAAGTATGCTTGGGATCATTGTCCATTTTGAAGACCCATTTGCGACCAAGCTTTAACTTCCTGACTGATGTCTTGAGATGTTGCTTCAATATATCCACATAATTTTCCTCCCTCATGATGCCATCTATTTAATGAAGTGCACCAGTCCCTCCTGCAGCAAAGCATCCCCACAACATGATGCTGCCACCCCCGTGCTTCACGGTTGGGATGGTGTTCTTCAGCTTGCAAGCCTCCCCTTTTTCCTCCAAACATAACAATGGTCATAATGGCCATACAATTCTATTTTTGTTTCATCAGACCAGAGGACAATTCTCCAAAAAGTGCGATCTTTATCCCCATGTGCAGATTGCAAACCGTAGTCTGGCTTTTTTATAGCGGTTTTGGAGCAGTGGCTTCATCCTTGCTGAGCGGCCTTTCAGGTTATGTCGATATAGGACTCGTTTTACTGTGGATATAGATACTTTTGTACCTGTTTCCTCCAGCATCTTCACAAGGTCCTTTGCTGTTGTTCTGGGATTGATTTGCACTTTTCGCACCAAAGTACGTTAATCTCTAGGAGACAGAACGCGTCTCCTTCCTGAGCGGTATGACGGCTGCGTGGTCCCATGGTGTTTATACTTGCGTACTATTGTTTGGAAATTGCTCCCAAGGATGAACCAGACTTGTGGAGGTCTTGGCTGATTTCTTTTGATTTTCCCATGATGTCAAGCAAAGAGGGAAGGAAAACACAGCTTGATTGAAGGGAGTTGTGCTTCAAATACAACAGTTCTGTAACATCTTTAATTGAGCCTCTCATTCTCCTTAATTGCCAGCCACAACACGTTATGGAAAAAGATCAAACTATATATATGAAGCTCTGGGGACATGTCGTCTGGATACTGGACAGCCAATAAATTGTCAGATGCAAACAGATGATCATCTTTAGCAGACAACAGTTCTTGAGGGCTTGAACAAAAAAAATATGTTTGCGATATCAAATACATGGTGAGCCAGCATTTGAGTTGTGTGGTTGCAATATCAACAATCCCTTATCTCTGGTATATCTTGGAATGCATCATTCAAGACAACATTTTAATTTTGTGCAGCACAGTGGACATATAATGCACAATGCACAATGTCTCAGTTTTGGTAATACTCAGTATAGAAATAGTCGCAACCTGGACCTACAGGCCGTGGTGAAAACATTTGCACACAAAAAAAAGGGGGTCTTCAGAACACCAGGGGAGTCTCTCAAATTTGATTTAATTTACCTTGAATATTGCAGCCCATTTGTGTGGGCTATTTTAGCCGGACAAAAACAAGTTCAACAAAATTTTTTGTCTGAATTTATCCTCTAGGTGAATACTTTTTCCCTCGTTGTTAGGCTATTTGATGTGTCATTTTTATAAAAAGTTTATAAATAGCAGCTAAATACGGTATATAGCTATAGATAGTACTCTGCAAAATGAAACAATCTCTAGAAAGGTATGGTTTTGAGGGGGGACTGACTGCCCGAGGACGGCTCATGTCATGCAGGTTCAGGTAGCCTATACAGGACAGTTTTATATAGTGCATTCGGAATTCAGACCTCTTGAGTTTTTCCACATTTTGTTACGTTAGAGCCTTATTCTAAAATGTATTAAAAAAAAAATTCCCCCCTCCTCAATCTACCTACAATACCCCATAATGATAAAGCAAAAACTAGTTATTACAAATGTTTGCTAATTTATAAAAAATGAACAACTGAAAAATGACATTTACATAAGTATTCAGACCCTTTACTCAGTACTTTATTTAAGTACCTTTGGCAGCGATTACAGCCTCGATTCTTCTTGGGTATGATGCTAAAAGCTTGGCACACCTGTATTTGGGGAGTTTCTCCTTTTCTTCTCTGCAGATCCTCTCAAGCTCTGTAAGGTTGGATGGGAAGCGTTGCTGAACAGCTATTTTCACGTCTCTCCAGAGATGTTATATCGGGTTCAAGTCCGGGCTCAGGCTGGAGAAGATTCAGATTTTTTTTCTGAAGCCACTCCTGCGTTGTCTTGACTGTGTGCTTAGAGTCGTTGTCCTGTTGGAAGGTGATCTTTCGCCCCAGTCTGAGGTTCTGAGTGCTCTTGAGCAGGTTTTCATCAAGGATCTCTCTGTACTTTGCTCCCTTCATCTTTCCCTCGATCCTGAGAAGTCTCCCAGTCCCTGCCGCTGAAAAACATCCCCACAACATGATGCTTCCGTCTGGCCACCCTAACATAAAGGCCTGATTGGTGGAGTGCTGCAGAGATGGTTGTCCTTCAGAGTGACCATCAGGTTCTTGGTCACCTCCCTGACCTAGGCCCTTCTCCCCCAATTGCTCAGTTTGGCTGGACGGCCAGCTCCAGAAAGAGTCTTGGTGGTTCCAAACTTCTTCCATTTAAGAATGATGTAGGTCACTTTGTTCTTGGGGACCTTCAATGCTGCAGAAATGTTTTGGTACCCTTCCCCAGATCTGTGCCTCGACACAATCCTTTCTCGGAGCTCCACGGACAATTCCTTTGACCTCATGGCTTGGTTTTTGCTCTGACATGCACTGTCAACTGTGGGACCTTATATAGATTGGTGTGTGCCTTTCCAAATCATGTCCAATCAATTGAATTTACCACAAGTTGACTCCAATCAAGTTGTAGAAACATTTGAAGGTTGATAAATGGGAAAAGGATGCACCTGAGCTCAATTTCAAGTCTCATAGAAAATGGTCTGAATACTTGTGTAAATAAGGTATTTCTGTTTTTTTATTTTTAATGAATTTGCAAAAATGTCAAAAAAACTGTTTCGCTTTGTCATTATGGGGTATTTGTGTATAGATTGCTGAGGACATTTTTTTATTTAATCCATTTTAGAATAAGGCTGTAACTTAACAAAAATGTGGAAAAAGTCAAGGGGTCTAAATACTTTCCGCGAAGGCACTGTATATACAACAAAAGTATAATTGGTAGTTGATTTAGTATGCTGTTGCATCAAACATTTATTTTACAATCTGCAGTTTTCGAATTTCCATCTTTAATTACTGAAAAAGTAATTATATTATTACCAGCAGTCTACAAATGTCAGCATTGCGACACTGTGTGTAGCTTTGTGAAATGTTAGGCTTAACATGAAAAAATTATGAACAAATAGGCCTACCAATAAACATTTATCCATAAGCTAAAGCAAAGCTAAAAGCCCTAGCACCACAATGATCGGTAAAGTCTATACTTTGAGCTCCAGAGAAACTGCATGGTCAATCCCTTAGCATTGATATAAAATGTGGGCAGCGCACGGCGATGCGGTATGGAGCTCAATTTGGCCTCTGCATGCCACTGGAGGCTTCGCATTTTCATCATACTATCCATATGGCGCCTCCGACCACATTTTAAGATCAAGCATAAATTGGCTTTTATGCCAGTGCTAGTTATTTGTTTCATAACATATGGGGGCTCAGCTGTGTTATTATTATTTTGTTGTACCCCTTTTTCTCCCCAATTACGTGATATCCAAATGGTAGTTACAGTCTTGTCCCATCGCTGCAACTCTCCTACGGACTTTAGAGAGGCGAAGGTTGAGAGCCAATGTGTCCTCCGAAAAATGACCCTGCAAAGCCGCACTGTTTCTTAACACACTGCTCACTTAACCCGGAAGTCAGTCGCACCAATGTGTCGGAGGAAACACCATCCAGCTGGCGACCGAAGTCAGCTTGCAGGCGCCTGGCTTGCCACAAGGAGTCGCTAGAGCGCAACGGGACAAGGAAATCCCGTCAGGCCAAACCCTCCCCTAACCCGGACAATGCTGGACCAATTGTGCGCTGCCTCATAGGTCTCCCAATCACGATCGTTTGTATTAGCAGTAGGCTAGTGGCTAACTTTTGCTATGGTTTGTAGCTTTTGTACATGGCTTGCTGGTTAGTTTTTTTGCCTGGTAGGAGTGGTTATCTCTGGGGCTTGGAGCGAGTGCATGTATTGGTTGCTTAGCGGTGAGCTAGTGGCTAACTGACTTTTGATTTATTGGTTCGGTTTGGCTTACTGATTTTTCCTATGGGGGCGTTTGTTTTGTGCTGAGGTAGTAGATAGTTGGGGTTTTCTCAACGTAAAGAGGGATCAGTTAGATCAGATGGCAAAAAGGATGAAATAGCAGGAGTTGAAAAAGTTAAATGTTGCAATGCTATTGGGTGAAGTGGAGTGAGTTGTTGCTGCCGGTTCTGGTGGATAGCAGTCAAGAGGAAGAATACTTGTTGGAAATAGCCAAGTTAGAACAGGAAATATAACTTTTGAAACAGAAGATGAATGAAGGGCAGCATAGAGGGGAGAAAGTTTGTGTTGCCAGTCAGTCAGACAGTTGTGTTACTAAACCAGTTTCCACCTGTGATCAGAGTGATGAGCTAGTTTCCCTAAGTGATCAGGTTTGGGTAACCCCAATGACAAGTCAGGTGGGTCAATGGGCGGAGTCTCTCAAGAAGCGTTTTGTGGTATCCCCAGTGTGTGTTGTTACTCAGGGTCTGAAGAGTGCTGATAGCAAATCAGATAGGGAGGAGGATGATTTGTGTCAGGAAACATTCTTTGACAAACTAAACAGTGGTTCCAAGGAAATGTTGATCGCTAGTGAAGGTGGTGAATTTTGTGTCTCTAACTGAGACCTGGGCAAAGATAAGTGATTCAGTGTGCCCTCTGCAGGTTGAGGAGGATGATTCAGGTGTCAATTTAAGGGAGACATTATTTTGGGGGTTGAATGACACTGGGCCAATAGGTTCTATTTGTGGTCTGAAAAAGTAGTTGGTTTCCCCAAGTGATCTGTTGAAGTCAGAGACTGTCAGTGAGTATTTTGTTATTTTATCTGAGATGTTATTTTCCACAGTTGAGGAGGTTGTGGTTACTCAGCAGGCTGAGTGTGAGGTTGTTTGAGTTTTGATTTACCTGACACGTTTCACATTGAGCTAGGGAGGGAGGAGATTCTTCTCAAACATGTTGTGAGATCACGTTCAAGCTGACTACCATTGTCATGCTGAGTGAAGGAGGGTCTCATTTCATACACAAGCACATTTTCTTTCACGTTTCCTCTGCTCGCTGCCTTTCCTCGATTACATTTTACATTTTTCCAAAGTAAGAGGGAGGACGCATGAGGTAAGCAAATGTAATTGAGAAAAGACCCTAGTATGGTTCCTGTTAAGGTGGAGGAAATTGAGGTAGATATGGCAAACAGTTCCCCTCCAGTGAGTGCTCAGGGTTGGAGAAAAGTTGTGGTCGATGTTCACTTGTCCCTGGTGGTGGTTGCTCCAAGTTTCCCAGCTAACACATTTGGTTCCTTGGAAGTTGTGGGAATGCAAGTTTCTGATTATTATTTTAAAAATTCTGGGAACGTACATTTTTATGTTGCAAGGAGGTTCTGAGAACGTTTTACTCTAGTTGCTTGAAAGTTTTCCTGGGAGGCTTTATTAAAGGGAAACTTAACAATTGTTCAACATCATATTCATCATCACCACCCCAATATCAACATACTGTATGTGAAAATGGTGCATTTCTATGTTTTGTAGTAAAAAAGATCATTGGTGTGCGTCGTGTGATTTTGACCAATTGTGAGTAGTCATTACCTACTAATTGCCTACCAATTGTCTACTAATTGGTTGATGATGTCATTGGAAACGTTTTTTTACTACAAAACATAGAAACGTGGAATTTTCACATACAGTATGTTAATGTTGGGGTTGTGTCGGAGATGATGAAGTTGAACATTTTTGAAATTTCCCTTTAATGCTCTGAGAATGGAAAATATAGGTTATTTAGATTTTTTGTTTATCAGTTTCACTGACTGAATGTTTCAATAAGACTTGTAATAACACTGCTAGCTAATCAAATGGTTACCCGGGCTATTTGCATTGACCCCATAATTGTATTCTTAACTTTTATAATTTTTTGCACTGACTCTCTTGCACAGGCTCGATGTACACTCACTGGACTCTAACCACACACCATCACAAACTACACTGACACTCCAACAGACACACACACAGACACACAAACCTATACCGCCAGCTGGTTTTTCAAAACATTGTGCGGATAGGAATAAAGAACAATCTGTGAAGAAAAAAGGTGGAGGTGTGTGTTTCATGATTAACTACTCCTGGTGTGATTGTGGTATACAGGAACTCAAGTCCTTTTGAAAGATTACCTAGAATACCTCACAATCAAACGCCGACTGCATTACCTCCCTAGAGAATTTTCTTCGGTTATCGTCACAGCCGTGTATATTCCCCCTCAAGACGATACCACGACAGCTCTCAAAGAACTACACTGGACCAAGTGAAACTGCATATCCTGAAGCGACATTTATTATAGCTGGGGACTTTAATAAAGCAAATCTGGGAAAACGCTACCGAAATTATATCAACACATCGCCTGCAGTACTCGCCCTTCAAAAACTCTCAACCATTGTTACTCTCCCTTCCAGGATGGCAACAAGGCCCTCCACCAACCTCCCTTTGGTAAATCAGATCACGACTCCATTTTGCTCCTCCTAACCTATAGGCAGATTCTCAAACAGGAAGTATCCTTGCTAAGGTCTATACAACGCTGGTCTGACTATTCGGGAATCCATGCTTCAAGACTGTTTTGACCACGCGGACAGGGACATGTTCCGGGTTGCCTCTGAGAATAACATTGAGGTATAATCTGACACGGTGACTGAGTTAATCAGGAAGCGTATAGGGGATGTTGTTCCCACTGTGACGATTAAAATCTATCCAATCCAAAAAATGTGGATAGATGGCAGCATTCACGCAAAACTGAAAGAGTGAACCATCGCATTTAACCACGGCAAGGTGACTGGGAATATGATTGAATACAAACAGTCCAGTTATGCCCTCTATAAGGCAATCAAACAGGCAAATACGTCAGTACGGAGACAAAGTGGAGTCGCAATTCAAAGGCTCAAACACGAGACGTATGTGGCAGGGACTCCAGACAATCGATTATAAAGGGAAGACCAGCTACGTTGTAGACACTCAGGAGGCTGAAGAAATTCATCTTTGCCCCTAAGACCCTCACAAACTTTTACAGATGCACCATTGAGAGCACCTGTCAGGCTTTATCACCGTCTGGTACGGAAACTGCACCGTCCGCAACCGGGTGTTAAAGAAAGGCCAAGAAGATCATCAAGGACCTCAGCCACCCAAGCCACGGCCTGTTCACCCCGCTATCATCCAGAAGGCGAGATCAGTACATTTGCATCAAAGCTGGGACCGAGAGACTGAAAAACAGCTTCTATCTCAATGCCATCAGACTGTTAAATAGCCATTCAGTATTCTGTCCTGAACTTGGTCATTGTCACTAGGCAGCTACCACCCGGTTACTCATCCCTGCACCTTAGAGGCTGCTGCCCTATGTACAGTGCCTTCGGAAAGTATTCAGACCCCTTGACTTTTTCCACATTTTGATAAGTTACAGCCTTATTCTAAAATTGAACAATCGACACACAATACCCCATAATGACAAAGCAAAAACAGGTTTTTAGAAATGTTTGCAAATTCATAAAAAATAAGAAACAGAAATGCCTTATTTACATAAGTATTCAGACTCTTTGCTATGAGACTCGAAATTGAGCTCAGGTGCATCCTGTTTCCATTGACCATCCTTGAGATGTTTCTACAACTTGTTTGGAG
Organism: Brachymystax lenok tsinlingensis; assembly: GCA_030435695.1. NCBI lineage: Eukaryota > Metazoa > Chordata > Actinopteri > Salmoniformes > Salmonidae > Brachymystax > Brachymystax lenok. The sequence goes on from CM059801.1 coordinate 12,359,229, forward strand.
TCCACCTGTGGTAAATTCAATTGATTGGACACAGTTTGAAAAGGCACACACCAATCTATATAAGGTCCCGCAGTTGACAGTGCATGTCAGAGCAAAAACCAAGCCATGAGCTCGAAGGAATTGTCCGTAGAGCTCCGAGACAGGATTGTGTCAAGGCACAGATCTGGGGAAGGGTACCAAAACATTTCTGCAGCATTGAAGGTCCCCAAGAACAAAGTCACCTCCATCATTCTTAAATGGAAGTAGTTTGGAACCACCAAGTCTTCCTAGAGCTGGCCGCCCAGCCAAACTCGGGTGAGAAGGGCCCTGGTCAGGAGGTGACCAAGAACCCTATGGTCACTCTGACTGAGCTGCAGAGTTCCAGAAGGACAACCATCTCTGCACTACTCCACTAATCAGGCCTTTATGGTACAGTGGCCAGACAGAAGCCACATCTCAGTAAAAGGCATGACAGCCAACTTGGAGTTTGCCACGAGGGACCTAAAGGACTCTCAGACCATCAGAAACAAGATTCTCTGGTCTGATGAAACAAAGATTAAACTCTGGTCTGCATCACGTCTACATGGAGGTGGCAGCATCATGCTGTGGGTATGTTTTTCAGCAGCAGGGACTGGGAAACATGACAGGATTGAGGGAAAGATGAACGGAGTAAAGTAGAGAGATCCTTGATGAAACCCTGCTCCAGAGCGCTTAGGACCTCAGGCTGGGGCAAAGGTTTACCTTACAATAGGACAAAGACCCTAAGCACACAGCCAAGAAAATGCAGGAGTGGCTTCGGGACAAGTCTCTGAATGTCCTTGAGTGGCCCAGCCAGAGCCCAGACTTGAGCCCGATTGAACATCTCTGGAGAGAGCTGAAAATAGCTGTGCAGGGACACTCCCCATCCAACCTGACAGAGCTTGAGAGGATCTGCAGAGAAGAATGGGAGTAACTCCAAAATACAGGTGTGCCAAGCTTGTAGTGTCATACCCAGAAGACTCAAGGCTGTAATCGCTGCCAAAGGTGCTGAGTAAAGCGTCTAAATAATTACAGTACCAGTCAAAGGTTTGGACACACCTACTCATTCAAGGGTTTTTCTTTATTTTTCTATTTTCTACATTGTAGAATAATAGTGAAGACATCAAAACTATGAAATACATGGTATCATGTAGTAGCCAAAAAAAGTGTTAAACAAATCACAATATATTTTATATTTGAGATTCTTCAAAGCCCTTCAAAACCCTTGAATGATTAGGTGTGTCCAAACTTTTGACTAGTACTGTATGTAAGTGTGATTTTTCAGTTTATTTCAGTTAATTTTTTTTTACTGTTTTTACTGTTTTTACTTTGTCATTATGTTTTAACTTTGTCATATTGTGTGTAGATTGATAAAAAAAAATGAATACGTCTGTAACGTAACAAAATGTGGAAAAAGTAAAGCGGTCTGAATACTTTCCGAATGCACTGTATATATATTTATACTCCGGACTCCGACAATGCTCGTCCTCATATTTCTATATTTCTTTTACTTTGAAATGTGTGTATTGCTGTGTATTGTTAGATATTACTGAACTGTTGGAGCTAGGAACACAAGCACTTCGCTACACCCGCAATAACATATTCTAAGCATGTGTATGCGACCAATAAAATTTGATTTGATTTGAAACCTGTAGGAAAGGTTATGCTGTAGTATTGAAATCATCACGGAAGAACGTTGTTTCTTTACTAAGAAGACTGGTGGCAAGTACAAACAGAGTGAACAGTACGCCAGGTCGAGTTTTGGAAGTGAAATTAAAGTGAATGAGTGTGAGTTAAGTTAAGTGGAAGGTGTGGTGATGAGCTCTGAGCCCGAGCCTTGCATTGATGAGCATGATAAAGAAGAATCTAGTCCAGTAGGAGTGACATTTTTGGAGAAAGTGGATCATTGTCGTTTGGCGGGAAAGGAGTTGGGTGCAGTTGAGTCAGTGAAGGTAACCCGTAGTGGACTTGATGTATTTGTGTGTGTTTCTTCTGCCCAGGGGGAGTGGGTAAATCATATCACGCAACTCGGGGCAAGATCGGTTTCTTGCTTTGCTCTTATGAACAGGGCGCCATTGAAAGGAGAGATTTCTGCGGTAGCGTTAAATGCAGAGGTGGAGCAATTGAAGGTGAAGATCTACAGTGTTTGTAACGACCACTGTTTGGTGCAACGCAGACCTGGTGGTGAGCGTGGTTAAGTATAGGAGTCACTGTCTGTCCTTTTTAGTTTTGAATCAGTCTTTACTTGACAAAGTCATGTTAGGATATATCAGTTATCCTATTAGAGCTTTTGTGCAGAACCCACTGCGGTGTTTCAGGTACCACGAGTATGGTCATGTTGCAGGCGTGTCAGGAGGGAGATTCCAAAATGTGGGAAGTGTGAAGGAGGGCATGGGACAGAGGAATGTGTAGTTTCAGTGGAAAAAGTTGTGTCAAATGTAGGGGTGGCCATGTTGCTGGAGATCGGAAGTGTCCATGGTGTGAGAGAGGCAGGTTTCTTTGGAAGTAGAGGAGGATGGTTTGGTCAAGGGTGAGGGACCCTGAGAGGATCCCTGTGAGTAGTAGATATGTGTTGTTGGTGGCGGTAATGCAAGATAAATTGGATGCCAACTGCCATTAAACCTCACAGAAGAATCAAGTGGAACCATCTAGGAACAGTTAACTGCCTTGTTCAGGGGCAGAACGACAGATTTCGACCTTGTCAGCTCAGGGATTTGATCTTGCAACCTTTCAGTAACTAGTCCAACGCTCTAACCAGTGGGCTACCTGCCGCCCCACAAAACCAATTGTTTTTGTCTAAAATATGACAGAATGTCACGTGTCCTACTTATATCAGTACACTCATAACAACCTGAGCATTACAAAACGTATATTTGAACAAATAACCTCTTGTAACAAATAAGCCATTCGATATTTTGTTGACCAAATTCGACTCATTGATCTCCATACAAAAACTAATTGGTTGGTGAACGAGAAAATAAGAAAAACGCCATCTACTGGAGAAGACAGACTGTAGCCCGAGTTATCCCTCTCGCTTCGCCTCTTCCTCTCTGGCCATATGCCAAAGGCTCTGCTTCGGCCCGTTTCACGGAAGTAATTCTGGAAGCTCTGACGTGGCCAAATAATAATCGCCATCTTGAGGAAGGAAACGCCTTGAAGAGGAAAGAATTGAAAACAACTGTAATTTATACTCTTGATGTTTGAATATGTTAATAGTCATATTTTAAATAGTTTTTATTTGTTAAGTAGCTATATGACGTAAAAGGGATTAATTTCCTGGCGTCTAGCTAGTTAAAAAGTTCTGGAAAAAAACTTGCCAGATGGCTCGCTAGGCTAACTTACCTGGGCTCCAATGCTAACGTCGCTAGCAAAACATCCAGCTAGCTAGTTTAGCTAAGTAGAGAGATAACTTATAGCTAGCCGTTTGTCTACTTTCAAATCACTGCAAGACAGTTTTGTACACGATGGTTGTCTTCCTTTATCCCCAACTGGCTAGTATATAAATTATTTGTATAGTTAACGTTACCTAACTAACAGTTGACGCTAGCTAACGTTAGCTACATGGTTAACTAGCTCACTAGCTTCCTGTTAGAACTTATCTTGCTAGCTTAAAAAGTTTCTAAACTAGGCATATTGAACAACTCATAAATGCTTAAAATATGGGTTAACCTATAATTGGCAGCGCAAAAATACACACTGACTGTTACAAAGCTGATTGTTTTTTCTCTTGTTCTCTAGTTTTCCTTCTGACAAAGTTGAATCCCTCATCTTCAATATGGGGAATTTATTTGCAAGTCTCTTTAAAGCATTTGGCAAGAAAGAGATGAGGATCCTCATGGTGGGTCTCGATGCTGCTGGTAAAACAACAATCCTGTACAAGTTAAAACTTGGAGAAATTGTAACTACCATTCCAACTATAGGTAAGTAGTAGTACTGGTGTTATGTATGCCTAAATGTTGTCAGCCCAGTTTGTATGTATATTATATTTTGTGTGACTTTAACATTGAGACTTTGTATGTTTGTATGTATATTTGTATGTATATTATATTTTGTGTGACTTTAACATTGAGACTTAAAATGTTTTATTAAAAACAGCATAATTCATTCCCCCTGGACATGTTCATGTGTTGCCTCAAATAGGTTGTAGAGGTTATTCATATCTTCTCTCCTCCATTCAGGTTTTAATGTCGAGACAGTTGAGTACAAGAACATAAGTTTTACAGTGTGGGATGTAGGCGGTCAAGACAAAATTCGACCGTTGTGGCGTCATTACTTCCAGAACACACAGGGTAAGTTATGTGCAGACAGCAAGTCATTTCACTCCTGTCAAAGGGGGGCCAACAGACTAGAGCAGGGCTTGGCATTAACCTTTTAGCCACTTGTGCTTTTGACAAGTAGGACTGATTTTATTTTTTTACTTGTCCAAAAGCTCAATGCACTTGCCCATTGTATGATGCAAGGGACCACTTTACAAAATAAAATGCATTGCAAACTTTTTTAACATACAGAATCAGACAAACATGTAGGCTACACTCTGCCTATTGGCTTCTTTGACTATTCAAGCCTGTCTCAAATTACAACAATGCCCCTTTAAGGCTCTCCTGGAGGATGGTTCACCACCCTTGCTAGCCTATAAAATATTGCAACATTACAATTACAACCAAATACCAAATGTCTTTATAAAATAATTCCCTCCAGGGCTCAACATTAAGGGTGTCTGGTCATCCCTGGGAAGATAAAAAAATACATATACGGTTCAACAGACTGGACTCTGGACAGTTATGGGACTGATCCAAAAATCTTACAACCTCTTAAAAAATTTAAAAGTAATGAGGCTGTTGCAACAGATCAGACTGTTTAGCTTCAAATGTTGATAGTTTTATTTCTTCATATTATAAGATAAACAATGCACACATGGCTGTAGACTACACGTAAATGTTCCAAAATGCAATTAGCAGGAATACACTTGTTCTCAAAAGCACACCTCCCTGGTGAGCGGTTTCATCTGACCAGGATGAAAATATAATTTAGAAATTAAGAGGGGAGATATAAAGATACATCAACTAGCATGGGTTACTAATATGACTAGATTTATACCTTTGGCTGCTGGACAATAAAATACAAATAGAAAACCAATAGAACATGAGAAAAATGCTGATTTCAATGTAATATTAAGTGTTTATAAAATAATTCCCTCAACATTACTATGGTCATATTTTGGCTGGTCTACTTTGAAACAAGGTAAGACATGCTTCATAAAATGTCCAGGTTTTAAACAATTAAGTTTGTGGTTAAATAGTTTCAAAATGCTGACCACTTCCGCTCAGATTCAAGGCGGGTGATGTGCGGTGCGCAACAGGCACTGTCCTTCACTCTCCAGTCTTGTGACCATTTGATCTGAATTAACCGTGCCTCGAGTATGTCAACAGTCATGCCTTTGGACGTTAATGTTAATTATCTTTCATTACATTTGTCAAACATGACTGTCTTTTAACCTATATTTATGTAATTAAAAGTCTCATTAAAGTTTGTCTACATTTTCTGGCATCTCACTTAAGTTAGCATCGTTTTGGACATACCACCTACATTTTGACATGTAGGCTTTTTTTATTGATGTATATGCAAAAATAGATTTGAATAGTATTCCAATGTTATCCCCTCTGATCGTAATAGGCTAATTGTTTGATATTGTGATTTTTATGATTAATTTGTATATATTTTTTTACTTGTCCATTCGGACAACTTAAATCTATATACTTCTTGTCTGGCAATCTTTTTTTTTTATTTATTTATTTATTTATTTATTTTTTTTTTTTTACTTGTCCCGGACAAGAGGGCAAGCATTAATGTCGAGCCTGTAGAGGCAAGTCAGGTGACTCAAAATGTTCATGTTTTTCTCTCGGGTGTTTTTCAGGTCTTATCTTTGTTGTGGACAGCAATGACAGAGAGCGAGTGAACGAAGCCCGCGAAGAACTGATGAGAATGTTGGCAGAGGATGAACTGCGAGAGGCAGTCTTATTAGTATTCGCTAACAAACAGGTATCCTACATTTTTCACCTCAATTATCCAGTGTATGGTGCCTAAAAGCAGCTGACTTGCATTTTTTGTCTTAATGATATAGAAATGACTATATATACACCCCTGTAATATACTTTGGATGTTTTTCCCCTGGCTTGGCTTTTGTCTCATAATGGGAAAATGTCTCTTTTCAGGACCTCCCAAATGCAATGAATGCGGCCGAAATCACAGACAAGCTGGGACTGCACTCCCTCCGCCATAGAAACTGGTACATCCAGGCCACCTGTGCCACCAGCGGAGACGGTCTCTATGAAGGACTGGATTGGTTGTCTAATCAGTTAAAAAACCAGAAATAGGCCTAATCATCATCCGCTGTCGTCCTCAACTCACTTGTACCATTTTCACACTATCCTGCCAACACAAACCGTACAGTGGCTCGGATGATTTCCTTTCACATTGTCCTTTCCAGCAAGGTTCTAGCAACTGTGGTAGATGAGTAACCAGGCCGATGCAGTACAGCCTGGCACGGCTCAGTTTGGCTCGGCTTAGTAGTGTGAAAAGGGTAACACTATCTTCTCTCTACCCTTGCTTTGTACTCTTCTGATGTTGCAAATTGAGCTACTTTTGTCAAAACGTACCTACTGGAAGGCTGCCCTCATTTCTCATCTCTAGTTGCAACAATACACCATATGGGCCGGAGGGAGATAATAACCCAATCTTAGAAAATAAGGGTTTGTTATTTAAAGTAAATAGTACATTTTTGGTGGGGTTATGAGGCAGCTTATTGCATTCTTACAAAAATCAACCTTGGTTAATTTTCCTCTTGGCCCTTGGGCAGACATACTCGTGTGTAGTAAATGGAAAAGGGAGGCAAAAAAATGTATTCAACCAGCTATCATGGGACCCCATGTCTCAACCCTACGTTTAATGGCTGCATTATACGTCAGCTGGTTATTTGTACTGTAAGAAGGAGTGTTTTATTTTATTTTTGGGGGGGCGGAGAATTCTGAATAATGCATATATACAGATGCACTACTTGAAACAATTATGGTTTATTACCTCAATGCTACAATATCCTGCTCTCCCAAAATACCATTTAGCAAAACACTGGCATTAACTAGTTGTACTGTGAGAATGTTCTTGAGATGAAGCCTAAAACAGGTCGTGGGCTTCAAAGTCGAAAAGTATTGTCAACACTTACCAGCTTTTGTTGTGTGCCAGATCATGTTGAGAAGTGGCTGCCATGCAGAGTCTGTTCCTCTGAGTCTCATCATTCACCTGCTTTATGATGAACAGAGGAGCAGAGTTGTCTGGTCAGCATTGTTTGTATGACCTGCGGCTTAGGTTAATAATCGTGTGTTCTGCCTTTGTCGCAATGAGCCTGAATTTAATAGCAAAAAAAAGTGCAGGATGTAGTCTGTATGTCGGTCTTGTTGGCGAGCAACAAGTGCATGTTAGAGACTCAGATTCTGCACAAATCAACAGATCTTCACAATGCCTGGAGAAGCAGAATTCTATCCTGCCTATCCAGTTGCTATTATAATCCAATATCTTGTGCAGAATCTATCTCAAACACCCATTGATTGTCAGCGGGACTAGCTAATTGATTGTTTACATTTTTAGTCTGCACAAGCATTCTGTCGTTACCCCTCTTGTCAACTGCAGGTGCTCAAGGGTTGGGATGCCTTGATTTCCTCAACATCTTAATCACAATGACTTAGCACCACAACAACCCTATAACTTAAGGTGTATGCTATGTGATGCACTGGTATGACAAAACAGTTATAGGCCTACATTTTGATGTCCTGCATTAGCCTCCATTAGGACCTCAAGATGTTGTTTTCATGTCTTTTTATTGAAAATGATAAGTATATTAATTGTTTTGGAATGAGGCATGTATCATGTATGTGGCAATAAGAAATCTGTATGAGATCCACATTTAAAAAAAATAAATTGTGCTAGTATCTTCTCTCCTTTGTAGCTCATGTTGTCCTTGGCAAGTTCTGAGGTATACTTTTGTCCTCATGTCAAAGAAACATGCTGTTCCATTACGAACCTTTGAGCTTCTTATCAAAAGGTTTTGGGTGTTATTCCACCAGCAGGGCTGGGATCGAATTGAAGGCAGTCAATTCAGGAAGTGAATTCAAAACTTGATTGTAATTAACTTAAAAATCTTTCAAAATGATTAGCTTCTACTCCACAGTTTGAGAAGTCGTTGACAATAGATGAATTTTAATTTCTCTTCCTGAATTGACCCCAGCCCTGTCCACCAGAGTGCTATGGAAATGTCTTAGTGTTTCTTTTAAAGCAAGGCGTTGGATTAAAACAACTTCTCTTGATTTTAAACTGATTGCTTGAACCTTTGTTGAAAACATTGTTAATCTCTTTAGCAAGTCTAAACATGTATTTTTTTCTATGTAAAGTTGTTACTTTTTTTGAGAAAAGCACTGTAATTAAAGCAATTAGATAACGTTTACATGTTCTGTTTCTCTTTGTGAAATATAAAATGGATTTGATCATGCTGACCTTACGTCATTAACCTCTTATCTCCTTGGACTCTTAACATTATCGGTTAACAGCAGATCAAACCAGAAGGCAACATGTATCTGGATGAATCTACCAACTGGAACGAAGCAAATATTGTGTACTTCAGTTCACATATTAACTATTAATAACTTCCAAGTTAGAAACTGGCCCTGCCCCATGCGTAGAAGTTAAATCAAGCCTGTCTCCTCATTGACTGTTTGAATTCAAAATGACTTCACATCCTCTAAAAATGGACATGGCTTGTAGTTTGGTGTCACAGCCTCCTCTACTCTCTTGCCCCAAATCCTCAATCACACCCAACTACTCTCACCCCATGACCTGGGACTAAGGGAGTGGGTTAGTCAAAGGTGATGACAGCCAACTAACTACCCAAAACTGGTGTTGAATAAGTGACAAATGGAGATAGCGGGGCCTGTCCCTGTATGTCTGTTATGTTGGGGTCTGCACCAGGGGGGGGAGGCAGGCAATAATTGGGGAGCAATCTAGGACAACGCTCTTTCAGGTTGATTAGGCTGCCATGGTTAACGCAGCCAAGCCTATAAAACATGGCAGGAGAGTATGGTAGAAGAGGGAGGGGCGGGACTCTCAGGTCCCTTAGAGGATGGCTTTGTCTCTGCCTCCTCTCCTGCTGGTCCATCAGCTTGGTTTGTGTGTGGTGGTCCTAACGGTACTCGGACATATAAAGGACCAGCCTGGTTTTTTGCACTTTCTTTTGTGAATGCCTTGCTCTTTTTAGTGCACCCCCAGGTGCCAGCCAGCAGAATGCCCCTTTCAGAGCCAATTCAAGGCAAACGCAAACACTATACTCCATTATGACCACTGGAGTGCATTCCAATGGTATCTCACCACAGCCAGGGAGGCAGGGAGCTGAACCTAGAACAGAATGGAGGGATGGGGACAAAGGAGTTCTGGCTTGATGGAGGAAAGAAAAGGAGCAAAGCTGCTGAGTAGTGCAGGAGGCACAGTGGGATGGAGAGGGATATTGGAGACTATAAGCATCGGAATGAGAGGATTTTCAGATGACCAAGAGAGACAAACCAAATAGGTGACAAACAGTTGTTGGCCCACTTTTTTTTTAGCTGGTAGTGGTATGGGCAAGTGACACCAGAATTAAATATTTTGGACAGCAATAGTTTTTATTGACAGTAACTTAATTTCAGCACCAAGTACACATCTACTTATCTTGCTTTCAGTACTTACTAGTCCCTGAGTTACTTGCATGAATAGTAGCAAAATGTCATTCAATTTTGGTAGCTAGATCATAAAATACATTTGTGCTGGTTCAGAAAAAGATAACCAAGACACAAATTCAACAGATAAAAACGATGATCAGTTCCAACAAGGCCACAAGCCTGCGGGTGGTTTGAGGAGTAGCCTACAGATTGACACACTGTTCTCAACCACAGCCCACTGAGTCCAGTCCAGAGGTACACGAGGACAGTCCATAGACCAGTCAAGCTGCTCTGCTGTGGACAAGAGGTCTCCTCTCCCCTCTGCGTGTGTCTGATTGGGGGGTTAGGGGGGAACTTAATCGTCCGAGTCTGTGTCATGGCGCCGCCTGTGGCTTTGTGTAGGAGCAGCAGGGGCTGCCTTGTGGCTAGCACGGTGACGGGGGACAGGGGACCCCCTGTCGGAGGACTCTGTGTCATGCCTCTGCTGGCGTCGTTGGGAGGAGGAGGGGTGGCGCTCGCCCTTTGGCCCCCCCCCCTTGAATGGCTGTCATGGGGTCTGGCTCCAGTCTGACTGAGGCATGATGGATTATGATGATGGTGGTCCTTTCTGTGCCTGAGGAGTAAAACACACACAGTCAATGATTGGGACTAGTAGGTGGGGGTCGAAGTAAGCTGTTGTGAGAGCTGGCTGAGGAAGATAAAGCAGAGATACACTTAATGTTATGATACAAACCTTTAACTCATCTATAGAGGATGATAACTATATGGGTTCCATAGGAGAATAATAAATAAGGCCTCCCCTGCCCCACCCCGAAAATTACATGGGCTGGATGATGCATTCACTCAGTTCAAATCAACCCTACACCCATTTAAAAATGTCATAAGACTAGATCTTCCTGTTGATAAACATCCCAAGTGTCCTTTTTCATCATTGTCCCTTATTACCACATAATTAAGCCGCTGGACACATTAACTGACACATACTTAGTAAGGGTAGCTACAACCTGTTCTATATTTTCGACCAAGCATATAAAGTTTAATGGTCGACAGAACTTTGTTTGGCACAAAAACTCAGCTTTTGAGATGGAACCAAAAATCAGCTCCACCTCCCCCTTCAACAGTGATTTAGCGCCCTCTAGTGCAGAGACTTGTCTTGTAGCATTATTAAGACTGGTGTCAAATCAAATTTGATTGGTCACATACACATGGTTGGCAGATGTTAATGCGAGTGTAGCAAAATGCTTATGCTGCTAGTTCCGACCGTGCAGTAATATCTAACAAGTAATCTAACAATTTCACACAGCAACTACCTTATACACACACAAGTGTAAAGGAATGAATAAGAATATGTACATATAAATATATGGATGAGCGATGGCCGTACGGCATAGGCAAGATGCAGATGGTATAGAGTACGGTATATACATATGAGATGAGTAATGTAGGGTAGCAATATATAAAGTGGCATTGTTTAAGTGACAAGTGATACATTTATTACATCCAATTTATTATTATTAAAGTGGCTAGAGATTTGAGTCAGTATGTTGGCAGCAGCCACTCAATGTTAGTGATAGCTGTTTAACAGTCTGATGGCCTTGAGATAGAAGATGTTTTTCAGTCTCTCGGTCCCAGCTTTGATGCACCTGTACTGACCTCGCCTTCTGGATGATAGCGGGGTGAACAGGCAGTGGCTCGGGTGGTTGTTGTCCTTGATTATCTTTTTGGCCTTCCTGCGACATCAGGTGGTGTAGGTGTCCTGGAGGGCAGGTAGTTTGCCCCCGGTGATGTGTTGTGCAGACCTCACTACCCTCTGGAGAGCCTTACGGTTGTGGGCGGAGCAGTTGCCGTACCAGGCGGTGATACAGCCCGACAGGATGCTATCGATTGTGCATCTGTAAAAGTTTGAGTGTTTTTGGTGACAAGACAAATTTCTTCAGCCTCCTGAGGTTGAAGAGGCGCTGTTGCGCCTTCTTCACCACAGTTTGTGGGGAAGAAGACCATTTCAGTTTGTCTGTGATGTGTAGGCCAAGGAACTTAAAACTTTCCACCTTCTCCACTACTGTCCCGTCGATGTGGATAGGGTGGTGCTCCCTCGGCTGTTTCCTGAAGTCCACGATCATCTCCTTTGTTTTGTTGACGTTGAGTGTGAGGTTATTTTCCTGACAGCACACTCCGAGGGCCCTCACCTCCCCCCTGTAGGCTGTCTCGGCGTTGTTGGTAATCAGGCCTACCACTGTAGTGTCGTCTGTAAACTTGATTATCGAGTTGGAGGTGTGCATGGCCACGCAGTCATGGGTGAACAGGGAGTACAGGAGAGGGCTGAGAACACACCCTTGTGGAGCCCCAGTGTTGAGGATCAGTGGGGTGGAGATGTTGTTTCCTACCCTCACCACCTGGGGGCGGCCCGTCAGAAAGTCCAGGACCCAGTTGCACATGGCTGGGTCGAGACCCAGGGTCTCGAGATTAATGACGAGTTTGGAGGGTACTATGGTGTTAAATGCTGAGCTGTAATCGATGAACAGCATTCTTACATAGGTATTCCTATTGTCCAGATGGGTTAGGGCAGTGTGCAATGTGATAGCGATTGCGTCGTCTGTGGACCTATTGGGGCGGTAAGCAAATTGGAGTGGGTCTAGGGTGTCAGGTAGGGTGGTGGTATGATCCTTGACTAGTCTCTCAAAGCACTTCATGATGACGGAAATGAGTGCTACGGGGCGATAGTCGTTTAGCTCAGTTACCTTAGCTTTCTTGGGAACAGGAACAATGGTGGCCCTCTTGAAGCATGTGGGAACAGCACTGGGATAGGGATTGATTGAATATGTCCGTAAACACACCAGCCAGCTGGTCTACGCATGCTCTGAGGACGTGGCTAGGGATGCCGTCTGGGCAGGCAGCCTTGCGAGGGTGAACACGTTTAAATGTTTTACCCAAGTTGGCTGCGGTGAAGGAGAGCCTGACGGTTTTGGTAGCGGGCTTTGTCAGTGGCACTGTATGTCCTCAAAGCGAGCAAAGAAGTTGTTAAGTTTGTCTGGGAGCAAGATGTCGGTGTCCACGACGGGGCTGGTTTTCTTTTTGTAATCCGTGATTGACTGTAGACCCTGCCACATACGTCTCATGTCTGAGCCGTTGAATTGCGACTCTACTTTGTCTCTATACTGACGCTTAGCTTGTTTGATTGCCTTGCGGAGGGAATAGCTACACGGTTTGTATTCGGTCATGTTTCCGGTCGCCTTGCCATGATTAAAAGCAGTGGTTCGCGCTTTCAGTTTTATGCAAATGCTGCCATCAATCTATAGTTTCTGGTTCGGGAAGGTTAATAGTCACCATGGGTAAAACATCACCAATGCACTTGCTAATAAACTAGCTCACCGAATCAGCGTATCCATCAATGTTGTTGTTTGAGGCTATCCGGAACATATCCCAGTCCACGTGATCGAAGCAATCTTGAAGCGTGGAATCAGATTGGTCGGACCAGCATTGAACAGACCTGAGCATGGGAGTTTCCTGTTCTAGTTTCTGTCTATAGGTTGGGAGCAACAAAATGGAGTCATGGTAAGATTTGCCAAAAGGAGGGCTTTGTATGCGTTGCGGAAGTTAGAGTAGCAATGATCCAGAATGCTGCCAGCCCGGGTCGCGCATTCGATATGCTGATAAAATTTAGGGAGCCTTGTTTTCAGATTAGCTTTGTTAAAATCCCCAGCTACAATAAATGCAGCCTCAGGATATGTGGTTTCCACCTTACATAGAGTGCAATGAAGTTCTTTCAGGGCCGTTGAGGTGTCTGCTTGGGGGGGATATACACGGCTGTGATTATAATCGAAGAGAATTCTCTTGGTAGATAATGCGGTCGGCATTTGATTGTAAGGAATTCTAGGTCAGGTGAACAAAAGGACTTGAGTTCCTGTATGTTGTTATGATCACACCACAACTCGTTAATCATAAGGCATACACCCCCGCCCTTCTTCTTACCAGAGAGATGTTTGTTTCTGTCGGCACGATGCGTGAAGAAACCGGGTGGCTGTACCGACTCTGATAACGTATCCCGAGTGAGCCATGTTTCCGTGAAACAGAGAATGTTACAATATCTGAGGTCTCTCTGGAAGGCAACCCTTGCTCGAATTTCATCTACCTTGTTGTCAAGAGACTGCACCTTGACGAGTAGTATACTCGGGAGCGGTGAGCGATGTGCCCGTCTACGGAGCCTGACCAGAAGACCGCTCTGTCTGCCCCTTCTGTGGCGCCGTTGTTTTGGGTCGCCTACTGGGATACCATCCATTGTCCTGGGTGGTGGTCCAAACAGAGGATCCGCTTCGGGAAAGTTGTATTCCTGGTCGTAATGTTGGTAAGTTGACGTTGCTCTTATATCCAATAGTTCTTCCCGGCTGTATGTAATAAGACTTCAGATTTCCTGGGGTAACAGTGTAAGAAATAATACATAAAAAAAACTAAATACTGCACAGTTTCCTAAGAACGCGAAGCGAGTCAACCATCTCTGTTGGCGCCATGTACTGTTCAGTTTCTTGTGATAAATGTTGTATTATTATTTTTAAAAGGCATAAGGATAATATGTACAAATGACCTGCAGGTTAAAAAGGCAGAAACATGCTAACCTTTTACGGTCATTGTCTGAATTTGAAGAGGAGGAAGAGTCTCTTCTCTGCCTTTTCTTCTTCTTTTCCTTTTTCTCTTTTTTTCTTTTTTCCTTCTTTTTGCTGCTCTCATGTCTATGACGGGAAAGTATAACGGACAAGTCTTGATTATAATTTTTTTGTTGAGACAGTAATGGAAGAAATGTACCTCAGGGAATCGATTGTCAACATAATATGTGATCAATAAGATGTTACCTTTGATCCATGTCCTGTTTCTCTGTGTTCTCAGGCATCTTTCTGGTGGCGGCTTCCTGGCTTCCAGACTTCCCTTCTGTTTTATGGTGCTGTGAAAATAATGCTCTCCATTATGACCATAATCATGTACCATGTCTATTACAGCATCAATTCCCAAGCTGTATAAATCATGTAGCTACACCAGTGGCGGCTCCTCAGAGGAACAAGGGGACCATCATACTCAGTGAATTTCATAAAAATGAAAAGTTATCCTTTTTAGATAGAACTATAATAAATATATTAACGTCACCAAATAACTGATTAAAACACTGTTTTGCAATGAATGTCTATAGTAGCCTCAACAGCATCTTCTGAGATAGTTCAATAGTGTAGCCGGAGGACAGCTATTTTCCGTCCTCCTCTGGGTACATTGATTTCATAACAAAACCTAGGAGGCCCATGGTTCTCACCCCTTTTCATAGACTGAGTTATTATGACAACTTCCGGACGATGTCCGCCAAACTATCAGAGCGCTTGCAGCATAAACTGCCATTTCTATCCAATCAAAGGATCAGAGAATGAATCCAATACTGAAAGCATAAGCTACAGCTAGCTAGCACTGCAGTACATAAAGTGTAGTGAGTAGTTGACTCAGAGAAAGATAGTTTAGCAGTTTTGAACAAATTCATTTCTAGCTATATTTCATATTTTTTTCTTCTTAGTTTACTTTCACTTAGCTAATGAAGCTAATTTAGCCTACTCAACAACCAGACGGAATGCTATTTATGTTAGCTAGCTGGATGAAGGCTATCCAACACTGCAACTCATCTAAGTGTATATGTACATTCCGACGATTGTTGCAAAACGTTTATTTTTTTAAATTGAACATCCAAAACATACAATATACTTGCAGTGAAGCCGCTCAACAACTACACCACACCAGTCATCCAACAGACTCCCATTCAGAATGCCCTGCTCCAAGGCACGTCGACAGATCTCCGACAAGGCCAAAAAAAAACAGGGACGCGAACCCTCCAAGATCCCCCCACAGCTGTCCCTCAACCATCCGAGACCCTCCCACAGTCACTCCCCCAAGAAAAAAAAAATACATTAATTCCATTCCCCCCCAATGCACCAACAACAAAATGAACCCATAAGAAAAAAGAAAACAATGCAAAAAAAAAAGCAAAGGACAACAAGGACGACTAAAATCATAACAGCAACGCCAACTGTATATGTTTGAGTGCATTTCTGGCACTATTTACATGAGGGTGTGTGTGTCCCCGTGTGTGTGTGTATTTGCAGCAAATCCACTCCCACTTGTCTCCAATTCCACATCCCAACCCTCAGCTTCCCTCAGCCCATCCCACCTATCTCTGCTAGCCACCCTCTTCGGATATCATTCAACTATGCTGTTTAACGTACAATTTAAATCTATCTAATCGAATCCACAGATTGCGAGTTGAAGATAAATACTTTTAATAAGAGTATTAGTAATTGACTGACCCGGTCTCTGCAGATCTCCTAACAGTACTATTTCTAGGGTCAATTTTAGATCAATGTTATGCATTTTCAGCCATTACTGAACCGGAGACAAAATCTGCAGCGCTTCGATAATTTTGTGCCCCAAATATTCAACATTTTGTTTGTGGCAAGAATTCTATATAATAATTTTAGCTTAAAAGCACAAAGTATAGAATCTTGCGTCGTTTTATATATCAACTCAATAACCCTGTACCATGGAATCAGTATATCAAAAAAAATCTCTTCAACTATTTTGCAATCTGTATGGAACAGTTGTCAACATCCTGGTCCTAAAATGAAACTGGTATACTTTCCTATTTATGCAATTTTTATTCCTCTGACAGTTTTGATCCTTTATATTGGGCAGACAGACCAGTTCCCTACCTCCTCCCGCTGCCACCTGCCTCCTCCATTTTTGAGGTAATTCTGTAATCAATTGGTTGTACTCTTGGATTGAGCAGACCTTCCCGTACAATTCTGATAAATCCATGAAAGACATAACTCTACCATTCATTTTAGAACAAAATACAATTTTCAAACATCTTTCCCATAAATACAGGTATTTTAACAACCAGCACATTTGAGTTCAGCCATAATATTTGTTCTATCTTTTCAGGGGGATGAAATTGAAATTGTAGCCAGCTCTGCAATGCTTGTTTGAAAAAGAGAGTTACTTTGAAAAAAGTATAATTGTCTAAGAATCAAAAATGAGACATGGCAATCTGCACAAAGGCAATAAAGGCAATTTTTAAACAATGGGTGAGCTTTTCTTAGTAATCTACTTGAGAACCGTTTAGGGTGAAAGTAAAACTTTTGAACAAGTGAAGCTTTTAGAGAGAGGTTTAGTGCTTTTAGTGTTTTTCCTCTAACTTATTTTGTCTCTGTAGTATTTTATTGCTATCTACCTGTACTATTAGTTCATGTATTTCCCTTGTTAGTCCAGAAACTGCTTTTTTATTATTGATGAATATTGAATGACCTCTGAAGGTACATTTAAAAGGTATCCCAAACAATAAGTGGATTTGCTGTTACTATATTATACTGGAAAAATTCAGTTAAATTATTTTGTCTTAGTTAAAAATAAGTTGTCCTGCAGTAAACTTTGATTAAATTTCCAATATACCCGTCCACGTGAAAATTCTATAAGAGTTATGTGAAGGCCAATTAGATTGATCCGATCGCATTCTGTCTCCAATTAAAACTTTAACCTTTGATGAAAGAGAGAAAGAGACAAGAAAGTAGTCAAGACGACTCGCTTGATTAAGTCTCCTCCATGTATATCTCACTAGGTCTGGGTTTTTTAGTCTTCAAATATCCATTATTTCTAATGTGTCCATAATATTTGTGATTTCCTTAAGGGCGCGGTGATGATAGTTTGTAGAGTGATTTCCTTTACGGTCCATTGAGGTACTTAACACTGTGTTATAGTCTCCTACCATAATGATTTGATCATTTGTTGCCTGCAAGTTCAATAAATTGGTATTAATATTTTCGAAGAAGTATGGATCATCCTGATTTGGACCATATAGATTAATGAGCCAAATCTCTTTTTCGTCTACTTTCATATTCAAAAAGATCCACCTTCCTTGTGAATCATTCCTAACTATTTGCACATTCATTTTTGTTAAATTAATATCATCACACCTTTCGAGTTCCTTTGTCCATGACAGAAGATTATTTGACCACCCCATTCTTTTTTCCATGCAACTTCATCTAAGGATGTAGAGTGAGTTTCCAGGAAACAATTATAACTGGCTATACTTATTTCACCCTTACCATAACTAGATACTATTCCATAACAGCCATGGTGTTATGGAGCGGTCTCAGAATAGCTGTCCATCAAAGAGTTTGTCCACTTTGAGAAGGACATGCTTACCCCTCTCCCTCTTTTGCCTCTGTACAGGATAGACTCTTGCGACGTTTGTTTATCTCCTGTGTAAATTGGTAATAGAGACCGAATTTGGTCCCTTTAAGCTCCCTTCCCCTGCTTTTGATCAGCTCCTTTTGTTGGTAGTGTTCAAATTTTGCGATGATCAGTCGGGTACCCTGGGTCTTGTTGCGTCGAGCTCCAAGTCTGTGTACACAGTGGAAAGCCATGTTGTTTACAGTCGCTAGAGGAAGTTTCAAGGTAGATTGCATGAATTCTCTGATCGCGCCCTCTGGATTATTGGATGCGTCCTCAGGAATACCAGAAAATATTAGATTTTCATACATGCTACGACTTTGTATGTCTAGCAGTGACTCCATCACCCTGTTTTCCCTGAGTAGACAATCCATTTTAGAATTGTGGATATCTTAAATGGAAGCAAACAGAACGAAATGGGATAGACCTACCTGAATTTGTCCAATAGAAACTCTCATTTTAGAAACTCAACACGTTGTTGTGTACTATACTGGATAGCTAAACTGAGTTTGGATGTTCTACACAGAGAGCATGAAAATTAACTTACTGTGAAGACTGACAAGCCAATTTTGGCAGCTTCTTTCTCCTTTTGGGAAAACACAATTTTCCGTGATGTTGCACTGATGACAAAAAACATATGAATAATTACTCAACTAGTACACTCCAATCCAATTTCTCCATTTGGAATTTTAAGGGGATACTCAGCCATGGACTCATCTACGCTGCTACAAAAATAGAGTCTAGAGCGATAATGCTTAGAAAATAAACATCTCTAAACTGAGGATACATAAACAACTCAAGAGCCATACTGGCTCCAAAACCATTCATCTCTTGTTGGTGAAATCTCCTAATGTAATCAAAGCCTAACACTTTTGCAAATAGCACACAGTCAGTTACCCGGAGCTTCCAAGGCCAGAGACTCTATCCACATCTCTGTCCTCAGCTTCCACATCCTCCCTCCTGCACACATCTGCAAGGTCCTGTTTGGCACATTTCAATTGGCATTAAAGCAATCATGTACTCATCCCTAAGATTTATGATCGAATTTGATTGGAAATGGATTATGCTTGCCACTTGGGATCTGGTCTAGTTACTGTAAATCACTGTGACAACTGCAACAACAAAAAAACATCTAAATAAATGTGATTGATTGAAATGTTATCTTCCCTGTTCTAATACAGTTGTGATACTATAAAACAAAGACATGATTGTGATCCAAAACATACAATCTAGCACATAATACAAATGTGTCTCAAAAACACTATGAAGGAAAAAAAGAAGCACCTCTTTGGTCAGGCCAGTTGGTTGTCTCTTTATATTCTTGTGGCCTCTGAAAACAGAGTAAGACATTAGCTTGACATTTTATTGTAATATTTCTGTAAGGTTTTTATTTTAGTGTGATGTTCCTCTTACAGGGCAGCCATCAGTGCCTCTTGCTCTGCTGCTTTCACAGTGGCAAGCTCCTCTTCTCTTGACATAGGCTTGACAACGCCTTTTTTGTCTTTGGCATACCACGTCAGATCTTTGCCTTTCTGCCATCGCCCCACTGGTGCCATAAGAGAGTTCCCTGGGGATGATACAATAACAGGGATTTAACTATACTTCAAATGCAAGCATGCATGCCCAAATTAGAGACATGGCTGCAGTGTTGTAAAATCTTAGAAAAATAGTTATCGTGACCAGTGTATAATTTGGAGAACATCTCAAAATTGTACAGCGTTTCAGGCCAGTCAATTCATAGATATATACATGCATACATATACACACACATACATACATGGCCAGAGGTACTGTATGTGGACACCTGCTCATCAAACATCTCATTCCAAAATCATGGACATTAATATAGAGATGGTCCCCCCTTTGCTGCTATAACAGCCTCCACTCTTCTGGGAAGGCTTTCCACTAGATGTTGGAACATACCTGTGGGGCTTCCATTCAGCCACAATAGCATTAGTGAGGTCAGGGACTTATGTTGGGCGATTAGGCCTGGCTCACAGTCGGTGTTCCAATTCATCCCAAAGATGTTCGATGGGGTTGAGGTCAGGGCTGTGTGCAGGCCAGTCAAGTTCTTCCACACTGATCTCAACAAACCATTTATGTATGGACCTTGTTTTGTGCCGGGGGGCATTGTCATACAGAAACAGGAAAGGGCTTTCCCCAAACTGTTGCCACAAAGTTGGAAGCACAGAATAGTCTAGAATGACATATGCTGTCGCGTTAAGATTTCCCTTCACTGAAACAAAGGGGCCCCGCCAAACCATGAAAAACAGCCCTAGACCATTATTCCTCCTCCATCAAACTTTACAGTTGGCATTATGCATTGGTGCAGGTAGCATTCTCCTGGCATCTGCCAAACCCAGATTTGTCTGTTGGACGGCTAGATGGTGAAGCGCGATTCATCACTCCAAGGAAACGTGTTTCCACTGCTCCAGAGTCCAATGGCGGCGAGCTTTACACCACTCCTGTCGACGCTTGGCATTGCGCATGGTTATCTTAGGCTTTCATGCGGCTGCTCGGCCATGGAAACCCATTTCATGAAGCTCCCGACGGACAGTTCTTGTGCTGAACATTCTTCCAGAGGCAGCGTCAGTTTGGAACTCGGTAGTGAGTGTTGCAACCAAGGACAGACGATTTTTACACACTTCAGCGGTCCTGTTCTGTGAGCTTGTGTGGCCTACCACTTCGCGGCTGAGCCGTTGTTGCGCCTAGACGTTTCCACTTCACAATAACAGCACTAGCAGGGCAGACATTTGATGAACTGACTTGTTGAAAAAGTGCAAAGTTGAACGTTTCTGAGTTTTTCAGTACGGGACATTCTAATTCCAACATTTGTCTACGGAGATTGCATAGCTGTGTGCTCGATTTCAGGTGTGGCTGAAATAGACAAATCCACTAATTTGAAGGACTGTCCACATACTTTATAAAATATAAACACAACATCTAAAGTGTTGATGCCATGTTTCATTAGCTGAAATAAAAGATCCCAGAAATGTTCAATACGCACAAAATTTGTATTTATCTCAAATGCTGTGCACAAATTTGTTAACATCCCTGTTCATGAGTCCTTTGCCAAGGTAATCCATCCACCTAACAGGTGGGGCATATCAAGAAGCTGATTAAACAGCATGATCATTATACAGGTGCACTAAAATGGCCACTAAAATGTGCAGTTTTGACATACAACACAATGCCACAGATGGCTCAAGTTTTGAGGGAGTGTGCAATTGGCATGCTGACTGCAGGAATGCCCACCATAACTGTTGCCAGATAATTGAATGTTAATTATTCTACCATAAACCGCCTCCAACACGTTTTAGAAAATGTGGCAGTACATCCAACCTGCCTCACAACCTCAGATCACGTACACGGCCGAGCAGATTGTTGACGTCAACCTTGGGGACAGATTGGGGTTATGGTATGGGCTGGCATAAACTACCGACAACGAACAAGATTGCATTTTATGAACGGCAATTTGAATGCACAAAAATACCGTGACGAAATCCTGCAGCCCATTTTTTTAAATTTACTGTATCTGACAAACATATCTGTATTCCCAGACATGTGCAATCCATAGATTAGGGCCTAATGCATTTTATATTTGACTGATTTCCTCATATGAACTGTAAATCAGTAAAATCAATGACATTGTTGCGTTTATATTTCAGTACAGTGTGTGTATTTATGGTTCCTTCATATCTCATAGCAAGTTATATCTGTGCGCCTACTAGCTACGTAGCTGGCAGCATCCCATTCCCTGACCAACTGCAGTAGAGTGTGCGTGCCGCTAAACATGGACCTTGCCAGTATTAAATAATGGGGTCAGCTGTGTGCGTTTGACGTTTCACAAGTTCGACATAACTAGGTTTACCGAAAGTAAGTTTCAGGCAGATTTTGAGTTACTCTACTCACAAGCAATGTAATGAGGGACTACAATATGGAAAAAGGTAAGAAAACGTGGCATTAATTGAGAAATGTTTACATGCTAACCTTACTATTGCTAGCTTAAAGTAGCTAGCTACATTATCGATTATTATACATTGGCACTTACACGCATCTAACTAGTATTGGCCGATTTAACAGTTGGCTAGTAATTAGCAAGGCGAATATACTAAACTAGACAGCTACTGTAGCACAGCAGTTGTTGACGATGGTTGGATGCCCATTTTACTCTACTTACCGAGGTAGTTTTCTCTGTGCTTATCGCCTTTCACATCGTCCCAGTTGAACTGGTCTTGCCCTCCCCGTACACCCCCAGATCTCGAGGCACCAAACATTATTTCAGAGTTTTAATAAAGATAAACGATGAAAGCCTTGTTTACACGTGCGCGCAAGGCCCTGTATTGATCCAGGGAGTTTCCTTCAGACTGTCCTGCCAGGTTGGTTCTCTTCCACGTTCGCCTCGGGCGAGAAAGCTAGCACTTGGATTTTATAGCAAGCTAACGTTATATGGTTAAAAGCACGTTGAGTAGCCTTTGGTATTTTGAAATGTAGCTAGCTAAACTTTTGAAAAACTAAGTACACAACACCGTTGCAAACGGCTTTGTTTCTCGGGCGTCTGCACGATCAGCATGCGCGCAGATGGCACATTTAGCTGGGGGCGTTCATCACTCACAGTTCGTAATCCTAAATCTGCTACCACTGTAAAATACGTTTATCAAACAATTCGATTATTTTCAATGTTAGCTTTAAACATTTTATTTGGTTGTAGATTGCTAAACGAGCTGTGCATAGCATGCAATCTAAACGCTCACGAATTCGTCGTTTATTTGGCTCGTGATGATGACGTCAAGCGCAGTCTGTAATGGCTCTCACACAAGGTAGACAGAATATGTAGAAGACGCCTTGGAGACATTATTGAGATCTTGGACCGCAGTCATTGCAGATGTATATGAGGTATTTCTTCAGGCTCTTCTCAGGTAGGATGATAGACTCTTTTGACCGCTAGTCTATAAAAGGTGTCAATAGCCCTGCTGTTTCCCTTTCATCACTGAAGAAGCTAGCTAGCCAGTCTGTCACACAGGCTATAAACATTGGTCAATCCGTGTTCCATTTGACAGAAGTTGATGTTTGCTTTCTAATTCTAAAGTTTAAAATGTCTTGTTTACATAATCATCTATCCTCTCCCACACAGCTATTAGAAGTCCAAGCTGCTATAGATATTATAAGTGGTGCCTAAATTAGATGTCAACGTTTAGCTAGCTTCAACTTCTAGAAAGCCAGCATGCCTGTGCTTTTTATTATAGGGGACAATATGGTGAGAAAAGGAAAACTGATTGTTAATACAGATTGGACCTGGATTGGCTGAATTTGTCTACTTTGTTGTTGAATGGAAAAAAGTGACTTATTTTAACTGCATAAAATATGGATTCTAGGACCTTCTCATATGTTTTTTAGATTACTGTCAGGGGTGAAAGTAAGTTGGAACGTTTAGTATAAAGTACCGGCAAAAGCAATAGTGGGGTTCTACAGTTCTCTTGGAATCTATTTGACTATTTATCATTGTCGCATGGAAAAATTCACGAATCGATGTGGAATACGCTCCAAAATGTGGTGTGGTTCAAGGGTAACACAGACATTTTGCCAAGGCAGAGAGAAGTGCGTGGACAGCAGTGTATGCATCATTTCAGGTTACAAGACTTGTTTAGGCCTAATGAATCAGTGAAATACTATAAGAAACATGTTGGATCGTTTTCACATCTTTTCAGTTCCTTAACCGGTCAAACTGTAGTCATGGAAATCTCCCTGGTCCCTAAATGCCCTCGCTCCGTGAGTGAAGCGGAAATGAAATCACTTTTCCGACGTCAACTAGATTGTTGATGATGCATTAATAATTTTATTGATTTATGACATTCTGGTGAGCAAGGCTTTATTTAGTATTCTAGACTGGGGTTTCCCTAACTCGGTCATGGGGCCCCCACTGGGTGCATGTGCAAGGGCAAAAAAAACTAAACTACACAGCTGGTTCAAATAACCATCTCATCATCAAGCTTTGAGTATTTTAATCAACTGTGTAGTGCCAGGGGTCACGTTAGGAGTTCAGAAATCAGCATTTTCAAAATGCAGACCTTCATTTGAAACCACTTCGCCTTTTTTTCCTTAACAGAAAATACATTAGTGCAACACATTTGGCAGAGAATAGATTCATTTTCATGAAAACAGAAGTGCAACGCTATTTGGCTAACAGCCACACAAGTAAATGAGCGTACAATGAAAAAGCAATGTATTTTTTGCATTGCCATCATATTTCTAATGTTTATCATAGAAAGAATGTAGCCAACTACATTTCTTAAGTTAATTTTACCAGAGAAACACTGAGAAAAGTAGCTTCATATCAGTCAGTGCCGTCTGATGATAGAATGCCAGTTTGTGATTTCTCATCCAAGTGGAGAAGTGTAACTGAAACACTAGTCTGATGCTGAGCAGAAATGACAAAAAAACGCAGCAAGATATCTTGTGTTCTTTTTTTTTCTGCTTGAAAAATGCAAAATTATGCTTTAACGCGGCTCCCGAGTGCCGGTGGGGGCCCAGGACCGAGTTTGGAAAACCCTGTTCTAGACGAGCATCAGGTCATGACAGCAGACAAGCTGAATGTATCTAATTATAGACAAGTTTATAAAAAAATTGCCTACCACATGTCATACATTATAAGCAGAAACAAATCTAAATGAGGCTTAAACAATTCCCCCTGAAGTTCAGCCGTCCCTGAGTAATGTGTGCAGGTTGTCTACATGAGCTTTCTGTTTGACTATCAGATGAGAACATCATGACTGGTTGTGTTTATGACACATTAAAAGGTAGGCTAATACATTTTAAAAGTTATACAACAAATCTTGACTATTAGGCCAATAGGGATCCTATTAAATTAATAGGGATTCTATATGTAATTAGGCCCATAAAATGTTTAAATAAAAGCACGTGCACACATAGGAAGTCCCTGTACTGGGAAGAAATTAAATATACTTTCACCCTGATATTAAAGTTAAGAATATCCTCTGTGGTGAGAGAGCCACTGTGTGTACAGAGACTTTAAGATTTCTTAAAAACAATTTAACTTTATTAATTACTGCAGTAATGGAGCGTTAACGGTCACCCAATGGTGTAGAGTTCAAGCCCAAATGAACAGGGTTAGATTACAACTTTATAGTCTTCCTGAGTCCTTGTGACGAAGAACAGATATAGAAATTATACAAAAAGGTACATTGTGCTCTCAGGCAACAAACATCAAGATTTACATGCCGCCAAATATCTGTCTCTAGTTAATTTACTGCTTGTTTATACAGAAATACTAATGTAACCTAGGACACTAGGTCATTCCTTGATTAAGTCCAGTGTTCGTCTTCCATATGGGATAAATAAACTGGAGATTGGGTCTCCCTGGCACTGACAGACAGGCACACAGACCCTAATCATAGAATGGAATGCAGTCTTTAGGTTATCACCAAGCCATTATAAATCTGCTGTCAGTGTTAACACAGACACATGAGAGTTAAAACCGACAGTGTGAATGTACTAATATAGGAATACATTCTAATATAAAAGTAATGTGATTAACATAATGTTGTAATTATACGACACCTCCCTTATTTTGGGGCGGCAGGTAGCCTAGTGGTTCGAGTGTTGGGCCAGTAACCAAAAGATTTCTGGATCGAATCCTCGAGCTGACATGGTAAAAATCTGTCGTTCTGCCCACTGTTCCCTGGTAGACCGTCATTGTAAATAAGAATTTGTTCTTAACTGACTTGCCTAGTTAAATAAAGGTTAAATGTAAAAAAAAAAAAAAAAAATAGATTCCACGTGTGTAGGCTATCTTACGTGACTGAACACTTTGTTCATATTGCTGACTGCAATAACTACTAATCAGTAGTAGCCTAATGAAATTAAGAGCCAACTGATTTTACATGATGAAAGGCCGATCACATGCAGTGGAACGCATATAAGGGCCAACTGTTCTAGTAAACCTAATGCCAAATCTATAATGGCATGCAGACCGTTTCCTGTAACCTTTTAAATTAGCTTCATCCCATGCCTGTAGTCAACTCGCATGCACCTTGTTTTCTGTCACATTTGAAAAGTGGTGCCTTGAGGTGTTACGAAGTGGTGCCTTGTGGTGTTACGGAAATCTTATAGGCTCAACCTATGTATGGTGATGTTGTAGACCCAATTCTTTTGGAATGTCTTAGGGAGGCACCGATATGA
Organism: Brachymystax lenok tsinlingensis; assembly: GCA_030435695.1. NCBI lineage: Eukaryota > Metazoa > Chordata > Actinopteri > Salmoniformes > Salmonidae > Brachymystax > Brachymystax lenok. Next base: position 12,385,412 of record CM059801.1, read on the forward strand.
CATTTTTGGCCGATATCCGATATTTTCCTTGACAAAAAACTACAGATAACCGATATTTAACATTTGTGACCTTTTAAGCATTCTAGTACAGTTAAATAATTGAAACACACACACTGACCAAAACATTTTTGTTGCCATTTACATATGTCCCCATTACCAGTAAAACATAATCAAAACCTATTTCTTTCACTTACTTGCTGTGCTGTTTCGTTGCTCATTTGTTCAGTCGTTTCATTCTCAACCAGGATTTCATCATACATGTCAAGCAGTGAAGTTTTAGCTCTGTCTGTCCGCGGCCTCTCTTCCTCGGTGCGCATTGTCACTGTCCATTTCCATCTTGTCCACCTGTGTCTAACATTTCACGTAAACCCTGTTTCTTGTCTGCATCGAAGTAGCTGTCCTTGTACCGAGCATGGTGGTGACACCGTAGAGGCTCAGAGAGAATGCCACTGAATCGCTTGTTCAGTATCGAGTACTTTTGCAAGTTTTAACCCCACAATCTGTCTGCAGTTTTGTTGAAGGTGTTTCAATGCCATGCAGACGCAGTTGATTAGCTTATTTCTTGAGTCAGTTGTTCAAATAGCGCTAGGAGTGTGTTCATGTTTCAAACATGTTCTCAAATGCCATTGAAATGGCAGCAGTGGTATGAAAACCAGCACATTCTTGAGCATGCAATACGGCTTTCCTCAGTACGAAATCCTCGTCGACCCACTGTGCTGTCAGACTCGGCATGCTCATGGGGCTGACATCGCTGGTTCAAATGTCAGTTGTGAAGCTAATAGCAGTGACCCCCATAGCAAGTAGCTCATGGATGTGCGTTTCAACAATGTAACTCCGGTAGGACAACATCTGAAAAATAGCGCCTACTTGGTAGTGTGTACCGGGCCTCAAGGTGTTCGACCAGTCGGTGAAAGCCAACGTCATCCACGACAGAACGGTTGATTGTCAAGGGCAATGAATACTATTATCTTGCCGTTAATGGATTTAGTTGTCTCGCTGAACTTTTCTTACTCTTTCAAGTGACTTGAACTTGTTTAGTCGTTGGAAGTGTGCGCTAAGTATTTTTCTGCTTTTGTTCTGTGTAGCGCTGTATTTCTCATGGCGTCATTACATCATCTACCTACTTTATATAGGTATGCACGTCAGTTTTGACATCAGTTTTGCACATCGGCGTTAAACTAGACATCGGGCCGATGTTGGCATTTTTAGCTAATGTCGGCCGATTCCGATATGCTTACAGATATATCGTGCATCCCTAGAATGTGTGAAAATAATCTTTGTAACTTGTCACCTTTGGAAATTCACAATTTCTGGCTGGTATTCTGATTGTAAGTAAGAAAAAGCTAGATTTAGACCCAGCTAGATTTATATTGATGGACAATGGTGCGGTTACTTTATTAGGCATGACATTGACTGGATAGAAACCATTTGTTAGTCTGTCAACAACATATGGACAGAAAATAGTCTGACTCTTTACATCCCAGTGTCAAGCCCATTACTCTGATTCTGGCATTGACAGGAGCTGTCCATTTTGTTTGTGTTTTAAACATTCAAGAGGTGGTGAATGAATGCCTGTCACCTGCAGTTGTCAGGAAAAACCTCAGCGCATGGATCTTTCTTGCAGGGGGTGAGCCGAGGATTTGGTTAAGCTGAAGCTGGGTTTCTCAGGTCTGGTTAGCCTATTACAAGAGAGAAAAATAAAGTATGGAAATTAGCTTATGGATTCATAGGCTACATGGCTATTATTTCAAACTCCTTTTTCTGCAGACAACTTTAGTTCCTTTAAATTAGCATCTATAGATTTATGCGGAGGTGGCAGAACTATAGCTAAATATGACACGTCATCCGCATGGAGTGTGTTAATTTTGGACATCTACCCTAACCCACTGACTTTTCAGTAAGTAGCCTATAGACTAGCAATGCATGGATAGCATGGTCATTTAATAGTGAGATGCAATATACCTATTTTGTGTATGAATAGGCCTTTATTTAGCCATTTATGAGACAGTCTAGGTCTTAATATGTTTGCAATGTTTAATAGTCAATGTTTGATAGTAGCCGTGGTAAGTAGACTGTTGTATGATAGATAATTGCTTGTCTGAGTTTGTGTTTTGCTTTAGCAGTATGCTTAGGGTCATTGTCCTACTGGAAGGTGAACCTCCATCTCAGTCTCAAATCTCTGGAAGACTGAAACAGGTTTCCCTCAAGAATTTCCCTGTATTTAGCGCCATCCTTCATTTCTGACCAGTTTCCCAGTCGATGGGAAAAACATCCCCACATTATGATGCTACAATGCTTCACTGTGGGGATGGTGAGGAGAGGTGTTGGGTTTGCACCAGACATAGCGTTTTCCTTGATGGCCAAAAAGCTCAATTTTTTTGTCTCATCTGACCAGAATACCTTCTTCCATATGTTTGGGGAGTCTCCCACATGCCTTTTGGCAAACACCAAAAGTGTTTGCTTATTTTTTTATTGAAGCAATTGATTTTTTATGGCCACTCTTCCGTAAAGCCCAGCTCCGTGGAGTGTATGGCTTAAAGTGGTCCTATGGACAGATAGTCCAATCTCCGCTGTGGAGCTTTGCTTACTAGATTATTCCATATGTTGTCTAATAGTTTGTCTTCTATTATTCAACAATGTAGAAAATATTAAAAATAAAGAAACCCTGGAATGAGTAGGTGTGTCAACTTTTGACTGATACTGTGTTATGCATGTATGTACACTACCGTTCAAAAGTTTGGGGTCACTTAGAAAAGCACATTTTTTCCCCCATTTTAAAATAACATCAAATTGATCAGAAATACAGTGTAGACATTGTTAATGTTGTAAATGACTAGCTGGAAACGGAAAGCTGGAAATGGCAGATTTATATTTTATTTATTTTTAATGGAAAATCTACATAGGTGTACAGAGGCCCATTTATCAGCAACCATCACGCCTGTGTTCCAATGGCATGTTTTAGCTAATCCAAGTTTATCATTTTAAAAGGCTAATTGATCATTAGAAAACCCTTTTGAAATTATATTAGCACAGCTGAAAACTGTTGTCCTGATTAGAAGCAATAAAACGGGCCTTCTTTAGACTAGTTGAGTATCTGGAGCATCAGCATTTGTGGGTTCGATTACAGGCTCAAAATGGCCAGAAACAAAGACCTTTCTTATGAAACTCGTCAGTCTATTCTTGTTCTGAGAAATGAAGGCTAGTCCATGTGAGAAATTGCTAAGAAACTGAAGATCTCGTACAAAGCTGTGCACTACTCCCTTCACAGAACAGCCAGACGGATTACCAGGACGTGTACTGCGAGCATGCACTGACCAACTGGCAAGTGTCTTCACTGACATTTTCAACCTCTCCCTGTCCAAATCTAATACCAACATATATTTTAAAACTTCTTAGTTTCAATTTTCTCCTAAATGACATAACCAAATCTAACTGCCTGTAGCTCAGGCCCTGAAGCAAGGATATTCATATTATTGGTACCATTTGAAAGGAAACACTTTGAAGTTTGTGGAAATGTGAATTGAATGTAGGAGAATAATGCAATAGATCTGGTAGAAGAAAAAAACAACCAGTGTTTTTTTTACCATCTTTGAAATGCAAGAGAAAGGTCACTGTTATAGTCACCGATAGTGTCCACAAGATGGCAGCAGTGTATGTGCAAAGTTTCAGATGGATAATTTGGAGTATGACTGATCCTCAAGACTTTTAGTGTGAAGTCCAGTCCCCATGTACATTTGGGCAAATCGTGAAAGAGACATTCGCATTACATTTTTCAAATCTGTATACTGTCCTCACACATCCTACTTTTGATTTAGCTTTCCAAGTATTAGTAGCCCTATTATAACAACCAGTTTTCATAACTCCGAATATCCTTATAATTTCTGTCAAAAATGAAAAGGCATGCTGTCGTACAAGGTTAGAAGCTACATTTTACGACATATACATGGTTTCCGGATACTCCCGTAAAGCCCAGCTCATTGGCTATCTAGCTAGCTTTGTTTGACACCGATTTGGTGCTTATTTGACAAAGATAGTCGTTCAAGTGATGGCCGCCCGCGTCATCGGCGTGCCATGAAGGCGTCACTCTCTGACCAAATATGGTGTACTATAGGATATACTACACCCCTATTGGTATAGTGAAGTCTTGTTACCTTCTAAGATCTCTGAGGAATAGATACGAACGTGATTTGACTCGTTGAAACAACGTTTAGGGTGAAATTTTCAGATTCCTTTATTTGCAAATTGAACGAGTGGAAATACAAAATCGATCGTGCATGCCAAATGGACCTTTTTAGGATATGAAAAAGGATTTTATCTAACAAAACGACACTTCATGTTGTCTCTGTGGCCCTTTGGTTGATAAATCAGAGCAAGATTTCAGAATGTAAGTACACATTTTCACCTTCAGAGGTGAATTTATCAAACCTAGCGCGGTGAAAAGTGTTTTGTTAGGAGCTCTCAAACAATAGCATGGCATTTTTCCCAGTAATAGCTACTGTAAATTGGACAGTGCAGTTATATTAACAAGAATTTAAGCTTTCAGCCGATATAAGACACTTGTATGTACCGACATTTGTTGTTTCTCTAGAATCTGCGATCTTGACATAACGCGCTGCATGATTTACAACTGTTCCGTTGATCCTTAAGAAGTTTTAAGCAGACCACCATAGTCCCTGTGCCCAAGAACACTAAGGTAACCTGCCTAAATGCCCACCGACCCGTAGGACTCATGTCTGTAGCCATGAAGTGCTTTGAATGGCTCACATCAACACCATTATCCCAGAAACCCTAGACCCACTCCAATTTGCATACCGCCCTAACAGATCCACAGATGGCGCAATCTCTATTGCGCTCAACACTGCCCTTTCTCACCCCTGGACAAAAGGAACACCTATGTGAGAATGCTGTTCATGACTACAGCTCAGCATTCAACACCATAGTGCCCTCAAAGCTCATCACTAACCTAAGGATCCTGGGACTAAACACCTCCCTCTACAACTGGATCCTGGACTTCCTGACGAGCCGCCCCCAGGTGGTAATGGTAGGTAACAACACATCTGATAAGCGGATCCTCAACACAGGGGCCCCTCAGGGGTGCGTGCTCAGTCCTCCTGTACTCCCTGTTCACTCATGACTGCACGGCCAGGCACGACTCCAACACCAAGTTTGCTGCTGACACAACAGTGGTTGGCCTGATCACCGACAACGACAAGACAGCCTGTAGGGAGGAAGTCAGAGACCTGGCCGTGTGGTGCCAGGACAACAACCTCTCCCTCAACTTGATCAAGACAAAGGAGATGATTGTGGACTACAGGAAAAGGAGGACCGAGCACGCCCCCATTCTCATCGACGGGGCTATAGTGGAGCAGGTTGAGAGCTTCAAGTTCCTTGGTGTCCACATCACCAACAAACTAACATTGTCCAAGCACACTAAGACAGTCGTGAAGAGGGCACGATAAAACATATTCCCACTCAGCAGACTGAAAAGATTTGGCATGGATCATCATCCTCAAAAGGTTCTAAAGCTGCACCATCGAGAGCATCCTGACTGGTTGAAACACTGCCTGGTATGGCAACTGCTCGGCCTTCGACTGACACTACAGAGGGTAGTGTGTAGGTCCCAGTACATCACTGGGGCCAAGCTTCCTGCCACCCAGGGCCTCTATACCAGGCGATGTCAGAGGAAGGCCCTAAAAATGGTCTAAGACTCCAGTCACCTAAGTCATAGTGTTCTCTCCGTTTCCACACGGCATGCGGTACCGGAGCACCAAGTCTATGTCCAAGCGGCTTCTAAACAGCTTCTACCCCCAAGCCATAAGACTCCTGAACATCTAATCAAATGGCTACCCAGACTATTTGCATTGCCCCCCTTACACTGCTGCTACTGTATCTATGCATAGTCACTTTAATAACTCTACCTACATGTACATATTACCTCAACTAACCGGTGCCCCCGCACATTGACTCTGTACCTGTACCCACCGTATATAGTCTTGCTATTGTTATTTTACTGCTGCTCTTTAATTACTTGTTCCTTTTTTATTTCTTATTCGTATTTTTTTTATTGTATTGTTGGTTAGGGGCTTGTAAGTAAGCAATTCACTAGGGTCTACACCTGTTGTATTTGGCGCATGTGACTAATAACATTTGATTTGATAGAGCTCTAGAGTTCCTCTGTGGAGATGGGAGAACCTTCCAGAAGGACAACCACCTCTGCAGCACTCCATCAATCAGGCCTTTATGGTAGAGTGGCCAGACGGAAGCCACTTCTCAGTAAAAGGCACATGACAGCCCGCTTGGAGTTGATGAAACCAAGATTAAACTCTTTGGCCTGAATGCCAAGCGTCACGTCTGGAGGAAGCCTGGCACCATCCCTACGGTGAAGCATGGTGGTGGCATCATGCTGTGGGGGGATGTTTTTCAGCAGCAGTGACTGGGAGACTAGTCGGGATCGAGGCAAAGATGAACGGAGCAAAGTATAGAGATCCTTGATGAATACCTGCTCCAGAGGGCTCAGGACCTCAGATTGGGGCGACGGTTCACCTTCCAACAGGACAATGACCCTAAGCACACAGCCAAGACAATGCAGGAGTGGCTTCGGGACAAGTCTCTGAATGTCCTTGAGTGGCCCAGTCACAGCCCGGACTTGAACCCGATCGAACATCTCTGGAGAGACCTGAAAATAGCTGTGCAGCGACGCTCCCCATCCAACCTGACAGAGCTTGAGAGGATCTGCAGAGAAGAATGGGAGAAACTCCCCAAATATAGGTGTGCCAGGCTTGTAGTGTCAGACCCAAGAATACCTGAGGCTGTAAACGCTGCCAAAGGTGCTTCAACAAAGTACTGAGTAAAGGGTCTGAATACTTATGTAAATGTGATATTCCAGTTTATTTTATATCAATTTGCAAAAATGTCTAGACCTGTTTTCACTTTGTTTTTTTTTTATTATTTTATTTTATTTCCCCCCTCAATCTGTGTGTAGACTGAGGGGGGAAAACAATTTAATCAATTTTAGAATAAGGCTGTATTGTAACAACATGTGGGAAAAATTCGAGGGGTCTGAGTACTTTTTGAATGCTCTTATATAATGGCAGAGGTTCGTCTGTTTGACACCCCTGGCCTACAGACAAACTAGGGATTGCCTTCATTCAGGTATGTCACAAACTGATGGCCAGGGTTTAAACTGTACTGAGAGGTGATTGGAGGGATCAACGATTTGGTTTCACTATGTTTGCGCGTGCGTTCATACAGTCTGCTACCACACACACCACATTGACTGGCCCAGGTTTCAGCATATAATCGTGCTGCCCAATTCACTTTCCTATTCTGTCCTCACACATCCTGCTGCTCACCCAGCTCCCTCACAAGTCTACTGACGGTGACAAAAGGTAAGGAGGAAGAGCGACTTTAGCCAATATGGCTAACAACTAAATCGTTTGCCAGTTTAGTCTCAAACTGAAATTAGGCAGTCATTGTGTAGAGATTAGAGTAATTGTGCCATCGAAACCACTGTGAACATATATTTTCCATAACTAAAACATTTTGGTATTTTCAGCTGTTTGAATCTGGTGTACAAAACCGAAAGTAAAATATGCAAAAAAAACTAACCTTAAGAACGGGAAGCATAGAAATTAGGGTTGGGCCGAGTACTCGGGACAAAAGGAGTATCATAACTGATATGGAGAATCTTCCGAATAAGATTATGACAGTATTTGTTTTGTAATTGAACTGGGATCGGAAAACTATTTTCAGCTGCCAGCATTTCTCTGGCTCTCACTCAAACAGTGTAAAGAGCTGCTTGCTCTAAACAACTATTGGCTAGTTCTTCTGTCTGTAAAGAAACGGGCGGGGTATCGATTGAGCCTGCTGCAACGATTGGATTACAACAAACTGCTCTCAATTCCCAATACGGACACGCGCAGCTCTGTTTCGCTCGTCTCAGGGCACACGTTTCATCTCCAAACATCGTGTACGATCTGTAGCTAGTCATTGTTCAATTTAGTTATTCCCAGTCGACTTTGCTGGGGCAATATGGTTGTTTTTCTTGGTCTACTTGGCGTTGTTTGGTAGGCCTACCTTGTCTCCGTATAATTATTCCATTGCTGACGACGTCTGTCATTATGTCGCGATCAAAGCCCATGCTTGCTTGCTACTATTATTTCGCATAGTCATGTTTACCTAGCGACATATAATTAGGAGAAAAAAATACCATTGGCGATTTTTAGCATGTAGATCTTGTTGGGACAAACAACAATTTTTGTGTGTGTGTATATATATTATACTGCTCAACAAAATAAAGGGAACACTAAAATAACACATCATAGATCTGAATGAATGAAATAATCTTATTAAATACTTTTTTCTTTACATAGTTGAATGTGCTGACAACAAAATCACACAAATTATCAATGGAAATCAAATTTATCAACCCATGGAGGTCTGGATTTGGAGTCACACTCAAAATTAAAGTGGAAAACCACACTACAGCCTGATCCAACTTTGATGTAATGTCCTTTAAAACAAGTCAAAATGAGGCTCAGTAGTGTGTGTGGCCTCCACGTGCCTGAATGACCTCCCTACAACGCCTGGGCATGCTCCTGATGAGGTGGCGGATGGTCTCCTGAGGGATCTCCTCCCAGACCTGGACTAAAGCATCCGCCAACTCCTGGACAGTCTGTGGTGCAACGTGGCGTTGGTGGATGGAGCGAGACATGATGTCCCAGATGTGCTCAATTGGATTCAGGTCTGGGGAACGGGCGGGCCAGTCCTTAGCATCAATGCCTTCCTCTTGCAGGAACTGCTGACACACTCCAGCCACATGAGGTCTAGCATTGTCCTGCATTAGGAGGAACCCAGGGCCAACCGCACTAGCATATGGTCTCACAAGGGGTCTGAGGATCTCATCTCGGTACCTAATGGCAGTCAGGCTACCTCTGGCGAGCACATGGAGGGCTGTGCGGCCCCCCAAAGAAATGCCACCCCACACCATGACTGACCCACCGCCAAACCGGTCATGCTGGAGGATGTTGCAGGCAGCAGAACGTTCTCCACGGCGTCTCCAGACTCTGTCACGTCTGTCACGTGCTCAGTGTGAACCTGCTTTCATCTGTGAAGAGCACAGCGCGCCAGTGGCGAATTTGCCAATCTTGGTGTTCTCTGGCAAATGCCAAACGTCCTGCACGGTTGTGGGCTGTAAGCACAACCCCCACCTGTGGACGTTGGGCCCTCATACCACCCTCATGGAGTCTGTTTCTGACCGTTTGAGCAGACACATGCACATTTGGGGCCTGCTGGAGGTCATTTTGCAGGGCTCTGGCAGTGTTCCTCCTTGCACAAAGGCGGAGGTAGTGGTCCTGCTGCTGGGTTGTTGCCCTCCTACGGCCTCCTCCACGTCTCCTGATGTACTGGCCTGTCTCCTGGTAGCGCCTCCATGCTCTGGACACTACGCTGACAGACACAGCAAACCTTCTTGCCACAGCTCGCATTGATGTGCCATCCTGGATGAGCTGCACTACCTGAGCCACTTGTGTGGGTTGTAGACTCCGTCTCATGCTACCACTAGAGTGAAAGCACCGCCAGCATTCAAAAGTGACCAAAACATCAGCCAGGAAGCATAGGAACTGAGAAGTGGTCTGTGGTCACCACCTTCAGAACCACTCCTTTATTGGGGGTGTCTTGCTAATTGCCTATAATTTCCACCTGTTGTCTATTCCATTTGCACAACAGCATGTGAAATTTGTCAATCAGTGTTGCTTCCTAAGTGGACAGTTTGATTTCACAGAAGTGTGATTGACTTGGAGTTACATTGTGTTGTTTAAGTGTTCCCTTTATTTTTTTGAGCAGTGTATATATTTTTTTTTTAGATGCATGCAAGCAAAGCCACTAGACAAGACACAACACTAAATAACACATTCATTACACTATAACGGTGACTAACTGCCCACAAACTGTTAGGACCTACTAAAAGTTGTCCCAACAGCAGAGCTTTTTTCTTCCATAGAGCCTTGTCTGGCAGCAAAACAGTTCATTCAGCCTCATGTACTGCCTTTAAAACAGCCTAAACAAATGTGGTTTCTACTGACAATTGAGATGTACGAACTATGGCATAAGGGGATGACGAGCGGATAAGAGGCAATCCATAATTTCAATTAATTACTAAGATACAGTATGCATATTACATAATTTATGCAGCAGCATACAATACATTTTTGGACTCCCCTTGTTGTGCTATGCTCACTTGAACAGGAAGGTGGTGTGTCGGTCCTTCGTGGGCAAATCTCATCAAGATCATGACCGTGATCTTCAGGTCAGAGCTCTAGAAAGAGGCCTGGGTTCCCGACATAGAGTTGGATGACCGTTCAAAATATATTTTCTCAGTCTGATCTTCTTTTTTCAGTTTCCAGTTGTCTTGAACTCACTGAAGTCTGAGATTTCCGAGTTTCCAGTTTTGGACTGTGCAGAAGTCATGCTGGATTGACAGCATGGCCAATGTATTCAACCTTTTCTGGCCCATGGTGTTAAGTCTTGGACCACACACCCACTCCACTGAATAGAAGGCTAGTGATTGCTTTGCAACGCTTGCAGTTCACCACTGATTCCTTCCAAACCACTCATTGTTGAATTTGTGTTTTCCAACTTGTTGTGTAGTGTTTATGGCCGATGAGCACAATACGTTTTATCTGTAGTTTCTCTTCATATGACAAGGATTTGCCAGTAGATTGTTGACTTGATTCATGATGATGACTGCTAGCTTGCAGGCTAAGATTTTGAAAGTATAATGTTGACAGGATCGGTCCAATCAATGCTGCGGTAGATCTAATGTGATTTTGATGTAATTTTATCTGTGGACAAGGACCTTGAGCCTTCTTGAATGGGCACTTCTATTGTAACTCTATGGCAGAACCCAAGGGGCTTGAATTTTCGAGCTCTTCCTGTAGATTTGGCAGTGACATAGTGTCCCTATGAGTGACGGAACACTGAGCCAATCACTGCACTAGAGAACATTACCAACCCCTACGCTCCGTATTTTCTGCTGGCTGCCGCACCACCACAGAAAGCACTGAGCAAGGCTGAAACACCTGCATTTTGCAGGTGCCTTTAAGGAGAACAGAGACTGTTTGTATGTGTTTTATTAATTCAACGTTTTTTTATTTTTACTTTACACGTATTAATGCCAAAATAACATGCAAATAATATATATACAATTATAAAATGTGTGACATGTTTTATGGCCCTAACATAATTTATTTTATTTTTTATAGCTAAACAGGTGGGGCTCTAACCCACCAGCCCTGAGTGATTTTTTTTCTTGATATTGTATCAACAGTTTTTAAATAATATCTATGTCTCCCTTAATTTGGTTTTCGTACAGATGTTCAGTCAGAATGTTGAAAAAGGTCAGACATTTCAGTTGCCCAGGCTCCCTCTTTTTTTTTTTTTTTAACTTGACTAGCTATTAAAATGTTTGAGGGTTCTTTTATTTATATATATACATACACACACGTATGTACATACAGTTGAAGTCGGAAGTTTACATACACTTAGGTTGGAGTTATTAAAACTCATTTTTCAACCACTCCACAAATGTATTGTTAACAAACTATAGTTTTGGCAAGTCGGTTAGGACATCTACTTTGTGCATGACACAAGTCATTTTTCCAACCATTGTTTACAGACAGATTATTCCACTTATAATTCACTGTATCACAATTCCAGTGGGTCAGAAGTTTACATACACTAAGTTGACTGTGCCTTTAAACAGCTTGGAAAATTCCCGAAAAATGATGTCATGGTTGGCTAATTGACATCTGATTGGCTAATCTGATTGGCTAATTGACATCATTTGAGTCAATTGGAGGTGTACCTATGGATGTATTTCAAGGCCTACCTTCAAACTCCGTGCCTCTTTGCTTGACATCATGGGAAACTGAAAAGAAATCAGCCAAGACCTCAGGAAATTGTAGACCTCCACAAATCTGGTTCATCATTGGGAGCAATTTCCAAACGCCTGAAGGTACCACGTTCATCTGTACAAACAATAGTACGCAGGTATAAACACCATGGGACCACGCAGCCGTCATACCGCTCTGGAAGGAGACGCGTTCTGTCTCCTAGAGATGAACGTACTTTGGTGCGAGAAGTTCATATCAATCCCAGAACAACAGCAAAGGACCTTGTGAAGATGCTGGAGGAAACGGGTACAAAAGTATCTATCCACAGTAAAATGAGTCCTATATCGACATAACCTGAAAGGCCGCTCAGGAAGGAAGAAGTCACTGCTCCAAAACCGCCATAAAAAAGCCAGACTACGGTTTGCAACTGCGCATGGGGACAAACATCGTACTTTTTTGGAGAAATGTCCTCTGGTCTGATGAAACAAAAATGGAACCGTTTGGCCATAATGACCATCGTTATGTTTGGAGGAAAAAGGGGGAGGCTTGCCAGCCAAAGAACACCATCCCAACTGTGAAGCACGGGGGTGGCAGCAGCATGTTGTGGGGGTGCTTTGCTGCAGGAGGGACTGGTGCACTTCAAAATAGATGGCATCATGAGGAAGGGAAAATTATGTGGATATATTGAAGCAACATCTCAAGACTTCAGTCAGGAAATTAAAGCTTGGTCGCAAATGGGTCTTCCAAATGGACAATGACCCCAAGCATACTTCCAAAGTTGTGGCAAAATGGCATAAGGACAACAAAGTCAAGGTATTGGAGTGGCCATCACAAAGCCCTGACCTTAATCCTATAGAAAATGTGTGGGCAGAACTGAAAAGGCGTGTGCGAGCAAGGAGGCCTACATATCTGACTCCGTTACACCAGCTCTGTCAGGAGGAATGGGCCAAAATTCACCCAACTTATTGTGGGAAGCTTGTGGAAGGCTACCCAAGTTAAACAATTTAAAGGCAATTCTACCAAATACTAATTGAGTGTATGTAAACTTCTGACCCACTGGGAATGTGATGAAAGAAATAAAAGCTGAAATAAATTATTCTCTCTACTATTATTCTGACATTTTCACATTCTTAAATAAATTGGTGATCCTAACTGACTTAAGACAGGGCATTTTTACTAGGATTAAATGTCAGGAATTGTGAAACTGAGTTTAAATGTATTTGGCTAAGGTGTTTTGTAAACTTCCGACTTCAACTGTAACTCATGCCATGAAGACATGATGTAACCACCACACCCTGTGCAGTGAGGAATTCCAGACTCTGTTGTGTTCTCTCATCTTACCCTGTCTCTCCTCCTCCTGTCCCCCAGCTATGGCAGGACCCAGGCCAGTGGTGCTGAGTGGCCCGTCAGGGGCTGGGAAGAGCACGCTGCTCAAGAACCTGCTCAAGGAGTACGAAGGCGTCTTTGGTTTCAGCGTCTCGCGTAAGTGTGCTCTGCACCAGTCCCCTGTTAACTGTGTAAAATGTCAGGGAGGTGTCAGTTACAGAAATAAATATCTAATTGCGTGCTCTCATCCTTTAGATACAACAAGGAGCCCTCGTCCTGGTGAAGAGAATGGTAAAGGTAGGTAGGGTTTTTAAACTCCAAGATAGACACTTGTGCTCCAGATCCTCCTGTTACATCACTTTAGTTAGCTTCAACCATCTTTGGGCGACCTATGCTGTCCCCTGTGTCTTATTCTTTTAAATAACCAACCTTTTAACATGAAATTGTTGTTTCAGATTACCATTATGTTACAAGGGAGTATATGCAGGCCAGCATCAACAAAGGGGAGTTCATTGAGAGCGCAGTGTTTTCAGGGAACATGTACGGGACAAGCAAGGCCTCGGTGCAGGCCGTTAAAGACAAGAACCTGATCTGCATCCTGGACATCGACATGCAGGGCGTTAGGGCTGTCAAGACGACAGACCTCAACCCCATCTACATCTCGATCCAGCCTCCGTCCATGAACATACTGGTGAGAGCCAGGAGGCAATATACAATGGTTTACCAGGGTCATTTTTGTCTTGTTTAACTTGTATATTATTGGTTATATAAGTACAATATGGTTATGAAAGTGTAGTAACTCCTGATCTAACGCTAAACCACCCATGATGATCTCCCTCTGACGTTTTAGGAGAAACGTTTAAGGGACAGAAATACTGAGTCAGAGGAGAGCCTCCAGAAACGTTTAGATGCTGCTCAGGTGGACATGGAGATAAGTGAGTCTGATTCTGGAGAGACTGGCCTATAACAGAGTTGTATGTTTATAAATGAAATTTTGAGAAGTTCTTGAAGGATGTTGTCTAAAACGGTTTCCCCGGTCTTTCTTTCAGGCAAGGAACCTGGCATATTTGACATTGTCATTGTCAATGATAATCTCGACGATGCCTATGGGAAGTTGAAAGACGCCCTTATTGAGGTGAGTTTGTAGCGACATAACAGAGCTGGGTATGATCGACTGGGCCATATGCACCATTTAACTTAATAGATATTTGTCAGTAAATCATTAATAGATATGTCAGTGTTCAATTTCACCATCTCCTAAATGTCATCCTCAAACCTACTTTCTTTCTCCAGGAAATCAAAAAAGTCCAGAAAAACAACTTGTCGTCTTAAGCGACGAGAAACCTGACAGCCATCCTGGCCACTCCTTACAAAATGGCAGCCCCCCTATTCCAATCCTGAACATTCCGTCAGATACCGGTGTAGGAAGGAACTCCAGACAACCTGCCTCGCCCCGAACCACAGATGGTAGCCTTCTGAGTGCGCAGGAATATCTTTTTACATATTTGGAAGATATATGTATTAAGATAGAAGTGAACTATTTTGCTGTATTTATTTATTTGGCTGGTCAGTTTCAAAGTTGTTATATTTTGATCCACTAAGAAAATACTCCATTAATGGTTAACCTGGGACTCGCTTGTTTTATTTTACTATGAAGGAATACTGCACACAGGAGTTTCTGCCGCCAAGTCATTCTTCTGTGCATCTACCAGTATTCTAGCCCCGAAGCTTTCTATTTGTATTCACTCTGACCATAATAACAAGACCCATTCCACCTAGTGCTCAGCAAGAGAGAACACTAGTATGGTATGTTTGAAAATGTCATGGCTTGCTGCAAAGTCTAGCCCTGTCAGTACAGCTTCAGAACATTGCTGTTCTGTTCCTGTCTAGCAGAACTGACCTGAAAATGTGGTTGTACGGAACTGCGTTGGTTGTCATTAGCCACAACACAGTTCCACAGCTATAGCCAGAAATGTAAAGAGTAGGGAGAGGCCCAGGCCTTTCATTCTTTTTAAGAGGGATTGTTGACTAACAGTGTTGTCAACATAGAGCAGCTAACAACCAATCACAATGCCAGGGGCTTGGGCACTAGCTAACTCTGGCCCTTACGTAGTCATACTGGGAAGCACCATCCATTCATATACATTCATAGCCGATCTCAGGAACTTACTGTAGCCTAGCTGTTTTGCTAGGGATCCTAGTCAACGTGTGCGTGAAGCGATCTAATTTTGAAGTTTCCCTGTAGGTTTTACCATACTATTGAAATGATATGACTTAATTTACCAATAAAACAACAGATTGCCATTTAGGATTTACAATCATGTTAATCACTAGAACAGCTATACAGGAAGCTGCACTTCCTGAGACCACGACTTACCCCGAATAGATTTTTGTTCATTGTTGTACAGGCGTGAAACTTTTATATTGTATATGTTTTGTGTTCATCATTATTTTACAAATCTCACCTGTAGTATAATATGCAGTGGGTTCTTTTGGACAGAAAATTGAATAAAAGAAATGGAATATTAAATACATGGAGCAAATCGTGTCGGTCCTTAAAGGAGAATAAAGAAAAGCTTAGAACTAAGCACACGGAGCATCGGCTTTACTTGAAACTGGCTACATTGAATTCCACATTGAATTCCTTAAAGGCTACATTGTCTCAGCAGCTTTTGATGTCTTTTAAGTTTGTAGTTTGACATGCCTTGTTTTACATGGCAACTTCCATCAACAACCCAAATTGAGTGCATTAGTAACTTTTATTTGACATCGGCTACTGTGGCCCATGACTAATGCGCCACTGCTTCTTGTCCTTTGTATTTGATATCCCTTTGAAGATGAAATTCATTACTTTGCACATACTTATTGAAACATATTTGACTTTTTCACTAGCCAACTTTTCAATGATTTAAGGCTCGATTCAGTCTAAAGCTGAAGCGTTAGATTCATTGATAGAATTTAAGGTAATTTACGATTGAGCCGATATGTGCAGCGTTTACCGTGAACGCAGACTCCACTAAAGCGGAAACATTGCCTTTCATTTTAAATCACGCTATAAAGCTGAACTTCCCCGATGCAGATTGAATAGAACCCTTAATGGTGCAAGCGTTATTTCCCTGCTTTGCATGTATACTTGTTTACATTGGCCAGATATTGACAATTCAAGTCCTTGTTTTACAAATATGTATGTCTAACATTTTATGTATGTGTTTTACAACTGTAGTAAAGTCAAATAATGAAACAGTATTACCTGGATATCCTTTTATTTTGTGCACGTAGCGATCCAGTTTTTCAATCAATAACTGAAAACGGCCAGTGATTTGCTGAACATTATGGCAGAATGGCCAAGCACCTGGCCTGAAATATGTAATCGATAGTTAGAGCTACCATTGTTGACTCCTAATTCTGGCTAGTATTTCTTAGCCCTACACTTCTAAACTCAGCAAAAAAGAAACGTCCTCACCGTCAACTACGTTTATTTTCAGCATGTATGAACATAAGATTCAACAACTGAGACAAACTGAACAAAAGTAACAGTTTCTGGTGTGGCCACCAGCAGCATTAAGTACTGCAGTGCATCTCCTCCTCATGGACTGCACCAGATTTGCTCTTGCTGTGAGATGTTACCCCACTCTTCCACCAAGGCACCTGCAAGTTCCCGGACATTTCTGGGGGAATGGCCCTAGCCCTCACCCTCCGATCCAACAGGTCCCAGACGTGCTCAATGGGATTGAGATCCGGGCTCTTCGCTGGCCATGGCAGAACACTGACATTCCTGTCTTGCAGGAAATCACGCACAGAACGAGCAGTATGGCTGGTGGCATTGTCATGCTGGAGGGTCATGTCAGGATGAGCCTGCAGGAAGGATGCCACATGAGGGAGGAGGATGTCTTCCATGTAACACAAAGCGTTGAGATTGCCTGCAATGACAACAAGCTCAGTCCGGTGATGCTGTGACACACCGCCCCAGACCATGACGGACCCTCCACCTCCGAATCGATCCCTCTCCAGAGTACAGGCCTCGGTGTAACGCTCATTCCTTCGACGATAAACGCAAATCCGACCATCACTCCTGGTGAGACAAAACCGCGACCGTCAGTAAAGAGGACTTTTTGCCAGTCCTGTCTGGTCCATCGACGGTGGGTTTGTGCCCATAGGCAACGTTGTTGCCGGTAATGTCTGGCGAGGACCTGCTTTACAACAGGCCTACAAGCCCTCAGTCCAGCCTCTCTCAGCCTATTGCGGACAGTCTGAGCACTGATGGAGGAATTGTGCGTTCCTGGTGTAACTCGGGGCAGTTGTTGCCATCCTGTACCTGTCCCGCAGGTGTGATGTTCGGATGTACCGATCCTGTGCAGGTGTTACACGTGGTCTGCCACTGCGAGGACGATCAGCTGTCCATCCTGTCTCTAACGATTTTTATGAATTATCTTTGAAAGACAGGGTCCTGAAAAAGGGACGAGTTTATATCTTAAAGATTCAATCTAGTTGAAGATATAGACTAGAGTGGGGGTAGGCAACCCTGTTCATGGAGTACTGCAGGATTTTGTTCCAACTAAGCCAGTTGATCAGTTCAATGATTGCCTAAATTCAACACACCTGGTCTTCCAGGTCGGTTAAATCAAAAGACATGAAGTGCCTGCGGCACACCAGGACAAGGGTTGCCTACCCCTGGACTAAAGGAAGACAATGCACAAACATTTACATTCAGTGATTACCAACCAATGGTTTATATAAAACCCGGGATGCGCAACTCCAGTCCTCGGGCCTGATTGGTGTCACACTTTTGCCCCAACCCCAGCAAACAATCCTGGCTCCAATAATCAACTAGTCATGATCTTCAGTTTAGAATGCAATTAGTTCAATCAGCGGTGTTTGCTAAGAATGGGGAAAAGTGTGCCACCCCTCTGGTCCCGGAGGACTGGAGTTGTCCATCCCTGATAAACCAAACCGCACGTTCACCAGGAGTGAATAAAACAGGCCGATCATGTTCATCAGTTGCAATTAATTTATTTAGGTATATTCAACATTTATTTCCATTAACTAAACATGTGCAGGCAGTCAAATGTGTGCTTTATGTTGAATTTCTTACAGCAAATAAGTATTTCAATGCTTCTACAAGACGTTTAAAGTAACAAAACAAAAACAAAACCTCACTCTTACTTTGGGAAACAGTAATTCACTATTTAAAACATGATATTGCAACAAAGTTCTTAAATCCAGTGTGATCAATGACTCACTCCTAAGTATGTAACCGCTCTCACCTGAACCAAATAAAGGCTTGAAATTACAGTGTTAATCCGATAAACACTAAAATCAGCTTTCAAACAGCTGATACATATCATGCTGTCACCTTTCTAAACATATTTTAATTACATTTTACTCCAAAGTAATCACAAATACTTTAAAAATGGTCTAAAGTCAATCCACTGTTCATTGCTCTCAATAAACTGATAATGAAGAGTTGGCTTTCTATAAAACAAATGACCCAGTACAAGATTAATTATCCTATGTTTTGGATGTATATAAACTGAAGAAAATTGAGACCCTTTTATATGAGACCTGTATAACACAATCATAGACCTAGATCATTCCACAGTCCAAACCACAAGTTATATACAGTTCATGTAAATGTAGCAACTCTGCACAACATGGAGTTGACCATTTAGAAAAGTTTAAAACATTTGAGACTTTCTTCTGCATAGGAGGACAAACTACCCAATCTGAAGTACAATTCAATTATCCATGTGTCTGCCTTCAATCTGCATTCTCAAGTGACTACTATTGAGAGAACATTGTCAACGTGTCACACAATTCAGCAACTTCAGTAATCAATGCTCTTATACTTCTATCAGCTTGTCAAAGTTATTATTTTTGGGGTGGATTCCAGAATTTCAAATCTGACTGCTCTTTACTGTACAATATCATCTTTGTTGCTGAAGTCATTAGTTTGTTACTGTTCGAGACACAGTTTCTCCTTTCACAGGAGTTAGCCTATGTACAAACTGATATGCTACAAGTCAAAGTGGATGTTCTTTGTTCATTAAACTTCAGCTGGAAACAACAAACAGAGACATACACTGAGTGTACAAAACATTAAGAACACCATGACAGAATGATCCCTTACTGATCAGTGTAGATGAAGGGGATGAGATGGGTTAAAGAAGGATTTCTAAGCCTTGAGACAACTTAGACATGGATTGTGTATGTGTGCCATTCAGAGGGTGAATGGGTGAGACAGAATATTTAAGTACCTTTGAACGGGGTATGGTAGTAGGTTTGAGTGTCAAGAACTGCAACGCTGCTGGATTTTTAACGCTCAACAGTTTCAGGTGTGCATCTACAATGGTCCACCACCCAAAGGACATCCAACCAACTTGACAACTGTGGGAAGCATTTTGGCCAACATGGGCCGGCATCCCTGTGGAATGCTTTCGGCACCTTGTAGAGTCCATGACCTGACAAATTGAAGCTGTTCTGAGGGCAAAAGGGGGTGCAACTCAACATTAGGAAGGTGTTTTGTACACTTAGTGTATAGTGCTGTACACTGATGTTCTCCTACAGGACAGAAGTTTAACATCAAGGAGTTAAAATTATAAACATCTGTCGCCTGAGGGTAAAGCAGATGGAGTATTGAACTTGAAAATAGTGTCAGTCCATGTTGCAACACTCATGATTATTGTATTTTTCAGTACATCAAATTTGTGGCAAGAAAGGCAGCAATAAATTGAAGGCTGGATAGTATACAATGGCGTTTGGAAATCATTTAGCCTAAACATATCCACCCCCCTTTTATGTTTTGTCCTTTAAAATCCACTTTCTGTCTGACCAAACGACTGACTTCCTGTGTCTGCATTTTACTTTTAGCTGGGTTGCTTGAAAATGGAATGATTCGCCATTTGCAGTAAAATGCAATGTTAGAATATGCTTTTTAACACTTAACTAGAAATGTTCCCATTTAAGACTAAAAGGGCTATTGTACGTATCACAGAATAACAACAATCTGCTTGGTTCTAATCCAGCTACTTATTTTCACACACTAAATTATTGGTTTTGATATGGGTTATCCTTGCTAATCTGAAGAGTGACTGGCTCGCCCACTGACGTGTAGACTTTGGTTTTGTAGCTCTGCTGCACTCCCTCCACTCTCTGCACCTCAGAGCAGTACAACGGCTTGACCTCTAGCTTGGCGTGGCTGACCTGGATGGGAATCTCCCTCCTGGACTGGCCTCCGCTGGGGGGGTGGTTGTAGTTGTGGTGGTGGGCGGCCGGGGAGAACATGCTTCCTGAGAGGTGATCTCTAAAGCGGCTGAAGAAGCCAGGCCTGGGCCTCTCCCTAGGCATCACCACAGGCCTCCCTACGTTGAGCAGCACCGGCTGGCCCACAGCAGAGCCCCCAATCTCCCTCTGGAGCACTGAGATCTCACAGGGCCTCTCGGGAGGTGATGAACGGGTGTTGGAGGAGCCGTAGGTCTCTCCCTCCCTGGGAACATAGTCCTCCAGGTCCTCCAGGGTGAGAACGCGACCGCCCTGGGTCAGGATCTTAGGCTCCAGATTCCTGAGTGTGTTGTCGTCGTCATCCGGTTCTGTGATGAAAGCCTCTTGCTGCTCCTCTAGCCAGGCCTCATCCTCTTCATGTTCATGGTCGTTAGGAATTAGAACAGAGGAGACCGCGTAGGCCTCTCCACTGATTCCAGGGGCGACCTCGGACCCATCCACAGCCACGTCATCATCATCCTCTTCCTCATCGTCCCAGTACAGAGGCTGTGCCCCCTGCAGCTCGGAGTGGTTCTGGAGTTCTACCAGGTTGTTGTTGGAGTTGTTGGCGTTAGGGTTTGCGGACCTCTGTGGCCGGGTGGAGGCGGGGGTGTGCACCCGCTCCGACCCGGCTGGGGAGACACCTCTCCTAGAGGGCCTGGGCGACTTGTTGACCTTGTACTCAATGATTTCCTCTACCTCCACCCACTTGTTCTCCGCAGCCCGGGCCCCTGTGGCCCCCTCGGGCTCCGTGACGTACAGGGTGGGGATGGTGGTCTTCCTGTTGGCGGAAGCCTGCCTCCTCTGCCTGGCCGTGGGGGTGGTGGGGAGATCTGGGGTGGTTTGGGAACGATTGAACCCAGATGGAGACAGGCCACGACGCTTCATCCGGGTGTTCTTCACCACCGTGGTTATGGTCTCCTCTCTGAAGGGAAAGGGGGATACCTGGTCAGTTGTACAACTGAATGCATTCAACTGAAACGTGTCTTCCACATTTAACCCAACCCCTCTGAATCAGAGGTGCGGAGAGCTGTCTTAATCGACATCCACATCTCGGCGCCCGGGGAACAATGGGTAAATTGCCTTGCTCAGGGTCAGAACGACAGGGGCACAGCACAGTGGGTATGAGAGAGGGACAGACCAGAAGGTATGAGAGGAATAGCAGAGAGGGTATGAGAGAGAGCAGAGAAGGTGTGTGAGGAATAGAACAGGTTGTTGGCATGCTGTTTTCACACTAGGCTACATTGGCATAGTGTTAATTAGCGTGTACACACACACACACACAGAGAGAGCAAAATGGAGTCTTGTCTACTCATACAAACATGTCATGAGAGGCTTTGTCTGCGATGGTACATGAATTAAGGAAAACAACTAGACACAAAAAAGATTAACGACCATTCTTTACGCATTCAATATGCCGGCTCCTTGGAAGTTATATTTGGGGTTGAGTCCCTCTCACACTCAGGGTTCAAATACTGCATGGCCATGCACGCAGAGCCCAAAGGGGGAGACGCACAAGTGTACATGCTTCTTCTAGCCTGCATCATAAGCTGGTCACACTTACATGATGATGGTTTTCTTTGGTATTTTAGTCTGCTGCTCGGTGACTACAAGGAAAGCAGGATGGGTCTTATGGAGTTAGCCAGATAGATAAATAGCTAGCTAATGTTTATGACAAAAGACTACAGTCTCTAAATTGTTGATGAACTGATGGTAAATCTTTTTTTATTTTTTATTATCATGGCATAAAGCATACATTCTCTACATTTGAAGTACCTGGTAAAATAGGAAAATGATTAAACTAGTGCACCACGGTATATGTATGAAAGGGAGTATTCCTACCTTCGATGGTGATCGCCTGCTCTCCTCTCCTAGCCACAGCAGAAGGAAGGCACAGATCAGCTGCACACTTAGCACTGCCCAGTCGATTGGACAACTGGGATGGGCAGGGAGGAGAATACATTAGGGTTACTTAACCAATGGCTTCATCTTATCACGGTAATTCCTCATGAAAACAATCCTCTTTAGAAAGAGCAAAGCATTGGATGCAAAACATCCAAAGCATGTAAACACTGTTACATGTTAATTCTACTATTTATCTCTATGGTTTTCATTTATATTGATCATTCACAAGTGATACACTTAGGTTGGCAGCAATTCCAGTGAGGTGGCTTGCAAGTCCAGTGTTTTACAACTGTATAGAATGGTTTCCTGGACCCAGATTAAGCCTAGTCCTGAATTAAGAATGTCTATTGAAAGTACATTTCAGTCCAGTACTAGGCTTTATCTGCCTGGGAAACAGGCCCTATATTCTTTAACTGAGGTGTGGTGAATTATAGGCCTACCTCACATTCGTAATGTCCCAGGTCTCTCTCCGTAGGGTCTTTAATGACTAGCACCAGTACTCCACTACGGGACTCACTGTAGGTCTGATACTTCTCCTGGTCAGTCAGCAGCCTGCCCTCCTTGAACCACCTGGCCAGAAAACACACAAAACAGTTTATTGAGAGCTCTCAAAAGGTTCATTTCAATACTTATTCATTATCTTATGTATACTTATTAACCATTAAGAAAGGGTAACATAATGACGGCAGTAAGAAGAAACAAATGCCACAGTCCGATGTAATTAAAAAGTTGTCAGTTTGAAGAGCCTATGAGAGGGGTGTGTTGTTGTGTAGTGTACCTGATCTTGGGGCTGGGGGCGCTCTGGATGGTGCAGGAGAACTGAGCATCCTCACCAACGGTAAAGACAGCATTCCTTATCTTGTTCACGAAACGAGGAGGCACTACAACACACACATACTCTTAAAAATAGTGTTCTTCTCTCATAAGAATAACAATTATCATCCTGGAAAAGCAAAGTATCCATCACTATAAGATGATGACATGTATATCAGAGGAGACTGGTGGGAGGAGCTATAGGAAGACGGGCTATATAATAAATGTAACGGTATCAAACGTATGGAAACCATTTATTCCATTCCAGCCATTAAAATGAGCCCGTCCTCCTATAGCTCTTCCCACCAGCGTCCTCTGATGAATATCCATGATTCTCATGAGTAGTCTGCTATATTCACAAGTTCAATCCCAATGTTAGTACCATATCCCCTCTGTGATGGAGACTGACCTTGGACAGTGATCTTCCCCAGAGTGCTGGCGTTGCCTGCGGTGCTAGTGGCGAAGCACATGTACTGTCCAGAGTCATCAGCTGTCATGTTGTCTAGGATCAGGGTGCAGGAACCGTCAGGGTCCTCGATGATGATGTGGTGAGGGTCAGCCTCCACCGCATGCCCATCTGTCAGAGAAGGAAACAGTGTTAACACATGAGATGTTTCTACATTAATGTAGTGTGACTACAGCATGTAGAGAAAAACAAACATGTAATTTATGTAGTTCATTGATATTCTAAAATTCCACACACACACACACACACACACACACCTATTGTGTATGCACAGTGGTCTCGCTGGTGCGTCTCTTACCCTTGTACCAGGTGACCACAGGTTTGGGTACTCCAGTAACCTTGCAGGCCAGTTTCACTGTCTGTCCCAGCTCCGCTGTGCAGTCAGCCAGAAGCTCATCAAAGTCAGGCATACCTGGACAGATAGAGGGATGAATTTACACATCAATCTATCCTGAGTGGAAGGATGACATATTTTATTCAATTACCGGTCAAATAATGGTATGCAATTTCATAGTTTGTGAAATATACTTGTTTGATGGTAAAGATTAGATCACAATGTGCTATGTCGTCAAACTATGCCTCTGTTTGTCTACTGTGTGTGTCGGGTGGATCTGACTGAATGTGTGTGTGCATGTGCTCTGTGTGTCGGGTGGATCTCAAATCAAATGTTATTCGTAACATGCTTTGTAGACTAACAGTGAAATGCTTACTTACGGGACCTTTTCCAACATTGCAGAGTTAAAGATAAGATCCATTTTTTTATAAAAAATATAAATAGTGACAGTGAATAACAAATCAAAATAAAGAGTAAAAATAACATGGCTACATATACATACATTGATCTGAGTGAATGTGTGTGTCAGACTCACTCCAGGCGGGCATGGTGTAGCGCTGCTGCAGGTCCCTGAGGTCTCGCAGCCAGGAGTTCTTGATGATTACGGTGCGAGCCTGAAGCGTGTACTTCCTGACAGAGTCCTCACGCTCGTGCCAGATCTCAAAGGCCCGGTCATCACCCTCCACTGTCTCATTCACGTCTATGTTGTTCAGCTAGGGAGGAAGACAGACAGATAAACAGTAGTCATCCTGGAGACAAAATATTGACTTTATTTATCTGTTCGTAAATCCTTTCTATGTCATAG
Organism: Brachymystax lenok tsinlingensis; assembly: GCA_030435695.1. NCBI lineage: Eukaryota > Metazoa > Chordata > Actinopteri > Salmoniformes > Salmonidae > Brachymystax > Brachymystax lenok. The sequence goes on from CM059801.1 coordinate 12,410,209, forward strand.
GAAGAGTGACAATGACGATATATTCTCTCCACCAGCAAGAATCTTTTACTATGTCAACCCGGAATACCTGATTGGAATTTTATGGTATTTCTTTAGTGCCTTGCTTCAGTGGATGGCCATGCTGAGAGATCTGAAGTAGAACAGAAAGAGCAATAAACAGATTCTTACCTTCATCATGTTCTTAAAGACGTAGCCCTGGGTGTCTGTGTTGGAGTCTCTCTTGGATTTGCAGATGATGACATAGTTTTTGAAGAGGAACGCGTGTCGACGGTGGCCTCTGGAGGAGGACCTTACCCCAGGCGCACCCTCCCACATCATGAAGGGTCCCTGTCACAAAACACCACATCACAACTCACCACATATCGACTCCAGACAAATTAGACTATTTAGGCCCCAACTGATACAGCAGCTCTAATATGTAAGTCCTTATTCAAAGACTCCAAATACCAAAGTGGGCATCATTCAGTCTATGGTCTAACTGGAGCTGTCCTTTTGGTCAGGTTTCTCCTGTAAAATAGGTATTCTGACCTCAGTAGGACACTCTGACATTATTTCCAGATGAGTTACCTGTCTGATGGGCTCCCCCAAAACATCCAGAGTGGCAGGGTACTCCTCTATCATGGAGACGTGGTGTGTGTTCTCTGAACGCTGAGGCAGTGATGAAACCATGGCATAAGCCTCTTCCAGCAGGCAGCAGTTCTGACCGTTCCTGGCCTTGTTCCTGATCAGCTCCTACAGTCACAGAAATGGGCACAATGATTTAAGATGAATAATAACAGTAATATTCCAACAAGATTCTAATAAGTACATTTTCATATTATAAAAACATGGTAATCCCGGCTCTGGTGCATTCATTCATACTGTGTGAAATTGTGCACGTGTGGTAAGAACAAAGAATTCGGGAACGGACAATAGTGAAATGTGATACATTAAATATAACTACCTGTGTAAAATAATAATTGACATTGAAATTATAGGGTTGTACAATAACATTATGTGCAATGCTCAGGGACCTTGGACATTAAGGGGGATGTGTAACATTGAGTATAGGAGGGACAGCTATGTAATGTGGAAGGGAGGGGTAAGATTCCTTAAAACCTGTTAGGGGAGCAGCGGCAGTGTTCGGAGGTTTGGAGAGTCTGGCATGCCCAAAGTAAAATGCCTACTACTCAGGCCCAGAAACTAAGATATGCACATAATTAGTAGTATTGGATAGAAAACACTCTGAAGTTTCTAAAACTGTTAAAATAATGTCTGTGTATAACAGAACTGATTTGGCAGGAGAAAACCAGAGGAAAATCCATCCGGAAAATGTGAATCTGTTATGTCACACTTTTTCAATTGGCATGCTATTCAAAGCAAGGTGATTTAGCTCCCAGATTGCCGTTCCTATGGCTTCCACTAGATGTCAACAGTCTTTAGAAAAGGTTTCAGGCTTTTATCTAGAATAACCAAGGAGTAAGGGCTGTTCTTCCTGAGGTCTCTTGAAGTGTCCTGTTATGGTGACAGTGAGCACGCTCTTAGCTATTTTTCTTTTCTATTCAACAGGCTATATTCCGTCTGAAATATTATCATTTATATTCATATTAGGGTATCTGAATATTGAATAGAAACGCTGTCTGACTTGTTTCGACAAACTTTACCGGTAATTTTGGGATATTGTTTGTCGCATTGAAGCAGGTGGATGAACGCCTTTGAGCAGGTGGATATCTGAACAAAACGCGCCAACCAAACTGAGCTTTATGGATATAAAGAGGGACTTTATCGAACAAAAGGACCATTTATTGTGTAGCTGGGACCCTTGGGATTGCCATCAGATGAAGATCTTCAAAGGTAAGCGATTTATTTTGTGACAACCCGTGCTAGTTATGTTATTATGCTAATTGAATATGTGTGCGGGGCGCTGTCCTCAGACAATCAAATGCTATGCTTTTGCCGTAAAGCCTTTTTGAAATCTGACAACGCTGTGAGATTACCAAGATTCTAAGCTTTTGAAGAGTGTGCAACACTCGTATTTTCATGAATGTTTAATATTACTATTTTTGTAATTTGAATTTGGCGCTCTGCATTTTTCCGGATGTTGTCGTAGGTGGGGCGACAACTCTCCACTGCTCCCTAAGAAGTTTTAAGCTGTCATTCTTGTTTCGTTTTTTCATGAATGTGTATGTTTGATGTTATGTCTGGCCTATGCCATGTCTTTTACCATATCACAGTGCATCTTCTTATACGTTAAGTAAATATCTGTGAAAATCAGACAATAAAGAAATATCCAATCCCCTATTTACAGCATTAAAGGGTGATCGCTCACCTTGAGTGAGGCCTTGTACTTCTGGATTCTGTCCAGAGGTTTCTGTAGGTAGGCATTAATGCTCAATACAGGACCTTCAGCAGGGTCGGCACTGGCCTGCTGTTTGTCTGTGTACTTCTGTGACAAAGACATAGACAGCAAGGTTTAGAAATGTGGCCATTACTAGCCATTATATTAACAAAGATGACAACACACACATTTATGACCATTTGTAAAGGGTTCACTTGCCTTGAAGAAGTGGTGTACAGTCTTGTCACTGATAGCGGCCTCTGCCTTTTGCTGGCCTACAAGGTATTGGAGGTATTTTTCAAACCCCTCCCCACTCCTCAGGAACCGCATGGCCACGTCGTCATCTGTGTCGCACTCGCGAAACTTAGGGAACATGAACCTGCACAACACACATGGGGTCAATTCATTTAGCAGCATAATGGTAGTATATAATGGTAAAACATCAATACAATATAACCAGTTAGGTGATTTCTATACAGGCATTATAAAGGGTTTATGAAGACTTCATTAACCCTTAAAAGTTGTTGTTTAAAAACAGGCCAGCTGTACTTACTCGCTATGGAAGGCCTTGATCTCGTTGATGTTCCTGAATATGGCCTCCTTCTGGCTGGTGACGTCAGATGGGGCGTCAGGGCTCTCCACATGCTTGACGTGGTGGGAGGTGAAGAAGTCCATCTCTTTGACAAACTCTGCCTCGCTGTTGATCATGTCCTGGATCAGCTGGCTGGGGAAGACAGAGCATTATGGATATATTATGGTTTGTCCTTGAGTGTGGTGGTGTTTCTTGCTTGTGCACAACACAGGACCGAATCCTCATGATCTGTGAATGTAACAAACATTTATTTCACATTAATTATCTCATTGAGTTAATTTATTGAGTGTCTTAGTTATGAAAAGTCGAGTCTCAGGTTAAGTTTTGGTACTAATAGAAGATTGTGTGAGAAGGTCTAGACTCACAGTAGTCTTCTTTTGTACTCTCCTTCTGAGACCTCTTCTCCACCTGTCTCTGGGACATCACCGGCATCAGCAGACAGCTAGCCCACAATAGTTTAAATAACATTAAGAACATAATAACATTTACAAAAACAGGTGGCGAGAGAGTAGATTAGAATTAACAGGAAACGGGGAGAGGTAGATGTACAATATTGGTACTAAATCAATTACTTAGATCTTGAAACAAACCTTGAGTTTCTTGTCCAGGTAGGCAGGTGAGACCCAGCCCTGGCGGGATGGGGTGGTTTTGGTTGGTTTGGTCCGGACCAGCCATTTGAGTGGATGTGCTGAGTCCAGAACCTCAACATACTGGCCCTCCTTCAGGGAAATAGTTTCTTTGTTGGGGATGGTGGGGTTGTAGTCAGCCGTAGCCACATAGATGTCAAACATCTGTAGAAGGAAGAGGACATCAGACACAAAGTCATACCTAGCATGCTTATAAGTGCTCACATTGGCAAAGTTACTTGTATTTATAAGAGATTTGCCCAGAACTGGGTTCGCTGGAGATGCAAGCCAGTTGAGGCTCTTTGCTGCACTAGGAGCTAAAAGGAATAAGTCAAGTAAGTATTCTATAGCCAAATCCAATCAAAAATATCAGAAAGAGAAAAAACTTGAAGGAAAATAGACCCATTCCAGTGGCATTAGAGAGGACTCAGAATGAGTGAACTGGAATGACGGATTCTCCTTCTATGGTTCCATACCTCTCCCCTGGCATCAGGGTCGTCAGACTCAGAGGAGGAGTCTGCGAGAATGGAGCTGGGGCGAGAGCGGCCGTGATGGGGCGAGGCGGAGGGTGTTTTGGTCTCATCGTCGCTATCGCCTCCCGGGACACGTAGTGAGGCTGGGGCAATGAGGGGGACGAGGGGGGTTCAGAGGGAGACAGCCAGGAGAACATACAATACACACACACACACACACACACACACACATATCCCCATAACACAGTATAGACATAGGCCTATATACTGTACACACATTCACAGAAAGGGGGAATTGGGCACTGAAACACCCACAGACCACCTGGAATGTGTAGCTTTGGCTTTTTGACCCAAAAAATAAGGTGGATATTTTATATATTTTATTATCAATGTCAAAACTGTTTCTTTTTGAGTCAGCACAATTAATTATTAAGATTTCTCAAAAGGTTAGCTAAGCTACACATTAGTACCATCAACAGTTTTGCTGCTACTGCACAAGTCATTTGATTTAATAGTTTTCACTATTACAAACTAGTTAGTTTTCCAGATGCATGCATATGATGCTGTACAAATAAGACGTGTGGTCTTAAGTTCTGTCCATACATGTCTGAGTGTTGGCATGTATTCCAGCTACAGTATATGCTATGTCTGAGTATCAATTCAAAGCCATTTGAATCATATGCTGAGGTAATCACAGTTACCTGCTAAGCCAATAGAAAACGTATTCTACTAATGCATCAATATAATGGAGCGCAAAAACATAAAGGGAGAGATATTTGATCACGTATATATACATTCATCATATATACTGAGAATAATGGAACTGTTTTGATGACAGCTTTGTCCACCAATTTACAATGGAATCCTGGCCGTTTTGTCTCAAAATGTGTTCACGTGTAACTGTCTTCAACTGTGAAATACTGTATCTTAATGCCATCTTAGACAAAGAATAATACCAATACATTATTTCCACAAGTCATCACCTCAGCCAAGATATCCTCACTGTTGTGCAACATGAACAGAGGGATGTAATTTTCTAACCCCTGTTGTTTCATGCCAAGTACTCCTCTTTTAAATGAAATAAATCCAAGTTAGACAGGTAGAGACAGAAGCAGAGAAGAGAACAGAACATAAGCTTCAACGTCAAGAAACAGATCAAAAGCGACACTGACTAACTTGTGGAAAGAATGTATGGCTTTTAGTGAGAGTAACTGAGATCTTGATGTACTGTAGATACATACTGGAGGCTTTGGGCCATGATTTCATCCACTGGAGCACTTGATGGTTCTGTGCGCTGTCTGAATAACAAATTAACGATTGGATGAGAGCACGTGAGTGAATTAATGGATGGATGGAGGGGGGAAGGATGATGAAATGAAGGCATGACAGTCGTAAGGGAGGAAAGGGTGTAGGAATCCACACATTGCTCAAAACACACGCAGGACAAGCATTAGTGAGTGCAAAGAAAGAGAAACAGGCATCGTTGTTTATAGAAACACAAAGGAAATTGCGAGCAGCGAGGCAATGTGCATGACATTTTCTTTGAGCTGTTCATTCGTAAAGCCTGCATAACGATCTATTAGGAACAGACATATCCACTGACGCAGCAGTGCAGCTGTATCCAACAAACGTTGACATGTTAGCTGGCCCTGTGGCTCATGGACTGCATGTGGGATAAGAGTAACATGTCATAACATGACATAAACTGTTATGAAGTGTTATGACATATAGCTTATAGTGTTTATGACAGAACTACAAAATTACAAAGGCAATGCATATATACAATTAGAATTTAGACTTCATCAATGGCAATGTATATATTTTTATTATGCTATAAAACACTATAAGAACATACTCTGTATTACCAGAGATGTACAGATGCAAATGTTTTTGCCTGCAATAAAAGCACACACAGCAACATTTCCAATACATCAGGACTATTCCACCATTATTTCCCAGATATTAAATTGGAAATATTGGATTCTATAAGGCCTATTCTATAAGTAACTAGAGGCAAATTAAAGGTAACACATGAACACATAACACAAAATAAATTCAAATCAAATCACAAAGTGCCTTTACTTTACCTTAAATCCACATGAATAGTGGAAGAAAAATGTTCTCACTGTCCTCTATTTTGGAGCTTTGATGGAACAGTCCGTGACACATTTTTACTCACCTTGGCTGATCTTGGCAGATACCATCTCTGTGATCTGAGAGGTAAGCTTCATAAGAAACTCTTCTGTTCCAACTTCACCTAGATAAGGCATTTTTCTGCCAGCATCCTCCTCTGGAGGGCTGATAGTAATACCCAGAGGGATTTTGGTCACTTCCTTTGGCAGTGGCGCTACGACAGAAAGCAGATAATACATTAGGAATGTTTCACATTAGAACTTGCTATCTGCCACGTACCTCATTATTATTTATATTATAATGATTACAAAAGCATGTATCATTATGTTTTCCTATTCCATAATATGCATTGGGGACCCCAAGGAAGACTAGCTGTTGCTATTGTAACAGCTAATGGGGATCCAAAAAAACAAACAACTACAGTATAGCCTTCCGTTTCTTACCATCCTCTACCTCAAAGTGGGCAGTGCAGATGGACTGGCCGGCCCTGTTGGTGGCTATGCAGGTGTAGGTGCCGGCGTGCTCAGAACCCACATCCATGAGGATGAGGCTGTGTTGGCGCCCAGACCTGGCCACCTTATAGCCCTTAGTGTCTGGCTTGATCCACAACACGTCCTCAGCAGACTCCTCTTTCAGCCATGTCACCATGGGGGTGGGAGAACCTTGGAGAGGTGAGAAAGACTTGTCACTTGGGTATTCACATGCATGTTGTATGATGAATAGTCTCTCCTAACAGTAGTCTGTGGACTGGCATGTATTTTTGTATGATGAATGACCATATCCTTTATGGAAGAATATCTCTCATATGACACGGATTCTGGTCCTGGCAAAAGAGAACAGTGATGTGGATACAGTACCTTCCACTCTGACTGACAGGGTGACACTGGCTCCCTGTTTCACCTTCCTGTTGCTAAACTTCTCCAGGAACCGTGGCGGCACCAGAGGCACCTTGGGATCTAGGAAGTAAAACATGGATGCAGAACAGTGTCATCATCACATAGCTCACAATTCAGAACAGTGTGACATGTTATTGGGGCGGCAGGTAGCCTAGCAGTTAAGAGCGTTGGGCCAGTAACCAACAGTCGCTGGTTCAAATCCCTGAGCAGAACTAGATGAAAAATCTGCCGATGTGCCCTTGAGCAAGGCACCAAACTCTAATTGCTCCAATAAGTTGCTCTGGATCAGAGCGTCTGCTAAATGACTAAAATGTCAAATTTAAAAAACGAAATAGGTAGCAGCGTAAGAATCAAACAATAAATTAATCAATTTGTATTATTTAATGATAATTACATACCGTGCTTTTCTACAGGTGTGAGCTCTCCTGGACCTGTTGAAAGAGGGTCATCATGAATTCAGTAAATACAAGAATGTTGTGTTGTGTATAAAATAACATGCACATCGCAATGTAGACTAAAGACTTTATCCAAAGTAGAAGACAGGGATCCCTCTCAATATAAACATTTCAGTCATGAGTAGACCTACCCAGAACCAGTAGCCTAGCAGAGGAGTATGCTGATCCAGCAGCGTTGCTGATGTAGGCAGAGTACTCTCCTGTATCCTCCCTCTTCACCTCCAGGACCTCCAGACTGTGGACGTCTCTATTGTCCAGCAGCAGGATCCTGTCTGAGGAACGCAGTGGGATACCGTCCTTGAACCAGTACACTCTGGGCGCGGGGAAACCTGGGAATTATCAACAGAAAGTAAACAACTAACTTACCCTGGGGGCAGTAATTCCTCTTTATTTAACTTATGGAATGGACCTCTGAAGTTCCTGTGCAGAGACAATGTAGTCTAGCAGGGTCTTGGCGTGACTAATACAGAAGTGGTGGAGAGTAACCCACAGACTGACCTTTGACTTTCAGCTGCATCTTAGCGATGGGTGAGCCTGGGCTGACATGCACATCATGGAGCTCATCCAGTACTTGTGGTATCTGCTCATCCTCTGCCACAGACTCAAATGCTTCAGTTTCCCTGAGGGGGGTAGATAGGCAGAGAGTAAAGCTGTCAGTAAAAGAGTAGCACTACCAGCGAAACGTTTCAGGTACTATTAGGAATCAGGTTTGAATTGTAAAGAAGGTTGAAGTCAAAGTCAAAGGCCTTGTTAGCTGGGTTCTCACTCACCTAGACATGTAGCCCTTGGCACTGATGTAGGAGCCTGTCTCAGTGGCATCAGCTGCAGTATCGTAGTCTGAGCTGCAAGACACTGAGGAAAGAGAGATGTATTACACAATGACTCGCAATCAATCCATCAATTAATCAACCAACCAACCAATCTAATATGTTCTGTACTCACTGTCAACCCTGAGCTCAGCCTTAGTGGCAGCGACGCCACTGATGTTCTCGGCCATGCAGCGGTAGACACCCATGTCAGAAGGCAGCACGGTGGTGATGATGAGCTGGTGGCAGCCCTCGTGGTCCTCGTTGATCATGTAGTGGTCATTCTCCTCCAGGAGCTTCCCGTCCTTGAACCAACGTACGCTGGGTGTAGGCTTTCCGATCACCACGCAGTCAAAGCTGACCGGGTAACCGTCAGGCACTTCCAGGCTCTGGAGTTCGGTCAGGAAGACTGGGGCCGCTGGGGGAGAGACAGGGACAGGGGTAATCAGTTAGGCACAACAATAAGTTAGGAGTTTTTATAATCATGCAGGAGTTTAAAGTAACTGTCCATTGTTTCAAATTTCTATAAAATAGTGTATGACCTATAATTAATTACAATAAGAGTGAAATAATTTCCCCTTCCAAAAATGTTGAATTAAGTATGTTAAAAAGCATATTTTCTGTGTTGAAATGATGTGGGCATACCCAAACAACAGAATGGTGTGGGCGTACAGTGCCTTCGGAAAGTATTCAGACCCCTTGACTTTTCTCACATTTTGTTACGTTACAGCCTTATTCTAAAATTAATTAAATAATTCTTTACCCTCAACAATCTACACACAATACCCCATAATGACAAAGCAAAAACAGGTTTAACTGAAAAACTGAAATACCACATTTACAAGTATTCAGACACTTTACTCAAGACTTTGTTGAAGCACCTTTGGCACCGACTACAGCATCGAGTCTTCTTGGGTATGACGCTACAAGCTTGGCACACTTGTATTTGGGGACTTTCTCCCATTCTTTTCTGCTGATCCTCTCAAGCTCTGCCAGGTTGGATGGGGAGCGTTGCTGCACAGCTATTTTCAGGTCTCTCCAGAGATGTTTGATCGGGTTCAAGTCCAGGCTATGGCTGGGCCACTCAAGGACATTCAGAGACTTGTCCCGAAGCCACTCCTATGTTGTCTTGGCTGTGTGCTTAGTGTCGTTGTCCTGTCGGAAGGTGAACCTTTGCCCAGTCTGAGGTCCTGAGCACTCTGGAGCAGCTTTTCGTCAAGGATCTCTCTGTACTTTGCTCCGTTCATCTTTGCCTCGATGTCGACTAGTCTCCCATTACCTGCCACTGAAAAACATCCCCACACCATGATGCTGCAACCACCATGCTTCACCGTAGGGATGGTGCCAGGATTTCCATTCAGGCCAAAGATTTCAATCTTGGTTTCATCAGAGCAGAGAATCTTGTTTCTCATGGGCTGAGAGTCTTTAAGTGCCTTTTGGAAAACTCCAAGCGGCTGTCATGTGCCTTTTACTGAGGAGTGGCTTCCGTCTGGCCACTCTACCATAAAGGCCTGATTGGTGGAGTGCTGCAGAGATGGTTGTCCTTCTGGAAGGTTCTCCCATCTCCACAGAGGAACTCTAGAGCTCTGGCAAAGTTACCATTTGGTTCTTGGCCACCTCCCTGACCAAGGCCCCCCCCCCCCCGATTGCTCAGTTTGGTCGGGCGGCCAGCTCTAGGATGAGTCTTAGTGGTTCCAAACTTCTTCCATTTAAGAATGATGGAAGCCACTGTGTTCTTGGGACCTTCAATGCTGCAGACATTTTTTGGTACCGTTCCCCAGATCTGTACCTCGACACAATCCTGTCTCTGAGCTCTACGGACAATTACTCCGACCTCATGGCTTGGTTTTTGCTCTGACATGCACTGTCAACTGTGGGACCTTATATAGGCAGGCGTGTGCCTTTCCAAATCATGTCCAATCAATAGAATTTACCACAGGTGGACTCCAAGTTGTAGAAACATCTCAAGGATGATCAATGGAAATAGGATGCACCGGAGCTCAATTTCGAGTCTCATAGCAAAGGGTCTGAATACTTATGTAAATAAGGTTCTGTTTTATTTTTATATAAACTTACAAAAATGTGTTTTCGCTTTGTCCTTCTGGGGTATTGTGTGTAGATTGCTGAGGAACACAGTTATTTATAAGGCTGTAACGTAAGAAAATGTGGAAAAAGTCAAGGGGTCTGAATACTTTCCGAAGGCACAGTATATCGGTCATTAAAAATATTCATGTGAGTAAATAGCTGATTGGCCAGCTCAGCCAATGAGGCAGGATGACATCATCCAAATAAAAAGGATGATAATATTACTGAGGAAAAAGCAATACATTTTTAATCGTCTTTTGGAGATACAAGTTTGAGGTGGGGGTTTTTCTCCAATTCATGCTTATGCCACAAACACGAGAATAAGACGAGTTAATAACATTATGAACTTTTAAAAATGAGATTTTCACTCAACAGTTACTTTAAATCCACTGGTATTCCATGCGTAATTCTTACTGATAGTGATTTTTCTTTCAGTATAAAAATGTGCTTTTACAATACAGCAATGAAAAGCACACATAATGAAAGGGTGTGATGGCAGGCAGTACAACATGAGGATAAATGGATGGAAAGGATTATGTCAATACTGGAATGAAGTGGGTAAAGGAGAGTTGAAAGCAACCATAACATCACAGGAATATTTCAAACTGAGGACTATGGCAGACAGCACAACATGATGCGAAATGGATGGAACGTGTGAATAGAAATATAGTGTGTCAATACTGGAAAGAGGTTTTGTTGGAGAAATTGAAGCTATTAAATTAGAGCAAAGACAAACAAACACGAATGTTTGGGACGAAATTGAGGACATTAAAACCCTACATCCAAACAAACATATCAAATAAACCACACACTGACAAGACTGAAATGCATACTATTTGGTAACATTAAGCCACACCCAAAGCAAACAAGGTATTGTAGTAATCACACGGAACACACAAGGAAAAGCAGGATGAAAGGCTGGATGAGGACAATGTGAACATTAATTTAACAAGTACAAACTTACATCTCAGCTAACAAGCAAAAGCTGAATGGAATGGGCTACAAAAGTATTTAATTTAATAGACATTAAATGACTATTTAATTCCAAATTATTTTCAAATGATCTAATACAGTATATACAGTGAGAGTAGGGGAGAGCCGGGGGATGAAAGTACGCCCAATTTCTCAGATAACACAGAAGCTAGAATGACGTGGTGAAATCAACATGTTCCTAATGCAGAGCACGTGCTCCCTGCAAAAAACTGCCCAGTCCGACCATGTTTCGTCAAGTTATCAACAAAAAGTGGTTTTGAACGATGTAAGTAAAAAACATATGATTATGCCTTAATCAATTGACCTGATGGTCAGCTTCTCACGTAAGCTTTTATCGACGGGTTTCTGGTTAAAAATAAATATATTTGTGTCTCCGGGGGTCAATTGCCTTGTGTCAAGCCATTTAAAATGTGATAAGCTTGTTGAGGTTACCCTTTGTGAAGCGAATAAAAACAATAATTCTATCAAGACACGAGGAGTGCACATGACAAGGACATCTGGAGCGCACCTGATTGGTTGCTCGCCGTCCTTCAGCCAGTGCACCTTGTCAGGCTTGCCCTCCGCCACACACTCCAGGTGGATTCAAATGTGATGAGAAAATTAGGCCTAATATAGCTATTATATGATCCATTTTAATCCAATTAATATTGTAAAGCAAAATACTGTGTTTGCGCAACATTGCGATGTTGACGAATGGTTCATTTTCATAAATGTAAAACCTAGAGCATCCATTATTAAAATCGATACAAACATGAAATTATGGCTGATAGTACACTTGTTGAAAGGAACGAACATAACAAACCAGAAACATGGAGATAAGAAAGATTGTGTTACTCCCGCCCCGCAGGCAGGTACAAAAGTAACGTTGGGGTAGTTCTGTTCTGTGTCTATTTAATTTAAACTCATATACCCTAGAAATTAAATTACCGTTGCTAATGCTAGAGGACATATATCAGTTGTTTGTAATAAAATATGGTGTCTCTAGGTCTATCGAACTCTGAGTAATTAGGAAAAAAACTGTTACTTCGTCCCAGTTCTCCCCTACTCTCTGGTTTTCCTACCGGGACCTCCTGTCATGAATGCGGGCAGCTGCTTCTCCTGTGTGGGTGTTGCAGAGCCATCTTGGGTGTATCCCATCTTCATGATGCGCAGCTCCACTTTGAGAGGTCCAGCCTCCTGGATGGTGGTCTCCACAGGCCTCCCCTGGGCCGTGAACATCTCCTGAAAGTGCAGAGATGCTACCTGGGCCTCAGATCGCGTGTCAAAGCGGATGTAGATGTAGCGCTCGTCCTCACGATACGATTTGGGGTCGGGGGCCTGCAGCTCAGCCTCATCATCACAGCTGACGAACGACTCCTCCTCCGACGTGGCTGGCAGGCGTGTGCGGAGGAGGCGGCGCAGCCTTTTGCTGGCCTGCCTCAAAGACTCATCCATCTCGCTTTCTGCAGATGAGCTCTCCGCCTCGCTGTCGGCGCTGTAGCCCATGGTCAGGGGCCTCCTTCCAGATGCCTCCCGTGCCGAGCCTACTGTGACCTTGCCGCTGTGGATGGTCACCCCGAACTGGTTGGTAACCTCACATGTGTAGATGCCCGTGTCCTTGGTGGTAACGGCGGTGATGACCAGAGAGCAGGTGCCATCATTGTATATGTCGATGTGGTGGTGTTTGCTGTCCACAAGGGGCTCGCCATCCTTCAACCAGCGCACCTTGTCGGGCTTGCCTTCAACCACACACTCCAGGTGGATGGTGCCATTGGGCTCCTTTGTCTGGTCCTTAAAGACATCCTTGAAGATTGGACACATGTCCTTGCAGGACTTGTAGCCCTTGAATGCAGCCTGGATCTTGACAGCAGCATCCAGCAGCCCCTTTTCTTCATCCTCCTCATTTCCGCACTCAGTGATCTCTGTGGTCTGTGCTGTGATCTGCTGTCCCGAAGATGTGGTTTGTAGGACTGTGGTCTGTTGCACTGAGGTCTGTGCATAGAACTTCTCAGTTGAGATGGACTCTGTCTGGTCGGACGCAAAGAGGGAGGACTTGCTGCTCTTCTTCAGGTAGGACACCAGCGTTGGAACCCTGGACTCATCCTCAGAGCTGGTGTGTAGATTGGTATCCAACTCCTTCTTCTTTGCGATGATGACAGGCTCCACAACCTTCTCCTTTTCGTTTTCGTTCACCTTCTCTGGGGCTTTCTTCTCCTTGACTGGCTCCTTGGGTGCTTTCGGGTCCTTGTCCTCCTCATCAGGCAGCTCAGAGATGGAGTCGAGGGTGGGCTCTCGGCTCATGCGGCGTTTCTTGGTCAGAGCCTCCCACAGCGCGTGGACATCACCCTCGGAGGCAGCCTCAGGAGGCAGGCTGGGCTGGGCCCCCTCCTCCAACTTAACCCCATCTCCACCTACAACCAGGGCACAATGGAATGTTATATGCAACAAACTGACACCTGTAACATCTATAGTATAGCAGCCCCAAAGCGCACACACACATACCTGTAAGAACTTGATCTATGTTGATCATGTAGTGGTAAATAACTGTGGGACTAGATTATTTTCTGATAGGAGAAGTGTGTCCACACTTTTTGAGGAATGAGCTCACCATCACTATTTGCTAGAACTAGCTGACCAACTTACCTTAACTTACCCTTCAAATAACAAACACCTATCCACCAAGCTTCCAGTTGGGTTTGAGGAAAATAGCTTACAAGAGTTTCACAATAAATACATTTGAGCAGATGGAAATTCCAAGTTGCATGGTATAATATTCTGTCTTGTTTTGGAGTCTGTACCTGTTGGTAGGTTGAGATTAATGGAGCTTTCTGCCTCGTCTGAGGCCACACAGGTGTACACGCCCTGGTCAGCAGACTCAAAGTCTTTGATCAGCAGCACTTGTGTCTTGCCCTCGATGGTGACCTGGTATTTGAACCCAAACTCCAGCTCCTTGTTGTCTTTGAGCCAGGTGACCGAGCTGCCCTCAGCAGAGAGCTGGCACTCTACACGGGCCATCTTACCCTCCTGCAAGTCTGGACAGGCCAACTGCTGGGTCACTGTGATTGGAGCCTCTGTGGAACAAAACAATTGATATTTTGATTTATATATTTTTTCCAATAAATGGGACACTACATACACAATTCATGTCAATGAAAATGTATTGCACTCACCTGGTTTGTATGCAAATGATGTAACTAACACTTACATTATCTAGAACTAGGCTATAATTATGTTGTTCAACATGCTGGGCTTGAGACAGAGCCATATAGAAATATCTTTGTTTGGCTCTGGTTTGAGCGCATCACATAGCCAACTCACCCAGCTGAACAGTCTGAGGCAGCTGTACAGGTTCTCCAGTCCCAGCTTTGTTGATGGCTGCCACCCTGAACCTGTAGCCGCTCCCTGGGATGAGGTTATCCACAGAGAACTCTGTGTTACACACAGGCTCTGCATGGCACGGCAGCCAGAGGGCGCTGTCCGCCAGCCTCATCTCCACCCTGTAACCCAGAATGGGGCTGCCTCCATCGCTGAGAGGTGTGAACCAGGACAGGGTCACCCCCTGTTTACGCTTACTGACCAGCTCGGGGTCCTCCGGGGGGTCTGGAACGGCTATATAAGGAGAGGAGGGAGAATGGGTCAGTGGTGGGTTTGAAGAGAGATGAATAGGAGAAAGAGAGGGGAATGGATCTGAAAAAGACTGCATTTCGCTTCCCTGGAGAAAGCTACAGTCCGGTCCAAAATTATTGGCACCCTTGATAAAGATGAGAAAAAAAGACTATGAATAATTCAAATACTGAGCTATATGGTATGCAAAAAAAAAAATACAATATATACAGTGCATTCGGAAAGTATTCAGACCACTTCACATATTTTGTCATGTTACAGCCTTATTCTAAAATGGATTAAATAAAAAATGAGGTCAAAAGGAATTGTCCGTAGAGCTCCGAGACAGGATTGTGTCGAGGCACAGATCTGGGGAAGGGTATCAAAAAATGTCTGCAGCATTGAAGATCCCCAAGAACACAGTGGCCTAAATCGTTCTTAAATGGAAGAAGTTTGGAACCTAGAGCTGGCCGCTCTGCCAAACTGAGCAATCGGTGGGAAAGGGCCTTGGTCAGGGAGGTGACCAAGAACCCGATGGTCACTCTGATAGAGTTCTAGAGTTCCTCTATGGAGATGGGAGAATCTTCCAGAAGGACAACCATCTCTGCAGCCCTCCACTAATCAGGCCTTGATGGTAGAGTGGCCAGACGGAAGCCACTCCTCAGTAAAATGCACATGACAGCCCGCTTGGAGTTTGCCAAAAGGCACCTAAAAGACAAGATTCTCTGCTCTGATGAAACCAAGATTGAACTCTTTGGCCTGAATGCCAAACATCACGTCTGGAGGAAACCTATCACCATCCCTAAAGTGAAGCATGGTGGTGGCAACATCATGCTGTGGGGATGTTTTTCAGTGGCAAAAAGACTAGTCAGGATCAAAGGAAAGATGAACAGAGCAAAGTACAGAGAGATCCTTGATGAAAACCTGCTCCAGAGCGCTCAGGACCTCAGACTGGGGCAACAAGACAACGACACTAAGCACACAGCCAAGACAATGCAGGAGTGGCTTCGGGACAAGTCTCTGAATGTCCTTGAGTGGCCCAGCCAGAGCACGGACTTGAACCTGATCAAACATCTCTGGAGAGACCTGAAAATAGAAATGCAGTGACTCTCCCATATAACCTGTAAGAGCTTGAGAGGATCTTCAGAGAAGAATGGGAGAAACTCCCAAAATACAGGTGTGCAAAGCTTGTAGCGTCATACCCAAGAAGACTTGAGGCTGTAATAGCTGCCAAAGGCGCTTCAACAAATACTGGACCAAATAGGGACCATAATATGGACCAAATACTGGACCATAATATGGACCAAATAGGGCTATCTTCTGTATACCACCCCTACCTTGTCACAACACAACTGATTGGCTCAAACGCTTTAAAAATGAAAGAAATTCCACAAATTAACTTTTAACAAGGCACACCTGTTAATTGAAATGCATTCCAGGTGGCTACCTCATAAAGCTGGTTGAGAGAATGCCAAGAGTGTGCAAAGCTGTCATCAAGGCAAAGGGTGGCTACTTTGAAGAATCTCAAATATACAATATATTTAGATTTGTTTAACACTTTTTTGTTTACTACATGATTTCATATGTGTTATTTCATAGTTCTGATGTCTTCACTATCTATTATTTTACAATGTAGAAAATAATAATAAAAAATAAAAAAACTCTTTAATGAGTAGGTGTGTCCAAACTTTTAACTGGTCCTGTAAATACTCCCGTTTAATTTCGTCTGGCTTGCCGTTTCAAATAAAGTAACATTTTTTTTTCTCATATAATTTCAAAATCAGTTTGTTCGGTGTAGGCAGAGCCATAAGTAAATAGGTAAAACGGGATATTACTAAATAATTTTTCCACAAATAGACAGGCATTTACCTTTCCATGATAGAAAGATCTTATGTATTTTTGCTAACTTCCTATTACAATGTATTGTAGTGAGATCACACACTTACTGATGACAGTGAGCTTGGCCATGGAAATGGCGTCCCTGGCAGCAAAGGTGATCTCCTGTGGTGGCATGGCTGGGGCCTGTCTCAGCACCAGGTGGTAGGAGCAACCGTCGGCCTGCATGGCCCAGGTGTTATCATTCCTTAGCTCGGCTCCGTTTGAGTACCAGGCTACCTCCGCCTCAGGCACAGGCTCAGTCAGCATGCAGCTGAACTCTACTTTCTCTCCCACCACAGCTACCTTATCCTCCAGACCGCTCACCACATCCAGCTGCCAGCCTACGCACACAAAAGCCACTTCATATAATATAAGGCAGTTCTTCCTTATTTTCAGCTGTAGTATGTCAGTATATTTGACCATAAGACCAGGCCTTAACAAAAACAAGAACTAACTTACTGACAAACAAACATAAGGGGGTGAGAAACCTTTGACGTTGAGCATGGCGGAGGTCGCTGCGGTGCCAGCCTGGAAGGTCACTTTGCAGCTGTCCCCGACGTGCAGATCCTTTAGCAGCAGCAGGTGGCGGCGTCCACTCTCGAAGGACACAATCTCAGTGGTTGGCGAATCCTTCACCGGCTTGCCGTCGATGAGCCAGCAGCTGTCTTTGATCTCGCAACGAGAGATCGAGCACTCGAACAGGGCCTCGCCGCCGTCGATGGTGTCCATGTTCTCCAGGCCCTGGAGGATTTCAATGGGTTTGGCTATAGGGAAGAAGAGAAGAGCAGGGTTTACTGTAAGATAATCGCTTTAACTAAGTGGGGAGAATGTGTCATAAAACAAGCTTTTTCCCCACTGTTGTTGGGGATTTTATGTTCACGGTGGCCTGTAGGACAAGTGGATTTTTTATTGCTAGACACTTGCTACTATTCAAGCTGAAACTCACAATGAAAACCTGCCAAATCTGCATGAAATGACATTTGTTTGGAACTTTCTGATATCCATTTTGACACTAGGGCCATTTTCCTGACCATGTGACCTGATCATGAGAATCTCTGGGCCCTAGTTGATCGCTCAGGTCTCATGGTTTAGAAGCAATGCACATTTTTACTTTTGCTTTGCCTGGCTGGATTGATTGCAAAAGAGGAGTGGGGGAAAGATTGCATACATAAAACAATAATAAATTAACGATACAAAAAAAATACCTGCTTGAAATTGCTATCTGCTAATCATAACTGAACACAACAATAAAACAGCAGAAAGAAAGATAGTTTGAAGCGCAGGGGGAGGGGAGGGCAGCTAGGTGCTCTTTCCAAAAGAGAAGAGAAGCTCACCTTCCACCTCCAGCGAGGCGACCACGCAGGTCCCCTCTGCCTCACAGGAGTACGTCCCCCTGTCCTCAGTGGACACGTGGCTAATGTACAAGCGAGCCACGGTCCAGTCCTGCTCCACTACCACCCTCCTGCCGTCAGGCTGCAAAGGCCGCCCGTTTCTTTTCCACTGGGCCTGGACCGGCCGGGAGTACTGGCAGATGAACTCAGCCGGCTGGTCCTCAGCCACACGAAGGTCCTGCATCTCGCTCACCACCTCTACTGTGGGGTCTGAGAGTGGGGGCAGGGGTCAAGGGTCATATGACAAGGTCATCATGACTGACATGCACTCTCTCGACATGGCGAAGAACGACACATGGGCCTTACAAACACCCCAGTACACCTTGGAGCATTTTGAGTTATTTTACTTTTAATTGAATTAACTTTATTGATCCCCAGTGGGGAAATTGTATACATTATAGATTTACTGGTGGTATCAGAGGTGGCTTAGTATTTTAGTAATGTGCATAGGGTTGCCTTGATCCACAGTACATCTTATGGATGCAGGACTCAGTGCCCAAATATAGTATGTACAGAATGGGAATGTTTAATCTGTGAAAGTTATTTTTGTTACTCCAAACTGAAGGGTGAGTGAAAACCCATAATGTCTCAAGAGGCAGGGGGAGTTGGACACAACTACTGCCCACTAACCAACCAATGAGAAAGGGGAAATATGCCAATGGGTGGCTAGAGATGACATACAGATCAAAGGCAGGAAGGGTTAGAGAGTTTTAGTGCTTGCAAGCTAGGGGCGGTGCATTGCAGGGTGGAAGTGAGAGTAAATAAGGGAAAGTGGCCGGCCAGGGTGGATGGGTGGAGCAGCACTGCCGAGCTACTGCTGCTTTTCTTCATACAGCAGCAACGTTAGTTTACAGGTCAAATCTCTCCTACTGTAGCCACAGAACTACAAAGTCAAAGCCAAGTTCAGTTAAAATACTCTGTAAAATACTCTGTAAAATACTCTGTGCACACGTTGTCTTATTATTTTTGAATTACTACCAGTGTGCACACATGACTTCTTAACAGCAATCATACATCACACATACTGCCATAAAATTATTAAAACTACATCATTTATAGAATAACATTAGCATTACATTAACATTAGCAAAAGAGTAGACATTGTTAGTGTACTACCAATGTGGTTTCCTAATGTATATCTGTAATTGATTGAAATTGCTCTGGTGGTCACTCTGAAAATTAAATAAATATCAGAATTTAAAAATGGTATCTAATCACAATTTTCAGTGGGGATTTTTTATTGAGGAAGAAGTATACCAAAAGTATAACAAAAATATTTCATCTGGTTCAGGTCGTTATTTCACTGACAGTCCCCCAGTGTGTGTATAATGAGCATTGATGCTTTGGGATAATAAAGACTACTTTGACCTTGACCTGTCTCATTCCTCATTTAAACTTTGACTTTCAGTAGGCAAACATTCTTACACACTTCATTGTGTTATTTATTCCCTACACATTCTATAGTTTGTTCAGCTGGTGTGACATAATGCGTGAAAAATGCCAATGGGATTTGTGCCACACATGCTTAAAGGTTAGCATGTGGAAACGGTGCCAGGGAAACTAAACCAAAGCATGGATTACTGCCATATCATGTAATACCATGCTTATAGGGTAAGGAAACCAATGTGTCACTTTGTAATTTTGTGAACTATCCCTTTAACCATATGTATTCCATCAAGACTGGAAACTTAAAATTGACATCCTACAACTGATCATTTTTAACTTTCTGACATAACATACAGTACACTTGTTGAAACCACAACGACTATCTAAAACCGTTAGGAATTCATTTCTTTATCCTTGAGAAAAGAAAAGACCAGACCATACAGAAATGAATGCTCTCAGAGACAGACGGTGTAGTGACATTATACCTTGCACTGCCACTGACGCTGTGGTGAGCTGGTCTCCAGCATCACAGGTGTAGTAGCCATTGTCCTCTGGCTCCAGGTTGCGAATGTGGAGCTCCTGAACGCAGCCCTCCTGCCTCATCTCGTACTTCTTACCAGCCTGGAGGACTACGCCTCCCTTCCTCCACTCCACGTGAGTGCCTGCCTTGGAGAGCTCACAGTGCAGAGTGATATCATCACCCTCCTGGGCTTCGTGGTTCTTCAGCTCCTTCTGAAAGAATGCCGGGGCACCTGGTGGAAGTAAGAGACATGACATATGTGTTGGACAGAGGACGTAAAGTAGTGTAGGTGACAGTGGCCGGCGTGGACAGGGGAGTAAGATGGCTCTGTTAGTGTATGTTGATGGAAGACTGGGTGCATGGTAGTTTGGAGAGGGAAAGACAGTCAAGAAGAGTATTTTGGGGGAACTCATCCTGAGTTTATCTTGATCCAGAGCATTCACTGTGAGGTTTGGGCTGGTAACTATTTTGTGGTATTAGATGCAGTGTAGAGGGTCCAAACTTTATAGTGCCGGCATCATTCTTTACCTTCCACAATCAAGGTGACGGTGCACTGTGCATCCCCGGTATCGCAGCAGTAAGTTCCAGAGTCCTCCATCTCCAGGTTGTGGATGCGCAGCTGCAGGAGAGCTCCATTCTTCCGCAGGTCGTACTTGAGTCCTGCTTTGATGGCCACATCATTCCTGCTCCAGGTGACGGTGGCCGTGGGGTCGGAGACAGTGCAGGACAGGGTGACTGTCTCACCCTCCAAGGCCACTGTATCGTGAGGCTTCTCAAGGATTAAGGCTGTAGATATGGGAAATCCCAAGCTAAGTACAGTGTAATGCACTTTGAGTGTCAAGTGTCATGTATATGTCAAACCTGTATGGTTTTTATATGGGGAGTATTTCATGTGTCTCTTTTTCCACAGGTCTACAATCTCTTGTATGAACTTACAGTAGCATGCCAATGATAACCACAAAGACTACGTCCATTAGGCATGCGTCACTTAATTGATAGTCAAATTGATACTGAAGTTAGCAAAGTGATATGTTTATATCAGTGACAAACGTCTTGTTGTCAACTTCATTGTATAGTATCTTTAAAGACAGATATGCCATAAAAAGAAAAGCCAGGAGGATGACCAACACACATCTAAAGAAAGGATGGAATGGAGGATGCAGCAAAGCAGATGAACAAAGGGTGTTCTAACGTGCCAAGACAAAGCTGTTTGATGGAAGATAGAGATGGAGAGATGGAGAGATGGAGACGGGTGAGGACTAGAAGGCCATCTTTAACATCTCCGTTAATGTCTCTATTACCTTTGGGCTTCTCTTCCACCAGTAGGCAAGCAACGGTCTTCTCCTCGCCCACCACAAACGCCACGTCCCCTGATTCATCAGTGGTGACCATCTGTAGTGTCAGCCGGTGTACCCGGCCCTGGCAGGTCATCTGGTTCAGGTCGTTGTTCTGGAGGAGGTTATCGCCCAGCCACCACTCTCCATTGGTCACGCCCTCCTGGGACAACTCACACGCAAAGACAGCATCCTGCCCGGTGGTCACTGTGATGTCGTGCAGCTCCCGAGTGATGCGTACAGACTCTGGAGGTGAATGAATGTGATGATGGGGGAGTGAGAGATCTAAAGGTTCCCAGGGTCAGGGTTTCCCAGGGGATTCAGTAAGGTGAAACACTCAGCATTAGAGCACCACCATTGGTATCCTGATTTAAAAGTGAGATCTAAAGAGGATGGACAATTGCACTCCAGGAGACACCAGTTCATGGAGTTTGCTGAGGTTATTTATGTCTACTCAATGTTTAGGATTCTTTCTCAATTAAAGAGTACAATATTACACAAAAACACATTTTCACTTCCTACGTGATGGCTAACGGGTAGGAAGGTAGACGTAAGTACAAACAAGTATCTCTGACACAATACATAGTATAGGTCTGAATATGACAACAAAACCAACACAAATGCATACTGCAGTCCCCAACATGGCAATATAGATTACGGTTCAAAATGTAAAAACGCATATTGATTATGAAACCTATATTTCATGATCAACTACAATGTTCTTGTTACCCCTACAACTATGTGAAATAATAGATAACGTGCTTACTCACAGATTACACTTAAAAAAAACTGGTTACAACAAGTTTGGCTACAACAATATCCAAGTAAAAGAACATTAAGAAGGAAGTTCTTAGTCTGTTGGCACACAGAATGAAAGCAGAGGATAATGTAGAGTGACAGCAAACCAGTAGAGACTAATACAGCCAAGTTTCATTACCTTTGACTGTCAGGGTGGCTGTGCTCTGCTTATCCCCGGTATCGCAGGTGTACTCTCCAGCATCTTCAACCTTTAACTTGTGAACCATCAGGATGTAAGTAGAACCTGTGTGCTCCATGGAATACTTCTCCCCCTGGGTGAGGAGCACAGAGCCCCTTCTCCAGGTCACCTTGCCATCAGCACTGATCTCACAGGTCAGGGAGACACTGCCTCCCTCCACTGCTTCTTGGCTCTCCAGCTCCTTCTTGAACACCACAGGGGCCCCTGCCGGGACACAGCAAGATAGATACAGACCGCCACAAGGTTAGGACGGATGGAGACGTTAACCTGTTTAGGGAGTGGACACGGACAGGATGGACATTCGAGCACATCCAATATCTTGAAAGGAAACATTCAATACAACATTTGAAAGCATTTGCTAGAAAAACGTTTATCCACTATAGGTTTCAAATAGCATAGGTCTCAAAGGACAAAAACAGGGAGATTTCTTGTTTCTTGCTATTTTGTAATGTGAGTGATATGAACAAGTCGCCTACCAATGGCATGCACTGCTATACCAATCGATGTCCACAACAAGATGACCATGAATTGAGAGATCTAGAATGGGTTTCTAGATCAAATCTCCGAGCTGACAAGGTAAAAATGTGTCGTTCTGCCCCTGAACAAGGCAGTTAACCCACTGTTCCGAGGCCGTCATTGTAAATAAGAATTTGTTCTTAACTGACTTGCCTAGTTAAATAAAGGTTAAACATGACCTCAGACTATACTGTATATGTACCCTTTACCTTGGACGGTCATATACCACACCCCCTTGTGTCTTATTGCTTAAACATACAGTACCAGTCAAAAGTTTGGACACACCTACTCATTCAAGGGTTTTCCTTCATGTTTAACAATTGTTTACATTGTAGAATAATAGGGAAGACATAAAGTATAACACACATGGAATCATGTAGTAAACAAAAAAGTGTTAAACAAATCAAAATATATTTGATATTTGATATTCTTCAAAACAGCCACCCTTTGTCTTGATGAAAGCTTTGCACACTCTTGTCATTCTCTCAACCATCTTCGTGAGGTAGTCACCTGGAATGCATTTCATATACAGTATACAGAAGATAGCCCTATTTGGTCCATATTGTGGCAAGAACAGCTCAAATAACCAAAGAGAAACGATAGTCCATCTTTACTTCAAGACATGAAGATCAGTCAAACCGGAACATTTCAAGAACTTTTAAAGTTTCTTCAAGTGCAGTCGCAAAAACCATCAAGCACTATGATGAAACTGTCTCTCATGAGGACTGCCACAGGAAAGGAAGACCCTGAGTTACCTCTTTTTTGCAGAGGATAAGTTCATTAGAGTTAACTGCACCTCAGAATGCAGCCCAAATACAGCGGAAGTCGGAGGTTCACATACACCTTAGCCAAATACATTTAAACTCAGTTTTTCACAATTCCTGACATTTAATAGTAGTAAACATTCCCTGTCTTAGGTCAGTTATGATCACCACTTTATTTTAAGAAGGTGAAATGTCTGAATAATAGTTGGCCTCCTTGCTCGCACACGCTTTTTCAGTTCTGCCCACAAATTTTCTATAGGATTAAGTGGATATATTGAAGCAACATCTCAAGACATCAGTCAGGAAGTTAAAGCTTGGTCGCAAATGGGTCTTCCAAATGGACAATAACCCCAAGCATACTTCCAAAGTTGTGGCAAAATGGCTTAAGGACAACAAAGTCAAGGTATTGGAGGGGCCATCACAAAGCCCTGGCCTCAGTCCTAAAGATTGTTTTTTGGCAGAACTGAAAATGTGTGTGCGAGCAAGGAGGGCTACAAACCTGACTCAGTTACACCAGCTCTGTCAGGAGGAATGGGCCAAAATTCACCCAACTTCTTGTGGGAAGCTTGTGGAAGGCTACCTGAAACATTTGACCCAAGTTAAACAATTTAAAGGCAATGCTACCAAATACTAATTGAATGTATGCAAACTTCTGACCCACTGGGAATGTGATGAAAGAAATAAAAGCTGAAATAAATAATTCTCTCTACTATTATTCTGACATTTCATATTCATAAGGTCTAAGTAAACTTCCGACTTCAACTGTATGTATGTATGTATGTATGTATGTATAGGCCAAATGTACCCCTTATCTTAAACAGGCAGGGTATAAAACGGGTTTTGGGCCCTTACCTCGGACGGTCAGGCTTGCGGTGGAGGTATGGTGACCCACGGTGAAGGTGACTGTGCCCGAGTCGGCCTGGGTGACCCCCCTGAGGGTGAGGCTGTGCACCTTGCCTTGGGCATGGATCAGGTTCATTTCATTGTTCTGCAGAGGGACGTCCGCAAGCTTCCACTGGACCTCCTTGGCATCATCGTGGGACAGATGGCACTCAAAGTGGACATCCTCCCCCTCGTGCACCGAACAGCTGTTCAAGACCTTCACAATGGTCACCTCCACCTCTGTTTGATAAAGCCAGTCATGTGTTGTTACTGGTTAGATGTGAAGCTTACTCTAAAGGACCATTAATGTCTATATGGGTGTTAATGGTTAGGTGCCAACAGAAATAGGGCACCTTACCATGTACACTCAGTACAGTTACAGTACAGAGACAACTGTTAAGAGAAAACAGACAAAATGGAAGTGTGAGACAGACCATTGTCCTTAACAGCAGAGCGCTTAAGTGGAATGGTTATGACGGTAGAAGTGTAGAGGAAGATGTGTGAAGGATATGAAGGACATAGGAAGTTTTAAGTGACTGAAGAAAAGTGTGAAGATCACCAAGCTTTAATTCCGTGCCCTTTAAGGCCTTTGGTCCTCTAAAGCCTAGCGTGACATTAGTCTTGTGGGAATCACTCAGGATGGGAAGTGGTTGGTATGGATAGAGTGAATTAGAAGATAAGTGCCAAGATTCAAGAGGTGTGTAGAGAGAGAATGATTGGGAAGAGTGGCAGAAGACAATAGCAGACTTTCATCTTGTTCCCTACCCTGTACAGTGAGCATGGAGGAGGTCTTCTGGTAACCTGTGTCACAGATATACTCCCCAGAGTCAGCCCCTTGTAGGCTATAGATGATAAGCTTCACAATGGCCCCTTCCTGTTTCAGCTGATACTTGTTGTTAGATTCCAGGACCCTGTCGCCCCGGCTCCAGACAACGCTGGCCCCAGGCTTGGTGATCTCACAGCGGAGGATGGCGATCTCACCTGCGTCCCACTCTAGATTCTGTAGTCGAGTTTTGAAGTAAACGGGCAAGGCTAGGTAGGAACGGTAAAGGTTGGGAGAGGTGAGATAGTGAAAAGTTTTGAGAGCAGAATTATGCCCCCAAACCACAATTAATACATGAGGGAATTTTGTTTCACAACAGCACAACTGCTAAAACAGAATACTTTTTTCTCAGCCTACCCTTCACAGCAAGGTGTGCTGTGGTTTTCCGGTCGCCACTGTCACAGGTGTAGCTGCCTGAGTCTTCTGGGTCGAAGTTTTGGATGACTAGCCTAGCGCTGTGCCCTTCCTGGAGGATTTCATACTTGGCACAGGGGCAAAGGCCCACCTCCCCCTTCCTCCATTCCACTGGGACCCCAGGTTCAGAAAGCTCACAGTGCAGGGTAACACTGCCCCCCTCCTCAGCCTGTTGGCTCTGCAGCTCTTTAGTGAAAATGACTGGGAGAGCTGACAAATAAAAATCCCAAAAGATGAATTATAAGTCTACAGATCCAAAAAGCTTTAAAAAAAATGGTAAGCATTATTCCAAGGTAACTGTTTTGTTACATAACTTTGACTAACTGTTTATTGCATTTCTGTTAATACATGTGGGCTCCAGTTTAAGTGTTGTGCTAGTGAAGAATGGGGCAGCAGTGAAAAGGTCTTCATCATCCTACTGTACCATTGACTTTCAGGCATGCTGAGCTCTCTGTGTCTCCAGTCCTGCAGTGGTAGGTTCCTGTGTCTTCAGGTTTCAAATCACAGACTTGGAGTTCCACACTGCAATCTTTCTGTTTCATCTGGTACTTTTCTCCAGACTTCAGCACTTGCGTTCCCTTCACCCATTCCACTGGGACCCCAGGTTTAGAGAGCTCACAGTGCAGGTTAACACTGCCCCCCTCTTCAACCTCCTGACTCTGCAGATCTTGTTTGAATATGACTGGAAGAGCTGAGAAATTAAAGGGTTAAAAAAGTATCTGCAGACTGCATTCACTGTTACAAGGCCTCAAAAAGAGATATTGCTAAACCATATGGTGAAGAAGTTCCCAATGGAACGATGTCTCTATGTATGGTTAACACTTTCAAGGACCATTTATACATTCACTCTCCTCTGCTTGGTGTCCATCCGTCCGGACCAGCAGCTGTAAAAAGGATTTAGTGTGTGACCGACCACCACCACCTTGAAAGTGAGATTTTAACTATGGGTTTACACATAACCAAGAGGATTTATGTACAGCACTGCATGAAGAATCCTGGTCTCTGACTAAATGTTATATTTTGTATGCAGAATACACCTGGAATATCATAATCAAACTACAAAGACTCTACAACAAGTACACTCCCGCAGGGTCAACAATAGACAACAAAGCAAAATCTATCCTGTTGCCTAGTAATTTACCCCACTTTACCCCTACCTACAGTATACAGTATGTACATAGCTACCTCAATTACCTCGTCGCCCTGCACTTCAACTCAGGACTGGTATTCCCTCGCCATCTTATTTTTACTCATTATTCTTATTCGTTATTCACTGTGTATTTATTTACACTATTTCTATTTGAATGTTTTATCTTTGTTTAACTCTGCATTGTTGGGAAGGGCCCGTAAGTAAGCATTTCACTGTTAGTCTACACCTGTTGTTTACGTAGCATGTGACAAAAACATTTTATTTGGAAAGACAACAAAATAAAGACCTACGGTAGCTTCCCATTTAAGGGCAAGAAAAATTGTAATACACCACAACTGCAAGCTACTGAAACAGAAAGCTTGTCCTTTCCTACCACAGGCTTTTACCACCGTTTCCTTTTCAGTCTCTGGTTTTGGGGTGCCAGGAGCAACTGGTGTCTCCACGACTACAAACATGACAAATCTGTTGAATATCTATTCATTATAACATAACTTTAAAAATTGCGCACTTGAGCGAACCAGACGGAATCTAACAATGTCCACAGATCTACACATCTTACCGATTCACATGACAACCGTCAGTGTAGGCTCCTTTCTATCAACTATCATTTAGAAGCATCGCAAATTATGCAGACAAATTAATACTTGTAGCAATGTGCCAAAATCAACAGAATATATTTTCAACAAAGAGTGTACTTTGTCGACTGAATGATGGAATGAATAGAAACTATTACAGATACAGTACGAGTTTAATAACTTTTGCATTTAAAAATGCACATGAGCAAACACAGGCCAAATTCAACAAATTCTTCCCACTCATTATGAACAATGAGCAATGCACTCGTTGACAAATACAAACTATAGACACTTTTAAAGTAGGCCAAGCCTCGTTACCTCATATCCCAGCGATAATGCCTTGTATTGATCCTGGGAAGAAAACACTTCAATTTGCTCAACTTGCCATTGGCTCAACTTAACCTAAGGCAAACATTTTGACTATATTAGCCCACACAGCTACAAGGATCCACTTCCATGTGAGGTTTAAGACCTCATATTGAAGCTCATAGAGAACCCAACTGATGTATAGACCAATCTTAAAATGGTTTACTTTGGTTTAGATACAAGCATCATGAAAAAAAGGATGGCTTAACTTACCCCTTTGGCTCAACTTACCCCACATTCCCATACATACTTTAGCGCATTTGGGGGGTAGCCCCGACTCAAACTCAGGTCCAGCAACTGTCAAACATGCACCTTAACCATTACGCCAAGAGGTCAAACTCCTTGATGAGGTCGCTAGGTGTTGGGTTAAAGGAAAAATCCACCCAAAACCACACATTTCTACATTTTACAATGCTAAATATCAGTAATATGTGACATTTACTTTTTTTGTGAACAATTGTTTTATTTTGTCATTATAATAGCAACATGTGAAAATCATTGTGGAAATCTGTTGCAGCTCAAGTCGACTATATAACCCACAATGCAATGCTCTCTCTAGCTAGCTAGCAAGCTAGCAAGCAAGCAAATGAAGCTACACACAATAATACCAAAGTAAATATCAGCATGTGAAGTAGCTAGTTGTAAAATCGCCTAAAACAGCACTATCAATTTAGGAGTCTACAATCTCACCGTGTTCAACCTGCAGGTTGATGTGTTGCACAGAGTGGAGTCTGACATTCACAATGGCCATGCAAAGGCACCATGAAATGCACTCTAGACTGAAGAGGCAGATAAATACTGTAGGAGAAATGTGGTGGACCATCTGTTAAATTACACCTCTCGAGGTAGGAATATCAGAGAAATATGATCAATGGCTCATTTGAGAGAAGACAACCTCCCACATCATGACATTGGCCAGTATTGAAATCTAACATGTATGATAGACGTTTTTGAGATCTCAAAGTCGCATTTCTATTAACTTCCAGTGTGGTGAGAGCAGCTTTATTGTAATTCTACGTCATACTGGTCGAATTTCTACCTGCTTGAACGGCAATAGCTCAGATATACATGAAAACATGAAATAACCCTGGGAATCGATAGAACATCACTCAGAGATAGAAATAAACAAAAATAAATTATATATCCTTTGAGATCGCTACATTACTCCCTTCCTTTGGGAGAGTGTGTCCCCACGATTCTCTATACCAAGTCCCTCACGTGTGCACACCTCTCCAATGGCCTCAGGGGTGCCATCCCACTTCGGACACCAATGTAGCAGATTCGGGGGGGGTAGCCTTAACTTAACTTCAACACCTGGACAAGACCACAAAATGAAGCAGAAACATAGAAAATGAGCCACAATGATAAAACAGCTTATTAAGTTTGCCTGAAAAGATTGGCCTAAAACGACCAGATGCTATGTGAATGCGACACAATGCACAGGTAGATTATGAGCTCAACAGACAGATCAGTCTTTTTTTGTATCGTCTCCTCCTTCTGGGGTTCCGGTTTAGGGGTGGTAGGAGCAGCAGTCTTAGAGACTTCACCAAAAGACCAGCAAAAAATGAGCCACACAATGTTAAAGCCACAAATGTTCACTTGAACAGATTGACAAAAGAGCAGAAGTTCATGTGACTACAACATTTACCCGCTAGAAAAAAAGTATGAGCTCAACAGACCCACTAGAAAAAAAGGTATGAGCTCAACAAACCCACTAGGAAAAAAAGGTATGAGTTCAACAGACCCACAAGAAAAAAAGGTATGAGCTCAACAGACCCACTAGAAAAAAAATTATGAGTTCAACAAACCCACTAGAAAAAAAGGTATGAGCTCAACAGACCCACTCGACAAAAAGGTATACAGACCCACTAGGGAAAAAAAGATGTGAGCTCAACAGACAACAGATACAGTGAGGGAAAAAAGTATTTGATCCCCTGCTGATTTTGTATCTTTGCCCACTGACAAAGAAATAATCAGTCTATAATTTTAATGGTATGTTTATTTGAACAGTGAGAGACAGAATAACAACAAAAAAATCCAGAAAAACGCATGTGAAAAATGTTATAAATTGATTTGCATTTTATTGAGGGAAATAAGTATTTGACCCCTCTGCAAAACATGACTTAGTACTTGGTGGCAAAACCCTTGTTGGTAATCACAGAGGTCAGACGTTTCTTGTAGTTGGCCACCAGGTTAGAACACATCTCAGGAGGGATTTTGTCCCACTCCTCTTTGCAGATCTTCTCCAAGTCATTAAGGTTTCGAGGCTGACGTTTGGCAACTCGAACCTTCAGCTCCTCCACAGATTTTCTATGGGATTAAGGTCTGGAGACTGGCTAGGCCACTCCAGGACCTTAATGTGCTTCTTCTTGAGCCACTCATTTGTTGCCTTGGCCGTGTGTTTTGGGTCATTGTCATGCTGGAATACCCATCCACGACCCATTTCAATGCCCTGGCTGAGGGAAGGAGGTTCTCACCCAAGATTTGACGGTACATGGCCCCGTCCATCGTCCCTTTGATGCGGTGAAGTTGTCCTGTCCCCTTAGCAGAAAAACACCCCCAAAGCATAATGTTTCCACCTCCATGTTTGACGGTGGGGATGGGGTTCTTGGGGTCATAGGCAGCATTCCTCCTCTTCATGCCAGGGAGCTCCATTTTGGTCTCATCTGACCACAACACTTTCACCCAGATGTCCTCTGAATCATTCAGATGTTCATTGGCAAACTTCAGACGGGCATGTATATGTGCTTTCTTGAGCAGGGGGACCTTGCGGGCGATGCAGGATTTCAGTCCTTCACGGCGTAGTGTGTTACCAATTGTTTTCTTGGTGACTATGGTCCCAGCTGCCTTGAGATCATTGACAAGATCCTCCCGTGTAGTTCTGGGCTTCTTATGATCCTTGCAACTCCATGAGGTGAGATCTTGCATGGAGCCCCAGGCTCAAGGGAGATTGACAGTTCTTTTGTGTTTCTTCCATTTGCGAATAATCGCACCAACTGTTGTCACCTTCTCACCAAGCTGCTTGGTGATGGTCTTGTAGCCAATCAGCAGGGGATCAAATACTTTTTTCCCCTCACTGTAGCTCGTATTCCTACCAGGTATTCCTATCACCTACTGTCTTCTTTTCTACTGTCTCCTCCTTCTGGGGCTCCTGTTTGGAGACAGCAGTAGCAGCAGGCTTCACAGCTATGGCAAAATACCAAAATGACTACCGATATATGATTTAACTTCATCATCTGTCTAGTAAGCAGAATGCTAAACCAAAAGCATGAGAGCATGAACATGACTTCTCAGTGTCATACAACAGTATTCAAAGAGAGAAACCCGTGACACAGACTGCCAAAAAATAGCCTACACTGCAAGTGAGGGACAAAGATTAAACAACATAAGATTACTGGACACACTAACACGACTACAAGATGATGCAGAGACCCCAACATTTGTCATACAATGCTAAAGCCACACTTGAGGTTTGGGTGTGATAGGAGCAGCAGGCTTAGAGATTATGACAAAACACCAAAATGACTATATGCCCCTAAACTTTGCCCCACAATGCTAAAGCCACAAATGTTCACTTTAACAGATAGGCCAAAGAGCAGCAGTACTTAAATTGATGTGACAGACTACGCACGTGTAGGTTGAAAAGACAACAGATAGCTCATCTTTCCTACCAGGTGCTTCTACTGTCTTCATTTCTACCTTTCTTCTGTTCTACCTTTCCGTCGCCTCGTTTGGGGCTCCAATTTCAGGGTGGCAGTAACAATAGGCTTAGAGATTATGACAAAACCCCAAAATGACTACCAGTATATAACTGAACATAATCAGTTTCTAGAAAGCAGATAACGTAATAAATCATGTGACAGCAGGAACATGAATTTATATTAAGCCATACAGTGGAGGCTGGTGGGAGGAGATATAGGAGGTCGGGCTCACTGTAATGGCTGGAATGGATTAAATGGAACAGTAGCAAACAGAGCAAACATATGGAAGCCACATGTTTGACTCCATTCCATTTATTCCATTCCAGCCATTAGAATGAGCCCGTCCTCTTATTGCTCCACCCACCAGCCTCCACTTATGTCATATAACTAAATGTTTTTAAACAAACACCGCCATTCAAATCGAGGGAAAAACATATTGGTATATGTCAAGTAAGAAAGCACTTGACACATACTAAGAGGATCACAAGATGAAGCACAGACCCCACAAATAAGCCACACCGTGCTAAAGCCAAAAAAGATGTCCACTTGAACAGATAGGAACTGCTGCTCATTGGTGTTCGATGGGGTTGATGTCAGGGCTCCTTGCAGGCCAGTCAAGTTCTTCCATACCGATCTCGACAAACCCTTTCTGTATGCACCTCACTTTGTGCATGGGGGCATTATCATGCTGAAACAGGAAAGGGCCTTCCCCAAATTGTTGCCACAAAGTTGGAAGCACAGAATCGTCTAAAATGTCATTGTATGCTGTAGTGTTAAGATTTCCCTTCACTGGAACTAAGGGGCCTAGCCCGAACCATGAAAAAGAGCCCTGCTCTTTCATGAAGCTCCCGACTAACAGTTCTGGTGCTGACATTGCTTCCAAAGGCAGTTTGGAACTCAGAAGTGAGTGTTGTTCAGCACTCGGTGGTCCCGTTCTGTGAGCTTGTGTGGCTTACTGTACCACTTCGCAGCTGAGTTGTTGTTGCTCCTAGATGTTTCCACTTCACAATAACAGCCCGTACAATTGACGAACTGACTTGTTGGAAAGGTGGCATCCTATGACTGTGCCACGTTGAGGTCATTCTACTGCCAATGTTTGTCTGTGGAGATTGCATGGCGGTGTGCTCGATTTTATACACCTGTCAGAAACGGGTGTGGCTGAAATAGCCAAATCCAATCATTTGAAGCGGTGTCCACATACTTTTGTATAAATAGTGTAGCTCATCTTTTTCTACCAGAGGCTTCTACCATGGTCTTCTTCTCTATTGTCTCCTTCTGAGGCTCCATTTTGGGTGTGGCAGGAGCAATAGGGCCGCAGGCTTAGAGACTATTACAAAACACCATAATAACTAAACATTCTTCAACAAGTAACCAGAAATATTTGTCTTTCAACTGTCTCCTTCTGGGGTTCTGGTTTGGGGGCATCAAACTAGTCAGTATCCAGAATATGCGCAACAAATAAAATAACTGACATACCATGAAGACAGAAGGCCAAGCAGTACACCAAATGTGATTTCCTTGTCCTTCCCTACCTTCTTCATTTTTGGCCTCCTCCTTCTGTGGCTCCTCCTGTTTCGGAGTTACTGGAGGAGCTGAAGACTTCAGAGCTGCGATAAAACATTGAACTTCGAATACAAAACCTCATAACCAAACCTTTGATGACAAGATCGACCGTAACAGAAAAACAGCCAACAGAGGGATATACCGAACCAACTGCCAACAAAGGACGTACCACACAAGTCTTAAATAAAGAGATTTCTTTAAAACCGTGAGCGGCGGAAGTAACGGAGCAAAGCCTTCAGAACATGTGGATTGACTGCAAACAGAATACAGAGAGCAGCTTACAACACTGATCCAAACATAAAAAGACGCCCATCTTACCACAAGAAACTTGCAGCATAGTGACATATGCACTCACTGTAAAAGGACATCGAAGACTATCAACATCATCATCAGGACCAAGCAGCAAGACAAACTGCACATATGGCAAGCAGACAACCAAACCGTTCTCCATGTCCACTCCCTTCCCTACCTTCTACCAGTTTGGTATCTTGCTTTGGAGGCTTTTGTTTGAGGGAAACTGGGGTAGCTAGGGGATTCACAGCTATGATAAAACATCCAACTTTGAATGGCTAGGCAAACAATATAACTGCAAGTCTACTAAGAA
Organism: Brachymystax lenok tsinlingensis; assembly: GCA_030435695.1. Classification (NCBI taxonomy): domain Eukaryota; kingdom Metazoa; phylum Chordata; class Actinopteri; order Salmoniformes; family Salmonidae; genus Brachymystax; species Brachymystax lenok. The sequence continues at coordinate 12,444,031 of CM059801.1, forward strand.
CACAGCTGGCGTAACATTCACCCTTTAGGGCTATGATGGTGGAAAGCTTCTCGGAACACAATGGGATTCAAGTTGACCCATATATCATCCCATATGAATTGACCTTGAGGAAGGGATAACAGTGTTTCTAATCATCGAAGTCATTTGCTCATTAAATGAACGGAAAATAATGTCATCGGAGTTCAAATATGAAACCCAACACAACTGTCGTTCAAATGCATCAAGGTGATATGTAGCATTTCCTGAATATTTGTCCTTGTTTTAGTAAAACGTTACTTGCCTTCACCATTCTTCCATTTCAGAACACATATAATATGACAGAAACAAACAGAAACAAATAATGAATTTGAAGACAACATTCAATACAGTACAACAAAGGTTACACCTGTGAACATAAGAACATTTGAGTGATTTTAAATTAAAATATAATAAGTGACAAATTCACATCTGAATGTATCAATTTTCTCTTACCCTTAATCTTGAGACTGGCTGTAGTCGTCTGGTCTCCACACACACAGCTGTAGTCTCCACTGTCATCTGGTACTACTTTGGTGATCAGGAGTTCACTCACAGATTCTTTCTGCTTCATCTGGTACTTTTCTCCAGACTTCAGCACCTGTGTTGCCTTCCTCCATTCCACAGGGACTCCAGGTTTAGAGAGCTCACAGTGCAGGGTAACACTGCCCCCCTCCTCAGCCTCCTGGCTCCCTAGCTTTTGTTTGAATGTAACAGGTTGGGCTGGGGATTCAAAATAAACTATGTAAAATACATTGAAAAACAATATGCCTAAACAATGATATGAGGCAATCAGACATGAGTGCATCCTCTAAAACCATGAGAATGGCACAGTTTAAAAATAAGGTACTTGAATAATGAACCGAAACACAGAAACAGAGACAGAATGATCATTAACAAAGACTAACAACATGATCAGCACAATGAAGACACACAGACTACAAAGACACAAAGATCAACTGGACAGAGACAGATAACACAGAGAGACAGTCATAGAAAAATGGCTGGGAATACTTCTAAGCTTAAGCACTGGATTTTCAGGCATTGCAGAACTTGCTGCTGACACTGAATCATAAAACATACAAAATTAAACAAAGCCATGATGACAACTACACAACACATTCAAAGCCATTATACCAAACCAACTTCTTGAAAATAATCTACTGAATCACACTTGAAACTTGATAACGGCAGTGAAAAAGAGAGTACAGAACAACTTCAGCGGAACATACAGTAGCTCTTCAATGACACCAATCTGCCTCCTACCCTTAATCTTGAGACTGGCTGTAGTCTTCTGGTCTCCACACACACAGCTGTAGTCTCCACTGTCATCTGGTACTACTTTGCTGATCAGGAGTTCACTCACAGATTCTTTCTGCTTCAACTGGTACTTTTCTCCAGACTTCAGCACCTGTGTTCCCTTCCTCCATTCCACAGGGACTCCAGGTTTAGAGAGCTCACAGTGCAGGGTAACACTGACCCCCTCCTCAGCCTCCTGGCTCCCTAGCTTTTGTTTGAATGTAACAGGTTGGGCTGGGGATTCAAAATAAACTATGTAAAATACATTGAAAAACAATATGCCTCCTTGCTCTCCAGCTTGTGTTTGAAGGTCACAGGTAACGCTGACAAACCATTGGATTAAATATGCAATTATACTGTATTTACAATAACAAAACAAAATAATTCTACCAACACATAACATTACATATATATCATTTTGACTGACTGAGCCCCTGTAAACACGAACTTCCCAACATTCCTATTGACCAAGACTATGTATTCATACCATTGACGTTTATAGTCGCTGTGGTCTTCTGGTCTCCACACTCACAGGAGTACTCTCCGCTGTCTGCAACATTCAGATGCTTTATCTGAAGCTCGCAGGAGGCATCTTTTTGTTTCATCTCATATTTGTCTCCAGCTTTGAGATGCTCAGTGCCTTTCTTCCAATGAACCTTGGCCCCAGGTTTGGATAACACAGAGCGGAGAGTGACACTCTCCCCTTCCTTGGCCTGCTGGTTCTTCAGCTTTTGTTTAAAGCTGGCAGGCAAGGCTAGAAAAAGACGAACAGGCCCAAATACATTAACAAGTAGGCAAAACATTCTCTTTAAAATCCTCAGTTGTGATGGAAGTTGAAAAGAAGCAAAATGGTGGAGAACAATGGGTAATGGATGATGATAGTGATCCAGACGTTTTCATGCTGTCCTTTGGAACCTAAATATGATTCCAATGATTGGGTTGGTCAATGAAACAGACGACTTGTTAAACGAAGACAGTGATCAAACCAGTATATGCAATAAACATGGCCTTCACAGCTGAACACCCCCTCAAAACAAAATGAAATCCTTCTAAAGTGCACAAAGGATCAGCAGCATACAGAGACAGGCATTCTTTGAGCTTTTGGTAGAACTTATGCAACATACCTTTGTATTGAGGCACCCATCTACACATATTCAGAACCGTTTTCAGGACACAATAGAAGCATACTCATTGCCTTGGATGTAAAACCGAGCCTACATGCTAAAACAGATTTTGTTCAGTCTGTTATACCTGGAGTATGTCTCCTCTCTTATAAGGTGTCCTGTGTGAATTTAAACATGCTCTCTCTAATTCTCTCTCTTTTTCTCTCTTTCTTTCTTTCTTTCTCTCTCTCTCTGAGGACCTGAGCCTTAGGACCATTCCTCAGGCCTGATGACTCCTTGCTGTCCCCAGTCCACCTGGCCGTGCTGCTGCTCCAGTTTCAACTGTTCTGTCTATGGAACCCTGACCTGTTCACCAGACATGCTACCTGTCCCAGACCTGCTGTTTTCAACTCTCTAGAGACAGCAGGAGCGGTAGAGATACTCTGAATGATCGGCTATGAAAAGCCAACTAACATTTACCCCTGAGGTGCTGACCTGTTGCACCCTCGACAACCACTGTGATTATTATTATTTGACCCTGCTGGTCATCTATGAACATTTTAAAATCTTGGCCATGTTCTGTTATTATCTGTACCCGGCGCAGCCAGAAGAGGACTGGCCACCCCTCATAGCCTGGTTCCTCTCTAGGTTTCTTCCTAGGTTCCAGGGAGTTTTTCCTACCCACCGTGCTTTTACACCTGCATTGCTTGCTGTTTGGGGTTTTAGGCTGGGTTTCTGTACAGCACTCTGTGACATCAGCTGATGTAAGAAGGGCTTTATAAATTAATTTGATTGATTGAATGTTGACCTGGTTAAATGTCTTGCTCACATCAGCTACGGAGAGCGTGATCACACAGTCGTCTGAAACAGCTGGTGCCCTCATGCATGCTTCAGTGTTGCTTGCCTCGAAGCCAGCATAAAAGGCATTTAGCCCTTCTGGTAGGCTTGCATCACTGGGCAGCTCGCGGCAGGGTTTCCCTTTGTAGTCCGTAATAGTTTGCAAGCCCTGCCACATCCGACAAGCGTCAGAGCCGGTGGATTCATTCTTTGTCTTGTTTTGACACTTTGCCTGTTTGATGGTTTGTCTGAGGGATTGCTTATAAGCATCCGGATTAGTGTCCTGCTCGTTGAAAGCGGCAGCTCTAGCCTTTAGCTCGGTACGGATGTTGCCTATAATCCATGGCTTCTGGTTGGGATATGTACATACGGTCACTGTGGGGACGACGTCGTTGATGCACTTATTGATGAAGCCGGTGACTGAGGTGGTATACGGCTCAATGCCATTGGATGAATCCCGGAACATATTCTAGTCTGTGCTAGCAAAACAGTCCTGTAGCGTAGCATCCGCGCCATCTGACCATTTCCGTATTGAGTGAGTCACTGGTACTTCCTGTTTTTGCTTGTAAGCAGGAATCAGGAGGATAGAATTATGGTCAGATTTACCAAATGGAGGGCAAGGGAGAGCTTTGTATGCGCCTCTATGTGTGGAGTAAAGGTGTTTTTTTTCCTCTGGTTGCACGTGACATGCTGGTAGAAAGGAGGTAAAACGGATTTAAGTTTGCCTGCAATAGGAGAGCCGCATCTGGATGAGCATTTTCTTGTTTGCTTATGGCCTTATACAGCTCGTTGAGTGCGGTCTTAGTGCCAGCATCGGTTTGTGGTGGTAAATAGACGGCTACGAAAAATATAGATGAAATCTGGTGAGCTAATAAACCTGACATCTAAGAATCTAAGAATCAGGGATGCCGCTGTACATAAAGTATGCATCCTTCAATAATCTAATCTTTCTCTCTTTAATCTGAGGATGATAGACCCAAAGATGAGAGAATGATGAACAAGACCAACAAAGATCATTACGGAATGGTTGACTGAGATCTGATGGTATGAATGGTGCCACAGGCATCGAGGACACCAGCCGTGGTCACTTATGATATTGCATAAATTGTGCATTTGACAATGCACACTGCAACGACGAGTCTAGATGAACGTTAAAAGTCAAGCAAGTATCATTTCAATTTCAGAGAAACTAAAGAAGAGAGAAAATGCAGTGATGCACTTCCATCTCTGGTATCTACTACAGCTATAGATCTGCTAGACAGGATGGGGGAGGGGGGCGGCAGGATTGTTAGGAGAGTGCCCAGCCCCCTCTAGCCCCCATTAGCGAAGCGTACGCTCTCTTACCCCCAACCACCACATAGACGGTGCCTGAGTCCATAGGTGTCAGCTCGCTCACGGTGAGAGAGTAGAAACCCCCCTCAGATACCTGGATTTCATTGAGGGGGGTGGGCTGCAGGGGGATTTGGTCTAGATACCACTGCACCAGATAGGGCAGGTCCCCCTTGAAACACTCAACGTCCTGGGATGGCTCCACTATGAACACTGTCTGACCTGGATGAAACAGATCTTAGACCATGACGGAAAGCAGAGACAAGGGCAAATGGTGTTCTGAGCATAATGTGTGTCTTGTCCACCAACCAGAATGGGATTAGACAGTAGGAAGGAAGGATCTCCCAAAGGTTAAAACATTCAGCATATAGTAAGGCAAAACAAAGGGACATGAATAATGCTCAGTCAGTACAGTTGTATCGTATGAATGTTGTCTGTTCAAGAAGACAAGCAGGAGAGTCAATCTTACTAGTTGTTGAAATGTCAGCTCCAAGATACCAAAAACAAATTATTGCTCATATAACCTATCGTTCACAAAACATTTTTGAGGAAGCATCTAAATTCACAACATTAATTCAAAGCTCTGTGCCCTGCTATGCACTGCAGTCAGCATGTCAGCAAATCTTTCATTTTCAGTGTCTGTAATTACTACATTAAAAAAGTTATTAACATACAGTATGAATGTGCAAAACCATACAACAATTTCAATCAAAGGTAATTTCAATTCGCTATACATTTTTGGGTGATCTTGTAGTAATTGAAAGCACTATAAAATAAAGATCCATACTGTATATAGACAAATGTCTTACCTTTGACTGTCACATTCGCCGTCATCATGGCAGTGCCCACGTCACAGGTGTAAGTGCCGCTGTCTTTCTCCTCCAGCTGTTTGATAGTGAGGGTGAGGACGGTCTCGTTCTGGCTCATCTCATAGCGTCCCCCGGCCTTCAGCTCCACACCTCCCTTGGACCAGGTGGCCTTGGAGGCAGGCTGGGCTGTCTCACACTGCAGGGTCACTGAGCCTTTCTCCTCCACCTCGCTGTCCTTAAGCTCCTTGGTAAACTTGTGGACTGGCTCTGAAAAAAGGTACATTCAGGTAGGAGCACAGCAGAGAGCATTGAGGTAGGAGAGGATTTTTTGTTGTTGTTATTTAACATTAAAAGAGGTCACAGTTGAAAAGTGGTAGTTCATGGTCAATGATACCTGATAACGGCAGTGAAAAATCAACAACCGTTAAACATTTAAAGGTGTGTATGAAGAGAACTTGTCAGACTTACCTTTGATCTCCAGCTTGGCCTTGGTAGTGGCCCCTCCGATAACCTCACAACTATATTCCCCAGAGTCCTGAACAGTGACACTGTGGACTGTCAACTTCATGACCCTCTCCTCTTTACTGATCTCATACTTCTCACTCTTCCTGATGTCCTTCCCATCTTTGGCCCACTGGACAGTGGCCCTGGTCTGTGTGACCTCACAGGTGAACACAGCATCCTCCCCTGAGACGACACTAATGCTCTGCAGCTCCCGTGATACAGATTGAGCTTTGCCTGGAACAAATGACAATTATTTGTTTTAATTCTGAGGATGGCTCAATTTACTTTCAACTACATGCAACAAACAAACTCAGAAATGTGATATATTTTCTCTCAAATGTCTACATAGCCAACTTTGCGATAATCTCTGGGATCAGTTGATCAAAGTCTCAAAACCATGAACTCTAAAACCCATGCAGATTGATGTTAGAACCTCAACTGGTAAAGATGTCTGACCTTCAACAGCTAACGTAGTCTTGGAGTTCAGGTTCTTGAGGTTGAAGATCACCTCACCAGCATCGGCTGGCGTCACATCCTTGATAACCAGCATGTACTTGCGACCTGTACTGGAGACCTGGAAGCGTCCTCCGTTAGCCACGGTCTGGCCATTCAAGGTCCAGGAACACTCATCAGTGCTTTCCCGTGACAGAATACACTGAAAGCTACATGTCTCTCCCTCCATCGCATCCACGGACTTCAACTGCTTGGTTATACCTATGCTCAGGTCTACATAAAGGGTGGAGAGAGGAGTTTTTGTTTCAAAGACATGATGACACAATTGCTGCTTCAGCACACTATACTAATTTGTTTGCAAGCTACGCAGCTTTGTCATACACACCTCTCACAGTGACCTTTGACTTGGAAAGCTCAGTTCCCAGGTCGCAGCTGTACTCCCCTGCGTCTTCCTTGGTAACATCCTTGATGATCAGACCCAGGGACTTGCCTGTGTGCAGGACCTCATACTTAGAGCCAGTGGTCAGGATCGTACAACCCTTCCTCCAGGTGGGGGAGACCCTGGGCTTGGAAGCCTCACACGCCAGAGTGATCATACCTTTCACCTCTCCCACCACGTCATCCAGAGACTTGAGGAACACTGCACGCTTCTCTGGAGGAATGCAAATGGAGATCACAAACACCAGTCAAAGATGTTTAACATATTCTTTAGTCCCACTTCTACACTACAGTATTTTCACTTGGACCTAATTAGCTCATGAGTCCTTACCTTTGACTTTTAGGGTCACAACCTCCTTGATTTCCCTGACCTTAAAGATGATGGTGCCCCCATCCTCAGGTGCCAGATTCTTGAGTGTGAGCGTGTGCACTTTGCCCACGTGTGTGATGGTGTTGACCTCGTTGGAGAAGAGTGCTTTTTCATTGAGTAGCCATTCCACCTCCTCATCAGTGTAGTTGATCTCACAGGTGAACACTGCATCACTGTCCTCATCCACCTCTGTGTCCCCCAGATTTTTGGTGATCTCCACTTTCCGAACTGCAATAACCCACAACACACATCTCATTTGAACCATCAATGCTCAGCAAAGCAATCAGTATTGAAGTCAAATCAACACCGAAATGTGATACAAAACGTACCCTCTACAGTGAGAGTGGCTTTGGTCTCGGCAGCAGCCGACTGACAGCGGTACTCCCCAGTGTCTTCCCCAGTCAGCTTCTGGATGGTCAGCTGAGCCCGCACAGCGTCCTGTTTCAGGCTGTACTTGTCTGAAGCATCCAGGAGGGTTTGCCCTTTGAACCAGCTCACCTCTTTGGGTGCGGCGGAGAACTTGCAGCTCAGAGTGGCTGAACCCTTCTCCTTGACTGTCACATCTTTAATGGGCTCTACCACCTCAAGAGGGCGCTCTGTAGTTGAGAGAATAATAAGAACAAACAGCTCTGATCATAGGCAAGTCATATAGCATGCTCCTAACCCACTTTAATCTGGTTATAATAACGTAATTTCAACCAGCTATACCCACTGAGAACAAGGTAGTCTGACATAACCATTTGGTTCCATGCTCTGTGTATGGAGAAGCCTCTGACCTTTGACAGTAAGCTGGGCCACAGACTTGCTCTTGCCAGCCATGAACTGGACAGGTCCCGTCATGGAGGCCTTGGTCTTCTTGAAGGTGAGGCGGTGCATGGAGCCCTCCTTCTCCATCTCCACGTCAACGCTCTCCTGCACGGCCACACCATTCAGGGTCCACTTGGGGGGCTTGACTGAGTCGATGTTGATCTCCACCTCGAAGAAGGCGGCAAAGGGCTCGGTCACTTCCAAGGCACTTAGCTCCCGTACGATGCTGATGGCCTGCTCTAGAGGGGCCACAGATACAGAGGGTTTAGGTCATACTTGAGGTAAAATCACTCTTAATTACACTCTTTAGGGATCTGTTAAGAGTGCTATTTCCATTCACTCATTGACTGGTAGTCCTGTGTCCTGATGTATTGATACATGCTATTGTATTGATACATGATTTGTAAGTATATTTTTATAAAGCCACATCATACTTTATAAAAATACACTTCATAGACTATTCTTACATGTTTACAATAGACAATGTCCTGGATTTCCTCCTGTTACCTTCCACAAGAAGTTTACAGGATGTCTTGTCGTCGATGGCATCACAGGTGTAAGTATCCTCATCATCCGAGCCCACGTCGTTTATGGTGAGTTTGCGGTATATACCCTCGCTGCTGATCTCGTGCTTCTTGCTGGGCTTGATCTCCTTCTTGTTCTTGTACCACTTGACCTTGGCACTGGCCCGGGACACTTGGCATTCCAAGAACCCACGGTGTGTATACAAGGCTAACTTATCCCTGAGCTTCTTCACAAACTGGGCAGGGAGCTCTACAGTAACAATAACAACCGTATCAATATAAGGAAGCCATACTTAGCAGTACCACAGAAACATATCAAAACACTATCATACATCAAAGCAGTTAGCAGCACTAAACTAAGACAGGGAACAGAATGTACTTAACAGGGGTCAGTACACCAAAGAAAACAACTCCACATCTCCCTGTGCAATTCACATCCACAGGCTCTCCCAAGGAACAGTGATTTCTCATGTGCTATCTTCTATCAACTCCAACATCCTGAGGGGCTCGGATAGCCACTGCATGACCTTCTCAATCCTGGCCTGGTACAGAGGGATCACCATAAACAACACGAGAGACAGTTCCCGAGGGTAGTCAGGTCACCCTGGGATCTAGGTTCTGTGGTTCAGGTTTCCAGAGGATGTAAAGCAGCCATATGTCAAAGAAAGACAGCACCATGGATTCCAAAAGAAACCTCTACAAATTGTTAAGGATGTAGCCCTCTGGCCAGGAATAGAAAACACCAATATTCCAGTCTAGAAGAGGCCAATGTAGTATCATCCCCACAGACGTTTGGCTGCTGAACCAAAATAAACCCCAGGAAAATAACTCTGAAGACACAGAGGACAGGCTGACTGGCTGAGCAATTGACTAACTGGGTCAGTTGACATAATATTTTTCAGACTTGAGTTATGGATATAGAACTGCATTCACCATTGGCATGTTTAATGAGTGCTAGTGAATTCTTTGAATTTGTTATGTACAATATATTGTCATGTGCTGACCTGAATATGTTATTCTATCCTATGTTGCTTAGCATATCATGCCGTAAATACCATGCTATAGGGAAAGCATGCTGGAAATAGACTTTACCTTTCACTGTCAGTTTGGCTGTTGAAGAGGCCTTTTCAGCTGTGAATTTAATCTCAGCAACGTCTTCTGGTGTCACCGACTTAAACAGCAGCACATAGATTTTACCTTTAATTGAAAGAACGCAACTTATAAGAACAGTACTGAATGTTAAAACACTGAAATAGTACATTTCTCCTAATTGACCAATGATAATAATTCAAAAACGGTGTATTACTCAAATGTATGAGTGTTTATAACAAAAATTGACATCTAAACATATATTTGGAAAGTATGGCAAATGTGTATATTCTCCTCACCGTCTTGTCTCATCTTGATGTTGTCACTGACTTTGAGTTTGGTGTCGCCTCTGAACCACTGGCAGTCCACTTCATCGTGTGAGATCTCACAGAAGAACGAAGCGCTCTCCTTCTCCATCACCTCCACGTCCTCAAGCTTCTTCACTATTTTAATGTCTCGGGCTGTGGTGCGAGAAGCACAAGAGACAATAAAAAGAGACATTAGAAAGTCTTCAACACATCTAATGCTGAATGGATGGCCGAGTTTTAGCTATGTACAGTGGGGTCTGAAATGATTCACACCCTTGATAAAGACTAGCAAAAATTACTGTATAAAATAAATAATAAAAATACTGTGCTATATTGTAGGCTGAAAAAATTATACTAATACAATTGCTCAGACAGAGATTTTGTTTAACAAGTACTATATTTTTTTCGCAAAAAGGTAGGGGTCAAAGTTATTGACACGTGTTTTTAATACATCACCTTGCAAAATAACAGCACTGAGCCTTTTTATGAGTTGAAGAACCCGTTGTATTTGTATTTATTAGGGATCCCCATTAGCTGATATAAGGCACTTATATCACACATAAAACAGAAAATTAAACAGTACATCATGTAACATTATTTCACCACTACATATCTACAATACAAAATGTATAATACCACCATACACCAATATTACAATATACTGTACGTGTGTAGAGTGAGTGTGCTAGCGTGTGTGTGCGTATGCGTGTGTCTGTACCTGTGTGTGTGTCTCTTCACAGTCTCCGCTGTTCCATAAGGTGTTTTTTCATCTGTTTTTTTTTAATTTTACTGCTTGCATCAGTTACCTGATTCGAAATAGAGATCCATGTAGTCATGACTTTATGTAGTACTGTGTGCCTCCCATAGTCTGTTCTGGACTTGAGGATTGTGAAGAGGCCTTTGGTGACATGTCTTGGGGGGTATGCATGGGTGTCCGAGCTGTGTGGTAGTAGTTTAAACAGACAGCTCGGTGCATTCAGCTTGTCAACACTTCTTACAAAAACAAGTAGTGACGAAGTCAATCTCTCCTCCACTTTGATTCATGAGAGATTGATATGCATATTATTAAATGCTATCCGTGTACATTTAAGGGCCAGCAGTGCTGCCCTGTTTTGAGCCAATTGTACTTTTCCGAGGTCCCTCTGTGGCACCTGACCACACAACTGAACAGTAGTCCAGGTGTGACAAAACTATGGCCTGTAGGACCTGCCCCGTTGATAGTGTTGTTAAGAAGGCAGAGTAGCACTTTATCATGGGACTGACTTCTCCCCATCTTAGCTACTGTTGTATCAACATGCTTTGACCATGACAGTTTACAATCCAAGGTTACTCCAAGCAGTTTAGACACCTGTCGTGTAGAGTGTTGAGTCCTCTTTACTCAAAGCCAGTGGCATGTCATTAGTAAAGATTGAAAAAAGTAAGGGGCCTAGACAGCTGCCCTGGGGAATTCCTGATTCTACCTGGATTATGTTGGAGAGGCTTCCGTTAAAGAACACTATCTGACAGATAACTCTTTATCCACAATATAGCACATACGTTTTTCCAGCAGCAGGCTATGATCGATAATGTCAAAAGCTGCACTTAAGTCTAACAAAACAGCTCCCACCATCGTTTTATCATCAGTTTCTCTCAGCCAATCATCAGTAATTCGTGTAAATGCTATGCTTGTTGAACGTCCTTCCCTATAAGCATGCTGAAAGTCTGTTGTCAATCTGTTTACTGTAAAATAGCATTGTATCTGGTCAAACACAATTTTTTCCAAAAGCTTACTAAGGGTTGGTAACAGGCTGATTGGTTGGCTATTTGAGCCAGTAAAGAGGGCTTTACTATTCTTGGGTAGTGGAATTACGTTTGCTTCCCTCCAGGACTGAGGGCACACACTTTCTACCAGTCTTTGATTGAAGATATGGCAAATATGAGTGGCAATATCGTACTCTATTATCCTCAGTAATTTTCCATCCACGTTGTCAGACCCCGGTGGATTGTCATTGTTGATAGACAATATTTTTTCACCTCTTCCACACTCACTTTACAGAAGTCATAATTTGGTCAGTTTTACTTGGATGTGTAGTGTCAGCGCTTGATGTTGGCATACCATGCCCAAGTATGCTAAACTTGCCAATAGAAAAATCATTAAAGTAGTTGGTAATATCAGTGGGTTTTGTGATGAATTCAATGAATGATGGAGCGGAGTTTGCCTTTTTGTCAAAAATGTCGTTTAAGGCGCTCCAATTTTTTTTACTATTATTCTTTATACCAATTGTCTTTGTTTTATAGTATACTTTGTTCTTCTTTGTATTCAGTTTAGTCACATTATTTCTCAATTGTAAGGGATCATTGACCATTCCTACGTACAGAATCCTTCCAGATCCTGATATCCTTTTTTTGGAAGGATTATGTATGGAGGAATGGTTCTAAGATCCCTGTCAATGTGTTCTCATAAAACAATTTTGAAAAAGCTTCCGTTATCCTCGCAAGGTGAGGTATTGACAGTTGTTGAAAAAAGGGGTGTCAATAATTTTGACCACTACCTTTTTGATATTTGTTTTAATCACTTATTAAACAAAATCTATTTCTCTGAGCAATTGTATTTGTATAAATTAATATAATTTCCCAATTTTTTGGAGCATACAATATAACTTAATATTTTGAATTATTTATTTTATACAGTCAATTTTGCTCATCTTTATCAAGTCTGTCAATAAGATCGGACCCCACCATATCTGGTAAGAAGGAGGTCTGTTATTTAAAAGTGAGACATGCACTATTTTTTTTTTATCTACACTACAAAGTACTGTACAACTATCATTAACAAGCTTATAAAATAATTTGATTTTATTACACAATCAGTATCACTGGATTGCATAATATACAGTGTATTGTATCATATGAATAACATGTGGGGACCCATACCATGAACAGTGAGTTTAGCTGATGTGTTGTCATCAGACGTTTGGCAGACGTATGTGCCCTCATCCTCTTGGGAACATTTGTGGATTAGCAGGCTGCGTGTTCGGCCCTGGGAGTGGATGCGAAAGTTCTTTCCTGGTTTTAGTTCCATGTCACCCTAAGAAACATTGGTATTTTATAAAAAAATGTATTGTATACACAATTATGCAATTATGCAAATGAAATTGCTAACATGAACACTTTCTCACTTTTCATGACTACAGTTCTATGATTTACTGGAATATGTTTTCTCACCTTGAACCACTTGACCTCAGCATTAGTTCTGGACACCTCACACACAAGCGTAGCCTTCTCCTTCTCTGGGGCTTTGACATCCTCCATGGGTTTAGAGATCATAGCCGCAGGTTCTATAAGAACCACAACACCAATAAGCACAACCTTAAAATAACAGGTGCCACCTCAATTAGCACTCAACTCAATGAATAGTTTACTGTTCATCGAAAATGGATATAACCTACCTGTAACAATGAGTTTGGCAGAAGTTTTGACCCCCTCTGCTTGGAAGGCAATTGTTCCTGCGTCCTCCATCTTGATTTGGGATAGCGTGAGGGCGTGCTTCTTTCCCAGGGCCGTGATGCGGCAGTTGGACCCCGCCTTGAGCTTGACGCTGTCCCTGGTCCAGGAGCCCTCCACGTCAGCCTGGCTGAGCTCCACCTCAAGGGTCACTGTCTCCTTCTCATGGGCCTTGACCTCCGGCATCAGGCCGTTCACGATCTCAATCTTCTTCACTGTGAAATGCAGACAGAGGGAATGTTTAGGTGTGTTTGAATATGCATAACATTATAGGTTAAGCAGTTTCAAGTGTCCTGTACATCTCTTCTTGGCACTGAAACTGTAGCTATAAATAGTCAGAGTATCTGGGTGAGGATCAAATGTTCTATCAAACTGCATGTAATATTAGAGAATACTGTTACTATACTCAATAGGGGCTAATTATTGAATACAGTGCCATCAAAGTATTCACGCCCCTTGACTTTTTCCACATTTTGTTGTGGGATTAAAAGGGATTTAATTATAATTTTTGTCAACAATCTACTAAAATACTCTGTAATGTCAAAGTGGAATAAAAATGTGTTAAATAAAACATTTTAAAAAGTGTTTAATAGATACATATTCAACCCCCTGAGTCAATACATGTTAATAAATCAAATGTATTTATAAAGCCCTTTAATTACATCAGCAGATATCCAGCCTAAAACCCCAAAAAGCAAGCAATGCAGATGTAGAAGCACAGTGGCAAGGAAAAACTCCCTAGAAAGGCAGGAACCTAGGAAGAAACCTAGAGAGGAACCAGGCTCTGAGGGATGACCAGTCCTCTTATGGCTATACCGGGTGATGATTATAAGAGTACATGGCCATTAAGGCCAGATCGTTCTTCAAGATGTTCAAACGTTCATAGATGACCAGCAGGGTCAAACAATAATCACAGTGGTTGTAGAGGGTGCAACAGGTCAGCACCTCAGGAGTAAATGTCAGTTGGCTTTTCATAGCCGAGCATTCAGAGGTCGAGACAGCAGGTGCGGTAGAGAGGGAGAGAGAGTGGGAGGGAGAGCAAGAGAGAGGGAGAGAGAAGGTCTAAAACAGCAGGTCCGGGACAAGGTAGCATGTCCGGTGAACAGGTCAGGGTTCAATAGCCACAGGCAGAACAGTTAAAACGGGAGCAGCAGCATGACAATGTAGCACGTCCGGTGATGTTAGAATCACCTTTGGCAGCAGTTACAGCTGTGAGTCTTTCTGGGTAAGTCTTTAAGAGCGTTCCACGCAAATTATGGGTAAACCAGGGGTCCTCAGCTACCCTGAATGAGACGTTAGCTCCTCAAAATGCAACAAAAGTCAGACTTGGGGGTCTCTAAATAATGGTCTCTAAATAATGTTAATTTAACCATTCTCCTATTTGTTTAAAACGCAGTGGTAAATATGTTGTACAGTGGTAAATATGAAGAAAAAAAAATCCAATGAAATGAACACCCCCACCTCTCTGTGAAGGTTTAAACCATTTATTTATATGTGGCAGCGCTGGCAGTCTCAGCTGAACACCTTTACGCATGTATTTTCCTTTGTACTTCCTTATTTTCGCCATTTGTTTGCCATGCAACCTTGATAAAATATAGCCTATGCCTTTATTCCAATGCACTAGCTTTATCCGTTGATGTATCATTGTTTGATTTTGTCAGTCAGCTCAGCTGTTCAGAGCACTCGTTGCTTTGTTTCTCAGGTGTAATGAAAATAATGAAAAATAACACTGTCATAAATGTAAGGAAAGAAAGGTTGTGTTTTATGTCACACGATCTGTGAAGACTCCAAGCATGAATTATGGACAACTCATGAACTAGGGTGTAAAACATGTTTTGATTAAACTCATGTATTATATTGAATGTAGGCTACCTGTTCATGTGTTTAAAATTGCGTTGGCTGAGAGGGTAGGCTACAGGCAGTGGTGTAGGCCTAGTGGAGGGTAAACACAAGTATACACCCACGTTTAAAAAAATTAAATGCATTAAAAGCATAGGGAGAGTGACTTTTTTCACCGCGACCGGCAATCAGAGTTTACTCACCTATTATTTTTATTTTTGTACACTACGTCACTGGCTATTGGTAGGCCTATTTGATGTTTATGGTAATACACATTGTAGCCTAGCCTAGTAAATTGGCAGTGTGTGTTAGGGTGACCATCCCGTTTTTTCCCAAGACAGTTTCAGACCCATTTCAGGCGTCCCAAATTTTCATTTTTGCATTATTACTATAGTGCCTTGTTGCAAACAGGATGCATATTTTGGAATATTTTCATTCTGTACAGGCTTCGTTCTTTTTACTCTGTTAATTAGGTTAGTATTGTGGAGTAACTACAATGTTGATCCATCCTCAGTTTTCTTCTATCACAGCCATTAAACTCTGTAACTGTTTTAAGTCACCATTGGCTTCATGGTGAAATCCCTGAGCTGTTTCCTTCCTCTCCGGCAACTGAGTTAGAAAGGACAGCTGGATCTTTGTAGTGACTGGGTGTATTGATACGCCATCCAAAGCGTAAATAATAACTTTACCATGCTCAAAGAGATATATTCAATGTCTGCTTTTTTTTGTTTTACACATCTACCAATAGGTGCCCTTTGCAAAGGATTGGAAAACCTCCCTGGTCTTTGTGGTTGAATCTGTGTTTGAAATTCACTGTTTGACTGAGGGACCATACAAGTAATTGTACTGTACCGTATGTGTGAGCTACAGAGATGACGTAGTCATTCAAAAATCATGTAAAACACATTTATTGCACACATAGTGAGTCCATGCAACTTATGTGACTTTTTAAGCAAATTTGTACTCCTGAACTTATTTAGGCTTACCGTAACAAAGGGGTTGAAAACTTATTGACTCAAGACATTTCAGCTTTTCATTTTTTATTAATTTGTAAAAATAAAAAAAACATTTGACATTATAGGGTATTGTGTGTAGGCCAGTGGCCAAAATGTAATACATTTCAAATGCAGGCTGTGACACAACAAAATGTGGAAAAAGTCAAGTGGTGTGAAAAGTTTCTGTAGGTACTGTACAAACCATAAAACTACCGCAGTTGTAAATAGGACACCATTCTTACTTACCATCCACTGTGAGTTTGGCTTGGGTCTTGTCGTCCAGGGTCTCACAGGAGTAGTAGCCACGATCGGCCGTAGTCACACTCTTAAAGACCAGGGTCTGCTTGGCTCCGTCCACCCTGATCTCCATGTTGCATCCAGGCTGTACCACCACGCTGTTCTTCATCCACCTGACCTCTTTAGAGGGCTTACTCAGCTCCACCTCCAGCTTCACCTCCTTCTGATCCTCCACCACCATCACATTCTCCAGCTTCTTCTTGAACATCACCGGCTCCACTGTCAGGGCACAAAGAAAGCACAGATATTACAACTCCTTTCTGAAAACTGTAGCCCTTTTAAGCAAAATTGCTTAAAAGGCTCTACATTTTTGTAAACAATGGCTGTAATTGTATATCAATCAATGAAAACAATCAGAGGATTATACAGAACAGAAGCATATCCATGAGAAGTTAGCATATTTTTTATATCATACGTGTCAAAGCTGCAATATGCAACTTTTTGGGCAACCTGACCAAATTCCAATATAAATGTGCATTATAGATGTCATTCTTATTGAAAGCAAGTCCAAGAAGCAGTATTCTGTTTCTATTCTTCTCGTTCTTAAGTTTAGTATTTTCTTTTACTTCTGGTTTTGTACACCAGCTTCAAACAGTTGAAAATACAATATTTTTGGTTCTGGAAAATATATTTCACAGCGGTTTAGATGGTAAAATAATTCTCTACACTATACTTGCTCTTTTGGTCACATAAACTGCAAACTATCAGAATCTTAGCAACCAGGAACTTGCGGAGCTATTTCTGCATAGTGCACCTTTAAAGCGAATGGAGGTGGTTCTTACGTTGCACTTGGAGGGTAGCACTGCAGGTTTTGCCCTCTGCATCAATGCTGATCTCTTGAGCATCATCCTGACTGACTGAGGTGATGGTGAGGGAGTGGCTGGTGCCCCCATGCTCAATCTTATATTTGGGCCCAGCAGTGATTGGCACGTTGTTGCAGAACCATTTTATTTTGACGTCAGCTGGGGTGACACTACACTTGAAGATGGCCTCCTTCCCCTCCACAGCAGCGACGTTGCTCAGCTTGGAAGTCAGCTTCACCAGTCTGGGTGCTGAAAAGGACAGAAAATAATATATTTTTTGGAGACATAGACTCAGAAACACAGAAAATGTGTTTATATGGAAATAAATGGCTTAACATCTAGTGCGTTTGACTATATGTCTGTAACTACTGTATACTGTATCTTGTATATGTCTGTAACTACAGTTCATGCTGTAGTAGTCAGTGACCAAATCTAATGAAAACAAAGCCTCAGCTACCTTTGGTGGAGACCTTGGCAGAGGTCTTATCATCTTTGCATTCACAGCTGTATTCTCCCTCATCCTCTTTTGCCATTCCTGTCACAGTAAGGACCCGCTTGGGACCATCAGTGCTGACACAGAACCTGCCGCCAGGTTTGACCTCACAGCTGTTGTGGCGCCAGAGCACATCCCCTAAGGCTCGGTTCATTTCACAGGTCAGGGTCAGTGTACCACCCAGCTCTGTGGCTACAGGCTGCAACTGCACCACAAACTTCAGTGGTGAATCTGAAGGGAAACATGGCCAGCATTTCATTAGCTAAATGGAATATGTATGATCTTCATAGGTATTGACTAGACTCAAAGAAACATACAGCACTAGCCCGTCAATCAATTGTTCTGATGAATGAAAAGCAAACTAACCTTTGACTTGAACTTTGAACTCAAGCTTGTCGTCAGCAGTGTGGCAAGAGTAGGTGCCACTGTCTTTGACTTCAGTGGACTTCACAATCAGGGTACGAGAATGTCCCTCTCTTTTCATGTCATACTTAGAGCTCTCCTTCAACTCCACTCCGTCCCTGAACCACTTAACACTGGCACTCTCCAAAGTCAACTCAGTGGTCAAAACAATCTTCTCACTTGCTTGAACACTGCATGTACCCTTCACTGCAGTTTTTTTAAACTTGGCAGAGGATTCTAGAAACAAAACAGAAGACGTGTTAATATAGAGGTGATAGCAAAGACATTTGGGTACAACAAATATTATCGAAAGTCAATGACATCCTACCTGCCACCTCTATCTTGAAGGCCAACTTCTCCGCTCCAACCTCACAGCTGTACTCTCCAGCATCCTTCTTCTCCACCTTCTCTATCACCAGCTGACGAGTCTTGCCCTTAGTTTCCATGGAGACTGTCTTACTGGAAGTCAGCAGCTTGCCATCCTTGTACCATTTCACCTCTGTCTTGGTATCAGACACCTCACAGCTCAGAGTGGCTTTCTGTGAGAGAGTAGCTTTCACCTCTTTCTGTACAGACTCCTTGTTGGAGAAGGCAGTCTCTGAAGGAGAAATCATGAAATGGCACAGTAGTATTAGAAACCCTTAATTTAGGGTGGAACACAAAAAATACAGGAAGCACATCTCTACATGGGATATACATGGGACTGGGAGTCAATAACTAGCAATTCAAATATAGTTTTAGATAGACACAAATATACGCAACCGAGAGACAGAAATATACAACAAAAAGAGGCAATACATTCAGAGAACATCGGCTTGAGTATATATATTTTTTTTGGGGGGGGGGACCATTCAGCATCCAAAGCCTTGAGAGAGACATCAATATAGACAACCAGCTTTCATATCATCCCATACCTGCCACCTGTATCTTGAAGGCCAGTTTCTCTGCTCCAACCTCACAGCTGTACTCTCCAGCGTCCTTCTTCTCCACCTTCTCTATCACCAGCTGACGAGTCTTGCCCTTAGTTTCCATGGAGACTGTCTTAGTGGGATTCAGCAGCTTGCCATCCTTGTACCATTTCACCTCTGTCTTGGTATCAGACACCTCACAGCTCAGAGTGGCTTTCTGGGAAAGGGTAGCTTTCACTTCCTTCTGTACAGACTCCTTCTTGGTGAAGGCAGCCTGGACCTCTGAATGGGTATCAATTAAGTGTATGGTAAAATCAGAAACCCCCAATTCAGGGTAAAACAATCCCAACCCCAAATCAGAAACAATGAACATAATCTTGTACATGACAGACAAAGGAGACATCAAGTGATATTGCCAGAGTAAGTTAAAAATCAGTCTTTCTAAAGCATTATGCGACAAAGACAATTCAACAAACAGAAACAGACAAATCAGATATTAACATGAACAAAACAATCAGAATAGACAACGATATAACATCTCTTTCCTTGGGAGAAAACACTTGTTGACAATGTAGAGCACACACTGTATATTCACAACCATTCAACCACCAAAACTTTGAGCGAAACATCAATAGACAGCCAGCTTTCATATTGTCCCTACCTGCCACCTGTATCTTAAAGGCGACTTTCTCTGCTCCAACCTCACAAGTGTATTCGCCAGCATCTTTCTTCTCCACAACGTCCAACACCAATTGACGAGTCTTGTCCTTTGTCTCCATGTGGACTGTCTTGCTGGTAGTCAGAAGTTTGCCGTCCTTGTACCATTTCACCTCAGTCTTGGTGTCGGACACCTCACAGGTCAAAGTGGCTTTCTGGGAGAGAGTAGCTTTCACTTCCTTCTGTACAGACTCCTTGTTGGAGAAAGCTGCTTGAGTCTCTGAGAAAACAATAATGGAGATGCATGGTAGTACCAGAAACATTACATTCAAGGTCAAATAATCCCAAAAACCAAACCAGATACCATATCTTACACACAACAGACACATGGGACATAAAGAGATACAATTGCTAGATAACTTAACCATCTGCATTTCTAAAGCAGAAGACAATTAAGCAAAACAGACATTTCAAAACAATCAAAAAACTCAACAGTATAATATCTCTTTTCTTTAGGGAAAACATTTATAGACAATGTAGAGAACGCATACACTGAGTGTACAAAACATTAGGAACCCCTTCCTAATATTGAGTTGCACCCACTTTTGCCCTCAGAACAGCCTCAATGCGTTCCATAGGGATGCTGGCCCATTGTTGACTCCAAGGCTTCCCACAGTTGTGTCAAGTTGGCTGGATGTCCTTTGGGTGGTGGACCATTCTTGATACACACAGGAAACTGTTGAGCGTGAAAAACCCAGCAGCATTGCAGTTCTTGACACACTTAAACCGGTGCGCCTGGCACCTACTATCATACCTGTTCAAAGGCACTTAAATATTTTGTCTTGTCCATTCAACCTCTGAATGGCACACATACACAATCCATGTCTCAGTTGTCTGAAGGCTTAAAAATCCTCCTTTAACCTGTCTCCTGCCCTTCATCTACACTGATTGAAGTGAAATTTATAAGGGACCATAGCTTTCACCTGGTCAGTCTACGTCATGGAAAGAGCAGGTGTTCCTAATGTTTTGTACACTCAGTGTATATTGACAACTATTTAGCCTCCAAAGCCTTCTAGGGAACAATAATAGACAGCATCTTTATATGTCCTTACCTGCCATCTGAATCTTGAAGGTTAGTTTCTCTGCTCCAACCGCACAGGTGTACTCTCCAGCATCCTTCTTCTCCACATTTTCTATCACCAGCTGACGAGTCTTGCCTTTTGACAACATGTGGACTGTCTTAGTGGGATTCAGCAGCTTGCCATCCTTGTACCATTTCACCTCTGTCTTGGTATCAGACACCTCACAGCTCAGAGTGGTTTTCTGGGAAAGAGTAGCTTTCACCTCTTTCTGTACAGACTCCTTGTTGTAGAAGGCAGCCTGAGTTTCTGAAGGAGGAACCGTTGAAGGATATGATGTAATTAAAAACCTTTCACTCAATATAACATCAAAACAGGAACCATATCTGTAGACTGGACAAATACGGGAGGCATTGGACATTGAGCAGCCTTGCAAAGTCAATCATCGTAAATTCAAATGTTTTATGGAGACGGACACACATACCAGAACAACAAACAAGGAAACAGAGCACTCAGATATCCCCATGAGCAACATCAGTCAAACAAGACACAATATTAAAAGGACATTGTTGTGAGGAATCAAAACAACCAATTAAAAAACTCCGCAAAACTATCTGTTTGTAAGATAGAACTTACAAATTATATGGTCCCAATTACACTTTAAAAATAACAAAATAGCTGTAAGTTTGTAAGATAAAAACAGAACTAAAAATGTAACTGTGTCTGCCCCATAACATCTCCTCAGACCTAGGCACTGTAAATCTCTTCTTGAAATAAGAATAATACAATTTGAATTCGTAGGAGAGACAAATGGGAAACCATTCCAGCAACCAAAGCCTAAATGGCATCACAGAGGGCATGTAACTAAAAAAGAACTCCTCCTTACCTCCTGTCACGTGTATCTTGAAGGCCAGCTTTTCTGATCCCAACTCACATGTGTACTCTCCTCCATCCTTCTTCTCCACCTTTTCTATCACTAGATTACGAGTCTGGCCCTCTGTCTCCATGGAGACTGTCTTAGTGGGATTCAGCAGCTTGCCATCCTTGTACCATTTCACCTCTGTCTTGGTATCAGACACCTCACAGCTCAGAGTGGTTTTCTGGGAAAGAGTAGCTTTCACCTCTTTCTGTACAGACTCCTTGTTGTAGAAGGCAGCCTGAGTTTCTGAAGGAGGAACCGTTGAAGGATATGATGTAATTAAAAACCTTTCACTCAATATAACATCAAAACAGGAACCATATCTGTAGACTGGACAAATACGGGAGGCATTGGACATTGAGCAGCCTTGCAAAGTCAATCATCGTAAATTCAAATGTTTTATGGAGACGGACACACATACCAGAACAACAAACAAGGAAACAGAGCACTCAGATATCCCCATGAGCAACATCAGTCAAACAAGACACAATATTAAAAGGACATTGTTGTGAGGAATCAAAACAACCAATTAAAAAACTCCGCAAAACTATCTGTTTGTAAGATAGAACTTACAAATTATATGGTCCCAATTACACTTTAAAAATAACAAAATAGCTGTAAGTTTGTAAGATAAAAACAGAACTAAAAAATGTAACTGTGTCTGCCCCATAACATCTCCTCAGACCTAGGCACTGTAAATCTCTTCTTGAAATAAGAATAATACAATTTGAATTCGTAGGAGAGACAAATGGGAAACCATTCCAGCAACCAAAGCCTAAATGGCATCACAGAGGGCATGTAACTAAAAAAGAACTCCTCCTTACCTCCTGTCACGTGTATCTTGAAGGCCAGCTTTTCTGATCCCAACTCACATGTGTACTCTCCTCCATCCTTCTTCTCCACCTTTTCTATCACTAGATTACGAGTCTGGCCCTCTGTCTCCATGGAGACTGTCTTAGTGGGATTCAGCAGCTTGCCATCCTTGTACCATTTCACCTCTGTCTTGGTATCAGACACCTCACAGCTCAGAGTGGCTTTCTGTGAAAGAGTAGCTTTCACCTCTTTCTGTACAGACTCCTTGTTGGAGAAGGCAGACTGTTGTGCTTCTGATGGAACAATCATGGAGGGGCACAATGGCAGAAATATTTCATTTAGGGTCAAACACTATCAACACCAAACACAGGACACATCCCTTGCTGTCCTGTACAGACATGGGGACAGTTAACTACAGAACGTACACCGCGAGTCAACAATTCTAACATGATACGGAGACAAACAAACTATGCAACAAACATGGAAACAGACTTTTCATGCATAATATAAGCTAGAGCAGCAACACAGATTGCAGGAGACATCAACTTGGGAAGACAACTCAACAAATGAAAGAACCTTTGTCAAACACAAGTTTTATCGGATAAATATTTGTAGGACAGGCATATGGATAACCATTCCTCCCACTATAAGCCCTATAGCAGACAATAGACGGACAGTGAATCAAATAGTTAAAAAAAATACATACCTGCCACCTGAATCTTATAGACCAGCTTCTCCGCTCCAACCTCACAGGTGTACTCTCCACCATCCTTCTTCTCCACATTTTCTATCACCAGCTGACGAGTCTTGCCTTTCGTCTCCATGGAGACTGTCTCAGTGGAAGTCAGCAGCTTGCCATCCTTGTACCATTTCACCTCTGTCTTGGTATCGGACACCTCACAGCTCAGAGTGGCTTTCTGGGAGAGAGTAGCTTTCACCTCCTTCTGTACAGACTCCTTGTTGGTGAAGACAGCCTGGGCTTCTGTAAATCAACCATTTACAATTCAAATATAGAATGGGAATAAACACACAGCCCCAAAAGGGACAGAGACCAGTGAGACGTCCCAAAAAGCAACAATAGCAAGCCAGAAGTCAAAACAACCAGAGCCAAATCAAGCAACCTTAATGCGCCAAATACAGGTGGAGGATTTTTGCCAGTTTGCTACAGCAGGAAAATAATCCTGCATCAACAGTAAATGTGAATTATTTGTAGGGAGTTGCTACATTTTTCGTAAGGCAAAATCAAGTCTGAAATGCCAAAGTGGAAATTACAAACTTTAAAAGCATTTTTAAACTTCAAATACACTACAAGTTTCACATTTCCCGTATTGCAGGAAAGTTGTCCTGCAACAGGGTGATCAAATTAAGATCATACTCCCTTGTCTGTATACCCCCCTTGTCTGATAGAATCAACTAATCCTAAAATTGCAATGTTAACACTATGGCAACAAAAAAATAGGCATTGGTTTCTGACTGAGACTAAATCTAAATATAATTTAACAGTACATTTGCCAAAGATTCCAGGAGGAGAGCTAAATATATAACAGTTATATTTTCCTAAGATAAACAAGTCAAATGTGCATATCAGACAACCATTCCAGCAAAAGCAGACCAGACAGCGAGTAGATCCTCCTTACCTGCCACCTGAATCTTATAGACCAGTTTCTCTGCTCCAACCTCACAGCTGTACTCTCCAGCATCCTTCTTCTCCACCTTCTCTATCACCAGCTGACGAGTCTTGCCCTTAGTTTCCATGGAGACTGTCTTACTGGAAGTCAGCAGCTTGCCATCCTTGTACCATTTCACCTCAGTCTTGGTATCAGACACCTCACAGCTCAGAGTGGCTTTCTGTGAAAGAGTAGCTTTCACCTCCTTCTGTACAGACTCCTTGTTGGAGAAGACAGACTGTTGCGTTTCTAAGGGAACAATCATGGAGGGGCAAAGTTGCATCACAAGGGTTTAAACACTAAAAACATGATCTTTCAACTCTGGACATCTGTCTCTCTCTTCTCCCTTCCCGGAGGACCTGAGCCCTAGGACCATGCCTCAGGACTACCTGACCTGATGACTCCTGGCAGTCCCGTTACCCAGTCCACCTGGTTGTGCTGCTGATCCAGTTTCTGCTGTTTTGCCTGTAGCTATGGCACCCTGACCTGTTCACCAGACGTGCTACCTTGTTGTGATGCTGCTCCAGTTTAAACTGTTGTGCCTGCGGTTAATGAACACTGACCTGTTCACCGGACATGCTACCTTGTCCCAGACCTGCTGTTTTTTTTACCCTCTCTCTCCCTCTCCTCCTCTCTCTCTCCCTTTCTCCCTTCCTGTCTACCACATCTGCTGTCTTAACCTCTGAATGCTCGGCTATGAAAAGCCAACTGACATTTACTCCAGAGGTGCTGACCAATTGCACCGTCAACAACCACTGTGATTAATATTTGACCCTGCTGGTCATCTATGAACGTTTGAACAACTTGAAGAACGATCTGGGCTTAGTGGCCATGTACTCTTATAATCTCCACCTGGTACAGCCAGAAGTGGACTGGCCACCCCTCAGAGCCTGGTTCCTCTCCAAGTTTCTTCCTAGGTTCGTGCCATTCTATGGAATTCTTCCTAGCCACTGTGCTTCTACATCTGCATTGCTTGCTGTTTGGGGATTTAGGCTGGGTTTCTGTATAAGCACTTTGTGTCATCTGCTGATGTAAAAAGGGCTTTACAAATACATTTGATTGATTGATTGAATGATTGATTGACATGGGTAGCATTGACTGATAGTTAAGCATGTCAACCACCTACAACTCTAATATTGCAGAGACAGACACAGCAACCATTGGTGTCCTGAGAAGCCATGATATTCACCCAATGAAACAACTTCGAAGCCCAAATCTACAAACAATGTTTTATCTGATAAGCTCACCGATTTCATTCTCAATTATAACATATTGAAACTAACAAAACAACCACACATTTCTAAGATAACGAGCAGAGCGGAAGCAATTCAAATGTTGTACATT
Organism: Brachymystax lenok tsinlingensis; assembly: GCA_030435695.1. NCBI lineage: Eukaryota > Metazoa > Chordata > Actinopteri > Salmoniformes > Salmonidae > Brachymystax > Brachymystax lenok. The sequence goes on from CM059801.1 coordinate 12,469,615, forward strand.
TTCCAAACCATCTCCAAGGACTGAGGGGGAAAATGTTTTACATTTGAACGACTGGCATATGGACAACCACTCCAGCAACCTTTGTCAAAAGCAGACAATAGACAGTCAGAATATTACCTGAAACGTGTATTTTAAAGACCAGCTTCTCTGCTCTAGCCTCACAGGTGTACTCTCCAGCATTCTTCTTCTCAATTTTGTCTACTACCAACAGACGACTCCTGCCCTTTGTCTCCATGGAGACTGTCTCAGTGGAAGTCAGCAGCTTGCCATCCTTGTACCATTTCACCTCAGTCCTGGGGTCGGACACTTCACAGCTCAGAGTGGCTTTCTGGGAAAGAGTAGCTTTCACCTCTTTCTGTACAGACTCCTTGTTGGAGAAGACTGCCTGTTGGGCTTCTGTGGGAACAATCATAGAACGACACAGTAAAATCAGAAACCTTTATTTTAGGGTTGAACACTAAAAACAGGAACAATATTTGTGTAGGCAGTCTGGGATTCTGAAGGGCCAATGGTTTTTGTAGATTTGCCTAGGTTATTAAACAAACTGAATACAATGATACTATTTGTCCAGTGTGCTCAACAGACATTCCCTTCTCTCTTACCTTTTATCTTGACCTGGAACGTGACTTTGTCCTCGACTGTCTCGCAGGAGTAGTGTCCCTCGTCACTCTTCTTGGCATTCTTGATGACCAGTCTCCTCTGTGTCCCTTTGGAGACGATGGTGGTTCTTTGGTCCTCAGTGACCAATGTCTGATCCTTCCTCCACACCACCACCCCGCTTGCAGACGATACCTCACAGTTCAACTCAAGGTCCCCGCTGAGGGCAGGCGCTACCCCTATGGGACCCCTGGGCTTGTTCAGGAACTTGGCTTCCTCTGGAAAAGAAACAGGGATGGGATTTGTCATCAAGAACAAAAACTTGAATATTGTCCACTTTTCTATTCATAGAAACGTGGCAGCAATCCATTGATACCTTAAGGTTATAATTAAATGTTAACAAAGGACCATATGGAATTGAATATAAAAACAATTAATGCAATGACAGAATTATCTGTGATGATTTATTCGCTTTACAAATACTGGATTATTCTATTATAACCAAACAGCTACATTTCATGCACCATCATATGATAGGTGGGTGTCTGCCTGTGCGTGGATGGAGGATTGGGGACAGTACCAGTGACACATTCGACTTTATTACATGATGACAGAGAGCTCTTTCCCATGCTAGACGGCTCACTGCCACCTGGTGTTTGCTGTCACAGCCCAGCCTGTCCCTGTGTGTCACGTGGTGTGAGAGGGGCTTTCTGTAGGCAATGTAGGTTAGAGGTTGCATATGATACACTGTGTCAGTTTAAGACCCGGGGTCAGACTAACCCACTGGCTTTAGAGTAAAAAAGAAAAAGGAATATACATTTTTTTTTAAATGGTGTTCAGTGAAAGTATACAGCATGTTGCTGTTCCTGCAACTCTAATAAAAGGATATTGGAATCTGAGGTACCAGGTTCCCACTTTCCACCGAGTGCCAACAAGTTATTAATACATTGTATACATGTACTCATTGGAGTGGTTTCTTCTTTCTAGCATGACAGATTACTACAGGAGTTGAGGTGAATCTATTTTCTTGATCTTTCGACTGTCCTGTTGTACCTTTTAGAGAAAGCTGCAGGGACATTCTGTCTTCATTTAAGACACACTCATAGATTCCCGTGTCCTCTTCTGTGACATTGTGCACCATCAGAATCCTCTTGCGGTCGGTGCTTATGCACTCATACTTCTTGCCCATCTTCAGCTCCCGTCCATTCTTCATCCAGACCACCTACAGAGTTAGAGGAAAAGGTAAAATTCTTCTGAACACACAATCCACATAAGAGTCAGCATAACACATTCATTAACACAGTGAATTGAATCTGAATAATTCTAAAGAGTTATTATTATGTTTGTATTTATTACACTACCCCTTTTAAGTTTCCTAACCCTAACAGACAAATAAAGTATTACTTTGTTCATTCATTCATTCAGTCATCTGGACTTTTCCCACTACACACCTGAGCATCATAATCGGACACCTCTGTGGTCAGCTGGGCGGAGGACTGGGCGCTGCAGGTCACCACCTCAGTGTGAGCGGACTTGCTGGTGAACCGGATAGCTGGAGCTAGAAATAGAGGTTTCACCTGTAGCTGTTGTTTGTGGAAAATCTAATGGAACGATGAGGACTGTCTACCAACAGAAAGCACCTGAGGAACTGAAGTTAGGAACTGAGGTTCCTAACTGCTTATATAGCATGAATGCAAAAGGACTCATAAAGATACTGTATATAGAGCCACTATACAGGCAAGTCTAAGCATCAATCTAATGAAGACATGCACATTCAAAACACAGTTCTTACTCTTGGCATTGCTCTCTATTCCAGTGCTTACCGTTCACTTTGAGTATACAAGTGCTCTCGGAACCACCGCCCACAAACTTGACCACGGCTCCATTCATCTCCATCAAGACAGTCCGGATCGTCAGCGTATGTGTGGTCTTTTGCCGTGTGATGAGGTAGTCAGCCCCACTCCGCAGGAGGCGGCCGTTGATAGACCAGAAGCCAGAGCACACGGCAGACAGGTCCACGGAGAGGGAGGCCTCCTCGCCTGAGATGGCTGTGCTGTTCATCAGGCCTGTCTTCACCTCTGCAGAGGGCTCTGGAAGAAAGGGTCAAATAAATCACATAAATATGCTTAATTCAAAAGCAGCATGCTGGGTTTTTTCTGAAGTGATAAACTCTGTAGAGGGCGTGGTTTATAGGACGTGTTGTCTCACAGCTCGGGGTTTAGAGTTTCTTGTTCTTATTGTTAAGCCAGAGACAGAGAGAAAGAAATTACACATGGGGGAGTAATAATAATGAGACGTTTCTCTGTCTCACCGAGGTAGAAGGTCCCAGGCACCTCCATGTATTGGCTCTGGCCGTAGTCGTTGACTGCAGAGATGCGGAACTGGTAGCTGGCCTCCTCTGTGATATTCTGGATCGTGATCTCAGTAAAGGGGCTGATCTCCATGCCATTGCACCTCTGCCAGGTCTGGGCACCCACCTTCCTCCTCTCTACCATGTACCCTTTGATGGGCACGGGGCGGTCACTGTCTGGGGGGGACCAGTGGAGGGTGATGGATGAGTCGCTCTTGTTACGCACCACCACGTCGATAGGGGGATCTGGAGGGTGCTTTCTGGCAGCTGCGGAGGGAGGTGTAGTTTGATTAGGCTCATGTATGTATGATACATCCTGAGATAATTATAAGTGATATGATGTATCTGCAGATGTACATAACACAGAGTTAACCTTTGTGATGGTAAGTGTATTATAATTTATGATTCCATTATTTAGGGCTTTTGAGTCTGTGTGCTATGCATTTAGGTCTATGCATTTAGGTCTATGTCTGTAGCTCACCCGCGACAGAGAATCGTGTGGAGGTCTTGCAGTCTCCAGCCACAAAGGCCACCTCTCCTGAGTCGTCGGCCTGGCAGTGGCTGATGGTTAGCGTGTACTGTCTGAGGGTACACGCAATGGATATGCGTGTGTCCGGCTTCAGACGCTCGCCGTTGCGTGTCCAGTAGGCGTCAGAACTGGGGTGCTCCAGCTCAACACAGAAGATCACTGTATCACTCACCGACACTACAGTCCTCCTGGGTAGCTTCTTAGTGATGTTCCCTGGAAGTGACAAGCACAGGGGTCACCAAAGGGCAGGTGCACTTTGGTCTACAACGCTGCAGCACTAACACTGTGTAAACTAAATACCAAGGGTATTGTCCCCTGGAGATATCATAAATTAAATTGGATAGTATTTCCACAGTATCGTTTGACAGTAATATGCAGTAATCCCTATTACATGACGAAACTGCACAACATGTCATTGTAAACTAAAGCAGTGTTAACTTCTGTCTTACATGTTTCCCATCAAAGTATATGTAGGAACGATCTCAATGTTGATGATGTTGCCTTATCTGTTAATGGATGCATCAGAAGGTTGTCAGAAGACTAGAGACAAGAGAATGGCTCTCGTACCCAGCACAGTGAGCTCGGCCACGGTTCGGCTCCCCTCCTTCATCTCGCAGATGTAGACGGCATCATCATTAGTGGTGACATTGCGGATGGTTAGGCGACGCATGGTCCCCTCCTCCTCCATGCAGTACTTGGAGCTGTCCTCCAGAAGTGTCTCCTCCATGAACCAGCTGGCCTGGCTAGCCGAAACGGGCACCTCACACAGCAGCATGGCCGTCATCTTCTCCTGGACCTCCACATCCTGCAGCTTCCTCCTGAACGGCACCTTCGGCTCTGAGGATCAGGGGAAGAGCGCAGAATAATTCTCAAAAGGTGAGGGAAATTATGCATATTGGTAGATACGTGAGTCAATTGCTCAAAAAGTCAATCTCTTTTTGTTTTTGACTATTCAATGAAGGTGTCTTTCTTTGAATACACTGTACCATAACATTCAATTAGCTAATGTATCTACAGTATCTCTGATCACTCCATGCACCCCTTTAAACAAGTATGTGTACAGTAGTAGAGCTTTAATCACGTATGTATTTAATCTGTAATACATTAACAACCCAATAATCTCCAACCAATCCAAGTCATTTTGTCATCTGTCCACCTCAGGAAAGAAGTATAAAAACGTAATACACAAACATGATTTATGGCTGATGTCTATGGGGTCCAAAAAATTACTCAGGGTATAAAAATAACATGTACAATCCTTAGAGAGCAGATTACAGAAACAAAAGGAATCATCTCCATTTAGGCTTAATAACACTGGTGTAAAGTACTTAAGTAAAACAACTTTAAAGTACTACTTAAGTCGTTTTTTAGGGTATCTGTACTTTAGTTTACAATTTATATTTTTGCCAACTTTTACTTTTACTTCACTACACTCCTAAATAAAATAATGTACTTTTTACTCCATACATTTTCCCTGACACCCTAAAGTACTCGTTATATTTTGACAGGAAAATGGTCCAATTCACACACTTATCAAGAGAACATCCCTGGTCATCCCTACTGCCTCTGATCTGGTGGACTCAATAAACACAAATGTTTTGTTTGTAAATTAGTGTGCCCCTGGCTATCTGTAAAAAAAATGTGAAAAATAATTGTTACGTCTGGTTTGCTTAATATAAGGAATTTGAAATTGTTTATACTTTTACTTTTGAAACTTAACTACATTTTAGCAATTCCATTTACTTTCGATACGTAAATATATTTATACTTTTAGACTTTTACTCAAGTAGAATTTTACTGGGTGACTTTTACTTGAGTCATTTTCTATTAAGGTATCTTTACTTTTACTCAAGTATGACAATTGAGTACTTTTTCCACCACTGCGTAATAATGCTTTAGTTCTCTACGATGTAACCGTCTGTTTACTTTATTATGGAATGAGTTTACAAGGCAATTGGTTTACTATATATTCCTCCATTTTAATAATCTTAGAACAAGATATCAGCACTCAAAATAATGAGCAAACATTTTATATGATTTCAAAATAGTGGCTTATGCTTTTGGGAAAACCATATTCACTTACATTGTGGGTAAGCCTTTATGTGCTGCTCTCATCTTTCCACATATCGTATCATCTAAATGTGTGTGTTTTGAATGTTTGGCTGGGACTTTGACTACTGAGTAGGTTTCTATTATGACCTTTTCCAAAATTGCTTCTTGCGTCCCAGGGGGGGTTATCAAATTATCTGGTATTAATAGGAACACTGGTACACACAGGGGAGAGGGATACAGCCCCTCTCCCTAGCAAATCCCCCGACAAAATCCTATAAAACAACAACACAACAACAAGGCAGGCATGTCGAGTATCCATTATCTGGCGTCAATTATAACCAGACACAAACGAATGCCTGCCATGGGCTCTGCACTCGCTGTCAAATTGAGACAGAGATTAACAACCGCCATTGATAATCCATGCTCCAGGTTTCTAGCCAATCAGGGGTGGCTCATGGAAAGTCACCCTAGCTCTGGCGCCTGGGGGGTTACAGTGGGCTAATAGCCACTGTGAAATACTTATCACCGGCAGAAAATAGATGAAACACAACACTCCTCCTTCATATCGCTGTCAGCATTCCACCACTTATTTGCGCAGTTTAAGTCTACAGTATGTTGGAGAAAAGTAGAACTGTGCTCAGGTGAACGTTTTAGTTTACTTTGGTTAATTCTGGTAGTGTAGACCAGGGGAGAACGACTGCACCCCTCTCATCAAGTCATGTATTTCAAGGCTGACCGCGGTACTGCAAGCATTGTTTGCAGAGAACAGGATTCCCCATTACAGTGAATGGGGAAATGGCAATCTTTGTTGTCAATCTAACTCAATGAGAAGGGGCAGAACTGAGCTAGCCTGCAACGCCACTACCTGGACTATCTCAAACTGCGCATGTTATGTCTCCATGAGACGCCATCTTAAATGCGCTATTGAGTCTTCACATAGGAATGAATGGTGTCACATGATCGATGGCTTTGTCCATTCATATATACAGTCATTGGTGTAGACAGACTTGTTGAGATTAATTTCAGAAAGAGCATGACTGTATGACATTATACACTATCTCAAGGAAACACTCAGTTAACCTCCTCAGATTCCTTTAGCTATCATGTTTATACACTCTTTGAAACCAATGCTTTGCACTGGCGGTTCTGGGGGGGGGGCAGTGCCCCTGTGACAACAATTTTGGACCCCCTTGTGGCCCCCCTAAATGTGGAGTATGAAATAATTTTTGCATAACACATTTTTGCTATCGTTCTTTTTTTACATCCATTATTAGACAGTGGCAACGTGGAATACTAATTAAACCCACACATTTACTAGAGGGACATGGTCTTTTGCCTACTAATGCCTGCAATGAAGTGAAGAAAACGATATGACAACAATAACGTCTAATGTAACTGGCCCCTCTAACAGTACAACTGGCCCCAGCTTGCCCCCCCCCAGTTGAAAGGGTCTAGAACCTCCACTGATGCTTTGAAGTTCCCAAGCCCAATACAGGGGGACTTTGACATCACAAGAATGACAAACTGTTATGCAGGCTTGCATTGCAGACACTTGAGGTATAATTAAAAATATATATATTTATAACTTATATACTAGTCCAGTATCAGCAATTCATATAGAGCCATGAGAGTTAATCTAAGATCATCTCCCTCCATGAGTCATGAATCCTTTTATGGAAAAACTACCCTCACTTTTTCCTCAGCAGCCAAGTGATGAACTAGACTTGGGAGTATGGCAATGCGAGATATGTAAAAACTATTGCTAAACATTTTATTTTAGAATGGAGAAATTGAAATGATCATACATAGAGTAAATTCAATATTTTACATCATTTACAGTATATTGAAATACTATACCAATATAACAGCATACTCAGTGGTGTAGCACATCCCCCCTCCCCGCAAGGTCGAGCAAGGCCCCCAACCAACCAAAAAAAGAAAACAAAAACATTGTACTTTTTTTTGCAATGGGGTCTAGACTAAAAAAATCTGTTTAATAGCTAATCTCGTGCAATTTTACACATTTTGCCATGAGGCTGAGAGAAAAGTTTTATAGCTAATTTCCCGTCATTCCAAAAAATGAAAGCATGGCGTATGACGTGTTCATATGCAACCTGGGGGGCCCGACCTCCGGGGGAAGCCCAACCACAAGGGCTGCGGGGACGTGTGCTATAGCAGTGAGCATACTGTATATCAAGCTTGTCAAAAAGTTTCAAAAAAACTCTTCTTACCTTTAACGATCACCAGCACAGCGCTGTAGGTTTGTCCAGCCATATTGGAGGCATTACAGGTGTACAGGCCATTGTCGCTCTGCTTGCAGTACAGGATCTTGAGGATGAAGTTCTCGGCCTGGTCCTCATACATGATGTGCCTGCGTCCCTCGCTGATATTCCCCCCATCCTTCCTCCAGATGATATGAGGCTTGGGGTGACCCGTCACGAAGCAGCTGAGTTTGGCATGCTTGCCCTCAGTCACCGTGCAGGTGCGGGTGAAGACGCTTTTGGGTAGCTGGCTGACCAGTGCTGCACTGCCGTGGTCCAGACCCAGAGCGCTCAGCCCGTCTGTGACCATAGTGGTGGCCGTGGAAGAGGAGCTGCTGGTCTCTGCTGTGCGGTAGATGGAGATCCCTTCTTTACGCTTCTGCAGGTGGGAGAGGAGGGAGGTGCTCTTGCCCTGGCCCAGGTGACGGGAGTCCTGGGTGTCCACGACCAAGGCGGCGGCAGAGTTCGAGCGGCCCACCGAGTTTTGGGCGCGGCAGGTATACGTGCCGCTGTCTAGGCTGCGCACGCTCTGGATCCTCAGGGAGCTACTGTCGCCGTCCGAGGTCACCTTGATGCGGTTTGTCTCAGCTAGGTAACGCCCGTCCTTATCCCAGTCAAATTTGGGCTCTGGGTAAGCAGCAACCCGGCAGTGGAAGACCACATCGCCCCCCAGGCTCACGCGTGCAGAGGTAGGCTTGACCATGAAGACGGGGGCCCTCTCCACCATCTCCTGTGGAAGGCCTACATGAAGGGTTACACATGCGTATGCCTCCCCAACGTTGTTTTTGGCCCGGCACATGTACTGGCCGCTGTCTTCCAGGGTTAGATCGTAGATGGTGAGGCGGTAGACATTCCCATCATCCACTGTCTTGAAGCGGCCCCCGGAGGTCAGACGTAGTTTCTCCTTTTCCCAGGTAATCAGTAGGGTGGGGTTGCCCACGATGGTGCAGCTTAGAGTGGCATCCTTGCCCACGCACACTGCGAATGCTTTGGGCCGCGTGAGGAATCTGGGGGCCCCTCCAAACAGGTTCTGGTCCATTACTGGTTCCTAGATTACCAAGGAAATAATGCCATTTAGAATAGAAACACACAATTGAAAGGGATCAATACATGAGTATAGAATATAGAAGTATAGAATAATATATCCAGTAAGTGAGGATAATATAGATAGACTTATAGAAGAATAATAAGATATATCAAGATTATAAGGCAAAAGAAGTAAAAAGTCTTTCTATTGTTGTTGTCAATCATTTAAATCACTTGCCTCTTGAACTACAATGTCACACATACACAACTTCTAGTTTCTCATCCTTCTCATGCCTGACACTAATGCCTAACATGATCATGTAATAACACTACATCAGGAAGTAATGACTTGAAGGTTTGGAAAACCTCAAACACATAGAGGCACAATGTGTTTGAGTGGGCCAATATGGAGTGAAGTGATATCTGTAAATTGAGATCGTTTTCATAGGAACTTGGAAGAATGTGTTAACATGTCCCACACATGGCTCAGATATTTTTTGCGAAGTCTGTCTGCCATGGAAGTCAACAAAATGTAAGATATGCATTGATGACTGATAACTACGGAGGTTCAAAAAGGACATATTCATTTAAAAAAACATGATCTCGTTATGTTGAGATCCCAACTTATTTATCTCAAGATCACGATAACAAAAGTTGTTTTTTCTAGATCACAAGATAACTTTCTCATGATCACGACATAACAAATGTTGTTTTGTCGAGATCACGAAATAAACTCTGTAAATAGGAGTGGACGCATTGATGATAGATTGACTGTATGGCTGGGGTGGCAAAGCCCACAGTGGATCAGCGCATATGCTTTTATTGATTGCTACACTGAAGGATGGTGCATTTCATGCTAACATCATGCTTTCATTTGTTTTTGGAGCTCATTATCAGTTTATAAATTAGAATGTTTGTAAGCTGAATGTCCCCGACCTTGAGCTAAGTAAGAGCTCTTGGGGCATCTAATCCCGCGTGGGGCATTTAAGCCCTGAATGATGCCTGACAGGTAACTCTGAGCCTGTATGCCACCCCAAAGACAACAGCCAATCGCAAGCAACAACGCAGCTAGCATGGCTAGTCTTGTAAGAGAGCTGTCTAGCTAGTTAGTAGATTTTCTTTACAATGTTTGCAAACTGATATGTGACATGTATTAATGGCAAAATGACATGAAAATCAGGCAACAAAAAAAATAATATATATATAAATATATACAGGACCAGTCAAAAGTTTGGACACACCTACTCATTCCAGGGTTTTTCTTTATTTTTACTATTTTCTACATTGTATAATAATATTGAAGACATCAAAACTATGAAATAACACATATGGAATCATGTACTAACCAAAAAAGTGTTAATCAAATCAAAACATGTTTTATATATGAGATTCTTCAAAGTAGCCACCCTTTGCCTTGATGACAGTTTTGCACAATCTTGGCATTCTCTCAACCAGCTTCATGACATAGTCACCTGGAATGCATTTCACTTAACAGGTGTTCTTTGTTAAAAGTTCATTTGTGGAATTTCTTTCCTTCTTAATGCGTTTGAGCCATTCAGTTGTGTTGTGACAAGGTAGGGGTGGTATACAGAGGATATCCCTATTTGGTAATTATTATGTCAAGAACCACACAAATTAGCAAAGAAAAACGACAGTACATCATTACTTTAAGACATGAAGGTCAGACAATTCGGAAAATGTCAAGAACTTTGAATGTTTCTTCAAGTGCAGTCGCAAAAACTATCAAGCACTATGATGAAACTGGCTCTCATGAGGACCCAGAGTTACCTCTGCTGCAGAGGATAAGTTCATTAGAGTTAACTGCACCACAGAAATTGCAGCCAAAATAAATGCTTCACAGAGTTCAAGTAACAAACACATCTCAACATCAACTGTTCAGAGGAGACTACGTAAATCAGGCCTTCATGGTCGAAATACTGCAAAGAAACCCCTACTAAAGGACACCAATAATAAGAAAAGACTTGCTTGGGCCAAGACACACAAGCAATGGACATTATACCAGTGGAAATCTGTCCTTTGGTCTGATGAGTCCAAATTTGGCGTGTCTTTGTGAGACGCAGGGTAGGTGAATGGATGATCTCTGCATGTGTAGTTCCCACCGTGAAGCATGGAGGAGGAGGTGTGATGGTGTGGGGGTTGCTTTGCTGGTGACACTGTCTGTGATTTATTTAGAATTCAAGGCACACTTAACCAGCATGGCTACCACAGCATTCTGCAGCGATATGCCATCCCATCTGGTTTCCGCTTAGTGGGACTATAAACCAACACACCTCCAGGCTGTGTAAGGGCTATTTGATCAAGAAGGAGAGTGATGGATTGCTGCATCAGATGACCTGGCCTCCACAATCACCCGACCTCAACCCAATTGAGATGGTTTGTAATGAGTTGGACCGCAGAGTGAAAGAAAAGCAGCCAGCATGTGCTCAGCATATGTGGGAACTCCTTCAAGACTCTTGGAAAAGCATTCCAGGTGAAGCTGGTTGAAAGAATGCCAAGAGTGTGCAAAGCAGTCATCAAGGCGAAGGGTGGTTACTTTGAAGAATCTAAAATCTAAAATATTTGTTTTATTTGTTACTACATGATTCCATATGTGTTATTTCATAGTTGTGATGTCTTCACTATTATTCTACAATGTAGAAAATAGTAAACATAAAGAAAATCCCTTGAATTAGTAGGTATATCCAAACCTTTGACTGGTACTGTATATATATTATATATATATATTTTTAGCTAAACACATGTGGCTCAGCCATATCAGTTATGCAAGCTAACAACCAGCATAGATAACAGACTAGCTTGCTAGCTAACTAGCTAGCTAACAAGACTACCTAGCTAGCTAACAAGACTACCTAGCTAACTAGCTAGCTCACAAGACCAGCCAAGTTAGCTGCGTTGTTCCTTGCATGCGATTGGTTGTGGTCTTGGGGGCAGCATACAGCCTGGGAGACAAGGCTGCTGGTCAGGCATCGTTCATGGCTTAAATGGGGTCAGCACAGCCACAGGGCTCCTTCATGAAGTGGTTATCGTGCATCCGAACAAATTAATGGATTATGTGTGGTACTTTGATTATCTCTTGATCTCGACAAAATAACTTTTGTTATGTCGTGACAATGAAAAAATTATTTTGTGATCTCGACAAAACAACTTTCGTTATGTAGTGATCATGAGATAAATAAGTTGTGATCTCAACATAACGAGGGAACTATTTGTTTTTATTAATATCTCCTCTCCAGACTTCGGTAGATAACAATAATAACTCAGTAGTTAAAACATTTACAGAGCAAATCACTCAGCCTGGTAGAGAGTTGTTTTACAGGTCTTTACTTTATCTGTTTACAATTACAGTTGAAGTTGGAAGTTTACATACACTTAAGTTGGTGTCATTAAAACTTGTTTTTCAACCACTCCAAAAATTATAGTTTTGGCAAGTCGGTTAGGACATCTACTTTGTGCATGACACAAGTAGGTTTTACAACAGTTGTTTACAGTCTATTTCAGATTATTTCACTTAGAATTCACTGTATCACAATTCCAGTGGGTCAGAAGTTTACATAAACTAAGTTGACTGTGCCTTTAAACAGCTTGGAAAATTCCAGAAAATGATTTCTTGGCTTGGCTTTAGAAGCTTCTGATAGGCTAATTGACATTATTTGAGTCAACTGGAGGTGTACCTGTGGATGTATTTCAAGGCCTACCTTCAAACTCAGTGCCTCTATGCTTGACATCATGGGAAAATTAAAATAAATCAGCCAAGACTTCAGAAAAACAATTGTAGACATCCACAAGTCTGGTTCGTCCTTGGGAACAATTTCCAAACGCCTGAAGGTACCACGTTCATCTGTACAAACAATAGTACGCAAGTATAAACACCATGGGACCACGCAGCTGTCATACCGCTCAGGAAGGAGATGCGTTCTTTGTCTTAGAGATGAACGTACTTTGGTGCGAAAAGTGCAAATCAATCCAAGAACAACAGCAAAGGACCTTGTGAAAATGCTGGAGGAAACAGGTACAAAAGTATCTATATCCACAGTAAAACAAGTCCTATATATCGACATAACATGAAAAGCCACTCAGGAAGGAAGAAGCCACTGCTCCAAATCCGCCATAAAAAAAGCCAGACTACGGTTTGCAACTGCACATGGGGACAAAGATTGTACTTTTTGGAGAATAGTCCTCTGGTCTGATGAAACAAAAATGGAACCGTTTGGCCATAATGACCATCGTTATGTGGGAAGGACTGGTGCACTTCACAAAATAGATTGCATCATGAGGATGGAAAATTATGTGGATATATTGAAGCAACATCTCAAGACATCAGTCAGGAAGTTAAAGCTTGGTTGCAAATGGGATTTCCAAATGGACAATGACCCCAAGCATACTTCCAAAGTTGTGGCAAAATGGCTTCAGGACAACAAAGTCAAAGTATTGGAGTGGCCATCACAAAGCCCTGACCTCAATCCTATAGATAATGTGTGGGCATAACTGAAAAATAGTGTGCGAGCAAGGAGGCCTACAAACCTGACTCAGTTACACCAGCTCTGTCAGGAGGAATGGGCAAAAATTCACCCAACTTATTGTGGGAAGCTTGTGGAAGGCTACCCGAAACATTTGACCCAAGTTAAACAATTTAAAGGCAATGCTACCAAATACTAATTGAGTGTATGCAAACTTCTGACCCACTGGGAATGTGATGAAAGAAATAAAAGCTGAAATAAATAATTCTCTCTACTATTATTCTGACATTTCACATTCTTAAAATGAAGTGGTGATCCTAACTGACCTAAGACAGGGAATTTTTACTTGGATAAAATGTCAGGAATTGTGAAAAACTGAGTTTAAATGTTTTTGGCTAAGGTGTATGTAAACTTACGATTTCAACTGTACATAACCACTACACAATGCTGACTTAAAATTAAATGACAAAATACACAAAGCATGCTGTACATTTGGTGACTTTTAAGAACACATTGAATATAATGTTTCTAGGTTAAATTGTGGCATTCAATGTAACAATCTGCATTTTTATCATTTTGTATAGCACATTTGCCAACTCTGGACAGAGAACCAACTAAAACACTGTGATACAGAGTAACAACATCACAATTAACATTACATGTACTTTTTTTGTTGTTGCCTGTTTTGCATGTTATTTTGTAATTAATACGTATCACATATCAGTTTTCAAAAAATCATAGAGTTAATAAAGCTGCATTCAAACATCGTTTATTTTTTGCTTTCTTGAGTAAGGCAGCTCCAAAATGTAGGAGTTTCAGCCTAGCTCAGTGCTGTGGTGGTGGGGAAGCCAGCGGAATATACGGAGCGTAAGGGTTGGTAATGTTCTCTAGTTGATTGGCTCAGTGTTCTATCACTCATGGGGACACTACGTCACCGCAAAATCTACGAGGAGAACTCGAAGTTCAAGCCCCTTGGGTGCTGCCATAGATTTACATTAGAAGTGCCCATCCAAGAAGACTCAAGGTCATTGGCCACAAATAAAATGACGTCGAATCATATTATATCTACCGTAGCTTTGATTGGACTGATCATGTCAACATCATACTTTCAAAATCTTAGCTAGCAATCTAGAAAGCAGTCATCATCATGAATCAAGTTAACAATCTACTGGCAAATCCTGTCAATCCTATTCACATGAAGAGAAATTATAGATCAAACTAATTTGTGCTCATCAGCCACTGGACATAAACATTACACAAAAAGTTGGAAATCACAAATTCATCAATGAGTGGTTTGCAAGGAATCAGTGGCTAACTGCAAGCTTTGCAAAGCAATCACTAGGCTTCTGTTCAGCGGAGAGGGTGTGTAGTCCAAGTCTGGGTTTAAGGGTCTCTTTTCCAAGCTTAAAAGGATGAACATTCACTCGCAACACACCATGGGCCAGAAAAGGTTGAAGAAATTTGCCATGATGTCAATCCAGCATGACTTCTGCCACATTCAAAACAACTGGAAACTCAGAACTGGGAAATCTCCGACTTCAGTGAGTTCAAGATAACTGGGAACTCGGGAATAAAACAAGCTCCGACTGGGAAAAAATGTTTTGAACGGTCATCTAACTCGGAATTCCAAGTCGGGAACTCAGGCCTCTTTCTAGACCTCCGACCTGAAGATCACTGACGTCATGATTCAACATTGTTTTTTTCAGAGTTCCCACTTTGATGACATTGTTTGATGACAAAATCTGTCCACAAGAAGGACCACCGCGCCACCTTCCTGTTCAAGTGAAAGTTTGCCTCTTATGCGCTTGTCATTCCCTCATGCCATAGTTTGTACATCTCAATTGTCAGTAAAAATCACATTCGTTTAAGCAAGTCAGACATATCAGCCATGTTATTTTAAAAGGCAGTAAATGAAGCTGAATGAACTGTTTCGCTGCCGGACAAGGCTCCGCTGATAGCCAGGTGTAGTGTTGGTAAGGATTCACTCTGTGTTGCTGAAAAGAAAGCTTTGCTGTTGGATAGCTTTATGTGGGCCCTAACAGTTTTGGGGTACCGTTTCTCACCATTATACTGCAATTCAATTCAATAATTCACTCACACAGGCATACAGTGCCTTCGGAAAGTATTCAGACCCCTTGACTTTTTTCAAATTTTGTTACATTACAGCCTTATTCTAAAATGGATTAAATAAATACAAAATCCTCAGCAATCTACACACAATACCCCATAATGACAAAGCGAATACAGGTTTGTAGAAGAAGAAAAAAAAAACAGTAAAACCTTATTTACATAAGTATTCAGACCCTTTGCTATGAGACTCGAAATTGAGCTCAGGTGCATCCTGTTTCCATTGATCATCCTTGAGATGTTTCTACAACTTGATTGTAGTCCACTTGTGGTATATTCAATTGATTGGACATGATTTGGAAAGGCACACACCTGTCTATATAAGGTTCCACAGTTTCCAGTTGGGGCGGCAGGTAGCCTAGTGCATAGATCGTTGGGCCAGTAACCGAAAGGTTGCTGGATCGAATCCCTGAGTTTACAAGGTAAAAATCTGTCGTTCTTTGCCTGAACAAGGCAAAGAATCACTGTTTGCCGGTGGGCCGTCATTGTAAATAAGAATTTGTTCTTAATAGACTTGCCTAGTTAAACAAACAAACAAAACAAAAAAACAATGCATGTCAGAGCAAAAACCAAATCATGATGTCGAAGTATTTGTCTGTAGAGCTCTGAGAACTGTGTCGACGCACAGATCTGGAGAGTAACAAAAAATGTCTGCAGCATTGAAGTTCCCCAAGAACACAGTGGCCTCCATAATTCTTAAACGGAAGAAGTTTGGAACCACCAAGACTCTTCCTAGAGCTGGCCGACAGGCCAAACTGAGCAATCAGGGGAGAAGGGCTTTGGTCAGGGAGGTGACCAAGAACCTGATGGTCACTCTGACAGAGCTCTTGAGTTCCTCTGTGGAGATGGGAGAAACTTCCATGATGACAACAATATCTGCAGCACTCCACCAATCAGGCCTTTATGGTAGAGTGGCCAGGCAGAACCACTCCCCAGTAAAAGGCACCTTAAGAATCTCAGACCATAACAAGATTCTCTGGTCTGATGAAACCAAGATTGAACTCGTTGGCCTGAATGCCAAGCATCACGTCTGGAGGAAACCTGGCACCATCTCTACGGTGAAGCATGGTGGTGGCAGCATCATGCTGTGGGGATGTTTTTCAGCGGCAGGGACTTGGAGACTAGTCAAGATCAAGGCAAAGATGAATAGAGCAAAGTACAGA
Source organism: Brachymystax lenok tsinlingensis (assembly GCA_030435695.1). Classification (NCBI taxonomy): domain Eukaryota; kingdom Metazoa; phylum Chordata; class Actinopteri; order Salmoniformes; family Salmonidae; genus Brachymystax; species Brachymystax lenok. The sequence continues at coordinate 12,486,198 of CM059801.1, forward strand.
GAGATCCTTGATGAAAACCTGCTCCAGAGCACTCAGGAGGTTCACCTCCCAACAGGACAACGATCCTAAGCACACAGCCAAGACAACGCAGGAGCGGCTGAATATCCGTGAATGGCCCGGACTTTAACCCGATCTAACATCTCTGGAGAGACCAGAAAATAGCTGTGCAGCAACGCTCCCCATCCAACCGGACAGAGCTTGAGAGGATCTGCAGAGAAGAATGGGAGAAACTCCCCAAATACAGGTGTGCCAAGCTTGTAGCGGCATACCCAAGAATACTCAGGTACTGAGTAAAGGGTATGAATACTTATGTAAATGTGATATTTCAGATTTTAAATTAGCAAGAATTTCAAAAAACCTGTATTTGTTTTGAAATTATGGGGTATTGTGTGTAGATTGATGAGGAAAAATAACAATTTAATCAATTTTAGAATAAGACTGTGTGGATATACACACATTCACACACACACATAGACACAGAAACACTGTTATATACACACATCACAATTGCTGTTACCAGACTCATATGTACTATTGCACAATTTAAACACTTGCCCAACAATTCCCCCTTTTCTCTGATACAACTCATGTGTAAATATTGGACTATAAATTGTACCTTCCTGTGTTATACTAAAATGTTTATTCTATTCTACTGAACCATTTACTTTATGTTCCTATTCTTATCTTCTAATATTTGTTATTGTTGTTGCAGAAGGAACCTGCAAGAAGGAACCTGCAAGTAAGGATTTAGTTGGATGGTGTATACCACGTGTATCCTATGCATAGTACCATCAAAACTTGAAACTTGAAACAACATCACTTTTGAAATACAATAAATACCCTATAATACATATCCTATTAACTATTAAAGTTAACAAATTATATGTTGTATTCACATCTCCAACTCAACAAAAAATACAAGTTAATGAATGGGATTGAGCCATTGGCTCAAATCGAACTTTCCAAGCACTAGATAGATCTCCTTTAAATGTTGATATTTGGTTGCGTTGTCTTTAGGCTACTTAACGATAAATAGCCTAAAGTTAAGGCTATTTTACAAACTAATGTAACATTCAACCTCACAATTGAATATCACATCCATGGCCACATTTTGAGGTTACTGTTAACTATACATTTATTCTGTTAACTATACTCATCTTCTTTCTTCATTACTAGCATGATGTACTTTTAATGTAGGCTAATCTCAATTGCAATCCAGGTAATTTGGTTCTGCTATTAGATTAACCACAGTGATACACATTCATATGTTAGTTAAAAAGATATATATATTTGACATTGAATTCCCATTTTAACTTTGCTTTTAAATGGTTAAAAGCGCAGTGATAGACATTCGGTGACAACTAAACCAAAAATCAGACATTGTTTTTCTTGTAATTTGGTTGTGCTTTTAGAAGGTTGAAAGCAGAGTGATAACACATGGAAATTCAACAAACGTTTGGCTGTCTTTTTGAATGGGTGAATATAGGTTGATTGATCAACATCTTAAACAAATATAAGTCAATTATCCACGTTGAAATGACAAAGGTAAACTGACATCCGCGCACCGCCAGATTGGGACAAATGATGTTTTAACATGGTTAAATAGAACAGGTATGTGTCTTTGAAAGGGTGACATTTGCCATCTTTGTCACCTCACTCCCCTGAGCTGCCTGTACCAAAAATAACCTCAGCTGTCGGGCCGCGTCTCTTTCCATTGCCATTTGTAGAAGCGAAGAGGGATCAACTGTTTTGATAGGGCACCACAACTGAAGGAAACGCTTCTTTGTTCTATATTGTTTGATAAACTTGCCAATAACATTAGCCTATGCAAATTGATCATACATGTTTTATGTAGTTGGTTTTGTGTAGGCTAGATAGTCGGCAAAAAAACGTTTTACGGAAGGTATTCTCGGACCAACAAAGTCGCTCATTGTAATTAAATAAATAAGTTATTAAAACATACTTTTGGGGGAAGGTAAAACTGTCACCACAAACATACAGCACATTAATCAACATGATTCCTCTAAAAAGACGACACTCGATTCCCATTTAAAAATATATGAATTATGCCTTATTAAATTATAAATTATGTTGATCAGTGATTGCAAATTGAATGTCCTTTTAGGTTATTTAAACTGGGAACTGGGTTAGTTCAACTTCAGCAATGATTTGCTCACCTTGAGTCTTCAGCCACTCTGATAAAACAGCGCTGAAACATGTGAACTAAAATTTAACAAAGTTTTACAGTCCGTAAAATAATCCAATCTGTGCCGTTGAGATCACATAAATGTATGTCCTGTGCGTATCAATATTCCTACAATGATGATTGTGTATCCAGGAAAGTGTAACATTCCCCCAGTCTCCTGCGGTGGGTGGTTGACTACGCTTTATTTTTTCTAAGTTGGTACCTCATGATGCCAAATAGCTAACGTTCCTATTTTGGTGCAGCCTCCATTCCAAAATAGACTTGTCATTTAATGTAGAGATAGCCTAGGTGCTGGAGCATGGGTCTGGACAGGCTGGTATATGTTATCTATCGGACTACCCTGAAACAATACTCATGCCATGTTTATATGATATCTGAATGAAAGTGACTAACAACGGTATTTTTCGGCATTAATACTATACGTTTAGATAGCTGGCTAGACTAAATAACCGAATCAAAAAAATGACATGGGCTAATTGAGTGACTGTCAGTGAGTGACATATATAAAGAGGAAAACTACTGATGGACAACCAATTTTCGAAATTGCACCTTGTGTACTCTACTATTCTAACTGTCAACAGTAATTTAAGACCCCGACTGAGTTCCACAAAAAAATGAAAATAGAAAAAACTACAGAGGTCTGGACGTTGGTGTCCTCTTGTAGCTACGGGCATGCATTGCCTACAGCACTCAATTATCTTGTCTCCATTTAGAACAGTTTACCAAAACTCATTCAAATCAATCCACAGAGCAATTCAAAGAATTGGTATAAAAATCAGCACTCCTAATATCGGACCACAGAGGAAAGAGCATTTCATTGGATGTAAGTAGGTCTAGCCCTATTCGGACGGGATCAGTTTTACTGGGGGAGGTCGGGTAATTCCAGCCAGAATAACCTACAGATCCTCTGATTATACTTGCCCCGTGCAAATCATCATCCCTGTTTTTTGAGAGAAATGTCTGAGTTTGACAGGTGTTGCTCGCGGTTTGAGCAAGAAAACAAGAACTGGTTCGATACATTGAACAAAGTTCTGCGCGTAGCCTATATATGAAGGGCCTAAATGTATCAATTAATGTTGTAAGATTGTGTTGCAACTTTCACAGTGAAGGCTTTTGTTTATACGTTTTGTGCGCATTAAAATTATACATCGCCAAATGGATCATAAAAAATGGGAGTTCACTTTTTTATTCATAGCCTAAAGACGCATATGAAGTGCAAGTGCGCTGTTTTGCTCACAAGGCTGTGGGGCATTTAGTACGTCTTCTACTGCGGATCGCTAAAATATCCTAATGATTATTTATGATCACACTTCCTCAAAAAACGTTGAGACACTATACCAAAGAAGGTTTCGAAATTTGGGAACCAAACTCCAGTTATCAGTGTAGCCAGTTTTCGCCCTGACTTGTTGAGATATCTTCAGGCCTAGAAAAAAACCTGGAGGCTTCCTTCATAACTGTCAATTTATATATAGATATATAAAAAAGAGCATTACAGGGGGCAGGTTGGAAAAAACTAATCCCGTACGAATCGTCCTCTGGAAAAAATTACATTCTGGGGTATGTCAGTTATTCTGGGGTATGTCAGGTGGGTCTAATCCTGAATGCTGATTGGTTAAAACCGCATTCCACCCGGTGTCCATTCTAAAAATGACCACCGGCTAAAGCTATGACATTAAAATTGTTATTTACTCTGTTCAATCTGACTGTGCAATCCACTGTCTCATCAGCCCAGCCAGGCAATTATAAACTTGATCTCCACTATAAAAAGCATCTAGACATTATCTCACATTTCTTTTTTTAGTTTGCAACTATGGAGATTTGTAAAAACCTTGCTGTCTGTTTCTCCAACATTTGCAACATTGTTTCAATATTCAAATTGGATATCCAGCTGTCCCATAATGAACTTGTCAGGAGTAGGGAAGAGACAGACAGGCAGGCAGTGTTTCTCAGCCAGTGGAAATCATGAATCAGCTGGCAGTAGACAGTCATGAAGAGGGCCTATTCCTCCTAAAAAGATTAGTCATGGGTCCTGAGATCCTCAAAAGGTTCTACAGCTGCAACATCGAGAGCAATCCTGACTGGTTGCATCACTGCCTGGTACGTTAATTGCTCGGCCTCCGACCGCAAGGCACTACAGAGGGTAGTGCGTACGGCCCAGTACATCACTGGGGCTAAGCTGCCTGCCATCCAGGACCTCTATATGCCAGGCGGTGTCAGAGGAAGGCCCTAAAAATTGTCAAAGACCCCAGCCACCCCAGTCATAGACTGTTCTCTCTACTACCGCATGGCAAGCGGTACCGGAGTGACAAGTCTAGGACAAAAAGGCTCTCAACAGTTTTTACCCTCAAGCCATAAGACTGCTGAACAGGTAATCAAATGGCTTCCCGGACTATTTGCATTGTCCCCCAACCCCTCTTTACGCTGCTGCTACTCTCTGTTTATCATATATGCATAGTCACTGTAACTATACATTCATGTACATACTACCTCAATTGGCCCAACAAACCAGTGCTCCCGCACATTGACTAACCGGGTATCTGCATTGTGTGCCCCCTCCCCAACCCCACTTTAACGCTACTGCTACTCTCTGTTTATCATATATGCATAGTCACTTTAACCATAACTACATGTACATATACTACCTCAATCAGCCTGACTAACCGGTGTCTGTATGTTGCCTCGCTACTTTTATAGCAACGCAACTGTTATTTTTCACTGTCTTTTTACTGGTGTTTTTATTTCTTTACTTACCTATTGTTCACCTAATACCTTTTTTGCACTGTTGGTTAGAGCCTGTAAGTAAGCATTTTACTGTAAGGTCTACACCTGTTATATTCGGCGCACGTGACAAATAAACTTTGATTTGATTTGATCATTTTCATGGATATATACAAAGAAATGTCCATTGAAAAAAGGTAAAACGAAACGAAGTGCAGCTAGTTTGCAGTCTTTCCAGCTTCAGATTGAAGTTTTTGTGTTAGCTGTGTTGTTGGCTAGATCCTCTGAACAACAGTGTCCTGACGAGTGAGCAAATTTTCTATGCCAGGCCTCTAGCAACCGAACGGAAAGAACGAACTACCATCCGGCTTGGGTAGCAACCCTAGATGTGGAAGGATGAAATAAACTCATTAAAAAAAGAAACGTCCCTTTTTCACGACCCTGTCTTTCAAAGATAATTCGTAAAAATGCAAATAACTTCACAGATCTTCATTGTAAAGGGTTTAAACACTGTTTCCCATGCTTGTTCAATGAACCATAAACAATTAATGAACATACACCTGTGGAACGGTCGTTAAAACACTAACAGCTTACAGACGGTAGGCAATTAAGGTCACAGTTATGAAAACTTAGGACACTAAAGAGGCCTTTCTACTGACTCTGAAAAACACCAAAAGAAAGATGCCCAGGGTCCCTGCTCATCTGCGTGAATGTGCCTTAGGCATCCTCCATGGAGGCATGAGGACTGCAGATGTGGCCAGGGCAATAAATTGCAATGTCCGTACTTTGAGACGCCTAAGACAGCACTACAGGGAGACAGGACGGACAGCTGATCGTCCTCGCAGTGGCAGACCACGTGTAACAACACCTGCACAGGATCGGTACTTCCGAACATGACACCTGCGGGACAGGTACAGGATGGCAACAACAACTGCCCGAGTTACACCAGGAACGCACAATCTCTCCATCAGTGCTCAGACTGTCCGCAATAGGCTGAGAGAGGCTGGACTGAGGGCTTGTAGGCCTGTTGTAAGGCAGGTCCACACCAGACATCACCGGCAACAACATCGCCTTTGGGCACAAACCCACCGTCGCTGGACCAGACAGGACTGGCAAAAAGTGCTCTTCACTGACGAGTCGCGGTTTTGTCTCACCAGGGGTGATGGTTGGATTTGCGTTTATCGTCGAAGGAATGAGCGTTACACTGAGGCCTGTACTCTGGAGCGGGATCGATTCGGAGGTGGAGGATCCGTCATGGTCTGGGGCGGTGTGTCACTGCATCACCGGACTGAGCTTGTTGTCATTGCAGGCAATCTCAACGCTGTGCATTACAGGGAAGACATCCTCCTCCCTCATGTGGTACCCTTCCTGCAGGCACATCCTGACATGACCCTCCAGCATAACAATGCCACCAGCCATACTGCTCGTTCTGTGGGTGATTTCCTGCAAGACAGCAATGTCAGTGTTCTGCCATGGCCAGCGAAGAGCCCGGATCTCAATCCCATTGCCTTGGTGGAAGAGTGGGGTAACATCTCACAGCAAGAACTGGAGAATCTGGTGCAGTCCATGAGGAGGAGATGCACTGCAATACTTAATGCAGCTGCTGGCCACACCAGATACTGACTATTACTTTTGATTTTGAACCTCCCTTTGTTCAGAGACACATTATTCAATTTCTGTTAGTCACATGTCTGTGGAACTTCTTCAGTTTATGTCTCAGTTGTTGAATCTTGTTATGTTCATACAAATATTTACACATGTTAAATTTGCTGAAAATAAACGCAGTTGACAGTGAGAGGATGTTTCTTTTTTTTGCTGAATTTAGTACTCATAAATTCATAAAAATATTGTTTTCATGAAAATATTATTATTTATTATTTGAATATGTTGGTAACCAGTTAGATCGTACCAGCGGATCGTACCAGCGTGTTTTTCCCCGTTTTCTTGTTTCTCAAGTTTTTGATTTTAGTCTTCCTGGCTCTGAGCCTTCTGCCTGTCCGGACCCTGAGCCTGTCTGCCGTCCTGTACTTGCCTGACTCTTCTGGATTACGAACCTCTGCCTGCCCTTGACCTGCCTTTTACCTGCTCCCCTGTGTTAAAATAAACATTCTGAGATTCAAACTATCCGCCTCCTGTGTCTGCATCTGAGTCGTGGTAGAGTCATGCACTTGAGAATTCATTCTTGCAATCTTAGAAAGTAAAGGCAGGGCCAAATAGTTCAAAGCAGAATCATATTATCCTATATGGCTCTGGTTCAAAGCATGGTCTTCTTCAGCTGTAATCTGTTTTACAGGTCATTATAGGAGTAATGAAGAGGAAGTGCAGTGCAGATGCAGCTCCTGTCTGACTGTTTGCCTTCAAGCCATATCCTGGTCCTACACTCTTAGATGAAAAGGTGCTCTCTAGAACCTAAAAGGGTTCTTCGGCTGTCCCCATAGGATAACCTTTTTTGGTTCCACAAAAAGGTTCTACCTGGAACCAAAAAAGGGTTATCCTATGGGGACAGCCGAAGAACCCTTTTAGGAACCATTTTTCTAAGAGTGTATCCCTCCCACTGTGGGCTTTCCCCCATGTCTGCTCTGCTTAGCTTACTGTGTGACTGACAACAGCAGCAGGCCTCCCATGGCCCTTATATAAACTCTCTGAAACTCTAGAGGAGGGTAATCCTAAACTTACTAACTCTCTGTTGCCACGAACTACTTGAATTCTGACTTCTGGACTTTACTGCATGTCCTGAGCTAACTTGAGAATAATCTGAGTCCTATAGGACTCTGTAATATAGAGATGTAATACTCATGTTGAGTATTAAACCAGAGTCAGTCATATTGTAAACTGACAGTCATGCTTTTGACAAACCATGGAAAGGCCAATATTATGCTTCGGTGACAAGACAAGATGTATACACTTTTATGCCAATACTGTACCTGATAGGGGATATGTGAATTGGATAGGGTCACATAAACTAAATACATTTGTATTATATCTGCTTTTAGAATTACAGACTGTCAGCACATGAACAGTAGGCCTAATACGTTCAGCCTAGTTTGGCTATCTATTTATGTTTGTACTATTTATTATCAATGAGACGGACACTTCAATGTCCTTTCCTTTACACAGACATACATGTGCAGCATTGTAAAGGGACAAATGGCACCTCAGTTGCTTTAGAAGGGGTGGTCGTTTGCTGGGAATGCTTTTCGGATATTTACTGAAGGGTGTGGAAAAGATTTACAATGCCCCTCTAGACCGGCTGGTTTTATATGCAAGGCCAGCTCTGATAGGATTCCAATCATAACAACTCAAGATGGACAGTGAACTTTGCACAATCACAATCACACAAACTTTATGAGGATTGTTTTTAGACATGCAATGCTTTGGATAAATGTAATACTGACCATGTGTTGTACTTAAAAAGTGTCTGTATATTATTACAGTAGATTGTCAGAAGCACTACATTTGACATTTTAGTCATTTAGCAGAGGCTCTTATCCAGAGTGACTTACAGTTAGTGCATTCATCTTAAGATAGCAAGGTGGGACAACCACATATCACAAGCATAGTAAGTACACTAATCTGTAAGGTAATATTACAGTATGATTGTGTGTGCACAAAGCAAGCACAACCATCTCTGCAGCACTCCACCAATCAGGCCTTTATGGTAGAGCGGCCAGACGGAGGCCACCCCTCAGTAAAAGGCACATGACAGTCCACTTGGAGTTTGCCAAAAGGCACCTAAAGGACTCTCAGACTATGAGAAACAAGATTATCTGGTCTGATGAAACCAAGATTTAACTCTTTGGCCAAAATGCCAAGGATCACGTCTGGAGGAAACCTGGCACAATCCCTACGGTGAAGCATGGTGGTGGCAGCATCATGCTGTGGGGATGTTTTTCAGTGGGAAGGACTGGGAGGCTAGTCAGGATTGAGGGAATAGGAACGGAGCAAGTACAGATAGATCCTTGATGAAAACCTGCTCCAGAGTGCTCAGGACCTCAGACTGGATCACCTTCCAACAGGACAACAATCCTAAGCACACAGCCAAGACAACGCAGGAGTGGCTTCGGGACGAGTCTCTGAATGTCCTTTAGTGGCCAAGCCAGAGCCCGGACTTGAATCCGATCGAACATCTCTGGAGAGACCTGAAAATAGCTGTGTAGCGAAGCTCCCCATCCAACCTGACAGAGCTTGAGAGAATCTGCAGAGAAGAATGGGACAAACTGCCCAAATACAGGTGTGCCATGCCTGTAGCGTCAGACCCAAGAAGATTCAAGGATGTAATCGCTGCCAAAGGTGCTTCAACAAAGTACTGTTTTTACTTTGTCATTATGAGGTATTGTATGTAGATTGGTGAGGGGAAAAAGCTCTTTAATCAATGATAGAATAAGCCTGTAATGTAACAAAATGTGGTAAAATCAAGGGGTCTGAATACTTCCGAATGCAGTGTATTATATACTTAGTGTGACACCTCCAGGCAGAACTTCAATGAAAATACTACAGCAGTGCAGCTACATGTTGCCTACAGTATCTTGTATCCTTTCTTCATTGTGGCGTTTTTACCTTGAACTATTATTCAATGACTGTTTATTTGTAATGACACATCTATGTGTGTAGATTTGAACTAAATGGGAATGTGTGTGAAAATAAATAGATTTTTTGTTAAAATGTTGTTTTAGACAAGATAAGAGTGTTCTCCAAAGACACAAAATGCTTGAAATGCCTTTGTTGCAGAGGATCTGACCCTCTTCTGGCCTATCAAGCGACCTCTCAGCCATCTACAGTGAGGTCAAGTCTGTATCATGTTGGCGTTTCAAACATGCACTGTGCACCTGTTTTTGACAAGATAACAGGATTAGATATTTCACTGCATGTCCAGGATGTGGCGAGAATGAGACAGTCCACTAATTGATATATAGCCATTTTAAATGTGGGACATTCAAACAGAAGATCCGTTTTGCCGACATTAGCAAATTAATATTCTTCACCTCGTCAATTCAAGATGATACAAATCAGTAAAATGTACAGATGAGCTAGATATAGAAATCAAAAGTTTTCTCTGTAGCTGGAAGGTTTTATGGTACGTGCTTGTGAGTTGTGAGTTTGTGTATGTAAGCTGGTGGTTCTTTGACCTAGTGGCAGACAGACTTAAAAGAAATAAAAGGTCTTTCAAACCAGAGTTGCAACACACATTTTGATTGACGGCGGGAACATGAATCATGAGACGCTTCCCAACTTTCCTGGCTGACCTTTCCTACTTCTAATTGGCCAGTACCTTCAGAAACATACGTCACTCAAGAACACTCAACTCCATATGTCAATGAAGTGCACTTTTGACAAACTGTATCATCAACAACATTGTTCCTATTGTCATCCTAGTAACAACAACAATACAGTTAACCCTGAAGCGTTTTTAAGGCGTGATCAACCATATAAAACATAGTTGTATAGGTTTGAGGATAAAATCTATGCTTGCATTTCATTGCAAAATATAACAGTGGGCAGTAACAGCTGCAAAACTTATATTTGTTGTGTTCAGAATGATTGTTCATTATGCTGTTTAAAATAAATATATATCTAATTTAGCAATATTAAAGGCCAATGCTCTGATTTATCTATTTAGCAGACAAATTAGGCTTTGTTGAAACATGTAGGGACTTTTTCCGGAAACAGATTAGTCCAACTTCTGTAAAAAGCATGACGACACACATGACGAAAGAGTGGTTTCCTAAGAGCCTGGTTTGCTCAATCCTGGATTCTCTTGTAAGAACAACAGACAGACTACAAAACAGCAGAAGTAGGAAGTAGGAATCAGACTTGAAGATGAAGGTTCAGGTGAGATCTCTCATCCTGCTCGCTGTGGCTGTCCTGCTGGTCAGATCTCAGAACCAGACTGAGACCAGGTATGAAGACATCATCTCAGTTGCTTTGCCTCTGCAGCTTCCTGGGGAAGAGCAGGCTTTCCGTCCAATTCTGAACCAGCTTGAAGTCGAGACTGTGAGTATTCCTGACAGTAGGAATGTTTCCTTCCTTCCAAAAAGTTTGTGCCATGTTTAATTTAATATTTTTTATTTCAGTCAAGTCAAGGGATAATTGTCTGTTTAATATGCACCATCATGTACACATTTTCTTAGCTCTTTTTTGTGGAAAAGAAACAGACTCAATGTGGGGGAATGACAATTGAAAGAAATGACAATACTAAGTCCCAGTATTGTCTTTGTCTCTCTGACCTCAGTTGATTACAGAGGATAAGGACCAGTCTGAGGTGTCTGTAAGGCTGACCTTCCCCATGCAGGAGACTTTCTGCAGTAGATCACAGGGGCAGCCAGGCAAACCATGCCCTCTGAAGAAAAATGGGGTAAGAACAATTGGATTTTACAGTATTGTGGGGGAATAATAATCATGGGAAGCAGGAAATTACAAATAATATGCTGAGGTTAGCAAATGGCTAATTGTAAATTTCTCCTTCCTCTAGAAACTAATGATGTGCAGCATGAAGGTCAGACATCAGATTCTGGAGGCTAGCAACAACCTGAACACTGACCTGTCTAAAATTTATTGTGAATACGTGGAGGCAGAAGATGCTATGCAGGTACTGAGCAATGCAAGTTATTTCTCAACACCTCTCTACCTACATTAGTTAGGATGTCATGATAATGGTAGCCTAACAGTGTCAGAACAGTTGATCTGCAATCTAAAAATGTAGATGTGAAAAGTGCATAATCTGCTTATGAATTTGGAGGTTGAACTTCATGTTTCTTGAGAAAGTAAACATGCACCTTATTTTTCTGATTATACTTGTCTAATTATTCAGATTTTACACGCAAAATAAATACTATGAATATTTTTCATGATTGCAGCAGAAGATTTGGACAAGAAGAGGCAAAGCCAGCATATGCTCCAGAGGCAAAGGTTGCAAGTTTGGCAGCAATGGTCGTCCTGGGGGTGGCTCCTTAATCGGTCGTCCTGGGGGTGGCTCTCGTCCTGGGGGTGGCTCCTTAATTGGTCGTCCTGGGGGTGGCTCTCGCCCTGGGGGTGGCTCCTTAATCGGTCGTCCTGGGGGTGGCTCTCGTCCTGGGGTTGGCTCCTTAATTGGTCGTCCTGGGGGTGGCTCTCGCCCTGGGGGTGGCTCCTTAATCGGTCGTCCTGGGGGTGGCTCTCGCCCTGGGGGTGGCTCCTTAATTGGTCGTCCTGGGGGTGGCTCTCGCCCTGGGGGTGGCTCCTTAATTGGTCGTCCTGGGGAAGGCTCTCGTCCTGGGGGTGGCTCTCGTCCTGGTGGTGGCTCTCGCCCTGGGGTTGGCTCCTTAATTGGTCGTCCTGGGGTGGCTCTCGCCTGGGGGTGGCTCAATCGGTCGTCCTGGGGTGGCTCTCGCCCTGGGGTGGCTCCTTAATTGGTCGTCCTGGGGGTGGCTCTCGCCCTGGGGGTGGCTCCTTAATCGGTCGTCCTGGGGGTGGCTCTCGTCCTGGGGGTGGCTCTCGTCCTGGGGGTGGCTCTTTTGGGGTGGCTCTGGGGGTGGCTGGATTTATCAGAGATCACCGTGATTGAAATCGCTTTGCATATATCAGCACGATACAACCTCTGGATAACTGCAAAAACCTCATCTATCAAAGAAATGTCGTAAGGTTATTTATTTTTGTTATTTTATTATTATTTTTTTGTATCAACGTACCTACTCTTACATGCCAATTGTTGAATTTTATGAAAATTACTACCAGATTATGTTTACGGCAATAAACTGCAAAATAAGTTTACAAAAGATAATGTCTGTAAAATGTGATATTTATTTAATGTTTCATGACAGTTCAGGAATTCATTTTTTCATAGTTTTTGTGTTTATTGTTCATTATGCTGTTTCAAATAAATAGCTGTACTCTGTCAGATCTATTAGGCCGGCAGGCAGTGAAACAGATCTATTAGGCCGGCAGTGAAACATGTATTAAATTAAGAGTAATTGATACGTTTCCGCCTAGGGACCGGGAATGTAAGAGCCATAATGCAAGAAAGAGCATTTTGCTACTTTTAAGTTATTATGTACACAAATACATGTGCCACAATGGAGCAATTTGGCAGTTTACAGTGAAGAAAACAGAATTGCAGTGCATCTTAAATAAGAAACTTAACATGATTAAAAGAGAAACACTTTAAAGGTCAAATGCAGCCGTTTTTTATGTCAATATCAAATAATTTCTGAGTAACAATGAAATGCTTTACTGTGATCGTTTTCAATAAAAATTGTCAAAAATAAACAAAAATAGCTTCTTAGCGAAATGCAATTTTTCAAGCACGAATTTAGCTAGGACTGTCTGGGAGTGGTCTGAGAGAGGGTCCTAATTGGAAGAGCCTAATGGGAGGGATGTGTAGCCTGAAAACTAGCTGTTATTGGCAGAGAGCAGGGAAAACTCTCTTTGTTATTGGTCTATTAACTTATACAAAATACAAAATCCCGACCCAGAAAAACAAAATGAAATTTCAGGTCTTTTCAAAAAGCTCTTACACTAAAAGTTCATTATGATAATTTGTACAATTTCACAGTATTATTCCAACATCATAGTGTGGAAATATATAGAAAACACAGGGACTCACGTTTTTGACATTATTGCCCCTTTAATAAAAACATTTCAATTTGAACAACTTCCCCATCTAGTGTCCGTTCAAAAAAACTAGCAAGTGATGGTATTGGGCTTTTCTTGCTCCTGTAGTTGCCCACCCTGCATTGTCCTTTCTCCGGGTCGCTCATCCCTTGTAGGTGGCAGCCAGTTGGAGAATTTGTTTGAACTCTGCAGCTTGAGAGCAAATTTCAGACAAAATTTAATCTCTGCTGCAATGGTTGCATCTGTAGGGTTTGACAGGCCACTGCGTATGAGGTGTAGTCAGAACCGAGGATGATCTTGAGGGCCCTCCTCTGAACTCTCTCTAAGGCAGGGATGGAAAACTTTTATTGGGGTGGGGGCCACCAAAAATCTGAACTCATCATGAGTTGGAAATATAAGGGTGGTGGCGGTGGTGGTGTTCTCTGTATGTGTGTCAGTTTCTCAAGTGAAATAAAGCAACCTCTGAGATTTAAAAAGAAAATGAAAATGCTTGTAGGAAGGTGGTTTCTCATTTCTTATCGCATCAGGGTGTTGTCTGTTACATGTAATAGCATCTGACATCTGTCAAACATAGAATAGTGGAATTTTTAAAGAGAGAGAAAAAGGAAAAGTATTCAAGTGTTCATTTTTTTTTTACTTCATAATACATGTGACACAGACCGTTTTAAATGCCTTAGTGGTTATAGATGTAGATATACACTGAGCATACAAAACATTAGGAACACCTTCCTAATATTGAGTTGCATCCCCTTTGCCCTCAGAACAGCCTCGATTCGTCGGTGCATGGACTCTACAAGGTTTCGAAAGCGTTACACTGTGATGATGTCCCATGTTGACTCCAATGCTTCCCAAGGTTGTGTCAAGTTGGCTGTATGTCCTTTGGGTGATGGATCATTCTTGACACACATGGGACACTGTTGAGAGTGAAAAACCCAGCAGTGTTGCAGTTCTTGACTCACTCAAACCGGTGTGCCTGGCACCTACTACCATACCTCGTTCAAGCGCACTTAAATCTTCTGTCTTGCCCATTCACCATCTGAATGGCATACATACACAATCCATGTCTCAATTGTTTTAAGGTCTAAAAATCCTTCTTTATCCTGAGTCCTTCCCTTCATCTACACTGATTTAAGTGGATTTAACAAGTGAAATCAATCAAGGGATCATAGCTTTCACCTGGATTCACCTGGTCAGTCTATGTCATGGTTCCTAATGTTTTGTACACTCAGTGTATATTCTCAGTCTCAAGTACTTGCCTTATTCGCATTAATTAACAGTATACTGCCTATACTGATTCTAAATGGCTCACACAAGATGTGAATATAACAATTCAACACATGTAGTCACAAAGGCAGGATACATAAGAAAAAGTGAATCTGCAGTGCATAGATAAAACAATGCTAAGGACACTTCCACACTGGTCTGATTAGTGTTAAAGCAACATGACAGGTTGGTCTCTTGGCCTGCCACAGACCATAGATGACCCACTCCTCCAAGGGTAGAGTGAGGCATTCTGGTGAGGAAAACCAGCGTAAGGCGCTCAGACAAGAGGCTTGTATATGTGCTTTCTTGAGCAGGGGGGCCTTGCGGGCGCTGCAGGATTTCAGCCCTTCACGGCGTAGTGTGTTACCAATTGTTTTCTTGGTGACTATGGTCCCAGCTGCCTTGAGATCATTGAAAAGATCCTCCCGTGTAGTTCTGGGCTGATTCCTCACCGATCTCATGATCATTGCAACTCCACGAGGTGAGATCTTGCATGGAGCCCCAGGCCGAGGGAGATTGACAGTTATTTTGTTGTCACCTTCTCACCAAGTTGCTTGGCGATGGTCTTGTAGCCCATTCCAGCCTTGTGTAGGTCTACAATCTTGTCCCTGACATCCTTGGAGAGCTCTTTGGTCTTGGCCATGGTGGAGAGTTTGGAATCTGATTGATTGATTGCTTCTGTAGACAGGTGTCTTTTATACAGGTAACAAGCTGAGATTAGGAGCACTCCCTTTAAGAGTGTGCTCCTAATCTCAGCTCGTTACCTATATAAAAGACACCTGGGAGCCAGAAATCTTTCTGATTGAGAGGGGGTCAAATACTTATTTCCCTCATTAAAATGCTAATCATTTTATAACATTTTTCAAATGCGTTTTTCTGGATTTTTGTTGTTGTTATTCTGTCTCTCACTGTTCAAATAAACCTACCATTAAAATTATAGACTGATCATTTCTTTGTCAGTGGGAAAACTTACAAAATCAGCAGGGGATCAAATACTTTTTTCCCTCACTGTAGGAGCAGGAGGTTGACTAGGGTAACTGGTAGAAATTCTTTGGTTGTTGATACCCACAGATAATGTAATCCACGGATAATGTAATCCACAGATAATGTAATCCACAGATAATGATGAGACACTCAAAACTGGAGAAAAAAACTGAAGACTTCACAGTACATGTATGCCATCATCCTTACCATCATCATCATCATCATCATCATCATCATCATCATCATCGTCATCATCGTCATCATCATCAATAAGCACAGGTTTGTCTAATTCTACGTTTTAAGCCCCAGCATCTAATAACAACACTTCTAACCTGATTGAGTAAATTTTTTTAAGTAAGATTATTTGTTTTGGTACGTACCTCATGATAGCAAACTGCAGGGGGTACAGACGCTGTGGAGGGCAAGGTTATTATAGTTTTGTGATTTAATATTAGTTATTTAATTCATCAGGAGGCTGATCCCTCCTGATGACCCGGCTGTCACGACTCCAACCAGGTCATCAGGTCATGCCAACCCGGGTCATCAGTGTCACAAACGAGACTCCCGCGGTTCCTCCTGCTCACCACCAGAGGGAACCCTCTCCTGAGTATTAAGCCCTGAACTACAATTCCCACATACCTGGTTCTGATTACCGTTGCACCTGACTCCCATTAGCAGACTATTTAGGTGCTCTCTCTCTTTCTCTCTTTGCGAAGTCTTGTTATCCCTGGTGATCATTTCTGAGCGTTTTCTCCCGTGTCTGTCATTTCGTGGTTATACTCTGGACTGTTTTTCCCTTTTTGATTCTTTGCTGCCTGCCCTGGACTACATTCTTTACTGGACTGATTTTTGTAAGCTTGCTGCCTGCCCTGACCTAATGCCTGTACCTGGATTACGATTTGCCTTACCCCTGCTGTTGTGTTTGCTGGCGATTGACCCTGTTTGTACGATCACGATTGTAATAAAACTGCAAATGGATCCTCACTCTCATGGAGCGTCATTACAATCAGGAAGTTTCAGCCAATGACGTTGGAAGTCCCGCCCAGTTATCTAAATCAAAATGGCAAAAGTCCTCAGTGGCTCCTCATACAACCCTATGGCCAGGAAAGGGGGATACCTAGTCAGTTGTACAACTAAATGCATTCAACTGAAATGTGTCTTCCGCATTTAACCCAACCCCTCTGAATCAGAGAGGTGCGGGGGGCTGCCTTAATCGACATCATCGGTGCCCAGCGAACAGTGAGTTAACTGCCTTGCTCAGGGGCAGAACAGAAAGAGAGAAGAACAAAAGTTATTAACATTTGACATGTTATGCTTATGTAAAATTAAACATATATCACTGACAAGCCCTTCAAATAGCGTTAATAAAAACTGCTGCAACAACAGCAAAAACATAAGCAATACAACACTGTAATACAGTTCACAGCCAGCTTGTGTGTGTTTCTGTTCAAGCAAACAAGATTTTCTGATTTATCTTCAAGACTTTGCTCTCCAGAGAGGTGGTCGTTCGGTTACTAAAGTATGATGACAGTTGTCCCCAGACAGAGAATATTCTCTCCACGAATGCTTGATACGAAGGGGCAGAAACCAGATCCAGTGCAACAGGTCACAGCTTTGGATAAACAGCCAGCCAGCCAGCAGTCAATCAATCAAACAAATGTATTTATAAAGCACTTTTTACATAAGCAGAAACCCAG
Organism: Brachymystax lenok tsinlingensis; assembly: GCA_030435695.1. NCBI lineage: Eukaryota > Metazoa > Chordata > Actinopteri > Salmoniformes > Salmonidae > Brachymystax > Brachymystax lenok. Next base: position 12,503,652 of record CM059801.1, read on the forward strand.
CCTAAAAGCCCAAACAGCAAGCAATGCTGATGTAGAAGCACGGGGGCTAGGAAAAACTCCTTAGAAACGCAGGAACCTAGGGAGAAACCTAGAGAGGAACCAGGCTTTGAGAGGTGTTTCTGGGTGGAGATTATAAGAGTACATGGCCATTAGGGCCAGATCATTCTTCAAGATGTCCAAACATTCAATGATGACCAGCAGTGTCAAATAATAATCACAGTGGTTGTAGAGGGTGCAGGTCAGCACCTCAGGAGTAAATGTCAGTTGGCTTTTCATAGCCAAGCATTCAGAGGTCGAGACAGAAGGAGGGAGGTAGAGAGAGAGAGAGAGAGAGAGAGAGAGAGAGAGAGAGAGAGAGAGAGAGAGAGAGAGAGAGAGAGAGAGAGAGAGAGAGAGAGAGAGAGAGAGAGAGAGAGAAAGTTGGTCGAACACAGCAGGTCAGGGACAAGGTAGCACATCCGGTGAACAAGTCAGATTGAAACTCGAGCAGCAGCACAACAAGGTAGCATGTCTGGTGAACAGGTCAGGATGCCATATCCACAGGATAAACAGCAGAAACTGTATCAGCAGCATGATGAGAGAGAGAGAGAGAGAGAGAGAGAGAGATGGGAGGATTAGAGGGAGCATACTTAAGTTCACACAGGACACCAGATAAGACAGGAGAATTTCACCAGATAAGACTGACCCTAGCCCCCCCAGCACATAGACTACTGGAGCATAGATACTGGAGGCTGAGACAAAGGGGGTCGGGGGACACCCCCAGACAGGGCCAACCAGGCAGGATATAACCCCACAACCAGGCAGGATATAACCCCTCAAGTCGAGTATAGTGAAAAAAGTGGACGTGGATAACAATATCCCTATACCATCTACAGTACACCCGCCAGTTTTAACCTCAGCCAGCACCATCTTCAGATTAGCCTTTACGTCAGTAGCCCTGCTCCCTAGTAAACAATGTATGATCACTGGAGGATTCTTTTTAAGACTAATATTATGGGTAATGGAGTCACCAATGACTAAGGGTTTCAATTTGTCAGAGCTACTGGTGGGAGGCTTTGGCGGCTCAGACCTCGTAATGGGTGGAGAAGAGACCTGAGAAGACTCGTTGCTTAGTAGGGAAAACCGGTGAAAGTTTCTGTCAGCTAAATGAGTGACACTTTCCAGAAGCCAGGAGAAACTGCTCCAGAAGACTGCAATGGAAATGTGACCCAGAACTGGCATGTTTACATAAGACAGCAGGCAGAAACTAAAGTAGGGTGGTTGGTCGGGGTAGATAGGTAAATGTATAATGTGAATGTCCAGCAACCCAAAGGTTGTGTGTTCGAATCTCATCACGGACAACTTTAGCAACTTTGCAACTACTTAGCATGTTAGCTAACCCTGACCCCCAACCCAGCTAACGTCAGCCACCTAGCTAGCGTTAGGTAAAGCAATTTGGAATTCATAACATATAATTTGATTTGCAAATTCATAACATACTGTACATATTGCAATTCGTAACATACTGTACGAATTGCAATTGGTAACATATCATACGAAATGGATGATCGACATTCTTAAATTAACACATAGGCCTACCATATGAAACGTAACATATCATACTAATTGCAGTGTCCCGGATTTACATTTACTATGTTACATCTACCCCTGAGTCCAGATTGCGGTTTCATACACCCAGATAACACCTACTTCTCTACTAACCATGTTCAATAAAGCCTCTCTGTTAAAAGTGCTTTTGTAGGACAAGACACACAGGACAGTATATAGAGTGGCAGGCCTAATCAACAGTGTCATAGCCTCAACTCACCCTCACCGGTAGAGGAAAACACTTAACAGGCTCCAGAGGAAAATGATCTACATGGGATACAGTATAGAGTGTTGATTATTTGAAGTGAGCCATTTTCAAAAGGCAGTCGAATGTGTGCAGGTGGTGGAAAAAGAGGTGTAGTGCTTAGTGGAATACAATCTTATGAATTACAGTCTTCCTTTGGGAGAGTGTGTCCCCACGTTTCTCTATACCAAGTCCTTCACGTATACACACCTCTCCTGAACAGCCGTAAGTGGCAGGCTAAGCAAGGGGTAGCTTTCAGGATTTCAGAGTAGTTTAAATGTTTATTTTAATAATAGATGCTGTCTGTTTCAACATGTATTTCCCTGAACTGTATCTGTCTACACCCAAACAAAACAAATCACACAACTTGTCTGTAGACCTAGACATGGGGGAAGATGATGCTACACATGCAGGTGCTGAGCACTGGACGCTATTAGGACATAATTATAAATAGTAACAGTGTCAGAACAGTCAATCAAAAGATACGCACACTATATGTACAAAAGTATGCAGACACCCCTTCAAATGAGTGGATTCTGATATTTCAGCCACACTTGTTGCTGACAGGTGTATAAAATCGAGCACACAACCATGCAATCTACATAGACAATCTTTGGCAGTAAAATGGCCTTACTGAAGAGCACAGTGACTGACCAACGTGGCACCGTCATAGGATGCCACCTTCCCAACAAGTCAGTTCGTCATATTTCTGAACTGGTCAACTGTAAGTGCTGTTATTGTAAAGTGGAAATGTCTAGGAGCAACAATGGCTCAGCCGCAAAGTGGTAGGCCACACAACCTCACAGAATGGGACCGCCGAAAGCTGAAGTGTGTAGCGTGTAAAAATCATCTGTCCTCCATTGCAACACACTACCGAATTCCAAACTGCCTCTGGAAGCAACATAAGCACAATAACCTTCGTCGGGAGCGTTATGAAATGGGTTTCCATGGCCGAGCAGCCGCATACAAGCCTAAGATCACCATGCACAATGTCAAGCTCCACCTGTAGTGGTGTAAAGCTTGCTGCCATTGGACTGGAGCAGTGGAAACACATTCTCTGGAGTGATGAATCACACTTCACCATCTGGCATTCCGACGGACTAATCTGGGTTTGGCGAATGCCAGGAGAACTACCTGCACCAATGCTTAGTGCCAACTGTAAAGTTTGGTGGAAGAAGATTAATGGTCTGAGACTGTTTTTCATGGTTTGGGTTAGGTCCATTAGTTCCAGTGAAGGGAAATATTAATGCTACAGCATACAAAGACAGTCTAGACGATTCTGTGCTTCCAACTTTGTGGCAACAGTTTGGGGAAGGCACTTTCCTGTTTCAGCATGACAATGTCCCCGTGCACAAAGCGATATCCATAGAGAAATGGTTTGTTGAGATCGGTGTGGAAGAATTTGAATAGCCTGCACAGAGCCCTGATCTCAACCCCATCGAACACCTTTGGGATGAATTGGAATGCCGACTGCAAGCCAGGTCTAATCACCCAACATTAGTGCCTGACCTCACTAATGCTCTTGGGGCTGTTTGTAATTTGCTGATATACCTATTTATTCTTGCATGTGAATTGTTGAATATTAAACTGTACATATCAGTAGTTATCAGTGGCGACCCGTCATTCAGAGCAGGTGGGGCTGTTCTCTGTTTTGAGTCCCACATTTTTGGGGGGGTTGCTTGTTTTGCATGTTATTTTGGCATTAATACGTGTCATATATCAGTTTGCAAACAAGTAAAGCAGCTCCAAAATGCAGGTTTTTCTGTGGTGGTTTGGGCAGCCAGAGGAAAATACGGAGCGTAGGAGTTGGTAATGTTCCTTAGTTGCGCTGTGATTGGCTCAGTGTTTTGTCACTCAAGGGGACACTACGTCACCACCAAATCTAAGGCAGATCTAAAAATTCAAGCCCCTTGGGTGCTGCCATAGAGTTTAAAAGAAGTGCCCATCCAAGAAGACTCATGGTTATTGGCCACAGATAAATCTACAGTAGCTTTGATTGGACCGATCCTGTCAGCATCATACTTTCAAAATCTTAGCTAGCAGTCATCATCATGAATCAAGTCGACAATCTACTGGCAAATCCTTTTTAATACTTGACATATAAATATAAATAATGAAGAGAAATGATATATAAAACGTATCGGTGCTCATTGGCCATTGGACATAAACAATACACAACAAGTTGGAAATTACAAATACAACAATGAGTGGTTTGGAAGGAATCAGTGGCTAACTGCAAGCATTGCAAAGTAGTCACTAGCCTGTTATTCAGTGGAGTGGGTGTGTGGTCCCAAGTCTGGGTTTAATGGTCTCTTTTCCAAGCTTAAAAGGATAAACATTCAACACTGGCCATGCTGTCAATACAGCATGACTTATGCCACATTCAAAACAACTGGGAACTCGGAACTGGTAAATCTGACTTCAGTGAGTTCAAGACAACTGGGAACTCTGGAAAAAAAGAGCTCTGGGAAAATACACTTTGAACAGTCACCCAACTCGGAATTGTAAATTGGGAACTCAGGACTCTTTCTAGAGCTACAACTTGAAGATCACTGACGTCATCATGATTCAACCTTGTTTTTTTCCCCGATTTTTTTCTGACACCGTACATCCATGTATATCTGACCAAATTATGAAAGACAAGCATTGTAATTTTGAATTCCGTAAAGTGAGTGGAAGAGGTGAATTTTTGGGGGCGGTCTATCAACAATGACAAGCCACCGTGGTTTGAAAACTTTATTACTGATGATAATAGTGGATAATATTGCCACTCCTATTTGCCATATTTTCAATTTAAGCCAACTAGAAAGTGTTTGCCCCCAGGCTTGGAGGGAAGCAAAAGTCATTCTGTAACCTAAGAAAAGTAAAGCCCCCTTTACCCCCTTTACATCAACAACATAGCTCAGGCAGTAGGAAGCTCTCTCATCAATGTATATGCAGATGATACAGTCTTATACTCAGCTGGCCCCTCCCTGGATTTTGTGTTAAACGCTCTACAACAAAGCTTTCTTAGTGTCCAACAAGCTTTCTCTGCCCTTAACCTTGTTCTGAACACCTCCAAAAAACAAAGGTCATGTGGTTTGGTAAGAAGAATTCCCCTCTTCCCACAGTTGTGATTACTACTGAGGTAGTCACCTCATACAAGTACTTGGGAGTATGGCTAGACAGTACACTGTCCTTCTCTCAGCACATATCAAGCTGCAGGCTAAGGTTAAATCTAGACTTGGTTTCCTCTATCATAATCGCTCCTCTTTCACCCCAGCTGCTAAACTAACCCTGATTCAGATGACCATTTTAGCCATGCTAGATTACGGAGACGTAATTTATAGATCGGCAGGTAAGGGTGCTCTCGAGCGGCTAGATGTTCTTATAGGACACATCACTGCACTCTATACTCCTCTGTAAACTGGTAATATCTGTATACCAGTCGCAAGATCCACTGGTTGATGCGTATTTATAAAACTCTCTTAGGGCTCACTCCCCCCTATCTGTGATACCTACTGCAGCCCTCATGCTACAACACCCATTCTGCCAGTCACATTCTGTTAAAGGTCTCCAAAGCACACACATCCCTGGGTCGCTCCTCTTTTCAGTTCGCTGCATGCAGCTAGCGACTGGAACGAGCTGCAACAAACAATCAAACTGAATAGTTTTATCTCTTCATTCAAAGATTCAATCATGGACACTCTTACTGACAGTTGTGGCTGCTTCGTGTGATGTATTGTTGTCTCTACCTTCTTGCCCTTTGTGCTGTTGTCTGTGCCCAATAATGTTTGTACCATGTTTTGTGCTGCTACCATGTTGTTGTCATGTTGTGTTGCTACCATGCTGTGTTGTCATGTGTTACTGCCATGCTATGTTGTTGTCTTTAGGTCTCTCTTTATGTAGTGTTGTCTCTCTTGTTGTGATATGTGTTATGTCCTATATTTTATTTTTTATTTTTTATCCCAGCCCCTGTCCCCGCAGGAGGCCTTTTGCCTTTTGGTAGCCATCATTGTAAAAAATAATTTGTTCTTAACTGACTTGCCTAGTTAAACAATGGCTAAATAAAAATAAAATAAAGAAATAATTACTGGCTCAAATAGCCGACCAATCAGCCTGTTACCAACCAAATTGTGGTTGACCAGATACAGTGCTATTTTACAGTAAACAAATTGACAGCAAACTTTCAGCACACTTATAGAGAAGGACATTCAACAAGCACAGCACTTACACAAATGACGGATGATTGGCTGAGAGAAATTGATACAAATATTGTGGGGGCTGTTTTGTTAGACTTCAGTGCAGCTTTTGACATTAATTGAGCAAGTTGAGCAAGTTGAGATGACTAAATTGCTTGGAGTAACCCTGGATTGAAAACTGTCATGGGCAAAACATATTGATACAACAGTAGTTAAGATGGGGAGAAGTCTGTCCATAATAAAGCGCTGCTTTACCTTCTTAACAGCACTATCAACAAGGCAGGTCCTACAGGCCTTAGTTCTGTCGCACCTGGACTACTGCTCAGTCGTGTGGTAAGGTGCCACAAAAAGGGACTTAGGAAAATTGCAATTGGCTCAGAACAGGGCAGCACGGCTGGCCATTGGATGTACACAGAGAGCTAATATTAATAATATGCATGTCAATCTCTTCTGGCTCAAAGTGGAGGAGAGACCCATACACGTCCCACAAGACATGCCACAAGAGGTCTCTTCACAGTCCCCAAGTCCAGAACAGACTATGGGAGGCGCACAGCACTACATAGAGTCATGACTACATGGATCTCTATCCACATCAAGTAACTGATGCACGCAGTAAAATTATATTTAAAAAAACATAAAAAAATACACCTTATGGAACAGCAGGGACTGTGAAGCAACACAAACATAGGCACAGACACATGCATACACACACACGCTCATGGATTTTGTACTGTAGATATGTGGTAGTGGTGGAGTAGGGGCCTGAGGGCACACCGTGTGTTGTGAAATCTGTGAATGCATTGTAATGTTTTTTAAATTGTGTAAACTGTCTTAATTTTGTTGGACCCCAAGAAGAGCTAATGGGGATCCATATTAAATACAAATACCAGACTTTGATGACAAAATTTGCCCAGGAAGGAGCTCTCAAGTGAGCACAGCACAAGATGAGTCCAAAAATGTATTGTATGTTGCTGCATAAATAACGTAATATTCCAAGGAGATATGCAGTGCTTAATTAGTAAATCGGTAGGTGCTGGAACAAAAAGTGAGCGCTAGAGTGGGATGACCTGGGGAGCTCCGAGGTACCGGAATGCATGAGAGAAAAAAAAAACCTTTATAATAAAGCATTGCATGCATACCAGGACATTTAAGTAGTGGCATAGAGAAGTAGAGTAGAGGCACACATAAGGAAACATTTTTGTGGCCTAGGGTCCAACTCTACATCATTTTACATGACTGGAGACTTTGGCATAATCTTTTTAAATACCACCTTTAAAACAACTCAGAACTCGGAGCTGGGAAAACTCCGACTTCCAACTTCAGTGCGTTCAAGACAACTGAGAGCTCGAATAAACTTTGATCACGTTTATTCAAATTTTTACATTGCAAAATGTTACAATTATTTTTCATTCCACGAGCGGTACCGGATCCGGCCAAATAGGATCCGGAACGAAACAGTCCAAAACAGAGAGGTGTGATCGGCTCAAATTAAACACTGATATGTATACTGTAGCTAAGAAAGTAATACTAAATGTATGTTGTCTAGTAAGCTGTTAGTAGGCCATGTGCCTCACCCTAATAATTTGGTCCCTTTCCCCTCTTAATTTTGCATACTCTTCTGACTTGGTGGTGCACATGTAGCCTATAACCTGTTTTAGAGAAACGTAATCATTGGATATTGTAATAGCTTTCATTGTCTGCTTATATGCCTCTTTATTTATCCTACGGTTCTGACTTGGTGTACAGGGAAAATACTGTAAAAACAGCCCATGTTCTGAATTCTGTCGCTGTACATTTCAAAAGTGCTGAACAAATAATAATAGACTATGTCCGTGATAGTTCGCTCATTAATGTCTTAATCGAAATTACGGATTGCCTCTTATCCGCTCGTCCACCCCTTATGCCATAGTTTGTACATCTCAATTGTCAGTAGAACCCACATTTATTTAAGCAAGTTAGCCATATCAGCCATGTTTTTTTTTAAAGGCAGTTAATAGGGCTGAATGAACTGTTTCGCTGCTAGACAAGGCTCCGCTTATAGCTAGGTGTAGCAGTGGTAAGGTGTTGGGACTGCTGTTGGGACTCTGCTGTTGGGAAAGCTTTATGTAGGCCCTAACAGTTTTTGGGCACCGTTTGTCACCGTTATAGTGCAATTAATGTATTGTTTAGTGTCGTGTAGTGGCTTTGATGGCATGCATACATTTTTTTATTTTTTTGTGTTTGCTCACCAAGATTTACATGCTAAAATCACCACTACTAGTATCACACTAATAAACTGCAAAATAAGATTACATAAGTTAATGTCTGTGAATTGTGTATTTATTTCATGTTTAATGGCAGTTTAGGAATTACATTTGGAAAGTTTGTGCCAATGAAAGCATTTCCAACTCAATAAATGCATAGAATAGAACGTATATTACATTTTTTATTTCAAAGTACATTATATCTTGGAACACAGTTCAATGATTAAATACACACGAAATAAGAATTCCTTTGCCTCTAATCAGTTACAGAAAAAAAAATGTATGATAAAGTTGTGCTGAAAACAAGTAATTTTGGCATGGTTTCTTCTTAGCTAGTGTTCCTTAAATTAACAAAACAAACAAAAAGAAAAAACCTAACTAACAACGAAAACAATATGCCTCAAACTATTCAACACTAGAATACGAAAACGTAGCACCTTGTACCAGTCAAAATATATATATATATTTTTACTGGTTTGTAGTTGATAAGAAGCGATGATATTGAGTGGGGAGACTCACGGATGTGATTAAATAATCATTCAACTTCATTGAAAAGGGTATAAAAACATTCCCCTCCCCAACAGCTTCTTTTGGATCGGCAAGGCAGACAGTGCAAAACAAAAACTTTGATTAGATGAATTCTCTTATCAGGTTAAGGTGATTTGACTACTTTGATGTCAAATATCAGTCTGTTGTAATTCATGTTACACAAGCCTCATCCACAATATTAGAATACAATTCCCACTGTATATTTGATGCCAAAACATGACCAACCTGCCAAAATAAATACTGTACATTATGTGCTGCTAAAATACGAAGTAAAATTAGATCTGAAGGTTTACATACAATGGTTTCTAATAAGGAACTAATGCTAACCCTAAGGCACTGCTCAAAATAAAGTGAAATAATAAACAAAAAAGATGTGACGCAGTGAGATCTAGCTATGGAAACTGGCAAGACACATGACCTATCATGTCTCCACAACTACAACGCAATACATCAGTAATGACTAATGGAACACCAAGAGCCACACCAATTGTAATATTGACTAGGCCTAAAATGTTACTAAAAACATTTACAGACATTTCCCCTACTGGCTGAACTTTTATTGACCAGAGGTAACAACAACCAGGTCTGCGATAGGCCCACTGTGTGGACGATAGCAATACTACACATGGTGATGCTATATGCACATTATACATACTGTGAGAGGCCACTCAGGAAGGGAGTTCCACTCACTATCCCTTTGAGACCCCGGCTCTTCAGTATATTTAAAAATGTAGTTTAATGCAGGTATCGATCAATAGACATTTATTTTCAGTCAGTGCAAAACGTTAGAGTCAATGTTAGCTTAGCATAGTTAGACTGATGTCTACACTCACACCCCTTCAAAAATACACACATAGAAAACAAAATGAAGAGTCGTCAAACACCTGTGCTCTCTAAAGTCTTACAGTAGTGGTGGATACAGCGATATACATATAGGTGTGCTCTAGGTTACTGGATCAGTCAGGCATGGATAGCAGTGACGGAGCTTTTGTGTAATGTTTCAATAAGCAGTTCTGGCTACAGTAACAAGGATACATTTCTAGGGGTGATGGGTGGGTACATTCAGCATTTACATGCAAACACGTTTGCTTTCCTTTGAGTTGTACTGTACTGATGAAACCACTAAGTGGTGCTAAAGCACACATGAAGGATTGTTTAATTTCGAAGTTGCATATCCAAAAATTTTGCATGAGACATTCATCCAGGAAAATACATTTGTTTTACATGGGGCAACTAAGAATTTTTTTAAAGATATTATTAAAATTAGATCCCATATTTGGTATGAATGTATTTACTATCAAGATTAATTGATAAATGCTAAATGAAATATGAAATACTAAAGATACTCATAACTTAAACTGTCCAGTGAAAATCTCACTTTTAAAAAGTTGATATTCTGTTAACTCATACTCAAATAATGTTGTTGACACGTCCTATACTTGTATTTGTGGACAAAACATAAATTGAAGGGGAAAAAAAAGACTTCAAAAAACCCACATCAAACGTGTATCACAAACAGACCATTAAAAAAAAGGTTGCAATTTTGTCATATAATATTATATAATGTTGGCTCATTGGCTGAGCTGGACAATCAGCTGTCTGCATGACCGGTATATGCCCAAAACATTCTGTTGTTGGGGTACACCCATACCACTCCAACACAGAAAAGCAGCTTCTTAACATAATTACTATTCACTCATATTGTAATTAATTAAATAATTATTTATAGGTCATATCTCAGAAATCTGGATAGTTACTTTAAATATTTGGGACAATAAAAGGGAGAATTATCTTATCTAAAATTACATCTTAGACTGTTCTCTGAGAAAAGGAAAGAAAATACTGACATAGGATTAATTTATGAATAAAGTAAAACCACAAACTCCAACTGTTGTAATAACAAAAAATTTGAAACAGCCCTTATAATAAAAAGTTAACTTATTGTGTGTACATTGGGGGAAGTGTTCCATGAACAAAATGTTGAGCAGTACATGCAAAATCAATAACACTTAATGATTTACTGTACATGATATGAGACTCTGCATTGCCTATTCTCATAGCTACCCACAACAATGTAGTTACTGCCTGGGCAAATATGTCATCTTGATCTTCGTGCGTTTGTCAAGTAATACATCTCTGTTGCCAGTGGAGACTGAACATTGGTGATACTTTGATTCATAATAATCAAGTTTTACCTGTTAAATTCTGTTTTAGTGTCACCAAGGACTTTAAAAATAAGATAACTTAATACTGAAGAAAACATGGTATTAGGCCCACTAAAGTCATAGACAGCAGCTTTCAATGAGATTATGTCCAGTTTAGAAATGTGGTTAATTCATCTAGTCCATCTGTAGGCTTTTGTCAGGTTTTCTTGTGGGGTCCTATTGGTGACCTAAGTAGTATAGTTGCAGCCTACTTCATGTCACTGCATTACTTTGCATCTTTCCCTATCATTAAAACTGCCAGAACATATAGAGGTAAGACGCTAAAGTATATTTACAAAATGTCAAGCAATAATAAGTAAAGGCCAAATACGCCAAGGTATAATTTTGCCCTCAACTTTCCTCATATAGTGAAAATGGTCAGGCAGCTAGTATGATAGACCTTCACTCCATACTCTCTTCAGCACCAGGTAAGACACCAATTCCACCATGAGAAAGTGAACCCAGACCCACATTGTAAACCTCCCAGATGCACAAACAAAACGTAAAAAAAAATGAACACATGAAGAAACGCAACAAAAGTGTGACAGGTGTTGCTATGTACCATGCTCAAGCCTGCCCTGCAAGTGTCCTGGCTGTGCATGCCACCCTTTCCCAGAGTTCTAAACACAACGCTCTTCCACACTCACACACATATATAGACTCCAGTCCTCTATGAGCGATATTTATACATTTTATAACAAAATTATGACATGGTGAGAGGGATGGAAGACAGGTCAGTTTCCCCTGATGCCACAACAACTCCTGATGTGATAGGAGAGGCATGGAGGGGGGTGGGGACTGAGACAATGGTTATCCAATGAGCTCTCCCAACTGCTGTGTTGTGTTACGTGATGTCATAATACTCTCCAAAAAGATCATCTAAGGCCACAATGTTCATCGAGAAAGGAGTGTAAACACTGCAAACAAAGAGGAGAAAAGACAATCAGCCACACACACCTTTTTTTAAAGTCCATTATGTAGTTGTGAGTATGACCCGAGTTATAGAGTTATAGATCGGTCATTCTCATTGAAAGCAAGTCGTAAAGCAGTAGGATCCATTCTATGTGCAATATTTCTATGCTTCCCTCTAAGTTTCTTTTTTGCTTCTTTTTACTTTCAGTTTTCAGCTTCAAACAGCTGGTTATAAAGATATTCACAGCAGTTTGCTTGTTGTATCACACAATCAGGCAAACCAGGAAACCTACCTATTGCTCGCTTAAGAAAAGCAAAAACAGTAGTACTAGATAGAAGAACCTTTTCCGACAATATTAGCCTATAGGTTAGGGAGGAGTGTTTGTGTGTAGGAAATAGAGGTAAGATGGAACAAACCCCTTTATTTAAGGCACTTTAACAACTACTCCTGGAGTCCTGTTTAGGAGTCGATCCCCTGTTGAGGACTTCCTCTTCCTCTGCATCCTCCTCCTCTTCCTCCATCCAGCCTCCCAGACGCAGCGGGGTGGGCATACTAGACAGGTGGACTGCTGTGTGGCCGCTGTGCGTCTGCGAACCTGATTGCATAGAGGGTCGGCGCATAAGACAGTTGATCAACTGGATGTCATAACCCAACACGCTCCATCTGACTTAACCAAGATCCTAAGTAAAACAGATGAATGACTGACGTACCAGTGTTGCTGATTAGATCTCTCAATGGCATTGGGTTCTGCCACTGGCCTGACGTCCTCTGGTGGGGGAGTGAGTTCTGTTGGTGGACCTAGGGGCAGAAAAGGACACACTTGTGTGTGTTTGTGTGTGCGTACTAGGGCTGACCTCATTTAGTCGACTGGTCGATTGTTTGGTCGATAGGCTGTTGGTGGACTGAGAATTTTTTTGTCGAACAGTTGCACAAATCTTTTTTTATGGCACGTCTTGATTGACGCCTGTTTCAGTGAACTAATCCGTTGCAGAGGTCGTGGAGAGGGCATACCAGTATCACCAGTAGTACATTTACTGTTAATTCCCATAATTTCTAACCTACAATGTTTGTTTGGTTACCGTAATTTCTGTTAATGCATTCAATATATTATTATAGTCTTTTACAGTTCTCATTGTCGGGGTGGACATGCTGTTTGCAGAGGGTACAACTTAGGCTACAATTGTGAGAAACAAGTTTTGGTTTATTTCATTCTATTTACGAGTTGTCATTTTATTCACAGTTTTGTTTGGCGCGCTCCTGTCAATGTTGAGTAAGGATGCGCACCCGATTACACATAGAAGTAGGCCTTGGCTGCCTGGCCTGCATGCAAATGTAGGCTTATAAATGTGCCCATTTGGGGATCTGATAGTATCGTCTTAACTCACCACCACTAATGAGCTGTGGAGCTTCTAAGTCATTTTTTCTTTACCTCAGTAAACAGTAGGTAAAGGAAGTAGGTAAAGGAACAGTAGGTAAAGGAAGTCTGTTTTCACATCCATTGAAAATGACAATAGTTCCTTAATGTAGCCTACCTGAAATATTTCCAGCTCTCTCCCTTTTGATAATCACTCAGCGAGAAAAAAAATGTCATGCTCTGATCCAGTGGAATACGTCATAAAATAGGCCTACCTGATTACTTCTTATCCCTTGCGCAAATAGCCTACAGCTGTGTCTGTCCAGAGATCACTGGCTCATGAAACTCCAGAATACTTGAATATTTTATACAATGTTGCAAGTTTGTTAGCGCAAGCGTCGGGCTGGGCTAAGTTGTTTCAAGTTCCTTGCAGAAAGGTCATGCGTAGTCAGCTGCAATGCTTTTATTTGTTGGCTTTATGTATGCTTTTTTACATAGTCCCATAGTGCGGCGCACAATTGGCCCAGCGTCGTCCGGGTTAGGGTTTGGTCCAGTGTAGGCTGTCATTGTAAATAAGAATTTGTTCTTAACTGACTTGCCTAGTTAAATAACGGTTAAATAAAATGTAAATTAAAAAAATAGTTGGCAATATTTGTATAAGATTTGTGTAATTTTAATTTAGATATAATTTTTATTAATCACGACAATAACTTTGAGAAAACGACTTTATTATAAAATAAATTACTGTTCCACGAAAATGTGCATATGAAAATCATAACTGGCACGCGGAACGGTAGAAATTATAAGATAAATTGGCACTCCAAATGGAAAAAAAGTTTGCCAACCCCTGGTATAGCCTATTACTGGCAACTTCGGGAGCGTAATGGCAGAATCTGCAAAGGCCAGAAGCAGCAGTGGGAGGTGGTGGTTGGGGAACAGGTTTTGTTTCTTCTGATTAGGCTACCTTGTTCTCTTGCTCCCTCTTGTGTAATATCTGTGTCTTACTTATTTAATCAGTGTGCTTAAAGCATCAGACAAGCTCAGCAGCCTGCATATAGTTGATTTTATTAAAAACACATAGGGTGTGTCTATATGGAAAAACACACTTCTTAAAATTTCGACCAGCCGAAAGAACAGAAGTCTCTTGGTTGACCAAGATTTATTTTAGTCGGGGACAGCCCTAGTGTCACAGTTAAATAAACATAAGGACCCTGAGGCCATCCCTTTGAGGATACCTACCTCATGCATGTAAATAGCATGGAGACTCATCTCGGCCAAGGCAAACTCTGAAAGCATTGTAGTGCTCTTGATCCGAGAGTCACTGGCTGACATGCTGAGGAAATAACAACAACCTATTATTAGCAAGCCTAAAAAAACACTTAATCCACCCACTTTCAACTAACCTCAATATCAAATCAATAACACACTTTTGGCATGCAAGTATCTAACCAAGCAACACTTTGTGTTATAGAACAACCTAAACAGTGTGTGTTGTGGAGTGCGTTTGCAGGGCGTGGCGTCTGTCTACCTACCTGTCGATGACAGTGCGGTCGCTGCAGTACATGGTGCTGTCGGGGTGGGTGGAGGGCAGGAGAACATGCGAGTGAGATCGGCTGGCGTGGGGGAGCTGGGAGTGGGAGACGGACAGTGAGGCCAGGACGCTGGCAGCGGCAGAGGCAGCCGTGCTGGGAGGGACGAAGCGAAGGTCTCGGGTGGGTAGGCCTGACGCGGTCAGAATAGGGTGGGCCAGGACACTGGCCAATAGGTTGTCAGGCTGGACAGGAAAACATAAACCAGAGATAAAGAGGTCAGAATACAAAAAAAAAACAGACAAATAACACAACAATGTAATCCAATACTAAACAAAAATCTTTGAGAAATGACAATACATTGTCATCATTGTTGGATGAAACCGTTTGAATGATAGAGTAGGGGTGCTGATACAGAGTGTTGAGGCAAATATCGTCCTGTGTACTAACTGTGACTGACTAGGAATTGGTGGTGGTGAGTTAGTCACTCACTGCGTTGCCGGACTCGTTGGAGAGCAGTGAGGAGCAGAGTGGGGCCTCGGAGAGCAGCAGCTGGGTGGGGGGTCCTCCCTGAGCGTCCTGGTGCACCTTCTCCTTTAGATGGCTGATGAACACTGAGCTCTCCTGGGGGGGTTGCCAGTGGGGGTTCTTGATGGTGAAGTGCATCAGGGACAGCTCAGTCTTGCCGTTCTCAGCCTGCTGGTACACAGATGCCTCTGTCTGGCCCTCTGACATCCACTGCAAAGACAACCGGTTACACATCACTCAAAGGAACTTTGGCCAACAAAAATATGAATTAACACCATTATACAGAAGTAGTCTGTATAGTAATATATATAGTATAGTAGAAGTAGTAATCAGGACAACAACAACACACACATTAACTGAAAACTGATTTGTAATAACATGTACAGTATGACTGATAACTTGGCGATATCTGACAGTTAACAGTATTAGTCTCTCATTTCAACATGCAAAATTACAAATGCTTTCGTAATGATGACACTATAAATCTTTCCCAATACGGTAAACATCCTAAATGAGTGAATGGAAAGCAGCAGAGACGACCTGAACTCACCAGTGGGTTTCCGTGGCGACGGATGTCCATCTGTGCGAAGGAGCAAATATCTCCAACTCCGACCACCTCCACGGTGAAGTTCCTGAAGAAGTCGATGATCTCCAGGGACTTGTTCCTCAGGAGGAAGATGAGGATGAACGGCGTGACAATGGGGCTCAGCAGTTCCTCCAGGATGAACACCTAAACAGACAGACAGAACACTGGTGAGTTATACTAGAAAGGGATTCGTATTGGGAAGATATGTTCAGACTTCAGATCTGCAGGCTTAAAGGGATACGTCGGGATTTTGGTAAAGCCCTTTATCTACTTCCCCAGAGTCAGATGAACTTGTGCATACCATATATATGTCTCTGTGTTCAGTATGAAGGACGTTGGAGGTAGTTTAGTGAGCCAATGCTAACTAGCAATGACTAGAGGTTCTTGGGTATCTGATAGCATACAGTGAGGGAAAAAAGTATTTGATCCCCTGCTGATTTTGTACGTTTGCCCACTGACAAAGAAATGATCAGTCTATGATTTTAACGGTAGGTTTATTTGAACAGTGAGAGACAGAATAACAACAAAAAATCCAGAAAAAAACACGTGTGAAAAATGTTATAAATTGATTTGCATTTTAATGAGGGAAATAAGTATTTGACCCCCTCTCAATCAGAGAGATTTCTGGCTCCCAGGTGTCTTTTATACAGGTAACGAGCTGAGATTAGAAGCACACTCTTAAAGGGAGTGCTCCTAATCTCAGTTTGTTACCTGTATAAAAGACCTGTCCACAGAAGCAATCAATCAGATTCTAAACTCTCCACCTTGGCCAAGACCAAAGAGCTCTCCAAGGATGTCAGGGACAAGATTGTAGACCTACACAAGGCTGGAATGGGCTACAAGACCATCGCCAAGCAGCTTGGTGAGAAGGTGACAACAGTTGGTGCGATTATTCGCAAATGGAAGAAACACAAAAGAACTGTCAATCTCCCTCGGCCTGGGGCTCCATGCAAGATCTCACCTCGTGGAGTTGCAATGATCATGAGAACGGTGAGGAATCAGACCAGAACTACACGGGAGGATCTTGTCAATGATCTCAAGGCAGCTGGGACCATAGTCACCAAGAAAACAATTGGTAACACACTACGCCGTGAAGGACTGAAATCCTGCAGCGCCCGCAAGGTCCCCCTGCTCAAGAAAGCACATATATATGCCCGTCTGAAGTTTGCCAATGAACATCTGAATGATTCAGAGGACAACTGGGTGAAAGTGTTGTGATTAGATGAGACCAAAATGGAGCTCTTTGGCATCAACTCAACTCGGCATGTTTGGAGGAGGAGGAATGCTGCCTATGACCCCAAGGAAACCATCCCCACCGTCAAACATGGAGGTGGAAACATTATGCTTTGGGGGTGTTTTTCTGCTAAGGGGACAGGACAACTTCACTGCATCAAAGGGACGATGGACGGGGCCATGTACCATCAAATCTTGGGTGAGAACCTCCTTCCCTCAGCCAGGGCATTGAAAATGGGTCGTGGATGGGTATTCCAGCATGACAATGACCCAAAACACATGGCCAAGTCAACAAAGGGGTGGCTCAAGAAGAAGCACATTAAGGTCCTGGAGTGGCCTAGCCAGTCTCCAGACCTTAATCCCATAGAAAATATGTGGAGAGCTGAAGGTTCGAGTTGCCAAACGTCAGCCTCGAAACTTTAATGACTTGGAGAAGATCTGCAAAGAGGAGTGGGACAAAATCCCTCCTGAGATGTGTGCAAACCTGGTGGCCAACTACAAGAAACGTCTGACCTCTGTGATTGCCAACAAGGGTTTTGCCACCAAGAACTAAGTCATGTTTTGCAGAGGGGGTCAAATACTTATTTCGCTCATTAAAATGCAAATCAATTTATAACATTTATAACAACATTTTTTGTTGTTATTCTGTCTCTCACTGTTCAAATAAACCTACCATTAAAATTATAGACGGATCATTTCTTTGTCAGTGGGCAAACGCACAAAATCAGCAGGGGATCAAATACTTTTTTCCCCTGACTGTATAGCCTGCGACATCCTTCATTGATGTCAATGAGAGAGTTGCGCGAGAACAGTGAAGCACTCGGATCTGACTACTTTACATAGTGTCACCCAAACAAATGTTTAAAGTGCTCTAACATCAATTCGTTCCTGTGTGGGAAGTGTCATTATGGTGAATTCATTTGAATTGGAGTGTACATCAATAACTACTTACAATTAAAGCACTTGTTTAGATATTGAGTCATTCAAAGAAGAAGTCAGCCTATGTTAAGCCCTTACATGTCTGTTACAAGAACAATTTAATCTCAGACCGTATGCCATGAAGCCATATAAAGTTCAGTAATTCCTTTCCATCTAAGGTGAAGCCAATGAGCCGTCTATTTACTGTCTGGCCCTTCTCACCCACCGCTTTGTACTGAAACAGCTGTGCCACCTCGTCCCGGGTCTCACTCCTGTTGGCGTTATCCCTCCAGTGGTCTGGCATGTAGTGAATGTGAGCCAGCACACACTGCAGCAGCTGCTCCGGGAACCACACCATGTGTTCGTCTGGGATGAACGACCTAAGAGGGCATATTCACACAGACGTCGTCTTACTTTTTCACACAACACATATGACATGGATCATGGACGGACTGGTATGTCTGTGGGTTTAACATAGGCTGAATTTCTTTATAGACAGACGCTCCCTAGAGCTCCCTCCCTTCTACCCCCATTCCTTATCAGATCTGTTAGAATTGGTGGAGTGGCAACCATATTGTGGAAACTAGGTTGAGCTGTTCCATACCAACTCATCCGCAATGGGAAGCGGGAAGGAACGACTTCTTTGAATGAAACACAGCCACAAATCACTACAAGATCATTCCAGAGAGGTCACCATTCCCCCTGTGGACGCCATGTTGTCTTCTCGCTCACCTGGTGATGGTGATGACCACTCCCAGGACGGTGATGGCGGTCAGGATATGCTGCACTGTCAAAACATCCTCGTCGTACACGGTCAGCGCAATGAGCACAGCCAGCACCGAGCCCGAGAAAAACGCCACGTTCTTGGCCAGCACGGTCAGCAGTGGTGAGGTGAACGAGTTCATGTACTTCGAGGTGGGCTTGTAGCCGCGGCCCAGCCTGCCGTGCAGCTCGTGGTCCAGCTCGTTGAAGTGGCGCAGGTAGAGGCGGCCGTACAGGGACCAGCGGCGTGCTCCCAGACTCCCTGGCTCCCTCCTGATGACCTCGGTGTAGCTGAAGAAGGCGTAGAGCACCTGCCACACCAGGATGAAGGGGCAGAGGAGCAGGTTGGCCACGCCCATCAGAAGAATGACCCGGCTCAGCTGCTGGGCCAGCTCCCAGGCGGTTGCCTGCACGCTTGTACTTGGGGTGCAGGTTCCATTTGTTCTGGAAAAGCGACCCCGGACCCCAGAAGAGAATCAGCTCAAAGTTGTACTTGAGGCCCTGGGTGAGGAACACCAGATTGCCCAACACGGGGAGCTGTAGCTGTACAGGTAACAGGGACTTGTTGACCATGGCTACCATGTAGTTCTTGAAGCGCAGGATGCGGTGGTAGATGTCCAGCTCAGTTAGCTCCTTCTTGTGGATGCACATCTGCTGCTCTCGCTGCAGGCTGATCAGACGGTCCTGCACCTCCTGCCACGTGAAGTTACACAGCTCGCCCTGGAATGGCGAAAGGGCAGAGGTCAAAGGTGTTCAGAGATTGTACCGTGATATGAGGGACACCTTGATAGGAGTGACTCGTGCGTAAGCCGGGGTGGGTATGACGACAAACATTTATCTTGACGTCTTTTGCAACCATTGTAATCCAAGCAATCTATTGTTGTTAAAACAGTTGCTAAAACTACCTTGAAACATTTGGCAGATCACAGTTTCATGAGACTGTAGGATCACGCCTTACCATTCTGATCTTCAGTGCTTTGATGTAGAACTGTCGGATCTCCCAGTAGCGGAGGATGTTGCAGAAGACCTTGATCATCCGGTAGACCCAGAAGATGGCTGCCATGATGAGCAGGAAGATGATCCAACTGTTCTCCTGGATCCTAAAGAGGAGAAGAAGGGATGACAAAAGGGGGAAAAATAAACATTTAAGATGAATGTTTTTGGTCCTTGTTTGACATCAGTGGTTCATTCCACGTAGTGGAAAATGCATGCATTTGTGAATCTGCATACAGAGGTGTAGGAAGATGGCACAAGCCATCCATCAGCTGCATAAAGAGCAGGTCAAAATCATTCATTTTCACCATTGATGGTTATTTTGGTCATACATCTACAAATGAGTGTAACGGAGCCGTATGAATCTGTTGCTTTAAGACTCCTCATGGGTGATCTGAACCAACCACATGTTGTAATTAAGTTGTGGGGCCTGAGAGGTAGAGCTCGGCTACCCGACCAGCATGCTTTTTCATCAATAACTAGGGTACGGGCAGGGCTCGGGTATCACTAAATTGATCACTAACAGTTTGAAGCTGAGCCATTTGCGCTTGCTCTGCTGCGCAGTACAGACATATCTGACTAAGATCCTAACATGGTGTCAGAAGTGCTTCAACCTCATCAAATATAAAACTGGAGAGATTATTTCACAAAAAATTGGTCTAGAGATGAAGAAAAGTAGCTAACAGCGAACTGCTGTCTCATGTCTCTTCATTAAGCGGAGCACCCAAGCGGAGCCATTGCTATGGATACTCACAGACTCAGAGCCGCCATAAACTGAGTGCATGCAGAGTGACCGAGGAGCAGCTAATGGATTCACAAAATGGAGGAAGTTATTTCTGATTTCGGGCAGGATTTGGCAGAAGCAATTGGGCCTGGGTAGGGTAGGGCCTGAATGTCGCTTGCATGGGTAGGGCTTAAAATTCATGCCTGTGCAAGGCTCTACTGAGAAGTAACTTCAGATTCTGCACTCCTGTTCACAGTTTGTGTCTTGGTTATGTCTCAGTAACAGTCTCTCCTGCGTATCAGAGAATTGCTAAGAATCAGCTGGTAAAGTATCCCATTTCAAAACACAGAACAAGTCACAAAGGTTATTATCTAGCTAGCCATCCTGGTAAACATATTCAGGAGAATAAACAAAATTCAGGAGTTTCATTTTGAAATTAAAAACCAAACACAAACAACGTGGTGACAAAGTTAGGCTACTTCCTGATTTGTGTGACGTCTCTCATTTCAAGACCAACTCAATGATGAAACAGAGAGGAGTTGGGGGAGGATGGGGGAGCAGACTAAGTCAGTTGTTCTAAAATGGTGGGACATGCTGTTCCTGGGTTAGAATTCCTAGCAGTGGTGTGTAATCATCTTCTATATAAACACCCATTCAGTCACTGACGTTTTTTTTGGGGGTCAACTATAACCCCACAGTCTAGGATTGTGTTTGTGTGCAGAATCAGATTAAACGATATTGCAAAAGACGAGCAAGATGGTTTATTCATTTTGGAAAAAGATTTCGCTGTGGTGGTGGGGTCTGGGTTTTGCTGCAGGACTAGGAGATGTCATGTGGTCCACAGGCTGCCTGCCCAGAATTCACAGTGATTCCTTCCAGCTACTGAGTCTCACCATGCAGGGACTATCCATTACATTGTTTTCCCTGGTACTACTCTGAACACAGATACACAAATATCCTGCTCCAGGAACCGGTCATCCACTACAGGCTGGCGGTGTTGCAACTTGCCTAGTGTTTACAAGTGTTTAAGGAGAAGGCAATGTGAATATGCAGAGCTATAAATCAGTCATGTAGGATATATACTTAACGGAATCTTATTTATTTTTTTACACTTAATTTAGTATTTTGAAATAAACAGTTAAAATGTACAGTAGTTGCTAGGCTGTATAAATCCCATAGAGAAC
The DNA here is from genome assembly GCA_030435695.1 of Brachymystax lenok tsinlingensis. Taxonomy (NCBI): domain Eukaryota; kingdom Metazoa; phylum Chordata; class Actinopteri; order Salmoniformes; family Salmonidae; genus Brachymystax; species Brachymystax lenok. The sequence continues at coordinate 12,525,384 of CM059801.1, forward strand.
GCTGCCTAAATGCTAATGAGCACATTGCAAAATGTTATACAGTCTCAAACACCACGTGACTGGGGACTACAGATAAGCTTCAGAATGATAAATTATGTCACAGCTGAAATGAAGAACGCAATCTTCTTTATCTCCTAATGTATTGCACAAGTTGACTGCAGGTACTTACTTAAAAAGTAGCTACAAATATTCAAATGTATAAAAGATACTCAAAGAAATTGTCTCAACGCTGTTGGCGGTATTGAAAAACCATCCCGTGGCTATTTCCAAATACCCCAGTACGTTGCACAGAACTTAATTTCTCTTTCAGATTTGTCTTTGACAGAGAAGTCATGAATACCGAAGCTTTTGCTCGGTAGGCAAGCTCTTCAACACAAGGGTTCACAGCACGCATTACTCAAACAACTCAGGATCAAATTTCACTAAAACAGCAGCCCTTCCTCGGTCCATTGAACACAATTAGACTTAAGTGCTGACAGCAATCCAAATTAGTTCAATTAATGACCACTTTCAATTAGGTAATAGGAAATGACAATAATAAGACTGCCACTCAAAAGAGTTCATTTTACAATTAACATCTCTGATACACAACTAAATGTATTCCTCAGAACGTCTGAGTGGAAGAATAACCCACAGGCAATGTGAAAGTAGGCCAATGCTCTGTGCTCCACATTGTATCTCTATCAATGTGAGCCTATCTTACAGTAAAACCATATCTCACACAATCCAATAAGCAAACATCAGCCTCGGAATGACTGGTCATAATTACATTATCCTGGACAAATTGAATCCCTTTTTTTCAGGCCTGATGAAGTTTCTTGGCAATTTCCCCGCAAGGAATATCATTCATTTCTTAGAAAAAGAATAGACTGACGAGTTTCAGAAGAAATGTCTGTTTCTGGCCATTTTGAGTTTGTAATCAAACCCACAAATGCTGATGCTCCAGATACTCAACTAGTCTAAAGAAGGCCAGTTTTATTGCTTCTTTAAATCAGCACAACAGTTTTCAGCTGTGCTAAAACATAATTGCAATTAATTAGCCTTTTAAAATGATAAACTTGGATTAGTTAACACAACGTGCCATTGGAACACAGGAGTGATGGTTGCTGATAATGGGCCTCTGTATGCCTATGTAGATATTCATATATATTTTTTTTTTATCTGCCGTTTCCAGCTACAATATTCATGAACAATATCTACACTGTATTTCTGATCAATTTGATGTTATTGTAATGGACACTTTTTTTCTATTTTCTTTCAAAAACAAGGACATTTCTTAGTAACCCCAAACTTTTGAACGGTATAGATAGAGATATATAAATAGATATATATATACACATACATACACACACACGCTATCCATCTACCAATACATCTATTAAGACAATACTGATTGACGTACCTCTCAGTGCACTGCTGGCTTGGTAGGATGGCATCAGGCAGAGTGACCTTGTTTCTGTCCAGGGGGTTCTGGCCAGGTCCTGTGTGGTTCACTGCCCGATTGGCAAACAGGATATCATACTCCACACAGTTGAACAGGAATGTTGTGAATGTGACCACAAACAGGAGCTGACTGCAATAAGGAGTTTGAGATGTTGGGGTTAAACATTAGTCGATATAAACTTTGAATATTGTCTTAAAAAGTAAAAGATATCTTACAATAGCATGAGGATTGTAAATAAATCGATATACTTACAAAAGTTCAAAGAACTCCGATAACATCATACATGCAAAGCCATTCTTCTGATGGAACTGATAAATGTGGAAATTCATGTTAAGAAAAGCAAAGTCTTAAAGGGAAATTCCACCTCATAACCTCATTCATTATCTCCAACACCATACCAGTGTCTACATAAGTGAGGTGTCTACATATGCGTTTCGATAAAGACAATAAGGTTAAAAAATGCTTTTCTGTGACATCACAGGGTAGGATTTAAAAGTAAAAAAGACAGTGATTTTTAAAACCTGCAATGAGTTTCTAGCCAGAGGGAGGGCTCTCCACGTCACCGCAAATCTCAGTGTTTCAAAAATCACTTTAAAAAGAAATGGCATCATGTAGAACTTTTTAATTTGATTATTTTCTACAAAACTTAGAATTTCAGCATTTTTACATATGTAGTAGACAATGATATTGTGCTGGAGATTAAACTGAGGTTGAAAAGTGGTGGAATTGCCCTTTAAGTGTCACACCCTACAAAACAATTACTCTGAAGTAACCTTTGATGCTTAATCGAATAATAACCATGTATGTTTTTTTTTGGTTTTTTTAAGTAGACCTAATACATCCCATGGAAAAAGAAATAAACAACAAAGCAACTTGAAGTGAACCAGTCTGGCATCAATATCATTAAAGTACAGAGCATTTGTTCTGGAAGAATACACATAATTGAAAGTTATTCTCCTGAGGCAAAGTCACTGTGCATCACAAGTTGCATTTATATCTTGCGACATCATACTGCCTGAATTAGATTAAAATGTCAAAACTGTGTCTGAAATTGCTTCTTTATAAATTAGATCATTAGGTGACAGTACAGAAACACACATTATGAAGCTGCAATTTTAAACACCAGCTTGAAAGAAATTCTTTCCAAACCAATAAGCTACAGTATATACAGTGTCTTTGGAAAGTATTCAGACCCTATGACTTTTTCCACATTTTGTTACATTAGAGCCTTGTTCTAAAATGGAGAAAATAAAACAATTTCCTCAGCAATCTACACACAATACCACATAATGAAAGTGAAAACAGGTTTGTAAAACCTAACCACTGTGCTTTTACACCTGCATTGCTTGCTGTTTGGGGTTTTAGGCTGGGTTTCTGTACAGCACGCTGTGACATCAGCTGATGTAATAAAGGCTTTATAAATAAATTTGATTTGAAATTCAATTGTTTGGACATGATTTGGAAAGGTACACACCTGTCTATATAAGGTCACACAGTTGACAATGCATGTCAGAGCAAAAACCAAGCCATGAGGTCAAAGGAATTGTCCGTAGAGCTCCGAGACAGGATTATGTTGAGGCACAGATCTTGGGAAGGGTACCAAAACATTTCTGCAGCATTGAAGGTCCCCAAGAACACAGTGGCCTCCATTAATCTTAAATGGAAGAAGTTTGGAACCACCAAGACTCTTCCTAGAGCTGGCCGCCCGGCCAAACTGAGCAATCGGGGGAGGAGGGCCTTGGTCAGGGAGGTGACCAAGAACTTGATGGTCACTCCAGAGTTCCTCTGTGGTGATGGGAAAACCTTCCAGAAGGACAACCATCTCTGCAGCACTCCACCAATCAGGCCTTTATGGTAGTGGCCAGACAGAAGCCACTTCTTAGTAAAAGGCACGACAGCCTGCTTGGAGTTTGCCAAAGGCACCTAAAGACACTCAGACCATGAGAAACAAGATTCTCTGGTCTGATGAAACCAAGATTGAACTCTTTGGTCTGAATGCCAAGTGTCACGTCTGGAGGAAACCTGGCACCATCACTACGGTGAAGCGTGCTGTGGGGATGTTTTTCAGCGGCAGGGAATGGGAGACCAATCAGGATCAAGGCAAAGATGAACGGCGCAAAGTACTGAGAGATCCTTGATGAAAACCTGCTCCAGAGCGCTCAGGGCCTCAGACTGGGGCGAAGGTTCACCTTCCAAAAGGACAACGACCCTAAGAACACATCCAAGACAATGCAGGAGTGGCTTCGGAACAAGTTTCTGAATGTCCTTGAGTTGCCCAGCCAGAACCTGGACTTGAACCCGATCGAACATCTCTGGAGAGACCTGAAATTATCTGTGCAGCAAAGCTCCCCATCCAACCTGACAGAGCTTGAGAGGATCTGCAGAGAAGAATGGGAGAAACCCCCCACATACAAGTGTGCCAAGCTTGTAGTGTCATACCCAAGAAGACTGAAGGCAGTAATCGCTGCCAAAGGTGCTTCAACAAAGTACTGAGTAAAGGGTCTGAATACTTATGTAAATGTGATATTTCAGTTTATAGCTTTTTAGCAAATTAGAAAACATTTCTAAAAAACTGTTTTTGCTTTGTCATGATGGGGTATTGTGTGTAGATTGATGAGGGAAAAAACGATTTAATCAATTTTCGAACAAGGCTGTAACCTAACAAAATGTGGAAAAAGTCAAGGGGTCTGAATACTTTCCGAAGGCATTGTATATCGCCAGAGAAACATGTTTTATCACAACATTTGTTAAAAGGATATTCTTGTGAAAAAGTTGTCCAGATTCTTGATATGGTGCCATGAGTCTACAAATTAGGGGTAGAAAAATAGAGATTTAAAGAAACCATTACTTTTTTTCTCAACATAACAGCAACAACAGTTTTGATCAGGTATGATTCAAAGAAAACAACAAATTTAAGTGAATCTAGTGCCTGTGCTTATAAGTGATTGGGGGGGTCTATAGTTACATATAGGGATATTTATTTTTGATGATACATTGCATCGATTTAACAATATTGCAATATTATTTTTGTGCTAGTTGGCTATACCTGCACCAAAACTCCATTATTTTTCTTTCTTACTTTGTCCTCCATTTTCTTTTTAAATAGGGAGACAATTTGTTTTCAGCACTTTTATTTCCATGACTGATCAAAACTCGTTTTGTCATGGCTCTCGTCCCTTTGCAGCAGATACTGTATATGGAGAGCAATATGTTTTGAACATCGAATCACAATAAAATCAAAGTATTGAATCACAATATAATTGTGAGAATCGAAATGCATATCATATCGGCATCTAAATATCGAGATAACATCTTATCGTGACATCCCTGGGAATTCCTATACGATAGCGTTATGTCTAGCCCTGATTGCTAGGACAAGATATGTTATGTAATATAACTGGTACAGTACCTCTCAGGCCCTCTGGCACATGTACTAATAGGTCCTCTTCCCCGTGAGGTGAGTCCTCCTCAAAGTCCTCAATCCGCTGGTACTCCTGGTAGGTTTCTAAGTTGGCCATTGTGCTTCACATTCTCCCTGTACCTCCAACAGGCAAGTTGGGAACACACAGTATTATTGTGGTGTTGGTTTTCTATGCAGTTGCTAGCTAGTTAACAACATTCGTTTAAACGAAATCAGACAGGTGAGGGGGATTGCTAGGTAGTTACTGTACGTTAACTATTATGCTAACGTTAGCTATATAACATTACATACAATGTGACGTTGAATGGTTACCTATCACCAACAAAGCAATAAACCAGCAAGTAGCTAGCTATCTAGCAAGGTATCTAGTTAACCGTTCTTACCTCTCTCAGCTTATGTTCTTGCTAGTCAGTCAGCCAACGTTCCTCGTTTATCCTTGACTGTCTTGACGTAACGCTGCTACTGTACCGTTGCGTTAGCTATGTGGCTAGCTAGTTGTTGTTCCTCGGTCCATTCGCTGGATTCTGATTTCAAGTGGCCTGGATTTCTACGTTATTTGTCGCGCTATTAGCTAGAATATCCCCTGTTATATATAACTAATAACCATTTAGGGTTGATAACTATTTATGGTAGATAACCTAGTTAGCTAGCTAGATCATTTGAGATGGGATTCCACTGTTCTGTCTTTCACAAACAAACCTCAACAAAACATCATTTGACGTCACTTGGTTTTAACAATCGTCACTTCCTCATTACGATTTCCCCCCCTCACCTCTTTTCACTAATGGCAGACAAATGCTGATCAAGAAAATGAGGAATACAAAAATTAAGTTATGGCCAGATTGTTTTTCGTGACCAAAATGCATGTTTTGTTATTATTGCCATATGCAGTAAATGTAAATGAGATGCATTCTGGGACAGTGTCAACATGGCAGCCTGGATGTTGTTCAAGCAAGTAGCCAAAGAACTAACCCTGTTGTACACTTCTAAGCTAAGTGCTCAGTTTCTTTGCATTTTGTTACATTTCCGTGAAAACATGGTTCAACACAACATTTACGGAGACAGCCACGTTAGGACAACTTGCTAGTCGACTAATGCCGGTAGTCAGCTGATCAGGTGTGTAATCGTTAGCCAAACACTTTATATTGGACAAATTCAGGTAGGTCCCTCCCCGTTTCGTTCAGTTTTCTTCCGTTTAAGAAACGTTTGCAACATAATCGGCGTAATGAATACGCCTCAAATGAATTAGTCCACCTCTGTCCCAAAGTAATAGTGTCGTTTACTGTTCACAGTAAAAAGTGGTGGTAATCGACCATCCAGAGGTGTCCCAATGCACTTGTAACTTGTTTGATTCACATAACAAGAAGTGTAATGAGAAGCCCACCACATAGATGTCAAGCTCGTGCTGTCCATGTTTGTCAAACTTGCACAATAAAGATCGCACTACAAATAGTACAGGTTGTTGTAAATTATACATGTAATCACACAAAAATTCATCTTACTAGGGTTTTCTTTTTGAGGATGAACCCTTACAGGCCATGCTAGCAATTCTCTTTTGAATAATTGTTGAATATTTGAAACCTAACATTGTTTTCGTTTAGCCAATGCAGGCAACTTCTCTGGACAGCCTAGCAAAGCTGCTGGACATATCCGGGGTCTGGCTCAACTAGCAGTCCGCAAATCGGCCTGCCGGACGTCAAGACCAAGGGGGAGTGCTGAAGTCCTCTTGGAGTTTGTCAAACCCCAGCTCTTTGCCCTTTTTGGTGCTGTCGTGGTGAACTTAACACTACCCTTACAAAAAAAGATTGCAGTCAGAGTCCAGTATAACTGCAGTACATTGCAGTCAGAGTTAAGTATAACTGCAGTACATTGCAGTCAGAGTTCAGTATAACTGCAGTACACTGCATCCAAAATAAGTATTTTTTATGCAGTAATTTTGTAGTGTAACTGCAGTTACAGTGCAGTATAACTGCAGTTCAGTTATTCTGCAATTACTGCGTCCAAAATACCACAGTCAATTGCAGTTTCTGCACAGTTTCAAAACTGCAATCTTTTTTTGTAAGGGTACTGGACTGTAACATGTAGGTCAAACTCCAGTGCTCGTTGATCTTATTGTATTTTCCTAGTGTTGAAATGTTGAGTGATTTCAGACACCTCAATTGGAATGGAATGAACCAATCATGTATTTTTTCCCAGGTTGCTTTTGATGCTGCCATCTTGAATATTCAAATTTCCCTGTTGGGCAATCTGGTGAACATAGTGGCACGCTACATGAGAGAACATACTGGGAATTACATGAGAGAACATACTGGGAATTACATGAGAGAACATACTGGGAATTACATGAGAGAACATACTGGGAATTACATGAGAGAACATACTGGGAATTACATTAAAGAGATGAGGGAACCTGCTCTGAAGTTGCTGATCTCTAAATAAGTTGTCCATTATCTCATTTGAATTTAACTGTAGATTGAAGAATCTATATCTGTCAAATACATAGTAAAACATATGGTCATGAAATATATTTGCTGGTTACAGCATCCTGCTTTCTAGGGTAGGGGAGCGAGTAGCAGCAGACATGGGGAAGACCCTTTTTCAATCTTTACTCAGGGATACATACAGTTGCACTTATTTCTCTATTGCAAGCAGTAGGTAGAATAGACCAGTTCCAAGACATGGAGTTGGGTGACTGACTAGATGTCACTAGACCTATTACCTACTGTCCAACTATCAGTCTTGCTAATACAATAGTTCCATTATTGTTTGAGGCAAGATGTAGCCTTATTTGATGCCAACAAGACTGGCATGCTTGTGAACCGTTTGAATGTTCAAGTCTTCCTTCAAACTGGTCATCGTTCAGGTATGGCTGTGTATGTATGAATGTATTGGATAATTAAAAGTAGTAGTCTACTCCAGCTGCAGACAAGATTTACATACATTAACAATCATTGAGGATAAGAACACAAAGGCCAGAGTCTTCTTTCCATTGTGGTCCTACAGTGCCTTCGGAAAGTATTCAGATGCTTTGATTTTCCAGTTTTATTATTCTAAAGTTCTAAAATTGATTAAATATTTTTTTTCTTCTCATCAATCTACACACAATACACCATAATGACAAAGCAAAAACAGGTTATTAGAAATGTTTCCAATTTATAAAAATAAGAAACATATCACATTTACATAGGTATTCAGACCCTTTACTCAATACGTTGTCTTGGCTGTGTTCTTCGGGTCGTTGTCCTGTTGGAAGGTGAACCTTCACGCCAGTCTAAGGTCCTGAGTGCTCTGGAGCAGGTTTTCATCAAGGATCTCTCTGTACTTTGCTCCGTTCATCTTTGCCTCTGTCCAGACTAGTCTCCCAGTCCCTTCCGGTGAAAAACACCCCCACAGCATGATGCTGCCACCACCATGCTTCACCGTAGGGATTGTGCCAGGTTTCACATAATACATTACTATCCATCTAGGATTCAAAAGGTGATCAGTTGATATGGCCATGAGAAACTATATCCTACCGCGTTTTCCAGTTGGTGAGAGCCCTCAGCTCTGGGGCCCGTGTTTTCGAGTACCGGTCTTTTGAGCCTCCATCTTCATGGACAGGGTGCGGCCGCATCCCTGACAAATCTCTGACAGGATGGGTGGACTTCATGAACGTCACCTTCAGGCAAGACCAAGTCAGAAAGACAATATTAACACAAAGACGGACACATTATTTGTATCAGTGAGTGCCATTTTGTCTTACCCAATGAGACCTGGCCAACAAATCCTGAAGATCTTAAACCTCATCATCCCCCTCTCTAAGACTGTCGCTATCGTTGGAGAATCAGGAGAAGGTAATGTCCCATGCATTTCCATGGAAACAAACTCCCAATTAGTCTGATTACATAAACAAAGGGCCTATAATGAGATTGTAGAAACATTAGTCTGAAAATAGTATAATTATGTGGAACCTAATGATTTATTTATGAAGATTATGTGATTAGTTATGGCTCTCCTACACTGCGGGGAAGTCTACAGTGGCCTCCTTGCTGGAGAGTTTCTTTGACCCCAGCAGTGGTGTGATCATGTTGGACGGCCTGGATATCCGAACACTGGACCCATCCCAGAGGACAAGTCATTCGATTCATCAATCAGGTAAATATCCTACTGTAATCATTCTATACACACAGCTGTATATGTTTTCTAGTGCATATGAGGATCATTTTTGGGGGGGATTTGTTCTAGGATCTGTCTTCAGGAGCTGTTTTAGTATGCTTAGTTACTATCCTCAGTATGACATGGTCTTTTTCTGTGATTTTGTCATAACACTAAAAACAAAGTTACTTTGTGTACATGTTCCTCCCATGCTTGCAGGAGCCTGTGCTGTGATGGGGAACATTTGCTTTGGTAAGCAGGGGCTACTGATGCTGAGGTCATCAATGTTGCCAAGCAGGCCAATGACCACCGCTTCCTCACAGGCTTTCCAGATGGATACAACCCTGTGGTAGGTAAGTGACAACACATTAGTGAGAGAAAAAAACTGATTTTTGAGTGAGTCTCCCAGAACGTTATAAAGTCCTGATTTATTACAAGTCTATATCACTCTAATAAACCCCAGACACACATACTCAATACATTCCCATTTTCTCAATCAATCAATCAATCAAATGTATTTATAAAGCCCTTTTTACATCAGCAGTTGTCACAAAGTGCTTTTACAGTAAGTGCTTTTATTGAATATTGTATCTCTGTGGACACACAGGTATCTTCTCTTCCTAGGCTGGAACTCACATGGAATTGCTGAGCAAAGGAGGGCTGTATGCTGACCTCATCCGCAGACAGAGATCAGAGGGACAGATGTGAACAGTACTTTGCAAAGCTGCCAACTCTCACGCATTGGCCGTGAGACAAACGCACGCATTTGACCCTCTTTTCACGCTCTCACGACACACCTCTTATATCTCACGAATTGTAAAGTACTGCTTTTATTTTTCAAATGAGTCCATTGTATTGTCAGCACATTAACTTTAACTGTGCACCAAATCGTTTTGAAATCGGAGCATCTGCGCCTGCAATTTAACATCACGAGCGGAATCTCTATCATTGTACTATCATTGTCCTGTCTTTCCACAGCACTGTGAACCGCTTCACATTGAGGCATATGATTGGTCTAGTTATGTAAAGGATCAAGGGGATTGGATGCGTGTTTTTAAAGAAACGCCCCTCAAGATTAGAGTGGAGCTGAATGGAGAGAGAAAATTATCTGCGGAGTTTATAAAACTGTAAAGAGAGCAGCACGGTAGCACTGTTTCATGTACAATATTTTCAACAAAATTAGGTTGCTGTTACTCCCGTCCTTATTGCAGAATGCAGTCTTCTGACAGCATGTACTAAAGTCGATTTAATCCACACTTGCATTAGTCCCCTCGATTGGTGATTGACATTTAGACTGTGACAACAAAAAGACAGCAGACAGACCTACAGAATGTTTTAGCAGGGACGTTTGGTAGGATGACTTGATTTGTAATTATGAAAATAATTTTGTCAACCAGATTGTGAACCCAAAAGTGTAAGTTTGATTCTAGAAGGGAAACATTAAATATAAAATAACTTGGGTAGAGTGTAGGGACAGATTCATGTAATCTTGTCTTCAGGAGATTTTATTAGCTATTTACTTTAGTCTGATCAATGGAACAATATTGGGTAATTACTGTGCTTGTCAGCAAGAACACTACTGTTATTCCCCACACTTATTTTAATATTCCACTAATCACACATTTGAAATCTGAAATGACTACTGTGCATTCAATAGTATTCCACCCTCTTGACCTTTTCCACATGTTGTTACCTTACAGCCTTTCCCCTCATCAATCTACACACAATACCGCATAATGACAAAGAAAAAACGGGTTTAAATTTTTTTGGGCACATGTATTAAAAACTGAAATATCACATTTACATAAGTATTTACTCAGTACTTTGTTGAAGCACCTTTGGCAGCGATTACAACCTTGAGTCTTTTTGGGTATGACAAGCTTGGCACACCTGTATTTGGGGAGTTTCTCCCATTTGTCTCTGCAGATCCTCTCAAGCTCTGTCAGGTTGGATGGGGAACATCGCTGAACAGCTATTTTCAGGTCTCTCCAGAGATGTTCCATCGGGCTCTGGCTGGGCCACTCAAGGACATTCAGAGACTTGTCCCGAAGCCACTCCTGTGTTGTCTTGGCTGTGTGTTTAGGGTCGTTGTCCTTTTGGAAGGTGAACCTTCGCCCCAGTCAGGTTCTGTGTGCTCTAGAGCAGGTTTTCAACAATGATCTCTCCGTACTTTGCTCTGTTTATCTTTCCCTCGGTGCTGACTAGTCTCCCAGTTCCTGCGCTAAAAAATATGATGCTGCCACCAACATGCTTTACCGTAGGGATGGTGCCATGTTTTCTCCAGACGTGACGCTTGGCATTCAGGCGCTTGGCATTTTGTACCCTTCCCCAGATCTGTGCATTGACACACAAACCTTATATAGACAGGTGTGTGCCTTTCCAAATCATGTCCAATCAATTAAATTTACCACAGGTAGACTCTCAAGTTGTAGAAACATCTCAAGGATGATCAATGGAAACAGGATGCACCTGAGCTACATTTTGAGTCTCATATCAAAAGGTCTGAATACTTATGTAAATCAGATATTTATGTTTTTATTTTTTTTATAATTTAGCAAAAAATTCTAAAAACCTGTTTTCACTTTGTCATTATTGGGTATTGTACATAGATTGATGAGGGAAAAAATTAATTTAACACATTTTAGAATAAGGCTGTATTGTAACAAAATGTGGATAAAGTCAAGGGGCCTGAATACTTTCCGAATGCACTGTACTTGTGTCTTTGAAATTAATTATATCAGGCTATGTATTTTTGCAGCCGTTCGTGGACAGTTTTGAATAAGATACAGTGAGGGAAATAAGTATTTGACCCCTCTGCAAAACATGACATAGTACTTGGTGGCAAACCCCTTGTTGGCAATCAGAGAAGTCAGACGTTTCTTGTAGTTGGCCACCAGGTTAGCACACATCTCAGGAGGGATTTTGTCCCACTCCTCTTTGCAGATCTTCTCCAAGTCATTAAGGTTTTGAGGCTGACATTTTGCAACTCGAACCTTCAGCTCCCTCCACAGATTTTCTATGGGATTAAGGTCTGAAGACTGGCTAGGCCACTCCAGGACCTTAATGTGCTTCTTCTTGAGCCACTCCTTTGTTGCCTTGGCTGTGTGTTTTGGGTCATTGCCATGCTGGAATACCCATCCACGACCCATTTTCAATGCCCTGGCTGAGGGAAGGAGGTTCTCACCCCCTGTGATGCGGTGAAGTTGTCCTGTCCATCTGTCCCTTTGATGCGGTGAAGTTGTCCTGTCCCCTTAGCAGAAAAACACCCCCAAAGCATAATGTTTCCCCCTCCATGTTTGACGGTGGGGATGGTGTTCTTGGGGTCATAGGCAGCATTCCTCCTCCTCCAAACACGGCGAGTTGAGTTGATGCCAAAGAGCTCCATTTTGGTCTCATCTGACCACAACACTTTCACCCAGTTGTCCTCTGAATCATTCAGATGTTCATTGGCAAACTTCAGACGGGCATGTATATGTGCTTTCTTGAGCAGAGGGACCTTGCGGGCGCTGCAGGATTTCAGTCCTTCACGGTGTAGTGTGTTACCAATTGTTTTCTTGGTGACTATGGTCCCAGCTGCCTTGAGATCATTGACAAGATCCTCCCGTGTAGTTCTGGACTGATTCCTCACCGTTCTCATGATCATTGCAACTCCACGAGGTGAGATCTTGCATGGAGCCCCAGGCCGAGGGAGATTGACAGTTCTTTTGTGTTTCTTCCATTTGCGAATAATCGCACCAACTGTTGTCACCTTCTCACCAAGCTGCTTGGCGATGGTCTTGTAGCCCATTCCAGCCTTGTGTAGGTCTACAATCTTGTCCCTGACATTCTTGGAGAGCTCTTTGGTCTTGGCCATGGTGGAGAGTTTGGAATCTGATTGATTGATTGCTTCTGTGGACAGGTGTCTTTTATACAGGTAACAAACTGAGATTAGGAGCACTCCCTTTAAGAGTGTGCTCCTAATCTCAGATCGTTACCTGTATAAAAAGACACCTGGGAGCCAGAAATCTTTCTGATTGAGAGGGGGTCAAATACTTATTTCCCTCATTAAAATGCAATTCCATTCATAACATTTTTCACATGTGCTTTTCTGGATTTTTTTGTTGTTATTCTGTCTCTCACTGTTCAAATAATCCTACCATTAAAATGATAGACTGATCATTTCTTTGTCAGTGGGCAAACGTACAAAATCAGCAGGGGATCAAATACTTTTTTCCCTCACTGTAAGTCATATAAATAAGCATTGGATATTAAATGCTCCAGCAATCAAATATCATTTTTGGACATTTTAGTATTGTGCCCATGCTAGGCAGAGATGGTAGGGGGACTCACAACTCATACACACATCGTATTTTGTCTGTGTAGAGTAAGATGATGGCAAGGATCTTTAAACGACCTGAATATAGATATTCATTAGATATTTCTTGAAGGTTGGGTGAAATTAATTGTTATAAAATGAACATTTTTAAACACCCAGCACGTGGGAAACATAGATCAGGGGTGGCCAACCCTTCTGGAGAGCAAGCAGGATTTTCTTCCATCCCCATTTTAAAGAGAGTTCACCCAAATGACAAAATATAAAATCTTTGTGTCCTTACCTTGAAAGCAGTCTATGGACAAGCAAACTGTAATCTATGATGTGGCTACCCACTGCCATCAATATAATAATGTCCTGTACAGAGACTTGGTGTAGTAGTAACACTCCCCGGCACGTGTCACATACAACTTTCCACCTGAGGGATCAACCCTACTTCCAACTGTCTCACTGTTTCTAGCATTTGCCTGTCTCCCTATCTCATTTCATTACTGTCTGAATAAAGTGTCAAACCACCTAAAAATATTTTCATACTTTACATTTCATCACCCAAAAACCTGAAAGTAACAAAGTCGTTGAATATTGGGTGTTCATTTAATGTTCAAAGCATCCTGAATACACATATTTTCCCACCCTGGTCATAGGCCTTAGCCATGTAAAAATATGTAGAATTGCAGGAAATTAGCTTTTAAACAGTAAAATCTTCCTGGGGGAAGACCCCCAGTCCCCCATCTAGGGATTGTGCCAGGGGGCAATGAAATTCACATAGCAAACCTCACTCCAAGCTTTCTTCAAAAGTTGGCAGCCCTGACTTTGATATAGCACAGAACTGTAGGCCTACAATGTGAACTGAAAATACTTCCCGTAATGTACTTTTGTGACATAAAGGATAGCCTTTGCCTAAGAAATGAAAAACATGTATATGTTGTATAACTAGTTTGTTGTTGGTGTAAAGTTGCTTTAGTTTAATGGTCCAATGTCAAATTCCGTTTTATACAAGCCAAATGTATGGGTGGACAAACTCGATCATATTTTATTGTGGCCCAAGGCTGCAGAAATTGCAACTGTTTATCATGTGCTGTTAATAGGAAGAGAATACTAACTGTACACTACAGTATGCGATTGTGGTTTTAAAAGGGTTACTTGGACCTGGCCTGTATCAGTACATTTAGCAATACTTTGAGGGGGGCATTTATAATGATCATTGTCTGAACAGATAATACGATGTGAAAATGGTGGATCTAGGCTAGCTAAATCCATTAACAGGCTTCTTAGAACCGGATTTAAACAGGCTGTTTAATTGGACCTCTGATTGGGGATTTATTCAGGAGGGAACATTGGAACAAAATTGAGTATTGCTTTTTAGTAAACATTTCTCATTGACCACATGAGAATGACAGTGAAACAGGTTCATAATAATTATTTTGGACTGGGAATGGGCGATTTTGCATGCAGTTCATAATCTGGCCTTTAGATGCCCATGTAGCAGCATCATTGTAGCTGAGAACAGCTTGCTAACGAGTATCACAAATATCCCCAAACCCTGGGGCTGCGTTTCACCGGTTAGCTAGTTAAAGACTAGCTTTATTGACAAAATATGCAGAAGTATGAAAAGCTTGAAAAGATTGGAGAGGGTAAGTGTCTGCTTCTTTCCCAGGATTTCTCTTGCTGATAATGTCGTCCGTTAGCATTGCTATGACTGCTACTAGCTAATAATAATACTAGCTAGCTAATAGTAATGTTAGCAGCCATCATATCCGTCATTTTAAATGACACGTTTGATAGTAAATACTACCAAATATCTAAACACTAACGTTAGCAGCAAGCATAAGTTACAACGACAACATTTAGCTAACGTTAGTTCCCTACATTACTAGTTGTCTGACGCGTTAGCTTGCGCGCTAACAAAATATAGTTAGCTAGAAATGTTGACGTATCTATAAAAATATGTAACATAATTTATTATATTCGTCGGCATCTAGTTAATTTCGTTGAAGTTAGCTTTTCATTCTATGTAAATAATGAAACTCGTTATCCCAGTCCTGGGCAAGTTAGCTAGCTAATTACCTTGCTAATTAACAACCCATTCAGCCAAGCTAGCTAGCGTTGTGATTTCTTTCTCCAGGTACATATGGAACTGTTTTCAAAGCAAAAAAACAGAGAAACGCATGAAATCGTGGCTTTGAAAAGAGTGAGATTGGATGACGACGATGAGGTAGGAATTTTTGAGACTACAAATACAGATACTTTAGCTTGCTGTCTAACTGGTTAGCATATTTTTTTGATAGCTCAATTTGTTTGCTCCTTTACGCTAGGGCGTATTCATAACGCAGATTCTGTTGCAAAACGTTTCACACACACACAGCATCAAGCCAGAAGAGAACTTCCACTGTTTACTGGTCTGTTTGATAGGACTCGAGTTTTCAAATGACACCACTGTCACCAGCTTACGACTGCCAGTGTTTTTACAGTGCCATGGCGGGACCTACATGTCATTAGCTGCTAATTTCTACACCCCTTGTTTCTTGTAGGGGGTCCCAAGTTCTGCCCTTCGAGAAATTTGCCTCCTGAAAGAACTGAAGCATAAAAACATTGTGAGGTAGGTCTGAAGTGAAATTTGTCCAATTCTGAAAATGCATAGCTAGCTAAATGTATTTATGCTGTAGCATAGTTAGACCGGCCTGACTCAGTAAGTTACTTTACAAGAGTTTTATAATTAGCATTATATTAAATATCTAGCTATGCAAAGAGTTTAATTGACAATTCATTCTGTTTTCCCTAGGTTGCATGATGTTCTGCACAGTGACAAGAAGTTAACATTGGTGTTTGAATTTTGTGATCAGGTGAGTGTTGCATTCTTGTATAAAGAGGAGTTTGTAGTTATGACAATTTACCAATAGACTTGACTGACCATTTTAAAGTATATGTGACTAAGGGTTTTGTACTTTTCACTAGTTTGATATGATGAGAAGAAATGTAATGTTGCTGATATAATTTGTGACTTTTACAACCACAGGATCTAAAGAAATATTTTGACAGCTGCAATGGAGACTTAGATCCAGAAACGGTCAAGGTGAGTCATTGCTATTAGGTCCTGGCACAATTCTAGTGTAACCGACAATTATGGACAATAACCGTAAAAATAAAATAAAAATGTTTTAATGCTATATTTTCAAGTAGACCGAAACAGTTTTCAATTTTTACATTGAGTCGGTACAGTTGCAGAACGGCAAAACCATTGTTTTTTTTAAACCGAGATGTTAACAAAGCTGTGTTGTAGATCATTTTCTAAGATGCATTATGATCCATGACAAGCTCAAAATACTTTTCTACAAAAATGACAGTTATGACAATAACCATGTCCATTTGCATGACACAGGGATGCAAACGAATGACCTAAGGCAAAATTCGCTGTTTTGAATCCAAAATAGGTGACCTACTGAGCAGATCAAATAATTTAGTTTGTGTGAAAATTAGCTGGCTAATAAAGTCAGACAGCTAACGTTACAACATCAGATGAACTAACGTTAGTAACCTAACCAATTCGCTATAGTATTAACTGGTATACGACTCCTTGCCGGTGTTGTGCCGAAAATCTCCCCCTTGCCAGAATCCCCCACCCCCTCATGTGAACGCGCACACACTCAATAGTTGGAGTTTTCTGATCACATTAGTCGGTTTGATTGAGGGGGAGGCATTAGTAATGTCGGCAGTTTTCGGTTTGGCTATCTGTTTCAAGTGTATTAGTCTATAAATAAATCTCTTTGCCAAAATTCATCTCTCCCATGTCTTATTCGACTAGTAGTTGTTCTGAAATGTTTATTGCTTGCCTACATTTTACTCCCTCCTCTGTTTAATATAACACGCATACATTAATTATTAATTTGGGTTGCCTGTCCTGAAGTTTGTTCTATAGAAAGTATTTGACTCTAGACACAAAATTAAGGAAATTAGAGGGATGGGGGGGAGGTGTAGCCATTTTCTTGCGTGCTGAAAACCCCCCCCCTTCTTGGGACTGCAAGGCCTGGCACACTTATGAATCATTTTGGTAGCTCATGTTGACCAGTAGTGTGTGTGCCACAAAGTATTTGACTCAAGCCACACAATTAAGGATCAATGCCATTTTCTTGCCTGCGTTCACGCGAGGGGGGGGGATTCTGTCAGGAGGGAGATTTTTGCCACAACACCGTTCCTTAAGTTATAACGCGGTAGTTGTTTATCTGTGTGAATTGTTAGTAGTTAGTTCGCTAGCTATCTGTGAACTGTTTTCCCTCTACAGTATGTGATTCATTTTCAGAATGAGAGAATTAGGTGAAAATGAGGCGTTGCTTGTTTAACAAGTGGATTCAGGGATCAAGTGTAGCTGGAGCTGGACCTGGCTTATTATGCTGGATGCCAATAGAAGTGAAAGAAATGCCACACACTTTCCCTCTTTCAATAAAGTGGATGAAAAGGGGTATGCTACTGGTGTACTCTCTGCCTGAAGGAGATTATGCCAACAAAGGGTATCATGCTCTGCTGGCACATTGTAGAACTGATGTCCACAGGCAGAAGGTGTACAATGAAATAATGTTCAGTGTAGCCCAAAGATATTGCTTTTGTTGTGTTGAACTTGACAGTAACACTTGTGTGAGTGAGGGGGGGTATTTTTGCACACTTGTAGTCTTGTGCACTTGATCGATTTCTACTTTAGTGGCCACTATAATAGAGCCAACAGAATGCCTGTTTGTTTCATTCTATTTCTACTTTAACCCTAGGATGCATAGTAAACATGGCGCCCCAAGAATGCATATGCCGGGTCAAAATGACCCGATAGCGTAATATGTTTTTTATTTATATGGGTCTAAAATATTATCCATTTTGTGGAACATAATTATTTTTATTGATTTGGAACTTTCAATAATTATTGTGCTCTTGAACAGTTTGATACACATTTCAATGATAATATATTATGAAAATTCATAACAGCTATTGAAAATATTAGCATATTTTTCTTACAATAAATCTTAAAGTTTCACATTCAACCTTTTAGTGTGAAGAACAAAATACAGTGGCTTGCGAAAGTATTTACCCGCCTTGGCATTTTTCCTATTTTGTTGCCTTACAACCTGGAATTAATTAATTTTTTGGGTGTTTGTATCATTTGATTTTAACAACTTGCCTACCACTTTGAAGATGCAAAATCTTTTTGTGGAAAAAAAACAAGAAATAACACAAAACTGAACTTGAGCATGCATAACTATTCACCCCCAACAATTTCCCTGTATTTAGCGCCATCCGTCATTCCTTCAATTCTGACCAGTTTCCCATTCCCTGCCAATGTAAAACATCCCTACAGCATGATTCTGCCACCACCATGCTTCACTGTGGGATGATGTTCTCGGGGTGATGAGAGGTGTTGGGTTTGCACCAAACATAGCATTTCCCTGATGGCCAAAAAGCTCAATTTTAGACTCATCTGACCAGAGTACCTTCTTCCATATGTTTGTGAGTCTGCCACATTCCTTTTGGCGAACACCAAACGTGTTTGCTTATTTTTGTTCTTTAAGCAATGGCTTTTTTCTATCTGCTCTTCCGTAAAGCCCAGCTCTGTGGAGTGTACGGCTTAAAGTGGTTCTATGGACAGATTCTCCGCTGTGGAGCTTTGCAGCTCCTTCAGGGTTATCTTTGGTCTCTTTGTTGCCTCTCTGGTTAATGCCCTCATTGCCTGGTCCGTGAGTTTTGGTGGGCGGCCCTCTCTTGGCATGTTTGTTGTGGTGCCATATTCTTTCCATTTTTTAGTAATGGATTTAATGGTGCTCCTTGGGATGTTCAAAGTTTCGGATATTCTTTTATAACACAACCCTGATCTGTACTTCTCCACAACTTTGTCCTTGACCTGTTTGGAGAGCTCCTTGGTCTTCATGGTGTCACTTGCTTGGTGGTGTTGCAGACTCTGGGGCCTTTTAGAACAGGTGTGTGTGTGTATATATATAACTGAGATCATGTGACACTTAAGATTGCACACAAGTGGACTTTGCTTCTACAGTCGTGGCCAAAAGTTTTGAGAATGACACAAATATTAATTTTCAGTCTGCTGCCTCAGTTTGTATGATGGCAATTTGCATATACTCCAGAATGTCATGAAGAATGATCAGATGAATTGAAATTAATTGCAATGCCTTCTTTGCCATGCAAATGAACTGAATCCCCCAAAAACATTTCCACTGCATTTCAGCCCTGCCACAAAAGGACCAGCTGACATCATGTCAGTGATTCTCTCATTAACACAGGTGTGAGTGTTGACGAGGACAAGGCTGGAGATCATTCTGTCATGCTGATTGAGTTTGAACAACAGACTGGAAGCTTCAAAAGGAGGGTGGTGCTTGGAATCATTGTTCTTCCTCTGTCAACCATGGTTACCTGCAAGGAAACACGTGCAGTCATCATTGCTTTGCACAAAAAGGGCTTCACTGGCAAGGATATTGCTGCCAGTAAGATTGCACCTAAATCAACCATTTATCGGATCATCAAGAACTTCGAGAGCGGTTCAATTGTTTTGAAGAAGGCTTCAGGGCGCCCAAGAAAGTCCAGCAAGCACCAGGACCGTCTCCTAAAGCGGATCCAGCTGCGGGATCGGGGCACCACCAGTACAGAGCTTGCTCAGGAATGGCAGGTATGAGTGCATCTGCACGCAAAGTGAGGCAAAGACTTTGAGGATGACCTGGTGTCAAGAAGGGCAGCAAAGAAGCCACTTCTCTCCAGGAAAATCAGTCTGTCCCTGATGTTATTCTGCAAAAGGTACAGTGACTGCTCTTTGCAGATGGGTGTGTTGCACTGAGAACACCAGCAGCTGACTTTTCTATCCTTTGCGGTTGGACAGAGCTGGCACCTCTTCCTTTTCTGGGTCTGGCTGCTCTGAGTGGTGGTGGCATGGCTCTCTTTCATCACCCCACATCTTTCCATTGCCTCAGTTCTTCTGTGGAGATGGGAGAACCTTCCAGAAGGACAACCATCTCTGCAGCACTCCAACAATCAGGCCTTTATGGTAGAGTGGCCAGACGGAAGCCACTCCTCAGTGAAAGGCACATGACAACCCGCTTGGTTTGCCATAAAGGCACCTAAAGGACTCTGACCTTGAGAACCAAGATTCTCTGGTCTGATTAAACAAAGATGGAACTCTTTGGACGGAATGCCAAGCGTCACGTCTGGAGAAAAGCTGCTCATCCACTGTGACTCAGTCGCTGGGGAGGAACCTTCCTCTACAGTTTGCTAGGAAAAGGTCCCACACATACCGGAATGGTGCCAGGTGGTCCGTTGCCTCTGAACACTGGTCCTCTTGTCATCAAGCCTCAGGTAACGACGGATATCCTCATATCTTCTGAACGACTTGGTGGTCTTATACATTGGATTCTGCAGTGGATCCAAAAATAGCTCCCGTGTGGAGACATCACACCTTTTTTCCCCCATGCCAATAAAGGCCTTTAGTTCCTCTTTGTTGACCTCTCTCTCCACTCTGTCCCTTTTACTGTCGCTATTCTCCGTCCTTCTGTACACTTTAGGACCTCCTCAGTGATGTCACTAATGAACAGCTCCCAGGCAACTTTTGGTGACAACTGTTGACCCCGGCACAGGCCCAGGGGTGTTCACTCCAGTAAGACCCCTTTTTACTCAGTCTATTTGATTGGTTTTCAATCTCCTTAGAGGAGGAGTCCTCCCCATCTGTAAAATCATCTAGGACAGCTGGACTACCAGGTGCATCCACAACTCCAACTTGACCCACAGGCACATAGTCTGTGTCATCTGAATTGGATACCTCAGATTCTGAGTCAGAGGCACCAATTGCTTTCTCATCCAGCATCTGTAAAACCATTTTGGTTGTACAGTGAGGGAAAAAAGTATTTGATCCCCTACTGATTTTGTACGTTTGCCCACTGACAAAGAAATGATCAGTCTATAATTTTAATATTAGGTTTATTTGAACAGTGAGAGACAGAATAATAACAAAAAAATCCAGAAAAACACGTGAAAATTTTATAAATTGATTTGCATTTTAATGAGGGAAATAAGTATTTGACCCCTCTGCAAAACATGACTTAGTACTTGGTGGCAAAACCCTTGTTGGCATTCAGAGGACAGACGTTTCTTGTAGTTGGCCAACAGGTTAGCACACATCTCAGGAGGGATTTTGTCCCACTCCTCTTTGCAGATCTTCTCCAAGTCATTAAGGTTTTGAGGCAGACGTTTGGCAACTCGAACCGTCAGCTCCCTCCACAGATTTTCTATGGGATTAAGGTCTGGAGACTGGCTAGGCCACTCCAGGACCTTAATGTGCTTCTTCTTGAGCCACTCCTTTTTTGCCTTGACCGTGTGTTTTGGGTCATTGTCATGCTGGAATACCCATCCACGACCCATTTTCAATGCCCTGGCTGAGGGAAGGGGGTTCTCACCCAAGATTTGACAGTACATGGCCCCGTCCATCGTCCCTTTGATGCGGTGAAGTTGTCCTGTCCCCTTAGCAGAAAAACAACCCCAAAGCATAATGTTTCCACCTCCATGTTTGACGGTGGGGATGGTTTCCTTGGGGTCATAGGCAGCATTCCTCCTCCTCCAAACATGGTGAGTTGAGTTGATGCCAAAGAGCTCCATTTTGGTCTCATCTAATCACAACACTTTCAACAAGATGTCCTCTGAATCATTCAGATGTTCATTGGCAAACTTCAGACGGGCATGTATATGTGCTTTCTTGAGCAGGGGGACCTTGCGGGTGCTGCAGGATTTCAGTCCTTCACGGCGTAGTGTGTTACCAATTGTTTTCTTGGTGACTATGGTCCCAGCTGCCTTGAGATCATTGACAAGATCCTCCCGTGTAGTTCTGTGCTTCTTATGATCCTTGCAACTCCATGAGGTGAGATCTTGCATGGAGCCCCAGGCCGAGGGAGATTGACAGTTCTTTTGTGTTTCTTCCATTTGCGAATAATCGCACCAACTGTTGTCACCTTCTCACCAAGCTGCTTGGCGATGGTCTTGTAGCCCATTCCAGCCTTGTGTAGGTCTACAATCTTGTCCCTGACATCCTTGGAGAGCTCTTTGGTCTTGGCCATGGTGGAGAGTTTGGAATCTGATTCATGAATATTAAAAACAAGACACTTAATAAATATTTTAATTATTTTTATTTTATTGCTGTAGCTAAAAGAAAGGTCAGTTTGACGAGTGTAATGCAGGGATTTCCATAGGAAATCCATACAGGTCATATTTGACCCACATGAAAACTTGGGGTAGTGATGCAAAAACTATTTTTACTTAAATAAGAAATGTAAAAACAAAACTAGGATGTTAGAACATTAAAGACATTAAGGAATTCCTGGAATATTAGTTGACATTTTTGGGGATCAATACAGCAACAAAAAAACAACCCCACAAATGCATCTTAGGGTTAAGATGTTTTCCCCCCCAAATGCAATATTTAGATGTGTGTGTTCACAAGCATTCTATTATAAAGGCTAACTGCAATAATAGTGTGTTTTTTTTTTCAAGACTTTAGTGTCATTTGCATTGAAGTCTAGGCAATAAATAACATTGGATTTCTTTCCTTAGTTTTTAGTTGGGTTAGGTTCACATGAACCACTTATTTTATACACAGAGACCGATCATGTAGATCATATTCTTTGTTGTTTAATTAGTTAAAACCTGCATTTCCCCCAAGCAGGGATTTTTTTTTTATTGTTTCAGTACAATAACTAAACTGTCACTTTTTTTTGAGCCCTTACCAGTTTGCATCCCTGATGACAATGAATTGTTACCCCAAATTCCGTAATCGTCACGGCCCTAATTGAGATTCAAATAAGGAGCGGAATATGGCTCTAATGATGTCCCATCTGTAGAACTCATTCCCTTCAGGATTTTGTGGCAATCATTTTGTATTTTAAATTTTTGTATTTTTTATTTTGCATGGCAAAATGTAATTATTTTGTCAATTTTGTTACAAATGTGCTGACAAGGGGAAAAGTTTGTTGACGTGTGGCTTGATTGAACCATATTATGCGCTAAAATGTGCAGTGATTGGTTGAAATTGCTAACCCTCTTTTTGTAGAAATTGCTAACCCTCTTTCGGTCAGTTTTATGCGATATTGTGATGAATTGACTGTTAATGCTGTGATTGTTCAAATTTGCAAGCCCTCACGTAATATGCAGAGTATTGTTGATTTTGCACAAAAAAAATTAAATAATCGCAAAATTTTAACCCAGACGATGACTATCTCATTGATAGTGAGAATACTGTAGTATTACTGCCTTGTGTTTCTATCTCTGTGCTTAACTCAGTCTTCCCCTACTTTCTGTATGTACAGTCATTCATGTACCAGCTGTTGAAGGGGCTTGCCTTCTGCCACAGTCGGAATGTTCTCCATAGAGACCTGAAGCCACAGAACCTTCTCATTAATAGGGTAAGTCAGTGGAATGTTGACTGTTTTTAATTTCTAGTTCTAGAAAGTCATAAAGTACACATTGTGCTGTATACTGTATGTCTGTCTTAGCTGAAACAGAAATGTTGTTGCCTAGTTAGTGAGAAATGTATTTCCATTTAAATAGCCTACAATGTGGTATGATTTGCTTAACTTAGAATGGGGAATTGAAGCTGGCTGACTTTGGCTTGGCTCGAGCCTTTGGAATCCCAGTGAGATGTTACTCAGCAGAGGTAGGATATTGATTACATGTTTATATGCAATTACATGATTAATTGGGATACTGGCAAACAATTACTGGCCTAACTTACTGGTGACACTCAAGCTTATCTCTCTCTGAAGGTTGTGACGTTGTGGTATAGGCCCCCAGATGTGCTCTTCGGTGCTAAGCTTTATTCTACCTCCATTGACATGTGGTCTGCTGGATGCATATTTGCAGGTATGTGTAACGTCAAGGTCAAAATTGAGACGCAAATTCAAGGGGATGATCTTACGGTCTGTTCATACCTGTGTTTATTAAGCTCAAATAAGTTGGGGCCTCTGCAGACCTGCCAGCCTGCACACACGTTGCTGCGTACCAAGCACGTCATTTGAGATCAAAGTGTGCTGGTATGAAAAACGACCCTAAAATACACAAAAAGAGGAATCTCGTTGGCACGTTGTGGTTTTTGACTCAGCCATCTGAGCAGAGCCAAGCAGAGGACTCAGTCGAGGAGAAAAAACAGAGAGGAAGAGGCTAATAGACAATCTTTGGAAATAATCTCTAGCCCTCCGCTCCTGCGGCCCCTGTAATCGTAGTAATATTTTCCTCCCTCGAGCTGGATGGCATTTCTCCACATCGCATACAACTGATGTATGAGGAAAAGGGTAGGAAAAATAGAAGTTGAACAAACTGTTTGCCAAATACATGGACTAACAAATTGTATAAATTAGGCAAGCACATAACCAATATTATTTTGTAGTTAGTGTTTTAACTAAGGCGTCATTATAACAAAAGGTTTTTAGCTACAAAGTTTAGTCAACTAAGCGAGAACACTTTCTAGCCTGCACATGCTTTGATCTCCCCAACGGTAGTAGGCACTAGTGCATTGACAAGCAAAGAAACGTGCAGTGTTGCGTTAGTTCTGTGCACGTCGCTGCGTGGATAGAAACAGACATGGCAGAGAGCGGTTCCGCTAATACCATCCTTCACAGATTATGTCGGACTGTTAAAGTTAAGTAGGCCTATGTTAATGAATCCGTTCTTAATTCACCTTTGATATACAGTACCAGTCAACTTTGGACACACCTAATTTATTTGACTTTTTTCTGCATTGTAGAATAGTAAAGACATCAAAACTATGAAATAACACATGGAATCATGTAGTAATAAAAAAAAGTGTAACAATTTAATATTTTAGATTCTTCAAAGTAGCTACCCTTTGCCTTGATGACAGCTTTGCACACTCCTGGCATTCTTTCAACCAGCTTCATGAGGTAGTCACCTGAAATGCATTTCAATTAACAGGTTTGCCTTGTTAAAAGTTAATTTGTGTATTTTTTTTCCTTAATGTGTTTGAGCTAATCAGTTGTGTTTGTGACAAGGTAGGGTTGGTATACAGAAGATAGCCCTATTGGGTAAAAGACCAAGTCCATATTATGGCAAGAACAGCTCAAATAAGCAAAGAGAAACGACAGTCCATCATTACTTTAAAACATCATAGTCAGTCAATCTGGACAATTTCAAGAACTTTGAAAGTTTCTTCAAGTGCAGTTGCAATAACCGTCAAGCGCTATGATGAAACTGGCTCATGAGGACCGTCACAGGAAAGGAAGACCCAGAGTTACCTCTGCTGCAGAGGATAAGTTAGTTAACTGCACCTCAGATTGAAGGTCAAGTAAATACTTCAGAGTTCAAGTAAGAGAGACATCTCGACATCAACTGTTCCGATGAGACCGCGTCAATCAGACCTTCATGTTAGAATTGCTGCAAAGAAACCACGCCTAAAGGACACCAATAAGAAGATACTTTTTTTTTTTAGGTGGTGGATCAGCTTTAATATTGCAGGTTGTTGCTTCCATCAATGTAGTTGTCCGCATCATTTCCAATCCCCTATATATACACACACTACCGTTCAGAAGTTTGGGGTCACTTATAAATGTCCTTGTTTTTGAAAGAAAGCAATTTAAAATAACATCAAATTGATCAGAAATACGGTGTAGACATTGTTAATGTTGTAAATGACTATTGTAGCTGGCAACGGCAATTAAAAAAAAAATGGAATATCTACATAGGCGTACAGAGGCCCATTATCAGCAACCATCACTCCTAGTAGGCCAGCATCCCGGAGTCGCCTCTTCACTGTTGACATTGAGACTGGTGTTTTGCGGGTACTATTTAATGAAGCTGCCAGTGGCGGACTTGTGAGGCGTTTGTTTCTCAAACTAGACACTCTAATGTACTTGTCCTCTTGCTCAATTCTAATGTACTTGTCCTCTTGCTCAGTTCTAATGTACTTGTCCTCTTGCTCAGTTCTGCACTGGGGCCTCCCACTCCTCTTTTCTATTCTGGTTAGAGCTAGTTTGCGCTGTTCTGTGAAAGGAGTAGTACACAGCGTTGTACGAGATCTTCAGTTTCTTGGCAATTTCTCGCATGGAATAGCCTTATTTTCTCAGAACAAGAATAGACTGATGAGTTTCAGAAGAAAGTTGTTTGTTTCTGGCCATTTTGAGCCTGTAATCGAACCCACAAATGCTGATGCTCCAGATACTCAACTAGTCTAAAGAAGGCAAGTTTTATTGCTTCTTTAATCAGAACAGTTTTCAGTTGTGCTAACATAATTGCAAAAGGGTTTTCTAATGATCAATTAGCCTTTTAAAATTATAAACTTGGATTAGCTAACACAACGTGCCATTGGAACACAGGAGTGATGGTTGCTGATAATGGGCCTCTGTACCCCTATGTAGATATTCCATTAACAATCAGCCGTTTCCAGCTACAATAGTCATTTACAACATTAACAATGTCTACACTGTATTTCTGATCAATTTGTTGTTATTTTAATGGACAAATGTGCTTTTCTTTCAAAAACAAACTTTTTTTTATATACCTTCCTTTATTATTCCCTGCAAACCCTACCACCCCTCCCCTAATTGGAGTAAACTATTAATCAATAACACTTAGGCTTCTACTTCCAGCTTATACATACTATACACATTGTACAGACACAATCTATTTTACAATAGTTAGATTTTTTGTTTTTAGTCCTGGCCTTCCTCTGTTTGATTTCTATTTGCCATATATTTGTAACTGTGTTATTTCACAAAAGTTCTGAACCTATATACATTTTACAGACCCCGTATGTTTTACATTTTATCTTGTTATTAGTCCCACCTTTCAGCTCCATTCAACCCCTCCCATCTATCTCTTAATTTCTATTTGCCATATTTTCCAACTGTGCTGTGATTCTTCACAAAAGTACTGAACCTTTCTATTCTCATTAGTGTCTACAGATTGTAAATTAAAGAAATGTTTGCAAAATTATTATTATTGATCGATTTTTATTATGACTTCAAATCACCCAGTATTGCTATCTGCAGCTTTAGTTCTAGTTCTTCAGCCATTCCTGGACCTGTGACCAAAAACGAACTACATAAGGACAGTACCAAAATAAATGATCTAATGACTGCCTCCTCGCAGCAAAATCTGCAGAGCTGGGGAAGATTGTATCCGCCATGAATGTTATTTATTTATTTATTTATTTATATATATATATATATAGTATAATTTAAACAGAAACATTTTTAGTTTTGAATCTGGGGTTGTTTTGCGTGTCAATTCATAAACTGTGTGCCTTGGAATCGGTACATCGCAAATCTCTTCAACTGTTTTGCAATTGCTTGGGCCAAGAAACACAAGCAATGGACATTATTCTACAATATAGTAAAAATAAAGAAAAACTCTTGAATGAGTATGTGTCCACACTTTTGACTGGTACTGTAGCTGTATGTCAACAGTAGGCTGCTAATGATGTGGTGATAGCCCAGTCAGTTCACGATGGCAAGGCATGTTGAGTGAAGGGTATTAGTCAGACTTACCTTGATGGATGAGGTCAGGGATGGAGATCTGAAACAAGCTCATATAGGCCTAGTTCTGTTCATATTCCAAATAGCCTACAGTAAGCCAGACTACTACATTGCACCCAGCAATTTAATTCATTTAGAATTTTGTCCCCAAACAAAATGAAGCCACTTTACATTTTCACAAGACTATCCACATAAATACACCTATTAATTACAATAATCATTACCCCCAACCCTGGACCAGCCAATTACCAAGTACCCATAACGGTCTATAGCCGGGCTCTCCAACCCTGTTCCTGGAGAGCTAGCCCCCAGTAGGTTTTCGTTTTGACCCCAGTTGTAACTAACCTGAATCATGTTATCAACTAGAAAATTATTAGAATCAGGAGCACTAGATAAGGGTTGGAACGAAAACCTACAGAATGGTAGCTCTCCAGGGACAGGGTTGGAGAGCCCTGGTCTATAGCCTACCATTCATACTGGGAGTCTTCTGCCAACATCCATTATTAGGCTAAAAACAGGTGCCTATGATTTGATCTGTGGGGGTGTCCCATGCTCGCGGCCATGAGGTCCAACGCCGCGCTGAAGTGGTACTCATAAAAATGATTTAAGATTGGCAGGTCTGCCTCCTGCCCTCTTTGAATCTTCAATAACTTTTATCAATGTTTTTTATTTAGAGTTGGCAAACGCTGGAAGGCCCCTTTTCCCGGGTAATGACGTCGACGACCAGCTGAAGAGGATCTTCAGATATCCTTTCAGAGATGTTTTAGATAGTTAACCACCAAGTTCAGCATACTGTCCATTTTGTTGTGTGGTATGTTGAAACAAAACACAGGAACTAAAGTTGGTCCACTTTGTTGAGATGAATCTATTGTATGACTAAACTTGACGAGTCCTATTTAGTGGTGAAAGTAATTCCTTAATGCTGTTGTGGCACATTGTTGGGTACACCAACTGAAGAACAGTGGCAGACAATGACAAAGCTCCCAGACTACAAGGTAGTCAAACCTACTCATTTTGTGAATTACAGTAGATCATATAGAAATTAATGTTTTCTACTGCCTGTCAGAAAAATGATTTACAAAGTATGAGAATAATGGCAGTTTCCAGATCACAGATTAATCTCTAAGAGAAGGAACAAATATTTTCTCCGCTGCTGTCTGTTTACATCCGTTACCCTTATCGATCTTTTTGCCTACAGCCGTACCCCATGTACCCGGCCACGACCTCACTGGTGAATGTTGTCCCCAAACTCAGTAGCACAGGACGGGATCTGCTGCAGGTTAGTGTTGCCCTTCAAATGACCATTTATAATATTCAGTATACAATGTATTATCATGCTATACCATACCTTGATGTTAACATCAATATACAATCCAATGTCCTTCACTCTTCTATTGTATAGCTCTGAATTCATATGTTTGCACAAATACATATGTGCAAACTCACACAAGTGGCATTAAAACAGAAATGCATGTGTCTGGAGTTGTGTAGTGTGTAACTAGTTGACCGCTTAGCAGGGAATATCAATTTACCACCAGGGGGAGCCAGTGTAAGGCTTTTCCCATACGTAACTTGAATCAAAGACAGTACAGTATGATTTTTATTTATTTAACTAGGCAAGTCCGTTAAGAACAAATTCTTATTTTACAATTGTGCGCCGCCGTATGGGACTCCCATGAAGATACTAGTCTAAAACTGCTTCTCCAATAGAAATCCTTGATCACACTTGTTGGCAATGTCATAGCGTCATTGGCTAACAAAGCTCATGTGTAGAAACACGTCATCAGGTCTGAACGGTCGGCTCTTGCCGAACTGCTCATGTGCAGGCTGTCAAATCAAAGGCACTAAAGTTGTTTTTGACGAAATTGTGTCAGTTGGACGCTTTAATGAGGTTGAAGTAATAACGTCTTAAACTACTTAAGACATTGGCTCGAATCTATGTTGTACCTTTTTTAGATTTTGAGAAAATTAACTAAGGAAGAATTTTGAACTTCTCAAACCCAAAACCCTGTGTTGTTTCGCAAGCATTCCCGGAAGTTTCGCGATGTTGCACCTATGGGTTTAGAAACTGTGCTTGAATGCCCAAGAAATGTTGCCGTGCAAACGCATATTTGAGTCGCATTCTCTTTTTTTCTTCTTTTAGAATCTTTTGAAGTGTAATCCTGTCCAGAGGATCTCTGCAGAGGAGGCATTGCAGCACCCCTACTTTGCTGATTTCTGCCCACCATAGATGAGATGCCAAAACACACGTCACTTAACTGAACCTCAGACATCGGAATCAATCCTCTTTCTCTTCATCTTCTCTACAGGACCTGTCTATCCAGACTCCCTGCAAGACTCATCTTCCAGCAGCACCTGTTTTAACTAAGAGTATATCCTGTTGTGCCTCCTAATGGAATTTAGTCCTTGTGGGCTCTGCAAGATTTTTTATTCTATTAGCAAGCCTGTTTGTCTTCTCTTTGTCTGTTAAGCGCACTGACATAGAAACATAACATGTAGCGATGAACAATTCTGGACCCGAAGAAACAGTGAATCCTTCTGGGCCAATAGCTGCACAGCAGAGTAAGCGGTCTGAACAATTGAATTAGTGTGCTGCATAATGTGCAGGCAACAATGTAGTTATTTGGATACATTCTTCAAGTAGTGTTTGTGCCACTGCTGTTGTCCATATTGCATTAATAGTTTATGATATGATTGGAGACAGTCTTCTTTGGGCTTCATCAGTCTAAACCCTTTTCCACTTACTTTAATAGGAGATTGTAAAACAGAGGGGGAGGTTTTATTTATATTTATCAGTTACTTCTCAGGCTATCTATTTAGCTTTTTGTATTAGATTTTTTTTGTGCACTTTGGATAAATGGCATTTCCTTTTTTAACAGTTTAGATCTCGTCTGCGGTCAAGTAAAGTTGAACACAAAGTCGGGGTATTATCGAAGATTGGGTCAACAGATATGTATTCTGAGCAGTGGACCATGCATACTTGAGTAATTATTTTTTTGTTTCATTTTGTAACTTTCTACCTTCTTTAATCATTGACCCGATGTCTTGTAGATTAATAAAAGTGAAGTGAGAGCGGAGGAAATCCCCTGATGCCTATATTACTACATTACGATTGTTTTGCACCACTGACTTCAGCTGGGTAACTTCCTTTTGGCAAAGGACTAGTAAGTTTTGCAGTGTTATTTTACTCCAAATAGTCGCTACTTATCCCACGAAAGACAACTTTTTAAATCATCTTTGAGGTTGCTGTCAACTACCAAAACTTTGGTTTTGATCAATAGGGAAAATATTTCATTTTGATGTAGGAGAAAATGAATAGAATGCATGTATTTATTGATAATTGAATGTCTGCTTATGTGTGCATTTAGTCTCTCTTTTTTTCATATATACAACACATTACCTTTCATGAGTTGCAATGTTCTCCTTATTAAAATAATGAAATGTGACACTTAGTTCTTATGCTTTGGCGGTGTGTATGTTTGCATCAGAGTTGGGACAACACAAGATTCCATTATCACATGTAAAGACAAGCAATTCCCATGCTTATTTTAGAAAAGAGTACTGTAGAATATTAGTTTAAATATGACATGACTTTAATCTTTATTTAGAATGAAGAGTGGACTTTGCACTTTCCTATGATCATAGTTTTGTTGTAGGACTTGGGTTAAGTATTTAGACAATTGCTGTCAGTCAGTGGTCTCTAAATTTCAAAACACGACAGTTCAATAAAGTCGACTCAAAAGTTGTTTCTTGTCCTGCTTTTTTTGTTGTGCGAAAATGATTTACAATTTGCCCATTATTTTTCTATTAAAATCAAAACTGAGCACTGTCAATATCAGAGCTGGAGAAGATGGCCAAAGTGGAGAGCCTTTGTTGCAACTTTCTGCCCTATGCACCAGCAGGCACAACAGGGATGAGTGAGTTTTAGTTAAACTGTTACCATGGTTCATGACCAGTGATTTTAAAGTTACCTTTCACACCAAATATTATTGCCAAGACCCCAGTTACACAACCGGTCCAAGTAGTTGAAGAAGCCATACGGAGGGGGGCATTGTAATATCACGTGTTGTGTAGGGGTAGATGATCTGATCTACATTGATAAACCGATGCACCAAACAATGCTGATTACATTTCCAGATAATCCATCACGTTTCACATAAGATTGAGAACAATACACTTGATAAAGAGAAGGTATTAAGTATTTAATGACTACTTAAGGTCAATCACAAATGATGTATCACATATACAGTACATAGAGCCAGATTAACCTAGTTCAGTTCCACAGGTGTCTGTAGGACTCCAACAGGGTGAGATAT
Organism: Brachymystax lenok tsinlingensis; assembly: GCA_030435695.1. Lineage (NCBI taxonomy): Eukaryota > Metazoa > Chordata > Actinopteri > Salmoniformes > Salmonidae > Brachymystax > Brachymystax lenok. The sequence goes on from CM059801.1 coordinate 12,557,518, forward strand.
ACTATAATCGATACTCTAGCCTCGTTTATACCTGGTGCTAACATGTGTCTTTTGTCCTGATCTCATCCACATTCTGATTGTGCCCACATTGTAGTTTGCAGATATCCTGGTCCCTCACTGTAAACGATATGCTCACTGTATGCAAATCATTTCACAGATATTCTTTCAAAATAATATTTATTTATTTAAAGACATCAATTAATGGCATCGCCTGTCAATGATTTTAGAAGGCGGGATTATGATGATTTAAAAGGTTTCATTGTCCAGATCAATCTACACAATGCGTCTGACTACCTCAGGAGGTGGTCAAGAAGATCAGATCACAATCAGATTACAATGCGTCTTTTAATCGTCTACAACTGTCTAAAAATGTGGGCACAATCAGAATGTGGACAAGATCAGGACAAAGGAAGCATGTGAGAACCAGGTATAAGCAGAGCGTCTGTAAACTCTAGTCTTACAGAAATATAACATTCCTTACAAGTCACATACAATAACTTGACCCGCAAAAATTGGTCAGAAAACATATCCCAGCGTCTCATCCCCATGTTCAATACCTCATGGTCACTGAATATTGCACAACCTCAAGCCTAATTTTTTCATGATGATTTTTCATGACCATGAAAATTGTTGAGTAGCGGTGGTCAAGAGACAATGGTCATGCAAGGAGGAAAAGATAAGATGCAATAACAATTCACATTATAATTAAGCTGCAAGAATAAAGGTCTTTAGACTGTTGGTTGACAAAAATATTTAACACTGTCATCTACTTGGCTGTAATGAATTATGCTATAAAATATCCATTAAAAGACTTGACTCAATAAGCACAACCAGTATTGCCGGTATTATTAAAATATGACAGGACCATGTCTATATTCAGCTTTAGACTACTGAGTAATGTGTGGCTTCTGCTCTGCTGTTCTTTGATTGGCAGTAAGGAGAAGGAGAGGAGAGCAGGGGTGAGTAAGGATTGTAGAAGGAGACAGTACATTGTACAGAGTATTTATAAAACTGTAGCATAGTAACTTATTTTATTGTTAATCTGACTTTAAAATGAATTCATTGTAGATTTGATTTATGCTTGCATCATAATAGTTACAATGTATTATGTCTGTATTTACCTGTTGGCTTGGAAAGGACAGGTGGTAAACCCTAGTGGTAAGTTTTATGATTGACCCCCACTATGTTCATCATGACAGACCAGACCACAATGTCACAGTCAAATACTGTCAAAACCAAGACAACGTCACATCATCAGTTGTGGCATCACAGTACAGCAGCGATTTAACCATTAATTCCTTTATGCCAGTCCCATCAGAGAAATTCAGATCATCAAAGCTTTCAAACTTCAACTTAGTAGTAGGGCAGCAATAGAGTTGGACCAGACTTGATAATGAATACCTTGATCATCCCATTTTCGATTCAATGCATTTTGAAGTGTCATTTTCAAATCAATTTTCAAATGCTGGCCTAGAAGGCCAGCATCCCGGAGTCGCCTCTTCACTGTTGACATTGAGACTGGTGTTTTGCGGGTACTATTTAATGATGCTGCCAGTTGAGGACTTGTGATGCGTCTGTTTCTCAAACTAGACACTCTAATGTACTTGTCCTCTTGCTCAGTTGTGCACTGGGGCCTCCCACTCCTCTTTCTATTCTGGTTAGAGACAGTTTGCGCTGTTCTGTGAAGGGAGTAGTACACAGCGTTGTACGAGATTTTCAGTTTCTTGGCAATTTCTCGCATGGAATTGCCTTAATTTCTCAGAACAAGAATAGACTGACAAATTTCAGAAGAAAGTCCTTTGTTTCAGGCCATATTGAGCCTGTAACCGAATCCACAAATGCTGATGTACACATCACGGACAAACTGAATTGGTCCACCCACACAGACAGCGTGGTAAAGAAGGCGCAACAGCGCCTCTTCAACCTCAGGAGGCTGAAGAAATTTGGCTTGTCACCAAAATCACTCACAAACTTTTACAGATGCACAATCGAGAGCATCCTGTCGGGCTGTATCACCGCCTGGTACGGCAACTGCTCCGCCACAACCGTGAAGGCTCTCCAGAGGGTAGTGAGGACTGCACAACGCATCACCGGGTTAAACTACCTGCCCTCCAGGACACCTACACCACCCGATGTCACAGAAAGGCCAAAAAGATCATCAAGGACAACAACCACCGAGCCACTGCCTGTTCACCCCGCTATCATCCAGAAGGCGAGGTCAGTACAGGTGCATCAAAGCTGGGACCGAGAGACTGAAAACAGCTTCTACCTCAAGGCCATCAGACTGTTAAACAGCCATCACTAACATTGAGTGGCTGCTGCCAACATACTGACTTAAATCTCTAGCCACTTTATACATAGGAATTGGATGTAACAAATGTATCACTAGCCACTTTAAACAATTTTGTATATAATGTTTACGTATCCGACATACTCATATCAAATGTATACACTGTACTCTAAACCATCTACTGTATCTTGCCTATGCCGTTCGGTCATCGACCCAAATCTCTAGCCACTTTAATAATTATAATTGGATGAAATAATGTATCACTAGCCACTTTAAACAATGCCATTTATATAATGTTTACATATCCTACATTACTCATCTCATATATATGTGTATATACTGTACTCCATACCATCTACTGCATCTTGCCTATGCCGGTCAGCCATCGCTCATCCATATATTTATATGTACATACTCGTATTCATTCCTTTACTCTTGTGTGTATAAGGTAGTTGTTGTGAATTTGTTAGATTACTTGTTAGATACTACTGCATGGTCGGAACTAGAAGCACAAGCATTTCGCTACACTCGCATTAACATCTGCTAACCATGTGTATGTGACAAATAAAATTTGATTTGATTTGATTTGATTTGATTTGATGCTCCAGATACTCAACTAGTCTAAAGAAGGACAGTTTTATTGCTTCTTTAATCAGGACAACAGTTTTCAGCTGTGCTAACATAATTGCAAAGGGTTTTCTAATGATCAATTAGCCTTTTAAAATGATAAACTTGGATTAGCTTACACAACGTGCCAATTGGAACACAGGAGTGATGGTTGCTGATAATGGGCCTCTGTACGCCTATGTAGATATTCCATAAAAAATCTGCCGTTTCCAGCTACAATAGTCATTTACAACATTAACAATATCTACACTGTATTTCTGATCAATATGATGTTATTTTAATGGACAAAAAAAAGGCTTTTCTTTAAAAAAAAAAGGACATTTCTAAGTGACCCTAAACCTTTGAACTGTAGTGTATATATATAGCATGGATAACTGTGATGAACATGAACAGTAGTGTATATATATATAGCATGGATAACTGTGATGAACATGAACAGTAGTGTATATATATATAGCATGGATAACTGTGATGAACATGAACAGTAGTGTATGTATATATAGCATGGATAACTGTGATGAACATGAACAGTAGTGTATATATATATAGCATGGATAACTGTGATGAACATGAACAGTAGTGTATATATATATAGCATGGATAACTGTGATGAACATGAACAGTAGTGTATATATATATATAGCATGGATAACTGTGATGAACATGAACAGTAGTGTATATATATATATGTATAGCATGGATAACTGTGATGAACATGAACAGTAGTGTATATATATAGCATAGGATAACTGTGATGAACATGAACAGTAGCATGAGAGCAATTAGACTGACACAAAGATAAAAAGGTGTGTACATAGGAAGGTGGTTAAATATACAGTTTATTATATTTGATAATTTACACATCACAAACTGACTGCTATTTGAGCCTTACATGTACTGAAATTTCAATAACAATAGTATATAATAATGCAGTTATACAATGCGTTTCAGTGTTATAAACCAACTGAACTGAATAGAATGTTTTTGAAGCACTGTAATAAACTGTCTCTGTTTCCGGTCCTGAAATTAAATGGAAGCTGGAAGACACTTGAGGTCAACTTGGGTATCAACACAGATTAATAGGCAATCCTTGGGGTAGGCCATCGTGTGTTTGTATGGCAAGTGAGCTGCTTCCATCCAAATGCAATGTCCTCTAATTCCCTTATGGTGCAACAGCAGTAATGGATATTTCTAAATGTTTTTTTTGTATTTAAATATATCAACATACGAGCAAGATATTTTTTTTTTTATCTAGTATTTACACATTTCAATCAATATTTAGAACATCACCTTGAAAACATTTGTATTCCACTCGTTTCCAATAGAGAATATATTACTATCACAGGGGACTTGTGCTAATGAGTGTTTTTGTAGCAGTTAAAAGCCATGGCCATGGAACAAAACCATTTCAACACCCACATATGTTAACTTTAAGGATAGGTGCATCGTCTTGCTTGTTTATCTATTCTAATGAAAGTGGTGAAAAAGCGGGAGGTCAAGTTATAGCAGACTCCTGTGAATGGTGTTCTTTTCCAGTGACAATCCATACAGTTTGATAACACTATCCCCCCCAAAAATGAGAAACCACGACAGAATAACATTTAGTCATTGATGTGAATTGTTTTTCAGCAGTAAACAGATAGAAAACATTGAGCGGAGCACTATATATAACCATGGACAATGTTCCTATTTTCCAAAAATCTATGGAAAAGTTGTGATTGTTCATTTGTGCAAATATATACACTTGTTTTCCCCTCTCCAATATGTAACTTGTAAACAAGAATGGCATTCAGTAGTCTTGCAAAAGTGTATCTTCTTGGAACCTTACGCAAGAGGCTTTCATCACTTGGTATTATACTTCAAATCAATGAGATGATCAAGAATCTCAGAACAGAATAATTTGAGTACAACAAGGCAACAATTACAACAGCAGTCTACTACTGGATTCATGTCAGTTCCTTTGAGCATTGTGATCATAGTTGAGTAGGCATCACTGAAATCTGAATTATCTTACTCTCAATGAGGTATACTAAATGAAAGAGTGGTACCAGAAAGATATCTTTAAACCTCCTCTCATGTTCTATTTATGAATGGACCTGGATATGCTGATGCTACACGTGCTAACCATCGCTAGCCTCTCAGTTTGATATTCAGCACACCAGAACGGACTGTGATTACAAAAGTTTATAAATTGAGATAAAAGGAGACCGCTCTGAAGGCCTTTCCATTTACATTACTAAGCTGATACTTTAATAGGCTGATTAAACCCGATTCAAACACACTCTAATGTCACCCTGTTTAAAAGAATGCAACATGAATGAAACATCCAATACATATAGAGTCTATGCCTTGATATGGCCCTATCACCTGAGTTCTGTTTTGAAAGTGGTTTATTCTTATGATAGTATTCTATTTCCATTCAGGCAATTCACAGATCCTACTACTCTTTGAGTATTTATCACTCACCATGTTTGTAATAATATATAAGTTATTTCACAGTTTGCTGTCAAACCCCAAAGATCCCAGGTCCCACCCTGTTTTATGTCGTCAACAAGCAAACTCCTCAAAGTTGCCTAGAGTCGGGTGACGAGGTAACATGTTCGGTGTGAATCCGAGACTGTCCGAGTGACTCCGGAGGGTGTCACACGTGCTCTGTAAGACAAAGTAAGGGGGAAGAGGAGTTCAACCGTATTAAGGGATGGGTGATGAGAGAGTGAGGAGAAGAGGAGAGAGGCATGCAGGTTGCAGTAAAAATGGGAGGGGATGTGACATTAACAGGAAGAAAAGAACAATAAATAAATGAGTATTCAACATAACCAGGACCAAGTGGAAAACAGAATACAAAAGGAAGTGACATAAAATGATGTTAACCATCGTTGATGCATCAGACAGGAAGGAAGATGGTTGAAAGCATAGAGTGCACACATTGACAAAATAATTCAATACAAATGGGATAACATATAAAGAAAAATTATTAAAGTGGTAGTGCAGGGACAGTTACAGTAGGTCAGTAATGTTTCACGGTATGGGTAGAGAGATGAAAGAATATGAGAGAAAGAGGGGTATGGCATGGACGAAGGAGGGAAAGAGAAAAGAAAACAGTTTTTTCAGTCCAAGTCTCGATATTAGTATCTTAATTTGTACATGGTCATTGACACACACATTATGTTTGCATACGTTTAGTGCAACTGCGGCTGTTTCAGTTAATATATTGCTGTAATGTGGGTTCAAAAGAAGCATTAGCCAAAGACGTAGATAGCTATTCCAGCAGATGAACAACCATTTCATTTGGTGCAAACTTCATTGCATGCAGACCTGTGATAGCATCACTAAGGAATGCATCTAGTGATGTTATTGGGCACAGGTTCCAGTACAATGGTCCCCTAAAATGGACCTGCAGGAAAGCTAGTGGGAAATAATATCGATGATCCCTGCGGATCAGCTTTTATTGTACTATCTACAACAAATTCTGTATTTATACATTTATATTTTTCTCAGGAAACTGCATTTTATCCTAAGAGAAGGAAAGCATCTTCAAAAACAAAAAGAAGCAAGACTGTATTGCTGACTAGCAAAGTCCCAAACTTTCTTAACAGATGTAGAATCCAACCAACTCATTGTTTATAATAAACCGATAATAAACTCGGAAGGCAAATTGATTTATGGCATTGAGAGTCATTGATTTCAAAATGGTATCTACAGAGGAAAATGCATTACATTGGCTATAATATCATTTACCTATTGCTGTGTTGGAAAATCCCATTTATAAAGTGATCACTACTTGTATCTCTACAAAATCAACCACCAAACCAGCTTTAGGTGAACCAACATCTTGTTAACCAGAAAGGAAATGTATGAAATGGTTCCCAGAATGTCTGAAAAAGAAGGACAGTATGGGAGGGAGGATCTATTATCAATGGGGTTGCTACCTGGGGGCATGATTAGGCGTGACACCAGGGCTGGTTGGGTTCTCTGGAAACTCCTGGAATAGACATGATGAAAAAAGACAGATGAGGGTGACCCAAAAAAAATTCAATGCAGAGCTGATAAGTAAAACAATTGGTTCCAAGCAAGTACAGCCCTGTGTAATCGACTGAGTATAGACAAGAATGCTGCACACTAATACTTAAAGGTCACAGAGAGCTACCTCCGTTCAGCCATTTGATTTCAATTAAAGTTTCAAAAATCAGATCAATTTGAGAAAGCAAGGTACCATTGCAAGTCTCTGCCATGTATGTTTCGTAATGCTTAAAAAATGGTAGACATTCATCATTCAATAATATAAATCACAAACATACTGTATCTTGTTATGAAAATGGTTGCTATTTGCTCCCTTCATTTTACATGCCATCTAATGTACTATGTAAAGTAAGTAGTCATAGAACTACTACACCACTACATTTAACACTCATTAACACGCATGACTTATTTTAGCATACAGTAGGTTGCACTGTCTCATACTGTTTTCAATTAGCACTTTATCTAATATAGATTGACTCACTGGGTGGTTAGAGAGGAGAGAAGGTGAATGGAGTTGGCAGAAAATAAGGAGAGGATTGTAGAATATGAGAGTCAAAGGTATCACAAATGGCTTATCATTATGTTTTAATGCAAAGAAAGCCTTCAATAATGGATGATTCTATGACATGGGTGGAGGAACTATATGTGGTAGTGAAACACAGCATTACATCCACCTAAAGCTCCATGTCCTTGTTTCATGTTGCAGTATGTGCCTCTAGTCAGGGTATGTAATATAACATTGTTGGCTGCTGCTGATTAAAACCATCTATAGCCTGAGGAAAAACTCGATGTGAAATGCCACAAAGGTATTTTTCCTACTCTACTCTGTTGATTTACTATGAAACAAGGCAACAGGCATGGCAACAGGGATGTTTTTATTCCATGTGTCCAGATTTAACTGTTCAGATATGATGGGTTCCTTCACTATCCAGCTGATATTTTCACAGGCAGCCGAATTCTGATATGTTTATATTTTCTTCAATAATTGGTCTTTTGACCAATCACATCAGATATTTTCCAAGCTGATCTGATTGGTCAAAAGACAAATTAGTGGGGGAAAACATCTGAATAGGGCTGCCTGTGTAACGCAGCCATAGTGCTCACACAATGTGTATATAATGACAGGATTCGATGCCTAGAGTGGATCTTTCATAGGGTACATCCAGTTGAACGATTTTACTTTTCTCTATCCTTTGTCACATAGAATGCTCTGAATAAACCTGACATATCCTTTTATTTGAACAACCAAACAAAAATACAGAACCACATCTATGAATATAATTATCAAACACATCTTGCTTTTTCAACTGTTTAAATTACTAAAAGCAAACTATATCTAACTGTCACAATCTATAATATTTGATAGGTTTAACTTCCTCTCAACAACAGAAGTGTATTTTAAAGCTTTCCTGTCCATTCAGTCTTATCAAAATAGAGAGTTTTTAAAAGAAATATCAGTAGGGAAGCTGCAGTTGGGGCCAGGACATCTTTTCCCTCACCTTTTCTTCCACATCAGTTTATGGGCCAAACTCCAAGACTGAAGTAACCGTGCATGCAGACAACTCATGCAGAAACAGAAACCCAGGGCTTTTTCACTACCTTGGAACCAGGCTTTGGGCATATACTGTATATAATTAAGGACAAAGTGCTCACTTTAATTTGCGTTCCACATCTGTCATTGACTGGTCATGAAAAAGGCTTGAGTTTCTGACACATTACATTGCATTATTTTGTTTGTAGTGCAGAGCAGAACTACAAACCAGTGCATTGTGGGAGACTCAAATTACCAGATTGTCACTCGGACAACGCTGTGGTCGTTTCTTGCGCATGAAGTAACCCAAAACCTTATCCTTAAATACCTAAATAATAGAACATCTCGTTAACATCACAACAATCCAGACACATGCAAACACTTAAACCCATATAGACAGACAATATCATTAGGTTAAGGGCTTATCTTATTTTTGATTAAATTCAGATAATTCATCATCATTAACTCTACAGTACTACTTGAGAATACTTTTAGGTGATTAAACAAATGTGAGTGCTTCCCCTTTACCTCATATAAGTAGTCGAATATTTCCAGTATCGTTAAAACACTGGCTCCAATGAACAGACCCATCTGACCTCCGATGTCACCTGAAAAGAGGATGACAGATGAACAGACATGGACAGGCAAAAACACAGTCGGTCAGGTAATAACATAGTGCCTAAAAACATTCTTGAAACATTTACTTTAACTCTTAGTATCTCAGCCAGCTGAGCGGAACTGTGAGACTGTGAACTGTCCATCCAGACGTTGCTTTTTATCTGCCTTTCCTGACTGAGTGCTCTTTTCAAGTACAATATAAAAATGCTTCAGCCGAGACTTTAAAAGAAAAGGTTAAAAAGAAAATAGCCTCAAAAGGAGTTTAGCCCAGCAGGCATGATCAGACAATGGGACATCATCTAGTGCTTGCTGAGGATTTGATGTTTAGGTCGAGTACATTTCCTCTCTGTCTGTAAAAACAGATAATGAGCCTGGTGGGAAAGAATCTCTCACCAAGCAACCCTGCAATTTCATACGCTTTCTTCTGCTCAATCTTCTCATAATTCAACGCCTCAAAGAAGATGTCCAGGACTAGTACGTTTTCTCTAGGGACAAAAAAACAAAACATATACAAAAGGTGTTGCACTGTAATGTACATCTTAGAGATACAATTGATTGATTTTCGTTAATCAATTCGGAGACATTTTGCATTACTTTTCAATTGTAATGTGAACTGTGGATAACAATATCATGCTTCATTTATGATGGATTTTTTATCAAAATGCAAACGTATGATCGCTACATCACTTATGTTTACTCACTTTAACTATTCAGATACTTACCCGATGTACTGCTCAGTTTTGTTGAATTTCTTGGCCAGATATTTGGCAGAGGCTTTACTGGGTATTTTCACCATGGACAGCTCCTTGCCATAGCGTATCATGTTGCATGGTGTCTCACACACACAGTAGTCATTGTCCTTTTCTACCAAGAAGTCTGTGGAGGATGACAATTGAACGCGAGTCTATGTTTTCAAAAAGGTGATAAGAATATATCCTACTGGAAACAATTCACTAGAGGCCCCAGTCTGCTGTCCCCACATGCTTCAAGATGGCCACCATTGTTCCTGTACCCAAGAAGGCAAAGATAACTGAACTAAATGACTACCGCCTCATAGCACTCACTTCTGTCATCATTAAGTGATTTGAGAGACTAGTCAAGGGTCATATCACCTTACCGGCCACCCTAGACCCACTTCAGTTTGCATACCGCCCCAACCACTTCCACATCGAAGGGACAGCAGTGGAGAAGGTGGAAAGTTCCTCTGCGTACACATCACAGACAAACTGAAATGATCCACCCACACAGACAGTGTGGTGAAGAAGGCACAACAGCACCTCTTCAACCTCAGGAGACTGAAGAAATTTGGCTTGTCACCCAAAACCCTGACAAACTTTTGCAGATGCACAATCGAGAGCATCCTGTCGGGCTGTATCACAGCCTGGTACGGCAACTGCACCGCACTCAACCGCATTGCTCTCCAGAGGGTGGTGCGGTCTTGCACAACGCATCACCGGGGGCAAACTACCTGCCCTCCATGACACCTACAGCACCCAATGTCACAGGAAGGCCAAGAAGATCATCAAGGACATCAACCACCCGAGCCACTGCCTGTTCACACCACTACCATCCAGAAGGAGAGGTCAGTACAGGTGCACCAGCTGGGACCGAGAGACTGAAAAACAGCTTCTATCTCAAGGCCATCAGACTGCTTAACAGCAATCACTAACTCAGAGAGGCTGCTGCCTACAGTGAGACTCAATCACTGGCCACTTTAATAAATGGATCACTAGTCACTTTAAACAATGGCGCTTTAAATAATGGCACTTTAATAATGTTTACGTATCTTACATTACTCATATCATATGTATATACTGTATTTTATATAATCTATTGCACCTTGCTTATGCCGCTCGGCCATCGCTTATCCATATATTTATATGTACATATTCTCATTCACCCCTTTAGATTTGTGTGTATTAGGTCGTTGTTGGGAAATTGTTTGATTACTTGTTAGATATTATTGCACTGTCGGAACTAGAAGCACAAGCATTTCGCTACACTCACATTAACATCTGCTAACCATGTGTATGTGACCAATACAATTTGATTTGATTCAATTTGAAAAGTAGTTCAATTCAAAAAATGCTGCAAAAACAACCTTTGCTTTTCAGCAGTTCCTTACTAATATTTTAAACTAAAATGTTACAGAAGCCCTGACGCCAAAGGCAACATTTTTTTAAATACTTCGATTTTGGAATTATCTTGTTTGAACAACTTAGTGTCTCATTCAAATGACTTAGTATCTTATTGGAACAACTTAGTAAAACAAGTTGTTCAAACGTCTTTCAAACGAGATACTGAGTCATTCAAGCGAGATACTATGATGTTTGAGCGACTTATTATCTAGTTTGAATGACGTCATTGTTATTTTATCTAATTAGGCCTCATTTGTTATGTAGCTTGTCAGACCATGTAATGGTTGCTGCAGCCATTCATTCACTGATTCCATCCATTGTACAACTGAATGCCTTCAACTGAAATGTGTCTTCCACATTTAACCCAACCCCTCTGAATCAGAGACTGCCTTAATCAACATCAATGTCTTCGGCGCCCGGGGAACAACTGCCTTGCTCAGGGGCAGAACGACAGATTTTTACCTTGTCAGTTCGGAGACACCTGTACTGCACATTGTCAGATATAGATTTGAAATGTCTTACATTTTAAGTTTGCGTCCCAATATTACATCACAGAAGACTGAAATATAACAAAACCTTTTGACATAAAACCACTGTATTTTCAGTGTAAAAAAGAAAGAATGCTTAATAATTATGAAAATATGAAAAGGATGAATAACATTCCGCCCATGAGGCCACTAAGTAATTTGACTGCAGGAAAGGGGTCTACTTACATAAAGGAATATTAGTGGGAATATAGCCATAATATAAACAAGATAAAGGAGAATGGAATGTGTATGCTATTTCTCGAAAATCTATTACGTTTAAGTTGGGACCGGCACAGAGTCCAGTAGGACAGTGTCACAAGGCTACATAGTCATATTGTATAAACTGCCCTAATTTTGCTGGATCCCAGGAAGAGTGCAAATACAAAATAGGCTAATGGCTAAATAGGCTAATGGGGATCCATAATAAATACAAATACAAAATAGGCCTATACTTCACCACTGATGGAGGGAACACAAAGCTGTCCTTGATTGTGAGCTAGAATGAAATGTTGAATGAGGGCTTGTTTCTCAGAGCAGGTAAAGTTATTCCTGACATAAGGAATAGACATAGGGAATAGGCCCAGTTGGAATGAACATAGATGGAGCCCTAAACACACTTTTCGTGGGGACAGAAGGGCAGCAATCTCTAAAGAACAGTTTCAGATTAATGTGCAAATGAATTAGTCTAAACGCATTGCAGTTGTGTGTCCTGATATTCAGGCTGATTTGCTCCTATATGTACTTTTTTGTATATAGTTTATGTTAGTAGCTAACTAAAGTGTATTGCACAGTAGTGGCCGCCTACTTGTTTTTTTTCTTCAATCAAATAAAAAAAAAATAGCACGTTAGACACTGTAAGAAATAAACATTTTTGAGAAATAGCATCCACACACGGAGGCGGCTTCATCTCAATGTATTTTTCCATTTCAGGCTTTTCAAATACAGTGTCTTCATAAAGTATTTATACCCCTTGACTTATTTACATTTTGTTATGTTACAGTCTGAATTCAAAATATATTAAATAGATTTTTGTTCTCACCAATCTAAACACAATACCCCATAATGACAAAGTGAAAACTTTTTATTTTTTTAACAATTAACATTTTATTTAACTTACATAAGTATTCACACCCCTCAATCAATATATGTTAGAATCACCTTTGGTAGTAATTACAGCTGTGAGTCTTCCTGGGTATGTTTCTAAGAGATTTGCACACCTGGATTGTACAATGTTTGCACATGATTCTTAAAAAATATATTCAAGCTCAATGCTAGACAGTCATTGTCAAATCTTGCCATAGATTTTCAAGCTGATATAAGTCAAAACTGTAACTAGGCCACAACTAGCAACATTCAATGTCATCTTGGTAAGCATCTTGGTAAGCAACTTGGTTAAGCATCTTGGTAAGCTTTGTGTTTTAGGCTATTGTCCTGCTGAAAGGTGAATTTGTCTCCCAGTGACTGTTGGAAAGAAGTGAATGTTTTCCTCCAGGATTTTGCCTGTGCTTAGCTCTATTCTGTTTATTTTTATAATAAAAAAAGTCTTAGTCCTTGCCGATGACAAGCATACCCATAACATGATGAAGCCACCACCATGCTTGAAAATGTGAAGAGTGGTACTCAGTGATGTGTTGTGTTGGATTTGGCCCGAACATAACTCTTTGTATTCAGCACATAAAGTTAATTTCTTTGCCACATTTTTTCAGTTTTACTTTGGTGCCGGAAAAATCCGTACAAGCTTCACTCTCATTTAGGTTAGTATTGTCAAGTAACTACAATGTTGTTGATCCATCCTCAGTTTTCTCCTATCACAGCCATTAAACTCGGTAACTGTTTTAAAGTCACCATTGGCCTCATGGTGAAATAGCTGAGCGGTGTCCTTCCTCTGTGGCAGCTGAGTTAGGAAGGATGCCTGTATCTTTGTAGTGACTTGGTGTTTTGATAAACTATCCAAAGTGTAATAATAACTTTACCATGCTCAAGGGTATATTTAATGTCTGCTTTTTATTTTAACCCATCTACCAATAGGTGCCATTGTTTGTGAGGCATTGGAAAAACTTCCTGGTCTTTGTGGTTTAATCTGTTTTTAAAATGCACTGCTCGACTGAGGGACATGTGTTGGGTACATCAATTACATAGTCATTCAAAAATCATGTTAAACACTATTATTGCACACAGAGTGAGTCCACACAACTTATGTGACTTGTTATGCACACTTTTACTCCCGAACTTATTTAGGCTTGCCATAACAAGGGGGTTGAATACTTATTGACTGAAGACTTATTGACTGAAGACTTATTGACTGAAGATAGGGTGTGAAAACTTTCTGAAGGCACTGTATATTCTATTCTCCTTTCTCTTGTTTATATTATAGCTATATTCCCACTAATATTCCGTTATGTTATTAAGCTTTTAGATGTGTTTTTTTTTCTGCCTCAAAAATAATAATTGTTATTATTGTTATATTTATAATAATAATTCATTTGTAGAGCACATTTTCCATGCTCAATGCACATATGAAGCTTGTTAGTGCTTGAGTCTGCACGCAAGTCATTTGACCGATGAAGTTTGAGATTATTTCTTCACTTTTATTTATGAAATTAAGCTGATACTGTCCTTCATTATTTATTTTAGATATTTTAGCTTCATTAAATAGATTTATATTTTGGTGTTTCTATCCCCCCCAAAAAGCACATTTTACAGTAGCCTATGTATTGCCTAGATAAAACATCCATTAATACATTTGAAGTCCTTCAAAATATAAACAACGCATCCTAATGTTAGAAAGTTGAATGTAAACTAGATAAAGGCTACTGTGGGTGGGGCAGGCTTAATAACTACAACCGAATAGGCCTAATTAAAAGAATAGGGATAAAGGAGATGAAAAATGCTAGGCAGAGCATCCCCCGAGTTTGTGGCTGAGCAGTACCAGAGTGAAATTGGAGTGGGAGAGAAGGCCGACAACATTTCTTAAAACTTGCTTTAATTATGCTCTGCTCCTCGCTCCACACTCGCCCACTTACATGCTCTGGCATTCAAAAGCAGCAGTGCTTTAGGCTGTCAAAGAACTTTCAATGAATAATAATATCAATGGATGGAATCAGTGAATGAATGGCTGCAGCAACCATTACACAAAACAAATGAGGCCTAATTAGAACAAAAAACAATTAAATAGTGTTTTGCAAAATCGTTTGAACAAGATACTAAGTCGTTCGCACGAGATACTAAGTCATCCAAACAAGATATTTCCAAAAGTAAGTATTTGTCATTTTTTTGCCTTGTGCATCAGGGCTTTCACAAAAATGTTGTGTGGTGTATCCACTAATAACAAGTTCATATTCCTAATATAGATATCATGACCATTGTCTGCCTTACCTAAAGCTGGGTCTGCACAGTCTTTGTACTGCTCGGGTGTGCATACCATTGAGGTCCCTATTCAACAAGAGAGAGAGGGTGCGGGGACTAAAAATGTGAACTTCATCCCATTAACATCATTACATATTCCCATGCAGAACAACAACAACAACAACAGAAAACATTATTCATCCTATTCCATTGATGAACTGGTCAAGCCAATGTGTGTGAGTACCCGGCATGTGGACCATCCTGCAGTTACAGTTCTCCACCAGGTACCGTGTCTCACAGTCGATACGGCAGGCTGTGATGCTGTATGTGGAGAAGAACTCTGAGTCGATGGGAGTGGACTTGCAGTCTCCCCAAGGGGGAGGGAGGTACTGAAGCTGGGACAGAACAGAGCACAGGTTTCCCCTCAGTATATTGGCACATTATAGGAACCACTGTCAATAACAGCTAGTCAATCCCAGCCCAGCAGGAAACCCAACATAAAAAGTGCACACAAGCAGACAAAAAACAAACAGAAACGTATAAAACATTTAATAAGGGAACGTAATGAAATAAATACATGTTTTCTGGATGCTGTTCACATCTACAAGAATATTCCACTCGGACGACGGTGTAGCTGGTAAACACAGCTCACAGAAAGCAGAAAGCAGACACCATGCAGTAAATCACTGATGCAAGTCAGGTCTAGTGCTGAAAGGAAAGCAGAGTACCATGGGGGGTATGGAGACAGGGCAAATATAATCTGTAAATATCTAACTTCAGACTGGACACCAAAATTAATGGCGAATTATTGTTTTAAATACTTCACAGGGAATGTTCTACTGTATACAGTATGTAATATGTTTATGAAGTTTTTAGATGAATACAATGGAATTATTGTCTTGACAGACTTTATGCAATCCTTAACTTCTTACATTTTAGGAATGAATGCAGCTGATTATGATGTACTGTATGGTAACAGAAACCAGAATGTTATTCAAATTATGTTGGATGGGGTACTTTCCCTGATAAACTATTTGCAGTGTGATATGATAAGGCAAGGCAAGGGCTGCTTTCAAGGTTTTACTGCTAACCTACAAAGCATTACATGGGCTTGCTCCTACCTATCTTTCCGATTTGGTCCTGCCGTACATACCTACACGTACGCTACGGTCACAAGACGCAGGCCTCCTTACTGTCCCTAGAATTTCTAAGCAAACAGCTGGAGGCAGGGCTTTCTCCTATAGAGCTCCATTTTTATGGAATGGTCTGCCTATCCATGTGAGAGACGCAGACTCGGTCTCAACCTTTAAGTCTTTATTGAAGAATCATCTCTTCAGTAGGTCCTATGATTGAGAGTAGTCTGGCCCAGGATTGTGAAGGTGAACGGAAAGGCACTGGAGCAACAAACCACCCTTGCTGTCTCTGCCTGGCCGGTTCCCCTCTCCACTGGGATTCTCTGCCTCTAACCCTATTACAGGGGCTGAGTCACTGGCTTACTGGTGCCGTCCCTGGGGGGGTGCGTCGGTTGAGTGGGTTGAGTCACTGACGTGATCTTCCTGTCCGGGTTGGCGCCCCCCCCTTAGGTTGTGCCGTGGCGGAGATATTTGTGGGCTATACTCGGCCTTGTCTCAGGATGGTAAGTTGGTGGTTGAAGATATCCCTCTACTGGTGTGGGGGCTGTGCTTCAGGCAGAGTGGGTGGGGCTATATCCTGCCTGTTTGGCCCTGTCCGGGGGTATCGTCGGATGGGGCCACAGTGTCTCCCGACCCCTTCTGTCTCAGCCTCCAGGATTTATGCTGCAGTAGTTTATGTGTCGGGGGGCTAGGGTCCGTCTGTTATATCTTGAGTATTTCTCCTCCCTTATCCGGTGTCCTGTGTGAATTTAAGTATGCTCTCTCTAATTCTCTCTCTCTCTCTCTCTCTCTCTCTCTCTCTCTCTCTCTCTCTCTCTCTCTCTCTCTCTCTCTCTCTCTTTGAGCATTAGGACCATTCCTCAAGGCCTACCTGGCCTGATGACTCCTTGATGTCCCCAGTCCACCTGGCCTGTGGTTTGAAAGTCTAACAGTACTACGAATCTACTTAACAAAAATTCTTTGTGAAGACTTCCAGAAATACTAGCTACTTTTCTAGTCAAAGTGACACATTATCTTCATCAGTCAATTTGTGCATTCAACAAACAGTATTGCTAAAAAAAAAAGCTGATCAGCGGTACAAACAATCAGGCATAATTGACCTGGATACCAACCCAACAACAAGTAATGCCAGGTGTACTACACGGCTTTCAAAATTCGAACATTGTTAAGCCTCACATTAAACGACTGTCTTCCCTGTAGTTTTTTGTCTTGACAACATAGTGGTTCGCACACTAAACAATGTGGCAATGACAAGTTTTGAGAATGGTGATCAGCAATAGCCAATGAGAGCTCGCCAGAGAAAAAGCCAGTGAGATGATGACGTTATATTGCATCACCCAGAATGTGTAGACTCTCAAGCAGGAGTGATGACTACTACTAGTATGCGTTTATACTTGCCTTTAACCAAAGCCAAAGTGTCTCATCATCACAGCTCTGAAGTTCACAAGTAATGTTATTCAATTCAAAATGTACTGGCTAGATATTTCAACTGTATGGCAAGCGTGAATGTCTGACTGAAAACGTTTATGAGACTGCACCATTATGTGTGCAAGACAAAAAACGACAGGAAGGTTGGTTGTTTAATGTGAGAGGCTCTGTCATGATGGTCCCGCTCTCCCTCTCTGGCACTCGAGGGCGCCAGGCTGCCCTTCATTACGCACACCTGTCACCATAATTACGCGCATTAGCGCTCACTGGACTCCTTAACTTTGTTGATTGCCTTCCCTATTTCTGTCTGCTCCCCCGTTTGTTCCCTGTGTCAGCATTAATGTCATTATGTGTTCTTGTCCAGACGCTGTCCTGTCCTGTTCCAAGTCCGTTGCTATTAAATATTAACTCCCTGTACCTGCTTCTCGTCTCTACCAGCGTCGATCCTCACAGGCTCAGTGATGTTTGGATTTTGAAAGTTGTGTAGTGTACGCCCGGCATAAGTCTTGAAGTGACATAAAATGTAAAACTTGAAGTCTTCATTAAGCCTACAGGCTCTCATAACCATTGTCCCCTTAGGAAATAAAAACCCAGAACAAATATCAGATCCTCTAGACGGATAGAACCTTACTCTAAAAGGGTAATAAACCACATTAAACACAACGCTTGGCCATTAGGAGACATTAAGCAGATGAAGAGTATCCTAGCAGTATGAAACATTCAAATGCAAAGCCCTAAACAACAAAACAAACAAAACAACTTCACAACAATACTGGTTGCACCACATACAACAGCTTGTATGAAGACACAGAATGGATAATGACTGCTGGATGTGTTAGCTGAAGTGGAAAGGATAGTATTATGTGATCCTAGTCCATAGTGATGGTAGTTATAATGAGACAGAAGACAGAGATGAACCAGGAAGGGACAGACATTGAAATGTAGTCACTACAGCCACATGGAGGGAGATGATTGGTCCATTCCGTCATGAAGACTTGAAGGGGGAACGTAATTGGGTGGCTCTTAGCTTGTGGTATACATGCAGCATACCGAGACAGACATACGGTACGCTACCCGCTGCTCTTGGGAGGAAACAAACGTTTGGAAGCCGGGGGCGACCCCAAAGCCCAGCTGGTGGGGGAAAGGAGGCTCTGACTGAGTGTGAATCTGAACCTTTACTCCGGCCTCATAGGACGTCTCATCTGGGGGAGGGGACCAGTAAACACGTCACCACCAACAGAGAGCAGTAACAGTGATGCATTAACGAATAGGACAACATCTGTCAAAGCCCTTGGTTTGGACCCCGAATATAAGCAGTCAGCCAGCCATCCAGCCTATAGGTGTTCATCTTACTGAGCCCCAAAACAGCTGTGCCCAGATCTGAGGACTCCAGCCCAAATTAGTTCAGAAACGTTGATTTCTTGTCATTCAGCCATCTTGCAATAATGGATCATACCCACTCAAAGCTTGATTGGTGGACATGTTTCTAAACATATTCTTCCAAATTTCAACACCAAGTGATTGTATGTTTTGTTGGTGTATAATTAGTGTGTCCTTTAAAGACTGGTTTTAGGTCAAACTTGTCTTCCACTGAGATTGGGAGAGGGTTACATGTTTGTATCATGTGGTTGTAGTGAGGTAGATATGGGTGGTTCTGGTGACGGGAAGTCTGATAAATCATGTATTTATCAGTCCCTCTGAAAAGGGTTTGAAAATCTTTAAAGAGTCGAAGGATATGGGGTTAAAAAATGTATCAATCAATATGGATTGATTTGAGATGGTGAAACTAGTATGATAGTTGAATCCTATCAGATTTATATGGCACAATAATCAATTCAGTAAAATTAATGTAAATTAATTGCTCTAGTCATTAGAGGAGATTAATTTGCATATCAACTGTAAATGACAGCTATTTTACAAGGAAAGTCGGTTGAATTGTTACAGTTGTGGTTCCGTATGAAAAAGGAATCAGGCGCAGGAGGTAATTTCCCGTGTGAGGAATACTTTAGTGTCACCAGTCCAAAACAATAACACTCTGGCGATATTAAGTACTCACACGACATACAAAACAAACCGGGCGCAACAAGCGAACCGGCACAAATAACGGAACCAAATTACAATATCCCACAGAGAAAGACCTGGGGACGACCAACGAACAAAACGGTAACATCAAACAATCACGCACAAAGGGAAGAAGGGAAGGAAGGAATATATACAGGTGCGTGATTGGGAGAATTAACAACAGGTGCGACAATAGACGAGGGGATCGATGATGGTCAGAAAACTGGTGACGTCAACCGCCGAACACCACCCGAACAAGAAGAGGGACCGACTTCGGCGGAAGTCGTGACATGAATTCAGAGTTGTTTGGATTGTGGTGGCCAATTGTCTGTTTTAGAGATGCACTGCATTGATAACCTCATGTTATTCTTTAGAATAAGGAGAGAGGGGTTTTGAAGAGCCACTTGATAGAAAATCTTCTTTGGGATTAAATAACTTGTTGAATAACTTGTAGGTCAAGGTGTAATTTTTTGTATTCAAATATTTTTCTGGTAATTATTTATAATCCTGATAATTACATTTTGTAACTCAGTCAGCAGGAAAAGTTATACAAACCCCGAACCCTGAGTGTTCCATAACTTCTGAAGAGAAACTAAGTTGTGACTTGTACAGTTAATAAGATGTGTATCTTCAATGAGTGTATAAAACATGACATTCTGACTCCAACGACACTGTTTTGAGGTCCTTCACAATAAAGTGGTTGCCAAAGGAAATATCTGTCTATAGATCACAGCTGTATTTCACCTTCCTGTCACTGTTTCAAGTTATAATCATATGATTTCATAAGCTGCAGGCTGAGTGGCATGTTATTGCAATAGATTTGATAGTGTGTGTTGTTGGGGCAAAATTGTATTTTGCAGTCTAATGCTATGTAAATGCTTGAGTTGAATAATACTATATGTCCTATATCACTGGTCATTTTCCACAGATGTCCAGTACCCTCTTCATACACCGCACAAAATAGTGATTTGTTACGGGCTCCTTATCTAAAGGCGCAGCAAAGGCTGAATTCTTGTTATATCTATTTAGGCTCTAAAGATCTTATCACTCCCAATCTTAGACACATAGGCTGTGAAAACTGGTTAGAACCTGTTCTTGTTTGTACAATGCTTTAAGAAATTGGAGCCAAGTACCCCTTATCTCTCATGTAAGCTTGCCTCCCCTAGGAAGAGTAAACTGCACTTTGTGTAGATGAAGTATAATTCATCTGTAATAGTTAAGTTCCTCTCCAGTTTCATCCTGAGTGTGAGCTTCCCTGCAATTGCTTAAATAAACTCATATAAACGGAATAATGAGCTCTGCCTGTTCCTAGGAATGAGTTTTCCTCAACAGTGTGATGCTACAGTATTGAAAATGATTACTCATTTTCATGACATGTTTTGATTTGGTTGGGTTTTGATGTGAAAATCAATGTGGGTATTATGGTCATGTACCTCCCTGTTCTATTAATGAAGTCCAGGGAACTGTTGGGAGCATACCCCAAACGTTTTTACTTCTCTCTCTCCACTGATTACAGGGAAAGGACTCTGCTAAGAGGGTCTGTTAATGACCCATAGCATTAGCCAATTAGCTATTTGAGATTCAGGATGATGAGTCTCCATTATTTTAATGTTTGATCAAGGAAATTGATGTTTGACATTCACTGACATAATCTGGAATCTGTGTACTGTACAGTGTGACAAGGGTGCTGTTATCCTGTCCTCTGGTTACAGTTAGTGACAATGACAGGACAGTGAAATAGATGACCTAAGGATTTGAAAAACGGATGGCCGTTGTGAACACGAGGAAAGCGGACTTCTTGGGGACGTTTCAGTTCAGTTCGGTATGAAAATGACACTTGAGGTCCTAACATTGCCTTATTTTAATATTCGTATCCGACAATTGGATAATGCCTACTAGGGAATATTGCTCCATGTTGACTGGTCACAGGGCCCATCAGATACAGGCTACTTTATAGGATTGTGCTTACAGGCACTGTAGCCTATAGCTAAGTCTTTTTTCAGCTCTATTTCAATATCATCTGAAAGTTATCCACAAAAGGTAAATGAAATCCTTAGAACATATGTTTGATACAATGTACCAGATATGCTCCATTATCCATGATTTGTATTTATACTGAGTGGAGTTGATTTAGGCGAGATGCTTCTGAAGACGTGTCATTTCTGCTGAATGTGTGCTACTCTTGGGATCCAATTCTGACTACACTTTAATCATGGCCAGTAATTCAAGCTGAATCATGTTTTTGTCCTCTCTTGCAAAGCCATGATGAGTGTGCTACATTGCCTTTTTGTTACAAAGTTAACCACGGCTTGCTATGGTTCTATGCATTTTGTGAAAGTCTTACGAATGTTATTTTCCTCTCTACATAGTGTTATTATGCATCACTGAATCCAATTTATGTAGCATTCAGCAATATTATACAATTTTTGTCCCATCCTAAGTGGGATCAGTCATTGCCAGCAACATTATATGGAAAATGTACTTTTGAGTTGTCGGAGATGTGTGTGCACTGCTTGGGGTACTTTAGCTCTGGCCCACCAATAACAGTGTAAATAAATGTATAGACAGTGTCTGCTTGGTACATCCAATCCGTCTTTCCCTCTGTATCAATTGTTGGATACATAGTGGGTAGCGAATACCACATTGTTACTACTTCAGTTCAGAGTCATTAGACTGTTTTTGTTCAGGTTTAGCTAATGCCCTGGTTGCATGTTATTCCATGCATGAATGGTAAACACAACTGATTTTGCTCCAGGCTCTGAGACACAGAGGTATAGCCAATGACAAGAGGAGGAAGAAGGGTTGGAGGTTTGGATAAAAACACGGACAAAAGCAGAGCGAGAGGAGGATGGAAAGAGGAAGGAAGGAAGGAAGGGAAAGGAGTTTGTGCGAGAGGCTGAGCATTAGGTACCAGTTGCTGCTGACATGACACAAAAGTTTGAAAACCAGGGGCCACACCAAATCCCAGCTGATCAATGAAAGGAGGCTCGTCCTGGCTGTGGATCTGAACCTTGATGCCTGCTTCGTACGAGGTCTCGTCTGTGGATACATACAGCAGGCCAGAGAATGTAACAACAGAAACCTCTGCTCCTCTCCTTACCCGGAATGAAGGAATTAAGTGTTGTGTTGGGAATGGGATTTCTTTTTTTACTGGATATCTGTTGTTGTGATAAAGCCAATGTTCAAATGCACTGTTAAGAAGGCACCTTTTTTCCCAAGATGGAGACATTAAATGTTGTGTTGGATAAGTGTTTGAACTACATTATCTGTTGTTGTAATACTGTCCAGGTGAAATTCTGTGCTAGGAAGGCACCTTGAATGCATGTCAGTTGGCAGGTTGATTTTCAAAGTTCAAAATCCAGTCATTACTGCTTAAAATGGACAGATTAGTTATTGTGGTTCTAACTAAGTGAAGTCATACGACTGCGAACTCACCTGTCTCTCCCCAAACAGGTAAATATTCATCCTGTTGGATATCTAACATGATCTCCAGCCCGTTTCCTGTCCCGCCTTTTAACGTCGTCAACAATGGGTTGCCGTCCAAGCCAGAGTTGAAGGTGTAGCATTTCCCATAACGCGTGTAAATCTGCAAGAAGAAGAAGGTAAATGACATTCAATGTAACAACATTGTTTTGACATAGCGAGTAAACAGCACAGTCACTTTGTGTAATGATTGCTCTCTGTCTTGCTCTCTGTCAAGACTAATTTACTGCAAGTTGCGGTTGGGGATAGGGTTGCTGGGCAGGTAAGCTTCGGAGGTAATTATCAGAGAAAACACTGAACCAAACAAGATGCTATATAGATTGATGAATGAATAAATAAATGAACACCTGTAACATAACAACTGGCAATCTTTACCCAGCTCCATTTTATATTCCCCCTGAGTAATTTAGATACTTATTTTCGACGTATTTTCCATTTAAACAGAACGTTTTATTTAAACAATAAAGGCAAAGCCCACCCCACCCTATCCCATCCCACCAAGCACTAAATTAAGTTGTTCAAATACAATTTATATTAGGAAGTGCCTTATATTATGGGCCCTAGGAAAGCATTAATTCATGCCATTGCAGCTCAATGGTAATCTAATATTAACTGTTGGTGCACACTATATTTTGCCTGCAGCTGTACCCAGCTAGTTTTACTGATTCAGAGATGTACTGTGCTGATTTTCCAGTATAGCAGCACCGTGTTCTTTTAGCACCTCTCACAAATTACATTGACGTTTCATGTATTTTCTTTCTTCATTTTTACAAATTCTCTCCGAGATGGGCAACTTTCATCTGCCAACAGAGCAGAAGTTAGCCTTAGGAGCTTCTTAAAATGCTGCATCTGGTTTTTCACAACTGACACTCATGGCTGGTGAGCTATAACTTAAAACTAAAAGTTAAAATGGGTAAAGGCAATAAGGCCTTTCAATTCTAGATCCATTTTGCTGTGTAAGGGATTTATTTTCACAGAGGTGGAATTGATTGGCCATGGAGTGCTCTGAGGGTTTTATCTACACTAAGCATGCACTGTATGTCATACAGTAATCCTCCACATGCATCTTAATAACCACAGGAAATGAAAAGTGATTTAGCACAAAGGTACAGGCATATACAGTGTACACACAGATGTAGGGTCTTAATATGACACATATGTTACAGCAAAATTATCCTGCAACAACAGGATTTGAACGTTTAGTCCATAATGTTGCTTGATCGGTGGTTAGGCTATTTGCTGGCCAAAAGTAAGCTACATGAAAAGTGCAATACTGTTAATATAACCGTGTGTTAGTGTGGGTTTTCAGTTTAACTTATGTAAATCACAAAGCTGGTGCAGGAAACGTCTAAGCAAAAAAAGAGTGATCATAAGAACATCCCACATCTGTACACATGAGCATTTTGTACATCCAAGATCATGTGATGAGACTTGCTTGCTTCTCTTGTTTTGCTATTTCAACTACCATGTAAAAGGCTCCCCCTTTTGTTGGGAGAATTCTGTCTCATCTAACTAATAAGGCCTTATGATGGATAAGGTCACCACTTATTTTACACTGCCAACTCCCATTTGGTTTGAGCTGGGGAATAATATGTCAGTATTTAATAGCCACTGACAGAAATTAGCATGGTCTAGACAAGCCCTGTTGCTGGAATAATCACCACTGCTGTTCCTGGCTCAATGCTCTGGTCCCACAGCTATACATTTGAAGAGAAACAGGTAACCCATAGGGAGGAATCCTATGGCGTGGGCTATAGATGTTCCTTTCAATATCCATTGTGGTGAAAGTTTCAGAGAGAGGAATGACTCTGATAGCATAACAAAGCTTCTCTCCAGAGATCAGAGTCAGTCTTCCATGTCCCATCTCAGACCCACATGGGCTCAGACAGACATGACAGGGCTTCAGTTTCCTCCCCCCTCCTGTCCATAATGAGGGCCTCTGAACAACTGGCCCCTGCCAGAACCAAAATGTCAGATGGAATTCTAACGCTTTTCGTTTTAACCTTTAAAAACAGCAGCTTGAATATAATAAAATCCCCATAACGAAGCCTTGCATGCCTCACACTGAAGTACCTAATCTTTGTGGAAAATCTCTGTCAAAGCTGTCAAAAGACGGCACCTAAAGACAAAAGTCCTCCTTTAGATGGAATTTGATATGATTCGATAAAACTTGAAATGACACACACAATAAAAATCTCTGTGTCTGTGCTACTTAAAGGGATAGTTCACCCAAATTACAAAATGAAATATTTGTTTTCTTACTCTGTAAGCAGTGTATGGACAAGGTATGACAGCAATCAATGCATGGATTGCTGTCATACCTTGCCCATAGACTGCTTACAGGGTAAGGAAACCAATTTGTCATTTTGTAATTGGGGTAAACTCTCTTTCAACACAGGTCCCAAGGTTGTCTATTCATATTTTTTCAAGTCCTATACTGTTGATAAATTGGTTATGTCTAGTGAGCTTTTGAATGTGACTAACAATGACATTTTCTTTCCATGTAAAATTGAACAGCAATCTGTTTGAAGACTGCTAATAGCTTTGAGGTAAAATGATTGAGAGGGTAAACGACTGTTATAGACTAGTGCAGTCAGGGGCTTATTTTGACTGATAAGCCATCCACCTCTCTGGGGAATAAGCTCATGAAATGGACGCACAGTGTCAATAGAATGTCCAGGTGTTTAATTTGCGATGCTGAAACTTTCGTTAGTACTCATTTATAATGTTTGAATTATTGATGCCTTTATCATTCTTCCCTGCTAAGAGAGAGGGACACAACGATGGAGTGGTTTGAATAGTACTTACCTAAGTTAATGTTTTGAGAGGTAATGTGAATGTGATAGTTTTGAGGGTTGACTTTGTTATACTGTACCACTGTGCCTTGAAAATTAACCAACATACAAACAATGCTCAACTGTGATCTATGTAAGAAAACCGGATCAATACCATCCTATAAACTAGGTGTATCTGTATTCTTTGTATTCTTACAATTCACTGAACAATGATTATGTTGTATAAGCAAAACAAAACAAAAGGACAAAGACAAGACAAATTAATCTGACATGATAGCCTTAAAACGTCAGTGTCTTCAAACCTTCCTAGAGAATACTCGCTAGAGTGAATATCATTCAAACACACCATTGAATGAATTATTAATACCTTGTACACAAAACGCACATCAACAACCCCTCACAGACGTCTTTCGTGATATCTCTAGGCTATATTACTTTACATACAGTGGTGAAGTTCTGGTGAGTACAGTTTTCTCCCCGGAACCTGCATTCCAACAACATGTCCTCCAGTTGGTGGCCCAGCCTGTCAATCATCTCGGTGGTGTTGACATGGTAACGAGGAGGCGGGGTGTAGCCGTTGAAGTCCAGCAGGCTGAGAAGGTTGTACTTGTGGTTGTCCCTCAGAAGTGCCAGGCTCCTCTCCATAACCGAGTGGTTCTGGTGCGTCAGGTCCATCCAGTAGCCACAGTGGTACAGGTCAACCTTGGTCAGACTGGACACCCGGAACAGGTTGTGGTTGCAGAAGGTCACTGCCGGGAAGGACATGTTGTGAGCCCACTCCATCTTAATCCTGGTGACGGCCGGGTAGGACATCAGGTAGAGGATGCGGTTCCAAGACCAGGTGAACAAGAGACTCACACACACAAAGAAGGCCAGGAGCCAAAGGATCCGCTGGGTCAGGGTCTTGTCTGGGGAGAAGACGAACATCAGCCCGTGGACCTTTGTCCTCCTCATGAAAGCTACGGTGATCTCCATCCATGATTGTTTTAGCATGTTCTTCCTCCTCTTTCCTGTTTTGTTCTGGATAGTGGTCTCCTGGGCATCGTTAGGTAGAGACCCAGGGCTGATTGATTCTGATGTGGGGGCAGTTACCATAATGATCTCTGTTCCAAGGCTACACATACAGTTCAAGCCAAAAGGCAGTCTTTTTAGTCAAGCTTCAGGCTATTCATTTTACATACAGAAATCATGATGGGTTTTCTGGTTGAATTGGTGTCATAAATTCCAGGCAAAACGTAAAAATAATATCCTTTCCGATGCTCCAGATACACACAGCTGTCCAGTACTCAGGCTTGAATAGTCTTTGCAAACCAAGCAAACAAAAGGCATGTAATGTATTTTACTTTCTAGGGATATACAACTGGTTGATTTACATCACGATTTAATATAAAAAGCCGCATTAATTTCTCGATCGACAGAATTCTTCTCCTGATTATCCAACACAAGTCTCTCATCAACAGATGAATGGGTGTGATAATAACATGTTGCAGGTGCAGGGGTCTAGTTCAATTCCAGAAGCAATCAGTCACTTAGGAAATCTGTAAAGACATACCCTGTTGCTCAGATGTTGTTTCACTCATTTTCCTCATCACCTTCTTCTTCATCTCCGCAATGCTGCTCCCAGTTTCCAGTGATTTGTGCCTTTTGTGCAGAAGCTGCCTAGAAAGCTCTCAACTCCTCCCTCCTGCTCAGCTGGAGGAGATACTTTTGGTCTTTGGACTTAAAGCAGGAATATAAAGCTATTATTCCCTCCTCCCTCTCTTCTCTCTACAGTCGAATGGGAATGAGGTGGAGTCAGTGAGTGAAATTGTTTCCCTCCAGTGATGGAATAGGCACTCCAATAATGGCAAAGATGGGAGGTGGGTAAGGGGAAAGGTATTTCCACCAGTCATGCATAAATATTAAGAGTGCTCCAGAATAAAATACAGCAAAAAGTCCTAATGCAACAATTCCATCCACTGATATCTACACTCTGCTAGTGCTGTAAAAGTAGCAGTTTGTTCACATGGATCGATAAAAATGGTATTATTGATAAACCAGGGAACAGCAATCCAGATACTAGCCAACAGGCAAAAACTCAAATTACACCCTCAGAATTCTAGTTGAAAATCAAATGTATTACAGTAATCCGGCAATATCAAATATCACTTTTACCACTTGTTGTGGTTCTTCAGGTCTTAGACAGTTCTACATGTTAGTTTCTCAAATAAAGTGCAATGAAGCACAGGGAGCTTCTACACAATTAACAGATATGAAGCACCCTTCTGTTGATTTGTTCGGACAGCCTCTCAGAGCCTCAAGGAAATTGGACCCAAGAGTATTGAGATCCATGTCGTTTTATGACATAACCAGCACAGCACTCTTGCAAGTGTGGTACAAGGTTTTTTCCCCACTGGAGTATAATAGACATAATATTCTGTTAATTGGGAAAAGTCCTACAGTAATTGTAGCAGATACTTATTGAGGCTCAAAACACTGAAACAGATGTTCAAAGACTGAAGCAAAAACGTTGAACTACCCAGGCAGTCACCTGTATCCTGCAAGCAGTGGAGGCTGCTGAGGGGAGAACGGATCATAATAATGGCTGGAATGGAGGAAATAGAATGGCATCAAACAAATTGAAACCATGTGTTTGATGCATTTGATACCATTCCGCTCCAGCCATTACCACGAGCCTGTCCTCCCTAATTAAGGTGCCACCAACCTCCTGTGCTAGCATGTCACACCTTTGTTACTGCAATGTTGCAAACTTATTTTAATTCATTTTCAAATCAACTTTAGGGTACAGCATATATTCCTCAGATATAGCCTACTTCTGTGACTTTTTTCCTACTAATTCCCCTTGGAACCAGGTGTTTGTCTGTGTTTGTAATGTTGAGCATCCCAGTGATGAGTGTAATGCTGCTATAATGTGCATAAGTGGTCCAGGAATGTCAAAAGCATCCATTTAACTCTAAAAGATACTCTGATATTCATAAACTGGCATGACAGATTCTTTAAACCATGCGCTTCGTGGTGTCCCCAAATCTCATTCAAGCAAAAAGGTTGTGTCAATACATAGTCCTGAATATTAAACAGGATATGATAGAGTCTCTCTCGTTTAGGACAGCCTCTCATAGACTAGATGTAGAATAGTAAATGTAAATCCATCTCATCACAGATAACTTTAACAATTTTATCTAATTAGCAACTTTTCAACTACTTACTACTTTTCTGCTACTTCACAACTACTTAGCATGTTAGCTAGCCCTTCCCCTAACCCTAAACCTTTCAGCTAACCCGTCTCCAACCCTAAACTCAACCCTAACCCCTAGCCTACCTAACATTAGCCAGCTAGCTAACGTTAGCCATCTAGCTAAAATTCTTAACATATAATTTGTTTGCAAATTTGTAACATATTGTATGTTTTGCAAATTTGTAACATATTATACGAATTGTAATTCATACCATAGAAACATAACATATCATACTAAATGGAGTGTCTCGTACGTACAGAATAATATAAAATGCTCTGAGACCAGGTTGTTTAGGAGGGAAAGAGTAGGTGAAGAGTTGATTTGCATTTGAGGGCTTACAATAAGCATTTGCGAGAGCTATAAAACCATATTTGATATGAAGCATTTCCTAAATCTTTGGCTTCAATTACCTTTTACTTGCACAGTCCAATTGAGTTCTTAACAAACACCATGTCTTATCTGATCATTAAATGCCTTCCTGTGGGGTCTTGTCAAACCATCTTTTTAATTATGCTTTACCTCTCCCCATTCTTTTTGCTACAAAAAGTACACTGCAATCTTTAACAAGACCAGATTTAAAACAGTTTTGCTTTGGTGATTTTGTCTACAAACAAGTTGAATGAAAAATGAATAGAATGAAAACATCTTTGGAATGAAGGTTGACCACTGACTTGGTCACTATCTCTCTGTGTCTGATGAAGCTGTAGCCTATGTCTGAATTTTAACTTGAATGAATTTAAACCTCTGGTGCTGGAATGGAACATAAGTTCATTTTGTGCTTGTTGCCATGCCCCTTTTGGTTGAAGTGCCTTGCTAAATAATGTGGCACAATGGTTCATAATCAGTTCACTTGCTATGGTAGGTTCTGTACATGCAATCCTTAACAAATCCTTTTGTTAACCAGATACAGTAATTACAATGACTGTCTATGAATTATTAATCTTTCAGAGGAATAAAATAACACAAAAGTAATATACATTTAGCATTTCTACTGTAGTTAATTTTGCATTAATAATGTGCTTTACAAATGAATTACCTTTGCAATACCGCCTCTATAAGAGTTATTGCTGACTGTTTCTACCTGCTTATCAATCAACCAACCGCATTGATTTACAGCCCTCTCTATTTATTTGGAAACCTGTCGATGTCTCCGTAATATTTAACCAGGGAAGTTAATTGCTAAAGCCCATTTGTTCCAAAAGCCTATTGTGGCCATGCAGGTCCAGAGGTCCATAGAGCTTTACTTGGTTTTCTAAAAGCTCCCTATTCAGCATCTTGAGACCAAAGGACAATTTACAGCTTCCGTTAGCAACCTCCTACCAGAGGTCCCAACACACTTTACAAGGAGAACGATTAAATCAAGTTAAACCATTCCACACTCATCTAACATTCTAACATTCACACTCATCTAGTCATTGCTGTATATCACCAGATCTTTCAATTACTTTTCTCCACTGACGAGGCTTGGGCTGAGACAGACTGTTGTTAATTTCACACAGCTCAGCCCAACACACTAAGGCAAGCCAATTCTTAATAAGCGAAGTGGCATTTCAAAAATGCTATACTTAACAAGCATTCAGTTGGAGTGTCATTTACTTTTTCAAGCTGCAAACTCAAAGGATAACTCCCACCAGCTTTTTTTGGACAGTTCCAAAAGGATCTTAAAATGATCTCTCAGTGAGATTATATTATGACACAGCCTCACGGAGCATATAAACTCAGCCAAAAAAGAAACGTCCTCTCACTGTCAACTGCGTTTATTTTCAGCAAACTTAACATGTGTAAATATTTGTATGAACATAACAAAATTCAACAACTGAGACATAAACTAAACAAGTTCCACAGACATGTGACTAACAGAAATTGAATAATGTGTCCCTGAGCAAAGGGGTCAAAAGTAACAGTCAGTATCTGGTGTGGCCACCAGCTGCATTGGTGTGGCCTCCAGCTGCAAGTACTGCAGTTCATCTCATCCTCATGGACTGCACCAGATTTGCCAGTTCTTTCTGTGAGATGTTATCCCACTCTTCCACCAAGGCACCTGCAAGTTCCCAGACATTTCTGGGGGGAATGGCCTTAGCCCTCACCCTCCGATCCAACAGGCCCCAGACATGCTCAATGGGATTGAGATCCGGGCTTTTCGCTGGCCATGGCAGAGCACTGACATTCCTGTCTTCCAGGAAATCACGCACAGAACGAGTATGGCTGGTGGCATTGTCATGCTGGAGGGTCATGTCAGGATGAGCCTGCAGGAAGGATGCCACATGAGGGAGGAGGATGTCTTCCCTGTAACACAAAGCGTTGAGATTGCCTGCAATGACAACAAGCTCAGTCCGATGATGCTGTGACACACCGCCCCAGACCATGACGGACCCTCCACCTCCAAATCGATCCCGCTCCAGAGTACAGTCCTCAGTGTAACGCTCGTTCCTTCGACGATAAACGCGAATCTGACCATCACCCCTGGTGAGACAAAACCGTGACTCGTCAATGAAGAGCACTTTTTGCCAGTCCTGTCTGGTCCAGTGGCGGTGGGTTTGTGCCCATAGGCAACGTTGTTGCCGGTGATGTCTGGTGAGGACCTGCCTTACAACAAGCCTACAAGCCCTCAGTCCAGCCTCTCTCAGCCTATTGGGGACAGTCTGAGCACTGATGGAGGGATGATGCGTTCCTGGTGTAACTCGGGTAGTTGTTGTTTCCATCCTGTACCTGTCCCGGAGGTGTGATGTTCGGAAGTACCGATCCTGTGCAGGTGTTGTTACACATGGTCTGCCACTGCGAGGATGATCAGCTGTCCGTTCTGTCTCCCTGTAGCGCTGTCTTAGGCGTCTCACAGTACAGACATTGCAATGATTTGCCCTGGCCACATCTGCAGTCCTCATGCCTCCTTGCAGCATGCCTAAGGCACGTTCACGCAGATGAGCAGGGACCCTGGGCATCTTTCTTTTTGTGTTTTTCAGAGTCAGTAGAAAGGCCTCTTTAGTGTCCTAAGTTTTCATAACTGTGACCTTAATTCCCTACCGTCTGTAAGCTGTTGGTGTCTTAACGACCGTTCCACAGGTGCATGTTCATTCATTGTTTATGGTTCATTGAACAAGCATGGGGAACAGTGTTTAAACCCTTTACAATGAAGATCTGTGAAGTTATTTGGATTTTTATGAATTATCTTTGAAATTCAGGGTCCTGAAAAAGGGATGTTTCTTTTTTTTGCTGAGTTTAGATATCCAGACTTTACCATAAAAGCAAGTGTGAAAGATTCACAGGGTGCTCCCACTCTGCATAACACATTTTCTTTATCACATTGCAGTTTTTGTGAATCTGAAAAACATTTGAACAGCCAACAACTGCTTTCATAAAAAATATGAGGAATGTTAATACCCATCTTTCCCATATCATCAATTTCTGTGTTTTCTCCAGACACCAAATTACTATTTTCTTGACAATTTTAAATTTGTCTCTCTCAGTCATGTATTAAGAATATCTGGAAAGTGGATTTGTCAAAGATTGACCCAAACACTTACTGTATTTATGTTTGTACACTCACTTTACGGATGAGACATTAATTCTGTTGTGAGATCTTCTCAAAGGCAGCGTTGACTTTATTCAGGAATATTACCTGCTCAGGGGCTGTAGTTAATTACATTTCTGCTCTATAAAATTGGAACCGCTACTGAAAATACATTTCTATGGCCTCAATGCTTGCATTGTCATTTTTCATAGTGGGTCTAACTATAACGTTCCATTTAATTATACATTTACACAGTATGCATAATTTGAGGATTTACCATCATCAATGCATAATCAACTGTCCTGGTTGCTGTTAAAAACATCAGCAAAAGGAAGGAATCCTTAGAAATGAAACACCACTTTCCTTTCTTCTACAGTAGCATTTCGAGTGAGATTCCATTACTGTGTTCACAATTTAAAAGTATCTCAACAATCCCTGTGCTGTGTGTAAGTTACAATTTTCCTTCTGAGCATTTACCATTGTGTTGAAGACCCAGAGGACTCATTAAAAGGCCAGAGGAGCAGAGGGGCAGAGCATGGTTTGGACTGTATGGAGAGGAGAGAGCTAGCTCCTTCAAGGTTCATTGAGAAGGAATGCGTGTTGCTTCACACATCACATCCCTGGCTGGCACCAATTAGACACCTCAGAAATACAGAGTGAGGAATAGAGAAAGGGAGAGGGAGGGAGATGGAGGGAAAGAGTGTGAGATGGAGGGTGGTGAGATGGGGAGAGGTGTGGAGAATGAAAGAAGATTTCCACCTGCATGGTCAAAAAACAGTTGCTGTGATTGTGAAGACAAGCTTCAAGCAGGGTTACAAATCCCAAATCAAGAGATTGCCAAAAAACAGTCATGTTGTAAGAAATTATGTAGGACTGATCATTCTCTGATGGTGCACTGTCTGAATTAATCTGCAAACCTACGAAGAAAAACACTCAAATATTGTCCTAAGTACCGAGATTCATCAAATTCTAATACATGACATACAGTTGAAGTCAGAAGTTTACATACACCTTAGCCAAATACATTTAAACTCAGTTTTTCACAATTCCTGACACTTAATCCTAGTAAAGATTCCCTGTTTTAGGTCAGTTAGGATCAACACTTTATTTTAAGAATGTGAAATGTCAGAATAATAGTAGAGAGAATGATTTATTTAAGCTTTTATTTCTTTCATCACATTCCCAGTGAGTCAGAAGTTTACATACACTCAATTAGTATTTGGTAGCATTGCCTTCAAATTGTTTAACTTCGGTTAAACGTTTAGGGTAGCCTTCCACAAGCTTCCCACAATAAGTTGGGTGAATTTTGGCCCATTCCTCCTGACAGACGTGTTGTAACTGAATCAGGTTTGTAGGCCTCCTTGCTCACAGACACTTTTTCAGTTCTGCACACACATTTTCTATAGGATTGAAGTCATGGCTTTGTGATGGCCATTCCAATACCTTGACTTTGTTGTCCTTAAGCCATTTTGCCACAGCTTTGGAAGTATGCTTGTGGTCATTGTCCATTTGGAAGACCCATTTGCGACCAAGCTTTAACTTCCTGACTGATGTCTTGAGATGTTGCTTCAATATATCCACATAATTTTCCTTCCTCATGATGCAATCTATTTTGTGAAGTGCACCAGTCCCTCCTGCAGCAAAGCACCCCCACAACATGATGCTGCCACCCCCCGTGCTTCACGGTTGGGATGGTGTTCTTCGGCTTGCAAGCCTCCCCCTTTTCCTCCAAACATAACAATGGACATTATGGCCAAACAGTTCTATTTCTGTTTCATTAGACCAGAGGACACTTCTCCAAAAAGTACGATCTTTGTCCCCATGTGCAGTTGCAAACCGTAGACTGGCTTTTTTTATGGCAGTTTTGGAGCAGTGGCTTCTTTCTTGCTGAGCGGACTTTCAGGTTATGTCGATATAGGACTCGTTTTACTGTGGATATAGATACTTTTGTACCTGTTTCCTCTAGCATCTTCACAAGGTCCTTTGCTGTTGTTCTGGGATTGATTTGCACTTTTCACACCAAAGTACGTTCGTTTCTAGGAAAAAGAACGCATCTCCTTCCTGATCGGTATGACGGCTGCGTGGTCCCATGGTGTTTATACTTGCGTACTATTGTTTGTACAGATGAACGTGGTACCTTCAGGCGTTTGGAAATTGCTCCCAAGGATGAACCAGACTTGTGGAGGTCTTGGCTGATTTCTTTTGATTTCCTCATGATGTAAAGCAAAGAGGCACTGAGTTTGAAGGTTGGCCTTGAACTACATCCACAGGTACACCTCCAATTGACTCAAATTATGTCAATTAGCCTATCAGAAGCTTCTAAAGTCATTACATAATTTTCTGGAATTTTCCAAGCTGTTTAACGGCACAGTCAACTTAGTGTATGTAAACTTCTGACCCACTGGGATTGTGATACAGTGATTTATAAGTGAAATATTCTGTCTGTAAGCAATTGTTGGAAAAATTACTTGTCTCATTCACAAAGTAGATGTCCTAACCGACTTGCCAAAACTATAGTTTGTTATTAACAAGACATTTGTGGAGTGGTTGAAAAACTATTTTTAATGACTCCAACCTAAGTGCATGTAAACTTCCCACTTCAACTGTACAATTAAAAAGAGAGAGAAAAAACTGTGAAAGTGCATCTTGTATCATCAACCCTCTTGATTTAAAGACATTCTAGCAGATTGTGACTCTCACCTCTTCGTTTGTCAAGGGTGACATCTTGTGGCTTGTTTCTAAATTAACCTAACCTCTGGCCCAGAGAAGAAGCAGGACATCCACTCTACAGATGTAACGCAAAGAAACCAGCAATAGATTCACATCAAAGACTAGTTCATGCTGTGGTTTTATTCACGTAAAATGTACAGTTACGGTGAATATTGAACCATCCTCCCTCAGAAAAATCAAGGACATTTTAAGGAAGAGATTTCACGTTGTTGGAGATTTTATACACGCTCTAACAACTCCGTAGGTGGAGGAGTGTGTCACCTGCGGTAGTGCAAAAACAAAGAGAATGACAAGGCAGTTCAGCACAAAAAAATTGTTTATTAACTCAAAGGTAGCATGGGGAATCTTCATGCCCCAAAAGCTTGTTCACTAAAAAATACAGAAAATACTCAAAATCAACAACTGGCCCTTTATGGCAGTAACTGAATGTTGACCAATTTCTGGGGAAGATATTATTTTAGAGCTTAAAACCTTAGGCATTAGGGTGTTAGCTGGTCCAAATGTTTGCAACAGAGCTTCAGTGTGTCCTCCTCCCTGTGTGAATGCCACTGCATCCCTATGTGCTGCTGCTCTAATGGCAGCCAAGTGTGCAAGATGTGCAGCTGCAGTCAATTAAGTCTCTGTGGAGAGCTGCCACACCTTGTAATGAGTCATGTAGCCACCAGATGGGGCCAAAAGCAGGACATTTCCACCCTTGCACCCCTTGGGTGCACACAAACAGTACAGAAAAATAATTTAGAACTGTTACTATTTTTAAGATTCACCTGAAGCTACAGATACAGAGCAGAAAGTATTTCTTAAAAGCTTTTCGAAGACTTCATAAAAACTGTCATCTTTTAAAAAGCTCCTATTTAGTTATTCAGTGGGAAACTAAATTAAATACATGAATCAGACTGTCATCTGGCACCAATGACGTACATATCACACTCTCAGAAAACCTACATGATCTTTTAACTTTCAATTCAAAATTATTACAATGTTGCTCTCAAGTCTAAAATGATCTCTCTCCCAGACAGAGAGAGGATTTTTCAGGTAAGAAGAAGCCAGAAGTCAGCGGCCAGCAGCATTACTTATTTCAAATTGCTGACATCTCTGCCGGAGTGTATGCTGTTTGTATTCCCTGGGCGGACTGAGTCTGAGCCCCATGGCCTGAGCAGAACAGAGAAGAGGCAGTCTGTATCAATGAATACCAGAAGCTGTTGCCTACACACACCCTGTTGTTCCCAGGTCCCCGAGCACAGCAGAGCAAGCCAAATCCATCTGAAGGAAACATATCTGTTCTGTCACTCAAAATGTATAGTCCACAGACTGCAGTCACACTTTGATAGACTCCTCATTCCTTGAATTCTCTCATCCTTTCCAACAGATCATTCATTTCATGGATCATGCCCTTCTGGTGTGGTAGCGCAGTAGTGCTTTAATATGTCCCCATGCATTGGGTTTGGGTTGTTCAGAATAAACTTTGTAGGGTTCTTCTTGAGATCTAACTGTTAAAACTATTTTGCACATTCTGCAGAAAATAAAGCGGACTAAGCACTTGCCTTGGGCGTAATATGCTGTAGCTATTTCAAATCCAGTAAGACACAGTTATGATTCTACTCTGCACAAAACATGTTGAAAGTCTACACCCCTTTAGGTTTTTTCATAAAAATGTTGTGTGCCTCAGAGTTTCATGCATTTAAATAAGGATTTGTTTCCACTGATCTACACACTAGCTGACAAGCTGGCAGCACTAGAACTAAAAACACGTCTTACAGTGAGGGAAAAAAGTATTTGATCCCCTGCTGATTTTGTACGTTTGCCCACTGACAATGAAATGATCAGTTTATCATTTTAATGGTAGGTTTATTTGAACAGTGAGAGAGAGAATAACAACAAAAAAATCCAGAAAAACGCATGTGAAAAATGTTATAAATTGATTTGCATTTTAATGAGGGAAATAAGTATTTGACCCCCTCTCAATCAGAAATATTTCTGGCTCCCAGGTGTTTTGTACAGGTAACGAGCTGAGATTAGGAGCACACTCTTAAAGGGAGTGCTCCTAATCTCAGCTTGTTACCTGTATAAAAGACACCTGTCCACAGAAGCAATCAATCAATCAGATTTCAAACTCTCCACCATGGCCAAGACCAAAGAGCTCTCCAAGGATGTCAGGGACAGGATTGTAGACCTACACAAGGCTGGAATGGGCTACAAGACCATCGCCAAGCAGCTTGGTGAGAAAGTGGCAACAGTTGGTGCGATTATTCGCAAATGGAAGAAACACAAAAGAACTGTCAATCTCCCTCGGCCTGGGGCTCCATGCAAGATCTCACCTCGTGGAGTTGCAATGATCATGAGAACGGTGAGGAATCAGCCCAGAACTACACGGGAGGATCTTGTCAATGATCTCAAGGCAGCTGGGACCATAGTCACCAAAAAAACAATTGGTAACACACTACGCCGTGACGGACTGAAATCCTGCAGCGCACGCAGGTCCCCCTGCTCAAGAAAGCACATATACTACATGCCCGTCTGAAGTTTGCCAATGAACATCTGAATAATCCAGAGGACAACTGGGTGAAAGTGTTGTGGTCAGATGAGACCAAAATGGAGCTCTTTGGCATCAACTTAACTCGCCGTGTCAAATACCTATTTCCCTCATTAAAATGCAAATCAATTTCTAACATTTTTCACATGCATTTTTTCTGGATTCTTTTGTTGTTATTCTGTCTCTCACTGTTCAAATAAACCTACCATTAAAATTATAGACTGATAATTTCTTTGTCAGTGGGAAAACGTATAAAATCAGCAGGGGATCAAATACTTTTTTTCCCTCACTGTAACATAACGGTGTGACTACTATTTGTTGTGGATGAATAAACTCATGCTTGGGTCTCAATCTAACAACCCAATGAAAATGGTCTGATTTCACCCTTCCTCTCTCTCACTTCCTGCCTCTCTTGTATGCCAATGTGCAACTCAGAAAACAGCTTCCTTGGTGGAGAGTCTACATTCCCAGTCTTGACATTCCTTCATTGTTTCTCTTCAGCGCTATTGATCAAACTGACAATATTGCACTTATACTTAACTGTAACTGTAGCTTGCTAGTTATTTGGCCTTCTTGAAGCACAATTATGGAACAACTGTCCACTTTTAGTGTTTCCTCTCTAGTTCCCGTCATTCTATCTCTGTTGCCTGAGTCCTGTCTGCTGGTATCCATCCCTCCTTCTCCCATCTCTCTGTCCGTATATGCTGTAGACATCACAGCATTATAACCCCCAGAATCTTTCACTCTATTATGTCCATCTCACTTAATGCCTGTTTCCAGTTGTTTGTAGTCTGAACTGCTGGCTGAACTGCTGGCTGAACTGCTGGGCTGTTGACTGGAAGAGTTCTCACCACTGCTGACACACCATGGTATCTGTCAGGCAGGAGCACCCGTCCCAATGGCGAAGGTGCATGAAGATGGTGGCGCCCATGTGCTTACTACAAACACCACATTTGCTAAGCTCGCCGTATTGTACAGTGCTCTCCTTTACTATTCTTTTTTATATTGGCATAAGCATAGTTTACATGATCCAAATTTATTATAGATCCAAGACGGTGGCTATAATAAAATAAAATAAAATGGTTTGTGCTGATTTATAGGCACATTGAACCATGTCATGCGTTGTAGTTTAAAAAGTCTGGATACTTCTCAAACGAAGACATCATATCTGAATTCCTCCATCTTTATGCACCTTTGCCATTCTCTCACTGGAAATACTACTATCTCTCTCTGTGTGCATATACACTACATGGTATGTGGACACCTGCTCGACGAACATCTCATTCCAAATTCATGGGCATTAATATGGAGTTGGTTCCCTCTTTGCTGCTATAACAACCTCCACTCTTCTGGGAAGGCTTTCCACTAGACGTTGGAACATTGCTGCGGGGACTTGCTCCATTCAGCCACAAGAGCATTAGTGAGGTTGGGCACTGATGTTGGGCAATTAGGCCTGGCTTGCAGTCGGCGTTCCAGTTCATCCCAAAGGTGTTCGATGAGGTTGAGGTCAGGGTCCTATGCAGGCCAGTCAAGTTCTTCCACACCAATCATGACAAACCATTTCTGTATGGACCTCACTTTGGGCATTGCCATAATGAAATAAGAAAGCACAGAATCATCTAGAATGTCATTGTATGTTGTATGGTTAAGATTTTCCTTCACCCGAACTAAAGGGCCTAGCCCAAATCATGAATAAGAGTCCCAGACCATCATTTTTCTAATTTAGCTAGGCAAGTCAGTTAAGAACAAATTCTTATTTTCAATGACAACCTAGGAACAGTGGGTTAACTGCCTTGTTCAGGGGCAGAACAACAGATTTTTACCTTTTACCTACAGCTCGGGATTCGATCTTGCAACCTTTCAATTACTAGTCCAACGCTCTAACCACTAGGCTACCTGCCACCCCTATTTTTCCTCCACCAAATTTTACAGTTGGCACCTTGCATTGTGGCAGGTAGCGTTCTCCTGGCAACCGCCAAACCTAGATTCGTCCGTCGGAAGAAGCGTGATTCATCACTCCAGAGAACTCGCTTCCACTGCTCCAGAGTCCAATGGCGGTGAGATTTACACCACTCCAGCCAACACTTGGCATTGCGCATGGTGATATTAGGCTTGTGTGTAGCTGCTCGGCCATGGAAACCCATTTTAAGAAGCTCCCAACGAACAGTTCTTGTGCTGATTGATTCCAGAGGCAGTTTGGAACTCGGTAGTGAGTGTTGCAACCGACAATACATTATGCGGTAAGCGCTTCAGCACTCAGTGGTCCCATTCTGTGAGCTTGTGCGGCCTACCACTTCACTCTGAGCCGTTATTGCCATTATTGCTCCTAGACCATTCCACTTCACAATAACAGCACTTACATTTGACCAGGGCAGCTTTAGCAGGGCATCAATTTGACGAACTGACTTGTTGGAAAGGTGGCATCCTACGACGGTGTCACATTGAAAGTCACTGAGTTCTTCTACTGCCATTGTTGCTCTATGGAGATTGCATGGCTGTGTGCTCGATTTTATACACCTGTCAGCAACGGTTGTGACTGAAATAGCCAAATCCACAAATTTGAAGGGGTATTAACATACTTTTGGCCATGTAGTGTATCTCTCTGTGTCTGCTTGCCACCCTAGCAGTCTTTCTCTTTATGTCTGCCAGCCTAGTGTCACCCTGCAGCTCTCTCTGTATACCTCTCTCTGTCTAACAACCTAGTCTCTCTCTCTGCTTCTCTCCCCCCTCTCTATCTTTCTCCCTCTGTCTCTCTCCGCCACCCTGGCGTCACATTTTATTTATTTGTTTATTTGGATCCCATTAGCTTTTGCAGAAGGAGCAGCTACTCTTCCTGGGGTTCACAAGAAACACAAAACATGACAACAAAACATTGATAGACTGATAGACAAAGACAGTCACAACATGTTTAAATACAATGATATACAAACAATACAACTAAAAAAGAATACAAACAAAACCACAAAAATAATGTGTGTTAGAGTGTGTCTGTGTGTGTTTGTGTGTCCCCTCATTGTCCCTGCCATTCCATGAGATGTTGTTTAATACATTTTTATAGTTAATTTAGCTTTTTGCTTGAGTAATTGGAGATGTGATCATGGCTCTGTATACTACTGTGCGTTGCCATGAATTCGATTTTGACTTGGGGAATGTGAAAAGACCCCTGGTGGCATGTCTTGTTAGATATGGGTGTCTGAGCTGAATGTTATTTGATTATGCATACAATCTGTAACTTTCATCACAGTAATAGTTCTCATAAAAACTACTAGAGAAGCAGTTCATCTCTCTCTCAACCACGAAAGACTGACATGCATATTGTTGATGTTAGTGCTGTATGTGCAGTTAAGGGCAAGGTGTGCTGCTCTGTTTTGAGCCAGCTGCAGTTTTGCTAGGTCTTTCTTTGCTGCACCTAACCATATAACCGAACAGTAATCAAGATGGGAAAAGACCAGAGCCTTAAAAGCTAGTACCATTCATTTTTGTGTAAAAAATGCAGAACATAGTTTTATAACAGACATACCCCTTCCCATCTTCACAACAACTTGGACAATATGACTTCACCATGATAATTGACCATCCAATGTTCTACCTAGGAGTTTAGCTTCCTCAACTTTCTCAATGGTCACACCCTTTATGCACAACTTTGCATAAAAGTTGTGACCAGTGTTGAGGTGTAAGTCTTAGAGAATTTTTTTTATCAAATACAATACTTTTAGATGTATTTAAGACTGGTTTATTATTAATCACCCACTATGATACTGACTGTAACTCCTTATTTAGAATTTCAGTGAGCTCTCTGGCTTTGGGTGCTGACATGTAGAGTGTGGAGTCATCCGCATACATAGTCATTCTAGCTTTGTGTAAAACCATTGACAAATTATTTGTAAAAATAGGGAAAAGGCCCAAGGCCACTGCCCTGAGGGACACCACACTGTACATATCTGATGTTAGAGAAGCTTACATTGAAGAACACACTCTGGGTTCTACTGGAGAAATAACTATGCAACCATGTGATGCCAGGTGATGTAAAGCCATAGCAAGTGAGTTTCTTCAATAACAATTTGTGATCAATAACATCAAAGGCTGCACTGAAATCTAACAATACAGCTCCAACTATCATCTTATTCATTTATTTTAACCAATCCTTTGTCATCTGAGTCAGTGCAGTAAATGACGAGTGCCCTTCTCTATATGCATGCTGAAATTCAGTAGTTAACTTGTTCTCAAAAAGTAGCATTGCATTTGGTCAAACACAATTCTCTCCATCAGTTTAGTAAGAACAGGCAGCAAACTGTTTGGTGGCTGTAAGAACCAGAAAAGCGTGCTTTACTATTTTCAGGCAGTGGAATTACTTTAGCTTCCTTCCACACCATATATATCAAATAGGGGTGGGAATAGAGTCTGCTACCATTCACAATATTTTACCATCAAGGTTGTCTACACCTAGTAACAGTAGTATTTTCACCTCTCCCACACTAACTTGACCAAATTCAAAACTTTAATCCATCTATTTCATTATTAGATCTTTTATACTAAATATGATGGTTCACTGTTCAATGTTTTCTTCTGAGTTTTCCCACTTTACTAGTGAAATATTCATTGAAAGGTTTTGTTATAAATGGCCCATCATCTTCGATTAATGATGGGGATGAATTGGGTTTTCTGCCAATTATATAACCTAAGGTACTCCAAAGTCTTTTCCCAATGTGTTTTATGTAATTTATCATACTTTGGTAAAATAATATATCCTTTTTGTTAAGTTCAGTCACCAAGTTTCTCAATTTACAGTACAGTACTGTGCATTCTGAAAGTATTCAGACCCCTTGACTTGTTCCACACTTTGTTACGTTACAGTCTTATTCTAAAATGTATTAAATCGTTTTATTTACCTCATCAATCTACACACAATACCCCATACTGACAAAGCAAAAACAAAACAAATATCACTGGTACATATGTATTCAGACCCCTTACTCAGTACTTTGTTGAAGCACCGTTGGCAGCGATTACAGCCTCGAATCTTCTTGGATGTGATGCTACAAGCTTGGCTCACCTGTATTTGGGGAGTTTCTCCCATTCTTCTCTGCAGATACTCTCAAGCTCTGTCAGGTTGGATACGGGGTGTCGCTGCACAGCTATTTCCAGGTCTCTCCAGAGATGTTCGATCGGGTTCAGGGCTGGGCTCTGGCTTGCTCACTCAAGGACATTCAGAGACGTGTTCTGAAGCCACTCCTGCATTGTCTTGGCTGTGTGCTTAGGGTAGTTGTCCTGTTGGAAGGCAAAAATGTGCCCCAGTCTGAGGTCCTGAGCACTCTGGAGCAGGTTTTCATCAAGGATCTCTCTGCACTTTTCTCTGTTCATCTTCCCCTTATAAATTACTTTAGGTCCAACCTTTGGCACTTTGGGTTTCCTTGTTATCGCCACAATGTTATGGTCACTGCAGCCAATGGGAATTGATATTGCTTTGTAGCAAATCTCTGCAGCATTAGTGAAGATATGATCAATACAAGTGGATGTCACAGATCCAGCAATATTAGTATGCAGTTTAGTTGGTTGAGTGAAAACCTGGGTCATATTACAGGCACTAGTCACATTTTCAAGCTTCCTCTTTAGAGGACAGCTAGTTGCTAACCTGTCAATGCTCAGGTTCCCAGAAAATAGACCTCTGTTAACATCACACACACTATCAAGCATTGCACACATATTAGCCAAATACTCACTGTGAGCACTTGGTTGCCTATAGCAGCACCCCAAAAGAAGATGCTTTGGAGGAGGCAGGTGAACATCTGCCCTGTGCCTGCAGTCTGAGAGTGCCAATCATCAGACAGACCAGAGGTGGCACTCTCATTCCCCACTTTTCTCACCCCAACCAGAGGCCGTCCAACAGTAAATGAAGGTAGCATGCTATAATTACTGCAGGGAGTGAATGAATAGCATATCCAGAGGTCTGGGAGTCACAGACTGATAAACACTGAACGCTGCAGAAAAATCCACCCACAGACAGACAGGAAATTACATTTTAAAAATTATCCTTAAAACCTCATATCAATTTCAAGAGAAAACTTGAGACCTCGACGGTCAGGAAACTTTGATCAGA
The DNA here is from genome assembly GCA_030435695.1 of Brachymystax lenok tsinlingensis. Lineage (NCBI taxonomy): Eukaryota > Metazoa > Chordata > Actinopteri > Salmoniformes > Salmonidae > Brachymystax > Brachymystax lenok. The sequence continues at coordinate 12,601,615 of CM059801.1, forward strand.
CCACAAAAATATAATCTGTAACAGATTACCATCCCGTCTTGACAAATCGTTGGTATGATGAAGTGCAAACCCAACAATCGATAGCAATTATATTACTGAACGCAAACTTCGGCATGAGCACAGCATATATTCATTGACAGCCAGGCTGATTTATGTGATCAGGATTATTTCTCCCTGCTGCAAACACAGGTTGGCATTTATTGTCATAAATCTTGCCCTGTAGGCAGCTCTGCAGAGTGGTCACCACCTGGCACAGCTAAAAAATCATAACATCAGATTTGAAACCTAACTCTAACCTTAACTCTAACCTTAAAAACACTTCTAACCCTAATGCTTAACACTAACTTTAAATGAAGACCAAAAAGCACATTTTTGTTTTCATGAAGTTTTTCGACATAGCCAATTTTGACTTTGCAGCTGGCCCATCTACCAGAAATAGCTCAGTTCTGCCTCCAGGGCAAGATTTATGACAATACATGTCAACCACAGCTTCTAACCAGGGCTGTGAGTCGGGTTGAACCGAACACTGACGCCTCGGAGTATTAATGAGCCTATCGATCCATGAAAACAGCAGACCTGGTTTCAAATACTATTTCAAATCTTTCAAATACTTTAGTTTGCTTTAGCCTGCCTGGTGGGCCAGATGGGGAGGATTGTTGTGCTGTGACAATTCTATTGGTTCCATTGTGCCAGCCAAGCTCAATCAAGCCAATATAAAGCATTTGAAATTACTTTGAAAAGTATTTGAACCCAGGTCTGGAAAACCGCCACTATTTGATACAATGAGGTGGCGGCGTGAGATACAGTAGGTTCACTTTGATAATTAAATAAGCGGTTGTGAAATTTACTTTGGGTTGATCTATTTGTCTCTGTAAAAATGTTTGGAGACTCACACAACCTTTTTTGCTTAATTCTAGATGGCATACTTTAAAATACCTACTGTAGCAGAAAGGGCATACACACACATAAACGCACCAAGTGCACACGTGTACAAAACACACACATCTTTGCTGCAGATATACACCACCCCCTTTTGCCCTCAGAACAGCTTCAATTTGTCGGGGCATGGACTCTACAAGGTGTCAAAAGCGTTCCACAGGGATGCTGGCCCATGTAGACTTCAATGCTTCTAACATTTGTGTCAAGTTAACTGGATGTCCTTTGGGTGATGGACCATTCTTGATACACTCAGGAAACTGTTCAGCATAAAAACCCAGCAGCGTTGCAGTTCTTGACACAAACCAGTGCGCGTAACACCTACTACCATACCCCCGTTCAAAGGCACTTAATCTTTTGTCGTGCCCATTCACCCTCTGAATGGCACACATACACAATCCATGTCTCAATTGTCTCAAGGCTTTAAAATCCTTCTTTAACCTGTCTCCTCCCCTTCATCTACACTGATTGAAGTGGATTTCACAAGTGACATCAATAAGGGATCATATCTTTCACCTGGATTCACCTGGTCAGTCTATGTCATGGAAAGAGCAGGTGTCCTTAATGTTTTGTACACTCAGTGTAAAATTCCTACTGTGGCATGTATTATAGTAAAATGTACATGACACCAAAAATAAGTTCACAGATTCACATTTGTAAAACTAGGCAGTGGGATATATTTTTGTTTCTAATAATGACTACAACAGTGTCAAAGGAGAGACAACATCATTGAAGCATCCATACTTGTAATAAATGTATATTTAGCAATTGGCTTAGATAAGTATTTGCCATCTGCCAGCATCTTTCTACTTGAGACCGTTTCTTCTTCAGTGAATTCAAGCACCCAGAATCATTCCTCCACTTCTTGCAGAGGGAATAATTACTCTTGGTGCCCTGATATTTGTCGCCCAAATTCCTCAATATTATCGCATCAATATCTGGCTCATTACCGGAAACATCTGCAGTTTCCCCAAATGTCGCAGTCATGTTGTGACTCATGCTACCTCTCACACACACACTCTCTCTACCCACTGCCAGCCATAGCAACCAGGGTTCGCTATAGCTAGGGAATACCAACATATTGTACAGAATAGGATGCGTCTACTATAGTCTATTGGTTACCAGTGAAATGTGATAGTTTGCTATAAATAAAATCAATGTGTATTCTACATTACACAACAAATGTAAGCAGTACCACAACGTAAGCAGCAGTCTTACGTTTCACACAATATCACATAGCAAAGTCACTAGAACTAGGCCCAGAAAGTCTCCTTCCAAGTTCTTCCTAGTTTGATTTGATTTGACCTTAGGCCCGTGATGCACGTTAGAGGAGAGTCATCTGAATTCCATCCCCTCTTATCTCCTCTCTCTGCCTGAGTCTGAACCTCACACTACCGTCAGATCAACAGGCAGAGGAAGAGAGGAGAGCAGAGGAGGAGGAGAGGATAAGAAGGAAGAGAGGAAAGGAGAGGAGAGGAGGAGGGGGTCTCATGCAGCCAGGACCTGGCTGAGATAGAGAGAGACGAGAGCTCCATGAATCTTTAATCAGGCTCCTCTATACTTAGGCCTTCTCAGCTTCTCCAATTTCTGACATTTAGTTGAAATCTGCCCTACGTTTTGTGAGGATGTTATAAGCCAAGGTCAGACTTATTAGACTGCTAAACCACAGACAGACACATCACCTGGCTTTCCTAGCCTCTCTGTATGCCTTAGTTAGCTTAGTACTGTATTCATCCCATTTAATTTAGCTTAACAGCAAACAATATTGTAGTTATTTCTAGAGGTGACAAAAAGACAGTACACAACCAACTTTTAATTGTCTGTCTTAATGGACATTACACACACTGACTCCAATCCTTCTCTATGATCTCCATTATGTGAATTGTATTGATGCATGGAACACTATGGGTGTCTGTTTTGGCTCGTGTTTAACAGTGGGGCATAATTTTTAAGTGTAGACCTTTGTCTCGCCACACATAGGAACCTTAATGACCATTGTGAAGCATCTATCTAGTTATGATAAGTCATTTGACTCTCAGTTTCACTTCTGCTCCTGTACAAAGACACTATGCTGCATGACAAACCCCTCCTGGTTCTAGGCTTTCATCACTCAAATCAATGGTCCATTTCATCAAAATACATCCTTCCAGTGTCTCTGCAGCAGGACGATTAAGTTCCATTCAAATTCTGCTGACATGATTTTATCTCCTCTGCAGGGATTGTGGGTAAAGAAAACCCCAGAACCAGACAGCCATGACAGGCCGAATGTTGGAGAAAATGAATGCTCCTCAGCTTACTGTAAATCAAAATGTTGTGTTGCTAAAAGCCTTGTGAACATAGTGTACCTGAAAAGTTTGACGTTCCCAAGATACAGTAATATAAATATCTGAGTTATTGTCTTAGTTACTGCTGACAAAGCCATTGTGATGATGAAAAGATTTCCATGGCCGTTTTCAAAAGAATAACAGTGACTGGAAATCTGGATAAGAGTGACTGGACTGGAAAACAGCATATGTTTGCTTTATAACGCATGATGAATGGGTTCAGAAGAGATTTGGTTGGGCCATATAGCACGTTAACAGTTTACATTTCAGAGCAGTTACAATTTTGGAAACAGCTATTATTCCCACCTGCTCAGAAAAAACAACTCTCGCTACTAAAATAGGGGTAAAAACTTGTGGCAGCTGTTTAAGAAAATGGTTTGGCATTGCACCATATAGGGATTGGCATCACACCCTTGGAACTGGCATTGCCGACTGGGGATGAATACAAATCCCGCTTTATAATCCAGCTTGAGAGCGAAATCTTCACACTCTCTCATACCGGAATTTGAATCACCCCAGAGCTACTTACAATATTCCTTTAATCAACATGCCAAGAATGCTTTCCAAAAATGCTAAATGCTTAATCCTAACGAGCGGCCTGTGGATTTTCATCTTCTACTCACAGGTCTAAAATGAAAACATGTAAACCTATTTTGAATGTTAAGTAATATTTACCTCAAAGTGTATTACTGTACTATAAATTACTTTGTATGAAAATATGTAGTCTGCATGTTAAGGTGTGGTGGGCATCTCTTCTCATGAACACCTTTGGAATGATTCAGCACGAAATTTATCCTCTTCTCATCACTTTTGCCACAATAAATCTCCTGACACCAATAAGCAACAATACCATTACAACTCAACTTACCATCTGTGAAAATTGAATGGAGGTAAGTGCACGACTTAAGTGCTTAATGGTCCTCAGACATTCACTATCATATTGCTTTTTTGCCAAGTCCTTTGGCATATCTTCAAAACCATCTCTTGATTTATCCATTATGGATGCATGCAATGTATTTCCCGAAAGTGAGACCCAGCAAACTACTTTAATTACTACAATTACACATAAAGACCCTACAGACTCTAAAAATGCCAACAAAATGATTTTACCGCATACTCACAATTGTTCATAACTTTTTCAATTAAGCAAAATGGCTAATATCATTGACATCATTTGTCTGGAATTAACATCTCTCATACCTGAGTGTACCCACACATCCCTGTTTTAGATATATCATAACATTGCTGGTAATATCAAACTCTTTCTATCCGGAACTCTGGAGACTCGAAGATGAACAGTCCTCGTGGACCATTGCTTACTGCTTTACTCTGACAGATCGCCATTATGCCGGGCGTACAGTACAAGACTTTCATAATCCTAACATAGCTGAACCTCTCACATTAAACGACAGTCCTTCCTGTCGTTTTTTGTCTTGCCAACGTAATGGTGCGCACACTACAAGATTCTTCACTTCGTCGTAAGGATTTTAAATACCACGTTGTCTCTTGAAAATAATGATGTGCTGATGTGATTAGATTGTTAACGTAGCTAGTTCGAGCTGTGGCTCAAAGCAGCCTCATAAATGTTTTCAGTCAGACATAACATTACTTGTGAACTTCAGTGCTGTAACGATTTTACACTTTGGCTTTGGTTAAAGGCAAGAATAAATGCATGCTAGTAGTAGTCATCGCTCCTGCTCGAGAGTCTACACATTCTGGGTGATGCGATACAACGTCATCTCACTGGCTTCTTCTCTGTCAAGCTCTCATTGGCTATTGCTGATCACCGTTCTCACAACTCCCACTACAAGAGCATTGCAGAGTTTGAAAATAATGGGACTTTTCGGACAGCTCCAAGACTGGATCAGTAGCCCTGAAATTGCGTCTCTGACCCGCTTACATTAAACGAGCATCTGTGACAGCCGCAAGCCCCGAGTAGGCAACGACACAGGGATTTTTTCTCTTATTGGGACAGCTAAATTGGGGCCAAAATCGTGTAGTGTTTGCCCAGCTTAAGTTGAAGCTGCCAGAATGCCTCAGACTGCCTCATTCTGCCTCATCCATCCATACTTACCATTGTAAAGCTCTCCTGACGGCACTGCCTCCCTTTATATCTGCAGTCCAGTAGCATCTCATCTATGTTGTGATTTGTCCATTGCACAAATTCTAGCATGTTGAAGGTCTTGCTTGGGAAGAACTTGCTGTTGTCTGTGGGCTGCCCCAGTGCAGCCAGGAAGTCAAAGTCTCCCTGCTCCACGTCCACGTTGTTCCTCCACACCTAGGACTTATGGAAGCTATTATAGTTACAGAGATTGATAGCTGGGAATAGCATGACAGGGCTATCCATCTCGTTCGGGATGGGGACATGGTGGTACTGGTAGTACAAAATCACCATGCCCACCACCTGGTAGAGGAAGCAGGACACCGTGATGTGAGGAGGAACCCCGGGGCTGCTCGTCCTCCACTGTCGGGGGAACCCATCCTCCTTAATCAAGCAGCTAAAGTTGAGGTTCCTTCACAACCACAATCACTACGATGCAAGCTTCGCTGGTCTTGTGAAGCTCTGAAAGACAGTTCCTTTTAACCACAACTTCTGCCACCGTACACAACCTCCTGGTGCAGATGCAGGAAAGGAGAGATGGATTGTTGATTCAGCCAATCCTTGGCGAGATCTTAAAAGACACATTGAAGAGCAGGAGATAGAGTTTCATTGGGATATGAGAAATAGTCCCACAGAGGGCTGGGTGGGACAGTGGGTTAAAGACCACAGCAATAATGCACATTGAATTAAATTATAAGAGATGCAGGAATAGATTTGCTATTTTCTAGAAGTGTTATTTCCACATTATGAACTAAAGAAATGCCTTTGGATCTCAATGTTCTCTACATGATGTACAAGGTCACAAATAGCATGAAGTTATGGTTTTATGGAATAGACAGACACTGGAATACATACACTGCTCAAAAAAATAAAGGGAACACTTAAACAACACAATGTAACTCCAAGTCAATCACACTTCTGTGAAATCAAACTGTCCACTTAGGAAGCAACACTGATTGACAATACATTTCACATGCTGTTGTGCAAATGGAATAGACAACAGGTGGAAATTATAGGCAATTAGCAAGACACCCCCAATAAAGGAGTGGTTCTGAAGGTGGTGACCACAGACCACTTCTCAGTTCCTATGCTTCCTGGCTGATGTTTTGGTCACTTTTGAATGCTGGCGGTGCTTTCACTCTAGTGGTAGCATGAGACGGAGTCTACAACCCACACAAGTGGCTCAGGTAGTGCAGCTCATCCAGGATGGCACATCAATGCGAGCTGTGGCAAGAAGGTTTGCTGTGTCTGTCAGCGTAGTGTCCAGAGCATGGAGGCGCTACCAGGAGACAGGCCAGTACATCAGGAGACGTGGAGGAGGCCGTAGAAGGGCAACAACCCAGCAGCAGGACCACTACCTCCGCCTTTGTGCAAGGAGGAGCACTGCCAGAGCCCTGCAAAATGACCTCCAGCAGGCCACAAATGTGCATGTGTCTGCTCAAACGGTCAGAAACAGACTCCATGAGGGTGGTATGAGGGCCCAACGCCCACAGGTGGGGGTTGTGCTTACAGCCCAACACCGTGCAGGGACGTTTGGCATTTGCCAGAGAACACCAAGATTGGCAAATTCGCCACTGGTGCCCTGTGCTCTTCACAGATGAAAGCAGGTTCACACTGAGCACGTGACAGACGTGACAGAGTCTGGAGAGTCCGTGGAGAACGTTCTGCTGCCTGCAACATCCTCCAGCATGACCAGTTTGGCGGTGGGTCAGTCATGGTGTGGGGTGGCATTTCTTTGGGGGCCGCACAGCTCCTCCATGTGCTGGCCAGAGGTAGCCTGACTGCCATTAGGTACCGAGATGAGATCCTCAGACCCCTTGTGAGACCATATGCTGGTGCGGTTGGCCCTGGGTTCCTCCTAATGCAAGACAATGCTAGACCTCATGTGGCTGGAGTGTGTCAGCAGTTCCTGCAAGAGGAAGGCATTGATGCTAAGGACTGGCCCGCCCGTTCCCAGACCTGAATCCAATTGAGCACATCTGGGACATCATGTCTCGCTCCATCCACCAACGCCACGTTGCACCACAGACTGTCCAGGAGTTGGCGGATGCTTTAGTCCAGGTCTGGGAGGAGATCCCTCAGGAGACCATCCGCCACCTCATCAGGAGCATGCCCAGGCGTTGTAGGGAGGTCATTCAGGCACGTGGAGGCCACACACACTACTGAGCCTCATTTTGACTTGTTTTAAGGACATTACATCAAAGTTGGATCAGGCTGTAGTGTGGTTTTCCACTTTAATTTTGAGTGTGACTCCAAATCCAGACCTCCATGGGTTGATAAATTTGATTTCCATTGATAATTTTTGTGTGATTTTGTTGGCAGCACATTCAACTATGTAAAGAAAAAGGTATTTAATAAGATTATTTCATTCATTCAGATCTATGATGTGTTATTTTAGTGTTCCCTTTATTTTTTTGAGCAGTGTATTTGCAGAGACAACATATACTTCAGAATACAGGAAAAGTTATGTATGTATGTTCTTTTTTAACAATACAATATCTTGTGCTTTTTTGTTTCTTAAATGATTTTAACAAGTCATCTGTCTGGCCTTTCTCATCTAGAAAACCAGTTCCATCCATTAACTTTAAGGCTGTTGCACAATCTAATAGAAAAACAAGTCTGCATCGCCTGTATGCTTCTCCAAAACCAAAATGTCAACTAGAGGGAGCTGGACTCTTAACTTTGATAAGCAGTTTACAGTGTGTTTTCTTTTTCTGCAGTCTCCCTCTCATGTGTAATACAAAATACATAATTAATGTCCACTACAGACAAAGGTATAGTGGGGACTGGGCCGATGTGATTCTAGACCTACGTTTATGTTAGGCCATTATCATAGGCATCTGCTCCCATTTCGATTAACTTGTTGAAGACATTTGTTGTTACAAATTTTAGAGTCAAAGACATTTATTGGTGAGCTCATTTAAATTGCTTAAGAGCATTATATTTTGCCCAAAGAGAGCTATATATAGACATGTTCAATCTTTATTAAAGACTAATTCAGTTTAATGTAGACTCATAGGTGGGAGAGAGCATTTGGTGAAAGAGCTAGGTGAACCTTAATGAATATAATCCTCTTGTATTTTAAGAGCTAATGCTTGAGTTGGTTTTAGAGCCACTGTGGTGAAGTGAATTTCGACAACGGGAAAGAGCTTAGAATAATCTCTATTCCCTCTTTCCCAACCAGGCGAAGAGACAGGACTGTGCAGGAGGGTGGCTGAGGACACTACCTTTAGTCATAAAATCTATCCCATTATACCTTGGGCTGGCAGAGCAGACCATAGAGTAAAGCAATTAGTAAACCCGATTCAACTTCCAATCAACAATGCTATTGGGTGAACCCATACATTAGCCTACATGATTTTGGGTGACACTTTTACATTGAATTGCTCTTATACTTGTATAATAACCCCATTATTACTCTAGTAACAATACAATATTGAAGATGGCCTACAGTATAAAACAGTAAGGAGATCAGTTTAAACGGTAGAGTAGACACACACCACATGCTCACTCCAAACGGGGCAACACTACTGTGTCTCCAGAATATTATCTTTGCAATTATGAGAGCAAACGCCTCAGTCACCCATGGGATGTTAAATCCTGCGGCCACTAAACCAAATTAGTTTGTGGTAATGTGAAAGCACATTTCAGTAATTAATCCCTGGGACTCTGCGATCGATAGGGCCCTGTTAGCAGTTGATGTTACTCTTCAAAAACACAGACCGCAAAGCAAATCAGGGGGAGGAAAATAGTTTTATTCAAAGAGAACAAATCATGCGGGGAGGTAGATGGTAGATGTTCATGCTCCCCTAACCTCAGTGATTCTCTCCAGTGATTCTCTCCAGTGATTCTCTCCACAGAACAAAGGGACAGGATGTAGTTTTATAACCCAGCCCTAGCCTGCGGTTGACCAATTAGAATTCCTTGCAATAAAACTGGGCCAATGGCAAAATAACAAGTATCCTATTTCAGGTTCAATGTATAAACAATTTGGACCAATGAGAACTTGCCATGTAGCTATGAGTCCTGGACTGAAATTCCTCCCATGTCTCTGACCCATTGATATAACAGACAAACCACTATTTCCATTGATCGTTGGTACTCTATTGACCTCTCGTCCTCTGCGTTGTGTATTTATCTTCTAGATATTCTTACACACCCCCCTAGACCATTTTAAAAATAAATATACTTCAAATGTATTTTTAGAAAACATTTAAAAAAAAATAGACAATATAAAAACATTAGCAGTAAGCCTAAAATCATTCACATTAAACACCTAGTATTTCTATAAAACACAAAGGGCATATTTTACTTGCTGTTGCAATAAGAAACACATTTCAAACAAAGTTATAGAAAATATGTATTGACAGGTGTAATGAATGTCCCTTACGATTCCTACCACATCCTGTATTATGAGGAATCTCACACAAAAATATATTGTCTACAAGACAATAATATTCAATCGTCCTATTGGCAAGTTCATCATTCACCAAGTCCATTAAAAGTGACCAGCTCTTCCCCACTGGTATCAGTCCCACATAGATAACTATTAGAAATGATGTTCTGACAGTCTGCCGGTAGTGAGGAATTCTTCTTCTGTTCCACTGGTTGATCTTGTATCATTTCAAGTACAGCCCTTGGGTTAAGGAATATTGCTTCAGCTTCAGACGGTAGATTCTCATAACCTGTAACGAAGGAAACAAAAAAGTGAAAGTAACATGTCCTGATTTCAAGAGAAATTGATATTTCACATAGATTTCCTTAAATAAGCATGTCCTGATTTTCAGGAAAACGTTGGACACTTCACCTAGATATCCCTAATATGATTACTGTGGTGTACAACATAGAAGCTCATCAGTTTCTGATCATCTTACTATGCTTCTTCACCTGAGATTGGCTGCCGACTGCTAATCAATCAGCTCTTTATTCTCCAGGCTCCGCTTTGTCATCAAAATGGAGAACCTTGCAATGAGTGACATGTATCCATCGTGATTTTCCCTGGACTTTTACTGCTGACCTCGTTATGAACAAAACTTGATAAGGACCTTCCCATTTTGTCCCTAACTGCCCAGCCTGCCTTCCTCACACCGCCCTCCACAATGCTTAAACCGTCTGTGTATAAGAGAAACTCAGGGTTTTCCAACGGATGACTCTTAATTAACCCATCATAGAGCTGATCCAAAACTCACAACAGTCATGTTCAAGTCATGTTCAAGTCATGTGTTATCTGGAGGAAGCATCAGGGTAGCTGGATTACATGGTGTGCCACGTTGTATGATGATGTTAGGAGCCTCCAACACTGTCAACCATATGTTCCAACGAGCAGCTGTGACCTGTGCAGCTTAATTCATTTTCAAAAGAGTATGAACAGCATGTGGACACTTGAGGGTAAGGTGTTGGTCGAGAATAAGCGATGCCACCATTGACACAACGACATAAGTAGCCTGCATAGCTCTGAGACAGGGACCCCATCCCAACACCACATCATCCAATTTCTTCGAATAGTAGCCTACAGGTTTCTGACAATCACCATGGTCTTGTGTCAGCACTGAGGTCATGTAGCCATCTTTCTCAGCCACAAAGAGGGTGAACGGTTGGCCTGAGTCCGGAATGCCCAAAGCCGGTACTGATGACAAAGCTAGTTTCATCTTGCCAAAAACCTCTTTATGTTCATCTGTGAAGGCTACAGTCTTTTGAATCAGGGTCTCCCTTGAGGAGGTCGTTAAGGGGTTGTGTAATTTCGACGAAGGAGTCCACCCAGCATCTGTTGTAGTTGCACAAGCCCATGAAGGAGCGAAGTTCTTTAAATGTAGTGGGCTCCTTGGCAGCTTGTATGGCAGCTGTACGACTTTGTGTCATCTCTCCTTTTCCCTGTGAGGACCAGTTGACCAAGGTAGATAACCTGTGATTGCATGAGTAGGGCCTTCTTTATGGCCTTTGGCATGCAAGTGGTCTAACAGTGATTTTAGCATGTGCTTCCTCATCTTCTGAGGCCAACAATATATCATCAACATATTGTATGACAACAGAGGACATCTGAGGAAGATATTGGAGATGTCTCCGCAATGCCTGATGATAAATCGAAGGACTATTATGAAGGCCCATAGGAGTCCTAGTCCACTGATACTGTTGACCATCCACAGAAAAAAGCAAGCCATTGGACGGACCTCTGGATGTAAGGGTACCGACCAGAATCCATTAGCCATATCAATGACTGAGAACACAGAGTGAGCAGGTGACAATGAGGAACAAATGGTTGAAGTGTCAGCCACCAGTGGAGTGAGCTTGGAGATGGCTTCATTTGCATTCCTGTAGTCCACTGTCACTCGCCAGTCACCACTTGATGTTTTCACTGGCCATACTGGGCTATTAGAGGCAGAATGTGTCTTTTCAACTATACCCATGTCCCATAGATCTTTAATCACTACTTTAGTAGCGCCCAGAGCTTCCTTGCTAATGGGATATTGATTTGTGCAAGGTGGGGCAACAACTGTCAAGCACACTGGTTCCATATCCAAAGTTCTCCACTCATTTTTCTTCATAGTCCAAATAGGATGGTTCTGAACTGTAGATCCCTGCAGTTGTCTAATTTGCCACGTCACCTTTCCTTCAGAAATGTTCAATGTAGAGTCAAGTTGCATAATAACATCAAGGCCTAAAATAGGTTGTTCAAATGAGCCTATCCACACCCCTGCATCAATCTTCATTGGACCAATAGAAATTGATACTGGTTTGGTCTGTTTCATATCCTGTTGCTCTCATCTTCTTGCCCGTGTTCTGAAGACATATATGTTTTGCATAAGATATGGGCAATACAGTGACTTCAGCACCCGTATCTACAAAAAAAATCTAACGCAAAGTTGTTAACCATCATGTTTACATATATTCCATCCGATTTCATATGTACACCAGCTGATATGGGACGTAAGAAGGGGGTCTATTAGTTTACCTCCACAGCATCCAGCAAACTCTGCTGCTGAGCCGGAGAGAGCTTCTTCAATTTCTGCACCAGCATTGTGTCGCTGGGGCTGTTGTCTTGATTCCATTTTCCCTTAGACGGACCCTGCTTCTCTTGGCCAATCCACATAAGAACACGTTTTCTCTTTCCGAACATTCTTGTTGCCAGTGACCAGAAATCATGCATTAATGAAATACACCAGGTTTCTCTTTTGCGGAATGAATAATGTAGTTGGTTTCACTCGGAATCTGCACGACTCTGATAACAGCCTGTTTATTATGCTGATTGATGTCTCTGTCCAGTCGTGACAACCTGTCGATGATGTCGCCATAGTTTTTTCTCTCCCAGTCATTAGTTTGTCGCAAATCATCATGTATGGATTGCATCAGCTGATGGGTGATTGCCCCATTTTTGGAGGAATTGAGTGTATCTTCATCTTCCATGTCGGGTAACCCACTGTGTCTAACCACCTCTACTCTAAACCTTTCTTCAAATTCAACAAACATTTCTGTAGGTTTTTGAACACATTTGGTTCTCTCTTCCCAATTGGTGGTTGCTTTGGTCAAACCCTTAAGGAAAACATCTATGGCTCTCCATCCATCGGCCTCATCTTGCTCTTCACCACCCACAGCTCTATAAACCTTTTCTTCAAGTACACCATGTTCACGGTTGTTCAAAACAAAGGCTAATAACTGTAACCCATCATACGGATTTAGATTGTAGTTTCTTATAACGCTTCAAATGGTTCCATGTTTTCATACCCACGTCTCGTGGATGTTTAAAAGTTTTTGACCATTCAACTGCTTTGGATATGGGGATGTATGTGTGCTTACTGTCACTGGAGGTTTGTCTTTATTACCTTTTACAGCCTGTGTTCTGGTTGGCCTAAGACATCGCTCGTCACCGCTGTCAGAACCCGATCATCCTTGCGAAACTCAGTGTGAGGGTAGAATGAGGGAACAAAGGGTCCACAGGTGGGGGCCAAGTCTGCCACCCTTGCCTCCTGTAATTGTTGAATTTCGCTTTTCAAGGTTTTTATCTGTTCACCAAGAGACCTCAAACTTTCTTTATCTCTATTCAATGTCCTGTCATGGTTATCAAGACACAATTTCTCATCACTCTTCCTTACTTCGGCTAATAGAGTTAAAGACCATCTTGTTTTTGTCAATGAGTTAGACATTCTCTATATTTTTCCCCAAGCTTTTTGTATATCAGACAGATTACATTTTCCATCTGTGTCAACAATGACAGAATATTTCTTTATTAATCTCTTGCCTACACTTCTCTACTTTGAAATGGTTCTTCACATCACTAGACAGTGAATTTAAAATCTCTTTCATGCTCACATCCGGAGGAGCTGTTCAGCCCTTTTCCAAAGTGGTTTTCTCACTTAACAACGGCATTACATTAACGTCAAAAGTTGTATAATATATATATCCATATTTTTATATATTTATTTAACCCAAATATATATATAAAACCCCTTGAGGACTCAAACCTAACTATAGAACATATATTGTCTCTGTAGGGCCTGGTTACCCATAAAACTTGTGTTCACTTCAAAAGCTTGTTGAAAGCTTACATTACCCATGTGTGAAAATTGCTACTCAACTAGCAACTCACTTCTATGCAACAAGAAGGTTTCACATCCTTAATCAATTATGGCTATTTTAACTGATAGGGATTTAATAAAAGGACTCAAACCTTTAATAGAGGACTCAAACCCCTATACATCACAGATGCGTTTCACTCATTGCATGCACTAATTTTAACCTGATTTGGTTCTTTTAAAATTATAATTGGTCTAGACTCACCCAGCACTTATGCCATCAATCAGGAGAATAAGAGTTGACTACCAAAGTGGGTTGTGCTCAGCCTTCTCTCTTTCTTCTGGATCAACACACAGTTGATGAGTTTTCTTGTTGTTTTTCACGGCCAATTCATCCGGGTCACGGCACCAAGTGTTTGCAGTTGATGTTACTCTTTAATAACACAGACCCCAAATCAAATCAGTGGGAGGAAAATAGGTTTATTCAAATATAACTAATCATGCAGGGAGGTAGATGTTCATGCTCCCCTGTCCTCAGTGATTCTCTCCAGGGATTTTCTCCTGTGATTCTCTCCACAGAACAAAGGGACAGGATGTAGTTTTATAACCCAGCCTTAGCCTGTGGATGACCAATTAGAATTCCTTGCAATACAACTGGGCCAATGGCCAAATAACAAGGATTCTATTTCAGGTTCAATGTATAAACAATTTGGACCAATGAGAACTTGCCATGTAGCTATGAGTCCCGGACTGAAAATCCTCCCATGTCTCTGACCTATTGATATAACAGACAAACCACTATTTCCATTGATCGCTAGTACTCTGTTGACCTCTCGTCTTCTGCATTGTGTATTTATCTTTGAAATATTCTTATACTAGAAGTTAGCTATAGGTGCATGGTTAATACTGTCACGTCTACTCCCGCTCCCCTGCTCTGGAGCTCGATGTCGCTGGTCTACTAACTACAGGTCCTGGCAACCTTTCCTTACACACACCTGCGCCCCATTATTAGACACACCTGGACTTCATCACTACCCTGATTACGCCCCCTTTATTTAGCCCTCAGTTGTCATCAGTCCTTAGGTGTTCTTGTTTTTAACTCATGTTCAGTACGCTTTCCATTTTTGTTATTTTGTATCTGTTCCGTATTAAACTCACCTTCTGCACCTGCTTTCTGACTCCCGGCATATATGTTACAAATACCCTGCCTCTTTCAGCGGCGCTAGGGTGGGAAGCCGAAGCAGAGCTGCTTTCAGACGTGTGGAGGTAACTAATCTCTTCGGAGACTAAGTGCCCGTTCTCATCATCCGCTTTGTATCACGGCAATGCGATGGAAATATACTGGAAAACCCAGTATCTGTATCTGACTGAGCTCATGCTATAAGCAAGATATAAGGCTGCCATTTTCATTATGCTGAAAGGTCATTTGAATAAACAGCGTTGAGGGAATGGTCCTAAATCTGTCTCTCTATTCCTTACATGATAATAACCCTCTCACCAGTTTTGTAGAAGACCCCATTGTCATCATCATCATCATCATCAGGAGAAAGACTCCTTACAAACTGCCTTTTTATCATACGGAATTACAATTACAAAACGAAAAGGGGAAACCTTGAGTAGGCAAAGAACCCGTTTTGGTGATTTTTGGTTAAACCATTAAAATAAATAAATCACAGAAAATCTTTGGACTCATTCCGTAGTTTTTACATGACTAAGTTCAATACAATTGGAAATTAATGTTAAGTTCAATTTAAATTCTTAAAACTTGAAAATTATGCTTTTAAAGACACAGATAAATACATGTAGCCCAATGTCAAAACAGTTTTAAATAGTCCAAATCAATAACTATTACGTAGAAACAGTTTGTGATATATATATAAAAAAAACATCTACACATACAGTTGAAGTTTACATACACTTAGGTTGGAGTCAATAAAACTAGTTTTTCAACCACTATAGCCAACTATAGTTTTGCCAAGTCGGTTAGGACATCTACTTTGTGCATGACACAAGTAATTTTTCCAACAATTGTTTACAGACAGATTATTTCACTTATAATTCACTGTATAACAATTCCAGTGGGTCAGAAGTTTACATAAACTAAGTTGACTGTGTCTTTAAACAGCTTGGAAAATTCCAGAAAATGATGTCATGGCTTTAGAAGCTTCTGCTAGGCTAATTGACATCAGTTGAGTCAAATGGAGGTGTACATGTGGATGTATTTCAAGGCCTACCTTCAAACTCAGTGCCTCTTTGCTTTACATCATGGGAAAATCAAAAGAAATCAGCCAAGACCTCAGAAATTCTTTTTAGACCTCCACAAGTCTGGTTCATCCTTGGGAGCAATTTCCAAAAACCTGAAGGTACCACGTTCTTCTGTACAAACAATAGTACGCAAGTATAAACACCATGGGACCATGCAGCCGTCATACCGCTCAGGAAGGAGACGCATTCTGTCTCCTAGAGATGACCGTACTTTGGTGCGAAAAGTGCAAATCAATCCCAGAACAACAGCAAAGGACCTTATGAAGATGCTGTAGGAAACAGGTACAAAAGTATCTATATCCACAGCAAAATGAGTCCTATATCGTCCTATACCGCTCAGCAAGGAAGAAGCCACTGCTCCAAAACCGCCATAAAAAAGCCAGACTACGGTTTGCAACTGCACATAGGGACAAAGATCGTACTTTTTGGAGAAGTATCCTCTGGTCTGATGAAACAAAAATATAACTGTTTGGCGATAATGACCATCGTTATGTTTGGAGGAAAAAGGGTGAGGCTTGCAAGCTGAAGAACCCCATCCCAACTGTGAAGCACAGGGGTGGCAGCATCATGTTGTGGGGGTGCTTTGTTGCAGGAGGGACTGGTGCACTTCACAAAATAGATGGCATCATGAGGAAGGGAAAATTATGTTGATATATTGAAGCAACATCTCAAGACATCAGTCAGGAAGTTAAAGCTTGGTCGCAAATGGGTCTTCCAAATGGACAATGACCCCAAGCATACTTCCAAAGTTGTGGTGGCCATCACAAAACCCTGACCTCAATCCTATAGAAAATGTGTGGGCAGATCTGAAAAAGCATGTGCGAGCAAGGAGGCCTACAAACCTGACTCAGTTACACCAGCTCTGTCAGGAGGAATGGGCCAAAATTCACCCAACTTATTGTGGGAAGCTTGTGGAAGGCTACCAAAAACGTTTGACCCAAGTTAAACAATATAAAGGCAATGCTACCAAATACTAATTGAATGTATGTAAACTTCGGACCCACTGGGAATGTGATGAAAGAAATAAAATCTGAAATACATCACCCTCTACTATTATTCTGACATTTCACATTTTTAAAATAAAGTGGTGATCCTAACTGACCTAAGACATTGTTAATGTTGTAAATGACTATTGTAGCTGGAAACGGCTGATTCTTTATGGAATATCTACAGAGGCCCATTATCAGCAACCATCACTCCTGTGTTCCATGGCACGTTGTGTTAGCTAATCCAAGTTTATCATTGTAAAAGGCTAATTGATCATTAGAAAACCCTTTTGCCATTGTTGTCCAGAAACAAATAACTTTCTTCTGAAACTCATCAGTCTATTCTTGTTCTGAGAAATCAAGACTACAATGCTGTGTACTACTCCCTTCACAGAACAGCACAAACTGGCTCAAACCAGAATAGAAAGAGGAGTGGGAGGCACCGGTGCACAACTAAGCAAGAGGACAAGTAGTCAAAGTCACCATTATTAGTCAGTTGTACAACCAAATGCCTTCAACTGAAATGTGTCTTCCACATTTAAGGTCCAGGGGGCTGCCTTAACATCTACATCTTCAGCACCCAGGGGAGTTAACTGCCTTGTTCAGGGGCAGAACAACAGATGTATACCTTGTCAGCTCAGGGATTCAAACTTGCAACCCTCCAGTTACAAGTCCAACACTCTAACCACTAGGCTACCTGCCACCCCAACAAGTAGTGCCCTACATAGGGAGGCATCCTCTATCACCATTGCATTCAACTTATACAATTTGAGTCATTTATAAGACAGCCTTATCCAGAGCAACTTACAGTAAGTAGTGAGTGCATTTTTTTTGTACCTGTCCCCTGTGGGAATGGAACCCATAACCTTGGCGTTGCAAGCACCATGCAAGAGCCATGCTCTACCAACTGAGCCACACAGGACCACATTAGTGTCTAACTTGAGAAACAGATGCCTTAACTGGCAGCTTCATTAAATAGTACCCCCAAAACACCAGTCTCAATGTCAACAGTGAAGAGGAGATTCCGGGATGCTGGCCTTCTAGGCAGAGTTGCAAAGAAAAAGCCATATCTCAGACTGGCCAATAAAAAGAAAATATTAAGATAAACAAAATAACACAGACACTGGACAGAGGAAGCTTTCTGTTGTGTCCATACCATACATGCCCTTCAATATCAATAGTTTCTTGCCAACGCAAATGTATTTCATTTATTGAGATAACGTATGGGTTTAAGGATTTTAGTATTGTTATTCGTAAATTATTGTTCAAGGTAGTCCATCTGTTAACAATGCCCTATTGAAATCTTATCTCGTAGGGGATGGGAAGCCCCTCTGTATGTAGTAGGTCTGTCCACCCCATGTCCCTGTCCACGTTGTCTCGAGGGTTGGTCTCGTTTCCTGACCCGTCCGATTTCCGTGACAAAATAGTCCTTTCCTCCTGGTATTTCCCTCAGGAGCGTCTTGAAGTTCACTTCTCGCTGAAGGACTTGGCTGATCGAAGGAAGACTTTGTCATAATCAGGATGGCCTCGCAGCTTTAGTTTTTTCCATAACATCATGGGTTGACACCCCACCTTCACGACCCCGGGACATTTACCTCTCTCCCTCATTTTCTCAACTGCTATCAACTCGGTTTCGCAGCCTACCAATATCATCTGGTTTACCTTGGAGATTAGGTCCTCATTTTCATTGGCTGTCAGTCCTGCCACTATGACAGACAGGTCTTAGTGGAACTTAGTTGTTTTGGCAGCGCCTATTCTCCAAGATGCTAGGAATTCTACACGAGTCTCCAGACGTCCAACTTCAAGAGCTATGTGGTCATGTAGCTGCTTGTTATTATTCTCCAGCTAAGTCAGCAAAAGTGTATGATTATCCTGGATGGCTTTCTCCACGTAAGCTGTTAACTTTGCTATTCATTCCTTTTTCATTACTCAGCTTTATTTCGTCCATCTTTGGATTGGCACTTTCTTTCTTTGAAAAATGTGGCTCTATGCTTTTCTCACCACTGCGTAGATTCCTACAGGAGTCCATATGTTTTAGCGGTTAAGTGTTTTTGTTATTGCCGTTGAAGGTAGCTAGCCAGCTACGTTTATAGCTAGGCTAACAAGCTAACTCGCTAAGCATTCCCCAACAAGTCTGTCAATTGACTATCTTCCACCCAAACGGGATTCAGACTTCAGCTGCCTCCGTTTATGGGCCGATCTCTATGTTTTACACTTTAAAAACATTTTTTTGGGGTTGTCCGATAAAGAAGCAGCAGCGCTTTTTGTCATTTACAGCCGATACAGATAGCACCTTTATTTCCAAGAGTGTATCTAGAACTTAAAATGGTTCTTTGAAGAACCCTTTTTGGTTCCAAGTAGAACCGTTTCCACAGAGGGTTCAACATGGAACACAAAAGAGTTCTACCTGGAACCAAAAAGGGTTCTACCTGGGGCTACCTTGCCAAACCATTCAATTGATAGTAGCATTCGATTCAATAACAACAAATGACAATAAAAAGTGCAAGGTCTTGCTCCATTCAGAGACATCAGCATCAAGCCTGTCTGTCAGTCTGGACTCCATCATATCATCTTGGAAGTCTCCCAAGTGCTGTCTCCATAAAGGTATCTGTGAACACATACACACAGTCACGGTTCTATTACCAATGGCAGTTAGAATCAGTTTTTTTGTCAGATATCACCTATTCTATGTTGAAGTTTGATCAGGTCAGACTAAATCTACCTAATTTTGTTCTCCCCATCGACAACCGTTGGTGAGCAGGCAAGAGGTGAGGTTTTTGCCAGAGCCACATTGATGGGCATAGCAGCGTAGATCAGCTCCTGTCTCCTGATCAAAGATACTGGACCATCTCTTTCACACATACACACACACACAATCAATGGTAGTTCTGATTAGCCTGGTGGAACCAACCTGATCCTTGCGTTCACCTTTCTATTTCACTTCTGATATCATAAAATGTGAAGAGAAATAGAATGGTGAACACAGCGATCAGGCTCGTTCATCAAGCTAAGTTATGCCTTGGAAATAAGCAACAAATAATTGCAGTTTACAGTTGTAGTCAGACATGAGTTAGCTAGTACCACCATAGCTGCATCCAATATTTATTTGTGCCTTAGACATGGGTTGCACCTCAAAAGGCTAATGTGACTGTTTAGTATAAATTAAACTAAATTATAGTGGCATGGGAAACAAGATGACATTGCTGAAGTAGGCAAAACATTAGTAGGAAACAACTTTGCCATATTATGATGTCGTCAAATTTCCATTAGAGAGATGGCAATGTTGCCATTACTGTTACTAGCAAAGTTAGTCAAAAATAGCTAGCAATGCTAATGTTAGCTAGCTACAATACAGTGTTCCCCTCAATTTTAGTTAGCTGGCAGAAGTTATACTGTTTCTAAAGTCAATCTGGCAACATCACAATCATGACAAGAGGTTCCTACTAATTATTTGCCTTCTTTTGAAATGTTATTCTGTTTCCAAATCAAATCTGAGTTGTATTGAAGTGTGAACATCAGCTATGCCAGTGATGATAGTGATAATGATCAACAAAATATACATAACCAGCAGTCTATGGTTTAGCTACCGGTATATTCACCACCATTGGGGACCAACGAACTACAACCACATATTCCGCACGGGTAGGGTCCTTCAGTAGGGCATGCAAACCATAGTTGTCTGTGCATCCTGCTGGAAGCATGCATTGTCGAACTGGAGCCTCATGTCCAGGGTGAATACATTTTTATTCATGTATATAAGACATCACAAAGGTGTGCTAACTAAAATATATATCCCAGAAAAGCCTGAAGAATAGAACAAATAGACAAGTGAATATATGTCTGTTCTTATGTCCGTAGCAGTTTGGATGAATCAGTGGTTACATAAAATACATGATTACATGTTAAATGGCTACGAGAAAGAGATGAAGAGACATTTACTGTAATGTCAGGTACCACTGAAGGCCCCAATATTCAGTAAGGCAGCTGGAAGCAGTTGTGTGTCACCGTCCAGGCCCATGTTACAGCATGTAGAGGTCTGATTGGGAGATGACAGTATATACATGATGTACCTTTCATCACCAAAGCCATGTTAGTATTTACTGCACATGTTGCTGAACAAGCCAACCATTTTGTTAGTGTTATTGATATAAATGGGCAATTCACATTCAATATCCAGTTCATAAGACTGTAATGCCTCTTGGGTCCTGTGGTTGTCTGGCAGTATTCTGCTTTCTAGTGATCTTACTCCTCCTCCACCTGAAATGCATTAACAACAAAAACCTGAATAACAATAAGCCTAGTCAGTCAGTAATTTGGCTAACTAGGCTAATTAAACACAGGTAACTGTTCACAAGCCTATTCAGCCAAATTATACCAAAACAATACAGCCTATTTGCAGGAAGGGGCATATTTCTTGCCAACTTTTTCAGTCACCAATTAATCAAAAACAGGCAGTGGAACGAAGTAGTTTGACAATAGTCTTCAAAAGTCAGTAACAAGTCTTTAATATATAGCTAGCAAATATATAGTATTGTTTTCTTAGAAGCCTAACTACAGTGATTATGGTGGGAGCTTTTCCCTCAGCAGTTTCAATTGTGGTAGCTAGCTACATGTTGACAGCTAGCTAATGGCATTTACATGACCTTTATCAATAAGGTGGTTAACTACCACATATATTTGTTTCCACCTCGCATCTAAAGCTGCCTGATATAGCTAGCCAGTTGATTGTAAAGCTAGGATGAATGTCAGAAGCCAGCTAGCTAACGTAAATGTATATGCTGTCAATGGAATTAATCTGAAATGTACTATTTATATTTCACATAAACAAACTACTGTCATGCATTTTTACAACAACTAAAAAATATGTACACACATAAAAGAGATGATTACCTCCAGGTAAAACATTTTATTCTAGTTACTTTGTAGAAATGACATTCCTTCTTCTCTTCAAGCTACTTCCTGAGATTTGATTGATGGAACAATCCGGCCAATGGTTGCAGCAATAGGCTGCAGTGGTTTTGGCTGTTTGGTCAGGAGTTAAAGGTCCTGCCCACAACGTTGCTCAGTCAAATTTTTTTAATTGTGAATATCTTTCTACAAATGTACAAAACTTTCTACAAACATAGTATCTCTTGGTAACGTGACAACAGTGACAGAACTCCAAGCGTGCGCAGATACACAATGTTGAAGTGTATTTTTGATTCGCAGCAGAATATTCATAGTCGTAAAGAGACTTGTAATAATTCTGAAAATAAATTATGCTTGCAAATCTTATTGAACTTATTCAAATGTCAAGTAACATGTTTGCGACTTTTGTTACATTTTTCACACATTATGATACACGCTTGCAAAATAAAAGTGCACATTTACAAACCACAAATCACAATGTGTGACCACGAATTTCAAAATACAAACTTACAGGGTTCTATCATTATTATCCCATACACTTTGTAGTACATTTTACACTAAAATAAATGTTTGACTCATATCGATGCTACATAGGTAGTCTTCAATGGGATTAGTTGGTTTTTAGTGGCAGACGTTCTTTAAGGGGCTACACACAATTTGGCCAAAATGAGTAAGGAACTATGGAAATAGTTTAAATAAACCCTACTTAATCAAATGTTTTTGTATTCATAGACAAAGTATGATTTACAGTATGTATCAGATGAGATGGAGATCATTACCACTAAATAACTTATTAGGAAAAAGTAAGGTGTGCCGAAGTATTTTGTATCCTATAAAAGGTGTTCAAAACAGGTTTGGGACTACTGTACTGGATACTTGTTGGCAAGCATCTGCTTTTATCTCTCTCCCATGTTCAGATGACATCTACGGAATATGTTAAGAGGTTATTTTTCTCTTTTTAAGGTAGCTGGCATCAAACCACTTCCTGTCACGACTCTAAATGGCAATTATTTGTGAGCACACGCTGCAGGACCTTTGGGATTTCAGTGCAGGAGGAAGGCAGCTAGCTTTTAGTATCTCTTGATTTTGGATGGGAAAAGAAAAGCTGAACACAAATTGACTCATTATCCGAGTATGTGGATAAAAGAGACAGAGCCTTGGAAATCCCTTTGGTGAGAAGAGGGCTGCTACAGTAGGTACAGTGTGCATGTGTGTGTGTGTGTATACACTGAGTATACCAAACATTAGGAACACCTTCCTAATATTGAGTTGCATGTTGACTCCAACGGTTCCCACAGATGTGTCAAGTTTGCTGCTTTTACTTTGGGTGGGGGACCATTCTTGAAACACACAGGAAACAGTTGAGTGTGAAAAACCCAGCAGCGCTGCAGTTCTTGACACAAACCGATGTGCCTGGCATCTACTACCATACCAAGTTCAAAGGCACTTAAATATTTTGTCTTGCCCATTCACCCTCTGAATGGCACACATACACAATCCATGTCTTAGTTGTCTCAAGGATTAAAAATCCTTCTTTACCCTGCCTCCTCCCCTTCATCTATACTGATTAAAGTGGATTTAACAAGTGACATCAATCAAGGGATCATAGCTTTCACCTGGTCAGTCTGTCATAAAAAAAGCAGGTGTTCTTAATGTTTTGTATAATAAGTGTATCTACAGTGCATTCGGAAAGTATTCAGACCCCTTTACTTTTTCCACATTTTGTTATGTTACAGCCTTGTTCTAAAAATGATTAAATACATTGTTTTCCTTATCAATCTACACACAATACCCCATAATGACAAAGTGAACAGGTTTTTAGACATTTTTTCAAATGTATTAAAAAACCTTATTTACATAATTATTTAGACCCTTTACTATAAGACTCAAAATTGAGTTCAAGTGCATCCTGTTTCCATTGATCATCCTTGAGATGTTTCTACAACTTGACTGGAGTCTACATGTGGTACATATAATTGATTGGAAGGTCCCACAGTTGACAATGCATGTCAGAGCAAAAACCAAGCCATGAGGTCAAAGGAATTGTCCGTAGAGCTCCGAGACAGGATTGTGTCAAGGCACAGATCTGGGAAGGGTGTGCAAAAATGTACCAAAAAATGTCTGCAACATTGAAGGTCCCCAAGAACACAGTGGCCTCCATCATTCCTAAATGGAAGAAGTTTGGAACCACTAAGACTCTTCCTAGAGCTGGCCGACCGGCCAATCGGGGGAGAAGGGCCTTGGTCAGGGAGGTGACCAAGAACCTGATGGTCACTGACATAGCTCCAGAGTTCCTCTTTGGAGATGAAAGAACGTTCTAGAAGGACAACCACTTGGAGTTTGCCTAAAGGCACCTAAGGGACTCGCATACCATGAGAAACAAGATTCTCTGGTCTGATGAAATCAAAATTGAATTATTTGGCCTGAATGCCAAGCGTCACATCTGGAGGAAACCTGGATGGTGGTGGTAGCATCATGCTGTGGGCATGTTTTTCAGCTGCAGGTACTGGGAGACTAGTCAGGATCGAGGGAAAGATGAACGGAGCAAAGCACAGAGAGATCCACAGAGCACTGAGAAAGCACAGAGCACTGAGAACCTGACTGGGGTGAAGGTTCACCTTCCAAGAGTACAACGACCCTACAGTAAGCACACAGCCAAGACAACGCAGGAGTGGCTTCGTGACAAGTCTCTGAATGTCATTGAGTGGCACAGCCAGACATTAATCTGATCGAACATCTCCGGAAAGACCTCCCCATCCAACCTGACAGAGCTTGAGAGGATCTGCAGAGAAGAATGGAAGAAACTCCCCAAATACAGGTGTGCCAAGCTTGTAGCGTCATATCCAAGAAGACTAGAAGCTGTAATTGCTGCCAAAGGTGCTGAGTAAAGGTTCTGAAAACTGATGTAAATGTCATATGTCCGTTTTTTATTTGTAATAATTAATACATTTCTAAAAACCTGTTTCACTTTGTCATTATGGGGTTTTGTGTGTAGATTGATGAGGGGAAAAATCTATTAAATACATTTTAGAATAAGGCTGTAACGTAACAAAGTGGAAAAAGTCAAGGGGTCTGAATACTTCCCGATACACTTTAAATATAGATATGCTTTACTAGGAGCTGCAGTAGCTTGATTCCTCTGTCCCTGTGTGTTAGTACATTGTAGTAATGAGAGAATTTCCTCCCCAAGCTGATGTAATGCTTTAAATCTGCACTGGAAGTCATTCATTAAGGGGCCACAGGGGAATTCATAAAGCTGCCAAAGAAAAATACATAAGGCAAACAAAGACTTCACTGGGGTTACTTCAAAGGTCCTGAGAGGGGCAGTTGGAGAAACCAATTAGCTACTACACAGACATCAAGCACAATATTAAAATGAAAGGCGACTTTTCATCCCGCTTAACCTCTAAAAGTCTAAGCTGTTGGGGGCTGGTCATACCATGGATGTTTTAAGATGGTCATACCATGGATCCTTTAGCTATTCCTCCTTCAATGTAGGTATGAAAATAAAAATACAAAATGTATTTGATAAAATATAGAATTTTGCCTTTACTACTATAGTCCATAGAAATACATTGAATAACACATTCATAAATGGCAAAAAAGACAGGCAAAAAAGACAGTTTTAAAGTGTTTGTCCTATATATAGGAGATATAAGGAAGCTCAGGAAATTGTTGTGTTTTTTTGGAGACATATTTAACCCCTAAAACTACCTCTATACTTCCATCCGTTTATATGGGTTACCTTCAGATGAGTCTCGTGACACTTATGGGGATCGTAAAGCAAAACGGAGAACATCATAATTTTCATGAGAGTCTCCCCTTTCCATAGTGGGGTCCATAGGAGATTGGTGGTACCTTAATTAGGGAGGACAGGCTCATGGTAATGGCTGGAGCGGAATAGGTGGAATGGTATCAAATGCATGAAACCTATGGCATATAGTCAACATAGACACTAGAACTAACGCGTTAGTAAACCCGGTCCAATCATACAGTAGAGTGTACAGTCAGGAAGCAGTTTAGCAGTGGGCCCCAGTGGCAATAAATTAATAAAATCAAAAGCTTACCTTGACTTGGAAGAGGTCCCCTGTTGGATAGCCATAGCCAGCTAGCTAACATAGCATCCCTCTCTGTTTGAGCTGGGTGTTTGAGTGGGCTAAACGAGCTAGCTGCTTTCGCTAACTAAGTGAAATTAAAAAAACATATAGCTCTCTCTCACTTCTCCTTCATTTTTTAAGAAATTAAACTATGTTAAACTATAAAATGTCTCTCTCTTTGAGTCAACTACTCATCACATTTTATGCACTGCGCTGCTTGCTAGCTGTACCTTATGCTTTCAGTACTGGATTCATTCTCTGATCCTTTGATTCGTTGGACAACATGTCAGTTCATGCTGCAAGAGCTCTGATAGGTTGCAGGACGTCCTTCGTAAGTTGTAATAATTACTGTGTAAGTCTATGGAAGGGGTGAGAACCATGAGCCTCCTATTTGTATTGTAGTCAATGTACCCAGAAGAAGACGGAAACTAGCTGTTCTCCGGCTACACCATGGTGCTACCCTACCCTACAGATTGCTGTTGAGGCTAATGTTGACCTTCATTGAAAAACAGTTTAAAATCAATTAATTGGCAATGTGAATGTATTTAGTATATTTTTATCTAAAAGGATTTTGAAATTTACGGAGGATGATGATTCTCCCCTTCCTCCTCTGAGGAGCCTCCACTGGAGTATAGGATGTGTCTACAACACTATTTGTATATGAGTAAAGACCTTATGTTAACTGGACAGTTACTTTAAGATCACCCTTTTCCAATCAATGGTGTTTAAAACAGTGTTTTCATACTGACCGTCCAGGGGAGTTTTTTCCAATTACACAGTCCTTTGGTGTGGCGTAACTGTCATTGGGCTGCAGCCAATGGCTTGAGTTAACTAATTAAGCCCACTTCACCCTGTAATGGGTATGTTAAAATGCATGAGAAATTCCATCTAAAAGCCCCAGTAAACATTGTCTCAGCTACATCCTATGACATCCACTCATGGGATCGTTTCCCTTATTCCCCCTCCCAATTACAAAAAGTCACTCCTTTAGCTAGCTAATTTACTTACTGTAGCTCCAATGACTCAGAGGTTTAGAGCTAGAGTATGGTGTTGTTTACATCAGGGTTGTGGGCTTGTCTAACAACTACAGTACTTAAAACCATTTGAATATAACTGCAGTAAAGGAAATCTACAGTAATATTATTTAGGAAGAGGTACTATCAGACGTTTCACTCCAAATCTCAGTCTTGTTGCTACACTGCTTTTCTCTATTTTCACACTCCAGGTGCTGTAACCTCACTGAGGACAGTTTGGAACACAACTAATCATTTTTTATATAGTTACTCAGTTTTTTGGTGTTTCTTGAGGCCATATGGTTTCATCTGGTTGACCTTAGTTTACACATGCCTTCATTGTGTTGGATGCATTTGGGCAGATCTCTGTGTTTTGCTGGACCCCTCCTTTAGAAAGACAGTGAAGTGAGGCTTCAATGCTGTCTTCTTCTGAGAGATGCCTCCTTAACAAGCTCTCTAGTGAGCCTCAGAGCTATCCTGCTTCTTCACTGTACATCCGCCCAGTACATACTGACAGTATCTCAATACAATTCTGTCTTCCACACAAGAAGTAAGACACATACACACACTCCTCTGCTGTAAGTAGCCTGTCATTCTCAGCCACCCACCCCAACCCCAACTCTCCTACAGGTACCAATTATATTAGCATTGAAACATGTTACAGTGCAGTGTTTTATGCTATTTAGTATGATAGGTACTACTCATAAATCCTGGGGTGGTTTTGCTAAATTATTACCATTCTTTCTACAGACATACAGTGGGATTATTGGATTCCTTGATGATAAAGATGAGCAAATACTAAAATAAATAATACAAATATTGAGCTATATTGTATGCAACTAATACAATTGCTCAGAGAGAAAAAAACGAATCTAAATTCCAACCACAGGTTTTCAATGGGGTACAAGTCTGTAGACTGGGATGGCCATTGCAAAATGTTGATTTTGTTGTCAATTATCAATTTCTTTGTGGACTTTGATGTGTGCTTAAGGTTATTGGGGGCGAATCTCAATTGTCAGAGGGGAGAGACTTCTCTTTTGAGGAGATGAGGAGAAAGGAAGCGAGTAGTATGTAATTGAGATCTTCCCTGGATAAGTAGAAAAACAACCTACATCTCAAAATCTCACACTATCCCTTTAACAAGGACCCCATGACCAGTGGAGGTAAAATAGCCAAGTTTCAGCCTCCTGGCAGAGGCAACCAGGTTTTTGGCTAAAATGTCCAGATACTTGGTAAAGTTCATGACGCCGTTGACCTTAACAAGGGCCACAGGACCAGTGGAAGCCAAATAGCCCCATAACGTCAAAGATACACCACTATATTTTACAGTAGGTATGAGGTTCTTTTCTGCATAAGCATTGCTCTTTCAAAGGCCAAATCCACCATTGGTGTGCGTGGTCAAAGAGCTCTATTTTCCACTGATCATAGCACCGCCTGGAGTTTGCTAAACAGCATTGGCACTTGGATTGGAATCAGTGCTATGATCATATGACACAAAAAGAGGTCCTCACCCCTACTGTAAAATACGATGGTGGATCTTTGATGTTATGGGGCTATTTGGCTTCCACTGGTCCTGTGGCAATTGTTAAGGTCAATGGCATCATGAACTTAACCAACATTTTAGCCAAAAACCTGGTTGCCTCTGCCAGGAGGCTAAAACTTGGCACAGGTGAATTGTCCAGCAAGACAATAACCCCAAGCACAGATCAATTGACCACAAAATCTATATTTTCTATATTCATCTCAGTCTCTGGACTGCAACCGCTTTGAAAACATGTGGTTTGAATTGAAGAGGGATCTAGAAAGATTTTCTATGGGAGATGGTCTAAAATCCCTCAAAATGTTTTCTCCAATCTCATAAAAACAGTTGATAAAAAGGCTCAGTGTCGTTACTCTCGCAGGGGGAAGGATTCTGGAGTATTGAAACAGGGGATCCAATCATTTTGACCCTTATCATTTTTTGATTTAAAAAAATATATATTTGTTAAAAATTATATTCTCTGAGCAATTGTATTAGTATAAATAGTTTTTATAGCATACAATACAGCTCAGTATTTGTATCATTTATTTCATACAGTCTTTTTTGCTCATATTTATCAACGGTACCAATAATTCCGGACTCCACTAATAGGATTTACATTAGCATTAGCAGAGTTACTGGCTTAACATTTTATCCAGTGAATAAGCCTGTGGAGTTAATTCATGGATGATGGGGATAGAGAGTAAGTCTGCCGATTGCTACATCTCTCTGTAGATTAATTAAAAAGCTATTATTTTGTTGCCAAACCTGAATGTATAGCATCTAGCAGCAGGTGGCAATGTTAATTTAGTGAGGGGACATGGTCAGTGGAACCCGTCCTTGCTTTGATTCTGGCTCCATGAATAGAGAGACACATTAGAGACACTCCTATAGGAGTCATGCTATGACTAATTGATATAAAAATGTATACAAAAACAGGACATTTAGAATATTTTGTCATATTAATGTTATTAACATGGGGAACAATGCAGATGTAGTAGGCCATTCAAATCAAGATTATGGGGATTTTTCCCACGCCCACAAGGTGCACTTTAAGTAGTCAATTGTAATTGTACACTGATTGATTCATCATCAACTGGAACTTCAATCTTCCATCTAGGCTGATCTGAATCTCAAGAGTTGCCTTAATAAGCTTTAAATACCTCATGCGGTCTTATCCTTGATTTAGACTAAGTAGAGGAGAATGACATTTGTGATAAGTATGGTGTTTTTTCATTCGTAATGGCAATGCACACACCTAAAACATTACTCAGGCAACAGATTACATTGATTAAATGCACAGGCTGGAGGGATTTGACGGCAGCCCCGGCTTTACTCATACAGACACTGTGTATTCTCATACAAATACCAAAGTATTCCATCATAGTGCAACTATTGAAACACAAATAATTCTGTTAACGTTCACAAACACGCTATCAGCTCACGATCTGCCCATATCAGCACAGACAAGTTTGTTTTATTTATTCATAGGGGACAATGCACATTAATCAACATACATTTTAGAATAATGCAACATCCGTGTAAATGTGCCGGGGTTAGCCAAAAGCTAATTTGCACCCGTGGTCCCAAGGCAGCTAAGGACAATTACACAACCACAATACAACTACTCACTAAAACAATACAAAATACAAATATATTACATCCAATAATATAACATATAATTCTAACGACAACAACAACACTATCATCAACTGTTGTCTTACATATGAGGAACCACAGATAACTCATGTGTACATGTTTGGATAGATTTTAGCAATGTTTTCAATTAGTGCAGCTTCCAGCTGTCCATGGCCATTGTATTCCAATATATTGTAGCTCTAACAGAGAAGGCCAATTGGCCGATTTTACCGTGTCGAAAAGGGACAACGCAATCCCCTCTAGTTACTGCCCTTGTTATCCTGAAGGTGCTTTCCTTGAGCATGATATGCTGGCATAGGGGTGGAGGGGCAAGACCATGCAGGATCTTAAAGACAAGGCTTGCATCTACAGTACATACTGCTTTAAGCTATCCAGACTAAATAAATTATGTTTGTAAATGATATGACAATGGTGGTAACTGTTTGGTTTGTTATCAAAAATCTTAAGTGTTTGTTTGTAGAGTGATTCAATTGGTTTCAGAATAGTAGCTCCTGCTTGTGACCAGCATGTGATGCAATATCTCAAATGTGAGAAGATCATAGCGTGCATATACAGTTTGGCGGCCTCCAGAAGAAGGAAAGGTCTTATAAACCTAAACTTAACTGTGTTAACCACCTTCTTCACATGTTTCTTAAATGTCAAGTTGGAGTCCAAAATGACACCAAGATACCTGAAGTTAGACACAACTTTCAGATTCTCCCCATTAACAAGAACAGCTCGTTGGGAAGAATCAATGGATTTCTTAGAGAAGTACATACAAACAGTCTTGTCGATATTTAAATGCAGGCAAGAATTAGTCATCCACTTAGAAACATGTACCATAGCTTCAGTTAACAACCAATTGTCTATTTTTTGAGTGTACATACAGAACTGTACCGTCAGCATACATCTGCATTTTAACTTGTGGGCAAGCAAGTTGGTGATAATTTATATAGATCGTAAACAGAAGGGGGCCTAATATTGACCCTTGTGGGACCCCAATGTTATAGTAAAGAGAGCCCAACTGAGTGTCCCTCAAACGAACCCTTTGACTTATTTTTGTCAGATAGGAATACATCCAACTAATGACTTCAGTGGACACATTAAGGGAGGATAGTTTGGATAGGAGGACCTCATGATTCACTGTATCAAATACATTTTTAAGATCCAAAAAGACTGCGCCGACTTCACCACCTATGTCCAGTTTAGATTCAGCTGCTTTTGCTAGCACTGGAAGAATGCTTATAGGTCAATAATTTTCCACCAGTGTTGGGTCACCAGATATTAAAACAGGTATCACTGCAGCAGACTTCCAAGCATTGGGGAAGAACCCATATTTGATGGACAGATTAACTAGATGTACAATATGGGCAATCAGAGAATCTTTGTGTCTTTTCAGGAATACAGTGTTTAGACCAAATACATATTTTGTTCTAGAGCTCCTGGAGAAGCTAAGAATACTGTCCACTGCTGACGCTGAGATTTCAGGAATTCTGAACAATGGTTTATTATTATCTATGGGAGTGAGAACTGTGGTCTTGGTTGGAAATCTTTGAGCCAGTTCCCTGACAGAGTCAACAAAAGAATTGTTAAAGGTGGTGCATATGAAATTGGAGTCTTGAATTAGAATCCTATTAACCTTTAATTCTGTCACGACTTCCGACGAAGTTGGTCCCTCTCCTTGTTTGGGCGACGTTCAGCGGTCGACGTCACCGGCCTTCTAGCTATCGCTGATCCACTTTTCATTTTCCATTTGTTTTGTCTTTGTTTTCCACACACCTGGTTTTCATTCCCCAATTACTTGTTCATGTATTTAACCCTCTGGTTCCCCCATGTTTGTGTGCGTGATTGTTCGTTGATATTTGTCGTTTTTTCCAGACTGGTATTTTCGCCCATGGTATTTTATTACCGTTGTTTTGGGCAGGGTTTTATACTGTTTACTTTGTGCTTTCTGAGTAAACTACGTTGTTCACTCATCTCTGCTCTCCTGCGCCTGACTTAATGCATCAGCTACACACACCAACCTGATAAATTCAGGATATTTTGGGGACTTTTCAGCTCCTCTCCCTGTTAGTTTGTTGAGATTTTCCCAAATCACTTTGCCATTGTCTTTTGCTTCATTGATCACTCTAAGAAAGAACTATGCTTTTGCTTTTTTTATATTCCTAACCACCTTATTTCTCAGTGATGCAAATATATCATTCTTACCAGACATCAGTGCTTTTTTCATGGAAAAATCCCGTTCTCTCATCTGCCTCTAGAGGTCCTCGTTGAGCCATGGTAGAGAAGTTTTCCGTCTTGGCTTACTTTGAAAATTCCTACTAAAAGAGGTATCCACTTTGTCAATAGCTGACAGAAATGTTCTGTATCCAGACTGGGTCTTCGTTGATCAGACCAGTCAATTTTACTTATAGCTGCATCGTAGTTACTCTGCTCACTTTTCTGGATTTTTTTTATCGTACTGTTGCACATTAATATGGTTCTTAAATATTTTAGTGAGCTTTCTAACCACCAATGTGATATTGTGGTCAGATATGCCAATTGGTAAGTTACTGGACTTAATTATTCAATCAGGTCTGTTAGTAAACACCAGATCAATTTGAGTCTTGGATGTCTGTGTTACTCTGATTGGACCTTGTATTATTGGAGTCAGGTTTATCTTTGAAATGCAAGAGAAAGGTCACTGTTATGGCCATCACTCTGGTTGTAATTCTGTCCACAAGATAGCAGCAGTGTATGTGCAAGGTTTCAGATGGATAACTTGAAGTATGAGTGAACTACAAGACTTTTAGTGTGATGTCCCTAGGTACATTTGGGCAAATCCTGAAGAAGACATTCACATTCATATTCCATTTTTCTGCAAGAATATCATCAAATCTGTATACTTATAAATCTGTATACTTTCCAAGTATTAGTAGCCATATTATAAGTTAAACATTTGCAAAACAACCAGTTTTCATAACTTCATAACTCTGAATATCCTTATAATTTTTGTCCGAAATTAAAAAGGCATGCTGTCGTACAAGGTTAGTAGCTACAATTTACAACATATACATGGTTTCCGGATACTCCCAGCTCATTGGCTATATAGCTAGCTTTGTTTGAACTCGATTGGTGCTTATTTGACAAAGATACAGTCGTTCAAGTGATGGTCCCCCACGTCATCGGCGTGCCATGAAGGCGTCACTCTCTGACCAAATATGGCGTCCTATAGGATATACTACACTCCTATTGATATAGTGAAGTCTTGTTACCTTCTAGGATCTCTGATGAATACATACGAATGTGATTTAACTAAATACAAAATCGATCATGCATGCTATATGGACCTTTTTAGGATATGAAAAATGATTTTATCTAACAAAACAACACTTCATGTTATCTCTGGGACCCTTTGGATGATAAATCAGAGCAAGATTTTAGAATGTAAGTACACAATTCACCTTCAGAGGTGAATGTATCAAACCTATTGCAGTGAAAAAAGTGTTTTGTTGTTAGGAGCTCTCCTCAAACAATAGCATGGCATTTGTTTTCGCAGTAATAGCTACTGTAAATTGGAATTGGACAGTGCAGTTATATTAACAAGAATTTAAGCTTTCAGCCGATATAAGACACTTATATGTACCGACATTTGTTGTTTCTCTAGAATCTGCGATAACGCGCTGCATGATTTACAACTGTCCCGTTGACAGAATGCCGATCCTTTTAAGCATGGAATTTAGATGGTCATAAAAACGAGATATCAGATGTTGGTGATCAATATAATCCAATAATAGTGAGAGAAATATGAGGAAGACATTCAGCCCCATACATTCATTGTCATTGGCATCTTTCCATATGATACGATTGCATTTAAAGTTATCTTTCATGTACATAAGCAATCCACCCCCTCTGCCCTCTCACCTGTCCCTCCTGAATATGGAATATCCAGAGACATTAAAGCAGACATAGGAGAAGATTTCTTCAGCCATGTCTCAGAGAAACAGATTTTTTTTTAGATTAGAGTCGTTCAATAAATGTTCTATTTCTTCACTCTTAGAAATAATGCTACGAATATTCAGATGACCTCACAATATACCTCTAGGCTTGGAACCAGGGTCCTAGAGCATTTACCTGGGTATTAAAGAACTGAATTTCTGTCTTGAAGGCGGGGTTTGTTTGGGAAATGTATCAAGAGTTGGCATTACAATTTCATTTTCAGCAGATTGCTCATTCCCCTGAAAAGCCATGTAAGTGACAGAAGTTATGCTCACATACACAGCATGTCCTTCTCTGGACCAGATAATATAGGTTGCTCAAATAAAGATTATTTCAATCCTTCATCAATGATTTCGGTCTGGGTGGCTAATTAGGGTATTATATTGAGGAAAAGCTGTATTTTCTTCCTCCACTTGTAATGCCTTTTCCCTGTATGCTAGTATTGAGATGAAGGGCCCAATTTTGAGAGATCAGGTGAGGCGTAGATGGATAAAATATTACTTCACAAGATATCCCTTGCTTGGTACTAGGCTTTTGACTGCACTAGAGGTGAAAACTAACACACACAGTGGATCTATGCAGTAAAAGATGAGACAGTTTTGTGAGGTAGTGTCGTGTAAGGGCTATGCATCCCCCTGCCTGCTCCCAAGCTTCCATGACCAATACCATAGAGGCTGGAAAACCAGCCTGTGTAGCCTTGATAAATGTTCTCGGGGAAAAGCTGTGCCTGCTCCTGTCTGCCTGACAGTAGCTGCCATTTACTGCCTCCACATCAACACTGCAAGCAATTTGAAGGGCTATCACCATCTTCTCTTTTGTCCATGTCACTGTCGAGGAGAGAGTGAAACCGAGAGAGAATGGAATTTAATATAATACAGCGCTAGGGATCTAAGCTAAGCTAAAGATCCCTGTGCATGATAGGCTACTCATAAGCCATTTCATCAATATACTGCTTCCATCATATGCAGTCAATATCTTGGTTTCTCCCTAGTGTATGTGTGTGTATATATATATATATATATATATATAGCCTCTTTCATATACACACAGTAAAGGACAAAGATGACATGCATTTCCAACCATGCCTGTTCATGTTAATGATCAATTGGCTTTTTGATCTCTTTGTCTTCAAATGGATTGTATGTGTGAGGCTCCAGCTGTTGGTTGTCAGGCAGTATGTTAGAGAGAGAATACACAGGAATACTAGCCCTGTTTTAACCAATCTAGGATATATCAAATCGAGCTTTATTTATACAGCATATTTCAGACATGAAATGCAACGCAATGTGCTTCATATTCACAGACATTTTGGATGATTGTACTGTATGCATGACTGTAAGTCGCTTTGGATAAAAGTGTCTGCTAAATGGCATATATACAGTATTATTATATATTACTTTAAATTAATTAAGCATACCCATCATTAGATACATAGATCCATTTATGAATTTAAGTGTCTCTCCAGTTCTTCAGCCCGGGCGTCATGCACCCCAAACATCTGGGGGGGCACAAATTATGTGAGGATGGTTGAAAGATGGTCTGGAAGGGGGCTAGTTGGAAACACCTTTTTCCTGAAATCTAGAGCCATAATCATTCTGCTTAATTCTAGGTCAAAAATATGTTTATTTTTCTGCATCTCAGTATAACTCTTGACCTGTCTAAATCAAATCAAATTGTATTTTATTTGTCACATGCGCCAAATACAACAGGTGTAGATCTTACAGTGAAATGCTTACTTACAAGCCCTTTTCAACAATACTTTAAGAAGTTAATAAAAAATATAAAAATAAGTATTAAGTAAAAAATAGAAAACATTTAAGAAAAGTAACAAATAATTAAACAGCAGCAGTAAAATAACAAGCGAGGCTATATACAGGGAGTACAAATTCAGAGTCAATGTGCGGGGGCACCGGTTAATTGAGGTAATTGAGATAATATGTACATGTAGGTAGAGTTAAAGAGAATATGCATAGATTATAAACAGAGAGTAGCAGCAAGGTAAAAGAGGGGTCTGGGTAGCCCTTTGATTAGCTGTTCGGGACCTTGACTTGGCGCTCCGGTACTGCTTGCCGTGCGGTAGCAGAGAGAACAGTCTAAGACTAGGGTGGCTGGAGTCTTTGACAATTTTTAGGGCCTTCCTCTGACACTGCCTGACATAGAGGTCCTGGATAGCAGGAAGCTTGAACCCAGTGATGTACTGGGCCGAACGCATTACCCTCTGTAGTGCCTTGCAGTCGGAGGCCGAGCAGTTGCCATACCAGGCAGTGATGCAACCAGTCAGGATGCTCTCAATGGTGCAGCTGTAGAAACCTTTGAGGATCTGAGGACCCATGCCAAATCTTTTCAGTGTCCTGAGAGGGAATAGGCTTTGTCGGGTCCTCATCATGACTGTCTTAGTGTGTTTGGACCATGATAGTTTGTTGGGGATAAGGACACCAAGGAACTTGAAGCTCTCAACCTGCTCCACTACAGCCCCGTCAATGAGAATGGGGGTGTGCTCTGTCCTCCTATTCCTGTAGTCCACAATCATCTCCTTTGTCTTGATCACGTTGATGGAGAGGTTGTTGTCCTGGCACCACACGACCAGGTCTCTGACCTCCTCCCTATAGGCTGTTTCATCGTTGGGGTGATTAGGCCTACCACTGTTGTGTCAATCGGCAAACTTGATGATGGTGTTTGAGTCGTGCCTGGTCATACAGTCATGAGTGAACAGGGAATGCAGGAGGGGACTGAGCACGCACCCTTGAGGGGCCCCTGTGTTGAGGATCAGTGTGGCAGATGTGTTGTTCCCTACCCTTACCACCTGGGAGCGGCCCGTCAGGAAGTCCAGGATCCATTTGTAGAGGGAGGTGTTTAGCCCCAGGGTCCTTAGCTTAGTGATGAGCTTTGAGGGCACTATGGTGTTGAAAGCTGAGCTGTAGTCAATGAATAGCATTCTCACATAGGTGTTCCTTTTTGTCCAGGTGGGAAAGGGCAGTGTTGAGAGCAAGAGATTGCATCATCTGTGGATCTGTTGGGGCGGTATGCAAATTGGAGTGGGTCTACGGTTTCTGGGATAATGGTGTTGATGTGAGCCATGACCAGCCTTTCAAAGCACTTCATGGCTACAGACGTGAGTGCTACGGGTCGGTAGTCATTTAGGCAGGTTACCTTAGTGTTCTTGGGCACAGGGACTATGGTGGTCTGCTTGAAACATGTAGGTATTACAGACTCAGTCAGAGACAGGTTGAAAATGGCAGTAAAGTCACTTGCCAGTTGGTCAGTGAATGATAGGAGTACACATCATGGTAATCTGTCTGGCCCTGCGGCTTTGATGCACTTATTGATGAAGCCAGTGACTGATGTGGTGTACTCCTCAATGCCTTTGGAAGAATCCCAGAACATATTCCAGTCTGTGCTAGCAAAACAGTCCTGTAGCGTAGCATCTGCTTCATCTGACCACTTTCTTATTGACCGAGTCACTGGTGCTTCCTGCTTCAGTTTTTGCTTGTAAGCAGGAATCAGGAGGATAGAATTATGGTCAGGTTTGCCAAATGGAGGGCGAGGGTGAGCTTTGTACGCGTCTCTGTGTGTGGAGTAAAGGTGGTCTAGAGTTTTTTTCCCTTATGGTTGCACATTTAACATGCTGATAGAAATTAGGTAAAACTGATTTGAGTTTCCCTGCATTAAAGTCCCCGGCAACTAGGAGCGCCGCCTCTGGATGAGCGTCTATGTCCTCCTGAATGGTGTTTTATTTTTTGTGAGAAACTGAATATTCTCTGTATCTTTGCTAAACTCTGGGTAAAAATATTGAAAGGAATGTTGTAAGGAAGTCTTATTCAGTACATTTAGTAATTGCTTGCTTTTGTGAAGTCCATCAACCTTGCCAGCAAGCATGCCAGCTAAGATAGTTAGACAAGCTCGCTACTCTAGCTCTATTGATTGCCTGAAATGGCATCTTGGTAGCTAGTTATGAGTTTGGGAGATTGGGAACCTATCTGGGCGAGCAAAGCCAACTTCATAAAATTGCTAGGTAGCTAGTAGTATTACAAAAAAAATTAAAAATGATAAAAAACATTTTCAACATGATGAATCTTGCCCCTGTGCCCCATATGGACATAATGTCTCTGCCTCAGCTTCTTTAGCAAACCAAGTGGCAGGGCTGCCGTTTTGTTGTTTTTCCAAATCAAGGAGTGGGCTTTTAATACAGATGGACCACTGATGTGCCAAGCTCTGATGGATAGGAGATTGAACGGATTTGGTTTCAGGGCTGAAGCTTTTTAATTTGTGAGGGATCATTAGCGGAAAAACCTCTTGTGGCTCTGGAGAAGAGCGAGAGATCGAAGGGATGCAGCACAAGGAAAGTCCCTCATCTATCGAGTTTCTGTCGAAACACAGCAGTTTAAAAATAAGCTTTAAAGGATGGCAACTATTCATGCATAGCTTTTAGACTGTCAGCTAAGCTAAACAATTCCATGCACAAACCCAGTTTATTCTATGCGCGTACACAGTTGAATCTTGCTTTACAAATGTGACTGTTTAAATGCAAATGAAGAATACCAACCAACCAACTGGATTTTAAAAAAAGTTTTAAGTCCAAGCTGATTTATCCTGGATTTGTCATCGGATCCCACTCCTACGCTTGCAGCAAGGTGTGTGGGCTTCAAGTGTCGAACCAAGGTCTCATTTAATGCTGCAGTCACTATGTAAAGTAGATTAAATATATGTAAACAGAGGTACACATCTGAGTAGGATATGCCTAGCAGGGTAGAAATAGACTAGTGCTACTGCAACCTCCACTCTCTTTAATTCCTGTTTGGTGTTATTCGTCATTAAGGGTTGCTCACAGGCCAGTCAGGGCTCT
Source organism: Brachymystax lenok tsinlingensis (assembly GCA_030435695.1). Lineage (NCBI taxonomy): Eukaryota > Metazoa > Chordata > Actinopteri > Salmoniformes > Salmonidae > Brachymystax > Brachymystax lenok. The sequence continues at coordinate 12,640,730 of CM059801.1, forward strand.
GTGCTGCCAGTCAGTTCTTCCACACAGATCTCGACAAACCATTTCTGTCTGGACCTCCCTTTGTGCACGGGGGCATTGTCATGCTGAAACAGGAAAGGGCCTCCTCCACCAAACTTTACAGTTGGCACTTGCATTGGGGCAGGTAGCGTTCTCCTGGCATCCGCGAAACCAAGATTAGTCCATCAGATTGCCAGATGGTGAAGCGTGACTCATCACTCCATAGAACATGTTTCCACTGCTCCAGAGTCCAATGGCGTCGAGCTTTAAACCACTCCAGCTGGCGCTTGGCGCTACACAAGGTGATTTTAGGCTTGTGTGCGGCTGCTCGGCCATGGAAACCCATGCCATGAAGCTACCAACGAACAGTTCTTGTGCTGATGTTGCTTCCAGAGGAACTCGGTAGGGAGTGTTGCAACCGAGGACAGACGATTTTTACACGCTACACGGTTCAGCACTCACCGGTCCCGTTCTGTGAGCTTGTGTGGCCTACCATTTCATGGTTGAGCCGTTGTTGCTCCTAGACGTTTCCACTTCACAATAACAGCACTTACAGTACAGTTGACCAGGGCAGCTCTAGCAGGGCAGAAATCTGACGGACTGACTTGTTGGAAAGGTGGCATCCTATGAGTGTGCCACATTGAAAGTCACTGAGCTCTTCAGTATGGGCCATTTTTATTATTTTTACATTTTTTATTTAAAAGGCAAGTCAGTTTAAGAACAAATTCTTATTGACAATGACGGCCTACACCGGACGACACTGGGCCAATTTTGGGCCGCCCTATGGGACTACCAATCATGGCCAGGTGGTGATACAGCCTGGATTCTACTGCCAATGTTTGTCTATGGAGATTGCATGGCTGTGTGCTCGATTTTATACACCTGTCAGCAATGGGTACGGCTGAAATAGCCGAATATACTCATTTGAAGGGGTGTCCACATACTTTTGTGTATATTGTGTATCTCACCTCGTCCCATACAATGTGTAGCACCCACCCATATAATCATTATAACACATATGGGTATTGTATGCTGAAGCACTCCAACTAAAACACAACACCTACTCACAAAAGTAATCCATAGCTTGTGGAACAGGGATTAGCATTCAATAAAACAGCTGCCAGTTTAGACAGTGTGGTGGTTGATGATACATTGACAGTGTATGCAAGTGAAAGCTAGCTTTCAATCTGAAGGCATTTTTACAGTTCAATGATATAAATCAAAATCACACTGTTGATCGTGATGCTTGGATACATTTAAGTATTTCAGTGATAAAATAGATGTTGGATTTCCTCTAAACGGGGAAAGACGTCCCATGGGATGCTGATTCCAGAACAATGCTCTTTGCCGGTTAAGAAGGGGTTTTAATTGAATTTCCTTTTCCTGCTGTTAAAAGTGAATACTCTATGAGACAGACGGTGAATGTTCATTTTTCATTCCCCCAGCCCACCCAATGGATGCCACTTGATTTTCCCCAAATCAATACAATACAACCAAGTGCCGGAGGCAATGCGCTCATTGTATTGAACACGTCTCAATTGTGATTGCTCTCGGAGATAAAATGTGATCCTAGCCATGCTTTTTTTACTTAGATGGGCTATATAAGATCATATGCTGTGTGTAAAAATTTATGACAGTTGTTGCTTTAGGTTTAGCTACCCCAACATTAAAATGTGATAAGTAAAGATTGATATATTGTGTTTTATTGGCAAGGGGCTAGAAGAACGTTATCACCTACTGGGTTTCAATGTGCAATCTGCTAAAGTACTCCAATGCCTTCTCCTCACCGAACACCACTAGCCAATCTGGTCTCTTTTTTTAGCAAAGGATGTGGCATTTCATACAAAATCCTAACCATGTTCTTTATGAGCGTGCTCCCTCCCATGCAGCTCCCTAAGTCTGGTTAGAATGAAAAAAGGCTGATGAAACATTTGAATGAGTCCAGGTCATGGGGGTACTTTCTATTGTAGTCATGTGAAAGCAATGCATATGCACAATGCCATTCAGAAGAGCGGTTTTGGCCAGGCAACACAGTGAAGGGCGAACTGGGAGAAAAATTCTGCCCTGGCATTTCAGCCACACCAGCCCCCCCCCACACACACACACACACACACACACACACAGGCAACTACAGTACAGTGAAACATAGTCTTCCTCCTTTTTTAACCAGCACATTTTAACCAGCTCATGTTTAAGAAAAATACGACATGTAAAGCACCACTGGAGATTCATCTCACCACTATAACTGTGCCTCTGTTGCCTCCATGTTGGCAGTCTGTCTCTGCATCTTCTCTGCTGTCACTGTCTCCCCGTCACTCCGTCTGTCTGTCTTTGCTTCTCCCTGTGCTCTCGTTTTCACTCTGTCTGTCTGTCTGCCACTGTCACTTCTAAGTGTTAATTGCTATTACAAATAGAGCCAACATATTAAGGAACGTTCAGTACATCTGAATCTTTCTGTTTCTTCCAACCTCCACTGCACTCACCTCTGTGCTGTCTCTGCTAAGCCTAGCATCCTTTCTCACAGCACTGGTACCAAAAGACCAGGGGACCACACTGCCTGTGCTGGGCCCAGCAACATGCTAGTTGTGAATGAATGAACACATTTATTAGATAAAGAAGGAATATTACTGAATAAATGCCTAATAGATGACCACTAGCTCATATTGCCTAACTACTTATATTGCCTAGCTGTCAAACATGTATACATATTTCCTTAAACATCATGTGTTGTGTTTTTGTTCTTTTACCAGGTACTGCAGGAATGTCTACCAATGGCATGTCAATCTTATTGTGAGAAATTACAGTGGTCACTCAAAATACTTATAAAGTATAAGTAGCACTCACTTTAAAAAATGGACTGCAAAAACACTTTACTAATGTAATGATTAATAAATGGTGAACACAATTTATATAAGCCTTATAAGTGGTTTATTATGGACCCTTAAAATAAAGTGTTGCCCATCCTAGTTGTGAAATCACTGAATAAATGCCTTATAACAACCTAACTACATATTTCAAATTAGTGCATTTCAAGTGTTCAACCCTACCCACTTTAGATACAGATACTCACACCCCTTGACTTTTCCCACATTTTGTTGTGTTACAGCCTGAATTTAAAATAGATTACATTTAGATTGTGTCAGTGATCTATACACAATACCACATAATGTCAAAGTGGAATTATGTTTTTAGAAATGTTTACAGTCAATAACTATTCAACCCTTTTGTGATGGCTAGCCTAAATAAGTTCAAGAGTAAAAATGTGCTTAACAAGGCACATAACACATTGCATGGACTCACTCTGTATGCAATAATAGGGTTTTACATGATTTTTAAATAATTACACCATCTCTGTACACCACACATACACATACAGTGAATTTCAAGCAAAGATTCAACCACAAAGACCAGGGAGATTTTCCTATGGTTTGCAAAGAAGGGCAGCTATTGGTAGATGGAAAAAAAGCAGACCTTGAATATCCTTTTGAGCATGGTGCAGTTATTAATTCAAATCAAATGTTAGTCACATGCCCCGAATACGACAGGTGTAGGACCTTACCGTGAAATGCTTACTTACAAGCCATTAACCAACAATGCAGTTCAATAAATCAAGTTACTTTAGATAGTGTATCAATACACCCAGTCACTACAAAGATACAGGCTGCCTTCCTAAAGCATTTGCCAAAGAGGAAGAAAACCACTTAGGGAGTTCACCAGGAGGCCAATGGTGATTTTAAAACAGTTACAGAGTTTAAAGGCTGTAATTTGAGATAACTGAAGATGGAGTAACTACAATGTTGTTGATCCAACAATTCAAATATTCCAAAACATGCATCCTGTTTGCAATAAGGGACTAAAGTAACTGCAAAAAACTTTTTTGTCCCGAATACAAAGCGTTATGTTTGGGGCAAATCCAACAACACATCACGGAGTACCACTCTTCATGTTTTCAAGCATGGTGGTAGCTGTATCATGTCATCAGCAAGGACTAGGGAGTTTTTCTTGGGATAAAAATTCATGGAATAGAGCTTACTACAGGCAAAATCCTAGAGGAAACTTGGTTCAGTCTGCTTTCTAATAGACACTGGGAGACAAATTCACCTTTCAGCAGGACAATTACACAAGGCCAAATATACCCTGGAGTTGCTTACAAAGACGACATTGAATGTTCCTGAGTGGCCTTGTTATAGTTATGACTTAAATTGGCTTGAAAATCTATGGAAAGACTTGAAAATGGCTGTTTAGCAATGATCGACAATCAACTTGAAAGTGCTTGAATAATCTTTCTTTCACTTTGACAGATTATTTTGTGTAAATCGTTGACAAAAAATGTAAATTAAATTAAATTTAATCCCAGATTGTAACACAAATAACTTTCTGAAGGCACTAAATAAAAATAGGTGTATTTTATTCTAAATTATGTTTAGAATTGGCCACAAGCTGTAGTGACATCTCAATGACAGGATCAAATTAAATTGGATGCACCTGAGCTCAATTTGTAGTGTCATGGCAAAGGGGTGTGAATACTTATGTACATTTTCAGTAAATTTGCAAAACTCATTGTCATTAAGGGGTATTGTGTGTAGATGAGTGAGAAGGAAATATATTTAATCCATTCTGATTTCAGGCTGTAACACAACAAAATATGGAATAAATCAAGGGGTATGCATACTTTCTGAAGGCACTAAAACGTATACACTCACACACTACACTGACACACACTCATCATATTCTGCTACTCTGTTCTTTATTTAACTTGTATCATTATCTATCCTGATACGTAGTCACTTTACCCTGCCTTCATGTACATACAGGGTACTTGGAAAGTACTCAGACCCCTTGACTTTCTTTTGTTACGTTACAGCCTTATTCTAAAATTCATTAAATAAACATTGTTGTTTTTTCCTCATCAATCTACACACAATACTCCATAATGACAGAGAGCAAAAGTAGGTTTTAGAAATTGTCACAAATGTATACAAAAAACAAACTGAAGTATTCAGGCCATTTGCTAATTGAGCTCAGGTGCATCCTGTTTCCATTGATCATCCTTGAGATGTTTCTACAACTTGATTGGAGTCCACCTGTGGTAAATTCAATTGATTGGACATCATTTGGAAAGGCACACACCTGTCTATATAAAGGTACCACAGTTGACAGTGCATGTCAGAGCAAAAACCAAGCTATGAGGTCGAAAGGAATTGTCCAAAGAGCTCTGAGACAGGATTGTGTCGAGGCACAGATCTGGGGAAGGGTACCAAAACATTTCTGCAGCATTGAAGGTCCCCAAGAACACAGAGGCCTCCATCATTCTTAAAAGAAAGAACCACCAAGTCTCTTCCTCTTCCTGGCCGCCCGGTCAAACTGAGCAATCGGGGGAAGGACCTTGGTCAGGGAGGTGAACAAGAACCCGATGGTCACTCTGACAGAGCTCCAGAGTTCCTCTGTGGAGATGGAAGAACCTTCCAGAAGGACAACCATCTCTGCGGCACTCCACTAATCAGGCCTTTATGGCAGTGGCCAGACGGAAGCCACTCCTCAGTAATAGGCACATGACAGCCCTCTACACCTACAGGACTCTCAGACCATGAGATACAAGATTCTCTGGTGTGATTGAACTCTTTGGCCTGAATAAGCGTAATGTCTGGAGGAAACCTGGCACCATCCCTACGGTGAAGCGTGGTGACAGCATCATGCTGTGGGGATGTTTTTCAGAGGCAGAGACTAGTCAGTATCGAGGCAAAGATGAACAGAGCAAAGTACAGAGAGATTCTTGATGAAAACCTGCTCCAGAGTGCTCAGGACCTCAGACTGAGGCGAAGGTTCATCTTCCAACAGGACAACAACCCTAAGCACACAGACAAGACAACCCAGGAGTGGCTTCGGGACAAGTGTCTGAATGTCCTTGAGTGGCCCAGCCAGAGCCCGGACCTGAACCCGATCAAACATCTCTAGAGAGACCTGAAATTAGCTGTGCAGCGACGCTCCCCATCCACCCTGACAGAGCTTGAGAGGATCTGCAGAGGAAAATGGGAGAAATTCCCCAAACAGGTGTAACAAGCTTTATAGCGGTGCTTCAAATAGGTACTTAGTAAAGACTCTGAATGCTTACGTAAATGTGAAAGTTCATTTTTTTCTAACTTTAATAAAAATACAAATTAAACAGGTTTGTATAAATTTGCAACAATTTCTAAAAACGTATTTTTGGTTTGTCATTATGGGGTATTGTGTGTAGATTGATGAGAAAGTCAAGGGGTCAGAATACTTTCCGAATGCACTGTTTCTACCTCACATACCTTGTACCCCTTGACAGTGATATGGTACTGTTACTGTTAGCTTCATTTTTGTATATTTTATTCCTCGTGTTACTATTTCTATTTTTCCCATAATAAAAAATATTATTGTATATTTGTTTAAGAATTTCAAGTTTAAACCTGTTGTATTCTGTGTTTTTTTTTTTTATCGTTATTTAACTAGCCAAGTCAGTTAAGAACAAATTCTTATTTACAATGGTGGCCTACCCCGGCCAAACTCTAACGACACTGGGCCAATTGTGATTGGGAGTCGGCCTATGCGACTCCCAATCACTGCCAGTTGTGATACAGCCTGGAATCGAACCAGGGTCTGTAGTAATGCTTCTAGCACTGAGATGCAGAGGCTCCCGAGCTGCGCAGCGGTCTAAGGCAATGTGACAAATAACATTTAGCTGCAGCATGTAGAGGCCTCTGTGGAGATCAAGCCTTTGGTCACAGTTCTTGCTTTGGCTCTCTTTTATAAAGTGATTTAGAAAACGGGTTGGTTGATAATAGTGCCCTAAGGGATGCACCTCATTAATTATATTGATTGTTGTCCTTGATTAGAGAAAGCTTTAAATGTTTTTTCCCTCCTAGATTTTTGTGTCTTCAATTCTATTAATAGACTATCAAAGGAATTAAAAGTAAAATAGCTCAGCTGTCATAAGTTTTAGGCACTTCATTTCTTACAGGTGCAGTAGAGTAATCCTGATTGCATTAGAGATTAACAATTGATTACTACTGGGGGTGTACACCCCCTAATAGTGTTCCTAACAAATCCACTATTGTTACGATCTTGCCTCTGTCAATCCTTTGGAGGATAGTAGCCATATGGTATTTACATTGACACATTCAAATGTCACAGTAAATTACTGGTAGCTTATTCATGTTAGGTCTATTGATTGAAGATAAGCAAAGATATGTTTTTGTATCAAGTTGTCTGGTTGATGTTTGTTTGTAGAACTGTACATATAGAATATTGCTTTTAGCTGGCCATGGAGTACGATGATAGCATAAGACAGTATGTGTATAATCACTGTGTATTTTGTCGCTCAATGTCGGCCAGGATGTATTTTTGCTTGTGATTTTTGTAGTCTAACCTCTAACAAAAACACTCCAATGTAGCAACATTCTTAGATCACCATAATGTTTATACAGTGCGACATGAAGACAATGTCATGTTTTGCTGTGACGTTGTCAGAACGTCTCTGGAACATCATGCTTGACTACACCCATTCTAATAGTGTTTGGAGTGCCCCCATTTGTTGTATTACCTCAATGTAATGAGCTTCATTGTTTTTCTGATCATAATCAGATACTACCATGTCAGTGCTGTGTTTCATACACACGGACAACGTAATACATTGTAACATTGGAAGTTTGATTGGCTGCTCTGAGACTGCCATCAGATGCATATTAAACATGGGTTTACCCAGGTAGTTTAACCTTGAGTTACAACAGATAGGAGAAGGGGGAAATTAAATTAGGTTGTTCATGAAAACAATGTTAACAATGAGGAATGCACATTGTTTAATTGAGACGAGTGTCAATTTAATGAGTCATAAATTCTGCATAATGACTAAGCTTTGGACGGATTAACAGCAGGGAAGATTTGGGGAAATGGTGTTCTCTGTGTAAAACTAATGTAGCTTCTATTGTGAGGATTAGTATTTTATAGACTGAATAATTAAGGAATGTGGTCGAATATTTTTATACGAAATTAAGAAAATATACTGATGTTAGGGATGAGCTATTGATGGTTTATTGTTTTCTATTCCCATGTTGGAGATTCGTTTTATCACATGTAGCAAACAGCAGCTTAAGAAACTATTAAACATGTATACATTATGGTAATAACGAGAATGAGGACTAAGCAAAATACTTACATGATTTATCTGTATTTTTGAGCAGAATTATAGACATGGCCTGACCATACAAACCAACCAAAACTACAATGATTTTAAGAACTGCTCTCCCCGTCTCCCTCTCTGCAGCAGAGAAATTCCATTGAACCCATGGAACCCTAGTTAATCTTATTCTAGGGAACTGGCACTGTGTTGCCATAAATCACATTCCTATCCAACCATTGTCATGTTACTATAAATAGACTGGGTTTCATAACCAAGCCTTTACACTGTGCCATGTGCGGATTGGCCGTCTGGCAATTCTGGCAAATGCCAGAAGGGCTGGAACATCTTTTATTTTATTATGGTGGGCTAGTAAAAAAAGTCACGTGCTGAGACAAATGCGCATCATGGAAGAGAGTGAGACCCTCTCTTAGTCAGTTACTCAGTCAAAACAGAAGGGTTGTGCTAAAAAGTTGGCGAGACCAAAAATGGGCTCTTGAGGCCGACGCTGCTAAATGTGTGAAATTAACCGACTTATTTGCTAAAAGTTCTGGTTCTGCTGGTCCGAGTGCTGTGTCTGAGAAATTACATCTGCTGTGGTGTAGTCAAGGTAGGAAGAAAACCGAGAAAGACACACGGACACAAATCATGTATCCTAGCACTGCCAGTTAGGACATCATTTTTGGGTGTATATTGTATGAAGTATATTTTTATACCTACTATAGTAGGGTAAATAGGGAAGCGGGATTTGGGGAAACATTTAACAAAGTTGTTAAATCGTCTTTAATAACACATACTGTAGGTAAGGCAATGGCCATCTACTAGACATGTATAAAGTGCTTTATACGAAACACAAGTCATGTATTACATTAATAAGCATTCTCAATTACCAGTGGGTAGCTAGCGGGCTCATCCCGACACTACCAGCAAAAATCTAAAGCGCCAAATTTAAATTCCGAAAGTTGAATTATTAAACATCCAGCAATATACAAGTGTTCCATACTCATCAAAAGCTCTGTTTCTTGGCAATATCACAGCGTTGTCAGATTTCAAAAAGGCTTTACGGCAAAAGCAGCACATTCATTTGTTTGAGGCTAGCACCTCACATATTTTCCAATAGCCATGTATCGATTAGCCATCATGGCACACACATAACACATTTCACAGCGAAAACAAATCAATTACCTGTTGAAGAACTTCTGCTGAGGTCATCCTAAGTGTCCAACGAAGACAATCCATGGTTCTTTTGTTAGAAAAAGTAACGTCTTTTATCCATAAATCCTCCATTTGGTTTGCGCGTTATAATCAGAAACGACAGCCTCCACTCCTCTTTTGAAACGCGGCGCCAACTCGTTCAAATTATACCTATAAACTTGTCCAAAAACAAACAGTTTTAAATGTATCCTTAGGAACATATTTACGTATATTTACTATTATAAATCAGCCGGAATATAAACTGAACGCTAAAGACGATAAATAAGGCACAGCGCCTTCTCGTCTTGTGGCGCAATCTGAAGAGTTTTCAGAACGTGGTCTCCCATTGCCATGCTGTTTATCAATGGTCGAAATTCATCCAAGATGGAGTAAAACACAGTCTCGTGGTTGATGACATCATAAGGAAGCGACGTGCACTGCGTTCATATGCCTATATATGGTCATTTTCGATAGGGAGGGGTTCCAAAATGAGCAATGTGTCAAAATGACTTTTTCCAGGACAGAGATTCCTCAGGGTTTTGCCTGCTATATGCGTTCTGATTGACCCACAGACAAATGGTTAACAGTTTTGGAAAATTCAGAGTGTTTCCTATCCAATGGTACTAAATATATGCATAACCCATTTTCTGGGCCTAAATGGGAGGCATTTTACTTTGGGCACGCCAGGCTCTCCAAAACAGTCACCTCTGCTGCTGGAGCTTGTGAGGTTTTTTTAAAGGTCAATTCGGAGACTGTCTGTATTAGAATCGTTTTATCAATGTTTATTTGCTTTTGAATCTCTTCAGCCCAGCAAGTGAGTTTATGAGCTAAGTTAGGGCTGTTGCGTGGACCGTATTACCGCCACACGGCGGTCATGAGTCATGAAGGCAGTCAAATTCCACATGACCAAACGGTAGCTTACGGTCATGTGGAATTTGACTGCATGACTCATGACCGTGTTGCTAATTAGGCTTCTCCAAGCTCTGATGCTGATCATTAGTAGCCTACCAAACTTGCTAACTGCCTGGTACTCAGCACTCTATTGTCCCTCTAATCACTCTGACATTAATGCAAATAGTTTGGAAATCTAATCAAACACTTCATCAGAGCCAATGAGCTCATGTTGCGCAACAGGCTATGCAATTGCAGGAGAAAAGAGAGTGATGGCCGCTAATAATAATGGTCCATTCGAAATCAAAACAAATGTCACATATTATTTAGTATATGTAAAGACAAGATTAAATCAAGAATAGTCTGATGACAATATTAGCCTATCACTTGTGAATGATGCCCAGCATAAGAAACAATCCCTTTTTTTTGCGCAACTTTTTCAAATCATAGACGCACACCTCATGTAGCCTAGCCCATAGGCCTATGTTTTAATAAGGTTCGGATCACAACTAACATGGCCAAATAACTTCTTAAAATGAAGCACATTCATCTGCTTTACAAGGAGTGTAGAGCCTAACCAGCATACACTACCGTTCTAGTTGTCAATTTCTGGAGGTAATCTGAAGAGATTTCCCCCCCCCATGCTTCCTGAAGCACCTCCCACAAGTTGGATTGGCTTGATGGGCACTTCTTACGTACCATACGATCAAGCTGCTCCCACAACAGCTCAATAGTGTCAGGCCTCAGGGTTAGGACTAGAATGAAAACTTGAACTGTCAAAAAGGTGAACCCAAATGCAGAAATCCAGATGACAGTCCTGGGGAATGTCTTCAAATCTTTTATTCAATTATAAAGGGACATCCAAACATTCCTAGGATGTTACCAAAAAATAAACTCCAAAAACCTTCCCAAAAAAGGTATGACAAAAGGTTCCAAAGAGAGAAAACAAAAAAGTCCAAAGATAATCCAAAAGGAATTAGAAAAAGATTCAAACAACCATGAGAAAATGTCAAATAACAAAAGTAAACAAAACAAAATAACCCTACCAGGTACACAAAGTAGAATAAGGACACTCCAAAGGCGACACAGCATGGGAATGCCCTAGACACGGTCATGGCATAGAAACACTCAACAAAGAACTCAGGAGAAGGGTAACTTAAATACACAAACAGGGAACAAGGCACAGGTGACAACAATAAGACCTAATGACAGAGACTGAAAACTAACCAAAGACGCAATGGGGACCTCTAGTGGCCAAACAAATCTAAGACCCTGACAAATACGGTTGAGATCCGGTGACTGTGCAGGCCACTCCATTATAAACAGAATACCAGTTGACTGCTTCTTCTCTAAATAGTTTGGAGCTGTGCTTTGGATCATTGTCCTGTTGTAGGAGGAAATTGGCTCCAATTAAATGCTGTCCAAGGGTATGGCATGACGTTGCAAAATGGAGTGATATCCTTCCTTCTAAAAGATCCCTTTTACCCTGTACAAATCTCCTACTTTACCACCAGCAAAGCACCCCCAGACAATCACATTGCTTCCAACATGCTTATCAGATGGAGTCAAGCACTCCTCCAGCATCTCTTAATTTTTTCTGCATCTCACAAATGTTCTTCTTTGGGATCCGAACACCTCAAATGTAGATTTGTCCATCCATAACACTTTTTTCCAATCTTCCTCTGTCCATTCTTTGTGTTCTTTTGCCCATCTTAATATTTTATTTTTATTGGCCAGTCTTGAGATATGGCTTCTTCTTTGCAACTCTGCCTAGAAGGCCAGCATTCCGGAGTCGCCTCTTCACTGTTGACGTTGAGACTGGTGTTGTGCGGGTACTATTTAATGATGCTGCTAGTTGAGGACTTGAGAGGCGTCTGTTTCTCAAACTAGACATTCTAATGTACTTGTCCTCTTGCTCAGTTGTGCACTGGAGCCTCCCACTCCTCTTTCTATTCTGGTTGAGCCAGGTTGCGCTATTCTGTGAAGGGAGTAGTATACAGCGCTGTATGAGATCTTCCGTTTCTTGGCAATTTCTCGCATGGAATAGCCTTCATTTCTCAGAACAAAAATAGACTGACGAGTTTCAGAAGAAAGTTATTTGTTTCTGGCCATTTTGAGCCTATAATCGAACCCACAAATGCTGATGCTTCAGATATTCAACTAGTCTAAAGAAGGCCAGTTGTATTGCTTTTTTAATCAGAACAACAGTTTTCCGCTGTGCTAACATAATTGCAAAAGTGTTTCCTAATGATCTTTTATCTTTTTAAAATGATAAACTTGGATTAGCTAACACAACGTGCCATTGGAACACAGGAGTGATGGTTGCTGATAATGGGCCTCTGTACGCCTACAGTATGTAGATATTCCATAAAGAAATGCGCCGTTTCCAGTTTCCATTTACAACATCTACACTGTATTTCTGATAAATTCTATGATATTTTAATGGACATTATATATTTTTTCAAAAACAAGGACATTTCTAAGTGACCCCAAACTTTTGAACGGTAGTGTATTTAAGCAGCGATTGACTTTCAACTTTGAAGATAATTTTCACCATAAAAATACACCTTTATAGTAAAAGCTTAACATGCATAATTGCATTTGCGGTCACGTTTGATAATGGTGTTTTCCGCTAATGGAACATTCGATCTCATAGCCTACTACCATGTGTGCATTGCTGAGCTTATAATGTGAAGAAATAGCTAAATAGTTTATCAACATTTTAAGCTAAACGTTCTGAACTGTTGCGTCAGCCAATATTTCCAATATCTTCAATATGCACTTCGGGAATGGATAAGGACATGTGCAGTTGCGTCCCTGATGTCTCGGTCTTCAGTTGTAGGCTGTGATAAAGACCCGATCACATGACTGAGAGCCATATGAGTGAGAGTCGCTTCGGATTGCGCAGCACACTGGGAGAAGGGCACAACACAGCACTCCGGGCTACAAAAGGCATGGACTTTTTTAGGGTGCATTACGGCGAAAAGGGGATGCCGCCGTGAAATTCGAGGCATTATCAAGTGCTTGTCAAATTGTGAATGAGAGACTATTGGAGTGTGTACAGCCTGTACAAAATAACAAAGCCGAGCTCAACGTTTGTAGAACAACTAAAGTTACACAAATAACTCTAAATTAAGCATATACTGTAGGAGTACCTATCAACACAGAATAGTCGCATGTGAGCACTCCCTCAAGTCATTTGGAGAAAATATTTATATTTTATTGCTTTCGTATTCTTCATACTATAAAATAATAAAAAATAATGCGACGGAATTATAAGCAAATCTTGCCTGCTAAATGAGCTACTGTAGTGTAGCCCACAGCCATTTGGCATGGCCACATCAGGACCTAACATGACAACTCAGAGTATGCTATTCTGTTCTTCTGAAATAGACTACATTTTCTTCATATCATGCTTCTTTAGACCTGTCTAAAATAAAGAACTGATTTATTGTGAAGGTGTAAGCTATATTACATGAATTTATTAGACTTGGCTGTGGAAGCCACGAGACGCTAAATGTGTTTGTTAATTAACGGTTAATTACCTTGAGACCGACAATTATTTGCTTGACAATCACTAGCTGATGAAATTTCGTGACCGCCACAGCCCTAGTCATGGGTCAACCTCAAGCTGTAGTAACAAGTGACTGATGTTGGATTACATTACATAGCCATTGCACCGACGCCTGGAAAGTCCTGCCTATCTCCTACTTAATTAATTCACTGAAAGACCCATCACTTTATAACTTCTTGGCAGAAAGATATGCATAAGTGCCCGGCACTGTCAAAACGAAGCACAAAGCTGGAAATGTATCCGCATCCACATAAACACAGAAGGTTGTACTGTATATTGAATTCAATAGATGAAGGGAGTGTGAGACTGCCAGTTCCTTAATGTACAGTAGCCATTGATTACAGCTAAAACATTAAGGAACTGGCAGTCTCTCTCTCCTTCTCTCTCTCACTTACAGTGCCTTCAGAAAGTATCCACACCCCTTGACATTTTCCACGTTTTGTTGTGTTATGAAATGGGATGAAAATTGATTTCATTGTCATTTTTTGTCAACTATCTAAACAAAATACTATGGAATGTCAAAGTAGAATAAAAATTAGATTTTTAAAAATGTATTTATCGAAAATAAAACACTATATCTTGATTAGAATAGTATTCAACCCTCTGACTCAATACATGTTAGAATCAGCTTTTACATCTGGGAGTCTTTCTGGGTAAGTCTCTAAGAGCTTTGCACACCTGGATTGTACAATATTTGGCCATCATTCTTTAAAAAATGCTTCAAGCTCTGTCGAGTTTATTGCTGATCACTGCTGGACAGCCATTTTCAAGTATTGCCATAGATTTTCAAGACGATTTAGGAACATTCAATGTCGTCTTGGTAAGCAACTCCAGTGCATATTTGGCCTTGGGTTTTAGGTTGTCCTGCTGACAGGTGAATTTGTCTCCCAGTGTCTGTTAGAAAGCAAACAATTAGGTTTTCCTCTTGTATTTTGCATGCTTAGCTCTATTCTGTTTATTTTTATCCTAACAAAAACTCTTCAGTCCTTGCCGATGACAAGCACACCCATAAAATGATGCAGCCACCATCATGCTTGAAGAAATGAAGAGTGGTACTCAGTGATGTCTTGTGTTGGATTTGCCCCCAAAATAACGCTTTGTATTCAGGACCTAAAGTAAATTTCTTGGCCAGATTTTTTAAAGTTTTACTTTAGTGGCTAATTGCAACCAGGATGCATGTTTCTGAATATTTTTATTCTGTCATAGCCATTAAACTCTGGAACTGTTTCAAAGTCACCATTGGCCTCATGGTGAAATCCCTGAGCGGTTTCCTTTCTCTCTGGCAACTGAGTTTGGAAGGATGCCTGTATCTTTGTAGCAACTGGGTGTATTGATACACCATCCAAAGTGTAATTAATAACTGCACCATGCTCAAAGGGATATTCAATATCTGCTTTTTTATTTTTACCCATCTACCGATAGGTGTCCGTCTTTGTGAGGCATTGTAAAACCTGGTCTTTGTGGTTGAATCTGTGTTTGAAATTCATTGCTTGACTGAGGGACCTTACAGGTAATTGTCTGTGTGGGGTACAGAGATGAGGTAGTCATTTAAAAATCATGTTAAACACTATTATTGCACAAAGAGTAGGTCCATGCAATTTTTTATGTGACTTGTTAAGAATTTTTTTTACTCTTGAACTTATTTAGGCTTGCCATAACAAAGGGTTGAAAACTTATCGACTCAAGACATTTCAGCTTTTCATTTTTAATTCATTTGTTTAAAAAAAATCTAAAAACATAATTACTCTTTGACATTATGGGGTACTGTGTGTAGGCCAGTGACACAAAATCTCAATTTAAACCATTTTACATTCAGTCTGTAACAACAAAACGTAGAAAAGGTAAAGGGGGTGTATACTTTCTGAAGGCCCACAGTTGACAGTACATTTCAGAGCAGAAACTATACCATAAAGTCCAGAAAACTGTTCGTAGATCTCCAAAATACAATTGTGATGAGGCATACAGTATTTACCCATTGATGCTTGAAGAATATAACTTATAAATGCCTCATGAGCTTAGTTCAACTGTCATACTCCATGAGAACCCAAAACATAAGCTTGTTTTCCAACAATGTTTGCAAACATTGTAAATATAAACAAACATGATAAAGCCTCATAACATGGTTAAAACAATACTTTTGATATCATGGATGGTCAATCCTTGCATACATAGCTATGTCTATTCATTTGAGAGTGGTTACATTTCTCCATGCCCATCCCTAAGTTTTTTACCAAAACAGAGGCGGGACGTCCGTTTTGTTATTGTTTCATCTGTGGATTTGCCCTTTATATTATCAAGATATCAAAGTGTCACCAACAAAAAGGTAAACAATAGGCCTATAACAAATGCAGAATATGGCATTCATATTTCACATGTAAATAGTACTTTTCAATAGTGCTCAAAGCATGCCATTCCATTCCATTTATTTTCAACAATTTTATTAGTATTTATTTAACCTTTATTTAACTAGGCAAGTCAGTTACGAAAAAATTCTTATTAACAATGACGGCCTACTCCAGCCAAACCCTCCCCTAACCCAAACAACGCTGGGCCCAATGAGTCCTCCATGATAACAAAGTCATAAACAACAGAGTAGGGCTGGCTAATAAGTCCTTAGTTTTGGGGTTCTGCTCAGGTAAAATGATTTGGCTAATCTATACTTCCATATTTCCAAGTCGTATTCTTGAAGATCAAGGGGTATAACATGTATTGGAATGACAGGAATTCTGATAGACTTTTGTCTTCATCTAATACCTCTTAAGGGGAAAGTAATCTTAAAGTAACTGAATGTAATCAGATTACGTTACTGACTTTGATTACAATTTTGGACAGGCAACTAGTAACTGTAACAGATTACATTTAGAAAGTGAAGTACCCAACCCTGTATATGAACTATATTGTTGTCACGTCCTGGCCATAGATAGCCCTTTTTGGCTGCTTTTTGGTGGTTTTGGTCAGGACATGATCAGGGGTTTGTTCTATGTTGTATATTTCTTTGTTGGTTTCGTTGATGGTTCCCAATTAGAGGCAGCTGAGTTTCATTACCTCTAATTGGGGACCATATTTAAGTTTGTAGATTTCCCCACTGAGTTCGTGGGTCATTATTTGATTTTGTATCTGGTTGTGTGTGTGCCTGTTTTGAACAACACTTGTCTTACGATCTTTCGTTGTTTATTGTTTTGTTGCAATACGTAAATAAAAGTATACTGGAACCCTCGCTGCATCTTGGTCCGCTCAATATGAAGATCGTGACAGAATGACCCACCAAAAAAAGACCAAGCAGTGGGGTCAGCAGGAGTCCTGGATATGGGAGGAGATCTTGGATGGCAAGGGACCCTGGAGTCAGGCTGGGGAGTATCGCCGTCCCAGGGAGGAGTTGGAAGCAGCGAAGGCAGAGCGGCGCTTCTACGAAGAGAAGTACGGCGCAAGGAAGCCCGAGAGGCAGCCCCCCCAAAAAATGTTTGGGGGGCCACACGGGGAGGTTGGTTGAGCCAGGTTGGAGACCTGAGCCAACTCCCCGTGCTTACGGGAGGGAGCGTCCGACTGGTAAGGCACCGTGTTATGCTGTGAAGCGCACGGTGTCTCCAGTGCGCGCCCACAGCCCGGTGCACGACATTCCAGCTCCCCGCATATGTCAGGCTAGGGTGAGCGACCAGCCTGGAAGGAGGGAGCCGGCTCAGCACTCTTGGTCTCCTGCGCGCCTCCTTGGACCAGGATATCCTGCGCCGGCTCTGCGCACTGTGTCTCCGGTGCGTCTCCAAAGCCCAGTGTGCGCATCAAGAGCCCAGCACATCCTGTCCCTGCTCCATGCATCAGGACCCCTGTGCACATCGAGAGCACAGCACGTCCTGTTCCTGCTCCGCGCACCAGGCCCCTGTGCGCATCGAGAGCCCAGCACGTCCTGTTCCTGCTCCGCGCACCAGGCCCCTTGTGCGCATCGCGCGCCCAGCAAGTCCTGTTCCTGCTCCACGCACCAGGCCCCCTGTGCGCATCGAGAGCCTAGCACGTCCTGTCCCTACTCCACGCATCAGGCCCCCTGTGCGCATCACGAGCCCAGCACGTCCTGTTCCTGCTCCGTGCACCAGGTTCCCTGTGCGCCTTCCGAGCCCAGCACGTCCTGTTCCTGCTCCGCGCATAAGGCCCCCTGTGCGCATCGAGAGCCCAGCACGTCCTGTCCCTGCTCCACGCATCAGGTCCCCTGTGCACATCGAGAGCCCAGCACGCCCTGTCCCTGCTCCACGCATCAGGTCCCCTGTGCGTATCGAGAGACATGCACGGCCTGTTCCTGCTCCACGCACCAGGCCTCTAGGGTGTTGTCCCAGCCTGGTACGTACTGTTCCTGCTTCACGCACCAGGCCTCTAGGGTGTCGTCCCAGCCTGGTACGTACTGTTCCTGCTCCACGCACCAGGTCTCTAGGATGTCGTCCCAGCCTGGTACGTGCACTGTTCCTGCTTCACGCACCAGGTCTCTAGGGTGTCGTCCCAGCCTGGTACATACTGTGCCTGCTCCACGCATCAGGTTCCTGTGCGCCGTCAGAGCCCGGCACGACCTGTTCCTGCTTCACGCATCAGGTCCAGTGTGCGTCTCCAGAGTCCGATGACCTCTGTTCCAGCTCCAAGCCCAGGGCCTCTGGTGAGTCTTCTCGTTCCAGCACGGCCTGCACCGGAGCCGCCACCAAAGAAACAAAGACACACCCGAGGACTCTCCCCATTGACTTTTGGTCGCAGTCGGAGTCTGCGCCTTTGGGGGGTGGGGGGGAGGTACTGTCACGTCCTGGCCTGGGATAGCAGGCTGGCGTTTCATTTGTGTTTTGGTTAGGAGGGGTTTTTAGTTCTAGGTGGTGTATTTCTATGTTGGGTTGATGGTTCCTAATTAGAGGCAGCTGATTGTCATTACCTCTAATTGGGAACCATATTTATGTTTGTTCTTTTCTTCACTGGGGTTGTGGGTCATTAATTATATTTGTATGTTGTATTTGTGTGTGCCTGTGTTGAGCCACACCTGAGTTACGATCTTTATTTGTTTATTGTTTTGCCAGTTGCAATACGTATAATAAAAGTATGTATACTGGAACCCTCGCTGCATCTTGGTCCGCTCAATATGAATATCGTGACAATTGTATTATATGGTGTATAATTGTAATGTTGTAGGTAGGGCTGTGGCGGTCATTACATTTTGTCAACCGGTTATTGTCATGCAAAAGCCTGCCCGTCTCACTGTAATTGACCATTAATTAACATAAACACGTTTAAAATCTCCAGGCCTCCATGCATACAAGCTGCATGCTCCATGCCACAGGCTGTAGGCTTGTTCATTTAGCTGATATGTTTATAAGTCACGGGCCATTTTTTTTTTTATTATTTTATAGTAAGAAGAATATATCTGAATAAAATAGAAAGGATATTTTTCCCATTCCGGAGCGAGTGTGCATATCAAGTGCCTATGTGGAGCATAAAAGTGATCATTTGAAACTGGTCCTAGACGCTAGATTTAGAGTTATTTGGCAACTTTAGTTGTGAATGATACAAACCGTAGAATGTCTTACAAATCAAAACATATATGGGCTGCATGATGGGACTATAGGCTATTGATGATTTGAGTCACAAAAAAGGTTTGTGCTCCATTCCTTGCCTCAGGCTGCATAGCTGTTCTCTCATCAAGTGATCATATTTTCTCCCATCAGACTATTCTCAATGTACTAATATGTAAAATTTGTTTAGATTTGGAATGTCCCATTATCAATTGGGCAGGAACAGGGGCAAGTGGAAAAAAGACACGTCATGCAACGAAACATATTTCACTAAACTGTTGACTAAACTGAGCCCCTCTGCACACTCAAGAAAGGAATACAAGAGAGAGAGAGGAGGAGATGGAAACGCATGGTGGTGAGCTATTCTGTATAACTCAAGGTAATGTTCCACCCAATTAATCATGAAAATATGTTTTTATATCCCTATTACTAGGCTATTCAAAATCAAATTCACTAGAATTGTAGGCTACCTGTAAACTGCCCTGCACAATCAATGAACCAATATCATTGCCTAGGGCTATATGTTCTCTCCCAGACTCATGGATAGAAATTTTGGAGCGTAGCATAAGGTAACCAGTCCATCCAGTATGCTAATAATACAGTCCACACTCAAAGACGATTACCCTAATTTGTTTAATTTTGGAGTATAGGCTAAACCAATTGTATACCAAAAACATCTTAAAGCAGTTTTGGTTGATGCTTTTCTTCCATGCGTAATATGCAGTAGGCTATGTACTGTAAAAAGGCACAGGTATTTCTTCGGGCTCATAAGCTTTAATATGCGTATGCAGGTTTTGAATTAATCATCACCTTAGAAAGTGCTGTCCATTTCGTTGTGTTAGGCTTTGAAACAACATCCACAATGCCCATCTTTTACACTCAGTTTCAACCTGCTGTTGAACTTCTTTTCTTCAAATTGATCATCACAGAGAGGTGAGTTTTAAAAGCAGGATACAGTTTCGATGAGTGTTTGATGTGATTTTCGATTGCATTTGCATTAATGTCAGAGTGGTTAGAGGGACAACAGAGCCCTGAGTAACAGGCCATTAGGACCTGATGGTCGTTAGCTGGTTGGGTACTACCAAACCATGTCCAGGGTGCATAAAAGGAGATTACTGTGACTCAACGGTCACGGGGAATCTTTACTGCGGTCATGACTGCCAGTGTGGCAGTAATTATGGTCAATGTACCATCCCTAATTGTAGGCCTATATATACAGTGGGGCAAAAAAGTATTTAGTCAGCCACCAATTGTGCAAGTTCTCCAACTTAAAAAGATGAGAGAGGCCTGTAATTTTCATCATAGGTACACTTCAACTATGACAGACGAAATGAGAAAAAGAAATCCAGAAAATCACATTGTAGGATTTTTAATTTATTTATTTGCAAATTATGGTGGAAAATAAGTATTTGGTCAATAACAAAAGTTTCTCAATACTTTGTTATATACCCTTTGTTGGCAATGACAGAGGTCAAACGTTTTCTGTAAGTCTTCACAAGGTTTTCACACACTGTTGCTGGTATTTTGGCCCATTCCTCCATGCAGATCTCCTCTAGAGCAGTGATGTTTTGGGGCTGTCGCTGGGCAACACAGACTTTCAACTCCCTCCAAAGATTTTCTATGGGGTTAAGATCTGGAGACTGGCTAGGCCACTCCAGGACCTTGAAATGCTTCTTACGAAGCCACTCCTTCATTGCCTGGGCGGTGTGTTTGGGATCATTGTCATGCTGAAAGACCCAGCCACGTTTCATCTTCAATGCCCTTGCTGATGGAAGGAGGTTTTCACTCAAAATCTCACGATACATGGCCCCATTCATTCTTTCCTTTACACGGATCAGTCGTCCTGGTCCCTTTGCAGAAAAACAGCCCCAAAGCATGATGTTTCCACCCCCATGCTTCACAGTAGGTATGGTGTTCTTTGGATGCAACTCAGCATTCTTTGTCCTCCAAACACGACGAGTTGAGTTTTTACCAAAAAGTTCTATTTTGGTTTCATCTGACCATATGACATTCTCCCAATCCTCATCTGGATCATCCAAATGCTCTCTAGCAAACTTCAGACGGGCCTGAACATGTACTGGCTTAAGCAGGGGGACACGCCTGGCACTGCAGGATTTGAGTCCCTGGCGGCGTAGTGTGTTACTGATGGTAGGCTTTGTTACTTTGGTCCCAGCTCTCTGCAGGTCATTCACTAGGTCCCCCGTGTGGTTCTGGGATTTTTGCTCACCGTTCTTGTGATAATTTTGACCCCACGGGTGAGATCTTGCGTGGAGCCCCAGATCGAGGAAGATTATCAGTGGTCTTGTATGTCTTCCATTTCCTAATAATTGCTCCCACAGTTGATTTCTTCAAACCAAGCTGCTTACCTATTGCAGATTCAGTCTTCCCAACCTGGTGCAGGTCTACAATTTTGTTTCTGGTGTCCTTTGACAGCTCTTTAGTCTTGGCCATAGTGGAGTTTGGAGTGTGACTGTTTGAGGTTGTGGACAGGTGTCTTTTATACTGATAACAAGTTCAAACAGGTGCCATTAATAAAGGTAACGAGTGGAGGACAGAGGAGCCTCTTAAAGAAGAAGTTACAGGTCTGTGAGAGCCAGAAATCTTGCTTGTTTGTATGTGACCAAATACTTATTTTCCACCATAATTTGCAAATAAATTCATGGATTGTGGATGGATTGTGGATGTGCACCATTGATTTAAGTGCCTTTGAATTTGGTATGGTTGTAGGCTCCAGGCACACCGGTTTGAGTCAAAAACTGCAACGCCGCTGGGTTTTTCACACTCAACAGTTTCCCGTGTGTAGCAAGAATGGCCCACCACCCAAAGGACATCCAGCCATCTTGACCCAACTGTGGAATGCTTTCGACACCTTGTAGAGTTCATGCCCCAACAAATTGAGGCTATTTTGAAGGCAGAAGGTGCAACTCAATAGTAGGAAGATGTTCTTAGTGTTTTGTACACTCAGTGTAGCTATCTACATCTCAAAGGTTGGAGGACATTTGAGTCTGGTTACGATCAGATGTTCAAGTCAGAATCTGCTTGGAAAATAAAATATATTTGTTGAAGAGGAGGTTGACTCAAAGCCTTCTCAGGTATGATGATGCATCCCAATACGGGTATACAGGTCTAGACAATGCAAATTAGGAGGGATACAATACAAACAAGGAGAGAGAATATTGTGTATTGCACCATGAATTTTAAAGTTACATAATAAAGTTGGGTTTTTCCTGAATGTTCTATCATTTCTCGGAATCGCACGGAAGCCCTTTATCCTGTTCTATTAGGTCTGACAGTTCTATCTCTCATTCCTCACATTGTAATGTTCATCCAGCTAGAGACAGTAAATGGAAGATGAAATACAACACATGTTCCTTTTTATTCAGTTAACTTTACAACCATAGAACTCTGCGACCTCAGGACATCCCAGAGACTATCAATCAACATGTCAGAGAATGAGAGACTAGCAGTAAATTCCCCCCTCGTGTAGCATGCATTGAAATGTGTGGCTATCTTTTGCAAATAACTATGAATTAACACTATTAAAGCGTGGGACGTTCATTGTATTAAAAGGAACGACTTGCAGTTCTATTTCTCTCCAGCAGGTGGAATTATCTGTCTGTTCTCTTTCAGCAGCGAGTGTCCGAAAGTCAATGGTGTAATCCACTACGCTCCGGCTGCCCTGCCGAAGAGCAATGAGTCTTTGAGCAGCATTCCTGCCACTGATGGGGTGTTCAAAAACACTCCTCATCTCCTGGGTGAAGCTTTGCCAATTGAAACAAATGTCTGATTGCTGCTCCCATATGGCGGTGGCCCAGGCCAGAGCCTGTCCTGAGAGCAAGGAGATGACGTATGCCACTCTTGAATGCTCGGTGGGAAACTTTGATGACTGCAGCTCGAAGACCAGCGAGCATTGGAGCAGGAACCCACGACACCTCCCAGGATGCCCCTCATAGCGCTACGGTTCCGGGAGATGAGGCTCCCGAAGGGAGGAAGACGCTGAGCTGGTAAGGAGTGGAGGATTAGGATCAACCACAGGTGCAGCAGCCTTTGCTCCCATCTGTCCTGTCTGCAGAGAGGACACAAGAGTTCTTAAATCATCCAACAATGTCTGCAGCCGCGCCTCATGGCGGCCAATCACAGTTCCATGGTGGGTTAGAGCCTACTGTAAATGGTGGAGTTCGGCACGTTCCTCGGACGACGGAGAAATCTCGGCTAGGTCCATTGTTGGCTTAAGTCTACTGTTAAAATAATGCTTGTACGAACTCGAACACAGGTGCAGAGACACACAGCAAGCAGAGGTGAGGGTAATTCGAGATCGTTCACTTAAAGTCTTGACAAAACAAAACGTGAGACCTAAGCATAGATCCAGGCCAACTGCGAAACCTAAATAGCAGGGCAACCAGGTGAACAGAGAAGATGATTAAACACAGGTGAAACCAATTAGTAATGATCAGGTTAACCTGGAAACTAGAAAACAAGGTAAGGGTGCTCTCCAGCAGTAACCTAAGGAAACAACACTCAAATAAAACAGAAACTGTAACACCTAATAAATATAATAATGAGCATAATGGATCAAGACTATTGCTCCAACAGCTTTCCTATTTGACTGTTGTTATATCTATATCTAGAGAAGGGGGGTTAGGGAAGGGGGGCAGAGCGGGAAGAAAAGGAGGGAATGGTTTACACAGGTGTTTTTCTGGGTGAGGAATGACCAATGGATGAGTTTCCCTGTGGGTCCTGCATTTTGTTTCACCTCCATGGACTTATCAACACTAAAGATATTAATTATGTAATTGTTAATACATGTTTTTTTTGTCAATGCTAGCTATTCGCTCTTGGAATTTGAAAAGCCTTAATAGTCCTATCAAACGTTCCAGCTGTCTTGATATCCTAGCACGTGTGTGTGTGCCATATTGATAGAGCAATGTTCAAAAAAACACACACACCTGCTCCAAACGGACACACATAGAATAGAGAACCATTTGTACAACCTGGCTGCTATTTCATCAGCTGCAAACAAAGCTAAAGGTGTTATCATGATGATACATAAGAAACTCAAAATCACCATCTTGGGTAAAGGCAAAGACAAAGAAGGCAGAATCCCTTTCCTTAAATGTATCCATCATGGAAAGAAAATTGCCTTTATGAATGTGTACGATCCAAATTCATATAATCCTACGTTTTTTATACTCTGAACAGCATATGGTTAGAATTAACTGAATTCCTTCTGGTTATCGTGAAAGACATGAATGCCATTTTGCGAGCCAAACCATTACAATCCACACGCAACCAAAGCTCTCCAGCATATACTCTGACTACAACCTCATTGATTCCTGGTGAGCACAATCAGGCTGTTAGGACGCGATCGGGTAGGAAGTTGAGCGGAAGTGGGCGTTGCTATGTTGCTATGTTGTGCAAAAGGTCTATTAGGTCCACTATTGCTCAAATACAGCACAAACGTTGCTTTCATTAAAAAAATGTAAGGATGCCACTCAGTGTCTTCAGTACAAATAAACACAGATATTAGACTGTTTTCCAAAATGTTATCATCCTGTCTCGAGGCTTACTTACACAAATTGGTCCACATGGACCAACACAGGTTTGTTAAAAAACTTTTATCCTCGGGTAACCTCTGTCTACTATTACATATCTTAAATGCTTCATCAGAAAAAGCTCATTGGGCTATATTATCTCTCGATGCAAAAAAAGCTTTTGATGGGCTAGAATGGTAAAAAACTCGGGTCTGTCTTGGAACATATGGGAATTGGCTCCAATTTCATTAATATGAGTAAAATGCTATATACCAATCCCCTAGCCATAGTTGGAACAGGCAATATCTGCTCTGCTCCATTCAGAATCACTAGAAGCAGCAAACAAGGCGATCCAATGTCTCCTGCTATTTTTATTATCCATGGAACCCTTGGCCCAGGCAATTAATCAATTGAAGGAAATAACACCAATTTCCCTCAAATCTACTGATCACATAATCTCATTATAGGCAGACAATATTTTAATAAATCTAGACAATGTATCTCAATATCTCCCAGACGCATTGAAGTTTAAAGATAAATTGCACATTTGATGAAGAAAAAAACATAATTTATTTTAGAATAAGGCTGTAATGTAACAAAATGTGGAGAAATTCAAGGAGTCTGAATACTTTCCGAAGGCACACCTGTTAATAATTGAAATGCATTCCAGGTGACTGCCTTGTGAATCTGGGAGAATGCCAAGAGTGTGCAAAGCTGTGGCTACTTTGAAGAATGTAAAATATAAAATATGTTTTGATTTGTTTAACACTTTTTTGGTTACTACATGATTCAATATGCGTTATTTCATAGTTTTGATGTCTTCACTATTATTCTACAATGTAGAAAATAGTAAAAATAAAGAAAAACCATTGAATGAGTAGGTGTGTCCAAACTTTTGACTGGTACTGTATATATACAGTGCATTCGGAAAGTATTCAGACCCCTTCTCCTTTTCCACATTTTGTTATGTTACAGCTTTATCCTGAAGTGGATTAAATAAAAAAAACAAGCCATGAGTTAGAAAGAATTATCCGTAGAGCTCCGAGACAGAATTGTGTCGAGGCGCAGATCTGGGGATGGGTACCAAAAAATGTCTGCAGCATTGAAGGTCCCCAAGAACACAGTGGTCTCCATCATTCTTGAATGGAAGAAGTTTGGAACCACCAAGACTCTTCCTAGAGCTGGCCGCCCGGCCAAACTGAGCAATCGGGGGAGAAGAGCCTTGGTCAGGGAGTTTCTCTGTGGAGATGGGAGAACCTTCCAGAAGGACAACAATCTCTGCAGCACTCCACCAATCAGACCTTTATGTTAGGGTGGCCAGATGGTGGCCTCCCGAGTGGCGCAGTGGTCTAAGGCACTGCATCACTAGATATTCTGTGTTCAAATCCAGGCTCTGTTGGGAGACCCATGGTGCGGCACATAATTGGCCCAGTGTCGTCCGGGTTAGGGGAGGGTTTGGCCGGCAGGGATGTCCTTGTCCCATTTTGCACCAGCGACTCTTGTGGCGGGCCGGGCGCAGTGCACGCTGACACGGTCACCAGGTGTACAGTGTTTCCTCTGACATATTGGTGCGGCTGGTTTTCGGGTTAAGTGGGCATTGTGTCAAGAAGCAGTGCGGCTTGGTTGGGTTGTGTTTCGGAGGATGCACGGCCCTTGACCTTGACCATTCCTCAGTAAAAGGCACAGGACTGCCTGCTTGGAGTTTGCCAAAAGGAACCTAAAGGATTCTCAGACCATTAGAAACCAGATGACCGAGCCTGAGAACTTCTGCAGAATGAATGGGAGAAACTCCCCAAATACAGGTGTGTCACCTTGTAGCGTCATACCCAAGAAGACTAGAGGCTGTAATTGTTGTCAAAGGTGCTTCAACAAAGTACTGAGTAACAGGTCTGAATACTTATGTAAATGTGATATTTCCGTTTTTTATTTAAATGTAGCTGAATTATTACTGGATCAGCTTTCAACAGGAACTCGCCAGGAGTCTTCCCTTACTCCATCACCACTGCATCACTGAACACATCACACACAGGCACGCACACACACACGTGCATGCGCACACACACGCGCACACGCACACACACGCACACACACAGTGGAGAGAAGCTGCATCAATCAAACCAGACCAATGGGGAACCACAGCTATCTAGCTCTATACTCCCTAGGGAAAAACTTGACAGTCAGTGAAAGAAATGTGACAAAATATCAACACGAGGCATGGATTCCAGCTGTTTTGGTTAGAAACAGATAATTGAAGGCACAATAAAACTCAACTATGGATGAATGTAAACTTTTCAATGTTGCTTCACAACTGTGGCAGGCTAACAAATATAAAAAAAATGAATGTTCCAGTGGAATATCAACTGAAAAAGGTAGCTTTTCATTTTTGAAAATGAAGGAAAGGAATGAGACAATGCAACACAACACAACTTTTCAAAAGTGAACTGAGAGAAAGATATTAATGGTGCTGTGGAATATCAACAGTAGAAAAGGTAGCAATCCGTTTTTGAGAATGAAGGAAGAGGAGAGGATTTATAATGCACCCCAACGCAACAGTGGAGCCCTGGTCTGCTCTGGTTCCAGCAGGCTTCAGTGGAGCTGTTGAATTAAAATGATTAATGTGGACCTGTCCCGGCTACACAGCACTTTATTAGGAGACTTTCCTGCTTAAAACAGATAACAGTTCGAGCCGCTGCTCTGTTCTGTGTTCGCCTCAGCTACGGAAAGACGGGCGAATGGCAAGGTGAGCTGGGACGACAAGAGGCTTTAGCAAATGGGAAGAACATAATCTCAGTCTCTGAACCCATGCTGTCAAATCAGAACACAAATTACAAACTGATTGGTAGACAAATGATAAATCATTGGCAATCAGATTGAGAGGCCCATCAGTTTCATATTAGCCACAGTAGAGGAGTAAGAGAGTCAGTTGGTGTAATTGTACTGAAGACCATTCATGGCAACTTCACTGCCAAAACAAGTGGATAGAAATGACCAGATTTGATCATTCATGGTGCTGCCAAATATGTTAATATACAAGGTTCAGATCAAAAGGTACAAATAAACCCAGAATAATAAAAAAACAAAAATTAAGATGGTCTTAAAATCAATAGTTTAAATGTTTTTTGTTTTATTTGACCCATTTTCTCCACAATTTTGTGATATCCAATTGGTAGTCTTGTCTCATCGCTGCAACTCCCGTACAGACTCTGGAGAAGCGAAGGTCCAGAGTCGTGCATCCTCCAAACACAACCAAACCAAGCTGCACTGCTTCTTGACACAATGCCCACTTAACGGCTGCGACAGAGCCTGGACTCAAACCCAGAATCTCTAGTGGCACAGCTAGCACTGCAATGCAGTGCCTTAGACCACTGCGCCACTCGGGAGGCCAAAACCAAAAGTTTTAGGACCCTTATCTGTACCTCAAAAGTAGCTACTTCATGTCAATACTTCAGTCATTCAAAGCTCCTCATGAGAATAGGGTATAGAGAACAGATAATAAGGTAGCCTAACCTAACACGCGTTAAGTGGAACATTCATTAGGGGTTTGAAAGGCTATCTGTACTAGGGTTGAATATTTTCCCGGTATTTTACAAATGTACCATCCTGAGAATAAATCACTTTTCTACCGGGTACACCGGTATTTCCCGCCAAAACCAGAACTGTCATTCAAAAGCATTACAAAGCATATAAATATGTCTGGATTTGATTAGAGCTTTGATCAGCATGACAATTCAAACCTGATGCTACCTGAGCCCGATGAGTCACATATTAAACACATTTTATGAGCCCTACATTAACAACATTTATTGAGCCTAAGCCCCAAAAATGATTGTGCCATTATCCATTACATAGCCTATAGGCTACTGCACATTACGCACAACAGAAAAACATAAAAGCCCATAAATGTAGCTAGTGAGGGAAAAAAGTAGTTGATCCCCTGCTGATTTTGTACGTTTGCCCACAGACAAAGATATTATCAGTCTATAATTTTAATGGTAGGTTTATCTGAACAGTGAGAGACAGAATAACAACAACAAAATCCAGAAAAACGCATGTGAAAAAAGTTATAAAATGATTTGCATTTTAATAAGTAGGCTAAACTTTGAGTGTGAACTGTATTACTGTACTGTTTTATACTGTATTATATGGACTGGATTTATGCACATCGTTAAAACCATGATAAAGCAGAAGAGAACATGCAATTCTGGTGCAGCACATGCCGATAACAAAGTTAAGTATACACTAGCAAATTTGATTAAATTTTTTAAATATAATAGGGCCTATTTGTAAAATTAGTAGGCTGATGCACCTTTCATAAAATGTCTCCTGATGTTATTAGCCTTCCTCCTCTTTCTCTCTCTCTATTGTTGCTTCATTCCTTCCTCGCTTTCAACAGTTAAATGAAATGTTTCATTGTCCTTTAGCATTCTAATGACATCCTTGAATAATATAGGACTAGAATTAGATTCACTTCTCTTCAAAAAGATTGAATGGTTATTGGTCAGAATAAAGAACTGCTATAGCCTACCGCCATCGAGCGTTCCCTCTGCTTTCAAACTACCTGTGAGTTCTATTGGCCTGCTGTATTTCACATTCAGCAACAACAACAAAAAATGATGTCCAGTAAGCTATTCTAGTCTAGCTTTTCCTGCATGGGACTCCAAGAGCTAAGGAGTGTTTTTTTTCAGGAGAGGCAAGCGGAGGACAGGCGCTTGCGTATTACGCAAGAGACAGAGGCTATAAATTATAAGCTTATCATGTATAAACCTTCATTAATTAGCTAAATATAAGGCTAATAATACATTGAATGTGTTACCTGAAAGAGGTAGGATAGGACAACTACAGTGCCTTCGGAAAGTATTCAGACCCCTTGACTTTTTCCCTCAGCAATGTACACACAATACCCCATAATGACAAGGCGAAAACCCTTTGTTATGAGACTCGAAATTGAGCTCAGGTGGATCCTGTTTCCATTGATCATCCTTGAGATGTTTCTACAACTTGATTGGAGTCCACCTGTGGTAAATTCAATGGAATGGACATGAGTTGGAAAGGCACACACCTGTCAATATAAGGTCTTACAGTTGACAGTGCATGTCAGAGCAAAAACCAAGCCATGAGGTCGAAGAAATTGTCCATAGAGCTCCAAGACAGGATTGTGTCGAGGCACAGATCTGGGGAAGGGTACCAAAACATTTCTGCAGCATTGAAGGTCCCCAAGAACACAGTGGCCTCCATCATTCTTAAATGGAAGAAGTTTGGTACCATCAAGACTGTTCCTAGAGCTGGCCACCAGCAAAACTGAGCAATCGGGGGAGAAGGGCCTTGGTCAGGGAGGTGACCAAGAACCGGATGGTCACTCTGACACAGGTCTAGAGTTTCTCTGTGGAGATGGGAGAAACTTCCAGAATGACAATCAACTCTGCAGGACTCCACCAATCAGGACTTTATGGTAGAGTGGCCAGACCGAAACCACTCCTCAGTAAAAGGTACATGACAGCCCACTTGACAGCACGTAAAGACTCTCAGACAACAAGAAACAATAATCTCTGGTCGGATGAAACCAAGATTGAACTCTTTGTCCGAATGCCAAGCGTCACATCTGGAGGAAACCTGGCACCTTCCCTACGTGAAGCGTGGTGGCATTATCATGCTGTGGGAATGTTTTTCAGCGGCAGGGACTGAGAGACTGGCGGGTTGGAGGCAAAGATGAACAGAGCACAGAGAGATCAGTACAGAGAGATCCTTCATGACAACCTGCTCCAGAGTGCTTAGGACCTCAGACTGCGGCGAAAGTTCACCATCCAACAGGACAACGACTCTAAGCACACAGACAATATAACTCAGGAGTGGCTTCGGGACAAGTCTCTAAATGTCCTTGAGTGGCCCAGCCAGGGCCCGGACTTGAACCCGATCTAACATCTCTGGAGAAACCTGAAAAAATCTGTGCAGCAACGCTCCCCATCCAACCTGACAGAGCATGAGAGGATATGCAGAGAAGAATGGGAGACACTCCCCAAATACAGGTGTGCCAAGCTTGTAGCATCATACATAAGTACTGAGTAAAGGGTCTGAATACTTAGGTAAATGTGATATTTCCATTTTTTGTTGTTGTAATAAATTAGCAAACAAATCTAAAAACCTGTTTTTGCTTATGGGGTATTGTGTGTAGATTGATGAGCTAAAAAAAACAATGTCATTAATTTTATTTTAAGGCTTTAATGTGACCAAATGTGGAAAAGTCAAGGGGTCTGAATACTTTCCGAAGGCACTGATAGGCTGTTTTAAAACTCTGCAGCTGCAATAAAAAAATAAAAATCTTTACAATTGAAAAACAAACTGACCCCCCAAAGCCAAATCGAGATTGGTAAATCAGACGCACATTCAGTCTTTATACTACTGTAGCGTAGGCTATTCTGCTGCAAGTGTAGGCCTACCAGTCACAAGAAAAAAAGTGACCACGATGAGATGATAGGTCTACTACATGCATTGTGAACTGCTGCTCCGTACTGAGATGGGCTGTCTGTCCCCACCCTGAACTGCTGCTCTATACTGAGATGGGCTGTCTGTCCCCACCCTGAACTGCTGCTCCATACTGAGATGGGCTGTCTGTCCCCACCCTGAACTGCTGCTCCATACTGAGATGGGCTGTCTGTCCCCACACTGAACTGCTGCTCTATACTGAGATGGGCTGTCTGTCCCCACCCTGAACTGCTGCTCCATACTGAGATGGGCTGTCTGTCCCCACCCTGAACTGCTGCTCCATACTGAGATGGGCTGTCTGTCCCCACCCTGAACTGCTGCTCCATACTGAGATGGGCTGTCTGTCCCCACCCTGAACTGCTGCTCCATACTGAGATGGGCTGTCTGTCCCCACCCTGAGCGTTGATTCATCATGCAGAGGCCGTAGAGAAGCCAAATTTAGACATTGCATATCATTTATCAGTTCCATTTCACGCCATGCTGATCATATAAATAATTTATTATTGTTTACCAGTTTCTCACAGTTATTTATCTCAGGAAAAGGGAGTGGTTTTGGGACATAAACTGAGATTTACTGGGATTTGTCATTATTGATGACAGAATTGAATTTTAAATTGGATTCCTTGCTTAGGCTATCTGATGCCAGAAGTTGATGCCCATTAGTCCCCTGTTTCAACAAATGTGAGACATTTAAACCACATCCAAACCACAGAAATAACATTTGAAGATCAATGGCAAAATAAAGTATAGGCCAAAATAAAGTATCATAGCAGGTGCAGTGTTGATAAGTCAAGTCCAAATAAAGTTAAGGCACAAAACTTAGATTTTTCTCTTAAAGTGTATCTGAGACAAGCTGCTTCCTTTAAACTCTATGGAGAGAACAGAGCAAATCTTCAAAGGGCTTCTGATGCGGTCTTAAAAGACAGGTTGGACTTTTACATAAACGATCAGGACTCTGGTTACGGTTGTGTGTGTGTCACAGGTGTGCGTCACAGATGTGTGTCACAGTTTAGTCCCCAGTTTCAAACAGACAAAAGATCATGAAAATTCTGACTCTGATCGATTATCTTAGCTCGTTTCTCATGCTCCCTTAGCTGCTCTATTCATGCACTGTGAACGTTTTCTGAGGGAAACTAACTTTCCAGTGATGCTATGGTGAAGTATGATTGAATTGTACTATTTAATATCATCCTTGTCCAAAACCCTAGCCCTCCACCTGAACCTGACCACTAATCTACAAAAGAGACAAGAAATAATCCCCCCTACTCTCTATGAATGAACCTGTTTAGTTTGCAGTGGTAGAATGCTCAATTTCATACCTTTTGTAAAAGTGTGTTTGTATTTATGACAGTGCTAATAGATAGCATTTTTAATCATCAATATTCAACAGTAGCTAATGCAATTAGGGAAGTTAGTATACACTGACCTATTCAAATCCTAACATCGTTGCTAAACACAACCCATTAAGCCTGATCTATTTAAAAAAAACACTTTTGCATTTAGCCCATGTATTCAATGTGCACACAGACACCTTTTAGCAACGATGTAAATTGCCTGTGGATGTAACCCACATTAGAAATAATGAACCCCAGGATCCTCCATAAATAATGACAGGCCTACACACTGCTCCATCCTCTGTCTGTCTACACCGGGAGGTTGTTGTTGTTGTGGTTGTTTATTCTAGTTGCCAGGGTAAACAAATTACGGTCAGACTACAGCATGACCTTTTCAACTTCCTCTTGACAGGTTAGCAGAGCCAACCGCCCGTCGAATCAACTGGGTCTATTTATGGTTCAAATGCAACACCATCGTTGGAGAGGAAACCTCTGATTGCCACGGTAGAAGAGACATTAAGAGACAAAGAGTGGACACGTGTGTGGCTGATTTATGGTGCTATTTTATCTATTGAATGCAATTCACAACCCCTCAGGTTGCACCAAAATTAAGGACATGGCTTGCAATAGTCCCTGAGAGATGACATTACTGCAAAACTTCTATCCCCGTTTGGGTTGGCGTTTGGCCCTCTACATTCTGCCTAGGTAACAGCTGTCAGCAGAGTGAAATACGCCTTCTCGCCACCACTGCTATCACCCTCCACACACACACACCGCCTACCCACCCTCCACCACCTCACTATCCTTTCTCCCTTACCCCTTTCTCCCGTACTCCTTTCTCCCTGACTCCCTTACCCCTTTCTCCCGTACTCCTTTCTCCCCTGGGGTGGCAGGTAGCCTAGTGGTTAGAGCGTTGGACTAGTAACCGTAAAGGGTGCAAGATTGAATCCCCGAGCTGACAAGGTAAAAATCTGTTGTTCTGCCCCTGAACAAGACAGTTGACCCATTGTTCCTAGGCCATCATTGAAGTTAAGAATTTGTTCTTAACTGACTTGCCTAGTTAAAAAAATGTTTATGACATTACAGTTAGTAAACAATGCCTGAGAATTCAGCATCACATCCATTTTAATGGAATTGCCTT
Organism: Brachymystax lenok tsinlingensis; assembly: GCA_030435695.1. NCBI lineage: Eukaryota > Metazoa > Chordata > Actinopteri > Salmoniformes > Salmonidae > Brachymystax > Brachymystax lenok. The sequence goes on from CM059801.1 coordinate 12,674,543, forward strand.
TGCTAAATGATGACCATGCACAAATGTCTCTTTAACAAGCTCTGGAGTTTCCCTTTCATTACTAGTCAGTCACTCTAAACTAATGCCATGGGGAGTCTTCCTTACAGTTCACTTCTTTTCACAACCTCCAGGTTTCACCTTGATACTCACCTCACACACTAAGAAGGTGTGGTATATTAAGTGTTTCCCCTACCATTGTATAAACGGGGAGGGCCTTATACCGCTTGTAGCTCGGTTGCTAGCAAACTTACTTTCTGATTTGACTGGAATTGAAATGGAACTGACCTCAACCTTGCTGGAGATTAACATGTTTCCAATTTAATACACCTGCCACCGAAAAATAAGACAATGAAGGACAGAAAAAAACTCAAAAATATCCACTGCATATCTGTTAAGTATGGGCTAAAATCGCAAACCAAATGTAAAGCTGCCTGCTCAGCAGTTTCTTCTGTGAGCAGGAGTCAGTCTTGTCCTACAGAGTGGAATAATAGCAAGATACACGAGGCAGCAGATCTGTTGCCACCAGAGAAAAGTGAATTTCCTGATGTCTTTCAAACCACTGCCTGTAACCATATGAAAAAATATATGTCTATCAAAAATACATTTAAAGCTACAATATGTAACTTGTTGGGCAACCTGCCAAAATTCACATAGAAATGTGAGTTATAGATCTGTTATTCTCATTAAACGCAAATCTAAGAAGCAATAGATCTGTTCTATGTGGTCTATTTTTTTTTGCTTCCCTTTTTAAGTTTTGTTTTTGAGTCTTACTTTCGGTTTTGTACACCAACTTCAAACAGCTGAAAATACAATATTTTGGTTATGGAAAATAGATGGTACAATAACTCTCTACACTATACTTGTTTGTTTTATCACAAACTGAAATTGGTCTTAGGTCTACATTTATTTATCCCCTTCCTCATGGCTTGAACTGCTTGTAACATGCAGGTGATTGCCAACTTCCTCATCATGTTTTCTGATGTTTGATTGCTTCACACACACAGCCCCAAATCCCTGAGTCACAGTCACATGGGAGATGGGGAAGTGTGGATGTAAGCATCCTTGAGTAAAAATAACCCATAATCCCTTGCCACTTGGTTGTATGTGCCACTAGAATGAAAACAACAGGCAGAGCACTAGTCATTGATGCTTAGTAGATAATATAAATGCATGAATAAAAAGCAGAATAATCCTTTGAGTCTGGAAGAGAGCAATAGAAGAGCTTAATTTGCAGTGAAATTAAAAGTAATATAAGTTAAAGACAACAGAGCTTGCTAGAAGTTGTTGATAGCACTTCACTTGACACCCAGCGTCTGGGGGACCTCCCCCTGAACATGTTTGCATTTTTTTAATTTATTGTCTGACATTTCTAGTTTCTTTAAAGTCCCACACAGTCATCCTATTTCCGCAAGTAAAAACTGCATTTTAATGACCAAAACATCATCCATAATATTTAAGAAATTTTACTTTCTCTCATCTTTAACCATCAGGAAGCCTGAAAGAACAGGCTGAGAGGGAGGGGAGCTTACATTATATTCATGAGCTTGCTTACTGAGAGCTTGCTTACTTCTGGTCGTTGCCAGGTAAAAGGGAAACAATAGGCCATATGTCATTGATGACCAGGTAAACAGTGGGCCACATGTCATACCAAGCCTAAATAGATTGCCTCAACCCATTTTCTTGGCAAAATGCTCTCATGGTCAGCAGAGTCTGAATATCAGACAAACAGCAGCAAAACACAATTGCATTTCTAATGTGTTGTAACTAATTACAGAATAAAGTTCACTAATACACTTCTTCACAATAATTAAGCCTGATTTTTACAATTAATAACACTCATCTCCTGTCCACACTTACTCATTCAAGGGTTTTTCTTTATTTTGACTATTTTCTACATTGTATAATAATAGTGAAGACATCACAACTATGAAATAACACATATGGAATCACTTAGTAACCAAAAATGTGTTAAACAAATCAAAATATATTTCAGATTCTTCAAAGTAGCCACCCTTCGCCTTGATGACAGCTTTGCACACTCTTGGCATTCTCTCAACCAGCTTCATGAGGTAGTCACCTGGAATACATTTCAATTAACAGGTGTGCCTTGTTAAAAGTAAATTTGTGGAATTTCATTCCTTCTACTGCGTTTAAGCCAATCAGTTGTGTTGTGACAAGGTAGGCTGGGTATACAGAAGATAGCCCTGTTTGGTAAAAGACCAAGTCCATATTATGGCAAGAACAGCTCAAATAAGCAAAGAGAAACGGCAGTTGATAATTACTTTAAGACATGAAGGTCAGTCAATGCATAACATTTCAAGAACTTTGAAAGTTTCTTCAAGTGCAGTCGCAAAAACCATCAAGTGCAATGATGTCTGGCTGTCATGAAGACCTCCACAGGAAAGGAAGACCCAAAGTTACCTCTGCTGCAGAGGATACGTTCATTAGAATAACTGCACCTCAGATTGCAGCCCAAATAAATTCTTCACAGAGTTCAAGTAACAGACACATCTCAACATCAACTGTTCAGAGGAGACTGCGTGAATCAGGCCTTCATGGTCGAATTGCTACAACAAAACCACTACTAAAGGACACCAATAATAAGAAGAGACTTGCTTGGGCCAAGAAACACAAGCAATGGACATTAGACCAGTGGAAATCTGTCCTTTGGTCTGATGAGTCAAAGTTTGAGATTTTTGGTTCCAACAGCTGTGTCTTTATGAGACGCAGATTAGGTGAACGGATGATCTCTGCATGTGTGGATCCCACCGTGAAGCATGGAGGAGGTGTGATTCTGTGGAGGTGCTTTTCTGGTGACACTGTCAGTGATTTATTTAGAATTCAAAGCACACTTAACCAGCATGGATACCACAGTATTCTGCAGCGATACACCATCCCATCTGGTTTGCGCTTAGTGGGACTATCATTTGTTTTTCAACAGGACAATGCCCCAAAACACACCTGCAGGCTGTGTAAGGGCTATTTGACTAAGGAGAGTGATGGACTGGTGCATCAGATGACCTGGCCTCCACAATCACCTGGCCTCAACCCAGTTGAGATGGTTTGGGATGAGTTGGACCGCAGAGTGAAGGAAAAGCCGCCAACAAGTGCTCAGCATATGTGGGAACTCCTTCAAGACTGTTGGAAAAGCATTCCAGGTGAAGCTGGTTGAGAGAATGCCAAGAGTGTGCAAAGCGGTCATCAAGGCAAAGCGTGGCATTTCTAAAATCTTAAATATATTTTGATTTGCTTAACGCTTCTTTGGTTACTACATGATTCCCTGTGTGTTATTTCATAGTTTTGATGTCTTCACTATTATTCTACAATGTAGAAAATATAAAAAATTAAGAAGACACTACTCATTCAAAGGGTTAAAACTTTTTTCTTGATAGAGCAGGGGTCTCCTACATTTTAAAGGCTACTTCATACAAAAAAAAAATCACGAGCTGCTTGTACAGCCTGCATATTGTTGTTGTTGTTGTTGTTGTTGTTGTTGTTGTTGTTGTTGTTGTTGTAGTTGTATAGGCCACATTTGATTAATAAAAAAAACAGCACTGCGTGCATCATGTACAGTCGGAAGTTTACATACACCTTAGCCAAATATATTTTTACAATTTCTGACATTTAATCCTAGTAAAAATTCCCTGTCTTAGGTCAGTTAGCGTCACCACTTTATTTTAAGAACGTGAAATGTCAGAATAGTAGTAGAGAGAATGATTTATTTCAGCTTTTATTTCTTTCATCACATTCCCAGTGGGTCAGAAGTTTACATACACTCAATTAGTATTTGGTAGCATTGCCTTTAAATTGTTTAACTTGGGTCAAACGTTTAGGGGTAGCCTTCCACAAGCTTCCCACAATAAGTTGGGTGAATTTTGTACCATTCCTCCTGACAGAGCTGGTGTAACTGAGTCAGGTTTGTAGGCCTCCTTGCTCGCACACGCTTTTTCAGTTCTGCCCACAAAATTTCTATGGGATTGATGTCAGGGCTTTGTGATGGCCACTCCAATAGCTTGACTTTGTTGTCCTTAAGCTATTTTGCCACAACTTTGGAAGTATTCTTTGGGTCATTGTCCATTTGGAAGACCCATTTGCGACCAAGCTTTAACTTCCTGACTGATGTCTTGAGATGTTTCTTCAATATATCCACATAATTTTCCTTCCTCATGATGCAATCTATTTTGTGAAGTGCGCCAGTCCCTCGTGCAGCAAAGCACTCCCACAACATGATGCTGCCAACCCGTGCTTCACGGTTTGGATGGTGTTCTTCGGGTTGCAAGCCTCATTATAGCCAAGCAGTTCTATTTTTGTTTCACCAGACCAGAGGAAATTTCTCCAAAAAGTACGATCTTTGTCCCCATGTGTGGTTGCAAACCGTAGTCTGTCTTTTTTATGGCGGTTTTGGAACAGTGGCTACTTCCTTGCTGAGCGGCCTTTCAGGTTATGCCGATATAGGACTCGTTTTACTGTGGATATAGATACTTTTGTACCGGTTTCCTCCAGCATCTTCAGAAGGTCCTTTGCTGTTGTTCTGGGATAGATTTGCATTTTTCGCACCAAAGTACGTTCATCTCTAGGAGACTGAACGTATCTCCTTCCTGAGCGGTATGATGGCTTTGTGGTCCCATGGTGTTTATACTAGCATACTATTGTTTGTACAGATGAACGTGGTACCTTCAGGCGTATGGAAATTGCTCCCAAGGATGAACCAGACTTGTGGAGGTCTACAATTTTATTTCTGAGGTCTTGGCTGATTCTTTTGATTTTCCCATGATGTCAAGCAAAGAGGCACTGTGTTTGAAGGTAGGCCTTGAAATACGTCCACAGGTACACGTCCAATTAACTCAAATGATGTCAATTAGCCTATCAGAAGCTTCTAAAGCCATGACAGAAGCTTCTAAAGCAATTTTCTGGAATTTTCCAAGCTGTATAAAGGCACAGTCGACTTAGAGTATGTAAACTTCTGAATTGTGATACAGTGAATAAGTGAAATAATCTGTCTGTTAACAATTGTTGGGAAAAATTACTTGTGTCATGCACAAAGTAGATGTCCTAACCAACTTGCCAAAACTATAGTTTGTTAACAAGACATTTGTGGAGTGGTTTGAAAAACGATTTTTAATGATTCCAACCTAAGTGTATGTAAACTTCTGACAACTGTAATTGCGTTTTGGTTCTTAATTAAAAACACACATTTTGAACAAAAATCATTCTACTGTAGCCTACCTTGTGAATCTTGCCTTAAGGTAAAGATGTAGCTTGCAGGACTACGCACGCTACTAACAATTATTTTGCAATAATTTTTTGAATTGTCATTCTTTTTAATAGTGGCCTTTTGAACAACAACCACAGTGAGTAGGCTACATATTTTACAACAATTCGTGAAGAAACCGAATAATCATGGAAAGTATGAGGAATAACAAAAGTGTAGTAATAGCTAGCACATTGACGTTCCGCCTTTCCTCCAACTGACTTTAAGGGGTGTGAATACTTTCTGATGTCACTGTATATGAGTCAGCCTACTAATGATAAAAATGGAAAATAGGCTCTATTATACTTCAAAATCAAATTTGCTAGCCTATGATTGTAACTTTGTAGGCTGCATTCTCTCCCAGCTTCAAGGTTTGAACGAGGTGTGTCTTTTTCTTCTGTGTAACCAGACCTTTATCAATGTTAGGAGTCCTCTTTGATTGTGAAGTAGCTGTGATTTGCATTAAAATGGCAAGGCTCTCCACTGTAACACTCATGTCATTTTCAATTTGGCAAAATCGCAGCAATTATGAAATGGTGCGTAACACATTCCATTTCATTGTCATGTCTTTTTCCGCAAGCGTGAAAAAATAAAATCCATGGTGGATAGAGTAACTTAGGAATGCTGCTATGGCAACCACTTCCTAGCCCCAACAAGCTGTGTGTTTATAATGATCATTAAATAATCAATTTTAACCCCACTTCACTCTGTTATAAGCTCTGCTGTCCATGACAACAGATCATTAGTGAATCTCAATACTCTCAAGTGGCTCCCCCTACTCATCTTCTCTCCATTCTACACCAATGTGATAACACAGGCCATATTAAAGCAATATGAAGGATACCTACCAGGAATTTCCCTGAATTAGACCTGAATTTCAACTTTAAAGTCACTGAAAATGGAGGAAAGGAGGTGAGGAGAGGAAACCACTTTAGACTACTGAGATGCATCCAAGCTTCAGATGGATCAGACATTTCCTTCTCCTAACATCAAAACAACAGTAGTCTGACGACAACAGTGGGATGGGGTGTTGGAAGACGAGAGAGGCAGCGGCCCAGCAAACCGGGAACTTTCGCAGGACATTAGCTAACATTCACTTTAAGTTCTAGTTAGGGTTGTATCTAACATTAGGATGATAACATTCAAATATTTTTTTTCATAACAAAATGTTTTAAATGAAAAATCCTTGGAACGTTTTCCTAACATTCACAAAAATGTTGTGCACAGCATCTGTAACAAGGTTATTCTTAGGTTTCCAGGTAATGTAATAACAAAATGTGTACTGGGAACGTTATAGCAACATCAGGTGAATGTTTTATATAGTGAACAAAAATATAAATGCAACATGCAACAATTTGAAAGATTTTACTGATTTACAGTTCATAGAAGGAAATCTGTACATTTAAATAAATTCATTAGGCACTAATCTATGGACTTCACAGGACTGGGAATACACATATGCGTCTGTTGGTAACAAATACCTTTAAAAAACGGTAGGGGTTTGGATCAGAAAACCAGTCAGTATCTGGTGTGACCACCATTTGCCTCATGCAGCGCGACACAGCTCCCTCGCATAGAGTTAATCAGGCTGTCGATTGTGGCCTGTGGAATGTTGTCCCACTCCTCTTCAATGGCTGTGCAAAGTTGCTGTCGTACGTGTCGATCAAGAGCATCCCAAACATGCTCAATGGGTAACATGGAAGAACTGGACATTTTTTGCTTCCAGGAATTGTGTACAGATCCTTGCAACATGGGGCCGCGCATTATCATGCTGAAACATGAGGTGATGGCGGCAGATGAATGGCACAACAATGGGCCTAAGGATCTCGTCATGGTATCTTTGTGCATTCAAATTGTCCGTAGCTTAAGCATGCCCATACCATAACCCCACTGCCACCATGGGACACTCTGGTCACAACATTGACATCAACAAACCGCTCGCCCACACAATGACATACACATGGTTTGCGGTTGTGAGGCCGGTTGGACGTACTGCCAAATTCTCTAAAACAACATTGGAGGCGGCTTATGGTAGAAAAAATTAACATTCAATTCTTTGGCAACAGCTCTGGTGGACATTCCTGCAGTCAGCATGCCAATTGCATGCTTCCTCAAATCTTGAGATATCTGTAGCATTGTGTTGTGTGACAAAACGGCTCATTTTAGAGTGGACTTTTACTATCCCTAGAAAAAGGTGTACCTGTGTAATGATCATGCTGTTTAATCAGCTTCTTGATATGCCATACCTGTCAGGTGGATGGACTATCTTGGCAATGGAGATTTGCTCCCTAACCGGGATGTTAACAAATTTGTGCAAACAATTTGAGAGAAATAAGCTTTTAGTGCGTATGGAAAAATTCTGGGAAATGTATTTCAGCTCATGAAACATGGGACCAACACTGTTGTGTTTATTTGTTTTCAGTGTACAAACATTGTATTATCATCAGCCCAACTGGACAGTTTTTGTATTATTAGAACCTTTGGGGAAACCTAATGAATGTTTGGGGAACGTTCACAGAAGCAATTTTAGTTTGCTGGGGTTGTGATTGAAGTAGCCTCATAGGACCTCTGTAAAGAGAGCTGAAACTAAAGACAGATTGACTTCACAAACCGTTGGCCATCAGAGCCACAGACCCAACCCGATGGTAATCATCATAACCACATCACGGCAGTGCATCACCATTCAGAAGCAGTGTATTTAAAAAGCATATATTGGTGGAGAGAGAGATTCTGGACTCTTTTACATTTCAACAGTTCTATTTTTGTTTCATCAGACCAGAGGACATTTCTCCAAGAAGTGGCTTCTTCCTTGCTGAGCAGCCTTTCAGGTTATGTCGATATAGGACTTGTTTTACTGTGGATATAGATACTTTTGTACCTGTTTCCTACAGCATCTTCATAAGGTCCTTTGCTGTTGTTCTGGGATTTATTTGCACCTTTCGCACACCAAAGTTTGTTAATCTCTAGGAGACAGAACGCGTCTCCTTCCTGAGCGGTATGACGGCTGTGTTGGTCCCATGGTGCTTTTACTTGCGTACCATTGTTTGTACAGATGAACGTGGTACCTTCAGGCGTTTGGAAATTGCTCCAGAGGATGAACAAGACTTGTGGAGGTCCACAATTTTTTTTCTGAAGTCTTGGCTGACTTCTTTTGCTTTTCCCATGATGTCAAGCAAAGAGGCACTGAGTTTGAAGGTAGGCCTTGAAATACATCCACAGGTACACCTCCAATTGACTCAAATGTTGACAATTAGCATCAGAAGCTTCTAAAGCCATGAAACCATTTTCTGGCATTTTTCTGGAATTTTTCAAGCTGTTTAAAGGCACAGTCAACTTAGTGTATGTAAACTTCTGACCCACTGGAATTGTGATCAGTGAATTATAAGTGATTCCAACCTAAGTGTATGTAAACGTCCAACTTCAACTATATATTATTCGTAGCTGTCAATTTACCACGTCAATCCTATGCTGGCACAAAGACCGCATTCAATGAGCTGTATGCTCCTCCAGAATCGGCGCTCCTAGTGGCCGGGGACTTAAACTTAAATCCGTTTCATCTCATGCAACCAGAGGAAAAAAAACTAAAATCCACCTTTACTCCACACACAGAGACGCACACAAAGCTCTCCCTCGCCCTCCATTTGGCGAATCTGACCATATTTATATCCTCCTGATTCCTGCTTACAAGCAAAAACTTAAGTAGGAAGTACCAGTGACTCGCTCAATCAAAAAGTGGTCACGCTACAAGATTGTTTTGCTAGCACAGACTGGAATATGTTTCATCCAATGGCATTGAGGAGTATAGCACCTCCGTCACCGGCTTCATCAATAGGTGCATCGACAACGTCGTCCCCACATTGACCGTACGTACATTTCCAAACCAGAAGCCATGGATTACAGGCAACATACATACCCGAGCAAAAGGCTAGAGCTGCCATTTTCAAGGAGTGAGACACTAATCCGGACGCTTACAAGAAATCCCGCTATGCCCTCAGATGAACCATCAAACAGGCAAAGTGTCAATACAACACTGAGATTGAATCCTACTACACCGGCTCTGATGCTCGTCGGATATGGCAGGGCTTGAAAAAAATTACAGACCACAAAGGGAAACCCAACCATGAGCTGCCCAGTGACGCAAGCCTACCAGACGAGCTAAATGCCTCACATCAAGGTAAGCATCACTGAAGCATATATATGAGCACCAGCTGTTCCGGACAACTGTGTGATCACGCTCTCCCTCTCCCTGACCGAGTCTATAATACCTACATGTTTCAAACAGACCACCATAGTCCCTGTGCCCCAAAACATTTAAGGTAACCTGCCTAAATGATTACTGCCCCATAGCACACACGTCGGTGGCCATGAAGTGCTTTGAAAGGCTGGTCATGGCTCACATCAACACCATCATGCCGGAAACCCTAAGCCCACCCCAATTTGCATACCGCCCCATATCCACAGACAACGCTATCTCAATCATACTCCACACTGCCCTTTCCCACCTGGACAAAAGGAACACCTACGTGAGAATGCTGTTCATTGACTACAGCTCAGCGTTCAACACCATAGTGCCCACAAAGCTCATCACTAAGCTAAGGACCCTGGGACTTAACACCTCCCTCTGCAACTGGATCCTGGACTTCCTGACGGACTGACCCCAGGTGGTAATGGTAGGCAACAACACATCTGCCACGCTGATCCTCAACTGGGGCCCCTCAGGGGTGCGTGCTTAGTTCCCTCCTGTACTCCCTGTTCACCCACAACTGTGTGGCCAAGCACGACTCCAACACCATCATTAAGTTTGCTGACGACACAACAGTGGTAGGCCTGATCACCGACAACGATAAGACAGCCTAAAGGGAGGAGGTAGGAGACCTGGCAGCAGTGTGGTGCCAGGACAACAACCTCTCCCTTAACGTGAGCTGATCGTGGACTATAGTAAAAAGGAGGGCCGAACATTGATAGGGCTGAAGTGGAGCGGGTCAAGAGAATAAAGTTCCTTGGTGTCCACATCACCAACAAACTATCATGGTCCAAACACACTAAGACAGTTGTGAAGAGGGCACAACAACACCTTATAGATTTGGAATGGGTCCCCAGATCCTCAAAATTGTCTACAGCTGCACCATCGAGAGCATCCTGACCGGTTGCATCACTGCCTGATTTGGCAACTGCTCGGCATCTAACCGTAAATCACTGTAGAGGGTAGTGCGTATGACCCAGTACATCACTGGGGCCAAGGTTCCTGACATCCAGGACCTATATACTAGGCGATGTCAGAGGAAGGCCCAAAAAATGGTCAAAGACTTCAGTCACCCAAGTCATAGACTGTTCTCTCTGCTACTGCACGACAAGTGGTATCAGAGCACCAAGTCTAGGAACAAAAGGCTCCTTAACCTCTATGGGATCGGTTATCAAGGCAACTGGTTTGATACATTCACCTCTGAAGGTAAATAATGTACTTACATTCAGTAATTTTTCTCTGATTTGTCATCCTGAGGGTCCCAGAGATAAAATGTAGCATAGTTTTGTTTGATAAAATATTTTTTTATATTCAAATGTAGGAACTAGGTTCTACAGTTTGAACCCCTGCTGTGTCTGTCCCCATACAACCGGGAAGTAGTGTACTGGGAACAATGGGTTAGTCTGTGGACAGGTGTGTGCCATAATGTGCAGCCTGGTGACCTAGAGGCCGGAGAAGGAGCATGAGACAGTACCCCCGCCCGACAGGTGGCTCCAGCCGCAGGACGCCGACCTAGATGACAATCTCGGGTATCAGGAGCGGGAACCTGTCGATCCAGCTGAGGCGTGGGAGCATGGCGACCTAGAGCGCCGGAGAGAGAGCATACTTGACAGTGCCCCCTCCCCGGCGTGTTCGGCTCCAGCCGCAGGACGCCAACCACAGGGACGATCCCGGGGATCAGAAGTGGACCGATCGCCTCCACTGAGGCGCAGAAACCTGACGAACCGGCTGAGGCGTGAGAGCCTGATGAGCCGGCTGAGATCTCCCCGGTTGCCTCGGTCGACGCACAGGAACCTGTTCGCCCAGCTGAGGCATGGGAGCCTGTCGAGCCCACTGAGGCATGGGAGCCTGTCGAGCACGGTGAGGCATGGGAGCCTGTCGAGCCCGCTGAGGCATGGGAGCCTGACGATCCCACTGAGGTATGGAAACCTGTCGAGCCCGCTGAGGCATGGGAGCCTGTCGAGCCAGCTGAGGCAGGGGAACCCATCAAGGCATGGGAATAAGACAAACCAGCTGAGGCCTCCCAGGTAGCTCCGGTTCTAACACCCGGACCCGACATCACCTCCTTGATTACCTGCCCTATATATGTCACTCCCTTCGGTTCCTTCCCCAGGCGCCATTGTTTTATGTCTGTGCGTTGTTTTTTTGTTTCTTGTTTTGTATTATGTTTTGTTTATTGATCAAATCAAATCTGGGTAGCCATTTGATTAGATGTTCAAGAGTCTTATGGCTTGGGGGTAGAAGCTGTTTAGAAGCCTCTTGGACCTAGACTTGGCGCTCCGGTACCGCTTTCCGTGCAGTAGCAGAGAGAACAGTCTATGACAAGGGTGGATAGAGTCTGACAATTTTTAGGGCCTTCCTCTGACATCGCCTGGTATAGAGGTCCTGGATGGCAGGAAGCTTGGCCCCAGTGATGTACTGGGCCGTTCGCACTACCCTCTGTAGTGCCTTGCGGTCTGAGGCCGAGCAGTTGCCGTAACAGGCAGTGATGCAACCAGTCAGGATGCTCTCGATGGTGCAACTGCAGAACCTTTTGAAGATCTGAGGACCCATGCCAAATCTTTTCAGTCTCCGGAGGGGGAATAGGTTTTGTCGTGCCCTCTTCACGACTGTATTGGTGTGCTTGGACCATGTTAGTTTGTTGGTGATGTGGACACCAAGGAACTTGAAGCTTTCAACCTGCTCCACTGCAGCCCCGTCGATGAGAACGGGGTGTGTGCTCGGTCCTCTTTTTCCTGTAGTCCACAATCATCTCCTTTGTCTTGATCACGTTGAGGGAGAGGTTGTTGTCTTGGCACCACAGGGCCAGGTCTCTGACCTCCTCCCTATAGGCCTTCTTGTTGTTGTTGGTGATCAGGCCTACCACTGTTGTGTCATTGGCAAACTTAATGATGGTGTTGGAGTTGTGCCTGGCCGTGCAGTCATGAGTGAACAGGGAGTATAGGAGGGGACTGAGCACGCACCCCTAAGGGGCCCCTGTGTTGAGGATCAGCATGGCGGGTGGCCTGTCCGGAAGTACAGGATACAGTTGCAGAGGCAGGGGTTTAGTCCCAGGGTCCTTAGCTTATTGATGAGCTTTGAGGGCACTATGGTGTTGAACGCTGAGCTGTAGTCAATGAACAGCATTCTCACATTAGGTGTTCCTTTTTGTCCAGGTGGGAAAGGGCAGTGTGGAGTGCAATAGAGATTGCATAATCTGTGGATCTGTTGGGGCGGTATGCAAATTGGAGTGAGTCTTGGGTTTCTGGGATAGTGGTGTTGATGTGAACCATGACCAGCCTTATAAAGCACTTCATGACTACAGGCGTGAGTGTTCCCGGGAGAGCAGTATATCATTCACGTCGGGCTCGTCAGACTCGTTAAAGGAAAAAAAGGAATTTGCCAGTCCGTGGTGAGTAATCGCAGTCCTGATGTTATTTTCGGTCATAAGAGACAGTAGCGGCAACATTATGTACAAAATAAGTAAAAAAATAAGTTACAAACAACACAAAGAAACAAACAAAAAAACACAATTGGTTGGGGACACGTAAAAACGTCAACCTTCTTCTCCGCCACCATCTTAATCTACTCCCGGTACTTCCTGGTTCCCAAAAAAGGGGAAGGGATTTTCCCCATTCTGGACCTATGGATCCTCAACAGTAGTTCACATTCCATATGCTTACATTCAATGTGCTGTCTCGTTCTAGTCATCGAAGCAACTGGTTAATTTCAGTTGACTTGCAGGAGGCTTATTTTCACACAAGCATCCTGCTAGCACACTGGAGGTTTCTAAGGTTTGCTTTTCAAGGCACAGCCTACAAATACCTTGCTTTTCTTGAGCTAGGGTTCAGCGTCTGTGTACACAGTGCCACCTCAATTGTTGATTAAGGTGACCTCATGTCTCTCAGGGCTCCGTCACTGGAAGAGCCCCTCGATCCTCGTTCTTGCCACTTTTTCTGGGGTAGTGGCAACAAGGAAAGTGGTGACGACGTGCCACTCACAGACTGGGGCGCAGTTCACGAGAGGAATGCAACAAAAGCAGTGTGGACCCCACAACTCTGCATTGTTCACATAAATTACCTTGAATTGCTGACAGTGTTTCTTGCTCTGGGACACTTTCGACCCTTCATTCAGAATTGTCACGTCGTTATAGGAACCGACGATATGACTGTGGTGGCTTACACCAACCGTCAGGGTGGCACTCGCTCCCTGCTCTTACACAGACTATCTGTCAGGATTATTCTGTGGAGCAGAGCAGCGATCTGCTGACCCAAGCGAACAGAAATATTTGACTTTATGCATAAGATCTGTGGCAATTACAATTGTCTCGCCTTGGAGCTTGTGGCTTGCTCCCTGCCACTTTGCCCTTCTACGGAAAAAAGAGTGGCTTCACCATTTGTGTCCAGTATGCATGTTGTGCATATACAGAACCAGTCCAAAGTTTTGACACACCTACTCATTCAAGGGTTTTTTCTTTATTTGTACTATTTTCTACATTGTAGAATAACAGTGAAGACATCCACACAATGAAATAACACATATGGAATCATGTAGTAACCAAAAAAGTGTTAAGCAAATCAAAATATATTTTAGATTCTTCAGTAGCCACCCTTTGCCTTGATGACATATTTTTATGCTCTTGGCATTCTCTCAACCAGCTTCAACTGGAATGCTTTTCCAACAGTCTTGAAAGAGTTCCCACATGCTGAGCACTTGTTGGCTTCACTCTGAGGTCCAACTCATCCCAAACCATCTCAACTGGGTTGAGGTTGGGTGATTGTGGAGGCCAGGTCATCTGACGCAGCACTCCATCACTCTCCTTCTTTGTCGAATATCCCTTACACAGCTTGGAGATCTGTTAGGTCATTGTCCTGTTGAAAAACAAATGATCCTCCCACTAAGTGCAAACCAGATGAGATGGCGTATCGCTGCAGAATGCTGTGGTAGCCATGCTGGTTAAGTGTGCCTTGAATTCTAAATAAATCACTGACAGTGTCACCAGCAAAGCACCCCCACACCATCACACCTCCTCCATGCTTCATGGTGGGAACCATACATGCATAGATAATCCGTTCACCTACTCTGCATCTCTTCCTCTTATTGGTGTCCTTTAGTAGTGGTTTCTTTCCAGCAATTCAACCATGAAGGCCTGATTCACGCAGTCTCCTCTGAACATTTGATGAGATGTGTCTGTTACTTGAATTCTGTAAAGCATTTATTTGGGCTGTAATTTCTGAGGCTGTTAACTCTAATGAAATTAACCTCTGCAGCAGAGGTAACTCTGGGTCTTCCTTTCCTGTGGCGGTATTCATGAGAGCCAGTGTCATCATAGTGCTTGATGGTTTTTGCGACTGCACTTGAAGAAACTTTCAAGGTTCTTACATTTTTCCGGATTGACTGACCTTCATGTCTCAAAGCAAGGATGTTTCAGCATGACAATGCCCCCGTGCACCAAGCGAGGTTCATACAGAAATGGTTTGTTGAGATCGGCCTGGCCTGCACAGAACCCTGACCTCAACCCCACCGAACACCTTTGGGATGAATTGGAACCACATCAGTGCTCTTTTGGCACTGTCTCCAACATCTAGTAGAAAGCCTGCCCAGAAGAGTGGAGGCTGTTATAGCAGCAAAGGGGGGACCAATTCCATATTAATGCCCATGATTTTGGAATGAGATGTTCGACGAGCAGGTGTCCACATACCATTTAGTGTACATGGGAACAGAGACCAGCAGCCTTCCATTGTAAATATATTTTATTTTGTGAAGTGGTTCCTTGAATCACACAACACAATTGTCATTCATATTTTGGCCCATGGTGTTAGACCTTATTGGGAGGGGGGGGGACAAGTGACTTGAGCTTTCAGGCAAGTAAAGAAATCTGTCCTACTAAATAAGTTAATGTCAAGCCCAATTATACTGGAAGTTTAATATGAATTCATCTCAATCTGTGATTCTGTTATAGATCCTGATGCAAATACAATGATTCCAGAATTGTAGCTGGTATTCTTATAATTTTTACGAATCTCAACTGAAGCATCTGCAACATTTACGATATGACTTTATTTCTGTGAGTGAGTAGTTTATAATCAGCAACAGTTGGCTATAGAGGCTTGGATGTGCAGAGGGCCCCTGGCAGCAGGCTTGGTACATCTTAGCATAAGGCTAATGTGTTTAAGTCGTCCTACAGACAGCAGGGCAAATTACTAATATTCTATTTGCATGTTTTTTAAATGCTATGCTGTGGGGAGACGAACCGACCGACCGACCTGCTCCGGGACGACAACTGTTTGATTTAAGCAAATGTTACAGCAGTTTAAATACCACACATCATTTGTATTCTGCATCCATGGGAGCCAGAAGAGAGGCTGGGAAATGGCATGGTGGGGGACTGCAGCTTGCGAGGGGAATTTGCTTGCGAGGCCCTGGTGCTTGATGGTTGCCAAATCAATGAAACAAACAGAAGGGCTCTGAATGTCAGAGTCTACAAGATTGAAGACCTTAAATTTGGTCACTGGTGATTGGCTCATAGGGAAAATTCAGTCTAAAAAGGTCAGCATCCACACCAACACTTCTCATACTGAATTATAAATACATTTTCCATGTTCCTGTGGTTCACTGGCCTCCAGTTTTAAATGCTTTTAAATCAACTGAAATCTCTTCAAAATTCTCTGACATTACCAATGCAAAGTGCAAAAAGTTTTTGGCAACATAGAAGGTAGTGCAAAAGAAATCCAAATTCCTTTAATGGCCAGTCAGTGGAATGGAAAGTAAACAATAATTTACCCACTCATTACTTCATGTAGTTTTTATAGTGTAGTGGCAAAAAAAATAGGGTCGTGGTCAATAGACGACCACACCATAGCAAAACATTTTCAAAGGAAAATTTAAATCGGTATTCTAGTTGGACAAATCAGGTAGCACTTCCCAGTTTCACTGTTTAAAAAAGTTTCTCACTACTGAACACAACCTAGGTTTGCCAAACACTGCATTGCTGTTAAGTCAAGCCACAGCATACAGTCTTGTCAGTATTGGGACGTTTGAGGTCTAGTGGTGGGAGTCCTGCATCATGGTGGGCAACTAAAGCTCCCTTATGGATGGATGGTGTGTGGGAGGAGGCCTTCTACAAAGAACCAGGTGGCTGTACAGCAGGGGCTCTTAGCAAGGGGGTAACACAGCAAGACTGGAGGGGAGGAGGACGTTATATATCTGGCAGAGGGAGCCAGATACAAGCTGAGGCCCTCCATCCTGACAAACACAGGCCTTAGGCAATGTGGGCCTTTCTCCAAGTCTATGAGGAATGATGGCGATCTCTATGTTATAAAACCTGGTATTCAGGCATTTTAAAGGCTTCTTCTATTCATGTGCTGAGAGCCTCATGATGATGAGAAGCTGGTCAGAAATTATTTATAGCCTCTCGTCCAATTTCTCACTCTAAATTCTTAGATGCTATACATAAACATGTCAAGAAATTGACTTTCACATACATGGCAGAGACAAGACAAGACATTAAACATTTTTCACTTTCCAGACAAGTAGAGGAAGTTGGTGTGGTAAATGACATGAGGGTGGTGGGGGTCAGGGAGATTTGAGTGAAAATCCTCTTTAAAGGGTCTGGAGCGGAGATCGTCAGTGACGAGCCTGAATGAGGTCAGCCTTAACCCAGCCAATTAAGAGAAATACCGGTCTGTAACAGCCAGTGAGACGCACACATAAACCCATACACACACTCCATCAGAATGCAGAGCAGGCACTGCCGCCTAACCACACACCAGCACGTTGGGAGTCTGACAGACAGATGAGAATAGTACCCCCATATTATATTAGAACTGGCACTCTGCACTGCATCCATGGCTCAGGGCCCAAATTGGTGAACGTCTCTTTGGTAGACTATGTACATCTACATCGGACTCCACATTACAGCACTGAATAAAGTGGTACTATTCTGGTAGTAGTATGCAAACAAGTTATAGCAACTCACAATCACGTCTACGTATTGGTTAATGTCCTTAGTTAATGCCACTGTCAACATTACTGAGACAACAACTAATAATACTACTGATAACAACTTACTATAAATACTACTCAGTTCCTGACATTCTTAGTTATTGAAATATAGAAAACAATTCAAGTTGGAATCCGTAATAGTGAAAGTGCCAGTCCGTTTGGGTTTTTACAACAACAAAGAAGTTCCTGCAAACAACAAACACTGTTTTTTCCCCCCTCGTACATCATTGCACGCGCGATAGAACTGCAGAATATGTACTGCCATTTTTTTTTACCACACTGCTCTACTCACCTCACCTCAGTTTTGTCCACGAAACAAAAACAATAATAAAGGTGCTGGGGGCAAACAGTGGCGCCGCTTCCCCTAATTTGGATTCCATCTTTAAGGAACCTCAATGCCATAATCTTAATAATTCTCACACACAATTTCCAATCCTCTTCACCAAAGGAAGTAAATTGTCAGCCCTATAATGACTGAATTAAAATGAAATGAAATAGCTGATGTACTCTCTATCTTAAGTCCTGTATTAGTTTTGACCCGAGCAATTTAGATTGGCAAAACCCCAACAGTCTGGGAAATGGTTTGAGCAGATAACACTCAACACATTGGCCCAGAGAAGACATGGGGTTGGTAAAAATACCAACCAGTTACTGGGGAGCTAAAATCCATGGCCACTACTTGTAAACAACATGTGCTACCCTAGTACTGTAGCTAGTTGCCATTGGAAAGCATGTTAAAGCTCTGAAAACAGGAACATCTAGCCTGAATAATGACTGATCTTTTCCAAAAGTAAATTGCTTAATATTATTGTCCATGAAGGAATTGTAGTCCCCTAATCTTCAAAAGAAAATCATTAGAAATGGTTAATGACTGATATGGGCTACAAAGAACGAGTCATTGTTTACTACTACAAAGAAGACATATTGTACTGTACACGTGTGCAGAATGTTCCAAGTGTCAACAACACAAGATTGTTTATGAAAATGAAACACGAGTGGGTCCAACGTGAATCACCAGTAGTCATTTCACCTACTGCAACACCGCCCATCATAACAGACGCTCTCTTCACATTGTCATTACTCATCCCCTGCTCTGCATGAAACGTGAATGAGTTCAAATCTCCCATTAGCCCTTGCAGAGAGCATTGGCAAGGTTTTGTGAGAAGTTTTGAAATAGCACTCAGTGGAGCAGCAGATAACAAAGCATGGACGAGACAATCTCCTTTAATTTATATGAAGTCATAGCCTGACGACTCACACTAAATTCTTCCACTGCTCTGTCATTCCCTACATACTTTAGTCTGAGACTGCCATCATTGGAGTTATTTGTGGTGACAAGGGGCACCGGGGGAATTGTACAAAACAAAGTCCTCAGCAATTGGATCGTCTCTAACCAATCAGAGTATCAAAGCCAATAACACATTTTCAAACTGCCACTCTACCCACTTGTGTTCTGGCTCTGGGTTTCTGGACCAATCAATCAGACGGCCTCAACTGTGTTTGCATTCCGTGAAGGGTCAGAGAGGTACTCAGATCCAGACTCATCGAGGAGAAGAAACTAACATCCATGGGCGTGGCGTATCGTTTGGCCAGAGCAAGGAGTCTGGGTAGCCAGGCAAATGTAGTCAGAGAAGTGATCTCCCTCCAGCATGTTGGACCTGACTCAGCATGGAGAGAGAATGGGGGAGAGAGGGAGAGAGAGGAGGGGGCGGAGAAAGAGGGGGCAGAGGGAGAGTGAGAGGAAGAGCGATAAAGAGAGGGGGGATAGAGAGAGATAGAGGGAATGGCAGAGAGAAATTGACTTGTCTGCAGCAACCCTTCTCACAGTCATATCGACAGGGGGGTGGAGGGGAGGCGAGATCAGCACCTCATCCATTCTGGAAAGGCTCTGGTCAGCTGATGAATAGCTCATACCGTAGGTAAATAAGAGGACACTTTTCTAAATCTACTTACACATTTATTCACTGTAGGTGGCACATACAAAAATCAAACACACAACGCTGGTGGTGCTAGCATTGGACCCACTACGTTAGCCCACAAATTGCCTAGACCTGCATGTAACATCCCTTTATCCAGATAAGACTTCCTCTTAGCATCATGGCCTACACAGAACTGCTTGTAAGAGAGAATAGGGTATGAAACAGGTGAATATAAAGAGTAACGTTATGTGATTATTTCTGGAGGAACATGATGCATACCCATTCATCAGAGACGATCCCTCCTGAACACCCCAAACGGTTTGTTCCTCAATAACTGTTCAGCAGCACTAAAGTCTCTTCAGAATGCAGTCCACCCCTGTGGTTGTGAGATGAAGAGTCTCTAATAGGTTCTATCTATTGGCAGATAAGACCGAGAGAGAGGAGAGTGTAGAGCAGCCTTTACTGAGGGGAGATTCCCCTGGGTCGCCCTGAAATTTCCTGAGGTACATTAATTATATGAACCGCTGCATTGGTTCAACTTTCAAGGCAAAGAGGATAGTTAACTACAGTAAGTGCCGCACTACATTATCGTATTAATCGCTATATTCTCAGGCAGCCCAAATGCCATTGTAATAACGATTAATTATTAAATGCCCCAATTTTACTTCAATACACATGGAAATAGTGTTTTATTGAAAAATGTAAAGTGGTGCAAAGTGGTCTAATTGAGCCTAATGCAGGAATACATGTAGTTATGAAGACTATGATTTGGTGAAAATGCAAACTAGCCTAGCGATTAAGAGTGTTGGTCCAGTAACCAGAAGGTCGCTGGTCCAAATCCCTAAGCCAGCAAGGTAAAACAAATCTACTGTTCTGCCCTTGACCAAGACAGTTAACCCCAACAACAACTGCTCCCGGGCGCCAATGACGTGGACATCGATTAAGGCAGTCCCCCGTACCTCTCTAATTTAGAGGGGTTGGGATAAATGCACAAGCATTCAGTTGTGCAACTGACTAGGTATACCCTTTCCCTGACTCAGGGAGAAAGCAGTGTGCACACAGAAAAGGAAGCGTAAATAATTTCCCCCACATCCATAATCGACTAATTGTTAGTCAAGCAATTATATTACGAGAAAATGTAAAGAGAGTGCAAGCCAAGTGCTGTCTCAATGTTTTGTTCTGCACACCAATTCACAGTCTGAGAAGGGAGAGTTAGGAGACAGGCAGGTAGTGATACTGTAGGCCTACCTGTACTTTCAATCCATGTCATCACGCAAGTGTGGTTCTGTACACTTACACCATATTTTGGGTACTTAACGTACCATTTACTAGCCCACCACTGGAAATAAACTTAGGTCTAATCATGATTCTACACACATCGACTGACTAACCACTGACATCCTGAAGGGGGATTCTCATTAGTATTCACTCTGTCCAAACCTAACCCACCAACCATATACACCGTAGTCGCATGTACCATATTGAGGTGGCTGCTTGTAAAGTGTTATGGCTGTAACTACGCATACAGACATGCCTTTCAAGTGTCCACACTGTGACATCAGATCTAGACAGAGCACCTTGATAAGGATGTGCTTACCATCCTCTCTTTATTCAAAGACGTGACGTGGTTTGAGAGGCTCAATTCTCTTGTGAAGCCATTATTTTATATCCTCCAGTTTCAGAGTCATAACAAGTCTTGAGGAAGGGCTGGCTAAAGAGAGGCATCGTCTTCCTCCAAACACAAAGGGAGACAGGAAGACATTTCAGAAATAAAATGTAACTTGTTACAGTTGTTCTGCTGTGAACCAATCACAGAGTAGGGGTGCCCAATTCCAGTCCTGGAGGGCGTAGCCACTTATGGCAGTTAAATTGCACTCACCTGGTGTCCCAGGTCTGAATTAGTCCCTGATTAGAAGGAGTGGATGAAAACAATAACTGTTTTGGGCCTCCAGGACCGGAATTGGGCAGCCCTGACAGAGGATGATAGAGAATAGCAGGGCCTGTGTATAACGTTATTATAATGCAATGCAATGTAACGAAATTAAGGAAAATGCTGACATTTTCATACATGGCAAATGCATATAAGTAAATGATGGCGTCTTAACTCTATTCATGTAAAAGCTTAAAACGAAAATTAACAATTTCTACACAAGGCACATATCAGAGGTAGCTTTAGTCAGTCATGAAATGCACATTTTGTTTGAGTAGTGACAAGCCAGTCTGTCTTGCCTTGACCAGTCTAGATCGGTTAATTGAACTTACACTCTACACTCTACAATTACATTAATTACCATGAATTTTGTCTGCAAATTGAGAAGCTTGAATGGTTTGAATTCATGGACAAACCAGGCATTCTGATAGAAATCTAATAGAAATCCAAATGACTTCTGTTTTTCACTGAAATTCAACAAATACATTTACTGTAGATATGGTTTGACTATGCGGTGAGATGCCATGACCAATCGCGTTACATTATTGCAGGGTTTCCCAAACTCACGTTTTTTGCCCTAGCTAATTCAACTAATCATCAAGCTTTCCAAACTCGGTTCCGAGGACCGAGTTTGGGAAACGCTGCATTAATGACGTGACATCAGCTGTTACTAAAAAAAATATATTTTACCAAGGCTTTTTTGGTGGGGGATTCAAGAGCTCTTATCAACGTGCCTTATGCACCATTGACGTATACAGTATACTATGCATTTAATTCAAAAGGCAAATGAAATTACTTCTGTGTATTAACAGAGTAAAATGTTGAAGGACCATGAACCAAAACAATAAATGTCCCTTTGTCCTTTCACTGATCTCTCTCTGAAGGATATAATGAACAATGAAACAAGTGGAAATTATTATTTAGTCCAATTTCTTGTCACGTCCAGGCCTGAATAGACAGGCTGGCGTGTTTTTGCTTTGGTTTTGGTGTAGTTTTTTTTTGTTCTAGGTGTTATATATCTATGTTGGGGTAATGGTTCCCAATTAGAGGCAGCTGTGTGTCGTTGTCTCTAATTGGGAACCATATATATATTTGGGGTTTTCATTTAGGTTTTGTGGGTGATTGTTTGAGCATAGCTTGTTTGTGTTTAGTGTGTTCGATGTCACGATCTTCGTTACGTTTGCCTTTTGTTGTTTTACCCAGTTACGTTCATATTAAAAATGTATACTGGAAGCATCGCTGCGTCTTGGTCTGTCCATTATGAAGATCGTGACATTTCTCACTGAGGCCTTGGGCCTAGAGTATTGATTCACATTTCCAAAGTGCAAAAAGTGTTCTCTTGTATTTGAAAATGTTTTCCAAACCTCATTGTGCTGTGTACCATTTATGACTAGACTACCACGGTCTCACTCGAGGACAATGTGAATTGAAAGGAGCATGTACATTCCAGTATGCCTTAGAATCTATAATATACAGTGCCTTTGGAAAGTATTCAGACCCCTTGGCTTTTTCCATGTTTTTGTTACATTACCACTTTATTCTAAAATGTATTAAGTTGTTTTTTTCCCCCTCATCAATCTACACACAATACCCCATAATGACAAAGCAAAAACAGGTTTTTAGAATTGTTTGCTAATTTATAAAAATGCAAAAACTGAAATATCACATTTACATAAGTATTCAGACCCTTTACTCAGTAGTTTGTTGAAGCACCTTTGGCAATGATTACAGCATCGAGACTTCTTGGGTATGACGCTACAATCTTGGAAAACCTGTATTTGAGGAGTTTCTCCCATTCTTCTCTGCAGATCCTCTCAAGCTCTGTCAGATTGGATGGGGAGCGTTGCTGCACAGCTATTTTCAGGTCTTTCCTGAGATGTTTGATCGGGTTCAAGTCCGAGCTCTGTCTGGGCCACTCAAGGACATCCAGAGACTTGTCCCGAAGCCACTCCTGCGTTGTCTTGGCTGTGTGCTTAGGGTCCTTATCCTGTTGGAAGATGAACCCTCGCCATAGTCTGAGGTCCTGAGCGGTCCTGAGGTTTTCATCAAGGATCTCTGTACTTTAGGTGCCTTTTGGCAAACTCCAAGTGGGCTGTCATGTGCCTTTTACCGAGGAGTTGCTTCCATCTGGCCACTCTACCATAAAGGCCTGATTGGTGGAGTGCTGCAGAGATGGTTGTCCTTATGGAAGGTTCTCCCATCTCCACAGAGGAGCTCTGTCAGTGACCATTGGGTTCTTGGTCACCTCCCTGACCAACTTCCTTCTCCCCCAATTGCTCAGTTTGGCCAGGTGACCAGCTCTAGGAAGAATCTTGGTGGTCCAAACTTCTTCCATTTAAGAATGATGGAGACCACTGTGTTCTTGGAGACCTTCAATGCTGCAGAAATGTTTTGGTACCCATCCCCAGATCTGTTCCTCGACACAATCCTGTCTCAGAGCCCAATGGACAATTCCTCCGACCTCATGGCTTGGTTTTTGCTCTGACATGCACTGTCAACTGTGGGACCTTATATAGACAGGTGTGTGCCTTTCCAAATCATGTCCAGTCAATTGAATTTACCACAGGGGGACTCCAATCAAGTTGTAGAAACATCTCAAGGATGATCAATGGAAACAGGATGCACCTGAGCTCAATTTCGAGTCTCATAGCAAAGGGTCTGTAAATAAGGTATTTCCGTTTTTTAATTTGTATACATTTGCAAACATTTCTAAAAACCTGTTTCCCCTTTGTCATTATGGGCTATTGTATGTAGATTGCTGAGAACAAAATGATATTTAATCAATTTTAGAATACGGCTGTAACGTAACAAAATGTGGAAAAATCTGAATACTTTCTAAAGGCATTGTATGTTCCATTTAGCGGACCCATTTAGCCAAAGTGACTTAGTAGCCCTGGGAATCAAACCCACAACCCCGGCATTGCAAGCGCCATGCTTTACCAACTGAGCCATACGGGACTGTGTCTACACCATAAAAGAAAGTTATCAGACAGTGTAACAGGAATTCTATTGAATATGCCTAGAAATCTTACATGCTTTAAAGAAAAGTGTGAATTGAAGTATTCCCAGTTTTGCCCAATATGCATGTTATCCAAATGGAGTGGGCCTCTGCTCTGAGTCTTAAAGAGCTGGTGGAGAGGAGAGGGAAGAACAATCTATTTAATCACAGAATTTCTAAACCCAGAGGCCCAACATCGCGATACTTCCCAGGAACGCTTTGCGACGCAGACTCGAGAGACCAGACCGGGGGTTTGGGAAGTCAATGAGAGAAGTGAAAAATTCTTCCTTAGTTGTAAATGTTCTCTATTTCTAAAGGCGCAACCTATATTCGAGCCAATGTCTTAATTAGCTGAACATGTAAATACTCCAACCTCGTAAAAGTAACATTTTGGTGAAGAAAAAAAAACTTTATTTCGAAGGAGTGCCGACATGCACATGCGCAGTTCTGCGAGACACGACCATTAGACTCACTTCCTCATGACGTTGCTTACAAGCCTGATTGGGGATTTCTATTGGAGAAGAAGTTTCTAGGCATCTTCATACTAAACCATCTTTGGTTTAATTATGCTTAACTCAAAGTAATTCTGATTTTGATAATGCCAGAGGACGAATGCATCCCAGAAGACACTGCTACTGCCATGGCAACAGAACAGGCTGGACCGTGAAAAACACCTTGAACAAATCTATTTATGAAAATCCAACATGCCAATACCACGCTTTAGATAGAGCAGATAGAATCCATGGCTACACTGATCCAACATTCCACTTTACCTTATATACATACATGAATATATACATACATGAATATATACATACAGAATGACTATGAAGGGGCAGGGTTCAAGGTAGAACAGCAGCACATGAAAGTACATATGTAAAGAGTATGTATGCATCAAAATCTTTGCAGTGCATTGCGGGTTATGTGGGTTGTACTTTCTTTAAATTTGGAAGTTGTTTGGTTAGAACATTTCAGAATTATACTCTCAACTGATGATGCGTGCATTTTTTTTCCAGGTGATTCGTTTAGTTTAAGTTTAATAAGAAATATGGTCAATGGGTTATGGATTAAATTATGGTTTACATTACATGCTTTGCAGTTCACTGCTTGACGACCATGTGTCATCTGATTGGAGGTTATAAATAATAAATTATTCTCTGAGAACAAATACTTTGTATATTTTCTGTGACAAGTGTGTATGTGTGTGTGTGTGTGTGTGTGTGTGTGTGTGTGTGTTTGTGTAAATACTAGTTCAAATATCTCAATTACTTTCACATACATTTCGAAGTAAGTACTATTCAGATATGTTTTATTTGCAAAGACAAGTATTTGAATATTGGCATGTATTTGAAAATACTCAAATACACTGACTCAAATACACTCCGATGTGTGTGTGTGTGTGTTTGTGGATATAGGATTTTGGTTCTAATTAGACTCCACTGATGATGCCAGTCTATTTGCACAAGTTCTTTGTTCTATTGGTACTTAATTAATTTGGTTTTGCTGATGCCAAGAAATGAAAATAAATCGATAAGTATGAACACTTAATCCCCCAAGATGAATATTTTTTTTTTAAAGCTGCAGTAAGAGACCCAACAAACAAAACAATGAAATGCAGTTGATAATAAAAGGAGTGTCCTTTGTAAAACGTGGTTGCCTATCACATAAGTTATTGTTGTTGCAATGTGGTTTCAATAGAAACACCTGACGTCTACAGGCCATAAGGTTATCTGCGGGGACAAAAACACAAACAGGAAAAAACTGTAATGGTCTGTTAACCTGCACACAAACATTGACTGAAACTACAGCGTATGACCTCATTCTCTCATCACAGGATAGTGTGTTTCGCTTTATCAAACAGCTCTGCGTATCACTCTAGCAGCGTGCTCTTTGACTGCATGGTGACTGCTGCTGTGACTGCAGTTGGAAAGCCTTCTCACAGTTACAGTTGCTTTACAAACACCCACTCCACTGAGTTCCATTGGTGTAACAGAATCATATGGCGGGTAAAAGAATGCAGACGGTTCAATGTAAGCTAGCTGATATTACAACACAGCACTGTAAGTTATGCAATGTGCCATGCGTATCACCCTAGGGCATGATATTGCGCTCAATATGAAAACGTTATACAAAGAGCATGCAGGGAAGGTCTGAAACAAATACTAAAAACCACTATAGTACTGAGCACAGATTCTTGTGGTAGAAATCAGAGGCAATAATGCATGACAGAGCAAAGCCAGTCAGTACCCAGAACAAACAAGATACATTTTGGTGGTGGACTAATGTCAATAGTGCCAGTGAAAAGCTAGAGGCATACACACAAATCCAAGATGGCGTAGCAGTGCAGACATGTTTTGTCGTCCTCTCGTGTACTTTTGTATTTTTCGTCTTTTTTTGTATATATTTAAATTTTATTTTTTATTTTATTTTTATTTCACCATTATTTAACCAGGTAGACAAGTTCTCATTTACAACTGCGACCTGGCCAAGATAAAGCAAAGCAGTTCGACACATACAACAACACAGAGTTACACAAGGAGTAAACAAACATACAGTCAATAATACAGTAGAAAAACAAACCTATATACAATGTGTGCAAATTAGGTAAGATAAGGAACGTAAGGCAATAAATAGGCCATAGTGGCGAAGTAATTACAATATAGCAATTAAACACTGCAATGGTAGATGTGCAGTAGATGAATATGCAAAGTAGAAATACTGGGGTGCAAAGGAGCAAGATAAATAAATTAATAAGGTAGGGGATGAGGTAGTTGGTTGGGCTATTTACAGATGGGCTATATACAGGGTTGTACAATCTCTCTTCCATTTTTAAATTAAATATAACTTCCGGTAACCTGCCTCACCCAGTGTGATACGGAACCGCTATTTTTTTAGACCCAGAAACTCCATCAGAAGCTACTAGCTATTTAGTCATTGTTAGCCACTGCTAGTGGCCTTTACCTTCTGCACAGACACCAGCCCTTTTTTTTGCCTGGATAATACTTGCCAGCCTACCAGTATCGGACTGTTTTCTCCACTACAACGCCGGACTCCTGCCGTAAACCCTGGACCATTACTCCTGATCATCACAGGTAGGTAGCTGCCACCAAGTGGCCCAGCCCCGAAGCTAGCCCTGAGCCAGGCCCACCTCCCGGCCTACTCAGTGATCACCCGGACACAACCCAAACACAGCTAGAATCCACTACTCCACCGGTTCCTTTCCGTAAGCTCTGAACCTTTGGATTGGATCATCGCTAGCTAGCTGCTACCGAGTGGCTATAGCGGCTAACGCCCTTGCCCCGAAGCTAGCACCGGTTAGCCACGAGCCAGGCACATCTCCCGGCTAGCTAACAAAATTACTACAACTACAATACCTCTTTCGCCATCTGGCTTGGACCCTTTGTCGACACGGCGCCTCCGCCATACCACCACGACTGGTCTGCCTATGAAACTCCATCCGCTGTGCCTTCAACCGGCCTTTGCCGGACGTCGGAGCAGATGCTTCTACTTACCCCGGCCTGCTAACTTTAAACCTGTGTCTCCCGCGTGCTAGCGTAGTAACGACTGCCCCGCGGCTTCCCTGTTCCATCTATTGCTGTACACTGGTCCCTATGATCACTTGGCTACATAGCTGATGCCTGCTGGACTGTTCATTAATCAGGGTACTCCATTTTGTTTATTTTTGTTTATCTGTCGGCCCCAGCCGTGAACTCAGGCCCTGTGTGTAGTTAACCGACCCTCACTGCCCATTCATCACCATTTTACCTGTTGTTGTTGTCTTAACTGATTAGCTGTTGTTGTCTTACCCATTGTTGTACTAGCTAGCTCTCCCAATCAACACCTGCGATTGCTTAATGTCTCGCTTTATGTCTCTCTCAAATATCAATATTCTTTGTATACTGTTGTTTAGGATATTTATCATTGTTCTAGTTTGCTGCTGATCCCCTAGTCCCACTCAACATGCCTCAGGATACCTCCTTTGTCCCACCTCCCACACATGCGGTGACCTCACCAAGCATAACTAGCGCCAGAGATGCAACCTCTCTTATCATCACTCGGTGCCTGGGTTTACCTCCACTGTACCCGCACCCACCATACCCCTGTCTGTACATTATGCCCTGAATATATTCTACCATGCCCAGAGATCTGTTCCTTTTATTCCCTGTCCCCAACGCACTAGACGACCAGTTTTGATAGCTTTTAGCCGTACCCTCATCCTACTCCTCCTCTGCTCCTCGGGTGATTTGGAGGTTAACCCAGGCCCTGCGTGTCCCCAGGCTCTCTCATTTGTTGACTTCTGTAACCGAAAAAGCCTTGGTTTCATGCATGTTAACTTTAGAAGCCTCCTCCCTAAGTTTGTTTTATTCACTGCCCTAGCACACTCTGCCAACCCGGATGTCCTAGCCGTGTCTGAATCCTGGCTCAGGAAGACCACCAAAAACCCTGAAA
This sequence comes from Brachymystax lenok tsinlingensis, assembly GCA_030435695.1. NCBI lineage: Eukaryota > Metazoa > Chordata > Actinopteri > Salmoniformes > Salmonidae > Brachymystax > Brachymystax lenok. Next base: position 12,703,316 of record CM059801.1, read on the forward strand.
TTTCCATCCCTAACTATAACATTTTCCGACAAGATAAAACTGCCAAAGGGGGCGGTGTTGCAATCTACTGCAGAGATAGCCTGCAGAGTTCTGTCTTACTATCCAGGTCTGTACCCAAACAATTCGAGCTTCTACTTTTAAAAATCCACCTTTCCAGAAACAAGTCTCTCACCATTGACCTAAACTGGGACATGCTTAACACCCCGGCCATCCTACAATCTAAGCTTGATGCCCTCAATCTCACACAAATGATCAATGAACCCACCAGGTACAACCCCAAATCCGTAAACACGGGCACCCTCATAGATATCATCCTAACCAACTTGCCCTCCAAATACACCTCTGCTGTTTTCAACCAAGATCTCAGCAATCACTACCTCATTGCCTGCATCCGTAATGGGTCTGCGGTCAAATGACCACCCCCTCATCACTGTCAAACGCTCCCTAAAACCCTTCAGCGAGCAGGCCTTTTTTATCAACCTGGCCCGGGTATCCTGGAAGGATATTGACCTCATCCCGTTAGTAGAGGATGCCTGGTCATTCTTTATAAGTGCCTTCCTCACCATCTTAAATAAGCATGCCCCTTTCATTTTTTTTTTTTACCAAGAACAAATATAGCCCTTGGTTCTCTCCAAACCTGACTGCCTATGACCAGCACCAAAATATCATTCTGCATTAGCATCAAAAAGCCCCTGTGATATGCAACTTTTCAGGGAAGTTAGGAACCAATATACACAGGCAGTTACGAAGCTAAAGCTAGCTTTTTCAAGCAGAAATTTGCATCCTGTAGCACAAACTCAAAAAAAGTTCTGGGGAACTGTAAAGTCCATAGAGAATAAGAGCACCTCCTCCCAGCTGCCCACTGCACTGAGGCTAGGAAACACTGTCACCCCCGATAAATCCATTATAATTGAGAATTTCAATGAGCATTTTTCTACGGCTGGCCATGCTTTCCACCTGGCTACCCCTACCCCGGTCAACAGCCCTGTATACTTCTGGCCCTTCTTTGGACACTCTGTTAACTAACCTGCAGACGAGCTTCAATGCCATACAACTCTCTTTCCATGGCCTCCAACTGCTCTTAAATGCAAGTAAAACTAAATGCATGCTCTTCAACCGATCAATGCCCGCAGATTTGTTCGCCTGGCCCAGCATCACTAATCTGGACGGTTCTGACTTAGAATATGTGGACAACTACAAATACCTAGTTGTCTGGTTAGACTGTAAACTCTCCTTCCAGACTCACATTAACCATCTCCAATCCAAAATTAAATCTAGAATCGGCTTCCTATTTCGCAACTAAGCATCCTTCACTCATGCTGCCAAACATACCCTCGTAAAACTGACCATCTTACCTATCCTCTACTTCGGCGATGTTATTTACTAAATAGCCTCCAACACTCTACTCAACAATGGATGCAGTCTATCACAGTGCCATCCGTTTTGTCACCAAAGCCCCATATACTACCCACCACTGCGACCTGTATGCTCTCGTTGGCTGGCCCTCGCTTCATACCCGTCGCCAAACCCACTGGCTCCAGGTCATCTACAAGTCTCTGCTAGGTAAAGCCCCGCCTTATCTCAGCTCACTGGTCACCATAGCAGCACCCACTCGTAGCACGCGCTCCAGCAGGTATATCTCACTGGTCACCCCCAAAGCCAATTCCTCCTTTGGCCGCCTTTCCTTCCAGTTCTCTGCTGCCAATGACTGGAACGAACTGCAAAAAATCACTGAAGCTGGAGATTCATATCTCCCTCACTAACTTTAAGCACCAGCTGTCAGAGCAGCTCACAGATCACTGCACCTGTACATAGCCCATCTGTAAACAGCAACTACCTCATCCCCATACTGTATTTAGTTATTTATCTTGCTCCTTTGCACCCCAGTATCTCTACTTGCACAGTCATCTTCTGCACATCTACCATTCCAGTGTTTAATTGCTATATTGTAATTACCTCGCCACCATGGCCTATTTATTGCCTTACCTTCCTTATCTTTCCTCATTTGCACACACTGTATACAGACTTTTATTACATGTTTTCTACTGTATTATTTACTGTATGTTTGTTTATTCCATGTGTAACTCTGTGTTGTTGTATGTGTCGAACTGCTGTGCTTTATCCTGGCCAGGGCGCAATTGTAAATGAGAACCTGTTCTCAACTAGCCTACCTGGTTAAATAAAGGTGAAATAAAAAATGTATAAAAAAACACACCAGTTTCTCTCGCAAGTTTAATTTCATAAAAGGGGTAATCCGCAGTTGCTACATAATTTTTGGGACATAAAAATGAATGATATGTACCCATTGATTCTTGAAGAATATAACTTAGAAAAGGCCTTATGAGCTTAGTTCAACTGTGGTACCCCATCAGAACCCAAAATATATGCTCCAATGATTATAAACAATGTAAATGTAAACAAACACTTTATAGCCTGAAAACATGGTTAAAACTATCATTTTAATATCATGGATAGTCAGTCGTTGCATCCATAGCTCTGTCTTTGAATTTGAGCGTGGTTACATTTTTTCAGCCCCTTCCCCCCGTGTTTTACCAAAACAGTGTGGGGATCCTTTGTTATTGTTTCAACTGCTGATTGACGCTTTAAGAAAAATGTTTTTCAAGACTCACATCCGAGTGATTCATCATGAAACCAGGACAAAACAATAGTGAGTTTGGTGATTTTCACCAAATTGTATCCATAGAATGATTCTTTGGAGGAAAGATTGTTGACACATACTTAACATTTGTATCCAAAAGCATGGAGATTTTTTTTTTTTGCTTTGAGAAATAATTTATAAAAGTTGGCATATTTATGACACTTTGGTCTTACCCTAGCCCATTTGCTTCTATTCATGAAGGTATCTTCTGGCCGGGGGAGTTTTGTTAAGAGCCCTGACACTCGTTCTGAATGTTAACACACATCGCTTGCGGTACGGTTTTGAAAACATAAGGAATGTATATTACATATGAGACATAAAATAAAAAAAAAGGTTAAATTACTACACACCTTTATAGGGTTAGCATTCTCACACAGCCATCTCTCCATGTTACAGCACTTGTTTACAGCAGACAGACAGAAGTGACCACCTGTGCAAATTAGCTATCTAGCGTGCTAGAACACCTGTGTGTAAGCGTAACCGGGGAGGAAGTGCAGCGTAAGTGTAGTTCGTCAGCTGTAGGTACATAGCCGTATGGATCTGTTTAAACCTACAGAAAGTATATTTTTTAATTGAAATATTATTTCTCGCTGATATGAAAGATAACCGTATTGCAAGCAATGATTTATGTTTCTAAACATTAAAACAGAGTGTCGGGTTGTAGTTCACATGGTCCTACCGGTAAGTGGTGCTTATAGCTGTGAACACTTTGGATAAGGCAGAATGCCTTAGGTTCTTGAGAGCAAGCCTTACCCAGCACTCTTTTAAAGCTTACCCTATGCTTCCCAGTCGAAACAGTTTGCACATATATTATGTCAACATTTTGTGATGTTTTTGTTAGTTTTGGTGTTGGGCAGCGGTTCAGTAGCCGAAGTCTACGCCCTTTCGTTGGTGAAGGGTCAATAGTAGGTATTCTTCAATGAAGTGTTTGTTGTCATTCAACGACAGAAGACTAGTTTTCATGCACATTTTGTCCACTTGAGAAATACTGCACCAAACTTCTTAGTTAGATGTAAAATTGCACAACCAAGACCTCTTCAAAAACAGAGTTATCTTAGATTAATTCTGACTATTTTGAGGAAGAGTACTTGTTGCTACAGTGTCTTAAGAGGGACAAATAGTAATATTTATGGTTTTTCTGAAGGTATTTCAAGGGAGTACATTGCTTTTCTAATAACCAATTTCTGTGTTCATGCAAGTGAATGATTGAACGTGCCTGGGAGGAATCCTCACGATCAGTATCTACAATTTGGCATTACGCCCAGAACCTTGTTCAATCAAATTTCATAAATCAAATTCATTTATAAAGCCCTTCTTACATCAGCTGATGTCACAGAGTGCTGTACAGAAACCCAGCCTGAAACCCCAAAGAATGAAAGCGAAATCTCAGTTTCAAGGTTTCAGCTTGGAGAGAGGAAGCCTCGTGAGGTATTGGTCTGTCACATGCATGAACCAGTATTGGTCGATCACATGCATGAACCAAACGTTAATGATGAATTAATTATGAATGACGAATAAGCTAAATCACGCAAATATACTGTAACATGTCTGTGTAAGCAGTATATAAGAGAACTAACGAAACTGCCCTGGGAGAGCTCACTTCAGACCGATACTTTATGCATCTAAGTTTGACTGTGACCTCTCAAGCATGCAGTTAATAAACAATGATTCATTTAAGATTGACTTTGAGTGTCCCTTTCGTAGAATTTCCACAACAATATGTGAGCACAGATGTTCACTTCACTTAGGTTTGATATACTCCTACAGGAACTCGGCTATGTATGCAGAAGCCTTTAGACTCTATAATGTTTCATCTGTAGGTGTAACCAATAAAAAATTTATTTCATATGATGCTTTACCTGCTTCCTCTAACATGAGTAGTATTTGGATTTCATTAAATACATGTTTACATGAATTTATAAATATAGCAAAAAATAAACATGAATATAGATGCGAGCAGCAATGAATGAGGTTCACACGATGACAGAAAGGACACAAGATCAGTTATTAGTTATTGCTAGTTATATACTAGTTATTGCTCTATTACCCTACGGCAGGAATAAACCTGGGCTCCGCACGGCAGGGGGTTCGCAAAAATATGTATAAAAAAAGGGTTTGATTGTTTGTTGTTTTACGAACATTGCTAGCAACAAAAGTAGCAACCCCCTTCTCAGCAACTATGTTATTAGGGAGCGGGAATGTTATATTTGTCTTTTAATTTTAAGTTAACTGTAATTAATGTTGGTACTTACTACTGGTTTCAGATCCGAGGTGAGAGAAACTGTCCTGATGGATCACCCGACAGATATTAATTAGTTTTCCTCCAGGTATCCTACAAAAGGACATTTTGGGACCAGGTATGTGATAATCTATTATCTCCCAAAAACAGATGTCCTGCCCCAGAAAAAAAATGTTTTTAGCATATTTTAGCATGTTAGTGTATGTGCTATTTTGCATCTACATAATGTGGCCATCATTAAATGCATCAACGTTATTTTCTTAAACTCTTTAGGGAGTATTGTGATGAGTCCAATGACCACATTTTGAGTGAATCTGATTTTCAGTCCATGAGAAGAAGATTTGCATGACTATTTTAAAACTTCTTCAGGATCGGTGGGTCCCCAATGGGACAGTTGAGCTAACGTAGGCTAATGCGATTAGCATGAGGTTGTAAGTAAGAAGAAAATTTTCCAGGACATAGACATATCTAATATTGTTGTTAATCTAACTGCACTGTCCAATTTACAGTAGCTATTTCAGTGAAATAATACCATGCTATTGTTTGAGGAGAGTGCACAGTTTTGAACTTGAAAAGTTATTAATAAACAAATTAGGCACGTTTGGGCAGTCTTGAAACATCATTTTGAACAGAAATACAATGGTTCATTGGATCAGTCTAAAACTTTGCACATACACTGCTGTCATCTAGTGGCCAAAATCTGAACTGCACCTGGGCTGGAATAATACATGATGGCCTTTCTCTTGCATTTCAAAGATGATGGTACAAAAAAAATACAAAAAAAATGTTTTTTTTCCTTTGTATTATCTTTTACCAGATCTAATGTGTTATGTTCTCCTAACTTCCTATCACATTTCCACAAACGTCAAAGTGTTTCCTTTCAAATGGTATCAAGAATATGCATATCCTTGCTTCAGGGCCCGAGCTAGAGGCAGTTAGATTTGGGTATGTCATTTTAGGCGAAAATTTGAAAAAAGGGGCAGATCCTTAAGAGGTAGCAGTAGTGTTATATAGTCAACAAGTGAATTGTTAATAGTTTCCTATTAAGAGAGAGTGACCATTTTAATCCATTTTCACTTTCACTCAGTTGGTAATGCTTACAAATTGGATTGTAACTCTAAAAGTAAAAAATTCCACTCTGGAACTTAAATATGCCTATCTTCTACAATATATTGAACAATTAGCCAAATCAAAATATTTTCTCAATATTTATGTTTATATTTTTTATATTTCTAAATTAATGTAAAGAAAAATATTCTTGAAATCAAAATACTCATTATAGGGAATGCGGCAGTGGTGTATATTCATGGATGCCAAGGGGAGCCAGGCTTCCCAAATATTTGACTAATAAAAAAATGTAAATGATGATGTCTCTTTCGTCTGTATGTGTTTTCATCATTTTCCACTGATTCGGAAGTGTCTGAATCTCACGGGAGAAATCATCCGAGCGAGGGAAACAGCGCCCCTCTGTCTCAGTACGTGTAGCCCATGTATCTAATGCTGTCTGGAACAAAAGAGTATGACATGTTGCCGCTGTAGCATTTGTTCGATATGATGCCAGTAAGTATTTGGCCTCCCTTGAAAATATAAAATAATTAGCCAATCAGCATTGAGCTGAGCTCAACTGTGGGTTTTCCTGGCGCAGCAAAATGCCTAATCCAAACATGGAACGATACAAAACAAGGGAAGCGTCTTACATGGAAACATAAACAATATTACCTGGTGGGTGATAACAAAAGAGTGCTAGATAAAGCGGAAGTAATCAGGGTAGTGATGGAGCCCAGGTTGCCAGGCCAGGTGGTTGGTCGACGTCGAGAGCCAGAGAGGGGGAGCGGGAGTAGACGCAGGCTGTACACACTCAGTCTCTCATTCATTTCACTGCGGCATCCCCTTTGTATGGCATTAGTGCACCCTAAAATAAAACATGCCTTTTGCGGCAAGTGGCCATTGTGCCCATGGCCCAGAGGGCTGCATTGTACCCTTCTCCCTGAGTGCTGTGTGCTCTGAAGCACCTCTCACTCACATGGCTCTCCATCGGGTCTTTCTCACAGGCTACAAGTGAAGGCAGACACATCGGGGATGCAACTGCATCCTATTCTATTCTGTGCGAGAAATAAATATTCCAAACACAGTCTGGGACAATTGTGGGTTGCGATAGATCCCAAATTAATACAACCACTAGCATCAAAAACATGTTTTACTTAATCTGGCATACGCAACAGATCAGAACATTTAGCTTAAAATGTTGATAAACTATTAGGCTATTTCTTCACATTATAAGCTCAGCAATGTGCCCATGGCAGCAGGCCATAAGCTTAAATGATCCATTAGCGGGAAAACACCTCTATCAAAAGTGACTGCAAATGCGATTATGCATGTAATGCTTTTATATGGTGAAAATGATCTTCCCCAAACTTTGAAACTTGGATTAATGAAGTTAAGAAGTTAGTTGGTTACTTTAGTTGTGATACAAACCTTACCAAAACATATAGGCCTATGGCCTAGGCTACATGATGTGTGCGATTGTGATTAGAAAAAGTCCCCCCAAAAAAGGCATTGTTTCTTATGCTGGGCATCATTCACAAGTGATAATATCTAATTCACAAGTGATAGGCTAACACTGTCACTATTCTTGATTTAATCTTGTATTTACATACACTAAATAATATACACTACCAGTCAAAAGTTTTAGAACACCTAGTCATTCAAAGGTTTTTCATTATTTTTATTTTCTACATTGTAGAATAATAATGAAGACATCAAAACTATGAAATAACACATATGGAATCATGTAGAAACCAAAAAAGTGTTGAACAAATCAAAATATATTTAAGATTATTCAAATAGCCACCCTTTGCCTTCATGACAGCTTTGCACACTCTTGGCATTCTTTCAACCAGCTTCATGAGGTAGTCCCATGGAATGCATTTCGGTTAACAGGTGTGCCTTCTTAAAAGTTAATTTGTGGAATTTCTTTCCTTTTTAATGCGTTTGAGCCAGTCTGTTGTGTTGTGACAAGGTAGGGGGGTATACAGAAGTTAGCCCTATTTGGTAAAAGACCAAGTCCAAATTATGGCAATTTATATGCAGTCATAGCCTGACGACTCACACTAAATTCTTCCACTGCTTTGTCATTCGCTACATACTTTAGTCTGATACTGCCATCATTTGAGTTATTTGTGGTGACAGGGGCATCGGGGGCATTGTACAAACAAAGTCCTCAGCGATTGAATCGTCTCCGTTGGATCGTATCAAAGCCAATAATACATTTTCAAACTGCCACTCTACTCTGGATCTGACCCAACCCATCGGTTTCTGGACCAAGTTTCTGGATTCAAGAACTTTGAAAGTTTCTTCAAGTGCAGTTGCAAAAACCATCAAGCGCTATGATGAAACTGGCTCTCATGAGGACTGCCACAGGAATGGAAGACCCAGAGTTACCTCTGTTGCAGAGGATGCATTTGGAAAGTACTCAGAACCCTTCCATTTTTCCACATTTTGTTACTTTATACAGCCTTATTCTAAAATGTATTAAATATTTTTTTTTACTCTTCAATCTACACACAATATGTCATAATGACAAAGCGAAAACAGGTTTTTAGAAATGTTGTCAAATGTATTAAAAACTACAGCAACAAAACAAGGCGAACTCAAATGAATGTCACTCTGAAAATTAATTTTGCGTCCTTCTTGCAGATTCTAAATGATTTTGTCCAAGACAGAAAAAACAAATATCTCATTGGTGCAGGGAGCTCTTAAGAGGAGCAACTTAGGCCAGTCCTCAAAAAAATCTTTCCTCAATGCACCATCACTCACCATTACATTATAGACAGGTGTGTGTGTTTCCAAATAATATCCAATCAATTTAATTTACCACAGGTGGACTCCAATCAAGTTGTAGAAACACTCAAGGATGATGAATGGAAACAGAATGCACCTGAGTTAAATTTCTAGTCTCATAGCAAAGGGTTTGAATACTTATGTAAATAAGATATTTCTGTTTTATTTTTAATACATTTACAAAAATTTCTAAAAACCGGTTTTCGCTTTGTTATTATGGGCTATTGTGTGTAGATCGATGAGTGAAAAAAGTATTTAAAATATTTTAGAATAAGGCTGTAACGTAACAAAATGTGGAGAAAGGGAAGTATTCTGAATACTTTCCAAATGCACTGTATGTGTGTGTGTATATATATATATATATATATATATATATATATATATAGCATGATTTGATGATGTTTAAACGTTTAAGTTGAAATGGTCCTGGAATAGTGGAGGCAGTGCTCCTGTTGTCTTACTGCTGACTTACGGTCACTCAGTGGTTCTAAATCAGTAGTTGTTTTGTAAACTGTTGAACACAACTTGCTTGACCATGCTGCAGGTCATATAACTGTTTGTTACATGCAATATTTGCTTTGTGGACTTCACCGGACAGATGTTGCTCTCCGGTTTTGTGATGAAATAAACTTATGTGTAGTTGAAATTATTCCGCCACTGTGTGACTGTTGTCTTTTTGTTTTCACGGCCTTATTGTATATCACGGTGGCGTATGAACAATGGGTTATAGAGCAAACAACGCAAATATCACAATAATATGGCTCTTTTTTTCCCTCAGTGATATTACCAACGCACCAGTACTGGCAAGCGGTAGGCTAAAACTTTATATGACACCAATTTTTACTTTGTAGCACTTACAGATTAAACATTATGGAGTCTTAAAAGGAAGCCTGGGTAAGGCCAAAATGTCATATGGCAACTTCAGAGACATTATTTCTCAACTTTGCTTTTATATTCAATTGTCAAATATACTATATGTCAACAATCTCCCCAAAAAAAGCTCCAAAGGACCATTCCAAGGAATTAAATCTGTGAACATTTAAAAGATCATGGTCTTTATTTGTCCTGGTTTCGTGAAGAATTACTCGTCTAGAAGATGAAACGGCATGACAGACCAATTAAAAATAACTTTGGAACTTGCATCCAGTTCTGAGGGAAAAAGGTGCCATTATCGTCAAATGATAACATTTAATTTTGTTTACACCCCACCCAGAAGTTAAAGGTCTAATGCAGCCGTTTAATCTCAATATCAAATCATTTACGGGTAACAATTAAATACCTTACTGTCATTATTTTCAATGAATATGGTCCAAAATAAACAAAAATAGCTTCTTAGCAAATATACATTTCTCCAGCAAGAATTTTGATAGGACTGTCAGGGAGTGTTGTGAGAGGGGAGAGGAAAACTGAAAATTAACTGTTATTGGAGATGTTTGGAACTCTTTCTTATAAGTCCATTACAAATTTTCGCCTGGTGAAGTCACCAGGCAGGCCATAACAGGATGATATTTTAGATGGTCTTTTAAAACTGCTCTTACACTAAAATGGTATTCTCATCATTTTCACAATTTCACAGTATTATTACAACCTCATACTGTGGAAATATACAGTATATAAAGTATATGAAAATCATGTTTTTGACTGCACTGGACCTTTAAGACCTTGCGTTGACAATACATCAGAACGCTTTGTTGAGATGTTGGTGGAAGCAAACATTTCCTCTGTTCCTCCAAGTCTTCAGATTACACAGCTAACATATGTTTAAAAACACTTTGGCATTGTTGTTCAAACGTTAAATGGGTCTATAATCGGAACATCTGTAGCAGGTTCTTTTGATCCTTTGTCTTTTACTGTATCTCTCAGTAGACAAAGGGTCTTAAATATTCATGAAATGCAAATAAAGCTGCTTACAACATTATATTAGTCCGCATAAACAGTCAGCAAATGAAGTAGGAGAACAGAACTGTCTGGATAACATCACAGAATGACAGCTGGCTTCTTAAAATAAGAACTCATTACCTTTATTGGAAACACTGGGGTCTTTCTGAACCACATAGTGGTGACCTAAGTACATACTGCGGAAAGCCAAATATTGAATCACATTAATTCCTAGTAGCAGACTAGAAGGCCCACTTATAGTGACTGTAAGAAGCAGTCTTATAACAACATCATTCCGTTTCTCATTGCATGAAAATGGGCCTCGGACTAGACTTCTTTCATGAATAGGTAGAACCTGTGGTAGAACCTGTTTTATGGTTATTTGGCCTCAACCTAAGTAATCCGTCGTTGTGGCCAGTGATAAAGATTAGCCTAACTGCAGGCATTGAATTGAAATGACTCGGCAACCACAGCACTGCTTATGACTACGCAAAACAGACTGCATCAAGTCAGTGGCAGGTGAAATTACTTTTGCTAGTTTAGTTTCTCCGTGTGTGTTGCTGGTGTGTGATGGTGCATTGAGGTAAGGTTTTTTGAGGACTAGCCTTAGTTGCTCATCTTGAGAGCTTCCTGCACCAATGAGTTATTCGTTTTTCTGTCTGGGCCAAATTTAAAGGGGATTAATAATCATTTAGAACGTGTAGGATGGACGCAGAATCGATTTTCAGAGCGACATTCATTTGAGCTCCCCTTGTTTTGTTGCTGTAGTTAAATAGGAAAAAGGCACTAGTGCAAAAGAGAGGTATACTACGACAATCCTTGCTTTTCCACCGACCGACTACACCATAACAAAGACTGGGTAATTGGACTACACCATAACAAGGACTTGGTAATTGGACTACACCATAACAAAGACTGGGTAATTGGACTACACCATAACAAAGACTAGGTGCTTGTTTCACAAAAACAGCATTCATGCTTTATCCATGTATCACTTACTCACTGGAGTGTCTTGTTTGACAAAAAAAAAAAAAAATCCTATATGATATCATGGGTGCCACTGAAATGGCACCTTATCAATAAGTAAAGTACCTATACTACTGTATAGGGAATGGGGTTCCATATCAGAGTGTTGTTAGGATCTCTTAACTTCACATGCTCCGTGGGTGCCAGCTAAATCCAGGAGACATAGCATCATGTCAATCAGCCTCATTGAATCCTAGTAATAACAGCTATCTACGTTTCACAGCTACTGCATGTCTCACCCCCTCAACACCTGCTGTCACAGAGAACACTCAAGATGAAAGGCTATTCCATGTCTTAAAGAAGTTTCAGCAAGTTTCAGAAAAACACACAAATGAATACTGATTCTGTTTAATTCGCAGACAGATCTACGGAACCAGTCAAAAGTTTGGACACACTTACTCATTCAAGGGTTTTCCTGTATTTTTACTATGTTCTACATTGTAGAATAGTAATGAAGACATCAAAACTATGAAATGACACAAATGGAATCATGTAGTAACCAAAAACGTGTTAAGCAAATCTAAATATATTTTAGATTCTTCAAAGTAGCCACCCTTTGCCTTGATGACAGCTTGAATGAGTAGGTGTGTCCAAACGTTTGACTGGTACAGTATGTGTGAGAAAATGCAAGGGCAGGCTGTACCCTAGAGGGACCTGTCAAGACTAAAGGCTCTAGTATTACCTCCGCGCTATAAGATTATGATAATCAACTTCTTTCTCACTATATCTGGCATGTCCATCAAAGAGTGAGAAACAATTAACATGCTCTGCTGGGCATAGACTCGTTAACGTGGCTAGCCAATAGATACACATCGATAACAGGCATCTTTTTTTTCAGACTGCTGAACACTTGAACTGACCACCTGTACTGACTCTCCACACCTTAACACACATGCACTCACACACCCACACAGATACACACAATACCCAATAATGAAAATGAAATACAGAAATATCTCATTTACATAAGTATTCACACCCCTGACTCAATACATTAGAATCTCCTTTGGCAGCATTTACAGCTGTGATTCTTTCTGGGTAAGTGTCTAAGAGCTTTGCACACCTGGATTGTACAATATTTGCACATTCTTTTTAAAATTCTTCAAGCTCAAGTTGGTTGTTGATCATTGCTAGACAACCATTTTCAAGTCTTGCCATAGATTTTCAAGCCATAGCTAGGCCACTCAGGAGCATTCAATGTCGTCTTGGTAAGCAACTCCAGTGTATATTATCCCCCTAAAGTCGATTGATGCACCAGTGTGTCAATCCAAGTAACATAATAAAACAATTCCCAACAAAATACATCAATTTAAGCTAGAGATATCTGTTTTGTATGCGTTGGATGCGTCTCAATCCACCGCATCCGGCGATGTTGTACTTCCGCATCTGCGGTGAAAGGTGGCAGAGCTAGAGTGGTGTTTGTCAGACCATGAGACATCCTGAAAATCGGTCTTCTCAAGAAAATGTCAGAACGGTTTGACCTACAAACTAGTATGACCCCACTATGGAAAGACTCTCACAAACATGATGGTGTTCTCCGTTTTGCTCTATGAGTGCCACAAGTGTCACGGGACTTGTCTTATTTATTTATTTTACCTTTATTTAACCAGGTAGGCTAGTTGAGAACAAGTTCTCATTTACAACTGCGACCTGGCCAAGATAAAGTACAGCAGTTTGATACATACAACAATAAAGAGTTACACATGGAATACACAGACATACAGCCAATAATACAGTAGAAAAACCAAAAAATATAATAAGTCTATATACAGTGAGTGCAAATGAGGTAAGATAAGGGAGGTAGGGCAATAAATAGGCCATGGTGGCGAGGTAATTACAATATAGCAATTAAACACTGGGATGGTAGATGTGCAAGTTACTGGGGTGCAAAGGAGCAAGATAAATAAATAAATACAGTATGGGGATGAGGTAGTAGGATGGGCTGCTTACAGATGGGCTATGTGCAGGTGCAGAGATCTGTGAGCTGCACTGACAGCTGGTGCTTAAAGCTAGTGAGGGAGATATGAGTCTCCAGCTGCAGTGATTTTTGTAGTTCGTTGCAGTCATTGGCAGCAGAGAACTTAAAGTAACCGGTACCGGTTTTTAAAAAATGTATGGAAGTATGTAGATTGTTTTATGCCTACCCAAAAAAAGGGTATGTGTAAATGTTTATATACAGTATACCCTGAACTTTCATATATCCTTATATCTCCTAGATATAGGACAAACACTTCAAAATCTTGCCATTTATGAATGTGTTATTCAATGCGTGTTTCTCTGGGTTATAGTAGTAAAGGCCAAATTCTATATTTTATAAAACTGTTTGTATATAAGTATTTATTTGTTTTATACCTAAAAGGGTCATAGTAGTGTGACCATTTTAAACAATTCCAAACTGTATGTCAGCTTCTTCCTTCTTTTCAATCTGTCATTTAAGTTAGTATTGTGGTGTAAATACAATGCTGTTGATCCATCCTCAGTTATCTCCTATCTCAGCCATCAAACTCTAACTGTTTTAGAGTCACCGTTGGCCTCATGATGAAATCCCTAAGTGGTTTCCTTCCTCTCCAGCAACTGAGTTAGGAAGAACCCCTGTATCTTTGTAGTGAATGGCTGTATTGATACACCATCCAAAGTGTAAATAATAACCATGCTTCACCATGCTCAAAGGGATATTCAACGTCTGCGTTCTTATTTTTACCCATCTACCAATAGGTTCCCTTTTTTGCAAGGCATTGGAAAACCTCCCTGGTCTTTGCGATTGAATATGGGTTTGAAATTCAATGCTCGACTAAGGGACCTTACAGATAATTGTATGTGTGGGGTACAGAGAGAGTTAAACACTATTATTGCACACAGAGTCCATGCAACTTATGTGACTTGTTAAGCAAATTCTTACTCCTGAACTTATTTAGGCATTCCATAACAAAGGGGTTGAATACTTTTCATTTTTATGAATCTGTAAATATGTGTAAAACATAATTCCAGTTTTGACATTACGGGGTATTGTGTGTAGGCCAGTGACACAAAATCTCAATTAAATCTATTTTAAATTCAGGCTGTAACACAACAAAATGTGGGAAAAGTCAAGGGGTGTGAATACTTTCTGAAGGTACCTGTATACACTCATTCACACTCAGACACACTCAGACACACACCTGCTGCTACCAGACTCTTATTGTGATGGATAAATACTGCACAAATGAAAGCATGTGCATCCCGTACATAGGACTAAGAAAACTTGAAACTTGATCATTTCACCATACTCTATAAGCCACAGAAGGACGATTGTCATTGAACGGGTTGGCATACTGTAAGTATTATGGAATAGGCCACTTGTTCAACTGAGTAAACTTTTGGTAAACCTTGCAGTAAAATTCCATAAAAATCCTAAACACTGCGTAGCTCTTCCATTGATCTAGAAGAGAAAATGTATTCAGGATTTCCTCAGCCACGCTCAAGGTCCTAAACAATATCATACCCACCATCAATAAAAGACAATACTGTGCAGCAGTTTTCATCGACCTGGCCAAGGCTTTCGACTCTGTCAATCACCACATTCTTATCGGCAGACTCAACAGCATTGGTTTCTCTAATGACTGCCTCGCCTGGTTCACCAACTACTTCTCAGATAGAGTTAAGTGTGTCAAATTGGAGGACCTGTTGTCCGGACCTCTGGCAGTCTCTAGGGGGGTGCCACAGGGTTCAATTCTCGGGCCGACTCTTTTCTCTGCATACATCAAGGATGTCGCTCTTGCTACTGGTGGTACTATGATCCACCTCTACGCAGATGACACCATTCTGTGAACTTCTGGCCTTTCTTTGGACACTGTGTTAACAAACCTCCAGACGAGCTTCAATGCCATACAACACTCCCTCCATGGCCTCCAACTGCTCTTAAATGCAAGTAAAACTAAATGCATGCTCTTCAACCGATCGCTGCCTGCACACACCCGCCCGTCTAGCATCACTACTCTGGACGGTTCTGACTTAGAATATGTGGACAACTACAAATACCTAGGTGTCTGGTTAGACTGTAAACTCTCCTTCCAGACTCACATTAAGCATCTCCAATTCAAAATTAAATCTAGAATCGGCTTCCTTTTTCGCAACAAAGCATCCTTCACTCATGATGCCTACTGACTTCCGGCGCCGACAGAGATGGCAGCCTCGCTTCACGTTCTCAGGAAACTATGCAGTATTGAATTTTTGTTTTTACTACTTCTTACATTGTTACCCCGGGAAATATAAAGTTTTATTACATACAACCGAGAGGAACTATTGGATATGAGAGCAACATCAACTTACCAACATTACGACCAGGAATACGACTTTCCCAAAGCGTAATTCTCTGTTTGGTACCCCAACTAGGACAATAGACTGGATCCCAGCCGGCGACTCAAAACAACGGCGGCGCAGGAGAAGGGGGAAACGCGGCGGTCTGTTGGTCAGGCTACGTCAACGGTCGCATCGTGCACCTCTCCTGAGTATTTTAATCGCTAATGTCCAGTCTCTGGACAACAAGGTGGACGAATTCAGAGCGAGGGTTGCCTTTCAGAGACACGTCCGAGACTGCAACGTTCTTTGCTTCACGGAAACATGGCTCACTCAGGACACGTTATCAGAGTCGGTACAGCCACCTGGTTTCTCCACGCATTGCGCCGACAGAAACAAACATCTATCTGGTAAGAAGAAGGGTGGGGGTGTGTGTCTTATGATTAACGAGACGTGGTGTGATCATAACAACATACAGGAACTAAAGCCCCTTTGTGCACCTGACATAGAATTCCTTACAATCAAATGCCGACCGCATTATCTACCAAGAGAATTCTCCTCGATTATAATCACAGCCGCATATATCCCCCCTCAAGCTGACACATCGACGGCACTGAAAGAAATTCATCGGACACTATGTAAATTGGAAATTTTATTGCCTTACCTCTACCTTACTACATTTGCACACACTGTATATAGATTTTTCTATTGTGTTATTGACTGTACGTTTGTTTATCCCATGTGTAATTCTGTGTTGTTTGTGTCGCACTGCTTTCTTTATCTTGGCCAGGTCGCAGGTGTAAATGAGAACTTGTTCTCAACTGGCCTACCTGGTTAAAAAGTACTTCAGCTGTGCGTATTAGGCTCTCATTTGTTACATTTCTCAATGGGCTCCATGCTATTATGTCCACGCTGCCGCAGTGAAATTGAAACTCATTTTGATTTGTATTGAGAGACATCTTCATAAAAATGTCACATCCATAGCCAATGGGATTTTGTCATTTGAAAGTGTAGTGGATGGCTAAATTAGCATCGCTACGGCCTTCATGAGACGTAAGGTACTGCAACCCCAGACCTAGTAATGCCCTGGCCTTTCTGAGTCAGTGGTACTTCTGGTTCTTGAGAATGTTGTGGCATGAGATGGACCATAAGCACTCATACATTAAATACATTGCTGCATAGAGACTACATTATGAGGGACTAACCAACAGCTCTTCAACAACAGCTCTAGGACATTCTTAGATTCAACTCAGAAATAACATTATAGTGAAAAGAGGAAGGTCACAAAAGCCAAAGCAAATCGATTTGTGCACAGCAGCCTTCACCTGTGAACTGACGAGGCTCTCCTCTCCAGACTAGCACTGCAGAGCACCACAGCTTCGATTTCCATCCTTTTATTAGCCAAACCCTATGGGGAATATAGATAGAGGAAACACTACCGTATAAGTGTCACCTTACTTAGATGTCAAGGCCACTAATGTGCGCCTATTTTGTGTGTCGTATATGATATACAGCAAGTCTGTATGATGCGTGGAGAGAGTTTGGAAATGTAAATTGTGATTTGTTTTTACTTTAAGGCAAACTTGAATGCTTTCCAAGCGCCATCACATCACGCTCCAGTCTTTAATGGAATTCCGTCCTCATTTACTCAAGGTCAAAGCTCATCCCTCCCACAATCCTTTGCATTGTAAATCTCTCTCTCAAGACCTCGGAGGGCATTTGAATAATCAAACGTTTCCTGTGGTATTTCTCAAAATATTCGTCTATAAGCCTTATGACACTGAATACAGATTTTTATAAGGGGGGGGGAATCACATCTACCACAATGAAAACAAACGCATCAACTGAAGTAAAGGGGCAATGAATGTAACATGGTGCCGGAGAAGGCCGACGTTTTGTGTGCCCCCAACCGATTGTGTTTTTTTGTTTGTTTATTTGTAACTTATTGTTTTACTTATTTTGTACATAATGTTGCCGCTACCGTCTCTTATGACCGAAAATAACTTCTGGACATCAGGACTGCGATTACTCACCACAGACTGGGAGAATCCTTTTTTTCTTTTAACGAGTCTGACAAGGTCGAGAAGGAGGGTGAGAAAAAGGGTCCGGAGGGCGGGCTGCCTTCTGAGAATTCGTAGGAGATCGAATAAGCCCCCACTTCCTTCCATTCTGCTAGCAAACGTGCAATCTTTGGACAATAAAATATATGACCTACGCGGGAATATTGACCTACCAACGGGACATTCAAAACTGTAATATCTTATACGCTGCACCGGCAGGACAGAACAGTGGCATCTGGTAAGACAAGGGGACTATGTATTTTTGTAAATAACAGCTGGTGCACGATATCTAAGGAAGTCTCGAGCTATTGCTGAGGTAGAGTATCTCATGATAAACTGTAGACCACACTACCTACCTAGAGAGTTTTCATCTGTATTTTTCGTAGCTGTTTACATACCACCTCAGTCAGAGGCTGGCACTAAGACAGCATTGAATGAGCTGTATTCCGCCATAAGCAAACAAGAAAACGCTCACCCAGAGGCGGCGCTCCTAGTAGCTGGCGACTTTAATGCAGGGAAACTTAAATCCGTTTTACCAAATTTCTATCAGCATGCTAAATGTGCAAACAGAGGAAAAAAACTGTAGACCCCCTTTACTCCACACACAGAGACGCATACAAAGCTCTCCCTCGCCCTCCATTTGGCAAATCTGACCATAATTCTAACCTCCTGATTCCTGCTTACAAGCAAAAAATTAAGCAGGAAGCACCAGTGACTAAATCAATAAAGAAGTGGTCAAATGAAGCAGATGCTAAGCTACAAGGACTGTTTTGCTAGCACAGACTGGAATATGTCTCGGGATTCCTCCGATGGCATTGAGGAGTACACCACATCTGTCATTGGCTTCATCAATAAGTACTGTATATCGATGACCTCGTACATACATACTTACATACCCCAACCAGAAGCCATGGATTACAGGCAACATCCGCACTAAGCTAAAGGCTAGAGCTGCTGCTTTCAAGGAGCGGGACTCTAACCTGGAAGCTTATAAGAAATCCCGCTATGCCCTCTGACAAACCATCAAACAGGCAAAGCTTCAATACAGGACTAAGATCGAATCGTACTACACCTGCTCTGACGCTCGTCGGATGTGGCAGGGCTTGCAAACCATTACAGACTACAAAGGGAAGCAAAGCCGAGAGCAGCCCAGTGACACGAGCCTACCATACGAGCTAAACTACTTCTATGCTCGCTTCGAGACAAATAACACTGAAACATGCATGAGAGCACCAGCTGTTCCAGAAGACTGTGTGATCACGCTCTCCGCAGCCGATGTGAGTAAGACCTCTAAACAGGTCAACATTCACCAGGCCGCAGGGCCAGACGGATTACCAGGACGTGTACTGAGAGCATGCACTGACCAACTGGCAAGTGTCTTCACTGACATTTTCAACCTCTCCCTGTCCGAGTCTGTAATACCAATATGTTTTAAGCAGACCACCATAGTGCCTGTGCCCAAGAACACTAAGGTAACCTGCCTAAACGACTACCGACCCGTAGCACTCACGTCTGTAGCCATGAAGTGCTTCAAAAGGCTGGTCATGGTTCACATCAACACCATTATCTCAGAAACCCTAGACCCACTCCAATTTGCATACCGCCCCAACAGATCCACAGATGATGCAATCTCTATTGCACTCCACACTGCCCTTTCCCACCTGGACAAAAAGGAACACCTATGTGAGAATGCTGTTCATTGACTACAGCTCAGCGTTCAACACCATAGTGACCTCAAAGCTCATCAATAAGCTAAGGACCATGGGACTAAACACCTCCCTCTGCAATTGGATCCTGGACTTCCTGACGGGCCGCCACCAGGTGTTAAGGGTAGGAAACAACACATCCGCCACGCTGATCCTCAACACAAGGGCCCCTCAGGGGTGCGTGCTCAGTCCCCTCCTGTACTCCCTGTTCACTCATGACTGCACAGCCAGGCACGACTCCATCACCATCATTATGGTAGGCCTGATCACCGACAACGACGAGACAGCCTGTAGGGAGGAGGTCAGAGACCTGGCCGTGTGGTGCCAGGACAACAACTTCTCCCTCAACGTGATCAAGACAAAGGAGATGATCGTGGACTACAGGAAAAAGAGGACCGAGCACACACCCCGTTCTCATCGACGGGGCTGCAGTGGAGCAGGTTGAGAGCTTCAAGTTCCTTGGTGTCCACATCACCAACAAACTAACATGGTCCAAGCACACCAATACAGTCGTGAAGAGGGCACGACAAAACCTATTCCCCCTCCGGAGACTGAAAAGATTTGGCATTGGTCCTCAGATCCTCAAATGTTCTACAGTTGCACCATCGAGATCATCCTGACTGGTTGCATCACCGCCTGGTATGGCAACTGCTCGGCCTCTGACCGCAAGGCACTACAGAGGGTAGTGCAGATGGCCCAGTACATTACTGGGGCCAAGCTTCCTGCCATCCAGGACCTCTATACCAGGCGGTGTCAGGAAGGCCCTAAAAATTGTACGGCAAGCGGTACCGGAGCGCCAAGTCTAGGTCCAAGAGGCTTCTAAACAGCTTTTACCCCCAAGCCATAAGACTCCTGAACACCTAATCAAATGGCTACCCAGATTATTTGCATTGCCCCCTCCCCCCCTTTTTACACCGCAGCTATGCACAGACACTTTAATAACTCTACCTACATGTACATATTACCTCAACTAACCGGTGCCCCGGCACATTGACTCTATACCAGTACCCCCCTGTGTATAGTCTCGCTATTGTTATTTTACTGCTGCTTTTTAATTACTTGTTACTTTTATTTCTTATTCTTATCCGTAATTGTTTTTAATAAACTGCATTGTTGGTTAGGGGCTCGTAAGTAACCATTTCACTGTAAGGTCTACACCTGTTGCATGTAACTAATAGAATTTGATTTGATTTGAAATTAAGTAAATCATGTCATAATTAATCATGACTGACTCCCATGTGTTATGCACAGTTCTGAGCATAATCAGTATTTTTTCAATACAGAAAGTTATCAACAGAGCTGTTACACCCCCATAGAGGGTTAATGGCTAAGGTTTGTTAGGTGGGGATGGATGTAATGTAGCACTGAGCTCACTGCTTGATCAGTACAGTACGTAGTTCCTCTGACATCCAGACCAACAGTGACAAATGCTTTTCTTCACGGGGGTGCATGATGTAGTATAGTGTGCTGCTTCTCTCACTCCATAAAAACACAGCAATACCTGATTTCTGGTGTGTGTTTGATATTGCTTGTTTGACTAGTGTTTTGTGCTTCAACACAATCATTCATTATCAGATATGGTGACTGAGAATGAATGTGTAATTACACAGGTGCATTCAACCACTAGCCCCAATGAAATGTGCATTCACAAAGATGGGCTTAAGTGGGAACTACCCTAACCCGCTTTTTTTCCTGGCAAGTGTTTTCAATCAAGCATTACAAGAGCAATTACCCATTATTTGCTTTTCCAAGGCATAGAGTGTTGCTTGGCAACAAACATGGAAATAAAGATGATGTTTCCATTTCATACAAAAAAGGAACAAGCAATTGAAATGACAGTTGTGACTACTTCACAACCAATGAAGGACTTCAGTTAAATGTCACCAGAATACCAAATCACAGCCATAGCATAATCATATAAGCCCACAGTGATGTGCCAAGCCATGTGCCAAGTTACCCTTTCAAGGTCTACAGAGAGCACAGTGTTCACACTTTCAAGACACAAAAGTCCTTCTGAATGACCACAAGCAGTTGGTTCACATTAACGGCACTTGAACTCACTTGTCAATGGTCAAACATTACATAGATGAGTTTGCACATCTCTTGCCATAATCTGTGAAAGGGATGAGTGATACAATAGGTATTAAATATTTCAGTGTGAGAAAAGGAACCCAACTTGCAAACATTAGCTTAAGCATACCACTTGCTGCCTTCTCTCCTGATATGCTAGATAGTTTGGTGGTCATTTACTGTAAATATAAAGTGTCTACTCATTCTTGCAAATCTCATGAAAATTACACACTCTATCATGGGTGTACTTACTGAGAGTCAAATCCCAAATTGACTTTTGACCATTAGCATTAAAATGGCTTAGAGGGATTCAACAAATAACGGACAAGGTTATAGACCAGGTTACTCTCAAACAAAGAGAGAATTCATATTCCCATCCATTGCCGTCAAGCACTCACAATAGGAGAATAAATGCTATGAGGGGAAAGAGTGTTCTAATAAACCTTCAAAACATGTGTTTGTTGCTTTACAATCAAATAGCTCCAAGACTATTTGACTAAAATCTTTCTCAGCTACATATTGCAGCACTACTTGAAATGTATTGGAATAGTACCAGTATTAATGTAAGCCAGTCCTAAGCCAGTCCTAATCGCTAAAGCTCTTGCAGGTGCATTTGATGGCATTTTATTTTACAAAATAACACTACAAAGCAATCCAATAAGGAGGGCCTTGCCTGGGGAAAAGTGCAGTTGAATCACTGAATCATTGTAATGAAATTAATGACAATGAAACCATTTCACCGGATCAAATTTAAGGTTGCAACTAGCTTAGAAAAGTATCTAATTCTACCTGAGAGGGCGAGGGGGACGGTACATGAAGTGAGAGAACGAATGAGCCCTTTTCGGAATGTAGCCTACAGTACTTCTGCAGGGTCATATTGAGGATTTGAAAAGGAACAAGGAGAAAGCAAGCCACTTCAACTTGCTGTTACAGTACTGCCAGAAACACTGTTTGGGCCCAATATAAAGTGTAAGTAAACCATTGGGCTAATCAGACACTTTTCTATTTGGAATACTGTACTGTATTGTGTCAGAATGATCTCAGTGTGTCCAAGGGATTTACCAGCACAGATATTAGCTGCTTAGTTTTTAATTGTAAATGTTTTAATTTGACCATCAATATGAGAGGTTTTTAACATGATGAATAGGCACAATATCAAATTGCAACCATTTAAGATTAAAACTTGTGCAGCTTATTGTAGCCTACCAATGTACTGTAGATCAAAATCTATTGGTTGAGAAACTGAGAATTTCCCTGAACCAACACCTCACAACGCCACCCTATTCACATTATCTTGAAGTACTAACAATGTAGATCTCAGTTTAAAACAGACCCTATGCCTGGGGCTACTGTATGTACAGCTACTGGGTCTACAGCTCTATAATATCATCTGGACTAATAGAGGGTTTCTGTTTCAACGCATCATTCAATTCTCCTTCAGATGCACAGGGGAAGGGCAGCACTAACAACATAAATCAATAAGGAACCATATTATTACATTTCTGTAGCACTACAATTATTCTAAATCAAGGTAATAATATGCAGTCTTCATCGAGAAATCATATAAAATCATTTTAGGCCCCAAATTGTAAGCTAAGCTTTTTCAATTTAATTTCTTTTTCCATCACCCATCTCATCGCTGTCTCCATTTCCGGACCATCTGACGGTACTAAAAGTCTCATCTGATGAGATCTCCGCTTTATTTGACTTAAATGGGTGCTTATATTTGGCCTATTATAATAACTGAGATTTAGGACACCTCAAGTCATGAGCTTACTGACTTGGGGTGAGATTTATTTTCATTCACACCGGATCAAAATAAACTCCTTTGAGAACTGTGTTCAATAGAATAACTTAGTCCATCATTTTTAAAAAGGAACAAAGTAGTACCCGTGTTATTGGTAATCGGCATAGGCAAATGGAATGTGACGGAATATCAATACAAGCAAGATTGAAATACAATGCGTCATAGTAACAGTGGAGAGGGATTTTTAACTCGCAGACATTCTGCTATATCTCGTTGTATTTTTTGTCTGTATTTTGTAAAGTTGGTCCTGTGTGTGATGAGGCATTTTAAATGCAAAAACATTTCCAATGTGATGAATCACAAATTGTTATTCTCATACATACAGTGGGGCCGAAATTATTGACACCCTTGAGGAAGATGAGCAAAAATGACTGTATAAAATAAATAATTGAAATACTGAGCTACACTGAGGGTACAAAACAATAGGAACACCTTCCTAACACTGAGTTGCACCCCCTTTAGGTGTCCAAAGCATTCCACAGGGATGGTGGCACATGTTGACTCCCATGCTTCCCACAGTTGTGTCAAGTTGGCTGTATGTCCTTTGGGTGGCGGACCATTCTTAATACACATGAAAATAGAGCTCTTTGGCTGAGGTCCTTAATGATCTTCTTGGCCTTCCTTTGACACAGAGTGCTGTAAATGTCCTGGATAGCAGGCAGCGTTCCCCCAGTGATGCGTTGGGCTGATCGCACCACCCTCTGGAGAGCCATTCGGTTGAGGGTGGTGCAGCCCAACAGAATGTTCTCAATGTTGCATCTGTAGAAGTTCTTGAGGGTCTTATAGAGGCCATGTCAAATTTCTTCAGCCGCCTGAGGTCGTAGAGGCGCTATTGCGCCTTCTTCACCAGTGTGTCGGATGTGGTGGGAGCATTTCCAGTCCTAAGAGATGTGCATGCCAAAGAACTTGAAGCTTGAAGGTTACAGGTACTTGAAGGTTACAGGTAAAAAAAAATATATATATATACAGTTGAAGTCAGAAGTTTACATACACTTAGGTTGGAGTCATTCAAAATAGTTTTTCAACCACTCCACAAATTTCTTGTTTACAAACAAGTTGGTTAGGACATCTACTTTGTGCATGACACAAGTAATTTTTCCAACAATTGTTAACAGGCAGATTATTTCACTTATAATTCACTGTATACAATTCCAGTGGGTCAGAAGTTTACATACTCTAAGTTGACTGTGCCTTTAAACAGCTTGGAAAATTCCAGATTATGTAATGGCTTTAGAAGCACAAAAAATGGCACCGGACCTAATGGCAGCAGTTTTACAGGCGCCCAATCAATTGTGCTATTGTAGGTTTTTTCGCGTTATTTGTAACTATTTGTAACTAAAGCAAAAAAAAGCTTCTGGATATCCAGACAGCGATCATTCACCTCGGATTAGACCAAGATTTTTTCTACATCAAGGAGGAAGACATTCTCCAAAGACATTCTCCAAATATCCCACAGGGCCGACATCCACGCTATTTACAAGAGGAAGCGACGCAGGTACTGAGGACAACAATTCCGGATGCCTGGTTAGGACGCGGAGAAGGCAAGTGCGAAAGCTGCCGCTACCGTCAATAATACTTGCCAACGTGCAATCATTGGACAATAAATTAGACGAGGTACGATCATGAATATCGGGACATCAAAAACTGTAACATCCTATGTTCCACGGAATCGTGGCTGAATGACGAAATGGATATTCAGCTAGCCGGATACACGCTGCACCGGCAAGATAGAACAGCACACTCCGGTAAGACGAGGGGGGGAGGAGGGGCGGTCTGTGCATATTTGTAAACAACAGCTGGTGCACAAAATCTAAGGAAGCCTCTAGATTTTGCTCACCTGTAGAGTATATTGTGATAAATTGCAGGCCACACTACTTGCCTAGAGCTATACTTTTCGTGGCTGGCACTAAGACCGCACTCAGTCAGCTGAATAAGGAAATAAGCAAACAGGAAACCACTCACCTAGTAGCCGGAGACTTTAATGCAGGGAAACTTAAATCAGTTCTACCAAATTTCTACCAACATTTTAAATGTGCAACCAGAGGGAAAGAAATTCTAGATCACCTGTACTCCACACACAAAGCTCTCCATCACCCTCCATTTGGTAAATCTGACCACAACTCTAAACTCCTGATTCCTGCTTACAAGCTAAAATTAAAGCAGGAAGCACCAGTGACTCGGTCTATAAAAAAGTGGTCAGATGAAGCAGATGCTAAACTACAGGACTGTTTTGCTATCACAGACTGGAACATGTCTCCGATGGCATTGAGGAGTACACCACATCAGTCACTGGCTTCATCAATAAGTGCATCGAGGACGTCGTCCCCACAGTGACTGTACGTACATACCCCAACCAGAAGCCATGGATTACAGGCAACATTCGCACTGGGCTAAAGGGTAGAGCTGCCGCTTTCAAGGTGCAAGACTCTAAACCAGAAACTTACAAGAAATGCTGCTATGCCCTGCGACGAACCATCAAACAGGCAAAGGGTAAATACAGGGCTAAGATTGAATCCTACTACACCGGCTCTGACGCTCGTCTTATGTAGCAGGGCTTGCAAACTATTACAGACTACAAAGGGAAGCACAGCCGCGAGCTGCCCAGTGACACGAGCCTACCAGACGAGCTAAATCACTTCTATGCTCGCTTGAGGCAAGCAACACTGAGGCATGCATGAGAGCATCAGCTGTTCCAGACGACTGTGTGATCACGCTCTCCGTAGCCGACGTGAGTAAGACCTTTGAACAGATCAAATCAAAGTTTATTTGCCACGTGCACCCGAATACAACAGGTGTAGACCTTACAGTGAAATGTGGACCACGCAGCCGTCATACCGCTCAGGAAGGAGACACGTTCTGTCTCCTAGAGATGAACGTACTTTGGTGCGAAAAGTGCAAATCAATCCCAGAAGAACAGAAAAGGAAACAGATACAAAAGTATCTATATCCACAGTAAAACAAGTCCTATATCGACATAACCTGAAAGGCTGCTCAGCAAGGAAGAAACCACTGCTCCAAAACCACAATAAAAAAAGCCTGATTACAGTTTGCAACTGCACATGAGGACAAAGATCGTACTTTTTCGAGAAATGTCCTCTGGTCTGATGAAACAAAAATAGAACTGTTTGGCCATAATGACCATTGTTATCTTTGGAGGAAAAAGGGGGAGGCTTGCAAGCCGAAGAACACCATCCCAACCGTGAAGCACGGGGGTGACAGCATCATTTTGTGAGGGTGCTTTGCTGCAGGAGGGACTGGTGCACTTCACAAAATAGATGGCATCATGAGGCAGGAAAATGTGGTGGATATATTGAAGCAACATCTCAAGACATCAGTCAGGAAGTTAAAGCTTGGTCGCAAATGGGTCTTCCAAATCGACAATGACCCCAAGAATACTTCCAAAGTTGTGGCAAAATGGCTTTTGGACAACAAAGAGTGGCCATCACAAAGCCCTGACATCAATCCTATAGAAAATCTGTGGGCAGAACTGAAAAAGCGTGTGCGAGCAAGGAGGCCTTCAAACCTGACTCAGTTACACCAGCTCTGTCAGAAGGAATGGGCCAAAATTCTCCCAACTTAATGTGGGAAGCCTGTGGCAGGCTACCTGAAACATTTGACCCAAGTTAAACAATTTAAAGGCAATGCTACCAAATACTAATTGAGTGTATGTAAACTTCTGACCCACTGGGAATGTGATGAAAGAAATAAATGCTGAAATAAATCATTCTCTCTACTATTATTCTGACGTTTCACATTCTTAAAATCAAGTGGTGATGCTAACTGAATTACATGTCAAGAATTGTGAAAAATTGAGTTTAAATGTATTTGGTTGGTGTATGTAAACTTGTGTATGTAAACATCCGACTTCAACTGTACATATCAAAGAAATCATCATAGCTGACCTATGTTGTAAATAAATAAAAAAGGAGTGGTAATGTACATCTTTCAAATCTTGGAATGTTCTCAAACCATTACTGTCCATGATATCAGCAAGGGCACGGATTCCACATTTCGACCATTGGGGGGATGCAAAAGGCCGCCCTCCAGATCACAAGGCATTATTGTGAAAAATTGAAGTATGGGCATGCCATTTTGATTCCCAGGACAAAAGCGTAGTTTACATTGTTTATTTTATGTTGAAGGAGAGGTTATTTTCCTGCCTCCATTCCGCCAAGGCTCCAACCTCTGAAACCCATTGAAAACCTGTGGTTTGAATTGAAGAGGGCATTACATAAGCACAGACGAAGGATATCAAGGATCTGGAAGGATTCTGTATGAAGAAATGGTCAACATCCCTTCCAATGTGTTCTCCAAACTCATAAAACATTTTAGAAAAAAGCCTCAGTGCTGTTATCTTCACAAGGTGAGATATTGAAAGGTTTTGAAAACGGGTCTCAATTTTGGAGCATACAATATAGAACAGTATTTCAATTATTTTGTAGAGTATCTTTATCAAGGGTGTCAATAATTTTGGACCCCGCTATATGTCTCACATATACCAGAGTAGCTGTCATGAATGACAAAGCATTTTTAAATAAAATAATGGTCATCTTAGTCACAATGGAAATAATTCTCAAACAAATATTCCATAAATAATTTAGTCAGTTGTCAAAAGCACATAATAATCACCACTTACTATTGGTTAGGTTACACAACTACAACAGTTGCTGCCAAGGGCACATGCAGTATGTAATCCAATATCTACATTGTTATGGGCTCCTCTGTAGTTCAGTTGGTAGAGGATGGCACTTGCAACACCAGGATAGTGGGTTTGATTGCCGGGATTACCCATACGTAAAATGTATGCACACATAACTCTAAGTTGCTTTGCATAAAAGTGTCTGCTAATTTGTGTATATACAGTGCATTCGGAAAGTATTCAGACCCCTTGAATTTTTCCACATTTTGTTACCTTACAGCCTTATTATAAAATTGATTAAATTGTTTTTTTCCCTCATCAATCTACACACAATACCCCATAATGACAAAAATAAATTGCAAATATATTTACGTAAGTATTCAGACACTTTACTCAGTACTTTGTAGAAGCCCCTTTGGCAGCGATTACAGAGTCTTCTTGGATATGACGCTACAAGCTTGGCACACCTGTATTTGGGGAGTTTCTCCCATTCTTATCTGCAGATCCTCTCAAGCTCTGTCAGGTCTCTCCAGAAATGTTAGATTGGGTTCAAGTCCGGGCTCTTGCTGGGCCACTCAAGGACATTCAGAGACTTGTCCCGAAACCACTCCTGTGTTGTCTTGGCTGTGTGCATAGGGTCGTTGTCCTGTTGGTAGATGAACCTTCACCCCAGTCTGAGGTCCTGAGCACTCTGAAGCAGGTTTTCATCAAGAATCTCTCTGTACTTTGCTCCGTTCATCTTTCCTTTGATACTGACTAGTCTCCCAGTCCCTGAAAAACATCCCCACAGCATGATGCTGCCACCACCATGCTTCACCGTAGGGATGGTGCCATGTTTCCTCCAGATGTGACGCTTGGCATTCAGGCCAAAAAGTTCAATCTTGGTTTCATCCGACCAGATAATCTTGTTTCTCATGGTCTGAGAGTCTTTAGGTGCCTTTTGGCAAACTCCAAGCGGACTCTAATGTGCCTTTTACTGAGGAGTGGCTTCCGTCTGGCCGCTCTAGGAAGAGTCTTGGTGGTTCCAAACTTCTACCATTTAAGAATGGTGGAGGCCACTGAGTTCTTGGGGACCTTCAATGCTCAATTTCAAGTCTCATAGCAAAGAGTGAATACTTATGTTAATAATGTATTCTAAAAACCTCTTATTGCTTTGTCATTATGGGGTATTGTGTATAAATAAAAAATTATTTAATACATTTTAGAATAAGGCTGTAATGTAAAAAAAGTGGAGAAAGGGAAGGGTTCTGAATACTTTCCAAATGCACTGTATAAAGCACTGTTGATTTGATGATGCTTAAATGTTTAAATGGTGCTGGAATAGAGGAGGCAGTGCTCATGTTGTCTTAGTGCTGACTTACGGCAACTCAGTGGTTCTAAATCAGTAGTTGTTTAGGAAACCTTTGAAAACAACTTGCTTGACTATGCTGCAGATCACATCATTGTTATTTACATGCACTATTTGCTTTGTGGACTCTGTTTTCATTTTGTCATTATGGGGTATTGTGTGTAGTTTGATACTTTGAGTATTTTAAGCAATTTCTGTATCACCGCCTGAGGTTTCAGTGTTTCCTGCTTCTCTTCACAAAAACCACAGCTTAAAGAAATGAAAGACATTGTCTGCAAGGCATCCATCTTCCACTCACCTTGTCATTTACCATGGCCACTAGAGTTGCCTGAACTACAACCAATTATTTTCTTACAGTAGCCTACCATGTACAAATAATATCATTACACCTAGCCATTGTTAAATGATCTATAAGATGTTATTGATGTGACCATCCTGTCCAATTCTGGATTCCCCTTTAGGCTATGGATCACCTTTAAACATGTATAACTTTCAGCACAGCAACACCACGGCAGGTGCAGTGTGAGTTACATTACCTTGTCTGTAACACAAGCGTCAAAGCTTTTGGTTTTATTCTAAAGTTACTATGACAATCAATTTCTACACTCAACAGTAGCCTCATGTGAATCTTGAGGGCACAATAGGACGATACAAAAACGAATTTGTCCACTTCTGCCTTAATGGGGACAGTAAATTAGTTTAATGTTCCCTGAATAAAGACGTTAGATATTCCTCTCAAGCCTCAATTAATATAGAAACTATATAGCTAAAACCATTGAAATCCAAACTCTGTTTAGTCTGGAAAAGAACACAACATAAACCCAGAGAGATGACGCACAACAAATCCCAAACCAGATAACCAGAAATGATTTGAAGAGACTCACGGTACTGAAGTTCCATGGGTAACACTCCGATCCCCGGAACGTGCACTGCAGCAGCATGTCACTGATATCATGGCCCGTGCGGTTGTAGAAGTCTGTCATGTTGAACTGCTTGGGCTTGAAGTTGAGAAAGTTGGCCTTATCCTTGAGGGCGGCCAGCACCTCAGGCTCAGCCAGGTGAGTGTTGGCTATCTGGTAGTTGGAGTTCAGGAGGGCCAGGAGCTCCCCCACGTGATACAGGTCGTTCCTGGTGATCTTGGAGAAGCGGAACTCGTTTAGGTTGCAGAAGGTCACAGCAGGGAAGGTGAGGTTGGGCGCTGCCACCTCATCCAGTTTGGTGACGTGGGGATACTCAAAGTAGTAGGACACGCGGTCCATGCACACCAGCATAAGCAAGGCCATCGAGCCAAGGAAGGAGAGCGTCCACAGGATGCGGCGAAACGTCATGTGCCCGTAGGAAAAGATGTGGCTCATGCCATGTAGAGTGGACATGTTGGCGAAGGCTTGCAGGTTGGGAGGCCGGATGCTCTCGATGCTTTCCTCGGAGTCCCCCTTCATGGTTGCAGTTTGGGTGAGTGGTCCTCAACAAGAACTTCAGGTTAGAGAGACTTGCTTAGCAACAGAATGTAGCATAAACCAACCGGTCTCCAGTGCTTTGGCTCGGCAGCCTGTGGCTTTTATTCCAACAATAAGCGGAAAGCAGCAAACGGAAAATTCTAACCGCTATCTTAAAATGGTTGGCAGATGCTTTTAAAATGTCTCTTCCAGTGGGTGTCAGTTCTTCCATGTAGTCCCAGGTCCCCCCTTTTCTTTCAGGCTCCTCTTCTATTCTCTCTGTCTTTCTCTCTCTCTGTAGCGCTCTCTCTCTCACTCACGCTCAGCTGTCTTTGTAGCAGAACCAAACAATGACAGCTCCAGAAACACCCACTTTTACCCAAAAGGGAATGCCTTCTGAGCAGTGTGAAATGGACAATGAAAAGAACAACCGGGAGAAAACAGCAGATGGGCGTGAGGGAGAGGGAGAGGAGAGGGAGAGATGGGGATTGGTAATGAAAAGGTCTGCGTAGGGCTGAAGAGGGTTTCAGCCTCAACAGTCAATGGGACCCTTCCTCCTCCAATTGGCATGAACGCCACTACATCGAGGTGATAATGGGATGCAATGGATTTGTGAATGGGGGGGAAAGAATAAAGAGAGAGAGAGAGAGAGCGATGGCTCCCTATCCCTCACTGCCACCTTCCTTTTCTCTCTCTGTCACTCTCTTCTCTCTTTTCCCCAGATGAAAATGATGAGGGGGGTCATTGACTTCCCACTAACCCACCTCTCCTGTGTGGTTTACAGACAAGCCCAGTGTTTGAAGGTAGCCTCCACGGTATCTACCTTGTTTCGCTCTCATCCACAATTAGCAGGGAAGCCCATGCACCTCTTGATGCCAGTCTAGCCTCTAAAACCTGCTCAACACCACTAGCTTTTCTCCCGATCTCAACATACAGGTTTATATTCTGCGGTCTTCCAGCCTTTCCCTCTCTTTCGCGAGCTCGCTTGCTTGCTGCTGTTGCTCCCTCCCACCACTCTCTCTCTATCTCGCTCGCTCCCCTTTCTCCCCCCGCCCCCGCCCTCGCTCCCTACCTCTTTAGTAGTCAGGATTCATCCTTCTGCCGAATGGCTGCTTTGGCTGAGTGTCTGTGTGCGCAGGGGGGAGTCTCTCACTCTGTGGTGCTGCTAACTTCACTGTGTTATGGTTTTCTAATGCGCTCTAACAGTCTGCATTTGTCATCTGTGATCAAGTGATAGCTCCTACTGTGTTATGGGAATGCCACAGGTTGATATGGATGTAAAATGCATAACCACAAAGATAATGTATTATCTGTAGTGGGGATGTGGTTGCAAGAGCATACATCTTTACAAGCGAATGTGAATGTCTCAATTTGATAATTTTCACTTACAAGTCAAACAAATGATCCACACATTGAAGAACTAAATCCATTGATCTTCTACTGGTTAAAATAATATTTTAATAGTATCTTCTTATAAAAGAATAGCGAACCAAACACATTGGTTACCATTTAACTTCTGTTACACTCTTAGAAAAAAGGGTTCCAAAAGAGTTATTCGGCTGTCCCCATAGGAGAACCCTTTTTGGTTACAGGTAGAACTATTTTGGGTTCCATGTAGAACCCTCTATGGAAAGGGTTCTGCATGGAATCAAAAGGGTCCTGCATGGAACCAAAAAGGGTTATTCAAAGGGTTCTCTTATGGGGACAGCCGATTAACCCTTTTAGGTTCTAGATAGCACCTTTTTTTCTAAAGTGTAGACCTAGGTTAGTATTGAAGGGTCCTATATCCCCAGAGCTCATTGTCACCTTTGGGCCAAGGAACCAACCAACCAACCTTTCCCTGTTGATTGTTTCACTAAACATGATCTAGGGTTTCCAGGCTTGACCTAAAAATAATCTACTCTGGATTTTCATTAAGGTTGAAAGTTCACCTTATCCTAAAGAGAAACCTTTTATGTATTTTAAGAGCAAACAAGATTAACACTCATTGACTCACCCTGAGAAGCCTCATTATCATAACAATAGAAACATTACCAAGGATATGACTTCAACCCGGGAGGATAAAATCAATATCACGTCCTGCTAACCAAGAGCTCACACTCACAGCATAGCAACCAACCCTTACCCAGTGGTGATACTAACGTTGTCAGTTGTGTGATTGAGATCATTTTAAAAATACTTGTCCATCAACTTGTGGAAGAAAGCAATGTCAAACTGATATTGGTGTCATAGAAATGACTAACTGAAAACATTCAGTGAAGGAGACAACATGATGCCTGCACAGAAAATTTGCGGGTGTTAAAATCTCAGTGTTGATGAAAAAGGTTTTGTGAGTGCTATATCTGAGAGTCGATTCTAGTGGGGTTAACGCCAGTGGGATTTACATTTACACCACCCGCAGTGAATAAATGAAGTGCTGTTAATTATCTGAATAAAAGACACGGGAGGGGCCATCATCATCGTATTTCCCATTTTTAGAATAGTTTGCTATAATATCTATGTTTTAGCATGCACATTGATTGATCAGAAATAAATAACTTACATTTTTCTAAACTAATCCAATCTGTAAGTGGTTGGACTTATTGCACCTGTTACTGAGATGGCCATTTCAGTTTAGATGGTTTAGGAGACTTGTTTAGACTTGTTTGACAAGTTCTTCACCATAGCAATCATTCTGAATGCGGATTGTGGGTGATAAAATGTTTAAATTGTTGAAAATCCTCTCTATGGCTGGATTATAATAGGAATTTCTAATTACTTCACAAGCCAGCAAATTGCAATTTGCAGGTCAGATATGGCCCATGAGCCCCCTGAATTTCAGACCACAATGTCTGGGGAAAACTAGGTCATAACTAAAAACCTTATGAAAAGTATAATATATGGTCATAAAGGGTTTACTTTAAAATGTAAACACATTCACTTAAGCAGTCACTTGGTGACAGCCTCAGGACAGAAAATGTATCAATGCAAAAAACATGTCTTTCTCACTAACAAACACAGTCATGGGTGGGTAACTCAAACATTCACTCGAAAGGCACCCTGGGAAATATGCAAATAAGGCTTTACACCCTACATGTGTTATTCCCTAACATGCTGACCACACCGCTCACGTCAAGTGCGCAAGCTTTGCAAAATCAATTTAAACATACATGTTATTCAATTATTGCACCAACAATTGCCAAGCGCTAAAATAGAAGTCAGTTCTATTTGCGACGCTGAACGAGGTGCAAGTCATGCCTCTCCCATCTCCTCATTGGTTTATAGAAGCAGATACCCACATGCCATCTCCTCATTGGTTATACCCAAGTGGGTGATTGAAAGATGAACTGAGTTTGTTTGGTCGTCGTGGTAACTATGAAAGTTAGATGCCAATTGCCATATAAAGTCTAAAGAAGTAAAAGCCTGGAAGGCTAGAAACTAGAAATGATTCGGTTGACCGTTTTATATGTGGATTCATTGTTGGAGTAGAGGACCCTGTGCATTTCTGGTAAAAATAACAACTCAACGTTTATATCGCAGGACAAATTAGCTAGCAACAGCAAGCTAGCTAGCTAAGTTGCCATACATGTTTAATGCTTTTCTACCTGTCCCCAAATTAATATAATTGGTTCAGAGTATGTTTTGATATTTCAACCTGCGTGTTGTGATCGCGTTTGGTGTGTGGGGACAAAATCTATTTGTGTGAGAATGCACGGTTTGGGTCCAGTGTAACACTGAGAAAGTGTAACATCATCAGCTCTAATAAAGTGTTAATTTAAGTCGGAATTCACAACACCCATAGTGTAAAGGAAAAATCTATTTAGGTGTTGGTCATTGATCCAATGTTGATACAGTCCCAAAGTTTTCGGGATATTGGACTTTGAAGAAGCAAAGTGTCACTTGCCACATCATCATGATGATTCGTTTAGAGTTATTGACGTCACAATATGTCTTAATTTTATTACAACAATTTCTTCCTATATAAGAAATAATAGGTAGGCGTACCTGTTTGACAGACAAAATTAGGCTATATTCTGCTATGTACATAGATTTGTTGGCCAATTCCTCCAACCACCATGCACTCTTTAATAACTGCCCTTCACTGGAGGTAGGCTAAGTTAAAACCAGGACTCGAATTGAGATGGTATGAGAGGGTATGCCATAGCCCTACCTTTTACTAAAGAAATTGGCAAAAAGCACAGGCTAACCATTGTTAGCTTAAGAGCTTGAAAAAAATAAAACAGATCTGGTAATATAAAGTGATTTTTAACACCACTTTGGTCCGCAATGCTTTATGCTAGAAACAATGCATATGGGGATAGCATTGTTTAGTTTCTTTGTCATTCAGAGGCTGATCTACAACCTTCTACAGCAGAGGACACAAAACATGGACTTTGCTCAGAAAGTAATCTAATTCTGTCACAATCAATTGATTAAGCTATTCACTTTCTGTATAATAGAAGATGTTTAAACCCAGACAGCTTTTAGGAAAGCACTTGTGACCTTGTCTCATTGGGCTACACCACAGTAGAAACAAGTAGCCAGCAGTTAAAGCTTCTGCATCGGTAGTAGACCTACTTTCTGGGGTGGAAAGGTAGGCCTAACTTTCGAAAGCACCATGCTCAGATTCCTAATGATGTCTAAGATTCAATTATTTGCAAATAGGGACAGCTTCATTACAAGACACACTGATTTGGCATTGGAGAAATATGATAAGATGAACAGGTAGGATGTATATTCTTATCTGTATATTCTTAGCCTGTAATTTCAATAATGAGTGTGGTATTAAAAAATATTCTCCTAATATGTAAAATGAATTGCATAAAATGTTTATGAAAGAAAAAACGTTCCAGGACATGCAAATTTAATGACAGTAAAAAAATAAATAACTAGGCAAGTCAGTTAACAAATTCTTATTTACAATGACGGCCTACCAGGGAACAGTGGGTTAACTGCCTTGTTCATGGACAGAACGACAGATTTTTACCTTGTCAGCTCGGGGATTCGATCCAGCAAACTTTCGGTTACTGGCCCAACCACTAGGCTACCTGCCGCCCCAATGCTTTTACTATAATGGAGGTCTTTCCACCCCTACTCTTGTCCATGGTGGTCTGTAAACCCACAACCTTCTGCCCCCCTGCCCTGTGCGTTTCAATAATTCCTGCATAAATAACGTTCACTCCCTAAGTAAGACCTGTCCTTCACTTTTGATGTAAGGTGCTTTGAAAAGCTCAACATGTGCAATACATGATCATTATTACAATCCATCATAACATTGCATCTGTACCACATGGACAGGTCCAGACAGTAGGTGTCTAAGTATGACATAGGGGTCTAATCAATAAAGTAACTCAGTTGTTCATATAATTTTGCATGCATTTTCATATAGAAATAATTTAAACTCCACATATTTAATCAAAAGAAATTCAAATAACTACCACACTTATAGCCTATGTACTTATTTGCTATTTCTTCTGCAATGCTTCCATGCCTGCTTGTTACAGATTGCAGAGGAACATTTGTAGGACTTTTCCTTAGTAATTGGCTTTCACGTGGCTGGTGGTTTACACAACATAATGCAGTGAATATTAAGCACTTATTCCTTAAGCGCTATATAAACGTTTCGCTTTATGTTGGGCTTTTTGAATGTGTCTGCCTGTCAATAACTACAGCCACTGTTCTGTGGCTCTGACTGCTAAGCTCAACCTAAACTTAACAAAAGTCTCGCTCACAATGCACCAAATAACATGTCTTCATGCTGAACAATGCACCAAAGAAAGGGCTTCATATCGCACAATGCGACACGCAAATGTCTTCATATTTTCTACTAGCTCAGAGAAATGCTTGTAAATGCAAGGAGTCATCCTCGTATTGACTTGTTCAATTCAGTATTCAAGGAACAGGATTGGAAGCAGCTGAAATGATACAGCCTATATGTCCAGTTCTCTGCATAGCTGAAGGGCCTAGTGGAATACATTAAATAATGATTTATTGGACTTTATACAGATGGAGTGGTGAAGGTTTGTTGGCTAGTTAATCAAAATAGCCTCACAACACCAATAAATTGTAACATGTGGCATATTCAATATAAAGATAGTCACCATAATGATTGGCACCCTTGACAAAGATGGGCAAAAAAGACTATAAAACAAATCATTCAAATTGTTACGAAACCAATAACTAGCCTACTGATTTTGCTGCACTTGTTATATCTAGGGGTCTTAGGCCTATATCCATGGTCTGTAACCTGATGTGATGTGTGCATAAATGTGGGAAGTAAATGTGAGCAACTAGGTGCTGAATGTATGTACCCAGGAGTTAGCCACCTTACGTTAGGTCCAGGGCCAGCTCCTTCTTGACCTCTTGGCCGGCCCGTCCAAGTAGATTATTATTTGTTCAGATAGTGACTGAACATAAATATGTACGAAATGAAAACTAAAGACTCAAAAACAAACCAAAAGGCCTCATTGCCACCAAACAAAACAAACAGCCTCACGACTCTGTCAGCGAGGACACTCACTGACGATCACCTTTAATAGGCAGCACCTGATGTGCTTATCAAGGCTCAAGTCCGGAGACTGAGATGGCCATTGCAAAATGTAGATATTCTGGTCACTAAACCATTTCTTTGGTGTGCTTGGTTTATTGTCTTGCTGTAAAATCCACTTGCTGCCAAGTTTTAGCCTTCTGGCGCAGGTAACCAGGTTTTTGGTTAAAATGTCTTGGTACTTGGTAAAGTTCATGATGCCGTTGACCTTAACAGTGGGTCCAGGACTAGTGGAAGCAAAATAGCCCCATAACATCAACGATCCACCACCATTTTTACAGTAGATATTAGGTACTTTCTGCATATGCTTCCATTTTTAG
Organism: Brachymystax lenok tsinlingensis; assembly: GCA_030435695.1. Classification (NCBI taxonomy): domain Eukaryota; kingdom Metazoa; phylum Chordata; class Actinopteri; order Salmoniformes; family Salmonidae; genus Brachymystax; species Brachymystax lenok. Next base: position 12,741,145 of record CM059801.1, read on the forward strand.
AAGGTATGCTGCTGGTTTGACTCTGAAAAAAGCGTCTTGCCTCTGATTGGCAGCTGTATCGCCGTGCGACAAATCATTTTGGAGGGCCGCCTGCTTGTTGCTATCTGGGTCTCCCAAAGTGTTCTCCAATCTCATAAAATACTTTGGAAAAAGGCTCAGTGTCGTTAGCCTCGCAAGGGGAAGGTGCCGATTATTTTCTTTCTGAGATTTTATTTTATTACTCAAATTTAGGATTTGGCAAAAAATAAGAGTATAGGACAAGTCTACAACATTATTTGGGTATGAGTAACAGAATATTAACTTTAAAAAGTGATATTTGTGCATCTGTAACTTTCTCACTCATCATTATTCACGATCCATTCAGGATTATCCGTAATCATGGTAGCATCCGCATTCATGTAAAAGTGTTTAGAAACATATTCTACTCTTATTTACAATATAAATGACTCAAAAATGACACAATACATTATTTACCATTAATTTCAATTTGGCTCAGAAGAATCTGAAACACAACCAAAACAAACAGTAAATGCATCCAACAAAGTTGTGGAGTCACAAGCTTGATGAAGTCATTGCTTGCTATGAATATGGGACCAAATACGTAACTTTTTACTACTTAAATACTCATATACAGTAAGTGAATTTGTCCCAATAGCTTTGGTCCCCTAAAATTGGGGGACTATGTACAAAAAGTGCTGTAATTTCTAAACGGTTCACCCGATATGGATGAAAATAACCTCATATTTAAGCTGACAGTCTGCACTTTAACATCATAGCCAGGGAGTGCATAGGACTCATTGGGTAGAAGGCTACAACTGCAAAGTTTCTTTAAGGACATTGAATTTAGTGTTAGATTAATACAGGGCTACCAGCATTGGGTATTATGTTGACAGTTAGCAATCTAGCTAATGTGTTTTGAGTTCCCACTTACTCAGGTGGTGAATTAGCCCCAAATAAATTAGCCTATGATATTAGTGCACATAAATATGTAGGCAAATTAATCTCAAATTAACAAAATAATTTGTTCTTCTGGAGCCCTGATTGGTGTCTTACATATTGTACTACTATCAGCGAGATCTTTAGTCTTGCCAGGCATTGTAAAAATCTAAGCTCACCAGCCAAGGAACCTTCTATAGATCACTCTTCCTCTTTTCAAATTCCAGGTCTGTCGTTATCTTCATTTGCAAAGTCATCCTCTCAGTCAAAAACCAATCCAAAGACACGCTCCCATCTGTGCTGTCCATGACAGCCAAGCATGGCCAGGAAATTATCGGGTTCCTAATTTCTATTGAATACTTTCAGGAAGAAATCAAATAGTAGGCCTTAGAACATTTGATGGACAATGACCATTTAATTCCTCCTCATGAAATGAAATAAAATGCCACTGTCTCTTTCCATTTACAATAACAAGTCCATATGATTTAATACTGACCTTGGAGTATCAAAACCTCTTACATACTTTTATTGAACTCATAAATCTGATGTAGATTGCTAGTGCTCTGACCATGAGTAACAGGTGCTCTTGTTTGCATTGTAATGCTGTCAGTCAATCAGTAATTACCATCTTACACAAACATCTCAACACTATTATATTATATTATACCTCAGTTGTCCCAGTCCCAATTATCCTTGGCTGGGGACAATATCCCATAACACCTTGCGGCGCAGTGAAAAAGTACTGACTTGGGATAATATTTTCCAGAAGAATAAGAAATAATGTTTTCTTATTCACCAAATTATGTTAAAATGTTCAACAAATTACTTTCATATGAATTGTGAATTCAAATGTTGAGTAATTGGTGTTCATCAACCTGCTGCCAAGTGCTAGCTAGCTAACACGTTGGACGCGCTAGCTAGCTAGCAGGTGATCTCATCCTGCTTATCAGCAGTTTAGAGATGAACAAACTAATTGTAGATTCAACAATCTGTTAATTGTGAAGACCCGGACAGTTTTTAAATCATGAATTGGTGAACTTACAAGCCAGCTAAAGACATGTAGCGAATCGTTTTTTCCCCATTTGTTTTCAGGGACTGAAGTGGGCACCTGATCGTTTCAAGCCATTGCATTGGCATGGCAGGAGAAAACAGTCCTGCCCGACTCATTTGGAGGTAATTAATTTTAACAACATCTAATGAAAAACTTAGGACATGCAGCCAGCTTTGTTCTTTTCAATCTATGCTTGCTAACCAGTCAAATTATGTTTTATATTTTACTGAGTTGCAGTTCATATAAGGAAATCATTCAATTTAAATACATTTATTAGGTCCTAATTTATGGATTTCACATGACTGGGAATACCTTGAAAAAAAGGTAGGGGCATAGATCAGAAAAACAGTCTGTATCTGGTGTGACCACCATTTGCCTCATGCAGCACGACACATCTCCTTAGCATAGAGTTGATCAGGCTGTTGATTGTGGCCTGTGGAATGTTTTCCCACTTCTTTTCAATGGCCGTGCGCAGTTGGATATTGGCGGGAACTAAAACACACTGTCATACACGTTGATCCAGAGAATCCCATACATGCTCAATGGGTGACCTATCTGTTCATTATGCAGGCCATGGAAGAACTGGGACATTTTAAGCTTCCAAAAATTGTGTACAGATCCTTGCGACATGGTGCAGTACATTATCATGCTGAAACATGAATGGCACAACAATGGGCCTCAGGATCTCGTCATGGTATCTCTGTGCATTCAAATTGCCATCGATAAAATGCCATTGTGTTCGTTGTCCATAGCTTATGCCTGCTCATACCATAACCCCGCCGCCACCATGGAGCACTCTGTTCACAACTTTGACATCTCTGTCTGCCATCTGCCTGGTACAGTAGAAACCCGGGATTCATCCGGAAGAGCACACTTCTCTAGCGTGCCAGTGTCCATCAAAGGTGGGCATTTGCCTACTGAAGTCGGTTACAACACCAAACTGCAGTCAGGCCTAGACCCTGGTGAGGACGATGAGCACGCAGATGAGCTTCCCTGAGACGGTTTCTGACAATTTGTGCAGAACTTATTCGGTTGTGAAAACACAGTTTCATCAGCTGTCCGGGTGGCTGGTCTCAGACGATCCTGCAGAAGAAGAAGCCGGATGTGGAGGTCCTGGGCTAGCATGGTTACATGTTGGAGGTGGCTTATGGTAAAAGCTCTGGTGGACATTCCAGCAGTCAGCATGCCAATTGCACGCTCCCTCAAAACTTGAAACATCTGTGGCATTGTGTTGTGTTACAAAACTGCCCATTTTAGAGTGGCTTTTTATTGTCCCCAGCACAAGGTACACCTATGTACTACTTATGCTGTTTAATCAGCTTCTTGATATGCCACACCTGCAGGTGGATGGATTACCAATATATAAACCAATATATAGTGCATTATCTACAATCTAATGTGTTTATCCAACGTTCTTGTTGTTTTTCTGTTTGATGAAAACAGTTAGATGTAATGGTTTTATGTTGTTATGTTTTCATGTTTTATTGTAGGAACCCTCAAGCATTTTTACACATAAAGTAAGAACTGTTTCATCACGTAGAATGTTTATACTTAAAACAAATATTTTACTTTGTGCAGTATCTACAGGCTAAATGTGTTTATCCAACCTTCTTGTTGTTTTTCTGTTTGACTTTGTATGGTAATTTATTTGACGAAGGATCATAGGTCAAATCAGCGGTCATGGTTGATATGCATAAAAAATTACTTCATAATCAGATGATACATTAGTGCGTTATCAATTATCTACCTACAACATACTTGGCTGGACAGAAAATAAACTTTAAGGCCATTTTACTGCCCTTTGCCTTTGTATAGCAGAAAGGGTAACTGCAGTCAAAACACAGTGGAACAAAGCAATGTTTGCCTTGATTTTTGCTTGGATTTTGTAGTTACTACAAATTTCACACTCTATTTTCTCTGAAACTGAGCATAATTTAACCAGGACACTTTGTCACAAGATTAAACGTTTACTAAAAGCACAGGAGGTTGGTGGCACCTTAAATGGGGAGGACAGGCTTTTGGTAATGGCAGGAGCAGAATGAGTGGAATAAAATACATCAAACTCATGTGTACTGTAGTTACTTCATGTTGCCTTTGAGGGACAGAACACATGAGGAGTGTATTCATTAGTCGCAGACCGTTGTAAAACATTTGGTCCGTTGCAAAACCGTTTAATGTTTACTCTAGGAACCAAAAGGAAGCAAACAGAACAAACAGAACGAAACGGGGAGAGACCTACCTGAATTTGTCCAATAGATACTCTTGTCTTTGTTGCTAAACATTTTTCGTTTGGAGTAAACTGTTTCCGTTGCAAAACGTTTTGCAACAGACAAAACGTTTTGCAATGGAATTGGACTAATGAGTACACAGCTTTGACTATTAAAGTTCTGGTAAAGTGGTGATAGCAAAATAATTTGCTCCTTGTTAATCTCCATATCATAGTCATGGCAAGTGCATGAAATCATTAAAGCCATGGGATGATTCTTTCATCTTGAGAAATAATCTAGAATGCATTGCATATAATGCCGTTTTATGTTTGATCAAGTCTGGTTTAGACAGGCCTACTGTATGTGTCACCAAACAGGACAGTCTAATGATTAAACACTTATGGCAAAAACAAACCTAAAAGAGTCTTACCTTCAAATTACATGCCAAATGCAGATGATGAAACTGTCCTACTCCTGCAATGACAGACACATGGACTTTCATCAACATACAAGGTCTATAGTCCTGTGAAAGGAGCGTGAGATATGACATGGCAACATATGGATGTCATACCACAGGAGGTTGGTGGCACCTTAATTGGGGAGGACGGGCTCGTGGTAATGGCTGGAGCGGAATCAGTGGAATGGTATCAAATACATCAAATATACTTTCCAAGTGTTTGATGCCATTCCGTTAACTCCATTCCGTCCATTATTATGAACCGTCCTCCCCTTAGCAGCCTCCTGTGCGTATTTATCACAAAGACCTTGTCACAGACTCACAAAATACAGGACAGATGGATTCCCATCTGAAATGTCAAAGGGATTTAATTCTGACTAACCGCAAAGACCCTCTTTAAATAGTAGTGAATTGAACGCGGAATGGTAACTGACAGTTATGATCAATCATTCTGTGGGTATAAGATAATTTCCTTGACCATTCTGACACAGTCACAAACAGAACAGATACAGATGGTACTGTGATGCTAGGTTTATGTAACACTTTTTTTAAATGAACACATGTTGTTTTAAGGCTCAGCCTTCAACACCATAGTAACCTCCAAGCTCATCATTAAACTCGGGCCCTGGGTCTGAACGCCGCCCTGTGCAACTGGGTCCTGGACTTCCTGACGGGCCACCCCCAGGTGGTGAATGTAGGCAACAACACATCCACTACGCTGATCCTCAACACAAGGGCTGCACAAGGGGGGGGACTCAGCCCCCTCCTGTACTCCCTGTTCACCCATGACTGGTAGGCCGGATTACCAACAACGACGAGACAGCCTACAGGGAGGAAGTGAAGGCCATTGCTGAGTGGTGCCAAGAAAAGAACCACTCCCTCAACGTCAACAAAACAAAGGAGCTGATTGTGGACTTCAGGAGACAGCACTGGGAGCATGCCCCCATCCACATCAACGGAGCCGCATTGGAGAAGGTGAAAAGCTTCAAGTTCCTCGGTGTACACATCAGTGACAATCTGAAATGGTCCACCCACACAGACAGTGTGGTGAAGAAGGCGCAACAGCTTAAGGAGGCTGAAGAAATTCAGCTTAGCTCCTAAATCCCTCACAAACGTTTACAGACGCACCATTTAGAGCATCCTGTCAGGCTGTATCCCCACCTGGTACGGCAACCGCAGGGCTCTCCAGACGGTGGTGCGGTCTGCCCAACGCATCACCTGGGGTACACTGCCTGCCCTCCAGGACATCTACAGCACCTGTTGTCACAGGAAGTCCAAGAAAATCAAGGACCTCAGCCACCTGAGCCACGGCCTGTTCACCCTGCTACCGTCCATAAGGCGAGATCAGTACAGGTGCATCAAAGATGGGGCAGAGAAACTGAAAAACAGCTTCTATTTCAAGTCCATCAGACTGTTAAATAGCCATCACTACCCGGCCTCCACCCAGTACCCTGCCCTGAACTTATTCACTGTCACTAGCCGGCTACCACCCTGTTACTCAACCCTGCACCCTAGAGGCTGCTGCCCTATGTACATAGACATGGAACACTGCTCACTTTAATAATGGAACACTGGTCACTTTAATAATGTTTACATATTGTTTTACCCATTTCATTTGTATATACTGTATTGTAGTCAAGGCCATCCTATTCAACTCTTGCTGTACATATACTATTCTGTCCTACGTATTCTTCAGATACACTACATATTCTATCCACACACTGTCCATACTCCAAAATTGTTCATTCTAATATTTGTATATTCCTTAATTCCATAATTTTACTTTTAGATGTGTGTGTAGCCTAGTGGCGGCAGGTAGCCTAGTGGTTGGACTTGTAACCGGAGGGTTGCAAGTTCGAATCCCCCGAGCTGACAAGGAAAAAAAAAAATTCTGTAGTTCTGCCCCTGAACAAGGCAGTTAACCCACTGTTCCCCGGGCGCCCCCCGCACCTCTCTGATTCAGAGGGGTTGGGTTAAATGCGGAAGACACATTTCGGTTGAAGGCATTCGGTTGTACAACTGACTAATAATGGTGACTTTGTATTGTTGTGTATTGCTAGATAGTACTGCACTGTTGGAGCTAGGAACACAAGCATTTCGCTACACCCGCAATAACATCTGCTAAATACTGTATGTGTATGTGACCAATAAAATTTGATTTGAGCAAACCACAGACATTCCCACAACAGTTGTTTACAGTAACCTTGCTGTTTTTACAACTGTGCAAATCCTGGCAAATCCCTATTTCCCCCCCAGACTCTAAATTATGACCATAAGCTCAGTGGTACTGTACAACCACACTGCAAACCCAAGACTGGAAATAATCATGATAGCCTACCTACATTATTTGCATGCAATAGTAAGAAATGTGTACCTTGTATGATTACATGCTGTTTTGGTGTCTATTGAACTACAGGAATCTTCCAATGATGGATAACAACAATATTCAGCCAATTTGCAATGCTGAAAATGTTACTTTCATACAAATTATACACACAGTCAAGGACCATTATGCACTGTGACCACTATCGCCATTGTACAAGAAAATGTATTAACTCTTACTTACTACACAATCTGAACCACTTGATGTGATAATGATTGATGCAATGCTTATTAATGCATACAAAGCTGGTGCATGCGCGACACCCTGTGGATTGCGCATGAATGACAGACTGGTTTGTATATCTGCCAATGTAGAAATATATGCAGGACACCACGTGAGCTGTCGACTAATTAAAATCAAGTGATGGCGACGGCTTCATGAGGTGGGAATAAGGCTACTGTGCAAAAGACCACAACAGTGCCTTCAGTATCTCAGTACAATTGATCATATTTTGACTGTATCAAAAGGTAGCTTTATTGAAATACTATTTGTTCTTTTGTATCTTACAAGTTTCTAAAATGAATTAGGATGTAACCAAAAAGAAGGGCAGTGGTGGAAAAAGTACTCAATTGTCACACTTGAGTAAAAGTCAAGATATCTTAATAGAAAATGTCTCAAGTAAAAGTGAAAGTCACCTAGTAAAATACTACTTGAGTAAAAGTCAAAAATTATTTGGTTTTAAATATACAAAAGTATCAAAGGTAAATGGAATTGCTAAATAGTACTGTATGAAAAGTACAGGTATATATTAAGCAAACCAGACAGCACAATTTTCTTTTCTTTTTTTATTGACAGATAGTCAGAGGCACGCTCCAACACTCAAGACATAATTATAAACAAAGCATTTGTGTTTAGAGAGTCCGCCAGATCAGAGGAAGTATGGATGACCAGGGATGTTCTCTTGACAAGAGAAGAGAAACTTACTGGTTTATATCAATAAAGTTTTGCTTAAGAGACGAGGTTATAGCAAAGATACTTCAATCTATGATTGTAGTTTGCCTATCTATCATAATGTGCCTTATAGGCAAGATTTATTAATTATATTCTAACTAACTTGGAACTAACTACTTGCTATGTGTTATTTTCTTCAACTTGATGACATCCCGACACGGGCATCTCCAGTAGGGCAATGAGCGTCACAAATTCCTTTGGCTGCAACTTGGTCTCAGAGCATTACGTTTTATTCTGTACGTAAATCAGAGAATAATTTAAAGTAGTATGTAATGTTACATTTCGTATGGTATGTATTAATTTGTGGATGTTCTTCATCCATTTCGTATCATATGTTATAAATCACAATTTGTGCATGTTACACATTTTAGAAACGTACAATATGTTATCAATTATCAAAATGATTATGTTACGAATTCCAATTTGTTAATATTAGCTAGGTGGCTAATGTTAGCTAGCTGCCTAACGTTAGCTAGGTTAGGGGTTAGGGTTAAGGTTAGGAGTTAGGTTAAAAGGTTAGGGGAAGGGTTAGCGAAAAGGGTTAGGGTTAATAGAAGGGTTAGCTAATATGCTAAGTAGTTGTGAAATAACTAAAAAGTAGTAAGTAGCTGAAAAGTTGCTAAAGTTGTCCATGATGGGATTCGCACACGCAACCTATCTTGTCTCATTCATTTATGTCCTCATGATTTGATTCAAAACTTCTGCAATGTTCATTTTTCACCAGTAGATGGGACCATTGCTTTAGTCATGTTTTGTTGTGAACATTATTTAGCCTGTTTGTTAGAGCATGTACATCAAATACCCACATCATAACATTGACAACCTATACCCAGACCCCATGCAGGTACACTATATATCAAAAGTATGTGGACACCCCTTCAAATTTGTGGATTTGGCTATTTCAGCCACACCCGTTGCTCTCAGGTGTATACAATTGAGCACACAGCCATGCAATCTCCGTAGACAAACATTGAAAGTAGAATGGCCTTACTGAAGAGACTTTCAATGTGGATGCCACCTTTCCAACAAGTCAGTTTGTCAAATTTAGGCCCCTGTCAACTGTAAGTGCTGTTATTGTGAAATGGAAACATCTAGGAGTCGCGAAATGGTAGGCCACACAAGCTCACAGAACGGGACCGACGAGTGCTGAAGTGCGTAGGGCGTCCAAATGCCTCTGGATGCAACTTCAGCACAATAACTGTTTGTCGGGATCTTCATGAAATGGGTTTCCATGGCCAAGCAGTCGCACACAAGCCTAAGATCACGATGCGCAATGCCAAGCGTTGGCTGGACTCTGGAGCAGTGGACTCTGGAGCAGTGGAAACGCATTCTCTGGAGTGATGAATCACGCTTCTCCATCTGCCAGTCCGATGGACGAATCTGGGTTTGGCGGATAGCAGGAGAACACTACCTGCCCGAATGCATAGTACCAACTATAAAGTTTGTTGGAGCAGGAATAATGGTCTGGGGCTGTTTTCATGGTTCGGGCTAGGCCCCTTAGTTCCAGTGAAGGGAAATATTAATGCTACAGCATACAATGACATTCTAGAAAATTCTGTGCTTCCAACTCTGTGGCAACAGTTTGTTCCACATACTTTTGGTCATGTAGTTCAATTTACATCACTGCACCTATCTGATTCATGGGCTATGTCAATCTTTTAATGTAAAAAAGGTATAAGTAGTAGATGGTTCCTTGAAAAGGTTTCCCTCAATCGATTTTTTTATATTATATAAATTGTGGTTTATGTCACAATTATGTCACAATCATATGAATGATTTAGTATAGGGAGCAATAGTAATGGTGTCTTTTCTTAGGCACTTACTCTATCGTGGTTCGTTGGCCAAAGCCCATGGGAAAATGTATGGAGTTTTTGGATAAATTATGGTAAACACAGGTTTAGGAGATTTTATATGTTTTCTATGAGAATTTTCATCAGCTAACGTCACTTTTTGTGAGTTTTGAAGCATTTTATGTAATAAAAAAATCACAAAGCACATAAAAAGATTCATAATTCATGAAGGTCATGTTAACTGACTGATTTGATAGAACAGAATGTATAAGATCTCCTAAGCCTTTGTTAACCTCAGAACTTATTTTCTGCATTCATCCCAAAACCCAATTTTTCCCCATTAATTTTCCCCATAGAGATGGATGATCGAACCAGAGGCAACTCATTTCTGTTTTTTTAGGACTGGCGAGCTCTATAGTGTGAGCTGAAGATTTTGTAGAAGATAAATTAGATCATCTAGAGAACCAGTACTGTGAGGATAAAAACGTGTGCCATCCCAGTCCTTCTTCCCCAATATAGAGGGCAATCTATGGCTGCGTTTAACAGGCAGCCCAATTCTGATATCTTTTTCCACTAATTGGTCTCTGGACCAATCACATCAGATCTTTTTCAGAGTCCAATCAAAATTGGGCTGCCTGTGTAAACACAGCCTGAGAAAAGGCCCTGTAGAATATAAACCATTAACCTGATATATTTTAGAATGCAGTAATTGATAAATTGATTTGGATCAAATTGCATTTACTTGCTTTCTATGCAATTAGTCATATCTCAAAGCAATCTTAAACAAATATAATAAATCCATGCCTCTCTCCTCCACATATCAAGCTGAGAACCTTGGAGGAAAAGAATGCATCAATAGGTTAGGTATGTCATGTTATAAACCATCTAAATATATTTTTGAGCTGCTGACATTCAAAGCGGAAGACAAGCCAAAGAGAATGCAAGTGATACAGCCTCATGCTTACATTTTCTAATTGAATAATACACGTTTAGCCTATAATCATAAGAATTCACTGAATAGTCTTTGATTACTACGTAATAACACTAATGAAGTCTAGTGAGGAGAAAATGAAATGATGGAGGTCTTTACAATAAGGATAGTGTTTACATCACCCCGTACATATACCTATTACCCCTAGACTTGTAGCTATTACCCTTATCAACAGCTCAGAAAGTCAATCAGCATTCAGAGTTAATGTGCTTGTATACCAGACAGTCCCTCCTCCCCCTATCACACTCATGGCATCCATTTCTGATGTGTCTTCCTGATATGTTGCTAATGACATCACATCTATGGACATATTACCACGGGTGTGATCTGATGCCATCATTAATAGCTTGGCAGTAGTGTTTTTGTAAATTATTATCATCATGACCATCATTTGTGCGACTGCCTGTGTATATCATGCTCCCCCCCCACCAACCCCATAGGATCCCCACTCCAGCCTGGCTCTTTGCCTCCTCACTCTCCTCGCTCTTTGTAGTCATTGCTGTCTCCTTTAGGGAGAATGTTATAAACACATTATGGATGGATACATTAGTGACTGATGCAGAAGCACCGGGCTCGCCTGCCTTGTTTTGGGTACGAGAGAGAGCTGCATCATTAGAAAATGTTCCACTTGGCGGGGAAGCGCGTATTAACAGCACTCGCAATGAAATGAGGTTGAGATAGATGGTTAAAGTTATAGAAGGACTATTAGGTTGAAATATGAACCTCTCAATTGTCATAATGAAGCAAGGGGATATTTGCATGGCGATCAGTGCATTATAGGGGAGACAATTGGAATCCGTAACGACAGACACAATACATTACAGGGCCTAGGCTAGGCCATGAGTTTAGGGCTTAGGGGTTTATAGGGGGGAGAAAGTAATCATGCCTTCACACAATTGTACAGAGCTTCCATCAACCAACAGTTCAAATGGTCTATAAATGCATTTTTGTTTTCCCTAATATTTCTAGCAGCAAAGTGATGCGATGGAGACGGAGGTTGGTTGGACTGGCATCCGACATGTCTTGGTGTAGGCTAAGCTCTTATTTGAGGACCTTGATTGGCATCAAATGTGGGTATGAGTCATAGGCCTGTCTTTGCTGCCTTCGCCAGGCATTTGTGGCCCATAATGGCCTCTCAAAGAAGAGCTTAGACAGAGGCATACTGAGTGTGTCATATTGTGCTCCAAATGCCTTATAGGCCAAGGCTCAAATTACACATTAGGAATTATATGAGGAAGTAAAAGTGCACAGGGGGAAGTGTCAGCTTGTTAAAGGCCCCCCATTAGCCCCTCGTCTCCCTCCCTGTTTCCATGGTGATCCCTTATGACTAAATAGGTCTTTAGATGAGTAATCTGACTGCACCATCACAAGCTACAGTTTCACAATGAAGGTAGTGACCTGCCCGCAAACCTCTAAAAGTTTGCAGTGCAATCCACTGGCCCCTAAACATAATCCTGCATTCTGATTCTGAAGTACTTGTTTGTAACTACTGCGTACTTTCCATTATGAATGTAGCTTACTGCCTGAAGGGAGGGCTATAGCTAATTTAATTCCGTCCACTTTATAAATGCATGATTCCATAGTTAGTAGTACTCAAAACTGCATTAAGATCCTGGTAATCAGAGGGAACTAATTCCTTAATTGCATTAATGAAGAATAAATGAAGAGCTACAGACTCATTAGCTCATTAGCTGTTTTCAATGTCCAGTTGCTAACTGTCGTTTGAGGAGGTTGACCACAATGCAGAAACCCCATACAGACAGACAGCTGCTGGTAAATGGAGAATGAGGAAGTAAAAAGATTTAGAATGTCCACGGATATGTGTTTCTGTCGTCCCCGCTTCAGTAAAAAAATGGGAGAAAAAAAGAAAGCACACCATTTGAGAAATGAATTTATCGAAGTCACTGTCTTTTTCCCCATTAGTAAGTGTTTAGTTCAGCGTTTTAAATAATTGCGTTACCAGGAATGATATTTAAAATACATTTGGGAGTCAATGAGGCGGGAAAGTGCCTACATGTTTTGCTGATGACACCCGGGCCATTTGGAAGACATCAAAGTAGAGAGGAGGTAGCCCAGATGCATATTATAAACTCATTATGGGTATCATTTAAAAGGATGTACTCCACTCCAGCAGCAGAAAACAATATTCCCAGTCTCTCTCTTGTAATGTGTGTTTGCGAAGTCCAGAATACCAAAATAGTTTTTAAGATGTAGATAAGAGGCGAATCTGAGTCAATGTTTTCTGATGGAAAATAGAAGAAGGCACTCCAAAATATAATCAGAAGTTCTTCCACAGGTACTAGTGCAATTCAGATTAGCAGAAACGTCTTTCTCTCTCTAAGAACACACAAGCAGGAAGCTATTGGAGACAGCACAACAATCCACTATAGGCTATGTACAGACATATGATAATCAGATGAACTAACAAACTAAAGACAGTGTATCATAAACACCCCAGGCTGTAGGTTGATGCTGCCAGAACAATTCAATTATCATTTCAAATGTACTGTGGTAGTGGTAGTATAGGATCTTGAGATTTTACTGTGGTAGTATAGGATCTTGAGATTTCTCTCCACAAAGACATCCCCCCCGCCGCTTATATAAACATCTTTAGTATCAAAAACCTCAAGGCACAGTAAGTAGCCCTACGTGTGGATGATGGCCACAGTGTATTCAAGCCTAGGAAAATGTAGTTCTATACTTCAAAGGTAATGTGTGTTTCAGATCAAATAAAAAATATAATCAAACTTTATTTGTCACATGCGCCAAATACAACAGATGTAGACCTTACAGTGAAATGCTTACTTACAAGCCCTTAACCAACAATGCAGTTTTAAGAAAAATAAGTGGTAAGAACGAATTTACTAAAATAAACTCAAGTTTTTAAATAATAATAATAATTAAGTAAAATAGCAGTAGCGAGGCTATATACAGGGGGTAACGGTACAGAGTCAATGTGTGGGGGCACAGGTTAGTCGAGGTAATTGAGGTAATATGTACATGTAGGTAGAGGTAAAGTGACTATGCATGGATAATAAACAGAGAGTAGCAGTAGCGTAAAAATGGGGGGGTCAATGTAAATAGTCCGGGTAGCCATTTGATTAGCTGTTCTAGTGAGTAGTACTGAGACTTTGAGGGACTTAATTGTGTGCCGCCCCTCCACCATTATAACACTACTACCCGTGGGGTTGAGTGAACCAGCGGTGTCCAGGCCACTCGTTCAGCCTAATGTTCTTTAATGTAGAAGCCATGTGGTTACAGGATGTTCATGGCCATTAAGGCCCAAACAAAAATATACTGGGCTTAAAGACTCATTTTAACAAACCTTACACTAACTATACCAATTTGTGTTTTTATCTTGTAATTTTGCTTTGGGGAGGATGGATATGTTTCAATTTATATATTTTATTTTACCTTTTTTTTGACAAGTAGTCCCATTGAGACCAAGGTCTCTTTCACAAGGCAGTCCTGCATACACACAATTTACAAAATCCAATATAATACAAATATATCAAATTACACACTCAAGAAAAACAATCACATTCCTCAGCAAAGAGGTCCCCAATCAAAATGTTTAACTGCCCGAGAGGCACCAGCACATTGTAGGGAACTCTGTAGCAAGATTGTTCCATACGTTGGGTGAAAAGAAACTAAAAGCTGATTTACCTAACTCTGAGGAGACCGAAGGGATTTCCAGAGTTAGCCATGCCCGGGTATGGTAACTCGTACGTCTAAAAGTTATTATTTATGTTAGGTACAGCGGGAGTTTTTGTCAGAGAGTGTTATAAATGAAAAAAAGAGCAATGAATCAACCTACATGACATCAAAGAGGGCCAGCCTGGTAAAGAATGCAGTGATGTGTACTGGACCTGTAGCCCATAATAAAATGAAGTGCGCTATCGTAAACGGCATCTAATGGCTTTAAAGAAGTGGCAGATGCATTCATATAGAAGATGTCGCCATAGTGTAGGACCAGTAGGTACGTCGATTGAACGAACTACTTTCTAGTATTAAGCGAGAGGCAGGAGTCAGGATTTTCCATACAAGAAGCCCCTTTTTATGCTTCTTCAGTATAGCTAACTCATCAATATGCATTTTAAAAGACATGGTCTTCTATCCCGATGCACAGATATTTGTAAGAAGGGACACGATCAATGTGGGCAACATCCAAATTACATATGCTGAAGTAATTTGTGTCATTTTTATGCGCTCTAGAAAAAAACATACACTAAGTGGACAAAACATTATGCTCTTTCCATGACATAGACTGACCAGTTGAAAGCTATGATCCGCAACCGCAGGGCTCTCCAAAGGGTGGTACGGTCATCCCAACGCATCACCGGGAATACACTGCCTGCCCTCCAGGACATCTACAGCACCCAGTGTCACAGGAAGGCCAAGAAAATCATCAAGGACCTCAGCCACACGATCCACGGCCTGTTCACCCTGCTATCATCCAGAGGACAAGATCAGTACAGGTGCATCAAAGCTTGGACCGAGAGACTGAAAATCAGCTTCTATTTCAAGTCCATCAGACTGTTAAATAGTCCATCAGACTGCCCTATGTACATAGACATGGAACACTGGTCACTTTAATAATGTTTACGTATTGTTTTACCCATTTCATATATCCTGTATTCTAGTCAAGGCCATCCATTCAACTCTTGCTGTACATAGACTATTCTTGTCAGGAATCAGGGTAAGACCCAGATGCAGACTGTCAAAGTAACAATGTTTATTGTAGCAACAGGGGCAGGCAAAGACAGGTCAAGGCAGGCAGGAGTCGATATTCCAGGGTAAGGCAAAGGTACAGGACGGCGGGCAGACTCAGGGTCAGGAAACGGCAGAGATAAAGAAATCCAGGAGGACAAGGTAGGAGAAGCTGGGAAATGATAGGAGCTGACAGGAAAAACAAGACAAACTGGCAACAAACAGACATAGAGCACAGGTATAAATACACAGGGGCAACACCTGGAGGGGGGTGGAGCAAGGACAGGTGAAACAGATCAGGGTGTGACAATTCTATCCTATGTATTCTTCAGATATACTTTAAATTCTATCCACATACTGTCCATAACACTTTTTTTGGTTACTGAGTGACCATCAGGTTCTTGGTCCCCTCCCTGACCTAGGCACTTCTCCCCCGATTGCTCAGTTTGGCCTGGCGGACAGCTCTAGGAAGAGTCTTGTTGGTTCCAAACTTCTTCTATTTAAGAATGATGGAGGCCACTGTCTTCTTGGGGACCTTCAATGCTGCAGACCTTTTTTTGGTACCCTTCCCCAGATCTGTACCTCGAAACAACCCTGTCTCGGAGGTCTATGGACAATTCCTGTGGGACCTTACCACAGGTGGAATCCAATCAAGTTGTAGAAACATCTCAAGGATGAACAATGGAAACATGATGCACTTGAGCTCAATTTCGAGTCCCATAGCAAAGGGTCTGAATACTTATGTAAATAATGTATTTCTGTTTTTTTATTTAAATACATTTCTAAAAAAAAGCTAAAAGAATGTTTTCGCTTTTTCATGATGGGGTATTTTGTGTAGATTGCAGAGGACATTTTTTTATTTATTCCATTTTAGATTAAGGCTATAACGTAACAAAACGTGGAAAAAGTAAAGGGGTCTGAATACTTTCTGAAGGCACTGCATATATATTTATTTATTTAAACTACGGATTCCGACATTGCTCATCCTAATATTTCTATATATATTTTTTATATTTGTGCGTATTGTTAGATATTACTGCACTGTTGGAGCTAGGAATACAATAATTTCGCTACACCCACAATATCATCTGCTAAACAATAAAATGTGATTGGATTTTTATCCCTTATTGATGTTAAATCCACTTCAGTCAGTGTAGAAAAAGGATTTTTAAGCCTTGAGAAAATGTAGACATTGTGTGTCATTCAGAGGGTGAATAGGAAAGACAGAAGATTTAAGTGCCTTTGGACAGGGTATGGTAGTAGGTGCCAGGTTCACCGGTTTGTGTCAAGAACTGCAACGCTGCTGGGTTGTCAATGCTCAGCAGTTTCCTGTGTGTATCAAGAATGGGGAGAGGGGACTCAGTATTAGGGAGGTGTTCTTAAAGTTTTGTACACTCAGTGTATACTTAGTTTTACTGACATCCAATACTAGTTTAAGGTCAATAAAGGTTTTCAGTTAAACAATGAAGGCAGAATGTAGATCAGATAGAGCCTGGACAACAGAAGGGGCAACAGAATACACAACAGTATCGCCCACATACAAGTGAAGGTTACAATTATTTTCAGAGAAACCAATATTGTTTATATAGACAGTAAAAAGTACAGGACCCAAAATCGACCCCTGTGGGACACCTTTCATAATATAAAGGAAACCTGACTTAACACAATCAGAAAATACACAGTCTCCTGTCTGTCATTTAGTATCATTGCAGAATGCTGTGGTAGCCATGCTGGTTAAGTGTGCCTTGAATTCTAAATAAATCAATGACAGTGTCACCAGCAAAGCACCACGAAACCATCACACCTCCTTCTCCATGATTCGCTGTGGGAACCACACATGCAGAGATCATCCGTTCACCTACTCTGCATCTCACAAAGACACGGCGGTTGGAACCAAAATCTCAAATTTGGACTCATCAGACCAGTACAGATTTCTACCGGTCTAATGTCCATTGCTCTTGTTTCTTGGTCTCTTCTTCTTATTGGTGTCCTTTAGTAGTGGAGGCCTGATTCAAGCAGTCTCCTCTGAACAGTTGATGTTGAGATGTCTGTTACTTGAACTCTAATGAACTTATCCTCTGCAGCAGAGTTAACTCTGGGTCCTCATGAGAGCCAGTTTTATAATAGTGCTTGATGGTTTTTGCGACTGCACTTGAAGAAACTTTCAAAGTTCTTGACATTTTCCAGATTGACTAACCTTCATATCTTAAAGTAGTGATAGACTGTCGTTTGTCTTTGCTTATTTGAGCTGTTCTTGACATAATATGGACTTGGTCTTTTACCAAATAGGGCTATCTTCTGTATACCACCCCTAGCTTGTCACAAGACAACCGATTGGCTCAAAATAAGAAGGAAACAAATTCCACGTGTTATTGTCTTCACTATTATTCTATAATGTAGAAAATAAAATAGTTTTTTTTTTAAATAGAAAAAACCTTGAGTGAGTAGCTGTGTCCAAACATTTGACTGGTACCGTATGTCTGTTGCATGTTGCAAAAACATACTACTTATGTCATTAGAATATATAGCACAGGATTAAGATGATCTGTTTGTCAGTGCAGTGGATAGTTTACTCTACGATGAACTAGATGACCCTGCTTGTTTCTACGGGGTTGATTTCACCAGACCCAGTGAGAAGGAAGGTACTTGACCTTCATGTGAGTTACACTCACCCTATATGTTATTGTGGTATGTGGTATTACCCCAGCCACTGTCAAATCACAGAGCAGTGTTCCCCTGCAAAGGGAGAACCAGACAATTTTACTTTCTCTAAAGTCATATATGATATTGTGGCTGAAATCATGGATGTTTCCAATAACACACTGATTGAGGCAATTTCTGGTTTGTTTGGAGACAGTCTTATGACACTTCAAAATGCAGGGGCAACAGGCTTGACACTTTGGCTGTAGATTACCAGGGGAGGCAAAGTTGCCATGTGAGTGATGGTAAAAATAGCCCTTCTGCTCATGCTGCAGGGAGGCTCTCATATTAGATATCAAAACAACGCCACTGAATTGCTGGGAGGCAGAGAGTAGGCACGAGACAGATACACAGAGACAAAGAGAGAGACATAGAAATACTGAAAGAGTCAGTCAGAAAAAGAGACATAGAGAGGGGGACAGAGACAGGCCAAGAGAGACACATAGAAAGAAAAAATTCAACCAGATCTTTGACTACCCTCACACACTGTGGTTATCTTATCCTGAGCAAGAAGCCAGCCAGTCAGCAAATCATCCAACATGTCGGGAGGAGGCAGTTTCGTCTTCACCCCCATGGCCCTGCACTCCCTCCAGCTGGACGAGGAAATGCTGGAGCGAGACAAGTACAAGAAGCAGCTAGCCAGCCACCAGCTCAACGGCTACATGCTGAAGAAAGAGACCAGGGACAGGGTAGGCCTTGCACCTACGAGGTCCTGCACCTATGTTAGACCCCCAGCTGTGTGCCATGACCTGGTCATCCAGAACGCAATCTATACTGGGGATGCGGACGCTGTGCAGCGCTTCTTCCCCAGGGGCGTCACTTCGAACCTCATCATCGAGCCCCAGGGAGGGGACATGCGCTGGGTGGCCAGGGGGGAAGGTAAGCAACATGGTCTTATTAGAACAGGGGTTCCCAAAATGTTTTGCTTTGTGACCCACCAATTGAGGTGTCTTTTGAGTCGAGACCCACCATAAGGCTAAGCGGTGAAAAAACATTCACAGACCAAAGAACAAGTCAAACATTAATGAATAATACCATCTTCTTCAAAACATTAGATTTGAGTATGGCTTCTTGTGACCAGTTTTAAGAAACGGACTGTATAAATATGAAATTATTTGTAACACATTTTTCTGGATCAAAAAGGGGCTTAAGTGGTGGGCGGGACAGGTGGCGTGGCAATGGGCGCGGTCGGTAGGCTGCGTGGTAGGCTGCGTGGTAGGCTGCACGGCTGAATTGGCACTCTCAAACCACAGTTTGGAAACCACTGTATTAGAATATGTCAAAAATAGTTACATTTAACGATTGTAGTTATATGTCACTATTATGACATATGTCTGAGGTAATTGCAGAGATTAATGTCTATAATCAGTGGTAATGGAACTGGCATCATGATGATAATTACTTTGTCTCCAAGCTCTAGACTTGAGACAGTGATTGTTGATGAGGGGTTTCTTTGTCTCTATTGAAATGAATACAAAACCCTTTTGTGTGTAAAAAAAATGCCAAATTTCAGAATGGAGGGAATTTGTTTAATAAGCTTAATTAGGTCATTACATTGTAGTCTGAACATTGTACCAATGCCAACTGGTATATATTTTCCTGATAGACACTTTCAAAAGCCCATAAGCCAACCATCATACCTTTGGATAAATCCCTTTCCCTGTTTTAAATGCAAGTAATCCTGCGATCAATAGCAACCATGGCAGTATCAAATTATTATTTATATACATTATTTATAGATACACTCCACCACTTACTTCAGAAACATTCCAGCAGGAAGCCAACTTATTAGTCATGTGCTTTATTTTCCATCCACACACCTGTCCAATGTTATTCTGTCTCACAACCATAGCAACTGTGTGTTCTTGTCTGTAAGCAGTTCCATTGTCCAGTCTAAGGGGTTTGGTAGCATGAAAGTGATTGAGCATGAGTGAGCTTGTTACATGTGACACAGAAGTAATTTGGCTGCGCCAGCCAGCAGTGGCTGCAGGGTTTTATGGGCCATCCAAAATATCACATAACACCATTGCCATCGTGCCTCCCCCGAAATAGCCCCCTGTGGACAAACAAGCTTCAGAACAGCACAACATTTACCTCAGGAGAGAGAAACCGCCATTACTGCTACAAAGAAAAAAGGAACGAAATCGGACCAGTCAGTTGTTACTCTTATTACCACTTGAGCGCAGACTCAACCTGCATTGCATAAATGCCTCCAAAGCGCTACCGCAATGATGTGATCGCTACGGCCCAGGCCACAGGTTATGTTCTTCAATTCTGGAACTGTCTTTTGGTGGGGGATGACCTGACCCTTATTAGCATCATGGACGAACCTGAGTGTGAAGACCTCATCGATGCCATCTATGACACCAGCAACATTGAAGAGTGGAAGAACTTCAGGCACCACTATAGAACCCTGAGTAGGTCAATGCCTTTGTTTGAAATAACCTCTTCACAGGGGGTTCATTAGCCACCAAAAGGAACGAAACAATGAGGGACTACCTGGACTTATCCAATAACAAATGCGTGTTTTCCTTTTCCATTGCAAGACGTTTTAAAAAGTTTTTAGTTGCATGCCTTAAGGACACGACCCTGTTCTTCCTTTCCAGGACTGTGGTCTCTGACCTACGAGCAGCAGCTGACCACCCCACTCCACATTACAGCAGGCCGGGGGTTTGTTGACTGCCTGAAGCACCTGCTGCAGCGTGGGGCCAGCGTAGACCTGGCCCCTGGGGGCACCACTGCCCTCCATGAGGCCTGCCAGAGTGGCCAGCCCCAGTGTGTAAAGTTGCTGCTGTCCCATGGTGCCAACTCCAATGCTGTCAGTGAAGATGGGCTCATGCCCTTGCACGTGTGCACCAGTCCTGAGTCCCTAGTGTAAGTACTGTACCAACCAATGTTATTGCTCTGAGACATGGCTGGATTAGGGTTAGGGTTAGGATTGTGGTTAAGGGTTAGGGTTGAACCGGGATGTGAACATGAAGCTAGGGTTAGGGTTGTGGTTCAGGCTATGGTTAGGGTTGAATCCGGCATGTGGACATGAAAATAGGTTTAGGATTAGGGTTGTGGTTGAGGCTTGGGTTAGGGTTGAACCGGGATGTGGACATGTAGCTGGGTTAGGGTAATAGCCAGGGTAAAGGTTGAACCGGGATGTGGACATGAAGCTGGGTTAGGGTAATGGCCAGGGTAAAGGTTGAACCGGGATGTGGACATGTAGCTGGGTTAGGGTAATAGGGATCAATATAATATTATTACATTAATTTTCAATTCTATTTCCCAATGGCCCTCCTCTGTAACTGGATGTACAGGTGCGCCAAACACCTGCTCCAGTTTGGCGCTGCAATCAACGGGCGGAGCCTCAACGAGGATAACACGCCGTTACATGTGGCGGCACAGAACGGGCTCCCGGGTCACACGGAGCTGTACCTGCACTACGGCGCCGCCCTGGAGAAGCAGAATGATGATGGTCTCACGCCACTCAACGCCGCTTGCTCACAACCACAGGAGAAGGACGATCTGGAACGCTACACCAAGGTGCGTGAGTTACTTAATTCATGTATTATTTGTTTAATGTTGCCATTTGGGGTTAATAATAATCAGTACAGCTTGGTGAGGCTCGCCTTGGTTCGGTTCTGTAGTGTGTATAGCCCTTATGTGTGTCCTGTCCTCCAGGTAATTGAGCTGCTGCTTGCGGCGGGCGCTGACGTCAACACAGAGGACCAGGACAAACAGTCCCCGCTCCACATGGCCTGTAAGAACGTCAACCCGGACGTGGTGGATCGTCTTCTGGCCCACGGAGCCTGCGTCAACACCATGTGTTACAGTGGAAACGCCCCCATGCAAAACGTCCTCAAGGTGTTATTATTTGAGAAAAAAAAATGACATATTAAAACACAATTCAGCCCCACATGTAGATACACTGCATTTAACATGATTGAGGATAAAACAGAAAAACTGGTTTCCAACTTATTTCCATTGTGGTCCTCTGAAGGTGGTGGCTTACAAGCCGGAGCACAAGCCAGAGAGGGTAGTCCGCTCTCTGCTCAACCACGGCTCCATCAGGGTGTGGCCTGGAGCACTGCCTGAGGTAAGAGCCAGAAGTGGCCATTACTATAAGCGGAAAAAGCAACTGCTTAGGGCCTCGTAATCTTTTCTTATTAATTATATTAATATTATTTAGTGAAGAGCACAGGCACTTGGGAAGGAATAGTGTTTTATGTTAGAAGTAGGAGTAAAAGAAAGATGTGAAGAACCTGGCAATACATCTTGAACATGTATTGTATTGTGTAATCTTGCTGTGCATTCAATCAGTCATTCAAGTGTTCATAATTGAGTATACTGTACATTTATGCAGAAATCACCTGCGGTTAAACAGATTGGTTCATGTTTCATAAAAGTGTAATTAAATTAAATCATCAGCATTCAATTGTTGTTGATGTAGACAGCCAATGATATAACTGTAACAGGATGTACAGTTGAGAAAGAACAGATGAAGTATGAACACTAAAACAGTGAATTCTTTCTCTCCTCAACATGATATAATGTTCTCACTGTGTGAAACGGAAACTACTTCTATTCACTGAACCAGACCTGGGTTCAAATAATATTAGATATCATTTGAAATACTTGATTGTGCTTGCCTGTTGAAACGATGGAACCAATTCAAAAGTCCCGTGCAAACCTTGGGCAAGGTTTGCACAGGACTTTTGAATTGGTTCCATCGTGGCACTCAAGGCAGGCTAAAGCAACCGCTTAAAAGTATTTGAAAGATTGCAAAGAGTATTTGAACCCAGGTCTGCTACTATTCACTGAACCCACCACATGCTCTGGAACAAAATGCCTGACTCCTAATTAGGGAATGTTAATAGGAGATTAATTAGCACTAATTGCATAATTTCCAGTAAACCCCCAGAGGGTAGACCAATCTGTTCATCTCACCAAGTGTTTAATTACTTTAGTTTATTTCTTATATTCTATTGATGAGTCATAAGTCACAACCTCCTAAATTCAACATTTTTCATTTGTGTTTCTTAGGAGATCACAAAAATGTGAATTGGTAAAAAAATATATATATATGTAGGCAGGCAATTGTTCCCTTTGCAATTATACAATTGGGAATATTTAATTTGCACCTGGAAGGATAAGGTTTTAGGCTAGAAAATAGGCTAGAAAAATTATAGGCAATCATTTATTTCCTTAACATGACCAGGTATCCATACCCATGGCTGTGTTTACAAAAGTAGCCCAATTCTGATCTTTTGTCCACTAATTGGTCGTCTTACCAATCAGATCAGATGTGAAAACATCAGATCTTTTTCAAAGCTTATCTGATTGGTCTAATGGCCAATTAGTGAAAAAAATATCCGAATTTAACTGCTTGTGCAAACGGAGCCCATCTGGTTTCTAGTTTTAAGTAATGTGGTATTCATGATACATTGATGTATTTTCAGGTGCTAAAGTACTGCTGTGTCTCCCCACGCACCATTGAGGTTCTTCTGAATGCGTACGACCGCCTCAAGGTCACAGATGACTGGGTGGAGGCTGTTTCACCTGAGATGTTTAAGGTAAGTGATTCTACAGTATTCTATTCTGACACAATATGACTCTAACTGTCTGAGTGTTCTGTGTATCTCTCCCTCCAGGAACACAAGGGGTTCTATGAATCCGTCTTCTCCCTGCAGCAGACCCCTCGCTCCCTACAGCACCTGGCTCGATGGAAGTTCAGGAACTACCTAGACGGGCGCGTACACAAGGTGGTGCCACACCTAGACCTGCCCACCTTCATCAAAAACTTCCTGCTGCTGGAGTTCAGAGACTATGTCCACTGAGTCAGAGATAGAGCCAGGATGTATATAAGCCCTAAACACTGAATATATGGTGATACATGGTATGATATGGTTAGAATGCCCAGCACTATAGAGCTCTGTATTGTATGTACACTCAGGACAAACACTAGGAATTCAGTCTGTCTGTGACAATATTAGTTTTTCAGAGTGACACAGAAGGAGGATCATCTTCATAGACCTACAGATGGTGGTACTACAGTAAGTACTACCGCTCCTGGATCCAGAATCCTCGAGATTGCAGTGTGAGTAAAGTAGTGTTCAGTAAATGGATACCATTATCTACAACAACATATGACAAAACACCTTTTAGACATCATTTGTGTCTTTACAAGTGATTGTATTCATTTTATTACCTTTTTTCGTTGACTATTGCGTTACAGCAGAACCTTGTTAAACTGAGTCACCACAAGGGGGTGCTGTGGTCTTCAAACGACAAATGAGACGTACTTTATTGGATGGCTGGCTTCCTTGTGTTTTTTTCTATTTTATTTGTTAAAGTAACGTCACGTGTAACCTTTTTTATTTATAGTGCTATCAATGGCACTGAAATGTACATCCGTAAAGTAATCTTACGTTGAAGGAGTACAAGGAAATCGTTTACATATTTTGATATTGAGATTTTTTTCCAAATGAATCTGACTTCAGGGAAAAATAGAAGACTATTGTTTGGCTAAGCACCTTGTCATGTAATGGAGATTGTCCCACCTAGCTATCTTAAAATGAATGCACTAACTGTAAATCGCTCTGGATAAGAGCGTCTGCTAAATGACAACAACAAAAAATATTTACAAATGGTATGATCAATGTCAATATGGTTTTATGGATGCGTAGTAAGTACTTGTTAGAGAAATACTACTACTTTTTAAATAAAATAAATCCTAAATGAACAAATGTATGTGATACATGTTTATTGCTTATAACTCCTTTCCTTTATGTCAGAATATTTGTCCGAATATTTGACAGAATATTTGAATTAGGCTAAATTATTAGAAGCCTATTTTATATCACTGGCATTAGACTAGTAATTTTGGAAACTATTAAATTAAATTATAATTCATTTATAAAGAGTTAATTAGAATACATCTGAGAGACTGTTATGCAAAGACTCTGGTTATCTTAAATTACAAAAAGTTTCAGTCCAATACAACACGTCAGTGATGGACATAAATCATGAATAGACTCTTGAATAAGCAGTAAGCTTTTGTGTGTTCAAAACTACCAACAAGGTCAATCGATGTTTTTCAGCAAATAGTGGGATCGACAACAATTTAATGGATAACAAACAAAAATAATAAAATAACATTAATTTAATATAATGCAATGTAGCCTAGTAGTCTTACATTATTTGTGATTTAATTAAATCACAAGAAATGTCGTTGTAAAACCACATAGGTGACTTAGGCGTTTCCAGTTGATAATTATGTGGTGAGGTCCAGTTGTGTGATTGTATGGGATCGAAAGAAGTAGTATCCTTTTAAATACCAACCACCCGGCTGGGGGAGAATGACCTGCGTGACAGAAGGTGGTGACACGGAGACAAGAAGCTGACTTGGGTAATGAACCTGCCACATTGAGGCTCTTGAACTAGCTACGCTTTTCAATGTGCTTGGCGCATGAGGAGCAGTAAGCCGTATCAAAGAAAGTAAACTTGCAACGACAAATAATACAATTTTGAAATAAATGATATATTAGCAATATGTTAGAACTTGAATAAACATGACACTAATATAGGTGAACATTAAAGCTCCAAGGAAAGTCCATCACCTAGTTGTTATTGACATATACTAGCAACTAGGCTATAACAATGTTATTACTATTATAATAGCCTATTAAATAAATGTAGCTGATCAAATAAACTTTAGATTCCTGACTGATAAAATAAACCAATAATAAATCCAATGGATATAAATTCAGAAAGTATCACATATCTGAGAGAAATGTGTTATATCTGTTCAATAGGGTATGGGGAGATTCTGATTGTAGACTATACAATCAGAAGTGAGTCCACTCTAAAAAAGAAAGGGAGAGAGGAGCGCGGGAGAGGAAAGCAATCTGGTTTCAATAGATCAAAGGTAGGTGCTGCTGAATGAGTCATTTGCAATTATAAGAATAATTAGCATCCCTTGGCCCTCCATTGCTAATCAGAGTCGGTTGGTGATATGTTTATGTCTTCATGCAATCAGACGGCCAGTTGGAGTGCCAAGCGCTTCCCAAGGACTCAATAGGGGCTAATCGTCATCACGGATTGACATTTAAACGGTAAAATTATCTCCGATTAAATCAACACTTAAAAGAAAAGAGAAAAGTGATTTTCCTCATTACACATTTTGATTTTAATAGAGACTTATAAGCATTTAGAAAATGAGTGGCCAAAACCCTGAAAGCGCGCGTTAACGACGCATAATTGTAGCCTAACTATTCTATATTTTATTGGCAATTCGTTTAGGATGCATTCTCAAATTAGGCCTATCTAAAACATGCTAAATGGTTTACATAGACCACTATTTTAATGGTACAGCCTTAGCCTACAACACTGTAACAGCATATTTTATTTGGAATCAAATAAAGTTTAAATGTCTCCAAATGCCACTTTTCAAAACTGCGCAGCCTAGTTCAAAAATTGCCGTTGACCTTACATGAATGTATTTGATCCGAATCTAATTTTGCACAGAATATCTCTCTCCAGGGAATAATTGTTACCGCACTTTTCTACGGTCAAACGCATTGTTTTACCCCGGGAGAATAGAAAAGCTTTTCTCTCTCAAGAGAGGAAAAACATCTGCCTCTCCTCCCTCCCCACTCCGATGCCATCCGTCCCAACATTTCAACAAAAGCACCGTTGTTTTATGTCGTACCTTGAATCCAAAGTAATTACTTATCATCAATCAAAATTAATAATAGCTGATTGGGTTGGTGTGGTCAACGATTATAGTAGGGGAAGGGCTGAAGCAGTCTCTCACACCGCTTCCAGTCAATGTGGACTGGGCAAAGGTGGTGGAGGGCTGGGGAGGGGGGCGACCCGTCTATTCGGTATCCACTGGGAAACTATCGCCTCTCAAGGCAACCAAAAAGTCAGAAGCTGAATAAGGAAATGAAGCGTAATTTGAGGAAGATGGATGAGTCCCCAGGGTAACACCCCCCTTCATTCCTCTCTAGCTCTCTCTCTCTCTCTCTGTGTGTGTGTGTGTGTGTGTGTGTGTGTGTGTGTGTGTGTGTGTGTGTGTGTGTGTGTGTGTGTGTGTGTGTGTGTGTGTGTGTGTGTGTGTGTGTGTGACAGAGAGAGAGAGAGAGAGAGAGAGAGAGAGAGAGAGAGAGAGAGAGAGAGAGAGAGAGAGAGATGTGAAGGGAGAGGGAGAGGTAGAGGGGTAGAGCGTGTGTGTTTATGTCTCAGTGTGTGACAAATAGAGGTATAGGGAGTGGGCACAAAACAAGAAAGCGACAGGTCGCAATAAGCTTGAGGACGTTTCGGAGAAGCTGGTTAGTCCACCGGATAATATCAAAGCGAAGGGACATTTAACTTCACTCGACCATCGAATCTAAGGTTTGGCTATTTGTTGAGGGAAGAAGGAGCGCCAGAGTTTTCGATAAAGATAGTCACAATTTTCTTCACAATGCAAAGACCGGGCGGCCAAGGGACGGCGTTTTCGATTGACTCCTTGATAGGAACTCCGCAACCTCGCCCGGGACACCTGCTCTACACGGGCTACCCGATGTTTATGCCATACAGACCCTTAATGATTCCTCAATCTTTATCTCATTCACATTTACCATCTGGCATACCTCCTTTGGCGCCGTTGGCATCTTTCGCTGGACGTCTTACCAACACATTCTGTGCGAGTTTGGGACAGGGGATGCCGTCCATGGTGGCTCTCACCACAACACTGCCTAGTTTCTCGGATCCGCCGGATAGTTTCTATCCTCCCCAAGAGCTCCCCGGACCTCGGTTAAGTGCCGACCCTGGAACGAGGAGACAGGAGAGCCCACACTCAGATGATCTCCATGGAAGGGACAAGGGGTCGGACTTACTCAACTTCTCGGAAACTTTTCAAACGATACCAGGTAAGCTCACTGATTGTGTCCCTGTTCTGTCCATACGCTTCCATATTAGGTTGGCAAGTTGAGACCTATTGGGTAAAACGCGCAAGCGGCATCCAAATTAGAAGTTGGATCTAATCTAATTCCCAGAGGTTTACAAAATCTCCACAAACACAGTTTCATAACGAACCACCATTTTGAAATGTGCAATAACTCGAATAGATTAGCCTAACTCAAGTTAGTGAAACACTGTTTTCTAATCTATTTCTTAATCACTAACAATCTTGACTTAGCCTATAAGTAGGCTATGTAATATCACGTTAGTTCATAGGGTTGTTATGAATGGTAATAGGCCTACTCATTTCCTTTGACGAAAATACAGCGGAAATAAAGCTCCCAACAGGCCTATTCCATTTTCATTTTAGAGGTATATGTGGCCAAGACAGGGTCTCTGTATTTATAATGTTTACTTGCAGTAAGTTAACCGACATTTGTGGGGTACACTAGTATAGGATCAAACTAATTGATTCTAATGTATATTTTCTTTCTTCTTTTGAACGTTTTAGGTGAGACTAAATTGTACAGCTCAGACGACGAGAAGTTGGACCTCAAATCAGCGGACACAGCTTGCAGTGACAGAGAGGACAGCTCTGCCGTTGACAGCGAAAACGAAAGCGTCTCCGATGGGAACAACTGTGGTACTTTATCCCAAAAGAGTAAACTAAAACCTGGGTCGCAGGAAGCTCTACCACCGGGAAGCTCAGTGGGAAAGAGCAGGAGGAGACGAACAGCTTTTACAAGCGAGCAGCTACTTGAACTTGAGAAGGAATTTCATTGTAAAAAGTACCTTTCGCTTACCGAACGCTCTCAAATAGCACACGCACTTAAATTGAGCGAGGTGCAGGTCAAGATTTGGTTCCAGAATCGTAGGGCCAAATGGAAAAGAATCAAAGCTGGTAACGTCAATAACAGGTCGGGAGAGCCTGTGAGAAACCCCAAAATTGTGGTCCCCATCCCAGTGCACGTCAACAGGTTTGCGGTGAGGAGTCAGCACCAACAGATAGAGCAAACAAGGCCATGATGAACTATACTGGCCTAAACTAATTCTGACAAAATAAAGTTGGGTTGTTAAATGCATGAAGCACAAAAACGGGATGACATTTTGTGGTCAGCGAGATTACTTTACATCAAGAGACATGTCCTATCAACTGGACAACTAAGGAAAATATTGTTTTCTCTCCGCAGATTAATTCATTTGTCAAATTAGGCCTATCTCATATTTTATTTATTGTTTTGTTAATTTGTAAATATGATATGTGTCGGGTGACACAGACATGCACTATGAAATGAGATTGTAAAAATTCTTTTCTAAAATATTTATATCTAGCTAGGGCCTATAAATGTTATGTTTATTATCTGCATGTGCTTTACTCTTTCGTTGAAGCTATTTCAAACTTCTCGTATTTGGTACCGTTTTGTTTATCACATGTTGCATGTACCTTACAAAGTTTTCATTTTGGTAGGCCACTGTAGGAACTGTATTCGCCAGCTGTTTGTGGAAAAAAAAAGATGTGAAGGAAAATAAATAACCAAACAAAGAAATACTGTAAAGTATATTGACTTAATAAATCCATTTATATTAAATGTATATATCTAAATGCATTATTATTGCTGGTTAAGCTATAGTTTTAGAAATGGTGATTTGTGCTGTGTATAGCCTCTGTTTGCTCTCAGAAAATTATCAGTGATCTCTCTGTCTATAGAATATATTTGCCTCACATTCATGAAGTATAATACCACTAGGCTATTACATGACAGTGTATTTCAATAGCGTACTAAAACGTTATCTACAACAATAAACAAATACAACAACATCTAATAATACTATAATTGATAATTGATCATTATACGCATAGGACTAATTGCAACAATAGTTATGACAATTATAATAATCTGATACATTTTTAAATATTTGTTTTGCTTTATAAATCATAAACCATAACGTTACTTATTCAAAATAACAACTCGATTGCAATGCCACTTTATAGGCTTTACTAATCAGATGTTACTGATTTCGAATAGTAAGCTTGTAAGTAAATTACAATTCTGTATTGTACACCTGCAATATACAGCCAGCATTAATCTGAATACATTTTTGCACACTAGGCCTAGGTTAGTTTGCAATGTAATGATACTATATATTGTAGGTCTTGAAAAAATCGCTAGAAAAGTGGACGATTGATACTAATGAGGATGAACATTAAATTATATGCAGCTTCACCTATATGCAAAGTCCGGCAGTTCTCCGTATAGGCGTTGATGATAGCTACATTCAAATGAAGGTTCTTATTAAGCAGTCAAGAGAGAATAAAGGGAGAGAACCGGGTTTTGTGACTGGAAGCAGCAGTCATTTATCTCTCTTTAGGGGGCCATGTTGTCTCAAGGTGGAGTGATGGATCCCCATTAGAACGGTCATATTCTACACGTCGTAATGAACTTCAACATCAATCACTCTAAGAGAGGACGGGACCAGACCAGAGAGAGTGAACACTGTCTGTGTGAGTGTGTGTGTGCGCGCGTGCGTGCGTGTGTGTTGTGTGGACGTGTTTAACTATACTGGTGGGGACCAGAAGTACCCACAAGAATAGTAAAACAAACAAAAATTGGACCAACTGGGGACATTTTGTTGGTCCCCACAAGGTCAAATGCTATTTCTAGGGGGGTTAGGGTTAGCGTTAGAAATAGTGTTAATGTTAGAATTAGGTTTAGGGTTAAGGTTTTTGGGTTAAGGTTAGGGTTAGGCTTAAGGGTAGGGTTAGGGATAGGGGTTAGGGAAAATATGATTTTGAATGAGACTGAATTGTGTGTCCCCACAAGGTTAGTTGTACAAGACCGTGTGTGTGTTTGTGTGTGTGTGTGCCGTGAGTGTGATTGTGTTATTTATGCCAGCAAGTCTCAACTCATAAATACAGAGAAAAGTTCAACTTATTTTGATGTACAAGTAATTCATTTTATATCCGAGTTAGTAAATTTCCATCAATTTCAATCCTAAGAAAGGAACAAAGAGAATTTAAAAAAACCTATAAATATTTTTTTACAGGTGTAGGCCTACCTGTAAAAGCTATTTATTTTAGGCTACATTTAGGCTAATGTGGTTGTTACAATATTTACAGGTGCGCAAAGAGCATATCCAAGATTTGGGTTGGTTTGAAAAACTTTAGGCTATAATAGATTTCCCTCAGATGTTAATCAGGCAGGCCTACTCCCTGTTTGAATAACTGATCCACATGTCAAATTATCAAGCGCGATATTTGAATTGAGTCAAGAAATTAAGCTAATTAGTGACACCTGTTTTTGCAAGTCGAAGTCATCTCAATCATGACGGCAACGATTATGTAGCCTATAACGGAAATAAGTAAACAGATAAGATGACAATATTTAAATGAAATAGAATACAATTATAGCCTACTGTTAAAACAATTAACTAAAAGTTGCCTAATTAATTTCCGATTTCAAATCTGCCAGAACTGTTGAAGAGACTTCAAATCTGCCAGTTGTGGGTCGAGGGTGAATGCTTTTTGAGTCTCAACCTCCAATGACGCCAGAATGTTCGATGTGTGTTCTCGTGCTTAGGTGCTAATGGAGGGAACAGAGTTGTCGCGGGGATGCAATGGCACACCCCACTGGGCACGGAGGTCTATTCCTCGTTGGTTCAACGTAATTTCATAAAGATTATGTGAAAACAACGTTGATTCAACCAGTGTGTGCCCAGTGGGACATACTGTACACAACGCTACAGTGAGCTAGAGCTATTCAAACTACACAAAAACAGTGGATGTCATCATGCAGCATGCATCATCATATGACAAAACTATAATTGACTCTGTCAAATGACTCTTTGAAATGTTATGTGGCACAAAAGGACACAAAAAACAAAGCCAAATAGATGTATTGTTACCAGAGGGTAAGGCGGTTATGATGCACAATTTGTATAGCTCACCCAATTCCTGGACATCCTTTGTCTGCTTTTCTAGTTTTCTCTCACAACCCAGGGTCGTTTTTACATGGACATTTAAGGTTTGAGTTTATGGTTCAGCTAAAGTGTGCCTGCAAAGTTTCTAAAAGGGAGGGGACCATGGTAGGCTGTGCAAAACCTCAACCTCTGCTGGCCTCAGATGCCTGATGTGAGTTTGGACACAATATATCTCTTTGAACTGTTTCCAAATGGGGCTCCTATGATCCTGATATTATAATATATTACTGTAGCTATATTAATCAGCTCACAGTTTTAAACCAACACACTTCTCAAGATGGAAGGAAGAGATAGGGCTCCACATTTCCATGACAACTATGTAATAAACTGAACATGAGACGTGTTGTGTAGGCTAGATCATTTCTTCCTTATGTCCTTTGAGGAAATAATAATAATCTATGTTTTAGGCTGCCATTGAACTTCCATGACTGAACTTCAATGATTGAATTGAAAAGATATCCGAGCACCACAGCCTCTAGCCTCTAACCAACAATAAGGCTAAGGTGAAGGTAATGTTAAGGACTGTTGTCGGATTCTACCATGATATTTGTCTCAACAGCCCAACTGTGTAGAGTGACCATCAAATGGCATGAGTAGCATTGTTATCTGACCAACCGTTACAATGTGCAGTCATTTGTTTATTGTCCACTTCATACATCAAGATTGTGACACTGGGATGGTCATATAAGGATGGATGTTGTCATGGGTCAGTGATGGAAGATTTAATATTGTCCTAAAAGCTGACTAATCCTGGATTTCAAGTAGATGACATAGTGCCAGAGTGTTATAGCTATTTCACACTAGGTGAGCTTATACACAATTATAGAACAATGATGTATACCCTGCTGTAATTCTGCAGTTATTGCAAGAGTTTTCAAGGTCTTGTGATTGTCTCTATATGTGTAGATGATGGGTCTTTTGTGAACCTGTAATCATCTGAGAATATGTAAGGAGAAAATAGTAAATGGATCACACATCCCTGGTATTGTTATACTGAGTTTAACGCAATGTATTTTCTATTGATGCCATAGTACATACACTCCCCTACATATTTATTTGGACAGTAAAGCAAAAACGTATAATTTGGCTCTATACTACAGCATTTTGGATTTGAGATGTTTTATATGAGGCGACAGTACAGAATGTGACCTTTTATTTCAGGGTGTTTTTATACATATCTGTTTTACTGTTTAGAAAGTAATGGTACTTCATGTATGTAGTCCCCCCATTCAAAGGTGTCTATACGTTTTTTGATAAATTCACTTACTGTTGTGTATTACATTTTGACAAAAATGTTGTATTTGGTCCAATATTCCTTGCACGCAATGACTACATCAAGCTTGTGACTACAAACTTGTTGGATGCATTTGCAGTTTCTTTTTCTTGTGTTATGTTGTGCCCATTATACAGTATCAGTCAAAAGGTTGGACATACTTACTCATTCATGGGTTTTTCTTTGTTTTTACTATTTTCTACATTGTAGATAAAAAGCTCTGACGAAAGCCATGAGGCCGATACGTAAAGCTTATTAAAGAGCAGTGATACCATCAAGAGCAGTGTGCAGGTTTCTTCTTTTTTCTCAGAATAATAGTGAAGACATCAAAACCATCGCAGACCTGTATTTGGGGAATTTCTGCAGATCCTCTCAAGCTCTGTCAGGTTGGATGGAGAGCATCGCTGCACAGCTATTTTAAGGTCTCTCAAGAGATGTTTGATCGGGTTCAAGTCCGGGCTGGGCCACTCAAGGACATTCAGAGACTTGTCCCGAAGCCACTCCTGCGTTGTCTTGGTCGTTGTCCTGTTGCAAGGTGAACCTTCACCCCAATCAAGGATCGCTCTGTACCCAGTCCCATCCCTGCCACTGAAAAACATCCCTACAGCATGATGTTGACACCACCATGCTTCACCGTAGGGATGGTGCCAGGTTCCTCCAGACATGACGCTTGGAATTCAGGCCAAAGAGTTCAATCTTGGTTTCATCAGACCAGAGAATCTTGTTTCTCATGGTCTGAGAGTCTTTAGGTGCCTCTGAATGTCAGTTCCTTAATGTTTTGGCTATGTAATAGACTCAATGGCTACATTAAGGAACTGGCAGTCTATCTCTCTCCCTCTCTCTCTTTGTCTTCTTCTATTGAATTCAATATACAACCTTCTGGTCTGTGTTTGTCAAAGAACGATGCCGGGACAAGTTTAAGTGGATGCGGACTAATTTTCAGTACTGTGCTTCGTTTGACAGTGCCGCTCACGTATGCGTATCTTTCTGCCAAGAAGTGACTGGCCTTTCAGCGAATGAAATAAGCGGGATATACTGTAGGCGGACTTTCCAGCCTCAGTGTGGTGGCTATGTAATGTAATCAGACACCAGAGCCACTTGTTACTACAGCTCATAAACTCACTCACTGGGCTGAAGAGACTGAGATTCAGAAGCGAATAAACATTGATAAAACAATGAAAATTCACAGACATTCTCTGAATTGACCTGTATTGTAATACATGGTGACTTGTGTTTAGTAAAAAGCACTGTATACATGTCTAGTAGATATTGGCTTACGGATATGTTATACAAGTCAATCTAACGACTTGTTAGAATATATTGCAAGTAGTCTAGTGTCTAAATGTTCCCCGAATCTCCCTTCCCATTAAATTCTACAGTAGGTATGAAATATATTTCATACAACACACAGCCAAAATATTAGGCCTAACTGGCAGTAGTAGGCTACCTGATCTGTGTCAGTGTGTGTGTCTTTCTCTTTTTTTCTTCCTACCTTGACTGCACTACAGCAGCTGATCTGTAATT
Source organism: Brachymystax lenok tsinlingensis (assembly GCA_030435695.1). Taxonomy (NCBI): domain Eukaryota; kingdom Metazoa; phylum Chordata; class Actinopteri; order Salmoniformes; family Salmonidae; genus Brachymystax; species Brachymystax lenok. The sequence goes on from CM059801.1 coordinate 12,776,029, forward strand.
TCTCACAGTCACAGACACAGCACTCAGACACAGACACAGACACAGCACTCAGACACAGACACAGACACAACACTCAGACCAGCAGAACCAGAACTTTCAGCAAATAAGTCAGTTTATTTCACACATTTATCAGCATCGACATCAAGAGCGCTTTTTTGGTCACTTTTACGGCACCATCTTTCAGTTTTTTTCTGTTTTGACTGAGTGACTGACAGAGTCAGAGTGAGTCTCACTCTCCTTGATGATGCGCGTTTAACTATGAATGTGAATTTGCGCCACCGCAGCTCAGCTAGTCAGAAAATCGGGCCGGCCCATCTTGGCTGTTGCCCACTGGTCAACCAAATGCTCAATATACACTGAACAAAAATATAAACGCAACATGCAACAATTTAAACAATTTTACTGATGTACAGTTCATATAAGGAAATCAGTCAATTGAAATTAATTAATTAAGCCCTAATCTATGGATTTCACATGACTGGGCAGGGGGTGCAGCCATGGATGAGAATGAGTTTTTCTCCACAAAAGGGCTTTTCTAAAGACAGAAATACTCTTCAGTTTCATCAGCTGTCCGGGTGGCTGGTCTCAGACAATTCCGCAGGTGAAGAAGCGGGATGTGGAGGTCCAGGGCTGGCATGGTTACAGGTGGTCTGCGATTGTGAATCTTTTATTTAGGTTCATGAAACATGGGACCAACACTTTACGTGTTGCGTTTATATTTCTGTTCAGTATAGATGATTATGACAGCAGATAATCCGTTCAAAAGTCATAAAAAAATAATTTGATTATTTTTGTATATTATTGTTATTATTCATTAAAAAAAAAGATTGACCGGCCCACCCCAATAAAAGATGGTCCAGACCTTCTAGCATTTGCCAGAATTGCCAAACAGACAATCCACCCATGACATTTACTGTAAATAAGAGTAGAATATGTTTCTGAACACTTCTACATTAATGTGGATGCTACCATGATTGCGGATTACTTTGAATGAATCGTGAATAATGATGAGTGAGAAAGTTACAGATGCACAAAGGTCATGTCCCCAAAACATGCTAACCTCTCACCATTACCAATAACATTGTAGGTTAGGGAAAAACAATATGTGGGTGGAGGGGGTTAGGGGGGTATGATATTTATGCCTCTGTAACTTTCTCACTCATCATTATTTTACGATTAATTCATGATAATCCGTTATCATGGTAGCATCCACATTATTCATATTCTGTTCTTATGTACAATAAGCGTGACTCCAAAATGACACAATACATTATTTACCGTTAATTTCAATTAGGCACAACATAATCTGAAACATATCTCCAAAAAACTGCAAATGCATCCAACAACTTTGTAGAGTCACAAGCTTCATGAAGTCATTGTGTGCTAGGAATATTGGACCAAATACTAAACGTTTGAAAACATTTACTACACTATAATACAGATACATGTACATAAAGTGCTTTCATTTCTAAACGGTAATGCATAAAAATACCCGCAAATAAAAGGTGACATTCTGTACTGTCGCCTCATGTAAGACATTTGATCTCAAATCCCAAATTAGCTTCAATGGGGAAATAAATAAATAGGGGCGTGTACACCTAACTGAGAGCAGTGCATCATTTACTACTTGAATCACAAATGAACACATTGTACATGTCCATGAGATCTACGTTCAGTTCAGATAGTTTCCTTGTGGAGAGACAGAGAGACCATCTCATTACCATCCCTCACAGTGAGTGTACAGACACACAGACCAGAGGCTTGTCTGACTTCTGGGAAGGGTCTGCATACTGGACACCACCTGCACATCTCCAACAGTGATTTCTTAAATGAAATCTGCTCCTGTACATGTATGTTCCTAGAGAGCCGCACATAGGTAATCAGACCATCCCATCCCATCTGTGTGCCCACACCAGAGCCCTGACTTCCTGGGAGGGTCTTCATGCCGGACGTCCCCCTCTCCATCTCCAACCGTGATATATCGGCAGATGCATCAAATCGCACAAGATAAACAAGCACTGAGTTTCATCAGGGCCATCATAGCTTTAATTTGGCTGCCTAATGAGTCAGATCCAGTGGCGGAGATAAGAGTTGTCAGAGGCCCGACTCTAATGAATTTCTTGCCACTTGTAATCAAGGTTGCCTGTCTGAGGGGGGATGATTAATGGAACCCTGGAGGATTCCCTCGGCCCTCAGCCTTCATTACAGCTAATGCATTCTCAGGCAAATTAACAGCGGCGAAAAGAAACGCGCGAACATGAGCCAAGGGGGGCAAAGAGAGCGAGAGATTGAATGAGGGGGTAGAGATAAGTAGGGAGAGGGAAGGGGGAGAGAATGTGAGGGGGATGGAGGGAGGGATGGGGGAGAAAGAGATGTAAGGGGGAGGGAGATGGAGAGGGAAGGAGGGGAGAGATAGATGGAGAGAAGGGGATAGGGAGATTGAGAGATGTAGAGAAAAGGGAGAGATATGAAGAAAAGAAACAGGGATGGATAGAGAGTAAAATAGTGGCGGTATGAAGGGAAGAAAGAGGCAGAGAGGGAGGGAAATACATTTTTATTTACTTAGATATTCTGATTAAGGAGAGGCAACGATATGGAGATGAGTGTGGAGAAATGGGTAGAAGGGGGCAGGTCCGATGGGTCAGGATATAACATGGACGTTAGGCTACTTCTGGTCACACATGATGGAGGGGGAAATTATAAATGGATATTCAGGAGCTTGTCAGGAAGGACTGAGGATGAATACCCATGAGAAGTGGTCAGGAGGGAAGGGAGGTAACAAGATAGATATAATTACTGGTCAAAGGGGAAAGGCTTAGCCTGGTCCCAAATCTGTTAGTCAGATCTAAAGCCTAGGATGTATTTGACACTTTCAGTAGAAACACAGAAACAAGCATGTTAACAAATACCTTTATTGGTTATATATTTGCGGCAATTAAAACTGGAATTCAACAGAAGTGGTTTCGATCAGCAGATTTTTGCCTTTCATATGAAAACAATAAAATGAGTCCTACTAATTGGCAACCATGCATATGATAGGCAACTATAGTTAAACAATTTGCACAGCAAGCACACAGTAAACAATTACCTTGTAATTAGGTAGCGCAACACAAGATTTTTAATTAATGCCGGTAAATATGTTCTTGTCAGGTGTTTGTGTAGCCATCCATCAGAGGAAAACCCTCCTCTGCAATCTGGGAGGTAATTTGTCTGAGCCAAGGTGGGCAGCACAGAACACTCCTCCGTGTTTAGCTACCTCCTACCATATGCAATAAAAAACAGGGTTCTGTAAAGCGTTTTGAAATCAAATAAAAGTTTATTGGTGGCGTACACAGATGTTATCGCAGGTGCAGTGAAATGCTTGTGCTTGTGCAGTTAATACCTAGCAATAAAATAAAAAATAACAATACACATATAATCCAGAAAAATTAAGAAATATCAGAACGAGCAATATCAGATACTGCTCGATCTGATATTTCTAAATTTTTGTGGATTATATGTGTATTGTTTTTTATTTAAAAAAAATATATATATATACATACAGTGCCCTCGGAAAGTATCCAGACCCCTTTACTTTTTCCATATTTTGTTACGTTACAGACTAATTCTAAAATGGTTTTAAAAAAAACATTTCCTCATCAATCTACACAAAAAAACATAATGACAAAGTAGAAACAGTTTTTTATTTTAGCAAAAACAGAAATAACTTATTTATATAAGTATTCAGACCCTTTGTTATGAGCCTCGAAATTGAGCTCAGGTGCATCTTGTTTCCATTGATCATCCTTGAGATGTTTCCACAAGTCGGAAGTTTACATACACCTTAGCCAAATAGATTTAAACTCAGTTTTTCACAATTCCTGACAATTAATCCTAGTAAGAATTCCCTGTCTTAGGTCAGTTAGGATCACCACTTTATTTTAAGAATGTGAAATGACAGAATAATAGTAGAGAGAATAATTTATTTCAGCTTTTATTTCTTTCATCACATTCCCAGTGGGTCAGAGGTTTACATACTCTCAATTAGTATTTGGTAGCATTGCCTTTAAATTGTTTAACTTGGGTCAAACGTTTCGGGTAACCTTCCACAGGCTTCCCACAATAAGTTGGGTGAATTTTGTCCCATTCCCCCTGACAGAGCTGGTGTAACTGAGTAGGGTTTGTAGGCTTTTTCAGTTCTGCCCACAAATGTTCTATAGGATTGAGGTCAGGGCTCTGTGATGGCCACTCCAATACCTTGACTTTGTTGTCATTTTACCACAACTTTGGAAGTATGCTTGGGGTCATTGTCCATTTGGAAGACCCATTTGCGACCAAGCTTTAACTTCCTGGCTGATGTCTTGAGATGTTGCTTCAATATATCCACATAATTTTCCTGCCTCATGATGCCATCTATTTTGTGAAGTGCACCAGTCCCTCCTGCAGCAAAGCACCCCCACAACATGATGCTGCCACACCCGCGCTTCACGGTTGGGATGGTGTTCTTCGGCTTGCAAGCCTCCCCCTTTTTCCTCCAAACATAACGATGGTCATTAAGGCCAAACAGTTCTATTTTTGTTTCATCAGACCAGAGGACATCTCTCCAAAAAGTATGATCTTTGTCCCCATGTGCAGTTGCAAACCGTATTCTAGCTTTTATATGGCGGTTTTGGAGCAGTGGCTTCTTCCTTGCAGTGCAACTTTCAGGTTATGTCGATATAGGACTTGTTTTACTGTGGATATAGATAACTTTGTACCTGTTTCCTCTAGCCGCTTCACAAGGTCCTTTGCTGTTTTTCTGGGATTGATTTGCACTTTTCGCACCAAAGTATGTTCATCTCTAGGAGACAGAACGCGTGGTTTCCTTCCTGAGCGGTATGATGGCTGCCTGGTCCCATGGTGTTTATACTTGCCTACTATTCTTTGTACAGATGAACGTGGTACCTTCAGGCGTTTTGGAATTGCTCGCAAGGGTGAACCAGACTTGTGGAGGTCTACTGTGTTTTTTCTGAGGTCTTGGCTGATTTCTTCTGATTTTCCCATGATGTCAAGCAAAGAGGCACAGAGTTTGAAGGTAGGCCTTTAAATACATCCACAGGTACACCTCCAATTGACTCAAATGATGTCAATTAGCCTATCAGAAGCTTCTAAAGCCATGACATAATTTCTGGAATTTTCCAAGCTGTTTAAAGGCGTATGTAGTGTATGTAAACTTCTGACCCACTGGAATTGTGATACAGTGAATTTTAATTGAAATAATCTGTCTGTAAATAATTGTTGGAAAAAATACTTCTGTCATGCACAAAGTAGATGTCCTAACCGACTTGCCAGAACTATAGTTTGTTAACAAGAAATTTGCGTATACTCACCTCTTAATTAAGGATATTTTAAAAAAATGTTCGCCTAAAATGACATACTCAAGTCTAACTGCCTGTAGCTCAGGACCTGAAGCAAGGACATGCATATTATTGATACCATTTGGAAGGAAACACTTTGAAGTTTGTGGAAATGATCTGGTAAAAGATAATCCAAACAAAAAAATGTTTTTTTTGTGGGGGGGTTTTCATCATCTTTTAAATGCAAGAGAAAGGCCATTGTGTATTATTCCAGGTTAGGTGCAATTTAGATTTTGGCCACTAGATGGCAGCAGTGTATGTGCAATGTTTTAGACTGATCCAATGAAACATTGCATTTCTGTTCAAAATGTTGTATCAAGTCTGCCCAAATGTGCCTAATTGGTTTATTAATACATTTTCAAGTTCATAACTGTGCACTCTCCTCAAACAATAGCATGGTACTCTTTCACTGTAATAGCGACTGCAAATTGACAGTGCAGTTAGAATAACAAGAATATATGTATATATATAGATACATACAGCAGCTTTCTGCTCATATGTCCTGGGAAATGTTATTGTTACTTACAACCTCATGCTAATCACATTAGCGCACGTTAACTCAACCGTCACCAAGCCCATAGAGGTTAATCCCCACAACTAGTAGTGTAGTGGAGATATACACCGTATCAACTAATAAAGCTGATGGAACAGATCAGAATGTTTAGCTAAAAATGTTATTAAACTATTTTTGAATTTTGAATTTGAATGGTCCAAAATGCAATTTGAGGGAAAACACAGTTCTAAAATGTGCACTGCACATGCAAGCGGTTTCATGGACAGAGATAGAAATATCCATTAGAAATTTAGAAAGAGGGGAGACATAGCGATGCTAATGATAGGCTTAAACGTTGTATGGTATACTCTTAGAAATAAGGGTTCCAAAAGGGTTCTGCGGCTGTCCCCATTGGAGAGCCCTATTTAGTTCCAGGTAGAACTCTTTTGGGTTCCATGAAGAACCCTCTATGGAAAGGGTTCTACATGGAACCCCAAAGGGTTCATCCTGGAACCAAAATGGTTCTGCCTGGTACCAAAAGGGGTTCTTTAAAGGGTTTTCCTATGGGGATAGCCGAAGAACCCTTTTTGGTTCTAGTTAGCACCTTTTTTTTCTAAGAGTGTAGATGGAAAGGGTTTCCCAAAAACATTCTCACTTAAATGTAAAATAGATTCAAAGTAGCCAACCTGGCAGAATGATATTATGATTATTTGCATCAATCCAGTGGCCATTTGTTTTGCGAAATCTATCTCATGTGCTACAGAAACACCACTAACTTGCCAGAAAATACAGACCCTACCGTTATGTTTATTTGCACTGAGCTGCACTGGGGTCGGAACGCAATCATGGTTACATTAAGATACTGTGGAGCCGGCGCGAGATATAGATCGGAAAACGTACCTCGATGCAGGGATGGGATATGCCACTATACTCCAAATTGTACCTTTATCGACACTAATAATTCAAGTATGTTGAAATACTGCTTGTTTTCAGGAAAATTGGACTTTCCATCCTCATGCTAGCTAGCAGTACCCACAGCAGCCATTATGGAATGACACATTGTGATGAACAACAAAAGAGCTGATTGCCTGACACTGCCATTCCAAAATGGCAGCAGTGGCTACTACTAGCCTTCCGACCCCAGTGCAGCTCAGTGTAAACAAGCGTAACGGTAGGGTCGGTATCTTCTGGCAACACCACTAACCAAACAACAGTGCTAGGTGCCTGGGCACTTGAATAAGCAAATCCAAATATCTTAGATTTTACCCAGACCTCAAAAGTGGTCTCCTGATGTGGTTTACACATTGATATGGATTTCTAACATCCAATTTGTTGTTTTTCTATTAAAACAGTGTGAAGTTGAGAGAGAAACCCCCCAAAATTGGACAAATCTGAAACCTGTGAATTTCTGACTCAGTTGACAGCCTCATTTATCTGTTTCAATAGTAGGTCTACAATTAACCTACTTGCACAGAACAGCTTGGGTTGGCCTGACTGTGAAAGACCAAAATGGGATTAATCATTTTAGGTCATTCAGAGTTCATGGCACTGTTTCTCAATACATTTTTCTCACACGGCACCACTACACACGGCACCACTTTCCATCGCCGGGTGGACCGTTTGGGAACTTTTTGGCAAAATTAGAGTATACACACTTCTCCAGGCAACACTACACCACTGGTGCTGACATTGTATAGGCTACTCTCTCAAATAAGTGTGTGTGTGTGTGTGTGTGTGTAAGCGCTTAAACACAAACATGTGGCTGTATCACCACCTCAGTCTGCAAAGAGGAAGGAAGAAGGAAAGAAAAGACAAGCAGGTCATAAAAGAAAACCGAGAGGTGAAGCACAGAGCCCCCCCTGTATTAGCGAGAGCAGATAAGCTGAAAATAAGGAGTGGATTAGTGGTGTGCTTTGACGCGTCCCGACACTGAGACCTTTCACTTTCCCCCGCCGCGTCATAATGCCTGTCATGCTGCCTGACACTAAGCCTGGCTCTTTATCTTAATCCTCCTTACCGAGAGACTATTGGGACTATTGGGGGGCCCCATGAGCAGGAAGTGGAAGGGTAGAGGGGGCAACACCACTTAGCTGAAGGGCTGGCAGAGGAAGGAAGCATCAGAGCTCTGTCCAAGTTCTGGTACTCCTGAAACACAATAATAACTATGGTATTCACACAATTCACATTAATACCAATGGAATACACAACATACACCAACAGGCTATCCTCAGTGTCCCAAAACTGATGCTCATTTGAAATACAGTAATAGGAGTGGATTGTCTTTTTTGTCTAACTTCCAATGGATCTGACTGGGTGAAGCTGGCTAATGATCCTATATCCATCACCTATTGTATATGGAAGAATACTTTTAAATATATTAATCCTAGATATTGAAACAGGAAATCATATTTTGGCACATCACGTACTCATCCATGTGCAGTATATCACACATACGATTAGATAGGAAGTGCCATTAAGAAGAATGGAGGGCTTGTGTAAGACAGCTGAGTTTGAAATGTTGCCTTGGGAGTGGCCCCATGGTTTAAGAGTGGTCGCAACGTAAGCTTCTGCTTCAGATGATGCTAGCACATATAGTACATACACAAGTACGTCACTTACACAAGTCAGTCAAAGAAGATGCAAAGAGAGAGACATTTCATTTTGTTATTTCCCAAATCCAGGAAAGGCTACATTATTTTATTGGAGTGTTTGATGAATAGGTCAACAGTCAGCCAAGCATCCAAGCACACAACAGCTAACTCTTTAGCTTTATGCTTTGTTTCACGTTCCGAACGACAATAGAGAAAAAAATACAATAGGAAAATTAAACAAAAACAAACAATATTTACATACTGCATTATAAATATGTCAAATGTACATCATTATACACAAAGTACTTCAAATGGTCAGATAATGTAGCTACATTGAGACCTAACAAAAGTACCTAAAAATATGCTTAAGAACAATGAAGAAAACATTTGAAAAGATATCAAAATAGGGTTTACAAGTCAAAGAAGACTGACTTAAAAAACAAACATCTTTTCAATTGTTTGACTGGGAGCTTGTCTGGTCATAGAGAATCTTGGACCCATATCTACATCCTGGCTGTGTCCGAAATAGTAACCTACTCCCTTTATAGTGGACTACTTTTGACCAGGTACCGCATTGAACTCTGGTCAAAAGTAGTGCACTATTTAGGGAATAGAGTGCCATATCAGAACAGCCCGTCTTTGGGGGAAAACATTTTGCTTAGAATAATGGTTATAGTCAGGCAACGTTAAGAGTAGTGGGGAAGGGAAATATTACAAGGGTGAATATGGTCCTATGGCATCAGGTACGTATATACCTCAAACTCCTCTATAGGAAATCATCTACTACCGTATATCAGACATACTTTGAAATGTACTTGAGAATTCATTGAAATACTTTGGTGCCATGGTGGTTTGTATACGTACTGTACACCAAAGGAAAAGGCCAACTTGTCAATGTAGTTATAACGTAAGGCTGTCTACAAGCTCTGTTGCTCATCAGTCTAAATGTAATTTGGTTGAATCTGAAGGCCAATTCAGGTCAACAGGGATGAAAAGTGTATACTGTATTTGACACTATTCCTGATTGACCACATCTTTATATCCAGTGGGCTTCAATAAACTACAAATACTGAGGGAACACAGCGGGGGCAAAGCTGGTTTAAATGTCGTCATTACAACCAGTTTACAATCAGGTTATAATATGGTTGTAACCAGGTTGTAATATGTTGTACTGATGTAATTCCAACCAGTTTAGCCTGCTGGGAAATAACAAAACCATGTAGATAATGTAACAGGGTTAATATGAAGAGCTTTTGCCCTGTAAACATAAACACTGCCATAGTAAATTTAAAGACCAGAAAACTGGGTTTTAATTTCAAACCTTAAAACAGCAGAAGATCGAGGAAAATGAAATGTCTCTATATACTTTATGCCAATACCACTTGAATGTTCCTGTTGTGAAAGTCCCTCCTCCATCTTGTTTTGTCTTGTCATGTCTAAGTACTTATATATACACATTTGATATTATAATGAAGAATTACCATAAAAACTGTCAAGTTATCTTGGCTTTTCTCTCCATCCCTTCTTGACCCTTTCAGTCTCTATCTCAATGGTTTGACACTTGAATGTACCGGTTTTGGTCCCTTGAGTAAAGGTGAGGGGTTGGATGGTTCGTTAAAGTCACATTAGTTATAGAGGAATTGAGAGGGAAAGCTTCAAAATGACTCCAGTAGTCAACGTTAAACCACACCATTTCAGGATAAGTCTTATTGGAGGAAGAGCTACTGTTTACCAGGGGTTGGAACCAACCCAAATATTTTCCAATCGTTTCATTCTGAACAGAGCCACTATTTATTTTATTCCGTTCCACTGTTCCAAACAGCAAAATAAAGTCCTGAACCAGTTAGAACCCCCAAAAAGTACTGTTTTCTATCTTTCCTTTTTGACCTGTGGATTCAACAGTTGCTTTACATTTAGTTCATTCAATTACTTCACCAATCAGTGCAGATAGAGCAGCTTGCTATGGAGCGGGCAAGCTAGTTGTTTACATGCGTGATGGACAGACAAGTGTAGGGGGCGAGATGCGATTCCCCCGGGTGGGGAGAGTGAGAAGGTGGAGGAGGAGGCTAGGCTTGTTATGACATGCATTATCTGAATTAAGCCCACCGAATTATACCCTACCTAAAGAAAAGAGGCTTCTATGGAAGCACTGGGCCTTGGTGATCGGTTGGGCCTTGGTGATCGGTGAGTACGGTCCACTCTGAGAGTTCCGAGAGATGGCTTAATGCTGGACCAGAGCTAGTTCACAAGCTTGTGTGTGCAGAGCGGCACCAGAATTAAAAACACGACTTCCTTTTCGTAGTTAATAAATCCAAAGTGACACGTGATAACTATAGTATCCTTAACGGGCATTGAAAAAAGTGAATCCATTCTTCTCTAGCCAATAAAAAATCTCTCTCCCCATCTTCTGAATCACACTTGTAATGTCAGTACAGTAGCCTATGTTTTGGAGAGGGTAGGGGCAGGTAGCTTAAACACGCACAGGCAAAGATTTCCAGATTGCAGGCAGACACTGGAATAAGTTTCTGAGTGACAGAGTGAGGGCTTTGCATAGGCTCTTGGTTGCGTTTCTTTGTGTGACTGGAAAAAAATCCCCAAAACATAAAATAACATTTTTAACCGGTTCCCATGCTTTTAAAATAACAGGTCTGTTCTTGAACAGTATAGATCATTTCCTTGCTTCTGTTTCACAAAAATGTTGTTACTTTCTTGTTTTCGGTTCAGTTCCCTGAACCGGTTCCAACCCCTGTTTGTTACAGTGGTCTGTACTTGAAAACACCTTTTTGCTCCAAAAACCTTTTAGTCAAACAACTATAAATGCTAGCCTTTTCTCCCAATGCTGTCCTTACACAGATTTACCCAGTCACTTCCTCTCTCTCTTTCACTCACACACTCATACACAAGCACACACATGTACACGCACACACCCACACACGCACCACATAGTTCACAGCAACAAAAGACATATAATCATAAGAACCAATATACAGGGCCTTCGGCTACAAGAGGTGAACAGACATTCCATTATGCCTGCAGGGGCCAGGTTATGTGATCTGTGTCAAATAGTTATCAACACTCTTCAAATCCGTCCAAAAATTACTCCAACAAAGATCTCTTAATGATACAATTTCCTTCCTTCAATCATTCCTCTGAATGATTTTTGATTGAAGAGGCATTTTTACAAAAACCAATCGACATGACGCTCATAAAACAGACCCTCAATTCCCTTATAATCATGGATGATTCGTAAGCGGAACATGATCAGGGTGGAAGAACAAATGACTCACTTAACTATCTCCCAAAATTCTCCCATTGTGCAATCATCTCTGAAATGTCAAATTATGACTTAAACCTTTTGCCCGTAAGTAAAGTATTTCAATCATTTTTGACCTTCCACCTACCTAGACATGCGTTGCTTTTTTACATGGATGGCATGTCAAGAGTTTGATGGCTTCATAGTACCAATATTAACTGGTTCACTTAGAACCTTAATAATTCTGAAATTGGTGGGCTACGGAGGACTTGTTGTAAACCCTACTACACTACATATAGTAATAGTTTCTTTCCTGTATGACTATGGATGATATCACTCAGCAAACGTGCATCCAACATGGAAGTTCCTTTGGAGTATCTAAAAGCAAAATGTTACGAAGGTGTTTATCTTTCTCTTACATAGGCATGGAAGCATTATCGGAGGGAATTTGTCCTTTCATAAAACAGCACAATAAAAACACAGTTTGGCTCCAACAGAAGACGACATGAAAGGAAATGTTCAAGCATAGAAATTAACTGTTTTAGTAGAGAGGGGAGGGGTGAGCCATTCATTTGGTTGATGCTTAATAACAATAAAAAGCTTTAAACTGATGATGATCGTTACTGACAGACAGTACCGCTGTGCCAATGATATGAGAAAAAAAACAACAACCAAACAAACAAATACAATATACAATGTCCACCAGGTAAGCCTGCCTCTCTCAGCATCTTGGAATATCTCTATCCTGTCCGTTGCGCCCCAAAAAAGCCTCCACTGACAGTCACTCAGTTTAGGTTACACAGTATGAAGCGGAATAGGAGGAGAATGGGGACTGGGAGAGTAGTACGGTCACTGGGTCGTCTATGGGGACACAGTGTGTTTATGTTCACGGGCCTTGGTGATCGGTGAGTCAAGTCTACTCCGGTCTGCTCTGGGATGATCCACTCCTGGTCCTACATTATACTGACACTGCGGTTGAGCTCACTGAGGGCATTGTTGTTGTTGACGTTAGGGTTGGGGTTAACATTGGGGTTTCTGCGGCTCATGTTGGGGGTGGTGAGGCTGCTGCTGCTGACCGGGTCATTGGGGCAGCCGTGCTGGAGCAGGATGTCAGAACACTCCTGGCTTCCTGCCCGTCGGGCGCAGGACAGCGGCGTCTGGCCGCGCGCGTCCCGACTTTTCACGTCCACACCGTACTGAGGGAACAGATGAGAGGTGTGAGGAGGAGAAGAAGTGGACTGGACAGAGAGAGGTGTAGTTGACATTGTGGTCTAGCTAGTTGAGCAGACTCACTCTAAGAACTAAATTTTCCTCCACAGCCAGGAGTTTTTCCTGGTCATGTCAACATGCTTAGGAAACACTCCTGACCCTGATGATAACATTTTCCCTATCTATCTAACTCTTTAACCATCTTATCTTATTCATTATCATTCAATCTTTATTCAACCAGGAAGTTAATCAACCTTTAATCAAGGTTGAAAAACATCCCCTCTCAAACCCCAACCTACTCACCCAGATGAGAAGCTGGGTGATGACCACGTTGGCCATGGCGCAGGACAGATGCAGGGCGGTGCGTCCATCCCCGTCTCCGTACGTCTCGTTGACCTCTTCCTTGGTGCCGTGGGCCAGCAGCAGCACCACCAGCCTCAGGTCGTCCTCCACCACGGCCCGGAGCAACTGCTGCCCTAGGGGCACATCCGACTGGGGGAGACCCACCAGGAACAGCTTCTGCTCATATTTAGCCCGGATCCACCGCTCCCTCTCCTCCCTGGTGGTGAGGAAAGAGAGAAGAGATATGACATAGAGGGTTAAAGAGGGTCAGTGAGGTTACAGAAGACCGAAAAACAAGAAACAATGATATAATTGTGAAATTAGATTTTTTATTAAATAAATAGATTGTTTGTAATCTAAAGCCATGATAATTATTCACAAGAGGACCTTTTTTGATCGGCAGGAGAGTAGGGGTCCAAGGAAATTCTGGCAGGTTTTGGAGTAACTGTATTCCGCAGTACTCATAGGGCCTAGACCACATGCGGCCACTTAAGAACGATCCTTAAGAACAATCCTAAAAGTCACGCCATTGTCTGAATCATGTATTTTCTCTAATAGGGAGCCTAGTGTAGCCTCTGAGTGTCAGGACACTGATGATGAAAAAGCTCAGTGGAGGGGCCAGATGCTGAAACTGTATCCCACCTCCACTGATAATCGTCTGCAGCAGGAGAGTAGAGTCTAGCCAGCTATCTAAAGGTTACACATTGTGAACAGCATGTCTGCTGTGGACAATACGGAAGAGGAGGAAAGGGGGACATGTTTTTATCAGTGCTGTCAGCCATCAGTCGGAAAGGGATAACTGGAGGATCCCCCACAAAGGAGACTTCCAGCGCTTGGGCCCCGGCCTCCCCTGGGGTGCCCGGGATGGGAAGCCGATCGATGGGCCTGAATGGCAGACAGAGAGGGGGACTGGAGCTGGGGCTGGGCCTCCTTCAGTTATAGAGCCAGAGAATGGAGAAGAGCAGAGGAGGAGGGATCCATCTCCCTCCACTCTCTGCTAGTTAGACTTCTATCTCTACATCGCTCTACATCTTGAATCTTGACTCCCCAGTTCTCTTTTCTCCCACCCACACACAAACTGCAATACCATCCAACTAGCGTTGGATAAAAAAAAAAAAATCAATACAGTGAATGGCTGGGCATGCTCAGTGTAGCTCTGACCCTGCGACCCCGTCAAGCGGAGTGATAAGGGAAGTAGAAAGGGGCTGTTGTTTGGGCGTCTGGGTGAGTGACAGAGAAAAGGGGCTCACACTGATATGGTAAAACGACTCTGTCACTGGTTGGAGTGACAAGGATCCCCCAGGACACTGACTGCCAATGGGTCTGTATGAACACTAACGTCACTTTACACTTCAAACTATCAGTAAGTAAGCCTAGAAAGCAGACAAAATTACAAATAATTACAAATAGCTCATGGCAATGTGTCATGTTAGAATGACGCAAATCTATAAAAAATGTACAACTTAAATATCACATTTACAAAAGTATTGAGAACCTTTACTCAGTAGTTTGTTGAAGCACCTTTGGCAGCGATTACAGCCTCAAGTCTTCTTGGGTATGAAGCATTCTTCCCATTCTTCTCTGCAGATCCTCTCAAGTTCTATCAGGTTGGATAGGAAGCATCGCTGCACAGTTATTTTCAGGTCTCTCCAGTTCGATTGAGTTCAAGTCCAGGCTATGGCTGGGCCACTCAAAGACATTCAGAGACTTGTCCCGAAGCCACTACTGGAGCCGGTTTTCTTTAAGGATCTCTCTTTACTTTGCGCCGTTCATCTTTCCCTCGATCCTGACTAGTCTCTCAGTCCCTGAAAAACATCCCCACAGCATGATACTGCTTCACCCTAGCGATGGTGCCAGGTTTCCTCCAGACGTGACGCTTGGCATTCAGGCCAAAGAGTTCAATCTTGGTTTCATCAGACCAAGGAATCTTGTTTCTCATGGTCAGAGAGTCCTTTAGATGCCTTTTGGCAACTCCAAGCGGGCTGTCATGTGCCTTTTACTGAGAAGTGGCTTCCGTCTGGCCACTCTACCATTAAGGCCTGATTGGTGGAGTGCTGCAGAGATGGTTGTCCTTCTGGAATGTTCTCCCATCTCCATAGAGGAACTCTGGAGCTCTGTCAGAGTGACCATCGGGTTCTTGGTCACCTCCTTGACCAAGGCCCTTCTCTCTCGATTGCTCAGTTTGGCCGGGCGGCCAGCTCTAGGAAGAGTCTTGGTGGTTCCAAACTTCTTCCATTTAAGAATGATGGAGGCCACTGTGTTCTTGGTGACCATTGGTTTTTGCTCTGACATGCACTGTCAACTGTGGGACCTTATATAGACAGGTGTGTGCCTTTCCAAATCTTGTCCAATCAATAGAATTTTCCACAGGTGGACAAACATTTTTAGATATATATTTTTTTAGGTATTTTCTTAAAACGGCATTGTTGGTTAAGGGCTTGTAAGTAAGCATTTCACTGTAAGGTCTACACCTGTTGTATTCGACGCATGTGACAAATCACATTTTATTTTATCTGAATCATGTTGTAGAAACACCTCAAGGATGATCAATGGAAAAAGGATGCACCTGAGCTCAATTTCAAGTCTCATAGCAAAGCGGTCTGAATGCTAAAAAATGCTAAAAATCTGTTTTCGCTTTGTCATCATGGGGTATTGTGTGTAGATTGGTGAGGAGCTTTTTATATTTCATCCATTTTAGAAAAAGGCTGTAAGGTAACAAAATGCGGGAAAAGTCAAGGGGTCTGAATACTTTCCGAATGCACTGTATAGTACAGTATGTCACCTCCCAGGGCCACTAGCTCTCAGCAGCATCAGCCTTAACTAAAGGGGTTAATTAGCCTGCCTCTCCTCTCCACTGACGGACCTGGCCCACATCACAGCTGCCTTTGTCAGTGCCTGCACGGAATTTGATGAACTGCTAACCACCATTAATAGTTCATAAAGCTCAGCCTGGCAGATAAAGCAGTCACCCTGAACTCTTGCACTGTCCTTTACTCATTAAAGGATTGCTAATTACACTGGGAGAAGGGAAATTGTTTGATGTTTAGTGAGGAGTTCAGTAACACTTCATAAAGCCCGCATACATGCTTATAACCAGTTATAAAGTATTATACCTCAAGGTTAAGTTAAGTGTTACTTATGCGATTCTTCAAATTAGCTCAATGGTACAGGCATAACTCTAAACTCGCCTTACGACTTCCTGTAAAGCATTAAAACAGTGGGAAAAGGATCTCTCCTGTGGGTGAATAACTATTTTCTTAAGGATTGGAGCAGCGATTGGAGCGGCCAGCAGTTTTATGGTGCAAGCCCTCCATCAAACCCCAGTCTGTCATTATGTGAGAACAAGGCTGGTAGCGGATCAATGGCAGGCCAGAACCAGCGGATTGCTCTGGTTAGGAGGCTGACAGCCCCACCCCCCTGGTTTTCACTTTTGAACACAGGAACACAGTCCTTTTAAAAACATTCCCCAGCCTTTTTCTGAGACGGAGAATCAAGTACGTGTCAAAAATTAAACTATATGTGATCGATTTGGTAATAGTCAGATGTACTGCCTAATATTTTGTTTTGGTAGAATCTGGAATTTGTGATGAAGTCAAATCGGGCAGTTAGCCAAAGTTTGCCTCAGAGAGCTAACCCATTGAATGAATGGGATCCCAGATCTAGGGAGGAGTGCCCAGTGAATTGACATGAGCTAAATGAGGCAGAAAGTTAGCGCCAGGATGTGAAACAAAAAGGCTGAGAACCATTAAGAAGATGTCAAGGTCCAAGAAAGGAGCCCAAGGCCCATATTCACAAAGCAGTCTCAAAGTAGGAGGGCTGATCTGGGATCAGGTCCTCCCTGTTAAATCTTATTCAATCAGATCTAAAAGGCAAAACTGACTATATATCCTATTTGTGATCCCAGTAGTAGGGGTCCAAATGTAACCACGCTGGTACTACAGAGTTCCGTTTAAGAAAAAGGGAAGCGGCCAGCGGTGGAGACTCAAATTCCTCAGCTGCTACACCACTTGAAAGGTAGTCTGTGAAAGGAAGTGAAATGGTAATCCCGCCTCTGTCTTTTGTTTGAAATTGAACAACAATCCAAACATAGGCAGGGCTTAGGCAGTCAGGGGGGAAAGCCGAGATCCTTGAAAAGGACACTTCCTCTCCGCAGGAGGAAGAAAAATAAAATCGGCAGATTTAGCATGTCAAAGCGGGAGGAGAAAAGAGGGGGAGAAAGAGAGGGAAAAGTAGAGGAGATAGAGAGTGAACTTTGTAAGCAGGGGATGATATTCAGGAAATCAAGCCGATGGTTACCCTCGACACACGCACACACTGTGAAACACATACACTCACGCATGCACACACACACTGCTTTCGCCACCCTTGCACACATACTTGCTAAAAAATCCTCTGTTGCTTAGGGGACAGAGGGGACTTGCAGAAAGAGAGTGAGAGCAAAGATCTCAATAAAACCCAATGTTTTTGCCTCTTTAAACGATAAAGCATTACTGCTTGGAGCAGCATGAACTTCCTCAGTAATTCAGTGTTATATCTGTGTTCAATTATTAGATTTTCTTTACCACCTTATAGCTGACATTTGTTCCAAAAGTTTGCTATCAAACAAAGCAGAGATAACAGTACCAAGACTAAAGTCTAAAGGCACAGAGGACACAAAACGGTCAAATAGGCTGTTAGATTCTCTACTTTTCAATCCTAATTCTTAATTTATATAAAAGCAGTTGCAGAATAACCTGTGTGAAAATAAGTGCTGAAGCCCTTTTATAATTCTATACGAGTTCTGCACGTTTAGTCCCTGAGCTGAGCACTGGATTCTGACCTCCCCTTAATTAAGTGGCAAATGGCGGAATGATTCTCCTCAACCCAGTCCACGAAGTCAACAACACATGACTGCATCCACATAAAGAGGAACAAACAAGGATAATTAGTCAAGCTCCAAAGACAAAGACAAATAGGGATTTATTGAGGGAAAGAGAGACTGAGACAGAGGGGGCGGGACCATGGTAGCATTGAGTAAAATAGCAGTGAATAGACAAAGACCAGAGAATGACCACTCCAGGCCTCCTTTAATAAAGGTGCCATTGATTGGTCCACACATTAAGGGAGGAATCAGGATGTCCGTCCCACCATTACCACCACCACACGCACACACATGCACACACACACACACACACCACCCCATCCTTCAAACACAGTCTGTTCCTCCTAAACAATCAGGGTAAGCCCCAGCCCCCCTACCTCCCTCCCTCCCTGCCTCTCAACATTCACTGCGGACACATCAAATAGATTCACTGAGAGTGAAGGAGTGGAGGGGGGGACTAGGCAATCTAAGCACCCCTCGCAGTGGGAGGGGGGCGGCTTGTATAGGACAGATTCCCATGCAACAGCCGGCCATTTCACTTTCACATATTGAGAGAGAGAGAGAGAGATAGAGAGAGAGAGGGAGAGAGCTTGGAGAAGGGGACAGAAAGAGAGAAAAACAAAAGGGAGAGAAAAAAACACACAACAGAGCGAGAAAGCAGGGCCCCAGAGCTTCAAAGGTTGCTAGGGTCGAAAAATGAGAGAGCAACCCAGTAAATGAGACTCCCTACAGTCAACAACAGGGGTACAGTTTAGACGTTATCCTCAACCAAGAATAACAACTACATAACAAACATTATCTAGAATCTAGCTTGCTAGGATAAAACCTCCTTTACTCATGTACATACTGTAGAATGTTTGCCCAGAGATAGTGGTTCTATAGTATGGTTCTAGAGTGAGACTGTTGTTTTGTTTGGGTTGAGCAGTCTGGTACAACGGTCTGGCCAGTTGTTCTATTGAGAGGCCAGTAGAGGAGCATCTGTGAGCCTTGGGCTAGCAGCAGACAGGGCAGGACGAGTTGAATATATTGTGACATTAATGAGGTTGTCACCGTCCCCATGATGGAGCGGCTGTGTTCTTGTGCCAGAGAAGACTAACACCCTTAAATGCTCTTGCTGTTAACCCCCTACTGCCCGTCCTCTCTAACACAACGCTGGGACAATGACATGTACACCACACATGCACCCAGTCACGACAAACACCACTTGCAGAATTAATTAATTTCACCCAGCTTGACACAAATGAGCCTTCCTTTAATCAGATGGATTTGAAATGAAATGAGTCATCAAATGTAGTTACACTACATGACCAAACGTATGTGGACACCTGCTCGTCGAACATCTCATTCCAAAATCACGTGCATAAATATGGAGTTGGTCCCCCCTTTTGCTGCCAGAACAGCCTCCACTCTTCTGGGAAGGTTTTCCACTAGATGTTGGATTTGCTGGCTGCGGGGACTTGCTTCCATTCAGCCACAAGAGCATTAGTGAGGTCGGGCAATGATGTTTGGCAACTAGGCCTGGCTCACAGTCAGTGTTCCAATTCATCCCAAAGGTGTTCGATGGGGTTGAGGTCAGGGCTCGGTGCAGGCCAGTCAAGTTCTTCTACACCGTTCTTGACCTACCATTTCTGTATGGACCTCACTTTGAACATGGGTGCATTGTCATGTTGAAACAGGAAAGGTCCTTCCCCAAACTGTTGCCACAAAGTTGGAAGCACATAATCGTCTAGAATGTCATTGTATGCTGTAGCATTAAGACTTCACTGGAACTAAGGAGCCTAACCCAAACCATAAAAAATTATTCCTCCTCCACCAAACTTTACAGTTGGCACTATGCATTTTGGCAGGTAGTGTTCTTCTGGCATCTGCCAAACCCAGATTCGTCAGTTGGACTGCCAGATGGTGAAGCATGATTCATAGCTCCAAAGAACGCGTTTCCACTGCTCCAGATTCCAATGGCATCCTATGATGTGGACTCAGCAACGGGTGTGGCTGACATAGCAGAATCTACTAATTTGAAGGGGTGTCCACATAATTTTGTATATATAGTGTTTATGTTGCTGAAATTATACTCTATAATTTAGAATAGAAGATAAAACAGACAGTAATTTGCTTCAGTTGGCCTTGCTGTAAACTGTCTAGTTAATTTCCCCTATCTACCTGGCTGGTGCTGAACCCCGTGGCATGTTGGGTAATTAGTGACAAATCGTCTCCAGGGCAGGCCGGGCTAATCAGTGACCTGTGGGTTTCATTTGGAGAGACTGCCACGGCACGGTGCTGAACTGGACGGGAGACCCCAGCTCCGCTAATTAATTAGTCTAAATGAATTACCCCACCTCCACCAGGGCTCCTGGCAAGGCCAGCTATTCTAAAGCCTCTTTGGAGAGTTGGATAGTTGCCGGTTGACGCTCCTCGCACCCCTAACCTGTGAGTATCCGGAAAGGCTCAGCCCTCTGTGGTTTAGGGACTGGGGCTGTTCTACAGGAGAGAGGTTATAGCTAGCTCATTATAGTAGTTAGGATCCCTGAGCAGGCTAAACTACAGCCCTTTCTGCCATCCACACTGGGTTCGTGATTCTAATAACAGCTGAGAAATAGGGATGAGAATGAGGGAAGAATATGAGGGATGACAGTGGAGGGATGCAGTATCAATTCCATTCTCCCAGCTGTGTATCCGTCCAGGAAGGATGGAGTTAAAAAGAGGGGAGCAGGTTTGGAGAGGTTAGTGGTGTGATTCATTTTTATTACCGCGTAGACCCTGCAGGCGGCATGCAGGAGCGGCAAATTATTTCTGAAACAAAGTGGAGGAGGAGGCGGGCTCTTTTCCTCTCTCTCTCCACTCCTCTGGTCGTCAGAGCAGAGCTATTACCTGGCCGTGGCCGAGGGCGCCGCGCGGCACCACAACCGACAGAGGGGTGACAGTGAGGTGGGCAGCACCGGTGAGGGATAGCCTTCCACATCCGTCTACGCTCCTGGACATCTTCCACCCCAAAATGAGACATGGGGGGAGGAAGGAGAGGTTTGTGTGTGTGTGAGGTGGAGCCCCTCTCTTCCTTCCCCGTCAAAATAGTCAATAGTGTTTTCCCTCACGAGAATGTGTGTGCGCACATAATGTTTCCTCTCACGTGTGTGCCAGACAATTAGAGGTGGCGTGGAGAAGACGGCGACTGGCAGACACTAATTAAAGGAACAACTCCCCTCCAATATGCTGACTGGAGAAAGATTGCATTTCTCTATGAGATTTATGGCCCAGGAGAAATGTATGTCATCGTGATCTATTGGTGTATACACAAGCCTTCTATGGCACACCAATATCTACATCTTTTTTATTCAGACTTCATTTAAACATACATTGATACTTTTAAAACTATCTCTGAAAGCTGTTGATGGCACTGGAGAAGTCTGATCAAAAATACAAAATGCATTGGTTCTTTAAAGATACAAACCACTACAGAATCTCACCACAACATTAGCCTACATGATGAGTACTGATATCTACATAAATCTGACTACAAAGCAAATCTGTACATTCCTCTTTCTAAAAAGCTAAAACTGATCTTGTGGATGAACACCTTTTAAGTTAACATTTCAAAATGCGAGCCGGCAGAACTAGTGTAGCAGGAGACATTCAATCAGATGTGAGGCTCATCTTCAGGTAGTTACTGAGTCGTTTAGATTAGGTGTCACTAATGTTTAGTAGGAGGTGGGGTGGGAACGCTACACCAGATGCCTGGGTGCCATCACAAAGCTGCTCCATGTCACCACTGTGACACAATTAACATCAGAACCACTTCAAGTCCAGGGGAGCAGCTAGTGTGGAGACAATAGAGATCTGGATATTTAATCTTAATGTTTCATCTGTATGGATGAGACAACAAAGTAAAATTTATATGGAAGGGATCAGAAGTGAGATCATATATTAATTCCCCTTTTTGTCTCCTAAATTTACACAATAGATGCTTTGAGGAGATATAGAGGCAGGACCAAGATAATGGTATCTCCTTTCTTCCTCAGATTTCTGATAAAAAATGATTCCTCTTTCGTCAAGCAAAATATATATCCGGATTTCAATAATCATCGATCGATGATTACCTATGAGATAATAACAACAACCTCTTTCCTCTATGATGATAATGAGATTATTATCGGTGTTTGTTTGACGGACTAAACAAAGATGCATGTGCTCACACAGAATGAGATGTGATTTTCGTGACAATGAAAAACATTCCTACCCAGGGCGATATAGAAACAGTGACAGAGGTGAGACAGAGGAATCAGTATCAATAATCTTTCATCAAGTCCAGGGTGGCGGAATACTGTAGCCCACAAACCATTCAATACGTAATCGTGGGCCATCACTCAACTCAAAGCTGCCCTGAGTTGGGTATAATGGATCGAAGAGGATAAGACATCTTTCTATGGACACAGATAACACACACAAACACACACACACATACACTACGAGTCTATATTACTGCTTGGTATGGCAACAGCACCGCCCTCGTTCGCATGGAACTACAGAGGGTGGTGCGGATAGCCCAGTACATCACTTGGGCTGAGCTCCTTGCCATCCAGGACCTCTATATCAGGCGAAAGGAAGGCCCGGAAAATCGTTAAAGACTCCAGCCACCCAAGCCATAGACTGTTCTCTCTGCTTCCGCACAGAAAGCAGTACCGGTGCATCAAGTCTGACACCAACAGGCTCCTTAATAGCTTCTATCCCCAAACCATAAGACTGCTAAATAGCCAACTAAAGGGTTAATTGAACAATTTGAGTTAAACCTTGTATTTTCTTTTTTTTCGTTTGCACTGTCTCTATGCACACTCACAGGACTGTACACACACACACTGACACTTCAACACACACACACACTCACTTAATTTGCTCTCTCTAAGTGCTAGACCTCAGCTGAATCTGATAATGAATGGTGTGGCTGTTGAACAAGTTGAGGAGACTAAATTACTTGGCGGTACCTTAGATTGTAAACTGTCGTGGTCAAAACATTACGATTCAACGGTTGTAAAGATGGGGAGAGGTCTCGCCGTAAAAAAGAGATGCTCTGCTTTTTTTGACACCACATTCCAAAAAGCAAGTTCTGCAAGCTCTAGTTTTGTCTAATCTTGATTATTGTCCAGTCTTGTGGTCCAGTGCTGAAAGGAAAGACCTAGTTAAGCTGCAGCTGGCCCAGAACAGAGTGGCACGTTTTGCTCTTAATTGTAATCAGAGGGCTGACAGAAATACTATGCATGCCAGTCTCTCTTGGCTAAGAGTTGAGGAGAGACTGACTGCGTCACTTCTTCTTTTTATAAGAAACATTAATGTGTTGAAAATCCCAAAATGTTTGCATAGTCAACTGACACACACACTTATCCAACCAGACATGCCACCAGAGGTCTTTTCATAGTCCCCAAATCCAGAACAAATTTAAGAAAACGTACAGTATTATATAGAGCCATTATTGCATGGAACTTCGCTCCATCTCATGTTGCTCAAATAAACAGCAAACCTGGTTTCAAAAAACAGATAAAGCAACACCTCGCGGCACAACGCCTCTCCCCTATTTGACCTAGATAGTTTGTGTTTATGCATAGATATGTAGGCTACGTGTGCCCTTTTAAAAATGTATGTAGTTCTGTCTTTGAGCTGTTCTTGTCTAATGATGTTCTCTATTATGTCATTCTGTATTATGTTTCATGTTTTGTGTGGACCCCAGGAAGAGTAGCTGCTGCTTTTGCAACAGCTAAATGGGGATCCTAACACAATACAACAACAAAAATACCCAGTCACCTTACCCGTATACAATATCTACCTATATCACTCCAGTATTCCTGCACATTGTAAATATGGTATACTGACCTTATGTTATTTTTAGTACTAAATTAATATGGCAAGAAAGGCATCTCACTGTACTTGTGCACGTGACATTAAAACAAACTTGAAACTTGAAACATATATCCACTTGATACGCAATTCCAAGCAACAATACCTGTCATCACCTTTATTACAAGAGCCTTTGAAGGTACATTTACAAGTTAGTTAACTTTTCTATAAATTCAAGTTTTATTGTCACATGCACATGTTCAGTGACATGCTTAACTTGCATGCTCTACCCAACAGTGCAGTAATTAATATTAAAATAGTATAACTAATTTTAGAAATATATTTTATATATATATATATATATATATATATATATATAATAAAGAAAACACACAAAATAAGATAGGAAGATATAACAGTGCCAATACAAAGATACAATGTGCAAGGATACAAGATAACTCTATTGACTTTTACAATACAACTATATTGACTTTCTGTCTATCTATCCACACTTGTCCTACTGACAAATGTTCATTTAAAATGACTATACAATCTCAGTAACTGCAGTACAAACATTTTTAACAATGAGACCAGCAAATCAAAAACCAAGCCATTTATCACTTAAGTAGTATATCTTTACATATTCTCTTAATTTAGGTCACCAACAGTACAGACATTACAGACCTGTCTTCTACAGTGGGACAGAGAGAGTGATGGGGGGCCTCTGTGTGATAGATATGTGACAGGGCCCTTCTGGGGCCAGGGGCCTGGCCCCTGGGGTGGGCTTAAAAACCATAATGGGCTCCTTAATTACCTGCTCATCCACACACAGGGTCATTAGTCAGAGAGACGCGCTGGGCCTTAACTGTCACCCAGAGACAAACAACCCTCACTGGGGAGAGGGAAGAGGGGACCAGACCTGGGTGCCCCAGCAGAGAGGAGAAGGAGGGGTGGGAACCAGGGTCTGCTCTAGGGGAGACCAGCTCAATATGTGGAGATTTCCAACCAGTTTGTTTCAAAATCCCTCCAACAAAACTGGCAAATGGCAGATGGCAAACAAACTAACAGAGAGATGTGGGGTACTGACCTGGTGCTGTCAGCGCCCACCTTGGTGTACCCCTCCAGGGCCCCCTCCCAGACACTGTTGGCCATAGCGTTGCCTATAGCCATCATCACCATGCTGAGCCCCACGGGCCAGTCATCCAGGTCCAGGGAGCGGACCCTTGACAGGTGGGTCCCCAGGTTCCTGTGGATCCCTGAACACTCGATACAGATCAGAGCCCCCAGGTTAAGACTGGCCCAGTCTGGGTCTGGAAGAGGAGGAGGAGGAGGGGAGGAACAAAATTAGCCCTATGTTCGTTACTAATAAGCAAGGGTGATATCTGGGTCATAGCAATCTGAAGACATCATGTTATATACAATACCTGGCACGTAAAGTATTATGAATCATTGACATATAGCTTGGATGTTGAGAAAGTACTGTACTCACTGGCTGCATCACAGTCCACACAGATGCTGTTCCCTCTCACGTTCCTTATGGACTGAATGGACGCTGCATCACTTTGGCTGCCTAACCGGGACTTTTGGGGAGCAGAGAGAAGTTATAAACAGGTAAGCAAGAGGGACTCTGTGTGTGAGGCATCATTACTTTACAGTGAGAGAATGGAGGAGACAGGACTTCAGCTGGCTACACAGCACAAAACAGAAGGGGAGAGGGGAGGGAAGACTAGAGGCTTTGAAGGCCGAGTGATCATTGAGAGAGAACAAGGGTAAAGAGAGGGGACGAGAAGAAAGAGAGAGGAGGAGAGAGAGCAAGAGAAAGAGAAGAGAGAGTGGGTATTATATGAAATTGAGTCGGTGTTGCGTTGCGTCTCCTCCCCTGTGTTCTGACACAGGCCGTGTTCCCATCTCTGATGTCTGTCAGCTCTAATAAGAGCTCCCTCACGCTGCACTGCACCTGTCTGACACAGAGCCCAACACATGGCAGCTCAGAGAAAGGAAGGATGGGGAGGGGGAGAGAGAGAGAGAGAGAGAGAGAGAGAGAGAGGGGAGGGGATAGAGAGAAAGGGGAGGGAGGGCAATAGAGAAGGGTGTGGAGAGAGGGGGGAGAGAGAGAATTTTGCATTCACACATCCTGATTAGCAACCAGAGATTTTCATAGCCAAGTCACGTGGTCGGGAAAAATTCCTGACCCTAAACTAATCATGACTTGACAGACCCACAGTTTCCTCACTGTCTCTCATGCCCACCTTATTCTTCATGCTCTCGCAGGACTGCAGGCTGGCAAAGATCTGACTCTCGATGGCTGTGACCCACAGCTCCCTCTCCTCAAACGTAGACGCCTCGAAGTGCCACATCTGGCCCGTCAGAGACACGATGATGAACTCAAACGACTCCTCCGACTCTGGAAAACATAAACCCACATGTACAGTGCTTTCGGAAAGTGCTCAGGTGCATCCTATTTCTATTGATCATCCTTGAGATGTTTCTACAACTTGTTTGGAGTCCACCTGTGGTAAATTCAATTGATTGGACATGATTTGGAAATACACACACCTGTCTATATAAGGTCCCATAGTTGACAGCACATGTCAGAGTAAAAACCAAGCCATGAGGTTGAAGGAATTGTCTGTAGAATATGTTTGGAACCACCAAGACTCTTCCTAGAGCTGGCCGCCCGGCCAAACTGAGCAATCGAGAGAGAAGGGCCTTGGTCAGGGAGGTGACCAAGAACCCGATGGTCACTCTGACAGAGCTCCAGAGTTTCTCTATGGAGATGGGAGAAACTTCCAGAATGACAACAATCTCTGCAGCACTCCACCAATCAGGCCATTATGGTAGAGTGGCCAGACGGAAGCCACTCCTCAGTAAAAGGCACATGACACCCCGCTTGGAGTCTGCCAAAAGGAACCTAAAGGACTCACAGACCATGAGAAACAAGATTCCTTGGCCTGACGAAACCAAGATTGAGCTCTTTGGCCTGAATGCCAAGTGTCACGTCTGGAGGAAACCTGGCACCATCCCTACAGTGAAGTATGGTGGTGGCAGGATCATGCTGTGGGGATGTTTTTCAGGGGACTGGGAGACTAGGTTACTGGGAGACTAGTAAGGATTGAGCGAAAGATGAACAGAGCAAGTACAGCAAGATCCTTGATGAAAACCTGCTCCAGAGAGCTCAGGACCTCAGACTGGGGCGAAGGTTCACCTTCCAACAGGACAACGGCAGGTAGCCTAGTGGTTAGAGCGTTGGACTTGTAACCGGAGGGTTGCAAGTTTGAATCCCCAAGCTGACAAGCTAAAATCTGTTGTTCTGCCCCTGAACAAGGCAGTTAACCCACTGTTCCCCGGGTGCCAAAGACGTGGATGTCGATTAAGGCAGCCCCCCGCACCTCTCTGATTCAGAGGGGTTGGGTTAAATGCGGAAGACACATTTCAGTTGAAGGCATTTGGTTGTACAACTGACTAATAATGGTGACTTTGTCAAGGCAACTCAGGAGTGGCTTCAGGACAAGTCTTTGAATGTCATTGAGTGACCCAGCCAGAGCCCGGAATATATGGAAATGTCTGCTATACCCAAAATTACAACCAACTAATTGCAGCATTACTGCAAAAATGGAACAGGCGAGTGGAAATCAAATGAAATCAAATTTTATTTGTCACACACATGGTTAGCAGATGTTAATGCGAGTGTAGTGAAATGCTTGTGCTTCCAGTTCCGACCATGCAGTAGTATCTAACAAGTAATCTAACAATTTCACAACAACTACCTTATACACACAGTGTAAAGGAATGAAAAAGAATATGTACATATAACATTATGGATGAACGATGGCTGAACGGCATAGGCAAGATGCAGTAGATGGCAGAGAGTACAGTATATACATATGAGTAATGTAGGATATGTAAACATTATATAAAGTGGCATTGTTTAAGTGGCTAGTGATACATTTATTACATCCAATTTTTAAATATTAAAGTGGCTAGAGATTTGAGTCAGTATGTTGGCAGCAGCCACTCAATGTTAGTGATGGCTGTTTAACAGTCTGATGGCCTTGAGATAGAAGCTGTTTTTCAGTCTCTCGGTCCCAGCTCTGTATGATATCGACGGCACTGAAAGAAATTCATCGGACTCTATGTAAACTGGAAACCACATATCCTGAGGCTGCATTTATTGTGGCTGGGGATTTTAATAAGGCTAATTTAAGAACAAGGCTCCCGAAATTTTACCAGCATATCGAATGTGCCACCCGGGCTGGTAAAATCCTGGATCACTGTTATTCCAACTTCCGTGATGCATACAAGGCTATTCTCCGCCCTCCTTTCGGCAAGTCTGACCATGACTCCATTTTGTTGCTCCCAGCCTACAAACAGAAAGTAGAGTCGAGTCACAAAGTAGAGTCACAATTCAACGGCTCAGACACAAGAGGAATGTGGCAGGGTCTACAGTCAATCACGGACTACAAAAAGAAAACCAGCCCCGTCGCGGACCATGACGTCCTGCTCCCAGACCAACTAAACAACTTCTTTGCTCGCTTTGAGGACAATGCAGTCCCACCGACACGGCCCGCTACCAAAACCTGCGGGCTCACCTTCACCGCAGCCAATGTGAGAAAAACATTTAAATGTGTTAACCCTCGCAAGGCTGCCGGCCCAGATGGCATCCCTGGCCGTGTCCTCAGAGCATGTGCAGACCAGCTGGCTGGTGTGTTCACGGACATATTCAATCAGTCCCTATCCCAGTCTGCTGTTCCCACATGCTTCAAGAGGGCCACCATTGTTCCTGTTCCCAAGAAAGCTAAGGTGACTGAGCTAAATGACTATCGCCCCCGTAGCACTCACTTCCGTCATCATGAAGTGCTTTGAGAGATTAGTCAAGGATCATATCACCTCCATCCTGCCAGACACCCTGGACCCACTCCAATTTGCTTACCGTCCCAATAGGTCCACAGACGCAGCCTTGTCGCAATCACACTGCATACTGCCCTAACCCATCTGGACAAGAGGAATACTTATGTAAGAATGCTGTTCATCGACTACAGCTCAGCATTTAACACCATAGTTCCCTCCAAGCTCGTCATTAAGCTCGAGACCCTGGGTCTCGACCCAGCCCTGTGCAACTGGGTCCTGGACTTCCTGACGGGCCGGTCCCAGGTGGTGAGGGTAGAAACAACATCTCCACTCCGCTGATCCTCAACACTGGGGCCCCACAAGGGTGCGTTCTCAGCCCTCTCCTGTACTCCCTGTTTACCCATGACTGCGTGGCCAAGCACGCATCCAACTCAATCATCAAGTTTGCTGACGACACTACAGTGGTAGGCTTGATTACCAACAACGACGAGACGGCCTACAGAGAGGAGGTGAGGGCCCTCGGAGTGTGGTGTCAGAAAAATAACCTCTCACTCAATGTCAGCAAAACAAAGGAGATGATCGTGGACTTCAGGAAACAGGAGAGGAGCACCCTATCCACATCGAGGGGACAGTAGTGGAGAGGGTGGAAAGTCTTAAGTTCCTCGGTGTACACATCACGGACAAACTGAATTGGTCCACCCACACAGACAGCGTGGTGAAGAAGGCGCAACAGCGCCTCTTCAACCTCAGGAGGCTGAAGAAATTCGGCTTGTCACCAAAATCACTCACAAACTTTTACAGATGCACTATCGAGAGCATCCTGTCGGGCTGTATCACCGCCTGGTACGGCAACTGCTCCGCCCACAACCGTAAGGCTCTCCAGAGGGTAGTGAGGACTGCACAGCGCATCACCGGGGGAAACCTACCTGCCCTCCAGGACACCTACACCACCCGATGTCACAGGAAGGCCAAAAAGATCATCAAGGACAACAACCACCCGAGCCACTGCCTGTTCACCCCGCTATCATCCAGAAGGCGAGGTCAGTACAGGTGCATCAAAGCTGGGACCGAGAGACTGAAAACAGCTTCTACCTCAAGGCCATCAGACTGTTAAACAGCCATCACTAACATTGAGTGGCTGCTGCCAACATACTGACTTAAATCTCTAGCCACTTTAAACATAGGAATTGGATGTAACAAATGTATCACTAGCCACTTTAAACAATTTTGTATATAATGTTTACGTATCCGACATACTCATATCAAATGTATACACTGTACTCTAAACCATCTACTGTATCTTGCCTATGCCGTTCGGCCATCGACCCAAATCTCTAGCCACTTTAATAATTATAACTGGATGAAATAATGTATCACTAGCCACTTTAAACAATGCCATTTATATAATGTTTACATATCCTACACTACTCATCTCATATCATATATATATATATGTGTATATACTGTACTCCATACCATCTACTGCATCTTGCCTATGCCGGTCAGCCATCGCTCATCCATATATTTATATGTACATACTCGTATTCATTCCTTTACTCTTGTGTGTATAAGGTAGTTGTTGTGAATTTGTTAGATTACTTGTTAGATACTACTGCATGGTCGGAACTAGAAGCACAAGCATTTCGCTACACTCGCATTAACATCTGCTAACCATGTGTATGTGACAAATAAAATTTGATTTGATTTGATTTGATCTGGGTGAACAGTCAGTGGCTCGGGTGATTGTTGTCCTTGATGATCTTTTTGGCCTTCAACACTGATTGTGTACTCTTGAAAATAATGGCAATCACTATAAATTCAAAACAGATTTCGACACAGTCTAATCAAAAAATCTCTGTGTATATATTCTAGTGGCCTTTTTCTCATATGTATATACTGTATCTATACTATATCTTAGTCTATACCACTCTGACATTGCTCGTACATAAAAGTATGTATTCTTAATTCCATTCCTTTACTTAGATTTGTGTGTATTAGGTATATGTTGTGAATTTGTTAGATATTACTTGTTAGATATTACTGCACTGTCGGAGCTAGAAACACAAGCATTTTGCTACACCCACAATAACATCTGCTAAACACGCGTATGTGACTAATAAAATTTGATTTGATTTGAATACATTGTTCACGATGAAGCAAGCTTCATGAAAATGTCACCTGTCATCTGCCTGGGCAAGGGCTTTGAAACAACATATGCTATTATACATGTCATAATGCCTCCCCCGTTCACAAGTAATTCATTAAACACAATGATAATACACTAGAAAATGACTGATGTAAATCGTCTAGTCCTCTGCACATGCTTTATCTCATAGCCAAACGATTTGTAATTACCTAATTATGGCTATGCAAATATAGTGGGCTAATTTGCATAAAGCATGTTTCCCTGCCTCCAGCAGGAGACTGGGGAGGAGGGTATAGCCAAGGGGGTATGGGCTCCTCCAATACATCTCCCATCAGCCCTCTCTTTGCACACCCAGATTGTATGTAATAAACAAAGTTCACAGTCGTATAAAGAGATCAGAATTCCAAGCTCTGATAAAATCAGTGTTTGTAAAATGGACTTGTGTGTGCTGTAGTTGGGAGGGAGTCAATACTGAGCTATTATCTGTAGACACCGGACATTTGGAGGTTGGCGACATGGACTTGCTAGTCTATCATCATACCCATTTCAGACAGAATATGTGGTATGTTACCCATTCAAACAGACTCTTATTTAACACTTATTTGCAGGTATACCATTTTATACATATCATTGGGTAACTGGCAAATTGGCAGGGTTGTTGGGTGTTGTTAAACCATGGATCAGTTAATGAATTGTGACCCGTTTCAAGAAGCTAGGCGTATGTCGCACATCACAATTTCACAGGAGAGGCATTTGAATGTAATTCTTTTTTTTTAAATCAAATTTTTTTTTTGCTAGAAATTTGGATAGAAAACACTCTGAAGTTTGTGAGTATAACATGTCTGTGAGTATAACAGAACTGATATGGCAGGCAAAATCCCAAGCAAAATCCATCCGGGATGTCTGAATCAGTCATGTCACACTGTATTCAAAGACTCATAGTTTAACCCACAGATTGCAGTTCATATGGCTTCCACTAGATGTCAACAGTCTTTAGAAAAAGGTTTGAAGCTTCAATCATGAAAATCAAGGGAGTAAGACCACTTGTTCCTGAGTTCACGTCAAGTGTACTGTTTTGGATTTTACGCGTAACAGGGAATGCGCGCTCAGTTCTTTTTCTCTTCTATTCAGCAGGTTATATTCTGTCTGAAATATTATAGTTTATAATTCATTTTAGGGTATCTGAGTATTGATTACAAATGCTGTTTGACTTTGTTCGATGAACTTTACGGGTACTTTTGGGATATCGTTTGTCTGCATGGATGAAAGCCTTTAGGTAGGTGGATTACTGAACAAAACCCGCCAATCAAACGGAGCTATATGGATATAAAGAGGAACTTTATCGAACAAAATGACATTTTATTGTGTAACCTGGACGCTTGGGTATGCCAGAGGAAGATCATCAAAGGTAAGCGATTTATTTAATGCTATTTTTGAGTTTTGTGACACCTCTGCTGGTTATGTTATTATGCTAATTGAGTTTTTGAGTGGGGCGCTGTCCTCAGACAATCAAATGTTCTGCTTTCGACGTAAAGCCTTTTTGAAATCTGACAATGCTGTTAGATTAACAAGAGTCTAAGCTGTTGAAGGGTGTGCATCATTTGTATTTTCATGAATGTTTGAAATTAGTATTTTTGTAATTTGAATTTGTCGCTCTGCATTTCACCGGATGTTGTCAAAATCGATCCCGTTCACGGGATTGGATCCGTAACAAGTTAATATCAAATGTGTATGCCATCTGTAAATACAAATAAAATTGTTAAATTAGGAGCCTAGTTGGTTTTGCCAAAGAAAAAGTGAGGAACCTTCCCACTAGCCCTGATTGGCTGAGATATCATGTAGAACTGCAAAAGTGATGCTATTGCTCTCAACATTGCTGCCCTGAATTTAACAGCCGCTATAGACAAAGATCATTGAGAAGATGTGATGGACTACTTTCTGGAGGACGATCGTGTCATGCTCACTCTCTCTGAATCTGAAAATGAATCAGACAATGAGGAAATCCCTGATTTAGGTAAAATCATTTTTATTGAACCAGACATTGTAGAGTCTTCTGATGACAGTGATGGGGAAGAAACGACAATCAACAGTGTTGTTGTCACAGAAGAAGTTGACAGAGTTTTGAAATCAGTGGAATGCCCGGTGGAAGCAGAGTATATTTGCATTTATTTGATTTGATTTAATAGGATCCCCATTAGCCGACGCCAATGTCGACAGCTAGTCCTACTGGGATCCGACACATAACGAAAAAGACAAACCAAAGACTTTACAATTTACATACATTTAAAAACATTAACATGTCGTGTGTGTATGTGTGTGCATCTATCAGTTACACATACACACAACAAGTAGACCACATGGGGGAGAGGCGTTGTGCCATGAGGTGTTCCTATATTAGATTTTTGAAACCAGGTTTGCTTTCACTTGCGCTATGTAAGATGGAAGGGAGTTCCATGCACTCATGGCTCTGTATAATACTCTACTTCTCCTTGAATTTGTTCTGGACCTGGGGACTGTGAAAAGACGCCTGGTGGCATGCCTGGTTGCGTAAGTGTGTGTGTAAGTTGAATACACAAACAATTTCCAACACATTAATGTTTCTCGTAAAAACAAAAAGTGACACAGTCAGTCTTTCCTCAACTCTTAACCAAGAGGGGCCTCCCGAGTTGCGCAGCGGTCTAAGGCACTGCATTGCAGTGCTAGCTGCCTTACTACAGATCCTGATTCGATACTAGGTTGTGTCGCTGCCGGAGACCCATGAGGCGATGCACAATTGGCCCAGCGTCGTCTGGGTTCGAGGTGGGTTTGGATGGCCGGGATGTCCTTGTCCCATCGCACTCTAGCGACTCCTGTGGCGGGCCGGGTGCATGCACGCTGACACGGCCCCAGGTGTACGGTGTTTCCTCCGACACATTGGTGCGGCTGGCTTCCGGGTTAAGCGTGCATTGTGTCAAGATGCAGTACGGCTTGGCGGGGTTGTGTTTTGGAGGACGCATGGCTCTCGACCTTCGCCTCTCCCGAGTCAGTATGGCAGTTGCAGCGATGGGACAAGACTGTAACTACCAATTGGATATGACAAAATTGGCGAGAAAAAGGGGGTAAAAGAAAAGTAATACTTTTTTAACTCTTAGCCAAGAGAGACTGCATGCATAGTATTAATATTAGCCCTTTGATTACAATGAAGAGCAAGACGTGCGGCTCTGTTCTGGGCCAGCTGCAGCTTAACTAGGCATTTCTTTTCAGCACTTGACCATATGACTGGACACAATAAGATAAGATAAAACTAGAGCATGCAGGACTTGCTTTTTGGTGGCAGAGCATCTCTTTATTACGGACAGACTCCCCATCTTTACAACCATTGAATCTATATGTTTTGACCATGACAGTTTACAATCTAAGGTAATACCAAGTAATTTAGTCTCCTCAACTTGTTGAACAGCCAGACCATTCATTAACAGATTCAGCTGAGGTCTAGAACGTATGTAATGATTTGTACCAAATACAATGCTCTTAGTTTTAGACATGTTCAGGACCAGTTTATTACTGGCCACCCATTCCAAAAGAGACTGCAACTCTTTGTTAAGGGTTTCAGCGACTTAATTACCTGTGGATGCTGATGCGTACATGGACACACATGCTTTTTTTAATGCCAGTGGCAGGTCATTGGTAAAATTAGAAAAGAGTAGAGGGCCTAGAGAGCTGCCCTGCAGTACACCGCACTTTACATGTTTGACATTAGAGAAGCTTCCATTAAAGAAAACCCTCTGAGTTCCATTAGATAGATAGCTTGAAAAGGTTGAAAAGACATAACAGATAAGTTTTCTCAACAACAGGTTATGGGCAATAATATCAAAGGCTGCACTTAAATCTAACACTACAGCTCCCACAATCTTCTTATTATCAATTTATTTAAACCAATCATCAGTCGTTTGTGTCAGTGCAGTACATGTTGCGTGCCCTTCTCCATAAGCATGCTGAAAGTCTGTTGTTAATTTGTTTACAGAGAAATAGCATTGTATTTGGGAAAACACAACATTTTTACAACTGTTTGCTAAGAGCTGGTGGCAAGCTGATAGGTCTTCTGATAGAACCAGTAAAGGCTGCTTTACCACTCTTGGGTAGCGGAATGACTTTGGCTTCCCTACAGGCCTTTCCTCTAGGCTCAGATTAAATATATGACATAAAGGACTGGCTATAGAGTCAGCTACCATCCTCAGTAGCTTTCCATCGAAGTTGTCAATGCCAGGAGGTTTGTCATTATTGATCGATAACAAAAACAAATCCACCTCTCCCACACTAACTTTACAAAATTCAAACTTACAATGCTTTTCTTTCATTAAGAATAATTGGCAACATCAAATGGTTTTGTGATGAATAAGCCATCTAAGTCAATAAAAGACTGAATTCAATGGCGCCGTCTAAACGGCGCGCTTAGTTTTTATCGAAAAGGATCCCGCTCACAGGATCCACGCGGCAAGAAGTTAACAGGTGCAGGTTAATCAATAAATTCATCAAGTGTAGTGTCTGGATGCTATTTTTTTAACATCAATCACGAGTCATAGCAAAATATTTTGTTTGATTCTTTTTTACACTATTTTTGGAACTTTGGCTTTCCTGGATATAGCCACTATATTGTTATCACTGCGTCCAATGGGTATGGATACAGCTTTAGAACAAAGTAAAAATCTGACCAATTAATGTGATTGATCTTGTTCCGGTAGTGTTTGTAAACACCCTGGTAGGTTGATTAATAACCTGAACCAAATTACAGGCACTGGTTACAGTGAGAAGCAGACAGCTTGATGAAAACCAGTCAATTTTCAGGTCCCCAAGAAAGTAGACCTCTCTGTTTACATCACATACACTTCACACATTTCATACATCGAGCATTTCACACATATTATTTAGATACTGACTGTTATCACTTGGTGGCCTACAGCAACACCCCAAAAGAAAAGGATTTAGATGTGCCAGGTAAACCTGCATCCACAACACTTCAATAACACTTGACATAAGATCTTCTCTAAACATTACAGGGATATGGCTTTGAATATATACAGCAACACCTCCCCCATAAGCATTCCTGTCTCTTCTATAGATGTTATATCCTTGTATTGCTACTGCTGTATCATCAAATTAATCAAATTAATCTATTTTTAGCCCTTTCCTCGGAAGCTTATCAGAGATAGACATAATATGGAAAAGAGACATAATACAGGGAGTTGAAAAGAGAACACAGAAGGCTGATGTATTAAACACTTGTCTCGGGATTACATCTTCAAATAAGGGCAACCATAGCATCCATGACCGAGAGGGTAAGAGTCTAGCTACATTTTCAGATATTATATATGTTTCTTTTTGTCAGAAAGTCGTACTGTTAGCCATCTAATGTTAGCTATAAAGTGAGTGGCTCGCTAGCTAACGTTACATGTATGAGCCTATATAATTATTTGTATCTCTGAAAGCCATTTGCATTGTTAGTTATAGCCTAATCTCTCTTGAAAAATAGATTTTATCTCAATGAGATAAACTTGTTTGATAAAAGGTAAAATAAAAAGAATTATGTTAGCTAGCTAGCTAACATTGAACATATACTGAACAAAAATATAAATGGAATATGCAACAATTTCAAAGATTTTACTGAGTTACAGTTCATTTGAGGAAATCAGCCTATTGAAATACATTCAATAGGCCCTACCTAATCTATGGATATTACATGACTGGGAATACAGATATGCATCTGGTGGACACAGACAATTTCAAAGAAATGGGCCTCACAATGGGCCTCAGGATCTAGTCAAGCTATTTCTGTGCAAATTGACATTGTGTTCGTTGCCCGTTGCTTATGCCATAAACCCAGCGCCATCTTGGGGCGCTCTGTTCACAACATTAACATCAGCAAACCACTCACCGACATGACGCCATACACGCGGTCTGCGGTTGTGAGGCTGGTTGGATGTACTGCCAAATTCTCTAAAACGGCATTGGCTTAAGGAAGAGAAATTAACATTAAATTAACATCTTGTCTAGTTGGCTCATTTATAAGCACTGATGAGAACATTTTGCTACCATGTTATGTAGCTTAACAAGTGGATTCTTTTGCTCTTTACTCGCAGATGCTTAATAGCCTAGGCCTACTACTGACCAAAAGCCTGTGACTTGTCTTAATCAATCAATGTGATTTTGTTTCACTGAATCTCTGTCCGTATATTTGGTTTATTCTCTGGCTGGGCAAATAAGTGGAGGTGGTATAGCTCAACTATTCGTTTGCTCATGTACTACTGATCATAAATATTTAGCATGCAATAATGTAGCCCAAATAAAGTGGAGGCCTATTATTTTGCTCGATCGAGTATAGGCAAGTCCCCGCGGTGAAACATGAACACGAGACTCACATGCTTTTAAAAACAGGATTTCTATTATTTCCAGTATTATGAAGAAGATACTCTCAATGTAAGACCCTACGCCTGCTCCCTAAAAAGGGGAGTGAGGGTAGGAAAGAGATGAAACATGGATTCTGTTCCAAAATAGTTGTGTGGGAAAAATATTATTTGTATTTTATTCTGTTATATTCCATTGTAATCTTAGCCTGCAAAAACCTATATTTGTGTTGATTGTGATCAGGGTAAGTGCGTCTTGTCTTTTTAATGAACAAAATAACTATTGATTTCATGTGCATTGCGCAGCCATGTAGCCTATAGGCTGCACAGACCAGTAACATAATTAAACTCAAAATATGCTGTTCTATTCTTTTGAAAATACATTTTATTAGACGTATAATGTTTCTTAGGACCTGCCTAAACAAATTAATAATGCATTTCTTTGTGATGGTGTATATTCAAAGTCCAGCCAAATCGGCCCACATTTACTCCCACTCCTAAACTTGCCGGCACATGCATGGGCGGTATAATAGGCTTATCCCACCCATCATATCTGTCCCTGTGCCCTCTCTGAATCGTGGCATTGAATGCTTTAGCAGGATTCTTTCTCTTCACAACTGGCTACTTGATTATTGCAGATCAGTGGGTGTAACTTTTGTTGACAATTTCGATACCTTTTAGAAACAAAACATGTTTTATAAGGAAGATGGGATCCACCCAAATCATTTGCATTCCTGGATCCTTTCACAGCATTATAAGGCTGCATTGAGACAATGACTTATCAATGACCAAGCCCAGCTCAGCTAAGCCCTACCATTGTGATGCTGAATTGCCATAATGCTTCCGCATATGTACATTATCCCAGGGGCGTTGGTAGACACAATGTAAGTAACCTAATTTATGTCCCTCTATAACTGCCCTGAATGCCTCTGCTGATCCTACAGCTAGTGTGTCTATGAACCAGATTCATACTGTTAGTACTGAGGCAGTGTGCCCTAGTAGGAAGTCCACTGTGTGCAGCTCACCCTGCACTAACATAAATTACATGAGCATACCCACTTCTGCTAAGCTTCCCAGTAAAGCAATGAAAACAAGTAAGCATCCCAGAAAAGTGCTCAAAATAGCCCATGTTAACATAAAGTACCAGTCAAAAATTTGGACACACTTACTCATTCAAGGGTTTTTACATTGTAGAATAATAGTGAACACATCAAAACTATGAATTAACACATATGGAATCATGTGGGGCGGCAGGTAGCCTAGTGGTTAGAGCGTTGGACTAGTAACCGAAAGGTTGCAAGATTGAATCCCAGAGCTGACAAGGTAAAAATCTGTCGTTCTTCCACTGAACAAGGCAGGTAACCTTCTGTTCCTAGGCCGTCATTGAAAATAAGAATTTGTTCTTAACTGACTTGCCTAGTTAAATAAAGGTACAACATTTTTTTTTTTAAATGTAGTAACCACATTTTTTTATAAAACAAATCAAAATATATTTTAGATTTTAGATTTTTCAAAGTAGCCACCCTTTGCCTTGATGACAGCTTTGCACACTCTTGGCATTCTCTCAACCAGTTTCCCCTGGAATGCCCACATATGCTGAGCACTTGTTGGCTGCTTTTCCTTCACTCTGCGGTCCAACTCATCCCAAACCATCTACATTTGGTTGAGGTCGGGTGATTGTGGAGGCCAGGTCATCTGATGTAGCAGTCCATCACTCTCCTTCTTGGTCAAATAACCCTTACACAGCTGGAGGTGTGTTGGGTCATTGTCATTGTCCCGTGGATTGATGAGGAATTGAAAAAATTGTATGGTTGAGATGGATGAGGCAAAATAAATGGCAAATACGTCTGGCTGCACAACTGATTTGCAAACGTATTGCAAATTGAGAAATCATGCGACTAAACTGAATAATAAAAAAAAATACAATATTAAACAAAGATAAATGATATAAAGAATGACAGTAAAAAGCATTGGAGCACCTTAAATTACATTTTGGGAAAAAAGGCAAACAGCTCATTGAATCATTCATCACAAAACCGACTGCTATTGCCAACTACTTTAATGATTTTTTCACTGGCAAGATTAGCAAACGTAGGCATGACATGCCAGCAACAAACGCTGACACTACCCATCCAAGTATATCTGACAAAATTATGAAAGACAAGCATTGTCATTTTGAATTCTGTAAAGTAAGTGTGGAAGAGGTGAAAAAAATGGTGACAATGACAAGCCACCGGGGTCTGACAACTTGGATGGAAAATTACTAAAGGATAATAGAGGACGATATTGCCACTCCTATTTGCAATATACTCAATTAAAGCTTACTAGAAAGTGTGTGCCCCCAGACCTGGAAGGAAGAAAAAGTAATTCCTCTACCTAAGAATAGTAAAGCCCCCTTTACTGGCTCAAACAGCCGACCAATCAGCCTGTTACCAACCCTTAGTAAACTTTTGGGAAAAAAAACATTTGACCAGATACAATGCTATATTACAGTAAACAAATTGACAACAGCCTTTCAGCACACTTACAGGGAAGGACATTCAACAAGCACAGCACTTACACAAATGACTGATGATTGGCTGAGAGAAATTATCGATAATAGTCTGCTGCTGGAAAAACGTATATGTTATGGCGTTACACACAGAACACAGAGGGTGTTCTTTAATGGAAGCCTCTCAAACATAATCCAGGTAGAATCAGTAATTCCCAGGGCAGCTGTCTAGGCCCCTTACTTTTTTCAATCTTTACTAACGACATACCACTGGCTTTGAGTAAAGCCAGTGTGTCTATGTATGTGGATGACTCAAAACTATACACGTCAGCTACTACAGCAAGTGAAATGACTGAAACACTTAAAGAGCTGCAGTTAGTTTCAGAGCGGGTGGCAAGGAATAAGTTAGTCCTAAATCTTTCTCAAACTAAAAGCATTGTATTTGGGACAAATCATTCACTAAACCCTAAGCCTCAACTAAATCTTGTAATAAATAATGTGGAAATTGAGCAAGTTGAGGCGACTAAACTGCTTGGATTAACTTCTTAGGGAGCGGCTACATAGGTGACGGTTTTGGAGAGTCTGGCATGCCCAAAGTAAAATACCTGCCACTCAGGCCCAGAAAATAGGATATGCACATAATTAGTACTATTGGATAGGAAACACTCTGAAGTTTCTAAGAGTGTTAAAATAATGTATGTGAGTATAACAGAACTGATATAGCAGGCGAAAACCAGAGGAAAATCCATCCGGATTTGCAGTTATTTTTGTAAATGACCATCTTCTCAATTTTGCCTATTGCATACAACGTTATGTAGGACTGAGACTGCAGTATCTATGGCTTCCACTAGATGTCAACAGTCTTTAGACAAAGACTGGGAATTCTAGGAGTAACCAGAACGGATAGGAACAGGAAGATGTCAGAAAACATTTCCACTGCATTTCAGCCCTGCCACAAAAGGACCAGTTGACATCATGTCAGTGATTCTCTCGTTAACACAGGTGTGAGTGTTGACGAGGACAAGGCTGGAGATCACTCTGTCATGCTGATTGAGTTCGAATAACAGACTGGAAGCTTTAAAAGGAGGGTTGTGCTTGGAATCATTGTTCTTCCTCTGTCAACCGTGGTTACCTGCAAGGAAACACGTTCCGTCATCATTGCTTTGCACAAAAAGGGCTTCACAGGCAAAGATATTGCTGCCAGTAAGATTGCACCTAAATCAACCATTTATCGGATCATCAAGAATTTCAAAGAGAGCGGTTCAATTGTTGTGAAGAAGGCTTCAGGGCGCCCAAGAAAGTCCAGCAAGCGCCAGGACCGTCTCCTAAAGTGGATTCAGCTGCGGGATCGGGGCACCACCAGTACAGAGCTTGCTCAGGAATGGCAGCAGGCAGGTGTGAGTGCATCTGCATGCACAGTGATGTGAAGACTTTTGAAGGATGGCCTAGTGTCAAGAAGAGCAGCAAAGAAGCCACTTCTCTCCAGGAAAAACATCAGGGACAGACTGATATTCTGCAAAAGGTACAGTCAAAGTCACCATTATTAGTCAGTTGTACAACCGAATGCCTTCAACTGAAAGGCAAATGTCTTCCGCATTTAACCCAACCCCTCTGAATCAGAGAGGTGCGGGGGGCTGCCTTATTCGACATCCACGTCTTCAGGCCCGGGGAACAGTGGGTTAACTGCCTTGTTCAGGGGCAGAACGACAGATTTTCACCTTGTCAGCTCGGGGATTTGAACTTGCAACCCTCCGGTTACAAGTCCAACGCTCTAACCACTAGGCTACCTGCCATACAGGGATTGAACTGCTGAGGACTGGGGTAAAGTCATTTTCTCTGATGAATCGCCTTTCCGATTGTTTGGGGCATCCGGAAAAAAAGCTTGTCCGGAGAAAACAAGGTAAGTGCTACCATCAGTCCTGTGTCATGCCAACAGTAAAGCATCCTGAGACCATTCATGTGTGGGGTTGCTTCTCAGCCAAGGGAGTGGGCTC
The DNA here is from genome assembly GCA_030435695.1 of Brachymystax lenok tsinlingensis. Classification (NCBI taxonomy): domain Eukaryota; kingdom Metazoa; phylum Chordata; class Actinopteri; order Salmoniformes; family Salmonidae; genus Brachymystax; species Brachymystax lenok. The sequence continues at coordinate 12,817,832 of CM059801.1, forward strand.
ACTCACAATTTTGCCTAAGAACACAGCCATGAATAAAGAATGGTACCAACACATCCTCCGAGAGCAACTTCTCCCAACCATCCAGGAACAGTTTGGTGATGAACAATGCCTTTTCCAGCATAATGGAGCACCTTGCCATAAGGCAAAAGTGATAACTAAGTGGCTCGGGGAACAAAATATCGATATTTTGGGTCCATGGACTGGAAACTCCCCAGACCTTAATCCCATTGAGAACTTGTGGTCAATCCTCAAGAGGCGGGTGGACAAACAAAACCCCACAAATTCTGACAAACTCCAAGCATTGATTATGCAAGAACAAGCTGCCATCAGTCAGAATGTGGCCCAGAAGTTAATTGACAGCATGCCAGGGTGGATTGCAGAGCTCTTGAAAAAGAAGGGTCAACACTACAAATATTGACTCTTTGCATCAACTACATGTAATTGTCAATAAAAACCTTTGATTCTTATGAAATGCTTGTAATTATACTTCAGTATTCCATAGTAACATCTGACAAAAATATCTAAAGACACTGAAGAGGCAAACTTTGTGAAAATTAATATTTGTGTCATTCTCAAAACTTTTGGCCACGACTGTACAGTGTATCATACCGTAAAGTCAGTGGTGGAAAAAGTACCCAATTGTCATACTTGATTAAAAGTAAAGATACCTTAATAGAAAATGACTCAAGTAAAAGTGAAAGTCACACAGTAAAAACTACTTGAGTAAAAGTCTAAAAGTATTTGGTTTTAAATATACTTAAGTATCAAAAGTAAATGTAATTGCAAAAGTATAAATCATTTCAAATTGCTTATATTAAGCAAACCAGACAGCACAATTGTCTTGTAAAAAGAGTGTGCCCCTGGCTATCCAATATTCAAACATAATTTACAAACTAATTTCCAGTTAATGAGTCCGCCAGATCAGAGGCAGTAGGGATGACCAGGGATGTTCTCTTGATAAGTGAGTGAATTGGACCATTTTTCTGTCCTGCTAAGCATTCAGAAAGTACTTTTGGGTGTCAGGGAACATTTATGGAGTAAAAAGTACAGATACCCAAAATACGACTTAAGTAGTACTTTCAAGTATTTTTACTTAAGTACTTTACACCACTGCATAGTTTTTCTTTAAAGGGTATAGGTCTTTAGGTGGCGAACAAGCTTGGTAAATTATGCAGGCATGGCAAATTAGTAGGATTTGGGTCTGTGTATGAAAAAGATAATAAGTCTATACATCCGTTCCCAGAACCAAAAGTAAGTAGTTGGTTCTGGCTGTGGGGATTGTTGCGATCCCAATGCTCTAGTGGAGGGTCTCCTCTTTAGGGGGAAAGCTATAATCCAATTAGCTCGACACCAACTTCAATTATCTGATCTAGTTTGAGATATCGACTACAGGTAACAGAATCAATGAAGACCTCAGAGCTTCTTATTTAAACATAGAGTACAGTTAAGGAGTGTTTACATATGGAATTCTGGGTTTGAGTAATGTTACAATGACTCTCAAAGGCTTAGACTAACATGATGTGATGCTTAGTTGGTGTCTTATTGAGTTCCTTTTGGTGTTAGAAGGTCCTAAAACTGAACAAACAATAAATTATATATGATTGAATAAAGAAATTCAGACATTCAGTCAGTTTTATACAAGTATTGTTCTTTAAAGAGTGCCTCTTTCTCCTCAACTGTCCCATAAATGTTATTTTAAAAAAGCATTGCATTTAGATATGCAGCCTAGTTTTCCTCTGAGTCCAATGACGTTACACTTCTGCACTCAGCTTCTAAAAACTTGAACAAAGCTAACTATTTCGTTGACTGGCAATAAATTGGAGGCATTAAACCACGTTCATTACTGAGATTAAAAAAGCAACAAATGGCTGATTTCTTAAACTGTTGAGGATACAAATCTAGCTCTTCATGTGCTCATGTGCTCATGTCTTACCTCTTCAGTAGAGGTAAGACATGAGCACTAAAAAGGCCAAACCATCAGACAAAAACATTGACCAAACCAGATAGTAGAACAGGCAAATACCCTAAGAAATATCCGTTCAAGTAATTATATTTCTGTGGTAGTATCATAGTATCATGGAGGCAACAGTAGTATTATGATATGCTTATACAGTATGTTGATATTGCTTTTTAATGCAGGACCTGTCACAGCCTCACTGGAGAGGTAATTCCATTCTGTGTGAAGCAAAGTAATTTCGTTCCATCTAAGCATGACGATTAAGGTCAAAATGTCCTCCTCCAAGACGATAAATACCAGGCGTGAACGATACAATGAAGTATTACTGCTGCTATTTCAGAGGTAGCTGCTGCCATGATGATGACTGAGACAGCTAGCGCTAGGATCATTAGCACTCCTGATGTTCCCCAATGGGTACAGTTAGCCCACGGCTAACAGAGGAACGGATGGGGAGTTCAGTCACACATTAACACCAGCAATCAGCATTAACCCTGTGATCTGATAATATTTATCCAGCAGCTACACAATCAACAAGTCCTTTCCAATTAGATGTGGCCAGGGCAGTGGGCGGCCGTGGAGCAACGTAATATGAATCCAATAGAAGGGAACAACTGTTACCGTGTAGAATCAAGAGTCAGATACGATGATTTTCCGTAATTAACATGACCACAATAAAAAAGAAATGATAGCCTAATGACTGTGGTGACGTGGAGTGAAGCAAGGAGAGAAGTAATCTTCTTCTACAGTCTACAGTATACACGTAACTCCCAAAATAATGGAAACACTTAAGTAAATGAAGGATACAAAGTATATTGAAAGCAGGTGCATTTACACAGTTGTAGTTCCTGAGTTAAATAAGCAATTAACATCCCCTCTGCATAGGGTCATGTATAAAAATCTTGGGCAGGCATTTTTTTGGCCACTATTTTGGCTAACCATGGCCATGCCCCCAATGGATGACAATGCCCCCATCCACAGGGAACGAGTAGTTACTGAATGGCTTGAAGTGTATGAAAAAGATTCAAACAATATGCCATGGCTGTCTCACGCACCAGATCTCAACCCAATTGAACACTTATTGGAGACTCTGGAGTGGTGCCTGACACAGTGTTTTTCACCACCATCAACAAAACACAACATTATGGAATTTCTCGTGGAAGAATTGAAGCTGTTCTGGCTCGTAGTGGCCCAACACCATAATACACTTTATGTTGGTGTTTCCTTTACTTTGGCAGTTACCTGTATGTCCTCCTGTCCACTATTTACCATGCAGCATAAAACTGTTAGAGGGCTTTTAAGTTACAGAGTCATGATTCATCCGCCGTTCATCAGACTGGATATCTCAACAACAAATACATAACATTTATAAATAATATAAACTGCAGATTTGGTAAATCAATAAATTACCAACTTGGTATCATTACAGATCAATGAAGAAGATCAGACCTCTGAGCATAGATATTTAGAGATCATTGGTACAGGTTTAACACAGAGCTGGCTCTACTCCTAATAATCGTCCCTCCACTCCACAGCAGATTCTCCATGGGAGAAGTGAGGACCGGAGGACCAGATTAGCACCTCTGGGGTTTGGGCTGAGCCCAGCTGAGCTGTCTACGGCAGGCAGAGAGGCAGGGCCAGGGAGGGACACATCTATCCTGCCTCACACTACCTCTCTCTGGAGAGATCGATTCAATGACCGCCTCAGCAAGGCCTCAAGGTGTGAGTGTATATGTGTGTGTGTGCATGTGGGTGCAAGTGTGAAACTAGTGCGTGTGTATTTGGACAATATATAGTAGAGACTTTGAGGTGGTGGGGGCGACATGTCATCTAAGGTGGGGTTTTGTATGTGCGATGGTATGTATGAGGTCTTGTGCTGGGCTGTGTGTGTTGCACGCATCAGGCGGTCACTTAAAGAAGTGCTTTCTGTTCCTGTGAATTAACGAGCAGTTGGGAAGAACAGGCCAAGGCGGTGCCATCTGTAAATGTCACAGGCACTGCTTGCTCATTTTACACATCATTAAAGCCAATATTCCTAACCTGTATCAGAGCAATCAGGAGCAGGCCATTACTGAGACACACACAGGCCTTGGGGGAACCACACCACACCAAAACGCAGAGAGAGAGGAGAATACTGACACACACATAGGCGCACATAAACAGACACGCACACAAGCCACAACCTAATAGCAAAACTACATTTAGCGATACGCGAAAAGAAAACACTGTCAATTACACAGTGTATCTGTGGGCAGCGTGTTGTGTACAGAGCCACACAAATGAGAATCTTATTATTCCTTTCTCTGCGACGTGTGTTGGGTGGCATTTAGTTCGGAAAGCCGAGGAGCCATTACTGTAGCTGCTCTGGGCTCCAGGGACAGCTTTGCGAAATGAAACAGAGATGTACGGTATTTTCCGGGGAGGGAGTCAATGACAAAACAAAGTATTGAGATAAATACCCACTATTAGCACAGGGTTGTTAAACCTCCATTTCCTAATCCTCTGCTGGACTTCAGAAGACATTAACACTTAACACACGGAGGTGGAGGAGTCTGGGTATTTATGTACTATACTGTATAACCTTCAACATACTGAGGTAGAGGGTGGGAGTGGAGGAGTCTGGGCATTATAGTATATAGTGTATACTTTATATATAACCCTTAACACACTGAGGTGGTGGAGGGAGTGGAGGAGTCTGGGCATTATAGTACATAGTGTATACTTTATATATAACCCTTAACACACTGAGGTGGTGGAGGGAGTGGAGGAGTCTGGGCATTATAGTACATAGTGTATACTTTATATATAACCCTTAACACACTGAGGTGGTGGAGGGAGTGGAGGATATTATTGAATGTACTTTTTATCCCAACCTCTTGAGGTTGAGAGTTAGGGTTAGGGCTAAAGGATTAGGAGCGTTGGGGATTGTAGGTTTCCTGCTCTGGATGTTAAGGCATATTTATATAATCAATAAGACGTGTTACTGGGTTACCAATAGTTTGCAGGGGATGGTTATTCTCTGTGAGATGATACAACCACATCAAGGTTTCTTCTGAACACCCACTAAGAGGAGCAGGACATTTGCAATTAACATTTCTCACACCAACTCATTTTCAACCAAGTCATACATCAAGTTATCCATCTATTTCAAATTCACATGTAACTGACACAACATGTTAAGACATAAAAGAAACTTGTCAAAAAAACAATTAGAAAACAATTAAAAAACTATTAGAGACTAACTAAACACAAACAAACTAACAATTAAAACATTACTGCTATGTCCTTGACAAGAGCAAAAGTCCTCATCTACAGAGTAAAACTGTGAAGGATCTAAACCACCTTTCTTTCTCTCCTCATTTCCTCCCGTCTTTCTCCCTCCATCTCTGCTGCCACTCCCCACTGAACACGCTAAGCCCCCCATTTCAAATAATGAACATTTGATACACTTTCCCTCCTTCTTTTAAAAGAGAAATACATTAATGAAGGTCCCCTCCCTGACAGTCTGCATTAATCAGAAGGGCCTCCCCCAGAACACAAGTCTTTATCGCCCATCGATTTTCCAGTGGGTTTTTTAGGCAGGTGGCATGCAAACGGTGTGCGAGTGGCGCGTACAGAGAGCCCCGATGCCAGGCGGCTGCTGAGAAGCACATTAAAGGGCTGTCAGTTGTCTCGCTATGCATCCTGCATCATTCTTTAAGCACATGAGATGTTCATTACACTGCACACGGTTCTGACAGTGCACTAGGATATTAGGGGCTGTGTCCGTTGTGCACTTCCTCTGAGGAAAGCGTATAGTGGAAACGCAGCCGACACGGCAAAGAGAATTCACATTGCTGCCTCTGCATGTCATGTCTATACAATACTGATTTGGAGATGTATACGTTGAAAGCTAGATGCCATTGGAACAGCTCTTGACTTACATAGAAACAACTTGACTTTCAATGCAGAAATTACTTTCCTGACTAAAGTGACCCAAAATTAACCCAGACTTTCTTAGATGGTTCTACGAGGTTCTGTGCTAACTTTGCCAGTCTGGCTCTTCTTTCTTCAATTGAAGGTTTGCACAAGGAACGGAATTAGGAAGTATGCCCTACTGTTATTTGTAGGGACCACAAGTTTTTCCCTGATGTGACCTGCCCAGGAAAAACTCTGGAGCCAAATTGAAGTCTAATAAGGGTTCAGTGGTTTTCCTGGTCATGTCATGTGGTCAGGGATACTTCCCTGCCCTACTAATTTATAACTGCCTGGCTAAGATATCTCCTTAGCTACAGCTCATGGTACAGACACACTGAGAAATCTGACTGCCGATAGGTACAGCACAGTAGGCCGTTCCTTCTCTTGCTAGAATAAAATAAGTCCCTGCTGTGTACCGACTTGTTAACGACGAACCTGCCGTTTCTACATGTAGAATCGCAATGCAATGAACTTGACAATTAGAAAGCACAAACCTCCACGTCAGGGAGCCGACAGAAGTGACAAGAAAGATTAAACAAATGGGCACAGTGTAATACACTACCTTTTCATCAGAATTGTTGTGACTAAAACAATATAGCTGCATACAAATTAAATTGAGAGCAAGTCTTTACATCTTTTACATCTAGCTTTGTGCTTGAATTATTTATTTTTTGTTAGGTCCAGTTTGATCATGTGCTCATTAGTTAGTTAGCTAGCTAACGTTAGCTTGCTTACTGAGCCAGGCAGTCACACACACTTCATATAGATGAATGGGCTAGTAAGTGCAGCACAATACACACAACATTAAATGCTTTACCATGCTAGCTATCTAGCAAGATGAAGAAATCCTTTATTTCACTCTCCATTATCCCATACTGCCAGTGCCAGTTTGCTTGCTAGCTAACGCTAGATAAAACGGTTAGAATCGTCATTTAGCACAACATAGCTAGCTGGCTACTCCACCGACTATCCACAGCTAACAGGCAGCTGCTTCAATCAAAAATGTATCCATGTGATTTTTATTACAATGTTGCTAGCTTTGCTAGTTATCTAGTTGTGGCCATCTGGTTAGTATAAACAAGGGCTTACTACAAATTCTAGCTAGCTAGTAACAACATTAGTTAGCTTACATTAGCTACAACAGGCACAAGCCAAACAACCTACTGACACCTTGTGGCCTGGAGTATTTAAACGAAGCAAATCGGAGTTAAAACTGTTCTATGTGAATAACAAAAAGTGAACTGCCGACACTGGGCAGATGCGCCAAGTACCTATTCGGCAGTCAGATTTATCAGTGTGTCTGACCCTCTCAAGGCTCCCTCACACATCCTGTTCTTCCCATGTTTGATTTATGATGCTTCACAACAACTAAAATTCCATTTTGGACTGTATTCCAGGGCTCTGATTGCCCTGTAAATGAGATAAACTGATAGCAATTTATTCAAGGATCCAACCTCTCCTTCCCTCCCTCCCTCCCTCCCTCTCCCCTTCATTCAAGAGACACAACCTGCATCCTACACTTGAGTGATTTCGATATTTAAGCAATATGTCTGTATTCCCGGAAGCGTTCAGTAGAACAGACAAGCTGATGCTAATAGAAAATCTTAGAAGAGAAGAAGAGAGAGGTAAAAAAAAAAGAATAAATAAATGTGCTTCTTTGACGGGGGGAACAAAACTTTCTGAATCCACACGTTTCCATTGACACCACATTTTAAAACATTTCAATGATTCCAAGCTACTGTATATGGAACAGAACAAAAGGTTGGGACGGACGTTGAGGCGGGCTAATGTCCACTAATGATTCCCTCAATGCAATGTGACGAGGTGAATCCACTCAGTTTCCCAAGTCCCTAATGATAGCCATCAGTCATTCAAGCCCCTAAGACCATTATTGGAGTGATTCTGATAGTGTTGGTCCATTAGGGTCTAAAATCTTGCTTGGTTTTTATTTCAGGATGATTGTGGGTAAGCCTACTTAGGAAAACATGGGGGCAAAATCATGGTGATGTGAATAAGGCTTATACACTGAGTGTACAAAGCATTAAGAACACCTTCCTAATATTGAGTTGTCTCAATTTGTTGTTGCATGGACACACACACTGAACAAAAATATGAAACGCAAAATGCAACAATTTCAAAGATTTTACTGAGTTACAATTCATATAAGGAAATCAGTCAATTGAAATTAAATCTTTAGGCCCTAATCTATGAATTTCACATCACTGGGAATACAGTTATGCATCTGTATAGTCAGATACCTTAAAAAAAAGGTAGGGGCATGGATCAGAAACCCAGTCTATCTGGTGTGACCACCATTTGCCTCATGCAGCACAACACATCTCCTTTGCATATAAGCTGTTGATTGTGGCCTGTGGAATGTTGTCCCACTCCTCTTCAATGGCTGTGCGAAGTTGCTGGATATTGGCGGGAACTAGAACACGCTGTCGTACACGTAGATCCAGAGCATCCCAAACATGCTCAATGGGTGACATGTCCAGTGAGTATGCAGGCCATGGAAGAGCTGGTACATTTTCAGCTTCCGGGAATTGTGTACAGATCCTTACGACATGGGGCAGTGCATTATAATGCTGAAACATGAAGTGATGGATGAATGGCACAACAATGGGCCTCAGGATCTCTTCACGGTATCTCTGTGCATTCAAATTGCCATCGATAAAATGCAGTTGTGTTCATTGTCCGTACCTTATGCCTGCCCATACCATATGGAGCACTCTGTTCACAACCTTGACATCAGCAAACTGCTCGCCAACACAACACAATACACGTGGTCTGTGATTGTGAGGCCGAATGGACGTACTGCCAAATTCTATAAAACGATGTTGGAGGCAACTTATGGTAAAGAAATTAACATTAAATTATCTGGCAACAGCTCTGGTGGACATTCTTGCAGTCAGCATGCCAATTGAAACATCCCTTAAAACTTGAGACATCTGTAGCATTGTGTTGTGTGACAAAATTGCACATTTTTGAGTGGCCTTTTATTGTCTCCAGCACAAGGTGCACCTGTGTAATGATCATGCTGTTTAATCAGCTTCTTGATATGCCACACCTGTCTGGTGTATGGATTATATTGGCCAAGGAGAAACGCTCACTAACAGGGATGTAAACAAATTTGTGCACAGCAGAATAACATTTTTTGTGCGTATGGAACATTTCGGGGATCTTTTATTTCAGTTCATGAAACACCAAGACTTTACATGTTGCGTTTATATTTTTGTTCAGTGTATATATAATTTTGAGTTGCACCCCCCCAAGTTTGCTGGATGTCCTTTGGGTGGTGGACCATTCTTGATACACATGAGAAACTGTTGAGCGTGAAAAACCCAGTAGCATTGCAGTTCTTGGCACAAACCGGTGTACCTGGCCCCTACTACCATACCCCACTCAAAGGTACTTAAATCTTTTGTCTTGCCCATTCACTCTCTGAATGGCACACATACACAATCCAAGGCTTAAAAATCCTTCATTAACCTGTCTCCTCCCCTTCATCTACTCTGATTGAAGTGGATTTAAGAAGTGATAACAATAAGGGAACATAGGTGATCATCTGGATTCACCTGGTCAGTCTATGTCATGGAAAGAGCAGGTGTTCTTAATGTTTTGTACTCTCAGTGTATGTTAAATACTGTCAAATCAATACAACGCATTCCACTCTACTACTACGGCAAAAAGGGGTAAGAATGATCCAAGACAGGCCCAAATATCTGAGATAGAGAAGCACAATGACTACACTAACCTATCTTTGACATTGAAACTACTGTAGCAACATATCAACATCAGTACTGGTGATCCGTGCTTGAAACGACGTGGTCAGTGGTTCCATTCAAACTGGAATGGGCGTGTGTCAGTGAAACCATGATAAAAGCGTAATGATTATAAATACTAAGCGTCATTAAGGAGGCGTCGGTGCCAATGCTGTTGCTATGCAGCGTATCAATCATGTTGATTGATCATCTCTGGCTCCAGTGACATCAGTTTTATGGCCTTAGAGATGGGACTGTGTTTTCACAATGCCATCCAATTAGAGCTGTCCATTCATCATCAGACTGGAGAATCATTATTAATTGGGCAGAGGGGTGTTTGCCACTCCCCTGCTGAGCTGAGGAGAGATCCACAGCTTCTGGAGCTCAGGGCGGTTGGTTCACACTATTGCTAAAGACTGGAGAACATTAGAGGCGACTATACATAGACATGCACTTCAATAAGGTATGCTAACCAGATGTACTAAGTTTGCACCTTTTTTTTCAGGAAGCTTGCTGTTTCAGAATGTTTTAACTGGTTTTAGAATGTTTCGGTATTGTTGTTTCTGAGTCGTTTCAGAATGTTTTGACCAGTTTTAGATTGTTTTGACGAGTTTGCAGAACGAGTGTCTTCTAGAACTCCTAGCCTAACTTCTGGCTTACCTTCATTGCCTGCAGACGGCCCGTCTGGCTTGGTGATGGCCGTGCTCTTTTTCCGTCTGTGTTTCTTGCGGTTGGCGTGAGGCGAGGGGGGAGGCTCCAGCTTGGGACTGGTGGCACTGCCCACTCCAGAGCCGCAGGTTAGGGGCTCGCCCATCCCGTTGGCTGTGGAAAGACAGAGAGAATCACTGATCAGTAAGAGATACCATAATCAACTATACCTTTGACATGTTACGTACAAGATGTTTGATACTGTGTAAATACATACACAGAAACATATCACATTTGGATTTCTAGAAGGGAAAGAGAGAAGGCTATGATTCATGAGATATTGACTAGTGATGATGTACCGTGTATTATAAGTATAAATACCAGACAGTGTTAATTCATACCAACCAAATTAATGCAAAGTGATCACAATGAAAAAGATGTCAACCCAACACTCCGATACTAGCGGTCCAAAAGTATCTGTACTACTGTGGCTTTAGAGCAGATGAAGGAAAGACAGACAGGTATGGGGGCAGGTCAGCTAACAAATGGTTAGTTAGGTTAGCCTCAGGCTAAGCTCTCTATATGACTGTCAGTGAGTGACAGGGGGCTAAGAGCCAGCTTTGTTTCTGGTGAGGTATTTTATAAATGTGATATTAACCTGCGCCACCGTTGGCCAGAGATGAGAGAGAGGGATAGAGGGCTGAAGGGATGGAGGGGGTGTCAGCTTGCCATCTTTCTGGTTTCCTGACATTTGACATCACTTTCCCTCTTTTTCTCCCCCTCAGGATGCCATTATGAGTCCTGGGAGAGATGGGGGCCGGGGGCCTCAGGGGTCGGGGAGAGGGAGGGAGGCAGCGAGGGCCGGGGCCAGTCCATAAGCCCCATATTGCTCTCCTCCTACCACCCCGTGTGGAGAGCAGGCAGGATCCTCCATTGTCTCCCATCAAAAGCTCATTGTAGTGTGGCAAACGCCATTCATTTTCCCTTCCCTCTTCTCTCCGCACCTTCCCAGCCGCAGGGGCGGAGGGCGGTAAGACAAGAGAGAAGGGGGCTTGGATCAGGGATTATTGCTGTTGTTGTTGCCAGTTGCACATACTCTATTGCCACCACTGTCGCTGGTTGTGCCATTAGCCACTAGTGTACAACATCAGACATTAGGCCTAATTTGGTCATTACCTTACGGGAGATGGGGCTGTGTTGGAGGGAGGAGAGGGATGTGGGATGGGCTCAGCAGGGGGTGGAGGATGTTTAAGTGGAGGATACTGGAGATCTTTAAAAGGCCTCAGGCGGCCAGGTTGGAGTGTGGGCTCAAGAATATAGGAACTAACACACTACTAGGCATACATATGTTTGGGATTCTTTTAGTTATCAAAAAACTATGCATCATGTGTTTCCACCAATACGGCCAGTATACCTGCTAGTATTGTATGTATAAATGCTAGTTGAATTATCAGAAAAATATTTACATGTCGATTGTTCTTGATCTTATTTCACATTGATAATTGTCAAACGTGGACAAAAAAAGACACAAAAAACAATTAAGACTGATTATTGATTATAGCACCTTAACAGATGCCGCTGGTTTAATAAGCATATAGTGACTGTGACGCTCAGTGCTGGCCTAGCCTACTACATCCCCAGTCCTCTCCCTCGCTCTCCCCTCCTCTCCTCACCGGGTGGTTTTGAATGGCAGCAGAGCCACACATGTAGCCGTGGCGTCTGTTTCAATTTCCCTGCTTCTCCCACAACAGCCCCCCTGAGACCAGTCATTAGCTGGGCGCAGACAGCTGGGGGCACAGGGGTCCACAGAGTACCCCCCCTTCCCCTTTACCCCAGCGTCTGTCCCGCCAGCACAGCTCCGTATGGCAGCTCTGAGAGGAGAACGAAGGGGCCCCAACCCTCCAACCTTGTCCAACTCTGGATGATGACAGGCAGCATTTGTTTAATGTGGCTTGAGGTGAAAGGGGAGTCCTCCCCTCTGGGGGCCCCTTCGTGTCATAAACACTTCTAATTATCAATTTTTGCCCCCAATGTTGTGGAACATGACCCATGATCCGCCTGCACCTGAAACATGGGTCATATTCATCAGGGCACACCGTAGCAAAACTTTTTGCAACGGAAAACAAATATGAGGTTGAAATACATTCCCCTTTGTCTTTGGCTCAGACTCTCAATAGGTGAAATATGTTAATCTGTTAAGCTACATCCATTGGAGCCATATGACTACAAACTATTATAAAGCCATTGATAGTTGTGTGTAGACAAAATGCTATTACGCACTGATAAGAGGCTGTTAAATCATGCATACACCTAAATGAGCAACGCCGTGACCCCACTCCACACACATTGTAGTCTTCACATTTAGCTGCCTTAAAATGTCATCTACTCCACATTTTAAAAGTGAAAGAATGTTATTGAATGTAAAAAATAAATAATTATGAACTAAGATGTCTTGATTGTTTTCAGACGGCTTTCCTTTAACTTTTCACCTGGGCTTTGCTCCTTTCATATTTATTTTGATCCGGACAAACTCCCCAGTCCCTGCCGATGACAAGCATACCCATAACATGATGCTGCCTCCACAATACTTGAAGGTACAAAGGGTTTCACTCTGTGTTGTGTTTTATTGGATTTGACCCAAACCTGTAGTTTATAATTTAGGCCAAAAATGTATTTGCGGTGTTGTCTTGCAGTATTAAATCAACTTTTATTGGTCGTGTACACAGATTTGCAGATGTTATCGCAGGTGCAGAGATAAGCTTATGTATCTAGCTCCAACAGTGCAGTAATATCTAGCATTACACACATAATCCAAAAAACAAACAAACTACAATATTAAGAAATATTAGAATGAGCAATATCAGAACGAGTAATGTCAGAGTCCTGAGTATATGTATGTATGTATGTATGTATGTATGCAGTTATTTATGTATGTATGTAGAGTACCAGTCAAAGGTTTGGACACACCTACTCATTCAAGGGTTTTTCTTTATTCTTACTATTTTTCTGCATTGTAGAATAACATTGAAGACTATGAAAAAACTATGAAATAATGGAATCATGTAGTAACCAAAAAAGTATTAAACAAATCAAAATATATTTAAGATATTAGATTCATCAAAGTAGCCACCCTTTTCCTTGATAACAGTTTTGCACACTCTTGGCATTCTTTCAACCAGCTTAATGAGGAAGTTACCTGGAATGCATTTCAACTAACAGGTGTGCCTTTTTAAAAGTTAATTTGTGGAATTTCTTTCCTTCTTAATGCATTTGAGCCAATCAGTTGTGTTGTGACAAGCTAGGGGTGGAATACAGAAGATAGCCCTATTTGGTAAAAGACCAAGTCCATATTATGGCAAGAACAGCTCAAATAAGCAAAGAGAAATGACAGTCCATCATTACTTTAAGACATGAAGGTCAGTCAATAAGGAATATTTCAAGAACTTTGAAAGTTTCTTCAAGCGCAGTCTTTTTGAGACGCAGAGTAGGTGAACAGATGATCTCCGCATGTGTGGTTCCCACCGTGAAGCATGGAGGAGGAGGTGTGATGGTGTGGGGGTGCTTTGCTTGTGACACTGTCTGTGATTTATTTAGAATTCAAGGCACACTTAACCAGCATGGCTACCTCAGCATTCTTCAGCGACAAGACATCCCATGTGGTTTGCGCTTAGTGGGGCAACCAAGGAGTGGCTTCGTAAGAAGCATTTCAAGGTCCTGGAGTGGCCTAGCCAGTCTCCAGATCTCAACCCCATAGAAAATCTTTGGAGGGAGTTGAAAGTCCGTGTTGCCCAGCGACAGCCCCAAAACATCACTGCTCTAGAGGAGATCTGCATGGAGGAATGGGCCAAAATACCAGCAACAGTGTGTGAAAACCTTGTGAAGACTTACAGAAAACATTTGACCTCTGTCATTGCCAACAAAGGGTATATAACAAAGTATTGAGATAAACTTTTGTTATTGACCAAATACTTATTTTCCACCATAATTTGCAAATAAATTCATAAAAAATCCTACAATGTGATTTTCTGGATTTTTTCCCCTCATTTTGTCTGTCATAGTTGAAGTGTACCTATGATGAAAATTACAGGCCTCTCTCATCTTTTTAAGTGAGAGAACTTGCACAATTGGTGGCTGACTAAATACTTTTTTTCCCCACTGTATGTGGGAACTCCTTCAAGACTGTTGGAAAAGCATTCGAGGTGACTAACTCATGAAGCTGGTTGAGAGAAGCCAAGAGTGTTTAAAGCTGAAATTCAAGGCAAAGGGTGGCTACTTGGATGAATCTAAAATCTAAAATAGATTCAGTTGTTTAACACTTTTTTGGTTACTACATGATTCCATGTGTTATTTCATAGTTTTGATTTCTTGACTATTATTCTACAATGTAGAAAATAGAAAAAATAAAGAAAAACCCTTGAATGAGTAGGTGTTTCCAAACTGTTGACTGGTACTGTATATACACACTATACAGTGCATTCGGAAAGCATTCAGATCCATTGACGTTTTCCACATTTTGTTACGTTACAGCCTTATTCTAAAATAGATTAAGATTAAATTATGTCTTTTTCCTCATCAATCTACACACAATACCCCATAATGACAACATTTTTGACAAATAATGACACAATATTGCAAATGTATTAAAAATAAATAACAGAAATACCTTATTTATATAAGTATTCAGACCCTTTACTATGAGAATCAAAATTGAGTTCAGGTTGCATCCTGTTTCCATTGATCATCCTTGAGATGTTTCTACAACTTGATTGGAGTCCACCTGTGGTAAATTAAATTGATTGGACATGATTTGGAAGTCCCACAGTTGAAATGAGAAATGGACATTAGATCTGTGGAAATCTGTCCTTTGGTCTGAGGAGTCCAAATTTGAGATTTTTGGTTCCCACCGCTGTGTCTTTGTGAGATGCAGAGTAGGTGAACATTCCCACAGTTGTCAGTGCATGTCAGAGCAATAACCAAGCCATGAGGTCTAAGGAATTGTCCTTAGAGCTCCGAGACAGGATTGTGTTGAGGCACAGATCTGGGGAAGGGTACCGAAAAATCTGCAGCATTTAAGTTCCCCAAGAACACAATGGCCTCCATCATTCTTAAATGGAAGAAGTTTGGAACCACCAAGACTCTTCCTAGAGCTGGCTGCCTGGCCAAACTGAGCAATCAGGGGAGAAGGGCCTGGGTCAGGGAGGTGACCAAGAACCCGATGGTCACTCAGAGCTCCAAAGTTCCTCTATGGAGATGGGAGAACCTTCCAGAAGGACAACCATCTCTGCAGCACTCCACCAATCAGGTCTTGTGGTAGAGTGGCCAGACAGAAGCCACTCCTCAGTAAAAGGCACATGACAGCCTGCTTGGAGTTTGCCAAAAGGCACCTAAAGCACTCTCAGACCATGAGAAACAAGATTCTCTGGAAACCAAGATTGAACTCATTGGCCTGAATGCCAAGCGTCACATCTGGAGGAAACCTGGCACCATTCCTACGGTGAATAATGGTGGTGGCAGCATCATGCTGTGGGGATGTTATTGAGTGGCAGGGACTGGGAGACTAGTCAGGATCGAGGGAAAGATGAACGGAGCAAAGTAAAGAGAGACCCTTGATATAAAGCTGCTCCAGAGCGCTCAGGACCTCAGACTGGGGCAAAGGTTCACCTTCAAACAGGACAACGACCCTAAGCACACAGCCAAGACAACGCAGGGGTGGCTTTGGGACAAGTCTCTGAATGTCCTTGAGTGGCCCAGCCAGAGCCCGGACTTGAAACCGATCTAACAGCTCTGGAGAGACCTGAAAATAGCTGTGCAGAAACACTCCCCCATCTAATTGACAGAGCATGAGAGGATCTGCAAAGACAAATGTGGAAAACTCTCCAAATACAGGTGTGCCAAGCTTGTAAATGTGATATTTCGGTTGTTTAAAAAATAAATAATAATAATCTCTAAAAAAACAGTTTTTGCTTTGTCATTATGGGGTATTGTGTGTAGATTGATGAGAGAAATGTATTACATTTTAGAATAAGGCAGTAACCTAACAAAATGTGGAAAAAGTCAAGGGGTCTGAACATTTTCAGAAGGCACTGTATTTATATATATAGTGTGTATAGACAGTATGGACAGTATATTAATTAGCGCGCCGATCCCTTTAGCGGGATCGTTTTCAGAGCAAACATAACGCGCCAAATTCAAAATACATATTCGTAATACATATTCGTAATATTTAACTTCGATATACAAGTGTTGCATAGTGTTGCATAGCCATCAAAAGCTCTGCTTCTTGGCAATATCACTGCGTTGTCAGATTTTAAAAAGGCTTTACGGCGAAAGCACTACATTTGATTGTTTGAGGCTAGTACCTCACATATTTTCCACATTAGCATAAATTCATATCCAGCTCGGTTCTCAAAATATCCATATCACAGCTAATATAAATCGCTTACCTTTCAAATAACTTCTTCTGAGGTCTTCCCAAGTGTCCAAACAAGATAATCCATGGTTCTTTTGTTAGAAAAAGTAAATAATTATATCCATAAATATCCGTTGTTTTTGGCACGTTACGTTCAGCTACTCCACCAAGCATTGTCAGTCTACTCGCCCGTTTTACAGTGAAGGGATCGCGTTCAAATTATACCTCTCATCTTTTCACAAACAAATCAAATATCATTAATAATGCATCCTTATGTATTCTTTTATGAATAATAGCGATCATATTTTACAAGAACGGTAAGTGAAAGCGTTAAAGACCGAAAAGAAAGTTGGTCGCGCTGGGCGCGTTCACGTTCTCGTGAACGTGCACGTCTGTTTACCTTTTTCCCTACCCGTAGTAATTCTCTCTCTAAGGATCTGGTCAGAGCTTTTTCCTCCATACCCTTTCCAGAGACTGTTGACATCTAGTGGAAGCCATAAGTACTG
This sequence comes from Brachymystax lenok tsinlingensis, assembly GCA_030435695.1. Lineage (NCBI taxonomy): Eukaryota > Metazoa > Chordata > Actinopteri > Salmoniformes > Salmonidae > Brachymystax > Brachymystax lenok. Next base: position 12,835,070 of record CM059801.1, read on the forward strand.
CAACCTCGGTCCTATTCCCCATAGAAAAATATTACATGGGCTTCAAAATGAGAGGAGAGCCAAAGAAAAATAAATTCGGACAGAAATTTCTCTGGTTTTTGCCTGCTAAATCTGTTCTGGAATAGCCACAGACTATATCTTAATGGTTTTATAAACTTCAGAGTGTTTCCTATCCAATAGTACTAAATATGTAAATATCCTAGTTTCTGGCCATGAGTGGTAGGCATTTAACTTTGGGCACGTCAGACAGGCGAAAATTCGGAAAATGGGACCCTAGCTGGAAGAGGTTAATAGAAAATGTGTTTATGGCAGTAGTTATATTGGATGAGTAATGACTAGAATACAGTATATACTTATAAAGTGGGTTAAACAGTACGTAAACATTATTCAAGTGACCAGTGTTCAATGACCATGTACATAGGGCAGCAGTCGCGGGTGGTAGCCGGCTAGTGATGAATGTTTAACAGTCTGATGGCCTGGAGAGAGAAGCTGTTTTTAAGTCTCTCTGTCCCAGCTTTGAGGCACCTGTACTGTCTCCACCTTCTAGATGGTAGCAAGGATGAACAGGCTGTTGTTCGGGTGGCTGGGGTCCTTGATACTTAACATTACAATTTACAATTTCACTGTCATCCAAGCCAGTCATGTGGAGTGAATGCAATGTTGTTGATCCCATTTTCAAGTATTGTGGTGGCAGCATCATGTTATGGCTATGCTTGTCACCGGCAGAGACTGGGAAGTTTGATAGGATCAAAATAAATATGAAAGGAGCAAAGCCTAGGTAAAAAGTTAGAGGAAAACCCGCCTCAGTCATCAGGAAACTTAACCCTGGAATTATGCCGAAGACACAACAGAATGGCTTTCCAAGAGGTATTGAGCGTTCCTTAATGGTCCAGGTTTGAATATAGCTGTCCATCAATGATTCCTAACAAAAAGGTTTTGACAAAAACAATGGATATACAGTATGTTGCCCTAAGAGTTGTGCAAGATTGGTAGAATCTTGTTCAAAATGATTCACAGCTGTAATGGCGTTCAAATGTGATTCCAACAAGTATATGGGGTGTTCAGACACACACAATCAATACATCCTCATTTTATATTTTTTTAGTCATTTTGAAAATGTTCTATCATTTTTATTTCACTTTGAAAATGTGGATTAGGTTGTGTAGATCTGTAGAAAAAGAAATCCCTTTTTAGATCACATTATAAGGCAGCAAAATGTGAAGACTGTGCAAGAGGTGTGTAGACTTTCACTAGCGACGGTATCAGGGCCAGCGCCAGAACGAATCAGTTGGACAGCCATTTGATTTCCATACTAGAACCATTGGGCCTCGAGGGATTGCCCTTCAAGCTAATGAGCAGTCATTCTGACTGCAACATTCTAACTTTGTAATTAATACATTTCATATGTGCAATCACAAAAATAATAATTTGGTTGTGTTTATGAAGGTCTTAAGTAGCATTAGAATACAAAATACATATATTTAAAATAACACAAATGATGAAAAGATCAGCAGCCTAAACATCGTCATAAGCGCCAAGTGTACTTGATAATAGTAAAAATCTGCACCAAAGCAATAATGGCATTATAATGAATATAAGTGTAGATATGACAGCAGTCAAAAAATGACAATTTTTGTCAGGTCGTGCTTACGTCTTCACACAATGGCATCAGTTGGAGTGTGTCCATGTCACATGAACAACAAAAGCTGGTGTGTGCGTTGCTGATGTTGTTTTTTAATTAAGATGCATGGCATGCTCTCTCAGTGATGACATTTTGTGCTGATAATCGGCCCGTAACCTTGTCACCGGCTTTTTCTAACCAAACAGTACCGTCCCTTCCTCTCTCTTATCTCATCAGTGGTGGCGCGGGAAACTGCTCAGAATCAGAGATGTCATAATGATTCATTTCTTCCCCACCATCGGAGTCATTTTCATTCAGATTTTGTAGCAATGCTAACGCAGCATGTGCATCCATTTGTGTTGGTCTTCTTGCCATTGTAAATGATGCACATGCTCATTGTGTACTACAAGTAGGCCAGAGTAGACTGATAAGACTGCTTGGATTCGGTGGACTGATATAGGCTACATACCATTTTCAGTTTAGAATTAGAATAGATCAATACAATAGAATGGCCTGCCCTGTTCTTCATTCACAATGGGTGATTACATAATTATGCATCGTTCACTTCCCCTCGCTCATCAACTCACCGATTCTCCTCCTTTCTCCCCATCATACTTAATTTATTTAATCTGTTACTATATGTGTGAAATTAGTTTTGGTATAATTTAGGTTCAGTTTTGAGGCAATTATCGGCGTGATTATCAACTGGGCACGGCACCTATCGGGAGAACGAGAGGAGCAGGCCCTACTGTCGTAAGAAGGAGGGGCAATTAATTTTTTTTACCTTTATTTTACTAGGCAAGTCAGTTAAGAACAAATTCTTATTTTCAATGACAGCCTATGAACAGTGGGTTAACTGCCTGTTCAGGGGCAGAACGACAGATTTGTACCTTGTCAGCTCGGGGAATTGAACTTGCAACCTTTCGGTTACCAGTCCAACGCTCTAACCACTAGGCTACCCTGCCGCCCCAATGGGGGAAAACCATTTAAAAAATGACATGCCCTCCCAAAACTGGTTATAACAACGGAAGTATGTTTTATAGAGAAGTCAAGGACAGAGTGGGGCATGACTTAAAAAATGTCAGAGTAATAAAAAAAAAAATATATGAGCAGTCCAACTGACTGCTTTAGTGGTTCTAGTGTGGGTTTTATAGTAAATGCACGTAATTTAACTGTAAAATTACCTTTTAATGTGGCATGAACACAACCAGTCATGATGGTCAAACACAACCAGTCTGGAGGTAAAACAAATCACTTCAAAAGGTAGGTGACCTTGCACTATGCAGTGCACTATGCACACACCGACTTTCCTTCAATTCCAAAGTGGCTGAAACTACTATCTCACCAGAGAAAACATCTGAGAGAGCGAAACAGCGCCCCTCTGTCTTACTACATGTAACCCATGTATCTGATGCTGTCTGGACAAAAAAAGTATGACATGTTGCCGTCCTTAGCGTTGAATTAGCATACTCTTTTTGTCCAGACAGCATCAGATACATGGGATACACATACAGACAGAGGGGCGCTGTTTTGCTCGCTCTGATGATTTATATGAGATTGATGCGTCGTTCTGTCGGCGCGCATCTTGGTCAAATAAATTATCAATATTTTAATAATTTTATTTGGACGGGCATAAGAGATACGGTAGAGCGGGCCGGGCCTCTTAAGGCCCGCCCATAACGCCAGCACTGAACTGTATCAGAGATTACCTGGCTCATCTGAAGTCCTCCTCAATTCAAAGCGATCCATATCTGATGGATCACATTCAATTTACCATAGTAAAACTTAGCAGGAAGAGCACCGCCGACTGTCTCTCTGTTTAAAATGGAGGTCCTGTAGCCTACTGTTATGAGCCGCTCAGAGAGTTCACTTTGGCGTTATTAGCTAGTGGTTATGAGGGGCTGTCGGGAGCGAGAGAGCAAGGAAGCGAACAGCAGTAATGAGGCGCGCTGAGGATCAGGAGTCTCTCTCTCCTCTCAGCTAAGTGCCATGCAGCCTCTCCCAGCTTCTCCTCTGCTCTCCTCTCCTGGGCACGCGGGTACTGTGGAATAGGTATCAGGGTTAACCTGTGATTACAGTTTATTACACTCCCGCCAGGGAGATGACAGTTTAAACATGCTTCATGATGAAGACTGTGGACGAGACAAAGAGAGGGCTAACAGCTCGCTAACTGCCATAGAGAGTGCGAAAGAGAGAGAAAGTGAAAGAGCAAGATAGAGGGACAGAATGAGAGAGAGAAGTTTTCATTTAATTTGTAAATGCGTAATTCGAGAGGCTCTGGGAGCACTATGATTTTGCCGCTAGGTCACTTGACACAGCAGCAGCTCACTGCCTGTCCTCAATCAACGGCATCGGCTGCAATTAATGGCAAAAATTAGAAACAATCACCGCTTCCCTCTTATTATCCTCAATTAGAATTCACTAATCAAGGCCTGATCACGCTCTGCTGCTCTCTTAAAACTAAATGTAAAACTTCATTACGGACCTGGCGTGGAAATCAAACTCCACATGCAACATGCTCTCCAGTACCCAATGGGAGGGCAGAGTAGAGTGAGGGAACCTGACGAACAGAACTGCCTGGTCCTTCATTCACTTACTCATTGCCTTCGCACCGAAATACCTTCACCAGAGAAGCCTGGGTGAACACCTTTAAAACATACACTGATGGTGTATACATCTACTTCCCCTAACTCTCACACCCTCAGACTTGGTCAATCTGTTTCCTGTTTCCCAGATGCAGGACACTACATACTGTACAACAACAAACCTTTGACTGGGGTCAAATATCACAGTGCTTAGGTGCCTGTTGAGTCTATTTTTCATTTAATCTAGGTGTAAAGGATGAAGTATATGAAGGAGGGAAAAAACAAGCCTTGTGTGGGCCCAGATTAAGAGTGTTCTCTTTTGAATTGCGAAGCAATAGACAAAATGGGGCTGAGATTAAATCAAAAGGCTGCGTTCAATATTCAAGAGAGGTAGCTAGCTCCCCATGTCTCATTCTGCCTCTCCCTCAATAGGTTTACAAATGAGGACATTTTTTAAATAATATGGAAATGGTTACCTGGGCTAAAATACATTTTATACTTCAGCCTATCATCAATCTGCTTTTTTTCTATTTTTATTTTGCATCTCAGAAGAACCAGGTTTTATGTTAACTTGCAACCTTGACGAAGGATAATGGAGTGATCGGGGGTGTGTTGACGTCTATTCAAATAGTAAAACATGAAGGGTCTGAACGGTGGACCACCCACCTATTGATTATTGAAGAAACCTACTAGGGAGAAAAATAAAGGAGTCACAACTAAATCAAGTATTATGTTGTTACCTTCTAGTACTCCAGTCACATATCATATTGGATGACTGTATCCTGCTACACGTTTTAATTCCGATTCTCTATTTATAGGGAAGGCATGCTAATGAATGGCATACTCAAAGAATGCTTGTAAAATTTCAATAAAAACACACAAAAAATATCTACTTGTTTTCAAGTTTTAAAGCCCTTCTGAATTGCCCCACTGTATGGAATTGGCAATGCAAGAACAGGCAACAAAGTAACATATTTACCCTTTGATGTGACTTCTCTAATATATCTATCATTTTCAGCTCATTTGGCTCATTCGTGGTTATCTTAAAGAGAAACATTTAAATAATTGAAAAAATCTGGTCTAGGAGAAGTCTAGATGGTAGCTAATGAGTTATGTTAATATGAAGTCAAGTCCTCTTAGTTTCCCAAACAAGGAAATAGATTTTAGCTGGCTGTTTAGTAAGTAGAGTGTCCATAGATTGGGATGACAGCACAGTGTTTTGCAATACACATATACAAATCACATCAACATTCACACACCACATTCACCAGACACATGCTTCTCTCCTAAACAACATACACAACGCATGTAGCCTAGAGTACAGACACAAAAATACATGCGAAAACACACAAATATGCATGCACGCACACTCACAGCCACACATTTATTTGAGAGGACCCCACCACGCTGTCTCCTCTAAGTAATTCTGCTTTGGGCATGCTGCTGATGGGAGAGGAGAGGAGTAGTGGGTGATGATAGAAGTGCCTTCCTTCCTGCGTCCAGGCAGAATTGATCGTTTGGCAGTTCCAAATGAGAGACGGGGCTCGTCTGCGGAACCACGAGGCCGTACGAGCAACGCAGCGTTGGACTCCAGCAGCGCTCGTAAAGAGCGCTCTTTAAACTGCCGGGGCCCCTGGGAGCCCGTGGGGAGAGGGCCGCCGCCGCAACCGCACTAATGAGAACTAGCAGAGTGCAAACATGCATGGAAATGACTGTTATTCTGTTGATGTGCATTTAAGTGCTTTTTTACTGCCAACCACAAAGAGAGGGGAAATAACTGGTGATGAATGGTACCCCGGAAAGCATTCATTTTCCTATTGCGGAGAGAGAGAGGGGAAGGGGGAGAGAGAGCGAGAGAGAGAGAGAGAGAGAGAGAGAGAGAGAGAGAGAGAGAGAGAGAGGAGCCGACATGCATAGCAAATGTATTATTTTACTTCACTCAAGTGCGCTGACAAGGCTCTGTGATGGGGAGGGAGCGGAGTGAGGGTGCCGGGACGGCAAATAACCTTCGCTCACTTCCTCTCTTCCGCCGTTGTCTTTCGCTTCTGTCTGATAACAATATGTGAAAAAGTCACAGCGATCAAAGCCCTGATCACCTCATTACGAAAACAAGCTTTGTTACATTCCACCAATTCCAGGTCCTATTTATTAGGCACCAAAGGGAAGAAAACTGACTGAAACAAGGAGGGACTACCTGAACTTGCCCAATAAGAAATGCTCATTTTAGTTTTCTGTTGCAAAACCTTTTGTTACAGTGTGGCCTAATGAATTCGACCCTGAGCACAGCTGTTGTACCTACACTGATATGACTGTACCAGATCTGTTATGGATGTTTTCTATTGTTCATTGTGTGTCTATCTATTTCAATTACATTGAGTGGCTGAGACTTCATTGAGTAAATAGTGGGAGTGGAGAGGAGGAAGATCGAATGAGGGACGAAAACAAGGAGAAAGGATGGAGGAAGAAGGCAGGGGGGTGCTCGTCAGTCTCACCGGCCCCGGTGCTTGCACTGGTGTTGATGACGGCCTCGTTCCATTGGTCAGCACTGGAAACAGAGAAGGAGCGTTGGTGCATGCTGTCCTTACTGCCCCCGAAGCCCACCAGACCTCCTCCGCTGACCGAACGCTCAGACTGGATGGATGTATTGCTGTTAGAATGGGGCGCACCTGGAGAGAGAGGGAGAGAGAAAGAGAATTTAAAATAATGTAATTCATCATCATCTCATGCACCTGTACATGGAGGTGCATTTCACTGAAGTTACAAGTCTCTTTTGTAAATCCAAGTGTATGTTGCATCAAACAAGCCATATACACTGAGTGGACAAAACATGACAGACTGACAAGGTGAGTCCAGGTGAAAGCTATGATCCAGTATAGTAAAATTGCACAATGCTGCCACCACCTTCCTTGTGTTCTTTCTCTGTGTTACATGTGTAAACCCTCCTACCCTGTCTGCCTCCCCTCATCTCCCCCTCTCCCTCCGCCTCAGTCTCTAATTAGCCCTTAATTAACAAGATACACTGATCGCTAATTATCTCGCCTCATCCTTCTGACTGCCACATCCATCTCTCCCGCCGTCGGCAGGCAGGTCCCCTCTTTCTCACCGACTTCCAATCAAGCAAGCCACGGATGCCTCCCTGCCTGCCTCCCTTTACTAATTCATGGGATAGGCAGCGCTGTGTGGGGTCCTTCCCTCCTGTTCCAGTCTCGACAGCCACACAACACAACAGATCCTGACTTGACTTCTTCTGTAGTTATAGCTATAGTTCCACAGAATGCATATTTTCATCTAGTGTGTAAATATATATATATTATTTTTATTATTATTAAATTAAGCCTATAGTAATGATTTTCTTTTGCAACATAATTATGTCAATTAAAACTTAATTGATTAACTATTCCCGACACTAATTCACAATCAAAATAAGCAAAATAAGTCCTCTTTGGTTGATTAGGTAAATTATCTACATGGTATTCATCAGTAAATCAAAAGCCTTATTAAGTATGAGTTTTTATTGTCAGAGCTGCAATAAAGAATAAATACATACTATAAAAGTTGCCCATGAGAGTTTGTTACCACACACATTAAGCCCAACTAGAGATAATAGAGTGGAAGTGTAACAATATGACCTACTCCTTAGGCTGTACTAAAAACAAAAGAGAGTAATCAACTATACTATCATCTCTGCTGGATCTTCTCCAAAATATGATAGACTAGAAGCAATAATTTAGCAACAGTATAATATAACTTAAGACTTATGAGAGGGTAGCAGTCAAAAACTTTGTTTTGGTAAAAGTAACATATTTATTTTATTAATTGTAATACGACAACTGACAAACAGCACACACATCAGAGCCTTTTTATTTCACAATTACGAGACGTTATATATAAAAAAACAATGTTTGATTGAGGTTTAACAACAATAACAGTAGCTAGATATACTGTAATGTGTGCCGTGTGTAAAGTAAACTAAGCGGCGCTGCGCTCTTGTTAGGATAATACGTCCTTCTCATTAGCGGGAGTAATAAGTGTATCAAATTCACATAATCATGTCTAATTAGTATCAGTGTTTATCTTGTTGGGCCCGGGAATATTTATCTTCAGGTCTCAGAGGGGAGGGTGGGATTGCAGTGAAAGAAGGAGTACAGAGGGGGAGAGAGGGAACCATGCTGGGGAGTGCTGGCTGAATTAGCATCCCCAAATCAGGGCATCGGAGAGAGGAAAGAGAGGGAGGGGAGTTCGAACCCCAGGAAACATTTATAAAAAATGTTACTTCCTAGACTGTAAGTGAGAGAAAAATCATCACATTTAGTGAACAGGATAGAACAGATTACAACAGATTAGAACAAAATGCCTTAAAATTTGCCTGGAAAATAGTGCCATCATTATTAGTATATTTAATATACAGGCATTCGGAAGGTACTTTTGACCTTTACCACATTTTGTTACGTTACAGAATTCTAAAATTGATATAGTTTTTTTTCCTAATCAAATCTACACATAATACCCCATAATGACAAAGCAAAAATAGAATATTGTACAAATGTATATAAAAAAACAGAAAATATCACATTTACATAAGTATTCAGACCCTTTACTTTGGCAGCAATTACAGCCTCGAGTCTTCTTGGGTATGACGCTACAAGCTTGGCACACCTGTATTTGGGGAGTTTTCCCCAATTTTCTTTGCAGATACTTTCACGCTCTGCCAATTGGATGGGGAGTGTTGCTACACAGCTATTTTTAGGTCTCTCCAGAGATGTTCGATCAGGTTCAAATCCGGGCACTGGCTGGGCCACTCAAGGACATTCAGAGACTTGTCCCAAAGCCACTCCTGCGTTGTCTAGGCTGTGTGCTTAGGGTCGTTGTCCTGTTGGAAGGTGAACCTTCACCCCAGTCTGAGGTCCTGAGCGCTCTGGAGCAGGTTTTCATCAAGGGTCTCTCTTTACTTTGCGCCGTTCATCTTTCCATCGATCCTGACTAGTCTCCCAGTCCCTGCCGCTCAATAACATCCCCACAGCATGATGCTGCCACCACCATGCTTCACCGTAGGGATGGTGCCAGGTTTCTTTCAGACGTGACGCTTGGCATTCAGGCCAAAGAGTTCAATCTTGGTTTCATCAAACCAGAGAATCTTGTTTCTCATGGTCTGAGAGTCCTTTAGGTGCCTTTTGGCAAAGTCCAAGCAGGCTGTCATGTGCCTTTTACTGAGGAGTGGCTTCCGTCTGGTCACTCTACCACGAAGGCCTGATTGGTGGAGTGCTGCAGAGATGGTTGTCCTTTTGGAAGGTTCTCTCATCTCCACAGAGGAAATCCACAGAGGAGCTCTATCAGAGTGACCATAGGGTTCTTGGTCACCTCCCAAAAATTTTTACAATGAAATATCCTTGGAATGTTATGTGCACAGCATCTGTAACAACCACCACAGAACATTCCCCACACATTATCATTAGGTTTCCAAGTATTTTAATAACACAATGTACCAGTAATGTTTTAAGAACATACTATAAGAGCAATCGAAATGGTTCTGAGAAAACATTACGGGAACATTCTGCTAATGTTGATGGAGATATTAGTAAAAACACCCATAAGTAGGGAATAATGCTCTCATTAAGTTATAGTGTGACATTATGACACGTTGTTTCAATAACGTTCCCTAATCATTCTTCAGCATTCATGTCTGGATTAAATTAAATTGGTTCAGAGAAAACATTACTGGAATGTTCCGCTAACATTAATGGATATGTCATCCGAGACACCTATATCAACAAGCAGGGAAGCTTAGATTTAGTAGGATCTCTATGCAGGGAAACTTTTCCCATTACTCTTATAAAGTTGCAATGTGATGTTATGAAATGATTGTTCCAATAATGTTACCTAAACATTCTTCAGCAATCATGTCTGGATTCAATTAAATTGGTTCTGAAAAATCATTACTAAGTCTAAAAGTATCTGGTGTTAAATGTACTTAAGTATGTACAGTGGTGGAAAAATCACTCAATTGTCATACTTGAGTAAAAGGAAAAAGGAAATGGTATTACATCAAATTCCTTGTATTAAGCAAACCAGACGACACGGTAGTCTTGTTTTTTTTTACAATTATTTACGGACAGCCAGGGGCACAATCCAACACTCAGACATTATTTACAAAACGCAGTATTCATGTTAAGTGAGTCCGCCAGATCAGAGGCAGTAGCGATGACAACGCGTTATATTGATAGGTGCAATATATGGGGGTTAAAAGTACATATTTCTTTAGAAATGTAGTGGAGTAAAAGTAAAAGTTTTCCAAAATAAAAATAGTTAAGTAAAGTACAGATACCCAAAACAACAAATAAAGTAGTACTTCAAAGTTTTCTTTACTTAGTTACTTCAAACCAATGCTGTAGGCTACTTAGTCTGGTGCACCACCAGGATCCTGTTTCTAGTGCATTTCCCTTTGTACTGAAATCGGACGGCCTCAAAGCTCATCACTAAGCTAAGGACCCTGGGACTACACACCTTCCTCTGCAACTGGATCCTAGACTTCCTGACGGGTCGCCCCCAGGTGGTAAGGGTAGGTAACAACACATCTGCCACGCGGATCCTCAACATGGGGGACCCTCAGGGTGCGTGCTCAGTCCCCTCCTGTACTCCTTGTTCACTCATGACTGTATGGCCAGGCATGACTCCAACACCATCATTAAGTTGCCGATGACACAACAGTGGTTGGCCGTTCACCGACAACGATGAGACAGCCTATAGGGAGGAGGTCAGAGACCTGGCCATGTGGTGCCAGGATGAAAACCTCTCCCTCAACGTGATCAAGACAAAGGAGATGATTGTGGACTACAGGAAAAGGAGGACCGAGCACGCCCCCATTCTCATCGACAGGGCCGTAGTGGAGCAGGTTGAGAGCTTCAAGTTCCTTGGTGTCCACATCACCAACAAACTATCATGGTCCAAACACTCTAAGAAAGTCATGAAGAGGGCACGACAAAGCCTATTACCCCTCAGGAGACCGAAAAGATTTGGCATGGGTCATCAGATCCTCAAAAAGTTCTACAGCTGCACCATCCAGAGCATCCTGACTGATTGCATCACCGTCTGGTATGGCAACTGCTCGGCCTCCGACCGCAAGGCACTATAGAGGGTAGTGTAAACGGCCCAGGGCCAAGCTTCCTGCCATCCAGGACCTCTTTACCAGGCGGTGTCAGAGGAAGGCCCTTAAAAATTGTCCAAGACTCCAGCCACCCTAGTCATAGACTGTTCTCTCTACTACCGCACGGCAAGCGGTACCGGAGCGCCAGGTCTAGGTCCAAAAGGTTTCTTAACAGCTTCTACCCCCAAGCCATAAGACTCCTGAACAGCTAATCAAATGGCTGCACAGACTATTTGCATTGCCACCCCACCCCCCTCTTTTACGATGCTGCTACTCTCTGATTATTATCTATGCATATTCTTTTCAACTCTAACTACATGTCCATCTTACCTCAATTACCTCGACTAACCGGTGTCCCCTTCACATTGACTCTGTGAAGGGGACACCGGTTAGTCGCAAATGTCGCAGAGTTAAAGCAATTCTGCATAGAAGACTGGGCCAAAATGTATCCACAGTGACGTGAGAGACTGATCAACAACTACAGGAAGTGTTTGGTTGGAGACATTGCAGCTAAAGTTGGCACAACCAGTTATTGAGTGTAAGGGAACAATTACTTTTCTGACAGGGGCATTGGGTGTTGCATAGCTTTGTTTATGAAATAAATGAAATAAGTATGCAATTGTTGTGTTATTTGTTACTCAGGTTCCCTTTATCTAAAATTAGGTTTTGGTTGAAGATCTGATAACATTCAGTATCAAAAATATGCAGAGAAAATTGAGAAAATTTGAAAGGGGGCAAATACTTTTTCGCAGCACTGTATGTCTTAGTACATATGCACATGCATGTACACTTTACCCCAATCTGCCAAGCAATAATTTAACATGATTTCTGAAATTTCGTAGGGAAATTTTGTAGGGAAATTTTGTAGGGAAAATAAAAGTCAAAACCTCTGAACTTCACAGTATATACACTGTAAAGAAGATTGGTAGAATAAGAAATAAGAAAGGATAACTAAATCTAGAAAAATAAGTATCCTATCTTTGAACGACAAAGGATATGAAGCAACACACTTATTTTTGTGTTAGTCCCATCCAAGAGGCATAGAGATGTACTAATAAAATGGCATGCAATTCCAAATAATTGCCATATATGTTTCTACAGTACAACTAACTTCCTTAAGATAACACTAACACATTAAGGAAACCTCCATGGACTGTTCAAAACAAAATAGAAATAACATTCTAAGAACATTGAGGGAATGTTTTGTGCACCCAGGTACAAACATCGCAAGAATGTCATCACAACTGGACAGATTTTGTGTCTGACAAACTTCTACAGATGCACAATCGAGAGCATCCTGTTGGGCTGTATCACCGGCTGGTACGGCAACTGCTACCGCCCACAACCGTAAGGCTCTCCAGAGGGTAGTGAACTCCGCACAACGCATCACCGGGGGGTAAACTACCTGCCCTCCAGGACACCTACACCACCCAATGTAACAGGAAGGCCAAAAAGATCATCAAGGACAACAACCACCCGAGCCACTGCCTGTTCACCCCGCTATCATCAAGAAGGCGAGGTCAGTACAGGTGCATCAAAGCTGGGACCGAGAGACTGAAAAACAGCTTCCATCTCAAGGCCATCAGACTGTTAAACAGCCTTCACTAACATTGAATGGCTGATGCCAACATACTGACTCAAATCTCTAGCCACTTTAATAATAAAAAAATTGGATGTAATAAATGTATCACTAGCCACTTAAACAATGCCACTTTATATAATGTTTACATATCCTACATAACTCATCTCATATGTATGTACTGTACTCTATACCATCTACTGCATCTTGCCGTTCGCTCATCCATATATTTATATGTACATACTCGTATTCATTCCTTTACACTTGTGTGTATAAGGTAGTTGTTGTGAAATTGTTAGATTACTTGTTAGATTCTACTGCATGGTCGGAACTAGAAGCACAAGCATTTCGCTACACTCGCATTAACATCTGCTAACCATGTGTATGTGACAAATAACATTTGATTTGATTAGGGAACCTAAAGAAATGTTTTACAAACTTTTAAATAACATAAATAAATTGTTATGGGAACATTCTTGCAACAAATGTTTACAACCAAATAGAAACTTTGTAATAATCAGCACAACTGAACTGTTTTTGTGTTTTAGGAACAAATCTTCCCACCAGACTGTTCCCACAACATAATTAAACATTATGGAAACATTTGCAGCAACCTAACGAATGTTCTGGGAACTTTCACAAAACCAATTTTGATTTGCTGGGATGATTAACAATTTTAAATCTGAAGTTAACCTTTTGGGCGACATGACTAAATTCAAATCGAAATGTGAGTTAAAGATCTGTCATTCTCATTGAAAGCAAATCTAATAAGTGGTAGATCTGTTCTAAGTGTGTATTTCTATGATTCCTGTTCTTACGTTTAGTTTTTGCGTCTTTTACTTTCAGTTCTGTACACCAGCTTCAAACAGCTGAAAATACAATATTTTTGGTTATGGAAAAGATATTTCACAGCGGTTTAGATAGTACAATGATTCTCTACACTATTTTGTACTTGCTTGTTTTTTCCAATATACTGAAATTATGCGAACTATTAGAATTTTTGCAACCAGAAAATGGCGGACCGATATCTGCATAGTGTATCTTTAAAGCAGAACAGAAAAACAACATTTGCAACCTTTGATATTTTGAGAAGACATATAATACTGTAGTCTAATAGCTGTGCTAATACTATTTCTATGGGGTAGATAGAGAAGAGTTCTCCCCTGATGCGACCAGCTGATTATAGCTCCAGTGTAATTACATTATCCGCTGCTTTATGCAGGAGTGGTCTAGGTATACTCTGTGGGGACTAATTGATGAATACATGTTTAATTCATTAATCATTAGCATCACATTTGACAATTAGACATGATTGTTACTTGAATTTTAAATATGAATCCAAGCAGGGTTTGTGTATTTATATAGCAGGGAAAAAAGTCCCCTTTTGGAAGGCCAAGAGTTATACTACTTGTTAGAACGTGTTGGTGGCCTGTGTACTATCACTAACAAAATATCTAATGAAAACATAAAAATCCTAGCGGAAGTACTTTGCCTTGTTAATCAGTTTCTGTGTGTCTGGTGTTGTTGTTGTGAATGTAAAAATGGTGCTCTCTCTGTCCATGTTAGAACATTTTATTTTCTAACACCATACAAATTTCCTGACTGGCAATGGGGTATTCCACCTCCACGTCAAGAAACAATACACCATATAACCATGTTAATTTTGTCATTATGTCTCAGACATGAACTGTAGCACATTGGGGGTGAACTCACCTAACTTTTATTGCCCCGGGCACTATTTCCAGCCGTCCATTCTCCATTGGTAAATGTCTGGAGGTAAGTGTTTGTAGTAATGAAATACAACACCATCCTGAGACAATCACACACCAATAACCTGTCAAAGCTATTCAACTGGCCATTCATATAGGCTGAATTTACACAAGGTATATTGCCTTCAGAAAGAATTCACACCCCTTGACTTTTCTCACATTCTGTTGTATTACAACCTGAATTTAAAATGGATTAAATTGAGATTTTGTGTCACTTAACTACACACAATACCCCATAATGTCAAGGTGGAATTTTGTTTGTCTCATTTTCGTTAAATTAATAAAAAATGTAAAGCTGAAATAAGTATTCAACCCCTTTGTTATGGCAAGCCTAAATAAGTTCAGGAGTAAAAATGTGCTTAACAAATCGCATAATAAGTTGCATGGACTCATACTGTGTTCAATAACAGTGGTTTACATTATTTCTGAATGACAACCCCATCTCTGTAACCCACACATACAGATAACTGTAAGGTCCCTCAATCAAGTATTGAATTTCAAGCACAGATTCAAGCAAAAAGACCAGGGAGGTTTTTCAATGCCTCGCAAAGAAAGACACCAATTGGTAAAATAAATTACTGAAGCTGAATATCCCTTTAAGCATGCTGAAGTTATTAATTATGCTTTGGATGCTGTATCAATACACCCAGTCACTACAAAGATACAGGCGTCCTTCCTAACTCAGTTGCTGGAGATTTCACCAGAGGCCAATGTTGATTTTAAAACAGTTAAGAGTTTAATGACTGTGATATGAGAAAACTGAGGATGGATCAACAACATTGTAGTTGCTCCACAATACTAACCTAAATGGCAAAGTGAAAATAAGGAAGCTTGTACAGAATAAAAATATTCCAAAACATGCATCTTGTTTTTTTTTTACACTGCGCAAAGCTAACTAAAAAGCAGCATTCCCCAAGAGAGGATGGCTTTCACTTCAGCAGTGATACATTCATGAACTTCTTTGAGGAAAAGATCATGATCATTAGAAAGCAAACTACGGATTCTTTAAATCTGCGTATTCCTCCAAAGCTCAGTTGTCCTGAGTCTGCACAACTCTGCCAGGATCTAGGATCAAGGGAGACACTCAAGTTTTTTAGTACTATATCTCTTGACACATTGATGAAAATAATCATGGCCTCTAAACCTTCAAGCTGAATACTGGACCCTATTCCAACTAAACAACTGAAAGAGCAGCTTCCTGTTCTTGGCCCTCCTATGTTGAACATAATAAATGTCTCTCTATTCACCGGATGTGTACCAAACTCACTAAAAGTGGCAGTAATAAAGCCTCTCTTGCAAAAGCCAAACCTTGACCCAGAAAATATAAAAATCTATCTATATCGAATCTCCCATTCCTCTCAAAAAGTTTATAAAAAGCTGTTGCTCATCAACTCACTGCCTTCCTGAAGACCAACAATGTATACAAAACGCTTCAGTCTGGTTTTAGGCCTCATCATAGCACTGAGACTGCACTTGTGAAGGTGGTAAATGACCTTTTAATGGCATCAGACCGAGGCTCTGGATCTATCCTCATGCTCCTAGACCTTAGTGCTGCTTTTGATACCATCGATCACCACATTCTTTTGGAGAGATTGGAAACCCAAATTGGTCTACACGGACAAGTTCTGGCCTGGTTTAGATCTTATCTGTCGGAAAGATATCAGTTTGTCTCTGTGGATGGTTTGTCCTCTGACAAATCAACTGTAAATGTCGGTGTTCCTCAAGACTCTGTTTTAGGACCACTATTGTTTTCACTATATATATTTTACCTCTTGGTGATGTCATTCAGAAACATAATGTTAACTTTCACTGCTATGCGGATGACACACAGCTGTATATTTCGATGAAACATGGTGAAGCCCCAAAATTGCCCTCCCTTGGAAGCCTGTGTTTCAGACATAAGGAAGTGGATGGCGGCAAATGTTCTACTTTTAAACTTGGACAAAACAGAGATGCTTGTTCTAGGTCCCAAGAAACAAAGAGATCTTCTGTTGAATCTGACAATTCATCTTCATGGTTGTACAGTCGTCTCAAATAAAACTGAAGGACCTCGGCGTTACTCTGGACCCTGATATCTCTTTTGACGAACATATGAAGACTGTTTCAAGGACAGCTTTTTTCCATCTATGTAACATTGCAAAAATCTAACTTTCTGTCGAAAAATGATGCAGAAGAATTTATCCATGCTTTTGTCACTTCTAGGTTAGATTACTGCAATGCTCTACTTTCTGGCTACCCGGATAAAGCACTAAATAAACTTCAGTTAGTGCTAAACACGGCTGCTAGAATCTTGACTAGAACCAAAAAATGTGATCATATTACTCCAGTGCTAGCCTCTCTACACTGGCTTCCTGTTAAGGCAAGGACTGATTTCAAGGTTTTACTGCTAACCTACAAAGCATTACATGGGCTTGCTCCTACCCATCTTCCCAATTTGGTCCTGTCGTACATACCTACACGTACGCTACGGTCACAAGACGCAGGCCTCCCTAGAATTTCGAAGCAAACAGCTGGAGGCAGGGCTTTCCCCTATAGAGCTCAATTTTTATGGAATGGTCTGTCTATCCATGCGAGAGACGCAGACTCGGTCTCAACCTTTAAGTCTTTATTGAAGACTCATCTCTTCAGTAGGTCCTATGATTGAGTGTAGTCTGGCCCAGGAGTGTGAAGGTGAACGGAAAGGCACTGGAGCAACGAACCGCCCTTGCTGTCTCTGCCTGGCCGGCTCTCTCCGCTGGGATTCTCTGCATCTAACCCTATTACAGGGGCTGAGTCACTGGCTTAATGGTGCCCTTCCATTCCGTCCCTAGGAGGGGTGCGTCACTTGAGTGGGTTGAGTCACTGATGTGATTTTCCTGTCCGAGTTGGCGCCCCCCCTTGGGTTGTGCCGTGGCGGAGATCTTCGTGGGCTATACTCGGCCTTGTCTCAGGATGGTAAGTTGGTGGTTGAAGATATCCCTCTAGTGGTGTGGGGGCAGTGCTTTGGCAAAGTGGGTGGGGTTATATCCCGCCTGTTTGGCCCTGTCCGGGGGTATCGTCGGACGGGGCCACAGTGTCGGGGGCTAGGGTCAGTCTGTTACATCTGGAGTATTTCTCCTGTCTTATCCGGTGTCCTGTGTGAATTTATGTATGCTCTCTCTAATTCTCTCTCTCGTTGGACCTGAGCCCTAGGACCCTGCCTCAGGACTACCTGGCCTGAAAACTCCTTGCTGTCCCCAGTCCACCTGGCCGTGCTGCTTCTCCAGTTTCAACTGTTCTGCCTGCGGCTATGGAACCCTGACCTGTTCACCGGACGTGCTACCTGTCCCAGACCTGCTGTTTTCAACTC
Organism: Brachymystax lenok tsinlingensis; assembly: GCA_030435695.1. Lineage (NCBI taxonomy): Eukaryota > Metazoa > Chordata > Actinopteri > Salmoniformes > Salmonidae > Brachymystax > Brachymystax lenok. The sequence continues at coordinate 12,853,093 of CM059801.1, forward strand.
TCTAGAGACAGCAGGAGCGGTAGAGATACTCTGAATGATCGGCTATGAAAATCCAACTGACATTTACTCCTGAGGTGCTGACCTGTTGCACCCTCGACAACCACTGTGATTATTATTATTTGACCCTGCTGGTCATCTATGAACATTTGAACATCTTGGCCATGTTCTGTTATAATCTCTACCCGGCACAGCCAGAAGAGGACTGGCCACCCCTCAGCCTGGTTCCTCTCTAGGTTTCTTCCTAGGTTCTGGCCTTTCTAGGGAGTTTTTCCTAGCTACTGTGCTTCTACACCTGCATTGCTTGCTATTTGGGGTTTTAGGCTGGGTTTCTGTACAGCACTTTGTGACATCAGTTGATGTAAGAAGAGCTTTATAAATACATTTGATTGAATTTGATTGTTTGCAACAAGGCACTTAAGTAATACTGAAAAGAATGTGGCAAATAACTGAACGTTTCGTCCTAAATACAAAGAGTTGTGTTGGATTTGCCCCAAACATAACTGAGTATCACTCTTCATATTTTCAAGTCTGTTAGTGGCTGCATCATGTTATGGGTATGCTTGTCATCGGCAAGACTATATCATTTTTGGTGATAAAAAAGAAACCGAATACAGCTATAAGCCTAAAGGCAAAATCCTAGAGGAAAACCTGGTTCAGTCTGCTTGCCAACAGACACAGGGAGACGAATTCACCTTGCAACAGGACAGTAACCTAAAACTCAAAAAAATCTACACTGGAGTTGCTTACCAAGACGGCATTGAATGTTCCTGAGTGGCCTAGTTACAGTTTTGACCAAAATTAGCTTGAAAATCTATGGCAAGACTTAAATGGTTGTCTAGCAATTATTAGCAATAAACTTGACAGAGCTCGATGAATTTGAAAAATAATAAATGGGCAAATATTGTACAATCCAGGTTTGTAAAACTCTTAAAGACTTATCCAAAAAAACTCACAACTGTAATCGCAGCCAAATGTGCTTCTACAAAGTATTGACTCAGGGGTGTGACTACTTATGTAAATGAGAACTTTCTGTATTTCATTTTCAAAAAATTTGCAAACATTTATAAAAACGTTTTCACTTTGTCATTATGTGGTAATGTGTGTAGATGGGTGAGATTATTAATTTTTGTATCCATTTTGAATTCATGCTCTAACACAATGAATAGGAATACTTTCTGAAGTCACCGTACTGTAGAAATACTGCCATTACAAAAATAAACTACTGAAAAAGTTTTTGGGGAAAACTTGGCGACAGAATAAAATCATAATTGTAATTCATGTGATAATTTAAAAGAAACATATCCCTTTCATACCAATACGTTTTTTCCGCCAGCTGAACCATACCACCTACTTTTTTTTTATTGCCGGTATCAAAGCCTAAACTTGTATTTCAGGCTAATGACCAAGCAATCATTTCGGTAAACTTTTTCCTAACGGCTTACTATAAATGTAGCCATAATGCTGAGACGCCATTGGCACGCTCTATGCTCTTAATCTCTTCATATTTGCTTAGCAGCGCCAGTAACCATCCGTCTCACCATCCTTCTCAAATATCTTTGCATAGAATGCCACTAAGCATGCACTGTTTTCTTAACCACAACTGGATGGATCCAAAAATAAGTACAAGAATGATGAAAATATTGGAATAAAGTAGGCTAATGCAATTGAAGGCATGTATCAAATTGTTGCTTACTGAAACTCCCAAAGTCATCCAACCGTTCTAATACATTTGAAGCAATAGCCTACCCACCTGTGGTCACCTAGATGATAGTTTCAGCACCGTTCTGATTAGGACAGCACGCCATCGTGCTGCTTTGAGACAAGCGTGGGGTCTCGTCTTGATAAATCAATCAATGTCAGATGTTTGTTTTCACTGAATCGCCATTTGTATATTGGGTAGGCTACAATGGGGTTATGATCATCTTGTCTGGTTTGCTAATTTATTACAACATTTAGCGAGCATGTTATGTAGTTTAACAAGTGGATTATAGTAGACTAGGCCTACTCCCGAACAAAAGCCTGTGATTTCACAGACTGGTCTCCATCAATGTGATTTTGTTTCACTGAATCAAACTCTGTATAGCTATTTGGTTAATTGGTTTCTGGCTGGGCAAATAAGTAGAGGTGGTATAGCTCATCTATTACAAATTTTGTTTGCTCATCTATCACTAATCAGAAACATTTAGCTGGCAATAATGTAGCCCAAATCAAGTGTAGGCCTATTATTTTGCTCGGTCGAGTATAGGCAACTCCAAAACCCTGAAGGTGTGACAACGGTTCCACACGTTCCCGTGACACAAGTTGTATGGAAAAAATATTATTTGTATTTTATTCTGTTATATTCCATTATATTCTTACTACAAAATATATGTGTGTTGACTGTGATCGGGGTAAGTGTGTCTTGTCTGTTTAAATCTTTTCATGCGTGAGTTCCAAATATCTCTAACGGTCGCCCCAGCGTGAGTTGTTTTATGCACGTGATGTCAGAATGCACTCACTGTTCCAAAATGTGATTGTTACGCAACAGGACAGTTAACTTCTTAGGGAGCGACTCCCGAGGTGACGGTTTTGGAGAGTCTGGCGTGCCCAAAGTAAAATGCCTCCCACTCAGGCCCAGAAAATAGGATATGCACATAATTAGTACTATTGGATAGGAACCACTCTGAAGTTTCTAAGAGTGTTAAAATATTGTCTGTGAGTATAACAGGACGGATATAGCAGGCAAAAAACCCGAGGAATTTCTGTCCTGGAAAAAGTGGTTTTGACACATTGCCTCATTGTGAACCCCTCCCTATTGAAAATGACCTTATATGGGAGTAAGATTGCAGTACCTATTGCTTCCACTGGATGTCAACAGTCTCTAGACAGTGTTTGATGATGTTTAGTTGCTCTGGATGGTAATAGAAGAAGTATTTCGAAGTGGTCACCAGATGTAAACAGAAGAGGATGCGCGTTCACGGGCTCGCGTGTGCTGTGGTTTTTTCCTTTCCTATCGTCCAGTTTATAATCCGGTTGAAATATTATAGTAAATATACATTAAAGTATTCCTAAGGATACATTATCAATGATGTTTGATTGTTCTTGGACAAGTGTATAGGTATAGGTTGAACGAGTTCTCTTCACGGTTCAATGGGCGAGTGGACGCTGTATTTTCTGATCATAACGCACCAACCAAACTGAGATTTATGGATATAATAAATAACTTTTTCGTTGGACACTTGGGAAGCCCTCAGCAGAAGTTCTTCAAAAGGTAAGGGATTTGTTTTCGCTGTGAAATGTGTTTTGTGTGAACGGCGATGGTTTATGAATTTATGCTAATGGTAAAATATTGGAGGTGCTACCCTCAAACAATCAAATGTAGTGCTTCGCCGTAAAGCCATTTTGAAATCTGACAACGCTGTGATATTGCCAAGAAGCAGAGCTTTTGATGACTATGCAACACTTGTATATTGATTAATGTTTAATAATTCAACTTTTGGATTTTGAATTTGGCGCCTTGCATTTCACCGGGTAGTGTTGGGAGTGCCCCACCACTCCCTAGCGCCACACCACTCCCTAAGTAGTTAACCCGTGCTGTCTGCTAATTATCTATAGGCTATGTTCCAACTTGTCAATTTCAAGTTTTATTTTCTAACAACAGTTGGAATTGAGGTGTGTTCCACCTCCTCATTAATTCACATAGAAGTAGCCCATTTCACTGTTGCAGACAATTTATGTTTGAGGCTTTACAGAGCGGGACAAACTTCTCTTTTTCGAGGAGAGCCCAAGCACTTTCTCAGTGTTTCCGCAGATCAAGTACGCAGAAATTTGCGCAGTCTTGCACAAACCTTTTCCTCGTAGCACATTTTCCGTCTGATGCTCACATTTCCTTCATTCTTGTTTTCCTTACAAATAATAACTTTGGACATGTTTGCGTTCCTATCAAAGTAAGTGCCTTATTTTCTGTATTTTGTTGTTGTTTCTACTGTAGCATACAGTATGTATGTATGGAGCATAATGTATTTACAGTGTTATTCACATGTTTTTAAGTACTGGTGACAAATAATGCATTCTGATTGTAATGGACACCTATGGATGTGTGTAAAATCTTTATTTGAAGGTTGTACTGATTATGATGAGCTAATGCTAAGCTATTTGCCAGCTATGTGTGGCACCATGTTTTTTTGACATTATACAATGAATTCTGGATGTCACGTAAACATCTTGCAGACCAAAGATGTTATAATGAGGTGAAGGAATGATTCCGGAGTAAACTTCCGGAAGTGAATGAAGGGAAGTGAATGACCGTAGAAAACACACCCCTTCAACATGCATACTGCAAACAGACCAAACTCATCTAGTCTCCACTTCTTATCTTTGGTTGACGCAAAAAAAAACATGGTGGTGCGCACAAACTAACCATAATCAGATTACTTTAGATTTTTTTGAAAGTGTTTTACTCAAGAAATGGTGAGCTCACCCATGATGTGATGAATAAATAGTAATTGCTATTAGCTAATTCATTTGTGGTTTCTGTCAGCCGAGACAGCTAAATAGGACCGCTTGTGTTATGTCAATCTTTCATCAGTTAGCCCTACGACTAATGTAACCAACATTTTCCGGTTTGGATGATTGTGTTATGCTGTCGCTACTTCTATGTATGTCTGAACATTGCATCCAAAAATAAACTGGTCACATTCAGGACATAACTTTCTAAGGACTGGGTTTGTGCAAAATGTTTCTGTGAAAAAACAGTGTGGCCAGCTCAAGCGCTAACTGTTGCATCAATCGAAACCGGATGTTTTAAATACGCGCTCTAATCACACCGATTTGAGCGTAAGCTGCAAGGACCACTGTAGATTGACCACACCCGTTTGTTGGTACGTGTCAAAGAGTTAATGAACAAAATGATGAACTATTGATTGAATTCATTTGTACGTAACATCATTTCAACTCAAAATTTGCCATTCTACTGTTTTGAACTGTACTGTACTGTCTTATAATATTTCTTAGGACCTGTATAAATGTATGAATAATGGATTTGCTTTTGATGGTGTATATTCAATGGATATATTAATATAGACGGCCAACCACATCGGCACACCACAATAACCACTAATCACCGGCATGCGCACGGGAGGTAAAAAAAGAGTATGCAGTCAAGAATGTGTTAAAAATGGGCCTGCTTGTAAAGGGGTCATATAAACATTGCCAATTTTTTTTACAGGCAAAATACCATAAATTCTATGTGAAAGCAGCATACGATTGCCAGTAAACACCTGCAAGTTAATAGAAATGTCCAAAACCTCTACAGCGATCATGTAGGCCTATACCGGTATTTAAAACAATTATAGAAATATGTTCATTTGACATGTTCATTTGACAAATAGAAGTGTGTAGGAGAGAGAGAAAGGAGTGGTTTCCATGCTGAGTAGGAGCAGCAGCAGCAGGGCTGGCTCTTGCTGTGGCTGTTAGCTAAGTAGAAGCGATGGATTAGCGAGTAGCTACAGAGTGGCGGTAGCGGTAATGTCGTCTTGACTCTCATTTCTCTTTGGGCCGGCGCGACCATGCATGCTCTCAGAGGGCTGATGAGTCGTGACGCCGAGGCCTGACCCAACCGGGGAGTTGTTGCCATTATGTACAAGTAGAAGGATAACGAGGCATTAATGCTAATGTGGGGGACCAAAAGAGGGAGGGAGGGAAGGAAGGAGGGAAGCAGCACATCATCAACGGCTGTGGCCGTGCAATCCACCACCACTATCATCACTATCACTACTCACTACCACCGCCTATCTGACCACCCGCCATCACCACCACCACCGCACACCCCCCTTTATGGCTCAGCCCTGTCATCTAACTATCTACCCCCCCTCATCCAGCCTCATCCTCTTTAGGAGCCATTAGGGGCCAGCCCCAGCCTCCACACCCACACTGGGTTGGTTGCCAGTGAGACAGAGGCATGGTTGTGGTGGTGGTCAGTAAGTCAGTCAGTGCCCACTGGTTGGACTGTATGTATGTGAAGCCCAGAGCAAGAGGAAGAGTGGTTTACAATGTATAAGGAAGGAGCTGTACAGCGAGCAAACACAAGCACACACGCACGCACACACCACCCCCTCCCTGCGCCTTTCCCACAGACAGTACATCTCTGCCGCCCATACGATTGATTAAAACTGATGGGCCTCATTAATACTTTGATACAATGCATCTGTCGTGGGTGACACCATTGGATGCGTATTAACAGAGAGGATCATATTTAAAACGGTTCCGCTGAACACTCAGAGAGAGGAAAGGGAATGAAGCTTGCACACTATTTCACTCAGACACATGGGTTCATTCATTTACTTGCTTTCTCTCCATCTCCTATCTCCCTCCCTCCCTTCCTCCCTCTACCCCCTGTGATTATAAAAGGTCTTTAGATCCATGGAAGTGAATGAATTACCAAAGGCAAAGACAGGGTTGTGATTCAGACGCCATGAATGACAAATTACCCCTTTGTTCCCTTCATCAATTGCGTGCCTAATGAATATCAAACTCACGCCGATCGCATCAGGAGAGGAGAGGGTGCTCCAACGGGAGAAGACCTGCCGTGATTTGTAACCTTTCTCCCCTAAATGGAGATTATTCAGATCGTCTCGTATTGTTCCCCTCCCGGATGCAAAAAATGTCAATCTCTAGAATGGAGTGTCACAAAGATATCCTTTACTAGCTCTGTATTTACAGCAGAGTGAAACTACACTGAGTGGACAAAACCTATTTCCATGACATAGGCTGACCAGGTGAATCCAGGTGAAAGCTATGATCCCTTATTGATGTCACTTGTTAAATCCACTTCAATCAGTGTAGATGAAGGGGAGGAAACCGGTTAAATAAGGATTTTTAAGACTTGAGACAATTGAGACATGGATTGTGTGTGTGTGTGCCAGGGTGAATGAGCAAGACAAAATATTGAAGTGCTTTTGAATGGGGTATGGTAGTAGGTGCCAGGCGCACCGGTTTGAGTGTGTCAAGAACTGCAACGCTGCTGGATTTATCACGCTCAACAGTTTCCCGTGTGTATCAAGGATGGTCCACCACCCAAAAGACATCCACACAACTTGGCACAACTGTGGGAAGCATTGGAGTCAACATGGGCCAGTATCCCTGTGGAGTCCATGCCCCGACGAATTGAGGCTGTGGGTGTATATACCCATGCAAATACAGTAAAATAGTCAGAGAAAAATAAGAATTCATTAAAAGACTAAATCCTTTTTTGTGGTTTTCCTCTTTCCGGCCCCCAGAACCGCTCCTCTCCATATCTCTCCTCTCTCCTCTCCCTCCTCTGCTCTTTTCTCCTCTACCTTTATCCTTAAGATGAACACTTGACACCCCCTGTCCTTCACTCTAAACTCCTGTAAACTCTTCTCTACCATTTGACTAATTCATGTGGTCCAGTGGGGTCCTGATGTTCAAAGTGTTCTCTACTGTCTGGTCTGTCTTTTCCACTACTGCACACTCCAATTAGCTACAGCCATGGCAGGAGGAAACATGGACCCCAGTCCTCGGCCGATAGAGGACGCCCTCGTTACACCCGTCTATCCCCCTCTGGGGACCACTCTGCTAATTAGTATTAATTACTCTTAATCCTAATCCCTAAATCTAATCACTGGCTTCTCCTCGCCTCTCTGGGCCTAGCCGCCAGAGCAGAGTAGAGCAAAGCAGGCACCCTCGTAGCCAGCCATCCAACCAGCCAGCTAAGTCTATTTATAGGCCTGTGTGGACTGGAAGGAAGGCATTGGTATCGGCAGGACACGCAAGACAAGCCCCAACCTGATCATTGTTCCTGTGACATTACATACAACCTTGGCTGATGGAATTTAGGTCCGATTAAAAATGTTACATCTGGACAAAATAAATGTCCTTCGATGGATAATTCTTATTTTTTCTTTTCTTTTGATTATTAAGAACAAATTAATAATATTTAAACAGGGATCTCATTCATCAATTCCCTATTTAGTAATTTAAGGTAGAATCTAATAGCCTTACAAGCACTCCTTCAGTTATCCTATCATTGTTTTATATTGTGTTAGCTCATCTGCATAATGAAATATCATACATTGAGATAACTGGCTTGTAGGGACTCATTTTATGACATTGTACCATAATCTAAAGAGCTTTCACATAATTACAGCAACAAAATACATATTACATGATCATTACATAATTCACCTATTAAGAGTTCACTTTATTGTATCCTCTGGGCAGTGAATGGTATTAATGTGAAACCCCTCCTCTGAATACTTTAGTGTCCCTAGTGTCTCTTTCAGTCCATTGAAGAACCTCTATTGATTGTCTGTTGGACTGGACATGAAGTCGATAGAGGCTTACATACAATTGGACTGGGCATCAGGTTGCTTAGCTTAAGCTATTCAGTTGATATCTTGCAAATTACTTGGTCTGTGGTTGTTCACAGTGTTTGGTTGGGGTTTGGCTCGAGGTAAAAGTTGTTCCTATAACCGCAGACCTAAAATCAGATGACCTTAATCCCAAACCTGACCATAACCGTCATGAGGAATATCTGACCCTGTATCAGTCGTTAGTGGGGAACTTCTACCTACTCAGTTTGTCCATGTTAAAAACATATGCAGACCTGAGTCAAATACACTACATGACCAAAAGTATGTGGATACCTGCTCATCGAACATCTGATTCCAAAATCATGATGCTATAACAGCCTCCACTCTTCTGAGAAGGCTTTCCACTAGATGTTGGAACATTGCTGCGGGGACTTGCTTCCATTCAGACACAAGAGCATTAGTGAGGTCGGCACTGATGTTGGCCGATTAGGCCTGGCTCGCAGTCGGCGTTCCAATTCATCCCAAAGATTGTTTGATAGGGTTGAAGTCAGGGCTCTGTGCAGGCCAGTCAAGTCCTTCCACACTGATCTCAACAAACCATTTCTGTATAAACCTCGGAACTAAGGGGCCTAAATAGCCCCAGACCATTATTCCTCCTCCACCAAACTTTACAGCATTCTCCTGACATCCACCAAACCCAGATTAGTCTGACGGACTGACAGATGGTGAAGCGTGATTCATCACTCCAGAGAATGCGTTTCCACTGCTCCAGTGGCGGCGAGCTTTACACCACTCCAGCCAACACTTGGCATTGGGAATGGTGATCTTAGGCTTGTGTGTGGCTGCTCGGCAATAGACATTTCATGAAGCTCCCGATGAACAATTATTGTTCTGACGTTGCTTCCAGAGGCAGTTTAGAACTCGGTACGGAGTGTTGCAACCGAGGACCGACGATTTTTACGCGCTACCCGCTTCAGCACTTGGTGTTCCTGTTCTGTGAGCTTGTGTGGCCTACCACTTCACGGCTGAGCCGTTGTTGCTCCTAGACATTTCCATTTCACAATAACAGTACTTACAGTTGACCGGGGCAGCTCTAGCAGGGCAGAAATTTGATGAACTGACTTGTTGGAAAGGTGGCATCGTTGAGCTCTTCAGTAAGGCCATTTTACTGCCAATATTTGTCTATGGAGATTGCATGGCTGAGTGCTCGATTTTATACACCTGTCATGAACGGGTGTCCACATTCGAATGCACTAATTTGAAAGGGTGTCCACATACTTTTGTATATATAGTGTACATTTGTCAAACACTTTTAAGACACTTCAAAGTATTTGAGGTGTGCTTCAAGCTTTTGGGATTATTTTATTTGTTCTATTGTAACAAGTTGTCTAAATAAAGGCTAGCTTGACATATGTTTTTGACCCAGATCTGGTACAGAGGTCTAGAATGGACCCACAGTGTTGTGACTAGGCGTGCCCTCTTACCTGTGGTGCCTACGCCCAGCTGCAGGGTGCTGCGGTCCTTGGTCAGCCCGTTTGTCTTGGGGCTGGCGGTGGGGGCGATAGTGGTGACCGCTCTGGGTGGTCGTTTCCCTGGCACCTTGACTGTGGTCCTCAACAGGTCAATCTCTTTCCCGTGCACGTTCTGCATGTAGTCCTGGAACACACAAACATCACAAAACACACAGAGTCAATGAGAAAAAAGAAAACACAAACTGCCCCATTAGCTGACAAGCAATAACATTTAACTTTTGTTTTATGTTATAACATATAACTTTCATCCACTTCAAAGCAAAATAAAAAGTACAAAAAACTACTGATCGACAGCTAAGATAAGTTGCAGAACATTAGGTATCACCTGTGCTCATGCTGCCTCACAAGCTAGCCCGCTTTAATAGGCTTAATGAGTAGACTAATGAATGCAAACAGTCATTCTCTTTCAATTTGGTCGTTTGATTTGGATTTAAAACAACATCACCATCCCAAGTGGATGAGGAAGAAAAGCCAAGGTGAAACTCATTGATTTCAGCAGATATCAATGAGGAGAACTCTCCGCTGTGCTCCGCCTTTTGCTGGGTGTGCCCCCCCCCTTCATCTCTTAATCTCTCTCCTTTCCTTTATCACTCCCTCCTTTATCACAGTGCCATAAAGCACTCATCTCTTCCCCTGCCTCTTCTCTAATTACCCAGCCAGCTAGCGCTCCTCATTCTCATTTCATTTTATTGCTGGAATTAACAGCCAGATCGAAGCATGCAAAGCTATTAAGATGTGTGATTAAGCCACATTCAATTAGTTTCTACAAACAATTTAATTGATGTAGCAGATAGAATTAACAGAAGGTGATTGTGTGGATGGCTTGGCTGACTGCGAAATTAAAGGGATCCTCGCTCTCTCGTTCCATGTCTCGCTCTGCCTCGCTCTCCTACCCACCTTCTCACTTTCCCAGTTGCTCTCGCTCCCAACCCACTCTCTCTCTCTCTAACACCCTCTGTCTCTCTCTCTCTTTCTCTCTATAACACCCTCTGTCTCTCTCTCTCTAACACCCTCTGTCTCTCTCTCTCTTTCTCTCTATAACACCCTCTGTCTCTCTCTCTCTCTTTCTCTCTATAACACCCTCTCTCTCTCTCTCTATAACACCCTCTGTCTCTCTCTCTCTATAACACCCTCTGTCTCTCTCTCTCTCTCTCTCTCTAACACCCTCTGTCTCTCTCTCTCTTTCTCTCTATAACACCCTCTGTCTCTCTCTCTCTTTCTCTCTATAACACCCTCTGTCTCTCTCTCTCTCTAACACCCTCTGTCTCTCTCTCTCTTTCTCTCTATAACACCCTCTGTCTCTCTCTCTCTTTCTCTCTATAACACCCTCTGTCTCTCTCTCTCTATAACACCCTCTGTCTCTCTCTCTTTCTCTCTATAACACCCTCTGTCTCTCTCTCTCTATAACACCCTCTGTCTCTCTCTCCCTCTCTCTAACACCCTCTATCTCTCTATCTCTCTCTATAACACCCTCTATCTCTCTATCTCTCTCTATAACACCCTCTATCTCTCTATCTCTCTCTATAACACACTCTCTCTCTCTCTAACACCCTCTGTCTCTCTCTCTCTAACGCCCTCTGTCTCTCTCTCTCTAACGCCTCTGTCTCTCTCTCTCTCTCTATAACACCCTGTCTCTCTCTATATATCACCCTGTCTCTCTCTCTCTCTATAACACCCTCTGTCTCTCTCAATGCCCTCTGTCTCTCTCACTCTCTCTCTAACACCCTCTCTCTCTCTCTAACACCCTCTGTCTCTCTAACACCCTCTGTCTCTCTAACACCCTGTCTCTGTCTCTCTATAACACCCTCTGTCTCTCTCTCCCTCTCTCTAACACCCTCTGTCTCTCTATCTCTATAACACCATCTGTCTCTCTCTCTCTCTCTCTCTATAACACTCTCTCTCTCTCTCTCTAACACCCTCTGTATCTCTCTCTCTCTCTCTCTCTCTCTCTCTCTCTCTCTCTCTCTCTCTCTCTAACACCCTCTCTCTCTCCCTCTCTCTAACACCCTCTATCTCTCTATCTCTCTCTATAACACCCTCTCTCTCTATAACATCCTCTCTCTCTCTCTCTATAACACCCTCTGTCTCTCTCTCTCTAACGCCCTCTGTCTCTCTCTCTCTCTATAACACCCTGTCTCTCTCTATATATATCACCCTGTTTCTCTCTCTCTCTATAACACCCTCTGTCTCTCTCAATGCCCTCTGTCTCTCTCACTCTCTCTCTAACACCCTCTCTCTCTCTAACACCCTCTGTCTCTCTAACACCCTCTGTCTCTCTAACACCCTCTGTCTCTCTAACACCCTGTCTCTGTCTCTCTATAACACCCTCTGTCTCTCTCTAACACCCTCTGTCTCTCTATCTCTATAACACCATCTGTCTCTCTCTCTCTCTCTCTATAACACTCTCTCTCTCTCTCTCTAACACCCTCTGTATCTCTCTCTCTCTCTCTCTAACACCCTCTCTCTAACACCCTCTATCTCTCTCTATAACACCCTCTCTCTCTATAACATCCTCTCTCTCTCTCTCTCTCTCTCTCTCTCTCTCTCTCTCTATAACACCCTCTGTCTCTCTCTCTCTCTATAACACCCTGTCTCTCTCTATATATATCACCCTGTCTCTCTCTCTCTCTATAACACCCTCTGTCTCTCAATGCCCTCTGTCTCTCTCACTCTCTCTCTAACACCCTCTGTCTCTCTAACACCCTGTCTCTGTCTCTCTAACACCCTCTGTCTCTCTAACACCCTGTCTCTGTCTCTCTAACACCCTCTGTCTCTCTAACACCCTGTCTCTGTCTCTCTATAACACCCTCTGTCTATCTCTCCCTCTCTCTAACACCCTCTGTCTCTCTATCTCTATAACACCATCTGTCTCTCTCTCTATAACTCTCTCTCTCTCTCTCTCTAACACCCTCTCTCTCTCTCTCTCTCTCTAACACCCTCTCTCTCTCTCTCTCTAACACCCTCTCTCTCTCTCTCTCTCTCTCTCTCTCTCTCTCTCTCTCTCTCTCTCTCTCTCTCTCTCTCTCTCTCTCTCTCTCTCTCTCTCTCTCTCGCTAACACCATCTGTCTCTCTCTCTCTATAACACCCTCTGTCTCCCTCTCCCTCTATAACACCCTCTCTCTCTCAATGCCCTCTGTCTCTCTCTCTCTCTCTCTCTCTCTCTCTCTCTCTCTCTCTGCTAACACCATCTGTCTCTCTCTCTCTATAACACCCTCTGTCTCCCTCTCCCTCTATAACACCCTCTCTCTCTCAATGCCCTCTGTCTGTCTCTCTCTCTCTCTCTATAACACCCTCTGTCTCTCTCTCTCTATAACACCCTCTGTCTCTCTCAATGCCCTCTGTCTCTCTCTCTCTCTCTATAACACCCTCTGTCTCTCTCTCTCTATAACACCCTCTGTCTCTCTCTCTATAACACCCTCTGTCTCTCTCTCTCTTTCTCTCTATAACACCGTCGGTCTCTCTCTCTCTATAACACCCTCTGTCTCACTCTCTCTTTCTCTCTATAACAACCCCTGTCTCTCTCTCTATAACACACTCTGTCAATACCACATTTAGTCAGCCACAATTTGTGCAAGTTCTCTCACTTAAAAAGATGAGAGAGGCCTGTAATTTTCATCATAGGTACACTTCAACTATGACAGAGAAAATGAGGGAAAAAAATACAGAAAATCACATTGTAGGATTTTTAATGAATTTATTTGCAAATTATGGTGGAAAATAAGTATTTGGTCACATACAAACAAGCAAGATTCCTGGCTCTCACAGACCTGTAACTTCTTCTTTAAGAGGCTCCTCTGTCCTCCACTCGTTACCTGTATTAATGGCACCTGTTTGAACTTGTTATCAGTATAAAAGACACCTGTCCACAACCTCAAACAGTCACACTCCAAACTCCACTATGGCCAAGACCAAAGAGCTGTCAAAGGACACCAGAAACAAAATTGTAGACCTGCACCAGGTTGGGAAGACTGAATCTGCAATAGGTAAGCAGCTTGGTTTGAAGAAATCAATTGTGGGAGCAATTATTAGGAAATGGAAGACATACAAGACCACTGATAATCTTCCTCGATCTGGGGCTCCACGCAAGATCTCACCCGTGGGTCAAAATGATCACAAGAACGGTGAGCAAAAATCCCAGAACCACACAGGGGGACCTAGTGAATGACCTGCAGAGAGCTGGGACTAAAGTAACAAAGCCTACCATCAGTAACACACTACGCCGCCAGGGACTCAAATCCTGCAGTGCCAGACGTGTCCCCCTGCTTAAGCCAGTACATGTTCAGGCCCGTCTGAAGTTTACTAGAGAGCATTTGGATGATCCAGATGAGGATTGGGAGAATGTCACCAAAAATAGAACTTTTTGGTAAAAACTCAACTAAATCGTGTTTGGAGGACAAAGAATGCTGAGTTGCATCCAAAGAACACCATACCTACTGTGAAGCATGGGGTGGAAACATCATGCTTTGGGGCTGTTCTTCTGCAAAGGGACCAGGACGACTGATCCGTGTAAAGGAAAGAATGAATGGGGCCATGTATCGTGAGATTTTGAGTGAAAACCTCCTTCCATCAGCAAGGGCATTGAAGATGAAACGTGGCTGGAGTCTTTCAGCATGACAATGATCCCAAACACACCGCCCGGGTAACCAAGGAGTGGCTTCGTAAGAAGCATTTAAAGGTCCTGGAGTGGCCTAGCCAGTCTCCAGATCTCAACCCCATAGAAAATCTTTGGAGGGAGTTGAAAGTCCGTGTTGCCCAGCAACAGCCCCAAAACATCACTGCTCTAGAGGAGATCTGCATGGAGGAATGGGACAAAATACCAGCAACAGTGTGTGAAAACCTTGTGAAGACTTACAGAAAACGTTTGACCTCTGTCATTGCCAACAAAGGGTATATAACAAAGTATTGAGATAAACTTTTGTTATTGACCAAAAACTTTTTTTCCACCATAATTTGCAAATAAATAAATTAAAAATCCTACAATGTGATTTTCTGGATTTCTTTCACCCTCTGTCTCTCTCTCTCTATAACACCCTCTGTCTCTCTCAATGCCCTCTGTCTCTCTCTCTCTCAATGCCCTCTGTCTCTCTCTCTCTATAACACCCTCTGTCTCTCTCTCTCTATAACACCCTCTGTCTCTCTCTCTCTATAACACCCTCTGTCTCTCTCAATGCCCTCTGTCTCTCTCTCTCTCAATGCCCTCTGTCTCTCTCTCTATAACACCCTCTGTCTCTCTCTCTATAACACCCACTGTCTCTCTCTCTACAACACCCTCTGTCTCTCTCTCTCTATAACACCCTCTGTCTCTCTCAATGCCCTCTGTCTCTCTCTCTCTCAATGCCCTCTGTCTCTCTCTCTCTATAACACCCTCTGTCTCTCTCTCTCTATAACACCCTCTGTCTCTCTCTCTCTATAACACCCTCTGTCTCTCTCAATGCCTTCTGTCTCTCTCTCTCTCTCTCTCAGTGCCCTCTGTCTCTCTCTCTCTATAACACCCTCTGTCTCTCTCTCTCTATAACACCCTCTGTATCTCTCTCTCTATAACACCCTCTGTCTCTCTCTCTCTATAACACCCTCTGTCTCTCTCTCTCTATAACACCCTCTGTCTCTCTCTCTCTATAACACCCTCTGTCTCTCTCAATGCCCTCTGTCTCTCTCTCTCTATAACACCCTCTGTCTCTCTCAATGCCCTCTGTCTCTCTCTCTCTCTATAACACCCTCTGTCTCTCTCTCTCTATAACACCCTCTGTCTCTCTCTCTCTCTCTATATCACCCTCTGTCTCTCTCTCTATAACACCCTCTGTCTCTCTCAATGCTCTCTGTCTCTCTCTCTCTCAATGCCCTCTGTCTCTCTCTCTCTCAATGCCCTCTGTCTCTCTCTCTCTATAACACCCTCTGTCTTTCTCTCTCTATAACACCCTCTGTCTCTCTCTCTCTCTCTCTCTCTCTATAACACCCTCTCTCTCTCTCTCTATAACACCCTCTGTCTCTCTCTCTCTCTATAACACCCTCTGACTCTCTCTCTCTATAACACCCTCTGTCTCTCTCTCTATAACACCCTCTGTCTCTCTCTCTCTATAACACCCTCTGTCTCTCTCAATGCCCTCTGTCTCTCTCTCTCTCAGTGCCCTCTGTCTCTCTCTCTCTATAACACCCTCTGTCTCTCTCTCTCTATAACACCCTCTGTATCTCTCTCTCTATAACACCCTCTGTCTCTCTCTCTCTCTATAACACCCTCTGTCTCTCTCTCTCTATAACACCCTCTGTCTCTCTCTCTCTATAACACCCTCTGTCTCTCTCAATGCCCTCTGTCTCTCTCTCTCTATAACACCCTCTGTCTCTCTCAATGCCCTCTGTCTCTCTCTCTCTATAACACCCTCTGTCTCTCTCTATAACACCCTCTGTCTCTCTCTCTCTATATATATATCACCCTCTGTCTCTCTCTCTATAACACCCTCTGTCTCTCTCAATGCCCTCTGTCTCTCTCTCAATGCCCTCTGTCTCTCTCTCTCTCAATGCCCTCTGTCTCTCTCTCTCGATAACACCCTCTGTCTCTCTCTCTCTATAACACCATCTGTCTCTCTCTCTCTCTCTCTATAACACCCTCTCTCTCTCTCTCTCTCTATAACACCCGCTGTCTCTCTCTCTCTCTATAACACCCTCTGTCTCTCTCTCTATAACACCCTCTGTCTCTCTCTCTCTCTCTCTATAACACCCTCTGTCTCTCTCTCTCTATAACACCCTCTGTCTCTCTCTCTCTATAACACCCTCTGTCTCTCTCTCTCTATAACACCCTCTGTCTCTCTCAATCCCCTCTGTCTCTCTCTCTCTATAACACCCTCTGTCTCTCTCAATGCCCTCTGTCTCTCTCTCTCTCAATGCCCTCTGTCTCTCTCTCTCTATAACGCCCTCTGTCTCTCTCTCTCTATAACACCCTCTGTCTCTCTCTCTCTATAACACCCTCTGTCTGTCTCTCTCTCTCTCTATAACACCCTCTGTCTCTCTCTCTATAACACCCTCTGTCTCTCTCAATGCCCTCTGTCTCTCTCTCTCTATAACACCCTCTGTCTCTCTCTCTCTCTATAACACCCTCTGTCTCTCTCTCTCTCTCTATAACACCCTCTGTCTCTCTCTCTATAACACCCTCTGTCTCTCTCTCTCTCTCTCTCTAACACCCTCTCTCTCTCTCTCTATAACACCCTCTGTCTCTCTCTCTCTCTATAACACCCTCTGTCTCTCTCTCTATAACACCCTCTGTCTCTCTCTCTCTATAACACCCTCTGTCTCTCTCAATGCCCTCTGTCTCTCTCTCTCTCAATGCCCTCTGTCTCTCTCTCTCTATAACACCATCTGTCTCTCTCTCTCTATAACACCCTCTGTCTCTCTCTCTCTATAACACCCTCTGTCTCTCTCTCTCTATAACACCCTCTGTCTCTCTCAATGCCCTCTGTCTCTCTCTCTCTCTCTCTCTCTCAATGCCCTCTCTCTCTCTCTCTCTATAACACCCTCTGTCTCTCTCTCTATAACACCCTCTGTCTCTCTCTTTCTATAACACCCTCTGTCTCTCTCTCTCTCTATAACACCCTCTGTCTCTCTCTCTCTATAACACCCTTTGTCTCTCTCTCTCTATAACATCGTGTCTCTCTCAATGCCCTCTCGGTCTCTCTCTATAACACCTGTCTCTCTCTCTCTATAACACCCACTGTCTCTCTAACGCCCTCTGTCGCTCTGTCTCCATAACACCCGCTGTCTCTCTCCCTCCCTCCCTCCCTCTCTCCCTCCCTTGCTCTCTCCTTCTCTCCCTCCCATGTTCTCTCCCTCCCCCTCTATCTGCTTGGTTGCTCAGAATGGGAATAAACATGTGTCTAGTAATGTAACAGTGGTTCCTGTTCTGCCTCACCTCTGCTCAGTAAGTTAGCAGACAGACACTCCAGACAGAGCTTATAGACATGCCCCAGGTAACCTACGACCTATAATGATCTAGATCTACAGAGCTGCTAACTAGTCAATTACATACGGGTAAATTCCAAAATAAAGGAAACACTTGAGTAAATGAGGAACACAAATTATATTGAAAACAGGTACTTCCACACAGGTTTGGTTCCAAGTTAATTATAAAAATGCCCAGTTGTTCATTATTCTGGCTACCATGGATAGAAGAGATCTCAGTGACTTTGAATGTTGGGTCTCAAAGGTGCAGAGGGGGTTTAAAGTGTGTGTGTATGTACTGTGTGTGTGTGTGTGTGTGTGTGTGTGTGTGTGTGTCTCAGTCACCAGATCACAACCCAATTGAACACATGGGAGATTCTGGAGTGGCGCCTGAGACAGCGTATCCCACCACCATCAGCAAAACACAACATCTCTAGCGGAAGAATGGTGTCGCATCCCTCCAATAGAGTTCCAGACATTTGTAGAATCTATGCCAAGGTGCATTGAAGCTGTTCTGGCGGTTTGTTGTGGCCCAACTCCCTATTTTGTCAGTTACCTGTACATCACTGTAATGCTACATTGCTCTGCTAACAGTGGCTACTAAATGAATCCATTATCATGTCACTAGAAGAATATCATCAAATCGTATTAGTCACATGCGCCGAATATAACAGGTGTAGACCTTACAGTGAAATGCTTACTTACGAGGCCCCTAATCATCAATGCAGTTAAAATATATATATAAGAATAAGAAATAAAAGTAACAAGTAATTAAAGAGCAGCAGTAAAATAACAATAGGGAGACTATATACAGGGGGGTACCGGTACAGAGTCAATGTGCGGGGGGCACCGCTTAGTCGAGGTATTTGAGGTAATATGTACAAATAGGTAGAGTTAACTATGCATAGATAATAACAACAAAGAGTAGCAGCGGTGTAAAAGAGAGGGGGCAATGCAAATAATCTGGGTAGCCATTTGATTAGATGTTCAGGAGTCTAATGGCTTGGGGGTAAAAGCTGTTTAGAAGCCTCATGGATCTAGACTTGGTGCTCTGGTACCGCATGCCGTGCGGTAGCAGATAGAACAGTCTATGACTAGGGTAGCTGGAGCCTGACAATTTTTAGGGCCTTCCTCTGACACCACCTGGTATAGAGGTCCTGGATGGCAGGAAGCTTTACCCCAGTGATGTACTGGGCCGTACACGCTACCCTCTGTAGTGCCTTGCGGTCAGCAGCCGAGCAGTTGCCATACCAGGCAGTAATGCAACCAGTCAGGATGCTCTCGATGGTGCAGCTGTAGAACCTTTTGAGTATCTGAGAACGCATGTCAAATTTTTCAGTCTCCTGAGGGGGAATAGGTTTTGTCGTGCCCTCTTCACGACTGTCTTGGTGTGCTTGGACCATGTTAGTTTGTTGGTGATGTGGACACCGAGGAACTTGAAGCTAATCTATGATCATAAAACCAAATTTTGTCTATTTACTGTATGTTGCAAACAAATGACAACGCTTTTTCTAGTATGATTGTCTTTGCTGAGAAGTATTAATCTATGATCTTGCTGATATAAATTATACTATTTCAAATTGGACTCTAAGGTCAAACAAATCCAACTTTCACTAAACATATGCTAACATATTGAATTGTTTTAAGATGGTCATACAATGGATCATTTAGCTATTTGAATTAGAATTTTGGGGGTTATTTGATAAAATGTTGAATTTGGCCTTTACTACTATAGCCCATAGAAACACATACAACCGCAGATTGAAGGAAAAGCAGCCAACAAGTGCTCAGCATATGTGGGAACTCCTTCAAGACTGTTGGAAAAGTATTCCAGGTGAAGCTGGTTGAGAGAATGCCAAGAGTGTGCGACGCTGTCATCAAGGCAAAGGGTTGCTATTTGAAGAATCTCAAATATAAAATATATTTTCATTCAAAAAATGTTTGGTTACTACATGATTCCATATCTGTTATTTCATAGTTTTGATGTCTTCACTATTATTCTACAATCTAGAAAATAGTAAAAATAAAGAAAAACCCTTGAATGAGTAGGTGTTCTAAAACGTTTGTGTAAGTGTAGTGTAAGAAATCTTGGGAAATACGTTTTTTTGGACACATATTTAACCCCTTATTTCTTGTTGGCACAAAACTACTATCCTTCCATCCGTTTGTATGGGTCACCTTCAGACGAGTCCCGTGACACTTCTGGAACTCATCCGTGTTCCTCAGTCTCCCCTTTCCATAGAGTGGTCATAATAGTTAGTAGCTCAAACGGTTTGGACGCTACAGCCGTTTTCGTGAGAAGACCGCTGTAGCTCGGTATCCCACTGATGCCAAAAACCTGATCTCTCTGGCTTAAACTGACGGATTTTGATGGGGATTTTTTTATTATGTTGTTATGTGTCAATAGATTCTTAAGGATTAAATGCAAAGGCGAGAACTCATGAGTGGGAGTGGGAGGGGTTAGAGGTCTGTAGCCCGGGACAGGCAGGGCATGAAGCAGCCGTGTCGTGCTGTGGGGGGTCCTGACTGAGCTGTCTGCCGGCAGGCTGCAGCGGAGTGTTTAAGAGGTATTAGTGGCCCAGCGGGACTCTGACAGAGACGGATGTGGCAGGTCCCTCAGATTCCAACAAGCGCCACGCACAGCGGCGAGAGCCATTATAAATACAAGCTAGTGTGGTGGCCGGGCGTGGCAGGCACACAGCAGACCCCAGCAGTAGCAGCTAGCGCCATGCATGCCTCCATTACCCAACTCCAGGACCGGGTGTAACACACAGGATATGAACCCAGGTCTCCCACGGAAGCAAACAACATCTTAGACTTAGACCACTAGACCAAGAGGGCAGACACCCCTTGTTCTGAGGGCAGACACTGGTTTTGAAGTTCACAGGCAGGGCTACAGGGGTGTGGGGGGTAGAGACGACCACCACCTCTGCCTCTCTGTCCCTTCCTCCGACTTACAATTGTAATAACAGTCATCTAAGATGAAGTTCTTATAATCAGAGGCTGAAAGATCTCTGCTTGCTTTTTGTCTCTCTGGAAACCTTGTTTATAAATGTATCAATATCTGTACATAACATTTATGTTAAATCCTTTATTTCAACTTTTTGTGAGGGACAAGCATGCATGTTGTCGTTTCTCTATTCCCTACATAGCTAAAATGGTCCACTACAATTGGAACTCTACTAAATGTAGGGATACTCACATGTAAACTTGGGTGGTAGGTGAGGAGGCCGTTGTCACAAAGTGTGACGTATTTCTTCTTCCACTCCTTATTCAGGGACTTCCCACTTCTCTTCAGAAGGATGCCCTGGGGGAGAGAGAAGAGGAGAATAAAGGGTCAGAGAATGTCTTCCTCCAGCTAAACACAGTGGACTAAAACATATACTGGAACAAACTTGGGATGACAATGAGAACACTTGCTCTATCCTTAGATCTGACCAGAGGGGTCATTTTACAGGAGCAGGTTGCTTGTACAGTGAGGGAAAAAAGTATTTGATCCCATGCTGATTTTGTACGATTGCCCACTGACAAAGAAATGATCAGTCTATAATTTTAATGGTAGGTTTATTTGAACAGTGAGAGACAGAATAACAAAAAAAAATCAGAAAAACACATGCAAATCAATTTATAAAATTGTTCACATTTTAATGAGGGAAATAAGTATTTGACCCCTCTGCAAAACATGACTTAGTACTTGGTGGCAAAACCCTTGTTGGCAATCACAGAGGTCAGACGTTTCTTGTAGTTGGCCACCAGGTTTGCACACATCTCAGGAGGGATTTTGTCTCACTCCTCTTTGCAGATCTTCTCCAAGTCATTAAGGTTTCGAGGCTGACGTTTGGCAACTCGAACCTTCAGCTCCCTCCGTAGATTGTCTATGGGATTAAGGTCTGGAGAAGGCTAGGCCACTCCAGGACCTTAATGTGCTTCTTCTTGAGCCACTCCTTTGTTGCCTTGGCCGTGTGTTTTGGATCATTGTCATGCTGGAATACCCATCCACGACCCATTTTCAATGCCCTGGCTGAGGGAAGGAGGTTCTCACCCAAGATTTGACGGTACATGGCCCTGTCCATCGTCCCTTTGATGCGGTGAAGGTGTCCTGTCCCCTTAGCAGAAAACCACCCCCAAAGCATAATGTTTCCACCTCCATGTTTGACAGTGGGGATGGTGTTCTTGGGGTCATAGGCAGCATTCCTCCTCCTCCAAACACGGCGAGTTGAGTTGATGCCAAAGAGCTCCATTTTGGTCTCATCTGACCACAACACTTTCACCCAGTTGTCCTCTGAATCATTCAGATGTTCATTGGCAAACTTCAGACGGGCATGTATATGTGCTTTCTTGAGCAGGGGGATCTTGCGGGCGCTGCAGGATTTCAGTCCTTCACAGCGTAGTGTGTTACCAATTGTTTTCTTGGTGACTATGGTCCCAGCTGCCTTGAGGTCATTGACAAGATCCTCCTGTGTAGTTCTGGGCTGATTCCTCACCGTTCTCATGATCATTGCAACTCCACGAGGTGAGATCTTGCATGGAGCCCCAGGCTGAGGGAGATTGACAGTTCTTTTGTGTTTCTTGCATTTGCGAATAATCGCACCAACTGTTGCCACCTTCTCACCAAGCTGCTTGGCGATGGTCTTGTAGCCCATTCCAGCCTTGTGTAGGCCTACAATCTTGTCCCTGACATTCTTGGAGAGCTCTTTGTTCTTGGCCATGGTGGAGAGTGGAATCTGATTGATTGATTGCTTCTGTGGACAGGTGTCTTTTATACAGGTAACAAACTGAGATTAGGAGCACTCCCTTTAAGAGTGTGCTCCTAATCTCAGCTCGTTACCTGTATAAAAGACACCTGGGAGCCAGAAATCTTTCTGTTTGAGAGGGGGTCAAATACTTATTTCCCTCAATAAAATGCAAATCAATTTATAACATTTGTCACGTGTTTTTCTGGATTTTTTAAATTATTATTCTGTCTCTCACTGTTCAAATATACCTACCATTAACATTATAGACTGATCATTTCTTTGTCAGTGGGCAAACGTACAAAATCAGCAGGGGATCAAATACTTTTTTCCCTCACTGTATGTATGTGAGTAAGTATGCGAGTACAACCTTTTTCAACCTTCCATCTTATGATTCTCATTGGCCACTGTAACCTCATGGTCAATGCAACTCAACAGCGGTCACTTGGACCTTCATAATTGGTCCTGCCCTACTGCAAACTACACTATTACAGTCAAAGTGAGCAGAGACAATCCAATGTGCCCCTGTATGCATTCATCCCTATGTCCTGACCAGTTGAACCTTGGAGGACCTCTCCATCGAGGGATTAGGGTGTGTGATTTCCGCCTCTTCAAAGGACTGATTTAGCCCCTCTCCTCTATTCCACCACCACCATTATCTTCTGGAGCCTCTTAACTCCTCAGATGGTTGGCCTTATCTGCTTGGACAATCCAGGGTAAACAATGGTAGTTCCTCTGCAGGAGTTGGCCAAACACTGGGCTCTGTGGGGCTGTGAGGGTTCTCTGGGGGTATGGACCAGGGAGGACCAGGGGAGGGGCACGCTTAATTAGGGGATTACCAGGGGAATGTTTGTGCTTTTACAGCCAGGGTTGTGTGTGTGTGTGTGTATTTGTGTGTGTGTGTGTGTGTGTGTGTTTTTCCTCTGTGTGTTTGTGTGTGTGTCTTTTTCCTCTGTGTGTGTGTGTGTGTGTGTCAGTGTCAGTGTTAAATAGGGTACCCTCACCCTCCGATATTGTCCTAGGCTGGGCCGTCCTGCAGAGCTGTATAATTCTGATTAACACATCAGGAGCTGACCCTTGCTGACCCAGGCTCCAGGCTGGGGGCCGATAATCATCCTAATCCTGGCCTCGCTCCCCCTGCCTTGATCTGGATCTGGCCCTGACCTACTCATGCTGGGGCCCCAGGACAGCCTCTGTATGCCCAGAGAGAGGACTTCTATACCCTGCTGAACACATCCATAACCCCCCTACTGGAGGGCCCTAGCAGGCCTCTGTCTTTTCTTGAAGTTTGATAACCACTACCCAAGACTGTAGTTTGCAGTAGGACAGGACCAACTATGAAGGTTCAAGTGACCGCTGTTTTGCCATTTTAACAATGGCATACTGCTGTTATTAGTGATATTTCAAAGATGGCTTTTATAAACCTAATGTTTCACATACATACTGTTCATGATTTGGTAGTTGTGACCGAAAGCTTGGCCTATGAAATGACTAAAATTGATCTAAGCGTGCACACTCTTTTCTCCATGATTTGGTCAATAAAAGAACTGTAAACACAATTTAATGGCTTTGTGATCACATTAAGTAAATGGTCCCGTCACAAGGCTTCTGGCGATGGTGTAATGCATGTTTTACACACAAATAATGTTATACATCTCCTGTCCTTATTGAGCCAGCCATAAATCTATACATGTAATCAGTGGACCAACATAAATTCATCACTGGTTTGAAAAGATCAATACTAATACTGAGAAGTAGTCCAATATGGGGACTTTATTCAACCACTTAATTCATCTGACGGTCAGAAACAATAGCAGAATAAAAAAAGTGTATCCTCTAATATATTTTATCAAATTGAGCTTTAAAACAATTAGAATAATTGAGTTATAATTCTAACTTATATTAGAAGAATGATTTGATCACATACAGCAACTATGTAGTGTTATTTTATCATGACTGAAATAGAGTCAATGGGTGCAGACGTGAAGACTTTTTTTTATTGCGTTTCACCTTCTGTCTCTCCTTCCTTCCTTCCCTCCCGCTCGCTCTGACTCACACTCAACCATGATCACCATGTTCAGGCTTTGTGACAAAGGAGACCGGCCAATCGCCAGACGCACTCTCCGTGTCCAGATAATTGCCATATCTACACAGAGGAGATAGTGTCTTCCCTTTCCATTGTCACGCTCCTGGAAAAAAGCTGCATCCTGCCACAGTGGCTGAGTGATAGCCCAGGCCTTTGTGACAGCCAGCCGGGGGAGAAAAGGAGGAAGAGAAGAGGGGTTTGGGAAAGGGGGAAATAGAGAGAAGAGAGCGAAGGCCAGAAGAAAAAAAAACAAGTGTTGACAGCTCCACAGCAGTGAATGTGTTGTTGCCTTTATTTAAAATGTTTACAGATAGGAGGGGGCTCTGGGTCAGAGGATTAAGGGAGGGGAGGAGGTGGGGTGGGGGGCAGTGTATAATTTGCCCAATAGGGGTAATTAAGCTCACATTGGCACTTTGATTTTCCATATTGTGCAATTGTCTGGCCAGGGCAGGCCATAAGCTACTCTTAATAGCCCCCACTCACCCACCACTCCTGGGTAGACCATGGGACGAGAGCTGGCCAGGTCTTATCTTACGGTCTTATTGTAAGTTGCTATGATACCCACCCAGGGAAGAGGCCCTACTTCAGGCCATCATCATATGGGAAGAATGAATGGCAGAGCTCATAGTAAGTATGTTTGGGGGGGGGTTCTTTAAGATCTCTGTCAACTGACCTCCCTCTCACCTGGCCCTGCTGGTCAAATCCCCTTAAACCTGACTTAAACCTGGTCAATGATATGGAGGGAATTGCACTGGTCATTACAGTTACATTCTGATTGGGATCAAATGAGACTCAGTAAAAGGTTTGTATACATTATATTTGGCTTGTTTGGCAATGTTTTGTTGCTGATTTATTTATTTGGCCATTTCTACTATGCGTTTCATCTGTCATCTTATACTTGTATTCACTCTAAATGTGCAGAAATGTGGACAGTGTCCTGAACAGCAGGGAATGCTTGGCCTACCATGTTGAAAAACTAAGTGTATACTTTGACCATTCCCTTAATTCCTGGTGAAGAAGGATAATGCTAGGATTAGGATACTGACCTTGCTGAAAGCTCTCATATAATCAGGAGAGAATAGTAATCAATGTGTCAATCACTCCTTATCCTGGTTCTAAGTTATACCTTAGTACAAATTACGCCAACTCAGTGCGATGTTTGATTCCACTGTACTTCATACAGGCTATTTAGCTTAATTTGAAAGGAAAATGTATACTAAAGATTTCTATTTCTTAACTTTTCCTGTAGAAAAATAATATCCAAAGTATAAAGTCGATGTACCTTTGAGAAAGACACTTAACCCTAATTGCTCCTGTGGCGGCAGGTAGCCTAGTGGTTAGAGCGTTGGGCCAGGTTGCTGGATCGAATCCCCGAGCTGACAAGGCAAAAACAAAATCTGTCGATCTGCTCCTGAGCAAGGCCGTTAACCCACTGTAGACGTGGATGTCGATTAAGGCAGACCGCCGCACCATTCAGAGGGGTTGGGTTAAATGAGGAAGACACATTTCAGTTGAATACATTCAGTTGGACAACTGACTAGGTATCTCCCTTTCCTGTAAGTAAGTAATGTGTACACGCTTAAGGTAAAAAAAATATATGTTTTGAGCAAAATTGTGTTTTTTTTAGACAACTGCAAACTTCAAGAGTCGACAATTCAAGTCGTTTGTCTGAGTTTACTCTGATGTCGTCTGGCCCCCTCCTTACTTGTGGGAACAATAGAGGAGTAATGGAGGAGCAATGGAACCCACCCGACCACCTTGTGCCATGTCATACCTGAAACATCTATTGAGATGTGCCTTTAAGTAAATCAAGTGGTCAATGAGGCGAAAAGGAGACTGGAGTGCATATTCAAAGACTATTAAAACTATATTTGGAGCTTGGTTACATGGACAAGCTTGTGATCCTTACACTTGTGTTGACAGTTTTCAGTGTTTTATTGGAATATTATAATTACTCAAAGTGTTTTCAGAATTGATTTCTGGGGACTAGGAAAATAAAGTGATTTAGAAGCTTACATTTTCTTGGGAAATTAAAAGACAACAAAGTGAGTATTTTTCTAATAATATTAGAAAGTAAAATAAAATAGATCGGATGGATATAACAAATACTGCCTTTAATGAAATAACAAGCCACAATCTCTAATGCTGAAAATAATACCTTGTCAATATGTGACACCTACATACTACAATATGATCGCATAATATATTACAAATTCTCTAGGCTAATAGTGAGTGTAAATATCCAAACCCATCCAACCTGACAGCTATACATCCAGAAAGTAAGTCATCTAAAGATTATGATCTGTATGTCTTGATACTTCGCAGGGAAATTCTCCTTTTGATGTTCCGTTCATTCTAAGAACCCTCAGGGTTCAGACAGCACTACTTGCAACGGCATTCTAATGATTACAATCTTTAATGGTTTCTTTCATTTGTAATGTTGTATCACATCGCCATCTAGTGGTTGTAAAGTTGTATGATTCTACCCACTCACAAAGCAAACATGTCCTCAACACTGACATAAACACACTGGCCAGATCAGGAATAGTATGCTCGAAACTTTTTAAAACATACATACATTTTTAAATGCACTCCCCTCTGTATGTGTTTGGACAGTGAAGTAAAAATGTCGAATTTGGCTCTATACTCCAGCATTTTGAATTTGAGACAGTACAGAATGCCAACTTTTATTTGGGATATTTTCCATAGAGATCCTATTACATTACAATTAAATGTAGTATTCTAATTCCTATGGTATTTTCATTAATATCTGTTCTAACGTTTATAAATGAAAGCACTTTGTGTTCCTAGTCCGCCCCATTTGAAGAAGTCATAAGTATTTGGACCAATTCACTCAGTGTATTAAAGTAGTCAAAAGTCTGGTATTTGGCCCCATATTCCTTGCACTCAATGACTACATCAAGCTTGTGACTCTACAAACTTGTTGGATGCATTTACAGCTTGTTTTGGTTGTGTTTTGCCCAATGGGAAGTCAATGGTGATTAATGGACTGTGTCATTTCTGTCACTTTTACTGTAAGTAAAAATAAAAGACGTTTCTGAACACTTCTACGTGAACGTGGATGCTACCATGATTGAGAATAATCATCAATGAATAGTGAATGATGAAAGTTACAGAGGGACAAAGATCATATCCCTGAAAAATGCTAACAGGTTAGCATGTTTTGTTGTAGCCTCTAACTTTCGCACTACCTTATCCATGATTCATTCATGACTTTTCTTAATCATGGCATTATCAGAATTATTTAGAAGAAGAGTTCAGAAACATCTAACATACTCACTTACAAAGAAAATTACTCCAGTCATTATTCACCATTCAGTTCCTATTGGGCAAAACATCACTCAAGGTTAATTGCGTAATGCCGGTTCTCTGAGAATATGAGTGAGATGTCTCACTATGGAAGAACCAATCACACACGTCTGCCGGAGTCAGACATGTCGAGTGGCGAATGAGCTGAGCCCCTCCCTCTTTATAAGGAGCCATGTGCACTCGCCCCACCATCTGTTATTCTCAAGCATGTCTCTCTTCCTTGCGCTATTGCGAGCAGGAAAATGCGGTGCGACATCTCACTCATACTCTCAGCGAACCGGGCTTACGCAAGTAACCTTGAGTTCTCTTTCAAATACTAGTTTCAATGACCCACTATGGGATACAGCCAACTCCCATTCAGCAGACAGACTCTCCGAAGCCAAGGCAGTCGCTACAGTCACCCTTCAAGAGGCTCTGACACTGAGGACTGTATGTGCCAATGAAGGTGCAGTGAAATCCAGTCAGTAAAACTGAAAAAATATATGCAGGGTGGCCAAACATGCCGCATCATAAATCTCTTGTACAGAAATGCCTTTGAACAGTGCACAAGAGGTAGCGATACCTCTGGTGGAATGAGCCCTCAGGCCTTCTGGGGGCTGTAAACCCTTGCCATTATAACCCAGTATAATAGCCTCCATAGTCATTGAGGACACAAAGAATTGATCTCTCTTTCATAATGCTCTCTTTCTATCCAAGTAAATGTGCAAAGCGCGAACTGGACACAAACGGTGGAGACGCTCCTCCTACGTAGAAGAGAAGGGCAGCGGGTGGAAAGCCAAAAGCTCTTGATGAGGCAATTATAAGTATTGCCGACCTAAGTCATAAAGGTGGGGTTAGGTAGAAAAGTTACCTTGGAAAACCCTGGGGCAAACTGTAGGCACAATTGGTGGACTGACAGTGTGTGCATCTCACTCACTCGCTTTGCAGATGTAAAAGCAATCAAGTAAAGCAGTTTTGAAGGAGATATTTAATCTACACGCATTCCTGCGCCTCTAAAGGCTGCTGCAAAATAGCCTGAAGCACAATAGACAGATCTCAAGATGGGGCTAAAGGCTTGGAGACTGTAAGCGACGATCCCCCTTCATAAAACAGCACTGGTAAAGGAATGATCTGCCTTAGGTCACACCACTTCTCAAAACCGCACCACTTGTTAACATACAGTGAGCATGTAGAAGGGGCTCTGGCACTCTGGATAGTCTCAATGACTGAGTGGCAAGCTTGTCACATCACATTCAGATCCATCGTCTTACGGGCCAGGCCCATAGGGCCAGAGTTTCTGGGTGAGGGTGGAAAATCTCTGTTCGCTTAGGTCAGAAGATCCCTGCCAGGGCTGGTTGTAAATAAGGAGAGTGATCTCTGCTAACCAGAGCTTCCCTGGCCATTGAGGGGCTACTACAATGAGGGATAAGCCTTGTTCCCTCGCTCTGACTAGTATCAGGCATAGAGGAGGAAAAGCGTATACCATCACCTTTAGCCCGAGAGGGGATGGCCTTGCCATGTTAGCTAGCCTGTTTTACACCGTCTCGTAGACTGGATCACCACAGGTTGGGACTGGTTCAGTTAGTAGGCACCAAGCAACTTAATGCTAGGCAAACTAAATATGAGAGCTAATCTAGCTATTGGCAGATGGTGGTTAGCTAGCTAGCATTCACTGTGAGGGCTAGTAGCGTAGCTAAAGCTAGCAAAGGCCGGTACTCAGTAAAACCTTACAACACTCGCAGGACTCATTTGAGTACTGCATAAGCATGTTTGTTTCACATGGCATACGTGGGCCCATGATAACTTTGGGAGTAAAGTATTCAATTCAAATCAAATTTTATTTGTCACATGCACTGAATACAACAGGTATAGACCTTACAGTGAAATGCTTACTTACATGCCCTTGCTAACCAAGTTATACGTGTGCTAGTCAACGCTTAGCTGTGAGGCTGTGGTGTTAGCTAGCAAGTGTTCCCCTTGTTGGCTAGCGCCGCACAAGGCGAAGAAAAACATGTGAATAGCGTTGTAGAATAGATTCTCTTTTGACCATAGCACATTGAGGTGTAACTGGTCAGATTAGCCAACAAAACGAGTGAATGTTAAATGCACAAAACGAGAGAAGAAAGCTGGCTTTCCAGCATCCTTGAGTCACAATCGCAAGAGCGGGGGGGGGTTCAAGTGCCTGCCTGAGGCGGATTAGCAGTGGCCATAATTCATTGAACCAGAGAGTCTGGTCATGCCACTGTTACCCTTCCTTTCGCTCTAATTCGTGGGAAAAGGCCTGCTAATCCAGTAGTGCCTGCTGTGAATTTAGCCTTGATAGGCATGAGCTAGCTCATTAGATGCCTCGTGGCTAATGGCTAGCTGAAGTGAGTACTGTGTATAAATGCTAAAGCTGTGGGGCTAATGTAGGCGTTAGCTAGCTAGCAACCAACTTGTGTGGTTAGCTTGCTAACGTTCGCCTCACGGGCTAATAGCCTAGCTAGTTTAGCACAATGCTAGCAGAAGACAAGCGTGTTGCAGCGTAGTTCTTCAGTGAACATAGAGGCTCGCTTGACTGCCGAGCTGTAAAGCTGGGTCGGTCAGTTTAGTCAACACAAAACGAGTCAACGTAGGTTGAGCTAAACGAGAGAGGAGAGCTAGCAATTCTACCCTCTGTACAGGTAGAAAGAGCAAGTGGTGGTTAGCTGGCCTTACAGCTAGCTAGACGGGTTAGCAAGGCTTTGTGGCCTAAGCTGGCCAAGTCTTAGTCGTGTGACGCTAGCTACAACTGGAGACTTAGAGCAAGTAGAAAATAGCGAAAAGCTAATTCTACTCTAAGCAAAAACATTCCTTTTGATCAGTACTCAACATGAAGGACGAGAGCGGGGGCACTACGTTGAGCAGCGTTAACCTCGCGGTTCGCCTGAGAACAGTTAAGCAGGAAGACAGTGATCAAGTCGTGCTGAGGAGAGCTTAGAGAGCATAGTGTTCTTTGCAAGGAAGAGAACGAGAGTAACTAGAGGATGGAGCAAGGGGCGCCTTATGAAGAGGGAGGGGCTCACCTCATTCGCCACTCGATCTGTCTGTCTCCGACAGACGTTGTGTGATTGGTTCTTCCATAGTGATCCTCCTATTCAGCGAATCCCAGAGTGACACATCAAAACTAGTATTTGAAAGAGAACCCAACACAACCAAAACAAACTGCAAATGCATCCAACAAGTTTGTAGAGTCACAAGCTTGATGTAGTCATTGTGTGCTAGGTACAGTATATGGGACCAAATACCAAACTTTTGACTACTTTTATACACTAAGTGAATTTGT
Organism: Brachymystax lenok tsinlingensis; assembly: GCA_030435695.1. NCBI lineage: Eukaryota > Metazoa > Chordata > Actinopteri > Salmoniformes > Salmonidae > Brachymystax > Brachymystax lenok. The sequence continues at coordinate 12,884,296 of CM059801.1, forward strand.
CCAAATACTTATGACTTCTTCAAATCGGGGGACTAGATTTAGAAATGAAAGCACTTTTATATACGGTAAATCAGATATGTATGAAAACTACTGTATGCACTAAAGGGTAGAAAGGTGCTACTTACACAGTGAATGTGCTATACTTACCTGAAGACCACTGGGGATCAGAATGTGGCACCCTATTCAATAAAGTGCACTACTTTCGACCAGGGCCCTGAGCAAAAGTAGTGCACTATATAGGGAATAGAGTGTGATTTCAGACACAATCTATGACTAGTGTAGGAGTAGAGACACTCACCTGTTTGATGGGTATGGCCCTTCCACTGCCTATGCTATCTGTTTTACTGTCAGTGGTCTTTGCCTGTTCACTGTTGGCTTTCCGTGACTGCAAGGAAACAAGAGAGTCAGTCGGTCACTGGAAAAAACATGGAGGGGGGAAGATGGGGAGATGGGAGTTGAGTAAGGTGCATGTATCGAGATGAGCGTGGGGGTCAGAGGTAAGAATGTTTGGAGGTTGGGGTGTGTGGGATGTGTGTGTGTGTGGAGAGCGGTTGGGAGGCGAACTCAACATCGCAAAACAAAACTCTCAACAACAACAAAAGCTTTGAAAATAAACAAACAAGCAGACCAGCGTAACGTACAGCGGTAACATTTACATGCGTGCAGTAATAAAAAAAAGACCAGACCAGAACAGACCAGACACTGAAGAAACATCCCAACACATAATAGGTAGTAGACCAAAAGACGACCACACATTGAGTCATGACTCAGTCCTGTAAACCCATGGGAGATCCATCCCTCTGTTAGGCCCACAGTGGACCCTTCCAGATCAGAGAGGAACACCCCTCTCTTAGGCCCACAGTGGGCCTTTCTAGGTCAGTCCAAATCAAGTTAAGGCCCAGCTGGGCCGTTTTGCATAGATACATTGACAAGTCAAGTTGAAACGCAATAAAAAGGAGAAAAGGCAGGTTGGGGGGAAAAGAAGGTTATTATGAAGAAAGTTATCATATAGGAGTTTCATATAGCGTTTCCTTTCAAATTCCTATTGGAACACCAGGAGGGAAAATACATTTCAAGTCATTCACAGTGTTAGGGTTAGAAGTACAGCTGCAGTTGAACATAGTCATTAAAAACAACAGTGGAACACATCAGTGAACAGGTGCAGCAGCACATTTCACCAACATCTGCTGCAAACACATTACATTTCAAATGACAGACTGTGGAGGGAAAAATAGTTGAGCAGTGAAAATACAGTATTACCCCATTTTCTGACAAACACAGTTACTTGTACACAGAATATCCCCAAAGCACGGACTAACAGATGAAATACAGGAAATGTCACTCATAACCAACAGACAAGACTGTTATGGTCTCACTCAGAACAGGATGAAGGGATGCCCAATCAATCGCCAATGGAGAGAGGTAGAGTCTGAGTTCAAGTAAACCAACTCTGGTTTATAATTTTCAACATTTTATTTTTTTATTCTGATTATTTTAGTTTCTATACAGACACCATACAAATCAAGTCACAGGTTTCACTCCCAAATAAGATCAACAGAATGAGCCAAACATTGCAGTTCCCACAAAATAGGATGGACAATAAAGGCATTATTTTTATATATATTTCATATATGTATATAATATACTTTCTATAGAGTACCATTGTAAATAAAATACAATACAAGATATACAGAAGTCTTATATTTGTCAATCCGTAAATTATATAAAAACGATTATGGAATAAGTTCATAATCTTCATACCAAACCCAAATTGAAATAAAAAAATAAATTTAAAAAAAGTAAATAAATATCAATAATAAAGGATGGAGAAATGGATAATTCCAAATCATAGTAAATAAAATAAATAGACACTACATTCATACAAGTCGGTGCAATCCATTTCCCATTAGTTATTCATTATTCTGTATGATACCACTTGTGCCTGACGCCCTACTAAAATTTTTATGAAGGCCTTCATAAAACTACCCAAATTCACCTAACATACCCTTATTTAAGTTTGCCACATATTCAAGTCCATTCAAGACTTTCCCTGAAAAGAAAGAGAAATGAAAGAAAAAAGGATGAAAAGAAAGGGGGGGTAAACAACAATGTACTTGGCACCTCTAGTCCTTGAGTCCTTGTTTTATGGCAAAAGGCAGTGTGATGTCATGTAATGGGGCCGTGTCCTTTGAGTGGTTGAATTATAATTCCAAGCGTGACTTGACTGTACTGTACACAGACTGTTTGTAAGGATGTGAAGCAAGGTGGGCTTGAAGGACGTGGTGGGAGGAATGGGGGGCATTTCCAGCAGAGAAGAGTTCCTACAGTCTGTCACAATCCAGAGTGTGAACGTGACTGTTTTTACTTTGAGCATGAACTGACTCCCAAATCTACTCAGCAACTTCCAATGTTACATGTTGCTTTTTTTGTCACAAAGTTCTATGGTTTCCATAGTGCACCTCCCGACGGAACAATTACGCAAAGGGGGTACTAGGGCAAAGCAGCAAAAACGCTCTAGTCCCCAGTCATTTCTCCTCCCTATTGGGTATGACAGGCCAGAGGGACAACTCATTGGGGTGAAATGTGCTTTTTTGATAGCACAGCGCTCTTAATGCGGAAGGAGTTGGAAAGCCCTTTTTGTCGAAGAAAGGTTGGAAAATTAGCACGGATCTGCAAATATCAACAACAACAAAAAAACATTCCAGAAGGTTATTCTTTTGTTTACTTTAGAGTGGACATCCAGTACAAAAGGAACTAAAATGTCTGACAATTATTATGGGAGTTGATGGATATGGGGTTTAGATGTGGCCAAAACAAATAGAAAAAATATGCAAAAAGGTATTTGTCATGACGGTGCTTTTGAACATAGCGAAATAAGAAAAATGCCTCAAACACCTCAGAAAATATATGAGATATGCCAAAACCTATTGATATGGTTACTAAACCATGGAAGCACTAGGAAATAATTTCTGTGTACTCAGCTGACACCTAGTGGCCATTACTAGTCATGACAGAAGTGGGCTGAGGGTGATGATAATGGCTGGTGAGACTGACTGACTGACTGACTGGTGATGAAGGTGGTGAATAAACGGTGGATACGTCTTTATGAGTAAAGATTTTAGGACGTTTGAGAAATAAAAGCTCCAAAAGAGGCAGATTCACCAGTCAATTTGCAATGCACTAAATAAAGCTCAATATTTAAAAATAATCAAAGTAGCCTCAGCTAATTCTAATATTCCAATGGTACCCAGTGCCCACTAAATCTATAGTCAGTAACCTAAATCAATTATATTCATAGTTTAATTATAGTTCAACATGAGTTGTTGGCAATAGCCTACACACAAAAAAATAAAAACGTGAACTTTTGAGATGAGTCTACTTCAAAGCACTTCAGACACCCAAATCTGACTAGAGAGCATGACATCTAATTAGATCGTGCACTGGGATACAGAGTAGTTTATGTGGTCACTGTTAGTACTATGAATTTTTCCCTCAGCCACCTTAGACTACGCATGTAGAACAGTAATACATTGCTTTAGAATGTATCATACAGCCAATACACGGTCATATCTAAACTGAAATATATCAAACAGAAAAAATATTGGGAAAATGTGCCTAGCATATTCTAACTAGCAATACTGTGAGTACAACACCTTGTGGATTTATGAATATGACCGCAAAGTTAGCCACAGTGTTGTTTCTGATTAGTTGAGTGTGTTTTTGAAAGGTCTTTCTATCTGGTCGACCAGCCCACAAAACCCCTTAAGAAAAGGAAAGTGAAACCAAAAGGGTTGGGAGAGAAATAGACACTATTGTGTTGTATAACCTATCAAAATAACGCACAACGTTAAGGCTTCTTCTCTATCCTGACTACAACTCTCCGACTGAATCAAAAATGGTTAGGGATCACAACTACCCACTACTATGATCAGAAGAGGTGGCATTGCAAGTGTTATAATACTGACTTGCTAACTATCTGTGGCCAGAGAGAGAGATGTTCAGGACTACTGTATTGTGTATGGCGTGTTAATAATTCTAGTACCTCAAGAGGTACTCCAAATTGAGATTGATGAAAAAGCAAAGTGAGAACGGATAGTCTTATCGTGGATGCTGCTTGGTAAACAAAACTTAACTTTTTCTCTTGTATTGTAAAAATGGCAAAAATCCTTCCTCTCCTGTGCTCTTGAAGTGTCATTTGGGAAATGGAGAGTCGACCCCCACCCTTTGTTTCTCCTCCCTCCACCCATCTTCTGCCCCTCCCTGTCCCTCCAGACTCCCGACTTGCCGCTCCTCAGAAGGTCATGAGCTGAAACTCCCGCTCAGCCTGCCAGTCGGGCACCCACACGGGATAAGTGGCATGCTTGGGCATCTCCATGATGCGGACAGGCAGAGGCTCATGTCTCTGGTGAACAGGGTTAGTCACTACCTAGCAGGGGGAGGGAGAAGACAAGGGGAGCTACTAACTGACAGACAATCTGCACTGCTCTGCTGCCCAGAGCCCCGCGATGGCTACCACAGTAGCTGGGGTAGGGGGAGATGGGAGAGGTTAGTGGAAGTGGGGGGGCTGGGCTGGGGTAGGGGGAGATGGGAGAGGTTAGAGGAAGTGGGAGGGGCTGGGGTAGGGGGGAGATGGGAGAGGTTAGAGGAAGTGGGAGGGGCTGGGGTAGGGGGAGATGGGAGAGGTTAGAGGAAGTGGGGGGGCTGGGGTAGGGGGAGATGGGAGAGGTTAGAGGAAGTGGGAGGGGCTGGGGTAGGGGGAGGTGGGAGAGGTTAGAGGAAGTGGGAGGGGCTGGGGTAGGGGGAGGTGGGAGAGGTTAGAGGAAGTGAGGGGACTGGGGTTAGGGGTAGAAGGCAGAGGTAAAGGAAGTGAGGGGACTGGAGTTAGGGTTAGAAGGCAGAGGTAGAGGTACGAAAAAGTGAACCTGGGAAAGGGATGGAGGTAGGTTGGAGCAGGAGAGGCTGGGGTAGAAGTAAGAGAAAGGGAGGCTAAGGATAGAGGGGAAGAGATGGAGCTGGGGAAGCTGAGGAAAGTACAGCGGTTAGTGCAAGGCTCTCAATGGTATGAAAGGTTAGAGCTGCGTCACGGGATTGAATAAGGGCAATTCAGGTAGAAGCTAGAGTAAGGATAGAGGTTTAACTAAGGCTATCAGAAGTATGGGTAATTGGAAGAGGGTTGAGCAAGTCAAGCTGTGGTAAGTACACTGGTTAGTGCCAGAGGACAAAGATAAGAGCTGGGATATTTGGGGTAAGGGCAAAGGTTAGAAAAGGGATATCTAGAGTAAGGTAGGGGCGGAGGAAGAAGCGAGGGAGAGCATGCATTATCTGACTCTGTAGTGACTGAAAGGGTTATAGTCTGTCCCTGACTTTTAGTTTAGTTTAGTGTGGTTGGGTAGGGTAGGGGGGAAGTTGCATTGCTGGCTTTGCTGGGGTGTAGCCTTGCCTCACCCTTTCTCTCCCCCAATAGGGAGTCACTGCAAAGAAAGGATCTAGTAAAAATAAGAGGGGTAGGGAGGGAGGCCAAAGATTGAGACAGAGGGGCCAGGAGGAGGGGATAAGTGAAAGATGAGTAACTCGTGAGCATTTACTTTCAATTGGAAAGGAAAGGGAAATGTTACCAACATAACAAAGGTTTTAAAAAGCTGAGATATTTTTCCACAGTGCTTATAGCTTTGATATTTGCTTTAAAATAAGAAAACAAAATGAAGCATTTTTTTCATAGTATGGGTTCAAAATATAACCCAGGTGGCAACCAGCAACCGTTATCCTTATAATTTGTTTCTCCTTTGCCCACTTTTGTTGGTTGTATAAGGAGTAAACCAGGAAGGCTTTCTGTGGCTGTATCTGATACAGCCAGGAAGTGGGCGGCTTTGTCTTTGTCTCCCTCTGGTGGACAGTGTGTGTGCGATACTGCGCCCTCTAGTAGTGCGAGTGGGTGTTGCTCTGCATCAGCTGCCGCATACTTACTGTGAAGATGTTGGAGCGGCGCTTGGACTGCTTGCGGATGGGTGTGGGCGTGTTGGAGGCGGCGATGGTCTCGATGCGCATCTCCCTCTGGCTGATGCTGGGAGTGGAAGGCACCGAGGAGGAGTAGTCACTGAACGCACCCCCGCCATTCGCCGCCTGGAAGAGGAGAGATGAAGACGGAGAGAGAGAGAGGACAAACTAGTCAGTTAAAGAAGGTAGGATGTGAGAAAACTGAATCATAATATATAGTTTATGTAGGCTACTGTATGCTCTGTATTTTCAGTAGTTTACAGCCTATTTCTTGCTGCATGCGCCAATTGCACAGAAGAAGCTCATTGTTTTTCCTGACCACGAAACCTGACAAGTAATATCCTAAAACTAGGGCCCTGAATTTTTCCTGTTCCGGTCACATGGTCAGGAAAAACTCCTGGCCCTAGTTAGAAATATTCTGGCAGGGGGTGTGGCCTCACCTGGTTAATATGCACAGAGGGGAGGGATGCGTTGGGGACTGATGAGTGGCTAGGCGAGTTGGGTAGTGACTTGCACGGACCAATAGACAGCTGCTGCTTTTTCCTCAGAGCCACCACCTTCTGGGCAACTGGTGTGAGAGAAAGAGAAACAGACAAACAACAGAGGGTTAGGAATCCAACACAACATCAACAAGTCCACTGATATTAACCACTTTTTAGCAATTATCTTTTCAAATCAGGTAATACGTTACATAAGGGGAAATGAACCTTATACAGTTCTCCAGAGCATCTCCATTTCCATCTCCAAAATACTATTGCGACATGATGTTCAGAGAAATTAGCCTGTCTTAAGCCCAGGGAGATCTGTGCTGTGATGTTAACCAAATGAGACTGTCAGGTGTAGTACAGAGGGACCTGATTGGCCATGCAGACAGCGTAGGCAGCCGCCCATCACTTCACTGTACACTCCAGCAGGAGCGGGATCTGTGATTCTGCATGACGTGAATGAGGGCCGAGGGAGAGAGAAGAGTTTAAGTCTGTCTGACAGCTGGGGAGCATATTGGTATTGATAGCTAAAGTAGCATGGAAAATGGGGAATGGAGGAGCCGCTCGATCTCCAGACACAAACACTTTCACGTTTTTTAATTATGTCAAAGCAAGCAATTAATACAGTGGGGAGACTGCAAGGCTCCGTGCGTCAACAAGCAACGAAAGGAGAAAGTGAAAGCTGCGTTACGTATTCATAAAGTTTGGTAAAGAGATTGTTTGGGGACTATTTAAAAGTTGTTGTTAAAAAGACCCAGCAGGGTCTTGTACTATGGCAATCAGGACCGGATGTTGTTGTTCAAATGAAGGTTGTCATAAGTTCAGAGGTAAGTTCTCCTTGAACACACACGTTTCTCTCTCTCAAAGCAGACATGAGTTTCTTCTTGGCTATTGGCACTGTGTTGAAAATAGTCATATCTTTCTGCCCATTATATATTTCTTACCAATAGCCTTTCCATTGACATCAAATTGCCATTTATAACATGAAAGGCTCAAGCATCTGCTACGGAAGGTTGGATACTGGATAGCAGTAGAAACACTGTGGGCGGACATTGGCCTATACAATGATACACTGTAGACCATATTATTGTAATCCTGATCGCAAGGATCCACAGGGGTCCACATTCTATTCAGAGAGGTTGGGTTAAATGCGGAAGACCCACTTCAGTTGAATAAGTTCAGTTGGACGACTAACTAGGTATCCCCCTTTCCCTTTCCTTTCCTAGTCCCAGCCCAGCACTGACACTTCTCATTTAGCTTATCAAGGGTAGATTCGTTAGTTATTAGGCTAGCTACATTATGTCCCCAATGCCCCAGCCCTTACCATCTTGGAAGACTCTCTCCACATTGAGGCCGTAGGTGGAGCAGGTCTCGTAGTAGGTGGAACGCTTCAGGTCGTTGGACAGCTTCCTGGCCCGTGAGTCATCGATCACTCTGGGGTTGGCAGCACTGATGGCATCTGGGGAAGGACAAAAATGACCAACAAGAATGTAATATTGTTCTGAGGTAATTTGCGCGGGATTATGTACAGTGCATTCAGAAAGTATTCAGACCCATTGACTTTTTCCACATTTTGTTATGTTACAGCCTTATTCTAAAATTGATTCAATTGTTTTTTCCCCTTATCAATCTACACACAATACCCATAATGACAAAGTAACAGGTTTTTTGAAATTTTAGCAAATGTATTAAAAATAAAAAAAGTATTCAGACCCTTTACTCAGTACTTTGTTGAAGCACCTTCCGGCAGTAACTACAGCCCAAGTCTTCTTGGGTCTGACGCTACAAGCTTGGCACACCTGTATTTGGGGAGTTTCTCCATTCTTCTCTGCAGATCCTCTCAAGCTCTGTCAGGTTGGATTGGGAGCGTCGCGGTACAGATATTTTCAGGTCTCTCCAGAGATGTTCGATCAGGTTCAAGTCCGGGTCACTCAAGGACATTCAGAGACTTGTCCCGAAGCCACTCCTGTGTTGTCTTGGCTGTGTGCTTAGGGTCCTTGTCCTGTTGGAAGGTTAACCTTCGCCCCAGTCTGAGGTCCTGAGTGCTCTGGGGCAGGTTTTCATCAAGGATCTCTGTACTTTGCTCCGTTCATCTTTCCCTCAATTCTGACTAGTCCTCCAGTCCCTGCCTCTGAAAAACATCCCCACAACATGATGCTGCAACCACCATGTTTCACCGTAGGGATGATGCCAGGTTACCTGCAGATGTGACGCTTGGCATTCAGACCAAAGAGTTCAATCTTGGTTTCATCAGACCAGAGAATCTTGTTTCTCATGGTCTGAAAGTCCTTTAGGTGCCTTTTTGCAAATTCCAAGTGGGCTGTTATGTGCCTTTTACTGAGAAATGGTTTCTGTCTGGCCACTCTACAATAAAGACCTGATTGGTGGAGTGCTGCAAAGATGGTTGTCCTTCTGGAAGGTTCTCCCATCTCCGCAGAGGAACTCTGGAGCTCTGACAGAGTGACCATCGGGTTCTTGGTCACCTCCCTGACCAAGGCCCTTCTGCCCCGATTGCTCAGTTTGGCCGGGCGGCCAGCTCTAGGAAGAGTCTTGGTGGTTCCAAACTTCTTGGGGCCCTTCAATGCTGTAGAAATGTTTTGGTACCCTTCCCCAGATCTGTGCCTCGACACAATCCTGGCTCGGAGCTACACGGCCAATTCCTTCTACCTCATGGCTTGGTTTTTGCTCTGACATGCACTGTCAACCTTATATAGATAGGTGTGTGCCATTCCAAATGATGTCCAATTTAATTGAATGTACCACAGGTGGACTCCATTCAAGTTGTAGAAACATCTCAAGGATGACAGAATGCATCTGAGCTTAATTTCATTAGAATCCCCGAGCTGACAAGGTAAAAATCTGTCGTTCTGCCCCTGAACAAGGCAGTTATCACACTGTTCCTAGGGCGTCATTGAAAATAAGAATTTGTTCTTAACTGACTTGCCTAGTTAAATAAAGGTTAAAAATATATATATAAAAAAATGATAATTATTATTAAAAAAAATTGAGCCTCATTGGAAAGAGTCTGAATACTTAAGTAAATAAGGTATTTCAGTTTTTTCTCAAAACCTGTTTTTGCTTTGTCATTATTGGGTATTGTGTGTAGATTGATGAGGAAAAAGGTTTATTTAATCAATTTTAGAATAAGGCTGTAACGTAACAAAATGTGGAAAAAGTCAAGGGGTCTGAATACTTTCTGAATGCACTGTATGTGAAAACCCACACTAAAGTCTCAAGTCTATGCTAAAACTAAGGCCCTTAGTTCTTCCTGGTCAGGGCACAAAGTCAAAACTCCCAGCCTACTTACATCTTTATGTCAGGTGTATGGTAACAACTGGCTACCTCCAACCCACAAACTACCACTATGGGATGAAGCTAACAATCCAAACCATATCCATACCTTAAGGAACTTGCTAGTTAAATCAAAGTTCAATATAAATACCTTGCGTCCCGACCAGGACCATGGGGACCTCTGCTGTGTTCCTGTAGCTGGACAGACGCAGGAAGTAGTTGTAGACTGTCTGGAAACTGATCTCATCCTCCAGACTGAAGACAAACACCACAGCGTCTACCCACGCCGCAAACTGCAGAGGACACACAAACAGAACTCAGGCTTGATAGGATTCACAAAAACACCAACCTACTGAATGTGTGTGTGTGTGTGTGTGTGTTTGGGTGGGTGGCACTGTCTGGATCTGGGAGGACCTGACTGTGTGGCCAAGAGGTATCGGGTAACCGGAGCGGCTTCACTTGTGTATATTTATTTTTTGATGTAAAAGAGAGAACAATTTTTTCACATTAAAATAAATCTAGCCCTATTGAGCTGTTCACATCAAAAGGAATTTCAATCATTTGATCATGGTGAACCAGAACCACCTGAAACATAATTATATTATGAATCCCCTGATTGTTTTTTGAATTAATAACCAAAGCAATTTAATGTCAACTTAATGAACAAATGAAGCTTAATGAATAAAGTTCACCTTTGTAACAGCTTTGAAATATGCATTACTCTTTCCGACTCAATATTATTATTACTATTATTATTATTAGCATGCAACCAGTGGAGGCTGCTGAGCCGATAATGGCAGGAATGCAGCAAATAAGGCAGTCATTTATCTTATAACTTGTCCTTGTGGTAAAAATGATGTGGGTAAAACAAAGCCTGAATTAAAAGTACGTATCTCGGAGCATCGTAGCACCATTAGGTGCAAAAACTTGACTTACCCAGTTGCGGCCCATTTTTTTGGAAGCAAACCACTCGATTTCGTCTCTGCGTTATATTGGCATTGAACATGTCACCCTCCCTAGGAGAGGGGGTGACCTCGACAATTTATTTTTAAAACGAGAGGCTGCCTGGATCTTTAATTTAAAGACCCTCGCTCCCTTCGGTCTCAACATAGACTTTGATCTGAAACCATTCTTGTGATTGTGACTTTGCCATTGTGATTGTTTGTAGGCTTATGTAGCCTAAATCTAATCTATGATCGTTTGCTATCCATTTTTTTTTTGTATGTTCTTTGTATGCCATTTTAATATCTCAGAATTAATCAATGATATTAGGCCACACTTGGCCATGATTACAGACACCTGTGTGTGTCCTTTGACACTATATAAACGAGTCACCCCGCAGTGTTTGTGATTATACCCTGATGAAGACAGCTTGCCTGTCGAAACGTTGGACATAAAATATTTTTTGCATCTGAGCTCCTAGAGTGTGCGGCTCTTCTTTATTTTCAAGTTTTCCACTCCGCTAGCCAGCACCTCGCCTATATAGGTGTGCATTTCTTTTTCTTCTAGATTGTTCAATTCATTTGATACCATTCCACCGATTCCGCTCCAGTCATTACCACAAGCCCGTTCTCCCCAATTAAAGTGCCACCAACCTCCTGTGCATGGGAGTGGCTTCAGTTCCATATTTGTGCAGGAGAGGGCAGTGTAGCGACAGCATTGTAATGACAGGGCCTGTGTTACTGTAATGCCTGTGTCGCCAGCTACTAGTGGGAATATCAATGAAATCTCAAATATGGCTATTACAACCCAGTGTCCCATGTTATCGGAAGGTGGAACCTGTTTTCCCCTGCACCATTCCACAAACCTAATCTCCTAGTGCATCACCAGGGAGATAAGAAAGGAAGTGGTTTCCCTTGGGCAGCAGAATAAGGTAATCATAATCACAACTGCTTCTGAGAAAGTAGTTACGGAGGAGAGAGAGCCCAAGCACTAACAGTGTATCCACCTCCACCTCCCTCCATTTAGTCATTCAGCAGCATTCATATCTATGAAATTAATCCGACCTGGGTTTAAATACTACTTGAAATAATGTCAAATACTGTGCTTGATTGAGCTTACCTGTTGCAATGGAACCAATAGAATAGTCACAAAATAACAAACCCCACCCACCTGGCACTCCAGGCAGGTAAACACCATAAAACACTAAAAACTCCATAAAGCAAACACTAAACGTATTTTGGAAGATTTCAAAAAGTATTTGAACACGGGTCTAGAATGGATGGGGAGATCAAGCGTTCGGTTCAGAGTCACAGCTTCAGCTGAGCCTCCAGTGAGTGGGAACGTAATGAAGGCCTTTAATTATGCTGCGCTAATTACACCCAGCTAGGAACGGAGCTACAGTCATTTCCATTCCTATCTCTGGGACTGGGAGCAACATTAGCATAATGCTAGCATAGCTCTGCCTGTGAGCCAACCTTGCTAAGCCAGGGAGAGGGCAGGTATCAATGACTGTTTCATCATCACAAATCCCCAATGGTGGGGTTGGAGTGCCAGGATGCTTTCACTCCAAAGCCTCTCCAGAGAGATTCCAAAAAATAGGAAAATGAGGCCTCCAGAGAGAGACAGACATAAAATGGCTCAGCCAAGAGCATCACCACACCATGTTTTCCCTAATTACTGAATGAGTACCTGGCATAGAGGCACATTCGCTAGTCCTATCAGACATTGTAATTTGTATCATATAAAGAACCAAAGCTAGAGTCTGGTAACCATATTTATTTTAGAAATGTTTAGCTTCGTATTTCTTTGGTTTGATAATGCCAACCTAGCCTTGCGAGCCATCCGGATCTCGCAAGGTCAAAGCCAATTTATGCTTGATCTAAAAATGTGGTCGGAGGCTCCATATTGAGGGTGTGACACAATTGCGGAACCTCCAGAGACACGCAGAGGCCAAATTGAGCTCCTTACCGCATCGCCGTGCACCTACCAAAGCTATTTGATTGATTCCCCCCGCTCCCCCCCTACCTCGGGCTTCCAATGGGGAGACCTGAGGTCAACCTATCCCCGCCCCCCTCCCCACCTCGTAGTAGTCCAATGTTGCCAACTTAGCGACTTTGTCTGACATTTTTTTAGCGACTTTTTCTGGTGTTATTCGTGTTATTGGAGACTCTGCAGGTATCGTTCTTACTCTTCTCAACGAGCAGCGGGTGCTGCCGTGGGCCCCACCCCCGTCCCAAAGCACTCACAGGCGGCCCAGCAGTCCCTCCCAGCTGCAGTCAGAGCAGGAGATGTTCACCCCTCCGCGTCCAGACTGCAAATTAATCGCGCATGAGGGAAGCCGCCGCTGGCTGATCCCGCCCTGGCTTACATTCTTGGCGGGATGTAAATGTAAAATGTTCTTTGTCTAAAATAAATCACTGCACAAAAATAAATCACTGCATTTGACACACACAGCCTCAGTCACTTACTCACCTTGTCCACTGTGTGTGCGCCTCTCTGTGACATAAGCTAAACATCTAGCTGGCTAGCTCATCATGTCTCAGTCTAAACTGTACACTCAAAAATACAGAAAGGAGTGGGAGTCAAACCCTGAATTCAAAGGCTGGTTGAAGCCGTTTATTGGAGATGATACACGGGCATACTGCCTGTATTGTAAGGCTGATTTCTACGCCAAACTTAGTGACGTAAAAAAACACGACAACTCAAAAACATACTCAAAAGGCAAAGCCTTATAACAGTTCCACCCAAAACAAGCTTCCATTTATGGTTAAAAAAAGGCCACCATGGCATTAGCTATCGCTGAACACTGTTCCATGCTGGCATGTGATCTAGGAGAGAGGAATAACGTTGTGGGAGAGACAAAAAGTGAGTAAGAAACACCCTAAATATGTTTAGAACTACAAATGAACTTCCTTCCTCTCTCCTACAGCGTCCATCACAATTGCATGCACAAGACCAATTATGCAAATTATGTGATGACGTCATTTAGCGACTTCTAGGACAGCCAATAGCTACTTTCCTTACTGAGGCGTTGGCAACACTGTGACTTATACTTCTGAGTGGGAGACCTTCCCAGGCAGTAGCCTGCCTAGCTCACAAACAAGAATCAGGGTGCCCACTCCGACAAGGTTAATTGACCCACAGTCCCACACGGTGACATGATATCATTGACGTGATGTGCAAATGTCACCTTTCCCCCAAAAATGTGTGCGGGCACCCCGTGCCGCCCCGGTTGGCTGCCCATGTCGCCTATACCTAAATCCGCCACTGACGATAGGTGAGGGCCGGAGGTCCGGTATAAACACAAACTCACTTCCTTGACAACTTCCTTCACAACAGCAGAGGCCCGGTCCCCTTAAATGCTGCACGGCCAATGCAGACGTCATACTGACCATGCAGTGCATTTCACATAAATAATTTGCTGTAGGGCAGCAGTCATCAGTCTGGTAAAACAAGGCTACCGCCAACATGTTCTACTCAAGGGCAAGTGTTTTCCGGTCTGGAAGCACGGTTTCGACTGCCCCTACAGTCTTGTTTCGGTAATGCAGTTTAACTGCAACGAGAAAAATCCTAATAAGACACTTTATTCATCACCTTTGTGCACAAAACTTATAATACAATAATTGTAACTCACAGCCGAAGATATTAGCATTTTATTTTCATCCAATGTCTGCCATGTTTTTGGATGACGTGATGACGTCGTCGTTGCTCCCTGTGCGCACTGAGTGCTGGTGCGCATTGTGATGTTGGTCGTGGTAAACCGGATGCAACCCGGATATAAACAGTCCATGAAGGATATAAACAGTCCATGAATCGGCGTATACGAACGCGAGTAGATTACCTTGAAAACAACAGTCGGACATCTTGGACGCAGTCTCCAGGACTTTATACCTCAGTGGTTCTGCTCACCAGTGCTGTGAACTGGCTCCTCCTCCTAGTAGGTGAGTTTCCACCTTTAAATGCCCAGGTGGCTCGCCTCTCATTAGGTTATTTGGATTATCTCGTTTAAGGGGTGGGGTGTTTCCAAATTTGATTGTAAACGCTCATGTTTGAGCATATTTTGTCTTTGTTTTCGAATAACATGTAAATTATTGACCATCATTATGAAAACGTGTGTTAGTATTGTTTGAGAATGTAGCCTACCTTTTTAAAGGGTCAGTGCTATTCGGGATCCATGGGACGTCACAACTCTGAAGTTACCAAATTGAAGTTGAAATTTTTAATGATTAAGGTAAGGCTTCACATTAGGTAAGGGTTATGGCTGGGGTAGGAGTTACGGTTAGGGATGTCCCAAGGATCCCAGGTAGCACTAACTCTTTTAAAAGGTGTGACTGGTTTATGCCAGATTACCGCTCTCCTCATCCATGAGAGCTATTGGGCGTGTTCCTCTGCCCAGGAGTTGCTGACGCATGCCAGATCTTACAACGACTGGATAGATAATTTAAGTATCAGCTAACCACATCATATGTTATAGCAATCTGGTTCCCGATGGCACAGTCAATGATGTAACCATTGGTCGATGCATGCAACGTCTGAGCAGGGGAACGCATCCGTTGTGTTAGTGAGTTAACATGTTGTTACAGAGCCCTGACAATTTATACTCAAATGTGTGCGTTTATGGGCATTTTGCTCTGTATTTACGGTTAATTTGCCTTTGTACTCCTGTTGAGTTATTGCAGTATTGGCCAATTAAGTTCAGTGTTTTTCAACCAAGTATTTTTGCCAATTCCTTGTCATTATCTGTATATTTTATGTATAAACACTCCCACTGGATCTAGTCTTCCCTCCATCAACTGCACTGTAAATACCACCTATTTTCTTCCTTGAATTAATGACTCCGGCTCAACTCTTGATGCTCCACACCAACGGCTGCTGGGTCTTCCATCTAAACAAATGTGTGTGTCTGTTCTGTCTTGTATTTCCACTATAAAATGGCTTTTACCTAGATATAATTGTTGGTAAGTGCTCAGGGCACAATGACTTGGTAAAAAGCAATATGAAGCACTGCTGAGAATGGGAGCGCTGTGCAGCATTGAAATGAACCCCCCCCCAACAGAGAAGTGTTTATTAGTTCCTGTCTGGTTGTTGTGGAGGAGATCTTGCAGACGTTAAGTGGCATTAATTGGCTGTGCAGAGGCATGCAGGATCAGAAAGCAAGCTGAGCTTACGTACCTGCAGCTCCGGGGGGCCTCCCTCGTCTCTGATCAGCAGCAGGTAGCTCTGTCCATCAACCACCATCTCCTTCTTGAACCGACCACCTGAGAAAGAGGAGAGAAATGTCAGGGTGACTTATTTGGTGGTGCATTGCCTAGAATCATGCTTCGTCAGTATTATTACAACCAATGAGAGATGATCTACTTTACCCTGCCTATTGAAGGGGTTGGCAAAATGAAGGTAGAGGGCTAAACTCAGGCCCAAAGTGGTATAAAGCACTTGCTACTCTACTCATTGTCACTGAAAACGTGGTTCTGCTACAGCTAAATCACCAAATTGCAATATTAATTCCAATATTCTTCACCAACACACACCAGTAGACCTAAGCATGAATCAGATTTAGAAAAACCATTCTGGTTTTGATGATAGTCCATGCTGCATGTGATTGTGAATATGCTGCGGTTTGATTTGGCCCCGCTGTCTCAATAAAAAAAAAATCAGAAGCTGGGGAAAGAAACCTGGACTCTAAAGTCAATTACAATGAAAGGAATTGCCATTTAGCATGTTTAACGCACACAGCTGCTGAGAGAACCTGCTCCACTACACCGTCACAGAGCACTGCCACAAGCTATAGACCCAGCCGAACCCCCCCCAAATTCACTACACAACCACCAGCTAGCCTAGAGATCTGTCTCCATCACTGATGCAGAACTCCATAAAATAGAAGATAGCGTGCTAGTGTATTAGCCAGCACAGCAGCCAGTAAGGAAGTGATAAGGCATGTACACTAGAATAGACGCAGCCCGGAGCCTGCGATGGAGAGAGGGAAGGAAGGGATGGAAGATAATAGGAGAAGAAAAGAGAGAAATCTAAAGTTGGTGTAGTTCACGGCCACAAGATAGTGGAGACTAGAGAAGCTATATAGTAGAATGGTAGCTACTATAGTCAGCCTTGACTTTTTCCCCCTCATCTCTTTGAATGCATGTTCGTATTCCTTGCCTCTGGCAAGGCTGGCTGCAGATAAAATACAGGCCGATGGGAATACCTCACACTAAATTGGATTTTGCATAACATTGGAATAGCTTGAGATCCTGCAGAGATTTAAAATATTAAAGTGATAAAGTTGGGCAGCTAGGCAAAATAAAACCTTGCTTTTTCAAATGCAGAAAATCCGCTTCAAGCCATCTCAAACAATATTGAATAATGTACGACTGCATGAAAGGTGTAAGAGTGGGCATATTAACGTATATCAAAACAAATATCTACCGCTGCGGCAACACCCGATATTTAATAATCAGCCGTGTTATCTGAACTCTCTAACTGGCACTTTGATGTGCAGATCCCACCTCTCTGCAAAAGAGCAAGCGAGGTCACAGCGACTGGCTCTGCCTGCAGTCTTCAAGGGATAGGTAGGCAGTGTTCTAGCTAGCGCCAACATGCAATACAGATCCACTTGAGCCACACTTGCTACCCATTAATTCCACTTTAGCCCAAATGGGGAAGGGGGATTCTCCCAGACATCAGTTGAGTTGTGTAAGAGCCAAAGAGAGAGACTCAAGGAAGCCAAGACAGCTTTCCTCCACTGAAGTAACAGAGCTCTGAGATTGGAGCACTGTTCGGACTGATGAGTCTCCATATGCCAGGAAATTCCCATTTAGAGGAAATGTCAGAAAAGTTATACTCATAGTAATGCCCAGTATAGTCATATCTTATGAGAAAATGAATGTACAAGTTTACATACACCATAGCCAAATACATTTAAACTCTGTTTTTCACAATTCCTGACATTTAATCCTAGTAAAAATTCCCTGTTTTAGGTCAGTTAGGATCACCACCTTATTTTAAGAATGTGAAATGTCAGAATATAGTAGAGAGAATTATTTATTTCAGCTTTAATTTTTTTCATCACATTCCCAGTGGGTCAGAAGTTTACATACACTCAATTAGTATTTGGTAGCATAACTTGGGTCAAACATTTCAGGTAGCCTTCCACAAGCTTCCCACAATAAGTTGGGTGAATTTTGGCCCATTCCCCCTGACAGAGCCGGTGTAACTGAGTCAGGTGTGTAGGCCTCCTTGCTCGCACACGCTTTTTCAGTTATGCCCACAAAGTTTCTATGGCATTGAGGTCAGGGCTTGGTGACCAATCCAATACCTTGACTTTGTTGTCCTTAAGCCATTTTGCCACAACTTTGGAAGTATGCTTCGGGTCATTGTCCATTTGGAAGACTAATTTGAGACCAAGCTTTAACTTCCTGATTGATGTCTTGAGATGTTGCTTCAATATATCCACATAATTTTCCTTCCTCATGTCATCTATTTTGTGAAGTGCACCAGTCCCTCCTGCAGCAAAGCACCCCCACAACATGATGCAGCCACCCCCGTGCTTCATGGTTGGGATGGTGTTCTTCCGCTTGCAAGCCTCCCCCTTTGTCCTCCAAACATAACGATGGTCATTATGGCCAAACAGTTCAATTTTTGTTTCATCAGACCAGAGGACATTTCTCCAAAAAGTACGATCTTTGTCCCCATGTGCAGTTGCAAACAGTAGTCTGGCTTTTTTATGGAGGTTTTGGAGCAGTGGCTTCTTCCTTTCAGGTTATGTCGATATAGGACTCCTTTTACTGTGGATATAGATACTTTTGTACCTGTTTCCTCCAGCATCTTCACAGGGTCCTTTGCTGTTGTTCTGGGATTGATTTGCAGTTTTCGCACCAAAGTACTTTCATCTCTAGGAGACAGAACGCGTCTCCTTCCTGAGCGGTATGATGGCTGTGTGGTACCATGGTGTTTATACTTGCGTACTATCGTTTGTACAGATGAATGTGGTACCTTCAGGCGTTTGGAAATTGCTCCCAAGGATGTACCAGACTTGTGGAGGTCTACAATTTTCTGAAGTCTTGTATGATTTCTTTTGATTTTCCCATGATGTCAAGCAAAGAGGCACTGAGTTTGAAGGTAGGCCTTGAAATACATCCACAGGTACACTTCCAATTGACTCAAATTATGTCAATTAGCCTATCAGAAGCTTCTAAAGCCATGACATAATTTTCTGGAATTTTACAAGCTGTTTAAAGGCACAGTCAACTTAGTGTATGTAAACTTCTGACCCACTGGAATTGTGATGCAGTGAATTTTAAGTGAAATAATCTCTCTGTAAACAATTTTTTGAAAAATTACTTGTGTCATGCACAAAGTAGATGTCCTAACCGACTTGCCAAAACTATAGGTTGTTAACAATAAATTTGTGGTGGTTGAAAAACAAGTTTTAATGACTCCAACCTAAGCGTATGTAAACTTCTGACTTCAACTGCATCTGAACCAAAGGGTCAGACTTCAGATGTAAATGCGAATAGCCCTTGAAAACTGTACAATGAGAGTGTTATACCAAATAGAATCTTCTGTTGCCATGGTATGAAATGGATGTGCATTTAAGTAAAGACCTACATTTAGATTACATAACATCAACATCATCCTGGCTGTGTCTCTGACTGTTCACCGGCAAGCATAGACAACAACATATCCTGAGGTCGGAGGAGAAACCATCTGTACTGTGAAACGTCTGTTGAATCTCAGTGCCAAACTAATTAAGCAAAACTACAGTAATTGTACAGCAATAACGAGAGACACTCAATCTGTATTAGGGAGGGAAGCAATTTAATGTATAATGATTTTGCCTGGACGTGGCTAATGAATAGAGTGTTTATAGCTTGTCTATCAAACTGTTGTCCAACACACACACACACACACACACACACACACACACACGGTCACACACACACGGTCACACACACAGGTTTTGAGATGGTAGCTGAAATTGTGGGCTTGGTGAGCAGGCAGTAGGCAATAGGCATATCCAACTCTAGAATGGAATGTGGATGCTCAGAGACCTTGACACGGAGCCACAATTCAAACAGAGCCAGTTTCGCTGTCGCCATGGCAACACCTCCCTCCCCATCCCGATACTGCCTTTTTTCAGATATCACAGCAACTAGCAACATAGTAGAATACAACACCGTAAAGTAGAACTGCTGGGTTAATGAATGGTACAGACCAAACAGACAACATTAGTACTACTACCAACTCTTCTTAGAAGCGAGGTAGCCTCTTTCAAATCTACAGTTTCTATCTGGGCTAAGCAACGTGCTAGGAATGAGACTAAAACGAGACTCTTTGCCACCTGTTACGGATGGGAGATGGAGTGGTATGTTGTATCACAGCAACAATGCAGTGATCTGTATAAAATGTTTCCAGAATTACCAAAACCAGCACTCAGGTTTTTGCATTCCAGCATGTTTGTCATTGATTTCTCTAGGCCTAATTAAGCATTGAGGATTGTTTCTTTCCCTTGGTGAAGCAGCATCTTAATGCCAGGAACTCATTATGCGCTTCATGTCTCATCATCCTCAGTGTACAGTAGTTACATAAAAACAGACACTACAAACCATCCAAACCCCCTCCAAGATTGCCATTTGACCCTTTGCCAATATCTTTACAGGTTCGGAC
This sequence comes from Brachymystax lenok tsinlingensis, assembly GCA_030435695.1. NCBI lineage: Eukaryota > Metazoa > Chordata > Actinopteri > Salmoniformes > Salmonidae > Brachymystax > Brachymystax lenok. The sequence continues at coordinate 12,904,668 of CM059801.1, forward strand.
AGCCTTCGCTTCTGATTTCCGCCTGATAATCAAAATGGAGAATTCTTCCGTTTTGATTCTGTGAAGTCATAGTGGAAGGTTCGGAAATGGGCTCCAACTGTAGAAATAAATACAAACTTCTCACTGAGATATGACCTCTCGTTCAGAGCTTCACAGCTCCCTAAACAGAAACTTGTTTATGTCCATGGCAGCAACTTTAATCCCCTTCCTCTCTGAAATGAAGGGTTATAGTAGGATTTAGTGCTTTAAGCCCAGGTCTTAGTTTTACCTTGATGTGTTTGGGAATTATCATTCTAACGCAGCAGCCCTCTCTCTTTCATAGACAATGCTTTGCTCTAGCTGTCATTCGTTTATACTAACGGATAAAAAGTCAATTATCTCAGTCATCTCTCTCCACATCCTTGGGTTTGAGATAAATCGGACACTGCGTCGACTGATACAAAATAATAACAACAACAGAAAACACACCAACACACCTGGCTTACCGTTAATGATAAGCAAAGATTTATATTTTCTCTCCATACACCATGTGGAAAATACTCAAACTAACTGCTAATTGTGAACTGAGTTTCTATTTCTTACTGTAAGCATCAAGCCCAGCCCTGTCTTTGTACTTTGTCAGTATCTATCCCCAGCTAGAATAACATCAGCCAAAATGCAGACTGGCTTGCCAATTGATCATTCCAGGTGGTATTTCAACAGGTTTTTGACAGCCAAAAAATCTGGTAAAACCTTAAATAACCTTATAAGCCTTTATGAATTATTATAAAGATCTCAAATGCATTTATGATGCAGCAGGGCCAGTAGATGGACTAGATTAACAAGATATCATCACAGCTATATGAAGGAACAAACAGCTCTGCCTCAAGTGATGCGTTCATGTGTTGACTGACAAGACCATCTAGTAAAGTCGACAACCTTTTGGCTTTTTTGAACGTGTGATGGTGCTCTCCTCCCTCAGGATTTCAGCAGCAGGCTCTGTCTCTTACCTTCAGGGGATTCCTCCTGCACGTACGTGCCTGTCAGGTACCGGTGGACAAGGGCCGATTTCCCGCTCGACAGGTTACCCACAATACCCTGCAGAAACAACAAAAACACATGACACTACACTCGCACGTAGTTCATTCCAGGACATGTATGTTGCATGGATGGTTACACCTGCAATCATAGCCAGAGCCTCTACAGCTTGACCTATATACAGTACAGATGATGATTGGTGAAACAGCAAGACGGCAAAATACTAGTACTATTAAAAGTCTAGTAACACGACTAGTACAAGTAAAATGTTCAGTTGGTGGCGGCAATATGTTGTAGAGGCAGTTACACTACTAACCAATGACAAAGGCCTCAGCCTATGGACTTTCACATGAACAGATGGTGCTTATAGGGTAAAGGTAAGACACCAAGGGAACAGTACTGTATATGTTCAGCTAATGTTTTCCCTACTCCCCCTGGTGGGTGTCTAGGCCAAGGCCCCAGCCCTGTCTGCTGTTTGCCCCCAGAGGAAACCTGACGGAGGGTGGGCTGGGGCTGGGCCGCTCCCAGGCTGGGCTGGTTGATGATGCCAGGGTGTCTGGGGGAGAACAAAGGCTCCTCCAACACGCCCTCATCCCTTCCTCCACCCCCCCACCCCTTCTTCTTTAGATCATTAGTGGGTGGTAAAGTCAGGATTGGTTTAATTACAGTGGACTGTGTGTGTGTGTGTGTGTGTTGGGGGGGGGGGGATTAGGCTACCTATCCTCTCCCTCATAATACTTATGGTCTTCCTAAGGAGGAAGTTGGCTTTGGAGAGGACATGAAGTAGTAGAATAGACCGATTGGCGCAGCGGTCTAAGGGACTGCATCTCAGTGTTAGAGGCATCACTACAGACCCTGGTTCGATCCCGGGCTGTATTACAACCATCCGTGATCGGGACCCCCATAGGGCGGCGCACAAATGGCCCAGCGTCGTCAGGGTTAGGGGAGGGTTTGGCCGGGGTAGGCCGTCATTGTAAAATAAGAATGTGTTCTTAACTGACTTACCTAGTTAAGTAAAGATTAAATAAATAAATAAAAATAACAAGCTAGGAGATACTCCTAACCAAAACTAACTACAAAAGGAGCAGGGTTTGTGTTAGAACTGTAAAGCTTTGTAACCTGCTGGGTTGTAAGCCCATCATTAATAAGGCTGCTGTATGAGCATAGTTCAGGCAGATGAAAGCAGAGCGGGCACTGTGTGTAAATTCCACTGGTGACTTTTTTTAAGGATCAGTATGTGGGTTCATTATCAAAGTCCAGGTTTGAATACGTTTTTAATGCAAAGTTTTGGGAAGACCGTACTACACAATATCAGCTCATGTCCCCCATGAGTGCAATAGCCTACATGTTGGAACGATAACATCTGAACTACTTCTGTCCAATACTGCCATATGGAACTGTGGAAGCAATTGAAGTTCTGTCCCTTCTCTGACAGCAGTCCTTGTCTTTTTCCTGCTGAGTTCAGTATCAGTTCACTTAACCTCTGAAGTGTGTGGCGCTAATTAACACCTCCTACTATATAAATGACAATGAGCTCTATCAAATTCTCCCTGTTTAGAAAGCATGTTCTTCATAAAGGTTCCCCCATCTGATTGGTGTCCGATTCCCACTGGATCTTTCTGATGTGATGCACGACCCTAACCAATTCATAGAAGACCAAAATACTATGAATACTACTACAGTACTTACCACCAGAAGGGTGGAATGAGGCTTTGTGGTAATATCCCTATTGATTATGTGCGTGAAGCATTCCTTTCTTCCAGTGAGGACGTGAGCAGCGGGTGTGTGTGTGTATGTGTGTGTGTGTTTGGCAGTGGTAAGAACTGTTGTGCCAGCGGCTGGATCAGACCCAGGAAGTGTCACTCGTCTACCCCAAAACCGTCACTCATCTCTTAGTCTGCTGCAAGCCACTCTACGCTCCGCGTCACCATGCCAACGCAAAAAAAATACGCATCATTAAAAATCACCCACAATCTCGCTTGGTGCCAGGGAATATTCCAGACAATTTCTGTACTCTACTCTCTCTCTCATGCAGAACGAGAGGAAATGTTTTTGACATGCATAGTGCATGCACTGGCATTGACGTTTAAATCAATCCAATGCTAATGCTGAACTTATCTTCCTCTTGCAATGCCAATGTCAGCCGATTAACACGGGCTGAAGTTATGATGAATGCTACTCACCACTTTGAGCTCTGGCACTGATCGACTCAATGTCCATTCCTGGCTGTTGACGAAAGAGTCTGGAAGAGAAAAAGATGGAGAACAAACAGCATTTAGTTAAGGTTACTGAGGGGAACAGAAGGGTGTTGATTCCCGATCACTGTCTCGTGTCATCACAGTTTATTTCTATGTGCTCTGTTGAACCAAAGAAAAACATGCTCTGCTCTCCCTCTTGACTCTTTGTCCTGACAATGTTTGAAGTTTGTTTACATTGCACCGAACATGTACTGTCTGTGGCTTGAAGGGAAATGGTGCAATCGTGGTTTAAAAAGAGACCTCTGGTGCATGAGCAAGCAAGAACGCACACGTACACAGCTAATTCAATTTAATAGTGAGAGAAAAGCAGACTTGTTCCAACATGTTCCTCTATTAATGGCAACACATACGGAAGGAACATGTGACTGGAAAATCACAATTTAAGTCTAGAAAACCATTCAAGAGAACAATTACAAACTGCGCGAAAGTCAGTAGCATTGTTCAGGTCATAACCAAATACACAGAGAACTTCTCCCTCAGGACATTATAGTGAAAGAGTGTCAGGATCTGTCGCAACTGTTTGACAAAATACCCCCTTCCTGTTTCGGGTCGCAGACCCTCTATTCCAAGCTAGCGACCCCCATGGAGATACCATCAACAACAGAGAGAGGTGGTGCCGGTGCAGACACACTGTCTCCAGGCAACAAGGTGCAAAACCAGGTGGGACCCAGTGTCTACACCAGGACAATGAAGACCTACAACACCAAACAAGGCAGCATCATTTAAGCATCATGCACGTTTGGTGCAGCAACAATGTTTTCTCATCTTGCTCAAAGCAAACAAATGACATTGGTCATCCAGAACTATCATCCAGAAAAATGTATTGAGGATAAGCACATGTTTCGATGACTGGAAAATATGCAGTTGAGATTGAAATAACTTAAACAGCCTACAAACAGGGTTTTCAAACTATTTCATAATATCTGGAAAAAGTAAATGATGTAAATGACTTTAAAAAGTGTAAACTTAAAAATAAAAAAAATCTATTTGCATTTGTTGTAGCTTAGACTCTAATTTACATCATTTGAAGGTTTCCGTGTTGTGCCCACCAGAAGTTGAGACGCAACATTTGTATTTGTATTTACTAAGGACCCCATTAGCTGCACTCTTCCTGGGGTCCAGCAACATTAAGGCAGTTATACATTTTTTTAAACATTACAATATATATATTTGTTTTAATTTAACCTTTATATATTTAACTAGGCATGTCAGTTAAGAACAAATTCTTATTTACAATGATGGCCTACCCTTGCCGACACTGGGCCAATTGTGTGCCGCCCTATGGGACTCCCAATCACGGCTGGTTGTACAGCCTGAAATTGAACCAGGGTCTGTAGTGACGCCTCTAGAGAAGCAGTGCCTAGACCGCTGCACCACTCGGGAGCCATTCACAACAGATATCCACAACACATTAAGTGTGTGCCCTCAGGCCCATACTCTACTACCACATATCTACCACACAAAATCCATGTATACGTGTGTGTATAGTGTGTATGTTATTGTGTGTTTGTATGCATGTGTCTGTGCCTATCTTTGTGTTGCTTCACAATCCCCGCTGTTCCATAAGGTGTATTTTTATCTGTTTGTTTAAATCAAATTTTACTGCTTGCATGAGTTACTTGATGTGGAATAGAGTTCCATGCAGTCATGGCTCTCTGTAGTACTGTGCGCCTCCCATAGTCTGTTCTGGACTTGGGGACTGTGAAGAGACCTCTTGTGGCACGTCTTGTGGGGATTGCATGAGTGTCTGAGCTGTGTGCCAGTAGTTTAGACAGACAGCTCGGTGCATTCATGCATGTTAATACCTCTCATAAATACAAATAGTGATGAAGTCAATCTCTCCTCCACTTTGAGCCAGGAGAGATTGACATGCATATTATTAATGTTAGCTCTCTGTGTACAGCTAAGGTCCAGCCGTGCTGCCCTGTTCCCTCGTTGTGGCACCTGACCACACGACTGAACAGTAGTCCAGGTGTGACAAAACTAGGGCCTGTAGGACCTGCCTGGTTGATTGTGCTGTTAAGAAGGCAGAGCAGGATTTTATTATGACAGACTTCTCCCCATCTTAGCTACTGTTGTATCAATATGTTTTGACCATGACAGTTTACAATCCAGGCTTACTCCAAGCAAACTACTTCTCAGACAGAGTTCAGTATGTCAAATCGGAGGGCCTGTTGTCCGGACCTCTGGCAGTCTCTATGGGGGTGCCACAGGGTTCAATTCTCGGGCAGACTCTTTCCTCTGTATACATCAATGATGTCGCTCTTGCTGCTGGTGATTCTCTGATCCACCGCTACGCAGACAACACCATTCTGTATACTTCTGGCCCTTCTTTGGACACTGTGTTAACTAACCTCCAGACGAGCTTCAATGCCATACAACTCTCCTTCAGTGGCCTCCAACTGCCCTTAAAAGAAAGTAAAACTAAATGCATGCTCTTCAACCGATCGCTGCCCGCACCTGCCCGCCCGTCCAGCATCACTACTCTGGACGGTTCTGACTTAGAATATGTGGACAATTACAAATACATAGCTGTCTGGTTAGACTGTAAACTCTCCTTCCAGACTCACATTAAGCATCTCAAATCCAAAATGAAATCTAGAATCGGCTTCCTATTTCGCAACAAAGCATCCTTCACTCATGCTGCCAAACATACCCTCGTAAAACAGATTATCCTACCGATCCATGACTTCGGCGATGTCATTTATAAAATAGCCTCAAACACTCTACTCAGCAAATTGGATGCAGTCTATCACAGTGCCATCCGTTTTGTCACTAAAGCGACATATACTACCCACCACTGCGACCTGTATGCTCTCGTTGGCTGGCCCTCGCTTCATATTCGTCGCCAAAGGTAAAGCCCTGCCTTATCTCAGCTCACTGGTCACCATAGCAGCACCCACCCGTAGCACGCGCTCCAGCAGGTATATTTAACTGGTCACCCCCCCTTTGGCAGCCTTTCCTTCCAGTTCTCTGCTGCCAATGACTGGAACGAACTGCAAAAATCACTGAAGCTGGAGATTCATATCTCCCTCACTAACTTTAAGCACCAGCTGTCAGAGCAGCTCACAGATCACTGCACCTGTACACAGCCCATCTGGAAACAGCAACTACCTCATCCCCATACTGTATTTAGTTATTTATCTTGCTCCTTTGCACCCCAGTGTCTCTACTTTGCACATTCATCTTCTGCACATCTATCACTCCAGTGTTTAATTGCTAAATTGTAATTATGTCGCCACTACGGCCTATTTATTGCCTTACCTCCCTAATCTTACCTCATTTGGACACACTGTGTATAATTTTTTTAAATTGTGTTACTGACTGTACGTTTGTTTATTCCATGTGTAACTCTGTGCTGTTGTTTGTGTCGCACTGCTTTGCTTTATCTAGGCCAGGTCGCAGTTGTAAATGAGAACTTGTTCTCAACTGTCCTACCTGGTTAAATAAAGGTGAAATAAAACATTTTAGTCACCTCAGCAATTTAGTCACCTCAATTTATTCTTTACGATATTTAGTTGAAGATTAGGGTTTAGTGAATGATTTGTAGCAAATACAGTGCTTTAGTTTTTGAAATATTTAGGACTAACTTATTCCTTTCCACCCATTCAGCTCTTTGTTAAGTGTTGCAGTCATTTCAGTCACTGTAGTAGCTGACGTGTATAGTGTTGAGTCGTCCGTATACATCGCTTTACTCAAAGCCAGTGGCATGTCGTTAGTAAAGATTGAGAAAAGTAAGGGGCCTAGACGGCTGGACTGGAGAATTCATGATTCTACCTGGATTATACTGGATAGGCTTCCATTAAAAAACACCCCCTTCTGTTAGACAGGTAACTCTTTATCCACAATATAGCAGGGGGTGTAAAGCCATAACACATACGTTTTTCCAGCAGCAGATTATGATCGATAATGTCAGAATCCGCACTAAAGTCTAACAAAACAATTTATTCATCATCAATCTCAGCCAATCATCAGTCATTTGTGTAAGTGCTGTGCTTGTTGAATGTCCTTCCCTATAAGTGTGCTGAAAGGCTGTTGTCAATTTGTTTACTGTAAAATAGCATTGTATCTGGTCAAACACTATTTTTTCAAAGATTTTACTAAGGGTTTGTAACAGGCTGATTGGTCGGCTATTTGAGCCAGTAAATGGGGCTTTAATATTCTTAGGTAGCGGAATTACTTTTGCTTCTGTCCAGGCTTGAGAGCACACACTTTCTAGTAGGCTTAAATTGAAGATATGACAAATTGGAGTACTCTTGAATACAGGGTGGTTGTCATGTTTTTGCTGACAAATGTACTAAAATGGGAATAAAATAGACATTTCAACTTTCAAATGGTACCACAAAGATGGTTGGAGGTCCACACATCAGATAATGATGACTTGAATGGGAATATCTGTTGATTTAAATTATACTGTCAATAATAGGAAATCTATTGAAATCAAAGAAATATCTTTAATAAAATAGACCTTGAAATTCAACGGTGGGTGGACCGGCAGTCATCTTTGTGGTAGTAATTAGAAGTTACATTTCAATTAAATTTCAAGGTGTACTAGCTAAATTTCAGTGGTCTGAAGCGATATATAATAAATAGAATGGACTTCTTTTCTATGATTGAAATTACACCCACCCTGTATTCAAGAGCATATTGTGTCACAACCGATGGAGGTCACAACACAAAAACCTCAGATGATGTGAAATAGGGTCTAAGCTACAACATAATTATTATGCAAATTTTCTGTCAAAAAGTGATTTAATTCAAATGGATTTACCCTTGAAAATAAAGTGCACTTCTTAGGCATCTAAGAAGTGCACTTTGCCATCAACAAAATGTTTCATTATTTGAAAGCGGTTGTCCAATCCATAAGTAGTCGTGTAAGTCGAGAATAAGGGCCTCTTACATGATAATTAAAACATTTGCAGGATGTAGGATTAATTGTTGAAGAACATTGATTTTGTGTTCCTCCAAGGCTAATCGAAGCCATTCACAAAACACCATTAGACTTCACTTGAGCCCCTTTTTCCAATTAAGAAAGTAAATAGTTTTTTGTTCACTAGATTCTTCCTTGACAAATGTAGTTTTAGAAGCAATAAGGTTGACTTAATACACTGACAATACTCCTGAATACAATAACAGGCCTCGTTGTTATGGTTATTTCACTTCATTTCAAGGTTGAGGAGTGCATCACGCGAGGTGGATTCAATCTGTGTTGCACAGAGTGGTTCTGAATAGCAGCCCTTGTGTTGCTAAGCCCTCTCACTACCAGTTTGACTATATTCTTGAACATGTTAGAACATGCTCTTCAAGGCCGATTTATACCCTACAGAGACGTAGCCTACGGAGCGTAGCGCAATGTCGCAATGTCGTTTTTCCTCACAAAAGCGGCGGTTCCTTGTAGTGCACTCCGACATCCGACGTACTCCCGTGCCAAATGAAAATTGTAACTTGCCGAATCATTCCTTGCGTAGCCGTGGAGGCAGTGATGTGTAGGCAATGAAGCTCGCTTGGTTCCTTGAATCTCTAGGCTGAATCAAAGTAGCCTATTTTGCATTGATAAGCAATATCATCTCAGCGACTGTTCAAACAAATCAGACAACATCGTAGCCTTATTAGAACTAGTGAGTCCAGGCTATTGGTAAAAACAAAAAAAGCTTTTTTCTCCGCGACCAAAACATGATAGCATTCTATTTTAGCTGATCCGGGAGTGAATACGTGCAAGTAGAATATCAAACTGGGATAACATTGTTGGTCACAACGGCAAGTATAAGAATATTTGCCAGGGCATATTATTGAATTATAAATGTGATTATTTCACATGGTGATGTGGGAAGCTAGTCTACAAAATCACCTCAACTTCAAGATGACTGTTTTGGTTTAGCTTGGCATTAAATAAGAAGCCTATTTTGCATTGATAACCAAATATAATCTTAGCGACTTTTAAAACAATAAACCCCCTCCCCCCAAAAAAAGTATTTTACTGATTAACTACCTAAAAACAGCCCTAAACCATATGTGCTTTTTCTTCCTGAGCATAAACAATGCATTCTATTTTTAGCTGATATGGGTGTGAATACATTCGAGCAGCATATTAAACTGGAATGATGCTGTAGGTTACACTGGCAAGTAAATCATATTTGCATATTATTTAATGATAAATCTGATTATTTCATATGGGGGTGATGTCACGACTTCCGACGAAGTCGGTTCCTCTCCTTGTTCGGGCGGCTTTCGGCGGTCGACGTCACCGATCTTCTAGCCATCGTCGATCCACTTTTCATTTTCCATTTGTTTTGTCTTGTGTTCCCACACACCTGGTTTCAATTAACAAATTAAGTGTCATGCATTTAACCCTCTGTTTCCCCCATGTCTTTGTGTGTGATTGTTCATTTTTGTTCAGGTCTGTATTGTTCCGGCTGATTTGTGCCGGGTGCCAATTTTTCACCCGTGTTCTGTGGCAACCGTTTTTTTGCACTTTGTATTATGGTTTTACTTTGAACTGTCTAGTAAAGTGCGTTTGGTTCACTCATCTCTGCTCTCTTGCGCCTGACTTCATACACCAGCCACACCCACCCATCTGACAGGTGATGTGGGAAGCTAAAAGGATAGCTTGCCTGCTGTTTTTAGCCATTTCATTGAAATTAGCCAACAGTGGTGATGTTTTAAACATGATTCTTCTTTGCTTTTACCACAAATGGGAATACAACAACAAGAAAATCTCTCTCTGCTATTGCCCCCGTGTGTATGTTACTATTGGGGGGTCTAGGATCACATGGACCAGCGAGGGTATCATGTTACAGAAGGTGCATGTTGCTTCAAAAAGGAAAAATCTGACTCCACCCCAAGAGCACGAACACGCGTAGATCTACGCACTAAAATGTGTGGAAACCTTTAGGCTCTGCAGTTCTGACACTCTGCTTGAGTGAGGGAGTGTATTTCACAAGTGGTAGAGAGCAGTTTAAATGAGGTTGCCATTCATTTTGTCAAGATTACTTCATTTTTTTAAAACGATATAGACAAGAGGATGAATAAAAACACTGATTGGAGCTCTTTTATGCAACTCTTCAGCAAACTGTTATAAGAGCACTCTGACTTCAACAGCTTTGTTGTAAACTGCAACTGTAGATTCCCCTTTTCTTGAATCTCCGAAAGAGAGAGGGCCAAACACACAAAAGAAGACCCCGGAAATAGACAGGCTATCCAGTGGAATTAGGGGTCATCATACAAATGGGTCTCTATAGTGTTGTTGGCCACTTAGAGAGTTAGGACACTGGGGCGCCACACCAGAATAGAACATTATGTTATTACTGACCATAACACCACCACTCATTTTTAAAATAACTTTAAAAGGCATGAAACACAGAGGGCAGAAGAACAGAGGAGAAATAGAAGAAAAGTAGCGGTTAGTCACTCAAAGCTTTACCTATCTATCTTTTATAAAACCATGTGACACATTGTTTGTGCTACACACGTGCTACATTCTAGGCCTATATGCTGTGGCTATCCAGATTGATGTAACATACAGGGTGGCAAAGACACTTGTCCTTAGCCCTTGCTCAAACAGCTAATAGAATTCATGTGTTTCGTCCATTATAAATGAGCACCCCATCGCTACGCAGAATGCCTATGGAAATAGAACAGAACGAGCCCCAGCGTCAGTGATGCACCCTCCAGAGGACACCAGAGCCCTTGTTTGTGTGAGATGGAAAACTGCTACCGCTTGTTTGTCATGTTTTTTTACCTCACTGCTCATGTCCACTCTAATAAAAATTACTATTCAATCCGAGGGCAGTGAGGCACGATTAGTACCCCCCTAATTGAGTTCTGAAAACAGAGGGAAGGAAAATGTGAGGAAAATACCACTCTGTTTGAGTGTATGCGTGCGCGGGAGTGCAAGTGTGCATGTGTTGTTTTTGTGTGTGTGTGTGTTGTCAGTGGGGAATGAGAGGGGGAGGACAACCATGAGGTCTAAACCTCCACGCCGCTCTGAGGCCAATATATTTTTTCCCACTAGCTAGAAATTACAGAGTGTGAATTTAGCTAGGAATAAGTATTTTTACATCCTTCATTGGTAACCACATAGTGGGTTGTTACCCACTGCCATTGCCTCTGACTAGGCCTAGGGTATAATTACACTGAGCAGCAGCTCCATTGTCATAATTGTTCCTGAATCATATCCCTATCTTGTAACTGTTATGGCTCTGGAGCCCAATTCACAAAGCTGTCGACTCAATTCTGCTACAGCTCTTATCTGTAGAGCTCTGAACAGCAGAATGTAATTTCACTCTAAGGGGATAGGTAAGTGACAAACAGAATCACTAGTGATGCAGACAGAGAGGTGGATGAGGTGGATGCTTGCCGACCAATCTATCCCATTGTGGAGGGCTATAGCAAAGCTGACTTAAGGGTCTCATCTAAGCTTTCTGTTGCTGAAGGCTTGGTATCGATCATTTCCTCTGAGGTAAATTGGACACCAGTGTTGATATGAATTCTCATTTAACCCGAGGTAGACAAATTGGATTCTTTTGTTCCTTGGGTTCAGTCTTAGCTGACTCGATTTAGTAGAATATGTAGCAATGAAAGTTAAACTGACGTATAAGCTAACATTTTCTGTAACCCCAACCCCACGTTAACAACATACCATAAAAATGGTTCTGCACAAAGGAGGGTTGTCCAACTCTCAATCAAATCAAAGCTTATTTGTCACGTGCGACGAATACAACAGGTGTAGACCTACAGGTGTAGACCTACAGGTGTAGACCTTACTTTCAGGCCCTAACCAACAGTGCAATTTAAGTAAAAAATAGGTATTAGGTGAACAATAGATAAGTAAAGAAATAAAAAAACAATAGTAAAAAGACAGTGAAAAATAACAGTAGTGAGGCTATATACAGTTGCGAGGCGATATAGCGAGGCTATATACAGTAGCGAGGCTATAACAGTAGTGAGGCTATATACAGTAGTGAGGCTATAACAGTAGTGAGGCTATATACAGTAGTGAGGCTATAACAGTAGTGAGGCTATATACAGTAGTGAGGCTATAACAGTAGTGAGGCTATATACTGTAGTGAGGCTATAACAATAGTGAGGCTATAACAATAGTGAGGCTATATACAGGCACCGGTTAGTCAGGCTGATGGAGGTAGTATGTACATGTAGCTATGGTTAAAGTGACTATGCATATATGATAAACAGAGAGTAGTGTAAAAGAGGGGTTGGTGGGTGGTGGGTGGCGGGACACAATGCAGATAGTCCGGGTAGCCAAAGTGCGGGGGCACCGGTTCGTCTGGCTAATTGAGGTAGTATGTACATGAATGTATAGTTAAAGTGACTATGCATATATGATAAACAGAGAGTAGCAGCAGCGTAAAATAGGGGTTGGGGGGTACACAATGTAAATAGTCCAGGTAGCCATTTGATTACCTGTTCAATGCAAATAGCCTCAGGAACTCTACTTTGACCTGTGCACTGATACAGAAAGGCGTTCTTTAACCCCAGCCTTTATCTCTATTGTGCAATTCTGTCATCACCATAACATTAAAGTGGCAAACAGCAGGTAAAAAAATTACAATAGCAAAGCATATTCACCGCCCCTGTTTTGTTAAAATGGTGAGGGATGGGGCTGGAGGAATGTAACGACTCCCAAATTCATTGACAGAGCTATGGATGCAAGGACTGACTATCCATAATAAAAACAAGTATAGTTTTATCCATGTTTTGAGGCTATATAGTGTTTGTTTACATTTACCTTGTTTACAAACATTGGAGTAAAACAAGTTTATATTTTGGGTTCTGATGGGGTACAACTGTGGAACTATGCTCCTGAGCCATGTATAAGTTATATTCTTCAGGAACCAATGGGTACATATCATTAATTTATAAGTGCAAAAACTGGATGTAGCAACTTCAGATTGGCCCTTTAAACACCCCTAACACATCATTTGTGAGTGGTCTCTCAGACTCCAGCATGTCAATGGGTTTTGATAACTTGATTCTGAGAAGCTATTTCCCCTGAGAGGTGAGTAGCAGCAGCATAGTTTGAGTCTCAAGCAGTCCTGGGGAGCAGAAAAACGTAGCTCGGGATCTGTGTGGCAGCATACGCTCAAATAAGGAGTCATATTCAAGTATTAACAGAGCCTCCATATCCCATCTCCTTCTCGACTGTCTCTGACTAACTCCCTCAAACCCCCCCCCCCCACTCCTCTCCCAGCAGGTGGGTTTGCATTATCACACTGTCAGTGTTGTCTTGCTTGGGAGTGACACATTCTGTTTGTCATAATGGTAAACCTAATCAGTAGTGAGGAGCTTGGCTCAAAAAAGGTCTGCTGAGGGAATTAAATAAATAAGATAGATCTTTCACACAACTCTGACAGAGAGTCTTCAGAGGCCAGATTCAAACTCAAGAATAATAGAAAGACAACATTTAGGGAAACAGAAATGTTGTATGAGAAGAGACATCACTCCAGATTTGGGTTGACATTTTTCGTATTTGCACGTCCACAATGAGTGCCCAGAGTTGGGATTTAATCAATAATACAGTGCATTCGGAAGGCATTCAGACACCTTGACTTTTTCCAAATGTTCTTACATTACAGCCTTATTCCTAAATGGATTAAATAGTTTTTCCCCCTCATCAGTCTACAAACTACACCCCATAATGACAAAGAGAAAATAGGGTTTTAGACTTTTTTGCACATTTATTAAACATAAAAACAGATGTACTTACATAAGTATTCAGACCCTTTGCTCTGAGACTCAAAATTGAGCTCAGGTGCATCCTGATTCCATTGAATTCCATTGATCGTCCTTGATGTTTCTACAACTTGATTGGGTTACAGTTCATATATAAGGCAATTGAAAATGTTTTGTTAGGCCCTAATCTATGGATTTCACATGACTGGATTTCACATAGCTTCAAAACAGCACCTCCTGTCAGTCATCTAGTGTATATATGAATCATTGGATTGAACTCTCAGTATATGGAGCAGGAGCTGGCTGCTTAGACCATTGCGCCATCCGTCCACAATGAGTTTGGCCTTTCTATCTTAATTAATGGTTAAACTTAACAGTGGAGTTGTTTTTCTGTTTTAACCCTATCCCAAACCTTAATCCTTAACTTAACCAATCAGAATAAATGCCTGAACTGCTAACCAATTGGAAACGAATGCCAGAACTTAATCCTAAAGTTATTTTTGTTTTTGAGAGTGCATGCCTTAACCATAGAGTTGTTTCTGTGAGCCTAAATTGTCTGCAGCTCATGCGGGATCTGTGTGCATAAATACAGGACGTCGAGAGATGAAGTCAGTTTACTAGTTAAAAGATGAACATTTATCCAAGGACGTCAAGACATTATCTTGTTGTTATTAGAGCTGCAATAGAAAACCTTTTCATGAATGAACTTCAGTTCGCTGTAGGATTAAAAATAATAGATGCCAGGGCATTCTTAAACGCTCCACAAACTATTTAATGGATCTCTTAAAAGAGAGCAGTCGTGAGACGAACTAATAGAGACTGCACATTGACACACAGGAGACTTTCGACAAATCTCAATGAGTCATGCCAATTCTAGGCAAGATAAATGTACCACAGTGAACATTTGCCAGCCTGACTTGACCTATAAAACAATGACGTGTACGGCATGTCAGATTGAGAAACAGCTAAACTTTTCTCTAGTCTCAGGGCAGCCTAGTCTAATGCACATCGTGTGTTTGATGGAGAAGGCCTGGGTTCAAATACTATTTGAAATTTTCCATTCCATTGGTTTTTATCATTCCATTGGTTCAATTGTTGACTGACTCATGACTTCATTACACACCACCCCTCCTCCACCACCTCGGGAGAGAGCCCTTATCTGACCAAATAGCTCAATGGTCATCCCATCCACGGGCCTGACAGGAATGGCTTTGTTCACCCACCAGTGTGGGGTGAGGGTGGGAGTGAGGAGGTGAGTGGGGACAGGGTCCTCAACACCTCAGCCATGGTGTGGGGTTACAGCACCAAAGGAAAAAAAGGCATCCCGGAAAACAGCTCATCAATAGCCAGAGAAATTATATTGTAATGCAGACTAATGTGGCTATTGCAGTTATACGTGTGTGTGTGTGTGTGTGTGTGTGTGTGTGTGTGTGTGTGTGTGTGTGCTAACTAAGGGCTGGACTTCAGAGCTCTTAGGATACATTTTGCAGCCATGCAGGTAATGTTGTCAAACACCTAGGCAGGTAGAGACAGGCAGTTAGGCCCGCCCTTGGCATTGAACACCTAGCTTGTAGTCAGTGTGATCGACACACCTACATTCCTACTGCCTGACCGACTGCCCTCTCCAAGTTTGACTACACTACATAGACAGTCACAGATATCACTAAATGTGCACTTAACACTACTACAAAGGCTTTGGGGACCTTGGTAAAAATTCTTACAGGGAAAACAAAGAAAATTGCAAATCATGACGTGAATCTGTGTACCCTTTTTAAGAGCCAAAGAACAGAAGGGAACAAACCTTTGCTAAAGCTTATCAATCCAAAGTACTTCTAACGTTTTAGAACTTCAGTGTTTTTTTCATAACAAACTAAGACATGCTTCCCTACAAGTTTTTGTTTTCAATCTGAACTTCACTAAATTTGAATAAACCTTTCAAACCTTCATCTTTCATTCTTCACTTGTAGATTACGGAGGTCTGAGTGGTGGATTTAAATATGATGTAACACTAGAACGTGTGTTGTGTCATGCGATGCATTTGGAGCAAACCTATCAGATACAGGTTTTCAAGTTCAACATTGTGCAACGTGTCATCTGTTAATGCCTTTATGAAAAGAGCAATGCATAATTCAGATTTTAACTGAACTGCAAGGGATATACAGCAAACATAAGTCTTTTCAACACATGGACAAATCGCTATAGCTCATTGTTAGCTCATTGCTTCGATCAGTAACTTCTCAAATGCACACTGGATCCCACACGGTCAACGTTAAAAGAGCAGCACTAGGAGACTGAAAAGATTTGGCATGGGTCCCCAGATCCTCAAAAAGTTCTACAGTTGCACCATCGAGAGAATATTGACCGGTTGCATCACTGCCTGGTTTGGAACTGCTCGGCATCTGACCGTAAGACGCTACAGAGGGTAGTGTGTACGACCCAATACATCACTAGGGCCAAGCTTCCTTCCATCCAGGACCTATATACTAGGCGGTGTCAGAGGAAGGCCCAGAAAATTGTTAAAGACTCCAGTCTCCCAAGTCATAGACTAATCTCTCCTGCCGCACGGCAAGCGGTACCAGAGCGCCAAGTCTAGGTCCAAAAGGCTCCTTAACAGCTTCTACCCCCAAGCCATAAGATTCTGAACAATTCATCAAACGGCCACTTTATATTGACTATTTACACTGCTGCTACTCGCTCCTTATTATCTATGCATAGTCACTTAACAAATTACCTCGACTAACCTGTAACCCCGCACATCGACTCAGTACCGGTACCTCTTGTATATAGCCTTGTTATTGTTACGTAATTTTCTTGTGTTACTTTTTGATTTTGTTACATTTCTTTAGTTTATTTAGAAAATATTTTCTTAACTCTATATCTTGAACTGCATTGTTGGTTAAGGGCTTGTAAGTAAGCATTTCACGGTAAGGTTGTACTCGGCGCATGTGACAAATAAAATTTGATTTGGGCTAGCTAAACACAGTGCTTAAGATGTCGCTCTCTCAGTTCCCCATCATTACAGTGTGTAAGCCCTCCTAATTTAGCCCTGGTTGGCTGCCAAAAGCATCTCAATGGCACGTCACCACCGTTGACCATTTTAATGGCTCCTTCTTTTAGCTGTGTCCCTACGAGGCCAGCGGCATTAGCTAGGGCATGCATTACCAACCACACTGTCTCTGGGAAACAGAGATTCTGGAGCAGACTGTATAGTACTGTACCAACCACCCATACTGTTACTAATCAAACAGCTAATGTTAACTTAAAGCATCATAAATGGACAAGGCAAACTCATATGAGAGAACAGGCAAGACCCTCATCTCTCTCGATAGAAGTAATCCAAATTACATGCATACACTCTGTGATGCAAAAGGTTTTCAGTGATTACTAGCCAAATAAGAACACAACTGCATTTGAAACAGAATGCATGGAGGGAAAAGTAAATTAAGAAAACACAAAAGCTAAAAGAGGAATGGTTTCCAACCTCTGGGGCCCGAAGCCTTGAAATGCCACCTCAACCTAAAGTTTCATTTCCATGTGTTTTCAATTTGCCCTTTTTCCTAAGAGCAGCATACCCCTGTTCTTGTTGAACTATAAAAGGGAATTTTTTCACAGAGTGGTTGAGGGGGGCTGTACAGAACTCGGGGCAATAAGTGCTGGGGAATATATTCATCAATCTTACAGGGAATCTTACCTTGACCTTTGCTGCAGTCGATGCCTGCCAGAGTCTCTATGGAAACTGACTGAGGCTTTTTATTCCCAGCCAGGGGATATTTGCCAGTCTTAGTCTCTTTGCTCGGGGGTTGGGGCTGGAGTTCACATTTTCCGTTGGGCGGTTGTTGCTGCTCCTTCCTTCTAAAGCGGCTGGCTATGAGCTGCCACACGCTGGGCTCCTCATGGGCTGGTTTAGTGGAGGAGGACAGTCTGGCTGGGTAGAGGGGCACCTCCATCACCTTGACCTTGCCCTGGCTGTGGTACTGAATGTTCTGCATCCCTCCATCATTGTCCCTCTCGTAAGGGTGTGGCAGGGACCTCCCGGTGAGGTAGGAGAAGGGCCGCGAGGGGAGAGAGGTCTCTTGCCCGATACTTTTAGTGCGTGAGCGTTTCTCTGCTGTCACTTCGGATATTTCCACTCTCCCCCGCGGCCGGTTCCTCCTGATCCGCAAACTGAGACTCCGGCGTAAGGAGCTCAGGGTCTTCTTGGGGACGTCCAGCCTGCTGGGGGGCTTGGAACCTGGGGCTCGGGCTCCTTCCTTATCCTTCTCCTTGTCCTGGGCTGGTCGGCCAAAGAGCCTCCAGCGGCTGAACAGACCTCCCCCCTGGCTTCCCCTATGGCTGTCCAGCTCGTCCTGAGACCCAGAGGCCTTCTTCCTCAGCTCCAACATTGTCATACTGACTGGTCTCTGTTTCCAGGTCTGCTGCCGGACCCTGGGGACCACCTTAACCTCAGCCACCGTCCGCTGAGGGAGCACCCCCGGCTTGAGGCCGTCCACCGCCCGCAGCTCTGCCCTCCTGGTCCAGCACTGCTGGGGGGGACCGTCCAGAGATCCTGTAGCCCCCCTTCTGGAGCTCTGCTGGGAGTGGGACCTGTGGGACCCGGGCAGCAACAGGGCAGGGTTGAGGTTTGGGCCTCCCAGCATGCACACACTCCTGGGCCTCCTGAGTTTGTCTGTTCTGTCCTGGTCACTTAGCGAGCCTCGTTGCTGCCCGGCTGGGGCTCCATACATGCTCACCACCCTCCTGCTGTCTGGTGCAGCACTGTCCTGGGATGGCTTCCTGCGGAGCACAGCCCGGGGTAGACGGCCACGAGCAACCAGAACACCACCATTATGCCCAGGGAGAGGCCCTTCGTACTGGGGAGAAATGTCCTGTCCCTGGGTCTCTACCTGGGTCTTCTGTTGCTCTGGAGATGCTGTGGCTGTATCTACCTCTACTCCTACCACTGTAGTCTCCCAGTCTGACTGAGGTTGGGCTGCTGCTGGAGCTGCTGAGTTATTGGAGGGCTGTTGCAGTTGGAGAAACCGGTCCGTTGTCATTTCCCCCCCTCCCTCCTTCTCTACCTCCTCCTGCACTGCCTCCTCCCTCCTCCTCTCCACTCTGCCTATGTGGCTCAGGGAGGGCCACCTGCCAAGATCCTGCCGTGTCTTGCCCAGGCTGAAGTGTCCCTCCTCCCCCTGCAGCGCCTGCTGTCGTGCCCTAGTACTCCCGGCTGCAGGATGACTTTGCTCCAGTGCCGCATATCGGGCGGCCTGGCCCGCCACCACCCTCAAACTCACCTCCTCACGGCCCAGAGTTCCATTCAGGATGACAGAAATGTGGTCCACCGTGGTCTTACCTCCTCCTGACTGGTGGGCTGTTACAGCTTTACTTGTGGCTCCGGGGATAGTCCGCTCCGTTGCCTGACTGCTCAGTAGTAGCATGGCACGGCCCTGCACTCCCCCACACACACAGGCATGCACAATCTAGCCCAATTGACACACACACGCATGTGCACACATACACACTCACACTCCCCGGCGTGGTGGTGTTTACGGTTGCTCTCAGAGTCCCTCACATCCAGGCTGCATTCCAACCCCAGGCATAATCCTTAACCTTTGACATGAAAAAAATATATATAAGTCAAACAAGCCTGAGCAAAGCTTCTGTGCCACCTGCATAACCCTAGAGCCTTATACTCAGCATTCGGCAGCAGCACTGCAACAGGCTGCAGGACGGTGGGTCGCTGGCTGCACTCTCTCCTCATTTCTACTTTGTTCTACTTCTACCTGTCCGACGTGAGGGTGAGCAACAGCTAAAACAACCGTTCCAGTGTTTGCTTTGGAACAACCAAATGCATGTTGGTCATACCTGCGAGGCCTTGAGCAAAATGTGAAAAACTGAGACATCCTCTCCTTCTTGGCAAGTTGCGAGTTGTGAGCAATCCTTTTTCTGCCGACGGTGCAGACAAAACTGTTCATCTCTGCGCCCTTGCCTGCTGTACATAGCTTGAGGGAGTATGTCTGTTTGAACTTTCCAGCAGCCTCCCTACCCCCGGGACAGTTGGAAAACAAGGACCGGCTCCAAACGGGGTCGTCGCTCGGCATTAAAGCACACCAACTCCCTGAGCCAAGTTTCTCCTCGGGATCTCTAGAGGGATTTCAGCCCCCACAGAGTAAAATGGACGACGGTGAACTGTAAGAATAGGATCCAGGAAAGAGGGAGCTTAGCATCCACTGCTGCAGTCAAAGACAGGACCCTTAAAACAAACTGCTATGAAAGAGAACTTTGTGTCCCCAGGGCCTCTCTCGGCCTCCCCCCTCTCAGTCTTTCCCTCCCTGCCTCTCTCTACCTTCTCCCGTCTCCCTTTCGCTCTCTCTCTCCCAGTCTCCCTTTCCATCAAGTTCTCTACAACCAAACAAACGGGGAGAGGGGACACAAAAAAGGCAGAGATTTTCCCATGGCTCACAAGAGAAGGAGGAGAAACAGGGAGTGGAAGTACCAGTGAATTCCTGGCACACAACTTCCATATAGCCAGGTTTTAGACGCTACTTAAAGCACTGCTAATCCTAGGGTCCGCCAAAGGCAGACCACATGGGTTGCACACAGGTGGGTCGGATAGCTTTAAAGGGCAAGATTGGAAAAAAAATGTTCTGTAGCTCTCACTGTATAAAAAAGCAAAGAAAGCTTAAGGCAGAGTAGCCTAATTGTGTGAAAGTAAGATTAATCGCAATCACTGCTATAGTCAGTCACCTAACCTGACAGCACTAAATGTAGATACATTTTATGGCAGGGGGCATTTTATTTTTACAGTTTTGTTAATTACTGAAAGACAAGTCATCACTAACTAACTAATAATAATCATCACAAATCTGGTTTTGGGGCCATCTCTGAGGAAGTAAATTAATCTTTTGAGAGGAACAATTAATAGCTCATAAATCATTGTTAGGAACAGATTGGTTGCATTAAACTTGTTATTTTTATGTCATTTCAATGTCATTAATTTGCCACATTCCAGCTCTACATTCTATTTTGGCAGAGCTTTGGTGTTCAATTAGGCTTGGTCAATCAAATGGGAACCAGTCAATAACAGCACAGCACAAATTCCATATTCGTATCTCCATGGGACACTGAGGCAATTTATGGTGCAGTCAAAAGGAGTTCACCATGTGGTTATAGAGAGAAACATGCTGTTGAGGGCCACTGGAAAATAGCCTCACTTTAGATGAAGCCCCTTATAAGTAGGCTATAACTGCAAAATAAGGTATCTGATTTTGGAACACACCTTGAACATTCTTCAAAAAATCCATACATGAAAAAAAAACTGAACAATATATTATGGTAAGTCTTTAGTTGCTTTAATTGGTAGTTACTTTGCAATTATACTAGTAACAACATTGTATGAACATGTTTTTACTAAATACTTCAGTAATTAGAGAGAATCAGGGTTGTATGAGGCCATGATTCTGACAGGACATCTGACTGACTGATGCAAAACAGCACCCATAAATCATGTATCAACTGAATCATACAAAGGAAAACAACCAACTGTTATCTATACAGAAAAACATGAGGCCCTTGAAAGATTCAGACAGACACATTTTCCAAAAGGTGACTTTGTACCTAACATGGAAACTCTATTTCTCCATGTTAGCAAGTGTCATTTTTGCATTACATGAGTAGATACTGAGTATGAGAATGAGTGTGGTAGAAGTGGTGGATGTTCTCACACTCATTCAGTACAATGGTCACTGTCATCTCATACATGGTCATGCCATTGTCTAGTACAGTTTATTGTTATGTGGTGAAGGCTAATCCTTCAAGACCTCCCAAGCATATTTCCAGGAAGTCTGGGTTGTGGATACTGTCTTTCAGACAGGCTTCTCAAATACGAAACAAGCCAAAGCTTTCCGATTTGGCAAAAATATCCGCACAAAAGCACAAGGTAAATGTTTAAAAAAATTGTCCGAAACAAATTTTATGAAAACACTGCTCAAATAATAGCTAGCAAATAGATTCATACTCCAGATAAGAACTGCTTTGAGAGCTTGCTGCTTCAACTCAGCTGTTAGTCATAACGATCTGCTGAGCTGCTGCTGTGCAGTGTGTAGTGTACAGGTTTCTGTTACCTGTGTCCAGGTAGGCAGGCTTGGAAATAACATGAGTCTCATTAGCCAGTAGACAGTCCTCTTCACTCCAGTGGATGTGGTGGTGCCTGTTCCGTCTGCGGCCCCCAAAACACAGCATCATTGTCCCAGACTTTCAAGGGGCACAACTTGACTTACATGTCTTATTCCTTCAGCTCCTAGTGGAGAAAAGGGCCCACAAGCCACAACCTAGCCATTCCAACCCTCACACTTCGATATGACTGACAACCCAGCTCATATTTTCCATCATCATCTTGTTTCTTTTTCCTATTTTCTTTAATATTCTCTCTCTTTCCTCTCAGGTTTATATTTCAACTTCCACTGGAGACAAACTCTGGATCCAAAAGATAGTAATTGCCCTGGTCCTGTGTATGATGTAGTCGCAGGAGACTTCGTGGCAGACAGCTCTGAAGGGTTGTGGCTGAGCGGAATTGTATCCTAACACACTAACCTGGTCAGGAAGACAACAACCATGCATCAGGTGATGGAACTCGGATCCGTTTCCTCCTCCTGGTAATCCGCTGAGCTGAGGAGGCGTCGTCTATAGGGCCTATACCTAAAACAACACTCTGATTGGATTATTAGGCTAATCCTTTGCCCCATGGCCAGAATGGACATCCATTAATAAGGCTCTGGTCAGCCACAGGATGTCTCAGTTTTAGTCCATTCCCTCATGGCTGGGGTAACAGAGGAAAAGCTATGTTGTGTGTTTCTCTCTCCACTCTCTCGCCCTTGTAGACAGAGTGCTGCTACACACATCCTGTAGCCCCAGTCCTGTAACTCTTGACTGACTGGCCATGTCTGTCAGTGTGTGTGTGTGTGTGTGTTAATGTCTAACGTCTGTGTTCTCATTTGTCCTAGACACTAACCATGTTTCCATCCAACCATTTCATGCGGATTAATTACCTGACGCATGAAAAAAAAGTAATGACCGGGCTGATGGAAGCATGAAATGCCGGTACAATTTTATAAATGCCAACAAACAATTTGTTCGACATGGTGGGTTATTTTTGTGTAGGTAAAATTCATTATGCAGGAAATGGAGGTTGAAGCGCCTTTATGTGCAAATATTGATATATTAACCATCATATCGAAGTAAACTTGGAGTCAAATAATGATACGTTGTGTGGTCCTCCCACTACGACTCGGGAAAGCATGCAGTTTATTAAGCTACAGATTAAATACATGATGAACTTAACAGGGAGGTGAATCTGCAAGGCGATGAGCTTGATGCTCCTTTCTAATAAATATCAAAGGTCTTATTCTTGTGACATGATGATCGATGCTTGGCTGCCGCTTGACAAATACTAATTACATTGCTGTTCTCCATAATAATCTCAAAATGTAGGTATCCACCCTGCACTGTATCTGAGAGCTGTTGGTTAAAGCGCATCTGCCATGACCAGAGTGGGCACATTTTCTATATAACCCAAAGAATGTTGTGATAAATCTATCATTAGAGTTGAAAATGTGATGGAAACCCATTTAACTTGTATTTTTCTTTCGGTACTGGGTACTTGGGAATTTAGCGGCAGAAGTTATTTTTATGTGCACTACATCATCACGCACACTTTTATCCACAAAAAGTCTGTTTGATGGAAACATCTCTGGTGGAAAATGAGCATATTGTTAAGCCGATTTCTTTATATTGGCATGAAAATCTATCGCAAATTGGATGGAAACCTAGCTATTATGATGTCTACAGTGTATAACAGCTCAGACACACCGGTAGGACACCTCGAAACAGTGTCGACAGTCAATAAATAATAATAAATAAATTCCTTAGGCCCTAATCTATGGATTTCACATGACTGGGAATACAGATATGCATCTGTTGGTCACAGACACCTTAAAAAAAAGGTAGGGGTGTGGATCAGTAAACCGGTCAGTATCTGGTGTGACCACCATTTGCCTCTTGCAGCGTAATACAGCTCCTTCGCATAGAGTTGATCAGGCTGTGAATTGTGGCCTGTGGAATGTTGTCCCACTCCCCTTCAATGGCTGTGCAAAGTTGCTAGATATTGGCGGGAACTGGAACACATTGTCGTACACGTTGATCCTGAGTATCCCAAACATGCTCAATGGGTGACATGTCTGGTGAGTATGCAGGCCATGGAAAAACTTGGACATTTTCAACTTCAAGGAATTGTGTACAGATCCTTGCGACATGGGGCCATGCATTACCATGCTGAAACATGCGGTGGATGAATGGCACGTCAATGGGCCTCAGGAGCTCGTCACTGTATTTCTGTGGATTCAAATTGCCATCGATAAAATGTAATTGTGTTTGTAGCTTATGCCTGCCCATACGATAACCCCACCGCCACCATGGGGCACTCTGTTCACAACCTTGACACCAGCAAATCACTCGCCCACACAAAGCCCTACACACTGTCTGCCATCTGCGCAGTACAGTTGAAACTGGGATTCATCCGTGAAGAGCATACTCATTCTCCTTGTTTCATGCTTAAGGTTACCAAGGTAAAGCTTTTGTTATGCATACATGTTTGCCTAATTCTCTCCATTGCTCCTTTATCACTTTCTAGGCGCTAGACTGTATAACAGTTCCCGGCCCGAGGCAAGACTCATTTGTGGTTTAGAGACACTCTCATAGAGACACTAAAGACATAACAAACACTAAACACTAATAATAGATAGCTATATAGATAGTTGCAGCGCCTTGCAAAAGTATTCACCCCCTTGGTGTTTTTCCTATTTTGTTGCATTCAAACCTGTAATTTAAATGGATTTTTATTTGGATTTCATTTAATGGACATACACAAAATAGTCCAAAAATTGTGAAAAAATAAATAAATATATATATATATATATATATAAAAAAATTCAAAGAAATGTAAAACTGAAAAGTGGTGGGTGCATATGTATTCACCCCCTTTCCTATGAAGTCCCTAAATAAGATCTGGTGCAACCAATTACCTTCAATAGTCACATAATTAGTTAAATAAAGGTCCACCTGTGTGCAATCTAAGTGTCACATGATCTGTCACATGATCTCAGTATATATATACCTGTTCTGAAAGGCCCCAGAGTCTGCAACACCACTAAGCAAGGGGCACCACGAAGACCAAGGAGCTCTCCAAACAGGTCAGGGACAAAGTTGTGGAGAAGTACAGAGCAGGGTTGGGTTATAAAAAAATATCAGAAACTTTGAACATTCCACAGAGCACCATTAAATCCATTATAAAAAATTGAAAGAATATCGCACCACAACAAACCTACCAAGAGAGGGCCGCCCATCAAAACTCACGGACCAGGCAAGGAGGGCATTAATCAGAGAGGCAACAAAGAGACCAAAGATAACCCTGAAGGAGCTGCAAAACTCCACCGCGGAGATTGGAGAATCTGCCCATAGGACCACTTTAAGCCGTACACTCCACAGAGCTGGACTTTACGGAAGAGTGGCCAGAAAAAATCCTTTGCTTAAAGAAAAAAATAAGCAAACATGTTTGGTGTTTGCCAAAAGGCATGTCGGAGACTCCCCAAACATATGGAAGAAGGTACTCTGGTCAGATGAGACTAAAATGTAGCTTTTTGGCCATCAAGGAAAACACTATGTCTGGCGCAAACTCTCATCACACCGAGAACACCATCCCCACAGTGAAGCATGGTGGTGGCAGTATCATGCTGTGGGGATGTTTTTCATCAGCAGGGACTGGGAAACTGGTCAGAATTGAAGGAATGATGGATGGCGCTAAATACAGGGAAATTCTTGAGGGAAACCTGTTTCAGTCTTCCAGAGATTTGAGACTGGGACGGAGGTTCACCTTCCAGCAGGACAATGACCCTAAGCATACTGCTAAAGCAACACTTGAGTGGTTTAAGGGGAAACATTAAATGTTTTGGAATGGCCTAGTCAAAGCCCATACCTCAATCAAATTGAGAATCTGTGGTATGACTTAAAGATTGCTGTACACCAGTGGAACCCATCCAACTTGAAGGAGCTGGAGAAGTTTGCCTTGAAGAATGGGCAAAAATCCCAGCAGCTAGATGTGCCAAGCTTATTGAGACATACCCCAAGAGATTTGTAGTTGTAATTGCTGCAAAAGGTGGCTCTACAAAGTATTGACTTTGGATCTTCAAAGTGCTAGGCATGTTGTGTAAATCAAATGATACAAACCCCCCAAAAATCTATTTGAATTCCAGGTTGTAAGGCAATAAAATAGAAAAAATGCCAAGGGGGTGAATACTTTCGCAAGCCACTGTATATTGTTTCAATGTTATCATTACCAACAGCAATGCTTTTGTCAGTATTAGAAGTGGTGGTGGTAGAGGGAATGAGAAAACTCTAGAAACTGTAGGCTTACTTCAGAAGTGATAAAAATAATTAATAAATTACAAAAAAATTCAAGACATGCATCATTATGCACAGCATCTCATAATGTTCTTAATAACTATGTTAGGCCTAGGGAATGAACGTTTAGACAGCCAAATGAATTTCAATTACCAATGAAATAGACGTAAAAGACAGTATTGGTCTGGCAAACTAACTCCCTAAAAGAAATGTATATTCACAGTCTGCAAACTGTACCTCCAATTAAATTATGGAATCTGTCAGAAATAAATGTCTCTCTCTGAAGGAAGATAGTTTTTACTTTGAACCAACTTGAGGGCTTTGGGCTAACTTCAGGGAAATAGCATCTTCTGCATTTAATTCAGCACAGGTCTAATTAAATTGTTATATAAAAACTCATTACGGTCCTCTCTCTACTATGTGAAATACCAGGTGGGAGCAGTACATCTCACCACCAGAGGGCAGTCACATCCCTTCTGACTCCTGTTGGATCCAGTCTTCTTCTAGGGCAACTCTGCTGCTTGAGACACTGTTCAAAGGCTTCTGTTCTGTTACATAAGCCCACTCTTTAACAGTCTAGGTAGCTCTGCTCTGCCAAGGATGAGAATCTAGAGCATGCAGACAGTTTGCATAGAGTTGATTTCAGTCATGACGACAATAGAAGAGAAGCCAGAGGGTGAGCAGGTAGTGAGGTGATTTTACAGTGCCTTCAGAAAGTATATACCCCTTGACTTATTCCACATGTTGTGTTACAGCCTGAATTCAAAATCGATACAAAAAAAGTATCACCCAACTACAATACCCCATATAACACAATACCCCATATAACTTGGCCACTCAGGAACATTCACTGTCTTCTTGGTAATCACCTCTAGTGTAGATTTGGCCTTGTGTTTTAGGTTATTGTCTTGCTAAAAGGTAAATGAATCTCCCAGTGTCTGGTGGAAAGCAGACTGAACAAGGTTTCCCTCTAGGATTTTGCCTGTGCTTAGCTCAATTCCATTTTTTTACAAGCATACCCATAACATGATGCAGCCACCACTATGCTTGAAAATATGGGGAGTGGTACTCAGTAATGTGTTGGATTGTATTTGCCCCAAACATAACACTTTGTATTCAACCCAAAAGGTTAATTACTTCCCCACATTTTTTTTGCAGTATTACTTTAGTGCCTTGTGGCAAACAGGATGCATGTTTTGAAATATTTTATATTTATTTTGTGAAGGCTTCCTTTTCACTCTGTCAATTAGGTTAGTAATGTGGAGTTACTACAAGGTTGTTGATCCATCAGTCTTCTCGTATCACATCCATTCAACTCTGTAACTGTCTTAAAGTCACCATTGGCTTCATGGTGAAATCCCTGAGCGGTTTCCTTCCTCTCCAGCAACTGAGTTAGGAAGGACACCTGTATCTTTGTAGTGAATGGCTGTATTGATACACCATCCAAAGTATAATTAATAACTTTACCATGCTCAAAGGGATATTCAATGTTTTTTTCTTCTTCTATCCAATAGGTGCCCTTCTTTGCGATGCATTGGAAAACCTTCCTGGTCTTTGTGGTTGAATCTGTGTTTGAAATTCACTGCTCGACAGAGGGACCTTACAGATAATTGTATGTGTGGAGAGATGAGATAGTCTTTAAAAAAAATCATGTTAAATACTAATATTGCACACAGTGAGTCCATGCAACTTATTATGTGACTTGTTAAACACATTTTTACTCCTAAACTTATTCAAGCTTGCCATACAAAGGGGTTGAATTCTTATTAACTGAAGACATTTCAGCTTTAAATGTTTTATTAATTTGTAAATATTTTGAGAAGAAAAAAAAATCCACTTTGACATTATGGGGTATTGTGTGTAGGCCAGTGACCAAAAACAAAAATCTAAATTTTATATTTTTTTTATTCCGGTTGTAACATAACAAAATGTAGAAAAAGTCAAGGTGCGTGAATACTTTCTGAAGGCACTGTAAATAAGGCGATCTAAGAACCCTCAATGGAATGTGAAGCTAGAGTTCTATCACAGAGAAATCCTACTTTCTGGGAATAAAATCTGTGAACAGCATCCTCCTAACCCTATAGTCAAAGGTTTTCACTGGGTGGAAGGATTCAACTGCCAGTTTAGTATTATGATCACATCTATCCATATCATGAGCTATTCATTGAACAGGCTGATCTGATATAACATAATGTGGGTCTAACACTTACACCACACAATTTATCCCTTTTTGTATGTATCCAATACTATACAGTAGGCTATAACTCATAGGCAAAGCCTCAAATCAACCAGCAGACACAACATTCGGGTGGTTACAGGCCATAGATGCTACAAATGTCTACGACTGTAGTCTAGCAGATGTATGACGTGTTCTCTCGTCGCGACCCTCAATTTTAGGATGATTTGAGTCAGTGTGAAAATGACAGACACATGCTGTTCCACTGACAATCAACAGCAGGCTGCTTCCTGGCCGGGTAGGAGAGGAGGGGAGACAGTCTCTTACTCATCATGGCTATCAGTATTCAGCATCTCCATTAGCACCATCATCATTATGACCCAGAGGTACTACATATGTACAGATGTTGATCCCTCATGCACTTTGTCTCCTAGCTAATGACTGACATCACACACCTGTACAGTGGTAGGCTGACTACTGGTGGAACCCATACAGTACAAGGTTACTTTTGTAATCTCGGTTCTCAAAAAAATATGAGTGAGATATCTCACTATGGGATTCAGTCCAGGTGGATCACTACTAGGAAGAACCAATCACACAACGTCTGTCGGAGACAGACAGGTTAAGTGGTGAAATAGGTGAGCCCCTCCCTCCTTATAAGGCACCACTCGCCCGTCCTCTGGTCATTAAATGTTTTACATTTTTTGTCATTCCTTTTTTTTTTTGAGAGACTGGAAGGTCTGATCTCCTTCTGTATTTTATTATTTTCAAGAGAGGACAGTTGGAAGCAGAGAGAGACAGGTATGTACAGGGAGACAGAGAGGAAGGGCACAGACAGTTGCCGAGCCGAGCCTCAAACCGAGCCGAGGCCCCCATCACCAGGGTCGGCAAATGTGGTCGGCAGGGTTGGGTAGGTTATTTTCTAAATGTATCCGTTAGTTACCTGTCCAAAATTGTAATCAGTAACGTAACTTGAATTACCCAAACTCAGTAACGTAATCTGATTACCTTCAGTTACTTTTAAGAGGCATTAGAAGAAGAAAAACATGAATATTACCAATTGAATGACACCCATTGCCGGACAAATCAATGTTAGAGTTTACATAGCTGACCATAAATGGATGTTGCATTTAACTTTATAGGTTGGTTATGTAGGCTTCTTCTAACCCATTACTTTCTACAACAGATGATAATATGATTAGACTGTAAGCCCATCTTATAAAAACCAAAGTCTGTCAGCTTTACAGTCATTCAAATTAACTTAATTCCCCTTGATCTTCAAGAATAGGACTTGGAAATATAGATTAGTTAAATTGTTTTACTTGAGCATAACCCCAAAACGAAGGACTTATTAGCCTACTCTGTTCTTTATGATGTTCTTGTCATGGAGGACTGATTGGTCTCATTGCTCCGAGATTGAAAAATAAATGCAGCTCTTGGAATGGCATGCTTTGAGCCCCACCTAAAAGTGCTATTTGCATGTAAAAAAATGGATGGCATTTGATGCATTTTCTATAGGCCCATTGTTAACGTTTTTGTCGTGACAGTTAGATATCGCAATAATTTGCTACTGTTTAAGTCTATCAAAAGTGTGCAAGTTTGAGCATGTGTCCGTTAGGCCTATTAAAAAAAAATATCAGCACAAATTAGATTGATCAATAAAAGTCTGACTCTAGGTCTCCTTAAATACCATGGAGGAGTTTAGAAGGGTAGAACTCCAACAAACTTTTATTCTATATGCTGGGATCAGTATTATTCAGCTGTTGCAAGAGCATATTTTTCACTGGCTGTCCACTGGTCACAAAATCAATGACTGACAGGCAGACTAAACTTCTTAAATTCAAATTTTTGGGGGTTAAAATACACATATACATTTGTGAACAGCCATCTACAACAACCACAATCCATAAGGTGCAAATAGCTCAATGAGACAACAGCAGGTTGATTCACATCAATGCGCTATATAGATATCAATTATAAGTGATATCCGTATCACCCGTAGGCTACACCACTGCTGTAGTCCTTACCTCCAAGCGTTTATTCAAGTTGGATAATCTTTGGATGCCGACAGCAGTCGCACCATTGGAAGACAGAACTTGGACTGTAGCCTACAAAAGCCTATTCCTGCTCCTTTCCTGCAATCCATCAAACGCATTTGGCATGTAATCATAGTGATATCTGACAAACTTAAACGTCCCTTTTCAATGCTGATTTGGATGACATTGAGAAAAAGTAATCATAGAAATAATCATCTAGTGTTTCGATAGTATCTGTAATCTGATTACAATATTTTTGCTGATAAAGGATTTCAGTTACAGTGGAATTGACTAAAATACAGTAGAATAGAATACAGTATATACATATGAAATGAGTAAAGCAGTATGTAAACATTAACGTGACTAGTGTTCCATTATTAAAGTCACCAATGATTCCATGTCTATGTACATAGGGCAGCAGCCTCTAAGGTGCCGGGTTGATGGCCTTGAAATATAAGCTGTTTTTCAACGAGGAAGGTGGTGGCGACAGACGCATCCCTCACAGGATGGGGTGCAGTCCATGAGGGAAGAATAGTAAACAGTGTGTTCCCCACTAGGGCTGTTATAGTGACCGTATTACCGCCACATCGGCAGTCACGGGTCATGACCTCAGTCAATTTCCAAGTGACCGTTGAGTCATGGTAACTAGGCTTCTCCAAAACTGGGCTCTGATGCCGTTGATGGTCGTCAGAAGCCTACCAAACATGCTAACGGCCAGTCTCTGATGGCCTGGTACTCAGGGCTCTATTGTCCCTCTAATCACTCAGACATCAATGCAAATGAAATTGAAAATCTAATCAAACACTTCTTGAGCGCCCTGACATTCAGAGTTTGAATGGGATAAGATCACCTGTTGCGTAGCGAGTGCCAGCTTCTCATAGATGGTTGATGCATGGAATGATTGTTCCTATTAGCCCATGTTGTGCAACTTTTCTATAGGCTATAGGTGTCGGGTAAGGTGGAGGTGATATAATCCTTAACTAGCCTCTCAAAGCACTTCATGATGACAGAAGTGAGTGCTACAGGGTAAAAGGTTGACACAGGAATAAAAAATGAATTCCTGTCCCGTCTTGTCATGTAAATTTATTTCCTGTACTGATCTCGAAACAGTTCTATAAACCCTGAACTTTCCAGTCCATTCCTGATAAAAGTCAGTCTCATCCTGTCCCGTGCTCATTTTTGCGCGCAGAAATATGAATGCTATTTTGTTTGTTTAGGAAGTATTAAAAATAATTTCAGTAATGCATTATGTGACATGTGGTTGTCTTAACTATTTTCATTAAATGCACTGACTGTAGGCGTGAGTCGCTCTGGATAAGAGTGTATTCTAAATTACATAAATGTAGATCGATTTAGGCTGGAGGATGAGGACAGAGATCCCAGCAGGCTTGACAGTAAAGTTGTTAGGAGTAGAGCAGCTATGCCGCTTCAGGCCGCTTGTCCCACTTTCCCGGTTGGTAGCCTATTTGATTAAACCGCAGCATTTTTTACAGCATTTAAAACATCTCTCTTTCCTTAGCTCTAATGTTCATGATAGGCCCTTGGCTGCAACAAGACATTGCAATTCATCTATTGAATGCTTCTTCATTTAGCCTACTAATGTAGGTTGGCATCTGAGGTAGCGTAGTGACTGGCTGCAACTGTAGTGAGGCGCAAGGAGTGAGCCAATGGAAGGGGGAAGGGGAAATAATAAAATGTTTTAATATATTTTTATTAAGTAAACTATATTAGGCATAGGCTACACAGTTGTTGTTTTTATGAAATGTTCCACCCATTACAAAAAAAACGAATCTTTACAACTATTCCTGCACTGCCCGTTGATGTAGACTGTTGATCCTGTCCCAAACTAGAACTTCACTCCCATTCCTGCCAGAATCCCACAAGCCCCACGGGAGTCCTGTTCACATGTCAACCTCTACTATTGGACGACAGTCATTTAGTTCAGTTACCTTCGCTTTCTTGGGTACAGGAACAATGGTGAACATCTTGAAGCAAGTGGGGACAACAGACTGCAATAGGGAGAGATTGAATATGTCCGTAAACGCTCCAGCCAGCTGGTCTAGGGATGCCGTCAGCCTTGCGAGGGTTAACATGCTTAAAATGTCTTACTCACGTTGGCCACGGAGAACGAGAGCTCAAAGTATATGGGAGCGGCCCGCGTCCCCGGCACTGTGTTATCCTAAAAGCGGGCTAAGAAGATATTTAACTTGTCCGCCGGAAGCAAGACGTCGGTGTCTGCGACGTGGCTGGTTTTCCCCTATGTAATCCATGATCGTCTGGAGTCCCTGCCACATACGTTTGGTGTCTACCGTTTTGCCTGTTTGATTGCCTTACGGAGGGCATAACTGGACTGTTTGTATTCAACTATATTCCCAGTCACCTTGTCGTGGTTAATTGTGGTGGTTTGAGCTTTCAATGCTGCCATCTATCCACATGTTTTGGTTTGAATAGGTTTTAATCGTCACAGTGGGAAGAACACCAGATTCTAGGTCGGGTGAACAAAAGGACTGGAGTTCATGTACATTACCACAATCACACCATGAGTATTTAATCATGAAACATACATTTCCGCCTTTCTTCTTCCCGGAGAGTTCTTTTTTCCTATCTGCACAATGTACTGAGAACCCAGCTGGCTGTATGGACGGGGACAGTATATCTGGAGAGAGCCATGATTCCATGAAACAGAGTATGTACAGTCCCTGATGTCTCTTTGAAAGGAGATTCTCGCCCTGAGCTCGTCTACTTTATTGTCCAGGGACTGAACATTAGCGAGTAATATACTCTGAAAAAAGTGCAATCTGAAAACCTCTTCTCCGCCGGCGACGTCTTGGAGCAGCCTCTGGGATAAGTTAAATCGCCTTGGGGGGTACGAACAAAGGATCCAATTCAGGAAAGTCGTATTGCTGGTGAGTTACCACCGCTCTGATATCCAAAAGTTCTTCCTGGCTGTATGTAATAATGCAAAAAACTATCTCAGCTAATAATGTGAGAAGAAATTCAAATTTTTTTTTAAATAATAATAATAATAATGCAAAGTTGCTTAGGAACCAGAAACAGAGCGGCCATGTCTATCGGCAGGATCTTGCATTTAATGTGTGTGTGTGTGTGTGTTTCCTCCTCATCATCCTACACTACAGCAGTATGTGCATCAAACACTACTCATACACACAAATCCACAACACACATTCCCACACTGTGTACAGCCAACAATTCTCTACCCAGACAAACCCACCCACGCACACAGCACCAAAATAAATACAAATCTCTACCCCTTACCAACCAATCTGGAGGAAATAAAAGATAAGCTGTGTCATTGATTGCACACTGACCAGACAATTCAATAATCAATGTGGCAGATAATTCTGTCCGTTGTGCATTTACACAGAATTAATGTAGACACATGAATAAGTCAAAAGACCGATAAACAGAGAGACAGTCACACACAGCAGAGGGGGGCTACAGAGCAAAGTTTAGGATAATGATGCTTGCAGTAGTGATATTGAGCGTGGGTGTGTGTAGCTTTTTAAAATTCAGCTGCACTACAGACTAGCGTTTATCACAATTCTTCTACTGCAGAGGAAATTAGAGGTTTGAGGAAGTCTGTGGGAGGCTGCTGCCGGAGAGAAGAAATTCCAGACGCTTCTCTGTCTCTGAAACGTGCTTAGATTTGAAAGTGTATTTAGTATTGTGTGTGTATTAGTGTACATCTACTGTTCTTGAGAGGATAGATGCATAGGCGGGGGGGTTTGACTCGGCGCCCAAACTCCCTCTTCATAACCATCAAACCACCACACTCCGTGCTTACTGTGTCAGCTGGTTATATTCAGTACCATATCTACAGTTCTGGGTTAGTGAGATAAACATGTTTTTAACCAAGAAGAACAAGACAAAAAAACTGTTGTTTTTAAGAGAGAGAAGGGTTCAAATCTCCTTGAATGCTTTGTTGGTTGGGGCTGAGGGCTGGAGCCTGACGATGAGGTGAGGTTTTCTGCTGGTCTATGGAGGGAAGCTGCTAGGAGAACAGCCAGAGGACGGGGGAGGATTCAAGCTTGGATGCACAGTATTCACAGCTTTGCTTGCGTGGGCTGGTGGCTCCCAGTCCTCCTCCTCCTCCTCGCTACACTACAGCACTTAGGTGTTTTTTTTTAGGTGTGTGTGTCCTCCTTGTCGTCCTCCTCGCTACACTACTGGCCCCGCTTCAAATCAAAGCCTCTTAGAAGAGTGAGATTGTGTGTTTCTCTGAGAGAGAGAAAGAAAGAAAATCCTCAAAACAACAGTCTCAGCCATGTGTGGGGATGAAGAAATAACATTATTTTGAAATCAAAGGTTCTTCACACCAAAACATTATGTTGAGGCCTTCACCTTCAGATGCTACTGAGAAATAATGACGTGAAATATCTTTCATTTTCTATCGATGCCCTGTGAGGTATGAGAGTTGGGCGGTAACCATTGACAACCCTGACCTTCACATGAATGTTGCTGGGAGGACACTGTTCCAATGTATTCTCAACGTCCAGAATTTCAACACACACAGGAGAAAGAAGACCCAGTCACAGCACACCAGCGGTTATGAAATGTGTTCAAGACTGTTCCTCCTCTTAAATAAAAACGTTCTGTCACAACAAAACATTGATGCCCTTCCCTTTCTGACTGCTAGCAATGTTTCCTACCTGTAGTACAGCTAACCAACCCACTGACTAATGAATTAATTAAATGTGTGTAAGAGATAGAGATAGCTAGTTAGAGATATAGAGATAGATATATATATATAATATATATATCTATCTATCTATATCTATCTGTCTCTTTCAATCCCTTTCAAAGTTTCAGTGACGCCTGAAAAGGATGCCCGGAATAGCTGTGCGAGCATATTTTGTCTGTGTCCCTGTGCCGTGTTTTGCCACCCACACACATGTCAAGACAATGAGCTGGGTGCATCATTATGTTAGCTGACAACAGTGTTCACAACCCGTGCTGAGTTGCGGCTAGGGTTGGGCTGTATGCAGATTTTCAAACCGTTCCTGTACCATACTGGGGTATACGGTATTAACGGCACACAACTGACGCTATTTCCCCAAAAAATGTTATGAGATATGTATGTATATATATACATACACACATACATACATACATATATACATACATACATACATACAGTACCAGTCAAAAGTTTAGACACACCTACTCATTCAAGGGTTTTTCTTTATTTTTACAATTTTCTACATTGTAAAATAATAGTGAAGACCTCAAAACTATGAAATAACACATATGGAAACAAAAAAAAAAAAGTGTTAAACAAGTCAAATATATTTTTTATTTTAGATTTTAGATTCCAGTGTCGCACACAAAATCAATTTAAACAGCAGGGATCTTGATCCAGGAGGGGATTGATTGCGTTAACCTATAATATTTATCTTGTAATCTAGCCACTTAGTACTGGCAAGTTAACCTCTTAGCCTTGATCCCTTTAAGCGGGATCGTTTTCAGAGCAAACATAACGCGCCAAATTCAAAATACATATTAAGTAATACATATTCGTAATATTTAACCCGAT
This sequence comes from Brachymystax lenok tsinlingensis, assembly GCA_030435695.1. Taxonomy (NCBI): domain Eukaryota; kingdom Metazoa; phylum Chordata; class Actinopteri; order Salmoniformes; family Salmonidae; genus Brachymystax; species Brachymystax lenok. The sequence goes on from CM059801.1 coordinate 12,940,830, forward strand.
ATACAAGTGTTGCATAGTGTTGCATAGCCATCAAAAGCTCTGCTTCTTGGCAATATCACTGCGTTGTCAGATTTTAAAAAGGCTTTACGGTAAAGCACTACATTTGATTGTTTGAGGCTAGTACCTCACATATTTTCCACATTAGCATAAATTCATATCCAGCTCGGTTCTCAAAATATCCATATCACAGCTAATATAAATCGCTTACCTTTCAAATAACTTCTTCTGAGGTCTTCCCAAGTGTCCAAACAAGATAATCCATGGTTCTTTTGTTAGAAAAAGTAAATAATTATATCCATAAATATCCGTTGTTTTTGGCACGTTACGTTCAGCTACTCCACCAAGCATTGTCAGTCTACTCGCCCGTTTTACAGTGAAGGGATCGCGTTCAAATTATACCTCTCATCTTTTCACAAACAAATCAAATATCATTAATAATGCATCCTTATGTATTCTTTTATGAATAATAGCGATCATATTTTACAAGAACGGTAAGTGAAAGCGTTAAAAAGGCGAAAAGAAAGTTGGTCGCTGGTGCGCGTTCACGCTTCGTGAGCGTGCACGCCTGTTTACCTATTTTCCCTACCCGTAGTAATTCTCTCTCTCTAAGGATCTGGTCAGAGCTTTTTTCCTCCATACCCTTTCCAGAGACTGTTGACATCTAGTGGAAGCCATAAGTACTGCAACCTCGGTCCTATTCCCCATAGAAAAATATTACATGGGCTTCAAAATGAGAGGAGAGAGCCAAAGAAAATAAATTCGGACAGAAATTTCTCTGGTTTTTGCCTGCTAAATCTGTTCTGGAATAGCCACAGACTATATCTTAATGGTTTTATAAACTTCAGAGTGTTTCCTATCCAATAGTACTAAATATGTAAATATCCTAGTTTCTGGCCATGAGTGGTAGGCATTTAACTTTGGGCACGTCAGACAGGCGAAAATTCGGAAAATGGGACCCTAGCTGGAAGAGGTTAACTAAACAAATGCATAGCTGGATACATACCTCTTCAATGGCTGTGCGAAGTTGCTGGATATTGGCGGGAACTGGAAAACACTGTCATACACGTCGATTCAGAGCATCCCAAACATACAGAATGGGTGACATGTCTGGTGAGTATGCAGGCCATGGAAGAACTGGGCCATTTTCAGCTTCCAGGAATTGTGTACAGATCCTTGGGCCTGTGCATTATCATGTTGAAACATGAGGTGATGGTGGCGGATGAATGGCACGACAATGGGCCTCAGGATCACGGTGCATTCAAATTGCCATCGATAAAATGCAATTGTGTTGGTTTTCCGTAGCTTATGCCTGCTCATACTATAAACCCACTGCCACCATGGGGCACTCTGTTCACAACGTTGACATCAGCAAACCCGCTCGCCCACAAGACGCCATCTGCCTGGTACAGTTGAAACCAGGGATTCATCCGTGAAGTGCACACTTCTCCAGCACACCAGTGGCCAGCGAAGGTGAGCATTTGCCTACTGAAGTTGGTTACGACACCGAACTGCAGTCAGGTCAAGACCCTGGTGAGGACGACAAGCATGCAGATGAGCTTCCCTGAGACGGTTTCTGACAGTTTGTGTAGAAAGTCTTTGGTTGTGCAAACAAAACAGTTTCATCAGCTGTCCGGGTGGCTGGTCTCAGACAATCTTGCAGGTGAAGAAGCCGGATGTGGAGGTCCTGGGCTGGCGTTACACGTGGTCTGCAGTTGTGAGGCCAGTTGGACGTACTGCCAAATTCTCTAAAACGACATTGGAGGTGGCTTATGGTAGAGAAAATGTACATTTAATTCTCTGGAAACAGCTCTGGTGGTCATTCCTGCAGTCAGCATGCCAATTGCACACTCCCTCAAAACTTGAGACATCTGTGGCATTGTGTTGTGTGACAAAACTGCACATTTTAGAGTGGCCTTATATTGTCCCCAGCACAAGGTGCACCTGTGTAATAATCATGCTGTTTAATCAGCTTGTTGATATGCCACACCTGTCAGGTGGATGGATTATCTTGGCAAAGGAGAAATGCTCACTAACAGGAATGTAAACAAATTTGTGCACTGAATTTGAGAGAAATAAGCCTTTTGTGTGTATGGAACATTTCTGGGATCTTTTATTTCAGCTCATGAAACCAACACTTTACATGTAGAGTTTACATTTTTGTTCAGTATAAATATGCAATCATATTCAACAATCCAATGGTAAATGGTATTCATATGAATTAGAGCCCTGGCTGTTGCGTAATTATTTTCAGAATGGAAAAGGCTCTTGGTTCCAGCTGCCCATTTAGTGGTGTATTTCATGCTGAGTTCAGGGTTGTTGTGGTGGTGGCTTTTAAACGTGGCACATCTGTGAATGATAACAATCCTCAACCATCTCGAAAAGAGGAGCTGAGACTAATTTGGTTTCACTTAATTAGTTCCATAGGTGACTGACAGTACTGATACACTATGCTGTGACACACACACACACACTCTCTATGGTGTAGCCTTAGTGGTGGCATTATGTTAAATGATTAAAAACAATTATCATGGCCTAGGGTGAGTGATGGGCGAATAACAGTAGAGGACAGCTTGGTAAATATATAAATAAATGTGATGTCCAGAGCCTCCGTTCAATTCCTTGTCTAATGATATCTGAATATCAAAGACACCAAATCAACAGATGCTTATTCCTTATTCCTCCGTCCTCCAAAAAGCATAAAATCTCCATCAGGCTGCTAAGCAGAGGCTTCTGCCCGCCATGAAATTGAATAACCCCCAAAATAATTTCCAGCGAAAACTCTATGGATCTCTCCCACCAAGATGACATGGCATTACCCTGTCTATTATATTCTTAATGACGGCTATCATCATCATCATCATCATCATGTCCCATAGCACCACCAGGACTAACATTTCCTGGCTCCAACACAGTATTACTCACAGTGACTGACAGTCAAGGTGATTTAACCAGAAAAGAACATGGTGAAATCATCAAATCTACAAGTGACCATTGAGTTACTGTATTCTGGCAGGTCAGAAGACTTTATCCTAAGAGGGTGTAACACATAACACAGTAGCAGTAAGAAAGTTGCTGCTCACTAAAAGAGTGTTGCTGCTATGTGATTATCATCTGATTGGAACTGAAATGTGATTATACTGCTCCTTTTTTAGTATTACAGTATCAATGTCATGCGATCAGCAATTTTCAAATTCATATGCTGATGTCAAAAAGACCTTACGCTTCAGGACAGTAAAATCGCTGTCGTCACAGACAGTCTTACAAAGGACAGTGACATCGATGAGAACATTGACATCATGGACAGAATGGTACCAGTCATGTGGCTAGTAGAACACACTAAAACAGCATTATTAATTGACAACCTGATTTGTAACTTTGGAGATCGTTTCTAGGCCTAACTCATTTAATTTATTAGGCTACTCTATCATTAGAATCACTTAAAGTATTATTATTTCAGTGACTACAGATAAGGGCAGTATTTCTTTATCAAATAAACAAACAAAAATCTAATTTGTTAGCTAAATAAGTAAATTAAGAGGGTAAAAAGATAGGGAAGGGACGAACAGCATTAGTATCCTGAGAAGATCATAAACCCGGCCGTGTCTCTCTAGTACACCATTCCTGTATACTCAGACAAGAGAGAGGATGAGGATGAATTTCGCTTCATATCATCTGACAATTGTCGACAAATAATCAAACTCCTTTTCCCAGGAAACATCATAGACCTACACCTAAAAGAGACAACATCAGAAAATCTAAAACCACTTGAATCAAAAAAACACTTGAGTTACACCAGCCTCCAGCCAGCTCGGCAGGCGGGCTGTCGGGATTGAATTGTTGAGTTGTTCCAAATGCTGACCAGAGCAGTCAGCTGTATTGCATTGGAGGGAGAGGTGATGTCCCCTTGGGTGGTGTCAAAGCATAGCCAGTTTAATGAAAGCACAGAGCCGTCGTGCCAAAGAGACTTATGTTATACACTGTGCTGCTCCAAGGCAGGCCACAACACCGAGACCATATTCCAATGTCCATACTAGTATAGGCCTACTACTTAGCATGCATAACCAATACACCTTAGAATTCATGCCGAATAGTTTGCTCATTCTAAGTAACATGCTAGTGTGGACATTAAGACAAAGGGTTGAGAATCCACAGAGCCACACTGGCCATAGTAAGGACGTGCCACAGTATATTGGCCCCTATATATGCAAATGAGGAAACTATTTTTCTCTGCACTGTGAGTGTATTTAAACTATTTGATATTATGCGCCTACCTGAATTTGTTTGATGATGACATGCTGCGGGAACAAATTGCCTGCTGGGGGACAATAAGGCAGGGCTCTACAGAGAGAAAATGTGCTGCACTGAAGATACCAAGCTCCCAATACACACACACACACAGAGAGAGAGAGAGAGAGAGAGAGAACCTTTGAACACATTCAATGCCACTGATGTGGTATGCTGGACAAGTAAAACACTACTTAGTCTACCCTTAATGCCTTATTTGACATGTCATCACCTCCTACACATACTCTGGGGTCCAATCTCTGATAACTTTACCCAACAGATTTTTATATTTCACTGACGAGCAGTGTGCACACACACACACACACACACACACACACACACACTCCCGCAGACGCACACACCCACAGTTATCCTCCTTCCTACAGCAATCCGGAGGGAGCGAGACGGGCTAACGGGCAGAGAAGTTGGGCCACAGGAAAAAAACCTTAGGCAGCAGAAATGAGATCAGAACCTCTCTCTCGCTCTTCTCCCTGTCCATCCCACCCTTCATACTCCTCTCTCCATCCTCCCCTTACTTCCTCTATCCCTCCATCCTACCAGTCTGATGAATACTGCATCAGCAGCACCTCGGGAGAAGGGGAGGAGAACTGTTCTTGACTTTCACTAGATCATTAGGAACTACCTTTCAGCCCAAACCCAAAGAAATATCTAACCAACTTTATCATAATTAAAATAACTACTAACCCATACCACAAACAACGGCTACCTAACAGACTTCATGAGCAATATACTATTGTACGCCATCCTGCCCCCTTCAAGAGAGAGATGAGATTGAATAACGCAATTCTGTTCTGTTATCTAAGAGTGATAAATAACTGCAGCAGACATTCTAGAAGAATAACTAATGTATTCAGGGAGGCCTGGGAAGCCCTCTGCACCGCCTATGTCAAGACAGCAAGGATTGTTTCATCCGTTTTTACTCAGGTCACATGGTTATGGGCCATTGGTACCGCCACACTGCTGGAGTGGGATATTTCTGGGGCTCTGCCAGGATGCTGGGCAGGAGGGCAGAGATAGGTGTGAGGGCACGTGTAGGGAGGAGTTGGAGGACAAAGCATGGAAGGTGCAGTACTGTAGCACTCCACCCTGCATCACTAGGGCCTAACAGTAGAAGGATACAGTGTCCAAGCATAATTGGGATACCAACCCAATTACAGTACTTTGCTTTCTGCTTGCGTAGCCAAACCAGGGGCCAATTTAGTAAAGTGAAATGTTCCAAACATTGCAGATATAAATGCTATGTGCTAAATCAAGCAGAAATCATGATTGCTTACTATCCATGACAAATAACCAGAATCATGTTTTGTATCGCACCCTAGGGAATACGAAAACCGGTGTTCCTTTTAGTCAAGTTTAGGTAGTAGCCAACTGTTTCAAAACATTTTGTCCCATTTCATGCCTACTGAACACGACCCAGTTGCTGCTTAAAGTGATGAGAAGTGAAGTGGGGGATAAGTGGTTAATAAGTGGCAGTGCTGTGGCTTGCCCACCGTTGTTTCTACATATTCCCCTCGACAGTATTGTCTGTGACCGCTGGGCTGAATGCTGAAATCTGCATGTCAATGAGATGAGCACAGTGGTTGTGTCAGTCTCACAGAATGACGCCTCATGTCATGGCAGAGAGAGCAACAGCTGCAGGCCCACTGGCGGGCAGGCGTCACCCCACACTGACCCTACCTCAACAGCCTCTCTCTCTGCAGTGTTCCCCGACAGCCATTCTCTGCATGCCCCAGTCAGTCAGTCTGTCAGTCAGAGGACCGCTGGCATCACACTGTCTGAACCCCATCACACCACAGGCACACACCCGACAGCGTGCGCCCCACTGCACCCCATCCTGACAACTTCTCTCTCTCTGCGTGCCATGCCCCAGTCAGCTAGTCAGTCAGTCAGAGGACTGCTAGGCTGGTGCCCTAATCAAGACAGGGAGAGCTAAGGACGTAATTAAATACAATAAAAATCTCTATAGGCTTTTACTCCATACTTCCTCGAACTTTGAAAGTATGGAATAACCATCAAGAGTTATAGGCCTAGATGACAACTTGCTCCGAATCCTTTGCCAACTTGATTTCAAACTTCAGGAACAGAAAAGAGCTAGGAGTGTTCCGAGTTTCCATTCCTTTAAGGACAGATAAGATTGGTGTTTAAGAGTAATATGCCCACTGGAAAAATATGTTTGGCCATTTACAGTAGCTTCTGAAAAACCTTGACTCTGGCACATCCGAGCCAAGACACGACAGTCACAGACAGCAGAAGTTTTCAAGAGATAAAACTAGACTGACTGAATATCTACTGCTCCATTGAAAGTGATAGTATCAGGGGAGAGGAGACACAGCCTCTAGTGAAGTCTTTGCTCAGCATACTGTACAACAAAGAAGTCAAATAATGTTCAAGCCACTTTTATGCTGGCTTGTGTTCGGCAATCTAGTGCACCAGGTACCAGTGACTTGGTCGGCTGAATTTAAAATAGTAGTTGACACCCAAAATAGCTGTTTGAGTTTACGTCCCATGCCATCTGTGTAGATCCTCCTAAAGTATGTGTCAATCCCAAATGAATTTGAAAGATATGCATAATCTTGAATACAAATTATTTTCAGATTGGGGTATATTGCTGGATCTACCTAAACAGATGGCATGGGATGTGGACTCATCTAGATAGAACATGGGTATTGTGATCTGAAAACATCTGGCTTCCTTGGATTTCGCAATGAACCATCACATCAATATCGAAGACCATCTTTTCAGGTTGCAACATGCCACCATCACCAATTAACAGTATGAACTGGTGAACCCGTCACCCAATATCTGGTGATAACAGACAGGAAAGACAAGTGACAATGAAAGAGAAATGAGTGATGATTTCAACGTTGGGATCACCATCACTGCCTCAGCCTACTATTGTGTCGCTGCTCATGTGAATTGGACTAATCTAAATTCATTTTGTTCTGATAATTGAGTGTAATTATGCTGGTGATGATAACGTGCGTGCTCCATGCTCTCGAGTGGTTCAAGGCCCAAGGCCAAGAATAAGCTCTTAGATAATGGCAGGTAATGGAGCCCCAGTGCATGCCAGTGATTGAACACTTGTTTTGTCCACGGTGGCCGTGGTGACGGAGATGACAGGTTATTAAAAGTTATGGGAATGACCTCAGATCATCTGATGATCTCATGACTGTATTTGACGAAAAGCAGCTAATATACACCAAAACGGTCACCGAGGCATGAACAGACTGGGCATGTGTGTACATTGAAAAGAAACTACATGCCAAGGCATGCTCATATATCCTGTCAAAACTCTCTCTTATGCCTCGTATTAACAGTGAGGCATTTGGTTTTTAATGTCAAATGTATTTCAGCACGAAGACAAGTCAGGTGGTGAAACGCTTGGTCATTGATCAGCTGCTCACAGTAAAGGCCTAGATTTATGGCTACTGTAGCTACCATCCGTCTGCATCGGAGTCCCTTGAAAGGTTCAGTTCAGAGTACTTCTCCACAACAATGAGCACAGTGACACCAGGCCACTATACACCACTCCAATAGATCTGACATGAAACAAAAAGAACCATTCACTTTACATTCTCTCTCCTCCATTGTTGTGGAATAGGCTAAGAGCTAGCTAGTCAAAGGCTTGGTACGGTTGTGTTATTGAGGGGTCAGTGACCCCGCATGGACTCATCTGACTACTCTAAGAACAAAGGCAGGTACATGGGGACAGAGACAGAGAGAAAGAGAGGCAGCAAACAAATTGTTTTCCACAGGTACGCGCTGCCTACCAGTTTCACAGGTGACTCAACATCTCCCGCTGCTAGTCAGCAGCATCACAGGTCAACTGCACAGAAATATGAGCATGAGGAATTCCCACTTCTATATCAGCAAACATTGACCTGGAATAGCTGAATCATTGTTTTCACAGTGGGATGAAATAACAAGTGAGGTGAGTCAGCTATAATGGCCGATGTTAAATGCATGCACATTAAAATCACAAGTCACTGCAAATCATGACAGTCCTGAGGAGATGAAAAATGACAGTCACAATCCCCAAGTGAGAAGGTAAGGAAACAGCACTTTACAGTTTCACTTAGTTTTTTGGAAAGGTTACTTTTCAAAATGACAGAAATAGGTGACACCGGGAACACAAAGGTATAGTGGCAGTGTGGCACACACCGTAGCCTTTTGCAGCAGTGCAGCAGAGACTGCTGAGACCAACAGATATGATCCAGAGAAAACAACTTCAAATCATAGCAGCATCTCCAAGCCGCTACAGGCTCCCAGAGGGGAGGACAGCTGAGCTGAAGAGGGTAGACAAATAGCTAATCTGACATTAGTCAACGATTGAGCGCTGCCGCTGCCTTGACACAATAAACGGAGGAGATCCAGCGTAAGCTCTATCTGCCCACGTGGAGCACAGAGCCAAAGCACGACAAAAACAACACACTTTCTGCAGAGGTTCAATAATGGTCTCTCCCTACATACTGCTGGATAGCAGCCATTCTAAGTCTGGAATTAGAGCATCGTTCAGGAAGATGATGCTCTACTAGGACTGCATCAAAGTTGGACCAGTGGTGTTGTTACACTCACCAGAAGGTGTCGCTGTTGCTACATGAATTTTTTAATTTTTTTAAATCACATTGTCCAGTTACAAATACAGCACATTTCCTTCTAAGGACAATGATGTTTAATGGCAGCTCTAAGAAATCTTAAGAATTACTTCAGCCTAAATCAGGGTGACAGGGAGGGTTTGTTCACAGCATTTCTCTGTACGTGGGATAATTAGGTGTCAGTCAGACACCCCTAACTAGCAGAAGTAAGGAACACATTTCAGTCAGGATGAAAGGTAGGAATTCATTATTTTTTTGAATCTCCAATCTCACAGACATCACCTAATCCATTAAATAAGGCAATATAATATTGTGTTCAACAGTATTCCATGGTAACTACCATCACATTATTAGCACCACACAAGTAGATTAAATATAAAGAAAATGTATTAAAACATATCGTTTTTTTTTGTTATTTATTGTTTAGTTTATCAAATCATACAGACGACTCAATGTACAATACAGAGTCCACAAAACAGTCCTCCTAAAATCTTGCCTGTTCACATCCTTCTTTTGCTTTGCCCTGAGCGGGCGAGTGACAGAGATTACATAACAGGCTCATCAGTGGGGCATGGTACGGCTAGCCCACGCACCCCATCCACAATCCTCAGCAGCCAGCCCTCAGTGGATTGGCCTAGGGTGAATCTCAACTGTATTTCCTTGAGTCCTTCCGTCCTCTTTGCTTGTCTCCTTCTCAAAAACACATTGTAGGAGAAGATCTGAGGAGAAGAACAAGTGATCTTCTGCTCCAATGTGTTTAGAAAGGGAGAGTTAAGCTAAAAACAAAAAGTTCTCAAAAGTTAGGATTCCAACAAAATAACAGAGGAAGACCGCTTTGGTGAAAAAAAAAAGGAGTAAAAAGAAAAATGTATTACTATGAAAAATCACATACTATAATGGGAAGATGTTCCAAACGTCTGTGTTTCAATGCAAATCATTTTGGATGATGAGCGTAGCTGTGCATTGGAAAATAAATGTCTCTCACCATATATAATGAACAAAAATATAAACGCAACATGTAAAGTTAGTCCCACGTTTCATGAGCTGAAATAAAAGATCCCAGAAATGTTGAATAGTCACAAAAAGCATATTTCTCATTTTTGGGGACACAAATTTGTTTACGTCGCTGTTAGTGAGCATTTCACCCTTTCCAAGATAATCCATCCACCTGACAGATGTGGCATATCAAGAAGCTGATTAAACAGCATGATCATTACACAGGTGTACCTTGTGCTGGGGACAATAAAAAGCCACTCTAAAATGTGCAGTTTTGTCACACAACACCATGCCACAGATGTCACAAGTCTTGAGGGCACATGCAATCGGCATGTTGACTGCAGGAATGTCCACCAGAGTTGTTGCCAGAGAATTTAATGTTAATTTCTCTACCATAAGCCACCTCCAATGTCGTTTTAGAGAATTTGGCAGTACCTCCAACCGGCCTCACAACCGCAGACCACATGTAACTACGCCAGCCCAGGACCTGATTAGGACCTAAAACATTTATTTCAATTGACTGATTTCCTTATATGAACTGTAACTCCGTAAAATTGTTGACATTGTTGCATGTTGTGCTACAATGGGGCAGAAGTCGGAGTTGTTGTGATTCTGGATGGCCAGATAGCCAGCAACAATGACAAGAAAACTGCCATGTGGGGAATTGTAAGTGACTCGTTTGAGCTACTTATCGTATCCTTGATACCATGTCTTGAGGTGTTTTGACTGCTTTCATGTCAACGTTAAAAATGGCTCAAATTCGCTAGCTAGCTAACCAACAACTGTAATGATGTATTTGAGACAACAAGTGCTCATTGTGCAAATGTATGTATGTTTTCAATAAACATTGGAGACAAAATATAGGTTTACATGTCGTCACAAAATCTAAGCCGACCCGGTCTGTTTTGCCCTGTAGTTGCACGTGTCGGTTTTGTTGCTAAACAGCCAACCCTTCTATACACATTCACTTAACATATTTACACACATGCCCCAATGGTGCAGCCTAGAATACAACTGTGGGTTGCCATTTTAGCACAAACATTACATACTATACATATCCGTGATCAATATTTGCCTATGCTGGAGACAGTTTGTAATATTTGCCGGTTGTAAGTTCAACTTGTCTCAAGGGAACAGCTATGTGAGTCCCACTATACAATATATATACATACAATATAATATTTGAATTTATTCATTTTCTATATATTTTTTCTCTGCATTGTTGGGAAGGGCCCATAAGTAACCATTAGTCTACGCCTGGTGTTTACAAAGCATGTGACAAATACAATTTTATTTGGCTAAAGGTCATAGGAAGATAACCAGAGGTATTATTCAGTGATAAACGCTGTGTGATTTGAGAACAACTGTCATGCCCACAAGGTCCTTGACATTTAATAATAGATTACATTCATATAGCACCTTTCACTAGCACTTTTCTCCAAGTGCTTTACCATGTGTGTGTGGGGAGGGGGTTCCTTTACTACTCAACAGTACAAGAGTGGTGTGTGTTTCAAGTGAGACATGAATCAGCAACCAAAATCAGCTAACACGTCAACATGGAACATGGGGGCCGGGAGAATGCTAAGAAATGCTTTAAAAAAAAACAAGCCACCGCTAACTTCTACAATCCGCACCCTGACTAACTACAGCAGAGGTGTGGGGTGATACTGTATGTGGCATATCGCAAACGTTGTGACTGTACTTTGATTGTGTTAGTTTGAGGGGGTAGAGGCGGGGCTAGATGGTCACCCGTAGGAATCCCATGCATCTGTGCCGTTGGTTGGTCCCTTTGTGGCATGCCGTGCTCTGTGTGCCAATCGGTCGTGCCTGCCTCCACTCCAACAGCCCCTAGTGACTCTTGCACACCCACTCACACCTTCTTCCCTCCATCCACCCGACTAACAGACAGACAACCTGTTGCCTAGGCAACCCCAAAGCACTACTTTGGGGTTGTGGTACTCTGTCAGAGTGAAAACAAAATGTCAATATCTTATTTGTTTAACCATGCATTTTTCATTCATCTCTCTCTTTCATCCTGTCCATGTAGGCTATTAAGCCCTCCCCTTCCTCAATAATCCTTTCATCCAATTTTTTTCCCCTCCATCTGTCCACTACTCTCTCTATGTGGATTCCATCGAAGCAGACACACTTACAACAGACTCTCTAACCTCTTCTGCTCTATACACTTCAATGTTTAGAGACTGATTGCCATGGTTAAACTGATCTGTTTTTCATCAAGGCTAATCAAGAGACTGTTCCTCCATCTAAGGGTTACAGCATGGACAGATAATGCTGATTGTCCATTTCCACTGCAGCGCCATTTCCTTCATTGTCCATCCAGGTCTATCCAGCCACTTCGCTTGTGTCAGAGTTGTACCTTCTGGTGTCAACCCACAGTGACAAAGCTGTAATGAAGTCTGGAAGGAGATATGACAGGGGAATGTGAACTGCAATGACTGCATTCAATGGGCTAATCATGAAGACTGAACAGGAACACACTTAAAATTCTGCAGAAAGGAAACCTAATGTACTGCTTAATGAGGCTCATTTACATGTTTTAGTGATCGTAGATGCTCACAGTTAAACTGATGGGTCCTGCTAATTTCCTAATTCCTCTGTGTCAGAGAAATAAAGAATCACAGCAAACAGCAGAGAGAAACAGAAACTCGTACATCAACTGTGTGTGTGTGTGTCACAGCAAACCTACTGCTGGAGGCTGATGCTGCATGAATCAATGCTGTTAAGATGGTGTGACACACACACACACACAGTCTAACCTTTGCAGCACAGAGAACAGCAGGAATGTTGCCCACAAAAGAAAAAAGAATGCTTACATAAAACCAAGATACCATAGAAATGTACCTGGAAGAGGGTGACACATGCACACAAGACATTAAACACACACACACACACACACACCCCTTTAGTATTATTCTCTGACCTATATGGATTATATTGTACTATGTATGCAGGTCATCCTCAGTATTTCATTAGCAGTGTATTTCTTTCCTTCTCGTCTCAACCCTCCCTGCATTCAGAGAGATGCTGCCACGCTCTGAACAACCGCCCACGTCCACCCTCACAGAGAAAGAAAGAGACGGCGAGAGAGCGAGAGAATGAGAGAGGGTGGAGGAGCCGGAAGTGCATTCACAGTAAGAGAGCAAAAAATACACAGTAGGAACACAAGGTTTATTCCTCCATGCTGTGCTCCTACCAAATGACAGCACGAGGGTGTACACGCACGCACACACAGGTCAAGTGTGTGTGTGTGCCAGGTCTTGTTTGTAGTGGCCATGGTTAAAGGGCTGAAATTATATATAAATACACACGGGATATAATTGTGTTGTGGATTCCACCGGACACCTGATGGGTGAATGCTCACTCTGTTTACTGTACACCTCAGTTTGTAATAGCTCAATAGAGTAAATACCTAAAAAGAAAATGATTAACCGCTGTTTGTTTGCTTGCCAGGCCCCTACAAGACAGACAGGTACTTTTGGGTCGTCAGGGCACATAGCGACAACAATATTGATGTGTTGAAAAGAATAGCAGAGCAGCTGAGGTATAGGTAGTTTCTCCTTGGTATACTGTAACACATTGTAGGAATCTCCACTTCCTTCATCTATAGGTTCTTCCTATTGTACATCTCGGTCTTGACAACAAAACAAATCTACAAAAAAGTACTCAAATACCAAACAGCAGAAAAATTTACTTGGCTGCAAATCTTCTATTTTAAAAGGAATTCCTTGAAAGGTAGAACATGAAGAAAATATGACAACAGTAAAGTAAAATGCCAAGGTTTAAAAACACCAAAACAATTATGTTTCCTCCCACCATCCTTCTGTTAAAAGACTTCAGATCCCAAAGCAGAGGAGGAGAGGAGGGCACTATAGGGACTGTGGGAAGCAGGAACATTAGCTCAAAAACAGGTTTGTCTGTATACAGATACATACATGCCTGGGAGAGAGTGTGTTAGCTGGGTTGTGTTCATTAGGCACGAAACGGAAGAAAACTAGCTGAAACAGGGAAGGACTACCTGGATAAGTAACACTCATTTTCAGTTGCAACATTTTTTAAAACAATTTCCAATGCATGCCATAATGAACACAACCCTGGTGACTGGGTACTGCTGTGAGAGTCAGAAGCACATCATCATCGGAGATGAGCTCTCCTCCTGTGACGAGGCATCTGGCTCTCTGTCAATGCTGATAATTTGTGTAAACACACACAAACACAGGCTGGGTCCCAATAGTTTTTAACAGCTTCCTGGACTTGTCTCCTCCACCTCATCGACCACTGATCTGATAGGACATGAAAGTGAAAGCAATATGGAGGAAACCTATCCATTCTATTCACCTTTCAGTGATCATGAAGGAAAACAGACAAGGAAAGGAGGTCATCTCAGTTTATTGGGACCCGACCAGTCGCCACTGCCTGAAATGTCATCTACAGATCTTAATTTTACCCTACTTCACTTCTTATTGTGTAGATTCAAATTAATGGACATTTTTGAAGGGGTCGATGCAGTTTTTCGTTAGGGCAAATCAAGTCAGGAAAATCCTCTGCGGCAACAGAGTGATCAAATTAAGATGGCAGATCTGTAGCTGGCAGACAATGACAACCAGTCGAAACGAACATATGCCGCATTAGATGGCTCCATCAATATGAGAAGCAGCAACTCAGAGCTGGATACTGGTTACCAAGGGGAGAGGGTGCGTTAGTAACTCTACCACCGCCCTATTACAAAATACATGTCATGAATGAAAAGACTAGATGGGCAGATAAAAAGACATCAGCAAAAGACTAGAGCACTTTCCATTATTCCTTTAAAGAATAGGTTGGAGAGTGGGTTCTTTTTTCGTAAATGGATAACACACGCATTAAGCACACACTCCCTATTAATAGGAATAGAAACGCTGACCTAGACGGACACACACTTCTCTTGGTGCTTTGGGCCCCTTATATTAGCAGGCAGCCTGTGTTTTCATTAAGTAGACTCTGCAGCAGAGCACTCCCCTGGGGCACGAGAGAGAAAGAGAGAGAGATAAAGAGACTACCACTACCGGAGACCTGACCCTGAGTGCTGCTTTAGAATAAGTAACAGCTGAGGTGATGTTAGCACCCCATTAACATTACATGGGGAATATTTGGTTGTTTGCACTTCTTAATTAAACATGGAGACATCGTCTTCTGGGAATGTGTAATGTACTGCTCAAATAAGCCAACGACCAGACCAAGGTACAGACAGAGCACGTGCGTTGGTCCAAGTTCCCAGGTCGCGCATGTCTAAGAGATCACAGCTTGATGTGGTTGTGTAGTCGATGAGATGAGACTAGCTACAGTGTAGATGTTGACGTGTAGAACACCAGCCAACAGCGGTCTACGTCAACACTTTGGGCTGCTGTCCAAGCCAACAGAGTCAGAGGGAGCAGGAAAGACATGGCGTGAACTTCAAAATGGCCTTTTCCCTATAGGATTTTCCCCCTTGCCTTGGCTGTGCCCTGGCAGCAGTCCTGGCCGTGGCGTGATTCTAATTCTGCCACTACGTAGGCCAGCGAGGCCAAGGCAACCTCTCCAGATGGTGCTGCTGGGGGTGAACGGAGGGAAGTGGAAGTGAGTGATGACTCTGGTTCCTGACTACACATCCGGCAGGCTGCACACATAGTGCCCAGGCGCACACTCCTCCTCATACTGGGCCCACACTCCTCCTCCTCCTCCTCCTCCTCCTCCTCTCTTCCACCTCTCCTTCATACGTCAGGCAGGGCCAGAGAGACCGGATGCTCCTAGTAGATGCTTTGGCAAAGTGCTGTGAGCTTATTTGTCGTCATGGCTTTATGTTTCGGTGGCCCCATAATATTACACAAAATGTCATGTTAATATAGCTTGATGTTAATGCAAAGCTGCAACTGTTATGGAGGAAAATAGATATAAAAATGGGTCCCTCCAAGTTCCATAAGGTGCAAAAATGTGTACATTTCTTGTATCTAAGCTTGATTGTCCTCATAATTTTCTTCACTTAAAATGGCTACAGAAACACTGACAGCATTAAAACAATAATTGCAAACATACTGTATTAGGGGTGATGCTAATACGTTGCCAAGTGAAAAACCAATTGGGAGACTTCTGAACAGATTATGTGATTCAGCCAACAACTAACAAATCCCTTCTTTGCAAAAATAAATCCCTTCTTTGTCAAATAAAAGCACAATGCAGATTTGACATGACTTACTGTGTTCTACTGTAATCTCTGAAACAGTAAGTAGAAAATCACAAGTGCAGTAAAGTGATAAATCGGCAAAAATGGACAAACACCTGTGCTTTTTCAGTGTGTGCATGCGCGCGAGAAAGAGAGAACCAGAAACAACGAGAGAGAGAGAGAGAAAGAGAGCTGAGAAAGTGCCACAACACATTTCACACTCTCAAGCTGGCAAAGCGAATCATCTGGCCCAAAATGTCAAACGCAACTAGTGTGGAAAGAGTTGCATCAGCTCCCATTCTCCGATTTCTGGAGCTTTTTCAGGAGATTCTCCCCGCCAAAACTCTTTTACGTAGCGCTCCAAGAATGTTTAGAAATGGTAGGAAAAACTTATACTTTTGTGATGACACCAGGGAAAGTAGCAACGCTCCTAAAAGACTGTATAAAAATGTATAAAATGAGGGATCATCGATTGCCATAGTGAATAAATATTGTCACGAGTCGACAGTGGACTAGTTACATTATTCATCAGAATAATTGACTTGTTCAACTTCATAATAATCCTTCTCAACATCATCGAAAAATCCTTTGGAATGATTCAAATCAGCAACCAAACCTCTGTACCATAACATTACATAAGCTGTACCATCACATCATCATCACAATCCACCTCAGGATCATTTCCTTGACCTGACGACACTCTCTCTCTTCGTGATTGGCAATAGCTATGTTTCCATTAACTTGTCCAGTGATTTTTTGTCAACATTTAGAAAGTTTGCATAGAAATTAGATTTTGAAAGCAGTAGGCATTTAGAATTAAATGCGGAGTGGAACTTATAGTTATGTGATGACATCAGGTGCCCCAAGTACTTTCAAAAGTATTTGGAGATCATCATTTATTCGAAATAACACAGTTTCCATCATCATTTGTTGCAATAAATAAAGTTAGACAAAAGGCAAATCCATCACTGTCGAACGGATACAAATTTCGATAACTAGAACATTTCTCCTATATCTGCCATTTAAATTACACGTCGCAATTGTGTTTCTTGTGACATTGCTTTTGTCAAATAAACCTGGGTCAATGGAAACCTGCCTAGTGTTATGGAGGACGGAGGATAAAGCTAGAGGGAATAGATAAAAGGTACCCGTAAATACTGATACGGGGTCAGATATGTTGTCATCCCTCCTAATGCTTAAGGTTAGAATTCAGGGTATGGCACTCTGATCCAGGCTTTCTCCTAGAATATTCAGGATAGGAACAATTGAAACCTATGGAAGCCAAACTCTAAGGTGGGAGGCAAGAAAACTAAGTGCAGGGTAGAAGAAACGCTGCTCTGATCCTAGATGTGTTGTGAGGGTGGACAGAGAGAGAGGCGGAGGAGGCAAGCAGGCAGCGTTGGTGTTGGTGTTGTCATTGTGCGTGCACCAGGTTGATTTATGACTGGTGTTTAAGTAAGAGCTGCAGCCTTACATAACGCCACTCATTTGGAGGAGGCACACGCACACACTCTGCTCTCCATAGGGTAATAATTTATTAATCTCTGCCTTTCGCCCGCCTGCATCCATGCCTCTCACATTCTTTGATATGACCATTATTACATTGACAGAGAAGGGAAGGGATGTCTTTAACTGTATTATAGGAGCCTCTGGTCGTATCCATCTTTGTCAAGCAGATCGTGAACAGGAAGATCAGTAGACTTAACTCAATAGGATACTTTTATTTGCCAGGTAAATTGACTGAGAACACATTCTCATTTACAGAAATGACCTGGGGATTAGTTACATGGGAGAGGAGGGGGGATGAATGAGCCAATTGTAAGCTGGGGATGATTAGGTGGCCGTATGAGGGCCAGATTGGGAATTTAGCCAGGACACCGGGGTTAACACCCCTACTCTTACAATGCCATGGGATATTTAGTGACCACAGAGAGTCAGGACACCTGTTTAACATCCCATCCGAAAGACAGAACCCTACACAGGGCAATGTCCCCAATCACTGCCCTGGGATATTTTGTTTATTTTTTACCAGAGGAAAGGGTGCCTCCTACTGGCCCTTCAATACCACTTCCAGCAGCATCTGGTCTCCCATCCAGGGACCGACCAGGACCAACCCTGCTAAGTATCAGAAGCAAGCCAGCAATGAGATGCAAGGTCGTATGCTGCTGGCAATTGACTACTTATAGAGTAAATGCAAACAGTATGCAAAAGTACCTATCCTCAGTCATACCTCACCTAGCCATAGACTGCTTATCCAAAACCAACTAATGCATTGCTCATTTCTTACTCCATCTGCTGCATCTAAGGGATAAATAAACTTCAACATGACGTTATATACTACTGGACTGGAAGTACTTTGGTCTGTAAATGGGCAGTGCTCCACTGGCCAACTGCCACCCAGCCCAGAGAGACAAATAACTGCAGAGACAGACAGGACAGGAATGGATAGATAGTGCTGATTTGGGAGTGTGTGGGGTGGGTCTGGTCTATAATCCTACTGTTTGACTCTCACTGCTCTCTGTTGTGGTTGTCCCTCCCAGGCAGCATTGGGCTGAGGAGACAGTCTGGTTTAGTTTGGCATAGTGTTGGAGAGGCAGACAACAATAATAATAGATTTTAAAAACTCAAGTGGCATAATTCTCTGCTTTCTGTGCTACTATGTGTTCGTGTTTCTGTGCTACTCTGTGTTCGTGTTTCTGCATGTTCGTGTATGAGTGCTATGGGAGCAGAAGAAGTTCTGTCTCACCAGAGGACGACTTATCAAAGTGCAATTCTTATGCAGTAGGTAGAAAAATAAGTCTACAGCTGATAACCTCTATTGCTACGTTATCCCACTGCGGTAAGAATGATGACAGACAAATGCGTAGTTAGTGGGTACTTTCATTATTACGCATTTTACTTTTCTATTATTTCTCTATTTTCTTTCTCTCTGCATTGTTGGGAAGGGCCCGTAAGTAAGCATTTCACTGTTAGTCCACACTTGTCGTTTAGGAAGCATGTGAGGAATACAATTTGATTTGAGACTCTCTTCTCTTTCAGGTACAGTACATAGTCCTCTATAAAACACAGTCCAGGGTAACACTTTATATAAGGTTCAAATCAAATTGTATTTGTCACATGCGACGAATACAACAGGTGTGGACCTTGTTGTGAAATGCTTACTTACAAGCCCTTAACCAACAATGCAGTTCAAGAGTTAAGAAAATAATTGCTAAATAAACTAATGTTTTATAAAAAAGTAACATAACAATAACGAGGCTATATACAGGGGGTACCAGTGCTGAGTCAACGTGCAGAGGTACAGGTTAGTTGAGGTAATTTGTACATGTAGGTAGGGGAAAAGTGACTATGCACAGATATTAAACAGCGAGTTGCTGCAGTGTAAAAACAAATGAAATAGTCCAGGTGGCCAATTGATTAATTGTTCAGCAGTCTTATGGCTTGGGGGTAGAAGCTGTTAAGGAGCCTTTTGGACCTAGACTTGGCGCTCCGGTACCACTTGCCATTCAGTAGCAGAGAGAACAGTGTACGACTTGGGTGACTTGAGTCTGACAATTTGTGGGGACTTCCTCTGACACCGCCTAGTATATAGGTCCTGGATGTCAGGAATCTTGGCCCTAGTGATGTATTGGGCCGTACACACTACCCTCTGTAGCGCCTTACGGTCAGATGCCGAGCAGTTGCCATACCAGGCAGTGATGCAACCGATCAGGATGCTCTCGATGGTGCAACTGTAGAACTTCTTGAGGATCTGGGGACCCATGCAAAATCTTTTCAGTCACCTGAAGGGGAAAAAGGTGTTGTCGTGCCCTCTTCATAACTGTCTTGGTGTGTTTGGACCATGATAGTTCTATGGTGACGTGAACACCAAGGAACTTGAAACTCTCGACCCACTCCACTACAGCCCTGTCGATGTTAATGGGGGCCTGTTCACGATCCTCTCCTCTGTCTTGCTCACATTGAGGGAGAGGTTGTTGTCCTAGCAACACACTGCCAGGTCTCCGACTTCCTCATCGTTGTTGTCGGTGATCAGGCCTACCACTGTTGTGTCGTCAGCAAACTAAATGATGGTGTTGGAGTCGTGCTTGGCCACACAGTCGTGGGTGAACAGGGAGTACAGGAGGGGACTAAGCATGCACCCGAGGGCCCTGGTGTTGAGGATCAGCAGATGTGTAGTTGCCTACCCTTACCACCTGGGGGCGGCACATCAGGAAGTCCAGGATCCAGATGTAGAGGGAGGTGTTTAGTCCCAGGGTCCTTAGCTTAGTGATGAGCTTTGTGGGCACTATGGTGTTGAACGCTGAGCTATAGTCAATGAACAGCATTCTCACATAGGTGTTACTTTTGTCCAGGTGGGAAAGGGCAGTGTGGAGTGTGATTGAGATTGTGTCATCTGTGGAACTGTTGGGGCGGATTGCGAATTGAAGTGAGTCTAGAGTTTCCGGGATGATGGTGTTGATGTGTGCCATGACCAGCCTTTCAAAGCACTTCATGGCTACAGACGCGAGTGCTACGGGGCAGTAGTCATTTAGGCAGGTTACCTTCGCATTCTTGGGCGCAGGGACTATGGTGGTCTGCTTGAAACATGTAGATATTACAGACTCGGTCAGGGAGAGGTTGAAAATGTCAGTGAAGACACTTGCCAGCTGGTCCGTGCATGCTTTGAGTACACGCCCTGGTAATCCGTCTGGCCCCACTGCCTTGTAAATGTTGACCTGTTTAAAAGGTCTTGCTCACATCGGCTACAGAAAGTGTGTTCACAGTCGCCCGGGAACAGCTGGTGCTCTCATGCATGCTTCAGTGTTGCTTGCCTCGAAGCGAGCATAAAAAGCATTTCGCTCGTCTGGTAGGCTCGTGTCACTAGGCAGCTCGAGGCTGGGTTTCCTTTTGTAGTCCTGAATATTTGGCAAGCCCTGCCACATTCGACGAGCTTCAGAGACGTTTTAGTAGGCTTCAATCTTAGTCCTGTATTGACACTTTGCCTGTTTGATGGTTCGCCTGAGGGCATAGCAGGATTAGTGTCCTGCTCCTTGAAAGCGGCAGCTCTAGCCTTTAGCTCGGTGCGGATGTTGCCTGGTTGGGATATGTACATACGGTCACTGTGGGGACGACGTTGTCAATGCACTTATTGATGATGAAGCCGATGACTGAGGTGGTATACTCCTCAATTCCATGGGATGAATCACGGAATATGTTCCAGTCTGTGCTAGAAACAGTCCTGTAGCGTAGCATCCGCGTTATCTGACCACTTCTGTATTGAGTGAGTCACTGGCACTTCCTGCTTTGGTTGTTGCTTGTTTGAAGGAATCAGGAGGATATAATTATGGTCAGATTTGCCAAATGGATGGCGAGGGAAAGCTTTGTATGCATCTCGGTGTGTGGAGTAAAGGTGGTC
The DNA here is from genome assembly GCA_030435695.1 of Brachymystax lenok tsinlingensis. Taxonomy (NCBI): domain Eukaryota; kingdom Metazoa; phylum Chordata; class Actinopteri; order Salmoniformes; family Salmonidae; genus Brachymystax; species Brachymystax lenok. The sequence goes on from CM059801.1 coordinate 12,962,317, forward strand.
TAGAGTTTTTTTTGCCTCTGATTGCACATGTGACATGCTGGCAGAAATTAGGTAAAACGGATTTAAGTTTGCCTGCATTAAAGTCTCCGGCTACTAGGAGCGCCACTTCTGGATGAGCATTTTCTTGTTTGCTTATGGCCTTATACAGCTCGTTGAGTGCGGTCTTAGTGCCAGCATTGGTTTGTGGTGGTAAATAGACGGCTACGAATAATATAGATGAGAACTCTCTTGGTAAATTGTGTGGTCTACAGCTTATCATTAGGTACTCTACCTCAGGCAAGCAATACCTTGAGACTTCTTTAATATTAGACATCGCGCACTAGCTGTTGACAAATAGACCCCCCCTCGTCTTACCAGACGAAGCTGCTCTGTCTTGCTGATGCATGGAAAACTCAGCCAGCTGTATATAATCCGTGTCGTCGTTCAAGCAAAGATTTGGTGAAACATAAGATATTACAGTCCCGTTGGTAGGATAGTCTTGACCGTAGATCATCCAGTTTGTTTTCCATCGATTGCACGTTGGCCAATAGAACCGATGGTAGTGGCGATTTAGTCTCTCGCCTACGAATCCTCACAAGGCACCCCGACCTTCGCCCCCTGTATCTCAGTATTTTCTTCACACGAATGACAGGGATTTGGGCCTGGTCTCCAGGAAGCAGTATATCCTTCGAGTCGGACTCATTAAAGAAAAAATATTTGTCCAGTTCGAGCTGAGTAATCATTGTTCTGATGTCCAGAAACTATTTTCAGTCATAAGAGACGGTACCAACAATGTGAAAAAACAAACAAAATAGCACAGTTCGTTAGGAGCCCGTAAAATGGCAGCCATCCCCTCCGGTGCCATTATTATATTGCTCTTTTACCTGAAATTACTACACTAACAATATTGTTGTTATTACCAATCACAGCCCTAACATCAATCCCATACCAGCCTCATCGCCTAGTCACAACTAATGCGAGGAAACAGTCTTTAACTTCTTTGGGAGCAGCGCAAGAGGTGACCGTTTTGGAGAGCCTGGCGTGCCCAAAGTAAAATGCCTCCCATTCAGGCTCAGCACATATTTAGTACCATTGGATAGGAAACACTCTGAATTTTCTAAAAGTGTTAACATTTTGTCTGTGAGTATAACAGAACGGATATGGCAGGCGAAAACCCGAGGAATTTCTGTCCTGGAAAAAGTGGCTGACACATTGCCTCATTTAGAACCCCTCCCTTATGAAAATGCCCATATAAGGGCATATGAATGCAGTACCTATTGCTTCCTCTGGATGTCAACAGTCTCGAGAAAGTGTTCTGATTCTTTTTAGATGTATTAGATGGCAGAAGAAGAAGAATTAGGAAGTGGTCACACAGAATGTCAATAGAGGAAAAAAGGCGCGTTCACGGCTGGCGCGCTCTTTGGTTTTTTCCTTTCTTATCGCCCAGTTTATATTCCGGTTGAAATATTATACATAAGTGTTTCTAAGGATACATTTAAAATGATGTTTGATTGTTCTTGGACAAGTTTATAGGTATAAGTTGAACGAGTTCTCTTCACGTTTCAATGGACAATTGGAGGCTCTATTTTCTCATTATAACGCGCCAACCAAAGGGAGATTTATGGATATAATACATTACTTTTTCTAACAAAAGAACCATGGATTATCTTCGTTGGCCACTTGGGAAGCCCTCAGCAGAAGTTCTTCAAAAAGGTAATTGATTTGTTTTCGCTGTGAAATGTGTTTTCTGTGAACCGTGAAGGCTTATGAATTCATGGTAATGGGAAAAATATGTGGGGTGCTATCCTCAAACAATCAAATGTGGTGCTTTCGCCATAAAGCCAAGAAGCAGAGCTTTTGATGACTATGAAACACTTGTATATTGATGCATGTTTAATAATTCAACTTTTGGATTTTGAATTTGGAGCCTTGCATTTCACCTGGTAGTGTCGGGAGTAGGGCGCTAGCGCCCACCGCTCCCTAAGAAGTTAAATCATCCCATGTAGTTTGCATCACAGTGTTTGTGCCATACAGCCTGCAATGTAAACTAAAGGAGCCTACTGCCTGCCTGCTGCCTGTGGGTATTGGGTCGTATTGATGTGGATCTGCCTGGTTGATCCGGGGAGCCTGATTGCTCTTGCCCTCAGCCTCCAGAGGGGCTCTGCTCCCAGATGTTGGGTGCCACCCACCCCCTTACCCCCTCCTCTCCTGCCTGTCCTACTTCTCCTCCTCTCCACCACAGCAATTTGTCCAATCCTCCTGCGCTTCTCTCCTTTCTCTTTAAGCCAGGCATGTAATTACTGTGTATGCTCGGGTCTCGCTCCAGTGGCATAGAGGGAGTCTTGCCGTCCTTCTCCCATCCTTGGTGTGCCACCCCGGTAGTGACACATTGCTACTGCTAGCTACTCTCTGGGGCTCCTACTGTGTGGTCTAGGTCTAGGACACTGCACACCACAACAAGAGGCTATGTGGCAGTGTTCTAACAATCTGAACACAGAATGTGCAAGAAGAAATACCATTACACGCTTTACCTACTGTAAATATGCATCTCCAACAGTATTCTCCATTGGGGGTGTCGCACATCATAAGCCAGTGGGTCAGATAGACAGCACAGGGGCACCTTGTAACTTTTTAGCTTCATTTTCCTTCTATTCATCTAGAGTCAACATAATGGAGTGCTTATGGATAATTAGGAGGCTAGAGTGTTTCTCAGAGGGAGATGTGACGTTTCATACGTACCAATTGAACAAGCCTCAAGGCTGAGACAGTGCATGAGAAATGAGAGAAGTAGCTTGGCCAGTAGCATTAGTATTTCTTAGTCTTGTCCGTGGCTGTAACCTTGTGTACAGCCCCTGTTCCACAGCGTCAGGATCATGAGCGAGGAAACGGAACATAGCGTTAGGCCCAGTTGGAAAAGCACAGAGCTGTTACTTTAACAGCTGGCAATCTGAACTGCTGACAGAACAGAGCAGGGCACAGTCTGGTAGGGTTACAGCAGGGCACACTAAGGTGAATGCTTATATGTGGCACAGCATAGGAAAATATAGCCATATGTCCCAAACGGTTGTGTCAATTTGTTCTGTGTAGCTTCATTTAGGAATAAATTAGTCCTACTTACCGGCCATGTGCCTTGCTATGACACCAACTAAGCTTGGCACGCAAGGCTAGAAATAATCTGTGATGATTCAGAGTAAGACCTAAATATCTCATAAGTACATTGGACATGGGCCTGGAATATACTGTATTCACACAAAATATGACTTACCTTCAGGGTTGAATTATGGTGAGAATCCATCATATAGGCCAGGGACAGGGCATGGGGGAAAAGAAAATAGACATCAATCAATAGGTCTGACAAATCTGTGTCATCACAAAAACATTCATCCTTACAGACATGGGTTGTTATGGGTTGACAACATTTGACAGTTGGTGGGGTTCAACTCTTCATATTGTAGTACGAATAACAATATCCATATACACTGAGTATAGAAAACATTGGGAACACCTTACTAATATTGAGTTGCACCCCCTTTTGCCCTCAGAACAACTGGCCCATGTTGACCTCAATGCTTCCCACAGTTGTGTCAAGTTGGCTGGATGTCCTTTGGGTTGATACACACTGGAAACTGTTGAGCATTAAAAACCCAGCAGCGTTGCAGTTCTTGACACTTTCAAAACAGTGTGCCTGGCACCTGCTACCATACCCCGTTCAAAGGCACTTCAATCTTTTGTCTTGCCCATTCACCCTCTTAATGGCACACACACAATCCATGTCTCAATTGTCTCAAGGCCTAAAAATCCTTCTTTAACCGGTCTCCTCCCCTTCATCTACACTGATTGAAGTGGATTTAACAAGTGACATCAATAAGGGATCACAGCTTCCACCTGGATTCACCTGGTCAGTCTCATGGAAAGAGCAGGTGTTCCTAATGTTTTGTAGACTCAGTGTATATCCAATTCCTGGTGACTAGCACCAGTAATTATTCTATCTGGGTGAGAGCACTGCTTTTAAAACTGATTTCACACTGCTAAAGTACAATGCCAATGTACTTTGTAACGAAACAAGCCTCTTAAAACAAGCCTCTATTTGCATCTCAGAGAACATGATCTGAATGATTCATGAATCTGTCACAGTGTTGCAAGCTGTCAAAATATGATTTATCATTGTCCATGTTCCCATATGGTTAACATGTTGATATTTTGACATTCTGTCAGATGTAAGGACGCATGGCAATAGTTTGAGAGGGTTTTCATGTAGCCTCCTCATAACAAATGCTTTGTTGGGCAGTATTTGAATGATAGTTTGCCATGGATATCCTTTATGTTTATCAGATCAAAATAGACCAAGCAATTTCAGTCTTTCGTCAGTGTGCAAAATATTTTGGGAATATTTGGATCATGGTTGATCAATGTCTGGACTTGACAGTTCATGCAGCTTTTGTATTCTGATCAAGGAATTCTGATCATGGAATTCCGAACACGTCATGCATCTACATTTAAATGTGTCCACCATGTCCACACTGTCTCCGTTCCTGCACTATATTCAAATGCCAGTATGCATTCTACAAACGATGGAATAGGCAAAATATGATAATAATACAGCTGATGGCAGTACCTAACTACCGTAGCTAAGTAGTGGTGGAAAAAGTACCCAATGCTCATACATGAGTAAAAGTAAAGATACCTTAATAGAAAATGACAAGTAAATGTCCCCCAGTAAAATCCTACTTGAATAAAAGTCTAAAAGTATTTGGTTTTAAATATACTTAAGTATCAAAAGTAAATGTAATTGCTAAAATATACTTAAGTATCAAATGTAAAAAGTATAAATAAATACATTTCAAATTCCTTACATTAAGCAAATCAGACAAAAAAGGGGTAGAAAAGATTTTTAAAGAAGATTAATGGATAGCCAGGGGCACGCTCCAACACTTAGATATTATTTGCAAACGAAGCATGTGTTTAGTGAGTCCGCCAGATCAGAGGCAGTAGAGATGACCAGGGATGTTATCTTGATAAGTGTGTGAATTAGACCATTTTCCTGAGCATTCAAAATGTAATGAGTACTTTTGGGTGTCAGGGAAAATGTATGGAGTAAAACGTACATCATTTTCTTAAGGAATGTAGTGAAGTAAAAGTTGTCAAACATATTAGTAAAGTACAGATATAAAAAAACCTACTTAAGTAGTACTTAAGTATTTTTACTTGATAGTATTTTTACTTAAGTACTTTACACCACTGGTTAAGTAGCCAGCTAACCTCTGTATCTAGCCAGCAAGCTAGCATTGCAAGCAATGCTAAAGGGATTGCAAACAAGTTACCGTATCGTTTTTTTACATTTGCTAGCCTCATAAATGCTAGCCAGCTAGCTAACACGTTCCAACGTTACAATGAAAAGGTGCCTCTCGGGCACAAAACACACGTTTTCTGGAGACTTGTGGGAGGAATGCTGATGATGTCATCCACTGTATGCGCGTTCGGTAGCCTCTCCTCAGGCTGGACGCAAACACAATGCATCCCTGACCACCTCCTGAAGTGGTCAGACAGATCTGAACACAAATCAGACCACAAAGCGACTTGTGCGTCTAGACCTGTCTTTTCAATGCGATCTTCGTATTTTGATAGCAGAAGTCGCATGTAAGTGTCAAGTGTAGACACGACCTCAGGCAACTAGTCAGCTAAATATATCCCAGAATGTGTAAAGTAAAAATGTGATGTCAGCTTACTGCCAGCCAGCATGACATTAGTTAGAGTGGACAGTTTCAATTGAGTTTAAGTAAGCCTGGTTAAGAGGTGCTGTCTTCAGTCCTCTGAATCTGCTGACTACTGGAAAGCTCAATTAAGTTACTGTAGTCTGGTACTCCATCCACCTTCCCCTGTCTGCCACAGCTCTGATTCTGGACCCAGATCTGATCAGACATAAGAGTTTATTCTAGCCAATTGTAGTACCAGAGCCTACTGCATTATTCTGCACAAAGGGGAAAAAAAGATAATTGAATCAAGGTCCATCCGTAGTTCTCTTTCCAAGTGTGTGGTTTTGGATACTCAATTGTTCCTGCCAGAATCGGCAGCTTGAACAAGACGTACTGCTGTGCATTGGGCCTGTACTTCTTTTTTGTGGTACTGGGGCATTGGAGGCAAAAGAGGAAGGCCAATGGAAACAAAATATCTGATTTATTCAGGGTTTCCATCTTTTCGTGATGTTCTGCAATCTGCAATTCACTGTCCATCCACCCACCCACACACACACACACGTCTTCATGATGGTGAATGACTGTCTGAAAACAAGCCTGAAATCGTGTTCTCTTCAGAAATTAAAATGATCTGAACAATGGATATTGGACAAGCAGCTCAGTTTTCGGAGCTATTTGCTGTCGTTCAGCTGCTACTTTTACATTTTTTTTATAGGCTCGAAGTGAGGAGAATTTCTAATTTACCTCTATAAAAATGTATTTCTTTAAAGGCCGGGGATTCCAAAAAATGTTTAGTTCCAACTGGCAAGCCAATGCAGTCATTTCTATATAATATAATTTCTTATTAACAATTAAGTACATATAATTTCTTGATAGCAATTAAGTACCTTACTGTAATAGATTTTCATTAAAATGGGCAAAAAAAATGTTTTTAGCAAAGAAATCAAGAGTGTTGCTAGGACTGTCTGGGAGCAGTCTGAGTGGGGAGGGGAAAACTGAAAACTAGCAGTTATTGGCAGAGGTTTGTCATTGGTAGATTAAAAAGGCCCAGTGCAGGCAAAAATGTGATGTTCCTGTGTTGTATATATATATTCCACATGTTGAGGTTAGAAAAATACTGTGAAATTGTGAAAATTATGATAATGCCCTTTTAGTGCAAGAGCTGTTTAAAAATTGTTGCCTGTTTTGGTGGGAGGAGTTTTGGCATTCCATGGTGACATGACCATGCGGTGAATTAATGAATAGACCAATAAGAAAGGTAGTTCCAAACCGCTCTGCTAATAACAGATCATTTTCAGTTTCCCCTCCCATTCAAACCACTCCCAGACAGTCCCAACACAATTCTTGCTCGAGAAATTGCTCTTCGCTAAGAAGCTATTTTTGTTTATTTTTACAATTTTAATTGAAAACAATCAATCATAGTATGGCACTTAATTGTTACCCATTGAATGTTTAACCAATATACCGCATGGTGATGTCACCATGGAAAGCTGAAACTCCCGCCCATGCAAACCCGCTGATTAGAAGGTCTTGTGTAGATTGTATTTTCAACCAGCATCTATCCAGAAAATACACCGATCAAGTGTTTTCACACTTTTACAGTGTTAGTTTCATCAGCTGTTGTACAATATGATGTAAAAAAAACAGAATTTGGACTGCACTGGGCCTTTAAAGAGAACTCACACTAGAAGAGGTTCAGGTAGGGTTCAAAACATACCAACACACCAAGCTTCTTATTCAGCAAATGGAATGAAAGTTGAAAGGGTGGAATGGTTCTTCTCATAGCATTTCCAACCCTTCAAACCATCCAAAAACCTCCCATGTTTGGCTTCGCCGTTGTCTTCCACAGACACACAGACACTGTCCTTGAGAATGTACAGGCTAAAAGAGTATCATAGCTCAGCTAACATTTTAACTGCTACAATACATCATTTTTCACCATGAGCACACTGTATATGCGTTTTAGAGACACTCCTTTTTCACACTTTCATGTACATTTCCTCCCTGCACCTTTGATCCTTTTGGTTGGGTCTGCAGCAGACCACCTCATTACATACTGTACGTATACAGAGCCAGTGACTCCAACAAAGTGGTGCAGCCTTCAAGCAGCCATGACATTGCCATCTCTAGACAGTCCCAAGGATAAGTCAACAAGGCCCGAGGCCATCAGACAAACAATAGCCCCAGTCAAAACAAAAACATCCGAGTTGTCATATACAGTGAGTGCTTCAATAGGAGTTTTGCAGAGAAGTGTGTTGCAATTGCAGTCAGAGGCCGTGTTATGAATGCAGTAGAGACAATTACAATCCATTGATCGGCCCGCCTGAACAGCTTTGTGCTGCAACCAACCGCTCGCTGAATGACGTGTGATGCCTTTTAAGAACATTTCTATCTACAGTTGCTACTTTATTTCTAAGGCCATTGATTTGTTCATTGAGGCAGTGCCATGAGGACAAGAGTCAGACAGCCCTCTGTATTGATGGCACCGACAGACATGACAGCTCTGATTTTAGCTCCTAAGTAACTTTGCAGTATTTAGTTATATTAATCGCCCATAAAGTTTTTTTGTGTTATTACATACAGCCGGAAAGAACTTTTGGATATCAGAGCGGCGAGAACTCACCAGCATTATGACCAGGAATACAACTTTACCGAATTAGAACCTTTGTTCGTACACCCCAGGGCAATTGAACTTATCCCAGAGGCTGCTATTGTAGCTGCCGTTTCCAGCTACAATAGTCATTAACAACATTAACAATGTCTACACTGTATTTCTGATCAATTTGATGTTATTTTAAATGTTTCTTTCAAAAACAAGTACATTTCTAAGTGACCCCAAACTTTTGAACGGTAGTATATATATATATCACACACATGCACAAACACACACATATATTTTCCTTTATTATTCCCCGCAAACCCTACCACCGCTCCACTAATTATAGTAAACTAATAAAAAATAACACTTAGGCTTCTACTTTCAGCTTATACATACTATATACACTAGCGGTCAAAAGTTTTAGAACACCTGGGGTATCGCTGCAGAATGCTGCGGTAGCCATGCTGGTTAAGTGTGCCTTGAATTCTAAATAAATCAGAGACAGTGTCACCAGCAAAGCACCCCCACACCATAACACCTCCTCCTCCATGCTTCACGGTGGGAAATACACATGCGGAGATCATCCATACACATCGCATTGAAAAGATAGGTCTCACAAAGACACAGCAGTTGAAACCAAAAATCTCCAATTTGGACTCGAGACCAAAGGACAGATTTCCACCGGTCTAATGTCCATTGCTCGTGTTTCTTGGCCCAAGCAGTCTCTTCTTATTATTATTAGTGTCCTTTAGTAGTGGTTTCTTTGCAGCAATTCGATCATGGAGGACTGATTCACACAATCTCCTCTGAACAGTTGATGTTGAGATGTCTGTTACTTGAACGCTGTGAAGCATTTATTTGGGCTGCAATTTCTGAGGCTGGTAACTCTAATGAACTTATCCTCAAAGGTCTTGAAATTTTCCATATTGACTGACCTTCATGTCTTAAAGTAATGATGGACTGTCGTTTCTCTTTGCTTATTTGAGCTGTCCTTGCCATAATATGGACTTGGTCATTTACCAAATAGGGCTATCTTCTGTAACCCCCCCCCCCCATGACTACCTCATGAAGCTGGTTGAGAGAATGCCAAGAGTGTGCAAAGCTGTCATCAAGGCAAAGGGTGGCTATTTGAAGAATCTCAAATATATTTTGATTTGTTTAACACTTTTTTGGCTACTACATGATTCCATATGTGTTTTCATAGCTTTGATGTCTTCACTATTATTATACAATGTAGAAATTAGTAAAAAAAATAAATAAAACCCTTGAATGAGTAGGTGCTCTAAAACTTTTGACCGGTAGTGTACATTTTACGGACACAATCTATTTTACAATAGTTATATTTTATTTGTTTTTAGTCCTGGCTTTCCTCTGATGTCAATTTGCATACCGCCCCAATAGATCAACAGAACATGCAATCGCCATCGCATGGCGCACTGCCCTATCCCATCTGGACAAGAGGAATACCTATGTAAGAATGCTGTTCATTGACTATAGATTAGCCTTCAACACCATAGTACCCTCCAAGCTCATCATTAAGCTCAGGGCCCTGGGTCTGATCCCCGCCCTGTGCAACTGGGTCCTGGACTTCCTGACGGGCCATCCCCAGGTGATGAAGGTAGGAAACACCACCTCCACTTCACTGAACCTCAACACAGGGGCCCCACAAGGGTGCGTGCTCAGCCCCCTCCTGTACTCCTTGTTCACCCATGACTGCGTGGCCACACATGCCTCCAACTCAATCATCAAGTTTGCAGACGACAAAACAGTTGTAGGCCTGATTACCAACAATGACGAGACAGCTTACAGGGAGGTGGTGACGGCCCTGGCGGAGCGGTGCCAGGAAAATAACCTCTCCCTCAACATCAACAAAACAAAGGAGCTGATCGTGGGCTCTCTTTCACCGCAGCCAACCTGAGTAAAACATTTAAATGTGTTAACCCTCGCAAGGCTGCCGGCTCAGATGGCATCCCTGGCCGCGTCCTCAGAGCATGCGCAGACCAGCTGGCTGGTGTGTTTATGGACATATTTAATCCATCCTTATCCCAGTCTGCTGTTCCCACATGCTTCAAGAGGGCCACCATTGTTCCTGTTCCCAAGAAAGCTAAGGTAACTGAGCTAAATGACTATCGCCCCGTAGCACTCACTTCCGTCATCATGAAGTGCTTTGAGAGACTAGTCAAGGATCATATCACCTCCATCCTACCAGACACCCTAGACCCACTCCAATTTGCTTACCATCCCAATAGGTCCACAGACGATGCAATCGCAATCACACTGCCCTAACCCATCTGGACAAGAGGAATACCTATGTAAGAATGCTGTTCATCGACTACAGCTCAGCATTTAACACCATAGTACCCTTGAAACTCGTCATTAAGCTCGAGACCCTAGGTTGCGGCCCCGCTCCTGTGAAACTGGGTCCTGGACTTCCTGATGGGCCGCCCCCAGGTGGTGAGGGTAGAAATCAACATCTCCACCCTGCTGATCCTCAACACTGGGGCCCCACAAGAGTGCGTTTTCAGCCCTCTCCTGTACTCCCTGTTCACCCATGACTGCGTGGCCAAGCACGCCTCCAACTCAAATCATCAAGTTTGCAGACGACACAACAGTGGTAGGCTTGATTAACAACAACGACGAGATGGCCTACAGGGAGGAGGTGATGGCCCTTGGAGTGTGGCGTCAGGAAAATAACCTCTCACTCAACGTCAACAAAACAAAGGAGATGATCGTGGACTTCAGGAAACAGCAGAGGGAGCACCCCCCTATCCACATAGTAGTAGTAGTGGAGAAGGTTAGGAGGCTGAAGAAATCCGGCTTGTCACCAAAAACACTCAAACTTGTACAGATGCACAATCGAGAGCATCCTGTTGGGCTGTATCACCGCCTGGTACGGCAACTGCTCCGCCCACAACCGTAAGGCTCTCCAGAGGGTAGTGAGGTCTGCACAACGCATCACCGGGGGTAAACTACCTGCCCTCCAGGACACCTACACCACCCAATGTCACAGGAAGGCCAAAAAGATCAAAGGACAACAACCACCCGAGCCACTGCCTGCTCATCATCAAACTTGCCTATGCCGTTCGGCCATCGACTCAAATCTCTAGCCACTTTAATAATTAAAAATTGGATGTAATAAATGTATCACTAGCCACTTTAAACGATGCCACTTTATATGTTTACATATCCTACATTACTCATCTCATATGTATATACTGTATTCTATACCATCTTGCCTATGCTGTTCGGCCATCGCTCATCCATATATTTATATGTACATACTCGTATTCATTTCTTTACACTTGTGTGTATAAGGTAGTTGTTGTGAAATTGTTAGATTACTTGTTAGATACTACTGCATGGTCGGAACTAGAAGCACAAGAATTTCGCTACACTCGCATTAACATCTGATTACCATGTGTATGTGACAAATAACATTTGATTTGATACGGTCCACCCACACAGACAGTGTGGTGAAGAAGGTGCAACAGGGTCTCTTCAACCTCAGGGGGCACACTGCCTGCCATCCAGGACACCTATAGCACCCGATGTCACAGGAAGGCCAAAAAGATCATCAACCACCCGAGCCATGGCCTCTTCACCCCGCAACCATCCAGAAGGTGAGGTCAGTACAGGTGCATCAAAGCTGGGACCGAGAGACTGAAAAACAGTTTCTATCTCAAGGCCATCAGACTGTTAAATAGCCATCACTAGCCGGCTACCACCCGGTTACTCAACCCGGCACCTTAGAGGCTGCTGCCCTATACACATAGAATCATTGGTCAGTTTAATAATGGAACACTAGTCACGTTAATAATGTTTACATACTGCTTTACTCATTTCATATGTATACACTGTATTCTATTTTACTGTATTTTAGTCAATACCACTCCGACATTGCTTGTACTAATATCTATATATTTCTTAACTACATTATTTTACTTTAGATTTGTGTGTATTGTTAGATATTACTGCACTGTAGAAACACAAGCATTTCTATGTCAGGAATGGGGTGTCTGCAAACAAAGGGGAGTCATACCAACACTAGTCAGTGTGATAGGGAGCGATTACAGAGGGGGAGAGAAAGAGAGAGAGAAGGGGTCGTTAGCAGTGGAAGTGGTGTGTGAATTGGCCCTGTCAGGCAACTAGGGTGGGGGGGTGAGGAGGAGGGCTGCTGAGGCAGCAGACTCCTCTATTGCCCACACTCAACCTTCCCCAACCAACCCAAACCCCCATTACATCCCATTCATCAAACCCCTCAGGGCTTTGCACTAAACAGCCTTCCTTCCACCCAGGCAGGCAGGCGAAGAAGGGAGGGGGATGTCAAGAGATGGCCAAATCCTTTCTTGACGGTTACATAAGAGGCAGCCGCACCTTGCTACCACTCACCAGCGGCTTCACACTGTCCTCAAACACAGTTATAAAGAGATGCATATATAGAAGCAGATATGTCGATATTTGTGAATCTCTATTTATGGATAGTGAGCACATGGAAGATGCACATTCCAACTCAAACTGACAGCTAGGCAGATCCTACCTCCTGCAAGAACAGCTATGACGGAGAAGGCTATGAGGTCGAAACGTTGGTACAAAATAAATGTTAGGACTTTAATAGGCAAGCTTGTGCTTTGGGTGGGGATTCTTTTGTTTTACTATTCAACATTTCCTACTACGCACATCCCTACATGTACTACTGACTAAGTGCATTTCACTATGATTCTGGTTCACATCAGACAAACTGGCTAACCATGACACTCCCAGGATTTGCATGGACACAGGAGGCTCATGTTGTTCAACCTCAGTCTGCATGTCCAGATACTGTCTGTAAACTGAGCTGCCCGTCTGTCAGATGGCTTCCCTCAACCAGACATCTGGCCCTCCTTCAGGGTCTATTTGATTTGACCCTCACCCCTTTGTTTTCAAAGCTGAGGAACAGATAATCCCCAAACCAACTCTCACTCACCTACGGTACGCCAGAACTCCAGGGCTCTGTACAAATACTACAAGCATTAAATGGTGTTCTCTCCACCCCAACTAGCCACTAGGGCTGGGCGGTATACTGCATTTTACTATATACCGGTATTGATGCACGGATGGGTTTGGGTTTTTACTTCACCTTCTATAACGGTATTTGAATGTTTGGTTTGTTGAATGTGATATGCTATGTGTAACGTCCATTTTTATAGTTTATACTCTACTTGAGTCATCCCTCTCCGCTCTCCCTCTTCCCATGCTGCTTTCTACACAGATCTAGCCCCGCCCACTGCCACACAAGGAGCGCATTTGTTGCTTGACCACGAGACACTTGCATTCAGTATGCATGGTCCATAGAGCCCCACAGTGGCGGTATCATAATACCCATAAAATCTAGCAGTTTTTCCACCATTCATTTTTCCCATAGAACATTTTAGAAAAACTTAAAATAAGGGCTGGGTTTCATGTAGGCTTACCCTGGCGTGACCATGTAAATGTAACTTTTATCAACATATTCAGATCTATTGACTCCCCACCCAATCCCTGCACGTGACCTCTAACTGACACCTTTGCTAACAGGTAATGAGTAAATTTAAAACTTGCACAAGACAGTTCACAGAATTGTCCATTGAAAGAATTGTAGCCATTTTATTAATTACTACATTTAGCTAACATTAGATAGTTAATCCAGAGATTCTTACCTTTGCCTTGATTCAGCAGTCTCATCCAGATCATGGCATTTGTTGTTCTTTATGCATACATTTTTTGGGGGGGTAAATACAGGCGAAAATATTGATAAGTCACCGTAGAGAGATTTACACAGTTATCAAAATGTTACATGCCTACATGAAACACAGCCCTAATTATACGTGTTTCTAAAATCCCCTATGGAAAAAATTAATAGTGGAAAAACGATTGGAACAATTTCCCTGTTTGACCACTAGGTTTTATGACTCATACTGTGGTACTCTATGCAGCAAATGCAACAATGTTGATGACAATGTTATTTTCACTTTGCTTCTTAATATAAATCCACAGGCATTATATAATTACCCCATTAGTTTGTTTCTTACATCTGCAAATAGCTAGTTTGTATTTTCTTAGCAAGTTTTAGCTAAATCGAGTTAGCCGCTAATCGGTAGCTAGTCAAAGCAAATGTAGCTAGCTATACAGCCTGATACCAGTGATGGTGTAGGCCTAAATCAGCATGTTGCTGTGCAACAGTATCTTCTAAATCAAAGTGGAATAGGCGAAGCATGAATATGTTGGATACGTGAAGAAACATTTAATGTAGCCAAAGATTATAGGGTCCCCTAGGAAACACTGACCACCACTTTTGTTCCTACCCTATCACAACAACTCCTCCCTGGCATTTTCATTCGTTGTCATGTCAAACACTGTATTCAAAGTGCCCACTATTATTTAGAGTATATTCTAACTATAGAATCAGAATAAACATTCTAGTTCCATGATTCCAACAGTTCACCCACGTGAACTCTAAATCGCAAGTCAAATCCCAATTGCAACATTTGGTTAAATATAAGGCCTCGTTTTTTTTCCCATATCATGCAGCCCTACGTGGCAGTGTGGAAATTCTCAAATCAGTGCAGGAAATGCAGAAATGTATGGAAATGCAGGATATTCTTTTAGGTTGAAGTTGAATTAAACAGTATAAAACAATTGGAATGGCAAAAGACCCATTAAAATCACGTGCTGCCATCGTAGGGTCACAATACTCAAATTTAGATTTTTTTTATTCAGAACATAAAATACCATCATATATTTTGGCAATATCGCCCAGCCCTACTAGCCACACATGATGAAACACACACACACACAAACACACAATTTAAATGGTAAGACGTTCACAGCTGGCAAAATCTTGAGCCCTCTCCCAAATTGCAGTCAGATAAGAGGAATGATGATAAAACAGTGGTGGCTAATAGGGTCAATTCCTGACAAAATATCTTGCAAATTGAGATGAAAAGGGTCTCAATGTCCTCATGTAGAAAGAAAAACAAAAAATATTTTGACTATACTCAGTCCAAGGGTTATGGCACCACTGCACCATAGCTGTACCAGAGCAGACTGATCTGCACTGTGTGTTAATGCAAGTGTCATAATTCTCTCTTTCATTTAACCTTACAGTATTTTCTGTGAGGCTAGCAGTTTGGCCTAGGTGTGAGAGAGATGGCAGGCAATAGAGGAGAGCTCATCTTCTGAGAGCTGTTTTCTGCAAAGCCTGCTGAACACTGCACTTTTTCTGCCAGCTCTCTCCCTCTCTTATACAGCCACTGAGGAGCACCTCATCATCCAAACTTGTCCTCTTGCATAAATAAAACAAGTTGAGCATTTGAGCTATAGTCTTTAAGCCTTTCTTTTTCAAATGGAGAGACGAGCTGGCATATTATTTTGCGGAATGTGCAGCGTAGAAGATCCATTTGCACATAGACAATAGGCCTACATTTAATCTCAAGTTTTGTCATGTGCAATTTTGCATTGAAAGTTCCACCTCAGAGCATAGTATTCCACTGGAGACGAAAGGATGGCAAAATCAGTGTTTAGAGAAAGTGTGATCAGAATGGAGTCTGTCTGTGTGACATGGCTGCTCGTTCAATGCAGAGTTCGGAGAAACTTGTTGTGCCCAAATCTCCATAGTAACAGCTTTCCTAATCACCCCGGAAAGCTATTGAGGAGCAGGCCATTCATATTAATAACTTAGGATGCAACCCAAGCTTTGGCTCCATTCTTTAATCACATTTGCCTTCTGGTCCTTCTTATAGCCTATTTTTCTTGTTTGTGCTTTTTTTATTTCTATACATAGTACATGTGGTTGATCCCCTTGAATAATGTGTTGTTGTTTTGCCAGTAGAGCACAGGGTCTCTTAGTGCTCTGTTTGCTGTACAGTCATGGCCAAAAGTTGAGAATTACACAAATATTAATTTTCACAGTCTTCTGCCTCAGTTTGTATAATGGCAATTTGCATTTACTCCAGAATGTCATGAAGAGTGATCAGATGAATTGCAATTAATTGCAAAGTCCCTCTTTGCCATGCAAATAAACTGAATCCCCCAAAAACATTTCCACTGCATTTCAGCCCTGCCACAAAAGGACCAGCTGACATGTCAGGTGTGAGTGTTGACGAGGACAAGGCTGGAGATCACTCTGTCATGCTGATTGAGTTTGAATAATAGACTGAAAGTGTCAAAAGGAGGGTGGCGCTTGGAATCATTGTTCTTCTTCTGTCAACCATGGTTACCTGCAAAGAAACGTGTGCCGTCATCATTGCTTTGCACAAAAAGGGCTTCACAGGCAAGGATATTGCGGCCAGTAAGATTGCACCTAAATCAACCATTTATTGGATCATCAAGAACTTCAAGGAGAGCGGTTCAATTGTTGTGAAAAAGGCTTCAGGGCGCCAAAGAAAGTCCAGCAAGCACCAGGACCGTCTCCTAAAGTTGATTCAGCTGCGGGATCAGGGCACCACCAGTACAGAGCTTGCTCAGGAATGGCAGCAGGCAGGTGTGAGTGCATCTGCACACACAGTGAGGCAAAGACTTTTGGAGGATGGCCTGGTGTCAAGAAGGGTAGCAAAGAAGCCACTTCTCTCCAGGAAAAACATCAGGGACAGACTGATATTCTGCAAAAGGTACAGGGATTGGACTGCTAAGGACTGGGGTAAAGTCATTTTCTCTGATGAATCCCCTTTCCAATTGTTTGGGACATCAACCACAAGGTGAGCGCTACCATCAGTCCTGTGTCACGCCAACAGTAAAGCATCCTGAGACCATTTGTGTGGGGTTGCTTCTCAGCCAAGGGAGTGGGCTCACTCACACTTTTGCCTAAGAACACAGCCATGAATAAAGAATGGTACCAACACATCCTCCGAGAGCAACTTCTCCCAACCATCCAGGAACAGTTTGGTGACGAACAATACCTTTTCCAGCATGATGGAGCACCTTGCAATAAGGAAAAAGTGATAACTAAGTGGCTCGGGGAACAAAACATCTATATTTTGGGTCCATGGCCAGGAAACTCCCCAGACCTTAATCCTATTGAAAACTTGTGGTCATCAAGAGGCGGGTGGACAAACAAAAACACACAAATTCTGACAAACTCCAAGCATTGATTATGCAAGAATGGGCTGCCATCAGTCAGGATGTGGCCCAGAAGTTAATTTACAGCATGCCAGGGCGGATTTCAGAGGTCTTCAAAAAGAAGGGTCAACACTGCATCAACTACATGAAATTGTCAATAAAAGCCTTTGACACTTTTGAAATGCTTGTAATTATACTTCAGTATTCCATAGTAACATCTGACAAAAATACCTAAAGACACTGAAGCAGCAAACTTTGTGGAAATTAATATTTGTCATTCTCAAAACTTTTGGCCACGACTGTACACACTACCAGTCAAAAGTTTTAGAACACCTACTCCTTCAAGGGTTTTTCTTTATTTTTACAATTTTCTACATTGTAGAATAATAGTGAAGACATCAAAGCTATGAAAAAACACATATGGAATCATGTAGTAACCAAAAATTGTTAAACAAATCAAAATATATTTGAGATTCTTCAGCTGTCAAGGCATTCTCTCAACCAGCTTCATGGGGTAGTCACCTGAAATGCATTTCAATTAACAGGTGTGCATTCTTAAAAGTTAATTTGTGGAATTTCTTTCCTTCTTAATGCGTTTGAGCCAATCAGTTGTTGGTATGGGGGTGTACAGAAGATAGCCCTATTTGGTAAAATACCAAGTCCATATTATGGCAAGAACAGCTCAAATAAGCAAAAGAGAAACGACAGTCCATCATTACTTTAAGACATGAAGGTCAGTCAATAAGGAAAGCTTCAAGAACTTTGAATGTTTCAAGTGCAGTCGCAAAAACGATCAAGCACTTTGATGAAACTGGCTCTCATGAGGACCGCCACAGGAATGGAAGACCCAGAGTTACCTCTGCTGCAGAGGATAAGTTCATTAGAGTTACCAGCCTCAGAAATTGCAGCCTAAATAAAGGCTTCACAGAGTTCAAGTAACAGACATCTCAACATCAACTGTTCAGAGGAGACTGTGTGAATCAGTCCTCCATGGTCGAATTGCTGCAAAGAAACAACTAAAGGACACTAATAATAAGAAGATACTTCCTTGGGTCAAGAAAAATGAGCAATGGACATTAGACCGGTGGAAATTTGTCCATTGGTCTGTTGTCCAAATTGGAGATTTTTGGTTCCGACTGCAGTGTCTTTGTGAGACGCGGTGTGGGTGAACGGATTCTCTCTGCATGTGTATTTCCCACTGTAAAGCATGGATGAGGTGGTGTTATGGTGTGGGGGTGCTTTGCTGGTGACACTGTCTGTGATTTATTTAGAATTCAAGGCACACTTAACCAGCATGGCTACCACAGCATTCTGCAGCAATACACCATCCCATCTGGTTTGGGCTTATTGGGACAATAATTTGTTTTTCAACAGGACAATGACCCAACACACATCCAGACTGTGTAAGGGCTATTTTACCATGAAGGAGTACTGCATCAGATGACCTGGCCTCCACAATCACCCAACCTCAACCCAATTGAGATGGTTTGGGGTGCGTTGGACCGCAGAGTGAAGGAAAAGCAGCCAACAAGTGCTCAGCATGTGGGAACTCCTTCAAGACTGTTGGAAAAGCATTCCAGGTGAAGCTGGTTGAGAGAATGCCAAGAGTAGGCAAAGCTGTCAAGGCAAAGGGTGGCTATTTGAAGAATCTACTACATGATTCCACATGTGTTATTTCATAGTTTTGATGTCGTCACTGTTATTCTACAATGTAGAAAACAGTAAAATAAAGAAAAACCCTTGAATGAGTAGGTGTTCTAAAACCTTTGACCGGTTGTGTGTGTGTGTATATATATATATATGTCTGCAAAGCTGCAGTGTTGAATTCATTACTATGCCTTCTCCACCTTAACTAATGGATCTTTAGAACTGTTAGAATATAATGGCTTATAATACAAAACCCACATGTGTGTAATGCATTGTGGGTGCATTAAGACATACAATAGGATATTCTAAAGGGGTATGAGCTGTAATTCATTCTTATGATGTTCTATACCTCCTCTGTGAAAATATAGTATAGTATGAACCACATCCAACCAAGACTGACAGAGACAGGAAACAAACAAAAACCTCCTCACAGCTTGGAGCTTGTCAGTGCCCTGGCCCCTACCAGTTACCCAACCAGTGCTAACAGATGAATGACCATCATGGAAACTACCTCAGAGGTGGGGTCCAAAATGGCTGCCAACCGTGTACGTGTTCCTTCCTGGGTCGTAGTTACAAACAACATTCACATACTACACCACATGACACGGGTCCCGGGTCAGGGCCAAAGGGATTGCAGTGGAACGGCTTCGGGTTATTCCTGTCAGGGAATGCAGGAAATGGGGGAATAAACAGTAATGGGGTCCCATTACACTTCCTCTCTGGTGTGATTCTCTTTGTAATACAGATACCAGTCTAAAGGACCAAAGGCCTAGCCTCTACAGTAGTGATAATCTCATGGACAGATCTACGTAAACATAACTGGTACTGTAGAAACTGTCGGGAAGGAATGGCATGCATGGGATAACTAGCAGCGCAGTTCCAGTGTTTGGGTTTTTCGACACTGGTTATTTGGACAAATCACGATTTAGCATTTCGGAAGGGGACGGGACATTCGGCCCGTAACTTGCAAAGGGAGAGGGTGGAGGTCCTAGTTCCAGTTCCACTCCTTGTTCTAGCATCTCTTCATGTCTTCTCTTAACACGTATAGACCCAGAACTTAATCAAGCAGCTGACCAATTGCGCAAGACTATAGTTCTGGGTTAAGCGAGAGTACAGTAGCGATAAACAATCCATGGACAGAATCCAAAAATATACATGTTGGAGGAAAGGACCATGTGAAAAGCATTTTGGGTTCAAGACTCTCATACAGCATTTAAAAAAAAACTGTTTACACTTTCAAATCTAAATATCTATGAAAATTACCAGTTAATAAGCTAAGTTTATAGAACCCACACCTTTTATGATTCAGCCGGCAATGTTACCACTGTCACTGAAATGTACCTAAAGTTTGTCAAAATAGCTCTAAAAAGAAACTTGAAAAGAAACAGTTTGTGTTTGTAGTTAGTTGCTCTATTTGGCACATTTCCAACGGAAGTCCTTTGAAGGCAGTGCGCACAAGGCCACAGGGCTGGCTGCTAGGCCTTAAACATGATGACATCTACACCAGGAATGTGGGACTGAGACGATAATACAGCTCTGACAAATGTTAAACAAGCTCTACTGACAACTGACTTGCCTCAATAAAACAACCCTGAACACCTACACTAAAAAAAACACATATGCTTTTGTGTTCTGTTATACAATACATTTAAACTGACAAGAAAACAGATATGCTTGTTGTGTTGTCTTATATTATTAAAGTCCTTCAGAAAAACCACAACCTACACTTATATCTAATTCCATCAGAAGAATAGTGTCCTTGTGTTGTGTAATATATTATTATCTAATTCTATTTCAAATATTGGATTGTATCTTACCTAGAAACTATACCCAAAAACCAAATATGCCAAGTGATTTTGCCCCTATAGTGTTAGGGAAAATGGGCGGCTTCTTGGCTCTGTACTTTCTGGTGGAAAACAGATTCATCATTTCATGGCAATGTGACCTCTGAAATTTCCACTGAGACTTTAAAATGAGAGCAGACCTTTTCGGAAATCCGGGCGGCACACTCAACTGCACTGAGGTGTTAGTAATGCTGGCAGTGAAGGGAGCAATAAGACACTCCAAGAACATTACCCTTCAACGAAATCCATTCCCATCCTTCAACATCAACTCATCAAAACAACTCCACCAGCTAGCTATTCGTCGCCCTTTTGGTAGCATGGCAACACTCAAAACGGTCGACAAATGTCCTTGAGAGGTGATTGATGCATAAGAACTGTGACATGGCCTAGTGCTATAATTGCTATTTAAGAAATTTGATTTAATTTCCTGTTCCACAGCATGGCATGCAACCCTTAAATAGACTGCCCATTCCCAATTAGCTTTCAAGTAGGGGGAGTTACAGACTCCTGACTCCAATGCAATAACCAGCACCAGGTTAGCCCATGCTGTCATGATACTACTCTACATTATGGCCCTGCATATGCTGCTTCCGTCTTGGCTTTCCTTATCCAGCATTTTCTAATCAAGGAGGAAAACATGGTGGACCTTGAGGGAAAGAGAAAAAGATGTTACGGTGTGAAGGTCCTCCCTCTTCAGAGGCTGAATAAAGTAAAGCCCTGTGCCTGTGGTTCCGCATATCATCTCAGCTCTCCGCCCGTCCTCAACCTGCAGGCCTGGAGCCTGCCTGGATCTCCCCACAGTGAACCACGGGACTGCTGGCACTCTGGGGGAATTGGAGGCATATGTGCCTTTCCATCTGTTGCTCCCTCCCCCCTCAGTCACTGCCTTCCAAATCAAAACCCCTTCTCTTCCTGAGACCCTTGTGTGTGTGTGTGTGTGTGTGTGTGTGTGTGTGTGTGTTTCAATGTTTTCCAAAGCCCCTTCCCTTCCTGTCAGTGGCCATCTGCTTGCAGGTCCAGCCCCAGCCCCAATCTCTGGCAGGAGAGACAGAGAACTTCCATGATGTGATCTGGATGGATAGAACACAGCCGGATTGAGAAACCAGGACAAATTAATTTGACTACCGCCTCATCCTCACGAAAAAAAGGTAGCATTGGCGACAAGGTAATTACAGGTATCAAGTGACAATACACTAATTTGTTCATGCGGTGCACACAGATAGTGCCGAAAGGACAAGCCTTCTACAAAATTTACAGAGGTAAATATCTAATTATAATGCCTAAGTAGCAGTAATTGTAAATATCAAACTAGCTTTTAATGTAATACAACATCTGAGCTCCTCTCCACACTCATTCTGCTTCTATTCCTGGTGTGGTCATACATTCCCAAAGAAATTGAGTATATGGAAACAGACTCAGAAAGGATTTTCAAGTTTTCCTGGAGATTAGGCATAGACAGAGTAGATCATATTACAATTTCCCTTAAAAAAAAAAAAACACCCTCCTCCACTCCCCACCCCAACTCTCCACAGTCAAAACCAGAGAAAAAACATCAACTGTCCATCAATGGGAGAGAGAACCTTTGTTCAACAGAACAATGGAGAACATTCTGCTGCGGAGGAGGCATAGCGTCATAGAGCTACTGCATACTGCACACTGCACACAGGCAGACCTACCACAACCTCAGACGCATTCATACCCCGTGATTGGCCCTGTCGTTGGGCACGTCGCTGATGAGTGTCGAGGTCAGAGGTCAGATGTTGGAACTCATCTGAATGAGGATGGATGTAATAACGCCGTGAATGAGTGGAATCGTATGGAGTAACAACGGGACAAAGGGGCTTTTGAGACTGAGGGCGAGGTGTGTGCAAGCGCCATGTCAACTGACACCCATGCATCTGTCAATGCTTAGGGGAAAGTCTCTTACTGTACTTCTAGATTAAATCATTAAATGTTACAGTAGGCTGGCTGTAAAAACGCATTAAGTGGATCTTTGACACTTCTCTTCAAGATTCAATATGGATTAAGGAAACTTAATTTTCCCTCCAGAAAATCAACAGCGAGCCACTGGGCTGGTCTGTATTCTGTTGCAGGTGTAGATCTGACAGTCTTTCTTATCTAAAGTGAAGGTGAAAAGCAACAGTAGAGAACACTGTAGAATGAGCAATCCCCACAAGGGTGACTGACATGATGGTTTCATAGACCTTGCAGGAGTTCAATCCAATATTTTTTACATCACATGAATGAAAGCAGGCGGACGTTTGGCACTGTACATTAAGGCTGCACAATTAATCAAATTCACATTGAAATCGCAATTTTGACATGTGCGATATCCATATCATAAGAGATCTACAGTACCTTCAGAAAGTAATCATACCCGTTGACTTTTTCCACATTTTGTTGTGTTACAGCCCGAATTCAAAATGGATGAAATGTCTTTTTTCTCACCCATCTACACACAATACCCAATAAATGGCAAAGTGAAAACATGTTTTTAGAACATTTATTGAAAATGAAATACAGAAATATCTAATTTACACCCTTGAGTCGATACATGTTAGTCACCTTTGGCAGCGATTACAGCTGTGAGTCTTTCTGGTTAAGTCTGTGGTGAAATCCTGCACAAGTCTCTAAGAACTTTGCACACCTGGCTTGTACAATGTTTGCCCATTAATAAACTCTGTCAAATTGGTTGGTGATCATTGCTAGACAACCATTTTCAAGTCTTGCCATAGATTTTCAAGCAGATTTAAGTAAAAAAATTGAACATTCACTGTCTTCTTGGTAAGCAACTCCAGTGTAGATTTGGCCATGTGTTTTAGGTTATTGTCCTGCTGAAAGGTGAATTCATCTCCCAGTGTCTGGTGGAAAGCAGACTGAACCAGGTTTTCCTCTAGGATTTTGCCTGTGCTTAGCTCAATTCCGTTTATTTTTTTTTATCAAGAAAAACTCCCCAGTCCTTAACGATTACAAGCATACCCATTACATGATGCAGCCACCACTATGCTTGAAAATATGGAGAGTGGTATTCAGTAATGTGATGTGTTGGATTTGCCCCAAACATAACACTTTGTATTCAGGACAAAAAGTGAATTGCTTTGACAATTTATTTGCAGTATTGCTTTAGTGCCTTATTGCAAACAGGATGCATGTGCACTTCACAGCGTTGTATGGGTTTTGACTGACAGCCATTCTGAACTGAAGTTGCCCCTATCCCTCCCACTAATTGGTCAACATTTTCACATTTTGGTGTTGCTGAGTGAGGGAAATGCTGTAAATTAAGAGGACTCAATGTGTTTTGAAGGATAAGACGTTGAGGATTATAATAAATACAGCTTTGCTGTCATACAAGCAAGTCCAAATGTGCACTTCACATTTCCATATGATAAAACTCATGTCACATACAGTATCAACATTTATGATCACTATGTTCAGGGTTGGGTAGGTTACTTTCTAAATGTAATCTGTTACAGTTACTGACTACTATTTGACACTGATTAACTTTTGGATTACCCAAACTCAGTAACATAATCTGAATACTTTCAATTACTTTTGGATTCTTTTTTACCTTAAGAGACATTAGAAGACAAAAAAGATCCATCAAACGCATTTGATGCGTCATCATAGTGGTATCTTACTTGTGTTCAGGCTCGCTCAGGTGGAACAAACTTAAAACTTGCGCCTTTTTTCAGTGCTGAATTGAATGTCATTGAGAAAACAGAAAGGTGTCATAATGTATATATTTTTTGCAAACATCACTTCTGTATTTTAAAGTAGTCCAAGAAGTAATGATGTAAGTTTAAAAATATATCTGTAACCTGATTACAATATCTTAGCTGGTAATGTAACTGATTAGTTAAAACATTTTGTAATCAGATTACATGTAATCAGTTACTCCCCAACCCTGAATATGTTTGATGTACAGTTACAAGATGACATGCCGTCATACTGAACAGAATGAGCCTGTTTGTCTGTCTCTGCACTTCACAGCGCTGTATGGACGTTGACTGACAGCCGTTCTGAACTTGAGCACCTCGCGAGACAAGAAGTTGCCTCCATCCCTCCCGCTAATTGGGCAACTTTAGCAAATTCTTTGTTGTCTGAGTTTGGAAATGCTGTAAATGAAGAGGACTATGTATTTTGAAAGATGAGAATTATAGTAAATACCGCTTTGATGTCATACAAGCAAGCAAAAACACCTGTGAGTCCAAATGTGCACGTCACACTGCCATATCAAAACCATGTCATGTACATTGTCAATTTATGATCACTATGTTTGATGTAGTTACAAGATGACATGGCGCCCTACCCTTGGTTGTTCTGAGCAGAATGAGCCTGTTTGTCTATTGTGAAGAAAATTCTCTCCTGCACACGCACCTCTATGCAGTCATCACTTCTTTCTATGCGCACCAAAATTATAATCTGTTTCCATGAAATTCATTGTTAAAGCCTAACACTGTAATATCGTATTTTATAACTTAGCTATGTTGGCAGGAGAAGAGGCTTTCAAATGATGTCCACCTGACCCAGATGGCGATTTATAATGCACCGTTTTTGGATTGCGTAAACAGCAACAGTGTGAAGGCGGGGATGCAGGGTTGTGTTCCAAACCAAACAACTACAAGAGTGCTTGCTCTAGTTCCTCAACGGCACAGCTAGGAGAGCTCAAAAAAGCACCTTATATATTTGAAGACTCTTTTTAGTCATAAAAGTGATTTGAAATGACTTAGGAACTATGCATACTTTGGAGGTGTGGCCACTTCGAGACAACAGTTAGTCCTCTACTCTTAACCCTTGTCATTGTTTTGTCTTATGTTGCACCTACCCCATATCTTCCAGGAATATTCTAATCATGTTACTGACTGTATAAAGAGTATTTTCAGATTTCGCTATCAACAAATGCGGCGAAAAGCACAGTAAATGTAAAATGCACATAACACCAACAATGTAATGTTTGGATTCAGTCTTGTGTCCTCAACTTTGGTCCAAAATGTTTCCCATAATCTCCAAAACTGTTCCCTTTCAATTTGCTACCATGCTTTTCATATTTCTTCTGTAAGAAACATTTCAATGTATCCCTATTCATATAGGCCAACTCCCACAAGTGTAAAGGGTTAATATAAATAATTATATTTTATTGATTCCAACAGTTCACCCAAGTGTTTTGATCTACTGTATATCGCAAGTCAAATCGCAATATTTTGTGAAGAAAAATTGCAATCGCATATCTTGCAGCCCTACAGTACATCGCTTTGATGAAAAAGGAAGCTTTGCAGCCACTTTAGAGCCATATAACTCAACTCTGGATCTCGAAGCCAGTTTCATTGTTCCCCTCTAACCAGGGACTGATTTAGACATGGGACAGCAGGTGGGTGCAATTAATTATCAGGTAGAACAGAAAACCAGCAGGCTCCAGACCTCGTAGGGTAAGAGTTGAGTACCCCTGCTTTAGAGCATAAACCTACCAGCTTCCAGTATATAGTACAGCGTTTCCCAAACTCAGTCCGCAGGACCCCAAGTCCCAACACTACACAGCCGATTCAAATTATGAAAGCTTGATGATTGGTTGATTATTTGAAATCAGCTGTGTAGTGCTAGGGGAAACATCTAAACCTGCAACCCTGGGGTTCCAAGGACAGAGTTTGGAAAACCCTGCTATAGTAACAACCGAAGTGCATTGTGATTTTGTATTCCTTTCTTCCTTAATCGAGACACAATTTGACCAATGACAAAACATTTGAAATTCAAAACCGTAGGTGTAGAGATAAATAGTTGAAACTGTCAGAGAAACAAAAGCGAAGATTACTTGAAGTACAATGTGTCTGACTGACAATCTAAAAGTGACCGTTATAAATTTGGTACAGTTCATGCTTCTCTCAGTGGTTGAATACATGAGAAATCCAACAAGCTGCGGGTTCATTCCAGGGCGTCCTAGCGTCTCAGGCACGTGTTTATACACCCGGCTTTACTTAGGTACAGATCTACAGCCAGTAAACAGTCTCGCAGCTTCCCCAAACACAACATTCCACATTAAAACACTTCATAAGAGATGCAGGTGGTGGGGTTGACTGACTTTCACTCTGCTCTCTAGTAAATGACTGGTTCTGTGATGAAAAACTGAAATATATTGGACTTTATACACTATAGTAGCAGCAGTGCCTTGTCTTTGACAAGGATGCTCTATAGTGATCAATACCTGTGGATGTTATATCCCACCAGTATGTAGGCAAACCAGTTCACTACCCGCACAACTTATACTAGCCTCCATAATAATCGACCCGCCGCCTAGCTGAGCTCCTGTGCACCACACACTCGGTAACTTCAATCTCCGCTCAACAGTGTGGGGGGGGGTGTGACTGAAGGTTAATTGCATGTACAAAATAAGTTAAGAAGAGAAACAGGTGCCTTGAATGGCATACACAAACCACTTGGTCCATACTACCCCAGGAGAAATCAAAATGTAGAGGAGTATGCCTTACTGCATTTAATGCTTGTTTAATTATCAGTCTGATAGGCGGTGTCAGCATCACCCTTAGAGCATTGAGAATGCAAACAGTAATTGCCATAACGCCACTTAAATGATCGACATCACTAAATAGGACTGCAATTACAGTCATTTCAGTCTCATTTCAATGTAATGGTTATGAGGAGAAATCAATAACTTTTTCCATTGCAAAGAGGGAGAGACGCAATGTTGTCACTAGGTTCTTACGGGCCTCTAGAGGTGCTACGTTCAGTCTGGTAATTGACTTGGAGAGATGCATAGTGTATGGGCAGGCTGCTTGTGCCAGAGGACAACTTATGTCATGTGCCACACTCTAGCAGCAGGCTGGGCTCCCCTGTGTCTTCTCCCTATCGCTCCCTCTCCCTCTCTATGTGTGTCTCCTCTGTATCTCTCTGTGTCCTCTCTACTGGCATTTCTGTACACAATGTACCATTGTGCTCGACTCAATATTGAAGTGAGTGCAGGCTTGTTAGCCCATGCTTGGGATCCCCATTCTGTGGAGCCGTTGTGAGTTCAGGAGGTAAGGCCACTGCCCTTTCTTTAACATTGGATGCCAGGGTCAGTGTGTGGATGATTCTCTTAGAGGCAATGCCAGTTACAAACACAAATTAAGGTTAATGAATAGTAATAAAACAATGAACATACAGTGCATTCGGAAAGTATTCAGACCCCTTCACTTTTCCCACATTTTATTTACATTACAGCTGTATTCTAAAATGGATTGTGTAGATTGAGGATCCATAAATCGACACACAATACCACATAATGACTTGTATTTGGGGAGTTTCTCTCTTCTCTGCAGATCCTATCAAACTCTGTCAGGTTGGATGGTTAGCGTCGCTGCACAGCTATTTTCAGGTCTCTCCAGAGATGTTCGATCGGGTTTGTGTCTGGGCTCTGACTGGGCCACTCAAGGACATTCAGAGACTTGTCCCGAAGCCACTCCTGCGTTGTCTTGGCCGTGTGCTTAGGGTTGTTGTCCTGTTGGAAGGTGAACCTTTGCCCCAGTCTGAGGTCCTGAGCTTTCTGGAGCAGGTTTTCATCAAGGTTCTCTCTACTTTGCTCCGTTCATCTTTCCCTCGATCCTGACTAGTCTCCCAGTCCCTGCACCTGAAAAACATCCTGCTTCACCGTAGGGATGGTGCCAGGTTTCCTCCAGACGTGACGCTTGGCATTCAGGCCAAAGAGTATAATCTTGGTTTCATCAGACCAGAGAATCTTGTTTCTCATGGTCTGAGAGTCTTTAGGTGCCTTTTGGCCAACTCCAAGTGGGCTGTCATGTGTCTTTTACTGGGGACTTTATGGCCACTCTACCATAAAGTCCTGATTGGTGAAGTGCTGCAGAGAGGAACTCTGGAGCTCTGTCAGAGTGACCATCGGGTTCTTGGTCACCTCCCTGACCAAGGCTCTTCTCCCCCGATTGCTCAGTTTGGCCAGACGGCCAGCTCTAGGAGGAGTCTTGGTGGTTCCAAACTTCTTCCATTTAAGAATGATGGAGGCCACTGTGTTCTTGGGGACCTTCAATGCTACAGAAACGTTTTGGTACCCTTCCCCAGCTCTGTGCCTCGACACATTCCTGTCTCAAAGCTCTATGGACATTTCCTTTGACCTCATGGCTTGATTTTATTCTCCGACACGGTCAACTGTGGGACCTTATATAGACCGGTGTGTGGCTTTCCAAATCATGTCCAATCAATTGAATTTACCACAAGGGGACTCCAATCAAGTTGTAGAAACATCTCAAGGATGATCAATGGACAAGATGCACCTGAGCTCAATTTTGAGTCTCATATCGAAGGGACCGAATACCGGTGTAAATAAATTTGCTAAAATGTCTAAACTTGTTTTCGCTTTGTCATAATGGGGTATTGTGCGTAGAATATTTTAGAATAAGGCTGTAACCTAACAAAATGAGGAAAAAGTCAAGGGATCTGAATACTTTCCAAATGCACTTTATGCTATTGTAATAAACTGCTGTTTCATGGTTGTTTTGGTTTTTACAGTACAACTGTCAACAACATTGTTGGACATACCTCAAATACAAGACAATAGAAAACCTGAGATTCTTTACTATAAGAAAGCAGGGCTACCGCAAGATACCTTCTACATTCATACTAAACTGGAAAGTTAAGTTGAAACACAAATGAGGGTAGCAATTAGAACAGCCATCGCCAAATGAAACCCGGGAAACAAAAGAAACTAGCAATATTCCCAAGGCAAGCAGTCTTATTAATGGAACACTACCCCGGCCCTTGTTGGAATGACTGTCTAAAAATAACACTGAAATCACATTAGAGATAACAATCTGTGAGGAGCTGCTTCTGTATCTCAATGATCTGGATGTTACTTTCACACTTTTCACAGCTAACACAAAAGTGCCTTTTATTTCTAAAGCAAGCATACCCTGATTAAAATCCAGCCTACCGGTAATTCCATTGAGGTTACGACATGTGAATGATACTACAGTTTCAAAAATAACAAGCCTCTCTTCCCAGCCTTTGACCTAGAAAAATCGAATTCACACCTGAGATGAAGTCTTAACTCTGGTCGGTGTCCCCTCTCTTTAAAATGAATTATACAGAGGGGATGTAATATCATATCTTGCCTGATGATTATCAGCTGCATATTAGCATAGTACGCATAACAATCAGTTAATTAAAGATACATTAAACAATGAATAAGTAATCTCTTCTAATTGGATAAGAAACAAGGCCCAGAAGTCAAACAGAGGATATTTTAATGACCGACTGATCAGATTCAGCTTCTTCTTAGATTTAGGTAACAGTCTACTGCACATGATTATCTTTCTGGCCCTTCTGTATTACTGCCAGGGACAATGAGCCATTGGTCATATTGGTTATTATACATGACAATCACAAACTGACCCAAATTCATCTTCTGCTTTGATCCTAAACCCTCTGAAAGACACACAAACATACACAGGTTGGAGGTTGAAGCAGGTTGGAGAGGTTAATTTTAAGTGTGCCACCTAAATCTCTGTAGCTTCTCTGAAGTTGTCAGGGTGGACCCTTGCATGGAATCTTTGACAGATGCTTCTAGTAGAACGCACATTGTGTTCTTCCCCTTAACACGCTTTTATACATGCATTACACGCTTCTCAAAAACTCACATTCATACTTTATCATCTTCCTTAGTACCAGAAAATGTTGCAATAATGGTTTGTCTGTTATATCAGACTGATCTGCAAACAAACAAGATTAAACATTCATATTAGCTAAGGGTCATTTTAAACCATGTCTTGTGCACTACATTGTTTGTATGATGGTGAAAAGGCGTGGTTATACTGTATTTGCTAAACCAATAAAACTTTGATCACAAAAAACGTCAGTGAACTCCTGCTGCACCTTTGTCTCGGTTCTTGTGATTGCAGTAAATTTGCTCACGGAGACCAACTAGTGCATGGAATATCAACCACTACTGCGAAGGGAGTGGTGACAACAGAAACATCACCTAGTACTATTACTACTCCGTCTCAAAGAATCATTTGAATGTGTTTTCCACTAGGTGAAAACCTCAATTCACAAAGAAGAAGATGTCAAAAAGAGGCTGCATTTTTCTGAGGGTGGTAGAATTTTTATTCTCTCTAGTACTTTCAAATGAAGGCATGAGAGCCAGCAGTTTCTTAGCAACAGAGACTCAGCAATGATGAAAGATTGAAGGGGAATGTGCAGTTCTGCAGTACAGGTGAATTCTGTTCGACTACACTAATGTTAAATCTTTCTGCAATGGGGACATTACAGCACTGCAGGGTACATTAGAATGCTAAAACACATGGTATGTCAAAGTTTAATGTATCTTAAAATGGGGAGCTTGCTGACAAAAGTAATCATAGACGTGCATTGTTCTTGGGGCATTCGACGTTGTCATAAGGTACACAAACACACTATTAACTGGCTTTCAGCTGAAACAAATAACTTTTTTGTATAATTGAAGATGCTCAAAACTAATCAGGTTTTAGAAGGCAGATATTAGATACTAATTTGTGTCACACTACGATTAGGCAGTGAACCAGAAAACTGCTCAATCTCATTAAAACAAAATATTCTGCATTTTTTACAAGGGCGACATAAAATGATCTAGTGTTACCCTATCAAGCCATTGCATAAAGCCTTGCCTTCATTGAGAAAATTATGTAACAATTTGCATCAAACCAAGTTGGTGCTATTCCTCAAAGCCTAAAAGGAGGCACTACCCAAGCTGTGACTTCACAAGTCACAGGTTTTATCTTAACACATCCATGACAAGTACTAGAGGACCAACCCCATTCACTGAAACAACACTGCTGTGTCAACCAAGGTGAATGTTATGATGGTACGAGGCACCGGTCGTTAGATCTCATCATATACCAATGTAACAGTGTTGCTTCTGTCCCTCTCCTTGCCCCACATCAACAATTGCCTCCCACAAAGCATAGTTACCTATCGTGCCACAAAAGTAAGGGAAACAACTACTTCAAGGTCTAAGAGTGAGTGACATCACCGATTGAAACACTACTAGCGCGCACCGCTAACTAGCTAGCCATTTCACATTGGTTACACTCACCCCCCTTTGACCTTCTCCAAACTTTAGCAATCTGGGTCAACAGCATCAATGTAACAGTGTTATTTCCATCCCTCTCCATGCCCCTCGAACTAGGGGCCCTCTGAACACGTCGACAAGTCAGTCAGTCATGAAGCATCATTACCCATCGCTCCACAAAAGCCACGGCCCTTGCAGAGCAAGGGAAACAACTACTTCCAGGTCTGCGCAAGTGACGTCACCGATTGAAATGCTACTAGCACGCACTGCTAACTAGCTTGCCATTTCACACCGGTTACACCCACGCCAAGGGAACACACTAGTGACTCACGCCTGTGGCTCATGCCTGAGTACAGTTGCTACAGTTGTTACTGAACTGCCACTGTGAAGAAGTTTCTCAGTTTCTCAAGAAAAACGTGGTCATTGACATTTAAAGAGGGAATAAAATAAGTGTTTGTCCATGTAACCTGGAGGTTGAATCCGATGGAAACAAGGTTATGGTTAGTGACAATACACAGAGTACCCAGTCTAATATTTAATTATGTTAACTGCAGCTCTACTCAATAGTAAATCAAAACCATACAACAGTAAGTGTCACTCTAGCAAGTCTAGCATAATGGTACAGATATTGATTTCTGTCAAACAACCCAATCGACTCTACCTGTTCTCTTACTGCTTTGTTGATACGTTTGTATCTGGGAATAATAGCGTTGCTCAAATGGATTGATATGCTGCACTGTCTGAGACATGGGAAAATTCATTCTCGGTGAAAGTGAACCCGTGGCTTTCTCATGGTCACACAACACAAGAGTTCCACATCAAATCAAATTGTATTTGTCACATGCACCAAATACAACAGGTGTAGACTTTACAAGCCCTTTCCCAACAATGCAGAGTTAAAAAGTAAGAACATTTGCACACACAAAAAAAGGAAATAGTAACACAAAATAACAATGAGGCTATATACAAGGAGTACTGGTAGAGTCAATGTGCTGGGAGTACGAGGTAATATGTACATGTACGTACACCTCTTACTTTTTGGGGGGAGTATTTTCTTAAAACTGCATTGTTGGTTAAGGGCTTGTAAGTAAGTATTTTACTGTAAGGTCTACTGTTGTATTCGGCACATGTGACAAATAAAATGCGATTTGATGTAGGTGGGGTAAAAGTGACTAGCCAATCAGGATAGATAAAAATAGTAGCAGCAGCATGTATGAAAGAGTGTCTGTTTGTGTGTGGTGTCAATATGCATGTGTGAGCGTTTGTAGTGTGTGTGAGCGTGTGTGTGTGTGTGTGTGTGTGTGTAGTATGTGTGAGTAGAGACCAGTGAGTGTGCATAGAGCCAGTGCAAAAAAATGGGGGGGGGTCACAGCAAATAGTTTGGATATCCATTTGATTTACTGTTCAGCAGTCTTATTACTTAAGGGTAGAAGCTGTTCAGGAGCCTTAGCGCTTGCTGTACGATAGAACAGTCTATGACTTGGGTGTGTGGAATCAGAAGGTCCCAATTTTTAGGGCCTTCTGACACCGCCTGGTATAGAGGTCCTGTATGGCAGGGATCTTTGCCCCAGTGATGTACTGGGCTGTACACACTACTCTCTATAGCGTATTGCAGTCGGATGCCAAGCAGTTGCCATACCAAGCGGTGATGCAGCCAGTCAAGATGCTTTCAATGGTGCAGCTGTAGAACTTGAGGATCTGAGGGTCCAAATCTTTTCAGCCTCCTGAGGGGACAAAGGGGTTGTCGTGCCATCTTCACGACTATGTTGGTGTATTTGGAACATGAGAGGTCCTTAGCGATGTGGACACAGAGGAACTTCAAGCTCTCGACCCACTCCACTATACAGCCCCGTCGATGTGAATGGGGGCGTGCTCGGCACTCAGTTTCCTGTAGTCCACGATTAGCTCCTTTGTCTTGCTGACGTTGAGGCAGAGGTTGTTGTACTGGCACCACACTGCCAGGTCTCTGACCTCCTCCCTGTAGGGCGTCTCATCGTTATCGGTGATCAGGCCTACCAACATTGTGTCGTCAGCAAACTTAAATTATGGTTTTGGAGTCGTCCACAGTCGTGCAGTCGTGGTGAACAGAGAGTACAGGAGGGGACTAAGCACACACCCCTGAGAGGCCCTCGTGTTGAAGGTCAGCATGGCGAATGTGTTGTTGCCTACCCTCACCACCTGGGGGCAGCCTGTCAGGAAGTCCAGAATCCAGTTACAGAGGCGGGTGTTTAATCCCAGGGTTCTTAATTTAGTGATGATATTGGAGGGCACTATGGTGTTGAACACTGAGCTGTAGTCAATGAACAGCATTCTCACGTAGGTGTTCCAGGTGGTAAAGGGCAATGTGAAGTGCAATAGAGATTGCGTCATCTGTGGATCTGTTGGTGCGGTATGTGAATTGGAGTGGGTCCAGGATGTCTGCGATGATGGTGTTGAGGTGAGCTATGACCAGTCTTTCAAAACATTTCATGGCTACAGATGTGAGTGCTACAGGGCAATAGTCATTTAACAGGTTACCTTGCAATTCTTGGGCACAGGGACTATGGTCGTCTGCTTGAAACATGTAGGTATTTTAGGCGGTCTGGGAGAGGTCGAAAATGTCAGTGAAGACACTTGCCAGCTGTCAGCGAATGCGCCGAGTACACGTCCTGGTAATCCATCTGGCCCTGCGGCCTTGTGAATGTCAACCTGTTTAAAGATCTTACTTACATAGAAAGTGTGATGACACAGTCATCCAGAACAGCTGGTGCTCTAATACATGGTTCAGTGTTGCTTGCCTTGAATTTAGCATAGAAGTCATTTAGCTCATCTGGTAGGCTCGCGGCTGGGTTTCCCTTTGTAATCTGTGATAGTTTGGATTAGTGTCCCACTCCTTGAAAGCGGCAGCTCGAGCCTTTAGCTCAGTGAGCATGTTGCCTGTAATTGATGGCTTCTAGTTGGGATATGTACAGTACCAGTAAAAAGTTGACACACCTACTCATTCAATGGTTTTTCTTTATTTTTTACTATTTTCTACATTGTAGAATAATATTGAAGACATCAAAACTATGAAATAACACATATAGAATCATGTAGTAACCAAAAAAGTGTTAAACAAATCAAAATATATTTTATATTTGAGATTCATCAAAGTAGCCACCCTTTGCCTTGATGACAGCTTTGCACTCTTGGCATTCTCTAAACCAGCTTCATGGAGGTAGTCACCTGGAATGCATTTCAATTAACAGGTGTGTCTTGTTAAAAGTTAATTTGTGGAATTTCTTTCCTTCTTAATGCGTTTGAGCGAATCAGTTCTGTTGTGACATGGTAGAGGTGTTATACAGAAGATAGCCCTATTTGATAAAATACAAAGTGCCATATTATGGCAAGAACATCTCAAATAAGCAAAAAGAAACGACATCATTACTTTGAGACATGAAGGTCAGTCCAAGTTTCTTCAAGAGCAGTCACAAAAACCATCAAGCAATATGATGAAACTGGCTCTCATGAGGACCACCACAGGAAAGGAAGACACAGAGTTACCTCTATTGCAGAGGATAAGTTCATTAGAGATACCAGCCTCAGAAATTGCAGCCCAAAATAATGCTTCACAGATTTCAAGTAACAGACACATCTCAACATCAACTGTCCAGAGGAGTGCGTGAATCAGGCCTTCATGGTCGAATATTTTACAATGACCACTACTAAAGGACACCAATAATAAGAAGAGACTTGTTTGGCCCAAGAAACACGAGCAATCGACATTAGACCGGTGGAAATCTGTCCTTTGGTCTGATGTGTCCAAATGTGAGATTTTTGGTTCCAACCACCGTGTCTTTGTGAGACACGGAGTAGGTGAACGGATGATCGCCGCATGTGTAGTTCCCACCATGAAGCACTTAACCAGCATGGCTACCACAGCATTCTGCAGCGATACGCCATCCCATCTGGTTTGCGCTTAGTGGGACTATAATTTGTTTTTCAACAGAACAATGACCCAACACACCTCCAGGCTGTGTAAGGGTTATTTGACCAAGAAGGAGAGTGATGGAGTACTGCATCAGATGACCTGGCTTCCACAATCACCCGACCTCAACACAATTGAGATGGTTTGTGATGAGTTGGACCGCAGAGTGAAGGAAAAGCAGCCAATAAGTGCTCAGCATATGTGGGAACTCCTTCAAGACTGTTGGGAAAGCATTCCAGGTGAAGCTGGTTGAGAGAATGCCAAGAGTGTGCAAAGCTGTCATCAAGGCAAAGGGTGGCTACTTTGAAGAATCTCAAATATATTTGGATTTGTTTAACACTTTTTTGGTTACTACATGATTCCATGTGTTATTTCATTGTTTTTTTTTTTTATTTAATGTCTTCACTACTATTATACAATATAGAAAATAGTAAAAATAAAGAAAAACAAACCCTGGAATGAGTAACTTTTGACTGATACTGTAGTCTCATCAGGTATCCCGCATGCCGGCCTCTATAATGTTGCCTCTTCTTCCTCAGAGTGTCAGGGATTTGGGCCTGGTCCGAATCATAGGTTTGTTCACAGTTCCTCTTATATTTTACAATGACTTTGACCTATGTAAGTCCTTTCAGTGCATAATGATTCATGTTACAGGTATTACCACACACAACCAGTCCCTCTGATTTGAACTCTGTGGCTACTTTTTCTTTCAGTCTCCTATGCAAGAAACAAAATACGTTGGTAAACAATTGTTGTTAGCATAAGCCTTTCCGCTAACACCAGCTCTTTATCTTGAATCCTTAAACATTAGTTTCTAAATCCAAATGAAGATTTAAGCCAATTGAGACTAATTCAAACATTTAGAAAATGGATAGAGTGGTGTTGGAAACGTGCATTGGATCTTTGTGTAAGTGAGTTGTCATAATCCCATCTCTTTAAGTCTCAGCACAATTTAGTGTTGGACAGAATCTAAACCACTATATCACAGGTGATGTGGAGTATAATGGTTTGAGTGGCATGCTAAGAAATAGGTGCCCTTACTGTTATACAGGATACTGCCCTGTATTTGAGAGAATGAGTGTGTGCTGCTGGCAGTGTGGCATCTTTATGCAAATATGTAGGCTATTGAACTCAGATTGCAATGTACAGCAAGTATCCATGCATATATGTTTTTGTTGTTATTCTCATTCTGTAAGTGTTGTTTGATGACTTTTTATTGTGTCAATTGTGACATCTATGTCTCTGTGTAGGCCTATTATATGTCACACCTAAGACATATTCTGTGTTGTGCTGAGAAGCAATAAAAAATATATGCAAAGTAAATGGTGGTTCAACACTGTTCTGGTTCAGGAACAACACTTTTATATTCACCTCTCATGACAAGAGAAAAAACAGGCAGATCAAATGTAGATCCAGATATATTAATTTATCTGCCTGTATCAGAACGTGAGACTGTTGTCACCAAACAAAGAGTTGTAGGCTACCTCCATGGCGACAATGTTGCTATTGCCCATCGAAAGAGATGACCGACAATACTAGGGGTGACTGCAAGTATTGTGACAATTGCTGTGAAACACAATATATGCTTTCCCTGCTGCTCACCTTCAATAGAGATCACATGTTCTCGGATCTGGTTCTGGAGGGCCAGGTCATCAATTCGTTCGATCAGGTCGTAGATTGAGTAAATGTTCGGGTGGACCGATTCGAACCGATGGATCTCAGCCCGGATGGCTGCCGAGTTGGACAAAACAAACTGCTGGTTGCCTTGTTGGCCGGCCTGGGAAGCCTGGCCCGATACTGTTCCCGAACCGAACTGACCCTGCCCTGAGCCTCCGGATGATCCTGATCCAAACTGGGACGGGATGGACTGGGGTACTGGTACCGGAACGGGCGCTGGGACCGTGCCTGGGGTGGACATGGCCGGTTGGGACTGCTGTGAGATACCGGACACCGACCCCGATTGGAAATTCATCTTGGTTTGAACAAGTAACTCTTTACAATAGGAAAATAAATGTATAGACCCGATGTAACAATTTAAAAATTATGTGATCAAAAGGAGTCCGCGGGAACTAGTGGTTTGAAAACGAGACGGCACAGACGCATCAATTGGTCGCCAATTGCAACACAACGCGGTTCTTAATCATATTATTAAAACTTGAAGTGGTTCATTTTCCGTTATAAGCTACGTACTAATCGCTTGGGCTGTGTCCTGCCCTTTTCTGTAAATCACAAACCGCAATGCCTACCTACCACTAGATACTCCTTTTCGTGGCTATCCGCTCCCTTTTAGTGATTTAATCGAACGGTTTTCCTTGGCTGCTCTGTCAAAGGCAGACAATGGGCTTGGCTTCGGCAAGACGCCCGGGTCCACTGCCTACTGAATCCGTTGTTTCTGCGTTGAAATTAAATCACGTCGAGTCCTCTTTGGTCCAAGTGGTCCCTGCCCAGCGCCCTCCTCCGCATTTTGTAACGTCACCCATCACGTAATTGTAGTCTACTTGAGATGGGGGAGGATGTACTTTGATTGGATGCTTATGTGGAGGAAGAGTAAAGCAACGTGCTCATAATTTGTATAACCTAGCCTACCTGACAGTTACGCAACCAAATCACTGGGATGATAAGGGGAGAAAACGACTCTAATACATTTTATGTAGGATACTATATTTCTATATTCCCTTGCACCACCTCCGCAATAGGCCACACACACACACTCGGCTGTCAGTTGTTCTGGTGTCTCCTCTCTTATAGTTGACCTAAAAAAGCAATGTTGTTATCATCTTTGTGTTTCTTCAACATTTTTCATCCTTTAATTTTACACAATACCATAAGGGAAATCTTGTCAGTCATACCAAACAATCAACATTATTTTGACCTATATAACATACAACCAAATGTGACATTTAGCCAATTTCTCCTTTCATATATTGAGTTCAGACTATTCTCGGGGGAGGGCCCTTTCCTCTAACACTTATCCATGAAAGTCCACAAAACTAATCATGATTTTCGAAGGAAATTATGTGAGCAGTGTTAAAGTTTAAAAAACATACAGAACACTCTTCAGCAAATTAAGTTGCAAAAGAGCCTTCCCGAAATGCAACCTGGATGATCTTCAAATATTTATAGATATGGCGTAGCAAAACCCACTAACCAGCTTTACAGAGAGATATTCCATTACAATAAATCAAAAACATACCATTGGATACTCCCAACCCACATTGGCTAAATAAAGGTTAAATAAAGGTAAAATAAAATAAAAAACCCACACTGGCTTCACATACAGTATAGGCTACAACAACCAGAGTAGTACATCACACGAGAAAGAATGCTTCAATCAAATTATTTCTCAAACAGTTGACAAATGTAATCTATTTCTCATTCAAATATATTTCAGCTAGAACAATGAGACATTAGGTATATGAGACATTGGGTATCCTTAGTTAGAATTCACTCCAAGGGAAGAGAAAGAGCCATCTACTGGTCTGTCTGTACAACATCAATTCTGCAGTGGGGTGGTGTGTTGTGGGGTGGTGTGAGAGTCTGGAGAAAGAATACATGACAATAAATCAAGAAACTGATTGTTATAGCTGAAAAATCCCCATGGATAGATGATGAAATGAAAAACTGTATGGCTGAGAGGGATGAGGAGAAGGGAATAGCAAATAAGTCTGACAACACAGCAGATTGGCAAACATACAGTAAACTGAGAAATCAGGTAACTAAACTTAACAAAAATAAGAAGAAACTATACTATGGAATAAAAATAAATTATATAAAGCATAAATTCTAGGCAAAAAATATGGCTTGTTTGTAACAAAACCCTTTGATATTGCCAACCACTTTAATAAATTTTTTGTTGACAAGATTAACAAACAACAAAAGCTGAGCCTTCATATTCATGCATAACGGACCAAATAATGAAAGATAACTGTAGCACTGTAGCTTTGAGTTCCGCAAAGTTGGTGTGGAAGAAGGGATTGTTTTTTGCTCTCTTTAAATAAGGACAAGCCACCTGGTACCGACAACGTGGATGGTAAATTGCTTGGTAGTGGAATACATTGCGACTCCTGTTTGCCACATCTTCAATTTAAGCCTAGAAGACGGTGTGTGCCTTCAGGCCTGGAGGGAGGCAAAGGTCATTCCGCTGCCGAAGAATAGCACCCTTTAATGGTTCAAACAGCCGACCAATCAGCCTGTTACCGGTGCTTAGCAAAAAAATATAAATAATTGTGTCAGATTTCAGTGCAGCTTTTTTGTTAGATTTCAGTGCATAGGTGTAATAGATTTACATCCTCTGCCTTATCACGGATTGAGGGTTACCTATCTAATAGAACACAATGGGTTTTCTTTCATGGAAACCTCTCTAATGTAAATTATTTTGCGTGTGGTGTACTGCAGGGCAGCCAGCTTGGGCCATTATTGTTTTCAGTATTTTATAATGACCTTCCACTGACCTTGAATAAAGCCTGTGTGTCTATGTATGCTAACGACTCAACCGTATAAATGTCAGCTACGATAGTAAAATAAATAACTGACACCCTTAACATAGAGCTCAAGTCAGTTTTAGAATGGGTAGCTAGCAATAGGCTGGTGTTAAATATCTCAAACACTAAAATAATACTTTTTGGTGACAAATCACTCACCACTCAACCCTAAACCTCATCTAGATCTACAGTATTACTGAATAATACAGCGTGGTCCCAGAGCATTTCACATTATTCTATACGTAACTCCGAGATATCCATTTAGTATGATATTTTACATTTTGTATGGTATGTATTAATTTGTGGATGTCCATCATCCATTTTGTATGATATGCTACGAGTTGCAATTCGGACAATATGTTGCGAATTGGAAATTGTACATTATATGTTACGAATTTGCAAAACGTACAATATTTTACGAATTTGCTAAATGTATGATATGTTAGCTAGGTGGCTAGGTGGCTAACGCTAATGTTAGCTAGCTCTAGGGGTTAGGGGTTAAGGTTAGGGTTAAAGTTAGGAGTTAGGTTAAAGGGTTAAGCTTAGGTTTAGGTTTAGGGGGAGGGTTAGCTAAAAGGGTTAGGGGAAGGGTTAACTAAAAGGGTTAAGGTTAGGGTTAATTGAAGGGTTTGCTAAAAGGGTTAAGGTTAGGATTAAAGTTAGGAGTTAGGTTTAAGGTCAGGGTTAGGGGAAGGGTTAGCTAACATGCTAAGTAGTTGCAAAGTAGCTAAAAAGTAGTAAGTAGTTGCAAAGTTGCTAACGTAACATACTATATCATACTAATTTGAGTGTTCCGGATTTATGCTTACTATGTTGTGTCTAATCTATGAGACCAGTCTGAAACAATATGTCGATTGAGCAAGTTGCAGAGACAAATCTGCATGGTTTAACCCTAGATAGCAAGCTGTCATGGTTGCTAAAATGGGAAGAGGCAAAATGGGAAGAGGTCTGTCCATGAAAATGTGTTGCTCTGCTTTCTTGACATCTAAATCAACCAGGCAGGTCCTACAGGCCCTAGTTTTGTTTCAAATGCTCAATTGTGTGGTCATGTGCAGCAAAGAAGGACATAGGAAAATTGCAGTTGGTCCAGAACAGAGCAGCACGTATTGCACTTAGATGTACACGGAGGGCGAATGTCAGTGGTATGTAGGTCAATCTCTCCTGGCTCAAAGTTGAGGTATTGTTGGGTTAATGGTACCGAACTATCTGTTCAAGATGTTGGCACACAGTTCTGACACTCATCGGTACCACACAAGACATGCAGCCAGAGGTCTCTTCACAGCCCCCAGGTCCAGAATCGAGGCTGGAAAACGCACAGCATTAAATAGGGCCATGACTACATGCAAGAAACAACTATTTTACCTTTTTATTTACCAGGGAATACATATTGAGACCTAAGTCTATTTTTCAAATGTGCCCTGCCCCATACAACACAAATATACACATTATACACAACAACAACAACAAATGTATTTTCCATATGCACAAAAAGCTAATTTCTCTCAACTTTTGTGCAGAAACTTGTTTACATCCCTGTTAGCGAGCAAGTCTCTGAATGTTCTTGAGTGGCCCAGCCACAGCCCGGACTTCAACCCTATCGAACATCTCTGGAGAGACTTGAAAATAGCTGTGCAGTGACGCTCCCCATCCAACCTCATTTTAGGGTCTAAAGCATTGACAAGATCATTAACAACTAAAGTGGTTGCTGTAATAGTGCTCTGCCCAGGCCTAAACCATGATTGGTTTACATTAAAAACACATTTCTCATATCAAAAAAGAGCAAAGTTGTACATTTAATAAGGATTCAAGAATCTTAGATAGACACGGAAGCCTTTAAATGGGCGATAATTATTAAGATCACTACTATCCCACCCTCATGGAGTGGCAGCACAAGAGCTGATTTCCATAATTTGGGGATATTTCCTGATAACAATGTTAAATAGAAAATGTGGGTTATTGAGCCAACAATGATGGGCGCTGCACACTTAAGCAGACCAGGATCCAATTGGTCGGCCCCTGTGGATTTCTTGTTGTCTACTGCTAGCAAATCATCCAGGACTTTTTTTCTGTAAATAGCCTAAAAGAAAAGCTTTGACTATAATTTCTCTGATCATTCAGCAAGTTTCCCCTATCAGCATCCAGCCCAGTATCATTGTGAATAGGCTTAGAAGATCTTTCAAAGAGATAGCCCGCTGAAATTAGATGGTGATTAAATGCATCAATGATGATCACAATTTATACTTTAATGAGTCCGGTGTCTGAATTAATTTGTTGTGGCAGAGAGGAGGAAGTAGAACCCTTCAGGGATTTGACAGTTTTCCAGAATTTAGCCAGGTTCCCATTACAATCTGAGAGAGTGGATACATAATAATCAGATTTAGCCTTTCTGATTTGTCTTACACAATGATTCCTCAGTTGCTTAAAAGCTTGCCAGTCCGGGCCTAAGCCTGTGTTCCTTTATTTATTTATATTTTTTCCCTTGTCTTGACCCAAGCATCATCTCTTTTATGAATGACTTCTGACTCCAGGGTGTACCAGGCATTTGACCTACCTTTAACCCTTCATTTTCTTAAAGGACCATGATTATTCACAATAGTATTGAAGACATCTGCAAAAATGCTGAAAGCTAAATCAGGTTCAGGGATAGCTGAAATACAGTCAAAGTCACTAAAATAAAGATCATGTAAAAAAGCCTGTTTACTGAAGTTTTGAAAGTTCCTCTTTGTGATGACACGAGGCTTAGATGTTTCTATTCTCACATCTGTAACACTAACAACTGGACAATGGTGTCACATGGAATGACGCTGGAGAGACGAAGCAGGTACGGGGAGTAAAACATTTAATAAATAACGGACATGGAACGAGACAGGAACAGCGTCAGCAAACAGGTAACACAAACAAAAGACAGTTAATGCAGCAGCAGGAACACGCTCCTGCCGGTTCATTTGGCCCCCACGGCCCAACCGGCTT
The DNA here is from genome assembly GCA_030435695.1 of Brachymystax lenok tsinlingensis. Lineage (NCBI taxonomy): Eukaryota > Metazoa > Chordata > Actinopteri > Salmoniformes > Salmonidae > Brachymystax > Brachymystax lenok. Next base: position 13,005,592 of record CM059801.1, read on the forward strand.
GCCCAGCGCCCATGTCTCGGCCGGTTCGCCCAGGTGGGATGGGGGGGGGCTCTGAATTTCTCTGAATTTCCTTGAGTGGCCCAGTCACAGCCCGGACTTGAACCCGATCGAACATCTCTGGAGAAACCTGAAAATAGCTGTGCAGCGATGCTTCCAATTCAACCTGACAGAGCTTAAGAGGATCTGCAGAGAAGAATGGGAGGAACTCCCCACGTACAGGTGTGCCAAGCTTGTAATGTCATACCTAAGAAGACTCAAAGCTGTAATCACTGCCAAAGGTGCTTCAACAAAGTACTGAGTAAAGAGTCTGAATACCTATGTAAATGTGATATTTCAGTTGATTTTTTAGTAAAAAAAATAATAATTGCAAAAGTTTCTAAAAAAACGTTTTTGCTTTGTCATTATGGGGTATTGAGTGTAGATCGATGAGGAAAAACAACAACAATTTAATCCAGTTTAGAATAAGGCTGTAACGTAATAAAATGTGTAAAAAGTCAAGGGGTCTGAATACTTTCGAATGCACTGTACATACATGAATAGTGAATGGTGTGTAATAAAACAATGTTATTTCATCTAGGTTTGCCATGCATAATACCACTTTGAGTCAGGTGTTTTATACATTTTGAATTGCCTTACAAGTGAATTTCAATGACACAATGTAAAACTGAGCATTCAGATGATCAAGGCAACTTTTTCACATCAATTCCCAAGAGAAGCACATTTTTTTTGCTTTTAGAAACAGAATAGAAAATGTAGTTAGGGCTGATTTGTAGTAAATGTAGAAAATGGTACATATATATACAGTATCTATAGAATGTGCATGTTGTTGTGGAAATTCTAATCAAGTGAGAGAAACTTTGTTATTTCTTCAAAGAGTCAATCTTTATTATACGAATTGCAATAAGGAAGCTGGTCAATCCCACACTCTTGAGTGTAAGACCGAGAATTTAAAATCATACAGAGAATACAGGGTATTTTATGGCAGACCTAAAAATGCTTAGTCATGGCTGGTTCCACCCCTCCCGGCAGATCAGGGCGTCTGTAACACAGAGCCAGAGACGTTCGGATCCATATGCAGTTATTTTAATGAAGGAAGGTCAGACAGGCAAAACTCAGAGAACAGCGTAGAGGGTGTCAAAGGGAATCCAGAAACAGAACCGGTACCAGGCGTGGGTCGGGGCAGGCGGCAGACGGGTAAACAGGAATCAAAACACAGTCCGAGGTCAAAAACAGGGAATCAGTCAAAAGATCAAAAGAGTGCTCAGAAATGACTAGCCGGGGCAGTGCAAGACTTCGCAAAGCATAGGGGCCTGGAGAAGGAATATATAGGGGAGAGAAGTGGATACAGCTGTGCCGCTAATTAGACCTAGGTACAGGGCAGATGGGAAGTGTAGTCAATACTCCGGTGATGGTGTCCTTCGGTGATCGGAGAGAGCCACAGAGGTGCGATCCATGACAGAGCCCCCCTCCTGCGAGCGGCTCCTGAAGCGAGGACCGACACGACGCCGAGGTCTACCACGGGATCTGGGGGCAGGTCTTCCAGGGTGGTTCTGATGAAACTCCGTGATGAGTGCGGATCCAGGACGCCTCTTGGGATCTCTCCCAGGATCTCTCTTCAGGACCGCACTCTCCCAGTCGATAAGATATTGCAGCTCCCTACCTCGGCATCTCGAGTCGAGTATCTTCCTTACTAGGTAGGCCTCCTCGCCGTTGATGATGATAGGAGGGGAGCTCTCTTCTGCAACCTCATCTTGGTCCCTCTCTCCTCTCGGACCACCGGCCGGTTTGAGCAGTGACACATGAAAGGTGGGAGAGATGCGGTAAGTGGATGGCAAGGCTAGACGGTATGACACTGGGGTTATTTGTCTGAGAATCTTAAAAGGACCCACGTACCTAGGGCTTAGCTTCTTGCTGGGAAGCCGAAGACGGAGGTCCCTGGATGACAGCCACACCCACTGTCCAGGAGTGTACTCGGGTCCCCTTCTCTGGTGACGGTCAGCCTGCTCTCTGACTCTCCGAACTGCTCGTTGGAGGTGTACGTGAGCATTGTTCCAGGTCTCCTCACTTCTCTGTAACCATGCGTTAACAGCCGGGAGGTCAGTAGGCTCCCCGGACCAGGGGAAAAAAGGGGGTTGGTATCCTAACACACATTGGAAAGGGGGTGAGGCCTGTGGAGGGTTTGAGCAAGGAGATCTGGGCGTACTCGGCCCACATGAGGAAACGGCTCCAGTCCTGCTGGTTCTGATGACAGTAGGTGCGTAGAAAGCGTGTAAGTTCCTGATTCAACCTCTCGACCTGCCCATTAGCCTGCGGATGATATCCGGAGGTTAGGCTGACGTTGATGTTGAGCTGCCCGCATAACGCCCGCCAGACCCGAGAGGTGAATTGTGGTCCCCGATCCGAAACTATATCCTCAGGTAACCCATAAAGTCGGAAGACCTGCTGTACCAAAGCCTCCGCTGTTTGTAACGCTGTGGGTAGTTTGGCCAAGGGGATGAACCTGCAGGCCTTTGAGAAACGATCAACCACTGTCAGAATGGTCGTGAAGTTCTGGGAGGGAGGTAGATCAGTGACAAAGTCAATAGCAATATGGGACCAGGGGCGTTGCGGGACGGGTAGTGGTTGAAGCAATCCGGCTGGTTTCTGATGAGAGGACTTGACGATGTTGCAAGTGGAGCATTGATGCACGAAGGTGATCACATCGGCTTGGAGCGTGGACCACCAGAAACGGTTAGTCACGAGGTGAGTGGTGGCCGTGATCCCAGGATGTCCCGCACTAGGAGTGTTGTGGACCCACTGTAACACTCGCTCAAGGCTGAGCGCACGAGGTGCGATCCGGGGCATTCAGGTGGTGATGGTTCCTCCCTCTGTGCTGCGGAAATCTCGGTCATTATGTCCCACTGTACTGGGGCGAGAACAAGTGTGGTTGGAATGATGGGATCCGACGTGGATGGACTTGAGGAACTGTCAAACTGTCGGGATAGAGCGTCGGCCTTACCATTCTTCGAGCCTGGGCGATATGTGACCCTGAAGTCGAATCTGGTGAAGAATAGCGACCACCTGGCCTGTCTGGGGTTCAGTCGTTTGGCGGCCTTAATGTACTCTAAATTACGGTGGTCAGTCAAAACCGTAAACGGCAGACGAGCTCCCTCCAACCAATGCCGCCATTCCTCGAAGGCGACCTTCATGGCAAGGAGTTCCCTTTCACCCACATCATAATTCCGTTCAGCTGAGGTAAGCTTTCGGGATTGGTAAGCACATGGAAATAGCTTGGCTGGGTTACCATGTCGTTGTGACAGAACGGCCCCGATTCCTGTATTGGAAGCGTCCACCTCCACAATGAACTCCCGTTCGGGATCTGGCTGATGCAAGATGGGGGCCGTGGTGAATTTTTCCTTGAGCTGCTTGAATGCTGCCAGACTCTCAGATGTCCACTGTAACCGTTGCCCTCCACCCTGAAGAAGAGACGTGAGTGGCGCTGCTGTGATGCTGAAGTTTCTGATAAACCGACGGTAGAAGTTAGCGAAGCCCAGGAAACGCTGTAACTCCTTTACCTTGGTGGGTTGTGGCCAGTTGACCACTGCCTCTACCTTGCTGTTGTCCATGGTCACTTCCTTGGCACTGATGATGTATCCCAAGAAGGAGATCCGTGTCTGATGGAACTCACATTTCTGGATCTTGGCGTATACTGTAGTTGGTTATCACTGAGACGTTGAAGTACTGCTCTGACATCCTGCACGTGGGTCTCGAACGTCTCCGAATAGATCAGGATGTCGTCGATATAGACAATGAGCTTCTGGTTCAGCATGTCTCGGAAGATCTCGTTGACAAATGATTGGAACACGGAGGGACTGTTAGCGAGCCCGAACGGCATCACTCGATACTCATAGTGCCCGGTGGTGGTGGAGAATGCCGTCTTCCACTTGTCCCCCTTCTTGATCCGAATCAGATTATACGCATTGCGCAGGTCCAACTTGGTGAAGAACCTGGCGGTGCGGAGCTGTTCGAGGGCGGCTGGAACTAATGGCAATTGGTAGCGAAACTTTACGGTGATCTCGTTGAGGCTGCGATAATCGATACAGGGACGTAATCCTCCGTCCTTCTTCTTCACAAAGAAGAATCCGGCTGAAGCAGGGGAAATGGATGTACGAATGAATCCCTTGGAAAGTGCCTCCCTCTATATAGCTCTTCATGGCGTCGGATTCGGGCTGTGAGAGAAGAAATATTCTTCCTCGTGTAGGAGAGGTTCCTGGAATGAGATCTATAGCGCAGTCACCGGGTCTGTGAGGAGGAAGCTGAGTAGCCCTACTCTCACTGAACGCCAGAGCGAGGTCATGGTACTCCACGGGAATCTTCTGTAGATCTGGGTTCTCGGTGTGAGTAGGGGTAGGAGTGGTCCTAGTCAGGGGGGTGCAGGCATTTCTCCTGGCAGGTCTTGGACCACTGGACTATCTGTTTCTCAGTCCATGAAATGGTTGGGTTATGCTTCTCCAGCCACGGCAGACCTAGGATGATGGGGTGTTGTGGGGATTCAATGGTGAGCAGCTGAATCGTCTCGGTGTGCAGGGTGCTAGTACTTAGGGTGACCTCTTGTGAGATGTATTGGATCTCCCCGGTACCCAAGGGACGTCCGTCTAACGCTGCCACTGCTAACCGGGATTGACATGGGAGGAGAGAAATATGATGAGCTTTAGCAAAGGACTGATCAATGAAATTTCCTGCTGCTCCTGAGTCTATCAAAGCAGTGGTATTTACAATTTCTTCACCAAAGCGCAAGGTTACGGCTAGTTCAAATGATCTAGAAGAGTAGAGGTTGGCACTCACCCTAGCAGAGTCTTGGGATGTGGGTCTGCTTGGACATGTCGCCCTCATGTGGCCAGATCCTCCACAATACAGGCATAGACGATGACGTAATCTTCTCTCCCTCTCTTCGGGCGTGAGCCGAGTGTAGCCGATCTGCATCGGTTCAACTTCGTGGCTAGCGGAGGCAGCTTCGGCAACTCGGTACAGCTGGGGCACACGCCGAGCTCGCATCAGGTTATCGAGGCGAATGGTTAAGTCCATGAATTGACTAAGTGATTTACCTTCCTCCCGACATGCTAGCTCCGCTTGTAGGCCCGTGTTAAGTCCCCTGCGGTAGAGTAATTTCAACGGAGCCTCCTCCCAACCAGTTTGTGCAGCCAGGGTGCGGAAGGAAAGGGTGTAATCTGCAGCGGTAGATTCCCCCTGGCGTAGGGAGAGTAGCAGCTCGCCCGGCTCCTTTCCGCCGGCTGGATGCTCGAACACCTCTCTGAACTGGCGACGAAAGCAGTCGTATGAGGGGAATGACAGGTGTCCACCCTCCCATAGCGCAGTCGCCCAATCCAGTGCCCTACCGGTCAGCAATGAACATACGAAGGATACTCGGCTGTCGTCGGTGGGATATAGGGTAGGTTGTTGGTCAATAAATAGGGAGCACTGCAGAAGAAATCCCTTACATCTTGCCGCTGAACCATCATATTTCTCAGGTAGGGACAGACGCGGAGAGCCAGAGGAGTACTCACACTCAGAGTCGGGAAGCCATAGAAGCAGCGGAAGAGCTGAAGTAGCGATCGGAGTGGTGAGTGTCTGCACGGATCTCACTAGCTCCTCGGTCAGCGAAGTTAATTTCTCAAGCTGTTGCTGGTGGGCAGCCAGCATAGAGGCTTGGGATGACACTTCTGATGTAAGCCGATACATAGCTGCTGGATCCTGTATAGGCAAAGTCTTCTGTAACACAGAGCCAGAGACGTTCGGATCCATATGCAGTTATTTTAATGAAGGAAGGTCAGACAGGCAAAACTCAGAGAACAGCGTATAGGGTGTCAAAGGGAATCCAGAAACAGAATCGGTACCAGGCGTGGGTCGGGGCAGGCGGCAGACGGGTAAACAGGAATCAAAACACAGTCCGAGGTCAAAAACAGGGAATCAGTCAAAAGATTAAAAGAGTGCTCAGAAATGACTAGCCGGGGCAGTGCAAGACTTCGCAAAGCATAGGGGCCTGGAGAAGGAATATATAGGGGAGAGAAGTGGATACAGCTGTGCCGCTAATTAGACCTAGGTACGGGGCAGATGGGAAGTGTAGTCAATACTCCGGTGATGGTGTCCTTCGGTGATCGGAGAGAGCCACAGAGGTGCGATCCATGACAGCGTCATAAGTCACCTTGTTTTCTTCTAGTGGGTATGTGTTGTGAGTTCATAGCGCACAAACAAGTGATAACGTTACTACTTTCTGCTTATAGAATTGTTAACAGTGCTCAAGCCAGCCTCTGTTCACCTCATATCTCCACAGCTGTGCCCTTGAAAGATTATGAAAAGAACAGGATGGATCAAAGAACTGTGGTCACTCTTTGTCTTATATATATATATATATATATATATATATATATAAGAACTGGAAGGAAAGGCGGGCCAAAGGAGGAATTGGCTTTGGGGGTGACCAGTGAGATGTAACTGCTGGAGCGTGTGCTACGGGTGGGTGCTGCTATGGTGACCAGTGAGCTGAGATAAGGCAGGGCTTTACCTTTACATTTACCTTATGTGCCGCGTGACCAAGTTACTCAGAGACAGAAAATTGTTTTGTAACAATAAGGATCTATTTTGTTTCTCAAGTTTATCTCTATCCCAAGCTGCCCCATGTCCTTGACTATACGTCTAAACCAGCTAGAGTGGAACCATCCCTTTAAAGAAACAGCATTAGTAGAACAGAAATGTCTTACTATTTTTAATAAGGATCCACCCCTTTTTTTCAATTTTCGCCTAAAATGACATACCCAAATCTAATCGCCTGTAGCTCAGGCCCTGAAACAAGGATATGCATATTCTTGATACTATTTGAAAGGAAACACTTTGAAGTTTGTGGAAATGTGAAATTAATGTAGGAGAATATAGCACATTAGATCATAACTGTGCACTCTCCTCAAACAATATCATGGTATTCTTTCACTGTAATAGCTACTGTAAATTGGACAGTGCAGTTAGATTAACAATAATTTAAGCTTTCTGCCAATATCAGATATGTCTATGTCCTGGGAAATGTTCTTGTTACTTACAACCTTATGCTAATCACATTAGCCTACGTTAGCTCAAACATCCTGCGAGGGACCCACCGATCCTGTAGAGGTTAAGGATATAATTGTTAACTGTTAATATTAAACAAATCAGGTAAATACATACTTTTTATCTTACAATATGCCCCTGTAATATACCTTGGTAAGCTATCCTATTGTCACGTCCAGGCCTGAGAAGACAGGCTGGTGTGTTTAGTTTTGTTTTTGGTGTAGGGTTTTTATGTTCTAGGTGATATATTTCTATGTTGGGGTAATGGTTCCCAATTAGAGGCAGCTGTGTGTTGTTGTCTCTAATTGGGAACCATATATATGTTTGGGGTTTTCTATTAGGTTTTGTGGGTTATTGTTTATGCATAGCTTCTTTGTGTTGTAAGTCTATGTTTATGTTATGATCTTCGTTCGTTTTGTTGTTTTGCCCAGTTACGTCGGTAAATATAAGATGTATACTGGATGCTCACATGCCTTGGTCTGTCCCTTCAGAAGATCGTGACAGAATAACCCACCATAAAAAGACCAAGCAGCGAGAGACCCGGGAGCTTAGGTTTTGGGAGGAGGAACTATTTAATGGAGGTGCTTGGACCCAGCCTGGAGAGTATCGCCGTCCTAGAGAGGAACTGGAAGCAGCGGCGGCGGAGCGGCGCAGGTACGAGGATCTATATGGAGCATGGGATCCGGATAGAGGAGAGTTTGTTAGACCTCGCCTGGCTAGGAAGCCCAAAAGGAAGCCCCCAAAAACTTTTTGGGGGGGGCACACGGGGAGTTTGGCCGATTCAGGGTGGACTCCTGAGCCAACTCCTCATGCTCTCTGGAGGGAGCGTCGGAGGGAGCGTCGCACTGGTAAGACACCGTGCTATGCAGTTTTGCACACAGTGTCTCCAGTGCGCGTTCACAGCCCGGTGCGAGAGATTCCAGCATCACTCATCAGTCAGGGGAGGGTGAGTGTGCAGCCTGGAAGAGTGGTGCCCGCTCAGCGCTCCTGGTCTCCGATGCGCCTCCTTGGACCAGGATATCCTGCGCCAGCTCTACGCACTGTGTCTCCAGTTCGCCTCCACAGCCCAGCACGCCCTGTGCCAGCGCCCGCAGTGGCAGGGCGAAATTATCCATTCAGCCAGGACGGGTTGTGCAGACTGTACGTTCGAGACCTCCAGTGCGTCTTCACGGCCCAGTGTATCCTGCCCCTGTTCCACGTTCCAGAAAACCTGTTCTACGCTCCAGGATTCCTGTTCGTGTTGTGGATCCAGCACAACCAGTCCCTGTTCCACGCTCCAGGATCCCTGTGCCCGTCGTGGACTCAGCACGTCCTGTCCCTGTTCCACGCTCCAGGATCCCTTTGCCCGTCGTGGACTCAGCACGTCCTGTTCCTGCTCCCCGCACCAGAGTGCCAATGTGCTTAGTGAGCCCAGTATGGCCGGTTCCTGCTCCCCGCACCAGAGTGCCAGTGCGGGTAATGAGCCCAGTACGGCCGGTTTCTGCTCCCCGCACCAGAGTGCCAGTGCGCTTAGTGAGCCCAGTACGGCCGGTTTCTGCTCCCCGCACCAGAGTGCCAGTGCGCTAAGTGAGCCCAGTACGGCCGGTTCCTGCTCCCCGCACCAGAGTGCCAGTGCGCTTAGTGAGCCCAGTACGGCAGGTTCCTGCTCCCCGCACCAGAGTGCCAGTGCGCTTAGTGAGCCCATCACGGCCCGTACCTGCTCCCCGCACCAGAGGGCCCGTGCGTTTAGTGAGCCCAGCACGGTTCGTTCCTGCTCCCCGCACCAGAGGGCCAGTGCGCGTCCCATGTCCGGGACCTCCAGAGAAGGTCCCCTGTCCGGGACCTCCAGAGAAGGTCCCCTGTCCGGGGCCTCCAGAGAAGGTCCCCTGTCCGGGACCGCCAGAGAGGGTCCCCAGTCCGGGACCGCCAGAGAGGGTCCCCAGTCCGGGACCGCCAGAGAGGGTTCCCAGTCCGGGACCGCCAGAGAGGGTCCCCAGTACGGCTAATTGCCCAGGGCCTCTGGTGCGTGACCTCGAGTCAGCACGGCCAGCACCGGAGCCGCCACCTGGGACTGAAAGACCCACCCGAAGACCCCCCCTTGGACTTGTGGCGCGGTCGGGGTCCGCGCCTTTGGGGGGGGGTACTGTCACGTCCAGGCCTGAGAAGACAGGCTGGTGTGTTTAGTTTTGTTTTTGGTGTAGGGTTTTTTATGTTCTAGGTGATATATTTCTATGTTGGGGTAATGTTGGTCGTTTTGTTGTTTTGCCCAGTTACGTCGGTAAATAAAAGATGTATACTGCATGCCTCGCTGCGCCTTGGTCTGTCCCTTCAGAAGATCGTGACACCTATGTCCAATAACCAAATTCATACTTAATGCATATTAATAAAAAAAAATGACGAATAAAGAGTACTTGCATAACTCAGGATCTCTGATATTATTTGTGAGATATCTCACATATGGGATTCACCAGAATCTCAGAAGTCCAAAGAACCTAATACACACATCTGTCAGAGACAGAACGGTCCCCTCACTGTAAGGAGCCACTCGCCCGCCCACTGGTAATTCTCGAGCATGCCAAACTTCCTCGCACTCTTGCGAGTAGGGGAATGCGGTGAGATATCCCACTCATAATATTAGAGAACCTTGGTTACACAAGTAACCTTGAGTTCTCATTTAATTATTTGTTTCGATATCTCACATGTGGGATATGACCAACTCCCTTATCGCAAACATGCTCTCCGAAGCCAGATAGTCTCAATGTAGCAATCCTCAGAGGCCCGACACTGAAGTCAGTATGTGCCAAAGAAGGGATTGTGGGATATTGTTTTTGTTTCTTGTGCTAGTGCCAGTGAGCGCTACGTATTTGTCCTTTCCGTATTATCTTTATTGTTTTTGACGTTTCACTTGGAATTAATAAATATGTGGAATGTCATGCACGCTGCGCCTTGGTCCATTTATGAGAACGATCGTGACACTATCCTTGGCATAAATTTGATTAGGCTGTTGATTGTGGCCTGTGGAATGTTGACCACTCCTCTTCAATGGCTGTGCGAAGTTGCTGGATATTGGCGGGAACTGGAACACGCTGTCAGACATGTCAATCCAGAGCATCCCAAACATACTCAATGGGTAACATCAATTAATCAATCAAATGTATTTATAAAGCCTTTTTAGTGACATCAGCAGATGTCACAAAGTATTATACAGAAACCCAGCCTAAAACTCCAAACAGCAAGCAATGCAGCTGTAGAAGCACGGTGTCTAGGAAAAACTCCCTAGAAAGGCAGGAACCTAGGAAGAAAGCTAGAGAGGAGCCAGGCTCTGAGGGGTGGCCAGTCCTCTTCTGGCTGAGCCGGGTGGAGATTATAAGAGTATATGGCCATTAAGGCCAGATCGTTCTTCAAGATGGTCAAAGTTAATAAATGACCAGCAGGGCCAAATAATAATCACAGTGGTTGCAGAAGGTGAAACAGGTCAGTACAAGACTAAATGTCAAATGGCTTTTCATAGCCGAGCATTCAGAGGATGAGACAGCAGGTGCGGTAGAGAGAGAGAGTTGAAAAAAGCAGGTCCGGGACAAGGTAGCACGTCCAGTGAACACGTCAGGGTTCCACAGCCGGAGGAAGAACAGTTGAAACTGGAGCAGCAGCACAACCAGGTGGACTCGGGACAGCCAAGAGTCATCATTCCAGGTAGTCCTGAGGCACGGTCCTAGGGCTTAGGTCCTCCGGGAGGGGAGGGTGAAAGGGAGATATAGAATTAGAGGGAGCATCGCCCATTGAAACGTGAAGAGAGCGCGTTCAAATATACCTATAAACCTTTCCTAAACAAATCAAATACCAGTTAAAATGCATCCTTAGCTATCCTTTTATGAATATTAGTGATAATATTTCACTCGGATGGTCACCTATACCTTATATAAGTAAAATAAAGTGGGGCACGCAGCCAGACTTGCGCCCGAAAAAACTTGTTGACATCTGAGCTACCTTGACCATTTCCTGTACCTATTCGTTCTGTTTACTCCAATCTCTCTGAGTCTTTGTATATAGACTGTTGACATCTAGTGGAAGCCATAGGTACTGCAGTCTCAGTCCTGGTTACAAATGGATTCAATGGGGAGTGTGTCAAACAGAGCAATAGGTCACCAGAAACTGATTTCCGGATAGATTTTTCTCGGGTTTTCACCTGCTAAATGAGTTCTGTTATTCTCACAGACATTATGTTAACACTTTTAGAAACCTCAGAGTGTTTCCTATCCAATAGTACTAATTATGTGCATATCCTATTTTCTGAGCCTGAGTGGCAGGCATTTTGCTTTGGGCACGCCAGACTCTCCAAAACCGTCACCTCACCTGCCGCTCCTTAAGAAGTTAACATACAGGACACCAGATAAGACAGGAGAATTACACCAGACATAACAGACTGACCCTAGCCCCCTGGCACATAGACTATTGCATCATAGATACTGGATGCTGAGACAGGGGTGTGTCGGGGGACACTGTGGCCCCGTCCGACGATACCCCCGGACAGGGCCAGCCAGACAGGATATTTCCACATCCACTTTGCCAAAGCACAGCCCCCATACCACTAGAGGGGTCAACAGACCACCAACTTACTACCCTGAGACAAGGCTGAGTATAGCCCACGAAGATCTCCTCCACCGCACAAGCCTGTATGCAGGCCATGGTAGAACTGGGACATTTTCAGCTGCTGAAACATGATGTGATGGAGGTGGATGAATGGCACGACAACGGGCCTCAGGATCTCGTCATGGTATCTCTGTGCATTCAAATTGCCATCAATAAAATGCAACTGTGTTTGTTGTCCGTTATCCCATATCATAACTCCACCGGCACCTTTGGCACTCTGTTCACAACTATGACATCAGCAGACCACTCGACTACAAGATGCCATACCCGTCATCTGCCCGGTACAGTTGAAACCGAGATTGATCTGTGAAGAGCACACTTCTCCAGCATGCAAGTGGCCATCGAAGGTGAGCATTTGCCCACTGAAGTCGGTTACGACGCCAAACTGCAGTCAGGTCAAGACCCGGATGAGGACAACGAGCATGCAGATGAGCTTCCGTGAGATGGTTTCTGACAGTTTGTGCAGAAATTCTTCAGTTTTGCAAACCCACAGTTTCATCAGCTGTCTGGGCGGCTGGTCTCAGACGACCCCTCAAAACTTGACACATTTGTGGCATTGTGTTGTGTGACAAAAGTGCACATTTTGGAGTGGCCTTTTATTGTCCCCAGCACAAGGTGCACCTGTGTAATGATGGTTGGTTGGTTCTCTCCAGACCTGACTGCCCTTGACCAGCACAAAAACATCCTGTGCATTAGCATCTCGAACAGCCCCTGTGATATGCAACTTTCAGGGAAGTTAGGAACCAATATACACAGACAGTTAGGAAAGCCAAGGCTAGCTTTTTCAAGCAGAAATTTGCTTCCTGTAACACAAACTCAAAAAGGTTCTAGGACACTGTAAAGTCCATGGAGAACAAGAGCACCTCCTCCCAGCTGCCCACTGCACTGAGGATAGGAAACTCACCACTGATAAATCCACAATAATTGAGAATTTCAATAAGCATTTTTCTACGGCTGGCCATGCTTTCCACCTGGCTACCCCTACCCGGTCAACAGCCCTGCACCCCCCACAGCAACTCGCCCAAGCCTCCCCCATTTCTCCTTCTCCAAAATCCAGTTAGCTGATGTTCTGAATGAGCTGCAAAATCTGGACCCCTACAAATCAGCTGGTCTAGACAATCTGGACCCTTCTTTCTAAAATTATCTGCCAAAATTGTTGCAACCCCTATTACAAGCCTGTTCAACCTCTCTTTCGTGTTGTCTGAGATTCCCAAAGATTGGAAAGCAGCTGTGGTCATCCCCCTCTTCAAAGGGGGAAACACTCTTGACCCAAACTGCTACAGACCTATATCTATCCTACCCTGCCTTTTGTGACGACCCTCCCACTCTGTCTGTTGTATTCTCTCTTTGCTCTTGTTTCCTTGTTAGGATGCCGGTGGGCGGAGTCGGGAGGGTCGTCAGTGACATGGGAAACACCTGGGCTGGGGGTGTCCCAGGATAAATAGAACTCTTCCCCAGTCATTGGGAGACTCTCGCCAAGCAGACACCTTTATGGATTTTGGTTGTGCCAGTTTTGTGGCTGTTTTGGTTGTTTACTTTGACTTTAGTTAATAAATATGATATTTTGTTCCCTAACTCCACGTTGTCTCCCTTTTTGTTACGAACTCTGAGCCGGTTCGTGACAAGTGGGAGCTCGTCCGGGATTTTGAACTTGTTGTGTTTGGGAGAACACGTGGAGTTAATGTTAAATTCTGTAGGTGCTTTGTTGGCATATTTTCTTCGGCCCAGTATTGGTTGCCTTTGTTTGGTTTGTGGTGAGAGTATACTGGTTTGTTTTCAGGGCCTGCCCAGGCTGGAAACGTTTGCTCTACTCGCTGTTGGGACATCGGTCCGAGGAGGTGAGTACAATCTGCTGTGTACCTCAGTGGGAGATTTAGGTAGGGTAGTGATACTTACTACCTGGAGCTATAGCCTTTCTTTTCCCCTGATAGGCTTAGCGATGTGTTTCATTTTGGAATATGTTGGGCATGGTTAATGTTTGTTATTTTTGTGTGGTGTCTGTGGACTGAGCAGTTGTCTCGGGGGCACATCCGTGGCTTGGGGGAATCTGCCAGCTTGCTGGTAGTTTTTTTTCCCTTGCCAGCGGGCTATAGTGTGTAATTACCCACCGCAAATCTGCACAAAGACTAGGGTTGAGTTATTGTAGATTTTGGGGAAGCTCCATATATTATCTCATCTCTCTTTGGTGGTGCCCAGTGTGATTGTCACTTCTTGTGGTCCGGTCTGGTGTTCAGCAGAGGGAAAGAGCAATCATTTTTTTTTTTGTATTTACTTCTGACTATGGCATCTAATGTAGATGAATTCATTCGCTTCCCATCAGAGGAACTGTTAGAAGTATGTACCAAAGAACAGCTGTTGAAGATTGCTGAACACTATAAGGTTGAAATTAGTGAAAAACGTCTAAAGAATTCTATCAAGTTAATATTGAAGGCTAATCTGATGGAGAGTGGTATTCTTGAAGTTACCACTGGGGTAGCCTCTGCTGAGTACTCGCCGTCTCCCCGTAACGTAACAATGGTCGCTCCGTCTATTAGTCCTAGTAGTCTTCTTTTTGAACAGCAGAAAGAACTGCTTCTGTTACAGCTAGAGCATGATCGTGAGAAGGAATTGGAATTTAAACAGGATTTGGAACGTGCAAAAATCAAGCTACAACAAGAGCGGCTAGAGCTGGTTAGGGAAGGAAAGCTCTCAGGGGGAGAGTTTACTCTGGGAAGGTGACCCAGATTTACCTAGGGGTCGTTTCTCTTTAAGTCATGCCCTGGACACATTTGATATCGTTGGGAACTTACGGTTGTTGCCTAAATTTAATGAGAAGGATCCTGAGACATTCTTTTCGTTGTTTGAGCGGGTTGCTGACGCTAGGAGTTGGCCTGATTCTGACCGCACTTTAATGTTGCAGTGTGTTAACTGGTAAAGCGCAGGAAGCATATTCAGCTCTTAGTGTAGCCGATAGTGTCAGTTATGATAGGGTCAAATCTTCTGTGTTACAGATTTACGAATTGGTCCCTGAGGCTTACCGCCAGCGATTTAGAACTTTAAAAAGGGATAATAAACAGACTCATGTTGAGTTTGCGCGAGAGTTATCTTCACAGTTTAATCGCTGGTGTTCCGCCTCTGCAGTTATGACTTTCCAAGGGCTGTGTGATCTGATTATGCTAGAGCAATTTAAGGACACAATCCCTGACCATATAGCCACGTACATTAACGAACGAAAAGTAAAGACTATCGCTGAAGCTGCGGTTTTGGCAGATGAGTATGTTTTGACTCACAAAAGTGTCTTTGCAGAGCCCCGTATTTGGAGGGAGTGGGGGCGTTCAGAAAGATTTGGGCCTCGCTCACCGAGATACTTTGGTTCACGGGCAGAGTTTCAGTCAAACAGGGTTGAGCCTGATTCCCGTGGTAAAGCTGACTTTGGTCAAGAGTGTCATTACTGTCAAGGTTCGGGTCATTGGAAAAACGAATGTCCAGTTCTCAGGTCTAGGGGTAAAATCAGTACTTGTGCTTACATGAAATCTAAGCCTACGGCGTTAGCTGCGCCTGTTCCACATCAGTTCACTCCTGACACATTGTCTCATGCCCAGGGGCATATGAAAGTCCATATTGACCCAGACTATTTACCTTTCGTTACAGAGGGTTTTGTGTCGATGTTAGGAAGTAAAGACCTAGTACCAGTGACTATCCTGAGAGACACAGGTGCCTCGGAATCATTTGTGTTGGAGTCTGTGTTACCCTTCTCTGCTGAGACTGATTCTGGGAATAGTGTTCTAATTAGGGGAATAGGATTGAACTCTGTCAGTTCCATTGCATAAACTGAGGTTGGATTGTGGACTGGTGAAAGGTGAGGTTATTGTGGGGGTGCGTCCTTCGTTGCCTATTGAGGGTATCGACGTTATCCTTGGGAATAACTTGGCTGGTGAGCGTGTATGGCCTGTCGTGTTTCCATCTCTAGTGGTTTCTGCTAAGCCGTCATTTTTTGAGATTCCAGATGAGAGTGCGCAGAGTTTCCCAGAGGTGTTCTCTGCGTGCGCAGTGACTCGTTCTATGAGCCGTGGCGACCTCGTCACTGCGCCGGCTAATGAGAATGCCACAAAGAAATCTGTCACTACTTTCCCTGTTATCCCGTTATCTGTACCCCGCTCTGATCTAATCAAGGCGCAACAGGCTGACCCCACATTAGAAGAGTTGCGTGACCAAATAGTGCCTGTGGAACAGTTGCAAAATGTCGCCCATGGCTATTTTCTCCAAGAGGATGTCCTGATGAGAAAGTGGGTGTCTCATGGTAGTTGTTTTCTGGGGGAGGCGATTAGTCAGGTTGTTGTACCAGTTAAGCTTCGTGAGTTGGTGTTGACATCTTCCCACAATGATGTTGCTGGACATATGGGTGTGAGGAAAACCTACAATCGCATATTAAGACATTTCTTTTGGCCTAGGTTAAAGAGAGATGTTTCTGAGTTTATCGAAACTTGTCACACCTGTCAGTTAACTGGTAAACCTAATCAAGCTATTAAGCTGGTACCACTGTTTCCTATTCCTGTACTCAGCCAACCTTTTGAGTATCTGATTATTGACTGTGTTGGTCCTCTGCCTCGTTCTAAAAAGGGTAGTAGTTACCTGTTCACTGTGATGTGTCAGACCACTAGATTTCCTGCTGCTTATCCTCTCCGGTCTATCACGACTAAGTCTGTGCTAAAAGCTTTGACTCAGTTTTTCTCACTGTTTGGAATCCCAAAGGTCCTTCAGAGCGATCAAGGTTCTAATTTCACCTTTAATCTGTTTGGTCAGGTTCTCCAACAGCTCCATATTAAACACAATTTGTCTAGCGCCTATTACGCGCAAAGTCAAGGAGCGTTGGAACGTTTCCATCAAACACTTAAGTCTTTGTTGAGAGCTTATTGTACTGAAATGGATAAGGATTGGGAAGAGGGGTTGCCTTGGTTACTGTTAGCTGCTAGGGAGGTTTCACAGGAGAGCATGGGGTTCAGTCCAAATGACCTTGTGTTTGGACATAAGGTGCGTGGAATTCTATCTGTTCTCCAGGATGACTGGAAGTCTCCCGAGCCTCCTCAGTCCCTATTATCTTATGTGTGATTTCCGGTGACGTTTGTACGCCGCTGGTGAAATGGCTAAAGAGAAGCTATCATCCTCACAGGAGAGGATGAAGGGCATATTTGATCGGAGAACTGAGCCACGTCAATTTAGTCCAGGTGACCAGGTTCTTGCTCTGCTGCCAATTGTTGGTTCTCCATTTCAAGCCAAGTTTAAAGGTCCATATACGGTAGTGCGCCAGTGCACTGAGCAAAACTATCTAGTTGCCACTCCAGAACGGAGAAAAGCACACCAACTGTGCCATGTAAATTTGTTAAAACCCTATTATATACGCTTGTCTGAGACTGAACTGATGGAATCTACAGAGGATGGTAAACCTGTTCTTTTGGCTGATACTGTTATTTCGCTGGGTTCTTGTCATGCTAGGTCCATGCATGAGGAGGAAGGTGTTCCTGGTCCCGACGATTGCATACTGAAGGGTAGATTGTCTAAATTATTCAGCGTCTCTGAATTTTTCAGTCTTCTCGCTCATCTACCTGTTGATGGGCGAAAAGAGATGGTTGGTCTGATTCTGAGATTTCCAGGGTTGTTTTCTGATACACCTACACGTACAAATTTAATAGAGCACGATATTGACGTTGGAGATGCTGACCCCATTCGTCAGCGGTTCTACAGAGTTTCTTCAGAGAAACTGCGTTGTCTGGATGCTGAGGTCCGGTACATGCTGGAGAGTGAGATAGCAGAGCCTTCTTTCTCTAGTTGGGCTTCTCCCTGTATCTTGGTCAGTAAACCGGATGGGACAAACCGATTTTGTACAGATTACCGTAAGGTAAACAGTGTCACTAAGCCAGATTCATTTCCGCTTCCTCGGATGGAAGACTGCGTTGATCAAGTCGGCGCAGCTAAGTTTGTGAGCAAGTTTGACCTGTTAAAGGGCTATTGGCAGGTGCCACTGACGAGTAGGGCACGTGAAATCTCTGCTTTTATTACGCCCTCTGGTCTGTACTCGTATTCGGTTATGAGTTTCGTAATGCACCTGCCACTTTTCAGCGACTTATGAACAGGGTTGTCTCCGGGCTGGCCGGGTGCGCTGTTTACCTGGACGATGTAGTGATTTATGCAGATACTTGGGAGGAACATCTGTCCCGTATTCAAGCCTTGTTTGAACGCCTAGCTGAGGGTCGCCTCACGATCAATCTGGCTAAATGTGAGTTTGCTCAGGCGACCGTTACATACCTTGGAAAGGTGGTTGGGCAGGGTGAAGTGCGTCCTGTTCGGGCTAAGGTGATAGCTATTGATGCTTTTCCAACCCCAACTACTAAAAAGGAACTGAGGCGTTTCTTGGGAATGGTTGGTTATTACCGTAGTTTTTGTAGGAACTTCTCTACTGTGGTCGCTCCCTTGACAGATTTGTTGAAAGCTAAGGCTATTTATGTATGGTCTTCTCGTTGTCAACGGGCTTTTGAAGATGCAAAGAGGTTGCTTACCTCAACTCCGGTGCTGGCTGCTCCTTTAATGGATATGGCATTTGACTTGCAGGTGGATGCTAGTCATGTGGGGGCAGGTGCAGTTTTGCTGTAAGCAGATGTGTCTGGTGTTGAGAGGCCTGTAAGTTATTTTTCCAGGAAATGTAACCGTTATCAGTTGAACTACTCGGTCATTCAAAAAGAGGCATTAGCGCTCATATGGGCGCTACAACACTTCGAGGTCTATGTCGGGTCGGGAGTAGTACCTATTGTGGTCTACACCGACCATAACCCTCTCACCTTTTTGAGGTCCATGATGTGTCCTAATCAGAGGATAATGAGATGGTGTTTATTTTTACAAGCATTCCATCTTGATGTGCGGCACATTCGAGGGACTGATAATGTCGTTGCTGACGCACTTTCTCATGCCCCATGTTCCTGAGTGTCCACGGAACTGACCATGGTTGTTTTGTGTTCGATGTTGTCCTGTTCTGTTGCTCCTGTCTGTTCCCTTCTGGTCTCGTTTGTCCTTTCCTCTTGAAGGTTGCTGAGGTCTGGGGAGGACTGGGTTGGCTGGGGCAGGTGGAGATGTGGGCACATGGCCCCCTCATCAAGTCGGGGTGTTGTGTGTGTGTGGACGGGTATGGTGTTCCGGGGTCCTTGTTGGTCCCCGGTTTTATTGGGGGTGACGACCCTCCAACTCTGTCTGTTGTATTCTCTCTTTGCTCTTGTTTCCTTGTTAGGATGCCGGTGGGCGGAGTCGGGAGGGTCGTCAGTGACATGGGAAACACCTGGGCTGGGGGTGTCCCAGGATAAATAAAACTCTTCCCCAGTCATTGGGAGACTCTCGCCAAGCAGACACCTTTATGGATTTTGGTTGTGCCAGTTTTGTGGCTGTTTTGGTTGTTTACTTTGACTTTAGTTAATAAATATGATATTTTGTTCCCTAACTCCACGTTGTCTCCCTTTTTGTTACGAACTCTGAGCCGGTTCGTGACACTTTCTAAGGTCTTCGAAAGCCAAGTTAACAAACAGATTACCGACTATTTCGAATCGCACCGTACCTTCTCCGCTATGCAATCTGGTTTCAGAGCTGGTCATTGGTGCACCTCAGCCACGCTCAAGGTCCTAAATGATATCATAACCACCATCGATATAAGAGACAATACTGTGCAGACGTATTCATTGACCTGGCCAAGGCTTTCGAATCTGTCAATCACCACATCCTTATCAGCAGACTCAACAGCCTTGGTTTCTCAAATGATTGCATCGCCTGGTTCACCAACTACTTCTCCAATAGAGTTCAGTGTGTCAAATCGGAGGGCCTGTTGTCCGGGCCTCTGGCAGTCTCTATGGGGGTGCCCATAGACTGACTGTATGTTTGTTTATTCCATGTGTAACTCTTTGTTGTATGTGTCGAACTGCTGTGCTTTATCTTGGCCAGGCCGCAGTTGTAAATGAGAACTTGTTCTCAACTTGCCTACCTGGTTAAATAAAGGCGAAATAAAAAATGTATAACAAAACATTTAAAATACCTTACTGTTTAATCAGCTTCTTGATATGCCATACCTGTCAGGTGGAAGGATTATCTTGGCAGAGGAGAAATGCTCACTAACAGGGATGTAAACATAAGTGTGCACAAACTTTGAGAGAAATAAGCTTTTTGTGTATGGAACATTTTGGGGAATATTTTTTTTCAGTTCATGAAACATGGGACCAAGACTTTACATGTTGCGTTTATGTTTTTAGCTTCCACAATCCAATGTGATAGCTTGCAGGGCGGTGACCAGCACACAAAGAGTTGGTCGCTCTCCGGCAAAGCTCTCGTTCTATCATAGTAAATGTGCAATGTGCATACTGGTCAGAAGCGGTGGAGACGCTCTTCTTCCATTTAAGGGAAAGGTCGACAGGTGGAAAGCCACCAGCTCCAAGCCGAGGCAATTGTCATTACCTCTGACCTTAAGAATAAATGAGGGTTGGGCAACAATGAAACTTTGGAAAAACCCTGGTCAATCTGTAGGCAGAAATGGTGAACTGACAGTGCATGCAGCCAGTGGTGGAAAAAGTATCAAATTTTCAAACTTGAGTAAAAGTAAAGATACCTTTATAGAAAATTACTCAAGTAAAAGTGAAAGTCACCCACTAAAATCCTACTTAAGTAAAAAGGTATTTGGTTTTAAATATACTTAAGTATCAAGAGAATGTAATTGCTAAATTATACTTAAGTATCAAAAGTACAAGTATAAATCATTTCAAATTCCTTATATCCAGAAAACCAGATGCCGCGATTTTCTTTTTTATATTTACGAATAGCCAGGGGCACACTCCAAAACTCTGACATAATTTACAAACAAAGCATTTGTGTTTAGTGAGACCGCCAGATCAGATGCAGTAGGGACAACCAGGGATTTTCTCTTTAAGTGCGTGAATTAGACCATTTTCCTGTCCTGCTAAGCATTCAAACTGTAACGAGTACTGTAGGGTGTCAGGGAAAATGCATGGAGTAGAAAGTGCATTCTTTTCTTTGGGAATGTAGTGGAGTAAAAGTAAAAGTTGTCAAAAATATAAATAGTAAAGTAAAGTACTAGTGAAGTACTAGTAAAAAACTACTTAAGTAGTACTTTCAAGTATTTTTACTTAAGTACTTCACACAACTGCATGCAGCTCACTCACTCAGACTAGAGTGGGGAGTATGAGGCTTAGAGGAGAATAAGTGCTTCAGCACTTGGGGATGGAGTCTCCATTCCTGGTGATGGGGATTCCCTCTGGACAATAAGTCCACTCTTACGTTTAGTATGCCTGGGACATGAGTCGCACGTAGTGAAAGGAGGTATGCTCTGCTCAAAAGTAATCCTTACGGATAGTCTGTGTAGGCGCAGGGAGCGAGTGCCACCCCGGGCGGTTGATGTAAGCCACCACAGTCGTATTGTCCGTTCTGATCAAGACGTAACAATTCGGAAGGGAGGGTCGAAAGTGTCTCAGCGAAAGAAACTCTGTCAGCAATTTGAGGTAATTTATGCGAGTAATGTGGAGTTGTGGGGTCTCAACTCTGTGTATTGCATTCCCTTCGTGAACTGCGCCCCAGCCTGTGAGTTATGCATCTGTCATCGCCACCTTCGTTGTCACTACCCGTATGGGACTGACAGAAACAAAGATCAAGAGGCTCTTCCAGTGACAAAGTGCCGAGGGACAAGCAGAGGTCACATTATCTGACGATTGAGGTGACGCCATATACACAGGCAATGGGCAGACACCCAGTGCTGGAAGTCTCTCATCCTCAGTAGCAGTGAATTTTTTAGCATTTAAATCTTGTGGGATGCATGCCAGCAAAGCCACTACAAAACACAACACTAAACAATACATTAATTGCACTATAACGGTGACAAACGGTTCCCGCAAACTGTTAGGGCCTACATAAAGCTGTCCCAACAGCAGAGTCCCAACAGCAGTCCCAACACCTTACCACTGCTACACCTAGCTATCAGCGGAGCCTTGTCTGGCAGCGAAACAGTTCCTTCAGCCTCATTTACTGCCTTTTAAAAAAACATTGCTGAAATGGCTGTCTTCCTTAAACAAATTAGGTTTCTTCTGACAATTGAGATGCACAAACTATGGCGTAAGGGGACGACAAGCAGATAAGAGGCAATACGTAATTTCGATTAAGACATTAATGAGCGAGCCAGGACGGACGTAGACAATATAACTATTTGTTCAGCACTTTTGAAATGTACAGTGACAGAATTCAGATCATGGGTCGTTCTTACAGTGTTCTCCCTGTACAGCAAGTCAGAACCGTTGGATGAATAAAGGGGGCATGTAAGCAGACAATGAAAGCTCTTACAATATTAAATGATTACATTTCTCAAAAACAGGTTATAGGCTGCATGTGCACCATTGAGTCAGAACAGTAGGCGAAATTAAGAGGTGAAAATAGACCTAATTATTAGGGTGAAGCAAATGGACAGCTTACAACACAACATACACTTAGTATTACTTTCTCAGCTACAGTAGACATATCTCCCTGGCATATTACATCATTTATGCAGCAGCATATAAGATATTTTTGGACTCATCTTGTTGTGATGTGCTCACTCGTGGGCAAATTTTGTCATCAAAGAAGAAGGCTGGATTTACAATTCCAAGTTGGATGACCATGAAAACATATTTTCCCAGTCTGAGCTTGATTCTTCCTGACTTCCCAGTTGCAATGCTTGCAGTTAGCCACTGTCATCGATTCCTTCCAAATCACTCATTGTTGAATTTGCGATATCCAACTTGTTGTGTAATGTTTAAGTCCAATGGCCGATGAGCATTGAAACGTCTTACCTATCATTTCTATTCATTATTTCTCTTTATATGACAAGGTTTGAAAATGATTTTCCAGTAGATTATCGACTTGATTCATGATGATGACTGCTAGCTAAGATTTTGAAGGTAAGATGTTGACATGTCAGTCCAATCAAAGCTACTGTACATATATTACTGTACATATTACGTGATTTGACGTCATTTTATCCGTGGCCAATGACCTTGAGCCTTCTTGGAAGGGCACTATTAATGTAACTCTATGGCAGGACCCAAAGGGCTTGAATTTTTTATGTCTACCCTTACTAAGGACTTACACTTGGCGGTGACGTAGTGTCCCCATGAGTGACAGAACACTGAGCCAATCACAGCGCAATGCTCCTATTTTCTGCTGGCTTGCCCTACCACCGCAGAAAGCACTGAGCTAGGCTGAAACACCTGCATTTTGGAGCTGCCTTACTCAAAAAAACAAAAAAGAGACCATGTTTGTATGCGGCTTTATTACTCAATGATATATATATTTTGAACATTGTTTGCAAACTGATATGTGACTCATATTAATGCCAAAATAACATGCAAAACAGGCAAGCCCAAGAGAAAAATATATATACAGTTGAAGTCGGAAGTTTACATACACCTTAGCCAAATACATTTAAACTCAGTTTTTCACAATTACTGACATTTAATTAATCCTAGTAAAAATGCCCTGTCTTAGGTCAGTTAGGATCACCACTTTATTTTAAGAATGTGAAATATCAGAATAATAGTAGAGAGAATTATTTATTTCAGCTTTTATTTCTTTCATCACATTCCCAGTGGGTCAGAAGTTTACATACACTCAATTAGAATTTGGTAGCATTGCCTTTAAATTGTTTAGCTTGGGTCAAACGTTTCGGGGAGCCTTCCACAAGCTTCCCACAATAAGTTGAATTTTGGCCCATTCCTGTTGACAGAGCTGGTGTAACTGAGACAGGTTTGTAGGCCTCCTTGCTCACACATGCTTTTTCAGTTCTGCCCACACATTTTTTATGGGATTGAGGTCAGGGCTTTGTGATGGCCACTCCAATACCTTGACTTTGTTGTCTTTAAGTCATTTTGCCACAACTTTGGAAGTATGCTTGGGGTCATTGCCATTTGGAAGACCCATTTGCGACCAAGCTTTAACTTCCTGACTGATGTCTTGAGATGTTGCTTCAATATAGCCACATAATTTTCCATCCTCATGATGCCATCTATTTTGTGAAGTGCACCAGTCCCTCCTGCAGCAAAGCACCCCCACAACATGATGCTGCTACCCCCGTGATTCACGGTTGGGATGGTGTTCTTCCGCTTTCAAGCCTCACCCTTTTTCCTCCAAACATAACAATGGTCATTATGGCCAAACAGTCAATTGTTGTTTCATCTGACCAGAGGACATTTCTCCATGTTCAGTGGCAAACCGTAGTCTGGCTTTATTATGGCTGTTTTGGAGCAGTGTCTTATTCCTTGCTGAGCGGCCTTTCAGGTTATGTCGATGTAGGACTCCTTTTACTGTGGATATAGATACTTTTGTACCTGTTTCCTCCAGCATCTTCACAAGGTCATTTGCTGTTGTTCTGTGATTGATTTGCACTTTTCGCACCAAAGTATTTTCATCTCTAAGAGACAGAACGCGTCTCCTTCCTGAGCGGTATGACGGCTGCGTGGTTCCATGGTGTTTATACTTGCGTTCTATTGTTTGTACAGATGAACGTGGTACCTTCAGTTGTTTGGAAATTGCTCCCAAGGATGAACCAGACTTGAGGAGGTCTACATTTGTTTTCTGAGGTCTTGGTTGATCTCTTTTGATTTTCCCATGATGTCAAGCAAAGAGGCACTGAGTTTGAAGGTAGGCGTTGAAATCCATCCACAGGTACACCTCCTATTGACTCAAATTATGTCAATTAGCCTATCAGAAGCTTCTAAAGCCATTACATCATTTTCTGGGATTTTCAAATCTGTTTAAAGGCACAGTAAACTTAGTGTATGTAAACTTTTGACCCACTGGAATTGTGATACGGTGAATTCTAAGTGAAATAATCCATCTGTAAACAATTGTTGGAAAAATTACTTGTGTCATGCACAAAGTAGATGTCCTAACCGACTTGCCAAAACTATAGTTTGTTAACAAGAAATGTGTGGAGTGGTTGAAAACAAGTTTTAAGACTCCAACCTAAGTGTATGTAAAGTTCCGACTTCAACTGTATATTATTTATTTATTTTTTGCAAGAAATGTGGGGGTCAAAACAGGTGGGGCAGAGCCCTGAATGACAGGTCGCCACTGCTTAGTAGGCAAAGAGGTACTGCTGAGATGGTGGACACTGTTAACCCCAGCACTCTGAGGCATGTCCTGAACCTGACCGAGCAACCCCTGTGGATCAGGGAGAGGCACTGTCTGAACTACGCATTGTGGTCGTCCAAGAGTCTTGCCTGATAAAAGAGAGAATACGCCGAGGTCTGATGGATCTATAACCCCAGCTCTGAGAGGTGGATTAGAAGGGAAGCTGTGTCTCATACCGCTTGCTCCTGGGATGGGGAGCATAGCAGGTAATCATCTATGTAGGCAGGGACTCTCAGACCCTTGTTTCTGAGGGATGTGAGAGTTGCCTCTACACATTTGCTGAAGGTTCGGGGAGCTAGTGCTAGCGCGAATGTGACAGCGAGGTATTCATGGGCTGTGCCCTGAAAAGCAAATGCTGAAAGCATTATACATTTTTGGGGTCTGAGTGTGTATAAATTCACACATTCATTATAGATTTTTCAGTTAGGAGACTTGGTTATGTTTGATTGAATAATGCTCACCATTATTCTAGTTACCACTAAAGGTTAGAGCAAGGTTAGTGTATGAGGATAACAGACATACTTTTCCATTGATATTTGTAAAAATGACAGAAGTTGTGCAAACACCCATCATAGCCGTAGTAGAGCCAAAAGTAGAGCCAAACTATGGGTTAGTCACAGACTTCTGCCACCATCTGGTGACTAAATCTGGAACTCTCTCAACCACATTCTAATCTAAACACATCATTACACTCACATGTTTGGGATACAATTGTGTTAGCAGTATAGTCTGATCTGACTGGTTGTTCGGTCAATGTGGCATGAGGAGGGAAAAGAAGGGGATAACTCAATTGTAGAGAATATGAGTGGATATGTAGAGAGGTTTTTTATCTTCTTTTTAACCCCATTTTCAAGCATATGACTCTCAAAAGTGAAATAAAACGTTATGCAGTGCATCTGGTCTATGAACTGTGTGTGACATGCTTGTATTAAAAATACTATAATCGGCACAGCGTTAATCAGCATATTTCTGTACATTCTGTACATATCAGTATCACATAGAAACCATGCAGCCCATTCCTCTTATACCCATTTATATCCTGATGGCAGATGGCTTTATTGGCATGACTGTTATGGAGTGCAATCTCATCCAACCAATGAGGGATATGAGTAGCTAGTCGGCAGGGTTTTCCTTTCTGGCATTGGCTAACTTCCATAACCAGCTGTCAGGACTACAACAGTCCAAAACGAACTTCCTTCCACCCACCCGCTCTCTGACTGAGGGCGAGATCTGGTAGCATAGTGATATGGTGTGTATGTATGTTACTGTATGTATGCATATTCAATACATCATATTCCATTATCTCTGATTTTATATTTAGGCCACGTATTAACAGATTTGACTGAAAATGACTCTATGGTTAAGCCAGTGTTAAGCGTTTTCTGTAAATATACTGTATGTGCTTGGCATTTTTGCCATGCACATATAGTACATGTAGCTTACTTACAGAAAAACACACATGCACACACACACACACACACACGCGTAGGCGCGTACGAACACAAACACATGCACAATATATTTATAGACTATGAATTTGTTCCCATTTCCACCTTCCATGGTATTTATGGTCTCAGTAGATGAAGAGTGTCTCTGTTATACTCCTTCCCCTTCCTCCCAGTGTTCCGGGGGAGCCTCCGGGAGCATGCTCCAGGACACTGAGAGCTGACGTGAATACAGAATCATCAGCAGGGGTTAATTGGCACAGAACAAAAAGGCCTGGTGGGGCAATAAATACTGTATGAAACTTCTCTGAATTATTGATCTTCATTGTTCCCCCTGTAGGAATGGAGACTAATTATTAAAATTCAAGATGACTTTGGTCCCTGTTTAAAAGGTCTTCAAGTGTCCAAACTTGAGTGTTAAATGTTTAATGTGTTCTCCCATTTCCCAGCCGTTAATATGAAGTATGAATTGCAACCTTTTATTAATTCAGTGGGGAACTCTAATTTATGGCGGCACCTGTAAAACCTAAAGGAGCTCTATACTGTGTACCCCAGTTGAATGGGATAGAACGGGTGGGAGAAGTTCCCAACTGACTTCTATGAATTTGCATGAGGCAATGTTGCAACATACATAGACCAGGGTTCAATATTTAGTCACACTTTACATTAAGTGGCTAAGAAATCTAGTTATTACATAGGTAGGTAAATTATAATTAACAATCTGCTTTTTTGGTGTAAATGTTTTTATACATGAGCTCTATCTGCTGGATATTCTGATAATTACACCCTGCTCTGAGAAGCTATTGTAGAATGAATACTGTGTAGCCTACAACACAATCCAAAGATAATAGTACTACTGGATAACTGATTCAATATTGTTCAATATAGAACTAACGACAAGTTCTAGGCCCATGTATAGGGCAACATTCTGAAGCAGATATACAAAATACAAGCAAAGTTTATTAACAGACTGGGGTTTATGTTTGCTTGTAGTAATAGGTAACTGTAGAAAGGATAGACAAGATAGAATAAGCTACTCATGATGTTCTCAGTTCTGCTTCTGCTGGAGGGTTACCTCACAACAGTGCAACAGTGGTTTCTGACCCAGTACACTAATAAACTGATCAAAATCTTAGACTACTGTGTAAACATGAACAATCATTACTTCTGATAAAATAAAAGAGATTTAGAAATAAACAGTAAATATTGCATTTTAATTAATTAATTAAATATAGGCATACAAAATGTAAAACAATCACCTTAGTTTACTTGAGGATGGGTTCATTAGTACTTGAATAAACTGCAAACAAAATACATTATTGCAGTGGCATAACGTTCAAACAATAGGCCTTAAAATCTGGAACTATTGTATAATGTAAATACAGAAACACTGATAACAAAATTCAACACAAACCTTCTCATAACATTCGACAACACCCCAAACATTTCTTCTAAATGACTGCATGGCCCTTAAAATAGTCAAACAGACACAGCACAGCAACGACACCACACAGCCTCGACACACCTCCAGGATAAAAAAAACTAATCTGGGCATGGTTTTATACTTTCTCAGCTGTGTCGCCATAATCAGGGACTTCTCAGAAACATTGACCAAAACAAAAGTTTATATCGTTTCACATTATCTACACAATCAATTATGTGTCATCATATTTAAATCCTAATACTACAAATATTATATAAAGACATGAAAACCAGAGGAAATATTGAGGCATGTTAATCCACAAAATCCTTTACATCGATAGATGTACTAAACAAATAAAACAGCTACATTTGTCATTACAGTAATGTATCAGGTATGCCTATCACATTGATATAAGTTTGATAACAAATAATATTAAAACCATGTGCCATCATGCAAAATAGGATATGTATATATTTGAATAGTTGAATAGTATATTTCACATTTTGGACAGATACTGCTCATTACCAGTGGACGGCTGCAAAGATACGTTATAATGAGCTCAAATTGCTGGAAGGCAAATTAAATACATTCAAATGTTCTCTCTCAGCCTGCCTAATCAACCGCAGCAACACCTGTGCTTTACATCTCCTGGGTCATCAAAGCAACAGTCTCTGACATCCCCCGATCACAGTCTGGCTGCACCACAGAACTGACCATATTTGCTAGTATAAGCCTTCTTGTCTGTTTATTTTCAGGGCTTCTCACCCTTTGTACATTTTTATTGTTGATTGAAATGATTGTAAATTGGTCTACAACTCAGTATATGACTGCTAGCTACCAATAAATGCTAATTTGACTACTACTTTCCCAATCATATAATCCTTGTAAAAGCCCCTCTAGTTATTTGTTCAAATGTTTTATTGTAAATAAACCATCCTGAAATGTATAGTCAGAAGGCAAACAGTAGGATAACGTGTAGGCTGGGTGGAATTTGTCATGAGCCGCTTCTGCCTGGACCTTCACTAGGTGTGCACTTGTACTCAATCATCATGGTGCTTTTTGATGGTAAGTTTACAAACATTGATTGTGGTAAGTATAACTGAAACTCATTATGGTAAGTGGGAAAATAAGTATAGCCAGTTACAATTGTAATGGCTTAGCAGATCATAAAAAAAGAAGATACATTTTTAGCAGGCTAAAAGAGAAATAATATAAACAAATTAATCTATTATTTTGGTGGGAGATTATAATACGGTTTTAAGTACCTCAAAGGACCGTAAAGGAAATTATTCACACTACAAATTATCACCCTCATGCGCTTAAGGAGATCACGCATGTCATATCATGGATACATTATAACTAGTGGATATATGGAGGCTGAAAAATCCTGACCTAGTGAGATATACATGGAGGAGGCTTAATCAAGCTAGCCGTCTTGACAACTTCCTTGTGTCATTCTTGCTGGCATCATAAGTTTAAAAAGTATTCATAGGAGACTGAATGTGATCGGACCAGCATCTAATTGGCCTCCACAAAAGTTTTACAGAATTTCCGCATGGGCATGGATATTGGACATTTGGTCACACTTTACTTGACACCCAGTGTCATACAGTAACACGTTAACTATGTCATAATATGTCATAACGACTGACATAACTTGTCATAATATGGTACTAACACTGTCATGACCCATATATTTACACCTGTTGTAACATACACTACATGACCAAAAGTATGTGGACACCTGCTCGTCGAACATCTCATTCCGAAATCTTCTGGGAAGGCTTTTGACTAGATATTGGAACATTGCTGCGGGGACTTGCTTCCAATCAGCCACGAGAGCATTAGTGAGGTCGGGCACTGATGTTGGGCGATTCGGCCTCGCTCGCACCAGCAGACCAGTGGCTGTGGCAGAACGGGCTCCAGCCCATGATGGCACCAGCAGACCAGTCAATGAGTGGATTGTGTCGCTGGAGCCAGAAGAATCCCAATACCACGGGAACCTGAGGAGACTTAATGAGCAGAAATTATATCGTCTTGCTGTGGTTCCCTGACACACATAGGTTGATGGGGGTGGTATTGTGGGTGATGCTGCCTATAAAGTGCCCGTCCAGTGCTCTAACATCCATGGGAATGGAGAGGGCTGAGTGGGGATGTCCAGCTCAGAAGCCAGGGTAGAGTCCATAAAGCTCTTATCGGCCCTAGAGTCGATGAGTACCTGGAGAGATTTCGACTGGTTCATGCCAGCGTGTGGAAATCCACCACATAGTCTGCCACACTGCGGGAGTCTTGCTGAAGCTGGAGTAACTTCTGGGCAGCCTCTCTCCCAGATGACGGAGCATCTTTCTTTACCTCCGCCACGAACTCCTCCAGACTGAAGCATATGGCCGACTGTTGTTCCCATACTGCCGTAACCCAACCCAGGCGAGAGCCCTCCCGGACATCAGCGTGATGAGGTTTGCTATCTTAGAGCGGCCCGAGGGGAAGGAGGAGGGCTGCAGCTCGATGATGAGGGAACACTGAGCGAGAAACGCCCGACAGGTGCCCAACTCTCCATCGAAATGTTTCGGAGGAGGTAAGCTGGGTTCCCGGGGGGCTGGGAGGTTACAGTCGTGGTAGGCTGCCTAACAGTCAACCCGCGGAATTGCTCCAGCAATGTGTTCAACACTTGGTCATAGCGTTCGGCCAAGGTCTGGAACCCTTCCATGAGACCACGAAGCAACTTCTCGTGCCTTCCAATGGTGGCTCCTTGGGAGGAGATGGCGTTGCGGAGCTGGTCCGAGTCTGCTGGGTCAGTCATGGCCAGTTCGTACTGTCACGTTTCAGGTAAGACCCAGATGCAGACAGTCTCGAAGTAACAAAGGTTTATTACTAGTACAGGGGCAGGCAAAACAATAGGTCAAGGGCAGGCAGAGGTCAGTAATCCAGATAGAGTGCAAAAGGTCCAGAACGGCAGGCAGTCTCAGGGTCAGAGCAGGCAGGGGTCAATAATCCAGTGTGGTGTGGCAATGTACAGAGCGGCCAAGACCAAAGAGCTCTCCAAGGATGTCAGGGACAAGATTGTAGACCTTGTTGTTGTAGACCAACCACAAGGCTGGAATGGGCTACAAGACCATCGCCAAGCAGCTTGGTGAGACGGTGACAACAGTTGGTGCGATTATTCGCAAATGGAAGAAACACAAAAGAACTGTCAATCTCCCTCGGCCTGGGGCTCCATGCAAGATCTCACCTCGTTGAGTTGCAATGATCATGATAACGGTGAGGAATCAGCCCAGAACTACACGGAAGGATCTTGTCAATGATCTCAAGGCAGCTGGAACCATAGTCACCAAGAAAACAATTGGTAAAACACTACGCCGTGAAGGACTGAAATCCTGCAGCACCCGCAAGGTCCCCCTGCTCAAGAAAGCACATATAAAGTTTGCCAATGAACATTTGAATGATTCAGAGGACATCTGGGTGAAAGAGTTGTGGTCAGATGAGACCAAAATGGAGCTTTTTGGCATCAACTCAACCCGCCGTTTTTTAAGGAGGAGGAATGCTGCCTATGACCCCAAGAACACCATGCCCACTGTCAAACATGGAGGTGGAAACATTATGCTTTGGGGGGGGGTTCTGCTAAGGGGACAGGACAACTTCACCGCATCAAAGGGACGATGGACAGGGCCATGTACCGTCAAATCTTGGGTGAGAACCTCCTTCCCTCAGCCAGGGCATTGAAAATGGGTCGTGGATGGGTATTCCAGCATGACAATGACCCAAAACACAAGGCCAAGGCAACAAAGGAGTGGCTCAAGAAGAAGCACATTAAGGTCCTGGAGTGGCCTAGCCAGTCTCCAGACCTTAATCCCAGAGAGAATCTGTGGAGGGAGCTGAAGGTTCGAGTTGCCAAACGTCAGCCTCGAAACCTTAAGGACTTGGAGAAGATCTGCAAAGAGGAGTGGGACAAAATCCCTCCTGAGATGTGTGCAAACCTGGTGGCCAACTACAAGAAACTTCTGACCTCTGTGATTGCCAACAAGGGTTTTGCCACCAAGTACTAAGTCATGTTTTGCAGAGGGG
Organism: Brachymystax lenok tsinlingensis; assembly: GCA_030435695.1. Taxonomy (NCBI): domain Eukaryota; kingdom Metazoa; phylum Chordata; class Actinopteri; order Salmoniformes; family Salmonidae; genus Brachymystax; species Brachymystax lenok. The sequence continues at coordinate 13,037,404 of CM059801.1, forward strand.
TCAAATACTTATTTCCCTCATTAAAATGCAAATCAATTTATAACATTTTTTACATGCGTTTTCTGGATTTTTTGTTGTTGTTATTCTGTCTCTCACTGTTCAAATAAACCTACCATTAAAATTATAGACTGATCATTTCCTTGTCAGTGGGCAAACGTACAAAATCAGCAGGGGATCAAATACCTTTTTCCCTCACTGTATATACTGTTTTTCTATACTATTCCACTGTATATTAGTCCGTTCCGCTCTGACATCGCTCGCCCATATGTATGTAGTCTTAATTCATTCCTACTTAGATTTGTATATGTTGTATTTGTTAGATATTACTTGTTAGATATTATTGCACTGTCAGAGCTAGAAGCACAAGCATTTCGCTGCACCCACAATAACATCTGCTATTCACGTGTATGTGACCAAAACATTTTTTTTATTTTTATCATACTGTTTAATCAGCTTCTTGATATCACACACCTGTCATGTGGAAGGATTACTTTGGCAAAGGAGAAATGTTCACTAACAGGAGCGTGAACAAATTCTTGTTTTCTGGGATCTTTTATTTCAGCTGATGAAACATGGGACCAACACTTTACATGTTGCGTTTATATTCTTGTTCAGTGTAGTTTGTTTCTGGTCACAGGTTCAGGAATGGCAAAAAAATCACAACATCCTTTTAAAATTAACCCTTCAAAAAGCAGTGTTGGGTGATTTGGAAAGCCTTAGTCAATCAATCAACAATATAATAATACTCTTAGGAAAGGTTTTCATCTTTAGCTCACAATCTGTGGATACTATGCAATTAGAAAGGTTAAAAATTAATGTAAGACAGCACAGCACAGTTGAAAAATGTATGTCACATGATAAATGTCACATGACCACGAGGGTAGTCTAAAGTGATAGGTGGGATGGGCTGAGAGTAGCAGAGGGGTGGGATTAAAGAGCTCATGATCAGTAATGGTATTATTGAAAACACTACATTTAATGTATATGGGAGTAAAATGTAATGCATGTGTGTATGCATGTATGTGTGTGCATAAATGTGTATATATCTATCTGTGTATGTAAGTATGTGCACTGAACAAAAAATATAAAAGCAACATGCAACAATTTCTAAGATTTTACTTTGTTACAGTTCATATAAGGAAATCAGTCAATTGAAATAAATTCATTAGGCCCTAATCTATGGATTTCACATCAGAATGTAAATACAGATATGCCTTTGTTGGTCACAGACACCTTTTAAAAAAAGGTAGGGGCATGGATCAGACAACCAGTCAGTGTCTGGTGTGGCACCATTTGCATCATGCAGTGTGACACATCTCCTTCGCATAAAGTTGATCAGGCTATTGATTGTGGCCTGTGGAATGTTGTCCCACCCCTCTTCAATGGCTGTGCGAAGTTGCTGGATATTGGCGGGAACTGGAACACACTGTTGTACACATCGATCCAGAGCATCCCGAACATGTCTGCTGAGTATACAGGCCATGGAGGAACTGGGACATTTTCAGCTTTCAGAAATTGTGGACAGATCCTTGCGACATGTGGCTGTGCATTATCATGCTGAAACATGAGGTGATGGCAGCGGATGAATGGCACAACAATGGGCCTCAGGATCTCGTCACGGTATCTCTGCGCATTCAAATTGCCATCGATAAAATGCAATTGTGCTCGTTGTCCGTTGCTTATGCCTGCCCATACCATAACCCCACCGTCACCATGGGGCACTCTGTTCACAACGTGGACATCAGCAAACCGCTCGCCCACACGACACCATACATGCGAAGAGGATGGGTTAATTTATTTTTTATTATTTCTTTAAAATTGTGTGTACTTCCTCTTATTTTTCTGTATCTTTAGTATGTGTATTTTGTGGAAATTCTTTGTCTGTATATTCTGTCAGTAAATTACGATTGTTGTGGTCAGCACCATTTCACCAGGTCAAATTATTGGTGCATAGGCCCATTGGTGAATGAAGGTAATTCTGATTATGAAAGCCAATGGTTTACTACTTGAAAGGTTGATTGCAATTATACTCCAGTGATGCATTTTTTTCGTGCATGCTAATGCTGCATGGATGTCTGGTTTTAAGTAGAGGTAGAGAGTGAGTGCATCAATCTCTCTCTACGTTCAATGCCATATGTGTTTTCAGCACCAGCTGTCAGAGCAGCTCACAGATCACTGCACCTGTACATAGCCCAACCAACTACCTCATCCCCTACCGTAGTCATTTATTTATCTTGCTCCTTTGCACACCAGTATTTTTACTTTTACTTTGCACATTCATCTACTGCACATTTACCATTCCAGTGTTAAATTGCTATACTGTAATTACTTCGCCACCATGGCCTATTTATTGCCTTATGTTCCTTATCCTACCTCATTTGCACACATTGTATATAGATTAGTTTTTTTCCTACTGTATTACTGACTTTGTGTTTGTTTACTCCAATGTGTAACTATGTGTTGAACTGCTTTGCTTTATCTTGGCCAGGTCGCAGTTGTAAATGAGAACTTGTTCTCAACTTGCCTACCTGGTTAAATAAAGGTGAAATATTTTTTATATTTTTTAAATCAAATCCAATTGTATTGGTCACCTACACATTTAGCAGATGTTATTGCGGGTGTAGCGAAATCTTCGTCGTTGGATGATCAATTTGGTGGGTTAATTAATTAATAATGAATTGAAAAAGATACTATTGTATCGTTTGTACTATTATGGGCCCTTCTCTACTGCATTTGGACAAACCACACCCCTTTTATGTTGCACCAAAACACAGCCATTACTTGTTCTTCTCCCAGAATGCACCTCGCTGTGCAGTGACGATGAGCACAACAACAAAACACAGCTAGCTGCAGAGTAGGGGCTTAGCTTGCTAGCTACTTGAAATAAACATTAGATGGTGTCACACAACCATTGGCGAAGAAAATAGATCAGTGACAAGCGAAATGAGAAACCATACAAATGTGTAGATAGCAATATGAATCGACCGTAACAACTAAGATTGAGTCAGCTACATTAAAGACTAGATAATCATACCTAACTAACAACATTTTCGGCTAGCTTTCTAAAACCAGCTAGCGTTAGCGCAATGCCATTCAAGCTAAACCAAGTTAGCCAGCTAGCTCGCCAAGGCGGAGGAAAGGATTGGAGTAAACAACAACGGTAAGAATAGTTTTCTTATTGCTAGACATGTCTGTCATTAAATTACATTTCTGTAAGTACGGACCGCTTCACTGTCATGGGTGTAAACGTAATAGAAAGATATGGCTAGCTAGCCAATGTTAGCTAAACTAGCTAACGTTACCTAAGTTGACGAGAAACTGCGTTAGTCTAGCCAGCTATTAAAACCGTCAGAGGAAACAAAGGGATTTAAACTAGACATGTATTATTTACTTCGTTAACCAGCTAGTTATGTCGATAGTAATCAATCTATGTTATATTTGCATGTCCCTTTGTCGTCTTTCCTTTGTCCAAATAGCTAACGTTAGCTAGCTGGCTAGCTACTTAGCTAATGGTCTAATGTTAAGTTACGCAAGCGCATAAAGTACTAGCGAACTAAAGCTTTCCAGCCACGGACAGTGTCAAGCGAGGACTCGTAGCTGGTCGTCGGAGAGCCATACGGTCATGTTTCAATTGTAGACATACCATTTAGCTAACGTTAACTTTCCCCGCAGGTACTTGCCACATTCGGTAACTAGCCAACGAACGTTAGATTGCTACATCGCATTCACTGACCCAGGGCGTATTTCCCCAATACTTTTACGTGTGTTGTGTTGGGGCCGACCAAACCACAGCAGAATGTCGTTAAAGTATCTAATTTAGCTGTCAGCTAGCCATTGTTTGTGATAGTGTCTAGCCAAGTTTCAAGGTGAGACAGGCGTTCTCTTGTTTACAACGTGAACAGCTAACTTAGAATGCTAGTTCGCCGACGTTAGCTTCTGCTAGCTTGTTACCTAACCTAGCTAATTTAATAGCCAACATGACTCAGCCTGTAACGTTAGCTACAGCACTTGACTGCCTATATAATATAGTCAGTGTGTCCATTTACATTTCTCCTGAGAATCATTTTGCTGGGCAAAGCTGCAAAGTCTCTATATATTAATGTTACAACTAGCCAGCTGCTCTAAAACTGGAGTGAAACCTATTTGGTTGAGTAACTAGTTCAAGTAACTGCTTTTCAGTTCTCAGCTTTGAAAATATTGAAATACATTGCTAAAACACGTGTATACAATCTGATGTAGCTAGAGGTTACATGTTAGTTAGGTAAATGGCAAATTATTCCAAAGTCTTTTGTAGCAAGTATGTTTGATTGTTTGTATTTAATTTATATGTTTTGGATAAGCCATATGTGATACAGGCCAATTAACGTTAGATTATGTGTTTTGTGTCAATAAATGTATTTGGTGGACCTTGTAGCTTCCAGTAGGGAATAGTATACATTCACAACCAAAAGTCAATACTTATTGTACCTTTTTTGTCTTACACAGGGTGGTGTTGAATGACTAAATGATCAAGATAAAGGAGTGTGAAGATCGCTGGAGGATTCAACATGAAGTTGTATGTGTTCCAGGTCAACAATGGAAGCACTCTGGCATTTGACACAGAGCTTGCTGTCCAAACGTAAGAGCCATTTATATCATCTTTCAGATTACCTTCATCCATTTTCAATTTATCTCATTCTCATCAGAAAATGTAATTTATGCTGAAATCAATAAGTTGTCTGAATTTGATCATATAGCCTACATGTGTTCTTGCAGAGTGTTGGACCTCAAACATGCCATCCAGGTCAAATACAAGATTGCAACCCAGCATCAAGTCCTGGTTGTCAATGGAGGGGAGTGTATGGTTGCAGAGAGAAGAGTCTGCAGCTACAGTGCCGGCACTGTAAGTTTTTACCATGTGGAATGATTGTTTGTTTTTTATAATGATAGTGTCGCATAAAGGAGCTGGTTTTGACATAAAAAAAATTATTGGTGACAGTTTTCTGAATCCACTGTGCAAGACGTTGAAAAAACGAAAACGTTATTATTCCAGACGTGTTCAGTTCAAGTGTCTTGACAGATTGTGCTTTTTTTTGCCCAGGACACCAACCCCATATTCCTGTTCAACAAAGAGATGATTTTGTGTGACCGGGCTCCGACGATCCCTAAAACCACCTTCTCTATTGAGAATGAGATGGAGCTCAAGGTGGAGGAGTCACTAATGATGCCAGCAGTCTTTCACACTGTTGCCTCGCGAACACAACTTGCTGTGGTAAGTGTTTTGTTTGTTCTGGTGCAGTTACTACTTTCTCAAAATAAGCCATCAATGTTGCTGCACCTTGTTTCACCATGCTACAACATTAAAATAGGATATCAAAAAGTAATGTTCTCAGTATTCAAATAAGGAAAGCTAATGGAACTTATGATTGTTTTGCAATTTCTCGTGTGTTCTAACTTCTGAGTACCTTTCTTATGCTTTTCCAGGAAATGTTTGAAGTCGCCAAGAAACTTTGCTCTTTCTGCGAACGCCTGGTTCACGATGAACACCTCCAACACCAAGGTTGGGCTGCTATCATGGCAAACCTGGATGACTGCACCCTGTCTTATCAGAAGCTTCTGTGGAAATTTGACACGGCGTACATTAATTATCAGCAAGACTTTGAGGATATCAAATTGAAACTGACAAAGTAAGTGACCCCCTGCATAAATATTAAGTTCAATGCAATTTGAAAGGGGTGGGTGGGGTATGAATGAAACAAATATATGGATGGATTGTCCTGCTGTGACAGTGGTCAATGGGTTCAATTTCAATTAATTATTCAGGTTAAATACATATTTCTTGCAGATAATGTGTATTTTCAGGTTAGAGATTTTTGCAGGTGTGGGGAATACCACACGGGCAGGTGTGGATTCATCAGCTAATTACGTTTCCTATCTCTCTCTCCTCTGTGCCACACTTGCCTTAATTAATCTGTATCCAAAGACTGTGCCACGTGTGAGCTGTATCCAAAGATCTAAATTCTATGGGTGTGAACTGACATTTGACATGTACTTTTTTAGACTGGGGACAGCAGTTTCAGTCATGGCCAAGATCCCCCTGCTGGAGTGTCTGACCCGCCACAGCTACAAAGAATGCATTGAGAAGTCCTGCTCCACTCCAAACAAGGACTCTGATGAGACAGAGGAGGAGAAGTCCACCGACTCGGTGCTCTGCCCCACCCCCACCAAGCTACCTGCATCGTTCTCTGCTCCGGGGGCCGGGGGCTCGCCCGACACCGCCCAAGCCCAGGAAAGCAGTGAGATGACGGACAGTAGTGGGCTGAGGGCAGCCCTGCAAGAGGCAGACTTTCCAGAGAGGGCCAACCCCCTGTCCTTCAACGTCACACTGCTGGACTGGATCAACGTTCAAGACCGGCCCAATGACGTGGAATCAGTCGTGAGGAAATGCTTTGACTCCATCAATAGGGTGAGTCGCTGTTGTATGTTTCTGTCTGTCTTCTCTGTTGTTTGTCTCTTTGTTTCTGTGTGGCTGAATTGGTCTCTGTCAGTGGCCTTGCCATGACTACTGAATGTATCAACATTGGGTGTACATTCATTTATGAGAGTCTATTCAGTGATATGTCTTGGTTGTAAAATGCAAAGGTATGCAGACAAAATGGAACCATAATGTAAATGTAATTTCTATTTCAGCTCGACCCACGGGTCATTCAACCATTCTTAGCGGAATGTCGAGACACGATTGCCAAACTGGATAATCAGAACATGAAAGCCATCAAAGGACTTGAGGATAGGTTATACGCTCTAGACCAAATGATAGCGAGCTGTAAAAAGTTGGTCAATGAACAGAAGGAACTTGCTCAGGTAGGCAAAATAAGGTGTGATCTAAGTGATGTAATATCAATGGTGAATAACACACTGTATAAAATGTGCCTATTCATTCACATACTGTATGATGTACTGTATAATCCAGCTTCTAGCTGAAAATGTGTGAATGAAATATATAAAACTAAACTCACTTGTCTATCTATTGGCTGTTAGGGATTTCTGGCCAATCAGAAGCGTGCTGAGAACCTGAAGGATACGTCCGTGCTGCCTGACCTGTGTCTCAGTCATGCCAACCAGCTGATGATCATGCTGACCAACCACAGGAAGCTGCTGGACATCAAACAGAAGTGCACCACTGCCAAACAGGAGCTTGCGAACAACCTACAAGTTCGTCTCAAGTAAGGCATCTGTTAATTCCTCTCTTTCTTTTTTTTTCTGTGTCTCTCTTGGTTCATCTTTATTCCTTTGAGCAATGCAGCAAACCAAAATCACTCCGATAAATTCACCATAACTGGTCACGTACAGGCCATGTAAATCACTTTTCTATATATGCAAGCTAAGCTAACACTGACCCTAACCACTGTGAATGTAGATGGTGCTGCTACGTGATGCTGCACGCGGACCAGGATGGGGAGAAGCTGCAGGCCCTGCTGAGGCTGCTGACCGAGCTGATGGAGAGAGTCCGGGTGGTGGACGCCCTCAGCACCGTGCCTCAGATGTACTGCCTGGCTGTGGTTGAGGTGGTCCGCAGGAAGATCTTCATCGGCCACTACAGAGAGGTCAGTCAGGGCACAGGACCCACTCATGACCCCTTTTCAAAACCCAAGGCCAACCCACGTCTCTCTTCAGTCGCTACTTGCAGACCTAATGTAACACAAGCCTCAACCTCCAGCAAGGCCTACAGATATATGCACAGAACTCAAACAATTGGATGAAAAACAAAACTTCTGTTATCTCTCTCCTCAGTGGGCCTGTGCTCTCTCGTGAATGATGGAAAGCATCTCTATGAGACTGAGAAGTATAAAAGGGAAACGTTTGGCAAGTTTTTCAGTAAGTTCCATTTAAAAAAAAAAAAGTCAAGTATCCCCTCTGAAATGAATACATTAATTCAAACCAACAGCTGAGCTTTGTGACTCTCTTTGCAGGGAAATCTTTTCTCCGAAATCGGTTGTTTAGAGGACTTGACTCATGGCCCCCCACTTCATTTTGCGTAAGTAGTCAGTCACTTGCTGTGTTCTATGATCTATTTCATTCAAAAAAATATTAGAATCCAACCCATTTCTATCTTGTTTTTGTTGTCTCTTTCTTTTATTGTGTAGACAAGAAAGCCCAGAAAGTTTGACTTTGAGCTTCCAGATATTTCCCTTGGTGACCTGCAGTACTTAAAGACGTGTTGTCCTACAGAGGTGCAGCCTTTCCTCAGGTAGGCCATGGTTTCCCTCACGTGCATAGTAAAGAAATCACCATGTCTTGTAACTTGGTACGGTTAATCGAATATCCTAACAGACGTTGGTCTTCAATTACTTGAGCAAGTGTTCTTTTTGGGAGAAAAACAACTGTAGGGCTATTATAACATCGAACAACGTTGTCTAAATTAAATAATCTGTGTGACATTTTTACCTACAAGGATATACTTATGACATTTTAAACTCTACATTTAATAAAACAAACTTTTAAACCTTTACACTCGTTCCCCTATACATATTGAAAATGCAGATTTGTGCACTGATAAACGCCTAAATTGGAACTCAGTGGCTGTACAGTAACATGCTATACATGACGTCAGAGCTCTGCACTTCACAGCGCTGTATGGACGTTGACTGACAGCCGTTCTGAACTTGATCACCTCGTGAGACAAGAAGTTGCCTCCATCCCTCCCGCTAATTGGGCAACAAAATGTTTGGAGTTTGGAAATGCTGTAAATGAAGAGGACTATGTATTTTGAAAGATGAGAATTAATGGAAAATGCCGCCTTAATGCCATACAAGCACGCCAAAACACCTGTGTGTCCAAATGTGCACGTCACACTTCCATATCAAAACCATGTCATGTACATTGTCAACGTTTATGATCACTATGTTTGATGTAGTTACAAGATGACATGGCGCCCTACCCTTGGTTGTTCTGAGCAGAATGAGCCTGTTTGTCTATTGTGAAGAAAATTCTCTCCTGCACACGCACCTCTATGCAGTCATCACTCCTTTCTATGCGCACCAAAATTATAATCTGTTTCCATGAAATTCATTGTTAAAGCCTAACACTGTAATATCGTATTTTATATCTGAACTATGTTGGCAGTAGAAGAGGCTTTCAAATGATGCCCACCTGACCCAGTGCAATTTATAATGCACTGTTTTTGGATTGTGGAAACAACAACAGTGATTGTGTGAAGGCGGGGATGCAGGGTTGTGTTCCAAACCAAATAACGACAAGTGTGCTTGCTCTAGTTCCTCAACGGCACAACTAGGAGAGCTCAAAAAAAGCACTTTATAGTTGAAGACTCTTCTTTGAGTCATAAAAGTGATTTGAAATGACTTAGGAACTGTGCACACCTTGGAGAGGTGGTGGCCACTTGGAGACACCAGTTAGTCCTCTCACTCAAACCCGTGTCATTCCTTTGTCTTATGTTGCACCTACCTCACATTTTCCAGGAACATTTTTATAATGTTATTGAATGTATCAGTGGAGGCTGGTGAGGGGAGGACGGCTCATAATAATGGCTGAAACGGCGTAAATGGAATGCCATTAAACACATGAAGAACATGTTTGATTTAGTTTATACCATCCCACTTAATCTGCTTCAGCCATTACCACGAGCCCGTCCTCCCCAATTAAGGTGCCACCAACCTGCTGTGGAATGTATCCATAGTATTTTCAGATTTCGTTATCTTACATAAATGTAAAATTCACATAAAATCAACAGTGTTACGTTTAGATTCAGTCTTGTGTCAGGTGAGCTGTTGTCCTCACCTTTGGTCTAATCATTTTCCCACAATCATATACTTTTCATATTTCTTCTGTAAGAAACATTTTAAAATGTAGCCCTATCCATATAGGCCAATTCCCACGCGTGTAAAGGGTTCATGTAGTTTCTATTAAGGTGTGTTGAGCTACTGCCCTAAAGGCTGCCCTGACATCGGTATGCTCCCCACACTTTAAATAGCAATTACATGCGCTCACCTAATGGTGTTCCATACCTGACATAGATCAATGAGAAACACAGAAAATCTTTTTGGAAGTGAATCCATTATATCGTGGTGAAAATTAGACTTCTCTTTCACTGTTAGCCAAACAACCTGAGAAAAGCAGCATGTCCACTGTTTACCTCTACCATGTGCATTTGCTTGATTATGAGAGTCAAATAGCCCAAAAAATCATTCTTTCTTGAATTTCTACTATCTGGATATCTGAAAGAATTTCAGGATATTTTTTGAATAATATAATCATTTCCAGCGTGCATCCCTACTTGTAACAGACCTACTACCTGTATGATTAGTTTACTTGTGAACACTTGGCTGTATTCTCTGTTGCAATATTCCGTGCAATGGCCCTGGGAGACTGTCCTTTTTGTGTTGATTAAAGTTAGTCCCATGTTTCTTTCCCCCAGGGTTCCAACACTGTGTGATTTTGAGCCTTTGCATCTGCATGTGGAGATGCTTCAACAGTTGGTCCTTGCTGCTCAAGCTGCAAGTGTGGACGAGATGTCTCAAACTATCACCGATTTACTGAGCGAACAAAGGGTAATGACAAATTACAGTGGAATATGGAATGGCAGTTATCTAAATGCACAGTAAACACTGTCCCTTTATTGCATATTCTTCACTCACACCCCTTCTTATTTCTGTTCCTCCAGGGGTCGTGCAGCCAGAGTGCTCAGAGATCCACGGCAGCGGTGACCCCACAGTCCGACAGCACCCCAGGGACTACCTCCTCCAAGACCCCCTCCTCTCTCAGTCTCCCGGGCCCCCCCTGCCAGCCCCTCCCTGGCCCCACCGCCCTGGAGGACCTGTCCCCGGACAGCATCGATGCCCAAACTTTTGACTTCGAGACAATTGGCCACCCCAACATGGACCCCGTCCTGCAGCAGGCTGGCTCCCTGGACCTGGACTCCCTGGCTGAGAGCCCAGAGTCAGACTTCTTGTCGGCTGTCAACGAGTTTGTGATCGAAAACTCGCCCACCCCTATCAGCGACCCCACCAGCCCAGAGATGATGGTGGAGTCGCTGTACTCGTCGGTCATCAACGCCATCGACAGCAAGCGCATGCATGACACCACCACCTTAGAGAGGGAAAACTCCAAGGTGGCTACGCTGAAGCTGAGCATCGAGAAGTACCGCTCTGCTGCCGAGGAGTCCCAGACCAACCTGCGGAGCGTCAAGGATGACCTGTACCGCTTCAGAGGCCTGGTGCTGAAGGAGCAGCGAGACTTTGGCTTCACCCTGAAGACCATGACCATTGAGGTGCGCAACATGGTGGACACCATCCGTAAGATTGAGGAGGAGGAGCTGAGGGAGCAGCACCAGGCCGAGCTCCTCTCTGTGCAGCAGGACCACGAGAAGCAACTTCAGGCCCGGACGGAGGAGAACCGGGTCAACCGGAACATCGTGAAAGATGTGCAGCGGGCCATGCTGGAGCTGGAGGGGCTGCTGGAGCGCAAGGAGAAGGAGCTGACCCAGCTCGAGGCTGAGAGGCTTCGCTGGACCGAGGCGGAGAGCGGACACACTCAGAGGCTCAGGGTCCTGGAGCAGAAGATCAGCGATCAGGCCCAAGAGGCGCTGACCGTGGCTGTCTCCAGAGACTCCCTGTACAGCCAGCTGGAGACGCTCCACATTGAGATCGAGCGTGGCCAGCAGAAGATCCGCCAGGAGCTGGAGGGGGCCGAGCAGTCCCACCTTCAGGAGCTGGAGGAGAGGATGAGACAGCAGCACCAGGCCCAGCTAGACACCCTGGCCCGGGAGAACCAGGAGGCCATGGAGTGCCTGGCAACGGTGAACAGGGCCAAGCTGAGCGAGGTCGCAGACCTCCACGCCGCCTCTCTGACAGAGAGGGACGGCCAGCTGAGGGACCTGGAGGCCCGGACAACCGAGCTGGCTGACCTACGCTGCAAGCTGGAGGTGGAGCTGGCCCTGAAGGAGTCAGAGATGGAGGTTGTGAGGCTGCTCTACGAGGAGGCCAAGCAGGGGCAGCAGGAAGCCAACGTGAGGAAGGCCACTGTAGAGGCAGAGACCCAGTCCCTCAACGAACAGCTAGTTCAGGTCAACGGGCAGCTGCATGCTAAGAACGAGGAGTACGAGAAGGGCCTGGCCGAGCTCCGGACGCTGATGTGCATGGAGAAAGACCAGTGCATCTCGGAGCTGGTGGGCAGGCACGAGGAAGAGAGGAACCTGCACCGCAGCGAGCTGACCGCCCTGCAGCATAAGGCCCAGGATGCAGGGAGGAGCCACGCAGAACAGCTGCAGAACCTCCAACTAGACCTCGACCTGCAGACGGCAGCACTGCGCAACGAGAAGGAAGTGCAGCAGAGGAGTTTTGAGGAGCAGGAGAAACACTTGAGGACTGTTATCTGCGATTTGCAGACGGAAAATGATCTGCTCACCAAAAGATTAGAGCAGGACACCCAAGCAGCTCAGGAACGTTTGGAGAAAGAAGAGTCCTTGAAGTCTGCAGTACCAGATGCCTTCAAAGACTTTGAGCAACAAAAGGAGGAGATGGAGAAAAGACTGCTAGACAAAATTAGGCAACTTGAAAATGAACTCTCAGAAAGGTAAGAGAGATGCATGTACCACTGCTACCAGGTAACAGATAACTGATTTGTAATAAACATTTAATCAGCCTTGTAATGAACAAGATTACTAGTTTTAGAGTTAATTCCCTACAATTGAGCAATTTTATACCTAATTTGCTTTAATTCTACACATTTTGCCATATGGTGGAGAGGTATGTTTACCGTTTTTTTAATAGGATATCTGATTGAGAGTGACTAACAAAATCAATGGGGGACCCCGGTCGATGATTCGACCATGATTACTACAAGTTTAGATAGCTGGCTAGACTAATTTACCAATCTACAAAATGTTAGCTGACATGGGCTAATTGAGTGACTGTCACTAACCATATTTCCATCCACAGTTTTTATGCGATTAAAGTCATACTGTATAAAAAAAATCAGGACAGCTGTGATGGTAGAATTTTAGAAATGCCGACAGATAATTTATTTGTTCGACATCTATTTGTCTGTAAAATCAATTATGCAAGAAATGGCAGTGGAAACGCCTTTATGTACAAATATTGATATAATAACTATCATATTGAAGTAAACTTGGAGGGTCTATGATATGGTCTATGATATGGTCTATGATATGGTCCTCCCACTACAACTTGGGAAACAATGTAGTTTATTAGGCTACATATGAAATACGTTATGAACTTCACAGGGTGGTGAAAGAGGGTCTTATTCTGATGACACGATAATCGATGCTCGCCTGAGGCTTGCCTGCCGATGCTTGCCTGCCTTTTGTCAAATCTGCGACCAGAGTAGGCACATTTGCTATTTAATGCAACCGTTTCTTGTGACAAAACTATCGGTAGAGTTTAAAATGCGATGGAAACACATTGAACTTTTAAATTTTTATTCGGTACTTCAAGGATAAGGATCCGCGGTACTTCAAGGATAAGGATCCGCCCTTTTTTTCTATTTTTGCCTAAAAGGACATACCCAAATCTAACTGCCTGTAGCTCAGGCCCTGAAGCAAGGATATGCATGTTCTTGGTATCATTTGAAAGGAAACACTTAGAAGTTTGTGGAAATGTGAATGGAATGTAGGAGAATATAACACAATATATCTGGTAAAAGATAATACAAAGAAAAAAAACACTGTTATTTTGTATTTGTTTTGTACTATCTTTGAAATGCATGAGAAAGGCCATGATGTATTATTCCAGCCCAGCTGCAAATTCGATTTTTGCCCACTAGATTTGAGAATATTTGCATGAAAATCTGTTGCCAATTGGATGGAGACCTAGCTAGCGACTAACGTAAGAGGAAAAACTGATACACAACCAAATTTAGAAATGTTCCCTTGTGTATTCTATTATTCCAACTCAACAGTAAGTTGAGACCCTGACTGAGTTCAGATTACATGGACTTGTGTTGACTTCAATTAGCTTTAGTATACACTGAAAATAGCTATTTTCTTGCGTTACATAGCGGTATTTAGGGTTTACATCCTGAAAAAGGCTCAGAGGTGAACGCTGTGTACTGCATGCTTTGTCAAGCTTGCATGTTGTCGGATGTTTAAAGGGAACATAAAATGATGGGCACTGAGATGAGACAAAAACTCACTAGGAACTTTCTTAGCCAAAGAATCATACCTAAATTAAATTGAGAAGAGTATTTAATTTGACCTGTTGACCTGCCTGATGTCTACTGTGCGTGACTTGTCTCTGTTATGTCTCTTGCTATCTCTGTGTGTGTGCTACAGAGAGGCAGGGTTGTCGAAGGTGCAGACAGAGGGTCGTGGATCTGAAGCAGGAGCTCCTCTCTCCCTGGACTCTGCCTTGCAGGAACGTCTGCAGCAGGAGACAGCCTCCCTGCACACCCAAATGGAGCTCCTGGAGAGGAGGAAGAACGAGGAGATGCAGAACCTCAAGACCTCGCTCATCGCAGAACAACAGGTCAGTGTTAGAATAGTGTTCACATATCCTATTCAGAGAGTTCTTCTGTCAATATTGACCAGCACTGAATCTAGTAGCAGCACCATATCGAGATACACTACAATGTACTTCCTATACTTTGTACTGTAGTTGGTTTTCCTACTTTTTTTTTATTTTTTTTTTTTTAGCTTTTAGCTAAATGTTTAGCTAAATGTTTGAGTTTTTTAGCATTTGTCCTGTTACCTTTCCTCTAAGTAGGTCTAATTGTGATTCACTGGCAACTGCAAACAAACTGACTATAAGTGACCAACACCTGAAATGCTAAAAATACTCCATTACCTCACTACTACCACCATGTGCCCATGAGGCAGCCTTAGTCAGCCCCTGAATGAAAGCAGGTCTATGAGGCAGTGTCTGTGTCATGACCTCGTCTTACTGGTGAGCAGTCCAAATGGGAATATGATACAGGTGGCTATGTGACCCTCTTGGAGGAATGTGGTTAAACCACATTGTTGGGCGTAAACATTTGTTAGAACACAATGTTTTCCCTCTCAAATTGAAAACTGCAACACAAATATAAACATTTACTAAGAAATGTTACTTTTTATATAAATTAGTATTGTCATAGGTTATGCTACCAGCCTAAAACCCTGTGGTCCTCCAAGCCGAAGATCTTATGGTAAAGCGAGCAGGCTTGATTGAGGTCTGTTCTGAGCCGTGACTCAACCCTCAATTGACTCACTCAGCCTCACCGGTCTCCTGTCTGGTAGTTCTTTGTCCTCTGTGACTGCCTCGTTGTGTTTTACTGCTGCTCTATTGCTTGGGAGGTGTCTGAAAGCCTTCATGTCCCCCTCCTCCCTCCCCAGACTAACTTCAACACTGTTCTGATGAGAGAGAAGCTGAAAAAGGAACAGATCATCAGTGAGCTGACAGAAGAGTTGCGGAAGGTTACCCAGCAGCAGGAGAAGGACAAAGGTACACGACAGTGACGTGCAGCTAGGACACTATGAGAGAACAGAATGATTTCTGCCTTTTGAACACTTAATGGGCTGGATGTGCTGGAACTAGATAGCATTTTCTATGCTGTTATTGTTTTCAGAGGTTAGTTTGTTGATTGTATTGAAAGTAAGTTGTGCTGCAGTTCATTCATCCTGATATGCTCATTGTGTGTCTTCAGGTCTGATCGAGACACTGTCTGAGGACCGGGCCATCGTCATGCAGGAGAAGAAGCAGTTGGAGGAGGAGCTGAACCGGCTGCGCAGCACAGCCCTGGTGTCCTCTGCCTACTACAGCCCTAACCCCTTAGCTCTAGAGCCCACTGGAGCCGGGACTAGACGTGGACCTGGAGCATGTCCTGGCCCTGGGACTGAGGTTGAGGTTGGGGCTGGAGCCTGTTCCTCGGAGCTCTTCCCTGACCCAGACAGACTGGCCTCTGTGGCTGCCACCAGAGAGGATGACAGAGTGGACTCTGCTGTGGAGGCCAGCATGGTGACTGTGCAGTAAGCATCCCCCAAACATAAACAGCCCAATAAACAGTGATTCAGAAGAACTCCCTCCAATCACAATGAATCTGTCAATTTATAGAAATAAGCTTTGACAGATATACTTTGGCAAAATATTGTTTAAACTTATATATAGTATGGAGACATATTTGGTGGAACTGAGGACAGCGAGGATAAATTATTAAATAAGTTGTAATCCTTCAAAGAATGTTGTCAGTTTTAATGTGTAAAAGATTAAAAAGGATGTTGAAAGTGCTTGGTTGAGATGGCCAGACAAGGATGGACAAAGTGAGGACAAATAACAGAGAGCGAGGGAGGCTAGGATTGGGAAATGTAAGTTATATTGTTTTTTTCTGTTAACTACAGGTATGCAGGCTAGCAATCATCATTGCCCTCTCAAACAAAAGTCACTTTAAATTCATATTCATGCTTGTTGAATCTTTTTTTATTTCAGAGTAACTATTTGTTTGAATGATTCTCAAATGTGTTAAAAGCTGTCGCCAAATTGGTCTGATTATTGGTCCTTTGTCTCTTTATCAGCGATAACATCCTGATGATGTCGGAGGAGAAACAGCGGATACTGTTACTTGAGAGGGTGAGTAGACAACTCCGTGACATCTAAATGGCACCTGATGAAGTTAGGGTTGGATTGTTGGGGTTGGATTGTTCTAGAACTTGACTTGAGTTGTAACATCTTCTGTCGTATTTCAGACTTTACATATGAAGGAAGAAGAGAACAAGCGCCTCAGTCAGAGACTGGTATGTTTGATTAACTTTGATGGCTGATTAGAGGAGGAGGAAATGTTGATATTAATATCATGTGGTTGTTTAAGCCAACCATTCTAGCCTCCCCTCCAAAAGAATGAACATGTTGTTTTTTACATTTGTTTTTCACATGGTTTCCATGTGTATTGTTTACTTAGATATACACTGAGTGTACAAAACATTAGGAACACCTGCTCTTTCCATGACCGACTGACCATGCGAATCCAGGTGAAAGCTATGAACCCTTATTGAGGTCACCTGTTAAATCCACTTCAATCAGTGTAGTTGAAGAGGAGACATGTTAAAGAAGGATTTTTAGGCCTTGAGGCAATTGAGACATGGATTGTGTATGTGTGCCATTCAGAGGGTTGAACGAGCAAGACAACATATTTAAGTGCCTTAGAAGGGGGTATGGTAGTAGGTACCAGGTGCACTGGTTTGAGTGTGTCAAGAACTGCAACGCTTCTGGGGTTTTCACACTCAACAGTTTCCCATGTGTATCAAGAATGGTCCACCACCCAAAGGACATCCAGCCGTCATTGATGGAAGAGGACTAGGAGGCTGACACCAATTGTGCAGAACAACAGACTGGCTACAGTTAGTCAACTGACAGTCCAGTACAACATTGGTGCACAAAGACCCATAAAATAATTAATAACTTGTCGTGCCTTGACATGAATGGGGTATGGCATCTAATGACCTTATAGAGTTCCACTTCTTTCAGCAAAAAACTAAGAACTGCGGTTGCAGTGGGCTAAGGAACGAAAACACTGGAGAATTGAAAAAACATGGCCTGGTCTGATGAGTCCTCGTTTCATGCTGATTGGAGGACTAGGGTATGGAGAACCACATGAGTACATGCATCCATCATGCCGCATTTCAACATTGCAGGCTGGTGGGGGTGTTGGGTGTGTTTTCATGGCACACATTGGGCCCCTTGATAAAAGTTTGAAAGCCACAGGATATCTGAACATCATTGCTAATCATGTGCATCCCTTCATGGCAGCAGTGAATCCATCTGCACATAGATTTTTTTTTTAGCAGGATAATGCCCCATGCCATAACGCTAGGATTGTACAGGAATGGTTCTGCGAACATAAAAGTGAATTCAGCTAACTGCAGTGGCCTGCCCAGTCACCAGATCTCAATTCAGTTGTGTATCTGTGGGAGGAGATGGAACAAGCTATTTGGATTAGAGATCCACTACCAGCCAACTTGACACAACTGTGGTATGCATTGGAGTCAACATGTGCCAGCATCCCTGTGGAACTCTTTCGAAACCTTGTAGAGTCCATGCCCTGACGAATCAAGGCTGTTCCGAGGGCTAAATGGGGTGCAACTCAATATTAGGAAGGTGTTCCTAATGTTATATACGTTCTGTGTATAGGTCGATTATAATTTAGCTTTTGACATGCTTTGTCAGTGTACCCCAAGCTATTTTACCCCACCACCACTAGATGGCAATAGCATCAATGCTTCTATCCCTGTTCAGCAGACCTAGGAGCTTTCTGAGCTGCAACAGTAACTTCCTCTATCAAATGCCTTCTGATAAAGGGGAATCAAAACAATCATACAGGCAGTTTGACATATTGCAGCACTATTGCTCACATACCTTAACAAAAGCATAACAATGCATGCCAAAATGTATCCGTTCCAGCAAGTACATTTCACGCCGCACAACATACAGTACTATTGATGGCTGCTATGCAAAGATCAGTCAGTATACATTTTGGCCAGGAAAGCATCCATGACCAGCAGTGTCAGGAAGATTATCATCTCACTCTTAACAACCATTACCGTTCTCTCTTTGTAGATGTCTCAAAGCATGTCCTCGGTGTCATCACGGCATTCTGAGAAAATTGCCATCAGAGAGTAAGCATACGAAGATTGCCACATAAAAGTGCTGATGCATAGTGTATATAGACTCAGTTGTTGTATGTTTTCTCTAGCAAATCAAAGTATTTTATTTGTATTTCATTTTTCTCAATATCTGGTTCATTTTTTTGTTGTATTTAGAATCTAGCACCATTTTGTGTGAAGGTTGACCGCTGTGTCCGTTTCAGTTTCCAGGTTGGCGACTTGGTTCTGATCATCCTAGATGAAAGGCATGACAACTATGTGCTATTCACCGTGGGTCCCACCCTGTACTTTCTCCACTCTGAGTCCCTCACGGCACTGGACCTCAAACCAGGTCAGACAATCACCATTGCCTTTTAATTGTAAGCCTCAATTCTTAAAAACCATGTAGTTATTATAGAATAAAGTTATAATATACAAAGATTTGAACTTTTGTTGTATATAATAGACAATTATACTAAGTTATTGTGTAATGCGGTTTTGTAGAGCAAGTTATGTGCAAAAACAAGCAGGTATCTCTTTACAAACTGTAAATACTGTTGAATTTATTAACTTGGACAAATAAGTGATTTTGAGTAACCCGTGTCAAAGTTTGTGTACTGAGCATTGGTTTTATTGTGTCGATCACTGACAGATCCTATGTTTACTTCAGCATCAGGAGCCTCAAGACGGCCGTGGGTTCTTGGAAAAGTTATGGAGAAAGAATATTGCCAGGCGAAAAAGGTAAAGTGTAGTATATAGGTAATGAATTGTAATAGTCTAGTAGTAGAGCACAGTAGCTTTTCTTAGTATTGATGGTCATTAAAAGAGGTCAAATAATTAAAATAAAATAATGAACAATCAAAGGGTGACTTTCTAAGAGCATGTATGTTGTGAATGTTTCCCACCTTAGGCTCAAAACCGGTTCAAAGTTCCTTTGGGCACCAAGTTCTACAGAGTGAAAGCTGTTCCGTGGAACAAGAAAGTATAGTACAGCCAAGTTATGAGCTAAAATGTATATTTATATTGCATAAAGTTTTAAACACTCTCACATCATACATCATTTATAGATCTCTTATCAACTTGAAAATGAAAAGAAAGATCATAATCATGGTATTATTTTAGCCTTCAGTTCAACATCTCATCAACCCCCTCTTTCTTTTTAATCTAGAGTACTTGTTGTTGTGGACCAAACGCTATTTCTTTATTAGGGCATGGCCCTAAACACTGGCAGAAAGCTTTGATACCTGTGTGTTAATTGAACAATAACTATTTGAATGTTTATATATTTAGTTCTCATTCTTTATCAGCATTTGTCCTCTATTTGGAAACTACTTCATCATTATCAGCAATATAATTCAAATGAAAATATACATTTATTGTAAATGTTTATGGATGAATGTTCATGGCATGCATATTGATATATTTTCTTTGATTTTACTTATCCAGATAAATGTTGTAGTTGGAAGTGTAGTCAATGCTGTTTGTTACTCACGACGCAGTATGGCCCTCAGTTTATACTGAAATGTACATTTTGGCTGACTGACGAAAGCGGTCATCATTGCAATCATTGACAATGCACTTTCCAAAAACAATGCTTTTTGTTCATTCAAAAGGGAAGGAATTGCGCTATTAAATAAAATAAATACAGAAAAAACTAACAGCACAAAACTTCACGCTTTCATAGAATATTGATATGTAGAAAGGAATACTTTGTTTGACTGTGTTTCATTATTGGATGACATTGTACATTGCCCATCATTCAAATCACGGAAGTAACAATAAAGGACTGTATTGTAAAATAATTTAGAGTTTTGAAACAATAAAGGATTGATCCCAAATAACTTTACTGCACTTCATTATTTCAACATAGCAGTTAAACAACTGACATACTTGTGTGGTGGTTTACAAAATATGCACATAAGATGTAAAGACAGGACAGATATGGAAAATAGTTTAAAAAGATGTTTCATAAAAATATGACACATTCATTTAACACGATGAGCAACACCTCAAAGTGCAGCATTGGAGAGAGTATCATATATCGAATATACCTCAATGACCTGCATATGGGGATTTCAGTGGACACTAATTTATGCAAATCATTTCACTGAGCTGAGCCTGCCTTTGGAATGTTGTTAATTAAGGACATAGGAGGAAATGCTGCTTCTGTAGTTCAAGGACAATCAAGTCATTCAATATGCTCCGTGACCACCTGCCTGTTTAAAAACCAGGCTTGTTGGCTCTTCAAGAAATATAGTAGGCCAATATCAATGCTCACTATCTAAGAACATTTAATTAGAGATTTTTATTGTACTACACCAAAAACATTGAATGTTAAGAGACCAAAGAAAAAGGCTCTTTATTGCTATTGATTTATTTTAATGGAATGGTGTAGTTCCCCCAGTATGCTCAATTGAAAATGTACAAATAGACAAAAGAAAATGTCTAACATTTTTGATAATACCAGTCGTTTCCGAAATCATTGGTTTGGAAATCCATATAAGTTCGCATAAGCTATAAATAAATAATTCTTATTTGATTTAGAATTTCTGCTTTTGTGGAAAGCATTAGCTAATGTGGTTGTAGTGTTGGCATGCTATGGCAGGAAACAGACTTCAAAAAGGCTTCAAATCAGGAAGAACGGTGCGGCCCTCATGGAGGAGGAAGGACACCAACATCACTTTCCCAGATCACAGTAGGGTGCATCACAGCTCTCACTAACCATGTGGGTCTAGGGGTGTTTTACAATGTTTAGCTCTATTTTCTCCATTAAGCATAAGCCTGTTGTCACATTTGGACGGCTTCTTCATAAATTGATGGTGTAATTCCTAAAAAAAAATCAGGACGGGCCTGAATGAGAAAATATGCGACTACACACAGCATTCGATGATACCGAGGTGGCCTGGCACACACCAACCATGTGCACTGGACAGGCTCTTAGTGTAAATGTTTACGACCCCCCTCTGAGCATGGAGCTGCTGGGAGTCGCTCTCATCAGGCTCAATTGGATTTTAGCATTGCCATGTTAACAGTCAGCGGTTTAGGATTGTACCCAAACCGCTGAACAAAAACAAAAATATGAATTCAACATTGAACAACTTCAAAGATTTGACTGAGTTACAGTTCATATAAGGATATCAGTCAATTGAAGTAAATGCATTAGGCCCTAATCTATGGATTTCACATGACTGGGAATACAGATATGCATCTGTTTGTTATAGATACTGTACCTTTAAAAAAAAAAATATATATATATATATATATATAGGGGTGTGGTGTGGTTCACAAACCAGTCTGTATCTGGTGTGACCACCATTTGCCTCATATAGCGTGATGCATCTCCTTCGCATAGAGTTGGTCAGGCTGTTGGTTGTGGCCTGTGGAATGTTGTCCCACTCCTCTTCAAAGTCTGTGCAAAGTTGCTGAATATTGGTGGGAACTGGAACACGCTGTCATACACGTCGACCCAGAGCATCCCAAACATGCTCAATGGGTGACATGTCTGAGTATGCAGACCATGGAATAACTGGGCAATTTTCAGCTTCCAGGAATTGTGTACAGATCCTTGCGACATGGGGCCGTGCATTATCATGCAGAAACATGAGATGATGCCGGTGGATGAATGGCACGACAACTGGCCTTAGGTTCTCGTCACGGTATCTCTGTTCATTAACATTTTAATCGATTAGAATGCAATTGTGTTGTCCGTAGCTTATTCCTGCCCATACCATAACCCCACCGCCACCATGGGGCACTCTTTTCACAATGTTGAGATCAGCAAACCGCTCGCCTACACAGCGCCATTTCTTATTGGTCACATACACATATTCAGCAGATGTTATTGCGGGTGTAGCGAAATGCTTGTGTTCCTAGCTCCAACAGTGCAGTAGAATCACAGCGTGCCAGTGTCCATCAAAGGTGAGAATTTGCCCACTAAAATAGGTTACAATGCCGAACTGCAGTTAGGTCAAGGCCCTGGTGAGGATGACGAGCACGCAGATGTGCTTCCCTGAGACGGTTTCTGACAGTTTATGCAGAAATTCTTCGGTTGTGCAAACCCACAGTTTCATCAGCTGTCCGGGTGGCTGGTCTCAGACGATTCCGCAGGTGAAGAAGCCAGATGTGGAGGTTGTGAGCCCGGTTGGACGTACTGCCAAATTCTCTCAAACGACATTCTCTGGCAACAGCTCTGGTGGACATTCCTGCAGTCGGCATGCCAATTGCACGCTCCCTCAAAACTTTAGACATCTGTGGCATTGTGTTGTATGACAAAACTGCACATTATAGTGGCCTTTTATTGTCCCCAGTACAAGGTGCACCTGTGCAATGATCATGCTGTTTAATCAGCTTCTTGATATGCCAGACGTGTCAGGTGGATGAATTATCTTGGCAAAGGAGAAATGCTCAACAACAGGGATGTAAACAAATTTGAGAGAAATAATCTTTTTGTGCGTTTGAAACATTTCTGTGATCTTTTATTTCAGCTTATGCAACATGGGACCATGTGTAGTTCCATCAGTATCAGTTTGACTGATACCTCCCTAAAACGTGTCTCATAACATCAGCTAAACTATCACCCCAAATAGGCCTATCCGTTATTCAAGTCAATAGGCCTTGTGCTGCTCCAAATGCATCAGAATAGAGGTATACCGTACAAAATATTCAACAACTCACAAGTAGTTGTGTAAGGCGAATGAGGAGCTCAAAAAGTGTTGTCTGTCTGAAAGCAAGATTGTTCTCTGTATCTGGAGAGGCATTTGAAGGCAGGAAGGAGACCGTGGTTGTCTACTACAGTATTTAGTCAGCCACAGCAATATGAATGAAGAGAAAATGACTGCAATGCAGGAACTTTTAAGTTATTTGTAAGACTATACAACTGCAGTAAATGTACAACCTGTTTTTCCAAAAACATACAAGAAAAAACATTTTAAAACGTTATATTAGAGATTGGATAGCCTCATGCATCATACCCAGAATGTTACCTAATGCATAACATAGTAGCAGCTTGTCATATGGAATTGGTCTCTTTAAATACCATCAGTGCAACAAGTTCACTTGAAAGAAGCATCTCCTCTTGACTCTGCTCATGTATGAAAGAACAATCATAATCATCATAGATACTCCAAACTGTAAAATGCAAGGGATAACCAACTACCCCTGCTTTGAAATGGCATATACAAATAATTATTTCCTCCAGGCTTTTATTTACTTGTCATCAGATGCGATTTCAAACACTGAATGTTGTAGAGTTATAATGACATATCAAAAAGGTGAAGTGAAAGAGAGCACGCACAATGAATGTCATATTTAGACTGTTAGATTCTACCCTTTGTTACTCATCTCTTTATTTCAAGATCATACATAAGTTGAATGTGATTTTATTGCATCTTTGACACTATAAATTAGATAGAGGGGCAGCAAATAAACAAGTATTATTCACTGAGTAAATATATGCATGAACTCAAAATGGGTAAATGAAAATGAATGGGAATGCATTATAGCAATCTTATTTTTTCAAAATCGAAATGAAACGGGTCTGTTGGAGAAGAACCAGTGGCATCGCGAAGGCTGAAACTGCAAATCAAGGAGTAAATAGACTTAATGCCATCACATTTTCCCCTATTCATGATATAAGAATGGGGTTAGGGAAAGAGATTAGGTTATACATCTGCTGTCAGAGACTGGAGAGACCAAGCTGAGAACTTCACCTAAACAGAATGATCATCAAACAGTCATGTCTCCTATCTTCTCCTTTATTGTCCCTTCTTCCCTTCTTTCATTCGACTACAGGCACAAACCCAGACAGGTGCAGATTTAATACCTGATGAAATGAGCGAGAAATATGAGGGAGTAAACAGCAATATCTGGATCTTACATTTGATACCCACCACATATGAAGAAAAAACACTGTCACTATTAGTAACACATATTCACATAAATATGGATATTTTGTAATTCAACACTGCTATTTACTGTGTTGTTACTGGAAATGTACTTCTGATGGCATAGTTTTGTACGTAATTACTACCGTAGAGATAACTCACCATAGGAAAGCTGAGGTTTTGGGGCTCCTGCACTCACTTGGACGAGACAGTGCGTAGGTTTATAGTTGAGTAGCTGTGCTGTGCCCTAAAGGCAAATATGAGGCAAAGTTTGGTAAGTAACATTCTAATGTGTGGTTAACAAGATTTCTTTCTTATCTCGAGTGCAACAGAAAGTATAAAAAAAAGTATACTATATGCATTTGACTTGCTCTTTAAGTAATTTTCATTCAGTTCAGAATCGTATGTAATCCTCTCAAATATAGAGTGAACTATTCCAGTTGCAAATGAAAATAATTATTCAAATACCACACACAACACTAAATCCCATTGATTTCAGTGCATGACACCATTTTTCCATTTCCTCCTCCTCCGAAACAAAACAGCAAAGAAGCCAGTAAACATTAAATATCTGTTGTTTTATTGGGGTAATCTGGCTGCTTAGTAACTGACAAGTAAAAAATCTATACAAATAGTTTTGGAGTGTCTGAAAATAGATAGTCATTTAAACTGTAACTAACAGCCATGCATTTTCCAGCTGCAGTGGCAGTGTTGAGGAAATGACACCAGCTTTGATGGGTTGTATAGCTTTTGAGATGAGCCTCTTTATGCCGCTTGCAGTTCCATTATGGCTTTGTTCGAAAGCTTGTTTACCTGCTGATAACATACACTGGTGGATTCAGGAGCACCGATCCAAAATCTGCTGCCAAAGTCACTCAAGTCTCATTGTACCGCAGGAGAAGAAGAATGAAATGTTTATGCGGAGGGGGAATGCAAAATGCTAAATGTGAAATCAAACTATGGGACCAATAAGGGATCAGAATAACTTTGCCAAGGTTTTATTTTTAGGCCCAGTTGCAATGCTAGCTTTCTGGAAAACTATTTTTTTTTTTGCCTGTGTGCTCTCTGGCTCTATATTGGGGGGGTTTCTATCATTTTTACAAAATGGACAAACAAAAAGCGACATTTATGATAATTGTGGATTCAGTTTTCATGATGAAATTGAATTAAATCATGGATTCAACCAAACGATCTATTCTATACCATGCATCTCATTTGGTCTGTAGGTGTTTAATTTTAGAGAAGAAGCTATGTTTGCAGATCAAAGGGCTCCTTTTGCTTTGAATATATAATAACATGGGCATGCAGGACCAGGGCCTCTGTGAGTCATGGCCCCAACATTGTGCCCCACACCCAGCCACAGGCAGGTCTCCAGGGGGCCAGCAGGGCCCCCAGACGGCCATCCATGAGGGCCAGGTGACCCTGTCTCTGGGGTTAGCAGGAAACACTAAAGAGGGATGGGTAGAGAGGCTGAGGAGCTACTGAGTGTGAGTGTACGAGGCTGGCGATGGCAGCTGTCAATGGTTTGGAAGGAGAAGCCAGACAGATTGTGCGTTCTGCTGGTGCAGCCAGTTCGCCACCTGGCAGGCTTTTCCTTGTTAGAACTTCTTGCTGTTTCTGTTCTCGTCGTCAGAGAGACGAAGAGATGTTTTTTCCCTCTCTCCTCGTTTGCGTTTTCATCCAGGAGGGAGATTTGAGATTTGCCAAATGGTTTAGAATGCTTTTGTATGAAATTATTGAAAATGTGCACTCTACGTTCTAGACAAAGTAGGCAGGTTAATCAGTGGCACTATGTCACATCACATCTAAAGCTATAGAAGTATCCCATTGATTCCCACAATAACATGAGTGATCTGCTTCTCCATGCCCATAAAACACATTACCCATTATAGCTTATTATGACAGTAATTAAGCAGTTTGATCATTTTAATATTGTCCTTGTCATGAAATCTTAAGAGGCATTAATTACCATTAATTAATGAACATGTACAATATTGATTAATGATTAATTCAAGTTATCGGTCACCTCTCCCCCTCCAGGCATCTGATTGACAAGATAAAGTATAACACGTAGATGTTATATATATATTTTTTTTCAAAAGCTAACAGCCTGATGCAATTAGTTAGTCATTCCCACATGTACTGTATCACACCCGGAATATAGATGTGGCTTCACCATTTCCTCCTATAATGCGTATGTGGCTCTCACCACCACTCACTTCACAACAGCCACTGCCATCTCACAAGTGAATACAGGGATGTGATTCAGTTCCAGGTTTTAGCTAATAACAGCAAGAGTCTGAAGCTGGAGGTTCTCAATCCTTTCTAGGATTTAGAATCGTGATGTAGCCCGTCGTCTATGGTAAGATGTCTACAGAAGATTTATTGTAGACTATAAATCTGATGTCAATATAAGTACTATACCTTTTCCTCAAGCTCAAACACTGCCTAACAAGTAACAAAAGTGTCTTTCCAATGGCTGAAACCTCTTCACATGCACTTATATTAACCTCTTAATTCCTTAAAGAGATTCAGATGTGCAAATGCTATACTGTGTATGCACCATGTCATTGCTCTCTCTCGCTCTTCTGTGTGTGCATCTTGCTAGCTGTCACTCAAATGGCGAGGGACTGAAGCTCATTGATGAGAATTCAAATTGCTAGGAGGCTGGCCCACGTGGGATAAATGTAGGGAAAATGGTGCAGGACAGCTTCCAGAGAAACTGTTGCTTTCAAACCACTGATTCTGTGTCTAATTGAGGTAAAACTGAAATTCTGCTTATAGATTAGGCATTTAGGAACTACACATTGACACATCCATCCCAAAGTGGCAGGTTTAAAAAATACTAAGTAGTCGCCAAAGTTCCAGAGCATGTCTTGAACAGGCTTAACTATAAACTATAAGGATTGCAGAGTGTTCTATGATGGAGGTATCAAAGGTCAGAGGAAGTTCCCTCCAACCAGTCACAGTAGTAGGCGGAGACTATTATGGCGAATTTCCACCAGAGATTTACCAAAAAGGCTTACGAGGTTGAAACACACTGTGGCTTGTGTTTCCAGCTCCACGGCATGGCTTCAGTGTCCCAGGTGGGCAATGGCCTCAGTGGACCTGGTCTGACTTGGGGCCAAGGCCAGGCCACTGGTACTTTTCAGCTTGCATTTACATAACAATGGCTAACTGTGGACATGGGTTAAAGGTAGACTCAGCTAAATGGAGTTGACACGAGCAGAATCGCAGATACAGTATTGAGATGAGCGAGATGCTTCGCTCTCACAGACACACACAGTATTTGTGCATGTGCATGGGTTTGCTTCACACTGTTCACAGTATGGTAGCCAGGACACCAAAATGGGGGAGAAGTTTAGGCTAGCGCTTCAACACTCTTAGTTGTTGCGGAAATTGACCCAATATGCTGTTTACTTTCAGCATCTACATCCTGTTGCTGAGTCTATCTTTTACACCTTCCACGGTTAACACATTACAAAGCACCTTCTCATAAAGCAACTGTCTTGATGATGCAGAGGTTGTTGATTCTGTTTGCCTCAAGTCTTGATTCTAGTGTCCCACTCCTGATGGAAACACAGTTCCGGAAAAAGAATTACACTAGAGCTTACTTAAGCAATAAGGCCCAAAGGGGTGTTGTATATGGCCAATAGACCACAGCTAACGGCTGTTCTTATGCACAACGCATTGCGGAGTGCCTGGATACAGCCCTTAGCCGTGGTATATTGGCCATATACCACCAACCCTCGAGGTGCCTTATTGCTATTATAAACTGGCTACCAATGTATTTAGAGCAGTACAAATAAATGTTTTGTCATACCTGTGGTATACGGTCTGATATACCACGGCTGTCAGCCTATCAGCATTCTGGGCTGGAACCACCCAGTTTATAAATTCACATAACACTGGCAACACTGTAGGTTAAGTCTCAGTTGGAATTGTGCCCCATTAGAAATCCAGTAGAGATCCACCATCTTTGATACAGCATACCTTTGTAAGACGCAGGGGAGTGACATCAAACGTAATGTATGAATTGTATGAATTCAAAAACTTAAGCAAAACATGAAGCAACTTACAATAAACATGGTTGTTGTGCTGACGTGCTAGCTAGCTTATAAGATCACAATTACAAACGTGTGTCCACAATTTGTGAAGCTAAACTATAAGAAGTGAAAATACATGAATTATGAATTTAGAGCCTTAAATGTTTTTGTGACAACCTTGCACAACTAACTAACTACAACTTCAGAATGGGAATTCTTCTAAATGCAACTGGAGGTAGCTACGGAAATCAATGTGCTGATATAATTCATCCATCTTATTTTTGTTTGTTATTTCCCAACTGCCACAACTCATAGAGAGACTACAGTACAAACATGGCTGTGTCCACCAAAAGAAGAACAAGGAGTAGTAGAGGTGAAGCGTCAAAGCCAGCTGCTAAACAGAAAAGCTCACTGTCTGTTCAAGTTGGGAGGGAAGATTTTTTTTCTCTCCAGAAGATAGTTTGCAACAAAAGTTGCACTGTTGGCCTGTTGAGTGTGGTGGTGTGGTGTGGTGTGGTGTCAGCTGGTCCCAGGCCCAGTGGCCCTCACCGGGCTCTGCTCTGCTGACGGGAGGGAGAGTGGCTGGTGGCTGGCCACAGCTCAGGACATGGCCTCATTTGTTCACGGTCCCCCCTCTCTGAAAAGAGTTATGCTGTCTGCTTTGAATGGACAGCGTTTTTCTTTGTGTGCTCGATCAAAACAGAGGGGCAAAGTTAGTCAGCAAGTTGCATAGCTATCTGCATTCTAATTCTTAAAGCCTCTTTTGTATGAAGTTTGGACACAAAGTTTCACACTGTGTTTGACGTTACTGGGATGCTGGAGGTAAGAGATCATTTTTATCCCCCAAATACAAAATAGAACAGGCTAGATTCTAATTCAATAGTCAGCTACTTCTCAAATATATAGACTACAGTACTGTACAGTAGCCTACATTCATCATATAACCTCAGAATATAATGCATACAAATGATGGTACAGTGAGTATAGGCTATGTAGCTCAAATATGTATATGCTTTTTTTTATCTGATCTATTTTCTAACCACAAGGTATTTGACTATGAATCCCTGGCACTTTTGATATTACCTGAAGGCAAATGGTACAGATTTCTACAAGTTATTTACAACAACAGCCAAACCATTCCTCTGGAAACTAGGCTGCAGATCAAAGGATTGGTTTGATCTCTACTTAGCATATTTGTTTAACCTAGCCAGTGATTCTGAAAAGTGCACAAGCTTTTGCCGTGATATGCAGAGCACCCTTTATCCGTCTTTTTCTTGTGTTAGCTCTGGATTTAAGTACTTTCTGTATTTAGGAGACAACTGGATTTGCCAGCTTTTGAAATTTAGTTGCCCACTGCTAGCAGTCTTGGCAGCCAGGGATAGATAACTAGGTATGTTCCTCCGCTAATCCTGATCGGCCTTCTAATAGTATTTGTGGACTGTACAGCACTCAATTAGGGCATAATGTGCTATTTTTATTTCCTTTAAGTTGGATTAAATGAGAAAATGTGTTTTGCAGTTTTTGTATGTCTACTATTTACTTTTGAAGTATTGTTTTATTTATCAGTTTTATTCGGGCAATGCTGCTCTGCTCTCTACACACATGGATGCAAAATGTCAAGCAAAGGAACAATGTCCAAGCGCTCTAAAATAAAATACATCAGGGCAATCAGCACATTTTCTGGAAAGAGAATGCTTATGCACACAATGCCCTAATTCTCCCTTACTTTGGGCTTTGGGAAAGATGAGCACAGGTTTATTGAGAGCCAGAAAAGAGGGCAGATGGCTCACAAGCGGGATAAACCTGGGAAGTCATGCTGTAAATGTGTTTTACAGAAAACAATGAAAGGAGCGGACAAAGCGATTGTGGCAAAGTCCTTTGGAAAATGGAAAAGCAGCTCTCAAAGGTCCAGAACCATGGAGAAGCCGGATGAGCCGTCTGAAGAAAGCAAGGAGGTGAACCTTTCCAGCTGCACCTGTGAGTCCCAACGAAAAGGCAAGGAACCAACAACCTATGGAGGAAAAGTACCTAATTTCCTAATTTCAAATAGTGATGGGCCTATTTCTCTCATCTTATTTTTCTTGTGGCCATTTTAATTATTACTAGCAGCATTGTTTTCAAATTTGACACTCTAGCTAGCCTGCTCTATCCAGCCAGTGAACAAACAAACCACATTGTTGGGCAGGAGAATTCCTTTCGAGCGAAAGTGTGTCTCCAATGATACCGCGTTGCCAGGAAAAAGACAAAGCAAAAAATAGCAAACACAAAAACAGTCACAGGTGCATGGGACTGAGAGAGAACCCAGTGAATGGTCACTGCAGTCCCTAGGAGGTCTTTCAGTGTAAGCCAGTGCAGTGGGTGGACTTCTGACAAGGACATTGGTGAGCAGCCAGGTGGAGTGTGTAACTGAGAATGCTCCTGTTTATTCTTTTCACATGCTAATGTAGCTCCAATCTGACTTCTCTCTCTATGCGGCAAAAACTTTACTTTGAGTCTACATTCATTCATTCCTTCCTTTCAATACCTACAGAAGCATTTTGATACCTTGCATGCATTCAACGTAATCATTTATGATATGCTCTGAACATTAATTAGTATGCGGTATTAAACTGCTGCAGGTGGTGAAAGAATGACAATCCAGTGTGACATGGAGATTAACAGGCCTTTTAGTGGTACTCTCTCAATGTAAGGTCTGACTTTCCACTCCTATTTGTTGTACCCCTATTTACTTCCACACTTACATTAACATGTGTTTGTCTTATCAGCATGCACAGTTCGCATCAAATATCTGGAAAGGGCAGATACACTCCACATTCTGTACACATGCACCAATATGAGGACAGAGGAAAACTGTGGAGTATGTGGATGATATGAACAGGTCATTTAGCCCATCTTGGCTAATGGACCCACAATTCTGTCCAATTGATCAATTATCCATCTTGTTACCCTCTCATAACACCAACCTGACAGTAAATAGCTACCTTTAAAATGTATCATGAGCTATCATCATACGCTGAACAAAAATATAAACTCAAACATGCAACAATTTCAAAGATTTAGCTGAGTTACAGTTCCTATAAGGAAATCAGTTAATTTAAATAAATTTATTAGGCCCTAATCTATGGATTTCACATGACTGGAAATACAGATATGCATTTGTTAGTCACAGATACTATAAAAGGTATCGGCGTGGATCAGAAAACCAGTCAGTATCTGGTGTGACCACCATTTGCCTCATGCAGCATGACACATCTCCTTCGTATAGAGTTGATCAGGCTGTTGATTGTGGCCTGTGGAATGTTATCCCACTCCTCTTCAATGGCTGTGCGAATTTGGCGGGAACTGGAACATGCAGTCGTACATGTCGATTCAGAGCATCCCAAACAGCTCAATGGGTGACATGTCTGGTGAGTGTGCATGGCATGTAAGAACTGGGACATTTTCAGCTTCCAGGAATTGTATACAGATCCTTGCGTCATGGGGCCTTGCATTATCATACAGAAACATGAGGCAGATGAATGGCACGACAATAGGCCTCAGGATCTCGCTACGCTATCTCTGTTCATTCAAATTGCCATCGATAAAATGCAATTGTGTTCGCTGCCCATACCATAACCCCACCGCCATCATGGGGCACACGTTGACATCAGCAAACCGCTTTCCCACACGAGGCCATCTGCCTGGTACAGTTGAAACCGGAATTCATCCGTGAAGAGCACACTTCTCCAGCGTACCAGTGGCCATCAAAGGTAAACATTTTCCCACTGATGTCGGTTACGATGCCAGTCAGGTCAAGACCCTGGTGTGCAAACCCCCAGTTTCATCAGCTGTCCGGGTGGCTGGTCTCAGGCAATCCTGCAGGTGAAGAAGCCGGATGTGGAGGTCCTGGGCTGGCGTGGTTAAATGTGGTCTGCTGTTGTGAGCCCGGTTGGACGTACTGCCAAATTCTCTAAAACGACGTTGGAGGCGTCTAATGGTAGTGAAATGAACATTCAATTATCTGGCAACAGCTCTGGTGGACATTCCTGCAGTCAGCATGCCAATTTCACTCTCCCTCAAAACTTGAGACATCTGTGGCATTGTGTTGTGTGACAAAACTGCTCATTTTAAAGTGCCCTTTTATTGTCCCCAGCACAAGGTTCACCTGTGTAATGATCATGCTGTTTAATCAGCCTCTTGATATGCCACACCTGTCAGGTGGCTGGATTATCTTGGCAAAGAGAAATGCTCACTAACAGGGATGTAAAGAAATGTATGAATACAATTTGAGAGAAATAAGCTTTTTGTGCGTATGGAACATTTCTGAGATCTTTTATTTCAGCTCATGAAACATGGGACCAACACTTTACATGTTGTGTTTATATTTTTGTTTAATGTAGTTCAATCGTTTACGTATCTGTGCATATCTGTCTTTTTCAAGTTCAGTTCCTGAAAAGGGCAATATGGCTCCACTGTACTACAAAAACATTAATCCCTTCTAGTGTAAACTCACTAGAAATAGCATCAAAGGCAGCGTTGTCACCTGCACCTATAGCATCTTTTCTGCTTAACCAACTACTACAACAGGGAGTCTCAGGGGACATACAGTTTTCCTATTCCAGTCCCAACCCTGAATTACTGTGTGTTCAGTGTAATTATAAAGGAGGGTTGTTGCCAGGCTATAATGCAGAATGCCAGGTGCACACTAGCACTGTCTCCCATTTCCACTAACTCACAGAGCCGTATCTCCACAGCCTACAGAAAGTACCCTAGCCTCTAAGGGATTGTGCTGCTACTTCATTCAACAGTAATCAGTTTACATTTCTCTCTCTATTCCTTGTTGAAATGTTGAAACCTGAAATCAGCCATATGTCTGCCGATAAACATACATCATAAAGAGGGAAAGGGAGAAAGTGCAACACTTGGTGGTGCTCTATTTTCCTAAGCCTGCTTAGGTTATGTGACTGAGCCACAGTTGCTCTGTGAAATTGTATCCCGATACTGGCACTGCATCCTTGTGAGGGAGTCTTGTAAAATGGGTTTACTTAGCGCCTTTGCTGGCATTTTCCGAAGATAGCAAATGCACAAACACTGCCCATGATCGGATTAACTGTACAACAAAATGATGTAACTCTTTGTCTTGCTTGTGTGGCATAGGTTTTCCTCTGCATGAGTTTAGTGGTCAGCTCAAAATGTAGACAGGGATGTTAGAGAGCCAACATGCAGATCAGCCATAAGACAAGTAGCACTATATAATATACAGTATATGACAGATTATGCCTCTTCTGTAGTTTACCATTGGACATGAATTGATTGAAAAGTGCCCGTCTCCAAAACACGCCATTTTAAACGACCGTGTCATAGAGACCTGCTGAGAGTGAGATACCCTTGCCCTTGGGCAACCATCCATGGAAGCAATCTCCCATAGTAACACACACTCCATCAATCTCAATCGAAGTATACACCTACTGAACAACACTTATTAGTTATTATTAATGCCATTGCCCTTTTTTGCAAGCACACACGTCTTGTTGATGTCCTTCTCTAAGGCCTTCCTATGGACGCAAGGTAGTTTGTAACCATGTATACACATAATATATTGTATGACACTGAAATAAACCAAATAATGCAGTATCTTGTACAACGTATACATGGCCCACACATGTACTGTACACCTAGTATTCTACAGAGACTAGACTACAAAGATGTGTCAAGACCTATCTTTGATCACTCAATTACAAATCAGTTGAAATATCTCCACGTATCCTATTTATTTACATTTTAATTACTACTATTACTTATTTTTCATTTTTTTGGGATGTAACCATAGCAAGCTCAATTCCTCCCCTACACTAGAAAGAAGCAAAATGACTGTTTTTCACTGGAGGTTTAGATGCTTGTTTATCACTTTTAAATACCATCATCTTTGCTGAAATCCCCTCTCAAAAGAACCTTTCACTTGCTGGAATAAATTCAAATTAAAATTTAAATCCCTCTTTGCATTTCTTCAGCCTCTTTTAAAATAGCTGCCTCCTTTTAGAAAGCTGTTTATGTAGTGATCTGTTCATAATCCAGTTTGTTTCTCAACAGCGAAAAACACAGAAATCGTATTATCACTATCTTGGAGAGATGATGCGAGAAATCAGGAAGTATAAATGTCTGGATCTGTGGAAGTTTTCAAAGTGCTAAATCTGAAAGAATAAGGCGAAAGCCCTTTGATGAAGTACTCTGAACAGTAGCATTTGACTTGCAAATATCGATAGTACATTGTACTGAGAGAACTCAAAACGTATCAAATACCTTTTGTGATGTTATTCAAAAAAACTAGACAATGGCTGTTCGTTGAACAAATATACAGACATCTTTCTCTCATTCACAGCAATCTGAAATATGTGCTAGGTAGATAACTCATCAGAAATGTTGTATCGTGATATACAGCTTTTTGTACTGAGTGTATGAAGATTTAACCATTGGCACAATGGGTGAACCTTACATGTTAAGTCTTCCATCATTCTACAAACAACAACCATTCCCAATCTCACAAGGCTCACGTCTAATATTTTGTAGAAATCCAAATGTAATCAAGAATTTAATTAATAAAAACTGAAAAGTGCCTTGTGATAATAACTATCCAGTTGAAAATATGTAAAATAACTGGGAAGAGCCTGTTGGGAGATTTAATTTGCTCCAGCTAGATTGGGTTTATTGTTGGAAACAAATTATAATTGTGCCTCTAGAAAGTTAACAAAGATCTAAACAAAAGGAAATCAATGGCCGAGCCCATTAATCACTCAAAGCAAGCTACTTGTGCTGAAGAAACTTACTTGATAATCAATTTCTTTGTTTTGCTCAAAAGGGCATTTGCATTCTGATTCACGTCAGCAAGCTTCCTGTATTGGGCGCAATCAAAACATTGTAAACCACATTAATGGGAGTATTTTTGTATTTTCAAGTGTATCTCTCTCTGTGTAGTCATCATGAAAAGCTGTGGCTGTCTTACAAACTGGTGTAAACGGCTGTTATTAACATGGACCCCTGCACTTCTAATAGGGGTCTGTGTTGATTTGTCAACAACAATTATCAAGGTGAAACATTGTGCCAGACTCTTGTGTTTAATTAATTAAGACTTATGATTTTGGCATTGATAATACTGACCTTCGAGCACAAGTACAACAATCCAACTCTGTCTGCAGAGATTCTGCAAAAGATCATAGGTTATAAAATGGTGCAAATGTGTGAGCTATGCACTGCCGAATGCTACTTATTATTACTCATATCAAGACAATCTATCGCTCATCAGCGTCATCGTTACAGAAGCCATTAGACACACCTGTTGCCATTGTTTGCGGTCATCCTTTTGCCTGGCCATCCCAGGGGAACCCCCTCTCCCCTGGCCTTTGTAGGGGGGTCTGTTTGTCTGCTTGTCAGACATGGAGTTAAGATCTGTTGAAAACCCATTGAGACTCAGACCAAGACCCAACCTCTTTATACCAAGACCCAGAACAAGACCCAGTGTTTTAAAACTGTGGCAAGCTCAAGATCAGTTAAAATGTTGAAATGAGATCCAGACCAAGACCAGTGTAAAAAGATAGCAAAAAAAGGCATATTATTCCTAAACATTATCCATTCATGCCCAAAAAGCTCACACATTACGGAAGCAAGGCGCCCTGGCACTTGTGTGTTTAATCATTCCTTCTTGGCCACATAACTCAGGCAAGAGGAGGTATTGGTCGATATATCTTAACCATGAACTTAGATACTACTGAAACCATCTTGTCCAGAACCATTAGTCCAGACCCAGAGCAGAACATTGGGTGCCGAGTCACAGATCCAGACATTTTGGGCACTGACACCCAGACCAATTTGGTCCTTAGTGGTCTCAATATCAGGACCATGAGTTTGAGACTCTGACTCTCACTATCTGATAAGGAATCGGTCCGTTTTAGTGTTAGTTAGCCCATAGCCCTTGTTACAGAGCTTCTGTAGGCCATGGTACACCAACTTAAAGAAAGACTTATGAAAAGTACTGGAAAAGTCTGCAATTCAGACTTTTTCACCATCACAGCAGATCACTCAGTTATGCTATGAAGCTTTTGCAGTACTGCAGTAACATAATATAACGAGGCTTCGATTAAGCATTGGGGGTGCGTCTTTCAAATATAGTGTAAGGTCGCCCACAGTTATACACTAGTTCTCCCCAAGGGTACTGTCGGGTAGTACTAATCGTTTCTATAACTGCGATGTAGTGACATGCAGTGAAGATAATGATCCCCGTGGAAAATGTAGTTTATTTTCAAAGAAACCTTCCCTGCCTGTTGACATCAACATAAAGATAGTTACACATCCTGGAGCTATATCAACAACATGCACTTATGTTTTGTTGCTCCATATTTGCATATGCAAATTGTATTTATTTAATGTACCAGTCTTTTTATGTGACTCTTTCTGTGATGAACAAGGCATCAAGTGGTTGCACAATGACAGACGGATGAGTATACAGGGTTCACACTATAAACCAGGAGGTGGTGATTGGCTATTCATCTTATTTGAGGACAATTATGAAGCATTTTATCTTAAATTAACCTCACTTTATTTTAGAATATAATGATGTTAACATATCCAGTTAATGACTGGAGGAATATTAATGCCTACTTCGTTGTTTTGAGTGAAAACTAGAGCTTTGTTTTGCCATGTAGTTGACTATATTTGAATTGAGATGAAAAGTGATATGGTTGGTTGACCTCATAAAGGTAATTTATGATTCTTACCATGAATAAAGTAATAATGGAAAACATTATACAATACATGACCAAAAGTGTGTGGACACCTGCTCGTCATTCCAAAATCATGGGCATTAAAATGGAGTTGGTCCCCCCCCTTTGCTGCTATAACTGCCTTCGGCAGGTAGCGTTCTTCTGGTATCTGCCAAACCCAGATTCGTCCGTCAGACTGCCAGATGGTGAAGCGTGATTCATCACTCCAGAGAACTAGTTTCCACTGCACCAGAGTCCAATGGCGGCAAGCTTTACACCTCTCCAGCCGACGCTTGGCATTGTGTTCTTAGGCTTGTGTGCGGCTGCTCAAGCCATGGAAACCCATTTCATGAAGCTCCCGACGAACAGTTCTTGTGCTGACATTGCTTCCAGAGGCAGTTTGGAACTCTGTAGTGAGTGTTGTAACCAAGGACAGACGATTTCTACGGGCTACGCGCTTCAGCACTCGGCGTTACCGTTCTGTGAGATTGTGTGGCCTACCACTTCTCGCGGCTGAGCTCTCGCAGGGCAGAATTCTGCAGAACTTTTTGGAAAGGTGGCGTCCTATGACGGTGCCACATTGAAAGTCACTGAGCTCTTCAGTAAGGCCATTCTTCTGCCAGTGTTGGGCTATGGAGATTGCATGGCTGTTTGCTCGATTTTATACACCTGTCAGCAACATGTGTGGCTGAAATAGCCAAATCCACTCATTTGAAGAGGTGTCCAAATACTTTTGTATATATAGTGTATTTGTAGGTTTTACACAAAGCCTGTATGGTGCTCAAAAACAATAGGGTGCTTTGACATTTCACTTCTTTGCTAACATAATTTGCAGCAGAATGCAAAAAGCTTTTAGACACAGATGTGACCAATTGTAATACTTTTCTGAATGCAATCAAACACTTTCTATAAACATGAACAGGACTTTTGAAAT
The DNA here is from genome assembly GCA_030435695.1 of Brachymystax lenok tsinlingensis. Classification (NCBI taxonomy): domain Eukaryota; kingdom Metazoa; phylum Chordata; class Actinopteri; order Salmoniformes; family Salmonidae; genus Brachymystax; species Brachymystax lenok. Next base: position 13,075,560 of record CM059801.1, read on the forward strand.
GTGAACCCTTGTCTGACATGTAATTTCCTCCAACCCACTCCTCTTTTCATTTCTCCACTAACTCACCCCTCAGTTTTGTGCATATTTCCTGTTGATGAAATAGTTTTGAAAACACTATAGGCTGGTTAACGGGTCATGTTGTAGGCTTTGGGATAAACCTTTTTGCAGATTAATCAGGGACAAAGCATATTTTTTGCGTGTTTGCGTTATACTTTCACTGAATTTGTGAAAAACCGAACTGCTGGTCTTACTACACTGTCCTCTGTAATGGTTTTCATTTTGTCAGGATTGTTGTTGACAAGTTGATCCTTTTTAGGGTTTTATTTGATCGATGTGTTATTCTCACATTACAACAGTCTTACAGTAGTTCAGGACATGAAGTAATCAGTACTTTCTTGGACAAATGCTTGTGATGTTCTTTCACTATGATTGTCTGCATCGGCTAAGGAAAGAAAGAAACACGCTTTTGATTATTATTTGATATGATTTTTAAAGTAATGGCTCTATGCTTTCATATTTTCTAAACCACCATCTCACACGAATGGTGCAAAATAAAGACCAACCGGAACAAGACTGTACTCTAGCAGTCCCTCTTTTCAGCATGTACCAATGGCTCTTGAAATACAGTTACAAAATTTGACTTTCAAATGAGGTATTAAACAAGTTGATGATCAACTGCCAAACCTTAAGTAATGATATACCCCAGCCATCCTCAAGTCCCCAGCCTTGCATAACCAAAATTCGCAGACAAAAAAAGCACAGAAAATTCATTATTATTACACATGGTGTTCACGTGTCTCTCCCCAGAGACTGGAGCGGCACAACCTAGAGATAAGCGTGTTTGGGTGGCCCCTGTTGTCAGCTGGGGAAGGGGATGCTTGCATCTCTAAGAGGCCCCTTACGGGTATCACTTATTTGAAAGGCTAAGCTACGGCCCCATACCCCCATACTAACCACCCCCCCGCCCTTCTTCCTGCCCCTCCCCTCCCGCCCCAGGCTCCACCCAGAAGTGTGGCTTCCTTTTGTCATTGTAATCTGGCCCTGTTTGCTAAACGCTTCCACTGTTTACTCTCTGCTACGGGGGCTTGTATTAACAGGAGTCAGCAGGACGCGGGTGACATCACTGGCGCTGGGGCTGGGGGGCTTTTGTAAGAACTGCGTTTGTTCTCTCTCTTTATTCCCCCCTTCTCTCTCTCTATCCAGGCCTGTCTAATGCATGAGCTAACTCAGGAGGCTGACATGGCCTACAGGGAGGAATTACACCAAATTACTTAAATATCTGCTATGCAGCAGCTAGCCTTCCTTCCTTAGTCACCAAACATCACTTCCAGGTCCCTGCCTTTTACTGATAGCTAGTCCTCTCCGGTAACAGAAAAGGTCTAGGACAAAAGGGGTATTCATTCATTCAAATAGGAGAAGAAAAAAAAGACAGACAGGTACTAAGATACAGAAGGGGAAAAAAAATCAAATTAACAGACAAGGCTTTCATGACATACTTTGGTTGTTGTTGCCGTAGCGATAAAGTCGCAGACATTGAAACTCGTCTGTTGAGCCATTGTTATCATCCCTGGCCATCTGCTGCTGAGGAGTGACATTCCCGCTCATTTGCATGATGAGTGATATATGGGAAGCTTGGGAGAGCATATGCCCCACTCAGTCCTATGACAAAGCAAGTGAAAGTTTTAGAAGCATTAATATAAGGGGTGGAAATTAAAAAGGAGGAAAAAAATATGATGATAAATCAGTGTATGTGTGTAATTGTGTGTAGTGTACTGTGTGTGTAGAGGGCTAACGCATGCATCTGCCTCCTTGTGCGCCTGTTTGTGTGTTTTGCGGATGTGGGAGTAGAATGAGGAGGGGGTTGTCTGCTGTTGATGTGCAAATGTGCATCATATTGAAGGGCTGTGAATGGGGAGGTGTGACGTAAAAAGGGACCCGAACGCAGGTGCTTATCTCCAGGCTGTCAAAGGCACAGTATGTCATATTCCTGGGGACTACCTTTCAAAGACACAGCACCAGCTCGGCCATCAAGCGACTGGGGGAAAATCAAACTTTCTGGATCATAGAAGTAGGTTTGTGTCAAATTATTTTCTATAATAATAATGTAGTGGTTATGCTGGTGTTGGTGGTCAGTTGTTTTTGTCATTGACATCAATCGTAGACTGTGAGTGCATGTGAAAGACGAGCGTTTTTTATCCTCTTGATGTTTGACTCTGTCATATGACTTCATAAAAAGGTGTTAGGGCTATGTACCGTATATGACTGTTTTACAGTTAACGCACATGCTTAAAGCTGTTTGACAGTTGAACTACTAATGTGTTAAAAATGAGTTTGCTTTGACTAGTTTTATGATATGAATACAAAAATAATAGAAATTGTGCACTTCAAGAAAGTATTGTTCTGCTAAATACAGGATGGTTGCCATGACAAGGTTCTGTGTTCTTAGAAAACCTTGCTGGGAACAGAGTGCAGCTTCTGCTCACGTCTCCGACTGTTAGAGAGGAGATTATATGGCTCAAACTGTTTTTTAAGAAGTATGACCTATTTTTTATCATCCAGATAACATTAGATGCTGTCTACACAAATACTGTGTGTTTAATTTAGCTAGAGTATAAGCTAAGGTCTTAGAAGAACACATGTTAGTATTGTGTGTAGAGACAAAGCATTGTCAGGTTGTGCTGGACGGCTTTCGCAGTGACAGCTGTACACACGACTATCGAGCCGTAACGCACTTCAACTTTGACTTAGCCTTCCAGTAACATGGGAGTTTGTCGTTGAAACCGTTTCTTACATTTTGTTTTAGGCTTTAGACTCAGCCTATGTACAGCAGGACTTCATATGACGGTAACCTAAGACAAAAGTTGAATGAATGTTTGTTGGAATCCTGTTGTATTCTAAATGTTGTATTATAGTCGGTAACATTGAGACTTTGCGGTGGCATACATGGTCCATACCTTACACTTGGACAAATTCTGAAGAGACACAGTACTCCAAGGTCTCCAGGGAAACTGTTGATTTAGTGGGAAGGATGGATGTTGCAGAAGTTGATCATTTACTGGTAACTATCAATAGACTTCGGACTGTGCCTTGGAAGGGCAAAGCTAAGAGAATATTTTAAGGGATAATTTGGAAAATGAATGCATTTTTCGTAACATACTGTAGGTAGGGATTTTATCATGACAACTGGTGGGTTGATAAGTGAGTTGTGTATTGAGAAACACACAACTAGTGCAGCTCAGGATTTTTTTCCAGGCCTTTGCATAGTACACATGATTAAATTAACATACAGGCGTAACGTGTTGTGCGGGTAAGAAGACTTTAATTGGATTAAAATCCTTAAAGTAGTCAGTAAATTCGTGTCAGCTTCTTTTTTAAGATGTAAAAATGTGTATATTTGTTTGTGTAGTTTTCTATTTGCACCTTACCTTGTTTTGTTAAGCTTAAGTAAGCATGCAGAATAAAAAAAAACATTCCAGCTTGTCATTTAAACAGCATGTTCTTGTTGGAACAGTTTAGAACAGACCTCGCAAATATTACATTTTGGGTCCTGTTATTGAAAAAAACATACTAAATAAAACAAACAACAAAATGACCTATTTATCAACTCCCAAATCCCTGAATCCCATTTGACCTGTGATATTTTAAAAAGGCAATGTGGTATACAGACCATTACGCCATGTCATATATAATTATTATTTTCAAGTTAGGTATGTAATAACTGAGACAAACCACTGAGGCCATGATCATATAGTCACTCTTTACATGCTCTTGTAATACCACAGTTACAAAGATGCCGGATGATATGGTATTGTAGTGTAAACAGTAATCTCCCCTCTACACTCTTGCTGTACTTTATGAAGCCCCCTTCCTGCTCCAAGCAAGTCAGTTGCTACATAATAGGGTAATGTTAGATCTGCCTGCACTCCTGTATGACAACAGGAGCTGTCCATGGTACCTGGAGTAAAGACTTTGTTGTCCAGAGGGGGAGGTGAAATGACAAACTCCACTGCTGCATGTCGTTTTTTTCTTTGTGAAAAGCTTGCTAAGTTGAGTTCTATGACGATACATTGATTGTTCTATGGGATATAAAGTGCCCTCCTGTGACTTGTTAACTTTGTCACTTTGCACTCAACAAATCTCTCCATAACTCAACAAATAGATTCAAATAGTTATTCAAGACAAGAGCACATTTTACCTTTCAAAAATTAGATTGAAGAGCAAGTCAAATTTAGAGAAAGTAACGGTTGAGCATTGTGAAACACTGCAAGCAGAAAATAGTTACAGTAGAAAATTATTGCAGAAAATGCTCAGCGTTCAGTGTCCATCCAACATATATTTTGTTACCTGTTTTTCCCCACTCAAACTTCACTTAGTTAATCCTTGAAAATGAATTATGTGGATTTAATTCAGCAAGGTTTCAGAAATGTTCCATCTGCTGTTGAGCAGCTGGTGAAAGGATAAATGTAATTAATTACTTAACTTTTGAACAGAATTCCACAAAAACTGTGCTGTTCGTGTATGATTGGGAATGAATTTGAAATCCCAAATGTACAACAGCAGAATGTATTTGTTATAACAATGCTGAATTAACCTTTTTGCTGCATGTGGTTGGTTTTAGGCCAAACTGATATTCAACCCCAAATTGTATTTTTCATGCCTTCAGAAAGTATTCATACCCCTTCACTTATTCCACATTTAGTTTTCTTACAGCCTGAATTCAAAATTGATTAAATAGATTATTTTTCACACCCATCTAAACACAATACTCCAGAAAGAAAAAGTGAAAACCTGTTTTTAGACATTTTTGCAAATGTATTGAAAATGAAATACAGATATATCTCATTTACATAAGTATTCACACGCCTGAGTCAATACATGTTAGAACCACCTTTGGCAGCGATTACAGCTGTGAGTCTTTCTGGGTAAGCCTCTAAGTGCTTTGCACACCTGCATTGTACAATATTTGCACATTATTATTTTTAAATTATTCAAGCTATATCAAGTTGGTTGTTGATCATTGCTAGACAGCCATTTTCAAGTCTTGCCATAGATTGTAATGCCGATTTAAGTCAAAACTGTTACTAGGCCACCTCACAACATTCAATGTCGTCTTGGTAAGCAACTTCAGTGTATATTTGACCTTTTAGATTATTGTCCTGCTGAAAGGTGAATTTGTCTCCCAATATCTGCAGACTTAACCAGGTTTTAACCAGGTTTTCCTCTAGGATTTTGCCTGTGCTTGGCTCTATTCCATTTATTTTATCCCCCCAAAACTCCATAGTCCTTGCAGATGACAAGCATACTCCTAACATGATGCAGCCACCACCATGCTTGAAAATATGAAGAGTGGTACTCAACAAGGTGATGTGTTGGATTTGCCCCAAACATAACGCTTTGTGTTCAGGACATAAATTTTATTTCTTTGCCACATTATTTCCAGTTTTACTTTAGTGCCTAATTGCAAACTGGATGCATGTTTTGGAGAAGAAAAAATTCTGTACAGGTTTCATTCTTTTCACTCTTTCATTTAGGTTAGTATTGTGGAGGAACTGCAATGTTGTTTATCCATCCTCAGTCTTCTCATATCACAGCCATTAAACTCTGTAACTGTTTTAAAGTCACCATTGGCCTCATGGTGAAATCCCTGAGCGGTTTCCCTTCTCTCCGGCAACTGAGTTAGGAAGGACGCCTGTATCTTTGTAGTGACACAGTGTATTGATGCACCATCCAAAGTTTAATTAATAACTTCACCATGCTCAAAGGGATATTCAATGTCTGCTTTTTTATTTTTACCCCTCTACCAATACTGTAGGTGCCCTTTACGAGGCATTGGAAAGCCTCCTTGGTCTTGTGGTAGAATCTGTGTTTGAAATTCACTGCTCGACTGAGGGACCTTACACATAATTGTATGTGTGGGGTACAGAGATGAGGTAGTCATTCATAAATAATGTTAAACACTATCATTGCACACAGAGCAAGTCCATGCAACTTATTAAGACTTGTTAAGAACATTTTCTTCCTGAACTTATTTAGGCTTTCCACAAGAAAGGGGTTGAATACTTATTGACTCAAGACATTTCAGATTTCAATTTTTACTAACTGTTAAAAATTTCAAAAAAACATAATTCCATTTTGACATTATGGGGTATTGTGTGTAGGTCAGTGCCACAAAATCTCAAATGAATCCCCTTTAAATTCAGGCTGTAACACAACAAAATGTGGAAAAAGTAAATGGGTGTGAATACTTTTTGAAGGCACTGCATCTGTTTTATTGTCATCTAGGTCTTCTTATAGATCTATATATATAGGATTTCAGCCAATATGATGTTTAGTAACCCATATTTGTGCTTTGGCTATATCAAATTAATATAAAACCCACAATGGGTTAAGTATATATAATGGATTCTGTATAATGATAAAGCAGTAATCCTGTGAAGATCAATGTACTTAAGGCTATATATGTTTGAAATGCTCTTGTGGATCTGAGTGGGATAAACTATACATTTATTCCTGGCTGTGAAGTAGCAGTTGTTAGATATTTCCTGATGCGGACTATGAGATAAGTATTTAGTGATAAATACGGAATATTGAAATACTATATAAAACTTTGATATTATAAATGTTGTATAACCTAACTCAGATCATTTGATATATTTATATATGATCTATCTATAAATAAATTCACTGAAAAGTGAACAGGTAGTATTATTTTTAAAAGAGAATAAATGTAAAATGTATCGTTTTTCATGAGTGGTTTTGCATGCTTGACATGTTGGAGCTATAAGCGATGTCCCTAATTAAAATTACATGGGATTTGTTTCCGCTCTTTTTTATTTAAAATATATTTTAACATTACCTTGATTGTAATGTTACCTCATTGGCTGCGGTTTTGTTTGTTGGCCTAACTATAAAGGATCTGCTTGTACCCTTGTGGGTTGGGAAGAATTAGGATTTATGAATTTATTTCCTCTGTTGTATTGTTTAAACAGCTTTGGTTTAGTTTTGATCCCTTCCTCTTGCCTTTGAGGCTGTTCCACGGTGTCAGCTGTTGACTGATAGTAAGAGAACTGCCTCACAGTGTGAATGAAAGAAAACTAGCGGTTGGTAAACACTGATAAGGGCTAAATGGAAAGCGGTCAGGCAGAGATAGTTCTGTGGGAGCCCAGATTGTGTGCGGTCTGTTAAAATGAGATTCTGAGCCTGTCCTTTTTATTCTTACCCCCTTCCCTCCCCTGTTCTGTGTTTGTCTGGAAAATCTCCAGTGACCCTGCACGGCAGTCCCAGGCACTATTCTCTTTTTGTGTTTTGTTTTGCTTTCTAACAAGGGTCAAGTTGGCCAATAGACATGTCCCTGATGCTTATAGACAGCTGTCATGACTGCAAGTACTTACAATAATTCATTTTGCAAGGAATTATAGGTCTGCTGCTCTAGAAACACCGCATCAGTGAAATCGCAAAGAGATTAGTAAGATGTGTAGGACATTATCAAAAATGTCCAGCCTTTTTGTCTGTTTGACAATTTATTGTCTTATGGTTTCACATCATATTTCTTAAAAAAAAAACATGTCAATGATTCGTAAGCTACTTGAGAATTAAAGGTTTTGGACTCAATTTAAATTTGAATCAAAATTGAATGTTGTAACAGGTTATACAGCCATTATATAAACAAACTAAAGCACAGTTACAAAGATACTGTACATAGATACATTGCATAGATCTATGGACACATACATAGATCATGTATAAAGATAGCTACATAAATCTATAGATACATACACAGATCTATACATAGATACACATAGATCCATACAGTACATGCACACATACATACATACTATACATATTTAAATATGCTGAACTTCATAAACATAGAATTATTATGATATGTCTCTAAATACATAAAACCATGTCACGATATGATCGTTTAAACCAGAAATTGTCTACCTCACACCTAAAACTGAATATCTACCACACAATGTTTTATTCAATCCTTTTTTTAGGGGCAATCTGTTCATTCTTTTGGTCATTGATTTTTGGGGGGGATTCCATCTTTTATGTGATTAAAAAGACCTTCAGAGGTCTTACCTTGAGGGTCACCATGTGGTGTATTTACACAGAAAATAATTCAGCCCATTGTAGCCTGCCAGCTAATGAGATTGGTTGTTAAGTGAATGACACAAAGGCTACAAAAAAAGCTTAGCTGCTCCGTTGAATATCACAGTGTCCCCGCACACACACACACACACACACACACCACGCGGCAGCGTCACACTGGACTAGCCTGGCTACCCACCCACCCCACTCCGATTTCCTTCTACACCATCACCTCCTTGATGTTACTATGAAAGGCAAAACAAAGGCTAAAAGGGGCATGGTAAGTCAGGCTAACAATTCTGTCCTGTCGGAAATGTTCGTGTCTGTGTGTCTGTGTATCTACGTGTGAGAGTATGAGTGAGTGAGTGAGTATATCTGTGTCTGTTTTGTGAATGCAGAGCTTTCAGTTTCAGAGTAAATAATGCTCTCAACAGATTAGTAGATTGATGAAAGGTTAGCGTAGCTCCTTAGGAGGCTTTCACTTCCAGACATTTTGGCTAATGTGATAGAGGACGAGACCCAGCTACCACATTAAGTTGAGACCGTTTCCTCTCCTTGCTTGCTTCCTTACTGTGACTTGACACGCTAGGAACCCCCTCCATTACATGATGGTAGTTTCTTCGTGACTCCTCTGGTCAAACTCAAGTGTGCTTTCAGTCTTTTAGAGCGCTGTCCAAGTGCTGAAAAGAAAAGTTTTATAGGTTGTTTTAAAGGAGACATGGTAGTGTATTTCAGTGCATTCTTTTTGGCTATTTCTTAATATAACAAAGTTACTAAATATCTGTCTGTGTATTCAGTTCATGTCCATAAAGTTTTTTTTTCTGACTTAAACTTATTTCTGTCTTAGAGTTTGTCCTATGCTCGCGGGACAGTAGCAGTAGTATTCTCTACAGTTTTAGGTTGGCTTACATATATGTCAGTATATTATGTATTCTACATCATTTAAGTGTATCAAAATATCATGCACGGCCGGCAGACTGCAAAGTGGGTTAAAGTCCATCTTTTTTATTAAACCCTGGAGTTAAGTCAAATTTACATTTGTTAAAGATTATTCATTTTATTGATGCATATAATCATAATCATGGACCATCTGCTGATCTGGCAAGCTCGGTCCAAACTCTAAAACAGCCTTGCTAACCTTTTAAGTACAAAATACTATAGTCAGGGCTTAACTCTTCCATCCCAGAAGTGTGTGTGTGTTGGAGGAGATTGTATAGATGTTGGATAATACTTCATTCAGATGCGCTAGGGCTGCTCCAGACATATTTTTTATATGACGATCGCTTCGATAACCATGATATTAAGCATGATAAACTGTAAAAACAGCCTGGCTAACAGTACACATTGCCAACTTGTATACTTTGACTGCACCACACACCGAATGTGTACAATGCCATAGTTACAGGCATTTAACTGTATGGAGGTATTGTAGTAATTCCTGGTTTTGAACAATATTTGTAAAATGGTCAATGGAAACTATTGTATTCATTTTCCCCATTAGAATAACTAAATTGCTTTTATAAGCATTATTGCATTTTTCTAGCAAAATAAGGATTTTACAATAAGGCATCTCCATAAGGCATACAATACTTTTAATGTACTACTCATTCCAAACAAAGCTTATGCAGACTGAGAATTCATATGCCAGAGGTAAATCCGAGTTAACACGGAATTATACTGGCATGAGTTAAAGGACTAGAGTTTGTAATCCAGGTGGCCAGGGGATCACACAGTGGCAAAAATCACTTAAAACTCCCCCAACATCCTGAGCCACGGAGCTCAGTGAGCTGGGAGATTTTTCAGAATTGATGACAGCACAGCTATATCAGAGAGTAGAGCTGAACACACACAAACGGTGTGTGTGTGTGCATGTGTGTGCGTCTGTCCACCTGCGCATGTGTATGTGGGTTGTGTCTGTATTTATTGGGAAAGTGTACTTTATAAATGTATATACTCACTTAGTAAGAGTTGGAGCCAGATAACATTAGACCTTGACAGATTGGTATTATCCCCATTTGACAGGGTAAGTGGTTAGTATTCTGCATGAACATAAATACATGTTTGGAGCTGAAAGTAAAGGATAATGGCCTCTATTTTAACAGCCGTTGACTCCACCTCTTCATTAGTAAAGTGACCAAGTGGTTATTGGAAAAACTTTCAGTTTTCCCAGTTGGCTCTTTTTTGGGCTCCATATCCAGAACATTGTTGGATGTGAGTGGCAGTGCAGGATGAGAAGACATGGATAGAGTTTGTGTGGTTGTGTGTGTGTGTGTCTATTCGCGTATACATATGTGTATGCATGTTTGTGTGTTTTGAGTATATGTGTGTGTGATTGTGTATGTGTGGAGGACAGGACAGGGCAGGACAGAGGAGCAGAGATAGAGTGGAGTTGTTTAATGACAGGAACAGCTGACTCATTTAGAGAGAGCAGTGAAAGGTAATTAACCCTGGGAAAACTACAGCTGCCATGCGAGCTGTTCACTTCAGCGCAATCTGATTAGGAATCAGGCTACAGCACTGCCTGGCTTCTTTCAGACACACACACACACTGTGTACAGTGTGTGTGTTTGTGGATGGTGTGGATGCATGTGTGTATAGGGTGCGTGTGTGTGTGTGTATGTGTGTGTGTGTGTACTATGTAAACTTTTCCCTTAAACCCTGAGGCCTCTAGACATGGGAGACCTGCCTTTTGTGGCAATGGGGATTAGCTTGAACGGTTACTACGTTTCTCCAAATTGCAGACCACCTGGTAGCATTCAGGCAACCCTCCTGCGTGAAAAGGGTCTCCTTGGGCAGGAACAATGGCCAGGATTACTTTGTAGTGATGACAGACACCCGGGCTGGAACTTCTTTCCCCCCAAACACCTGTCAATGAATTAGTCTGTGTTAGTGTTTTGAAAAATCTATCTTCACTGATGATTTCAAAGATGCAAGCTAATATAACATATGTGTTAATGGATTGTGCCTTGGAAAAGAAACGTAAATGGATACAATCCTGTAATGTAGGATACATTTAATTTGGAGTATTATTTATCTTGGTAGTTATAGCTAGCATGGTAGCCAACCATTCCACAAAACAAAGCAATCTGCTGTTTTTTAATTTTCCACATTTCTGTTCTGATTCAGATTGATATTTGATAATTGCAAATCATCTAAAAAGGCATATTTCATAGAGTAACATAACTACAAAGGTGCCCCAAATGTAGTAAAAAAAACCCAGCTGAAATTGGCTCTCTGATGGCGAAAGAAGAACCACTCTGGACTTTGTGCCATGATGACTGTGTGGTCCTGGTCCAGATTAGCTCAATTGAGAAGGGAAAGCTTTGGGATGACTTTGGAAAGCGTTTACAAGATTTATAAATCACCTCAGCGCAGGTGTCACCGTCTGACTCTTTTATGGGGTGCCTTGCTAGCTGGCTCCAATAACGAGTTTCCCCTGTAGTTATGCCATCATGACAAATCATTGAAGCAATAGTGGCGGGCCAGCCAGGCTCCTAATTGTCTGTTAAAAATTCTGGGGAGCCTCACTCTCTTTATTGAAGCTTCTCAGTCTTGGGGAAGTGATAAGAAAGAAGCCAATTTTGTATAAAAGTACTAATTTGGCATTAGACACAAACACTTTGCTTAGCGGCCAAGATGGCTGCATGAGAGACTGTTATGTCTGAAGTCACAGTTGTCTTCAAGATTTCGTCTCAGTGTCTTTTGGAAGTCTGGAAGTGCCCCTCTATGAGGAAATTGATGTGGAAAAAGTGAAAGTCCGCTGATCAGAAGATATTCTGTCTCCCTTTTACTGTATTTATGTGAATGGATTGGTGTTCTACAATTTACAATTGGCGATTGTTCATACGGTTTCTCTTCTTTCTCTCTCTCTCTCTCTCTCTCTCTCTCTCTCTCTCTCTCTCTCTCTCTCATTGAATGTATATTACATTATCAATGCTGAAATAGTGGGGAATTAGGCAAGTCAGGTATGGCTTCTTCCATAAAGATGTAGGATCTGCATTTGATCGCTCTTTTATTGCTGAGAATTGTCCTCCACAGCAGAAAATGCTAACTTGTTGTGTATTTGAGTTTTAAAAAGGCTCCTAAAGTTTGTCATTTCTATCTCTGAAGTTTCAGACTTGATTTGCACAAACAAAAAATGTATCAACCCCTACAAATATGTATATTGATTATATTATACATAATAATTCACATTTCCTGTTGCTGCAGGATTATTTTCCTGCTGGAGCAAACTGGCTGAAACTAATATCCTGCATTTGTACCTTACATGTACCTGGCTTAGCTTCTTTATCCTACTTGCTGTCACTGTCACAGTTTTCTCTACTGTTTAGACTTTTACTACTTTCTACATTCTCCTGTCATCTTGTAATGGAATTGAATATACCATCATTTCAATGGAAGAGGTATACTGTGAGGGTTTTTGATGAGATGAGTTGGGGGCATTGCAAAGACCACTACTGTGTATGAAACTTCGAACTTCTATAGTCCTTAAGACAAGTTTCATTAAAATTGCAGGTGTTGTCACAGAGGTGTTTCTCACGAGGATTTTTTTTTTTTAGATCAATCATATCTTTATTGATTCTGAATCCTAAGAAAGTCACCAATAATTAAACAACTCGGAACCCATTTGGTAATATGGAACGAATATGAGATACTGTATATTACATTTTATAGAAACATTACTCTATTTCTCTCAAGAGTTTATAAAACGCATCTGTATGAAATCTAAAAGAGAATGTCCCCATCATTCTAAAGCCCGGCTTTGATATGAATAGGAAAATCAGAGACCCCCCTTCCTCTCTTTCACCCTCCCCCTCCTAAAACGTCTCTTAGCTATTATTCTAATGTCCAGCTGCTAGCTTTTTAGGCAGAGGGCATCTGATGGCTGCCTGGTCACAGCACTGCAAATAGCAAATCCTTTTTTCAAAAACTTGTTTATCAAAATAGTCTCTGAGCAAGGCTTGATTAACTCACTATGAATTCATTTGCATGTCAATGAAAGGTGGTGAAAGGAGTTCTGTGTTCCTTACCATCATATAACGTTTCAATTTGGCTCTCCACTGACAAGGTTTATATCACTGTCTGCACACAAGTGACCACCATTATTGTAAAGCGTACCTTTTTTGTTAAAAAAAACACTTTACATATTGCTGATTCAAAGCACAGTGGAGGATAACAAAAAGCCATGTTACATGTACAATTATGATCAGTTTGCCGTATACACGTAGACATTCATTACAAGGAAATATTAAAGTAAATTGTGATATCTCTTGCCGTTTGCTCTTTATTATGCAGAAAAAGAAAACACTTAGCATGTAAAATGAATGTGACATTTTTTCCGGGGATAAACTATAATCACAGAAGTTACACCGCACATTTCGCCTTTTTTTCTCCTTCCCATAGATCAGAGTGTAATTGCCAGTAATCAGGTCTGTTTGCTGCTGATAAAACCACTCTGAATGCGATGAACCCTCTTTGTGTGATGACTCAATTATGCCAGAAGTGGCTCATCAAACCTGGCCCATCAGCTGCTTTAATAAATAAGGAGGAAAACTTGCTGCAGGCGCATTATAATTCCATTCATTCCATAATTAAATCCATTCCAGTTTTAACCCTTCATTCGTATAGTCTGCCTCTGGAAGAGGAAACAAAAACAGGAGGGGGGGGGGGACTGAACAGACAGTGACCTTGCGCAGAGCATCTACCCATCCCCATAATTCAAAATGATACTGCTGAAGAAAGGTTAAGAGAAAATGCTCAGCGAGGAGAAAAAGGATAGGTATCAGTTCAGATAGAGCTCTCTTTCGTTATTTATGCATTGTTTCCACACACAGCTTTAGACAGTAATTATGTTAAAAGTGTAATCTAATCATAACAGTTGGTTGGGTGAGTGTTAGGGAGCTGACATTTAAAAAATCTTATTTGGTGTAATCTCATTTGCCTAGCTATCATCTTGCCTCTGCCCCAATCTAAAGGAAATGTAAACAATGTAATTCATTTTCATGGTCTTTGAAATATTACTTGCACAACTGTAACGATTTATTGGTTTTTAAATGAAGTGCCGCCAGTGCCATTGACTTAGTTTTACTTTATCACAATAGTGCCTATGTTAATTACACGAGGGTGTCCCAAGTGCAGGGATAAGCTGGGAACAAGGGGACATTTCAATGACTCAAGGTCAATGATGATGATAATTATACTCATGAATATCCCTATTAGTTGGATCCGTAGCAGTACAGCAGTTGTTGGGATGGGTCAAAATAGTAACAACACCACTTGTATAGATGGCGACGTGCAGGTGTACCGTTAGTGTCTTAGTAATCAACCACAATAGTAGTAGTCCTAGTCGTAGTAGGAGTAGTAGTTATTGTAGATAGTAGCATAAGTGGCAACAGTGGTGGTTTCTTCAATATCAACAATATGCGAAAAACTGCATTACCTTGTCAATGGCTAACCTTTTGAAGTTGAATTCAAGCAAATAACCTCATATCTGTAATCATATGTATATTTCCCACTTGTAGTATGTACAGCTATGGTGAACAATAATTGTGAACAATATTGGCTTGATTGCATGTATGTTATATTATTCACCTCCCTTTGTATTAGAGCAGGGGGAAACCACAGTTGGATCCTAAGTAACATATCCAATGGATAAGCGGTCCCCATTCAACCCCTCTCCTAACAGTGTATGAGGCCATGGTTATTCATGACTGCTTGGACTGAGAAACCCTCTCCTCTCCCAGTCCCAGTCCCAGTCAGTCAGTCCCATTCTCTCCTCTCCTCTGTGGTGGGAAAGGTAGCAGATGGGGTTAGGATGGGGATTGGGCTGGGCCCAAGGACAGCAAGCAAAGCAGCCAGATTAGCACATAGAGAATCACATAGAAACCCTGAGCATCAGGCATTAGGCAACTCAGTATCCCCAGAGAAATCTGCCCCACACATGGGCAAATAGTCCTCCGAGAGCAAGACGTTATTTGTCTATTTTTGTTGGGGGGGCAGGAATATGATTCAGAAGATGACAAACCCACCGGCCTGCCTCAAATAGTAGTGAGTCTCTTTTTTCTTATGCTAATGACTCTCAGAGTCCCCCCTTTTGTTTTCCAGAGGGGAAATGCTCTGAGTGCTATAATTAAGATGATGTTTTCTGTTTTTCCTTTTTTTTTTTTCAAAGCTAACAGAAATAAATAATTCTGGTAATAAGATCTGTGAAGTGAAGAGGCTTAATGTACTCATTGTGTTCATCCTTGTTTTCCCTCTTGGATGTTTTGTATTAATTAGACTGCGCTCAATCTCTGTCAAGCAATCAATTTGCATCTTGTTCCTCATGCTACAATGTGAGGTATTATCATGTTTCCTGCTCCCCACCATCTCAGACTGACTGCAGGTTACTCACCATGTATGTCTATCATGACCAGAAACCTTTAGCTAGCAGTGAGGCTTGGAATACTATGATCGTTATCGGTAATTCATTATTCATTATAAACTGGGTGGTTCGAGCCCTGAATGCTGATTGGCTGACATCCGTGGTATATCAGACTGTATACCACATGTATGACAAAACATTTATATTTACTGCTCTAATTACTTTTTTAACCAGTTTATAATAGCAATAAGGCACCTCTGGGGTTTGTGATGTATGGCCAATATACCACTACTAAGGGCTGTGTCCAGGCACTCTGTGTTGCGTCGTGCGTAAGAACAGCCCTTAGCCATTGTGAATTGGCCTTATACCACACCCCTCATGCCTTATTGCTTAATTATATTATGGTGAGTTGATACTATACAAAATTTAAAATATTGCATTTCGGTGAGATAACTCACAACAGTTCTAAAGTTGTATCTTTCCACTCCACTTTTTATTTTTTCCTTTTATTTATTTATTTTGCATTAAAGATATATATAAACTGGGTGGTTTGAGCCCTGAATGCTCCGCTTTGCGTTGTGCCTAAGAACAGCCCTTAGCCGTGGTATATTGGCCATATACCACACCCCCACGTGCCTTATTGCTTAAATATATATATATTTGTTTTTACAGAGAATGAATTTCTCACTCACATCCTGAAACAAGTCAACAATTGTGCACACATCAACCAAGGTGGACTGCGTGGACCTTGCAGCACATCGTATATATTGCCCCGAAAACTGCAAACAAAGGTAGGCCTAATAATATATTTGTATATATACTAAACAAAAATATAATCGCAACATGCAACAATTTCAAAGATTTTACAGTTCATGTAAGGAAATCAGTCATTTGAAATAAATGAATTAGGTCCTAATCTATGGATTTCACATGACTGGGCAGGGGCACAGTCATTGGTGGGCCTGAGAGGGCTTAGGCCAATCAGAATGAGTTTTTCCCCACAAAAGGGTTTTGTTACAGACAGAAATACTCCCCCCCATTCCTAGATGATCCTGCAGGTGATGAAGCTGGATGTGGAGGTCCTGGGCTGGCATGGTTATACGTGGTCGGTTGGACTTACTGCAGAATTCTCCAAAACTACATTGGAGGCAGCTTATGGTAGAGAAATTATGATTAAATTATCCGGCAACAGCTCTGGTGGACATTCCTGCAGTCAGATTGCCAATTGCACGAGACATCTGTGGCATTGTGTGACAAAAATGGACTTATTTTGCCCCCAGCACAAGGTGCACCTGTGTAATGATTCTGCTTTTTAATCATCTTCTTGATATACCACACCTATCAGGTGGATGGATTATCTTGGCTAAGGAGAAATGCTCACTAGCAGGGATGTAAACAAATTTGTGCACAACATTTGAGAGACATGCTTTTTGTGCGTTTGGAAATTTTCGGGGATATTTTTATTTCAGCTCATTAAACATGGGCCCATCACTTTACATGTTGCGTTTACATTTTTATTCAGTATATATTTTCTAGTAATAGGTTCAGGTAACAAACATTTGGATATTATAGCATGCTGCTCGTGGATGCCCTCCACAATCAAGTTGAAATCGAGAGCTAAATCCATTGTCCTGAAAAAAAACAACATATTTTACCAATTCACTTTACCTGTGAACAGATATAGTTGTGTATTTCAAAGGCTAATGGAAGTGGTAGCCAGGATGTTTTGGATGAGCAGTTTAACAGTGTCATGTCAACGCCCTTTTGACCCTTTCAACGCCCTTTTGACTCAGATATTGTTTTACATATGCAGGGATGTGTAGCTAGCTTCGCTGAGTGTGCTGCTTTGTTGTTATACCACAGCACTTAACTAACAAGTAATGTATCTTACTTTAGGTTGAATGTAGGTTAAAGGTTACCATGCCTCCCAGTTTACGAGTCCAAATTGGATGGCTAAACCATAACAATGTTCGGACAGCTTTGTTTAAGGATAGCCTCTTTAAAAATACTTTGATCATGCTGTCAACAGTGAAGAAACGGGACATATTTTGTATTGACCAATGACCACCAAAGAGACATCATAATGTATAATGTCATATAGTTCTGTGGCGTGTCAGGAATATATGACACAAACAAATCACAGCCTGAGAGTGTAGTAAATATTAAATACAAACAGGCCCTTATTTGAATAGCATCTATCTATTTGTACTGCCTGTGTAAATACTCTTTGAACATAATGCGTTCTCTCCCTGTCTGCACAGGTTTTCTACTTGTCTGTCATACCCTTAAACATCTACTGGAGCTGCTCCATTACTAAACTTCCGATTCCTCTTCTGCAGAATTAGATACAGCTATACAGCTTAGAGTTTAAGGACCAACGATAGCCATCGTCAAATGGGTGTCAAAAGCACATCCTCTATATACCCTCTCAGAACCTTTGTGCTGCTCATGAAGCAGAAACTATAATACCTGAACATGAAAGGTTCGATCGGTTCCTTCGTCTCCCCTCAGATAATACATGACGTTTAATAGATACAGGCATTTGAAGGAGTACAGTACATCATTGAACACTCTCACAAACATATTGAGAGTATTTGTAAAAGAATGATCTACTGACAAATTATCAGTGAAATACTGTATGTACTCCTCAGTGTCAGAACCAAGGTCATCAGGGATCTAATAAAGATAGGAGCATTAGTATGTGCAATACTTGTTACCATAACGCTTTAGTATTTTCATAAAACATGATATTGTGGCTTCACTTGTAAGAAAGAGGAATCTAAATGTGTCATGTACAGAGCATAAAAAAGGCATTAAATGTTCTGGTACAAGAGGTTATATCATGAAATATTGTTTAAAACAAGAATATTTACATAATGGGAGTGTTGCTTCACAAAAGTACAGAGGTACATCATTTGTAAATATTTGTCAACATGTGAAATTAATACAGCAATTACGCTATCTGAATTTGAAATGTATTTGTTTTATTGTAGACATTGTAGCACATACACAGTATCTATAAATGCTAACAAAATGAGTGAGTTGTCTGTCTGCATGTGTGTGTCTGTTTGGAAAAAGTGTAATGAACTAATCAGGTACATTAGTTGTTACAGAATGTCATCTATAGTGTTTGGGTAGTTGTTTGTTTCAATAGGGCCCAAGTAATCAAAAGTAATGAACCTATTATGAGCGGGTCCTCCGAGGGCCTGGCGTGGCATTAAGAGTGTGGCACATAAAAGGTTTATTAAAGGAAATTAAGGTTCATCACTGCCACACCTGCTCCCCTATTATAAATGTATGACAGGTCAGTGCCTTCAATCACAACAGCAAACCAGAGAGAGGAGTCATGTTTCCCATTACCAGGAAAAGTAACAGCGTATCCTGTGACTCACAGATTTCACTGGCCTGTGACCACTATACACCGCCATCAGCCAGGAATAATTACGTTTAATAGGTTTTATTTGGGATCCACGCGTATGGTGGCGAGGGAGAGTGGATGGGTTTTAACAACTATTTTGGTCCAAACACACTACTGTCTGTCTGTATGCTACCACCTGCACTTTAATGTCATTATTTTGCATTATTACGTTTTTCCCACCTCAAAGTTTTTTTGTTTTGTTTTAACTTCACCTTAGCTTGGTATTTTGCTTTTACATGCTACATGTGTTTTCGTGACTCTACACCGATTAAATGCCACAGATAATTTGCACGTAACTACATCAATGTTCTGGGAAATATAGGCTATTGTTGATAGGAACGGTCAAAATCATTTCAAATAAACTTCAACCACTGACGTCAAGGGCTCTCAAACATTAAATGGATCCAGCATCTGCTGATAAAATGTTAACATCATTATTTCAGTCCCAGTTGTCAATATTTACAGAATCTGTATTTGGACAGAAACGAGTGTTACATGCATAATGATACATAGTGTGTTCTTTATTTACAGATGGATTCAGAAGGAGAGGATAACACACTTCAAACATGCAACGGTGGCAAAGGTGAGTAGCTTCAACAACTCTTGCCATGTTCAGGCAAGCACATCAATAGCAGTAACCGAGCGCTTCAGCTATTCACACATATTCCACTTATATAGCTCTGGGGTCTAGGGGGATATCAGTTCAACAATCCAACTTTACAACAGTCAGTTCTACGAATTATCTTACCAATTTGAAGAGCACTGCATTGCCATTACATTACTCAGATGGAGAATTACTTCAACAAATTGGAACGGTGGCTCAAATTAGTTAAGGAGTGCATATATATAGTGTGATTGAAAACCTCTAGACAGGCGATGCCATTATGCTAGTTTTCCAAGCCTCTGAAGTCTGGTCGGTGGCACCAGAGCCATTACTACATCTGGGAAATGTATTATGGAATTGTGCTTCATGGGAATACAGTGGACCTCTGAATGAGATTTGCATCTGTGGTGCATGGCCCTCTGGGAAAATCGATTTGCCTTTTCAGATCATGTTGTCAAAGCTGTCAGGAGGATGATCTACAGTGGATTGTGGGAGAGGATTTGTTCTCAATATAAAGGGAATCTTTGAGATAATTTTGTTCATATTAGAAAGCTTTTTTTATATAAAATAGTACAACATTTAAATATAGCAACACTTGTATTTTTTTTTTTACAAGCAACACTAACTCTTTTTTATTGATACTCTGCTATACTACACTCCAAATTCATGCTAGGTGAACACCCCACTATCATGAGTGTACAGTAGTAGGCCACAGTGTTCCTTCCCAACTGGTTATCCAAAAGGCGGAGCTACTAGATCAGTAGCCTTGATCAGGATTTTGGTTCCCATGTAGACAGATGCAGAGCCTGAGTCACTCCACAGAGGAAATGTGAACATGACTATTTACCTGACGTACCTTTGCTTCTGCTTCTGTTTACAGTTCCAGTTGAATGCATCACCCAGGCTCCCGGGTAAGGGTTCATGACCTCTATTTGAAAATAAACTCTTACAGATATCCTTTAACTCACCCCAGGTTTCTATGTCCTTACATACAGAGTGAAATAGGCATCCTTTGTTAGTAGATGTGGTATGCTGGCTATGCTCTTATCTTGATAATAACGGTTATAATTACATGTGTCCTTGTAGCTCCTCTGGTTCTACATACATCATTTTTAATGGTATTTTGGGTGGGTTCGTTCATCATCTCAGCTAAATACAGTTTCTTCAACCTAATGTTGACCTTTTTTCACTCTAGCTACAAATGAAACTTGTACTTTCTGAGTCCCGCAAAATACAATTGGTGAATAAACTGACAATGTTACATTTTAGGTTCACTTTCAGTTCAAAGTTTTCAGATGAACCCCAGTAACGGCTATGGCACTTTGTTGACCCCGTTGCTCTTTTTATTCATCCATCCCCCCACAACAGCACATATGGGTCTATGGCTGCTAGGAAAAGACTCGCTCAGGAAGGGGTGCAGGGCGCCCCCGTCAACAAGAGAAAGTCTCTCCTGATGAGGCCCCGCCACTACAGCCCCAGCGAGGCGTGCTGCGAAGAGGAGAACGAGGACCTGGCACCGTCACAGGACAAAGAAGAGCTGAGGAACATTGACACTCCAGCAGGTAGACAGATGTCCTGTTGTTTTGTCTGTTTTGATGAACAATTGACGCTGAATTTTAAAATCCCATCTGTTGCATTCATATTTCCGTCCCTCTCTATTGCCTTTTAGGGCCCGGCATCAGCCAGACCCCATAGTCATTATGTACTGGAAGTGAAAGACGACACTGCTGGGTCTACATAAGCTGTGTCTGTCTCACATCCTCAGATTTAAGTTTTGACAGCTTATCTGTCATGATTTTTTTGGCATGGCTTTTCCCCACTTTTTTGATTTCGGACTTTTCATTTTCTTTTTGTCGGATGTGTTTGGTTTTTCAGAAAAGCCACTCAGAAATAGTTTGAAAACACTGAGAATTGAAACATTATGATCATGTTTGCTTGAGGCCCTGCTGTTTTGAATCTCATCTGTTGCTGTTTGTAAAGTTAGTTTAGTTGAGTGTAGAATATACACATCGTTGATTGATTATTAACACAAGCTGATGTTGCATATCAAAAAGAACCAGCTCCCCTTCTGAACTATGACATTGGCATTGCCTTAACATGCTCTTGTAAAACCAATTTCACTGATACAATAGAATAGAGTAAATTGGTGCTTATTTGTCAGAAGATACTAAGACCAAGCTACGTAATCAATGACATAAGGAAATATTTGTGTTTATTTCATTTAAAAACATTGTCCCCTTCCAAAAGCAAAACATTTCTATTTCCTAATTAATTGAATTTTGAGCATTTTGGCCACAATATCCGTGGTTTACACATGCATTCTCACCCACTATAATCTGCACTTATTTGGTATATTTTTAACGATGTAACTAAGCAACAAACGTAATTGTCCCCTTCGAAAGCTTTTGTTAGGCCCTCTAACACAGTCCAAATATACATAATTAGGCATAATGTCTACAGCTCATTATAGTACACATGTGGGTAGTTAAATGGACCAAGAGAGTAGCTCAATGAATTGTGCAGATTCATTGGAAATGGAATTTATTTGTTTCTGGGGTTCATATAACATTACAATTATCGTAACCCTTTTTGCACTAGCTTTGCCATCCGTTTTTTTCCCCCTCTGATAACTTTCTTTGTTCATACACCTCCCTCTCATGGTCTGTTCGCATTTCAAGCAGAGCTTTTATATGTCTGTATTTAGTCACCACTACTTTCGTTCTGCATTATAACCTTTTAATCAAGAAAAGTGTCTATTTTTTTGATCAAAATAGGGCCCTTGCCAACAGCAAGCCCTATAAAATACAGTGAACATGTATCAAAAGTCAGGCAACACAAACAAATGACTGCACATAGATCTACATACATTTGTAAATATATTTTTGTCCCAATCTGGTCTGGGGCTATTTTATGTGAAAAGATTATGACAGTTCATGTGGATGGAACAAGCAATAAGAATGTAACAGTGGGATACTGTTCATATCTGCATTTCATAACGAAAAGAGGGAAAAATAAGCCTCTCATTTGGTCGAGCCGCATTGCGTTCAACTCCAGCCAAGCTCCAACCCTGCTGCAGAGCGCCGGTAATGGCTATTCTGGAGTACAAACTGTTCACCTGTTCCAATACACAAACCACAGGAGGTATCCAAGTGCAGTCTCTTTTCCACTACACTTCTCTCACTGTGTGTCATCCATCTGGACAAAAATAAGTACTTTTTTTGTCTGCTCTGCTAATTGTAGCTAAGCATAACAGACTTTTACTCTTTGGCCAGGCTGCTATTTGCCTCTGTTTAGAAATAAATGTCTCTAACAACAAAGAGATTATTAGCCACGTTTTGCATTGCAAAATCCAGCTTGATATTTTGTGGTGTTGCATCTAGAAAGGAGTTTATTCAAGTCTATTTCATTCCACTTCTTGCTCTGTCGCTGGTATGTTTTTACCTGTCCTGTATTATATTAGGTACATTTACCTACATTTGCACAACCTAAAATCATACGCTTCAGAACAAAAGCCAGTTTCTTTTTTACCAGAGGTCCGTTTCCAGATAACACTTCCTGCATTTAGCAGCTTTTATTTTCTGTGGGATTATGTTTTGAACTGTGGTCTGACTATAATGACGAGTTGTATCTGTTTGATCATGTCTATATCATCCTTAGTGGAATCCACTTACAAGCCTATATAGCCTATATGCATCCTAAATTATTCCCAAATCTATCATCAACCTATCAGATCCCTCTCACTCCATTCTCTGTGGGCTACTTTTAGTTTGGTCCATGACGTCTAGCCACTTAAGAGGATAGATCTACTCAGTACAGTACAGCCTACTTATGATTTATGAAGTAAAAACCCTTATGGCCTTACCAAAGAGCTTTAGCACCGAATATAAGTTTAAATGATTTGGAGGATCAAAAGAGATTTTATCGAATCAATCCAGATGATAGCGTGCCATTGTTAATCATTGACCATGAGTTAATATTAATATAATCAGGGGTGTTACTAAAATAAAGTGTCATTTAAAATGCATTTTGGGGAACTAAGAGGCCTAGCTTTCCTGTCAGTTCCACTTAAACTGACTAAGCTGGAAACCAGAAAATGAATTGTCAAATATTTTACCATTACACAAAGTCCTGGGATACATTAAACATTTTGATATGTCAATAAAAGCTTTCCTTTAAAAATGTTTAGTAAAGAATCAATATAAAAAATAAATGACTAGGTGCACTCCACATAATGACATATTGAAAAAAATTTAATTAAAGAAAGGAAAGGAAGCAAACAATGTAATTTTTATTTTATATTTTTTACTGACATTTTCGCCACTTTCTTGGTTCTTATGCTTACATATGAATATGGTTTCTTAAATGAGTTGTATGCGAACGACTACAAGTTAATATCTAAAAATCATAAAGCCCTGCTTAGCTCACACCTAATAACTACTTAAAACTGATGTTCAGTGTCACAAGCGATGTAGGCTAAATCTCTGTCATAATCTGGTCCGTCTTAATCCATATCAAGTTGTTGTATTCTGATTGGAGATTTTTAAGAAGACGAAGACCAAATTTTTCTTTATCTCTAGGTTTCATGTTCAACTAGCCAAAATACGTGTCTCATGTATTATCTCTGACGTACTTGAGGAATTGCAGCATAATCTTGCAGTTGCTGTCCTGTCCATACATTTATTATTTTCATTACATATTTGATTTGTCAATCCTCTTAACAGTCATTTAAAACTACAAGACATTCGTTTTCAAGATATGAAAACTGTCATGAAATTTGCGTTGAATGTCTCTGCTAAACATTCTAACTAAGCTGAAATAGGGACATACAAATTGTTACTCTCTCTCTGCCTAGCCAAATGTTCTCGGAAAAGCATGGCCTTAACATGAACAATTGATTCAAAACTCACAGCATAGTTTTTTATTCTCTTTTGCTCCTACTTTGTTTCTTAGATGGTTGCCAAGATACGCTTAAGGAAGTGCCCAACAGAAATGGCTGCCAGGACTCAATAACAAAACCCAATGATTCTTTTGGATGGTCTGAAGTGGTGACTAATGACTCTCCCCATGAGGAGGTTGTCACCTCGGAAACTCTGGAAGATGAAGAGGTGGAGGAACGAAACCAAGAAGAAGAGGAAGAAGAAGACCAAAGTCAGGACAGGATGAGTATGACTTGCAGTTCCTCACCACATAAAAGCCAATACGGGGACAGCCGGAAAGCCGAGTGGGAGCCTCTGTCCCTGTCTCATTCTGCTAGGGTGAATGGCTCCAACGGCTCCATCAGCAGCCCCTCCAAAGCCACCAACGGAGAAATATACCTATTGGGCAGTAACGGCCACCAACACATGAGAGACGACAATCCTGACGCGGACCTGAGGGGGCACAACATGGGCAGAGTAGGCCCCTTCCAGGCAGGGGCCCTGCGGCTCTACCGACCAACCCCCAGTGAGGAGGACAGTGAGGGGGAGCCAGAGGTGGAGAGGCCTCCCCAGCTGGAGGCCTGGGCTCTGGGCCTGCAAGAGATGGAGAGACCACTGGGCCTGGAGATGGACAGAGACAGAGGAGACAGAGACAGGGACAGAGGGAGGGTGAACTTGAGCCTCCTGGAGCAGGCCATGGTCCTGCAGTCAGAGCAGAGGCATGTCATCCACAACGCCTACAGGGAGATGGACAGGTTCCTCCTGGAGCAGATGACCAATGAGAGGAGGCACCAAAGGCTACTGGATGTGAACTCCAGGGTGGGCTACCATGGATGCAAAGGTATGGATAATAGATTTGAATGTCTTATTTCTTTGTCAATTCAAGATTTTTGCTATTTTATCATATTAATGTTTTTTTCACGCCAGGTTTTATCAACGTGATTTTCTTTAAGCCCTTTCTTTGTTTTTGTTTGGGTACTATTTAGGAAACTTGAGCACAATAGAACTACATACAGTGAATATTTCACTTATTGTAATGAAGGGTAGTGGGCATAAAAGAAGTACGCAGCAGACATGATTATGCATGTTTATCTAGTACGTAACAGACCTCTTGTGTGATTTTAATAATGAGGCTCTTCGAAACATAAAAATAATAAAATAACCATATTCCGAGGGGGAAATTGGAGGGAGGAGGAGGGTAAAAATCCTCTTAAGTACTAAAAACATTTTGGCAACAAATGAAGTAATAAATAAACAGACTCAAAAAAATAGAAAAATCTTCTGATGGAATTGCTACTACTCAGAAAATTGGATTTTGATAGGAATCAACTGGATATTTAACCATGACCATAACTCTTAAATCCACCCAAAGTACCCCTCATGTTTTCCACTGACTCTTCAAATGACTGAAGCCTAATGTGTAATCCCAGATGTAATCTTTCGATGGATGGGCATTAAGAAATGAATGCCCTGTGTTGAACTGGAAGCCTTAACTAAAATTACAGATTAAAAGAAGCCTTTTGCAAAAAAGTGTCTAGCTCTTTGCGTGATACTGTCCTGCAATCTGTATGTTTCTATGTAGCTACTGTATATCTATAGCACTGTAGCTTCAGTATTTAAGTGTGTTTTCACTTAGCAATTCCCAGAATCTCACTTAAAATACATTTTCGAGGAACATTCATGAAAGAAAACTTCTACAAGTTTAATCAAATTAAATTAGGTTCATTAGCTAAGACAGTATTGCCAAAATACTTTTAAATTAACTATTACCTTTGTTCTACTCTTTGTTTGTGTGGTAAGGAAGGTTATAAAGCATGTTAAGAATGATACTGAAACATTCTTAAAGGTTTCATTATGTATGCCTATGTACAGTATATGTGAATGTCTATGTATAAGATAAAGAGTTCCTGCTGTTTGTCTCCTCCCAGACTCTCCACGGCCAGACAAGAAGGATATTAGGTGTCCCACCCCCTGGGTGTGACGGAACTGGCCATGTCACTGGTCTGTACCCCCACCACCGGAGTCTGTCTGGCTGTCCCCACAAAGTCAGAGTTCCCCCAGAGAGTAAGTCATTCACATAGACACCTGCTGTATACATCATACATACACCAGCATGTACACATATATAATAGAATAGAATGAGATGTTGTTATCAATCATGAAATAAGTTTTTATGTTCGAATGAAATCATGGCGTATCAAATACAGATGTAGGATCTTAATTTGAGCCAGTTTGCTACAGCAGGAAAATAATTCTGCAACAACAGGAAATGTGAATTATTATGTGGATTATACTGAAGGCCATTTTTGTAGGTGTTGAAGCATTTTTTTGTAAGGGAAAATCATGTCTGAAATTTGGAAGTGGAAATTACAGATGCATTTTTAAACCTCAAATACACTACAAGTTTAACATTTCCTGCAACAAGGTGGTCAAATTAAGATCTGTAGTTGCAGAAACTCTTTGATTGAAGGGCATCTCTAACATTTTCCATTTATAGAATCATGAAAATAGAAAAATAATACTTGTTGTCACCTAGGAACTTGGAGTTTACTTCTAATTTCTGAATA
Source organism: Brachymystax lenok tsinlingensis (assembly GCA_030435695.1). Taxonomy (NCBI): domain Eukaryota; kingdom Metazoa; phylum Chordata; class Actinopteri; order Salmoniformes; family Salmonidae; genus Brachymystax; species Brachymystax lenok. The sequence continues at coordinate 13,102,522 of CM059801.1, forward strand.
TTGAAAAGGCTTTTTTATTGGCTATGATTTAGTCATTTCAATGTAACATAATAAACATCCACAATTAACACTAATGTTACAAAAGGAACATAAAAAGCAATTACATTTTGGTCAATATGAAAGCATGTGCTCTTAGACCAGAGGCAGTGTTTGCAAATCAAAGGGGTTACTAACTCTGTATTCAAAAATAAATAGACAAAACCTGCAAACTAATTGGAAAATATGTACAGAAAATAAAAGTTTCCAAGGATACCGTGTGGAACTCCAACAATTACAATGTTTTATGAAAAAAATATCAGTGCTTTCTTGTTATATTCTTATTTCCACTAAGGTATTTATATTATGCAACCAACACACAGTGCACTGACAATGGGAACAGTGCTAGTTAGAGATGCTTGTGTCTTCAAAGGATCTGTGCACTGTAACCATGGTTCTTTCTGATGTCAGTACATAAGCAATGTGTTAATTGAATAAAAGTATCAATAAACGAACAAGCAGACTGTATGCCAATAGTTTTCAACTTGATCACTGTGGATACATTATTATTTTCCTGTCTTATCATGTTGTGCTCTGTTAATTATGTTAACTCTTGATACTCCTATGACTCCTATGCCTACTCTAAATGATGTCACCACTGATGCAGTATATTCACCACTGATGTACAGTACAGCTCTCCTTCTATTAACCCTACTGTTTCACCTACTGTCCCTCTCCTCTCCTGTCTGTCCCCAGTCCTGGCCATGCATGAAAACGTCCTCAAGTGTCCTACTCCCGGGTGCACAGGAAGAGGCCATGTAAACAGCAATCGTAGCACCCACCGGAGGTACAGCCTGCTGGACTAACCCATTAAAAATGACAAACTTTACATAGACAGGTTCAATGTCGGACTAATGGGTTTGATTTCCCCCTATTCCTCCTCTTCCTCCAGTCTCTCAGGCTGCCCCATAGCTGCTGCAGTGAAAGTCTCCAAACCTCAAGAGGAGAGCCCCAAATGCAGACCAGCACCTGAACGATTGTCCAGGTAAAATCACTTGGACTGAGAATGTATGTTAAATCTGTAATATTGCAATAGTGTCACTCTGACTGTTGATGATTATTGAAGCGCATGTAAACATATGTTATGATGACAGGAAACCAATGAGCCATTGAAAACTATACTATAAAACAAATTTATTCTGAGAGCATAGTCCCTCTGATATAAAACAAAGTTTGTGCTCGTTGACTGTCAATATCACATAAAATCAGGAGCTATGTTGGTTAACATGTACAGTATGTGTCCAGTTTATCCAGTCAATGTATTGTAAAAGGAATGACAATATATAGCCTAGCAAAGCATCACAGATATGTTTTCTCAGTATCACTTGTTCTTAAGCAATGGGTTAAGTTCCCAAGAGATTCTCCCTATTAGAGACACAGAGCATCAGAACTCTTTGTTCCCTGTAGAGAAATGACAGGCAGACTGCCTACTCATACAAAATGAATTAGTTGGGCAACATGCCTGTGTGTGAACCTACAATACAGATCAGATCCCACAATCCAGGAGGAGGACATTGATATTATTAAATGATTCAAACTACACCGTGTCCATTCCTTCACAACCACCTCATATCAATATTATTCAATGTTCTATTACTTCCACAATCACCACCACCTCTTCCACAGCATGTGCATAATGTGCATGTACAGTGGCAAGAACAAGTATGTGAACCATTTGGAATGATCTGGATTTCTGCATAAATTGGTTGTAAAATTTGATCAGCTCTTCATCTAAGTCACAACAACAGACAAACACAGTCTGCTTAAACTAATAACACACAAACTATTGTATTTTTCTTGTCTATATTGAATACATCATTTAAACATTCACAGTGTAGGTGGGGAAAAGTATGTGAACCCCTAGGCTAATGACTTCTCCAAAAGCTAATTGGAGTCAGAAGTCAGCTAACCTGGAGTGCAATCATTGAGACGAGATTGGAGATGTTGGTTTGAGCTGCCCTGCCCTATAAAAAACACTCACAACATTTAAGTTTGCTATTCACAAGAAACATTGCCTGATTTGAACCATGGCTCAAACAACAGAGATCTCAGAAGACCCAAGTTAAAGAATTGTGGACTTGCATAAAGCTGGGTTACAAAAGTATCTCTAAAAGCCTTGATGTTCATCAGTCCACGGTAAGACAAATTGTCTATAAAATGGAGAAAGTTCAGCACTGTTGCTACTCTCCCTAGGAGTGGCCGTCCTGCAAAGATGACTGCAAGAGCACAGCACAGAATGCTCAATGAGGTTAAGAAGAATCCTAGTGTCAGCTAAAGATTAAAGAAATCTCTGGAACATGCTAACATCTCTGTTGATGAGTCAACGATACGTAAAGCACTAAACAAGAATGGTGTCATGGGAGGACACCACGGAAGAAGCCACTGCTGTCCAAAAAATACATTGCTGCACGTCTGAAGTTCGCAAAGAGCATCTGGATGTTCCACAGCGCTATTGGAAAAATATTCTGTGGACAGATTCAACTAAAGTTGGGTTGTTTGGAAGAATCACACAACACTATGTGTGGAGAAGAAAAGGCACAGCACACCAACATCAAAACCTCATCCCAACTGTAAAGTATGGTGAAGGGAACATCATGGTTTGGAGCTGCTTTGCTGCCTCAGGGCCTGGACAGCTTGCTATCATCGACAAAAAATGAATTCCCAAGTTTATCATGACATTTTGCAGGAGAAGGCTATCTGTCCACCAATTGATGCAACAGGACAACGACCCAAGAGAGAGGACAACGACCCAACATCGAGAGAGGTTCACACCAGACATCCCAAGAATATTGAATAACTGAAACAGTTTTGTAAAGAGGAATGGCCCAAAATTCCTCCTGACCATTGTGCAGGTCTGATCCGCAACTACAGAAAATGTTTGGTTGAGGTTATTGCTGCCAAAGGACGGTCAACCAGTTATTAAATCAAAGGTTTCATATACTTTTTCCAACCTGCACTGTGAATGTTTACACGGTGTGTTCAATAAAGACATGAAAACGTATAATTGTTTGTGTGTTATTAGTTTAAGCGGACTGTGATTGTCTATTGTTGAGACTTAGATGAAGATCAGCTGAAATTTTATGACCAATTTATGCAGAAGTCCAGGTAATTCCAAAGGGTTCACATACTTTTTCTTGCCACTGTATGTGTAAATTTCCTAGTTCCTTACATGCACTTTATTTGACACATACAGTAGCCACTTTCCTCATCAAATCCAACAACAACACCTCGTCTTCTTGGATTCTTCTCCAACCAGGCCTCTCGGCCCCCTCATGAAGAAGTTGGAGTTCAACCAGTACAGCTACAGGTTCGCCCATCACCATCCTGTCACCGCCGCCTTGCAAGCCAACCTCACCAAGGACATGGACAAGTACAGCAAGATCCGCTTTGATTACGCCAGCTTTGATGCACAGGTCTTCGGCAAACAACCTCTGATGGCACCCAACCAGGACCAAAAAATCTCTCCTTCACACTTCCCTGACTGTGAGTTTCGCACATTTTATTTGATTCAAGGGGTTTGGTCTGCTGTACCATAACAGAATGTCAAGCCACATTAAAGGGATTTAATGTGCAAGTGTCGCTCATCTTCTGCCACAAATGTGCAGCCCATACATGATCAGACAACAACCAAACTACGAGTATGCAACACACTCACAGGGTTCCTGTAAACAAGACAATCATGCTTGTTTAATATTGCTTACATTTACAGTTCAGTCATTGAGCAGACGCTCTTATCCAGAGTGACTTACAGTAAGTGCATTCATCTTAAGATAGCTAGGTGGGACAACCACATATCTCAGTCGTAGTAAGTACATTTTTTCACAATAAAGTGGCTATCAGCAAAGTCAGTGCTAGTAGGATTTTTTTTTTTATAATAAAAAAAATGTTGTGTCCATCAGATCTGTCAGATCCTGAGAGAATTGTCATTTTATTAAGAAATACATGTTTTATCAACACATACTTTATTTATTCAAGCACAGACTGATTCCATTGCAACCACACTGTAACAACAAATGTATCGCTGTTTGCATGATGCACCATAATATAGTGAGTATAATCAGTTGTTCCTGTGTGTTCTGTTATCCAGCAGCCCTACAGTACACTGGCTTCCTGGGTGCCCCCTGGCAACCTCCTGCCCACGCCTGACCCCGGACGGCACAGCCCACCCACCCATTACAAACCGGGATGTGAGGGGCTCCAAGACACTGCAGCCACCACTGCCATCCTCAACCTCTCCACCCGCTACCGAAGCAACATGGAGGCCATCTCCATCTCCGGCCGGCCCCTGGCATCCTCCACAAAGGTAATCAAATTAGACCACTTGGAAAGGTATTTAGTGGGGTCATTTTAAAGCAACTCTGATTTGTGTATAAAAAGGGAGAAACATCAAAAGGACTGTTTTGGCAAAGAGATCGTGTCTCTGGTGGCAGGGAAACAAGAGATTCCCCTCCATAAAGCTTTAATGTACACAAAAGAACATTTGAATAATCACGTCAAAAGAAAAAAAAATTCTCAATTACAATTAGACTCTGTAGTTTCTACTGTTATGGTAATAGTCACAATTAATCAAAGACAACTGAAGAAACTGTCATAAATGTTAATGTTTTTTGCCGAGGAGATCTTAGTCGCTCAATTTTACCTCTAACTAATGAAAACTAATGGTGCAGTATTTCAAAATAAAGAAATGTGCATGAAAATGAGCCGTCTCTCGTTGAATGACAACAAAGACTTTACTGAAGAATCCCTACTGTTGACCAATCACTGATGAAGGGGCGTAGACTTCGGTTACTGACTTCGGCTTGCCTCAAGAAACAATTTTGTGTGCCTGAACAACCAACAAAAACCTTACCGTCACAAAATGACGTCATAATATATGCACAAACTCATCCGAACTGGTACAAACAGCCTTATTTCTCAATTACAATAGTTTCTGTAAAACATGTGGTCATGCATTTAATTTCTACTTTTATGGTAACGGACCCAAAAAGAAAAGGAACAAAAGAATAACTGTATGAAAGTGTGTCTTGCATGCTGCAGATGGTGGAATATATTTTGCTTAGTAATATATTATCCAGGATAAGCTGTGTCTCTATCAGATGGCCTATAAAACTAGTTCAGTGGATTAAACCAATCAGCTGAAGGACTCATTAGCTGAAATCTTTTATTCACACAAAACCAAAATCTCTGTGATTTATTAAATGTGCACCAGTTTAGTTTAAAACTTGACCCATTTGTGCACGTACTGTATAATCTCTAGAGGGGAAAAAAACAACTGCCCTGTCCACTACGTGGAAAACCATGATACTCTCAACTGAACTGAAACTTGGCCTTTCTATGCATTAAATTTGAGCATACCAACGAATGTCTCAAACCCCAAACAAGGCCTCTCTTCAGTATGTAATTTATGACAGAATATTGATAGATAAATGATTCAAGGTTTCCAACACCTACACAGTACAGAACCCAGCTTGGTGAGCTGAGAATGTGGTCCTGTACCAGGTGCCAACCCACTGAATGAATAAAACAGTGTTAGCAACTTAATCATTTGTGCTCTTCTGCATTGGACTTATGTAGCATACAGTACATTGTATGGGGCCATGCAACTCATTTGTTTGTTGTATCTCTGTAGGCTACCAGTGATGCAAATGCAGCAAAAATGCATCAAAGTTCATGCTATTGAGATTAGCTACAGACATGTCACCATCACACACATAATTAAAATGGACAGCCACACATGCATGCAATGTCCATGAAAATTATCCCCTTTAATTAATTTGAAAGGTTCTCTTTTGTTACAAAAATAATGGGGGATAGGTTTAATGGGACATATGCGTTGAATAATTGGTTTCATTTATAGGCCGTTTTTCAGCATTTAATGAGGTAAAACTTTTAATACTATAAAACCTATAAAGCTGAAGCACACAGCCCAGCATTTCACATAACACAGAATGAGTAACACATCTGTCAGTGAGAAAACGTATGCTGCATTAAGCTTTTTAATTTTTGTTTTAATGGTGATGACCTAAAACCAGCACCCCCAGCTGCCATCTTGGTTGTGTGTCCTAGAAAACAGATAGATTACACAGCTGTCACAAAAAAAACTATACACCAAGGAACGTTTATTATTTTGTTCAACAGAATTAATGCTGGCTTAACACCACACTTTACCCCGTTGTTAGATAATCACTCTGCGTCATATTTTCATGTAAATGTGTATTTGAGGTGCAATTCAATTCATTTCGCACAGGAATTATACAAGTTGTCATTTTCAGAGTGGTACACACTCAAAGCATTGTAGTTGGTGCTAAGGCATGTCATGGAAATATATTAATTTCAATCTTCATAACTTCATAACCCACATATTTTTATATCCCACAAAACTGGCATACCTATATGTTTTTATTAAAGACAGTTAACAATTTCAAAAAAGTTAATTACCTGCTGACTATTACCGAGTCTGACTTGTGAACTTCTTCTCATTTAGGACATGCCCATAGAAGTGGATGAGAACGGCACTCTGGACCTGAGTATGAAGAAAAGTCGGGAGGTGAATGCCCCACCCAAGGTGCCTTTGGGAGACGTTGCCCTGTCCCCTCCTGAGTCCACTCTCAAGCAGGCCGGCAGTGTGCACATCAGCCCTGCCTTCTACCATTCCCTGTGTGAGAGAGACGCCTGGGACACACCTCTCAACTTCAGCAAAGCACAACAAATGATGCACGACAGAGAGGTAAAAGCTCTTGTTAAAGAGATTGTTCCTCACAGCTGGTATTCCTGGTTGTTGTTGATTTAAAAGGCCATGACATTTGTACTGTTACTAACTCAGCGACGACAACATCTGGTGCTGAACACAGAATCTTTGAGGAAGTAAATCCAAATGTTTTACATCACAACTATATACGTCATAAATACTGTCCGTGTGGATTAAATGTGACTTTAAATGGATGTATGGTTTACTGTAAGTATCCTTAAGCGTAATACCTCAGCCTTACCGCCTAACCCCTAGGCTTCTGTTTTAAGAGTAATAAGTGGGATGTTTTCATTGATAATGTTCAAAACTCAAGACTGAGACAGGAAGTCAGGAGGTTAAGCAGATTTTGAAAGACACTTTATTATTAAGACTGCGTCCGAAATGGCACCCTATTTCTTATGTAGTGCACTACTTTTGACCAGGGCCCATGGCTCTGGTCAAAAGTATTGCACTATATAGGGAAAAGGGTCCATTTCAAACGTACATATGTCTCTCAGCAGGAGGATTTTGACGACGCTTCTCTGGAGGACCAGAGCTACTCTGGAGACGCAAGCATGTTAAGCCCCAAGACCAAGATGCTCTTAAGAGATGCTAAGAAAGAGCTGATGAGGTATATCATGTTAAACATGTTGGGTCTGCTCATTCTGGGGGTCCAATGAGGGGAGAAATTGACATATTGAGGCTTCTTTGCTCAGTCATCTGTGTATAATGTGCATTTCCCTCTAAAAAAGGTCAGCTGACAGATGGTCAGTATTAATAACAAAAGTGTAATTCCCGACCAGACCTTTTAAATGGGGCACTATATTATAAGTGGGGTGACTGAATACACGCTCAGTGAAATGCACTGGACATGATCTATCCTATTATTAGCTCTTATATTGTTACCTATTATATATTACATATCGTTGTGACTGGTATGTCTGCAGGTTCATGTGGAGAGGAAATGTATCTTGTTAAAAGTGAGTTTTTACATGTCCGTATGTCCTCAGCTTACCACTCTTGACTTTGTAGTTAGATTCTGTATGTTCTATTGAGTTTGGCTCTGGGGATTTGATTCTCTTTGTGGCTAGATATGATTGAGTAGTTTCCAGAAAACACTTAGATCTTCCAAGTGAGCACCTTTTGTACAACTTTCTGCCGCTCCAAATAAACACCTTCAGAGACATTGTTGTAGTGAATGTGTTCGGGAGTCAAATATGTTCTACTCAATTTCCTGCTGCACTAACACTTCACACTTCCAATTCCACTAATAACAATTCAACGTCATGTTAAAAAGGTTAATACACTGTATTAAAAGTCCATGCACTGTAGAGTATGGTCTAACTAAGTGTTGTGTTCTCTGCAGCTGTCCTACCCCCGGCTGTGACGGTAGTGGCCATGTAACAGGAAATTATGCGTCACATCGAAGGTAATTACACACTCGTTAACACCAGCTAGTAAATACTGTAAGGCCTGGTTCAGACGAGCTATGTTGATTGTTTCATGTTGATCAGCATTATATGCTGCTGAAAATGAAACTATACATTTTTTTCAACCTTATTGTTGCTGTGGAATTTAAGTAATTTAAAACTGATTTGTAATTGTATTGAAGCGTTGGACAAAAACTAACTGTACAAACTTAAGATGATATTGCAAATGGTTATCATATGGTTTGGGAGAAGATGACCTCTCTGCCACAGTGCACTGTACAGTATATCAATCACTGTCAGATCTCAATTGAATTTAACTATGATCAAAGGGTTCATTATAAGAACTCTCTGGTGTGTATCCTCTGTCTGTAGTGTATCTGGGTGCCCCCTGGCTGACAAGACTCTCAAATCACTGATGGCAGCCAACTCTCAGGAACTAAAGTACGTACTGTCATTTCAGTCATCATCAACTGTTTCCTGTTTGTATTCACTCATTCAACTTTGTGCTACTTTATTGGATGACATTATACATTCTACCTGGTCTCATGCTGTTTTAGTCATACAATACACTTTTCTCCACTGTGTGTGATCAGGCTGTATACACTGAGTGTACAAAACATTAAGAACACCTTCCTAATATTGAGTTGCAGCCCCTTTTGCCCTCAGAACAGCCTCAATTCTTTGTGGCATGGACTCTACAAGGTGTCAAAAGCGTTCCACATGGATGTTGACTTCAATGCTTTCCACAGTTGTGTCAAGTTGGCTGGATGTCCTTTGGGTGGTGGACCATTCTAGATACACATGGGAAATTGTTTAGCATGAAAAACTCAGCCGCATTGCAGTTCTTGACACACTCAAACCGGTGCGCCTGGTACCTACTACCATACCCCAACTATCATACCCCGTTCAAAGGCACTTAAATCTTTTGTCTTGCCCATTCACCCTCTGAATGGCTTAAAAATCCTTATTTAACCTGTCTCCCCCCCTTCATCTACACTGATTGAAATGAATTTAACAGGTAACATCATTAAGGGATTATAGCTTTCACCTGTTCAGTCTATGTCATGTAAAGAGCCTGTGTTCCTAATGTTTTGTACACTCAGTGTACATAATGCAATGTACTGTATATCTCCTGACCTCATAGAGGCCCTTTGTCTTCCATTTATTTTTTTATGCATTTAAATATTATATAGTTGTTCCAGAGTTTCACATGTTTTGTCTGTCTCTCCACCTGCAGGTGCCCAACACTTGGATGTGATGGATCTGGACACGTGACCGGGAATTATGCTTCACACAGAAGGTAGTCTAGACTGGATGACACAAATGACTGAATCAACTAATAGAAATGTGTTTGAATCTTGTTGTTTATTTTTATGAATGTATTAATCTTTGACTTTTGGTGTATTGTATATCCAAGATATCCAACTGTTGTATATCCAAGAAGATACGATTCTGACGACACTTGAAAACTGATTTTGTTGTTTAGAATGTTGTTTTCAATGACATGCTTTGTGAGAATCACTGATGGAAGAGTTTGCTTGATTTTAGCCCTAAATTAGTGTTCATTATTGTTAAACCGTATTGTCTCTAAACATTTGTAGTTTGTCAGGATGTCCACGTGCCAGAAAGGGAGGCTTGAAGCTTACACCAAACAAAGATGAAAAAGACGACCAAGAAATGAAGTAAGAGATTATTCTTATAGTTGTTGTTTTTCATTTTTTTACTGGCATGACTACATGATTGCTGTCTCAATGAATGAAAATACTTGTATTCTGTTGGTAAGAGGTCATTATACCAGAAAAATGAAAAGGAAATAGTTTTTCTGCCCATCATTAGTAGATCATATTTCAAGGATTAACAACATGTGTATAATACATGTTTCAAACACTGTAATATTTTTGAGTTGTTTTAATAGAATATCTGGCTTATCACTCTCTTGTGAGTGTTTTCCTTATCATCGTGTATTGTTTATTACAGGTCCCCAATACTACTGTATGGGTACAAAGCTTTGATTCACTGATGTAAAGCTGAATTATTCTAGATGCAGTTGTCTCTGGAAAAACTGATATTGGTCTAAAAAATAATGTCATTGATTGCTGCTGCTTAAATCCAAAGTCAGATGTATGAGACCTTGTTTACTTCTACATCTGGACAGACACAGATTTTCCATTCTTTTTAATTACTAATGCAGGGCCAAGAGCTTAGGAATTAGACTGGAATAAATCGCATACACATTAAGAGAGGTTGGGGGAGCGACAGGTAGCCTAGCGGTAAGAGCGTTAGGCCAATAACCAAAAGGTTGCTAGTTCGAATCTACCTACATGTAGTGCATCTGTAATGTTACTAGATTATTGTCAATTGTAGGCCATATGGCATGCTTCCATTGTCCTGATGCCTTACATCTACCTGTGGTGTATGGATGGATAGAAGTAATGGGGTTGTTTTGTCCTCTAAGTGCTAGCAGTACTCTGAACAACGAAGTCCAACAACAAGCTTTGTTACAGTAGTGCTCTGTTTGTACGCTAGTTCTGTGTTCCATTTGTATCATCTCAGCCTGCCTTTCACCTTTACCAACAAGGGAAGAGTTCAGCAACCCTCAAAATTACATTCTTTCACATGACGGGATACTTGACAATTATGTGTAATTCATGTCACTCCATTACTGACCTGTAGAAAACAGAGCTGGAAAAATGTAATTACCCTTATAACTCTTAATAATATTCAACAAGACTTGTGCTTAGGTTTTTCGATTACAAACATCAATACCCTAGCTAGTACTGTATATGTAGGCTATATCAATCTGAATTTGCTTATTATTGCAAAGTTTTTGTGGATTAGCAACTTGGCTGATACGATTATTTGAGCCTGTTGTCAGTTTTGTTGACTACATTTTTAATCAGCGTTTGACTGGATTAATCAACGTAATGGTTTGACAAATCTTCCGGTCTAGTTAGTGAGGGATATTTATGAACTGTGCAAATGATTTGTTTGAGTGCGTATGTATGTATTATGTGTGGTTTAACAGGTTAAGTAAAGTCGTCGTAACTCAGTTGACAGCATTTTGATCTACTTACATTTCCATTGTACCTAAACTGTAAACAGCGATAGATTTACATATCTCAGATCATACTGTATTTACTACATCTGTCATATCAAATGGCCTGAACTGCCAAACTATTCTGAGGGAAAAACAGCTTACTGGTGACAATAATCTTTCTCCTCTGCCTCATCGGAATGAGAATAGACATCTCACACAGCGGCACTCTGTACATTGTCAACAGTCTGTGTGACAACATGAATCTCTCCACTAGCAGTATATGGGGAGGACATCAGATAGTAACAGACTCCTGGGTGTATTCTGAACGCTGTAGATATAGAATTAATAGACTTGACACAGTTCCATATTCTATCTGACAGATAATCATATCTGTTCTATGTGATACATTTCTAACTGAATGTTTTGTAATGTAAAATCGTCCTTAACAGACCCCTTGTTTGTCTCCCTACTAGGTGTCCGGTGATAGGTTGTGATGGGCAGGGCCACACATCGGGGAAGTACACATCTCACCGCAGTGCAGGGAGCTGCCCCCTGGCTGCCAAGAGGCAGAACGAGTCATCCATCAATGGCCTCCCCTTCCCCTGGAATAAGGCCTGCAAACAGGAACTGCCCCACTGTCCCTTGCCCGGCTGCAATGGCCTTGGACACGCCAATAACGTGTTTGTCACCCATAGAAGGTGAGGTTTTATTGCATCAATTTTGTCCCGTACAATTCTAGTGAAATGTTTATAATTTCTATTGATACTACTATTCTTGACCACTGACCCTTAATTAAAGGCGCACTCCTTGAACAACTAAATAGCTTGAGATTGACATTTGTGAGTTTGTAATATTTTTTTTATTTTAATTTTATTTCTAAATAGTTTGTCTGGATGCCCACTTAATGCTCAAAGTATCAAGAAGAAGATGTCAGGAGAGGAGATGGTGACTATTAAACTGAAAGCCAGCAGTGGTAAGTCACGGTGCTGTACTGTACATACAGTATATGCTTTGGCAGGATAATATATTTTATGGAAATGTTAATCTTAGTACCGTCAAAGTATGTGTAGACCCCCTCCTAGTTGATTCACTGAAGGACAGTAGCAGGTTTAGTTTGAATTTCATAAGAGTATTCTCCATTTTTAAACAGGAGTCGACAACAACGATGACATGCAACACTTGGATCATGAAATCAAGGAACTGAATGAATCCAACCTGAAAATAGAAGCTGACATGATGCAACTGCAGACCCAGGTAACTATCCACATCTGTGGTGATCTGATGTTTTTCAAAGGATTCAGGCCTAATTCAGTTTGACAAGTTTTCCTCTTCCCTGAAAGCAGATTTCGTCAATGGAATGTAACCTGAAGACAATTGAGGAGGAGAACAAAATGATTGAACAGCACAACGACAGCCTTCTGAAAGAGTTAGCTCGCCTCAGCCAAGCTCTCATCAACAGTCTCACAGACATTCAACTGCCTCAAATGGTACGGTAGGCCTCATCCGAACCTCCCCACTTGCACTTGTAGCGTTTTTTAACCATATTTCTATCTATAGTGCAGCATTTCCCAAACTCGGTCCTTGGGAGGGGTGCACATTTTGGTTTTTGCCTGAACACTACACAGTTTTTATTTAGCTGTGTAGTGCTAGGGAAAAACCCAAAACGTGCACCCCTTTGGGTCCAGAGGACCGAGTTTGGTAAACCCTGCTATAGTGGTATTATATTCCTATTCTCACTATATGCTTCAGTTTGTGAACTAATATTAGAACATGTTTGTGTTCCAGGGGCCCATAAGTGAGCATAATTTCGAAGCCTATGTGAACACATTAACAGATATGTACAACAACTCGGAGCACGACTACTCTCCCGAGTGTAAGGCTCTCTTGGATAATATCAAACAGGCTATAAAGGGAATCCACGTTTAAGCTGTCAAGCCACCAAGAGGAGGTATCTTTGAGTTGGGATAATGGTACTGGATGACTGTGTTTTTCCTGGAGAGTGCAGTGCTGGCTTAGTTGCATGTATAAGACAAAGCTTTGGGAAATGTGTCAACATTTCACAGTTGAATACATTGCACTGAGACAATTACCAGCCGAAAATAATTTTTCATGTTTTTTAACGCTTCTGTATTCACTTGACATGTTACTTCTGGTGAGATTTCTACCCCCCCTTGCACTTAATTATTTTGTATGGTTTGCTTGATTTAAATCTGTATTTGTTATTTTTTGTCATTGTTATGTTATTGCTATTTATCATCTTTATTCATCAATGTATTTATTTAAACATTTTTTAAATTGTATTTCTATGATTGTAAAATGCTAAATATTTGAAATCCTTTGACTAATTGTATATTACATTGAAGCACATTCCAGTTTTAATCATAGCTCTCTTTCGCCGTCTAGTGGTGGTTTATTTATATGTCAGATCAGATTCTAATAAAACAATTTGGATCTCCCATGAAGGTAGAGAACTCTACTAGAATAATCCAGAATCATTTTTTTTTTAAATTGTTGCTTTCGATTTCTATTTAATATTCAACCCTGAATGTATGGTAAGATAAAATGAAGACTCAAGATCAAAAATGCAATTCTACTGTACTGTACACTCATAATTCAACAATATGTTAAAAGTTGACTGCAGTTGGGGAGTTGCGTTTGGCTCTTAGCAAAATGCAACATTGCTTTATTTCATTCAATTAACTGAATATCAAATTCAACTTTGAGTGTGTTGCTAGAATAGAGCAACTGACAGCACTAAGAAAATTGATAAAACCATTTTGACAAGATATTGTCTTTCTTTTTCTTAAATTATATAGATATTAAACTGCCTTCTGTGCACACACTGTGTGTGCATATATGTGCCTACATGTAAATGAATACATAAAATATACAGTTCTCTGTTTTGTGGTAGGACAGTATTATGTGGATGGTGTGTAATTTATTATACAGTACACTTATTTTCAAAGGAGAAAATGTTCTTAATGACTGTTTATATGCCATTTCAAATATTTAAGCATTGTCTCAATAGCTGTAATCTCAAAGTCAGGTCTTGAAGTATCACAGGTTAAGAAGTGTTAGTGCTTTTTTTTCTTTTTACTTATTTTCAGCATGGAAAAAATGGTGAGGAAGGTGTTAGAAGAAATGTACCACCACCATACAAACATTTTTTTCTGAGTTCAACCATTATGACACCTTTTAAAATGTATGTACTTAATGATGGTCGGTGGTATTTCAGTTTCAGTAGTCATACCTATTTCAAAATATCCCCCAAAAGGCACTTGGTGGTGAGAATATCACTGCCGGTTCTTAGGGCCAGCATGTATTTTCAACCTGTCAATCATTTTGCAAACTGTCAATCATTTTGATTTTCAGTTCATCACTATTACCTGAAGCAAAAAGGGACAAACAAACAATGATATTGCTAGTTCTTAACTGTTTGATTTAAATTGTTTATGTTTTATTTATTCTTAAATTGAGTTGTGAATCAGTTGCACTTTCACTTTTTTCTGTTGTATTTCAGTTGAGTTCTATTGCCCTGGGGTTCCAGAGAAAGATGAAGCTTTCTTTGTTTGTGAGCATTGCTCTTGATGTCACAGTACAATGTTATTATTTTGAAGTTTGCATGGGTTGATAGTCCTATCAAGTTACAATAAATTGAGTTTGACTTGGCCTACTACACATGTCCTGAGGAAGAATTAGAGGAAGTGCATATCTGCAAAACATAGCCAAATTAAGGACACTTGTTGAGAAAAATACTTTCTTTTATTCAAATACTCAACACATTGTAAAGAATTGTAATCTTGAAAAATGTAATCATTTAACATTTTGTTTAACTTAATAATTGTGTTAATTTATTTATAATTCGTAATATTTAATTCATATACCACACATTGTTTGCTCAGGAAGTTTTGTGAAGAATATTTATTTTTCTCTGTTAGTATTTGATGTTTTGTAATGTGAACTGGATTTTTGTGGAATGATATTAGTATGATGAAACTGTATTGTATTTTCTTTCCTTTTTCATTCAATTGTTATGCTTTTTCAGTTCAAGTAGTCTGTAAATCGAAAGTATTACTTTTGCTATTTCATAAGCAGATATGCGCTGTGTTGTACAGTTTGTGTATGGTAGAAATAAAACTTTTTAAATGGTTGTGTGTGATTCTCAGACGTAATGTAGTACAGTATGTTGGTGTTGCCATATTGGTGCACTGGATCACTTTCCTCCCTGTACTGTCACTGTAGCTTCATGAAGTCAATACCGGAGGATGACAAGTCTGTGCCACCTGGTGGTGAGTAGCAATAAGACAATACATCTCAGATGAGAAAGTAGGCAAATACAGGTATATAGACCTATTCTTTGTGCATTGCTGACAATTTGGTTGCTGAAATGTATATTAATTGAAACCCCTTCAATCAATTGACAATCATCATAGAATTGTACAAGTGTATCAGTATGTTCATTCAGAATGAAGCCAGAGACTAAATAGAGTGAGTGAGCAGGCCTTGCCAAGCAGCTGGGGGACTACAACAGTGATAGATTTCAAAGAGAGAGTACAAGAGCAGAAAGCCCTACAAATCAACCCATTTGAACTTGTCACCTCATGATGAGGTTGCGTACTAGCTAAAACTACATGATATCCAGATACAGTTAGCAGTTTTCTCAGCACACCTCATCAAAAATAAGTATAGGCCAGCTACACTCCCCTCCATATGTATTTGGAAAGTAAAACCTCAAAAAATATTTGTCTCTATACTCCAGAATTTTGATTGATTTGAGATAACATTTTTCATATTAGGCAACAGTACATAATGTCAGCTTTTATTTCAGGTTATTTTCAAACATATCTGTTTTACCGTTTGGAAATGAAAGCACTTTACAGTGCCTTCGGAAAGTATTCAGACCTCTTAACTTTTTTAAATGTTTGTTACATTAGAGCCTTATTCTAAAATGGATTAAATAAAAAGCGAAAACAAAGCGAAAACAAAAATACCTTATTTGCATAAGTATACAGATCTTTTGCTTTGAGACTCGAAATTAAGCTCAGGTGCATCAGGTTTCCATTGATCATCCTTGAGATTATCATTATTATCACAACAGTATTATTATGTTCTGCCAACCATATCATAAATTGTGTTTATATCCACAACTCAGAATATTAGTTATTATGACAATTGTTTTGCTGCTATTAAACTAAAATATGGAGCGAGTGACTAGTTCTAGTTCGAACTGCCTCAACTGTGTCTGTGGCTAAAATCATAGTTTTATGTTTTAGACATTGCACTGAATATTTTCTTTACACTTATCACTAGCTTTACACATATCCTTTGGATGTTGATATAGATGTAGGTTTATCCCGGATGAGCCCCCAGCTACACCTCAATTCAGCTGACGTGCGATTTCCAGCTCAACCCCTTTAGTATGAAAGAAGCCTGAGTTTTGGTGTTTCCCCAATTTTGTTTTGCTCTATATTCTTTTTGCGCTTTCTATCATGTTGGTGTGGGTTTTTCTTTTAGTTTGTCTTTTTGGAGGAAAACCTAGTGGGCAATGTTCTCTCTAATTTCTTTTGGCACTGGGAGAATTTCAGGGCTTTTGAGAGCGAACTTGAACATTGTGAAAATTCTTCCAGCGTGCGTCTACTGTGAGCACTGAGGCTGTACCAGCTTTAAGTCATAGATTTACCAGTGGCCAAGTAGGTTACTGTGGCTATTTGATCCTAATGTACTGTGCATTCGGAAATGATTCAGACACCTTGACTTTTTCCACATTTTCTACACACAATACCCCATAACGACAAATCAACAACAGGTTTTTAGAAATGTCTGCTAAATTATAAAACAATAAAAAAACGGAAATATTACATTTACACAATAATTCATGGCGGAGGCTCAATCAAGGCTCAATCAAGCTAGCTGGCTTGACTACTTTCTTATGTCATTTTTGTTGGCACCAAAAGTTAGAGGAGTGTTAACAGGGGACATGATGTGGTCGGACCATCAAATAATTGGTATACACATTACTCTTACAGAATTTCCGTGAGGGCGAGGATATTGGAAATTGAATCAAAGCGTACTGGATGACAACTTGTTTTTAACCAATAATTTATAACTGATCTTTTCCTACATAACATAGGTACAGCAGATCCTCTATTTGTATGGGACACTTTTAAATGCACCTTTAGAAGCCATGCAATTCAATGCTCATCTTTAAAACAAAAACAATTTAGGTCAATAGAGTTCCTTTTAACAAAGGAAATAGAGGAACTAACAGTACAGATAGATATCAATAAAAACTGTAACATAGAGGCACAGAATAAGTTAGAGGAAAAAGAAAAAGAGGAATTTATTCAAAAAGAGCAAGTGAAATACATTATAAAAATAAAGCGAACTGGATGGAATATGGGGCAAAATGCACTAAATAATTGTTTTATTTTCAACTTAGACATGCTACCAATTTGTTTTACAGAAACTTGTTACAAATAACAGAGTCATCCAAAACAATATTTTGAAAGAGTAAACAAATACTTTAAGCACATTTTATTTTTTCAGTCTCCTCCATCTCCAATAACAAGTTAATTGTAAGGATTTTTCTGTTAATAGTGTAAAATTAACAACTGTACAGAAAGACTCATGGGAAGGCCTAATTACAGAGGAGGAACCTTTAGATGCAATTAAGGCCTTCAAGTCTGGCAAAACTCCAGGGCTGTATGGCATACCAGTTGAGGTATATCAAATATTTGTGATGTACTCAACGGTCTGTTATTAACATATTTTAACCACTCCTATAAATATGGTAGACTATCAGATACTCAGCAAGAATATCTGATTTCACTATTACTGAAACAGGACCCAGGTGGTAAATATAAAGTTCCAGTCCACCTGAAAAACTGGATACCCATTACACTTCAGTGTTGTGATGTCATATTTCTAGCAAAATGCATAGCGCATAGAATTTAAAAAAGGTATTGTCGGATATTTTTCATCCTGATCAGACAGTTTTTTTTTAAATGAACAATACATTGGAGATAATATAAGACATGTACTGGAAGCAATAGAACACTATGAAAAATCTGGGAACCAGGCCTGATATTCATAGCTGACTTTGAAAAGGCCTTTGATAAAGTACGACTGGAATTTATACATAAATGCATGGACTATTTTAATTTAGGAGAATGCGTTAAAGTTATGTACAGTAACCCCAGGTGTAAATAATAAATAATGTCTACTTCTCAGAAAGTATTAAATTGTCAAGAGGAGTAAAACAAGGTTGTCCACTATCGGCATATCTATTTATTGTGACCATTGAAATGTTAGCTATTAAAATTAGATCCAACAATAATATCAAGGGGCTAGAAATCCAGGGCTTAAAAACAAAGGTGTCATTGTACGCTGACGATTAATGTTTTCTTTTAAATCTGCAATTTGGATCCCTGCACAGCCTCATAGATTATCTAGATAATGTTTCTAACCTCTCTGGATTACAACCAAATTATGAAAAGTGCAGTATATTACGTATTGGATAGCTAAAAAATTCAACTTTTACATGACCATGTAGTTTACCAATAAAATGGTCTGACGGTGAAGTGGACATACTCTGTACTCTGTACTCTGTACATACTCTCACTACAATACATTCTAATAAAAAGGCAGACAAATTAGATAAGATCTTGCTGCCATGGAAAGTACAACACCTGTCTATTTAGTCATATCCCAGTTTACCTATTTACTTATGTCCCTTGCTACACTTAACAACTTGTTTTTTAAACTATATGAGAAACAAATATTCCACTTTATTTAGAACTACAAGCCAGACCAAATTAAACTAAACACACCTATTTATATAATAAATATGAATTTGAAGGGCAGAAATGATTAATGAAATATGAAAGCCTTGGACCTCTCACTTAAGGCTTCAATCATACAAAAACTATACGTAAATCCGAACTGGTTCTCTAGCACATTAGTAAGGATGTCTCACCCCGTGTTCAAGAATGGCCTTTTCCCCTTCATTTAGATTACAACATCTCACTTTCGGTTATTTGAAAATGAAATCATCTCCAAAATATTGCTTTTTAAAACAAGCCATAGACAGCTGGTTGCAATTTCACATTAATCCAGCAGAAAAGACAGAACAAATATTACAACAAATATTATGGTTAAACTCAAATATAGTAATTGATTTTTTTAAATCATTATTTTTGGAAAAAAATATTTTTTAAATTGTATAATTGTTGAAAGTTATATCATAAATAGGACTGGTGGAGTTATGTCACACATGCAGTTATCAAAAATATATGGAAAATGTGTGCTCTATCCAAAATTACAACAAACTGATTGCAGCATTACCGCAGAAATAGAGGAGGCAAGTGGGAGGGGAAGAAGGTAAGGAACTTGTCTGTCGGCCTTGCATTAAAACCAAAATTGTCTAAAGAAAATTGTGATAAATAAAAAAGTATACCCGTTTCTGTACCATACAAGTGGCAAAATAGTTGGGAAGAGATTTTTGATATACTGATTCCATGGCACATGGTTTATGAACTGATACACAAAATGATATATATGAGGGATACGACCATCCCAGCTCTGCAGATTTTGCTGCGAAGAGACAGGTTAAGGCAGGTTGGCAGGTTAAGGAATGGCTGAAAAAATCAATTTACTTGGAGCTAACTCTGCAAATAGCACTACTGGGTAATTGGAAAAGTCATAGTCAATTGATCAATAATCTAATAATACTCTAAGCAAAAATGTATATTTTTTATTTACAATCTGTAGAAACTATGAAAATACAAAGGTTCAGAACTTTTGTGAAACATCACAGCACAGTGAACAAAATATATGGCAGCTAGAAATCCCAACTGGATGGTTTTCAGAGATAGATGGGAGGGGTTGAGGGTAGCTGAAGGATGGTACTAAAAACAAACAAAAGATAACTCATGTCAAATATACTGTGTCCATACAATTGATAAAGTATGTATAAGCTGGAAGGGTTGTAGGGTTATGGGAAAATAATAAAGAAGGAAAATGTGTATATACACCAAAAGTATGTGGACACCGCTTCAAATTAGTGGATTCGGCTATTTCAGCCACACCCTTTGTTGACAGGTGTCAAAATCGAGCACACTGCCATGCAATCTCCTTAGAAAAACATTGCAAGTAGAATGGCCTGTACTGAAGAGCTAAGGGACTTTCAACGTGGCACCGTCATAGGATGCCACCTTTCCAACAAGTCAGTTCATCCAATTTCTGCCCTGCTAGAGCTGCCCCGGTCAACTGTAAGTGCTGTTATTGTGATGTGGAAACGTCTATGAGCAACAACGGCTCTGCCACGAAGTGGTCAGCCAGACAAGCTCACAGAAATGGGACCGCTGAGTACTGAAGCTCGAAGCGCTTACAAATCATCTGTCCTCGGTTGCAACACTCACTACTGAGTTCCAAACTGCCTCTGAAAGCAATGTCAGCACAAGAACTGTTCGTCGGGAGCTTCATGAAATATTAGGATCCCCATTAGCCGACGCCAATGGTGTGAAGTACTTAAGTAAAAATACTTTAAAGTACTACTTAAGTAGTTTTTTTTGGGTATCTGTACTTTACTTTACTATTTATATTTTTGCCAACTTTTACTTTTACTTCACTTTACATTCCAAAAAAAAAAAAAAACTTTTATCTCCATACATTTTCCCTGACACCCAAAAGTACTTGTTACATTTTGACAGGAAAATGGTCCAATTCACACACTCAAGAGAACATCCCTGGTCATCCCTACTGCCTCTGATCTGGCGGACTCAATAAACACAAATGCTTTGTTTGTAAAATGTTGACTGAGTGTTGAAGTGTGCCCCTGGCTATTCGTCAATAAAAAAAATATATAAAATGATTAATATAAGGAATTTGAAATGGTTTATACTTTTACTTTTGATACTTAAGTACATTTTATCAATTCCATTTACTTTTGATAATTAAGTATATTTAAAACCAAATACTTTTAGACTTTTACTCAAGTAGTATTTTACTGGGTGACTTTCACTTTTACTTGAGTCATTTTCTATAAGGTATCTTTACTTTTACTCAAGTATGACAATTGAATACTTTTCCACCACTGGTTTTACTGAGGTCCGACACAACAAAAAATACATTACAGTCAAAATACTTTACAATTGACAGATTTAAAAATATTAACATGTAGTGTGCGTGTGTGTGTGCATCTATCAGTTACACATACAGTACATGTCAGTACATACAGTATACACAAGTAGGTCACATGGGGGAGAGGCATTGTACTGGTGGGGGAGAGGCATTGAACATTGCACTGGTGAACATTTCTCTCTCTCTCTCTCTCTCTCTCTCTCTCTCTCTCTCTCTCTCTCTCTCTCTCTCTCTCGGAGGACCTGAGCATTAGGACCATTCCTCAAGGCCTACCTGGATGTCCCGAGTCCACCTGGCCGTGCTGCTTCTCCGTGCTGCTGTTTTATGAACATTTTAAAATCTTGTCCATGTTCTGTTATAATCTGCACCCGGCACAGCCAGAAGAGGACTGGCCACCCCTCACAGCCTGGTTCCTCTCTAGGTTTCTTCCTAGGTTTTGGCCTTCTAGGGAGTTTTTCCTAGCCACTGTGCTTTTACACCTGCATTGCTTGCTGTTTGGGGTTTTAGGCTGGGTTTCTGTACAGCACTCTGTGACATCAGCTGATGTAAGGGGGGCTTTATAAATAAATTTGATTTGATTTGATTTGATTGTGCCTTGAGGTGTTGCTTTATTAGTTTTTTTAAACCAGGCTTGCTGTTCACTTGCTCTAGATGAGATGGAAGGGAGTTCCATGCATGCATGGCTCTGTATAATACTGTATGTTTCCTTGAGAGAGGGAGAGAGAGAGAGGATAGAGAGAGAGAAAGAGACAGAGAGAGGGACAGAGAGAGAAAGAGAGAAACCGACAGAGAGAGAAACCGACAGACAGATTAGACAGAGACCTTATAATTTTGGGGGGGATATTATATATGTATTTTTAATAACATAATTATGTTACCAATATGTTTTGGTTTTGTTATTTCTCTTTTATTGTAAGTGCAAACTTGTCCTCTGTAGTGGTCATTAGGATAAAAAAAAGTAGAGTTGATCAGGCTGTTGATTGAGCTTCCCTGAGAAGGTTTCTGAGAATTTGTGCAGACATTCTTCGGTTGTCCGGGTGGCTCGTCTCAGAACATCCCACAGGTGAAGAAGCCGGATGTGGAGGTCCAGGGCTGGCGTGGTTACATGTGGTCTGCGGTTTTGAGGCCGGTTGGAAGTACTGCCAAATTCTCTAAAACAACGTTGGAGGCGGCTTATGGTAGAGAAATTAACATTCAATTCTCTGGCAACAGCTCTGGTGAACATTCCTGCAGTCAGCATGCCAATTGCCCACTCCCTCAAAACTTGAGACATCTGTGGCATTATGTTGTGTGAAAAAAAATCTCATTTTAGAGTGGCTTTATATTAACCCCTTTAAGGTGCACCTGTGTAAGTATCATGCTGTTTAATCAGCTTCTTGATATGCCACACCTGTCAGCTGGATGGATTATCTTGGCAAACAAGAAATGTTCACTAACCGGGATGTAAAAAATGTGTGTACAAAATTTGATAGAAATAAGCTTTCTGGGATATTTTATTTCAGCTCATGAAATATGGGACCAACACGTTGCGTTTATATTTTTGTTCAGTATAATTGAAAAGCCCTGAATGTCCTCTCAAAGGGACAACATGACTTAATACAGTGGCTTGTATGTGCTCAGAGATACAGACCAATAACTGATGTCCACTAGAGAGGACAACAATGTATTGCTGGGTCTCAGGGGGATGTGTCTTAGATTTTTCACCCTGGTTCAAAGTTTTCGCTTGAAGCAATCATTAGGCTGTTTCTGTGGCAGCGCAAAACACACGTAAGTCTGCCTACGTCTGCTAACAGCACGTGACATGTGTTTACATCCTCTCAGCTGTGTTCTTTCAGAGTGAAGAAACGACTGGTAGGCTAGTCACCACTTCACAAACTAGCTGCACTACAGCTCGTTAAACTAACTGACCTTGGTTTTTTCCTTTTAAGTGCAGCCACCCTTGGGACTGAGTTGATTCATTTGACTCGGCGCTGTGAGTATTTTCCAATCTAAAGTGCAATGTCGACATTTTGTATGTCGCTATTCGCTAATGGTAGCTGACCAGCTATAGCTCGTTAGCTACCATTGCTTTGTCTGAGTTGGTGACGCACAGACTTTGTTTGGGCCCGCATAATTAGCAATGTGCTAAACCTAATTTCAAGAGACTGTTGACATCTTTTTACAGCAATGCCTAGCTGTCAACTCGACTTAACCAACCCTTTCACCATGAATCTCAATGTATTTTTTTCCTATTATTTCGTCAATACTTAGCTAGCTATTTTAGTTAACTAAGTTAGTTGATCATGGCCATCATTCGACTGAAAAGCAGTCATCCAGCAAGCTAGCTAGAGTTGGCAACGTTGAAGATGTGACATGCTATTTGGTCCACATTATCTAACGTTAACCTGCAATGCTGGTAGATATTAGCTATGGTCCTAACGTTGTGTGAAATGTGTCTTTTGTCACACTTTGCTTACATAACAACACTAGCTAGTAGTACTAACCTGAAATGTTAGTTAGGGCAACTAAAATGTGTTATCTGTCTTTCATGCATGATTAAAATAACGCATCACAACAACACGTGCAGTAGATTTAACCTAACGTTAGGTAACGCGTCGTTAGCAGATGCAACTTAGATAGTCAGCGAGCTACATTATGAAGCTCCGTTCAATGTTATCAATTTGATAGTTATTAACCAGAAAAAAAGTATATCCTGCCCATTTCCTGTTATTGTTTTGTTTTCCATCACACAGTGCAGATATAGCTAACATGGTACACTCGTAAGATGATTGGCTAGAAAACACCCACCCTGTGTCTGGACTAGAAAGTGGCTGATGGTTTCAAATAGTTATGTCAGTCGTGGATGAGAACTAGCCAATGAATACATTGTATCATCCGAATACAGTAGCTGCCTACAGAGGCTAAATTGTAATGTATCTGACAACAACTCGCTGAGTTTGTTCCCCCTCTAGATGTAGCTAGGCATATTCGTTTTAGCAAAATCCACAGCTAGTTTGGAGAGCTAAGTGAACAAACTAAACATTAGGCTAGTGGACAGCCTACTGTCAATTGTTCATTGACAAATCACTCTGTAGTACCAGGGTAAATAAAAGTAGATTTACATTTCTACTGCCCCCAGAATGACCACAGAATTAACTGTGAATCATCGTTTATTTACTGTTTACCCACATCCACACATTCAGTAACACTGTACAACTTGGCCCTGTCCAGATGGCATTGTGTATAGATAGTTTCACTGAGCATGTTATTGGGTTGTCCCAGGATCGGTTACATGTTTCATCACCCTGCCCAGCCGGTTGTCCCTGTCTTGTTCTTAGAAAGGCGCATGACATGTCACCGCTGGCTCTCTCCAGGGGTGGTTCTAGGATTTGAAGACATTTGGGGCTTAGCCCAAAGCTAGTAGGGAGGTCTGGGGGCATTCTCCCCCAGCAAAAATGTTTTTTCAACAGCTAAATGCATGAATTTAGGGCACTTGGAGATGAACATTGAGAGATTAGATCTTCCCACCTCCCAAAGCAGATACTGCCAGTGCTCAATTACAGTAGCAACTGTGAGACTCTGGAACACTCTCTACTCTGGACACATACAGTGCATTCGGAAAGTATTCAGACCCCTTGACTTTTTCCACATTTTGTTACGTTACAGCCTTGTTTATTTTTTATCTCTCATTAATCTATACACAATACCCCATAATGACAAAGCGAAAATAGGTTTTTAGAACAGTGCATGTCAGAGCAAATTCCAATTCATGATGTCGAAGGATTGTCCATAGAGCTCCAAGACAGGATTGCGTTGAGGCACAGATCTGGGGAAGGTTACCAAAAATAGTCTGCAGCATTGAAGGTCCCCAAGAACACGGTGGTCTCCATCATTCTTAAGTGGAAGAAGTTTGGAACCACCAAGACTCTTCCTAGAGATGGCCAAACTGAGCAATCAGGGGAAAAGGGCCTGGATCAGGGAGGTGACCAAGAACCCGATAACAGAGCTCCAAAGTTCTTCTGTGGAGATGGGAAAACCTTCCAGAAGGACAACCATCTCTGCAGCACTCCACCAATCTGGCCTTTATGATAGAGTGGCCAGGCGGAAGCCACTCCTCAGTAAAAGGCACCTAAAGGACTGGGAGACTACTCAGGATCAAGGGAAAGATTAACAGAGCAAAGTGTGGAGAGATCGATGAAAATCTGCTCCAGAGCGCTCAGGACCTCAGACTGGGGCGAAGGATGGCCTTCCAACAGGACAACGACCCTAAGCACACAGCCAAGATAATGCAGGAGTGGCTTCGTCTAAGTCTCTGAATGTCCTTGAGTGGCCCAGCCAGAGCCTGGTTTTGAACCCGATCGAACATCTCTGGAGAGACCTGAAAATAGCTGTGCAGTTATGCTCCCCATCCAACCTGACAGAGCTTGAGAGGATTTGCAGAGAAGAATGGTAGAAACTCCCCAAATACAGGTCTGCGTCATACCCAAGAAGACTTGAGGCTGTAATTGCTGCCAAAGGTGCAATAAATTTGCTAACATTTCTAATCGGGTTCAAGTAATTATGGGGTATTGTGTATAGATTGATGAAAACAATTTTACACTTTAGAATAAAGCATTAACGTAACAAAATGTGGAAAAATTCAAGGGGTCTGAATACTTTCCGAATGTGCTGTACATCTACAGTGTATTGCCCAAAACCCTTCAACTTCAAACAGACTCTGACCTGTCCAATGAGCCTCTCTGACCCACTCTCTCACTCACTCTGTCTCACACACTGTGCAGTAATTAGAATCCATAGAGCAGCTTTAGGTGATACACCCTCCTCTGCCTCTCTCCATCGCATTCTCTGTGTCTGTTGCTCTCTTGTCTGGCCTCCTCTGTTGCTGTCTCTTATAATGTCTGTTTTTATAGTTCACTCCGTTTTCTACCTGAGTCATCTTTCTCCCTCTCCTCCTGCTGCTGCATGCAGCTAACCACACCAAGCCCGGCCCCCTGTCACTCAAGGAGAGAGCAGTTGCTCAACCACGGAGTTACAAGTACTTTCTTGCCTTTAAACCTGCATGGTCAGACGGATGCAACAATTATGGTGACCTGCATCTTTCCACAAGCGTTCTATACAGTCGTGGCCAAAAGTTGAGAATGACACAAATATACATTTTCACAAAGTCTGCTGCCTCACTTTGTATGATGGCAATTTGCATATACTCCAGAATGTCATGAAGAGTGATCAGATGAATTGCAATTAATTGCAAAGTCCCTATTTGCCATGCAAATAAACTGAATCCCCCCAAAACATTTCCACTGCATTTCAGCCCTGCCACAAAAGGACCAGCTGACATGTCAGTGATTCTCTCGTTAACACAGGTGTGAGTGTTGATGAGGACAAGGCTGGAGATAACTCTAATGCTAATTGAGTTTGAAAAACAGACTGGAAGCTTCAAAAGCAGGGTGGTGCTTAGAATCATTGTTCTTCCTCTGTCAACCATGGTTACCTGCAAGGAAACATGTGCCGTCATCATTGCTTTGCACAAAAAGGGCTTCACAGGCAAGGATATTGCTGCCAGTAAGATTGCACCTAAATCAACCATTTATCGGATCATCAAGAACTTCAAGGAGAGCGGTTCAATTGTTCTGAAGAAGGCTTCAGGGCGCCCAAGAAAGTCCAGCAAGCGCCAGGACCGTCTCCTAAAGGTGATTCAGCTGCGGGATCGGGGCACCAGCAGTACAGCTCAGGAATGGCAGCAGGCAGGTGTGAGTGCATCTGCACGCACAGTGAGGCGAAGGCTTTTGGAGGATGGCCTGGTGTCAAGAAGGGCAGCAAAGAAGCCACTTCTCAAAAGGTACAGGGATTGGACTGCTAAGGACTGGGGTAAAGTCATTGTTTGGGGCATCCGGAAAAAAGCTTGTCCGGAGAAGACGAGGTGAGCGCTACCATCAGTCCTGTGTCATGCCAACAGTAAAGCATCCTGAGACCATTCATGTGTGGGGTTGCTTCTCAGCCAAGGGAGTGGACTTGCAACATTCGCACTGAGCTAAAGGGTAGATTTTCCGCTTTCAAGGAGCGGGACTCTAACCCGGAAGCTTATGAGAAATCCCACTATGCCCTCTGACGAACCATCAAACAGGCAAAGCGTCAACACAGGACTAAGATCGAATCATGCTACACCGGATCCGACACTCGTCGGATGTGGCATGGCTTGCAAACTATTACTGACTACAAAGGGAAGCACAGCCGAGAGCTGCCCAGTGATACGAGCCTACAAGATGAGCGAAATAACTTCTATGCTCGCTTCGAGGCAAGTAACACTGAAACATGCATGAGCGTGTGAGTAAGACCTTTAAACAGGTCAACATTCACAAGGCCGCAGGGCCAGACAGATTACCAGGACGTGTACTGCGAGCGTGCGCTGACCAACTGGCAAGTGTCTTCACTGACATTTTAAACCTCAGCGTTCAACAGCTCAGCTCAGCGTTCAACACCAGTGCCCTCAAAGCTCATCACTAAGCTAAGGACCTTGAGACTAAAAACCTGGATCCTTGAATTCCTGAAGTGCCCCCTCCCGGTGGTAAGGGTAGGTAACGACACATCCGCCACGCTGATCCTAAACAAGGGGGCCCCTCAGGGGTGCGTGCTCAGTCCCCTCCTGTACTCCCTGTTCCCTCATGACTGCACAGCCAGGCACTACTCCAACACCATCATTTTAAGTTTGCTGATGACACAACAGTGGTAGGCCTGATCAACAACAACAATGAGACAGCCTATAGGAAGGTGGTCAGATACCTGACTGTGTGGTGCAAGGACAACATCTCCCTCAACGTGATCAAGACAAAGGAGATGATTGTGGACTACAGGAAAAGGAGGACTGAGCACGCCCCCATTCTCATCGACGGGGCTGTAGTGGAGCAGGTTGAGAGCTTCAAGTTCCTTGGCGTCCACATCACCAACAAACTAACATGGTCCAAGCACACCAAGACAATTGTGAAGAGGGCACAACAAAATCTATTCCCCCTCAGGAGACTGAAAATATTTGGCATGGGTCCTCAGATCCTCAAAAGGTTCTACAGCTGAACCATCGAGAACATCCTGACGGGTTGCATCACTGCCTGGTATGTCAACTGCTCGGCCTCCGACCGCAAGGCACTACAGAATGTAGTGTGTACAAACCAGTACATCACTGGGGCCATGCTTTCTGCCATCCACGACCTCTATACCAGGCAGTGTCAGAGGAAGGCCCTAAAAATTGTCAGACTCCAGCCACCCTAGTCATAGACTGTTCTCTCTGCTACCGAACGGTAAGCGGTACCGGAGTGCCAAGTCTAGGTCCAAGAGGCTTCTAAACATCTTCTACCCCCAAGCCATAAGACTCCTGAACATCTAATCAAATGGCTACCCGGACTATTTGCATTGCACCCCCCACCCTCTTCTATGCTGCTGATACTCTGTTTATTATCTATGCATAGTCACTTTAATAACTCTACCTACCTGTACATATTACCTCAACACCGGTGCCCCTGCACATTGACTCTGTACCGGTACCACCTGTATATAGCCCCGCTATTGTTATTTACTGCTGCTCTTTAATTATTTGTTTTTATCATCTTTTTTTATTTCTTAACTGCGTTGTTGGTTAAGGGCTTGTTAGCATTTCACCTGTTTTATTTGGTGCATGTGACAAAGTTGTGACGTGACAAAGTTTTAACAGTATAAATGGAGAAAGCCCAATTGAAATCACCTACTTTGTTGCCACCCTAGGGTCATGAACTACTCATAAAGCATATTTTGAACACAAAATATTGTCAAATGTCAAATATCGTGATATGATATTTTGTCCATGTATTGCCCAGCCCTACTGTGTGCTCAAACTGTAAAAATGCAAGTGTCCGCATGACAGCGCAACACAACTCCAAACATGACAGATAAGAAGCTACAGTGAGGGAAAAAAGTATTTGATCCCCTGCTGATTTCGTGCGTTTGCCCACTGACAAAGAAATGATCAGTCTATAATTTTAATGGTAGGTTTATTTGAACAGTGAGAGACAGAATATCAACAAAAGAATCCAGCAAAACCCATGTGAAAAATGTTATAAATGGAAGTTCATTTTAATGAGGGAAATAAGTATTTGACCCCTCTGAAAAACATGACTTAGTACTTGGTGGCAATCACAGAGGTCAGACATTTCTTGCAGTTGGCCACCAGGTTTCCACACATCTCAGGAGGGATTTTGTCCCACTCCTCTTTGCAGATCTTCTCCAAGTCATTAAGGTTTCGAGGCTGACGTTTGGCAACTCGAACCTTCAGCTCCCTCCACAGATTTTCTATGGGATTAAGGTCCGGAGACTGGCTAGGCCACTCCAGGACCTTAATGTGCTTCTTCTTGAGCCACTCCTTTGTTGCCTTGACCGTGTGTTTTGGGTCATTGTCATGCTGGAATACCCATCCATGACCCATTTTCAATGCCCTGGCTGAGGGAAGGAGGTTCTCACCCAAGATTTGACGGTACATGGCCCTGTCCATTGTCCCTTTGATGCGGTGAAGTTGTCCTGTCCCCTTAGCAGAAACCCCCCCCCAAAGCATAATGTTTCCACCTCCATGTTTGACGGTGGGGATGGTGTTCTTGGGGTCATAAGCAGCATTCCTCCTCCTCCAAACACGGCGAGTTGAGTTGATGCCAAAGAGCTCCATTTTGGTCTCATCTGACCACAACACTTTCACCCAGTTGTCCTCTGAATCATTCAGATGTTCATTGGCAAACTTCAGACAGGCATGTATATGTGCTTTCTTGAGCAGGGGGACCTGCGGGCGCTGCAGGATTTCAGTCCTTCACGGCGTAGTGTGTTACCAATTGTTTTTTTGGTGACTATGGTCCCAGCTGCCTTGAGATCATTGACAAGATCCTCCCGTGTAGTTCTGGGCTGATTCCTCATCGTTCTCATGATCATTGCAACTCTATGAGGGGAGATCTTGCATGGAGCCCCAGGCTGAGGGAGATTGACAGTTCTTTTGTGTTTCTACCATTTGCGAATAATCGCACCAACTGTTGTCACCTTCTCACCAAGCTGCTTGGCGATGGTCTTGTAGCCCATTCCAGACTTGTGTAGGTCTACAATCTTGTCCCTGACATCCTTGGAGAGCTCTTTGGTCTTGGCCATGGTGGAGAGCTTGGAATCTGATTGATTGATTGCTTCTGTGGACAGGTGTCTTTTATACAGGTAACAAGCTGAGATTAGGAGCACTCCCTTTAAAGAGTGTGCTCCTAATCTCAGCTCGTTACCTGTATAAAAGACACCTGGGAGCCAGAAATCTTTCTGATTTGAGAGGGGGTCAAATACTTATTTCCCTCATTAAAATGCAATTCCATTTATAACATTTTTCACATCGGTTTTTTTCTGGATTCCTTTGTTGTTATTCTGTCTCTCACTTTTCAAATATACCTACCATTAAAATTATAAACTGATAATTTCTTTGTCAGTGGGCAAACGTACAAAATCAGCAGGGGATCAAATACTTTTTTCCCTCACTGTACATTGCCCCTAGGCCTCTCAAACTCAACTCTGGGCCCCAATCTAGTTCCGCTGCATATTTTCATTGTTCTCCTCTAATCAGGGACGGATTTAGAGCTGAGACAGCAGGTGTGTTTTAATTAATGATCAGGTAGAACAGAAAACCAGAAGGCTCTGGACCTCGTAGGGTTATAGTTGAATACCCCTGCCCTAGGCTATATGAATGTAAAGATACATTTTTTACCTGTATAACTTATTTAATTCTAAGAACTCTATGATTAATTTAGACCGTTTTACCAGCTAATGTTAGATTTTTAGATTGCCACTTTGTGTCCTCAAAATGTTACGTAATCAGCAGTTGAAACAATTACAAAGCGTACTCCCTGACCCTGTTTCGGTAAAAATCTGAGGAATTGGGCTGGAGAAATGTTACCTCTTTCAAAATATAGACAATTATGGATGCAAGGACTGACTAACCATAAAATAAAAATTATTGTTTTAAGAATGTTTTTTAAATGCTATATAGTGTTTGTTGACATTTACTTTGTTTACAAACATTGTGGTAAAACAAGCTTATATTTTAGGTTCTGATGGGGTGCAACAGTTGAACTAAGCTCATGACGAGTTCTATTCTTCAAGAATCAATGGGAACATATAATTAATTTATAAGTCCAAAAATGGATGTAGCAACTGCTGATTGCCCCTCTAAGGGCCTATGCATTTTCAATGTTTTGTTCACCTACAATCTAACCACAAAGCTGGCCATCTTTCCTCCTCTCTTTCTGGCTGCCCTCCCCCTTCCCTTCTAAGTTCAAAGTTTATTTG
Organism: Brachymystax lenok tsinlingensis; assembly: GCA_030435695.1. Lineage (NCBI taxonomy): Eukaryota > Metazoa > Chordata > Actinopteri > Salmoniformes > Salmonidae > Brachymystax > Brachymystax lenok. The sequence continues at coordinate 13,134,197 of CM059801.1, forward strand.
TCATATATACATGGAGTAGATAGTGCAATGAAATGCTTACTTGCAGGTTAACCTCTCGACAATGCAAAAACAATAACAACAATAGCCGTTTGGCATTTCAATTCATCCCAAAGGTGTTTGATGGTGTTGAGGTCAGGGCTATGTGCAGGCCAGTCAAGTTCTTCCACACCCATCTCAACAAACCATTTCTGTATGGACCTTGCTTTGCTCACAGGAGCATTGTCATGCTGAAACAGGAAAGGGCCTTCTCCAAGCTTTTGTCACAAAGTTGGAAGCATAAAATCGTCTAGAATGTCATTGTATGCTGTAGCGTTAAGATTTTCCTTCACTGGAACTAAGGGGCCTAGCCCGAACCATGAAAAACAGCCCCAGACCATTTATTCCTTCTTCACCAAACTTTACAGTTGGCACTATGCAATGGGGCAGGTAGCGTTCTCCTGGCATCCGCCAAACCCAGATTTGTCTGTCGGACTACCAGTAGGTGAAGCTGGATTCATCACTCCAGAGAACGCGTTTCCACTGCTCCAGAGTACAATGGTACAACGGTTTTTTACCTCTCCAGCTGACGCTTGGTATTGCACATGGTGATCTTACATGCTGACCACACCGCTTGCGTCGCGTGCGCTACATTTTTTTTTTTACACATTAATGTTATTCAATCATTGCACCCACACTGCTCGCATGCGTTAACAAGCGTCTGAGTAGCCAGGCGCTAAAATAGATCTTGGTTCTGCAAGGCCCACTTCTCCCTTCTTCTCATTGGTTTTTAGCAGCATATACCCACGTGGGTGATTTGAAAGATTAACTGAGGTCCACACTCTAGTCGGTTGTGGTAATGCACCTTTTTTAAAGTTGGTGACAACCGCCATATAAAGTCAGAAGAAGCAGCCTGAAGGAGGAGAGATTACTAGAAAACAAACGTTTACCCTTCTGTCTGTGAATTAATTGTTGGAGTAGAGGACCTTGTGCATTTCAGGTGAAATAACAACCCAATGTTTATATCTCCAGGACAAATTAGCTAGCAACAGCAAGCTAGTTAGCTAGCTAAATTGCCATAAATGTTTAATGCTTTTTGACCTGTCCCCTGAACAAGGCAGTTAACCCACTGTTCCTAGGCCGTCATTGTAAATGAGAATTTGTTCTCAACTGACTTGCCTAGTTAAATAAAAAATACAAATATATAGTTGGTTCAGAGTTCGTTTTTATATTTCAACCTGCGTTTCCTGATCGCGTCTGGTGTGGGTGAACAAAATCAACATGCACCCGCTCGCCCGGTCTAGTCAGCATGTTAGTCTTGTGTGTGACTGCTCGGCCATGGAAACCCATTTCATGAAGCTACAGATTAACAATTATTGTGCTGACGTTGCTTCCAGAGGCAGTTTGGAACTCTGTATTGAGTTTTGGAACCGAGGACAGACTACTTCTACGCACTTCAGCACTCGGTGGTCCCATTCTATGAGCTTGTGTGGTCTACCACTTTGTGGCTGAGCCGTTGTTGCTCCTAGATGTTTCCACTTCACAATAACAGCGCTTACAGTTGACTGAGGCAGCTCTAGCATAGGGCTGGGCGGTATACTGTATTTTACTATATACTGGTATTGATGCGCGGACCGGTTTGGGTTTTTACTTCACCTTCTATAACGGTATTTGAATGTTTGGTTTGTTAAATGTGATTCACCGTGTGTAACGTCCATTTTTATAGTTTACTCCACTACTTGAGTCATCCCTCTCCGCTCTCTCTCTCTCTCCATGCCGCTTTCCACACAGACCTAGTCCCACCCCCCTGTCACTTGAGCGCATTTGTTGTTGCTTGACCACGAGACACTTTCGTTCAGTGGTCAATGCAACAATGTTGATGACAACGATGTTGTTTCCACTTTTGATCTTAATATAAATCCACAAGCGTTCTATAATTACAATATTAGTTTGTGTATTTTCTTAGCAAGTTAAGCTAAATCGGTTAGCCACTAATGCTAATCTCTAGTTAGCTGCCTAGGTAATGTAGCCAAATGTTATAGGGTCCTCTAGGAAACACTGAACATCACTTTGGTTCCTACCCTGTCACAATAACTCGTCATTCATTGTACAACACTGTATTCAAAGTGCCCACTATTATTTATATTCTAACTATAGAATCGGAATAAACATTATATTTCCATGATTCCAAAAGTGTTTTGATCTAAATCGCAATTGCAACATTTGGTTAAAAATAGGGCCAAGTACTTTTGCCCATATCGTTGTAGTGTGGAAATGCATAAATTGATGGAAATGCAGGAAATTATTTTAGGTTAAAGTTGAATTAAACAGTAGAAAACAATCCGAATGGAGAAAGACCCATTTGAAATAATTTTGAATATATGTGTTGCCACCCTAGGGTCATGCACTACTCATAAAGCAAACTTTTCTTAATCAAAAACATAAGACCAAATTTGAAAAATACCATGATATGATATTTTGGCCATATCACCCAGCCCTTCTCTAGCAGGGAGGAAATTTGACAAATGGATTTGTTGGAAAGGTGGCATCCTATAACGGTCCCATGTTGAAAGTCACTGAGCTCTTCAGTAAGGCCATTCTACTGCCAATGTTTGTCTATGGAGATTTGCATGGCTGTGTGATTTTATTTTATACACCTGTCAGCAACCGGTGTGGCTGAAATAGCCAAATCCACTAATTTGAAGTGGTGTCCACATACTTAGAGATATCTCTATCATATGTATGTTTCTTTTATATATATATATATAAAGGTTCAAGGCTGAATCAAAAACATCTGGTGCTGAAGCCCAGGCCTAATGACGCCACTGGCTCTCTAGACTTCACTATAAGCCCAGTAGGTCAACTCAGGCACACATTCTGTTTAACCTTGTCAAGTTATCATGATTTGTCATTAAATCTGGGTCACGTTATGTAGGCAAATGTTAGAGTTTTGCCGATTAGAAATGACTATTCACTTATTCTACCTGTTACAGTCCACAACTTTGTGCCCTGCTGAATGCGGCCCTGAAGTGTTTAATGCATGGGCAAATGTAATTTCTCTCTGTGTGTATATTAAAACAAAAAAGATTATATTATAAAAAAATATATTTTTTATTAATTTATTTTTACATAGTGCCACAGCCAGTCCACAAGGTGGCGCAGCGCCACTCTTACTCTTTGTGGAGCACCCAGCATGGCTATGCATTTCAGGGAGGGTTTAAAGAGCAAGGACAAAAATCTGCTTCTGTAACACCCTACGGTACTATCACACGTTGTTGAGAATGAATCAATTATTTATTTTGCCAGTGTGTGAAAGAACAGCCAATGGAAAATTACCTCTCCACAAGGCCTAGCCTGCTAGCTGCTACTTCTACAATGTCACCTCTGAATGTAATCTTTATTAGCTGACTCGGGATATGTCAGGTGGAGATGCTGAGAAAGCAGAGAGAGAATTCAAGACATGTATTCTTCCTCTGCTGCATCTCTCATAAATGGGCATTATAACTTCAAGTATTAGTTGATAACTGTCCTGCAGTGATTTTCATGACAGTGCAAAATACAGTTAACACACACATTGTGGACCACTCAAATAGAGTTTTGAAACACACAAAAAAAATCTGTCAAACATGGTACAGTATTTCCTTTGGCATCATCTATAATGCACACATCTATGCACATGTATGCATAAACAAAGTACAGTAGATGAAAGGACATTTAGGCAATGCCACACTTTATTTTAATCTAGACTGTTAAAGTTATTGTTTTGGCTGGACAGCTGATGAAAAATATATTCCCTAATGTCATTGTATAACCCACAGTAAAGCAAGGCATGGGCTTCAGTTATTTTTTTTTGTATCCTTTTATTTAACTAGGCAAGTCAGTTAAGAACAAATTCTTATTTAAGGCCACCTGTGGGGACGGGGGTTGGGATTAAAAATACATTTAATAAAAATATAGGACAAAACACACATCACGACAAGAGAGACAACACAACACTACATAAAGAGAGACCTAAGACGACAACACAACATGGCAGCAGCACAACATGGTAGCGGTACAAACATTATTGGGCGCAGACAACAGCACAAGAAGGTAGAGACATCAATACATCACGCAAAACAGCCACAACTGTCAGTAAGAGTGTCCATGATTGAGTCCTTGAATGAAGAGATTGAGATTAAACTGTCCAGTTTGAGTGTTTGTTGCAGCTCGTTCCAGTCGCTAGCTGCAGCCAACTGAAAAGACAAGCGACCCAGGGATGTGTGCGCTTTGGGGACCTTTAACAGAATGTGACTGGCAGAATGGGTGTTTATGTGGCGGATGAGGGCTGAAGTAGATATCTCAGATAGGGGGGAGTGAGGCCTAAAAGGGTTTTATAAATAAGCATCAACCAGTGGGTCTTGCGACGGATATACAGAGATGATCAGTTTACAGAGGAGTATAGAGTGCAGTGATGTGTCCTATGAAGAGCATTGGTGGCAAATCTGATGGCCGAATGGTAAAGAACATCTAGCCGCTCAAGAGCGCCCTTACCTGTTGATCTATAAATTATGTCCGTAATCTGGCATGGGTAGGATAGTCATCTGAATCAGGGTTAGTTTGGCAGCTGGGGTGAAAGAGGAGAAATTTCCGATAAATCTACACTTGGTTTCCTCTAACTTTAGCCTGCAGCTTTGATATGCGCTGAGAGAAGGACAGTGTACCATCTAGCCATACTCTCAAGTACTTGTATGAGATGACTACCTCAAGCTCTAAACCCTCAGAGGTAGTAACGACACCTGTGGGGAGATGGGCATTCTTCTTACCAAACCACATTACCTTTGTTTTGGAGGTGTTCAGAACAAGGTTAAGGGTAGAGAAAGCTTGTTGGACACTAAGAAAGCTTTGTTGTAGAGCATTTAACACAAAATCCGTGGAGGGGCCAGCTGAGTATAAGACTGTATCATCTGCATATAAATGGATGAGAGAGCTTCCTACTGCCAGAGCTATGTTGTTGATATAAATTGAGAAGAGCGTGGGGCATAGGATTGAGCCTTGGGGTACACCCTTGGTGACAGGCAGTGGCTGAGACAGCAGATGTTCTGACTTTATACGCTGCACTCTTTGAGAGGTGTAGTTAGCAAACCAGGCCAAAGACCCCTCAGACACCAATACTCCTTAGCCGGCCCACAAGAATGGAATGGTCTACCGTATCAAAAGCTTTGGCCAAGTCAATAAAAATAGCAGCACAACATTGCTTAGAATTGAGGGCAATGGTGACATCATTGAGGAGGTTGTAGTGACACATCCATAAACTGAGCGGAGACCAGATTGCATACCAGAGAGAAAGCCAGTCGGAAAGACTTTTCAATAATATTCTAACACTTTTGATAAAAAGGGCAAAATAGAAATGGGCCTTTAACAGTTTGGATCAGCTTGACCTCCCTCCCCCTTTAAATAAAGGACTAACCGTGGCTGCCTTCCAAGCAATGGGAACCTCCCCAGAGAGGAGAGACAGTCTTGGTGATTATAGGGGCAGCAACCTTAAAGAAGAAAGGGTCTAAACCATCTGACCTAGATGTTTTTTGGGGGTCAAGTTTAAGGAGCTCTTTTAGCACCTCCGACTCAGTGTCCACGTGCAGGGAGAAACTTTGTAGCGGGGCAGTGGAAAAAGAGGGAGGAGCTTTGGGGCTCGTCACATTAGAAGGGGTAGGAGATGAGGAAATGTTGGACGGGCAAGGAGGCATGGCTGAGTCAAATAGGAATCCTGACTTAATGAAGTGGTGATTAAAAAAATCTCAGCCATGTGCTTCTTGTCAGTAACAATCACATAAACTTTAACTTCTCAGGGATCACTGGGGCGCTAGCGGGCTGCTCCCGACACTACCAGGTAAAATGTAAGGCGCCAAATTCAAAATCCAAAAGTTGAATTATTAAACATCCACCAATATACAAGTGTTCCATACTCATCAAAAGCTCTGTTTCTTGGCAATATCACAGCGTTGTCAGATTTCAAAAAGGCTTTACGGCGAAAGCAGCACATGTGATTGTTTGAGAGTAGCACCTCACATATTTTTCCCATAGCCATGTATCGATTAGCCATCATGGCACACACAACACATTTCACAGCAAAAACAAATCAATTACCTGTTGAAGAACGTCTGCTGAGGTCGTCCTAAGTGTCCAACGAAGACAATCCATGGTTCTTTTGTTAGAAAAAGTAATGTATTTTAACCATAAATCCTCCATTTGGTTCGCGCGTTATAATCAGAAACGACAGCTTCCACTACTCCATTAAAAGCGTGACGAACTCGTTCATCTTATACCTATAAACTTGTCCAAGAACAATCAAACATAGTTTTAAATGTATCCTTAGGAACACTTTTACGTATATTTACTATTATAAATCAACCGAATATAAACTGATCGATAACGACGGTAAAAAAGACACTGCGCGCTTTGTCGGGAGCGCGCGCTGGGTACTGTTTACATGAGTGACTTCCTTGTTTGCTCTTCTTCTCTGGTCTTATTCATCCAAAATGAAAAAAATACACTGTCTCGAGACTGTTGACATCTAAAGGAAGCGATGGGTACTGCATTCATATGCCCTTATATGGTCATTTTCATGAGGGAGGGCTGCCCAAATGAGCAATGTGTCAAAATCACTTTTTCCAGGACAGAAACTCCTCGGGGTTTCGCCTGCTATATGCGTTCTGTTTTACTCACAGACAAATGGTTAACAGTTTTGGAAAATTCAGAGTGTTTCCTATCCAATGGTACCAAATATCTGCATATCCTATTTTTTGGGCCTGAATGGGAGGCATTTTACTTTGGGCACGCCAGGCTCTCCAAAACCGACCCCTCAGCTGCCACTCCCTAACAAGTTAAGGGACAAGGGTAAGTTGTGAGGAGGAGGGTTTATTCTCCAGGTCTTTAACCGTTTTCCAGAACGTCTTGGGGTTAGACCCACAGAGAGAGAACTGCTCCTTAAAGTAATTAACTTTGGCCTTCCGGATAGCCTGAGTGAACTTATTTCTCATTTGCCTGAACGAGAGCTAGTCAGCCTGAGTATGCGTGTGCCGAGCCATTCGCCAAATGCATTTCTTGAGGTGGAGTAACTGCAAGATCACGGTCGAACAAAGGGCTTAACCTGTTTTTTAATTCTCATTTTCTTTATGGGGACGTGTTTGTTAACAATATCACTGGTTTTATCAAAAAATATCCAAGTGTCTTTGACAGAGGGGATCAAGCTGATTCTATACCAGTTCAGAGGCCAGGTCATGAAGGAAGGCTTGCTCATTAAAGTTTTGTAGCAAGCGTCTATGACAAATCAGGACAGGTTTCACTGAGCAGCCATTACGAACACAGGCTGTAAAACAGTGATCACTAAGATCATTACAGAAAACACCAGACTGATACCTACCAGGATTATTTGTGAGGATAACATAGAGGAGAGTAGCCTTTTCTGGGTGTTTTGGAGTCATACCTTGTGAGATTGGTAATAATCTGAGAAAGATTTAGGGAGTCCCATTGCTTTAGGACTTGGTCAGGTGGTTTAAGCATGTCCCAGTTTAGTCACCTAGCAGGACAAATTCAAACTTAGTGTAAGGGGCCAGGAGAGAGCTTAGGGCAGGTAGGGTACAGGCCGGTGCTGATGGAGGACAATAACATCCAGCAACAGTCAACAAAGAGCTATTTGAAAGTTTAATGCTTAATCAGCAAATCAAATTGTTTGGGGACAGACTTGGTGGAGACAATCGAGCACTGAAGGTGATCCTTGCCACTCCCCCACCTTTGGAAGATCTGTCTTGCCGAAAAAGGTTATAACCAGAAAGGTTAACATCAGTATTCAAAACACTCTTTCTTAACTACGTCTCAGTAATGACCAACTAATCTGGATTGGAGCTGTGAACCCATACTTTCAATTTATCCATTTTAGATAATTAGCTTCTAGTGTTAACGTGCAGAAAATCCAGGCTTTTACGAGAGCAGAAATCAGTGAAACCGATATCGGAGCACAAGTCAGAATTGGGGCTAGCAGTAGATGGGCCAGGGTTTACACGCACATTTCGAGATATCATCAACAGTAATACAATCAAGGCACGGCGGAGGACCGGGAGAGCTCTGCAGTGTTGATTTATGACATTTGAATGTGCAATAGATGGCAACAAGATCGTATTATTATACAGAAATTTCATCAGGTAACATGAATACAAAGCCGGCGAGAGGTGGTTAGAATAGGATGGGAGGCCAAAAGTCAGTGTAACCAATAGAGAGTCAGAATCCAGAGTGTGGGAACAAACAGTCTGTCCCACAGTTGGGTAAACAAGAAAGTTCATAGTCAACAAAGCATGCAGGAGTCATGAGGCAAATAGAAAATTGCACAAGAAAAAAAATATAACGACTTGGGTCTAGCCATTGTAAGTTCAGAGTCACTCGCCCCAACAGTGCCTGTGTGCTGGAGGCGAGCGAAAGCTCGGGAGAGAGGGGGGAGTGTGGTGCGGGTACCTGTACCAGACAGGGGGAGACAACCAGGGCAGACAGTGAACAGATCGCCAGGTGGATTCCAAGCAGCAGTGCAGCAGGCAACGGGAGTACGTGTCACACCCACTTGGGAGAAGCTTTTATTTTAGTATATGATCTCTGAACAGCAGGATGGGGCTTCAAGGCCTCTGGATTTGGGTGGGGTAGCCTGCCATTTGTGGGCTCAAAGGCTTTGACAATTGAAGTTGTATTTGGTCTGTCTGGTCTGTCTCAGTTCAGGGTTGGATGGTGTATTAATCCTTCCAGGTAATTTAGTCTAAAATTAGGTTGTAGGTTTGGAGTTTTGACCTGGAGTGAAGGTTATGCTGTGGAGGGTAGCATCCTGTATATGTCCCTGCTGAAAAATCCCCCACACACACTTCTAAAGTTAAAATGGATGCATCGTAACAAAAAGTACAGACACATTTATCTAGAGGAATGTTTGCGTATCGACCAGTCTCAATAGCGAAAGGGGCCACTCCACATCAACATTTAGCAAAAGAGCTTTAATATTGCTTGGATAAATCTCTATGTACATATGGTTCTGTCCCAAAAGTGCATTAAAAAAGGAAGTAAGTGTGCGGATTGTTTCTTCCGGGTATTGACCAGTTGAATAGGATGCCAATGCATTTCTCTCTGTAGTCTTCATCTGTAACTACATGGATAATTCCTTCTGGGTCTATCCAAAGACTGACATCCCCAGCTATACTTATAATCTTACATCTTTCAACGTTGTCTCCCTCTCTCTCAGCTTAGCCTGTCTTGATATGACAATGGTGTGAAGTGGCCCCAAGGGAAGAAGAAGAACACAACCACTCAATCCCTCAGGTGTCCTCTTCATCTTTCCATGCCACATTAAAACAACAACACAGCGTTCCACTTGTGGAAAGAAGAGTTTTGCACCCTCTTTTTGTTCTACTCTTTCTTTCTCGCCATGGGTGGTGCGGTGAGTGCCGGGGAGGACAACGATGATCTGATTGACAACCTGAAGGAGGCACAGTACATCCGTACGGACCACGTGGAGCAGGCCTTCAGGGCCATCGACCGCGGGGACTACTACCTGGTTGGCTACAGGTACTACAGTACCCATAATGCTCTGCACAGCATATTCAGTTTAGTCTTGGGGGAGAATCCTCTAACTTGCATTGATGTACATTGAAGACTAAGTGGAAGTTACGATTTGCCCCTTAGTAAAGATGTTCCTGCAGCTAACACTTTATCAATACTGCAGGGACAATGCCTACAAGGACCTGGCTTGGAAGCATGGCAACATTCACCTGTCTGCCCCCTGTATCTACTCTGAGGTGATGGAGGCGCTGAAGCTGCAGCAGGGACTGTCCTTCCTCAACCTGGGCAGTGGGACTGGGTACCTCAGCACCATGGTGGGACTCATCATAGGTAATGATGCCCCTGTTTTTTTTTTTGTTTTTTTTTTCAAATAAACCTTTGCTTTCAGGGAAATCTTGATTTGATTGTTATATAGTGATGATATACATTGATGCTCTAGCCCTACTGAGTTAACCTATGCTTAAATAGCACTCATGGACAGCATATGAAGTCAAACACAGACTTGCATCTTTCATAAATGATGTGTAATCACTGATAATGAACTTTAAAAAATATATATTTGCAGGTCCATTTGGCGTGAACCATGGAGTTGAGCTCCACAGGGATGTGGTGGATTACGCCAAGGAGAAACTGGATGACTTCATCAAGAATAGTGACAGCTTTGATAAGTGAGTTGGATGCTTAATCAAAATGTTACAAATGTTATGTAGGGTGTAATAGTGCATGCAGTGAAACTCTAGTTAAATACTAACTGAACTGCAGCTAGTTATTTCTGTGCCTGCCAATTCCCAGACATGGAAATTGCTGCCTTAAGATTGTGTCTTGCAAATGGAATACATTTGAATGTGTTCAAATCTGTTTGTTTATTTTTACATCTCAGACTGATAGAAAAAAACGAATTGGCTTACTTGTATTACTTTTGTTTTTGTCAGGTTTGAGTTCTGTGAACCCATCTTCATGGTGGGCAACTGTCTGGAGATCTCGTCAGACAGTCACCAATACGACCGTATCTACTGTGGTGCGGGGGTGCAGAAGGATCATGAAAATTACATGAAAATCCTGCTCAAAGTGGGGGGTATACTAGTGATGCCTATAGAAGATCAGGTAAGCAGTAGAAAACGCCTCTGAATATTGCAGAAAACGTAAACATCATCATTATTCACAATGATGCCGTCCCCGTCGGGAATCACAGAGGCTGCGTCCAAAATGGCAACTTATTCACAATAGTGTACTATTTTTGACCAGAGCTCTGTTCAAAATAAGTGCACTATTTGGGACTAGAGTGCCATTTCGGACGCAGATAAATTTAAATAGCCGTGGCCTGCAATGACGTTATTGTGCATCAAAAAGCCCTTACACCATCAGTCTTCTCTATTTTGTCCTCCAAGAAATTGGTAAATAGTAAAAACACTTGAAAAATAATGACATTGTGTGGCACTCAAACAGGGAAGGGGAACACAAAACATGTTTTTAACTACTTAGGGTGTAGCGGCGCTAGTGGGCCGCTCCTGACACTACCCGGTGAAATATAAGGCGCCAAATTCAAAATCCAAAAGTTGAATTATTAAACATTCATCAATATACAAGTGTTGCATAGTCATCAAAAGCTCTGCTTCTTGGCAATATCACAGCGTTGTCAGATTTCAAAAAGGCTTTACGGCGAAAGCACAACATTTGATTGTTTGAGGATAGCACCTCATATTTTCCACATTAGCATAAATTCATATCCAGCGCGAGTCACACAAAACCCATATAAGAGCTAAAAAATATCACTTACCTTTTGAAGAACTTCTGCTGAGGGCTTCCCAAGTGTCCAACGAAGACATCCAATGGTTCTTTTGTTAGAAAAAGTAATTTATTATATCCATAAATCTCAGTTTGGTTGGCGCGTTATGATCATAAAATCCACCGTTGAGTCGAACCGTGAAGAGAACATGTTCAAATTATACCTATAAACTTTCTACAAACAAATCAAACATTTTTAATGTATCCTTAGGTATCCTTATATGTATATTTACTGTAATATTTCAACCGGACGATAACGTGAAAAATAGGAAAGGAAAATAAAGTGGGGCGCGCTCACAATCTTGCGCCCGACAAACGTTGTTGACAAAAGTGGTCGCTGCACTACTTCCTCTTCCTATCTGTTCTGCTTAGTGCTACAGCTTCCAGACTCTGTATAAAGACTGTTGACATCTAGTGGAAGCCATAGGTACTGCAGTCTCAGTCCTAGTTAAAAAATAAATGAATAGGCAGCCTGGAGAAGGTCATTTACAAAAAAACCTGCAAATCCGGATGGATTTTCCTCTGGTTTTTGGCTGCTATATCAGTTCTGTTATACTCACATACATTATTTTAACTTTTAGACACTTGAGTGTTTCCTATCCAATAGTACTAATTATGTGCATATCCTATTTTCTGGGCCTGAGTGGCAGGCATTTTACTTTGGGCACGCCAGACTCTCCAAAACCGTCACCTCTGCTGCCGCTCCTTAAGAAGTTTTTTTTTTTTTGCAAGCCCACACAGTACTTCATCCTGTGAAATGGAAAGTCTAGCTGCTTATTTTTGTTTTTCTGGAAATGGTTGAAACTCCTGCGTTGCCAGGTTGTTTTGGTGGTGCAATAAGGAGATTTTGATGAGGAGAAATTGAGGTCAAAGGGCTGTGGCAGCTTAAGAAGCTCAGGTCCACCACAGTTCCTCTGGATCAACGCCTCTACGTCACGGCCAAAACCAGCTTTTTGTCAAGTAAATATTTGATTTGAAGCACCAATGCCCCTTTCTGGTGTGGAACTAAAGATGCATATAATACATGTGATTTTATCCCTCTGTTGTCATGGTTATTGGCGGTGTTGTTATCATGGCTGGTATAAGTTCTCCATTAGCTAGTGGAATGGTGGTGTTATTGTGGTTGGTATGTGTCTAGTGGATTTGGTGGTGTTAACATGGTTGGTATATGTTCTCCGTTGTCTCAATGGACTGATGCTATTGTTATCGTGGCCGCTATACAGTAACTGTCACTCTTTTGTCTCTTGTTGCAGCTGACCCAGATCACCAGGACTGGTCAGTGTTCCTGGGAGAGTAAGAATATCCTGGCTGTGTCGTTCGCTCCGCTGGTCCAGCAGAACAGAGCTGAGGGAAGCAAGCCTGATGCAGTAGAACTGCGTGAGTCCTCTACTCTATCCCCCGTTCTCTACTCTAACCCCTGGGTCTTATTCACTAGGCACCAAAAGGAAGAAAACTGAAACGGGGACAGAGTACCTGAATTTGTCCCCCCCAAAATACTTGTTTTCGTTTTCCCTTTGCCACATTTTGCTACGGTGTGCATTAATGAATATGAACCTGTTATTTTCTGTTCTGTTCTTTGTAAACAGCCACATTAGAACAATTCCCCCTTTGTTTAGTTTTTCTATCTATCTTTTGAAGTGTAAAGTAAGCCACACTTTTTAAGTCAAAGGATTTATTTAAAGATGGATGTTTCAAAATTAAAAAAAACTAATAACTTTGCTTTGACTCTAGAGTCCTCGCTGCCCTGCAGGGTGGATACATAATACTAAATATTTCAAACACTAATGGATTTTTCCATTACTTATTTTTCTGTAAATGAAGATGAAGTTTGTATATTGATGTGTATTATTGATGTTTTATTCGTTTTTTTGTATTTATTGTTGTGAATCCAGGGCTCATTTGAGAAAGAGACTTTGGTCTCACCATGATTCCCTGTCGAAATAAAGTTTAAATAAGTATTGTCCCCAAATGACCGGACAATATATGGAGCTTGTGTGCTGAATCTTAATAGAGAATGTTATTTGGCTAATGTGATTCGACCTGCCATCTTTGTCCCTCTCCTCCTCAGCCCCGGTGACAGTCAGGAGCCTTCAGGACCTGTCTCGCATCTACATCCGCCGCACCCTCCGAGATCTGACCAATGAGGAGAGCCCTGACAACGGCTTGGTGCAGAGGGCGCCCCAGAAACGCAAGCGCAGGCGTTGCCGGCGGCACCGTATTAACACTTACGTCTTTGTGGGCAACCAGCTGATCCCCCAAGCCGTGGAGAGCGAGGAGGACGAACTGATCGAGGAGGAGCAGCACAAGGAGGAGCAGGAGGCGCAGGAGAAGGAGGAGGAGAGAGACATTGGCAGCATTGAGATACTAAAGGCAGTAAATGTACTGCGAGATAAAATCATGACTTTACCTCTGCCTGAATCGCTGAAGGCCTATCTGTTACACTACCGAGAAAAATGACTGATGGCTCAACCTGCTGGCATCTGTTCTAATGGATGTAATGTCTGCTGAGATGCTTTTCCTCATTTTCCTGTTTTTTTTATTCAGTACAGAAAGATGTAGCATTATTTAAAATTTATCTTAAAGGCGAACCTGGAATGGAGACTGAGAGACTTCCTGGTTGTCTTGGATACTATGATCTGGTTAAGTTTTTTTTATGTTGCCTATTGTTTTGGATTTGTATATCAAAGCTTTATTTAAAAGCCTACTGATTGGAAAATCATTTTCAAAGATTATATTTTGAGGATGTAGATTTTATCACGTTAATATTCCAGCAAATTGTCACTAAATAAAATTGTATGAAATAAAAAATGCTAACTATATTTGTTAAGAATATGATAATGAAAAGATCCATAATTTTACTGCAACTTTTTCTAGACGCTTTAAAGAACTTATTACTGAATAAAGATGTACAATTGCTGAATGGAAGAACCAGAGACAAATGCATGTACACCTCATCTTATTTAAATCAAAGACCATTATGGAACATTTTATGAAACATTTTTCTAATGAATCTTTTAAGGGGAAATTGTTTCATTGTTCTTTCCTCACACTGTTATGTTTGAGTAGAGTGATTTTTAATGCTGCGTGACGATGAATGATCAGTGGGACTCGGACTAGATTGGTTTGTAATTTCACCTAGAGGGCATTCGTAAATCTATCAGAAGTGTTACTTTTAGAATGGTTATATCCTCATATTTGATCTCACTTTGCTCTTAAGAAACATACATACATTAGGCTTTATATGAATAGGCATTTTAATTTGGTGATACAATTTTGTGGTCTTGAGTGCTTTGTCCGGCAGACTTCTTTTCCCATCTTTTTTGCTGACTTGCAGAAGGGTTTATATTCATCATGCCAGCGGTTAGGCTACTGGGGAATCTAATTAATTACATTTCTTTCTAATGGTGAATGAAAATGGCCTTCTCATAAATGTCTTGATCTGAGAATCTATTTTTCCCCCGGCACAGCATCTCTAGTTCTTTATCATGAGGACCTTAACACTTACAGTACCTCAGATCAAACAAAAAACCCCACTGAACTCACAGGGGTATATGAGTCATATATAATAATATTGTATAATGATAAGTGGTATGGATTCTCTTAAATGTCATGTTTGTCATCTTTGATCCACAAGACATCCACTCATGATCATTTGGAGGTGATGTCCTACATGATCATAAATATACTATTACTTTCTATATGAAAAGAGGTGGTGTGTTTTTAAACCACAAAGAATGACCCTAAGGCGGGTCATGGCACAAAAACTCACAATACGTATTGTACTGTATTTTCTATTTGCAGCAGTGCAAAATCACAATGATGGGAGATTTTTGGAATCCTTTCTCTGTACTGTGGCAGTATTCAACATAACAAGAATCTTTATTCTGTTGTCCTAAATCATGAAATGAGACTTGTCATCCTTGGGTTGATGTGTTTTTACTGTGGACTGGAGCAAATTACAAGACACATGGTATTTGAGTCATGTAGCTGTACGTGTATCAATTATCATTTCATTGTGAGACTCCCAGTTTAAGAGATGGCTTTTAAAATGCCATTACACCCCATCACATCCGCTCCTTGTCAAGTGATTCTGGTTTTATGGCAAAGTAAAAGGGGACATTCTGACCACAGTAGCGTCTAAGAATGATGGGGTGCTTCTACAGTACATTCCATAAATGCTTGAAAAAGAATAGCATGCTCAATACCCATTGTTAGATGTCACATTTGTATTTATATTTGACAGTTGACACATACTTGGAAATTCCTGATTGATCTTGCTTTGAAAGCATTTTTATATTTCAATAGCTGAAATGATAGTTGTTGATATATTATTGAGGTTAAATGTTGTATGAACATGACAACAGTACAGTAGCTGGTTATGATATGTTTGGTTATATAATCATTTGGAATAGGTTTGATTTGTTTGTTGTTGTAGCGCCCTCTTGCTGTCACAAGGCACTGCGAAATCTTGTATGTAGATCCAAACTCCACTTGTGTTAGTTCTATGGCTAAACAGGCATGTGCTCAAAGCCTTCCATCTTGTTCTGGTGTAGTGTATACTATTTGGGTTTAACATGGGGTTAGTTGATTTATATATATTGGTTATTGTATTTTGTGAAGATCCTGTAGACCTTTTTCCATCATGACCTGAGCAATGTTCGTACTGCCAGGAAGACGTTTGAATTGTAAGCAATAATACATAAATGACTTTAACTACCAAAAATAAGCAGCAGAACCATATGGCTCTGATTGGCAAAAACAACACACTTTTATAATCATCATTTTGATTAAACAAATCTCTGAAAAATGCAGAGATGCTAAATTATGTACACACGAAACTGTTGAAATCACTATTTACAATTGGTAAAACGGCAAAGTTATGGTGGACATAATTCAGGAGTCATATTACCCCATGTACCAGAGGTGATGCGTTATCATATGTACAGTAATACTTGATAGCATTGTTTGGTTCCCCAAATGGTCCCCACAGTAAAGACCCAATTCCAAGCATATGTTATGGTGTTGCCTTCAATTAATTTGTAGAAAGGCAGAACTATTGTTCTGGTTTTTTTTTATTATTATCAGGCTCTTGTTGATATTTCAAAGTGTGATGGCAGTTCATTGTTGAAATTGTGTCAGTTGTTCCCTCTGTACATGTTTCGGCATACACAAAATAAAGGTCATAGACTTCATATTTTGCCTCTGTTTAAATCATTAATGCCTTCCCACTGCCATAGAGTCCCACAGCTACTTACTGTAGTGCAATGCTTTTCTCACCCAATTATTTCAGTTTCAATTCTTCCTCTTTGCCAAGGACTCAGTGAGTCGTGGTTTAATCTTTGTCTAATTTCTGTCTACAGAAGTAGCATAGCAACAGCCTTAACCCAGCACTATCCCAGCCCTGACTGTAACCCAAAAATGGTAAATTGTGGTCATAAAATACATTATTCACAAGTATGTGGCTTTACATCTTTGGCTTTACTGTCAAACAATGTGTCTATTAGCTCAAGTTAGGATCAAAACAGTTATTCACAAGTCGGCCACATGTTATAAAATGTTTTATTCATTAAAAATAAAAAAATAAAAGCCACCCCTTAAATTTCTTGTTTTGAAGTGTTCCAAGCCAAAGGGTATGTGAAAGAGATAATTATGTGAAGCGCAACACAGCGTCACTTCAACTTTCTTTGCGTAGGCTCTACAGCAGAACTTTCCATTTCTACACCTATGTCAGATGCTTAGACCAACTAGTTATGCTTTTCCCCGGTTTATTTGTCTTCTGATTTTCCTCACCCAAAGCCTTCTACTTTGTGACACTGAGGGGAATGGTGGTCAAGTACATCACTTCATATAGTACTCAGATAGAGTCGAAGCCTTTCAAATGATGTTTTTGGGATTGTTGTCAGACTACATTTTGTTTTTACTTTAGAGAGGATGTACCTAGTTTAGAGTGGCTTGTCTAAGCTTGTCATAATTTTTACACTGACATGCCAAAGAGACATCATCTGAGTTAAATGTTATTTCCACCGATGTAAATAGACATACCCAAAAGTAATCTCACCTTTCTGGTAATTTTTTTTATAAATTGCTGAAGTGTAGTCACTTTTGAGGACACAAGATCAAGAACAGTACAAATATGATACAAATATAAAATAAGAAAAATCATAGGATTTTTCACCCTATTCAACAAACGTTGGGGAATAAGGCTTGAAATTATTGAAATGCTTTCTAAATATAGTAACAATCAAATTATACATGACTTACTATAAGATTTGACCTTATAACTGTAAAATATGATCATACTTAGTGACAGTACAAAATTGGCACCAGTTCATATTACTGACGACAGATCATTTTCTGCCCAATGTCCTCTGATTGACACAGACACCATTTTTAATACCTGCTGACTCCTTCCAATTTCAGCTTTAAGCACAAAGTGATTTTGTCCCTCCTAAACAGTGGACTTCACATCTATTAATAATTATTCACTATTTATTTGCCATCTACACTGAACAAAAATATCAACGCAACATGCAACAATCTCAAAGATTTTACTGGGTTACAGTTCATATAAGTAAATCAGTCATTTGAAATAAATTCATTAGGCCCTAATCTATGGATTTCACATGACTGGGAATACAGATATGCATATGTTGTTCACAGATACTTTAAAAAAGTACAGTTGAAACCGGTATTCATCCGTGAAGAGCACACTTCTCCAGCGTGCCAGTGGCCATCGAAGGTGAGCATTTGCCCACTGAAGGCGGTTACAACGCCGAACTGCAGTCAGGTCAAGACCCTGGTGAAGATGATGAGAACGCAGATGAGCTTCCCTGAGATGGTTTGTGCAGAAATTCTTTGGTAGTGCAAACCCACAGTTTCATCAGCTGTCCGGGTGGCTGGTCTCAGACGATCCCGCAGGTAAAGAAGCCTGATGTGGAGGTCCTGGGCTGGCGTGGTTACACGTGGTCTGTGTTTGTGAGGCTGGTTGGACGTACTGCCAAATTCTCGAAAACAACGTTGGAGGCAGCTTATGGTAGAGAAATTAACATTAGATTTTCTGTCAACAGCTCTGGTGGACAATCCTGCAGTCAGCATGCCAATTGCATACTGTGGCATTGTGTTGAGTGACAAAACTGCACATTTTAGAGTGGCCTTTTATTGTCCCCAGCACAAGGTGCAAGTGTGTAATGATCATGCTGTTTAATCAGTTTCTTGATATGCCACACCTGTCAGGTGGATTAATTTTCTTGTCAAAGGAGAAATGTTCACTAACAGGGATGTAAAGAAATGTGTGCACAAAAATTGAAAGAAATACGCTTTTTGTGCAAATGGAACATTTCTATGATCGTTTATTTTAGCTCATGAAACATGTTACCAACACTACATGTTCAGTATATTATAGAAAATATATGTTCAAAATTCACC
The DNA here is from genome assembly GCA_030435695.1 of Brachymystax lenok tsinlingensis. NCBI lineage: Eukaryota > Metazoa > Chordata > Actinopteri > Salmoniformes > Salmonidae > Brachymystax > Brachymystax lenok. The sequence goes on from CM059801.1 coordinate 13,152,953, forward strand.
ATGGGTCATCATCATTGAACTTGGTAAAGAGAGCTTAAGGGTATCAACTATTTAGTCTCTGTGGAAGACATCCAATTAATAAATGTCTTAATCCTTTGAAGTAATCCTCAAGTAATATTATACATATTCCTTATTTTCCTTTTATTCATTTGGATGTCAACCTTTATTTACATCATAAAAAAAGAAAGAAAAATAACATTACAGAAAGGGCTTATTCAATTTTTGTAGGTTGTATTTAGATCAATATCTTCCAGTGAGTATAGGTAAAGACATTTTCACACAACCACATGTTCTGAATCTGTCTGACTGTGTTGGCTGTAGCTAGCACTTAGTCTGAATCCTTCTCAATGATTCAATTGACTTAATGATTGTGAATCCGCCCTTAAAACGAGTCCTGACCAGGTTGGGTGTGTGAGAGATTACTCTTCGCTGAATGCCTTGATTAAAAACACCTCTCAACTGCACCTCTTCCTGACAGACTCATCATAGCAGCACTCATCCCTGTCCTCTCCTCCACATCAATAAAAAAGCTGTGCTTACATCCAAAACCTGAGCCATTTCTTCTCTACAACTCTCCATTAATTTCTGTTCTGTTGAAAGGAAATGGTATATAATTTGACATGATGTGATTTATATTTATAGCATATCGAAACTACCTCAGGGGCAGCAAAAAGAATCTATATGATAAGAACACAGAATTAAAAGGTGCCATAGGGTTGATTAGTGTATACATGTGTGTATAATCCATAATGCACACACATTTCAACCGTTTATTTGTTGAATTAAAGGATGTTTTCAAATAAATCAAATAACATAGATTGGAGAAAACTAAGTGCTTTCAACTTCATTATACAACCACACAAGAAAAACTACTAAGCTATGTAACACTGCAGTTTACATTCCCATCTATTCAATATTCATGAATCTAATAATTATTCATGATTATTAGGAAATCAATCGGTTTAATAGATGGAAAAAAAAAGCCTAACATTTTTTATGGCTAATTAACACTTCCAATGATAAATGTTGGCAATACTAACTTAGTGACCATCCTTACAATTGCTATAATCATCAGAATTCAAATTGTCTTCTTGAAATCTTCTTTTGTCAGGAATAAGATAGCAATTTGTTTATAGTCCTGTGTATGTACCTGTTCAAAAAAATACACTTGAACCTTCAAGAAAATTATACAATATTGTAGAAAACAGTTTGTCTCCATTTCCACCATGGCAATATGATTGTGTTATGTTTATCAACAGTGTGAACAACACGTGTGAATCATTGTGAATTATGTCTGAGGACCTACCCAAAGACAAATAACTGAATTCAGAATTGTTTTGTCATCCATTCTCCATTCATTGGTTCTGCGTTCACTCCTCCGTATTAGAAAGTTGTTTGAAGTACAGTGCAATGTACAGGTCCAAAAGTTCACACAGTTATCATCCCTTTCTCTAATAAAATATAAAATGTGTCTTTCTGGAAGAAAGAGGTCTGTCAATAATAGTTCCATTTACATGTTGGATTCACGTCTTTGTTCATTGGATGACAGTACAACATACTCGTTTGTACTCGGGGGAAGGGAAGGAGAGGGGGTGAACAGGCTCTGTCAGGTAGAGTATTTGATTTTGGATGTCTGTGTATTACAGGAGACACTGGTGAGAGTGGGAACCCCCCCATCGGTAGTCGCAGCACCTTGGCTCTCCAGAAACATTGGATCCAGGCAAGCAACTTTGGCAGCGAAGAACGCATGGATGCAGTGAAGCACGGCAAAGAGGTTTGAAAATTCCAGCTCCTGGGAAACAAAAGGTAGACAGTAATTATTTGTTTTGGTATAATAATTTTAAAAATTATGAATGCACAATACAGTATATCGATGTTCCATATTGGCTGATTTCACTTGAGTCAGAGAGGTTTGTTACCTTGGCTTCAATAGCTTTGTTGTCCTGATTTTGGAACAGAAATTTGATCTTGCTCTTCCCATCATCAGAGGACCCTTTCAGTTGGGAAAACTTGTATCTCCATAGCACGGCCTATATAGGGGAAGGAAGTAAACGTGGTTGGAGATGGTTTATAAAGAAGCTTACCTTCTCTAACTAAGATGGAGTCAAGCGTTACGGTAAACTTAGCTGTTATCTATCTATTTGATCCTAATTATTCCTCTTAAATGATCTACCTATAATTATCATATAACTGAATTGCAGAGCTAAATGATTCCCATCATGCTTTTCCACCTAATATTTTAAAATGTACCAGACAGTGCACTTATATTAATAATTCATAACCTCAACAGGAAACCCAGTGTGGATTGTAGTCACCTGGAAGATGACATCCTGTTGTGAATGACGATCTACTACAGAGTGATGATAAACTTCCTCCTAATTGTCAACCATTTTGTTGGGCCTGTCTAGAGAACGTGAACGCATCCACGTCACCTTGTTCTAAATCAGTAGCCTGAGTTTTCAACATTGGGTAGGTCGGTTTTAATTTGTGTCAATTGAGATCGAGCTCTCCCTCTGTATCGCTGTCTGTCTTTTGAATAGAATGTACATTTATTTGCCTGTGGTAAGGAATTTACACAAGTAAAATATGCAAATAAATGTATTCCCATTCCATACAAAACAAGATATACGTGTACAAAACATACAATAGGAAGCAACACTTTTCCCCCTAGGGGCTCCACACAGATCTGAATCCTGTGAGTGCAAAACAAGGCCGGTCTCCTATCTGATTAAATGATTAAACATTCCCCACCATGTGTATAATTTTACAATTGCCGTTTAAATATGAATTGTAATTTCATGCTTGTTTTGATAAACAATACCCTGTCTATCAGCAGTAGGCTAGGCTACTGCAAGACTCTCTGGGGAGAGGGAAATAATATGCCTCGCTGTGTAGGAATTAGGCCAAGAAACACAGAGAACAATATAGCTGTCGATGTGTCCTGTTTGTCCACATTATGTATTCTAGTGGAGTAGTTCTGGTGGCTCTCAGACTTGGTAAAAGTCCAAAGTTTATGTACCAGTAATATAACTTACCTTTGAAGCAGCATCGAAACAGACAAAGCCCATACCGAAGTCTACGGTCAGTCCCATCAGGTGGCTCTCCATGATGCAAGCGTATGTTTTACACTGTGGAGGCGAAACAGTGCATGACGTTAGTCACTAGAGGCATATAGAATTACCAGCATAATCTTCCACAGCCAAATGCACATACATCAGTTGTTGTGAGAGGATGAGCAAGCTTGGCCTGTATAGTAGAGTATGCCACTGCTTCTCTTTATCACTTATCAGTCTATCTCCTACCATTGTATAAGCAGGATGAGCCCTCCCACCTAGCTCTGCCTCACTCCCCACCCCTACCTAAAAGAGTTAGGTTTTGATTGGTTTCAAGTGACAATTTTGATGACAGAGAGCTTGGATATTGCTTTGGGGGGTGTTGTAACCTGCCTGGAAATTGATTTATGAAAAAGTTCTGCCTCTCATCTATTGTGTACCTGTATTCTCTCCACCTCCAGGAAGGTAACCATCTGAAAGGCCTTCTCCCAGATGAGCAGCTCACACTCCAGCTCTACGCTGAAGAACATGTCCTCCCCACACTCCGTCTGGACACTGAAGCAGTGCTTCCGCTTGTCCAAGAGGTCACTGTCCTGAGAGAACCACGTTAGTCATGCCTGCCATCACACCTGGGTTCAAATGGTATTTGTTTTCTTTTAAATGCTTTGAGTGGTTTCATTGAACCAGCCTGGAATGCCAGATGGGCGGGGTTTGCACATTTGGGACAATTCTATTGGTTCCGTTACCCCTGACAAGCTCAATCATAATCAAGTAGAGTATTTTAAATGTTTGAAATATTATTTGAACCCAGGTCTTGCTATCACGCTGATTACGTGCAGGGACAGTGAGTGACTCATACAGTGGCTTGCGAAAGTATTCACCCCCCTTGGCATTTTTCCTATTTTGTTGCCTTACAACCTGGAATTAAAATAGATTTTTGGGGTGTTTGTATTATTTGATTTACACAACATGCTTACCACTTTGAAGATCCAAAATATTTTTTATTGTGAATCAAAAAAGACATAAGACAAAAAAACTGAAAACTTGACCCCCCCCCCCACTGGGATTTTTGCCCATTCTTCAAGGCAAAACTGCTCCAGCTCATTCAAGTTGGATGGGTTCCGCTGATGTACAGAAATCTTTAAGTCATACCACAGATTCTCAATTGGATTGAGGTCTGGGCTTTGACTAGGCCATTCCAAGACATTTAAATCTGTCCCCTTAAACCACTCAAGTGTTGCTTTAGCAGTATGCTTAGGGTAATTGTCCTGCTGGAAGGTGAACGTCCGTCCCAGTCTCAAATCTCTGGAAGACTGAAACAGGTTTCCCTCAAGAACTTCCCAGTTTCCCAGTCCTTGCCAATGTAAAACATCCTCACAGCATGATGCGGCCACCACCATGCTTCACTGTGGGGATGGTGTTCTTGGGGTGATGAGAGGTGTTGAGTTTGCGCCAGACAGCAGTTTCCTTGATGGCCAAAAATCTCAATTTTAGTCTCATCTGACCAGAGTACCTTCTTCCATATGTTTGGGGAGTCTCCCACATGCCCTTTGGCGAACACCAAATGTGTTTGATTATTTATTTCTTTAGGCAATGGCTTTTTTCTGGCCACTTCCGTAAAGCCCAGCTCTGTGGAGTGTACAGCTTAAAAGGGTCCTACGGACAGATACTCCAATCTCCGCTGTGGAGTTTTGCAGCTCCTTCAGAGTTATCTTTGGTCTCTTTGTTGCCTCTCTGATTAATGCCCTCCTTGCCTGGAGTTTTTGTGGGCGGCCCTCTCTTGGCAAGTTTGTTGCCATATTCTTTCCATTTTTTTATAATGGATTTAATGGTGCTCCGTGGGATGTTCAAAGGTTCGGATATTTTTTTATAACCCAACCCTGATCTGTAGTTCTTCACAACCTTGTCCCTGACCTGTTTAGAGAGCTCCTTGGTCTTCATGGTGCCTCTTGCTTGGTGGTGCCCCTTGCTTAGTGGTGTTGCAGACTCTGGGGCCTTTCAGAACAGGTGTATATATACTGAGATCATGTGACAGATCAAAATCAAATCAAACCAAATGTTATTTGTCACATACACATGGTTAGCAGATGTTAATGCGTGTGTAGCGAAATGCTTGTGCTTCTAGTTCCGACCATGCAGTAATATCTAACAAGTAATCTAACAATTTCACAACAACTACCTTATACACACACAAGTGTAAAAGGAATGAATACGAGTATGTACATATAAATATATGGATGAACGATGGCCGAACGGCATAGGCAAGATGCAGTAGATGGTATAGAGTACAGTATATACATATGAGATGAGTAATGTAGGATATGTAAACATTATATTAAGTGGCATTGTTTAAAGTGGTTAGTGATACATTTATTACATCCAATTTTTTATTATTAAAGTGGCTAGAGATTTCAGTCAGTATGTTGGCAGCAGCTCAATGTTAGTGATGGCTGTTTAACAGTCTGATGGCCTTGAGGTAGAAGCTGTTTTTCAGTCTCTCTGTCCCAGCTTTGATGCACCTGTATTGACCTCGCCTTCTGGATGATAGCGGGGTGAACAGGCAGGAGCTCGGGTGGTTGTTGTCCTTGATGATCTTTTTGGTCTTCCTGTGACATCAGGTGGTGTAGGTGTCCTGGAGGGCAGGTAGTTTACCCCCGGTGATGTATTGTGCGGACCTCACTACCCTCTGGAGAGCCTTACGGTTGTGGGAGGAGCAGTTGCCGTACCAGGCGGTGATACAGCCCGACAGGATGCTCTCGATTGTGCATCTGTAGAAGTTTGTGAGTGTTTTTGGTGACAAGCCGAATTTCTTCAGCCTTCTGAGGTTGAAGAGGCGCTGTTGCGCCTTCTTCACCACACTGTCTGTGTGGGTGGACCATTTCAGTTTGTCCGTGATGTGTACTCCGAGGAACTTAAAACTTCTTAACTACTGTCCCGTCGATGTGGATAGGGGGGTGCTCCCTCTGCTGTTTCCTGAAGTCCACGATCATCTCCTTTGTTTTGTTGACGTTGAGTGAGAGGTTATTTTCCTGACACCACACTCCGAGGGCCCTCACCTCCTCCCTGTAGGCCGTCTCGTCGTTGTTGGTAATCAAGCCTACCACTGTAAGCCTACCAAGTGTCATGTGACACTTAGATTGCATACAGACTTTATTTAACTAATTTTGTGACTTCTGAAGGTAATTGGTTGCACCAGATCTTATTTAGGGGCTTCATAGCAAAGGAGGTGAATACATATGCACGCACCACTTTTCCGTTTTAAATTTTTTATAATTTGTTTCATTTCACTTCACCAATTTGGACTATTTTGTGTATGTCCGTTACATGCAATCCAAATAAAAAATCCAGGTTACAGGTTGTAATACAACAAAATAGGAAAAACGCAAGGCACTTTGCAAGGCACTGTATTCTGTACTGTATGCAGATAAGAAATTCAGTGATACACTAATGTGAAGACATTGGCTGGAATTCAATCAACATGCATTTTAGATTTTTCAGAAAAGCTGTTTCACATGTTGAGAAATGCTGTTTCACATCTGTAATTCAATGTGTTATGGGTGGAGGGACATAGTTGACAATACATATAGAAATAACCAGTTATTTGTATGTGCACGGCGCGGGCCGAATGACCAGCTCACTCAGTATGTGACGACGAACCTGGCTGAGTGAGAAATGAATAAGCGGAGCTGCTGTTGCTGCTGTGAGAATTTCAAAATCAAGTGTCAACTCCCTCCTCCCAGCCGAGACACGCTGCTGTGCATACCAAATGCACTCGTGAAAGAGCATTGCAGAAGAATTCAATGATACCAGCCAGAGTTTCAGAAAGTATAACTGCTTCCAATAGCAGCCTTTTGAGTTTACTGTTTTGCACTGACATATGAAAGAGAAACCAGTGGTCAAGAAATTGCTAAACTCTAGCCTTGCAAAGACGCAATGTCCGTAGAAATTGTGCAATATCCACACATTCTATGTCACAACTCTTTCCATTAAAATGACAAAGGACACATAGCACAGATCTCTTCTCTTTTTCATGTCATCTTTCAAACACAGACCCTGAGATTTGCTACTCAGCACTTTCTAAATACAGTACCTCAGGCGTAAAAGTTGTTTCCATACCTTTAAAACTTTACACATGATCTCGTACACAGTGTAGCTTTTCTCTGCCCTGGTCCAGTCCCATGTAGTCACCTGCAACATTACACATTAAATACTCTTTAGTCTTCTATTCAAATAGATCCCTTTGAAGTCTTTTTAAAGTGTAATTACATTGGTCTGTTTCAGTTTCCTTCACTTTAATCTTTTATATCCTACTTGCACACACTAAGTTCCCATGTTCACACTTGTTACGGGTTTGTTTTTTCTCTCCACTTTGATGTTGGTTAATTTGTTAGCATGATAGCTGACGTGCGCACTGATAGGAGTCACCTCGTTAGCCACCTGTGCTGGACCAGCTGGTTTTTAAGAGCTGCTGGCCCAGTGCATCAGGGGAAAGGAGATGTTGGGAGAGCTAAACCTCACGTCACCTGAGGTAAGATTTCCAGCTCAACCACTTTAGTTAAGAAAGAAGCCAGAGCCTGATTTGCTCTATTTTCTCTTTACTCCCTATCCCAAGTTGGTGTGGGTTTATCTTTCTGTGCTCCGGTGTGGTGATGAGGTCATCAATTAAAAAAAAAAATCTCTATGTTGCACGTCTTCAGGGTTTATTCTGCTACCCGTATCACCCTTTTCATCAGCCTCTCTCTGAGAGTATTTCCTTCAGCACCAAAGCAGCATCGAGTACATTTTCGACCACTACTTTTGGATGGACAGATAACACACTGATGTCATTATGCTTTGCAATGATGATCAGATTCGCCTTTGTACAGTTATCTTGTATTTCCCAAGCTGGGTCTTCCACAATGCTTCCAAATCAAAGTCACTGGTTTTCTTTTTTTTCATCTGTGTTTATGCAACTTTCACACCAATTCCACCAATCTTATAACACCTATGTTGGTTGTCAGTGACAGAAAGTCTACAACAAAAGTTATTTTCGTATTGGACTGTTGGCGGTAGGTGCACCCGATTCAGCTGCCCTGCGCACCGGGTAGGCAACTGTTGCCATTTTTAACAATTTCAATGTGTCTGAAGTACAAACTCTGCCTTCCCGGTGTGCCCGGAGAGCAAATCAAGTGCACTATAGGCCTGCCGCTGGACAATCGGATAGCTCAGATTACCATGTCTGCAGTAACGTAGCAGGCATTAAAGAAAGCTACAGCAAAGTTCATTCTGAGTTTTAAAAACGTTAAAAACCATGACTAGAGAGAGACTGTCAACGAATACAGCAAAGAGCTGCTGTTTTTATGAGTGAGTTCATGTTTAAGTTCTTACTCAGCACTGTAAATACTTTGGATTGAACACTTGTATAAGCCACAAATCTTTGCGTTCCTTCTATTTCCACTCAGCGCTACAACAAGCACTGCTGCAGTAATAAATGAGTAGGAAAGTGTATCTATAGGCTTGCACTTTTTTAATATCGAGGGATATTTAACTTTCTCTGTTCATAGGAGTAACAACATGCATTTGTGGCATAAGGCAGAAATAATGTGGTGCGCCTGGAGTTTCACCATTAGCTGGAAGACGGTGTCCCTTTTTGGTCAGTGTCAGTGGAGGAAAGGGAGAGTGGAGGGATGTTGAGAGGCGGACCCTCAGTCTGCTGCTCTCTCCCTCCGCTGAGACTGACCATCAGATGCATGCACCATCAGCCCTGTAAAATGTAATTAAAATGTAAATATTTAAATGCTCACTCAGCTGTGCCTCACAAGTAATACAACAATGGATCTATTACCATTGTGATCATATTGTCTACAATGCATTGGCAGACAATATGCAGTGATAACACGTATATATCCCAACCAGAAGCCATGGATTACTGGCAACATCCGCATCGAGCTAAAAGCTAGAGCTGCCGCTTTCAAGGAGTGGGAGACTAATCCGGACGCTTATAAGAAATCCCACAATGCCCTCCGCGTCATTACAGGATTAAGATTGAATCCTACAACACCGGCTCTGACGCTCGTCGGATGTGGCAGGGCTTGAAAACTATTACGGACTACAAAGGGAAATCCAGACGCGAGCTGCCCAGTGGCGCGAGCCTACCAGACGAGCTAAATGCCTTTTATGCTCGCTTCGAGGCAAGCAACACTGAAGCGTACACGAGAGAACCAGCTGTTCTGGATGACTGTGTGATAACGCTCTCGGTAGCCAATGTGAACAAAACCTTTAAACAGGTCAACATACACAAAGCCGTGGGCCAGACGGATTACCAGGACGTGTACTCAAAGCATGCGCGGACCAACTGTCAAGTGTCTTCACTGACATTTTCAACCTCTCCCTGACCGAGTCTGTAATACCTACATGTTTCAAGCAGACCACCATAGTCCCTGTGCCCAAGGAAGCGAAGGTAACCTGCCTAAATGATTACCGCCCCCGTGGCACTCATCTCGGTTGCCATTAAATGCTTTGAAAAGCTCGTCATGGCTCACATCAACAGCATCCTCCAGGACACCCTAGACCCACTCCAATTCGCATTCCGCCCCAACAGATCCACAGATGACGCAATCTCAATCGCACTCCACACCACCCTTTCTCACCTGGACAAAAGGAACTGTGAGAATGCTGTTCATACAGCTCAGCGTTCAACACCATAGTGCCCACAAAGCTCATCACTAAGCTAAGGACTCTGGGACTAAACACCTCCCTCTGCAACTGGATCCTGGACTTCCTGACGGGCTGCCCCCAGGTGGTAAGAGTAGGCAACAACACGTCTGCCACGCTGATCCTTAACACTGGTGCCCCTCAGGGGAGTGTACTTAGTCCCCTCCTGTATTCCCTGTTCACCCACGACTGCGTGGCCAAACACGACTCCAATTATTCCAGTTATTCTTATTGTGTTACTTTTCAGTCCCCTCAGGAGACTGAAAAGATTTGAAATGGGCCCCCAGATCCTCAAAAAGGCTCTACAGCTGCACCATCGAGAGCATCCTGACCAGTTGCATCACCGCCTGATATGGCAACTGCTCGGCATCTGACCGTAAGGCACTACAGAGGGTAGTGCGAACGGCCTAGTACATCACTGGGGACAAGCTTCCTGCCATCCAGGACCTATATAATAGGCGGTGTCAGAGGAAAGCCCATATAATTGTCAGAGACTCCAGTCACCCAAGTTATAGACTGTTTTCTCTGCTACCGCACGGCAAGCGGTACAAGAGTGCCAATCCTAGGACCAAAAGGCTCCTCAAGAGCTTCTACCCCCAAGCCATTAGACTGCTGAACAAAAAAAATCGCCACCGGACAATTTACATTGACACCCTCTGGGCCTATACTGCACAAACCTCATTGCTACAGTACTGTTTTTGGTAATGTTGCAATTAAAAATAGAAAATCTGAGCGGTAAATCACGGCTTGCATTTTGACAACAGAATGTGATCTTGACTCAGAAAAGGTTGGTGACCACTGTTCTAGAGGTTTCCTTGTTAACACTATCAACGTTTCCCTTTACTGTTGCAATTGTGATCTAATCAACGCAATATTAGCCACTTTCAATGCAGCATACTGAAAAATCACTCTCGTAGACCTACGTTGCATTCGGAAAGTATTCAGATCCCTTGACTTTTTCCACATTTTGTTACATTACAGCCTTATTCTAAAATGGATTAAACCCTCGTCAGTCTACACACAGTACCCAATAATGACAATGTGAAAACAGGTAGATAGACATTTTTGCATTGAAGGTCCCCAAGGACACAGTGGTTTCCATCATTCTTAAATTGAAGAAGTTTGGAACCACCAAGACTCTTCCTAGAACTGTCCGCCCGGTAAAACTGAGCAATCGGGGGAGGAGGGCCTTGGTCAGGGAGGTGACCAAGAACCTGATGGTCACTCTGACAGAGCTCCAGAGATCCTATGTGGAGATGGAGAACCTTTCAGAAGGACAACCATCTCTGCAGCACTCCACCAATCAGGCCTTTATGGTAGAGCGGCCAGACAGAAGCCACTCCTCAGTAAAAGGCACATGACAGCTTGCTTGGAGTTTGCCAAAAGGCACCTAAAGGACTTAGACCATGAGAAACAAGATTCTCTGGTCTAATGAAACCGAGATTGAACTATTTGGCCTGAATTCCAAGCGTCACATCTGGAGCTAACCGTGCACCCTCCCTGCTGTGAAGCATGGCTGTGGCAGCATCATGCTGTGGGGTTGTTTTTCAGCGGCAGGGACTGGGAGAATAGTCAGGATCGATGGAAAGATGAACGGAGCAAAGTACAGAGCAATCCTTGATGAAAACCTGCTCCAGAGCGTTCAGGACCTCAGACTGGGGTGAAGGTTCACCTTCCAACAGGAGAACGACCCTAAACACACAGCCAAGACAACATAGTAGTGGCTTCGGGACAAGTCTCTGAATGTCCTTGAGTGGCCAAGCCTGAACCCGGACTTGAACCCGATTGAACATCTCTGGAGAGACCTGAAAATTGCTGTGCAGCAATGCTCCTCATCCAACCTGACAGAGCTTGAGAGGATCTGCAGAGAAGAATGGGAGAAACTCCCCAAATACAAGCGTGTACTGTCATACCAAAGAAGACTCAAGGCTGTAATCACTGCCAAAGGTGCTTCAACAAAGTACTGAGTAAAGGGTCTGAAAACTTATGTAAATGTGATATTTAAGTTTTTTTTCTTTGTCATTATTTTGCTTTGTCATTATGTGGTATTGTGTGTAGATTGATGAGGGAAAAAAACTATTTCATCCATTTTAGAATAAAGCTGTAATGTAACAAATTGTGGAAAAAGTCAAGGGGTCTGAATTCTTTCTGAACGCACTGTACATTATGATCAAATAGCCACACTAGCCACTGTGCGAAAAAGCGTGTGCGAGCAAGGAGGCCTGCAAACCTGACTCAGTTACACCAGCTCTGTCAGGAGGAATGGGCCAAAATTCATCCAACTCATTGTGGGAAGCTTGTGGAAGGCTACCCGGAAACGTTTGACCCAAGTTAAACAATTTAAAGGCAATGCTACCAAATACTAATTGAGTGTATGTAAACTTCTGACGCACTGGGAATGTGATGAAAGAAATAAAACCTGAAATAAATCATTCTCTACTACTTTTCTGACATTTCACATTCTTAAAATAAAGTGGTGATCCTAACTGACAGGGAATATTTTATATGAATAAATGTCAGGAATTGTGAAAAACTGAGTTTAAATGTATTTGGCTAAGGTGTATGTAAACTTCTGACTTCAACTGTAAATAGTAAAGTACAGATACCTAAAAAAATGACTCAAGTAGTACTTTAAAGTATTTTTACTTAAGTACTTTGCGCCACTGGTAAGTACCATCTTAAAACAGACTATAAAATAAAGTGTTACTTAAGTACTTTACACCACTGGTAAGTACCAGCTTAAAACAGACTGTAAAATAAAGTATTACCGTTGCTACTAAAGGGAATATAGGGTATAAAACGTACAGGAGGTGCTGAGAACTTGAAGAGTGAGGAACCCCTCAAGGCAAGGAACTGTGATGAATACATTCTGTCCTGAACGGAGTCCTGCTCCTTCTCATCTACCCAGCCCATGTAGATAATCTGTCAGAGAGATAGGGTGGATATAGAGGGGAGAAAGAGAGAGATGGAGGGAGAGAGACAGAAGGAGTGGAGGAAATGGAAATGGAGAGGGAGAGGGAGAAATCACTTTTAGAGAAAAGGGACGGCAGCAGGCATCAAGTCTTTCTGCGCTTATCTCAGTCAGGAGGATTGCAGCGAGCCACAGTGGAAATGTTTGCTTGCATTTCTCTCTCTCTATGGACATCTTGATGGATGAAAACACTGAGTGAAAGATTCAGGACCAGCGTGAGCAGTCGGTCTCTTCTAATGTACTTTAATTGCCATGACGATACAGGATGTCGAATGATTTCAGGCTTTTGTCATTTGGGGTCTGGAGATGGATTAATTATAAAAACAGTTAATTCACTATCCATGTCTAGGCTGATGGAGGGATTGTTGCTGAAGTGAGGACCAAGGGAACTTGTGTTGTCCTCTCTTCCTGATGATTTCTCTTTGCTTTGACTTTATGATGCAAACATTCTCCCTCCATCTGCAATAGTTGCCACTGGCACTGCCAGTCAACCATGGCCTTTCAGTGGACTGACTATTAAACCTGATTGGAATGAACAAATGAACTTCATTTTATTTTCATGTCAAATCGCCAGTTGGCAACCGATACCTTATTAGGAATAATTGACAAACAAACATTACTTTCATAGTGATAATTCTTCCAGTGTTCTGTGCATTCAGGTTGGATTGACATTCAGAGAGCATTTTAATACAGTAAACCATGTGGAGACGAATTGGATGAAGCATCTTTTGGGCATAGTCTGTCATTTTTTAAACCTTGAAACTGTGCTTTAAAAGAATGCATTGAATAAAAGACCATGTCATAACAATTTCATATCAATGGTGATGATTATTTTGTAAGGTATAAATAGTAGTAGTAGTAGCAGGGGTGAAAGTACATTTAATTTCTTACCGGTACGGTACACCCAAGTGTACTACACAAATTACAGGGTAGCCTACTCTGCTGACACTGATCAATAAAAATGATGTTGTCTGATCCATATAATCAGTCTACGAAAAGGGGAGACATAATTACAATATGATTCCCATCTAACCTGGAGGAGGAAATGATTGTCCCAAAAAAACTAAAGTGCCACTGACCCAATGATAAAGACATTGCATATGCACACTCTGGGGATATGGCCGATGTTCTCCTCTGGTGCCAGTAAGATAGGCTACTGTTTGCTCAATTAAGTTAATTTTGATAACTAAAAGACAGATTGGATCTCTTTACAGCAATAGCCATTTGCTTTCCAAACAGTTTTTCCGCGATTGTATTTTTAAATATTGCAATATGCCTGGCTGGGTCTCTCTGCTCTTCACTGACAGTCACAGCGCACACTGGCCAAATTGTGGGCCCTTCCAACTGTAGGCTATGCGATTTAAAACAATCATTATTCTTTTTTTTTAAAGCAAATTATCCTCTGTGGCCAAATCATGCTTTCTGTTATAGTAGCCCATTTTGAATAATTTGTTATTTGGGCAATTTCATTTAAAGCTTAGCTTCCCCTAGCCTTATGGACACGACGTCTACTGTATGCTTTTTAACGTGGCTTAAACATAGCCAGTCACTTAACAAAGGCACTCATGTAGGCTACCCGTGCACATTCGTTCACTTACAAAGTAATTACAGCATCCAAAACCCAACAGTGCACTTTGCACCCGCAATTTGATGAATGGAAAGAGGCATCAGTTACAAAACACCTACGTGTAGTGTAATGAAATGCTGCGATTGTCATTAGGCCTACACTTAGCCTGAATTGATGCATCATCCACTGTTGTCCACGTGCTCCTCGGTCTCGGCCACTTATCTCCACATTGTCGCAAGAACTTACTCAAAATGTAAGTGTTCTCCTTAAACCACAATGCAATTTACCGCAGTATACCACCCGGTTTCCAGTCAATTCACAAATTGTTAGTGTGTCTGATATGTAGTAATGTTAACTAATAGGGTAATAGCCTATAGTTTTTGGGCATGTTGTATTAATTGTGATAGGCTCATGTTTTACTGGTAAGGTGTACCCCCAGTATTTATTTTACTGGGACGATGTACCGGACCGTACTGCTTTACTACTACTACTAGCAGGCCTAGTAGTAGTAGTAGTAGTAGTAGTAGTAGTAGTAGTAGTAGTAGTAGTAGTAGTAGTAGTAGTAGTAATAGCTTACCTGTTGATTAACTGGGAAGTTTCTGTTTATCTTCTTCACCTGTAAAATCAAACATTAAACTCATTGCAACATAATACACAAAGATTACATTTGGTAGCACTTGATTTTATAGTCCAGAGACTATTATTTATGTTGCGTATTTATTACTACACAACAATAACCTATTATTCACTGGTTTGTTTCACTGAAACCCCATTTGAAGGCTGTATAACATTTCATTAAGTATCATCATACCAGTATAATATGCTCCTCTTTGAGAAGCACACACACTCAGTCTTGCATGGGCCCACCAAAACCAACGGCTAACTCTCTATTTACAACATTCTTATGTTATCCCCACAGACATAAAAGAACACTGTAGAAGTAAAACGACTTAATTTATTCAATGTATGCAAATTGCTAAATGGATAGAGTCATTTCAACAAGGACCTGAAGCTGTTCCAAAAATTCTCTCTCTCTCTCTCTCTCTCTCTCTCTCTCTCTCTCGCTCCCTCTTTCTTTCTTTCTTTCTCTCTCTCTCTCTTTTTCTTTCTTTCTTTCTTTCTTTCTTTCTTTCTCGCTCTCGCCGTCTGTGAGAAGTAAAAGCTAGGGAGCTACAGAGAGAGAGAGAGAAATAGAGAGAGAGAGAAATTAAAACATTCTGTTAGGTAACGGGTATCAGCAGCTCTGACTGGGGATCAAATACTATTTCAAATCTTTCCAATACTTTCAGTGTTTTCTCTAGCCTACCTAGAGTGCTCGTTTTGGGACTATTCTATTGGTCCTTTAAACCAAGCAAGCTCAATCAAGCACAGAAGTATTTGCAATGATGTCAAATAGTATCTCCCAGTATCTCCTAATCCACACCCCGCTATCAATAGAACCCTCTCACAGGAACAGAGAGAGCACCAAATTATACCCGGCCGACCTCCCCACAAAGTATTCCTATGGAGGAGGGTAGCTATAAAATTTTCATTTCTCATTTCCAAAATGGTAAATTTTTGCAGTGATCCAGGAGAGGAGCCAATGTTTCTTTTTTCAATGTTACGGAGAGATTTGCCTTTTATTCTGGGATGGAATACCCTATACAGTACTAGACCTGTCCAGTTCCTTAGAAAGACGTTGGAAGTCTGCAACAGATACAGTTAAAGTCGGAAGTTTACATAGACCTTAGCCAAATACATTTAAACTCAGTTTCTCACAATTCCTGACATTCAATCAGAGTAAAAATTCCCTGTCTTAGGTCAGTTAGGATCAACACTTTATTTTAAGAATGTGAAATGTCAGAATAATAGTAGAGAGAATGATTTATTTCAGCTTTTATTTCTTTCATCACATTCCCAGTGGGTCAGAAGTTTACATACACTCAATTAGTATTTGGTAACATGGGTCAAACGTTTCGGGTAGCTCTCCACAAGCTTCCCACAATAAGTTGAATTTTGGCCCATTCCCCTTGACAGAGCTGGTGTAACTGAGTCAGGTTTGTAGGCCTCCTTGCTCGCACACACTTTTTCAGTTATGCCCACAAATGTTCTATAGGATTGAGGTCAGGGCTTTGTGATGGCCACTCCAATATCTTGACTTTGTTGTCCTTAAGCCATTTTGCCACAACTTTGGAAGTATGCTTGGGGTCATTGTGCATTTGCAACCAAGCTTTAACTTCCTGACTGATGTCTTGAGATGTTGCTTCAATATATCCACATAATTTTCCATCCTCATGACATCATCTATTTTGTGAAGTGCACCAGTCCCTCCTGCAGCAAAGCACCCCTACAACATGATGCTGCCACACCCGTGCTTCACGGTTGGGATGGTGTTCTTCGGCTTGCAAGCCTCCCCTTTTTCCTCCAAACATAACGATGGTCATTATGGCCAAACAGTTCTAATTTTGTTTCATCAGACCAGAGGACATTTCTCCCGAAAGTACGATCTTTGTCCCCATGTCCCCACCGTAGTCTGGATTTTTATGGCGGGTTTGCTGAGCGGCCTTTCAGGTTATGTTGATACAGTGGGGCAAAAAAGTATTTAGTCAGCCACCAATTGTGCAAGTTCTCTCACTTAAAAAGATGAGAGAGGCCTGTAATTTTCATCATAGGTACACTTCAACTATGACAGACAAAATGAGGAAAAAAAATCCAGAAAATCACATTGTAGGATTTTTAATGAATTTATTTGCAAATTATGGTGGAAAATAAGTATTTGGTCACATAGTAACAAGCAAGATTTCTGGCTCTCACAGACCTGTAACTTCTTCTTTAAGAGGCTCCTCTGTCCTCCACTCGTTACCTGTATTAATGGCACCTGTTTGAACTTGTTATCAGTATAAAAGACACCTGTCCACAACCTCAAACAGTCACACTCCAAACTCCACTATGGCCAAGACCAAAGAGCTGTCAAAGGACACCAGAAACAAAATTGTAGACCTGCACCAGGTTGGGAAGACTGAATCTGCAATAGGTAAGCAGCTTGGTTTGAAGAAATCAACTGTGGGAGCAATTATTAGGAAATGGAAGACATACAAGACCACTGATAATCTTCCTCGATCTGGGGCTCCACGCAAGATCTCACCCCGTGGGGTCAAAATGATCACAAGAACGGTGAGCAAAAATCCCAGAACCACACGGGGGGCCTAGTGAATGACCTGCAGAGAGCTGGGACCAAAGTAACAAAGCCTACCATCAGTAACACACTACGCCGCCAGGGACTCAAATCCTGCTTAATCCTGTCCCCCTGCTTAAGCCAGTACATGTTCAGGCCCGTCTGAAGTTTGCTAGAGAGCATTTGGATGATCCAGATGAGGATTGGGAGAATGTCATATGGTCAGATGAAACCAAAATAGAACTTTTTGGTAAAAACTCAACTCGTCGTGTTTTTGGTAAAAACTCAACTCGTCGTGTTTGGAGGACAAAGAATGCTGAGTTGCATCCAAAGAACACCATACCTACTGTGAAGCATGGGGGTGGAAACATCATGCTTTGGGGCTGTTTTTCTGCAAAGGGACCAGGACGACTGATCCGTGTAAAGGAAAGAATGAATGGGGCCATGTATCGTGAGATTTTGAGTGAAAACCTCCTTCCATCAGCAAGGGCATTGAAGATGAAACGTGGCTGGGTCTTTCAGCATGACAATGATCCCAAACACACCGCCCGGGCAACCAAGGAGTGGCTTCGTAAGAAGCATTTCAAGGTCCTGGAGTGGCCTAGCCAGTCTCCAGATCTCAACCCCATAGAAAATCTTTGGAGGGAGTTGAAAGTCCGTGTTGCCCAGCGACAGCCCCAAAACATCACTGCTCTAGAGGAGATCTGCATGGAGGAATGGGACAAAATACCAGCAACAGTGTGTGAAAACCTTGTGAAGACTTACAGAAAACGGTTGACCTCTGTCATTGACCACAAAGGGTATATAACAAAGTATTGAGATAAACTTTTGTTATTGACCAAATACTTATTTTCCACCATAATTTGCAAATAAATTCATTAAAAATCCTACAATGTGATTTTCTGGATTTTTTTCCTCATTTTGTCTGTCATAGTTGAAGTGTACCTATGATGAAAATTACAGGCCTCTCTCATCTTTTTAAGTGAGAGAACTTGCACAATTGGTGGCTGACTAAATACTTTTTTGCCCCACTGTATTTAGTACCATTGGATAGGAAACACTCTGAATTTTCCAAAAGTGTTAACCATTTGTCTGTGAGTAAAACAGAACGCATATGGCAGGCGAAACCCCGAGGAATTTCTGTCCTGGAAAAAGTGGTTTTGACACATTGCTCATTTGGAACCCCTCCTTTATGAAAATGCCCATATAAGGGCATATGAATGCAGTACCCATCGCTTCCTCTGGATGTCAACAGTCTCGAGACAGTGTTCATTTTCATTTTGGATGAATTAGACCAGAGAATAAGAGGAAACCAGGAAGTGTCTCATTTATGTCAACAATAGCCAGTGCGCGCTCCCGACAAAGCGCGCTGTGTGTTTCTTACCGTCTTTATCGATCAGTTTATATTCCGGTTGATTTATAATAGTAAATATACGTAAAAGTGTTCCTAAGGATACATTTAAAACTATGTTTGATTGTTCTTGGACAAGTTTATAGGTATAAGATGAACGAGTTCTCGTCACGTTTCAATGGAGTAGTGGAAGCTGTCGTTTCTGATTATAACGCGCAAACCAAATGGAGATTTATGGATAAAATACATTACTTTTTCTAACAAAAGAACCATGGATTGTCTTCGTTGGACACTTAGGAAGACCTCAGCAAAAGTTCTTCAACAGGTAATTGATTTGTTTTCACTGTGAAATGTGTTATGTGTGTGCCGTGATGGCTAATGGATTCATGGCTATGGGAAAAATATGTGAGGTGCTACCCTTAAACAATCAAATGTGCTGTTTTCGCCGTAAAAGCCTTTTTGAAATCTGACAACGCTGTGATATTGCCAAGAAACAGCGCTTTTGATGAGTATGGAACACTTGTATATTGGTGGATGTTTAATAATTCAACTTTTGGATTTTGAATTTGGCGCCTTGCATTTCACCTGGTAGTGTCGGGATTGGAGCGCTAGCGCACCAGCAATCCCCAAGAAGCTAAGAGAGGGATGTGATTTGAGATATATGTTTTTTATAACTGTGCAGAGTAAGTAGTCTCCGCCCCTAAGTGAGTTCAGAGAGCATGTCAGCCTGATGGAGCTGTCCCTTTCGAACAAACTGTATAACATGATGGGTTAATTGAAATTTTGAAAATTGACATACTAGACCAAAATAGCGTCAAGCTGCAGCTGCACATTTTAAGTGGTTTGAACTGTGAATCTCAATACGAGGTAGAGACGATAAACTCACCTCCCGGACAATCACTGGTATGGCTGATTAGCTGTCCTAAGTGAAGTATCTTCAAAAGCGAATTTAAGTGGTGCCATTCTACTACTCTGCTCAAACCATCGTATCACGCTACTCTCGTCACACCACTTGGAACCATCTTCAAAGAAGCATCTTCGAGAGCGAATGGAAAGAAAATAAACTCCGTAGTTTTGTACTTCCTGGCCTGATCATTACCAGGTCCACTTACTCTTAAACACTAATGGACAACATGGTATTAATTTGGAAAAATCTACTTTGGTGCTCAGAGATAGCAACACTAAAAAACAAAACCTATAATTTGCCTTCTGTCAGGAGGATACAAAGTGAGGATGGTCCAACCAGTAAGATACAGAGCTGACTGGTACACACACTTTCCTGACCCTGTTTGTTGAGCACTATCCATCTGGAAGTAAAACAAAGCACTAACTTGTTCCCCACACACCAAGCTTTTTCCAAGATGTTCAAACAGAGAAATGGAGCATAGGACACAGTTGCTATCTCCAGAGTTCTTTTTAATTTGCTTGCCACCTCTCGGCATTATTATTATTGCATAATGCATCATTTTGAATTATAGATGATACAAATGCCTAGTTAGCTTGGGGGTATAAGTGTATGCCGTAGCTGTCTCCAAGAGCCAACTCTGGTATTGTGACCTACGGCTCAAAAAATAAGTGGATGTTTCATTCCCCATAGCATGAAAAGACATTCATATATAGAGTATGTGACTTATATGATACATCTGGCACATTTATTGATACAGTTAGCTGTTTTTCCCCAATTACAATCTTGTCTCATTGCTGCAACTTCTCAACAGGCTCGGGACAGGTGAAGGTGGAGGCATGCATCCTCCGAAACATGACCACTAAATCACTTTTACAGCCACATGCAGTCCATATTACTGTAGTAATACAGTGCTTTATAGTATTTTTCAAAACCAAACCTGTGGATCTTGAAGGCTATGGAAAATCTACCTATCTTCCTCATGTTTTTGCCTTCAGTTTGATTATACTCACATTGTGCTTGGTGAGAGCTGATATGTTAGTCGCGATTGCTTGGAGCCAATCTAGGCAGTCTTCATCAGTGGGGCACGTGATAACCCCACTGCCAACCCCATCCACAGCTATGACTTGAAATGCATTTTTCCTATAGAAATCAGAATCAGACAAATATAGTATTTATTACTGGTTGGCACAAATTCAATGTGATATTGACATCAATATATGAGCGAGGTATATACCAATATCATTTTTAATCTGTCCGTATATTATGATAACCTATGAACTCGAAATTCTATTACTGTACATTCAAGAGAAATAAGTAACAGTCAAGCAAGCTTTGCAGCTAAACTGCCCGTGTCTGACTTCCTCATTTGAATAATCTCAAGGTATTTACAGGAGACAAGTCATTTTAACACAGAGTCACCAAAGTCCCTTACCAGGGGAACCCTCTCAAATAGCAGAGGCACCGGGGTCACTGAACCTTCAGCAGCAGTGATCGTGTGCCAGAAAATGGCCCATGACTGCATTTTGACAACGAGCGGTCTCCGGTCCCCGGTCCCCCTGCTGCAGCACAGCACTCAGCTTACTGTACCTGCAGACGTCAGAGCCGGGGACGTGCTGTGACAAACGAGAGTGGAGGAGAGGAATAAGGCGCAGGTCCACCCATCTCTTCTCCCATCGGAGCCCAGGGGACGTGGGCCAAGATGAGCAGGACAGTGTGTCCTGCAGGAGTTTATACACACAGAGAATGGAACACCTCATCATTTGGCACTTCATATAGTATCTCCCATGGCTTACTAAGATGTCAACAGCCCAGGCCTGTTCATGATTCAAACGGGTAGATGTAGATGCAGCAGAGGCTGTATAAGTACAAGCCATTGTGGAACTACTGAATAATGTTATTTTTTCCTCTGGCCCAGAGAAAGAGTGAGAAAGAGTTAGAGCACCCTGACAGTCACTGTCTGCCTCTGAATGCCACTGTGGTATAACAACAGCCTACTGGCCATGTTTCAAGAATTGCAGAGAGAAGAGATACGGCTGAAAGTTATACAGAAATGAGAATGTTGAACTGTACCGTGTTGTTAGGATGGTAGTTCAAGTGTAAGCCACTGTCACATAGAGGGGAGGACGTTCCACTGCTCTGATCACTTGGAACACCTGGGAGTAGAATGACATTCAGAAGTTATCTATTCAGTCATTTAAAAGTCATGTTATCGCTTCTTCAGCCTTGGTACAATATTCACTGGAACTTTTCTATCTAGCTCTATTTCAGGTAATAACAATATTCAAAACAACTTTTATTTCCAGCTCTATTTCAGTAATATACCAGAGACAAATAACAGAGACAATGCATGAATCATCATATAATCCATGTGTACAGTGAAGGAAAAAAGTATTTGATCCCCTGCTGATTTTGTACGTTTGCCCAGTGACAAAGAAATGATCAGTCTATAATGTTAATGGTAGGTTTATTTGAACAGTGAGAGACAGAATAACAACAAGAAAATCCAGAAAAACGCATGTGAAAAATGTTATAAATTGATTTGCATTTTAATGAGGAAAATAAGTATTTGACCCCCTCTCAATCAGAAAGATTTCTGGCTCCCAGGTGTCTTTTATACAGGTAACGAGCTGAGATTAGGAGCACACTCTTAAAGGGAGTGCTCCTAATCTCAGTTTGTTACCTGTATAAAAGACACCTGTCCACAGAAGCAATCAATC
Organism: Brachymystax lenok tsinlingensis; assembly: GCA_030435695.1. NCBI lineage: Eukaryota > Metazoa > Chordata > Actinopteri > Salmoniformes > Salmonidae > Brachymystax > Brachymystax lenok. The sequence goes on from CM059801.1 coordinate 13,175,366, forward strand.
AGATTCCAAACTCTCCACCATGGCCAAGACCAAAGAGCTCTCCAAGGATGTCAGGGACAAGATTGTAGACCTACACAAGGCTGGAATGGGCTACAAGACCATCGCCAAGCAGCTTGGTGAGAAGGTGGCAACAGTTGGTGCGATTATTCGCAAATGGAAGAAACACAATCTCCCTCGGCCTGGGGCTCCATGCAAGATCTCACCTCGTGGAGGAGCAATGATCATGAGAATGGTGAGGAATCAGCCCAGAACTACACGGGAGGATCTTGTCATTGATCTCAAGGCAGCTGGGACCATAGTCACCAAGAAAACAATTGGTAACACACTACGCCGTGAAGGACTGAAATCCTGCAGCGCCCGTAAGGTCCCCCTGCTCTAGAAAGCACATATACATGCCCGTCTGAAGTTTGCCAATGAACATCTGAATGATTCAGAGGACAACTGGGTGAAAGTGTTGTGGTCAGATGAGACCAAAATGGAGCTCTTTGGCATCAACTCAACTCGCCGTGTTTGGAGGAGGAGGAATGCTGCCTATGACCCCAAGAACACCATCCCCACCGTCAAACATGGAGGTTGAAACATTATGCTTTGGGGGTGTTTTTCTGCTAAGGGGACAGGACAACTTCACCGCATCAAAGGGACGATGGACGGGGCCATGTACTGTCAAATCTTGGGTAAGAACCTCCTTCCCTCAACCAGGGCATTGAAAATGGGTCGTGGATGGGTATTCCAGCATGACAATGACCCAAAACACACGACCAAGGCAACAAAGGAGTGGCTCAAGAAGAAGCACATTAAGGTCCTGGAGTGGCCTAGCCAGTCTCCAGACCTTAATCCCATAGAAAATCTGTGGAGGGAGCTGAAGGTTCGAGTTGCCAAAAGTCAGCCTCGAAACCTTAAGGACTTGGAGAAGATCTGCAAAGAGGAGTGGGACAAAATCCTTCCTGAGATGTGCAAACCTGTGCAAACCTGGTGGCCAACTACAAGAAACGTCTGACCTCTGTGATTGCCAACAAGGGTTTTGCCACCAAGTACTAAGTCATGTTTTGCAGAGGGGTCGAATACTTATTTCCCTCATTAAAATGCAAATCAATTCATAACATTTTTTACATGTGTTTTTCTGGATTTTTTTGTTGTTATTCTGTCTCTCACTGTTCAAATAAACCTACAATTAAAATTATAGACTGATCATTTCTTTGTCAGTGGGCAAACGTACAAAATCAGCAAGGGATCAAATACTTTTTTCCCTCACTGTAGATGGAGAAGGTTATTTCTCTAATCTTGTTCTTATTTTCTCTCATCATATCCTTGGTGAAAATAACACAATTTCAGCTCTGATATTTCTTTGGAGGTTTATAAGATACGCGTACATGTGCAGTCTTCACAGAGGGTCAGTTTCAGAAAAGCTGGTGTCTTCTTCAAGAAAGAAACAGTCAGAGTGACATCCTCTCCGGCATTTCGCAAAACCTGGACCTGGAAAGGAAAATTAGGAGAATTGACAATACTGCCGTTGGACTTCTAAGTCTTATACTCATTTCAACCACGTACTTGGATGATGGATGTAGTGCAAATTCCCTTTTGGAACAAGTAGATTAGATATTGGTTGAAAACCTTGGAGATTTATGCAGCCTCACGCATTTGGGAGGTTGAAACATACAAAATTGGAAAAAGGTGTAAAACAGATCTTACAGGTCCCAGAGATAAGGTCGAAAAAGTGAAACAAGATAAGGTGGTGTTGCAAGTGTTGCATCTTCAGTGAAATTTGAGATATTAAGTTGTCAGCTTCTTACCACTTCCTCGTGGCGATAGCTTCGAACATTTATTCCATTTATCTAAAAACAAACAGTCTTATGGTTAGTAACAATAATATCAGATCCATTAAACTGATGATATGCGTAATATGAAGTGTGTTTGAAAACATACAGCAATCAAGTGCGTTATATATCTGTTGTCTGTGCTCAAAAATAGCATTGCTGCAAAACAATGAAAGATAACATTGACAGTTGCAATGAAGATCTCTGTTGCAATTGCGCACTATGTTCTGCCTGGCCATGCCAACACATAGCTCAGTGCACTAATATATCGTATAGTGATCCATCAGCAGAGTTTGAAGGGGTTGGAATTCAACCAGACCTGTAGTACAAACACTGAATGACACCAGGCAGAAGAAACTGTCACAATACTCATCAACATCACTTACCTGGAGGATTCCATCTCCGATAAACAGCAGCCCAGACAGTTCAGCTGCAGACAATATATTATATATTATGTTTGGGTGAATAAATAATAATTCATAACGCATAATGAAATGGATACAAAGAACTAAAAAAAGAGCTTACCTTTTTGCTCTTTTGATATTTTTGATATCACAACAGGGATTTTGTGTTCTGCGCCTCCCTAGGGGGGTGATTACATAGTTATGTAGTTTGTTGCACAAACAAATAGCGGAAAAGAAAGAAACAGAGAAAAAAAAGAGAGAAACTATATTGTCTTCCCACATAGGCTACTCCATTAGTCTACTGTTGATATGAATCAATTGTGGTTTTAAAAGATCAATTGCATTAGGTGAAAGTAAATTAAAATATATAATAGGAAGAAAACAACTAATCAATGGCAATCTAAATTACCTTGATGCTCAAGCCAAAACCTCCAATCGTCTGTCTTCTGATTGTTACAGTTCTCTCCTGCAAGGAATCAGATAGATTAAAGAGACAGTGTTTATTATGGAGATACTTAGAGTTTAATTTGACTTCACTTAGAGTTTAAGTTTTACCGTAGATGCAAATGAAAGAATGACAGAGCTGACTGATATACAAGGAAAGTAACAATGGAAAGGTCCCTTTTAAATGGTGCTTGATATGAGACATGGGTGTCTCTCCTGTTTCTGTGCATAAAGTATGTATCACTACACACTTATTACACACTTAATGTAAGTACACCAAATTACTGTAAGGGCCAGAGCATGTTTGAGTACAATCAGGAACAGAGTGTGTATGCTGGACCAATGAGGTTGAGACATGCTCAGGCATGGACCAATGAGGTTGAGTGTCTGGCTCTTGTCCTGTTTATTGTAAAATCTCATCAGTCATGCTCACACCTCACTCCCATGGTTCCAAATATACAGTTGAAGTCGGACATTTACATAAACTTAGGTTGGAGTCATTAAAACTCGTTTTTCAACCACTTAACCAAATTTCTTGTTAACAAACTATAGTTTTGGGAAGTCGGTTAGGACATCTACTTTGTGCATGACACAATACATTTTTCCAACAATTGTTTACAGACAGATGATTTCACTTATAATTCACTGTATCACAATTCCAGTGGGTCAGAGGTTTACATACACTAAGTTCTCTGTGCCTTTAAACAGCTTGGAAAATTCCAGAAAATTATGTCATGGCTTTACAAGCTTCTGATAGGCTAATTGACATAATTTTAGTCAATTGGAGGTGTACCTGTGGATGTATTTCAAGGCCTACCTTCAAACTCAGTGCCTCTTTGCTTGACATCATGGGAAAATCAAAAGAAATCAGCCAAGACCTCAGAAATACAATTGTAGACCTCCACAAGTCTAGTTCATCCTTGGGAGCAATTTCCAAACGCCTGAAGGTACAACGTTCATCTGTATAAACACCATGGGACCACGCAGCCATCATACCGCTCAGGAAGGAGACGCGTTCTGTCTCCTAGAGATGAACATACTTTGGTGCGAGAAGTGCAAATCAATCCCAGAACAACAGCAAAGGACCTTGTGAAGATGCTGGAGGAAACAGGTACAAAAGTATCTATATCCACAGTAAAACGAGTCCTATATCAACATAACCTGAAAGGCTGCTCAGCAAGGAAGAAGCCACTGCTCCAAACCCGCCATAAAAAAGCCAGACTACAGTTTGCAACTGCACATGGGGACAAAGATCATACTTTTTGGAGAAATGTCCTCTGGTCTGATGAAACAAATATAGAACTGTTTGGCCATAATGACCATTGTTATGTTTGGAGGAAAAAGGGGGAAGCTTGCAAGCCGAAGGACACCTTCCCAACAGTGAAGCACGGGGGTGGCAGCATCATGTTGTGGGGGTGCTTTGCTGCAGGAGGGACTGGTGCACTTCACAAAATAGATGGCATCATGAGGAAGGGAAAGTTATGTGAATATATTGAAGCAACATCTCAAGACATCAGACAGGAAGTTAAAGCTTGGTCGCAAATGGGTCTTCCAAATGAACAATGACCCCAAGCATACTTCTAAAGTTGTGGCAAAATGGCTTAAGGACAACAAAGTCAAGGTATTGGAGTGGCCATCACAAAGCCCTGACCTCAATCCTATAGAACATTTGTGGGCAGAACTGAAAAAGCATGTGCGAGCAAGGAGGCCTACAAACCTGACTCAGTTACACCAATTTAAAGGCAAATACTGATTGAGTGTATGTAAACTTCTGACTCACTGGGAATGTGATGAAAGAAATAAAAGCTGAAATAAATCATTCTCTCTACTATTATTCTGACATTTCACATTTTTAAAATAAAGTGGAGATCCTAACTGACCCAAGACAGGGAATTTTTACTAGGATTAAATGTCAGGAATTTAAATGTATTTGGCTAAGGTGTATGTAAACTTCTGACTTAAACTGTAATTCTCGCCTGACATGACATGTTCTTCTTGTAATTGAAACACCCTTTAATATGAATGCGCATTTGGTGGGCATATGGTTTTGTTACCCCAGATATAGTGTGTGTGTGTGTGTGTGTGTGTGTGTGTGTGTGTGTGTGTGTGTGTGTGTGTGTGTGTGTGTGTGTGTGTGTGTGTGTGTGTGTGTGTGTGTGTGTGTGTGTGTGTGTGTGTGTGTGTGTGTGTGTGTGTGTGTGTGTGTGTGTGTATCACTATCTACAGAGGGTATGGGCAACTTTGATGGGGGTGGGTCCACAAAAAATTAAAAATAACTCATCATGAGGGGCTGCAGAAGCTCACAGGTCTGCGTATCCACATCCATACCCACACATGCAGTCAATGCCGGCCCTAGCCTTTTGGAGTGTCTGTAAAAGAGCAGTATGATGTCAATGCGTGGTATTTTATTTGACAGGCACGGCAGGTTACTTACACTCGAATAAAATGGTTCTCCTGACACGCAGATGACATCTTGCTCTTGAATTGTCAGAATGTCTTTAGCCAAGTGCAGTCGAATATTGAAAGGCTCCTCATTACCATCTTGCAGCAGATAAACCCCAGTCTTCGTCTGCAAAGTAAATCAGTGGAAAAATAATTTATCATTCTTCTATGTCCGAATTAACTGGCCATGAAATGAAATGAAAATGTCATCGAATTGGAAAGACATTGTAGAGACTTTTGGCAGAGTGACACGGAGAATGCCCTATGGACATTTTACAATGGGCTAGGAAAAGATCTATCATAATTCATGATCAATTCAGGGAAATCTTTTTTTACCCACTAGTGTTTTACATACATCTTCCATATTATGTTGCAGTTAAAAGAAGACAGGATAAATATAGACTCACTGATTAAGGTTTGTTCTCAGTCAAATATGTGCTGAACTGGCAGTGTGAGAAATTAGTGTTGAACTTTATCTTAGGCCTGGACATGTTCCAATGTTTTCAGTTTCACTAATTAGTGTGAATTGCATAAACGTTTTATGCACTGTGCTATATCATTAATTGGAGCAAAATATATTGTTGTCTAAAATAAAACCAGATAACTGCAATGATTATGCCTCTAAATAACAGACAAAAGAAACAATTAGTTACAATCGTCTAATTTAATAAATCTCAAATGAGATAATTCAGCATCATTTCGTCTATCCATCTAAGATTCTAAAATAATGCTCAGTCACCAGATATGCATTTCTCAGTGTTGCGCAAAAGAAATAGAGTGAAATCATCATATTATCCCGTGATCCATTTAAAACATGATAATCTGCATACATTTGTATTCTGCATAGCCAATTCCCCACCAGCTATTTGGAATGCCTGTCCTGTCCTTGAGACTATGGTTAAGTCTAAATAAGAGAAGCACCTTCACCTGACATGATTACTAATGTAAAGCCAAGCGGGCCAATGTCACTGAGCATCCTTGACAACACACGTAGTAGTGTCACCGAAGGACACATTAGTCACCAGTTTGCATTAGTCACATTAGTCACCAGTATTTTTAGTCAGAAATGGCAGCTCGATTACAGGTAAGGCAACTCAAATAATGATATTTACTTGTACTGTACTGTATCTAGCTCTGTGTAAAGAAATCATGGCATTTCAATTGCAGGTATGGCAACTCATAGAATGACATTTACTTGTGCTCTACACAACCTGGGTGAGTATTATTAATATCAACAGCATCTCAATGTGAACGTGTTTTTACAGTGGTTTGCCTTGGACACTATATCCACAACTAGTTCAAACTCACAATTAAAATACACAGAGGCATTTATGGTGTGTTTATGTCTCACACATGTGAGTTTGTGTGTGTGCATGAGTGAGAGAGAGAGAGAGAGAGAGAGAGAGAGAGAGAGAGAGAGAGAGAGAGAGAGAGATTGAAAAACCTTCTTCTACTTTCCCCAATGCACAAGTGGTTATATCCACCTTGCTACCACGAAAATACTTCCACCCTGCTACCACACAGCGGGTAAACACAAGTATTTTCTGTGACTGCGCCTCAAAACCAAATGTTTACCTGGCCCACCACTCCACCCTGGACTTGAACAGCCTTTATGACCAGGTCCACCTATACAAGGCAGCAGTGCCCACCTTCGCCTGGACCCTAAAGGACCCTCCGGGACCTACACATAGAGGCCTGAGGTTATCTGCCTTTGCCCTAAAGAGCAGGAACCTGGACTTCATCAAAGAAACTGTAAATACAGACATTGTCATCCTACAAGAAACATGGTATAGAGGAGACGGACCCACTGGTTGCCCTCTAGGTTACAGAGAGCTGGTAGTCCCATCCACCAAACTGCCAGGTTTGAAACAGGGAAGGGACTCAGGGGGTATGCTAATTTGGTATAGAGCAGACCTAACTCACTCCATTAAATTAATAAAAACAGGAACATTTTACATTTGGCTAGAAATTCAAAAGGAAATGATCTTAACAGAGACAAATGTCCTCCTGTGTGCTACCTATATCCCCCCACTAGAATCCCCATACTTTAATGAAGACAGCTTCTCCATCATGGATGGGGAAATCAATCATTTCCAGGCCCAGGGACATGTACTAGTCTGTGGAGACCTAAATGTCAGAACCGGACAAGAACCTGACACCATCAGCACACATGGGGACAAACACCTGCCTGGAGGTGACAGCATTCCCTCCCCCATATGCACCCCTAGGCACAACTATGACAACATAACCAACAAAAACGGGTCACAACTCCTGCAGCTCTGTCACACGCTGGGTATGTACATAGTCAATGGTAGGCTTCGAGGGGACTCCTATGGTAGGTACATCTATAGCTCATCTCTTGGCAGTAGTACTGTAGACTACTTTATCACTGACCTCAACCAAGAGTCTCTCAGAGTATTCACAGTCAGCCCACTGACACCTCTACTAGATCACAGCAAAGTCACAGTCTACTTGAACAGAGCAATACTCAATCACGAGGCATCAAAGCCAAAGGTACTGAGTAATATTTAGAAATGCTATAGATGGAAGGAATGTAGTGTAGAAACCTATTAAAAAACAATTAGGCAACAACAAATTCAATCCCTTTTAGACAACTTCCTGGACAAACCGTTCCACTGTAATAGTGAAGGTGTAAACTTGGCAGTAGAAAGTCTTAACAGTATATTTGACCTCTCACCTTCCCTATCAAATCTAAAAATGTCTGCAGCACCCGGCCTCACCCTAATAGAATCTGAAGTCAAATGTCTACTGATGATCTGGTGCTTCTGTCACCAACCAAGGAGGGCCAACAGCAGCACCTAGATCTTCTGCACAGATTCTGCCAGACCTGGGCCCTGACAGTAAATCTCAGTAAGACCAAAATAATGGTGTTCCAAATAAGGTCCAGTCACCAGGACAACAAATACTGTCACGGATCCCTCCGGAACTTTCATCACGCACACCTGTCCCCTATTCCCACTGATTAGTATTTGTATATATGTGCCCTTTGGTTTTCATTGGGGGGATCAATCATTGTTACAATGTCCGTTGGTGCTTGTGAGTACCTGTGCTTTCGTGCCCTTGTGGATTGCGCAGATGATTACTGGTCTCAATAAAAAATTTAAAAAACAATTACGCATTCCTGCGCCTGTCTCCCGAATCATTTATGCCAATGTGACAAATACAAATTCCATCTAGACACTGTTGCCCTAGAGCACACAAAAAACTATACATACCTTGACCTAAACATCAGCGCCCAAACTTAAGGAAAGCTTTGACTATGTACAGACTCAGTGAGTATAGCCTTGCTATTGAGAAAAGCCGCCGTAGGCAGACCTGGCTCTCAAGAGAAGACAGGCTATGTGCACACTGCCCACAAAAAATGGTGGAAACTGAGCTGCACTTCCTAACCTCCTGCCAAATGTATGACCATATTAGAGACACATATTTCCCTCAGATTACACAGATCCACAAAGAATTTGAAAACAAACCCGATTTTGATAAACTCCCATATCTACTGGGTGAAATACCATAGTGTGCCATCACAGCAGCAAGATTGGAGTCCTGTTGCCACAAGAAAAGGGCAACCAGTGAAGAACAAACACCATTGTAAATACAACCCATATTTATGTTTATTTATTTTCCCTTATGTACTTTAACCATTTGCACATCGTTACAACAGTGTATATATACATAATATGACATTTGTAATGTATTTATTATTTTGGAACTTCTGTGAGTGTAATGTTTACTGTTCATTTTTATTGTTTATTTCACTTTTGTATATTATCTACTTCACTTGCTTTGGCAATGTTAACATATGTTTCCCATGCCAATAAAGCCCCTTGAATTGAATTGAGAGAGAGAGAGAGAGAGAGAGAGAGAGAGAGAGAGAGAGAGAGAGAGAGAGAGAGTTGTTGGAGGCAGAGTCATTCTCATTAGCCTAGCTGAATCAGTGCTGTGATGCTGCTGTATCGCTGGGTAGGTCAGGAGCCTCTCTCGTTGCTCGGCTGAGCATTGTTTGACCTGCTGTACAGCATGTATGTACAGTAATTACCCTTATCTCTGATCCCATCTTGTGTTTCATCATTACCCTCCCATCCTAATCCTGTCCATCATTATCTACATCATCAACTCCAATCAAATGCTGTCATCTGTGTACATTTACAATTTACCCTGCAGGCGGTAGGCACCAGGCACCAGATATGCAACAAGGACAGTCACATTTTCATCTACCTAAGCCAGAGATGCATTGTGATATGATAACTCAATGACACTTGTTGTGTTCCAAAGGTTAACACGTGTTAACACGCTGTCAAGTAAAAATACATAACACTAGTCGCCATGGCAGACCAATTTGCTCCAATTATCTTTGCAAAATGCTGAGGGATTGAAAGCTATTCAACTCAAATTGTAGCTACCTCTTCATTTGAAGTCTTGAAATCCATGTGCTATGGCACAGTGAGGGAATCTGCCCTGGAAAAAGAAAGAAGAGAAAAGGAAATTGAATTAGCTTCCTGAACAAAATACCTAGCAGTTAGTCAGGGACATGGTTCTTCTCATTTGTAGTAATAACACAGATTGACCAAGCTCTTCGTGATGGTGTATCCCTTTCCACTTAATATAAACACAAAGCCCACCGGCATGGTCTGCCTATTTTCATTACTGTCATGTCATCCTTATATGGATGAACAATTTGAATCCAGAGTAATAGATTTGCATTGCAATTTCACTTCTTTCTAGCAGAATCCTGTGCAGACCCCCATGGACTAATCAGGGAGGAAACCAAAGACCATTAAATGTCTATGAATAATTCATAAGCTGAAGGTGAGAACCTAAGTATCTACAGATGTAAGATCTTAATTTGATTACCCTGTTGCAGGAGAACTGTCCATCAATGCAAGACATGTTGTGTATTTGAGGTTTAAAATGGCTTCTGAAATTTGTAATTTGACATTGCAGACTTGATTTCCCCTTAGGAAAAAATAAAAATCCATTCATTATAATCCACATAATAATTCACATTTCCTGCTGCTGCATGATTCTTTTCCTGCTGTAGAAAACTGGTTCAAATGAAGATCTTAATCTGTACCATGACAAATGTTTTAATATAGAATCCATTGCTCCTGACTGACTGTGTTACCATATCTGTTACTGTGTTACAGCAGGGCTAATCATTAAAACAGTGAGACAATCAACAACCAAAGCTGATGGACACATGTCTCTGGAGTAGCCCAGTAGTACTGCAGTATTAAAACGTGCTACAGCTGAAGCTGTTGAAGACAAGTCACAGATGAAGGAGTAGTACAGTTCTGTTCTTTAGTAGTAATAGAGATGGTTTGAGACAGAGCCATAAATAAATGGCTCTGGTTTGGGATAAGGATAGATATAAACATATGCTTCCCTTGTCCTCAACTTTGCAGTAAACAAACTGCTGTCCTTGAAAATGAATGAATTATACTAAAACAACATTGTGCTTGTGCTTTTAGTATATATTCAAGTCTCACCTCAGTTGAAAGGCCCCCGGCTCTTTGTCTGTAGAGGTCTAGCCATGAATCAGGCAGGTAAGCACTGATTCTACCTGTGGCAGAGGAGCTTCCCTGGGCATGGCCGTGGGGTTGGACGCAGGCTCTCACTTGGAGCTGGTGGTGGAGCCTGGCCTATGGTGGGCTTCGTTCTGGACCACTCTGGGCACTGGCTGGCCTGGTGTATGGGCTGTTGTTATGGCCAGATTGTTGTGGCCAAGGTGCTGTCCCAATCCTTATGGTGGTTAGGGAGGGTGTCTGATGGCGGACTCAGGAGCAGTTCCACTCAGATCCAGACTCAAAGGACCACAAGAGCTGAGATTAGAAAAATACATAACATTTAAGTCAGTCTGTGAGGTAGTGGGAAACTAGACCATGAGGCTATAAAGGGCTAATCCCCAAAAAGTATATCACAGAAATAACCCATATGGTTTCTGCCTTGTGCAACTCAGAGGGTGTTCTTTAATGGATGCCTCTCAAACATAATCCAGGTAGAAGCAGGAATTCCCCAGGGTAGCTGTTTAGGCGCCTCAATATTTACTAACGACATGTCACTGGCTTTGAGTAAGGCCAGTGTGTCTATGTATGCAGATGACTCAACACTATACACGTCAGCTACTACAGCAACTGAAATGACTGAAACACTTAACAAAGAGCTGCAGTTAGATTCGGAATGGGTAGCAAGGAATAAGTTAGACATAAATATTTCCAAAACTAAAAGCATTGTATTTGAGACAAATCATTCACTAAACCCTAAACCTCAACTACATCTTGTAATGAATAATGTGGAAATTAAGCAAGTTGAGGTGACTAAACTACTTGGAATAACCCTGGATTGTAAACTATCATGGTCAAAACATACTGATACAACAGTAACTAAGATGGGGAGAAGTCTGTCCATAATAAAGCATAAAGCATAGATGAAGATTATAGTAAACACAGCTTTGATGTCATACAAGCAAGCCAAACACCCGTGAGTCCAAACGTGCACTTCACATTTCCATATCATAAAGCTCACGACATATACAGTGTCAGTGTTTATGATTACTATCTTTGGCTTCATACCCTGGGTTTTTCTGAACAGAATGAGCATGTGTTTGTCAACTGTGAAGAAAATTCATGGCAGCACATGCACCTGAATGCACTCATGACTCCTTTCTATGCGCACCAACATTATGATCTGTTTCCCTGAATTGCTTCCCTGAATTGCATCGTATTTTATAACTTAGCTAGTCATGTTGGCAATAGAGCTACATGCATGCCCCTCCCAACTGAGGATCTGTCTTTTTCAGCCATTTATTTCCTGTGTTTGAGGTGTGCAAAATCCAATTGTCACTTAAATCTCCCTGGATTGATTGCTTTCATTTTACTCCTGTGACAATTTTGCATACTCTTTCTTGTTACTGTCATTTTTTCCTGTTAACGTTTTGACCACGGAAATGTTTGTAAAGACCTGTCAAACACACCCCGGCAATGGCTGAAATGGGCTCAATGGGATACTGTATATTGTCTTTTCGTTAAAGCTATAAGAACGTTAAAGCTTCGTCTGGGATTTAACCAATGTTCCCTCTAATTTATTTGGCCACTGAGCAAATTGCAGGTCTTGTGAGACATTGTGAGAATTCTGTGCAACTTCCAGCTCACATTAACAGTTTTAGACTGTAGCCAATAGTGTCTATTTGAGCATAATGTAGGCCTATCAGAATGGCCTACCAACAAAACCAATGTAGCAAATCCCAAAACATTTTCACATGGAAATAGCTTTTGATTTTTAATGATATAGCTTACAGTGGCCTACATATGTAGTTTTATAGATTTTTTGGTCAAATTAATAAGTTAGCGGTTTACCTTTGATAAGCAGGTAGCTATAGCTGGTGGCTTGCATGCCAATTTCAAGTCTTTCTAAACTAACTCAGAAATATGAAGCTATTTCAGAATGAAAGTTAACTGGCTAGTGGAAAGGGGGGTACCTAGTCAGTTGTACATCTGAATGCTTTCAACTGAAATTCTACATATAACCCAACCCCTCTGAATCAGAAAGGTGCGGGGGGCTGCCTTAATCAACATCACGTCTCTGGCACCCCAGGGAACAGTGGGTTAACTGCCTTGTTCAGGGGTAGAACAAGAGATTTTTACCTTGTCAGCCCAGGGATTCAAACTTGCAACCTTCCAGCTACAAGTCCAACGCTCTAACCACTAGGCTACCTGCTCCCTGTTAGCTAGCTATGCACTAGTTCTTTCGTGAGCTGGCTGCTCATTCTAAATAGTACAATCCAATCTGTTAAAAACAGTGGCAGCATGCTCAGCATTGGTCATTTGGTTTTTGACATGAAAAGTAAATAGGTGGTAAAGTAAAGTAAATGAGATGGCTCCGACAGAGAGGGCTGCCTCGCTTCTAGTCCTTAGGAAACTTTGCAATGTACACTACCGTTCAAAAGTTTGGGGTCATTTACAAATGTCCTTGTTTTTGAAAGAAAACATAATTTTTCTGTCCATTAAAATAACATCAAATTGATCCGAAATACAGTGTAGACATTGTTAATTTTGTAAATGACTATTGTAGCTGTAAAAGGCAGATTTTTTTTATGGAATATCTACATATCTGCCTAGAAGGCCAGCGTTCCGGAGTCGCCTCTTCACTGTTGACGTTGAGACTGGTGTTTTGCGGGTACTATTTAATGAAGCTGCCAGTTGAGGACTTGTGAGGCGTCTGTTTCTCAAACTAGACACTCTAATGTACTTGTCCTCTTGCTCAGTTGTGCACCGGGGCCTCCCACTCCTCTTTCTATTCTGGTTAGAGACAGTTTGCGCAGTTCTGTGAAGGGAGTAGTACACAGCATTGTACGAGATCTTCAGTTTCTTGGAAATGTGTGTTTGTGTATGTGACCACTACAATTTGATTTGATTTGAGGTGTATTTATGCTGTTGTTCAAATGCACAGATCGGTTTATATATCTTCTCAAAGAAACAATAGGTAGGTTGAAAACTTGCCATCATATTTCTGTCATGCTGCTTTGTTGACAACTCCAACCACCTCGCGCCCCGGGATATTCAGCCAATCAGCGGCCGCCGTTGGTTGTGTTCCAAACAAAACAACTACAAGTGTGCTTTGTCTAGTTCCTCAATGGCACAGCTAGGAGAGCTCAAAAAACACCTTATAGTTGAAGACTCTTTTTTGAGTCATAAAAGTGCATTGAAATGACTTAGGAAACGTGCACACTTTGGAGACAACAGTTAGTCCTCTCACTCTTTTTTTTTGTCTTATGCTGCAACTGCAACACATTTTCCATGAATATTCTTATCTTGTTACTGAATGTATCCAGAGTACAATCAGATTTTGTTATCAACAAATGCAGCGAAAAGTACAGTAAATGAAAATGCACATAAAATCCATAGTGTAATGTTTGGATTCAGTCTTGTGTCACAGTGAAGTGTCTAATCAATTTCCCATAATCTCCAAACTGTTTCTTTTCAATTGCTACCATAGTTATGCATATATTTTTTACATTTCTTCTGTAAGAAACATTTTCAATTAGCACTATCCATACAGGCCAATTCCTACAAGTGTAAATGGTTAAACAACATCAGGAGACCACTCTTGGGGTCTGGGAAAATTGGAAGAAAAGTGGATTTATGGGTGTAGTTACCCTTTAATGCAAGTGTGCACCAGCAAGAGACCATTGTTTGGTTAACAATGTTTCTGTAGCGCTCATGTGATTGCAGAGTTTGCAAAACAAATGGCCACTGGACTGATGCAAATAATCATGATTTAATTCTGCCAGGTAGGCATAGCTTACCTTATTTTTTGGGGGGGAGGGAGCCTTTGAATCTCTACCAGAAGAAGGTCACCATTAGCATAATCGCTAACAGCTACACAAAGTGTAGACATACGCACCAACCACACTCACACACACAGGGGCATTCCTGTGCTTTTTAAAGAAAGCTGAAGGAAAATACATATAACTGTCTTATGATTAAAATGGGCAAACGAATAGTTCAATACATTTAGTTGATTTCTTTTCCTTTTTAGAATATTGCTCAAATCGGTATAACATTTTCACAGGTACCAACAAACCGGTGTGATCATTCTAGTGGTCCCTGTAGTGTAGATCAAACCTGTGTAATTAGAACGCGTATTTAGAACGTCCAGTTTCGAATGACGCAACAATCAGCACTTGAGCTGGCCACACTGTTTTTTCAGAAACATTTTGCACAAACACAGTCCATACAGAGTTATGTCCTCAATGTGACCAGTTTATTTTTGGATTCAATGTTCAGACATTCACAGAAGTAGCTACAGCATAACACAATCATCCAAACCGGAAAAATGTAGGCTACATTTGTCCTAGCGCTAACTGAGGAAAGACCGACATAACACAAGCGGTCATGTTTTTATAACTCTCGGCTGACAGAAACTAAAATATTAATTCGTTAATAGCAATTACTATTTATAATTAATCACATCACGGGTAAGCTTATCGTTGATCAAAATAATTGAGTAAAACACTTTCTAGAAATCGAAAATTGATGAATGTTTAATAATTCAACTTTTGGATTTTGAATTTGGCGCCTTACATTTCACCGGGTAGTGTCGGGAGTGGGACACTAGCGCCCCACTGCTCCCTAAGTAGTTAATAGAATAGAATGTTGGGAGTTATGATGTCGCAGTGGCCCTTTAGAATGCTGAGGAAATCCCATGAAAGTGGATGGAGGACAAAAATAAGGACAAAAAGCTTAGCTTAATAGTTGTAAAAGTATAGAAGATATCAAAATGTTGTATACAAGCACACCCCTCTGGGCACAGACATCAGTTCAAAGTCTATTTTTGACGTGAATTCAACGTGAAATCAACAAAAAATGACACCATGTCATTGGATTTAGGTTAAAAGTTGGGTGAAAGAAAGACAAAATGCACTTACGTTGATTACTTTTTGAAAATCCAATCAGTTTTTTCTCATTGATTCAACGTCATCACATAGATTTTTTAGGTTGAAATGACGTGGAAACTGCGTAGATTAAAGTGGGACTATTCCAGACCGACCTGCACGTTTTAAAGTTTGAATGACGTTTCTAGCTTAAACGGTGTAGGAGGAGTAGAAGAAGTATGACAAAGATTTTGAATGGGACGTTTGCTTTGCAAGTCCCATTCATTAATTCATATTCTTCTGTGTCCTTTTCATTTGTATGCCAAGCACAAACGTTTCTGCAGAGGTGTTTGCAATCGAAACCTCAGGAGAAATTCTTCTCATTAGCGTGCCTTTCTTGACACGATAATCACTGAGCTGTACTGGCAAGATGCCTCTGTGATCATTGTTTTTAGAGTTTTTCACTGGCTTTTCATTCACATTTGAAACTATACCTCATCATGTTATGTAAATCTTTTCGCTCTACATCCAAGAGTGTACTAAATGAACATTTTAAAACCTTATTTAAAACATAGACTTTGGAATGTCTCTCAATACTGTGGCATTCCATCTGGAGCCTGCCAACTCATTGAGTGATGTCTACTGACACCATGTTAGACCGTCTTTAAAAATGAATGTCTACATCTGACCTTCTAAGTCCTAAAATGTTCATCTAAAATAGGAATTGTTTTACATACCGTATGTATTGTATGTTTGAAGACAAACGCAGGCCTGCTTCCAGCAGGTGCCCTCAAGAACATACTGACAAGGGCAAGCAGTTGACTTCACTGTGTGAATCTTTTGTACAATTCAAGTTGAGTCAGCGCAACTCACAGGCACGCTATCAGATATTTCCCCCGAAACCAATTTATTGCACAGTGTTTCTCTTGAATAGCACTCTTGGCTTTGAAAAAATAGCAAGGGAAAGTTTGCATAGAGTAGAGAGGAGTTAAAACGCTTCATTCGCTTGGAAGGTGTTGGCTGATGGAGACATCGCCTTGCCTAAGACCTGAAGACAGCAGGTGTTGCCCCTCGAGGAATAGACCAGCCATTTAGCCTACTGGTAACATTGGTGAAGTGACCTGAATCTAAGGGAGGTGGATATAGTAGCTGTAGGCTTGAGCTTTAGTAGTCTTATGGAAGCAGACAAGTATGTCTCTGGATATGGCATATACTCTGACATACTGTTTATTTAGACATATCTGTCAAATCTGACATGTGCAGCTCTGTTTTGGATACAACACACTAATGGCCCAGGTGAGATTCCCATTCTCGCTCATTAGTTGAAATTAACAAATACAGTAGGCTCCAAAAGTATTGGGACAGTGACACATTTTTGGTTGTTTTCGCTCTGTATGGAAATAATACAATGACTATGATGTCAAAGTGCAGACTGTCAGCTTTAATTTGAGGGTATTTTCATCCACATCAGGTGAACCGTTTAGAAATTACAGCGCTTGTTGTACATAGTCCCCCCATTTTAGGGGACCAAAAGTATTGGGACAAATTAGCTTACATGTGTATTAAAGTATTCAAAAGTTTAGTATTTGGTCCCATATTCCTAGCACGCAATGACGACATCAAGCTTGTGACTCTACAAACTTGTTGGATGCATTTGCTGTTTGTTTTGGTTGTGTTTCAGATTATTTTGTGCCTAATAGAAATTGATGGTAAATAGTGAATTGTGTCATTTTGGAGTCATTTTTATTGTAAATAAGAATAGAATATGTTTCCAAACACTTCTACATTAATGTGGATGCTGCCATGATTAAGGATAGTACTGAATGAATCGTGAATAATGATGAGTGAGAAAGTAAAAAAAAACTTTTTTTGTCACTGTCCCAAAACTGTCACTGTCCCAATACTTTTGGAGCTCACTGTAGGTTCAGGAAGGAAACTTCACTCAATCAGATGACTGAATACATTTTCAACTCTGCCTACCCTTCCACCTACACGTTATATAAACAGCGACAAACGTCACAATGGTGTGCCGGCTGATTTCTGCATCCCACCTTCAACACCACCCATCTCTATTCTGTCCTCTCTCTAAGTGGATTCTTCCATTGAGATACAGTATATACTATTTATTCAACTCTCAACCAATACACTATTGACTTTATTACTTCATACTTTATACTGTATATCCTATTGTGTATACTACTACGTGTATACTATATTGTGTATACAACTATGTATACAACTTTTTAATTACTTGTTAGATTTTTTATTTGACTTTGATTATTTTTTATATTGATATTTGTACTTCTTTGTTGAGGAGAGCTTTCAAGTAAGCATTTCACTGTACCGTTTATACCTGTAGTATCCTGTGCATGTGACGAATCAACTTTGATTTGATTTGTTGTCCTCTATATGTCAGATAGAACCAGTGCCATACACTGGTCATACACAACAACGTTATGGCCAGTATTGTCCTATCTATGCCAGTATGGCCAGAATTGACCTGTCTATGCCAGTATGGCCAGTATTGTCCTGCCTATGCCAGTAGTGTCCTGTCTATGCCAGTATTGCCAGTATTGTCCTGTCTATGCCAGTGTGGTCAGAATTGTCCTGTCTATGCCAGTATGGCCAGTATTGTCCTGTCTATGCCAGTATGGCCAGTATTGTCCTGTCTATGCCAGTGTGGTCAGAATTGTCCTGTCTATGCCAGTATGGCCAGTATTGTCATGTCTATGCCAGTATGGCCAGTATTGTCCTGTCTATGCCAGTGTGGTCAGAATTGTCCTGTCTATGCCAGTATGGCCAGTATTGTTATTATGCTCTCTCTATGCCAGGTCCATTCAGCAGAAAGAGTGAGGGAGCAGAGGTAAATTAGTGACGGATACATTTATGGACCCGCTTCCTGACCTTCCTGATTGTGATGAATGGTTTTTCGCATTGGACACAGCCTAGAACTATCCGGTGAGTGTCAACTTAAGTCCAACAGGAGCATTTCACAAAATGGTGCTTCCCCATTATAGCACGGAATATCCAGGTATTGTTCATTATGACCAAATATTGTGTTGTGGGGATATACAGTTGTGTAAACATACAATTTATAGCTTCAACATGTTTTTAAAAGCTTTTATGACAAAGTCATGGACTGTTGGTCCTTGCGTCCATGGCTCTGTTAATGAATTTGAGAGTTCTGCTTACGTTTCCCCAGCCCCAATCCTCAGATTTATACCAAACCAAGTGGCTGAGCTTAAACACTAACTCTGGATTGTGGTTTTAAAGAGGTGTAACTGATCGTTTAGAGGTCAACTGTTTACCCCCGGGTGGGTTTCATATTTTTTCTCCAGTGAGTTTCTTAATTGAAATGAATTAATTGTGTTCTATTAAGAACAGAGGATAATATACCAATATATAAGTTAATGGCTTGAGTGAAATGAAGCAGATAATCGGACATGGTTGTCTCAATATAACATTAATGCATTCATTTAACTCATAGTTATTCATGCACATTAGAGTGCCTCTTATAATGAATTGTTAATTTCTGAGAAAAATAACTTGAAGTACAACATAAAAATCAAGCAGCAGCCATATTTAGCAGTGTAACAAGCTAGTCCTACATGAGGAGGCTTTGGGGGGTGGATATAATACCATGCTGTGAGGATACACAGACATGAAAGATAAATAACCCAAGAGTATTGCAGTAAGCATCGGCCTGATAGAAACAGCTTTCCACTGTCAGAGGACATAGCCTATTATTTTCTAAAACAGACTGTATCTATGGGGGGAAGGGGTGAAATCATAAAAAGACTAGAAATGCTAAGGGTAATGGTTGTACTGTAAAGCAATTTGTAGACTGGTGGTATAGTGTCTGAAGGATAAATAGCACCAGAAATAATGCACCAAAATAATATATATTACAATAAATAATAGTATTTAGCCTACATGTCATGTACATCAAAGGAGAAAGTAAGAAACTCCTCACTTCAGTTCAGAACTCTCATTTTGTACATTTTTGTACACATAATTGTGTAATTATGTAGAGTTGTTCCCAAATAGTTGGCTACTCCTAGACATTTTGCAATTTCATGACAAATTGGAAAACATATTTCACATCTGCAGCAATTAACAATCATCAAACAATGATTCAAGACCCTGTATGGCATTTACCTGGCGTCTAATATATAACTGGCAAAATTGCCCTTCTAAGGCAAATGATAAAGTCATAACTTAATGTCTGTAATAAACAAACATTATAACTTGTAATGTCTGAAATAAATTACCAATTTGAGCCAATGTACTGTACATGCTCTAACCAAACATTGTGCATTTTAACAAATTCCCACATTGACAAAACACAGCTGAAATCTATTTATATTTTCAAGTTGCAATACAGTACAAAAGTAATTAAGAAACAAGGCAACAGTAAACATGTCGTCCCTGACAAATGATGCATCACCCCCCTTGGCGTCTGAGATATCGAGTATGACTAACGTATGTACAGTTGATTACTATAGTGGCCCCCTTAGGCCAATCAGTGCAATTTTGTAAATGCCGGATCTCTATGGCAAGATACATCATTCGCCAAAGTTTCGTCATAATCGGGCCAGTGGTGTCTGAGATATCGCGTGGGTTAGTTAGACTCATATCCCTGAGGATGTGTGCCAAATTTCAGTCCAACAGATCAAGAGATATAAACATGTGCCCATTATAGCACCACTGTGTGGTTGATATGAATGTTCTTGCATATGTTGAGTCTTGGCACTGTTTGCAACATTGTATTAGTACCAAATTGTACCAAATTGTATTAGAATATGAATATCCTTTATTGATTTATATGCATTTATGTGCCAGACCACACCCACCTGAATGTTTATTGGTCAACGTTCATTGGTCAATGCAGCCATGTTTTAGGTGTTAGTCTGGAAAATATTGTGTTATATATCAAGTTTGGTGGAGATCGGTCATTCGGTGCCAGAAATGACAGAAAATGAATCATGGCAGACCTTATGCGTCCTTGAGGGAAATGTGTTCCTTGTGAGGAGAGGGACCTATGTACCGGATTTCATGACTTTAGGTCAAACGGGGTGAATGGCATGACCTTTCAAACTTTTCTTTTTCAATCTCTTGTTTGTAAATTCTGGATCTCTATGGCAAGACCCATCATTCACCCAAGTTCCATCAAAACCAGGCCAGTTCTAAGATATATATTTTTTTCTTTAACCAGGAAAGTCAGTTAAGAACAAATTCTTATTTACAATGACAGCCTACACAGGCCAAAACCGTACGACGCTGGGCCAATTGTGCACCGCACTATGGTACTCCCAATCACGGCTGGTTTACAGCCTGGATTCAAACCAGGGCCTTTAGCACTGAGATGCAGTGCCTTAGACCGCTGCGCCACTCGGGAGCCCATATAGCGTGTGACTAACATACAAACAAACATACAGACGGAGACAGATCCACAGTACCCTTCCCAACTTCCTCATGAGGGACAACAGTAAACATTTTGTCCCCCACGAATGATGCAGCGACCCCGCTTGGGCCAATTGAGATATTGTGTGTGACTAACACATTTCAGTTATCGTGTGTGACCACAGATGATCCATTATATTGACCAAATAATCAAGTGGCCGCTCTAACAATGAAAATAAATGTCTTAAAAATGGAACGCAGTCAGCAGGAGGCAAGATCAGGTGGGACCACTCTAGCCAATTAGAGGGTTGATACGTGTGTAAACAACAGGCACAACTGGATCTCACTTGTCCTACTTATATCAGTACACACGTAACAACCTAAGCACTTCGAAACTTCTATTTGAGTAAATAAGCCACAGGTAGCAAATAAGCCATTCAATTTCTTGTTAACCAAATTCAACAATCTCTCATTGACCTCCATAAAAAAACTCCTCATTTGGTGAGAAAAAATAAAAAAATAAAAACACCTGCTGGAGAAGATAACGTTCGGGCCCAGTTATCCCTCTCGCTTCGCCTCTTCCTCTCTGGTGTGACAAACAAATTTCAGTTAATTACTATAGCTTCCGCCTTGGGCAAATCAGTGTCATTTTGTAAATGCCGGATCTCGATGGCAAGACGCATCATTCACCCAAGTTTCGTCAAAATTGGGCCAGTGCTGTCTGAGATATCATGTGTGATTAATGTACAAACTAACGTACATACGGACAGACGGAGACCGATCCACAGTCCCCTCTCCAATCGCAACAAACATAGCACCAGACTTCCATGCAGTTTATAGTGGAAAAGCAAATTGGCCTACCGGGTTGAGCAGAGACCAACAGGCATCTAGCTGTCAAGGTACCATTGGTTAAACAGGCTATCTACATAAATCAGACATGACCTAAAATTGTCCAGCGCACATGGCTACTTAGTGACTGTAAAACATCCAACAAATACCTGCCAGCACGAGACAGAAATCCAGTGGCAGAGATATGCTAGCTAATCTAAGTCAATGCCTCGTTTGTTGCTACCTTTTGTCACTTGCATGCTAAGCAAATTGTTCAACAGAAAGAGAGAGATTGCAGACCAGCTAGGGCTGGGCAATATGGGAAAAATATCAGTATGGTAATTGATGTTATTTTATGTTTTTGAATATTAAAAATTCAACATTTGCATTAGAACTAGTGCGTGACCCTAAGGTGGCAACACATAAATTCTAACTGATTTCAGTGGGCCTTTCTCCATTCTGATTGTTTTATACTGTTGAATTAAACTTCAACCCCAAAACATTTTCTACACTTTCATCAATTTCTGCATTTCCTGTACTCATTTGAAATCATTTACACACTGCCACGTAGGGCTGCAAATGTTACAATTGCGATTTGACTAGCAATTTAGATAAAAAAAACTTGGGTGAACTGCTGGAATCATGGAAATAAAATGATTATTCGAATTCTATAGTTAGAATATAATATTGGGCACCTTGAATACAGTGTTTGACATGACAACGAATGAAAATGCCAGGGAGGAGTTATTTTGACATGGTAGGACATGGTAGGAACCAAAGTCTTGGTGGGTGTTTCCTAGGGGAACCTATAATCGTTTTTTCTTAGCTACTTCATGGATCTAACATATTTATGCTTTGCCTATTCCTCTTTGATTTAGAAGATACTGTTGCACAAACAACATGCTGATTTAGGCCTACACCATCACTGGTATCAGGCTGTATAGCTAGCTACGTTTGCTCTGGCGCATTACATTTATTAGCTAGCTAGCTAGCCAGCTAACTAGCAATTGGCATTAGCTGCTAACACAAACTAGCGATTAGCATTAGAGCTAACACGATTTAGCCACAACTTGTTAAGAAAAGACAAACTAGCTGTTTGCAGATGTCAGAAACAAACGAATTGTGTAATTATAGAACGCTTGTGGGTTTATATTAAGAAGAAAAGCGGAAAACGGCATTGTTGTCATAAACATTGTTGCATGACCATACAGACTGAACGCAAGTGTCTCGTGGTCGAGCAACAACAAATGTGCTCATTGAGTGACAGGGCTAGGTCTATGTGGAGAGAGAGCGGAGAGAGATGATGGATGTTACACACGGCATATCACATTTAACAAACCAACCATTAAAATACCGTTATCGTAGGTTAAGTAAAAACCCAAACCGGTCTGTGCATCAATAACGCTATATAGTAAAATACGGTATACCACCCAGCCCTAAGACCAGCCATGGTACTGACATTTTAGATGACTCAGAATCAACAACAATAGCATAATTTCTTCCAGAGTATTCTGAGTCAGAGACCACTACATCAGTTAAGCATATTAAATGAGTGTTGTGTGTTTTGTGTTATGAGAGTTGGTGAGGATTCACTTGATTACTCATCGCTCTGCACTGCCTGGGCCAGAAGACTACAGTAACTATATTTATTTTTGCACAACAGTGACTCTGCAGAAAACAGAGAGATAACACTCTGAGGTACACTGACTGACTGACTGAAGCATCTACAGTAAAATCTCTTTGCACTACTGTGTATTCATCACACAAACCCTTATAGGATACCTCCACAGTGAAATCCAGTCAACATCTGGGACAATTCATACAGATGGATGGATGACCAAACAGTCCCTCTCAAGAGTGTACAGAAATATGAGGTGTGATATAGACTTCCTCTTTCCCCCGCTCAGCTCTGGGACTACAGTAAATTGTGATGAAGATGTCCATGGCCACAACCTTACCATGACATCCAGTTCTCCTCTTCATCTTTCCTTCAGAGGCAGCGCAGCAGCCATAGCTAAAGGGCAACATCAGGATCAGTGCTTCTCATTTGTCTTTTCACAGTGGAATTGTCTTTCATTTGGCACAATTTAGCGGACATGAAAACATCAGTAGTTTGCAAAGCAGCATGAATAACTATTTGACATTATCAAATAATCTTGGTCTACAAAGTCATGCATTTTCTCCAACGCTGTGTCCACATTGTAGCCTAGCAGTTAAGAGCATTGGGCCAGTAACTGAAAGGTTTCCGCTTCAAATCCCCTGAGCCAGTAAAGTGGAAAAATCTGCCGTTCTGCTCTTGAGCAAGGCAGTTAACCCCCAACAATTGCTCCCCAGGCGCAGATGATATCCATTAAGGCAGCCACCCGCACCACTTTGAGTCAGATGGGTTTGGTTAAATGCATTAATTTGTGCAACTGATGAGGTATCCCCTTCCCCACATCAATTATTAGCTTTTCTAGCTCTACAGACTTTTTTTCTCAAACTTTCAACGGTTACATTGTCGCATCAAAACACCAAAGTGAAATCGAAAACAAACGTATGAATTGGAGAGAGAGAGAGAGAGAGAGAGAGTGTGAGAGAGAGAGAGAGAGAGAGAGAGAGAGAGAGAGAGAGAGAGAGAGAGAGAGAGAGAGAGAGAGAGAGAGAGAGAGAGAGAGAGAGAGTATCTGTATGTGTGGTAAGCATATGTGCATTCACTCCTACTATGAAGTACGCTCCTGGGGGAATCGTTTACCCAGTAGAGCGATATTCACACCAAATTATTTACTCAAAATTGTTGCACTAGATCCAGCAGTAGAAACAGTGATACCAAGATTGGAGCGTGTGTGCTTAACAATCATCTGTGTGTTATTATTTATCATATCCCTTCCTGAGCGCTTAGAAAAAAGTAAGGGGAAAGATTCTAACAGGACCCTTTTTAATCCTAAGAACCGTTTTTGGAAGGGTTTTTTGATGAAGGCAAGACAGGTTCTACATAGAACCCTTATGAATCTGAATAAGCTTTTTTATATAAAAAATATATATTTATTTTAAATAGTGCCTGAGCATTAGTCTTTACATCAGTGTTTAAAATGTAAAATCAGGAGTTTGCGTTATCTGATTAGCTTGAAAAGATAGGTGTGAATTTATTTTTAACTATACCTACAGTATATTGGAATATATGTGCATGTACAGTATCTGGTATTCCATTTATAATTGTACATATAAAGTACCTTCGGAAAGTATTCAGACCCATTGACTTTTCCCTTATTTTGTTACGTTACAGCCTCATTCGAAAAATGTATTTAAAAAAATTACACACAATACCCCATATTGATGAAGCAAAAACTACAGAAATACCTTATTTACATAAGTATTCATACCTTTTGCTATGAAACTCAAAATTGAGCTCAGGTGTATCCTGTTTCCATTGATCATCCTTGAGATGTTTCTACAACTTGATTGGAGTCCACCTGTGGTAAATTCAATTGATTGGACATAATTTGGAAAGGCACACACTTGTCTATATAAGGTCCCACAGTTGACAGTGCATGTCAGAGCAAAAACCAAGCCATGAGGTCGAAGGAATTGTCCGTAGAGCTCTGAGACAGGATTGTGTCGAGGCACAGATTTGGGGAAGGGTACCAAAACATTTCTGCAGCATTGAAGGTCCGCAACAACACAGTGGCCTCCATCATTCTTACATCAGTAAAAGGCACAGGACAGCCTGCTTGGAGTTTGCCAAAAGGTACCTAAAGAAACAAGATTCTCTAGCCTGATGAAGCCAAGATTGAACTCTTTGGCAAAGTACTGAGAGATCCTTGATGAAAACTTGCTCCAGAGCGCTCAGGACCTCAGACTGAGGCGAAGGTTCATCTTCCAACAGAACAACGACACTAAGCACACAGCCAAGACAACGCAGGAGTGGCTTCGGGACAAGTCTCTGAATATCCTTGAGTGGCCCAGCCAGAGCCCGGACTTGAACCCAATCTAACATCTCTGGAGAGACCTTAAAATTGCTGTGCAGCGACGCTCCTCATCCAACCTGACAGAGCTTGAGAGAATCTGCAGAAAATAATGGGAGTAACTCCCCAAATACAGGTGTGCCAAGCTTTTAACGTCATACCCAAGAAAACTCAAGGCTGTAATCGCTGCATAAGGTGCTTCAAAAAAGTACTGCGTAAAGGGTCTGAATACTTATGTAAATGTGATATTTCAGTTCATTCTTTTGAATATATTAGCAAAAATGTCTAAAAACCTGTTTTTGCTTTGTCATTATGGGGTATTGTGTGTAGATTGATGAGGGAGAAAAACGATGTAATCAAATTTTAGAATTAGGCTGTAATGTAAAAACATTTGGAAAAAGTCAAGGGGTCTGAATACTTTCCGAAGGCACTGTACAGTACTGACATAGTTGATATCTTTGCCATGATTTCTTTCTTCAAATTAGTATTTTCACAGCAAATTGTCCAGTGTTACCTAGTGCTGATTCCTCAGTGTAACATTTATAGTGTTGATTGACGAGTTAAATTAAAACTCAGTGGGGTAAAAGAAAACAGTGTTGGTGTTAATAACCAGAGTTGAGTGTGATTGTGTCATTTTCACTCTGTGTAGAGTAAAACACTCCAAACCACACCCATCATTATCATATTTCTCAGCATGCTCTATTGCAGATTGACTTTTAGAATTGTTAATTTCAATATCTTTGTTTTTGCATGTACAGTGCCTTCAGAAAGTATTCATACCCCTTGACTTATTCCACATTTTGTTGTGTTGCAGTCTGAATTCAAAATGTATTAAATATTTTTTTTTCTCACCGATATACACAGAATACCCCATAACGAATACATGTTTTTAGAAATGTTTGCAAATGTATTGAAAATGAAATACATAAATATCTAATTTACATTAGTATTTTCACTCCTGAGTCAATACTTTGTAGAAGCACCTTTGGCAGCAATTATAGCTGTGCGTGTTTCTGGGTAAGTATGTAAGAGCTTTTCACACCTGGATTGTACAACATTTTCAGGTCTTACCATAGATTTTCAAGTACATTTAAGTCAGAACTGTAATTCAGCCACTCAGGAACTTTCACTGTCTTCTTGGTAAGCAACTCCAGTGTAGATTTGGCCTGTGCTTAGCTCTATTCCATGTATATTGTTTTATCCTGAAAAACTCCCCAGTCCTTAACGATTACAACATACCCATAACATGATGCAGTCACCACTACGCTTGAAAATATGGAGAGTGGTACTCAGTAATGTGTTGTATTGGATTTGCCCCAAACATAACACAGGACAAAAAGTTAATTGCTTTGCCAATTTTTTGGCAGTATTACTTTAGTGCCTTGTTGCAAACAGGATACATGTTTTGAAATATCTTTATTCCGTACAGGCTTCCTTCTTTTTACTCAATTATTCTGGAGTATATACAATGTTGTTGATCCATCTTCAATTTTCTCCTATCACAGCCATTAAACCCTATAAATGTGTTAAAGTCACCATTGGCTTCATGGTGCAATCCCCGAGTGGTTTCCTTCCTCTCCGGCAACTGAGTTAAGAAGGACGCCTGTATTTTTGTAGTGACTGGATGTATTAATACACTTAAAACATTTCTTAAAATATGAAAAAAAAACAATGGGAGGTAGGATCTTTCTCCCTTAGTTATGCACATAAACAACAACAAGATCAACAACTAATGCTAGCCAGAGGAAGATGAGCTAAAATCTAACGAAGGAACATTAGATAAACCCTCTCAAACTTTTTCAGCTAGTTGTTTGTCAAAATTGCTCTGATAAATAATGGGGAATTGTAGCCTCCTCATTCTTCTGCAGCTTCCCTGCCAATGCATGCTTGTCCGAACCAAGCACCCAAGCTAACTGGCTAAAGTTGGCTAGCTTGCTAGATAGCTTCTTCCATACACAAATGAGAGAACACCTCACTCTGACCTCACTATTAGCCACGTTATGACTGACTTATGATCATTGCCTTTGATAGTTTGATTCTATTGCCATTCCCAGCCTTCATCCGTTTTTGTCCAGAATATTGAGTCATTGAAATGGAAACAGTGCATCCCGAATACCCCCTGATAGCAACATTTTTTGGGCTACCAAGACATTTATTGGTGAATTATAATAATCATGCATTGAACTGCATCCATCTATTCTGCCAACAATGCCTTAGTATACATCATGGAACATTGAGTCAAAAATAACACATTTTTAAAACAACTTATTAAGTTGGTTTTGTAGCATAAACTGTGAATTTGATATTTTTGACTGATATTATGATTGTCTGTTTGTTTCATATCTCAAATCAAATTGTATTTGTCACATGCGCCGAACACAACAGGTGTAGTAGACCTTACAGTGAAATGCTTACTTAGCCCTTTAACAAACAATGCAGCTTTAAAAAAAATGTTAAGTAAAAAAAAAGATATAGATAAGTAAAAAAAATTATATAATAATTGAAAAATTGAAAAACAACATTAGCAGCATTAAAATAACAGTAGCGAGGCTATATACAGGGGGTACCGGTACAGAATCAATGGGCGGGGGCACAGGTTGGTCGAGGTAATATGTACAGGTAAGTAGAGGTAAAGTGACTATGCATAGATTACAAACAGAGAGTAGCAGCAGTGTAAAAGAGGGGGTTGGGGGGAGTGGGTGGATGGGGGGTGTAAAAAGTCTGGGTAGCCATTTGATTAGCTGTTCAGGAGTCTTACGGCTTGGGGGTAGAAGCTGTTAAGAAGCCTTTTGGACCTAGACTTGGCACTCCGGGTCCGCTTGCCGTGTCGTAGCAGAGAGAACAGTCTATGACTAATTTTTAGGGCCTTCCTCTGACACCGCCTGGTATAGAGGTCCTGGATGGCAGGAAGCTTGACCCCAGTGATGTACTGGGCTGTATGCACTACCCTCTGTAGTGCCTTGCGGTCAGAAGACGAGCAGTTGCCATACCAGGCAGTGATGCAACCAGTCAGGATGCTCTCAATGGTGCAGCTGTAGAACTTTTTGAGGATCTGAGGACCCATGCCAAATCGTTTCAGTCTCCTGAGGGGGAATAGGCTTTATTGTGCCCTCTTCATGACTGTCTTGGTGTGTTTGGACCATGATAGTTTGTTAGTGATGTGGACACAAAGGAACTCTCAACCTGCTCCACTACAGCCCTGACGATGAGAATGGGGGCATGCTCGGTCCTTCTTTTCCTGTAGTCCACAATCATCTCCTTTGTCTTGATCACGTTGAGGAAGAGGTTGTTATCCTGGCACCACAAGACCCTTTAGGCTGTCTCATCGTTTTCGGTGATCAGTCCTACTACTATTGTATCGTCGGCAAACTTAATGATGGTGTTGGAGTCGTTCCTGGCCATGCAGTCATGGGTGAACAGTGAATACAGGAGGGGACTGAGCACGCACCCCTGAGGGGCCCGCATGTTGAGGATCAGCATGGCAGATGTGTTGTTACCTCCCCTTACCACCAGTTGCAAAGGGAGGTGTTTAGTCCCAGGGTCCTTAGCTTATTGATGAGCTTCGAGGGCACTATGGTGTTGAACGCTGAGCTGTAGTCAATGAATAGCATTCTCACATAGGTGTTCCTTTTGTCCAGGTGGGAAAGGGTAGTGTAGAGTGCAAAAGAGATTGCATCATCTGTGGATCTGTTGGGGTGGTATGCAAATTGTAGTGGGTCCAGGGTTTCTAGGATAGTGGTTTTGATGTGAGCCATGACCAGCCTTTCAAAGCACTTCATGGCTACAGACGTGAAGACTATGGGTCGGTAGTCATTTAGGCAGATTACCTTAGTGTTCTTCGGCACAGGGACTATGGTGGTCTGCTTGAAACATGTTGGTATTACAGACTCAGTCAGGAACAGGTTGAAAATGTCAGTGAAGACACTTGCCAGTTGGTCAGTGCATGCTCTGAGTACATTTCCTTGTAATCCGTCTGGCCTGGCGGCCTTGTGGATGTTGACCTGTTTAAAGGTCTTACTCACATCAGCTATGGAGAGCGTGATCACACAGTCGTCCGGAACAGCTGGTGCTCTCATGCATGCTTCAGTGTTGCTTGCCTCGAAGCGAGCATAGAAGTAATTTAGCTCGTCTGGTAGGCTCGTGTCACTGGGCAGCTCGCGGCTGTGCTTCCCTTTGTAGTCTGTAACAGTTTTCAAGCCCTGCCACATCCGACGAGCATCGGAGCCAGTGTAGTACTATTCAATCTTGGTCCTGTACTGACACTTTGCCTGTTTATTGGTTCGTCTGAGGGCATAGCAGGATTTCGTATAAGCGTCCCGGGTTAGAGTCCCGCTCCTTGAAAGTGGCAGCTCTACCCTTAAGCTCAGTGCGGATGTTGCCTGTAATCCATGGCTTCTGGTTGGAGTATGTACGTAAGGTCACTGTCAGGATGACGTCATTGATGAACTTATTGATGAAGCCAGTGACTGATGTGGTGTACTCTTCAATGCCATCGGAAGAATCCCAGAACATATTCCAGTCTGCGCTAGCAAAACAGTCCTGTAGCTTAGCATCTGCGTCATCTGACCACTTCTGTACTGAGCGAGTCACTGGTGCTTCCTGCTTTAGTTTTTGCTCGTAAGCAGGAATCAGGAGGATAGAATTACGGTCAGATTTGCCAAATGGAGGGTGAGGGAGGGCTTTGTACGCATCTCTGTGTGTGGAGTAAAGTTGGTCTAGAATTTGTTTTCTTCTGGTTGCACATTTAACATGCTTGTAGAAATTAGGTAAAACGGATTTAAGTTTCCCTGCGTTAAAGTCCCCGGCCGCTAGGAGCGTCATCTCTGGATGAGCATTTTCCTGTTTGCTTATGGCCTTATATCAATAAAATGTATTTATAAAGCCCTTTTCACATCAGCCGACGTCACAAAGTGCTATACAGAAACCCAGCCTAAAACCCTAAACAGCAAGCAATGCAGATGTAGAAGCATGGTGGCTAGGAAAAACTCCCTAGAAAGGCCAGAACCTAGGACGAAACCTAGAGAGGAACCAGGCTCTGAGGAGTGGCCAGTCCTCTTCTGGCTGTGCCGGGTGGAAATAACAGTACATGGCCAAGATGTTCAAACATTCATAGATGACCAGCAGGGTCAAATAATAATAATCACAGTGGTTGTAGAGGGTGCAGCAGGTCAGCACCTCAGGAGTAAATGTCAGTTGGCTTTTCATATCTGATCAATACAGCTCATTGAGCATTGAGTGCAGTCTTAGTGCCATCGGTTTGTGGTGGCAAAGTAGTTAACACGCTGTCAGTTCCACTTTAAACATTAGGTCACCGTTTACTTTGTGTGCTAAACATGAAATGTTTTTTTACAATGGGAAGTAATAGGTGTACATTTCGATTGGGAAATGCTTAATGGTTGTGTTTTTGTATTCTTATGATTGGGACCTACTGGCTTATTATGTCAGAGTTGATGAACTGCTTATCCTTTAACATCATTCTGTGTGTGACTGCTGTCTTTCCATCGGCCCTATGCAGTGGTGTAGTGGTGCCTGGAGAAGTGGGTATACTCTAATTTTGCCAAAAAGTTCCCAAACAGCCCGGCCTGCGAAGGAAAGGCTCCCTGTGTGAAAAATCTTATGTTTTCCTATAAATGTTTCAGATTTTCACTCTCAAATCCCCCTTATTTTATAGAAGAAAGAATACAATGTGATGGTCTAAGTCCACAACAATGCTTAAACCACATCAATCTGATTGAGTGGCCCTGTCAGGGCCTGGCTCCCCAGTGGGTGGGCCAATTGCGCATCACAATAGCCGACTAACCAACACTCTGGACTAAACTTTTTCAATACCTGGTTTGCATACCCATTGCTGCCTTAGTTAGCATTTACTGGTAGATATCATAAGTTGAAATGTCTTTCCTACCCTACTGGCTACCGATGTCATTCTTCTGTGAGCTACTCCATGCCAAAACCACTTGAGAACTGCACACTCTTGCTGCCCGCTGAAACTAGGCTATGTGTGCGGCGCGCATGTGCATATATTTCACGTGCTTTGGGATTGTGTAGGCTACTTTGTGCATGATTCCTCTATTAATTGATAAGTCGTATACCTCCACTACACTACTTTGATATGCATCAACTCCACTACACAACTGGCCCTTTGTGTTTTACAAAAGGTGCACTCTCCTACATGAGTGCGCTGGTATTACGGTTGCTGTCCTTTCAGAATCACAAACCTGTCACACACTGAAGGCCTATAGGTTCGCCACTGTGCAAACATGTCTATAATAGATATAAAGGCTGTTAAGATATTCATGTTTCAAGAAAGGAGTGTATATATTTGCCCTTGCGAAGCGGTGTTATGGGCTGGCTGAATGGAATCGGATAATTATGACTTTTGTACTCCGCTGGTCTCGGGAAGAAATTATGAGTCCTCACTCTCCGAGACCGAGTCAAGACTAAATACAAACGTAGGCTAGTGATAAAAAAAATCTCAATTCAATCAATATTAAAATCAGTCTGTAACACAACAAAATGTGGAAACATTTTTTGGGGGGATATCCAATTGGTAGTTAAAGTCTTGTCCCATTGCTGCAACGCCCCTACGGACTCGGGAGAGGCGAAGGTTCGAGAACCATGCATCCTCCAAAACACGACCCTGCCAAATCACACAACCTGGAAACCAGCCACACCAATGTGTCAGAGGAAACACCATCCAGCTGAAGAGCACGATGGGACAAGGAAATCCCAGCAGGCCAAACCCTCCCCTAACCATTGTGCACCACCTCATGGGTGTCCCAGTCACAGCCAGCAATTGAACCCAGGTATGTTGTGATGCCTGTGATGCAGTGCCTTAGACCACTGAGGCCTCGGGTGTGAATACTTTCTGAAGGTACTTTTTGATTGGTTGATTATGCTACTCACAGATAAATAATATACATTTGTTAATAGTTTGATTTATTGCACCTGTTACTGAGATGGTTGTTCCAGTTTATACGATTTATGTAGTCTCATTAATGAATTAATTTCCCCTACCCTGGCAGCCATTTTGAATGCAGGTTGCAGTTGACTAAAACTTACAATTGTTAGATATCCTTACTTCGTCTGGATTTCAATAGGAATTACACATCACTTTGCAAGCAAGCATAGTGTGACTTGCAGGCTTGATGTGGCCAGTAAACCAGGAGTTTCAGACCACAGTGTTAGGGTATAACTAGGTTCTCAAAGAAATGCTTCATGATATACGTCATGTATTGTCAAAAAGAGTTTAATTTGAAAGATAACAACATAAGATAAAAGTGTTATAGCACATTAGAACCATTCATGGAGGGTTCTAGGTATAGAACCCTTCTTTGAGGATTCTATGGTGCTAGGTTCTACCTAGCACCAAAAAGGCTTCCCCTATGGGGACAAGCTGAAGAACCCTATCGGGTTCTATTTGGCATATATTTTTCTAAGAGTGTACTTAATGGCATTACAATGTGACACTGTAGGTAGGAGAGTCAAGCCTGGTTGACACCTGGTCACAGTACCCTATTGGCCAATTTCCCTCGACCCTGAAGTTCTTGAGAAAGAGATCTTTGATTTTTAGTATGAGCTGTATGGGGAGAGGGGGTATATTCGGAACATAAACATGTCAATGACATGTCACTACCTTTTCATTCCATAGAAACTATGATCTGCCACTATACTGTACATCATCCAAATTGCTACCTTTGACCATTGACCTAGACTGCTCAGTAATCCTTTCAGAAGAATTTGTAAGAATTACAGCATATTGATTATAAGGCCAAGATACAGACCTAACAGGTATAGCCTATCCTATGGTTTCATTGAGCTCAGCAAGCAGCTTACATTGAATACAAATTAAGAGTGTGTCAATCAAATCTAGCTAGGTTTTAACCTCCATCTTAAAGCCAATGGATGGTAGCACAATGGGCGTCGGGTAGCCATAGAGGTTAAGAGTTTTGGGCCAGTAACCAAAATGTCACTAGTTCAAATCCCTGAGCTGACAAGGTGAGAAATCTGTAGATGGGCCCTTAAGCAAGGCACTTAACCCTAATTGCTCCAGGATCACTGTTGATCATGGCTATCCCTGGCTGTTACCCCACTTTCTGAGGGTGTCTCAAAAAGAATTGGGATATGCAAAAAAAAATACATTTCTAATTCACACATGCTGTATGTATTCATATGCACTTGTACATGTGTGAAATAGCACAAATATAAGCACCCACCAAATGATTATAAGATATACACCAACTGACCCCTCAAGGTGTTGATTTGTCTTTACTTTAACAAACATTACTGTAAGAAGAGTGGAAATGTTAAATATCTATTCATACCAGATAATACATATTCAGGAGGGGCTTTCAAGTAAATCCAAATACCTTCCGAAAAGGTATTAAAACCAGAATAGAGACTGTAGTTTGGTTGCCATGGGGCTGGTGATATATTAGGCCAGGCTGGTATTGCATGTATTCCACATTATTAGCTCCAGAAGACTAACAATCAGTAGGCTGTACAACCATGTAAATAACTGGAATACGATTAATACCAGCAACTGCCTTACCGTGGCAGCAGAATTCCATCATCTACAAGTCTATATCATACAAAACTGACCATGTCGGGCAGTGTATAGCCTTGCACTTCAACCTTGTTTTACATCATTGTGGATAGAAAGAGGATTGACACGGCACTAGCTGGAGGAACTGCGTGTGCCTATACATTTGGACACGTCGGATGCAAAAGGGGCTACTGCATGTTGCAACCTAAATTTCTTTCCGATTTTACACTTAATGGGTTTTCTGTCATAATCTGAATGAACTGTTCCCTTTCGTAGGCTACATTCCGCATATGTGAGAGCCAATGATTATAGATTGTTAGGCTACTTATTAGATATTAGATAGATCATGAAGAGCCTACTGGCTTCTGAATTAGGCTTTTTGAAAGTGATAGTCTACAAATGACGTATAAATAAAAGTGAACGTTTTTAAAGGTACAATTAATACATTATAGTGGTTCATATACAAGTGGGCTATATCCCACTACAGTGAATTACCATCCTTAATGCAAATGACATTGTATTATACAATAGAAATCGAGTAGTTGACCTGGAATGTTTATATATAGCTTACCTGATTTTCTGGTAACAGGTGGTGATGATATTGGATCCAGTCGGCCCCTTACATCAATCCCTGCTGAAACGTGTTCATTTATTCAGTGAAGGCTGCAGATTCATGTGAAATCATAGCCCACCTATCCTTGTGCCACCGTCGCCCACGATATCCACACACTGAGGCAATGTGCGAAACCGTTAAGCATCCCACACTTAGCCTAGGCTACACGAAACACGTATTTTTCTCCATATTTCTCCAGCAGAAACGAGACAGGGCATCCTTTCCGTCGACAGTCGTCGCCAGCAAGGCATGGGATAGATACAGTTTCACATGTTCCCTTACCGTGCGCCCTGGTGCCAAAACCACTGGCTAAAAATCACACGCGATTTGTTTTAACTCACGTCAATCGCCTCAGTTGTTCATTTTACTCACGGACCACTTACATTTCTCCCAATGAGGAAATTATTGTGAATTTACGTTCACCGTTGATTAAGAAAATCAATCATGCTTATAACCTAAGATAAGTACAAGCAAAATGTCTCCGGTCCAAGGAGCGCTTTAAAGGCAATTATCCGCGAGCACTGCGGTATGGTTTGGTTGGGGAATACGTCCTGAAGAAAATTCCTGCAAAAGCAGATTCAAAGAAGCTAGTCTAAACTGTGATTTTTTAACTAGTAATTTGTGCAACATATTAGCTTGGAATACATGCTTATCAAGAAAATATATTCCTAACCCGTTATCAGGGTTTAACACATGGTCTCCCTCTCAGGGTTGTGCCACCCAGATAAAGCTATTCAGGACTCTACGTGTATATCTCATCAGATCAGGAAACTCACTTTCAGCTCCTCAATACATTAACAGACAGCTGTGTTCAGTGCCGTAAGATCCTTTACCCTGCAGCCCTTATTGGGTGAGCAGCTGTGCAGGTTTTCCAGAGCTATGTATAGCCATATAGAGAGTAGGTCTACATGTGTATATGATTGCAATAGTGTCTCTGCCCCAAAGTCTAACACTTTACATGAAGTTGGTCTTATACCTGTGTAATAACTCTGTCATTACATTGTAAAAACATTAAGTTGTTACATAGGACTATAATAACTGCATTCCCCTTTCTAAGTGCATTGAATTACCATCTTAACTACCAATTTTATACACAGTTGATTAAAGTGGGACCAATTTGAGCATCATAGACCTGAGAGATAAAATGGCCCTTATAAAAGAGTTAAATAAAGGTTAAATAACTAAATTAAATTCAAAAAAATTGAATTTGAATGCTATTATCACTTGCACCACATAAGACTTAGTCATGATTTCATCTCACAGGCATTTGATCCTCTTTTCACAAATTAGTTATTGTCGTTTTAGGTGATTTTCTAAATTATTGTTGATCTTATTTATAGAACATTTCATCAAATTAACACTTTGCTGTCCTGGACATGACCTGATTAGATTGAAAATGATGCACACCAATCTGCTTTAGCATCAAACCCCTTTACAGTACTACAGTGGCTTGCGGAAGTATTCACCCCCCTTGGCATTTTTCCTATTTTGTTGCCTTACAATGTGGAATTAACGCCAAAGGGGATGAATAATTTTGCAAGGCACTGTACCTTGTGAGTAACCCTACATATTGGGTATCCATGATGATTTAGATGAGGAAAGCTGCAGTATTTTTATTTATTTTTATTTTATTTCACCTTTATTTAACCAGGTAGGCAAGTTGAGAACAAGTTCTCATTTACAACTGCGACCTGGCCAAGATAAAGCAAAGCAGTTCGACACACAACAACACAGAGTTACACATGGAATAAAACAAACATAGTCAATAATACAGTAGGAAAAAAAGAAATCTATATACAAAGAGTGCAAATGAGGTAGGATAAGGAAGGTAAGACAATAAATAGGCCATGGTGGCAGAGTAATTACAATATAGCAATTTAACACTGGAATGGTAAAAGAAAACTGTGCAGTAGATGAATGTGCAATGTAGAAAAACTGGGGTGCAAAGGAACAAGATAAATAAATAAATACGGTAGGGGATGAGGTAGTTGGTTGGGCTATTTACAGATGGGCTATAAACAGGTACAGTGGTCTGTACACTGCTCTGACAGCTGGTGCTTAAAGCTGTTGAGGGAGATAAGTGTCTCCAGTTTCAGAGATTTTTGAAGTTCGTTCCAGTCATTGGCAGCAGAGAACTGGAAGGAGAGTCGGCCAAAGGAGGAATTTGCTTTGGGGGTGACCAGTGAGATATACCTGCTGGAGGCGTGTGCTACGGGTTGGTGCTGCTAAGGTGACCAGCGAGCTGAGATAAGGCGGGACTTTACCTAGCAGGGACTTGTAAATGACCAGGAGCCAGTGGATATGGCGGCGAGTGTAAAGTGAAGGCCAGCCTACGAGAGTGTACAGGTCGCAGTGGTGGGTGGTATATGGGGCTTTGGTAACAAAACGGATGGCACTGTGATAGACTGCATCCAATTTGTTGAGTAGAGTATTGGAGGCTATTTTGTAAATTACATCACCGAAGTCGAGGATCGGTAGGATGGTCAGTTTTACGAGGGTAAGTTTGGCAGCATGAGTGAAGGAAGCTTTGTTGCGAAATAGGAAGCCAATTCTAGATTTAATTTTAGATTGGAGATGTTTGATGTGAGTCTGGAAGGAGAGTTTACAGTCTAACCAGACACCTAGATATTTGTAGTTTTCCAGTTTATTTGTAGTTTATTGACTTGTGTTTTCACAATAAAGGTATGCTTTAAGTGCGGTATAGCTCATCCAATATTTCAGTTAGTGCACACAGACTATCTTTGTGAAACATTGATGCTTTGTCACCATGGAAAATTTATACACATTTACTTTGTGTTTTTTTGTTTATTTCCAAAAACCAATATAACAGAAAGTACAACATAACACTAACATTCAAACATGCAAAAATACAAATATAAACAAACATATGAGCTGCACATCCATTCCACAGTGTGTTGTCAGACAAATACACACATGGTCAGTCAAGACAGTTTATCTAACGTGCTGGAACATTAGGTCTCACCCATCAAAAATGGAGCCATCCAACTAATTATACACAGATAACCCCTCCTACCCATATAATTTACCCAGGAAAGAAGGAAATTATTTATTGTCTCCAATTAGGTTTTGAAGATAAGATAACCAGTTCACAATTAACTTTAAGTTAGCAACGCAATAAGATTCTAAAATTTGCTGAATTTGCCCATCTTAATTGCTATGGGAACTATTAAAATGCATCCTTTGTTTCATTAATTTTGCCAAATAATGCCATTGCCAAGAGTTAACTGGACACAAGGGGGCGTAGAGTGGTACATTTCCTTCCCCTTTGAAGGCTCCGCTCAGCAGGCTCAGCAGACAGAGATAAATGTAATTATGCTGTTCAGACTGACCTTGAAAGACAACTAGTTAGATTGACATTTAAAGGAAGAATACTTTATTGGATTATTGACAAGGAAATGTATGATCTACTACCTGCATTCACACTGACATCAGAGGTAGCTTCGTTGAGGATAATCCCATTCAATGACAATGTGAACAGAGTAATGGAGTTGGTTTCCAATATCCACTTTTGTGCATACATTACATGTCATTGGATTGGGGAAAGGGTATACATCAATAAATAATTGAACATGTGTGTATGCTGTGTAGCACATAGGGAGCAATATCATTTAATACCATACAGATGTGTTTTTATAATTATATCCCTCATTAAATTAGTCCTCCATGCCATTGAACAGGCTATCAATGTTCATGCCTTCTGAGCTATGCAACACACAATGCTCATTACCAACAACCTGCACATTCCGATGATTGCACTGGTATGCATCCTTATATCACAGCTGTCTCCAGCTACAAACCCAAACACCATCACCACCACCACCACTAGTCCACAAACCTCCCCACTCCACACACAAATACACCTGTCTACCAAGAGGGTGGATTTTGACTCTGCCCATTACACATTTACGTGGTTTTAATTGGTTTGAAGACGCCTGACATGTAAATGAGTCTTGGGAGACTCCTCCCATGCACCTGATAGGGAGTATTTACAGCTCTTTACTGCTGCCTGCTGTACTGTTACAACAGCGCTCTCTGCACTACAATGACACTTCACTGGACTATGCAATAAGGATTTCCGTCTCTGCAGTGATTTGTCGCGCCCTGAGGGCACCATTATATTTACCCAAAAAGTTTTATACCAAAGTTTCAGTCACATTTATTTTTCCAAGATGCCACGATCGTTTCTTGTCAAGAAACATATTAACTCATCTAAGAAGCCAAATTATAGCGAGCTGGAAAGCCCTACAGGTAAAGCTAAAAAGTTTTCTAAATCCATCGCTCAACAGATGCATGGATTAAACTGACATGCAACAAAATTGTTACAAGTTTACAAATTGACAGCGGCCAAGCTTTTATCCGGATACATAGTTGAAATGTATCCGGATACATAGTTTCATTGCATCTCCATGTCAAAGTTATTGCTACTTTGTAACTTTCTAATCCGTGCTCTTCAATGAGGGGATGTTATTCAGCTCCTTTTAAATAAATAATACATGGACATATATAGGCCTATTATTCCTGTACAGGGAAGTTATTTTTAATCACCAAAATGTATGATTTTGTTTCTATTTTCAGTATTTATTTCGCCGTATCTCTACAAAGGCCTCCCATTGCCTGTCATTCCTCAACCGGAGATCCTTAGCTCGGTCGCATACAACCCTATCACAGTATGGACTACAAGCAGTTTTCCGTTATCTCCGCTTCCAAGTGACCTCTGTCCCATCTCTGGATACCCCTCATCGCTCTCTGACACCTCATCCAAAGACCACAGCGGCTCCGAGAGCCCCAGGAGCGATGAAGACGACCGGATGCTTACCAAACTTACAGATCCTCATGGAGTGGAGGCAGAGAAATTCCAATGTAGTTTGTGTAACAAATCCTATTCCACGTATTCTGGACTGCTAAAGCATAAGCAACTGCACTGCGACGCTCAGACGAGGAAATCCTTCAGCTGTAAATACTGCGAAAAGGAGTACGTCAGTCTTGGAGCCCTAAAAATGCACATCAGAACTCACACTTTGCCTTGTGTCTGTAAAATATGTGGCAAAGCTTTCTCAAGACCGTGGTTGCTTCAGGGACACATCAGAACGCACACTGGTGAGTAGCTATAAAGGTTTGGAGTGCCATTACTGTACAGTAGTCTACTTGGAAATATTGAAGATAGCTGCATGGTGGGCTATTTCGTTTTAGGATAACTATGTGCAACAGTTTATGGAATATATAATTTATGATACCTGTTTTTAACTGTTTTTATTAAATGTATGTATCATATACATATTGCAAAGTGCATTGCAATGCCTGTGTAAAACAGTTATATGTTATGTGGTAACGTATGTTAAAGGTGTGGTTTTCAGACTATGAAGTTCCATGATGTACAACATTTTATGTTCTGGTTTATACTTTTCACAAAGTTAAAGATTTAGACTTTTATGTCAAGCCATATCTCATGCTTGACATAATGTCAGGGAAGAAGGATTTAGGCTCTAGTGTTTCCTAACCTTTACAGTGCAAAATAAGAGTAACTGTGTCAGTTCATGCGCTAGTTAAGTTATTACAGTTGATTATGGAGCAAATAGCCCTACATTATTAGGCCTATGTCAGTTTGTATCTTTTATCCGCCTGTGAATACTGACACATTTCTTCCCCTTTCCCCTCTTACAGGAGAAAAGCCCTTCTCCTGCCCCCATTGCAGTAGGGCTTTTGCGGACAGGTCCAACCTCAGGGCTCACCTACAAACCCATTCGGATGTGAAAAAATACCAATGCAAGAACTGTTCCAGAACCTTTTCCAGAATGTCTCTTCTGCACAAGCATGAGGAATCTGGTTGTTGTGTAGTACATTGAGACTGCTGGGCTGGGATACAGTGCCACCACCAGAGACCTCTGGTACTTTCCAGTCCTCAAGAACTGTTCAGGGGATATTGCATACTGAGGCTTTGTAACCAAATATGCAAGACACTCTTTTACTGACTGACCAACAATCCATTTCATTTCAGTGTAAAAACAAGTACTCTGTCTGTCATGTGCTTTTCATTTTAAGCAGTATCTTTCTGCCATTGCATCCAGTGTTGAACTATATGTTTGTTATACCATGTACCTTACAGTAATTGCTTTTCATGTACGTTTGGAAAGTGGAGAGATTTGAAATAATGTGCCTTCTCAAACGTTTTGATGTTCTGACCAATCTCTCTCAGAGGATGTATTTCCGGTTATGTCATAATATTTTAATTTTTTCTAAGAAAACACATAGTTATTCCACATGGTGTATGGTAACAAACGATAGAGACGGACTGTGCACTGTCAATGGAATATTTAAAGCCATCATAACTTAAGGAACAAGTGGAAAGACCTTTTCTAGGGTGACAGTATTACAACTCAATCACACAGTAACTGTTTTGCCAGCAGATAACAGTACTTTTACCAAGTGCCTCACTTTGTCTTGGAAATTAACAATTTTTCTAAAACAATTGTTTTCATTTATATTTTTGTATATTTGAATGTAAGTGTGACTGAGATGATTGTATTTTTGACAGTGTGAATTGCGATACTGAATAAATGATTTTAATATTTTTAAGATGCTTTTAAAATAAAGATTCATAAAATGTTTGTAAAATGCTTGACTTCATTTTTCTGTGCAAGGACTGTGAATATCAGGGTATGGCATGATGACACACTTGCTGGGTATTCTAGAAAAGGTGCCATGAAACATCTTCTTAATTCAACTTTATGAGATTAGTAATCAAATAAATATACTAAGATCCATCACATTGTGTATCATGTGCAGACTTTACATTTATCATTATACAAGCTGCAATGTTTTTACTACTTTCTCTTGAAACTACTTGCCTGACATTACTATGATAACAACCTGTTTGTGGAGTTGTAGTCTGTCAACTTCATATAGTAACTTTCAAACTGCTTCAAAGTTAAACATACAACACAGCAGAAGTCAGGTTCCTGCTCCAGTCCGCTTTCATGCTTTCATTGCATGGTAGAGGTGTAGAAAGAATGAAGGATGACTCAACCCAGACTCAAGGCTGAACCTGCTCCTTGTGAACCTGTCCAGACATCAAACAAACTTGAAATTTAACACATGCTGGCTATATTGATCAGCACTCACTTGTTACACCCTTTGAGGGAGCAAGGCCCTTTATTTGCCTGCCTGCAGCCAATCTTACTTTTGAACTGGAAGAGCTGATTTCTTGTGGACAACTATCTATTGTAATCCTAATCGACCAATCCCTCAGAGGTCTGTCTGTCTCTCTAGCCCTGTTATATCTGGTTCTAACATGCGTCCTTTGTCCATATCTTGTCCACATTCTGATTGTGCCCACATTTTTAGACAGGTGTAGATGATTAAAATGCGCATTGTGAACTGATTTTGATCAGATCTTAGAACTGCAAGAGCAGGACAAGATCAGGATGAAGGATGCATGTTAATGGCAGGTATAAACGGGGCTTCTGTACGTGTGGTGAATGCTCCCAGGCAGTAAAATTATTAAATCTGTCTTCCTTCTAATGCATACATTGAGGTCTGATACTGAATGGTTAATTCACAGCAATCACTCTGCAGAGGCACTGGAATAATTTAGAGTTCTACCCTCTAATATGTTTCCATCCAATCCCCAGATTTGCATTGTTTTGACAACCTCCAAGGATTCTGGGATGTGTGCCATCAAGAATTAAAACTGACTTCCTCAGGCTACATCTTGTTGTCTTTTATAGTATGTTGTACAATAGGCTTAAACGTTGTTTTTTAAATCACTCCAAAAAGTGCAATGCCTAAAAGGATACAGTAGAAGGCAAACTATTTCTAACAAACAGACGCCAGTGTGGTAGAATCTAGACTAGAGAGAATGTTTTGTAATGCCCAAAAGCTGCTGACCTGAGTGATCTGACTTGACAAACAGACACTTGTGTTCCTTCCTGGCTCATTCTGAAGGGCTCCTGAGCTGATCTTCCCTGTAGGTAGATTCTAGATCCGTACATATGAGTCATCATCAAGCTATTCCAGGTGTCCTCTCCTGGACTCTTCTGATTGGATCAGGTGTCTCCAGGTTTTTCTGTCAGACCTCACCATGAGAGAGGTAGGTGTGGGAACCATGTAGTCATGATTTCATGTTAAAATATCACTAACGTACTGTATATGAAAGGTTTGGAGGAAGGTGTGTCCCCAAGGAATTCTCATGAATCAGCTGCTTTTGGGTATACTCGAAATGCACCCATAGGATAAGAACATTGTTTGTTTTTTGAGAGATTCATGAGGTTTCTTTCTACTTAATGCAATGCCAATGTTGTATTTCCAGTGTAATATTTCCATAACTTGCTATCTCCTTCTCATGTGAAATAGTTCCTACCATTTATTTTTATTACAATGATTATTAAAAGCCTGGCTGATTTATCCGATTTTAAAAGGACATGCAATGATTTTCATCCTGGCATGAATATTTCATTTAGCAGTGATGGTGGTAGTAAGAGGAGGAGAAGGAGCGAGAAGAAGAGGTGTCTCATTTGTTTGGCTTCATATGGCTACTGTATTATGAGAACTTGTGAAACCAAATATGTGTGTGAGGTGGCAACTGTTAATAGTTATCCTGTTGTGTATAATTACCAAACCTGAAGATGTAGACAGCAGGAGTGCTTTGTGTATCTTTTCTAACAGACAATAGTGAAGAAAATGGACTATTCATGCTCTCTGCATGATAAGTTTGAATCCATTTGATATTAGGTGATTTCTAAATAACTTCTGGACTAACATTCATGTAATTAAAATATTGTTAGTTTGGACATCCATCTACAGTATATTATTTGTTTGTTCTGGTAGGTAGGTTATACAATAAAAAATGAATGTCATTTTCCTAAACATAACACTTATTGTACACAAAAAAACACAAAATGTCTGACACCACACAAGAACTAGAAACTGTATTCACTGTCTTTAG
The DNA here is from genome assembly GCA_030435695.1 of Brachymystax lenok tsinlingensis. NCBI lineage: Eukaryota > Metazoa > Chordata > Actinopteri > Salmoniformes > Salmonidae > Brachymystax > Brachymystax lenok. The sequence continues at coordinate 13,219,152 of CM059801.1, forward strand.
TATTGCCACAGACATACACATAAAGTAGAGCACTGACTGCGGTGGATAGTCAAATACATGTTGATGTGAGGGGGCACATTCTTTGAAACCTGCTGACTTAACAGTGAATGGGGAGTATGGTTCCTCTATGACTGTCAAGTGGAACAAATAAAGTTAAGGGTGTCCTCTGAGGCCTGATTGTCCCGCAAGCCACAGCGTGATCTACCAGCTCTCCAAACCCTGGCTCAGGAGAATGGCCTGATTGTGTTTCCTCTGATCCCTATGACCGCCTGCAGGGATGCTTCCCTGGCCTGTTTATAGACCTCACACATCTTGTTAAAGATGATTCTCTATCCCCCACCCCCCCTCTCTCTTTCATTTCAAATTCCACTATCTTCTCCAAATGTCTGGATGGATAACTTTTTGAGATATATTTGAGTTCTTTCTGCTTAAAGTGGTCCACATGTCTTGGTTCCACCAGAAATGTAGTAGGCTAGGTGTTCATGAGTTTGATTCCATGTGGACATACACATCAAGTTAGCGCTGTGAAATAGGTGAAAACGATTGAAATATGATGTATTTTGGCTGTATTAGCCATTTATTTTTTGTGTATAAACACTTAAGAAACAAAAGAACAAACAAATTTGACCTGCATGTGTACATACCTGATCGTGAAAGGAGTAATTTGGGTCAACATGTTATTAGAGAAGCTCTAAGGGAACACTTGGAAGCGATGAAAAGCAAGGCTGTGTTGTTCAAATCAATAGTAGTCTACTCTGGTATTTCCAAGTTGCAGTTTAGTCGAACAGAGGTCAGCTGTCAAAAGATCTTGTGATCATACTTAGCTAGTTGATTGTATTTATTCCTCGATGTGCAAGTCGTAACATCTCATGACTACAGCAAGATAAGACAACATTTCAGTAAACAACATGTCCCTTTGTGACCTTGGAGTATTTGGCAGAGCTGAAACATGCCCTAAGTTAACCGACACTTGTTCTTCAATGTTATAGCTATAGATTATATGGGTAGTGGTGTTTCGATGAGGATCTTGTGAGATGGATTCTCATATCTATTTTAGGTTCTAAATGTTAAATGGGTCGAATGTAGACAAATTACTACTGAGGCTTAATGAAGCCTTCATAAACCCTTTATGAGACCTGTATAGATGATTCAGAAATAATTCATAAGCAAATGTTGGGCTGTATAAAGGGTAATAAAAGGGTCAGTGTGATGACGATAAGGTATCTGACAAAAATGTTAGGTTGTGACAAAAGTTCTTATCTCTTCCATCTTGTAAACTGCACTGTTTCTGTGCCCATTTTGATATTTTATAGTGAGACAGACTTGCCAAACGTCCATACCCCCCCAACCTTGCCAAATTGGTCTGATCATCATGTGATCATGTGACTGTGACAACCTGAATCACATGCCGCTCAATCAATTAGAATTAATATCATCAGAATGACATGGGGATTCTCTCAATTGCATACTCCTCGTGTCCTCTCTCCTCTCAGAGGATGCAATTGACATTCTCCCAGTATCTTCTCCTGTAGGATATACCATCCCCTCTCAATGGTAAATCCTGAATTGCACAAAATACCCATGAGCAGCTGATTCATTAGTATTCATTGTGTTCAGTTGATAAAGTTAACTTTTAGATCAAAGGCCACACAATCAGTTTCTTCTGGGATCTTTCAAGGTGAACTTCATCCAACTCCAATCAATGTTTTTGGTAGACCATTCCACAGTATGCCTCTACACTATTTAAATACTGACAAACAGAACCATTAGACAGGCTACAGTAAATGTTTCTTCACAATGATGTATTCTCCACAGGTAGGTGATACAGTATGCCTGCTAAATGTATGTATGTATGCTAGTTCAGTACCCACAGGGGACGATACCACCAGCTGTTGTGACTTTTACCACTATAATTGCATCAGCTCATTTCCAAATGTAAAATGAAAACTAATTGTGAGAAATAGACAGTGTTACTCTCAATACATCTGCTATGTTGTTTATAGAGTAGTTCTGTTGTTTATAGAGCAGCTCTGCTGTTTCCCAGGAAAATATGTCAGGTCATTTTGTGAAACAAATTATTCTTGAGGTGTTTACATCCGTCTGCTGCTGCGGTGAAGCAATAGACATGATTTCTGAGCACGTCTCTGGGTCCATCATCATTATTTTCAAGCAGTGATTATGTGGGTAACTGCTTGAACACAAACCTGACCATACATTTTCAGGGGCACAGGGGTGGGGCTGGGGCACTGTGGAGTATATGAGAGCTTCCCCAGGGAGGGAGGGGAGGGAGGCCAAGCCAGTGACCTAATTATGATGAATCGGGGCTAGGGAGAACTGCCTGGATGCCTGACTGCCTTGCTGCCTGGCCACTAACCACTTGATAAGTGGTGCTCCACTCCATTCCACAGCAACAGCATGCACAGCTACACTACACCAAAACATTGGACAGCTGGGAGTGTGTTTAGATTTAGATTCACAATGAGCTAATGTTACCTAGAGATATTCATTTTAAAAAGGTGAATGAATGTCATAGCCTATCAGACCTAGGCTAAACAGTTACTAAAGCTTTCCAAACACAACATAGTATATGGCCGGTAGGCAATTTATCATTGTTTAAGTAGAAATGTGGATATGGATGAAATGCAAATGCAGGGTGACTCTTGCTAGTCTATAGCAATAACAGGATCAAAACCCTGTGGAGGTCCCCTGGGAAAAGGTCCAAGTCCCCGGCTCCCTGGCCAAGTCCCAGGTACCAACATCAAAGAACAGCTGTTCAGAGACACACATGTTACAGCATAACCTCTCTTGACTCAATGGGTAAATAGTGAAACAGAATAGTGCGGGAGCTCGAGAATCGCCAGCCCTGGAAACCAGCATGAAATCATTGGATCTCAGAATTGTATCATTATCATTGTATCATTAGCTTTGGATTGTGATTCTTACATAACATATTTTTGAGATTTAAAAATCATGCATGTTCCTGGATGATTTTAGTTGTTTCATACTGACCATTTATAAAGTTCTCTTGGCTGTCAATTTTTTTAGCTGGACATATGAGCTTCCTAGAAGAGATTATGTCTAGTCATGGACTGTAAATTTCCAGTCAAACAGTCTACATCCACCTGTCCCAGGGTCGTGCACAGACCTTTATGCTCTTACAAAAAAAAAAGGCCACTCCTTGAGCATGTATTACAGGAAGAGGGGAAAGCAGAACAATCTGATGACAAAAGTATTTTGGAAAACTATTTTGAACTGGAATAAATGCTGCACTTATTAACAATGACCAACATAATTCCAGACAAAATAGAAGATTGCAAGAAATACTGTACAGATGTAGGATCTTAATTTGATCACCCTGTTGCAGGATAACTTTTCTGCAATGCAGAAAATGTCAAGCTTGGACTGCATTTGATGTTTAAAAAAGGCTTCTGAAGTTTGTAATTTCCACGTAGAAATTTCAGTCTTGATTTTCCCTAACGATAAATGTATCAACCCCTATTAAAATGTCCATTAATTAAAATCCACATGAGTTCACTTTTCCTGTTGCTGCACGATTATTTTCCTACTGTAGCAAAATGGCTCAAATTAAGTGCACAATCGCTGTGAAAATGTAACCTGCCATTACAGCCATAAACAGCTGGTCTCATAGACTAGCCGACGTCGAATCTCATCACAGACAATTTTTTTGCTAATTAGCAATTATTCAACAACTTAGTACTTTTTAGCTACTTTGCAACTACTTAGCATGTTAGCTAACCCTTCCCTTAACCGTAATCTTAACATTAGCTCTTTTTGCTAACCCTTCCCCCAATCCTAACCCTTTTTGCTAACCCTTCCCCTAACACCAACCCTTTAACCTAACTCCTAAACTTAACCCTAACCTTAACCCTAACTCCTAACCCTACCTCTTGCCTAGCTAGGAAAAAATCCATAGAAAGGCAGGAACCTAGGAAGAAACCTTGAGCAGAACAAGCCAGTCCTCTTCTGGCTGTGCGGGGTAAAGATTATAACAGTACTGTGCCTTGCAAAAGTACTCATCCCCCTTGGCGTTTTTCCTATTTAGTTGCATTATAACCTGTAGTTTAAATTGATTTTTATTTGAATTTCATGTAATCGACATACACAAAATAGTCCATATTGGTGAAGTGAAATGAAAAAAATTACTTGTTTAAAAAAAATAAAAAATATTAAAAACTGAAAAGTGGTGCGTGCATATATCTTCACCCCCTTCGCTATGAAGCCCCTAAATAAGATCTGGTACAACCAACCTTAAGAGGTCACATAATTAGTTAAATAAAGTCCACCTGTGTGCAATCTAAGTGTCACATGATCTGTCACATGATCCCAGTATATATACACCTGTTCTGAAAGGCCCCAGGGTCTGCAACACCACTAAGCAAGGGACACCACCAAGCAAGCAACACCATGAAGACCAAGGATCTCTCCAAACAGGTCATGGACAAAGTTGTGGATAAGTACAGATCAGGATTGGGTTATAAAAAAATATACAACACTTTGAACATCCCACGGAGCACCATTAAATCCATTATAAAAAAAATTGAAAGAATACGGCACCACAACAAACCTGCCAAGAGAGGGCCGCCCACCAAAACTCACGGACCAGGTAAGGAAAGGCATTAATCAGAGAGGCAACAAAGAGACCAAAGATAACCCTGAAGGAGCTGCAAAGCTCCACAGCGGAGATTGGAGTATCTGTCCATAGGACCATTTTAAGCCGTACACTCCACAGAGCTGGGCTTTACGGAAGAGTGGCCAGAAGAAAAGCCATTGCTTAAGAAAGAAATAAGCAACCACGTTTGGTGTTCGCCAAAAGGCATGTGGGAGACTCCCCAAGCATATGGAAGAAGGTACTCTGGTCAGATGAGACTAAAATTGAGCTTTTTGGCCATCAAAGAAAACGATATGTCTGGTGCAAACCCAACACCTCTCATCACCCGAGAACACCATCCCATGGTGGCAGCATCATGCTGTGGGGATGTTTTTCATCGGCAGGAACTGGGAAACTGGTCAGAATTGAAGGAATGATGGATGGTGCTAAATACAGGGAAATTCTTGAGGGAAACCTGTTTCAGTCTTCCAGAGATTTGAGACTGGGCCAGAGGTTCACCTTCCAGCAGGACAATGACCCTAAGCATACTGCTAAAGCAACACTTGAGTGGTTTAAGGGGAAACATTTAAATGTCTTGGAATGGCCTAGTCAAAGCCCAGACCGCAATCCAATTGAGAATCTGTGGTATAACTTAAAGATTTCTGTACACCAGCGGAACCCATCCAACTTGAAGGAGCTTGAGCAGTTTTGCCTTGAAGAATGGGCAAGAATCCCAGTGGCTAGATGTGCCAAGCTTATAGAGACTTACCCCAAGAGACTTGCACCTGTAATTGCTGCAAAAGATGTCTCTACAAAGTATTGACTTTGAGGGGGTGAATAGTTATGCAGGCTCAAGTTTTCTGTTATTTTGTGTTATTTCTTGTTTGTTTCACAATAAAATATATGTTGCATCTTCTAAGTGGTAGGCATGTTGTGTAAATCAAATGATACAAACCCCCAAAACATACATTTTCATTCCAGGTTGTAAATGCCAAGGGGGTTGAAGACTTTCGCAAGCCACTGTACATGGCCAAGATGTTCAAACGTTCATAGATGACCAGCAGGGTGAAATAATAATAATCACAGTGGTTGTAGAGGGTGCAACAGGTGAGCACCTCAGGAATAAATGTCAGTTGGCTTTTCATAGCAGAGCATTCAGAGACATTAGGTGCGGTAGAGAGAGAGTCAAAAACAGCAGGTCCCGGACAAGGTAGCACGTCCGGTGAACAGGTCAGGGTTCCATAGCTGCAGGCAGAACAGTTGAAACTGGAGAAGCAGCACGACCAGGTAGACTGGGGACAGCAAGGAGTCATCAGGCCAGGCAGTCCTGAGGCATGATCCTTGGGCTCAAGTCCTCCAGGAGGGGAGGGAGGGGCTGATACAGGAGGGGTCGGGAGACACTGTGGCCCCATTCGACTACACCCCAATAAATGCCAACAAGGCAGGATATAACCCCACCCACTTTGCCAAAGCACAGCCCCCACACCACTAGAGGGATATCTGCAAATTACTACCCCCGAGACAAGGCTGAGTATAGCCCATGAAGATTTCCCCCACGGCACGAACCCAAGGGGGCGCAATCCCGAACAGGAATATCACGTCAGTGATTCAACCCACTCAAGGGGTGCACCCTTCCTAAGGACGGCATGGAAGAGCTTTAGTAAGCCAGTGACTCAGTCCCCATAATAGGGTCAGAGGCAGAGAATCACAGTGGAGAGAGGGGAACCGGCCAGGCAGAGACAGGTTCGTCGCTCCTGTGCTTTTCTGTTCACCTTCACACCCCTGGGCCAGACTATACTCAATCATAGGACCTACTGAAGTGATGTCTTCAATAAAGACTTAAAGGTCGAGACAGAGTCTGCGTCTGTCACATGGATAGGCAGACCTTTCCATAAAAATTTAGCTCTATAGGAGAAAGCCCTGCTTCCAGCTGTTTGCTTAGAAATTCTTGGGACAATAAGGAGGCCTGCGTGTCTTGTGACAATAGTATATGCCAAATCGGAGAGATAGGAAGGAGTAAGTCCATGTAATGCTTTGTAGGTTAGCAGTAAAACATTGAAATCATTTAAATCAGCCCTGGCCTTAACATGAGCCAGTGTAGAGAGAAAGCTGTCCTTGAAATATGCTTGATATGTTCGTCAAAAGAGAGATCCGGGTCCAGAGTAACGCCGAGTTCCTTCACAATTTTATTTGAGACAACCATCAAGATTAATTCTCAGATCCAACAGAAGATCTCTTTATTTCTTGGGACTTGGAACCAGCATCTATGTTTTGTCCGAGTTTAAAAGTAAACATTTGCTGCCATCCACTTCCTTATGTCTGAAACACAGGCTTCCAGGGAGGGCAATTTTAGGACATCACCATGTTTCATTGAAATGAACAGCTGTGTATCGTCCACATAGCAGGGAAAGTTAACATGATGTTTCCGAATGACATCACCAAGAGGTAAAATATACAGTGAAAACAATAGTGGTCCTAAAACGGAACCTTGAGACACACCCACACCTTACAATTGATTTGTCAGAGGACAAACCATCCACAGAGACAAACTGATATATTTTTTTGACAGATAAGATCTAAACCAGGCCAGAACATTTCTGTGTAAACCAATTAGGGTTTCCAATCTCCCCAAAAGAATATGGTGATCAGTGGTGTCAAAAGCAGCACTAAGGTCTAGGAGCACGAGGACAGCGAAGCTCCCCATCCAACCTGACAGAGCTTGAGTGGATCTGCAGAGAAGGATGGGAGAAACTCCTCAAATACAGGTGTGCCAAGCTTGTAGCGTAATATCCAAGAAGACTCGAGGCTGTAATCGTTGCCAAAGGTGCTTCAACAAAGTACTGAGTAAAAGGTCTGAATACTTACAGTATGTAAATGTGATATTTCAGTTCTTCTTTTTTTATGAATTTGTAAACCTTTCTTTGTCATTATGGGGTATTGTGTGTAGATTGATGAGTGAAAAAAATGATTTAATCCATTTTAGAATAAGGCTGTAAAGTAACAAAATGTAGAAAAATGAAGGGGTCTGAAAACTTTCTGAATGTACTGTATATCATGTCACTTTTCTGGAGTCCAGAGCAAGCAAAATCATACAGTTGTAAGGAAAGCATGTTCTCTCTGCACAGCGTCATCACTTTGGAGGGCTGCCTGCAGAGTTCTCGTTGCCAGCCGGGTAGCCCTGTTCTTCATGACAAATATCGTAATAAATTTGCCAGAATATGTCTTCATCCCATAATATTCATCCCATATCTTCATCCCATAATATTAAACTTAGTACGATATTACAGCTGCATATATTTTGACATGTTGCCAGTAGCCACCCAAACTGGGCCTATCTGTAATATGAAAATTATCAATGAAATCATCAGATAGCCTATTGTTCTGTCAAAGATTAGTCAGTAGTAGATTGCTAAACTGTGTTTTATATGGATGATAAACGTAGGCCTACTCTGTTTTTGACAGGCAAAACTGGACGAAATAAACACATTCTTTCTGGTCGCTAATCTGGATATGCGTAATGATGATGACTTTAACGATGACTTGCAGGCAGTGGGTTCAGGACAACAACAACATTTCTTTCTTTTTTTAAGGTGCATATTAAGGGAAATCATACTATCACAGAAAAGGGCACTTTGGAGACCGGAAGGGCAAAGGGCCTTGCGCTCTGCACAGGTAGAGCCCTATCTGCACGTACCTGACCTGTCCTATAATATGGATATTTTTTTGTTTATTGGAATTTTTCCCTGTCTGTCTGTCTGTCTGGTGTCCACTAACAGTTACGACCTGGCCTAGGACCTGTCTGAGATAGAACCTGTCCTATAACATGGCTTTTGTCTTTAGATAGATTTTTCCCCAGTTTGTCAGTCTGTCTGTTCAGTGGTTATCTGATCATCAGTGGTGTCGCCATGTCAGAGGGAAAACGTGATTTGGGTGAGCAAACAAAAGGTGCTTGAAAAAACTAGCTCCCGGCCACATTATACAGACTCTGGGCATTGTGTTGAGTAGACAAGCCCCAACAGGACAGAGACCTCCAGAGGAGATGCCTCTGGTAGGGCTTGGCATGGCAGGACTCATTCACCATGAACTAGATGCCCATGCTTCTTCAGGAACAACTGAAAAACAGCTTCTATCTCAAGGCCATCAGACTGTTAAACCGCCATCACTAACATTGAGTGGCTGCTGCCAACATACTGTCTCAAATCTCTAACCCCTTTAAATAATTGAAAATTGGATGTAACAAATGTATCACTAGCCACTTTAAACAATGCTTTATATAATGTTTACATATCCGACATTACTCATCTCATATGTATATACTGTACTCTATACCATCTACTGCATCTTGCCTATGCCGTTTGGCCATCGACTCAAATCTGTAGCCACTTTAATAATTTAAAATTGGATGTAATAAATGTATCACTAGCCACTTTAAACGATGCCACTTTATATAATGTTTACATATCCTACATTACTCATCTCATGTGTATATACTGTACTCTATACCATCTACTGCATCTTGCCTATGCCGCTCGGACATCGCTCATCCATATATTTATTGTACATACTCTTCATTCCTTTACACTTGTGTGTATAAGGTAGTTGTTGTGAAATTGTTAGATTACTTGTTAGATACTACTGCATGGTCGGAACTAGAAGCACAAGCATTTCGCTACACTCGCATTAACATCTGCTAACCATGTGTATGTGACCAATAACATTTGATTTGAAGTCACTAGTAATGTATATCATCAAGCATTCATGGCCATTGTAATTAGGAAAGCAATATCTATACTCTATGCTTCGATGCTATAGGATAGTGCACATAGTATAGCATTGATTGTAGCACCTGTGGGTTTCCACATTCAAGGCAACCAGGGGTAGATGAAACAGTAAATGTAAATCTGTCTCCCTCTGTAAATCTGTCTCCCTCCATTTCGTATGATGTGTTATGAATTACAACTCATATGATATGTTAAGAATTGCAATTCGTACAATATGTTACAAATTTGCGATACGTATGATATGTTACAAATTCCAATTTGTTGTGGATAATGTTAGCTAGGTGACTAATGTGAGCTAGGGTTAGTGCTAGGGTTTATTAAGATTAAGGTTAAATAAAGAAACAAAGGTACGGTATTGTTCCCTTGGATACACAAATATAAAAATACACAATGTACCTTCAGAGGTACACATATGATTTCACATGGTACCGTATGGTAACTTTTAGGGCACATGTGCAGATTAGAGCTCTGCTACCCGACTCGAGTCCGATGGGCCCCAACATTATACATCGAGTCAGGGCCGGGTAGGTTTTGGGTGTCACTATTCATCCGATGGCATTGAGGAGTTTACCACATCAGTCACCAGCTTAATTAATAAGTGCATTGACGACGTCGTCCCCACAGTGACCATACGTACTGTACAAATCCTAACCAGAAGCCATTGACTACAGGCAACATCCGCACTGAGCTTAAGGCTAGAGCTGCCGCTTTCAAGGAGCGGGACACTAACCCGTTACTTGAAAGCGGGTTAATCCCCGCAACGCCCTCCAACGAACCATCAAAAAGACAAAGCATCAATACAGGACTAAGATTGAATCGTACTACACCGGCTCCGACGCTCGTCGGATGTGGCAGGGCCTGCAAACGATTAAAGACTACAAAGGGAAGCACAGCTGAGAGCTAAATTACTTCTATGCTCGCTTCGAGGCAAGTAACACTGAAACGTGCATGAGAGCATCAGCTGTTCCGGACGACTGTGTGATCAAGCTCTCCGCAGCCGATGTGAGAAAGACCTTTAAACAGGTCATCATTCACAAGGCCGCAGGGCCAGACGGATTACCAGGACGTGTATTCCGAGCACGCGCTGTGCAGCTGGCAAGTGTCTTCACTGACATTTTCAACCTGTCCCTGTCTATGTCTGTAATACCAGCATGTTTCAAGCAGACCACCATAGTCCCTGTGCCCAAGAACACTAAGATAACCTGCCTAAATGACAACCGACCCGTAGCACTCACATCTGTATCCATGAAATGCTTTGAAAGGCTGGTTATGGCTCACATCAACACCATTATCCCAGAAACCCTAGACTCACTCCAATTTGCATACCGCACCAACAGATCCACAGATGATGCAATGTCTATTGTATCTCCACACTGCCCTTTCACACCTGGACAAAAGGAACACCTATGTGAGAATGCTATTCATTGACTACAGCTCAGCGTTCAACACCATAGTGCCCTCAAAGCTCATTACTAAGCTAAGGACCCTGGGACTAAACCTCCCTCTGCAACTGGATCCTGGACTTCCTGACGTGTCGCCCCCAGGTTGTAAGGGTAGGTAACAACACATCCGCCACGCTGATCCTCAACATGGGGCCCCTCAGGGGTGCGTGCTCAGTCCCCTCCTGTACTCCCTGTTCAATCATGACTGCATGGCCAGGCACAACTCCGACACCATCATTAAGTTTGCTGATGACACAACAGTGGTAGGCCTGATCACCAACAATGATGAGACAGCCTATAAGGAGGAGGTCAGAGACCTGACCGTGTGGTGCAAGGACAACAACCTCTCCCTCAATGTGATCAAGACAAATGAGATGATTGTGGACTACAGGAAAAGGAGGACCGAGCACGCCACCATTCTCATCGACGGGGCTGTAGTGGAGCAGGTTGAGAGCTTCATGTTCCTCAGCGTCTACATCACCAACAAGCTAACATGGTCCAAGCACACCAAGGCAGTCGTGAAGAGGGCACGACAAAACCTATTCCCTCTCAGGAGACAAAAAAGATTTGACATAGGTCCTCAGATCCTCAAAAGGTTATGCAGCTGCATCATCGAGAGCATCCTGACGAGTTGCATCACTGCCTGGTATGGCAACTGCTCGGCCTCCCGACCGCAAGGCACTACAGAGGGTAGTGTGTACCGGCCCAGTACATCACCAGGGCCAAGCTTCCTTCCATCCAGGACCTCTATACCAGGCAGTGTCAGAGGAAGGCCCTCCCTCTGCAACTGGATTCTGGACTTGACAGGCCGTCCCTAGGTAGTGAGGGTAGGCAACAACACATCATCCACGCTGACCCTCCAAAAATAAGACCAGAACATTGTCTGAGTCCACAGGAGAGATTATTTTACTGAAAATAATAATGTTCTTTGAGTTCTGAAAGAGTTTAGAGTGACAAAAGTAACTAATTTATAGCTAACTGCTCTCTGTCTCGTCATTGAGCTGAACAGCAAGCAGAGGCGTTGCTATGGATATTCACACATGCACAGAGTGCAAGTAGCGCAAGCAGCGCAGGGAGCGACGGACAGACAGATGAGCAGCTAATTTATACTAAAGGAGGAATTTATTTCTGATTTCGGGTTCGGCAGGGCGGGGCCTTAAATTTGGCAGAAGCAATCATGTCTGGATAGAGTAGGGTAGGGCCTCAACGTCGCGGGCATGGGTAGTGCTTTAAATGCATGCCCATGCAGGGCTCTAGTGTGGATAAAGAGTATGATGGTACATTTTTGTTTGAGCATGTGATGATAAGACCTGAGAGAATACCTGGGAGATTTCTAACCCGCATGCTGGTTTTGAAATTCAAAGTTAAAGTGAAAACCAACCTACATGAAATCACATGAATATAAATGATTTTTACTTTTTGGATTTAACTAGTAGACCTATGTTGTCTTATAGCCCTATTCTTAAAAAGCGAAATAGCAAAAGAAATTCACACATACTGTAAATGTAAACTTGTTGTTAAATAAAGACTCCAAAACAAAAGGAATCTTAAAGACTGAAGCCGGTGCCTACTTCTCTTCCTTCCCTTCCCCTGTTCTGTTGACTTAGTCTCAATGAAAATTAGATCCACCACCATTATGTAGTCAGAACAGATTAGCAGCACGGTCCATCTCCCGGGCTTCACAAAATAAATCACTGTTAAAAGCAAGGGACGTCACTCAGTCTCTCAGGACGTGTACGGATGACTGAAGCACTGAAGCACATGTACGAATGACTGAAGCACTCTGACAGCTGGAAACTCCCTGCGCAAACATACTAGAGGAAGTTTGAACTGAATCAAAACTGCTTTGTAACAAAGTTAAAACACATTTATAAGAAATAAATATTAGTCACAACATTGATGACTTTTCATTAAAATAAAAAAAGTTCCACCACAACCGTAGCTTCATGTCCTGACCTCGGTTCAACCCTAGCCATAACCCTAAACCTAACCCTAACCCAAAAACAACTAGCCTATGTGCCTGGCAAGAACTGGTTGACAATAGCTTAATTGGAAATTAAGACAGTATTATGAGCTGTGAGTGTACAGTAACACCTTATGAATCACATCCTGCTTCTTCAAAAAGATTCTTCAACGACAAACATTCCTCTTGTTTAACCTTTTCACTTTGTTTCCCCCCTCAGAGAGTCAGCTCCATACAGATCATTACTGTCAGACTGTGATTACAGGAATCCCTCCCAACACGACGGGACATGCTTGCTTACATAGCTCTGAGGTTTAGTGCACTGCCCGCGTCCCAACAGGTACAGGTGCCTGTCTTTCAAAGCACAGTAACCACAGTCAGAGATGGCAGCATTATTTTAATAATTTATTTATTATATGTTGGGTATTCAAAGCTGAATGAATATATTAGATTAACAAAAATATAATGGATATACTGTACTGTATGTGACCACTGGTAACAACATGTGGTTTAAGATACAGTGGACCAACTTAGCTGCAATGGCCCTTTTGTGAACTGGATCAGTGAAGGTCATTAACGTCCTACTTGTCTCCTTTTCACCTTATTTAACATCTGATTTACTTAACAAAAGGCACATCTCAATAGGTGGTCCAGGTAACCTCATGACATGGCACATGTTTGGAGGTTGGCCTTTCCTCTTTTGTTCTCCTCTATTGTTCCTCAAGTAAAGGGGTGGCCGATGACATAACAAAGTCACCATCAGACCAACCCCTTGAATACCCTACTCCTTGAAGTTTGCGGTGGTGTCTAAAGAAACCTATTTTGCTGAAAACATATATTTTTACCCTTTAGTGTGTGTACTCTACTGTATTTATACTTGGGATATCGCTTTTCAACAGGAAAAGTTAAAGAATCCCCGGAGGACGTCTAAGACCCTTTTCGGCTTTCCTGTTGGACTGTTGTCTCCTATTAATTTGTTTGTATCCTGAAGGGTTATCATTGGATTGTTAATTGAGCCAAATGAGTACATGACACAAAGCAAGTAAGATGTTACTTCTAGTGTGCGTGGATGTTGGCTTTTCCCCACTGTTGAGGAGTTCATTATAAAGCATTTTCAGACAATGTAATTACTATTATGATGTGTTATTTATTCACATTACATGACGAATATCAAATAAGAAAAATCTTCAAGGTGAAGTTAAACGTCCTAGGATTTTCCCATTCTTATTGCTGAAGCTTGAAAGTGCACATCACAATGTGCTGAGTCTATGGCCTTTTTTTAACAGGGTGGTAGCAGTCTCTAACTTGTCCTGACAATTCGACAGGTTGGGTACCTCTTAATAGGAACAGCTCAGCGCCTCAGCTTCATCACGTCTGCTCCCTGCACCTGCCACAGGCAAGTGCCTTAGCCTTTACAAAGACATAACTTAATGCCGGAACAGGTCTCAGCCTGCATCCTCAGTCACTCATCCTCTTACTTGTTGTTCCTTCAATGTCCCATTGTCAACAGGCTAGGGTATAGAAAAGAGCCTACTTGACCCTCTTTCAGGGGCATTTATATGGTATTGCAATAACTTTCAGGGGAATATGTAGATTGCCCCTGGACTGGAAGACATGGAGGACTCGGTTGGTTGAGAAGTTATTCTCGTAGCTCAGCTGGTGCTACAGAGTGAATTAAATATGGCAGATAATGCAGACTACGACCAGTACATAGTGTTTCTGCTGTAGTAGCGTATAAAGAGTTTATTTCCAAAACACTATATCTACCAATGTTTTACATCCTCCGGGTGGAGTCCCGTAAAACGTTTCATCAGCCCGTTCCCCATCTCTAGAGTCATTAGCCCCACTGCTGTTTGTCTTTTGTTACCCCGTACCCTCCGTATTCACCCTACTTTCCATGTGTCTAAGATTAAGCCCATGTCTCACAGACCTTTGTCTTCTGTTTCCAGGCCCACCCCTCCTCCCCATGTCATCGATGGCTATCCGGCGTACGCGGTGAGCCTCCTGAGTGTTTGACCATGGGGCAGGGGTTTCCAGTACCTGGTTGACTGGGAGGGTTATGGCCCGGAGGAGAGGTGCTGGGTCCCGCTAAAGACATCCTGGACCAAGCCCTCATCGCCGACTTCCACCGCCGGCACCCCGGTCAACCAGGTATGCGCCCAGGTAGAATGCCAGGTAACGCTCCTAGAGGGGGGAGGGGTACTGTCACACCCTGATCTGTTTCACCTGTCGTTGTGATTGTCTCCACCCCCCTCCAGGTGTCGCCCATTATCCCCTGTGTATTTATACCTGTGTTCTCCGTTTGTCTGTTGCCAGTTCGTCTTGTTTGTCAAGTCAACCAGCGTTTTTGTGTCTGAGCTCCTGCTTTCCCCAGTCTCTCAAATGTGTCACTTGTACAGTTATTTATAAAACAAATGTTATTTCTTACATTTGACTGTTTAAAACCTAGCAGTACTACTTATTTCTCTGAGAGTCAGGCGGATATATAGCATTTTGCAACCAACAAAAATATGGTTTGTCTCTCTGAAATGAAACCAGTGATAGATTTTAAACAAATACATATCTGTCATTGAACAAACCAATGCCATGATTAGACAGTGAAAAAGCACACCAATCCCTTTCATAATTTCATTAAATTAATAATTAAACAATGAAAGGTAATTTACCAACATTTCTTAAAATGGATATATAGCGTTTCAGAATTAAACTCTTCTTTTCCAAATTGCCTTATGTGAGCCACGATCAGGTGGAGATAATAAATATAATAAAGAGATAATAAAAATCTTTCTCAAAAAGCAATCAATTTTTTTATAGCAAGCCTCCATACTAGAACCAAGTTACTTTAATTTCCCCAACACACTAGGCCACGGTGTAATATATTATATACATTTTTGGGGTAGTGAAAATTTTAGAGACGGAAGTCAGAGAGTCCCCTTGCCGCTCCTGCCATGACAGCCCCACGGTACATGCGCAAACAGATATTATTTTGCATTCCTCTTCCTTTATCTCCATCTTTCTCTCCATCTGCTGCCAATTACGTCATCAAAATGCTCCAGTTCCTGCGATACCTCCTTCAATGGCTGAGTACCCAGCATGGAGAGGAAATTCTTGAATCTATTGAGGTAGAAATGGAGGAGGTGTATGATGTATGAATAAACTAAGCAAAATATTTTAAGAGAGGCAGATTTCTGCCTGGAAGTTATGAGCCCCTCTTGTTTCTCGTCTACTAGTCATCTGAGCCAGGGAGGAAATTGATTAAATGAAAGCCAGATCTATACAAGGGATTGGATAAAATGTTCCCTTTTAAAACGATACATATTGTATACTTTCATGCCTGCCCTCAAAATCCCATTGGAGACTTCAAATATATGTCAGTCTTACACACTGTATATATGTGCAGGCACTGTACTGTGCTATGCATTTAACATTTTCACTTGAAAGCCCTAACCAGGGAAGTGAGACTGCATACTAGTGTATAGGGCAATTGTGGATTCACTTTAAATGTGATAGGATGGCAGACTCCAATGTAGCTTAACCACAATGCTCAACGCACTGTGTACAACGCATACAATATCAATCTTGAATGAGCACTCTTGTGATGAAATACAAATGGAAAAAAAAGTCATTAACATAGAAGGAAAACAAATCTCCTCTGGCTGTTCTTTTCCACATTGCTCCTTGAGGCGGAAAGGCCATTTGTCACTGACTTCTTTCTTTCTCTCCTTTCTTCTCTATGATTAGCCATAGTGCTCCTCAACTCTACGATGCCACGCCCAGTTGCCTACCTCTAGGATAGAGTCAGAGAAAGGAGTGAAGCTACACCTGTGGATGGCTGGCTGAACAAGTGTATCAGTGTCTGGGGGTGCTTGGTTTCGGCTTGTTTGGCCCTCTCGCCTGGAATGCGCCGATGAGATAATCAGGTGCAGGAGGCGCGTGGCAGCTTGCTGCTGGAGGAGATAACTGCTCTTAGACACGGGTGGGGAGGTAGGGAGGGAGTGCCGGACGATTTATAAACCGACTCTATTTATCGCCCCAATCAACTCGTTATGCGAACTCAGAGAAGACATGTTAATGCAGAAATCTGTGCAGGTGACACTTGCGAAGGGGGTGATTTCATAACTTTTTATTTTGTAGAGTGACTCACCCTGTCATTGAGAATAGGGTGGAGTTTGGGGAGATTTTGTTTAGCTTGAGCGTATGAAAAATTCATAGCTATTTACAAAAAGGTAATGAGCAATGTTTCTGCTTAACAGGAAACAGGCACAGCATCAACACACGATTGGATAACACATTTTTTGTTGGTTGGTTATTGCACAGCCACCTTTTTGGTTTCCACAACACCAAAATTGACCTTTCCAATCTTTTGAATACATTTTACTTTATATTTTCATCTGTACAATTCTACTTCTCAATTTTCTTACAATTCTCTTAGAATTGTTGTTCTAGTGACACGTTCTATTATTTGACTGTGTGTTGTGGTCTCCAATTGGTATTTCCTCAAGCAAGCAGTAGCTAGCTAACCCCCATAGTTAAAGCACTTACAGTCCCAGTCAAAAATCTGGACACACCTACTCACCATCTGGACACACCTACCCTACTACATTGTAGAATAAAAGTGAATACATCAAAACTATGAAATAACACATATGGAATCATGTAGTAACCAAAAAAGTATTAAACAAATTTAAATATATTTTATATTTGAGATTCTTCAAAGTAGCCACCCTTTACCTTGATGACAGCTTTGTACACTCATGGTAAAAATAAAGAAAAACCCTTGAATGAGTAGGTGTGTCCAATCTTTTGACTGGTACTGTATGTCTGGGGTCACTATGTGGTTAGGTGGTTCCTTTCGCAAAACCAAAACATTTCATTTTCTCAAGGCATGCCATGACATCATAACCGATTACCCCTGGCCGTGAACCTAGATTAATGGGTTATTAAAGGCCCAGTGCATTCAAAAAACGTGATTTCCTGTGTTTAATATATATTTCCACACTATGAGGTTGGAATCATACTGTGAAATTGTGAAAAGGATGATAATGCTCTTTTAGTGTAAGAGTAGTTGCAAAGACCACCTGAAATTTCGGCCTGTTTAAGAAAGAGCGCTCCAAACATCTCTGCCAATAACAGCACATTTTCAGTTTTCCCCTCCACACTCAAAGCACTTCCAGACAGTCATAACAGAATTCTTGTTTGAGAAATGACTCTGCTAAGAAGCTATTTTAATTGAAAACAATCACAGTAAGGTACATACAGTTGAAGTCGGAAGTTTACATACACCTTAGCCAAATACATTTAAACTCAGTTTTTCACAATTCCTGACATTTAATCCTAGTAAAAATTTCAAACTTTGTCCCCATGTGCAGTTGCAAACCGTAGTCTGGCTTTTTTATAGCGGTTTTGGCGCAGTGGCTACTTCTTTGCTGAGCGGCCTTTCAGGTTATGTCGATATAGGACTCGTTTTACTGTGGATATAGATACTTTTGTACCTGTTTCCTCCAGTATCTTCACAAGGTCCTCTGCTTTTGTTCTGGGATATATTTGCACTTTTCGCACCAAAGTACGTTCATCTCTAGGAGACAAACCGACTTGCCAAAACTCTAGTTTGTTATTAAGACATTTGTGGAGTGGTTGAAAAACTAGTTTTAATAACTCCAGCCTAAGTATATGTAAACCTCTGACTTCAACTGTAAATTATTTGATTTGATTTGATATTGAGATAAAAACAGCTGCATTGGACCTTTATCAACAGCCCCTATGTTATCTCCAGCACAGGAGGTTGGTGGCACCTTAATTGGGGAGAACGGGCTCGTGGTAATGGGTGGAGTGGAATGATATCAAATACATTAAACACATGGTTTCCATGTGTTTGATGCCATTCCATTCGCTCCATTCCAGCCATTATTATGAGATGTCCTCCCCTCAGCAGCCTCTCCAAACATACTGTACACTGAGTATCACCTTCCTAACAGCTTCCTAATATTGAGTTACACCCCCCGCCTAAATTTGTCAGGGCATGGACTCTACAAGGTGTCGAAAGCGTTCCACAGGGATGCTGGCCCATGTTGACTCCAATGCTTCTCACAGTTGTGTCAAGTTGGCTGGATGTCCTTTGAGTGGTGGACCATTCTTGATATACACAGGAAACTGTTGAGCACAAAAAACCCAACAGCGTTGCAGTTCTTGACACAAACCGGTGCGCCCGGCACCTACCCCATCTAAAGGCACTTAAATATTTTGGCTTGCCCATTCACCCTCTGAAAGGCACACATACACAATCCATGTCTTAATTGTCTTTAGGCTTAAAAAACATTTTTAAACTGTCTCCTCCCATTCATCTACACTGAATGAAGTGACATCAATAATGGATCATATCTTTTACCTGGATTCACCTGGTCAGTCTATGTCATGGAAAGAGAAGGTGTTCTTAATGTTTTGTATATTCAGTGTATTTCTCTGAAACTCCCAAATTTTGCTCTTTCTAATGGGGGAATATTATTTACCACTGAAGACCAAACTAGAGCACGCTTTTTGAGGAGAAACGGACCCTTCTCAAATTTTCAAATATTCATTTTTCCAGAATGTATGTGTTTTTGTTGTCTAAGGTTTTCCTTGGTGGCAGGGAACAAAGCATTCTAGTGTGTAGTGGAGTTGATCGCAGACACAGTGTCTGATATGGGAGTTCCTGTCTCTGGACCAAAACCCACAGACCCACAGCAGAGAAGGACAAGGTCAACTACTGCCTTTCTGCTGCAGCTACTTTCTCTTGACATCAACACACAGGGGATTTACCTGACTATAAAAGTAAAATCGCTAAAGTTGTGTTTATTTATAGGTTAATACTTTTGCTTTCATTATGAAATGTTAAAATCGCAATGAAAAACAAACTCATCAAAATGTTTTTTGTTCTTCTTTTTTTTTATGTTGCATTACCAAGTTCTGCTAAGTTAGCAGTTTCAACGGACTTCAGCAAGCTACAGGTATATGCCCAGATCGCTTTTCTTGCAGTAAATATTTCATACTCCTCACATTTCTGTCTGTTTGTTCAACTCTTTCCTCACATCACTACTAATGAAGACATTCATCAGCTGTTGGAATTCCAGATGTGTTGCACGTGATAAGGGAGGCTCAGCAGTTGTGGGAGATAAAAGCAGAAACACTCACAAATGAAGACAGCACCAGTCTTATCAGACTGACACTAGGGCTTTGATGAGCTCTCCCTTTGAAATCCTCTTCACTCTCACTTTTACAAGCTCTGGGTTATATTGTTTTTCATCAGACATAATTTGAAGGAAACTCACAATCCTTTGTTCTTTTCCAAATGGCAAAAAAGTATAATGTAAGGTTGTCTTGACAGTACTTCATTTTCAATTTAAAATGTATGATCTACTGTGTGGTATAAAATTAACAGAATTTTTTATTTTGCAGCACATTACCTAATGAACTAAATAAGAATACTCAAGCATTTAGATGCCAATTAAAATGTAGTTAGTAAAGCAAAGAGAAACTAGATTGTTTTTATCTACCGCAGCACTGCAAAAAAAACCAAAAAACATGAAAATTACTGACATGAATACATACAGCACCAACAAATGGTGAAGGCTTGCAGCACATCTGCAAAACCAGCTGAAGTGAACACGGCCTGGATGGCTTCTATGGTTCTATCTGGCCTTTGCAGTGCAACAACCTCCAGACCCCTAGATGACATCTCTTTCGGTTACAGGGTCCATGCGTTGCGCTGGTATCTGAGGGAGGGGGTGCTAATGACCAGGATGGAATGATGTGAAATCTGACCCTTGACCTCAGACTAGCTGTCTGACATCATCAAGCTGTGACTATGTCTGAACTGCAGCTATTCGAAAAATGTAAGCGTCTCGTTCCATGTTACAACAGTAGCTTGTAATTATTGATAACGACGGAATTATATTAACATATGTAAAGATGAAGCACTGACATTCTTTGAAATATACATCTTTTTGTTTCAGTCTCAAGGCTGCATGTCTCATGCATTCCCCAAGCGACAACAAAAACACTACATTTTGGCTGCTGAGCAGAGGAAAAATCGCATTATAAACCATCACTAGGGCCATTGTGCCTTCTGCTTTTGGAATGCAGTGGATATAATCATATTTTTTTCATATCCACCTCATTAAACAGAATGTTACAAATTCTAAATCTATTTACCATGAGTATTATCAATATTTTATTGGATAAGTAAATATGACATGTTTGACTGACAAATACCTACTACTGTATTGTGAAAGTATTGTTTGATTTTTTGGCTGCATTAAATAAGCTCAGGGGTGGCATTCGGTCCACAGGGCACCCTGACTTAGACACATAAGACTTATTAGAGTACATCACTAACTCTTGAATCATAAGACAATCAGCAGCTTAACCCAGGACAGTTGATCCCTGCATACACCACCTTGTAGTTTGCATGATTTTTTATAAATCCTGTCCACGTAGGCAACAATCCCCCCTGTGAGCTCCCCTGCCTGTCTTTCTGTCTACACCACATCCTAGTGAGTAAGAGGTGCTTCAGACAGTACTTATCATGGCCCTGCCTGGTCCAGGGCCCGTATTCATAAAGTGTCTCAATGTAGGAGTGCTGATCTATGATCACGTCTCTGCTGTCCAGCTAATCTTACTCATTATGACCTAAAAGATGAAACTGGTCCTAGATCAATACTCCTATTTTGTGAATACGGGCCCTGGTCTCTCCCCTCTCTCTCCTGTCCTACCTCAGCAGGTCATTATCATCACTACAGACAGCCACAGCCAGGGCAACTTTACCACTCTGCCATGATTACCTCACACACAACAACAAGGGGATCCCTTCACTGCCTGCTATACTTGCCTTCAAGTAAACACAGTCCAGATTCTGGCCGCTCGCTCACTTCAAAGCTGGAGCATGCTGATAACAAAGCAGAGGCCTGGAGAGTCCTTTTCCACCCCTTCTCCCTCTCCACACTCCCTCCTGCAGTGAGGGTGGCTGGTGGCTAGGACAGACACACAGGGGGTGTGAGCAGAGAGAGAGGAGGGGAGGGGAGGTGTAAAGTGACTTTTGACAGCCACAGCACCTGCTGCTTCACCACCAGCAGCAGCAGAAAACCAAGCCAATTGTCTTGGCTGACCAGAGAAGATAGCCTAGACCTGGGATTAGTAAAATAACTCAGTAGAGAAGCATGGACGAGTGTGTGTGTGTGTGTGTGTGTGTGTGTGTGTGTGTGTGTGTGTGTGTGTGTGTGTGTGTGTGTGTGTGTGTGTGTGTGTGTGTGTGTGTGTGTGTGTGTGTGTGTGTGTGTGTGTGTGTGTGTGTGCATCCATTCGGCCTGCCCGGCCGCTCCCTCTGTCATCCTAGTGGAACATTCCTGTTATCTGTGGCAAGTAGCGCGACTGTTGTGGGATGATGATGTGTCTCTGCATTCTACAAGCCCTAGTGTAGCTATCATTTCCACTTCTGTACTCAGTGTAGAGTGACACAGTGGAAGAAAAATCACATCTAATTGATAAAGATCTCCAATGATCCCTGGTTACAGACAGGGAAATGAACAGGCTCAGTTAAGAGGTCTAAATGAGTATTAATCAGAAAGTCATTAACTTTATCTCCTAATACATTCCAAATGGCACTTGTTGTTGGCTTTAAAGCCGCGGCTTATCCTACATCAATCAGTGTCTTCCCCATATCCGTTATCAGCAGCTGTTTTCTCTGCAGCTCATGACACAATTTGATCAATTACCCTTCAGAGGAATGAGAGAGCAGTGGTGCAGAGACTGCAGACCAGACCAGGCCATCTCAAATCCTCAAAGGTTGTGGTAGCCCCAGGAATGCAGCAATGACATTATTTATGACAGTCGAGATTGTGACCACTAACTGAAAATGAAAATAATCTCTTGAAAGTTTCTTGGAAAAGGCCATTTTGATTTTGAAGTGGTGTTTATAAGTGTGTTGTAATTGCAACATATCCCCCTGTAGAACAGAAATATTTAACCCCTCTTTAGTTTGCTATCATAAAAATCAAAGACACTTCCACTTTTCTTGTGAAACAGGATATTAGCAATTGCAGTAAAAGCTCTGCTCTCTACTAATACACATATTATTCAGTCTAATTAACTTTCGATTTTAACATGTTTAGCCTGACTAATAACTTGTAACCCCATTGAAAATACATGCATAGCAAACTCAAATTAGTATGATATGTTACATTTGCTTTGGTTACGTAGGACAGAAGGTGCTAAGTAGTCGCAGTAGCTAAAAAGTAGTTAGTAGATGCTAATTAGCTAAAAAGTTAATGTTGTCCGCGATGAGAGTCAAAAACGCAACCTTTGGGTTGCTAGACATTTGCAGCTGTATAATGTGAACGTCTAGCAACCCAAAGGTTGCGTGTTCAAATCTCATCACGGACAACATTAGCATTGTAGATAATTAGTGACTACTTACTCCTTTTTAGCTACTTTGCAGCTACTTTACATGTTAGCCGACCCTTCCCCTAACCCTAACCCTTTAACCTAAATCCTAACTCCAACCTTAACCCTAACCCTTAGCCCAGCTAACACAATTGCATAGCGTACCATTAATAATTCAATGCACATGGTTTCCTCTCAGCTATACTGTGGTGCTTTCCAAAGCCATACTGCCATACAAGTGCTTTACATACACTATTTGATCAAATAATTATCTAATGTTGTCTTGTCCTCTGTTGTAGAAAGCTGTGCAGTCTTGAGTATAGACAGGTGGAACCAGCTCTTTTCTTCAAGTCATCTCATTGTAGCCTCCGGCTATCTAGTGTTAGCATTTTAGAATCAAAGCCTGTGGCGGAGAGAGAAAGGGTGGCTTATTTTCAAAATCCTTAAAGAATTTTCACCCAGTGTGACAAAGACAACAACAGGAAGTTATTTTGTAAACTGCCCCAAGGCAGGTGAAGAGTTCATATACATTACATGACCAAAAGTATGTGGAAACCTGCTCATCGAAACATCTCATTCCAAAATCATGGCCATTAATATGGAGTTGGTACCCCCTTTGCTGCTATAACAGCCTCCACTCTTATGGGAAGGCTTTCCATTAGATGTTGGAACATTGCTACAGGTACTTGCTTCCATTTAGCCAAAAGAGAAGGCCAGTCAAGTTCTTCCACACCGATCTCGACAAACCATTTCTGTATGGACCTTGCTTTGTGCATGGGAGCATTGTCATGCTGAAACAGGAATGGGCCTTCTACAAACTTTTGCCACAAAGTTGGAAACACAACATCATCTAGAATGTAATTGTATGCTGTAGCGTTAAGATTTGCCTTGACTGGAACTAAGGGGCCTAGCCAGAACCATGAAAAACAGCCCCAGACCATTATTCCTCCTTCACCAAACTTAACAGTTGGCACCATGCATTCGGGCAGTTAGTGTATGTATATTGTAATGTGCCCCATAACATGGATAGGCCCATATAACCCATATCTAGCTGCAGTACCCTGACTACCCCCCTGGCTATGTTCTGATTCGCTTATAGTGCCATTTATGATAATTATTAAGTATATTATCCCCTCATACCCTGTCCCCAGTCTTCCTACTTTATACAGAGGTTAGCACTTTATATTACAGCTCTACTATTACCATGTTATTACCACTTTATTCCCTGCTGTAATGTTAAGTGCTTCCTAGATGGGGAATGGAAGGAGAGACGGGAGGATGTCTAAACTGCCAGGTAGCTCCTCTTGAGAAGTGGTTTAAATCCAGAGGTGGTGACCTGAACCTGGGATTACCTGTCCTGGAGGAAGAATGGTGTTGGCCCCTGTCACCTCACCTGACGGCCCACAACTCAGATCCTCTTCAGTCAAAATGATCATGTCAAGGCTTTACACCGTTGATCACACACAAATGCCTGCAGGTGGTCAGCTTTTGAGGTCAGCTTTCGACTTGCTAGAGTAAAGTGTTCTTGTTCAGTTCTTCAGAATACATTCCCCCACATTTTGTTTACTGTAATGCTTTGATTACCTCTTTTGACAGTATAAAACAACATGAGTCCTGATTTATCATGATTCAATTATTTTCATATATTGTACCACAGGGTGATCTCAGAGCTTATTGTAAGCACAGGTGTGTGGTTTGAGGTAGACTACTGTAACTTTGTCATCATGAGTAGGAAATCTGTCCAAGTGCTTCATTCACTTAACTGTGTGACTACTGTAGTCATAATAGACTGACAGCCAGGAGAGGAGGAGAGGCAGGTAGCACCACCTCCAACCGGGAAGAAACGCCCTACATTCCAGGGCAGTGTGCTGTAAATCCGAGTAACACCCACAGCAAGTTAAAACACGCTGCTCACAGCACCATCACTGTTTTAATAAATCATTTTACAGCTAGTGGTGTTTGGGACTGGAGTCATTGCTTTAGGACACAATGGTGGGTTTGGTTTCCAATAACTTTTTGTAGCCCCGGTTGTACTGTAGCAGTGGCTGTACATGCTATTCATGACATCAGACATCAGGCTCTGCGTTTCACAGCGCGGTGTGGGTTTTGACTGACAGACGTTCTGAACTTGAGCACCTCGTGGGACAACACGTTTTTGGTTGTCTGAGTGAGGGAAAAGCAGTAAATTAATAGGACTCAATATATTATGAAAGATTAGACGTTGAGGATTATAATTGAAGTCATACAAGCAAGCCAAACACCTGTGAATTCATTTTGTTATGTTACAGCCTCATTCTAAAATTCCTCAGCAATCTACACACAATACCGCATAATGACAAAGCGAAAACAGGTTGTTAGAAATGTTTGCAAATGTATTAAAAATAAAAAAAACATAAATACCTTATTTACATAAGTATTCAGATCCGTTGCTATGAGACTCGAAGTTGAGCTCAGGTGCATCCTGTTTCCATTCATCATCCTTGAGATGTTTCTACAACTTGATTGGAGTCCACCTGTGGTAAATTCAATTGATTGGACATGATTTGGAAAGGAACACACCTGTCTATATAAGGTTCCACAGTTGACAGTGCATATCAGAGAAAAAAACAAGCCATGAGGTCGAAGGAATTGTCCGTAGAGCTCAGAGACAGGATTATGTCGAGGCACAGATCTGGGGAAGGGTACGAAAAAATTTCTGCAGCATTGAAGGTCCCCAAGCACACAGTGGCCTCCATCATTCTTAAGTGGAAGAAGTTTGGAACCACCAAGACTGTTCCTAGAGCTGGCCACCCCCGGCCAAACGAGGGGAGAAGGACCTTGGGGGAGAAGACCCTTGGTCAGGGAGGTGACCAAGAACCTGATGGTCACTCTGACAGAGCTCTAGTGTTCCTCAGTGGAGATGGGAGAACCTTCCAGAAGGACAACCATCTCTGCAGCACTCCACCAATCAGGTCTTTATGGTAGAGTGGCCAGACGGAAGCCACTCTTCAGTAAAAAGCAGTTTGCCAAAAGGCACTTAAAGGACTCTCAGACCATGAGAAACAAGATTCTCTGGTCTGATGAAACCAAGATTGAACTCTTTGGCCTGAATGACAAACATCACGTCTGGAGGAAACCTGGCACCATCCTTACGGTGAAGCATGGTGGTGGCAGCACCATGCTTTAGGGAAGTTTTTTAGCGGCAGGGACTGGGAGACTAGTCAGGATCGAGGGAAAGATGAACGGAGCAAAGTACAGAGAGATCCTTGATGAAAACCTGCTCCAGAGCGCTCAGGATCTCAAACTGGGGCGAAGGTTCACCTTCCAACAGGACAACAACCCTAAGCACACAGCCAAGGCAATGCAGGAATGGCTTCAGGACAAGTCTCTGAATGTCCATGGGAGAAACTCCCCAAATACAGGTGTGCCAAGCTTGTAGCGTCATACCCAAGAAGAATCAAGGCTGCAATCACTGCCAAAGGTGCTTCAACAAGTACTGAGTAAAGGGTCTGAATACTTACGTAAATGTGATATAAAAATAAATTAGCAAAAGTGTCAAAAAAATGTTTTTGCTCTGTTGTTTTGGTGTATTGTGTGTCCATTTTAGAATGAGGCTGTAACTTAACAAAATGTGGAAAAAGTCATGGGGTCTGAATACTTTCCGAAGGCACTGTACAGTGTCAACGTTTATAATCACTATGTTTGATGTACAGTTACAAGATGACATGACGTCATACCCTGGGTTATTCTGAACAGAATGAGCCTATGTTTGTCTACTGTGAAGAAAATGAGCCGCGGCACGCACCTGAATGCAGTCATGACTCCTTTCTATGCCCATCAAAATTACGATCTGTTTACCTGAATTGCATTGTGAAAGCCTAACACTGTAATATCATATTTTATAAATGAGCTAGTCATGTTGGCAATAGAACAAGCTTTCAAATGATGCCCACTTGACCCAGATTGCGATTTATAATGGACCATTTTTGGATTGCGTAAACAACAACAGTAATTATGTGGGTAAAACAAAACGTGAATTAAAAGTACGAATCTCGGAGCATCGTAGCACCATTAGATTAAATATTCGATTTACCCAGTTGCGGCCCACTTTTTGGAAGCAAACCACTCGATTTTGTCTCTACATTATATTGGCATTGAATATGTCACCCTCCCTAGGAGAGGGGGTGACCTCGACAATTTATTGTTGAAACGAGAAGCTGCCTGGATCTTTAATTTAAAGACCCTTGCTCCCTTCGGTCTCAACATAGACCTTGATCTGAAGCCATTCTTGTGATTATTGTGCTTTTGCTATTGTAAATGTTTGTAGGCTTATGTAGCCAAATTGTATCTATGATCATACTCTATCCATTTATGTTTTTTGTATGCTATTTTAACATATGAGAATTAACCAATGATTACAGACACCTGTGTGTATCTTTTGACACTATGTAAACAAGTCACCCCGCAGTGTTTGTCATTACACCCTGATGAAGACAGCTTGTCTGTTGAAACGTTGGACATGACATTTTTGCATCTGAGCTCCTAGAGTGTGTGGCTCTCCTTAATGTTTTATGGATTCAGTCATGTGTCACTGCAAACTCTTGTGTCCTCACCTTTGGTCTAATAATTTTCCCATAATCTCCAAACTGTTTCCTTTCATTTGCTGCCATGGTTATGCATATGCTTTTCATATTTTGTCTGTAAGAAAAATTTCAATTTAGCCCTATCCCTATATGTCAGATGGCTTGCTGTAGTTGGTGCAAAAAGTCAGGCACAGGACAGCAGAGATGAACGTAGTTTACTCAAAATATATAAAGTAGTCACAAACAACAAGCCCAGCAAATGGACTGACATATTCTTAGAACAATAACGCACACAAACATGGGGAAAACAGAGGGTTAAATAATGAACACGTAATTGAGCCTGGTGCCGAGAGTGCCCTGCCTGCTGCCTCGACTCCCAGAGGGACCTCTCCAGCACCGACCGGCAGTGTGCCCTCTGCAGCCACAGATGGTGCATGGACCGGTCCCTCCTCCGGTAGCCCTAAGTGCAACACCTCCCAGCTTCATGGGCGTCGGATGGGTGGTGCTGGGGGATGGAATCGACAGGTCCCAATCTGGACGTCCGCGGATAGCCAGCAGGTTATCCAGCCGGATGGACAGGTCCACCAGCTGGTCAAAGGTGAGAGTGGTGTCCCTGCAGGCTAACTCCCGACGGATGTCCTCTTGCAAACTACACCGGTAGTGATCGATCAGGGCCCTGTCGTTCCATCCCGCGCCGGCGGCCAGGGTCCGGAAGTCCAAGACGAACTCCTGTGCGCTCCTCGTCCCCTGCCTCAGGTGAAACAGAAATCCTCATAATGGTCCAACACCGCTTCTCCTTCCCCCCAGGGCTTTCCCTGAAAGGCAGGAGACGAGGGCGGACATGCTGGACATGCTGGACATGCTCCTCGACCTCCAACACTGGGTTGTCTATTCCCGCTGACTCCATTCTGAGGTGCGGGTTTCTGTCAGATGGCTTGGTGTAGTTGGTGCAAAAAGTTGGGCGCAGGACAGCAGAGATGAACGTAGTTTACTCAAAATATATAAAGTAGTCACAAACAACAAGCCCACCAAATGGACTGACATATTCAATTTGTGCACTATGCTTTCGGATAGGTGATTATGTTATTGTAAGTTCGATTCAATTACATAAAGAAAACATGAACAGTTCTTTGAATAGTGTAAAGAAAATAGTTTTCTTTCTGTTAGGTCATCATCTACATCTTCTATTACTGTATTAGCTCAAAAGTTTGGTTTCAAAATGGAGACTGGGAGGATACAGAGACATTACAGACAGCCCAGCTACACCAACAATGCCACAGCAAGCACACTAGATATCACCTGTCATTCAAATTCAAAAACACCTGCTTCCTCAAGGGTGCTCATCGCCAGCTGGCTGAGCTGAGGAGGTGAAGAAATATTTAGCTGACACAAACCAAAACTAACATTACACATTCCCACTGAAATGATGCGAAACACCTACTAGTATAAATGTTTATAGTATCTTACATACCTCTTAATATTTCCCCAATTTGAGAGTATCCCTTGCCAAGCTGTGCTCCTTTTTTCATGTTCAATGCAGCTGTTCTGTTCAAGGCTGTGTTGAGCTGTGGGCCAACTGAATATTAATCCCACACAATGATTTCCTCAACTTATATCCAATAATCATAGTAAGAATGTATCCAATTCCACCTTCTTCCAGGGTCAATTTCGATTTAATTAGCTCATCTTCTAGCGTTTCTCTCTGACATGCATTTCAATGACAGATTCGATTTTTTCCGTGTAATATTCACAGAGAGAGAGAAAGCACCATTAAGACAGATGACCGACATATGATTGGTCAGTCTGTGTCTTCCAGTTCCAGGGAATAATGGTTCACAATGCTAACCGGTTCTAACCAATTCTCTCTGTGTGTGGAAATGTTTTCCGGCCTGGATATTCCAAACATCCACAGCACTAGACAACTGATTCAAATTATCAAAGCTTGAATCAGCTGTGAAAAGCTAGGGCAAAAACCAAACGTGCACCCCTTGGGGAAAGGACCGAGAAAATCCTGGGGAAATCCTGGCCTAGTGGTTTATACTATATATGACAGAGAGGGTATTGTCGAGTAGAATATTTAATTGTATTTATTTTAGCATACTGAGACCAAGGTTTCTTTTACAGATCAGCCCTAAATTACAGAAAATACACACTTCAAAATATAAATACAAAATGCAAGCACATAGAAAAATACATTAATCAGTAATAAGGTCCTCAATCAGCTTTATGAATGGCCCTAGAGGCACCAGAACATTACATTTAAGAACATTTTGAAGATTGTTCCACAAATAAGGTGCAAGAAAACATTTTAGTCTTACTGAAACCCCAGCATCTTTATCTGAATCCTATTTGGCTTGACTTAAAGGATAATAGTGATAATTGATATCATAATCTGGCAATGTGCTGTCTTTATGTGTCACTTTATAATCTGAAAGTTAGCCAAATAATAGACACTTCTTGGCACCACATGACAGGCTGTCTACAAAAGAGATTGGATTCGACTATAACTTATTTTGGATGGTTGAGATACAGACCTGTACCGAAGCCTAATATAATGACATATGTTTCAAATACATATATGTAATATACTGAACAAAACAAAACAAAAATATATATACATATAAACGCAACATGTAAAGTATTTGTCCCATGTTTCATGAGCTGAAATAAAAGATGTTCCATGCGCACAAAAAGCTTATTTCTCTCAAATTGTGTGCACAAATTTGTTTGCATTGCTGTTAGTGAGCATTTCTCCTTGCTAAGAAAATCCATATACCTGACAGGTGTAGAATATAAAGAAGCCAATTAAACAGCATGTTCATTACACTGGTGCACCTTGTGCCGGGGACAATAAAATTCCACTCGAAAATGTGCAGTTTTGTCACACATTGATCATTGACTGGTCAATGATCCAAGACCAGCTCAGGTAATCCCTTCCATTGTGACATTGAGTCGTCATAATGCTGCATCAAATGTACATGATCCTAGGAGCATTGGCAAACACAATGTAAGTAACTTAATTTATGTGCCCCTAATTGCACAGAATACTTATGTTTATCCTACAGCTACCACTATTGTATGCAGTAATTATGAGCCTGTGAACCAGAATTACACTATTAGCACTGAGGCGGTGTGCCCTAGTAGGAAGACCACTTTGTGCACCTGACCCTGCACTATCAGCTCCAATATAAATAACATGAGTAAGTCTACTTCTGATAAGCTTCCCAGTAAAGCATTAAAAACAATCAAGCAACCCAGAAAAGTGCTAACAAATTGCCAATATTAACATATGCAGCCTGATAAACAAGGTCCATGAAGTCAATAACTTGATTGTAACAGATGGCATACACATTCTGACAATCTCTGAAACTCGCTTAGATAATACCTTTGATGATACAGCGGTAGCAATGCATAGTTATAACATCTACCGAAAATACAAAAATGCCAACGGGTCGGTGATGGCGGTCTATATTCAGAACCACATTCCTGTAAGGCTTAGAGACGATATAATGTTAAATACTGTTGAAGTAATCTGTCTACAAGTTCATCTGCCTCACCTAAAGCCCGATCTTGTGGGAAGCTGCTATAGACCACCAAGTGCTAACAGTCAGTATCTGGATAATGTGTGTGAAATGCTTGATAATGTATGTGATATCAACAGAGAAGTATATTTTCTGGGGGATTTAAATATTGACCGGCTATCATCAAGCTGCCCACTCAAGAAAAAACTTCAAACTGTTAGCAGTGCCTGCAACCTGGTGGCGGTTGTCAGTCAACCTACCAGGGTAGTTACAAACAGCACAGGAATTAAATCATCAACATATATTGATCATTTTTACTAAAGCTGCAGATATTTGCTTTAAAGCAGTATCCAAATCCATAGGATGTAGTGATCACAATAGCCATATCTATAATAGCCATATCTAGGAAAACCAAAGTTCCAAAGGCCGGTCCTAATATAGTGTATAAGAGGCCATACAAGAAGTTTTGTAGTGATTCATATTATGTTGATGATGTAAAGAATATTTGCTGGTCTGTGGTGTGTAATGAGGAGCAACCAGACGCTGCACTTGACACATTTATGAAATTGCTTATTCCAGTTACTAATATGCACGCACCCATTAAGAAAATGACTGTAAAAACAGTTAAATTCCCTTGGATTGGGCGGCAGGTAGCCTAGTGGTTAGAGTGTTGGACTTGTAACCGGAGTATTGCAAGTTCGAATCCCCGAGCTGACAAGGAAGAAATCTGTCGTTCTGCCCCTGAACAAGGCAGTTAACCCACTGTTCCCTGGGCGCCGAAGATGTGGATGTCAATTAAGGCAGCCCCCCGCACCTCTCTGATTCAGAGGGGTTGGGTTAAATGCGGAAGACACATTTCGGTTGAAGGCATTCGGTTGTACAACTGACTAATAATGGTGACTTTGGATTGATGAGGAATTGAAAACTTGTATGGTTGAGAGGGATGATGCAAAAGGGATGGCAAATAAGTCTGGCAGCACAACTGATTGGCAAATGTACTGCAAATTAAGAAATCATGTGACTAAATGAAAATAAACTATACTATGAAACAAAGATAAATTATATAAAGAATGATAGTAAAAAGCTTTGGGGCACCTTATATGACATTTGTGGGGAAAAAAGACAACTCAGCTCAATCATTCATTGAATCAGATGAATCATGACAAAGCCCACTCAACTAAGAGGTGAAACAAGTATTGTTGTCTATCAACAATGACAAGCCACCGGGATCTGACAATCTGGATGGAAAATGACTGAGAACAATAGCAGACGATATTGCCACTCCTATTTGCCACGTCTTCAATATTGCCCCCTTGATATGCAACTTTTCATAGAAGTCAGGAACCAAGGAACCAATCAGTTAGGAAAGCAAAGGCTAGCTTATTCAAACAGAAATTTGCATCCTGTAGCACTAATTCCAAAAGGTTTTGGGACACTGTAAAGTCCATGGAGAATAAGAGCACCTCCTCCCAGCTGCTCACTGCACTGAGGCTAGGAAACACTGTCACCAACGATAAATCTACGATAATCGAGAATTTCAATAAGCATTTTTCTACGGCTGGCCATGCTTTCCACCTGGCTACCCCTACCCGGATAACAGCTACCCCCTGCAGCAACTTGCCCAAGCCCCACCCCCCACTTCTCCTTCACCCAAATCCAGATAGCTGATGTTCTGAAAGAGCTGCAAAATCTGGACCCCTACAAATCAGCTGGGCTGGACCCTCTCTTTCTAAAACTATCCACCGAAATTGTTGTATTTACTAGCCTGTTCAACCTCTCTTTCGTATCGTCTGAGATCCCTAAAGATTGGATTCTTCAAAAGGGGAGACACTCTAGACCCAAACTGTTACAGACCTATATCCATCCTGCCCTGCCTTTCTAAAGTCTTCGAAAGCCAAGTTAACAAACAAACAGATCTCCATTGTGCCTATTGCATACAACTTTATGTAGGACTGAGACTGCAGTACCTATGGCTTCCACTAGATGTTTATTTACAAAGTCTGGGAATTCTAGGAGTGACCAGAACAGATAGGAACAGGAAATTGTCAGGCGACCACTTTTGTAAACAAGGTTTGACGCCATGCGAGATTGTGAACGTGCACCACTTTATTTTTCTTTCATATCGTTCACGTTATCGTCCGGTTGAAATATTACAGCAAATATACCGAAAAGGATACCTAAGGATACATTCAAAATGATGTTTGATTTGTTTGTAGAAAGTGTATAGGTATAATTTGAACGTGTTCTCTTCACGGTTCAATGGGCGACTCAACGGTGGATTTTATGATCATAACGCGCCAACCAAATGGAGATTCATGGATATAATAAATGACTTTTTCTAACAAAAGAAGCATGGATTGTCTTCGTTGGACACTTGGGAAGCCCTCAGCAGAAGTTCATCAAAGGTAAGCGATTTTATATTATTGATTTTATCCGTTTTGTGAGACCCGTGTTGGGTTATGGATTTATGCTAATGCGTAAATATGGTGCTACCCTCAAACAATTAAATGTTGTGCTTTCGCCGTAAAGCCTTTTTGAAATCTGACAATGCTGTGATATTGCCAAGAATCAGAGCTTTTGATGACTATGCAACACTTGTATATTGATGAATGTTTAATAATTCAACTTTTGGATTTTGAATTTGGCGCCTCACATTTCACCGGGTAGTGTTGGGAGTGGGACGCTAGTGCCCCACCACTCCGTCAGTAGTTAACAAACCTCCAAACAAGTTTCAATGCCATACAACACTCCTTCCGTGGCCTCCAACTGCTCTTAAATGCTAATAAAACTAAATGCATGCTCTTCAACCGATTGCTGCCGGAACCCGCCCGTCCGACTAGCATCACTACTCTGGATGGTTCTGACTTAGAATGTGTGGACAACTACAAATACCTAGGTGTCTGGTCAGACTGTAAACTCTCCTTCCAGACTCATTAAGTATCTCCAATCCAAAATTAAATCTAGAATCGGCTTCCTATTTCGCAACAAAGCCTCCTTCACTCATACTGCCAAACATACCCTCGTAAATCTGACTATCCTACCGATCCTTGACTTCGGTGATGTCATTTACAAAATAGCCTCCAACACTCTACTTAGCAAATTGGATGTAGTCTATCACAGTACCATCCGTTTTGTCATCAAAGCCCCATATGCTACCCACCACTGCGACCTGTATGCTCTTGTTGGCCTGCCCTCTCTACATATTCGTTGCCAAACCCACTGGCTCCAGGTCATCTATAAGTCTTTGCTAGGTAAAGCCCCACCTTATCTCAGCTCACTGGTCACCATAGCAACACCCACCCGTAGCACGTGCTCCCGCAGGTATATTTCACTGGTCATCCCCAAAGCCAACACCTCTTTTGCCCGCCTTTCCTTCCAGTTCCATGCTGTTAATGACTGGAACGAATTGCAAAAATCACTGAAGTTGGAGACTTATATCTCCATCACTAACTTTAAGCATCAGCAGTCAGAGCAGCTTACCAATCACTGCACCTGAACACAGCCCATCTGTAAATGGCCCACCCAACTACCTCATCCCCATATTGTTATTTTTTTGTTGTTGCTCTTTTGCACCCCAGTATCTCTACTTGCACATCATCATCTGCACGTCTATCACTCCAGTGTTAATGCTAAATTGTAATTATTTCGCCACTATGGCCTATTTATTGCCTTACCTTATGTAATCTTACTACATTTGCACACAATGTACATTTTTCTATTGTGTTATTGACTCTACATTTGTTTATCCCATGTGTAACTCTGTGTTGTTGTTTTTGTCGCACTGCTCCTGCTTTATCTTGGCAAGGTCGTAGTTGTAAATGAGAACTTGTTCTCAACTGGCCTACTTGGTTAAATAAAGGTGAAAAAAAAAAAAAAAAAAATGTAAGCCTACGAGAAAGTGTGTGCCTTTAGGCCTCAAGGGAAGCTAAAGTCATTCCGCTACCCAAGAATAGTAAAGCCCCCTTAAAACGTCCTCAGAGCATGCGCAGTCCAGCTGGCTGGTGTGTTTACGGACATATTCAATCAATCCCTATCTCAGTCTGCTGTGCCCACATGCTTCAAGATGGCCACCATTGTTCCTGTTCCCAAGAAAGCTAAGTGAACTGAACTAAATGACTATCGCCCCGTAGCTCTCACTGTCATCATGAAGTGCTTTGAGAGACTAGTCAAGGATCATATCACTTCCACCCTACCTGATACCCTAGACCCACTCAAATTTGCTTACCGCCCCAATAGGTCCACAGACGACGCAATCGCCATCACACTGCACACTGCCCTATCCCATCTGGACAAGAGGAATACCTATGTAAGAATGCTGTTCATTGACCAGAGCTCAGCATTTAACACCATAGTACCCTCCAAACTCGTCATTAAGCTCAAGACCCTGGGTCTCGACCCCGGTCTGTGCAACTGGGTCCGGGACTTTCTGATGGGCCGCCCCCAGGTGGTGAGGGTAGGAAACAACATCTCCACCCCTTATCCTCAACACTGGGGCCCCACAAGGGTGCGTTCTCAGCCCTCTCCTGTACTCCCTGTTCACCCATGACTGCATGGCCATGCACGCCTCCAACTGAATCATTAAGTTTGCAGACGACACTACAGTGGTAGGCTTGATTACCAACAATGACGAGACGGCCTACAGGGAGGAGGTGAAAATAACCTCTCACTCAAGGTCAACAAAACAAAGGAGATGATCGTGGACTTCCAGAAACAGAAGAGAGAACATCCCCCCATCCACATCGACAGGACAGTAGTGGAGAAGGTGGAAAGTTTTAAGTTCCTTGGCATACACATCAAGGACAAACTGAAATGGTCCACCCACACAGACAGCGTGGTGAAGAAGGTGCAACAGCGCCTCTTCAACCTCAGGAGGCGGAAGAAATGTGTCTTGTCACCTAAAACCCTGACAAACTTTTACAGATGCACAATTGAGAGCATCCTGTTGGGCTGTATCACCGCCTGGTACGACAAATGGTCCGCCCACAACCACAAGGCTCTCCAGAGGGTGGTGCGGTCTGCACAACGCATCACCGGGGGCAAACTACCTGCCCTCCAGGTCACCTACACCACCTGATGTCACAGGAAGGCCAAAAAGATCATCAAGGACAACAACCACACGAGCCACTGCCTGTTCACCCCGCTATCATCCAAAAGGCGAGGTCAGTACAGGTGCATCAAAGCTGGGACCGAGAGACTGAAAAACAGCTTCTATCTCAAGGTCATCAGACTGTTAAACAGCCATCACTAACATAGAGTGGCTGCTGCCAACATACAGCCTCAAATCTCTTGCCACTTTAATACATTTAATAAATGGATTTAACCTCTTAAGGATCCGCCCCTTTTTTTCAATTTTCGCTTGAAATGACATACTCAAATCTAACTGCCTGCAGCTCAGGCCCTGAAGCAAGGATATGCATATTCTTGGTATCATTTGTAGGGAAACACTTTGAACTTTGTGGAAATGTGAAGGGAATGTAGGAGAATATAACACAAAAGATCTGGTAGAAGATAATACAAAGTAAAAACCAATCGTTCTTTTGTATTTTTTTTGTACCATCATCTTTGAAATGCAAGAGAAAGGCCATAATGTACTATTCCAGCTAATACTAATACTAATAACTTTTTATGTTCAAAATTGTGCACTCTCCTCAAACAATAGAATGGTATTTCTTCACTGTAATAGCTACTGTAAATTGGACAATGCAGTTAGATTAACAAGAATTTAAGCTTTTTGCTAATATTAGATATGTCTATGTCCTGGGAAATGTTCTTGTTATTTACAACCTCATGCTAATTGTATTAGCCTACGTTAGCTCAACCGTCCGGTGGAAGGGACACCGATCCAGATTAATAAAGGTATCACTAGTCACTTTAAATAACGCGACTTAATAACTACATATCCTACATTACTCATCTCATATGTATATACTGTATTCTATACCATCTACTGCATCTTGCCTATGCCGCAAGGCCATCGCTCATCCATATATTTATATGTACATATTCTTTTTCATACCTTTACATTTGTGTGTATAAGGTAGTCGTTGTGAATTTGTTAGGTTACTTGTTAGATATTACTGCACTGTCAGAACTAGAAGCACAAGCATTTCGCTACACTCGCATTAACATCTGCTAACCATGTGTATGTGACCAATAACATTTGATTTGATTTGATTACTGGCTCAAATAGCCAACCAATCAGCCTGTTACCAACCCTTAGTATTCTGGAAAGAAATATGTTTGATCAGATACAATGCTATTTCACAGTAAACAACGCTTATAAGGAAGGACACTCAACAAGCACAGCACTTCCACTAATGATAAAGTTATTGTGGGGGCTGTCTTGTTAGACTTCAGTGCAGGTTTTGACATGATCAATCATAGTCTGCTGCTGGAAAAAACGTATATGTGTTATGGCTTTACACCCCCTGCTATAATGTGGATAAAGAGTTACTTGTCTAACAGAACACAGAGGGTGTTCTTTAGTGGAAGTCTCTCAAACATAATCCAGGTAGAATCAGGAATTCCCCAGGGTAGCTGTTTAGGCCCCGTGCTTTTTAAATTTTTACTAACGACATGCCACTTACTTTGAGTAAAGCCAGAGTGTCTATGTATGTGGAAGACTCAACAGTATACACGTCAGCTACTACTGCAACTGAAATAATGCAACACTTAACAAAGAGTTGCAGTTAGTTTCAGAGTGGGTGGCAAGGAATAAGTTAGCCCTAAATATTTCTAAAACTAAAAGCATTGTATTTGGGAAAAAACATTCACTAAACCTTAAACCCCAACTAAATATTGTAATAAATAATGTGGAAATTGAGCAGGTTGAGGTGACTAAACTGCTTGGAGTAACCCTGGATTGTAAACTGTAATGGTCAAAACATATTGATACAATAGTAGCTAATATGAGGAGAAGTATGTCCATAATAAAGCTCTACTCTGCCTTCTTAACAACACTATCAACAAGGCAGGTCCTACAGGCCCTAATTTTGTCACACCTTGACTACTGAGCCAAATTGCAGTTGGCTCAGAACATGGCAGCACGGCTGGCCCTTGGATGTACACAGAGAGCTAATAATATGCATGTCAATCTCTCCTGGCTCAAAGTGGAGGAGAGATTGACTTCATCACTACTTATATTTATGACAGGTATTGACATGTTGAATGCACCGAGCTGTCTGTCTAAACTACTGGCACTCAACTCGGACACCCATGCATACCCCACAAGACATGCCACAAGAGGTCTCTTCTTGGTCCCCATGTCCAGAACAGACTACGGGAGGCGCACAGTATTACATAGAGCCATGACTACATGGAACTCTATTCCACATCAAGTAACTGATGCAAGCAGTAAAATTAGACTTAAAAACAGATTTAAAAAAAACACCATACGGAACAGCAGGGACTGTGAAGCAACACAAACATAGGCACAGACACATGCATACACACACACACACAATAACATACGCACTATACACACACATACAGTTAGTATTGTAGATATGTGGTGTGGTGGAGTAGGGGCCTGAGGGCAAAGGATTTACTGCTGCTACTGGACAAGGCCCAAATCCCCGTCATTCGCATGAAGAGACCATGTCGATACAAGGGACGCAGATCCGGGTGCCTTGTGAGAATTTGAAGGCAAGTGGGTAAACCGCCTCTACCATCCGTCCTATTAGCCAACGTGCAATCATTGGAGAATAAACTGGATGAACTCTGTTTGAGACTATCCTACCAACAGGACATTCAAAACTGTAATATCTTTCACCAAGTCGTGGCTGAATGACAACATGGATAATATACATGCATCGGCAAGACAGAACAGCTACCTCCGGTAAGACGAGGGGTGGTGGTCTGTGTCTATTTGTTAATAACAGCTGGTTTGCAAAATCTAATATTAAAGAAGACTCAAGATTTTGCTTGCCTGAGGTAGAGTACCTCATGATAAGCTGTAGATGACACTATTTACCATGAGATTTTATCTAAACGTTTCTTGGCTGTCTATTTACCACCACAAACCGACGCTGGCACTAAGACCGCACTCAATGAACTGCTTAAGACCATACGCAAACGAGAAAATTCTCATCCAGGGGCTGTGGTCCTGGTAGCCGGGGACTTTAATGCAGGCAAACTTAAATCGGTTTTACCTAATTTCTACCAGCATGTAACATGTGCAAACAGAGCAGAAAAAAAACTCTAGACCACCTTTACTCGACACACAGAGACGCAGACAAAGCTCTCGATCGCCCTCCATTTCGTAAATCTGACCATAATTCTTGATTCCTACTTACAAGCAAAAACTAAAGCAGGAAGTACCAGTGACTTGCTCAATACGTGAGTGGTCAGATGAAGCGGATGCTAAGTTACATGACTGTTTCGCTAGCACAGACTGGAATATGTTTAGGGATTCATCCGATGACATTGAGAAATATACCACATCAGTCACCGGCTTCAACAATAAGTGCATCGATAATGTTGTCCCCAAAGTGACCATACGTACATATCCCAACCAGAAGCCATGGATTACAGGCAACATCAGCACTGTGCTAAAGGGTAGAGCTGCCACTATCAAGGAGAGCTTATAAGAAATCCCGCTATGCCATTCAACGAACCACCAAACAGGCAAAGCGTCAATACAGGACCGTCTCTGACGCTCGGCGGATGTGGCAGGGCTTGCAAACAATTACGGACTACAAAGGGAAGCCCAGCCGCGAGCTGCCCAGTGACGCGAGCCAACCAGATGAGCTAAATGATTTCAATGCGAGCTTCAAGGCAAGCAACACTGAAGCATGCATGGGAGCACTAGCTGTTACGGACGAATGTGTGATCATGCTCTCCATAGCCGATGTAAGTAAGACCTTTAAACAGGTCAACATTCACAAGGCTGCAGGGCCATATGGATTACCAAGACATGTACTCAGAGCATGCGCTGACAAACTAGCAAGTGTCTTCACTGACATTTTCAACCTGTCCCTGACCGAGTCTGTAATACCTACATGTTTCAAGCAGACCACCATAGTCCCTGTGCCCAAGAACGCCAAGGTAACCTGCCTAAATGAATACTGACCCGTAGCACTCACGTCTGTAGCCATGAAGTGCTTTGAAAGGCTGGTCATGGTTCACATCAACACCATCATCCCAGAAACGAATTCAACTACCGCTCCAGCAGATCCACAGATGACGCAATCTCTATTGCACTCCACACTGCCCTTTCCCACCTGGACAAAAGGAACACCTACATGAGAATGCTGTTCATTGACTACAGCTCAGTGTTCAACATCATAGTGCCCTCAAAGCTCATTATTAAGCTAAGGACCCTGGGACTAAACACCTCCTTCTGCAACTGGATCCTGGACTTCCTGACAGTCCACCCCCAGATGGTAAGGGTAGGCAACAACACATCTCCCACGCTGATCCTCAACATGGGGGACCATCAGGGGTGCGTGCTTAGTCCCCCTCCTTTACTCCCTGTTCACCCATGACAGCTTTGCCAAGCATGACCCCAGGTGAGAGCCCTCCCGGACATTAGCGTTATGAGAAACGCTATCTGAAGCAGTCAGAGGCGAAGGACGAGGGTTGCAGCTCAAAGATGAGGGAACACTGGGAGAGAAACGTCCGACAGGTTCCTGACCCTCCAGCAAAGTGTTCCAGAGGAGGTAAGCGCGGTTCTCGGGGAAGCCGGGGTGGCCTGGAGAGATGCACCGCTGACAGCAGTGTTACTGGGAGGCTAGGAGGTGACTGTCGTGGCCAGCTGACTCACAGATAATCTGTGGAATTGCTTCAGCAATGTATTCAAGGCACAGTCATAGCGTTCTGCCAAAGTCTGGAATCCATCCAGAAGACCTTGAAGTAACTCCTCATGTCCCCCAATGGTGGCTACTTGGGAGGAGATGTTGTTGCGGAGCTGGTCCGAGTCTGCTGTGTCAGTCATGGCCAGTTCGTACTATCAGACCTCAGGATAAGACCCAGATAAAGACAGTTCGAAGTAACAAAAGTTTATTACAAAAACAAGGGGCAGGCAAACGACAGGTCAAGGGCAGGCAGAGGTCAGTAATCCAGAGCAGAGTCCGAAAGGTACAGAACGGCAGGCTCAGGGTCAGGGCAGGCAGAGGTCAGTAATCCAGGGCAGTGTCACACGGTACAGAACGGCAGGCAGGCTCAGGGTCAGGGCAGGCAGAATGGTCAAAACTTTAATGGTCAAAAACTAGAAAACAAGGACTAGAGAGAAAACAGGAGTAGGGGAAAACCGCTGGTAGGCTTGACGAGACAAGACAAACTGGCAAAAGACAAATAGAGAACACAGGTATAAATACACAGGGGATAATGGGGCAGATGGAAGACACCTGGAGGGGGGTGGAGACAGCACAAAGACAGGTGAAACAGATCAGGGTGTGTCACGTATACTCCCTCTCCGGCCTCTAGGTCATCAGGCTGCTGATTATCCTGCATACCTGTCACCATCGTCCCTGTATCTGTCGCTCCCCTTGGTTCTTTCCTCTGGTGTTACTGACTCTGTTTCATGTCGGTGCGTTGTTTGTGTTTCGTGTATATTGTTTTGTTTATTTATTAAAACACTCACTCCCTGTACTTGCTTCCCAACTCTCAGCGCACTCGTTACAGAATAACCTCACCTAAGGGAAACATCAGGGAGTGTTTTTTTTTGTATGGAATGAGTAGGTGTGTCTAAACATTTGACTGGTACTATATGTGTAAATATATTTAGAATTCCCCTGCATACATGTACATACACTGAGTGCAAAAAAGGTTTGGAACACTTTCCTAATATTGAGTTGCACCCACCTTTTTCCCTCAGAACAGCCTCAATTCGTCGGGGCATGGACTCTACAAGGTGTCGAAAGCGTTCCACAGGGATGCTGGCCCATGTTGACTCCAATGCTTCCCACAGTTGTGTGAAGTTGGCTGGATGGGTGGTGGACCATTCTTGATACACACGGGAAGCTGTTGAGTGTGAAAAACCCAGCAGCGTTTCAGTTCTTAACACAAAGCTTTGTCTTGCCCATTCACTGTCTGAATGGTACACATACACAATCCATGTCTCAATTGTCTCAAGGA
Organism: Brachymystax lenok tsinlingensis; assembly: GCA_030435695.1. Lineage (NCBI taxonomy): Eukaryota > Metazoa > Chordata > Actinopteri > Salmoniformes > Salmonidae > Brachymystax > Brachymystax lenok. The sequence goes on from CM059801.1 coordinate 13,261,519, forward strand.
TTAAAAATCCTTCCTTAACCTGTCCCCTCCCCTTCATCTACAGGTGTTATCAATAAGCGATCATAGCTTTCACCTGGATTCACCTGGTCAGTCTACAGTATGTCATGGAAAGACCAGTTGTTCCTAATATTATAATACTTGAGTTTTCCGTATGGGGAAGTTATGAAAATATATTTAGCATGTTTTTAACTCCACCAAACAGTGCTCAAACCCAGTCAAAACAACAACAACTAGTCAGTAAGGTAAGAGAGGAGAGCTCCCCAGGGAGTAAGTGGGGGTGTGTGGGATGTACCTGGATAGATAAGGTATTATTGCCACCACCTGGAGCTGTGCTGTAGTACACTTTTCAGGAGGAGAATATGTGTTGAAGGACTTTCTGAATGAGAAAAGAGAACTCCATCATGGTTCTTATTTTAGGGACCTTTGTTGTTTACACTCTATTAGATGGTTGTATGGGAAAATGTGGGATATTTCTCAGAGGTCACCCTATATGTATTACTTATTACTAACAGTAATACTGGAAAACGCTGTCTCACAAAGTACACACTAAAAGTTCAAAATAGCGGACTCTAACATATGTGCCTGTGTAAAAATCCCTCCGAGAACATTGACTTATTGTCTGGGTTTTCCTTTTACTCAGGCCTACAGGATATTGGTCATGGCAGCCTAGCCTACTCATGCTATGTGTAATGGATTGACTAAGGAGTGTTTCCTATGTTACTGTGAGTCAAGCAGGTGTAACACTGAGTGGGATGTTACACAGAGGGGGTGCGGAGTGGGGAGGCTGGGAGAGTCCTAAATGGGGGGTATGCTACAGTAGATGCCAGTGATTCACTTGGTTGTTAGTAACACATCTCTAGGGAGGACTAAGCCCCTAAGTTAGTCAACATGGTTGGGTTGTCAAGTCAGATGAAGACAAAGATCAATGGTCAATTGAAACAATGGCATAGGAGGCATTGAATACATGAGGCAGGAGCATGAATCGTAACAAGTGCCTTTGTTTGAATAAAATTCCACATCAGGGACTCACACGGCCTGACAGGAAGCTGTAGCAAGCCAGGAACCAGGAAAGACACTGCCCTATGCTCTTCCTCTGCTACCACTTCAAAAATACATCAGCCTTGCCTTGCCCACCAGCCAGCAGCTCTTTCAAAAGTACTCTATTCTGCACAAGATCCTGTTTTCACTCTCTGTCACTGGCTGTTCCATGTAGGTTGGTTTGCGCAACTCTGAAAGACTGGTGTGGAACATTATGGAATGGCTTGAAGTATATCATTACAAATATGACTACTACACGATAATATCTATAACTAATGACATGGTTTAATTTGTTTGTGTTCATGTTTCTTGTTATGTTTTCATAGTTAGCAACAACATGAGGTTTTATTGTTCTTTTCTGAGTGTAAAGTAATAATCATGTTGTTCACAGTTTATCAACCCAGGTTTCATCTCCTACCAGTAACATCAAACTTCAATATCTGCAGTATGTACACATGCTGTATCAAAGTCAAGTGTCATCAAGTCACTTGACTCAACGATCAGTATCTTTCCACTGTAATTGGAATCAGTGATAGCTACCTGGCCATGACTCAGGTAAGGGCATCTTGTGATACCACTGCAAGGCCTGTAGGGATAACCCAAGGTAATATAGTACCTGCAATAACTGTGTAGTATAGAAATACAGTTTTGTAGAGAATACCCATTTATTAGACAAATAGAATAGTCTGAAAAGTGCCAGCCCCATTCATCTTGGACTTCAGGCAGGCTCAATCAAACACTCAAAGTAATGAGAGACAACAAATACTATTTGAACACAGGTCTACCAAGATTTTTTTACTCATTTTGTACATATGCTGCTACTGTCTCTTATGACCGAAAGTAACTTCTAGACATCAGGACTGTGATTACTCACCATGGACTAGCAGAATTATTTTTCTTCTTTCATGACTCTGACGATGCCGAGGCGGAGGATATACGGCTCCCTCGGGAACAGTCCCTGACCCCCGTGATCTGCATGAAGAGGAGGCGGAGAAAGAGAGGCCGGAGGGCGGGCTGCCTTCTGAGAATTCGAAGGCGATCGAATAAACCCCCACTTCCCTCAATTCTGCTAGCAAACATGCAATCTTTGGACAATAAAATCGACGAGTTACGGGGAAGATTAAACTACCAATGGGACATTAAAAACTGTAACATCTTATGCTTCAGAGTCGTGCCTGAACAACGACAATATCAACATACAGCTGGCTGGATATACGATGCACCGGAAGAATAGAACAGTGGCGTTTGGTAAGACAAGGGGCGGCAGACTATGTATTTTTGTAAATAACAGCTGGTGCACTATATCTAAGGAAGTTTCGAGCTATTGCTCGCCTGAGGTTGAGTATATCATGATAAGCTGTAGACCACACTACCTACCGAGAGAGTTCTCATCTGTATTCTTCGAAGCTGTTTACATGCTGTACCACCTCAGTCAGAGGTTGGCACTAAGATATCATTGAATGAGTTGTATTCCGCCATAAGCAAACAAGAAAACGCACACCCAGAGGTGGCGCTCCTAGTAGCCGGGGACATTAATGCAGGGAAACTTAAATATTTGACAAAATTTCTATCAGCATGTTAGATGTGCAACCAGAGGTAAAATAACTCTGGACCACCTATACTCCACACACAGAGATGCATACAAAGCTCTCTCTCACCCTTCATTTGGCAAATCTGACCATAATTCCATCCTCCTGATTCCTGCTTACAAGCAAAAATTAAAGCAGGAAGCACCAGTGACTAGATCAATAAAAAAAATTGTCCGATGAAGCAGATGATAAGCTGCAGAACTATTTTGCTAGCACAGACTGGAATATGTTCTGGGATTCCTCCAATGGCATTGAGGAGTACCCCACATCTGTCATTGGCTTCATCAATGAGTTCATCGATGACATCGTCCCCACAGTGACCGTACGTACATACCCCAACCAGAAGCCATGGATTATAGGCAGCATCCGATCTCCCGCTTTCAAGGAGCAGGAATCTAACCCGGAAGCTAATAAGAAATCTCGCTATGCCCTCCGACGAACCATCGCCAGGGAAAGCGTCAATACATGACTAAGATAGAGTCGTACTACACCGGCTCTGACGCTCCTTGGATGTGGCAGGGCTTGCAAACCATTACAGCCTACAAAGGGAAGCACAGCCGAGAGCTGCCCAGTGACACAAGCCTACCAGACGAGTTAAACTACTTCTATGCTCGCTTTGAGGCTAATAACGCTGAAACATGCATGAGAGCACCAGCTGCACCAGAAGAATGTGTGATCACTCTCTCCGCAGCCAATGTGAGTAAGACCTATAGACAGGTCAACATTCACAAGGCCGCAGGGCCAGACGGATTACCAGGACATGTACTGCGAGCATGCACTGACCAACTAGCAAGTGTCTTCACTGCCATTTTTAACCTTTCCCTGTCCGAGTCTGTATTACCAACATGTTTCAAGCAGACCACCATAGTGCCTGTGCCCAAGAACACTAAGGTAACCTGCCTAAATGACTACCGACCCGTAGCACTCACGTCTGTAGCCCTGAAGTGCTTTTAAAGGCTGGGCATGGCTCACATCAACACATCATCCCAGAAACCCTAGACCCACTCCAATTTGCATTCTGCCCCAACAGATCCACAGATTATGCAATCTCAATTGCACTCCACACTGCCCTTTCCCACCTGGACAAAAGGAACACCTATGTGAGAATGCTATTCATTTACTACAGCTCAGCGTTCAACACCATAGTGCCCTCAGAGCTCATCAATAAGCTAAGGACCATGGGACTAAACACCTCCCTCTGCAACTGGATCCTGGACTTCCTGACGGGCCACCCCCAGGTGGTAAGGGTAGGTAACAACACATCCGCCATGCTGATCCTCAACACAGGGGCCCCTCAGGGGTGCGTGCTCAGTCCCCTCCTGTACTCCCTGTTCACTCATGACTGCACAGCCAGGCACGACTCCAACACCATCATTCAATTTGTCGATGAGACAACAGTGGTAGGCCTGATCACCGACAACAACAAGACAGCCTATAGGCAGGAGGTCAGAGACCTGGTCGTGTGGTGCCAGGACAACAACCTCTCCCTCAACGTGATCAAGACAAAGTACATGATTTTGGACTACAGGAAAAAGAGGACCGAGCACGCCCCCATTCTCATCAACAGGGCTGCAGTGGAGCAGGTAGAGAGCTTCAAGTTCCTTGGTGTCCACAAACTAACATGGTCCAAGCACACCAAGACACTCATAAAGCGGGCACGAGAAAACCTATTCATTTTCAGGAGACTGAAAAGATTTGGCATATGTCCTCAGATCCTCAAAAGGTTCTACTGACTGGTTGCATCACTGCCTGGTATGGCAATTGCTCGGCCTCCGACCGCAAGGCACTAGAGAGAGTAATGCGAACGGCCCAGTACATCACTGGGGCCAAGCTTCCTGCCATCCAGGACCTCTATACCAGGCGGTGTCAGAGGAAGGCCCTAAACATTGTCAAAGACTCCATCCACCTTAGTCATAGACTGTTCTCTCTGCTACCGCACGGAAAGCGGTACCGGAGCGCCAAGTCTAGGTCCAAGAGGCTTCTCAACAGCTTCTACCCCCAAGCCATAAGACTTCTGAACATATAGTCAAATGGCTACCCAGACTATTTGCATTGCCCCCTCCCCTCCCTCCCTCTCCACACTACTGCCACTCTCTGTTGTAATCTATGCATAATCTCTTTGATAACTCTACTTACATGTACATACAACCTCAATTAACCAGTTCCCCCACACATTGACTCTGTACCGGCACCCCCCTGTATATATTGTTATTTTTTACTTTTGCTCTTTAATTACTTGTTACTTGTATCTTTTATTCTTATTTTTGAAACCGCATTGTTGGTTAGGGGCTCGTAAGTAAGCATTTCACTGTAAGGTCTACAGCTGTTGTATTCGGCACATGTGACTAATACAATTTGGTTTGATTTGATTTGATATACCATTTTATGAAAAAGTTGAATAATTTGTTCACTCTCAGATATCAACAAGAATTTACATGTTATGTATTGGGTTTCTATATGATAGTGTTAATACGCCCACTTATCCTCCTCATGTTACACGCCACCCATCCTCCCCGACCAACCTCCCTACTTTCATTTTTGGCTTAAGTAACCTACTGTCCTATGTAACCATACCAAATGTAACATATCATGTAACATATCATATCATATCATAATTTGAGGGGCACAAATGTACGTTTAATATGTTACGTCTGGTCTATATGGCCAGGCTGCAATGTAGCATTGGGGGAAAGTCCCCAGTATGATACAGTATATCTTGAGTGAATGCAGTAACCCTCTCTCTTGGGCTGAGCCCTATGAGCTGGTTTTCTGCTCTACTTTGAGCTGGGAGGACGGACTTCCAGCTGGAAATGTTCTATTGGGCTTTGGTCCAATTTCCTATAATCTTTGCTTATTAAAAACAGCCCATCCTCAGTCATTCACATGCATTGCACAACTCACCACAAGGCCTTATATAAGGGAGACTATAATAGCTGGTACAAACAAAAATAATCATCCTTATTATGGTCCTGATACAATCTTAACATTTTCTAATGACAGTAGTTTAGCATTAGAAGCATTGGGATAAGTACATTGCCTTCAGAAAGTATTCAGACCCCTTTACTTTTCTCACATTTTCTTACATTTCGGCCTTATTCTAAAATGGATAAAATAAAACCTTAGCAATCTACCCACAATAGCCCATAATGACAAAGCGAAAACAGGTTTTTTGAAATGTTTGCAAATTTTTTAAGATTTAAAAACAGAACTACCTTATTTACATAAGTATTCAGACCCTTTGCTATGAGAGGCACAGATCTGGGGAAGGGTACCAAAACATTTCTGCAGCATTGAAGGTCCCCAAGAACACAGTGTCCTCCATCATTCTTAAATGGAAGAAGTTTGGAACCACCAAGCCTTTTCCTACAGCTGGCTGCCCGGCCAAACTGAGCAATCAGGGGAGAAGGGTCTTGGTCAGGGAGGTGACCAAGAACCCAATGGTCACTCTGACAGCGCTATAGAGTGCCTCTGTGGAACCTTCCAGAAGGAAAACCATCTCTCCAGCACTCCACCAATCAGGCTTTTATTTTCACACCCTGATCTGTTTCACCTGTCTTTGTGTTTGCCTCCACCCCCCTCCAGGTGTCGCCCATCTTCCCCATTATCCCCAGTGTGTTTATACCTGCATTCTCTGGCAGTTCTTTTTGTTTGTCAAGCCTACCAGCCATTTTCCCTTGCTCCTGTCTTTTTCTAGTTCCTGTTTTCTAGTTTTCCCGGGTTTGACCATTCTGCCTGCCCTGAGCCTGCCTGCCGTTCTGTACCTTGTCATCCCACCATGGATTATTGACCTCTGCCTGCCCTGACCCCAAGACTACCTGCCGTTCTGTACCTTATGGACTCTGAACTGCATTACTGACCTCGGCCTGCCCTTGATCTGTTGTTTTGCCTGCCCCCTATTGTAAGTAATAAACTTTTGTTACTTCGACACTGTCTGCATCTGGGTCTTCTCCTGAAACGTGATACTTTACGGTAGAGTGACCAGATGGAAGCCACTCCTCAGCAAAGGGCACATGGCAGCCCACTTGGAGTTTGCCAAAGGCACTTAAAGACTCTCAGAGCATGAGAAACAAGATTCTCTTGGGTGATGAAACCAAGATTGAACACCTTGGCCTGAATGCCAAGTGTCACATCTGGAGGAAACCTGGCACCATCCCTACGGTGAAGCATGGTGGTAGCAGTATCAAGCTCTGAGGATGTTTTTCAGCGGCAGGGACTGGGAGACTAGTCAGAATCGAGGCAAATATGAACGGAACAAAGTAAAGAGAGATCCTTGATGAAAACCTGCTCCAGAGCACTCGGAACCTCAGAATGGGGCGAAGGTTCACCTTCCAACAGGACAACGCCCCCAAGCACACAGCCAAGACAACGCGGGAGTGGCTTCGGGAAAAGTGTCTGAATGGCCTTGAGTGGCCCAGCCAGAGCCCGGACTTAAACCCGATCGAACATCTCTGGAGAGACCTGAAAATAGCTGTGCAGCAACGCTCCCCATTCAACCTGACAGAGCTTGAGAGGATTTGCAGAGAAGAATGGGAGAAACTCCACAAATAAAGGTGTGCCAAGTTTGTAGCGTCATACCCAAGTAGACTCGGTGCTGTAATCGCTGCCAAAGGTGCTTCAACAAAGTACTGAGTAAAGGGTCTGAATACTTATGTAAATGTGATATTTCATTTATTTTCTGAAAACATGTTTTTGCTTTGTCATTATGGTGTATTGTGTGCAGGTGATGAGGGGATTTTTTTTGTTTTTTTGAATTTAGGCTGTAACATAACAAAATGTGTAAAAGGTCAAAGGGTCTGAATACTTTCCGTAGGCACTGTATGTGTTGTAAAAAGTATCAGTAAGGTAGCAGTGGTTGTTCAGTGGTAGCCAAGTTGTAATGATGTAAGTAATAATCATAATGTAAATATTTAATGTAGTAGTTGTAGGCTTTCAGGATACCCAGCCAAGGAATTGGATATTGACAAACCATCATGTTGTTTACCATGTTACTGTACTTTCCATTTACATGCTGGGTGTATAATATTGCAATCGATAAGATACAGTGCCTTCAGAAATTATACACACCCATTGACTTTCTCCACATATTGTTGTGTTACAACCTGCATTCAAAATTGATTAAATATATGTTTTCTCTCACCCATCTACACACAATACCCCATAATGTCAGTGAGAACATGTTTTTAGAAATGTTAGCAAATTTATTGAAAATGAAATACAGAAATATTTCATTTATAGTGCCTTCAAAAAGTTTCACACCCCTTGACTTTTTACACATGTTATTGTTGTATCTTCATTAGATACTGTAAGTATTCAACCCCCTGAGCCAATACATGTTAGAATCACCTTTGGCAGCGATTACAGCTGTGAGTCGTTCTTGGTAAGTCTCTAAAGCCTTGTTCACATTGACAGTTTGAAATGACTCAAATCCAATTTATTTGCATATCTGATTAGAATCTGATATTTTCCTGCAGTCTGAACAGCCAAAAAGCACATGGAATCGGATATTTCAAGCCACATTTCACAACCTTTATAGGTGGTTTGAGGTCAGATACAAATCTGATTCTTGGCCATGTGACGTGTGTCTGAACAGTCAAATTCTGATTTACCTGCCCTGAAGTGGTTTTTATACTGTTATTTGGCATATATTGTTTCTTGCTAGCTACTCTGTTGACAGTTTGACAAGAACATGTGGTAGCTAACTAGATTGTCAATTGTTTACAAACACATTAGTGAATGTACTAGAAAGCTAAACAGCTACCTAGCTAGCTAGTTGACTGCTGTGGCTAGCCAAAAAGGACTCATTTTGAAAGTGGGATCATCTTATCCTTTGAGGCTTTAAAAGTGTTCTTCCACTACGATTTTGAACATTCAAAGCAACTGGAAAACGTCCAAGGCCGCCATTGTTGTCACCTTAGCTTGCTACATAAATTCTGAGTGATAGGAACCACGAGCACCACCACCAATCAGCCTACACCACTGTTGTCTGAATACACACAATTTCGATTTCGTCATTTGCAACTTGCTGTTTAGACAAGTCAGTATTTCAAAACAGATTTGAAAAACAAAAATGATTTGAACATTAAGGTCTGCAGTATGAACAAGGCTTAAGAGCTTCCCACACCTGGAATGTGCAATGTTTGCCCATTATCCTATTCAAAATTCTTCAAGCTCTGTCAAATTGGTTGTTGATCATTTTCATGTCTTGCCATAGATTTTCTAGAAGATGTAAGTCAACTGTAACTCGGCCACTCAGGAACATTCACTGTCTTCTTGGTAAGCAACTCCAGTGTAGATTTGGCCTGTTTTAGGTTATTGTCCTGCTGAAAGATGAATTCATCTCCCAGTGTCTAGTGGAAAGTAGACTGAACCAGGTTTCCCACCAGGACTTTGCCTGTGCTTAGCTCCATTCCGTTTCTTTTTTATCCTAAAGACCTCCTCAGTCCTTAACAAGCATACCCATAACATGATGCAGCCACCACTATGCTTGAATATATGGAGAGTGGTACTCAGTAATGGGTTGTATTGGATTTGCCCCAAACATAACACTTTGTATTCAGGACAAAAAGTTCATTTCTTTGCCATATTTTTTGCAGTATTACTTTAGTGGTTTGTAGCAAACAGGATGCATGTTTTGGAATATTTCTATTCCTTCTTTTCACTCTGTCAATTAGGTTAGTACTGTAGAGTAATTACAATATTGTTGATCCATCCTCAGTTTTCTCCTATCATGGCCATTAAACTCTGTAACTGTTTTAAAGTCACAATTGGCCTCATGGTGACATCCCTGAGCAGTTTCCTTCCTCTCCGGCAACTGAGTATCTTGGTAGTGACTGGTTGTACTTATCCAAAGTGTAATTAATAACTTCACCATGCTCAAAGGGATATTCAATGTCTGCTTTTTTTATTTTTACCCATCTACCTTTGCAAAAAACCTCCTTGGTCTTTGTGGTAGAATCTGTGTTTGTATGTGTAGGGTACAGAGATTAAGTAGTTGTTCAAAAAATCATGTTAAACACTATTTTACACAGAGTGAGTCAATGCAATTTATGTGACTTGTTAAGCAAATCTTTATTCTTGAACTTTTTTAGGCGTTCCTTAACAAAGGGGTTGAACACTTAGACTCACAACATTTCAGCTTTTCATTTTGTATTATTTGTAAACATTTCTAAAAGCATAATTCCACTTTGATATTATGGGGTATTGTGTGTAGGCTAGTCACAGAAAATGTCAATTTAATCAATTTCAAATGCAGGCTGTAAAACAACAAAATGTGGAACAGGTCAAGGGGTGTGGCCCAGAAGGCACTGCATTTGAACTGAAGTCCATATTCGGCAGTATTATATGGGTACATTTTTTTATCATATTGTTACTCAATCCAAGTTGTTAAAATGGGTTTTCTGATGGGTTAGGATCAGTCTCATTGCTCCATGAGAAACAAGCACCACCAAAGATGCCTAGTGTATTCATTCTTAGGGATATGGGCATTGATTTAGTAAATGGATCAGAGCACAGTCAGACCCATTCATTATAGCTGTGTTTGGGAATAATTTGGCTTTGAGAAAAATCTTTTCAATAGTTTGTGTTTATTTCTGTTAGCCATAAACATTGAATTCTTTTATAATTAAGACCCACAAATTACACTGAAAATGAAACACATTAAATTAAATAAAATTAATCAAACGGTTGATTGAACTCAGACGACTTTTGGCCAAATATTAATCACATAATCTCGGTAGGAACTTCTCACCATCCAGAGAGCAGGCAGCCAGGCAGGCCAGTTAGATAACGGGATTACTGTAATTACTGATTGGGAAGCTAAATTCCCTTCATGCACCTCTCTGGCTGCTCAGTCATAAGGGGAAAACCCTTCTCAAAGTTCCATTAGACTCTGCTCCATGGAAGTGTTCACCTATTTGTTCTCTTCTCTGAAATTCTCCCAAGTACTGGATCCAAAACCATGTTGCTATTCAACAGATGGGTACAAGGCCATGGAGGTGTGATGTGTGACGTAACTGAAATATGTTCTATAGCTCTGTTCAGAGTAAGTCATATTACTGTGTATGTATTGTATACCGATTCAATACATGGAAATGATTATTCCAACTAATTTATGGAGCTCCTAAATGTAGACTGTAGGATGGGTGGCATGTAGGCACTAGGCAATGAGTCTAGTGTGATTCATCGTGTGGATAGAGGTTATAGGGGTCTGCTTCTTTAAATAGTCAACATGAGCATTTTTTACATTATAAAAAAAAGAAAAATCTCCCATGAATAATGATTGGTTGGTTAGAGACTAATAAAAAGTATATTAAATGGAAATAGAAAACTGCAGCAGAGAAAGGGTCAGTTCAAGGCTTGAACGGATGGAGCTGGTCAGAGGGTGGTAGATGATGGTGAACTGTTGTTTTACAGGGTCAGCCATAGTAGTACATTGCCCCTGGAGCTAAGGGCACATTGGCAGACGTATTCGAACCAGCGACCTTTCGGTTAGACCCAGCGCTCTTACTGCTAGTGTGTGTGTGTGTGTGTGTGTGTGTGTGTGTGTGTGTGTGTGTGTGTGTGTGTGTGTGTGTGTGTGTGTGTGTGTGTGTGTGTGTGTGTGTGTGTGTGTGTGTGTGTGTGTGTGTGTGTGAATAATATGTGGATGTGTGTAATCTGTGTATGTAACAAAAACTGAGTTAGCGTTTTCTCTAACAAGATCCTGTGGTCCCCACAGCCGTCAGTGAGATCCACACTGGGCCCGTTTGCAGTAATCAGCCAGACTGTCTTGCTCTAATTGTTTCCAGATTTGTGTAAGAGGTCAGGGTCCCGGAGTGCTGATCCTTGCCAAGTTTCTAAACAGAGCAGTGTTTCCAGATGGCCACTGGCTCCAGACTGGCTAGCAGGTTGATTGGGACCAGAATAATAACAGGTGGAGAACAGTCAATGAATTCCTTGACACTGTTTACCTCCTCATGCACACACATACACACACTAAGCAAGCGTACTTATTCACACTCTCTCTCCAACCAACACACACTTTTGACACACTTAATGAACACTGACGCCTTCTCTCCCTCCGTTTATTTCCTTCTTCTCAGAGACAACCAGAGCTAACACTAACACTGGTAGGATTTACAGTGAACTTTAAATTGAGGAATGAAGAGCAGCTCAGAGGAGATTTTGTCCAACCGGCTTTTAAAACATGAAAGCATAGATCAGACATTTAACGCATATCCTTTTAAAACCAATTCAGCTAATTCTGATTGAAGAGTTTTCACTCTAAACACAGTATATATTAGTGTATCAATATATATTTCCATGATGAAGTTGCAACCAACCTACTATCAACCAATGGATTATACCTTTAACTCGTGATTTTAAAATACTTCCAATAATTGAATCATGCATAAGGACCAAATGAGAATCCCAACTGAGTTAAACTAATCACATTTTAATTAACTGTTTTATCATTTAAGTTATCAACTAAATATAATTGTATATTTCATATCAGAAAGCCAGATACAGAAACACCTTCTACAGTTTTTGGGTACCTAATCTACGTTTCAGCACTACTTTGCTATTCTTCTGATAAAATTATTATGGACTTCATCTTGGACATCAGCTTGCTCAATCAAATCTCAAAACATATTTACTTATCCATGTTTTAGAGTTATTATACGATTTGAATCCAGAGGATATGTGGACAGATTTTTTGAAATACATGATTAGAATATATTCAGTGGACTACATTCAACCTCTATTAATATTTCAAGTTGTCAAGTTAAAATATTTGCTGCTGAGAATTTTTTTTCATAGATGTGAGTCTACTGTTGCAATCCTGGATAGAATTTACCATGACACACACACATAAGTTTACAGTTAAGACTTTAGCAGCAGCAAGCCCTCTGAAGACATTCCCAGCAACACAATCACATCATTAGCTTGCAGTCTGCTTTCTAAAATGCTTAGCTCTCATATTTTTGCTTACAGAACTGAGTCCTCCCAGTGTCTTTGTAATGGCTTGAGACTAGAGTGAGGAGAGAGAGCTTGGTGAGTTAGGAGCCGGTGGGGCTTTCATCGGTTGTGCTCTGCTACACTTGCTCGGGCCAAGGCTGGCCCCTGTTTTTCGGTAAGCGTACTCCACTCCAGATGTGCGGCGGCTCCAGAGTGGCTGCCATGTACAGTAAATCGGCATCTGAGGCCTCGTCAATCTGTGGGATAGAGCGCTGCGGTGTCGTCAGCCCCAGCCACTGGCATAAATGGAAATTTGTACTGCCGAGGTCCCACGAGGCTCGGGGGAGGTGTGTCGGGGGAAGGGGAAGGGAAGGGGTGGATTTGGGGGATGTGAGAAGAAATCCAATCTGAGAAGAACCTGATGATCAGCGAGGGACATGGGATTGTGAACATTCTACAATAGCTGCTGCTACAAAATGTCAGGAAATTATTTTACAAGGGGGGTGGGATGATATCCATTGGCTCGTTCTCACAGTGTTAAAATAGTAGAAAAATTTGGCCAACACAGTGATGAATTTCACAGGCAAATTGATTCATTATTGAACTGGAAAGCGAAGCTGCAGAAATTGAGCTTTGTTGGACCATTTGTAACATGCTTGAAGTCAATTCAGCTTCCAAAAACAATAAAACACATAACATGATACTCAATCTCATTGGCCTCCCTCCCAAGAAAGCCAAATAACATTATATGAGTATGTTGGCTCACTGTCACAATGATCTGACAAGCAGTAAATACAATAGAAACAAAAACAATAAGGCGAGACCCAGATGCAGACACAGGAGGCAGATGATTGGAGTCTTACAATTTTTATTAATCCAATAGGGGAAGGCAAGAGAATGGTTGTGGACAGGCAAAAAGGTCAAAACCAGTTCAGAGTCCAAAAGGTACCGAAGGGCAGGCAGAATCAAGGTCAGGCCAGGCAGGATGATCAGGCAGGTGGGAAAGAAGCCCAGAGTCAGGCAGGGGTCAAAACCGGGAGGACTAGCAAAAAGAGAATAGAAGAACTGGCACAGAGAAACAAGAAACACAGTGATAATTACACTGGGGAAAACAAGCGACACCTGGAGGGGGTGGAGACAATAACGAGGACAGGTGAAACTGATCAGGGTGTGACAAATTCAGCTTTTAGCTGCCATGTATACTGAAGTATAACTCAACTCATATGAAATAAAACTCATCAAAGGCATAGTTAACCTTATTATCCACTGCAATTAATACCGACTGATAATTGGTGCTAATATCAACTAATCTAAAGAGCGGTGATGATGATGCGACATCCCTTGAAACATTATTGTGAAAGCCCTTAAAAACCAAAAGTCATAAAAAAGAGAGATGAGCTCTGATTTATAAAAGGATGCTGAGCAGACTCTGGAGTGTCTTCAGTTCAGACAGACCTTCCCCCACACATTCCAAGCCTACGGATTTTCCCATGCTTACTGCAAAGGGCCTGACTCAGCATGGTTAGGCTATAACTGAGACCATGTCATAGGAAACAAGCCACTGATGACTTACAGTGTGAAACCAAAACTGACGTTAGAGCCAGCTTTACTCAGTACTAGTCTACAAGCTTTGATCTTTTCATTGGATTTTTCAATCAAGGATTTTTTTTATTTAAAGATCAGCCATGATGATATTGTGGCTCCGATATATGATAGAGATTATTAAAAAAACATTCTTAGATGTATTATAAAGTAAACTATCACATAAGTCACCTCTAAATGTGAGTCAGCTGTAAATGTACATTGTAGCTACATCCTTATTGTGATGGTAGTTCGGGTTAGGGAGGAATCCTGCTCTGGATTTCTTCTGATGTGTGCTTGTTTTTCCCAGCGTGGATGTCCAGCCACATCTTAACCTTCTCGTCCCCTGGCTGATAGGCTACCACTGGGAGAGCCCTGTCCTGCGTTTCCTGTGGGATCCCCTATGCTCTGCAGCCCGCTGGGTATCCCCCTCCACCCTCTCCCTGCCAGTAACAAGCCAAGGCGTCAGAAACCTGATTATTTGCACTGACCCAGGTCTGTCTCCTCAGGGCCAGGCGGCTAGCCTCGGCCGGCACAGTTGCATTGGATCACAATGACACATAGTGAGGGAAAGGGAAGGAGGGAGCGAGAGAGAGGGGAGGCAGGGGGAAGAGAGAGCGGGAGCGAGAGGGAGGAAAAGAGAGGAAGGGGGGAAGAAAACAGGCCCTGGCTCCAGTCAGGCGGCCCTCCTCGGCAGGTTGATGAATGTCCAGGACTTCAAGATCTTTGCCACACAAGCCAGCGGAGTCAGGCTACAATGAGTTACAGTCTCTGGGCTACGGCCCTCTCTCCTCCCTCCCCTAACTCCCTCCCTTACCGAGCCCCGTAGAGCCCCCAGCTTCACCTCCCCAAAGCAGAGCTGGCTGGCCGGAGTCCCTCCACAAACACTGAGGGTCTATCCTCCATACCTTTGCTCCGTCCACAGAGCAGCAGTAAAGCACCCCACCACCTCTTCCTCCACCTCCCTTTCAACCCTTTCACGGTCCGATTGGCCTGATTCTAGCAAAGCAACACACACTGGCTTGGCTGAGGGCTCTGCCCATCACAAACGGGCATACTGGACACAAACTAGCATACTGTACAGACACACAAAGGCTAGGCTAAGGGCTAGGCCCACCATCAACTGGCATACTGGACAAGAAGACAGGATACCCAGCTTGTAACCTAGACTGTATTGGCAGGTTGCTATGTTGCTAATGTTCTCAATGTCAAAGCTAAATGTTTGCAAGATAAATCCATTCAACTACACCTGACATGTCATATTGGAAGATTCTGAGATAGAAATGAAATGTTATATCAATTACGAAGAGCAAAGAAATCTCCAGAATATTTATAGTAAAAAACCACATCCTCCAAAAGTAAACAGTGTATTAGTGGGCTATATGGCAGAGATTACACTTTGCACCTGACTACAAAAAATGTAAATTGATGACAAAGTGCTAAGGAAGTAATGCACACAGGAAAAATTGGGGAAGCTAAGGTATAGATGACTGTCAGGTTTGGGGAGGTTACTTTCTAAAAGTAATCCGTTACAGTTACTAGTTACCTGTCCAAAACTGTAATCAGTAACGTAACTTTTGGATTACCCAAACTCTATAACGTAATCTAATTACATTCAGTTACTTTTAGATTATTTTCCCCTTAAGAGGCATTAGAAGAATACAAAAATGTATGTTACCAAGTGAACGACATCTATTGCAGGATAAAATATGGATGTTAAATGTTACTTTATGGGTTGGTTATGTAGGCTTCTTCTAACCTATCGCTTTCTACTACATATAATAATACGATTAAATTATATCTTTACATTAATATATATAATTTATAAGTCCCAAAATGGACGTAGCAACTACAGATTGTCGCTTTAAGTCTATCAAAAGTCTTTAAGTCTATCAAAAGTTTGAGCATGTCTCCATTAGGCATTTTTTTTTATCAGCATGAATTAGATTGAGCAATAAAAGCCCCACTTTTATTCCACAGGCTTGGATCCGCACTATGCAGCTGTTGCAAGAGAGCAATGATTGATAGGCAGCTTAAACTTCTTGAATTCAACCATTATTGGGTTCAAAAAATACATCTAGATTTGTGAACAGCCATCCACAACAACCACAATCCGTAAGGCGCAAATAGATAAATGAGAGAGCAGCAGTGTGATTCACATCAATGTGCTATGTAGATCTGTATTGCCATAGACTACACCACTGCTGTCATCCGTACCTCCAAGTGTTTATTCAAGTTGGATAATCTTTGGATGCCGTCAGCAGTCGCACCATTGGAAGACATAGCTTGGACTGTAGCCCACTTTTCCCACGATCCATCAATCACATTTGGTGTGTTATCATAGTGGTCTCTGACTTTGTCAGACTCGCTCAGGTGTAACAAACTTGAATTTGTGCATTTTTTCAATACTGATTTGAATGTTATTGAGATTTTTTTTTTTTTTTCAAACATCCTTTCTGAATTTTAAAGTAATCCTTGAAGTAATCATCTAGTTTTTCAAAATAATCTGTAATCTGATTACAATATTTTCGCTGGTAACATAACGGATTACAGTTACCGTTTTTTTGTAATCCGTTCTCCCCAACCCCGATGACAGTACAGTACAATGACTGTCTTTGAAAAAAATATATATTTTTTAATTTTATTTACACTAATATTGACAATGAAGATCGCCATTTTCCCATTGCCTACAGTATAATAGGGGATCCTGTTTTCTGAAAACAACAGCCTGCAATAGCCCGATCGGCATTGCACTTCATTACTTCAACGAAAGGGCGCAATCATTCTTCCCTGGTCGTTCCCAATCAGAACCCAAAATCTAAGCTTGTAATACTCCAATATTTGTCAAGCACTATTGAGCACATCTGCAGCAATTTCTGACTGACTGACTGATGACTGACTGACTTGACAAGTGACCTGCCATGATACTATAACTTTAGAGTGGGAATGCAGTTTTTGTTGTTCAATCACTACATGAAATATGGGTCTTTTCTTGCAGTTTTTTTTCCTCTAGTAAAACTAGTTTTTGTTTTTGTTATTCAACCACTACTACTACTACTTCAATAAAATAGACAACCATTACATACAGTGCATTCGGAAAGTATTCAGACCCCTTGCCTTTTTCCAAATTTTGTTACGTTACAGCCTTATTCTAAAATTTATTGAATTACATTTGTTCTTCATCAATCTACACACAATACCCCATAATGACAAAGCGAAAACAGGTTTTTAGAATTTTTTGCAAGTAAATCTACACACAATACCCCATATTGACAAAGTGAAAACAGGTTTTTAGATTCTTTTGCAAATATATTACAAAAAAAAACAGAAATACCTTGTTTACAAAAGTATTCAGAACCTTTGCAATTAGACTCGAAATTGAGCTCAGGTGCATCCTGTTTCCATTGATCAACACAGGAGTGGCTTCGGGACAAGTCTCTGAATGTCCTTGAGTGGCCCAGCCAGAGCCCGGACTTGAACATGATCTGGAGAGACCTGAAAATAGCTGTGCAGCAACGCTCCCCATCCAGCTTGACAGAGCTTGAGAGGATTGGCAGAGAATGGTAGAAACTCCCTAAATATAGGTGAGCCAATCTTGAGTGGTAGACCATTCTTGATTCACACGAGAAACAGTTGAGCATAAAAACCCCAGCATCATTAAAGTTCTTGACACACTCAAATCAAATCAAGTTGAAATGCTTACTTACAAGCCCTTAACTAACAATGCAGTTTTAAGAAAAAAATGAAAAAAGTAAGAGATAAGAATAACAAATAATTAAAGAGCAAACCGGTGTGCCTGGCACCTACTACCATACCCCATTCAAAGGCACTTAACTATTTTGTCATAACCATTCACACATACACAATCCAATTGCACACATACACAATACACGTCCCAATTGTCTCAAGGCTTAAAGATTCTTATTTAACCTGTCACTTTAATCTACTGATTAAAGTGGATTCAACAAGTGACATCAATAAGGGATCATAGCTTTCACCTGGATTCATTTGGTCAGTCTATGTCACTGTACTGTCCATATTGTCTATACATACCACGTATTTATATTCTGGACTCTGATATTGCTCATTCTGACATCTCTTGTTTCTTCTTTTCTTTTGGAGGAGAGGGTTGTGTATTAGTATTGTACTGTTAGACTTTTACTGAGATGCTTTGTTATTGTTTCAACTGTGGATTATCTCTTTAAAACGCATCCAGTGAGTGTTTAGAACTCTTCATGCAGCAAAATGACTGGGAATGGACCAAAACCTTACCGTTGCAAAATGGAAGTGGTATTGCTTGCCATGTACACTATTATGATATCTCATTATGATGGTTAGAAAACAACCTACACTCCTCTCCTTATTTATTTGGACAGTAAAGCTAAAACTTGTTAATGTGTCTCTATACTCCATTTTGGTTTTGAGATTAAATGTTTCATATGAGGCGCTAGTACAGAATACATGTACCTATGGAAGCCCATTCCCGTTACCATTTTATAATTTCTTTTAGATAGTATCTAAAAATGGTGAGATACTATCTAAAATATTTGAGATAGTAGATCATACACATAGCATATGTTTCTTAATTTGTAGCATTGTGTGGCGATTTCCCTCTATCCAGAGATCAGCACAGCAGGGTTCCCCCGGAAAACGTGTGGCAAGCTGGCATTTGCCACAGCACTTTTGGTTTGGTTTAATATTTAATAAAAAAAATTGACACAAAAGCTTTGAAAAGAAGGACAAAGTACTGTTGTTTAGACAAATTTAACTCATGATTTGTCAACTCACCATTAATCTGTACATCGGTCTGATCAACTATAGTCTACTAATAACAACCACAGCTAACAACCACAACACAATTGTGGTTTAGCTAGGCTACCTGGAACTTTTTCAATCCAAAATTATTGACTGGAATTAATCAATCAACACAATAGTGATGACATACTGTGTGAAAAGGACTCTAAAGTGCTACCATTTTGGACGCATATGCTCCTAAATATTTTGATGTGCCACCTGGAATTTTAATGGCAGCAGCTAATGGGGATCTAAATACAAATACAAGTATGGGAGCACCAGGGCACCTAGAAAAAAAATCACCCAGATAATAATTGTTGTAATGATAAGATTTTTCTGTACCATTGTTTGCAGAGTGCAGATTCATTAGCTGTTGCGCCTTCTTCACCACACTGTCTGTGTGGGTGGACCATTTCAGATTGTCACTGATGTGTACTTGAAGCTTTTCACCTTCTCCAATGCGGCCCTGTCGATGTGGATAGGGGTGTGCTCCCTCTGCTGTTTCCTGAAGTCCACGACCAGCTCTTTAATTTTGTTGATGTTGAGGGAGAGGTTATTTTCCTGGCACCACTCCGCCAGGGCCCTCATGCGAGCCTACCAGACGAGCTAAATGCCTTTTATGCTGGCTTTGAGGCGAGCAACACTGAAACATGCATGAGAGCATCAGCTGTTCTGGACGACTGTGTAATCACACTCTCCGCAGCCGATGTGAGCAAGACCTTTAAACAGGTCAACATTCACAAGGCCGCGGGGCCAGATGGATTGCCAGGGCGTGTACTCTGTGCATGCACAGGCCAACTGGCAAGTGTCTTCACTGACATTTTTAACCTCTCTCTGACCGAGTCTGTTATACCTAAATGTTTCAAGCAGACCACCATAGTCCCTGTGCCCAAGAACACGAAGGCAACCTGCCTAAATGACTACCGCCCCATAGCACTCACGTCGGTAGCCATGAAGTGCTTTGAAAGGCTGGTCATGGCTCACATCAACACCATCATCCCGGAAACCCTATACCCACTCCAATTAGCATACCGTCCCAACAGATCCACAGATGACACAATCTCAATCGCACTCCCCACTGCCCTTTCCCACCTTGACAAAAGGAACACCTATGTGAGAATGCTGTTCATTAACTACAGCTCAGCACTCAACACCATATTTCCCACAAAGCTCATCACTAAACTAAAGACCCTGTGACAAAACGCCTCTCTCTGCAACTGGATCCTAGACTTCTTGACGGGCTGATGGCAAGGGTAGGCAACAACACATCTGTTATTAGATCATTGATACAGTATATAGACTTTGTAATTGTAATACTTTTAATTGTATTTTCTTTTTGCTGGATCATCGAAAATTGTAAATAGCATTCATGTTATAAAAATTCTATAGAGGCCACCTGAAGGTAACCATTTGTGTTGCATGGCAATACATTCCTCATAAATCTACAAGACTTATGAAGGCTCCACCCCAATAAAAAAAACAAGCTAGACAGTATTTTCAAGTGTTGTGTGTCAGTGGTGAAACCAAAGATAAATTAACGAGATGCTGTACAGTTCAGAAAAACATGCCACCCCATTAGAAATGTAATCATTCCCTATTACAGTGAAAGCACAGTCATTATGTTACCCAGCAATTGCGATTGGCAACACTTTTTTTGGTAATTTGATGACGCACAAATCTTGGTTCTGTTGGCAGGAGTTGGGCTGTGTGTGTCTCACCCCTTTTCCATGGATATGATCAGCCAAAAGTCTACTCTGGAGTGACCCGCAGCTTCTAACTCTGAGACATTCCCTCAGCACAAATTTCATATGCCCTATTGAGAACCATGAGAATTTATGGGACATTTCTAGTAGCAGTATAGAGTAAAGTCTTTATTATTCCTTGGGGGCAATTCATCCCACAAACATCTAGTCAACATAATATTGTATATTAGCTAACTATATATTCATGTACAGGTAACTTCCCAAATAAAGGAAACACCAACATAAAGTGTCCTAAAAAGGGTGCCACGAGCCACCAGAACAGCTTCAATATGCCTTGGCATAGATTCTATAAGTGTCTGGAACTCTAATGGAGGGATGCAACACCATTCTTCTACGAAAAATTCCATAACTTGGTGTGTTGCTGATGGTGGAGGAAAACGCTGTCTCAGGCGCCGCTCCAGAATCTCCCATAAGTGTACAATTGGGTTGAGATCTGGTGACTGAGAGACACACACACCCTTTCAACCCACTAGGGTGACTGAGATCTCTTCTCTAGCCATGATAGATAAAATAATATGCAACTGGGCATTTTTTATACATCACCCTAAGCATGATGGGATGTTAATTGCTTAATTAACTCCGGAATCACACCTGTGTGGAAGCACCTGCTTTCAATATACTTTTTATCCCTCATTTACTCAAGTGTTTCCTTTATTTTGACTGTTACCTGTATATTGTTTGTGCTAGTTTTTGCACTAGATTTGATTGTGTACGATTTTAATAGCAAGAAATCAAAGCAGAAATGTAACAGTTGCCTATTTACAGTCCCAGTCAAAAGTTTGGACACACCTACTCATTCAAGGGTTTTTCTTTCTTTTTTACTATTTTCTACACTGTAGAATAATAGTGAAGGCATCAGAACTATGAAATAACACATATGGAATCATGTAGTAACCAAAAAAGTGTTAAACAAATCAAAATATATTTTATATTTGAGATTCTTCAAAGAAGCCACCCTTTGCCTTGATGACAGCTTTGCACACTCTTGGCATTCTCTCAACTAGCTTCATGAGGTAGTCACCTGGAATGCATTTCAATTAACAGGTGTGTCTTGTTAAAAGTTAATTTGTGGAATTTGTGGAATTTCTTTCCTTCTTAATGCGTTTGAGCCAATCAGTTGTGTTGTGAAAAGGTTGGAGTGGTATACAGAAGATAGCCCTGTTTGGTAAAAGACCAAGTCCATATCATGGCAAGAACAGCTCAAATAAGCGAAGAGAAATGACAGTCCATCATTACTTTAAGACATGAAGGTCAGTCAATCTGGAAAATTTCAAGAACTTTTAAAGTTTCTTCAAGTGCAGTCACAAAAACCATAAAGCGCTTTGATGAAACTGGCTGTCATGAGGACCGCCACAGAGTTACCTCTGGAAGACCCAGAATTAACTCTGCTGCAGAGGATAAGTTCATTAGAGTTAACTGCACTTCAGATTGCAGCCAAAATAAAGTAACAGACACATCTCAACATCAACTGTTCAGAGGAGACTGCGTGAAACAGGCCTTCATGGTAGAATTGCTGCAAAGAAACCACGACTAAAGGACACCAATAAGAAGAAGAGACTTGCTTGGGCCAAGAAACACGAGAAATGGACATTAGACCGGTGTAAATCTGTCCTTTGGTCTGATGAGTCAAAATTTGAGATTTTTGGTTCCAACCGCTGTGTTTTTGTGAGACGCAGAGTAGGCGAACGGATGATCTCAGCTTGTGTGGTTCCCAACGGTGAAGCATGGAGGAGGAGGTGTGAGGGTGCTTTTCTGGTGACACTGTCTGTGATTTATTTAGAATTCAAGGCACACTTAACCAGCATGGCTACCACAGCATTCTGCAGCGATACGCCATCCCATCTGGTTTGCGCCTAGTGGGACTATTGCTTGTTTTTCAACGGGACAACGACCCAAAACACATCTCCAGGCTGTGTAAGGGCTATTTGACCAAGAAGGAGAGTGATGGTGCTGCATCAAATGACCTGGTCTCCACAATCACCCGGACCCCATCCAATTGAGATGGTTTGGGATGAGTTTGACCGCAGAGTGAAGGAAAAGCAGCCAACAAATGTTCAGCATATGTGGGAACTCCTTCAAGACTGTTGGAAAAGCAGTCCTTATGAAGCTGGTTGAGAGAATGCCAAGAGTGTGTAAAGATGTCATCAAGGCAAAAGGTGGCTCCTTTGAAGAACCTCAAATACAAAATATATTTTGAATTGTTTAACACTTTCTAGGTTACTACATGATTCCATGTGTGCTATTTCATAGTTTTGATGTAGAATGTAGAAAATAGTAAAAAATTAAGAAAAAACCCTTGAATGAGTAGGTGTGTCCGAACTTTTGACTGGTACTGTATGTATTCAGCATTTGTCTCCTTTTGCAGATAATCGACAGAATGAGGTTGACCAAATTAACAACACAGATGATCTTGCATAGTGGGCGCTTGGGAATTTTCCAGTGAAACGTATTTCAGTTAACCATCAGATGAAAGTGTTACTTAAAAGACTTCAGCAATCAGCTGACCAACACAGGGAGGGATCCTGTCAATGGATGCTTTGAGTGCTCTTTCAAAGCAACCACTGTCTGCACACAAAGCTCATCCCATCCTTCTCTCTCTTCTCTTTAAACCAGATCTGACTTCCGTCCGACCCTCCCTTACTCTCCCCCGACCCCCCACCCCAACTGGTGCGGGAGATATTCCTACAGCAGGGCGGTTGAATGGCAGCCCTGTTGCACGTCAGCCAAGGCGGCAGCAACAGGCATTTTACAAGGTCCCTGCTGTGTGGAACTGTGACCTGGCCCTCCGAGCAGTGGTCTCAGGTGACAAATAAAACACTATCCCCCACAGGAGCTGGCTGGCCCTATAGACTTCACAATGCTAACCTAATCGTAGCTATAACTCCAAGTGGCCAGCTCGTTCTCTCTCTCTCTGCCAGCCATTCAGAGGAGTAGGTGCTGCTAATTGGGGAATAAACGTGTGTGATAAATAGTCGGGAGTAGGTGGTTTTAATGTGGAGCCCTTAAATGGCCACTTACTGTTCATTGTGTTTTTCACAGAGTCAATGTTCGGTAGAAAAATTTATTTTGTTATTTCAGAATAGCCATAGACAACGTTTTTGCCCTTTTTTTGAAATGTTACTAATTGAACACTACACAACACAAAGGTTGTTCAACACCATTATTGTGCATTATTGTGACCTGTCACTATAGTAAAGCTGGTAATTGTGTAGAGGTGTGTTCTGTTTTACTTTTAAAAGGTGCATTTACCAAAACAATACAGCCTAAACACATCTAAGAACATCAGTCAAGTCAGTAATGTTAAGAAAATAAATGCACCAGATTGTAAATAGGGGCTCTGTCCCTCGGATCAAATGGGCAGGTTCTCAGCAGGCTATCAAGGTTGTTAACGCCGGCTGTAAACCAAACCTCCCTTGGGGTCAAAGGTTGAAATGTTTGGGCTTCAGAGAGACGCCAATGGGTGAAGCATGGCAAGGATTTACAATGAAGCCTGTCACACAGTTACAGCCCTTGAATCAATGACCTCTCTCCAGCCCCAACTTTGGCCATCAGGGAGCTCCATTCTCAGGAAACACACACACCACACACATGCATGCGCACAAAGGCAAACACAAGCGCACACACATAACAAACACACACACACACACTGATGTGGATTGTTGTTGGCAGACTAAATCAAACTTATGTCAAGTCATGACCACTGAAAGGGCTGAAAAAAATACTAGTTGCAGACAGCTAGGTTAGTTAGTTATGTGATTAAATGTTATGTAACAGCATAGCAGTGATGTTTGAATGTATGTCATCTGTGATGTTTGTGTTGACATTCTCTGTTCATAAAAATCTGGAGTATGAATTTAATTTCAAACAATACCCGTTTGCCACCCCTCATCGCATTGTGTTTCATATACTGTATGTGAACTCAACTTAGTTAATGGTTGTCCATTTGGTCATGTGCTTGCTTGGTTGGAACCATGTATATTAAGTCCGTAACTTGTGAAATTGCTGTGAGAAAAGGGTAATACATCCTATTTGATCTATAAGTTTTCCCCAAAGCAGATGCTAGATTACTGGTGATGAGTCTGGTGATGTGAGATAGGTGGAGGTTAACTCAGGTAGAACCCTGTAGAGCCAGTTAAGGGAGGCTGCAGGCCCATCCATGGTAGGTGTTGAACGTAGCTAATAGTAAAACGAGATGCTGTATTCTAGAGCCTGTAGGCTTACTGTATTGTAGCATTCACAGCCTCGATTTGTTCTAAAATTAGGCCAATAACAATTTCCAGAAATGAACATTAACAACATGCCAGTCCAAGTGTATGAATTAGAAACCACAAGAATTCAGTCTGAGACAGCAGTGTAAATTATGGATAGTGAATGATCCTGTCCACCCCACAAAAACCGAAGACTTCAACAGGAACTACAGCAGACAGAGAGAGGTTGAAAGGCCAATTTCAAATAATGAAAAGCACAATAGCCACTCTGTGTGTCTGAGATTCAGACTTGATAAGAGAAAACGCTTCAGGAGAAAATGTCAGTAGACCATTATTACAATGATTTTTCAAACACATTTTCTGATCAATGCCCAAATTAAATCAATACATTCATCTGACCTTCCCTATAATAAAACAAAATGACATTCCAGACAAAGGCATAGATAAGGAACTTTACAAGCTTTTCCTCTCAACTTCCTTTTTAATAATTTGGGGAGCAGCGTACTCTGGCAAGCACCTCAGAGTACCTTTCTCTCCAGTGTTGTCCGAAGGATAAGAAAGGGAATATAATGATCTAGCAACAGAGTAAATGAACATCAAGCCCAGACCTTGGCTGCCAGAGTGACGCGGGGAGAGAGGAGGAGACGGAGAGGGAGAGAGAGACAGAGGGAAAGAGAGAGAAGGAGAGAGAGGAGAGAGAGAAAGGGAGAGAGAGAGGGGGCGGGAGCAAAAGAGAGAGAAGAGAAAGAGGGGGAGGATGAACACAGCTCATATCAGTGGCTGGGAGCAGAGATTACCTGAAACACAAGTGCATCCCAACCAGGCATCTTGATTGACAATAACACTATGAGTGAAAAGAGTGATTACAAAGCACTCACCATGTAAATACATCATAAATACACAGAGAAGTTGGATTTAGGTCACATCATACCAGGGATCCTCCTTTTCATTAATATTAAATGGCTATCATTCGGGTACTTAAATGCTCATGTTATGGGACTTTTCAAAGATTATGACTCAAATGCTGTCACTGTGGTTCAATGGTATTTGGACATGTTGGACAAATTACTGTTTGTGTATCTATTCATTGGTTTATTTCCCCCATGTGACAGCTTCATCACAAAACTGGTATGATCTATCTTCTGTCCACCTTATCTAAGTATTTCAACACATACTGTAGCAAATTGCAAATATCTATATAGATGTCAAATTAGTCCACTTTACAAAGTTCTCAAAATTCACACCCTGATACGCTGCAACAGTTAACAAGCAAAACAAAAACACAGACTATCTCAGCATAAAGAGGGAATAGTCAATCATTTATGCTTTAAGATTTACTATCAAATAATGTTTCTTGAGGGACTGATTGCCCTCTTGTCCCAGTGAGCGACGCCGGAGGAGGGAGCCCCTAGATGAGAGCTATTGTAAGAGCTGCTAATATGAACCAGATGTTAAACTTGTGTCCTCAAAATGAATGGGCCTATTGGGAAACCAAAGGCGGGTCTCACGGGACATTCCAGTGAAGGCTAAGCTGATTGGTTCGTATTGAAACAACATGGCCAAGATAAACGAAAGATTTAAAAAAAAAAAGGGGGTCTCTGGACTCTGAATCTAAAATAAATCGTTAGGGCTAAAGGAGGAGCTTAGCTCATCCTCTAAGGAAAACAGAGCATTTTGCAAGTGACTGACACACATGATGACTGTGGCGCCAGGGAACCTAGGTCTAGGGCCCAGTTGTGCAGCCTGGTCTCGTAGACTAGACGTAACATAATACAAGTAAATCCAAGATACTCAAATGAGTGTGATATGTTACGTTTGATATGGTTACATAAGACAGAAGGTCACTTAAGGCAAAAAGGGTGGATGGGTGGGCAGTTAATG
Source organism: Brachymystax lenok tsinlingensis (assembly GCA_030435695.1). NCBI lineage: Eukaryota > Metazoa > Chordata > Actinopteri > Salmoniformes > Salmonidae > Brachymystax > Brachymystax lenok. Next base: position 13,288,309 of record CM059801.1, read on the forward strand.
CGAACGTCTAGCAGCAAAAAGGTTGCATGTTCGAATCTCATCGCGGAAAACTTTGCAACTACTTAACATGTTAGCTAACCCTTCCCCTAACCCTAACTCTTTAACCCTAACCTTAACCCCTAACCCAGCAAATGTTAGCGTTAGCCACCTAGCTAATGTTAGCCACAACAAATTGGAATTCGGGAAACACACGTTTTGCAAATTCGTAACATATTGTAAGAATTGCAATTCATAACATATCATACGAATTGAAATTTGTAACGTATCATACGAAATGGATGATGGACATCCACAAATTAATCCATACCCATACGAAACATAACATATCATACTATTTGGAGTGTTTCGGATTCACTTTTACTATGTTACGTCTACCCTTGAGTCCAGGTTGCAGCCAGAAGTTGTGGGCTGCTGTTGGGCTGCATGGGAAGTGGGGATCATCGGCCAGGGCTGTGCTTCCTTTATGCTGATGTCACATAGCATTGAGGCTACAAGACTGCAGGGTATTACTTTTTCCAAATTGTTATATTTATTTTCCCCTCACGACTTGGATTGTTTACAGAGCTCAGCACAACTGAAACGGTCTTGTAGAAGCAGCATAATACTTTTGTTAATTCAATCTGATAGAAAAGCTTTCTAAAGCTGTAATACATAGCATAAGTATCACAGCTTATCTGATGACACATCTTCCCTCTATCTGTTTATTTTCCAACCCAAATCCAGACAGTATGTGAAAAAACGGCAATGGTATCATAGGGTCAAAATTCTAATAAAAACGATAACTAAGATTACTTTTGTTTTACAGTTTAAACTCCATTTTGGCCAACATTTCATCACCTATTTGTATACTAATTGTGTGTATTTTCTTTTTTTTAATTAGCATAATAATATCAAGTAATATAATTATACTAGCAGCTATTTATTTTCTAGGATCATGGGCAACAAACTCTGAGATATTAACAGACCCTGAAGGCTTCAGTAGGATTTTATTTTAAAAAATCTATGTGTTTGTGGAGCCTCTCTCTACAGCCCGTTGCCACCAGGAGTCTGGAGAAGCATTTCGACACAGGAAGCAGCTCTGTGGCCACAGTTTGCCCCCCTACTATCTCAATCAGACAACAGTCCTCCCCCTTTCACCTACATTGAGATTGCCGACATAAGAATTTATAAAATGCTTATATACTGCTTATGCATGTGTTATGTATAGGTTAGGTCTTCATGTAGGTACCCCTCAAATAAAGTGTTACCTAATTCTCACTGTGATATTACAGAAAAGCGTTCTGGTCCAGTGAGCTAGGGCAGTAATTGTACTGTACCACGTTAAAAAGAATAAAGTCAAGGTCCTAATAGTTAATTTTATCGGTGCCATTTCTCTTCCGGCTCTCAGAGCTGTGTCGGTGCTTAACAGTACAAAGGTGAGGTTCTAAAAAGAGAAGCACACTTCTACACAATAGCTGGAAAGCAGGAGTGCGGTGGTGCTTTCCTCTGTCAGTGGGCCGCCAGCCTGTTTTGTAAGCACTTCCATCCTGTGAATGCCCCTGGTAGACCTCCACCTGCTAGCTAGCCCAGGGAGGGAGGGAAGGAGAGAGGGAGGGAGAGAAAGGGAAGGAGGGATGGAGGCGCCTCCAAGCCAGCCTCTCCCCCTCATTTCACTGGCGCCAGCTCTCAATGGGCCCTGCACTTTGATTATTTGTGTTAACAGTTAATTTAGCACCACAGACACATGTGTAAAAGCTGGCTTCACTTCCTCATGCATCACCAACAAATGTGACTTTTATGAGTTCTTTTTCACAGGGCCACCCCCCTCTCTTCTCCTCACTCTCTCTCTCTAACCCTCCACATAGTAGTAGAGTGACACTCCGCCACTCTCCACCCCTAACTCTCTCCACCAATCTTTTCAACCCCTGCCTCCACTTGCTGCTTGGTTCAGTCCTAATCTCTTCCACATCTTGCATGAGAGAGTTATTTCTGGCTCCTCTGTTCCCAATGGTTGCATTATCAGGAATACATTTCATGTCAATTTATGGTTGGTTAATACCACAGAGAGACTCTTTGTTATTGAGATTTGCTCTCGATCCAGTTGAAAAGCAAAAGCTCAACCCCAACCCCTGAAAAAAAGTTTTCTGCCACATTTTCTAAACTCTTTCCCCCATTTGGATCACGCAAGGCTCACAAAAATAACTGCAGGAAGAATTCAAAGAATAAGTGTTTCATAAGCCCTAATTATAGTCACAATTACAGGCAGTAAAAGTAGAGACCGTTTCTTGAAACAGTTGACTCCTGAGTTTTATAAGTAATCATAAGGACTCCCAAACTCTTGAGGACCACTGTCCTCTGAGGACCAGTGTTTAAAACCTCCTTTTGAATAAATATCTTGATAAAGCTGATACTCTGGCTGCACGTGTTCAAGTGTCAGCGTATGGAATATCTACGTAGGCTATGATGTCCTCTCACAAAAAAATCCCCACCCTGGGTTCTCAGTGGAACAACACTCCCAAGGGTGTTTCAGGGGGAGGGAGTGAGTGAGTGAGTGAGTAGGGAAGAAAAGCATCTTGGATGATAATGTAGACGGCTAGTTGAGCTAAGACACTGATAGTTAAAGGAAGGGAACAGTGCTGAGAAAGCACAAACTAGCCACAGCACACATGAGCTCATGCCCGAAGTATGCTAGCAGAAGGCCACAGGAGCCATGGAAATATTTGAATGTCTTTTTTTGCTCCCTCTGCTCGTCTGCGATGGAACCAACTGCATATTTTTTTATGGTTAAGAGGCACGTTTCCGTGTGGCTTGAGGGAGGCAGAGCGTTCAAAAGTTTGGCCTCTCTTGTTTTTGTTGCATTTGAACCGCTCAACATGAGAAGAATGTGACCCAGCATCCCAGTTTGTCCCATAAGGCTGACGCATATGTCATCCAATCATGACGCCATGTCCTTTCTTAACTGTGAATATGAACATTGATTCGTCATATACCACAATGTTCCACAGTGAAATAACAGTAAAGAGCTATAAACTGTAAACATGGTTTCCGTTTGGCAGCTAGCTGTATAAGGTCACTGTTTGATCTTGTTTGATGTGCTCTAGTGTGTAGAGACTCCAGCTATAATTGGTTATCAACGCATGAGAATTATTTTGACGTAATCCACTTTGCCCCCTTCTGTGGCAGATGGGGTCTGGTCTGAACGGGCACGCCACTCCTCTGAGCACATGAGAGTACCATGAAAATCAGGCGTCCGTGTAGGTTTCATCTCCTTAGTACTGTGACAAGCCCGTAATGCTGCAGATTTGACAGATATGGGCCTGTTGAATGACAGGTGAATTCCATTGAAGAGAACAACAACAATGTGATGATGTCAGCTCTGTGTCAATGCTTTGGAAAATACTGTTTTGAAAAGAATAAAGCAAACCAAACCCTGAAATATTAATCAAAGACATTTGCACGAACCAGAGACAGAAGACTTCATTATCATTCACAGAGCATGCAACAAGAGACTGATGAATGCTGACCAAGCTAACTCAAGCCAAGCCCCGGGGACAGTGAGGAGTCATTCATATAATAAAAAGCTCTTCTCTCTTTTCCCTTCTCCTCCCATCCTCTGTTCACTCTTCTTTTTTCTTCTTCTCTTCAAGAGGACCCGGGGGGACAGTGAGTGAGGAGCAGAGGAGGCTGGTGGGAAGAGCTATAGGAGGATGGGCTCATTGTAATGGCTGTAATAGAATAAATGGAACTGAGTCAAGCATCTGGTTTCCATATGTTTGATGTGTTTGATACCGTTCCATTCATTGAGCCTGTCCTCCTATAGCTCCTCCCACCAGCCTCCACTGGTGAGGAGTCATTATGGGGGGGAAGGCTCCTCTCTTCAAGACAACCAGGGCTGATGATGACCACCAGGCTCCATCTAACACAAAGCCCAGGATTCCCTCCTCTTCCTTCCCAGCATTGTTTGACATCCTGCAAGGCCAGGGTCCCAGCTCTCTGCGGCCCTGTAGCCGCTGCCTGCCACAATAGCACCAACCAACTAACCAGCCAATGCCCTAGGCCCTGGGCATGGAAGTGTGACAACGGGAACAGACAGCAGCAGTCAGCTCAGCTTTATGGGATGTGACCAATGACTGCTGGGGATGTGACACACTTCTTTTCCTCAACAATTAACTACAATACAAAGCAAAACGCCTGACACGACATGAACGTCTAACATGACATTAAAGTCATGATGGACTCTGTCTGACAGATAGTTTGTCGTGATAGTACAATAGGCCTATCTATTACGCAGCATGTAACAGTGAACTTATACGGTTAGATGCACTACATGATCAAAAGTATGTGGACACCTGCTCGTCGAACATCTCATTGCAAAATCATGGGCATTCATATGGAGTTGGTCCCCCCTCTGCTGCTACAACAGCCTCCACTCTTCTGGGAAGGCTTTCCACTAGACGTTGGAACATTGCTGCGGGGACCTGTTTCCATTCAGCCACAAGAGCATTAGTGAGGTCGGGCACTGATGTTGGGCGATTAGGACTGGCTCGTAGTCGGCGTTCCAATTCATCCCAAAGCTGTTTGACGGAGTTGAGGTCAGGGCGCTATGCAGGCCAGTCAAGTTCTTCCACACCGATCTCGATAAACCATTTTTGTATGGACCTTGCTTTGTGCACAGTTGCATTGTTATACTGAAACAGGAAAGAGCCTTCCTTAAACTGTTGCCACAATTTTGGAAGCACAGAATCGTCTAGAATGTAATTGTATGCTGTAGCGTTAAGGTTTCCCTTCACGGGAACTAAGGGGCCTAGCCAAATCCTGAAAAACCGCCCCAGACTATTATTCCTCCTCCCCCAAACTTTACAGTTAGCACTATGTATTTGGGCAGGTAGCGTTCTCCTGGCATCCGCCAAACCCAGATTCGTCCGTCGGAATGCCAGATGTTGAAGCGTGATTCATCACTCCAGAGAACGCGTTTCCACTGCTCTCAATGGTGGGAAGCTTTACACCACTCCAACCGACACTTGGGATTGTGCATGGTGATCTTAGGCTTGTGTGCAGCTGCTCAGCCATGGAAACCCATTTCATGAAGCTCCCAACGAACAGTTCTTGTGCTGACGTTGCTTCCAGAGGCAGTTTGGAACTCGGTAGGGAATGTTGCAACCGAGGACAGGCGATTGTTACGCGCTACGCACTTCAGCACTTGGAGGGTCTCGTTCTGTGAGCTTTTGTGGCCTAACACTTTGTGGTTGAGCCGTTGTTGCTCCTAGACGTTTCCACTTCACAATAACAGCACTTACAGTTGACCGGAGCAGCTCTAGCAGGGCAGACATTTGATGAACTGACTTGTTGGACGGTGCTATGACGGTGCTACGTTGAAAGTCACGGAGCTCTTCAGTAAGGCCATTCTACTGCCAATGTCTGTCTATGGAGATTGCATGGCTGTGTGCTTAAATTTTATACAGCTGTCAGCAACGGGTGTGGCTGCTTTTGTATATATAGTGTATTTTTAGGGCTAAGAGCAAAGCAGGCTGGACATTCTGACTCCTCCAGAGTTTGGTTACTGTTGCACACAGCCCTCTGCTCAATATTAATAATGTTACTGATGGCACCGCACTGAGAGCAGGATTAGTGCTTAAACTGCTGGATGAGAGTCGCCGGCCGGCCGCAGCGGTCCCTGCTTTGGCTGCTATACATATGGGATTTGACTTGACTTTCTCAAACACAGAAAAATGGGAAGGCAACAATCTTTTTCATTTAAGAGCAATTAAGTGGATCCCAGTCAGAATCACTGGCTCCAGCGTGCTGCGGCGTGAGGGAGTTTTTTTGGGGGGGTGGGGGGGTTTATTACCCATTTCCTTTCCCCTTGCGCCAGCAGCAGGAATGCTCACTTTTCTCTCACTAAGCCACATTCCAAATGCCAGAAACACATATACAAGGACCACCATGGGCCAGTGCTTCCCTAAACATGTGAGGAGGCATTATAAGGGCCCTCTAACACTGGAGAAGTGTTGTGTTCCAACATTTATAGTGAGGTAATTAGAAACATCCAGACGTAATTTAATAGTTCCCGCAGAGTAGAGACATGAAGTCTACTGACTTTTCGCTCCTCTGTATAAATAACTTGGAATGCAATAAGTACACAGCTTATTTGTTCATATTTTCTTCTTTACCTCCTTTCTCAACATTCAGTCAGTTGATGTGAGGCCCTCTTTAATATCACACTGGCCACATATTAAGTGGCAATAAATAGGCTATTTGAATTGATGGTTTAGATAGTATGTTTATTATCATCATACAACATCAGCCATAAGATATCAGAGAACTTCCCCTTGACTAACTGATATATCATTCTTTGGATCTCTCGGATTCCAATAGCCGTGAGCACAACGGGCCATAAGTATACACAGGCTGACTGAAGCCTAGCTATCTGCATGAGTATTGCACTTTGTCTGTGAAGTGCCTGTCAATATCCCTGGGAAACAAGAGTGCAAGCAGACATGTGGTTCAAATCTGTCTCTTTTCTCACAATGGGAAGAGGCCATTCATGTACTAGCTCACCACTGTAAATACAGCACTTGAATGTGTGAGCAAATCCCCCTTCTGGCGAAAACAATGCCTTTTTCTGTTATCATCAACATCAAAAAAATCTTTATCTAAAGTTAAACAACAAGCCTAATAGTGAGAAATATCTTGTTCTCTGTTGTTCCAGGTTACCATTGTTGTAATACAGTCTGTGCATCCTTTCTTTGAAAATGGGCCTCAGATTGCTTCAATCTCAGAACAAGTAAATTATCTTTATCTTTTTGTTTTGTTTATCAACTTCAACTAGGCCTATTACAGTGACTACAGAAAGTTTTTTTGCGATACAAATTGGGATTGAAATAGATTTAATAAAAAAAAAAATGTCATTGATCTACACAAAATACGCCATAATGTCAAAGTGAAAAGAAAATTCTACCCATTTCTGAAAATTAATACAATGTAAATAACTCCAATATAAACGTTGCATAAGTATTCAACCCCTCTTTTTAGGCAAGCCTAAATGAGTTCAGAAGTCAAATGTGGCTTAACAAATCACGTAATAAGTTCTATGGATTTTTGAATGACTTCCCCTTCTTCTGTCCCCCATACATATAACATCTGTAAGGTCCCTCAGTCAAGTATTGAATTTCAAGCACAGATTCAACTACAAAGACCAGGGAGCTTTTCGAAAGCCTCATAAAGAAGGGCAGTGATTGGTAGATGGCTAACAATAACAAATCAGACTGTAACGCCCAGGCCTGAGATGACAGGCTGGAGCGTGTTGGTTTCGTTTTGGTGTAGGGTTTGTGTGTTCTAGGGTGTCTATTTCTATGTTGGGATGATGGTTCCCAATTAGAGGCAGCTGAGTCTCGTTGTCTCTAATTGGGAACCATATATATGTTTGGGAGTTGCACTTTAGTTTCGTGGGTTATTGTTTATGTTATGATTATCGTACTACGTCAGGTTCTTGTTTTTCGTGTAAAGTCAGGTTCTTGTCTTTCGTGTGTAGTTTAGGTTCTGCCATTTATGTTTAGTTAGGTTTCGCCAGTCGTGGTTAGTTAGGTTTCGCCATTCGTGGTTAGGTTAGGTTTCGCCAGTCGTGGTTAGGTTTAGATCTTTGTGTTGAGTTTAGAATTTAGCGTTAGGGCTCACGTTTTGTTCTTCGTTTATTGTTTTGTTCTGTCCCGTCCGTCAATAAATATGTATTCTGGCTACATCGCTGCGTCTTGGTCTGTCCCGAAGGAAGAGAATCATGACAGAATAACCCACCACAAAAAGACCAAGCAGCGAGAGACCCGGGAGCTTAGGTCTTGGGAGGAGGAGCTGTTCCATGGGGGAGATTGGGACCAGCCTGGAGAGTTATTGCCCTCCAAGAGAGGAACTGGAAGCAGCGGCGGCTGAGCGGCGCAGATGTGAGGACCTGATGGGAGCATGGGATCCTGTAAGAGGCAAGTTTGCTAGACCTCGCCGGGCTAGGAAGCCCGAAGGGCGGCCCCAAAAAGCTTTTGGGGGGGGGCACACGAGGAGGTTGGCCGGTTCAGGAGGGACTCCTGAGCCAACTCCTCGTGCGTTGTGGAGAGAGCGTTGGGGAGAGCGTCGCACCGAAGGGACACCGTGCTATGCAGTGTTGCGCACGGTTTCCCCTATACGGATTCAGAGGCCTGTGCGAGAGATTCCCGCTCCACTCATCAGTCGGGCGAAACTGAGTGTTCAGCCAGGTAGAGTGGTGCCAGCTCTGCGCGCTAAGTCTCCTGTGCGCCTCCTGGGACCCGGATATCCTGCCCCGGTTCTGCGTGCGGTGTCTCCGGTACGTGTCCACAGCCCAGTGCGAGAGATCCCAGCGCCACTCATTGGTCGGGCCGAGGTCAGTGTGCTACCTGGTAGAGTGGTGCCAGCTCTGCGCGCAAGGTCTCCAGTGCGCCTTTTGGGACCTAGATATCCTGTGGTCCTACGGGCAGAATCTCCGGTGCGAATCCACAGCCCAGTCCGAGAGATTCCAGCTCCACTCACCCGTGAGGCCAGGGTTAGTGAGCTAGGCTCTCCGTATCAGGTCCCCAGAGGTTTCAACACGTCCAGTCCCTGTTCCATGCTCCCAGACTCCTGTTCCACACTCCCAGATTCCTGTTCCACGCTCCCAGATTCCTGTTCCACGCTCCAAGATCCCTGTTCCACGCTCCAAGATCCCTGTTCCATGTTCCAAGACCCCAGTCCGTGTGTTTTTTTCTACACGTCCAGTCCCTGTTCCACGTGCCAGGTCCACAGTGCGTCTTCAGAGTCCAGTACGTCCTGTTCGGCTCCGCCGCACCAAGCTCCCGTGCGCTCAGAGAGTCCAGCACGCCCTGTCCCGCTCCGCGCACCAAGCTCCCGTGCGCTTAGAGAGTCCAGCACGCCCTGTCCCGGCTCCGCGCACCAAGCTCCCGTGCGCTTAGAGAGTCCAGCACGTCCTGTTCGGCCCGGCGCACCAAGCTCCCGTGCGCTAGAGAGTCCAGCACGTCCTGTTCGCCCGGCGCACCAAGCTCCCGTGCGCTTAGAGAGTCCAGCACGCCCTGTTCGGCTCCGCGCACCAAGCTCCCGTGCGCTTAGAGAGTCCAGCACGCCCTGTTCGGCCCGGCGCACCAAGCTCCCCGTGCGCTTAGAGAGTCCAGCACGTCCTGTTCCGGCTCTGCGCACCAAGCTCCCCACGCGCTCAGAGAGTCCAGCACGTCCTGTTCCGGCTCCGCGCACCAAGTTCCCCGTGCGCTCAGAGAGTCCAGCACGTCCTGTTCCGGCTCCGCGCACCAAGCTCCCCGTGCGCTTAGAGAGCCCAGTTCGCCTGTTCCCGCTCCCCGCACCAGAGTGCGCGTCCCGAGCCCAGTTCGGCCTGTTCCCGCTCCTCGCACCAGAGTGCGCCCCGAGCCCAGTTCGCCTGTTCCCGCTCCCGCACCAGAGTGCGCGTCCGAGCCCAGTTCGGCCTGTTCCGCTCCCGCACCAGAGTGCGTCCACGAGTCCAGTACGACCAGTTCCTGCTCCACGCACCAGAGTTCCAGTGAGCATCACGAGTCCAGTACGACCAGTTCCTGCTCCACGCACCAGAGTTCCAGTGAGCTTCACGAGTCCAGTACGGCCAGTTCCTGCTCCACGCACCAGAGTTCCAGTGAGCATCACGAGTCCAGTACTGCCAGTTCCTGCTCCACACACCAGAGTTCCAGTGAGCATCACGAGTCCAGTACGACCAGTTCCTGCTCCACGCACCAGAGTTCCAGTGAGCATCACGAGTCCAGTACTGCCAGTTCCTGCTCCACACACCAGAGTTCCAGCGAGCATCATGAGTCCAGTACGGCCAGTTCCTGCTCCACGTACCAGAGTCCCCGTGAGCATCGTGGGTCCGGTAAGGCCAGGTCCTGCTCCACGCATCAGAGTTCCGGTGAGCATCATGAGTCCAGTACGGCCAGTTCCAGCCCCACGCACCAGAGTTCCCGTGAGCATCATGAGTCCAGTACGCCCAGCTTCTGCTCCACGCACCAGAGTTCCAAGAAATGGTCCAGGGCCTCCGGTGCGTGACTTCAGACCAGCACGGCCAGCACCGGAGCCCCCACCTGGGACAAGGGGACCCACCCGAAGACCCCCCACGGACTTTTGGGCGCGTCCGGAGTCCGCGCCTTTGGGTACTGTAACGCCCAGGCCTGAGATGACAGGCTGGAGCGTGTTGGTTTCGCTTTTGGTGTAGGGTTTGTGTGTTCTAGGTGTCTATTTCTATGTTGGGATAATGGTTCCCAATTAGAGGCAGCTGAGTCTCGTTGTCTCTAATTGGGAACCATATATATGTTTGGGAGTTGCACTTTAGTTTCGTGGGTTATTGTTTATGTTATGATTATCGTACTACGTCAGGGTCTTGTTTTTCGTGTAAAGTCAGGTTCTTGTCTTTCGTGTGTAGTTTAGGTTCTGCCATTTATGTTTAGTTAGGTTTCGCCAGTCGTGGTTAGGTTAGGTTTCGCCAGTCGTGGTTAGGTTTAGATCTTTGTGTTGAGTTTAGAATTTAGCGTTAGGGCTCACGTCTTGTTCTTCGTTTATTGTTTTGTTCTGTCCCGTCCGTCAATAAATATGTATTCTGGCTACATCGCTGCGTCTTGGTCTGTCCCGAAGGAAGAGAATCATGACACAGACATTGAATTTACTGTATCCTTAAGCATGGTCAAGTTAATAATTATGCTGTGGATGATGTATTAAACCACCTAGACACATCAAAGATGCAGTCGTCCTTCTGAACTGAACTGCAGGACAGGAATGAAACTGCTTATGGATGTCACCATGAGGCCATTTGTGATTTTAAAGCAACTACAAGAGTTCAATGGCTGTGATAGGAGAAAACTGAAGATGGATCAACACTATTGTAGTGACTCCACACAAAAAAAAAAATATATATATATTTTTTTATTTAACTAGGCAAGTCAGTTAATAACAAATTCTTATTTATAATGACGGCCTACCCCGGCCAAACCCAGACGACGCTGGGCCAATTGTGCGCTCCCCTATGGGACTCCCAATCACGGCCGGATGTGATACAGCCTGGCTTTGCATTTCAGCCATATATAAAAAAATATATGTTTGGGGCAAATCCAACACAACACATCACTGAGTAACTGCCTCCTTATTTTCAAGCATGGTGGTGGCTGCATCATGTTATGAGTATGCTTGACATCTGCAAAGACTGTGGAGTTTTACAGGATGACAAGAAACAGGATGAAGCTAAGCACAGGCAAAATCCTAGAGGAAAACCTGCTTCAGTCTTCTTTACACCAGACACTGGGAGAAGAATTAATCTTTCAACAGGACAATAACCTACAACACAAAGACTAATCTACACTGGAGTTGCTAACCAAGACAGTGAATGTTCCTGAGTAACCAAGCTACAGTTTTGACTTAAATTTGCTTGAAAATCTATGGCCAGACTTGAAAATTGCTGTCTAGTCATGATCTCCAACACCTTGACAGAGCTTGAAAATAATAATGGGTAAAATATTGCATAATATAGGTGTGCAAAAGCTCTTGTGAGACTTCCCTAAGAAGAAGACTCACAGCTGTATTTGCTGCCAAAGGTGTTTCTAACATTATTTTCCAATAATTTAAAACAATTAATAAAATGTTTTTTGTAGATCGTTGACAAAAAATGACAATTAAATCCATTTTAATCCAACTTTTGAACACAATAAAATATGAAGAAATCCAAGGGGGGTGTAGACTTTCTAGGCACTGTACATGTTCACTCTCAATTTGCACAAGCTCAGATAATCACTGGGGTAAATCCTGTGAAATGTATACAAAAATGTTTTTGCGATAGACAGACATTCTCCATTTCCACTCATTCCTCCTGACCTGTGGGCTGTAAAAAGAGACAAAGCTTTTTACAGTACAGACAGACAGAAGACGTGACCTTTTGGCCCCGGGGGGCAGAAGGTGAGAACTCTGGGAATCCACTAAGGAGGGCTGGCTCCAGCAGACAGTCTGTAGACTAGCATCATGTCCTCCTCACCACATTCCTTCCCAACTTAGATCACTGAAACGCTCGCAGGCTGCATTCAGCTCAGTCACTCAAACCCAAAGCAACATTTACTAATTTCACACGTTTTCAAAAGATGGGAGACTGGTTGCCTGACAGCATGGGTAGAGAGCTGAGCTTGAGAGGACAGAGGATGTAAAAAGTGAAACAATGTCAGTATAAGCCTCCATTTGAGCTTCATGCTGAGAGAGAGAGCCTTGAGAAAATAAGAAAAAGGATTAAATTGAAGTCTTTATTGAGGTGTTCAGAGTTGAAATTCAGATTAGCGTGACGGTGCTGGAGGTTAAACAGTCAGGTGTGGATTTGCTGCTCCTATTGTTAAGATGAATCTCTCTCAGGTTAAATACTTTATTATGTGGAGAGAAGTCTTTATAAGACAGTCTTTTTAGTAAACACATTCTGTTAGAACGCAATAATATACACTGAGTGTAAAAAACATTACAAACACCTTCCTAATATTGACTTGCACCCCCCTTTGCCCTCAGAACAGCCTCAATTCATCAGGGCATGGACTACAGGGTGTTGAAAGAGTTCCACAGGGATGCTGGTCCATGTTGACTCCAATTATTTCCACAGTTGTGTCAAGTTGGCTGGATGCCCTTTGGGTGGTGGACCATTCTTGACACTGAAATTGTGAAAAGGATGATAATGCCCTTTTAGTGTAAGAGCTGTTTGAAAAGGCCGCCTGAAATTTCCGCCTGTTTAAGAGAGTTCCAAACCTCTCTGCCAATAACAGCAAATTTTCCGTTTTCCCCTCCACACTCAAACCACCCCGACAGTGATTTTAGTTTTGACCATTTCAAATGAAAACCGCTGCATTGGATCTTTTACAGCAGCCCCTACATTATCTCCAGACATACACTGAGTTCTTGACACACTTAAACCGGTGCACCTGGCACCTACTACCATACTCTGTTCAAGGGTACTTAAATATTTTGGCTTGCCCATTCACCCTCTGAATGGCACACATATACAATCCATGTGTCAAAATGTCTGAAGGCTTAAAAATCCTTCTTTAACCTGTCTCCTCCCGTTCATCTACACTGATTGAAGTGGATTTAACAGGTGACATCAATAAGGGATCATAGCTTTCATCTGGATTCACCTGGTCAGTCTGACATAGAAAGAGCTGGTGTTCCTAATGTTTTGTACACTCAGTGTATTTTCCCTGTGTGTAACTGGGAATTGGGAAGGTTCTTCAAATTTGTGTAGAGTAAATCAGAGCTCTACTAAAGACATAAAATGGATTACTTGCAGTAAATGCATGGTTATTGGGGTCAAAAGAAAAAGTATGTTGGATGTCGTTACCTTGCACTCCTATATATATATATATATATATATATATATATATATATATATATATATATATATAAATCATTGTCATCCAACCTCTGAGGCAGGTACTTTATTGCATGTTCTGAGACCAGATTCAAGACCTTATCGAGAAGATTGCGTTGTATTGTAATGACTAGTAAACATGCACAATGACCTTACACCCATTCTTGTTATGATTAACCCATACACCACCCAACAGCATATATTAGCCAAACCACAGGGCTACTGGCTTGGGGCTTTGCACTTAGGGCACTCCATATCACATCAGGTCACATCCAGTATGTTACCAAACTTCTAATATATTGTAACATACTGTACTTCTCTCGTTTTCCTGTGAAACCATCTACCATCTACAAAACCCTGGTAAACATAAATATATCAGCACTCAGACAAAAACTACATTAAAAGGCTCCTGACAAAATGATGGAATAATTGTGTTCTCTATCTGGTTGCTTTTAAGTCTCCAAGAGAGGACATCTTGTGAGAGAAATAATCACTTACGGGTGTCCAGAATGATGCCTTAATTACATAAATTAATCATTCATAGTGGGTGCTTTGCTTTGGACACCAATTCAAAAGCACAATGAAGACACATGGTGAACCCCGGCTGGCAGGCAGCACTGCACAGCACAAGTAGCTAGTGCAAAATGTTATATATATATTTATTTTATTTCACCTTTATTTAACCAGGTAGGCCAGTTGAGAACAAGTTCTCATTTACAACTGCGACCTGGCCAAGATAAAGCAAAGCAGTGCGACACAAACAACAACACAGTTAAACAAACGTACAGTCAATAACACAATAGAAAAGTCTATATACAGTGTGTGCAAATGAAGTAAGATTAGAGCGGTAAGGCAATAGGCCATAGTGGCGAAACAATTACAATTTAGCAACTATCTGTACCACATTGGGTGAGGCGGGTTGCAGGAAAGTATATTTAGTTCGTAGATAGAAAGTGAGATTAAGATATATATACGAAAAAGACTGGCTATTTACACGGGATAAGACAAAGACAGATATACACGTCCTACTGCGCTGCCATCTTGGAACAAGATCATACAAATCATACTTCCCTTTGGTGAGCAGCTCTGTCTAAAGCATCTCTTGCTAAAGAGTAATGTAATCATGCGGCAATGGAGGCACTGGAGACAAACCTAAGCAGCATCACACTGCTGCCCCTGCCTTTCAGAACAGTTATGGCCCCTAGAGTAAAAACCCCAGTTAGAATAGAAAGCACTCAGAGAACACCCAGTAGTGTGAAATCACAGGCATATAGCTCCCTCTAGGGGATGATTTCAGAGCTGATGAATTATAGAATGGCTGAAGCTTGATAACAAGACAGGGTGAATCTCAATCCTATTTCCTTGATTCCTCATGGAGAATATCAATTGTATATAGTTGATTCCTCATTGAGCTCCTTCTCAAATCACATTGGAGGTCCAGGATGGAGAGGACACAAGGAATCAAGGAAAGACTATTTAGATTCAGTGGTGTAAAGTACTTAAGTAGTACTTTAAAGTATTTTTAGTTAAGTCGTTTTTTGGGGTATCTGTACTCTACTTTACTATTTAAATTTTGGACAACTTTTACTTTTACTTCACTACATTCCAAAATAAAATAATGCACTTTTTACTTTTTACATACTTTTGATACATAAGTATATTTTAGCATTTATATTTACTTTTGATACTTAAGTATATTAAAACAAAATACTTTTAGACTTTTACTCAAGTAGTATTTTACTGGGTGACTAACTTTTACTTGAGTCATTTTCTATTAAGGTATCTTTACTTTTACTCAGGTATGACAATTGGGTACTTTTTCCACCACTGTTTTGATTTAGTCCACCAGGGAAGATATCCTTTACCAACACTTCCCACAACCACTCTCTTCAAAGATGGTTTCCTCCCAGCATCTGTACATATGAATAAGCACATTTTTACTGTGTGCTCTACAAGTAGATGCTTCCTTTGTATATGTAGGTTGTTTTAATGAGTTATTCTGCTTCTACTAAGATGGCCATGCTGGTGCACAGGTCAACACCAGTGTTATTTACAATACAGAAAATATTTGGATATGGGATATGGCTTTGTTGTCCTTCTCGTCTTTTGGTATACCATTTATCCTGTGTTTTTCTGTTGAGAATATATCCTTTGTTTATGTAAACCTATCAGCTTGAGATGAGATCTATAAACAAATACAGCAGAGAGAATGAATGAACACATCTAACAAAGGAAATGTTTCTGTGGCTATGCTGACAATGAGCTCTCCCATACTGAGGTTATATGGTGTGTGTGTGTGTGTGTGTGTGTGTGTGTGTGTGTGTGTGTGTGCGTGTGTGTGTGTGTGTGTGTGTGTGTGAGATGGGGTGTCCAGTCCACAGCGATGTGGGCGGTCTACTAGTCTGCAGTGAATGTGATGCTCAGCCCCAAGACAGTCAAGCTGCTCTCTGTCAGGCCACTGCAGTGGGAGAGAGATATGGTGGTCAGGCCATGCCGAGGACTGGCATGGTGGCCTTACAGTCACTAACCATTACAGTCTTTCACCCTGAGTGTCACATCACACAATCCACTGTAACATGAAAGCAGTACTGTACTGTTCTAGGATACTGACTCCTGCAATCCAGAATTCTGACAGACAGTATATGAAAAAAGTGTATAATTACTGTCCAAAATCATGAATTAATCAGTATTATTAATCAAAGTTAATGGCCTTTTGCACATAAAACTCAACTGTATAAAGAAAAAGGGACTGAAAACACAAGCTAACGGATCGGTTTCTAATTATCTGCTATGGCTTGGAAAATGGCTATTAAACACTGTCCCATGGCCTGATATCACCACTGTAATAGTTTTGTTGCCAATTGCTAGTGGTTAATCTCTGAACCCCATTTAAAACATGAAAGCAATTGTATATCAAGGCTAACAAGATCTATGAAATAGTATACACTACCATTCAAAAGTTTGGGGTCACTTAGAAATTCTTGTTTTTGACAGAAAATCAATTTTGTTGTCCATTAAAATAACATCAAATTGATCAGAAATACAGTGTAGACATTGTTAATGTTGTAAATGACTATTGTAGCTGGAAACCGCAGATTCTTTATGGAATATCTACATAGGTGTAGAGACCCATTATCAGCAACCATCACTCCGGTGTTTCAATGGCAGCTAATCCAAGTTTATAATTTTCAAAGGCTAATTGATCATTAGAAAACCCTTCTGCAATTATGTTAGCACAGCTAAAAACTGTTGTTCTGATTAAAGAAGCAATAAAACTGGCCTTCTTTAGACTAGTTGAGTATCTGGAGCATCAGCATTTGTGGGATCGATTACATCTACGTGGATATTCCATTTGAAAAATCTGCCGTTTCCAGCTACAATAGTCATTTACAACATTAACATGTCTACACTGTATTTCTGATCAATTTGATGTTATTTTTAATGGAGAAAAAATGTGCTTTTCTTTCAAAAACAAGGACATTTCTAAGTGACCGCAAACTTTGAACAGTAGTGTATATATCGCATCACAGATGGACATAAGCTAGAAACTAACTTATCTATGAGAATTGTTGATAGTGTTGATAATCTGGCTGTTAGACAGGTCAGTACAAGACATTCAGAATTGATTTCATTTTATAAACTGGGTGGTTTGAGCCCTGAATGCTGATTGGCTGACAGCCGTATACCACGGGTATGACAATTATTATTGTTTTGAATGCTCTAATTACATTGGAAACCAGTTTATAATAGCAATAAGGGTGTTTGTGGTATATCAAATCAATTTTTATTTGTCACATGCACCGAATACAACAGGTGTAGACCTTACAGTGAAATGCTTAACCAACAATGCAGTTAAGAAAAATAAGTGTTAAGTAAAAAAAAACATTTTTTTTAAAGAGCAGCAGTAAAATAACAGTAGCGAGTCAATGTGCGGGGGCACAGATTAGTCAAGGTAATATGTACATGTAGGTAGAGTTAAAGTGACTACGCATAGATAACAACCAGAGTAGCAGCAGCGTAAAATAGGGGTGGGGGGACAATGCAAATAGTCTGGGTAGCCATTTGATTATCTGTTCAGGAGTCTTATGGCTTGAGAGTAGAAGCTGTTATAAAGCCTTTTGGACCGAGACTTGGCGCTCCGGTACCGCTTTCTGTATATGGCCAATATACCACGAATAAGGGCTGTATACAGGCATTCCGCATTTCGTTGTGTTAAGAGCTGCCCTTAGCCGTGGTATATTGGCCATTTACCACACCACCTCAAGGCCTTGATGCTTAAATAACTGTTACAGCATAGTCTTCATCTTCAACAGATATTTCATAATAGATTGAGTAAAAATTTATCCAGTTTACAACATATTTTTCAGATAGTGATTTTAATGTCAGAAAAATCACAATGTCATACATACACTTGTCATTTTCACTAAAAGTTAAATGCAAGGGGTATTTTTTCAGAACCAAACAGACTTTAAGGTCCGTTACAAGTGAAAAAGCTGCAGAACAGAAACATTGGCATTGTGTAAAATAAAAAAAACCTGGTGACACTACTTCTGGCCTACAGACACATTTTAATCTTCATAATATTTCAATGTACCTACAAATTACCTACTAAAATACAACTTGTGTATTTTTGTCTATTTCTTAGTTAGAGCATGCCATCATACACATCTCAATTCTTTATTTCAGTGCCCTGCCATTTGAAACATAAATTGTTTGACTTGGGTATCCACTTGGTGCCATGCTTCTCTTGGAAAGCCAACTTGATATCTCTTGAACACTAACTTCAATAGAAGAGGAATAACTTTGTGCACTTGTGTTTTTAAAAACATAATTTCACTCGCAGTGGGGACATTCTAGAATGAGCTAACTAGAAGGAATGTCCAATTTTAGGAATATCCAACCTTGCTCTCAGTCTAAATTCTTGGAATAGTGGAGTGAATATTTTCTAAGAGAATATGGTTTAAGACAATAGGGATCAAAAGTAAACAACCCGTGAACAATTAATTGCTGTAGGTTTGTCCTTCTGGTGGTTGTGGAAGCTTCATATTCTCTTTGGACATCATTAGACGCCTTAACTCTTGAAGAACAACTTTAATGCTATAAGAATTTTGCCATTTAGATAGAATTGGTATGCTTCGTGTATCCACCTGATAGAGAGAGAGCGGCAAATCAGTGAACATCCTTTGATAAGCACTACATTTACCAGAACATATATACACTGTAATAATTTAGGCCAATATCATTTGTAAGAGCAAAAATTTGAATGCAATGTAACTTACCATCCCATTGGAATTATTTATCCCATTCATGCAAATTTTTGTTACAAATCTAACGATCGGTGGTGATTCAGGATATTTTGGACCACATTCCACTTTCAGACTGTATATCCTGTTCTCATAATTAGTCTGGAAAACAAAACAAAGAAACAAACAAACATTGATTGGTCAGGGTAAAGGTGATCAGTTATGTACATTACAATAACTGTTTTGACTTACTGGTTATTTTTCAAGAATTTTCAACAACACAATTCTGCCACAGTGTGGTCTTACACACACATATTACATTTCCACTTCCCTAGTGGAAACACGTTTAGAGGTGCTTATGTTACAGAGGTGATTCTGTAATCAAACCACATCCCACTCGCTATTTTTTTCTGGTTCATATACAGTCAATAAACTAAGCATACCAGACCAAGCTGCTAATGCAATGGTGCATATGGGAGTGCCACGCCCTTAAAAAGCAACTGCCCCTAAAAAACAACTTCTCATTTAGAAAATCGATATGAGTCAGAAACATTTATTCTACTGTAAAAATTGACTAGAAAGTGTAAATAGGATACTTTTGGTCACGAAGTCTTGTCCAAAACAGAGTTGTGTGAGATTTGTGGTCGTGACTACATCACAAAATAAATAAATGTTGGGTTTGTGTCAATCCTGCTCACATGCCCACAGCTGGCAGCACTCAAGTAATCATCAATTTGGAGTGCAGCTGCACGCAACACAATCGTAATGCCCGTGGTAAATTTGAATTGACTTTGGATATCCCTATGGGGCTAGTTAGGGCTCTTTGGTAAATTACACAATGTACAGTCGTGGCCAAAAGTTTTGAGAGTGACACAAATATTAATTTCCACAAAGTTTGCTGCTTCAGTGTCTTTAGATATTTTTGTCAATATTTGATAATATGGAATACTGAAGTATAATTACAAGCATTACAAGTGTCAAAGGCTTTTATTCACAATTACATGAAGTTGATGCAAAGAGTCAATATTTGCAGTGTTGAATCTTCTTTTTCAAGACCTCTACAATCCGCCCTGTCATGCTGTCAATTAACTTCTGGGCCACATCCTGACTGATGGCAGCCCATTCTTGCATAATCAATGCTTGGAGTTTGTCAGAATGTGTGGGTTTTTGTTTGTCCACCCGCCTCTTGAGGATTGACCACAAGTTCTCAATGTGATTAAGGTCTGGGGAGTTTCCTGGCCATGGACCCAAAATATCAATGTTTTGTTCCCCGAGCCATTTAGTTATCACAATTCATCTGATCACTCTTCATGACATTCTGGACTATATGCAAATTACCATCATACAACTGAGGCAGCAGACTTTGTGAAAATGTATATTTGTGTCATTCTCAAAACTTTTGGCCACGACTGTACATGGGACAATATTTAAATTCCAAAAGCTCCAAAATTCTATTATTTAAAAACCTCAAACCAACTATAAATTGTAGAAATGTATATACATATATTCAAAGTATTATGAGAAAACTAAAAGCTGTGCTACATTAAAATATTGTCCCATTTACATTGTGTAATTTATTGACGGTCCTTAAATAGCCAAACTAGTCAAACCAACTTTGCCACGGTCAGACTCCAGCCGGCTGAAGCTATTTGGCAAAATAATTTGGATAACTCTTCCCACCTGCAAACACACACAAGAGACTCCCACATCAAATCACACCACAAAACCAACTCACGTTTGAATTCAGTCTTGGCCCCTAGCATTTCTTAATTAACCAAATCTAAAATTAGGGCAAAACAGGAAGTGCTGGGCCTCCCGAGTGCCTCAGTGGACTAAAGCACTGCGTCACAGTGTTGCGGCATCACTACAGCCTGGGGTTCGATCGCAGGCTGTGTCACTACCGGCCGTGATCAGCCTGCAGGCACCCAGCGTCATCCGGGTCTTCGATCTTCAGTTGAACAGTGTTTCCTCCAACACATTGGTGCAGCTGGCTTCCGGGTTTAGTGAGCGGGTGAAGCGCAGTTTGGCGGGTCATGTTTCGGAGGACACATGACTCGACCTTCGCCTCTCCCGAGCCCTTTGGGGAGTTGCAGCGACGAGACAAGTTCGTAATCACGAAGTTCAGTCCCCCATTAAAGGTCAATTTTACTTCCTGATTTGGCCTCGTTTTTCATCAATGCTCATTAACTACTTACGGAGTGGTGGGGCGCTACCCCACTCCCGACACTACCTGGTGAAATGCAAAGCACCAAATTCAAAATCCAAAAGTTTAATTATGAAACATTCATCAATATACAAGTGTTGCATAGTCATCAAAAGCTCTGCTTCTTGGCAATAGCATAAATTCATAAACCATCGCGGTTCACACAAAACACATTTCACAGCGAAAACAAATCCCTTACGTTTTGAAGAACTTCTGCTGAGGGCTTCCCAAGTGTCCAACGAAGACATCCAATGGTTCTTTTGTTAGAAAAAGTCATTTATTATATCCATAAATCTCCGTTTGGTTGGCGCGTTATGATCACAAAATACAGCGTCCACTCGCCCATTGAACCGTGAAGAGAACGCATTCAACCTATACACTTGTCGAAGAACAATTAAACATCATTGATAATGTATCCTTAGGAACACATTTATGTATATTTACTATAATATTTCAACCGGATTATAAACTGGACGATAGGAAAGGAAAAAAACACAGAGCGCGCGAGCCCCTGAACGCGCATCCTCTTCTGTTTACATCCGATGACCAGTTCGAAATTCTTCTTCTATTACCATCCAGAGCAACTATAACATCACCAAACACTGTCTAGAGACTGTTGACATCCAGTGGAAGCAATAGGTACTGCAATCTTACTAGAAGAAAAAGAAACGCACACCTATATAGGCGAGGTGCTGGCTAGCGGAGTGGAAAACTTGAAAATAAAGAAGAGCCGCACACTCTAGGAGCTCAGATGCAAAAAATATTTTATGTCCAACGTTTCGACAGGCAAGCTGTCTTCATCAGGGTATAATCACAAACACTGCGGGGTGACTCGTTTATATAGTGTCAAAGGACACACACAGGTGTCTGTAATCATGGCCAAGTGTGGCCTAATATCATTGGTTAATTCTGAGATATTACAATGGCATACAAAGAACATACAAAAACAAATGGATAGCATACGATCATAGATTAGATTTAGGCTACATAAGCCTACAAACAATCACAATGGCAAAGTCACAATCACAAGAATGGTTTCAGATCAAAGTCTATGTTGAGACCGAAGGGAGCGAGGGTCTTTAAATTAAAGATCCAGGCAGCCTCTCGTTTTAACAATAAATTGTCGAGGTCACCCCCTCTCTTAGGGAGGGTGACATGTTCAATGCCAATATCTTACTCCCAGAAATGGCTGTTTTCAATAGGGAGGGATTCAAAATGAGGCAATGTGTCAAAAACACTTTTTCCAGGACAGAAATTCCTCGGGTTTTTGCCTGCTATATCTGTTCTGTTATACTCACAGACATTATGTTAACACTTTTAGAAACTTCAGAGTGTTTCCTATCCAATAGTACTAATTATGTGCATATCCTATTTTCTGGGCCTGAGTGGGAGGCATTTTACTCGCCAGACGCCAGACTCTCCAAAACCGTCACCTCAGGAGCCACTCCCTAAGAAGTTAACAAATACCATGACAGAAGGCAAATGAAAGTTGTCTTGGGGGTGTGGTTTGATGTGGGTGTTTCTTGGTTGTGTCTTTTCCATTCAATCACAACAAACAAGGACAGTAGCTAGCCAGGTTGAGTTTAAACATTATTGAAAGAAAGCTGCATCAAACATGTCAGGCTTGCTTGATTATGAGATAACTAGTTAGCAGGGATCAAACCTGTCTTCAGGTGCAACTTAAGCTATGCAAATCTTCCTCTCACATTACATGTAAGGTAGAGGCTATGTATTTAGGCTATGCCATTT
Source organism: Brachymystax lenok tsinlingensis (assembly GCA_030435695.1). Classification (NCBI taxonomy): domain Eukaryota; kingdom Metazoa; phylum Chordata; class Actinopteri; order Salmoniformes; family Salmonidae; genus Brachymystax; species Brachymystax lenok. Next base: position 13,310,879 of record CM059801.1, read on the forward strand.
TGATACTAGGCTATCAAATAATGACTAAATGCAATTAGCTAACAAAATGTAGCTATAATACTAACCAACAACACACCTGTCTGAGGTTTCATGGTTGACAGCCCAAGCAGAAGCTAGTCGGATTTAATCAATTTCCTTGGCATTTGGCCAAGATTGTTGAACAACTTTATGGAAGCGCATTTTCCCTAGAGTAGGTATTTCCTGACCATGGGCAAGTACTAACCACTGTCTGGGGAAGACGTTCCAGCGGGCGAGTTTGTTTTGCGTGACTCAGTGCCCCGGCGGACCATGCAAAGCATACTTGCCCATTCCTTTCCCAAAGAACACTGTTTTAATAGGCAAAAGGGGGCATGAATTGTTGACATAATGTTAATCCAAACCTAACATGAATTTACTCGTAAAATCAGGTTCCAAAATCTTTTTTTAGACAAAACGGACTTCATGCCCAAAATTATATTTATATTTTGTAGTCAGTTTTGACACTACAATAAATGTTTCTGACTCATATCAATGCCACATAGACTCTTTTCAAAGGGATTAGTTGTTTTTTAAGGTCATTCTCTAAGCAGACATTTTTTTTCAAAGCTAAACAGTCTGAGTGGACATCTTTATTTATCCACCATCTGATCAAACATTAAGTGCTGTGTAACCTTGCCTGAGACTTTTGTTACTTTAGCTCAGCTGACTTACACAGTAATGTGGCGCGTAGACAACTCTTACTTACTCCTGCTGCAGTCACACTTACTCGTGCCGGTCCGATGATCATGCCCGTCCACCGCGTTAGCATTATATCTTCATCGTCTTCAAGGCCCCAGCTGACTGTCCCATCTCCAACACCTTTCTGACCCTCTTCAAGCTCTTCCAACAAGCGAAAATTACGTGGAACTTTAACTCCTGAAATAAAAACAATACAAGATTAAAAACTAGAAGACAGGGTATCCTGGGGCGGGTTTGTCCATGCTACCCCCATGCTAACAACTGCTCAGGCCGCAACACTGCACAACAATACCATATCAAACCGCTGACTCAGTTATCTGAAACTACTTCTTGAACTTAGTATTTGCTAGTGGCTGAAAACAGGCAACCAACTATCACTGTCATCGTCCCTTGTGCTGTATGTCACTGGAATGAACACTTCTTTCGAATGGGTAAATGCGATGTCAGTGTAAGTTACCATTTTAACTGTACACTGATGGCAAAGTATCAAATTCTGACCTGCCTTGATCTTTCCAATCTGATACCATGAAAATTCATCATTAAGAGATCATCCTAACACTAGCTGTAGCCTATTGAACACTGGATAATTAGTGATGGAACAGGACTAACCTCATCCTACATCATTCCAGAGAGGGAATAACGAGGTACATGTCTATGTGCAATTTTGAGTGTGGTGTGTCAGTGTGGGTGTTGTGTTCTGGATCATTCTGCATGCCAGGGTGGAACCAGAGATACGGAACTCTGTGCCTGGCTATGAAAGTAATGGAATGCTGCTGCCATGATTCCTCAAAATCCACCACTGCACTATCAGACCTGGAAGGGGGCAACTTCCTTTATGCTGAAAACAGGCGCAAGCCAAACAGCCAACTGTGAAAGCAGTGTTTCCCCTATATTCAATCGTTGCTGCCACTCCCAAAAAATCTGATTCAGATTCTGCCGATTTTAAAGCTGCAATATGTAACTTTTTGGGCGACCCGACCAAAATCTGTCACTCATTGAAAGCAAGTCTAAGAAGCGGTAGATCTGTGTTCTTTGTTCGCTATTTCTATGCTTCCCGTGGATAAGTTTTGCTTTTGTGTCTTTTACTCTCGGTTTTGTATACTAGCTTCAAACAGCTGAAAATACATTATTTCTGGTTACTGAAAATTTATTTCACAGTGGTTTACATGGTACAATGATTCTCTACACTATCCACTGTTTGTTTTGTCACAAACTGTTATTGAAATTAGACAAACTATTAGAATTTTAGCAACCAAGAAATGGAGGAGCGATTTCTGCATATTGCACCTTTAAACATTTAAAGCCCCCACTCACCGGCCAGTTTATAAGGTACACTACCCCGATCACGAAAATGGATCGCTCCTACAGACAGTGAGTCAAGTGGCTTGCTACATAAAGCAGTTAGACAGGCATTGAGGCATTCAGTTACTGATCGATGGAACTTTAGAATGGGCAAAATGAGTAAACTAAGCGGCTTTGAGTGTGGTATGATCGTTCCGTACCAGGCGCACCAGATCCAGTATCTCAGAAACAAATGCCCCCCTGGGCTTTACGCACGACAGTGTCTACAGTTTACTGAGAATGGTGCAACAAACAAAAAACATCCTGTCGGAGGCAATCCTGTGGCGAAAACAGCTCGTTGATGAGAGAGGTCGAAGGAGAATGGCAAGAATTGTGCAAGCAAACAGGCGGGCTACAAACAGACAAATAACGGGGCAGTACAACAGTGGTGTGCATAATGGCATCACGGAACGCACAACTTGGAACGTACTTTGGTGCGAAAAGCGCAAATCAATCCCAGAACAACAGCAAAGGACCTTGTGAAGATGCTGAAGGAAACAGGTACAAAAGTATCTATATCCACAGTAAAACAAGTCCTATTTCGACATAACCTGAAAGGACGCTCAGCAAGTAAGAAGCCACTACTCCAAAACCGCCATAAAAAAGCCAGACTATGGTTTCCAACTGCACATGGGGACAAAGATCGTACTTTTTGAAAATGTCCTCTGGTCTGATGAAACAAAAATAGAACTGTTTGGCCATAATGACCATCGTTAAGTTTGGAGGAAAACGGGGAAGGCTTTCAAGCTGAAGAACACCATCCCAACCATGAAGCATGGGGGTGGCAGCATCATGTTGTGGGGGTGCTTTGCTGCAGAAAAGACTGGTGCACTTCACAAAATAGATTCATGAGGAAGGGAAAATGACATGGATATATTGAAGCAACATCTCAAGACATCAGTCAGGAAGTTAAAGCTTGGTCGCAAATGGGTCTTCCAAATGGACAAGGTATTGGAGTGGCCATCACAAAGCCCTGACCTCAATCCTATAGAAAATTTGGGGGCAGAAATGAAAAAGCGTGTGCGAGCAAAGAGGCCTACAAACCTGACTCAGTTACACCAGCTCTGTCAGGAGGAATGGGCCAAAATTCACCCAACTTATTGTGGGAAGCTAGTGTAAGGCTACCCGAACATTTTACCCAAGTTAAACTATTTAAAGGCAAAATACTAACAAATACTAATAGAGTGTAAGTAAAGTTCTGACCCACTGGGAATGTGATGAAAGAAATAAAACCTGAAATAAATAATTCTCTCTACTATTATTCTGACATTTCACATTCTTAAAATAAAGTGGTGATCCTAACTGACCTAAGACAGGGAATTTTTACTAGGATTAAATTGTCAGGAATTGTGAAAAACTGAGTTTAAATGTATTTGGCTAAGGTGTATGTAAACTTCCGACTTCAACTGTAGATTAATATAATAGTTAGATTAAAATGTTGACTTGCTTTGCAAGAAGAACAATTTCCCTAATAATCCTGTTTACATGGACACATCTGAAATCCTGCTTCCTGATGGCACTCTGATAAATGCAGAAAATGGCCAATCAAAATAAACGTTCTACCACAGCGACTTATTTTTGGGAAGCATATTTGATTCTGAGTTTGGACATAAATTTGTATGTGAAAACTACTTCTAAGATGCATACATTCAGTTGTTCTGAACTCACTTCACTCGCGCTGAAGGGGGAGGCTCGCTTGGCTGGTGCTAGCACAGGCACAGATCAAATACACTGGAACGTCGATTAAGGTGTTTACATGTCTTAATAATTCAAAAGATTGCTCAGAAAACCAGGTGTTTTAATTGGCGTATGCTTACTTAGATTTTGACCTCACGCCAAATAAGGTAAGGGTAAGGTGTTGACATGACTATTGCATAATCTGCCGACTGCCATAATCGAATTATATCGAATTATTACTGTGCATATAAACCTACTCAATGTGTACGCTGCCATCTTGTCCATTTCAAATCATATTTCATTGATCGAAACAGCTGAGTGTCATCACGACATGTGGTACATCAGAACGGCGATCGCTCACCTTTTGCCTGGACGAGAATTTTGTCATTAATGATTAGGACGCGAAGGATATACTGCACTTCCTGGATCAGGCCCATATCCCTGTCAAGGACATGGGTAATATACAGTTTGCTGTGTTTTCCGCGCAAGACAGAGAGGCAATCTCTAATATTAAGGAAGTCTCAAGGTTATGCTCGAGTAACTCATGTTAAGAAGCCTTTTGGTCCCAGACTTGCCGCTGCAATACCGCTTGACGTATGGTAGCAGAGAGAACAGTCTATGACTTGGGTGGAAGGAGTCTTTGACAATTTTTAAGGCCTTCCTCTGACACCACCTGGTATAGAGGACCTGGGTGGCAGGACGCACAGCCCCAGTGATGTACTGGACCGTACGCACTACCCTCTAGCGTCTTGCGGTCAGATGTCGAGCAGTTGCCATACCAAGCAGGGATGCAACCAGTCCGGAAGCTCTCGATGGTGCAGCTGTATAACTTTTTGAGGATCTGCGGTCCCATGCCAAGTCTTTTCAGCCGCCTGAGGGGGAATGAGTGTTGTTGTGTCCTCTTCACGACTGTGTTGGTGTGTTTGGACTATGATAGGTCCTTAGTGATCTGGACACCAAGGAACTTGAAGTTCTCGTCTCGCTCCACTAAAGCCCCGTCAGTGTGAATGGGGGCATGCTCTGCCCTCCTTTTCCTGTAGTCCACGATCAGCTCCTTATGTATTGCTCACGTTGAGGGAGAGGTTGTTGCCAGGACACTGCCAGGTCTCTGACTTCCCTAAATGCTGTCTCCTCTGCGATTTGGCCTACCACCGTTGTTTCGTCTGCAAACTTATTGATGGTGTTGGAGTCGTGCGTGAACAGAAAGTAAAGGAGGGGACAAAGCACGCACCTCTGAGGGGGGGCCCCATGTTGAGGGTCAGCGTGGCGAATGTGTTGCAGAGGGAATTGTTCAGTTCCAGGGTCCTTAACTTAGTGATGAGATTGGAAGGCACAATGGAAGGAAATGCTGAACTGTAGTGAATGAACAGCATTCTCACGTAGGTCTTCCTTTTGTCCAGGTGGGATAGGGCAGTGTTGGGTGCAGTAGAGATTGTGTCATCTGTTGGAGCGGTAGGGGAATTGGAGTGGGTCCTGGGTTGATGGTGCTGATGTGATGACCAGGCTTTCAAAGCATTTCATGGCTACATATGTGAGTGCTATGGGGCAGGGGTCATTTAGGCAGGGTACCTTGGCGTTCTTGGGCACAGGGACTATAGTGGTCTGCTTGAAACATGTAGGTATTACAGACTGGGTCAGGGATAGGTTGAACATTTCAGTGAAGACACTTGCTCTCTGCATGCTCTGAGTAATCCTTCCGGTAATATGTCTGGCCCTGCAGCATTGTGAATGTTAACCTGTTTAAAGGTCTTATTCACATTGGCTACGGGGAGCGTGATCACGCAGTCATCCGGAACGGCTGGTGCTCTCATGCATGGTTTAGTGTTGCGAGCATAGAAAGCATTTAGCTCGTCAAAGTCTCAGACTGATCAAGTGAACCATTGCATTTCTTTTCAACATTTTGTATCAAGACTGCCCAAATGTGCCTAATTTGTATATGAATAACTTTTCATGTTCAAAACGGTGCACTCTCCTCAAACAATAGCATGGTATTATTTCACTGTAATAGCTACTGTAAATTGGACAGTGCAGTTAGATTAACAACAATGTAAGCTTTCTGCCAATATCAGATATGTCTATGTCCTGGGAAATGTTCTTGTTATTTACAACCTCATGCTAATCACATTAGCATATGTTAGCTCGACCATCCCGTGGAAGGGACACCAATCCCAAAGAAGTTAACAGCTTTTACCCCCAAGCCATAAGACTGCCGAACAGTTAATGAAATGGCTACGCTGACTATTTGCATTGCCTTATTGTATTCTTATTTCTTGCACAGGCTTGATGTACTCACACTGGACTACACTGACACTCCGACACACACATACACACACACAAACTCAGCAAAAAAAGAAACAGCCCTTTTTCAGGACCGTGTTTTTCAAAGAGAATTCGTAAAAATCCAAAAGACTTCACAGATCTTCATTGTAAAAGGTTTAAACACTGTTTCCCATGCTTGTTCAATGAACCATAAACAATGAATGAACATGCACCTGTGGAACGGTCGTTAAGACACTAACAGCTTACAGACGGTAGGCAAATAAGGTCACAGTTATGAAAACTTAGGACACTAAAGAGGCCTTTCTACTGACTCTGAAAAACACCAAAAGAAAGATGCCCAGGGTCCCTGCTCATCTGTGTGAACGTGCCTTAGGCATGCTGCAAGGAGGCATGAGGACTGCTGATGTGGCCTGGGCAATAAATTGCAATGTCCATACTGTGAGAAGCCTAAGACAGCGCTACAGGGAGATAGGACGGACAGCTGATCGTCAATGCAGTGGCAGACCACGTGTAACAACACCTGCACAGAAACGGTACATCCGAACATCACACCTGCGGGACAGGTACAGGATGGCAACAACAACTGCCCGAGTTACACCAGGAATGC